>CM067075.1:23835149-26485149 GCA_033980235.1 Diadema setosum
AACCAGCTTAAGACCTTTCCTCTTAGACCAAGAGATGACAGTACTTTCAAAAGTATACCATGGTGAACAGTATCAAATGCAGAAGACAAGTCTAAACAAACAACAGCTGTTACCCGCCCAACATCCATCCCTAACAATATATCGTTCGATAAGTTCACCAGGAGTGTCTCGACACTGTGACTCGGGCGATATGCAGACTGTCTTCTGTCAATCAGATCATTGGTAAGTAGATAGTCTGACAGCCTTGAGAAAACAACACGCTCCAGTACTTTAGATAGATACGGGAGGTTAGAGATAGGCCTGTAACTAGAGAGCGACTCGGGATCCAGAGAGGGTTTCTTGAGTGTCGGATGGATGTAGGCCAACTTCAGTGCTTTGGGAACCTCTCCGCTAGTTAGACTCATGTTGACGATCCTGGCAATCGCAGGTGCAACTACACAAGCACATTCCTTTAGCAGCTTAGATGGCACAGGGTCCAGTTCACATGACTTTGCTGGAGTATCACAGATGAGTGTCTTAATTTCGTCTCCCGTGGTTGGTTCGAAGACTTCAAAAACTTGATCCGTCAGCAGTGGTCGATCACAGATATCTGGAGATAGGCTATGCTGGATTGACTCAACCTTGTCAACAAAAAATGATGATGATGTCTATTATTATTATTATTATTATTATTATTATTATCATCATTATTATTATCATCATCATCATCATCATCATCATCATCATCATCATCATCATTATTATTATTATTATTATCATCATCATCATCATCATCATCATCATCATCATCATCATCATCATCATCATCATCATCATTATTATTATTATTATTATTATCATCATTATTATTACTTCTGCTACTACTACTACTACTACTGCTGCCAACACTGCTACTACTACTTCTTCTTCTAGTAATATTTATTAAACCCCTTTTTTCCTTGGTCATTATCTTCTTCTTCATCTCTTCCTTCCTTGCCCCTCTGTTGTTTCTTTTTCAATTTCTTCTTTTCCTCTTATTCCTCTTATTCCTATTCTGCTGCTACTCCTACCTGTGTTGTTGTTATTACCCTTATAAGTCATTGTCATCCTCATCACCTTTTTTAGAAATTCCTTACCAAGGGTATGGAGTAAGCTTCAAGGGAAATGTTTCTCACATTTGCAGAGAGACACAGAAATGTTTATATAGCACTTGCAGGGAACTTCAAAACTTCTGTCTATTACCAGTTGATTACCTCACAGCATTTGTAGAACTTGTTGTCGGGCTCAATTGATTCAGATGTATTTATGTTTTTCTGTGTGTACTTTTCTGTTGCCATAGAAACTTGGTATCCTCTCTCTGATTGACGAGGAGAGCCGCTTCCCAAAAGGAACGGATTCCACCATGCTGAGCAAGCTACACAGTACACATCAGGTAATGATCTACCATGTTTGGGACAAAGTTTGAATTATGTGCATATGAAATAATTGTGACATCTGCATTACCAAATGTGCTTTTAAACAGTGCCCCCAAAATACTCATTGGGATACTGCATACACCATTTATTATGCTATTTGTGAATTAAACAAGGAAAATTATTAACTCTGATGTCAACTTGAATGCAATGTGCACTTGTATATTTTCTTCTGTAACAGTGTTTTGTTTCTACTAATCATCCACTTTACTGTAAATGTGCAGTGTTTTATGATGTGGATTTTTTTTTTAATTTGTGCTCACCATCCTGAAAACAATATATAATTATGCAAATATTTTTTGAGACATTAATTCTTTATACATAATTTCTTTCATCTGCAAAATTGTAGAATTTAGATTGGCCTTCTTTTTTGCAACTGATTGACATATTGCCCTTTATTGATCTAAATTGGCCTGGCATGAAAATTGAATTGTTTGTAGTATTTTCTTGCCAGCAAGGATGTTGAACATCTTCCGATCGAAATATTTATTTTATTTGGGTTGTGGCTAATGCTTGAACACAAAGAGGAATAATTCTTTTTTACTGCTTGATGGACAAATATCCATTGTGTCCAAAAGACTGATAACTTATCTATTTTTTGTCTAATTTTCTCATAAATTCTTGCAGAAAAATATGTTCTACATCAAGCCGAGAGTAACCAATGTCCAGTTTGGCATCAGACACTACGCGGGTGATGTCTACTATACCACAACAGGCTTCTTGGAGAAGAACCGAGACACATTCCGTGATGACATCCTCATTCTCATGAAGGAGAGCAGGTAAGAATCTCTATCCTCTTGTGAGTTTCCATGGCAACACATTAGTTATCAGATGCTGGCAGAATATGGGTGTGGTCTGGTAAAATTTTGTGTGAATATTCCAGATTGTGCCCGTTTGAAGGGTTTTGTCATCATTAATGAGGAAAATGTTAATTTTCACTGGTGTTATAGGCACAGGTGTATTTGAGATGAGATATGGTGTAGGTCATGTGGACTGGTAAGACAGGAAAAGAATGCATACCAGATATGTCAATATAGTTGTAAGTTATGCATGAGCATGACTCTTCTGATACTTGGCAACATAAATACATCCAAGTGTATGTGTGTGAATGGTAGTGTAGGTGGTAGTGAACGGGCGGGAATGTGTGTGTGTGTGTGTGTTTTTTTTTTATTCAGTTGTACCTTGAAAACACTGTTCTGCCTCTGACAATCATGACCACATTCATAAAATGGTTTTGGTGATGTGAATAATAGGCATGCAGTTGGTTGTGATTGGGTTAGCCTGTGAAGGAAACATTTTTTACTCATGCTCTCATGGTCTGCATGTCTTGGCTTTACTGGCACTTCACATTTTAAAGATCCTGCCACATGAGGGCAGTAGACAGTGTGGCTCTAGCTGTTTTCTGTGAATCTATAAAGTTCATTCATTTCATTCATTCATTCATTTTATTTTGTCACGGTACCGGGCTCAGCCGGAGGCTGTTTTTCAGCCAGTCCGTGAATTAAAAATACACGTTACACAATGAATTGTACAATACAAAAGTTACATAACTGAAAATGAGTAAGAAAACAAAACAAAACAAAACAAATCAGCATAGCAAAAGTTTACAAATAACATGAGGTAACACGAGGTAACAAAAGTACAAAACTTAAAACCTACAAATATGTACAAAACAAACTTATCAAAAATAATACAAAATTTAAGATAATTGTCATAGTAAAATACACAAACGAAATCAGCTAATTGCAGACTGATCCCTCCCCCCCCCCCCCCCCCCCCCCCCCCCCCCCCCCCCGCCCATCATGGGATTGCAGTAGCAGTAAGAGCATAATATCGAGCTATGGTCACATGACTTGTCCAATCCTGGTTGGATTAACATCACTGAGAGATGTATGTAATGCAATCCTGCTCCGTCTGTCAAAGATTAAAGGCACATTCAAAGTTTTCATGCTCATTGTTGAAAATAGAATAATAATTAATGCTGATGAGGACCTGGTAGAAGTTACTGAACAGAAGTATAGTTACTTCATGAATACAGAAACTATGAATATTCAATTGAATAATCATGCTGATCATGATTATTCAAGCTATTCAGAAGCAGTACACGATATTTTTGCATAAATTGCTCTTTCATAGCCTACTGAAGGTGCTGTATATGTGCTGTGTGTAACCTCGGGAAGTGAAAAGGGTGAATAGTAGAACATTGTAAAAATGGAAAGTTTTGCACCAGTAATTTTTCATGCTCAGTCGGGTGAAACTAATGTTGCATATTTTTTTCTTTTTGCAGACTCAAAGAGATGAATTATTATTAAGTACTGCATGCAAAAAAATATTTGTGCACTTTTATTTTTGCTCTAGTTTCTTGTCATGTCAAATGCTACAAAATTTCCACACTGCAAAAATTCCTACTTTTACAGTAGGTGTAGTTGTAGCTGTCATACCAGTGGATTCAAACAAAATAAAACAAGTGAAAACACATAGTAAAAAAAATAATAAATCAGTTAGATATGACATAGGTTGACAGTGTTTGATGTTTGGTTTCTTGTGCCACTTCAGCTGTTACAGGTAGATCTCTGAGCTGTTCGATTTTTGTTGTAGTTGTTGTGGTCATAAAGGGGCATTTATACAAGTACCTTGTAATAGAAAGTTGCCGGGACAGCAAAATCATCATAGTGCCCCACACGGCTTCTTCATCTACCACAACTAATGAACGGGTGGAAACTTGCTTGCATTCAGTTTCTCATGCTGGGACAGTTGAAGTGAACTTTGTGTTTGTAATTTTGGGAAGTGAACTTTGTGTTTGTAATTTTGGGAATAAGAGTATTTTTATTTCTGCACATATTTTATAAATACCTCAGTAGGAAGATTGTGCATCTTACTGTATTTTTGTGCTACCCTAGTTCTGTGGAGTGCACAAGTTGCCAAAAACTTCCACTCAGAGGAATATTCATTTATGTAGTCATTTTTAACATCAACTTTTAAGATTTTTGTATGTATGTATGTATGTATGTATGTATGTATGTATGTATGTCTGTGTGTCTGTGTGTCTGTGTGTGTGTGTGTGTGTGTGTGTGTGTGTGTGTGTGTGTGTCTTTTAGAGAATGTTCTTTTAGTGTTCTAGTGTTCTTTAATGTGACTGGGCCTGAATGAGCCCATTTTACTCATGAGTGTGGGAGCTTGATGTAGATTCCTAAGATAAGAGGAAGCAATTATGTCAGGAGAGGAAGTGTTATTTCTAGTTTTTGACACCTTCTATGGAGAATCTTGCTTCGACAGCTGGATAGTCAGTGCATACAAATATGGCAGAAATGTCACGTGCGTTGACTAATACAGATCATCGTTTCTGCTCCAGTGAGCTACTCCTACAAATGTGTATGTGTCAAACTGTATGGCCCTTAACCCGTTGAGGACGAATCCCGAGTATACTCGGGCAGGTGTCTGTGGGAAATGCGTGTTGGAGCAAAATCAGTCCGTCCTCAACGGGTAAGGCTGGAATATAGTCTTTCTTCAAGCACTGAAAGAAAGTTTCAAAACTTTTTTCTTCTTTCATAGTGTGTGAGGGAAGACAGCTGATTATTTGTGGAAGTTTTGTTAAGATAAAAAACAGAAAGGATCAAAAACAAAAAGCTTATAAGAACAACATTTGGATAAACCATATACCAGTCGCTTTTTAAAAATGACCAGTATTCTTACCAGTGTCAAGTTACTGTATTCACGTTGGTACTATTACCATGCATACACCATCATTATCCTATTATAATATTGTTTCTTCTCTTTGTATCAGCATGATCGAAATAAATTGACTTATCCTCTTATACAATACATGTAATTCTTGAAATTACTTTCAGAGAGCTGAACCCATGGTAGTTCATGATGAAACTTGGCACATGCCACTCCAATATCAAATGTCACTTTCAGATCAGGTTTAATCTTTGAAGATTTACAGGTGAGGATTACTGGCAATTCATAAAAGCACAATCACTTGTTTAGCCAGCTTTCTCCCATTCCGAGCCTGTTGCTACTGCAGCACACCTTTTTACTGCCAGTCAGCATTCTAGTAAACAAAACTTGTCTGGTTTCAGATTTATCTCCATCCCATTTTTCTTACGTGTATGATACTTCAAGTTCTGCTCGCAGGTTTCCCCTTACTATCCATGCATTCAAGTGCATCAAAACACCAAAATTAGTTTTGCGTTGTAACTGCTGCATTACATTTGTGGGTCTGGTGTTCGCAGTTTGCTACAATTTGAAAGCTGACACCGTGCAATGAGCCAGTAATTGTTTGACAAGGACTTCTGTGATCTTTGGGTTGATCAGTGAAAATCAGGATTTCTACCTTTAGCATGCAGGGAGAATCCTCCAATTTTTTACTGTTTTTTTGGCTCGGTTTGGTAAATGTTATGTCTCGCGTGCAAATTGGCAACAACTGCCCCGGCGGCACTTCCTGTTCTTGCTCAGGTGGTGTAGTAAGCAATAATAGCGATGGCATGCAACTGTAGCAGAAACCATGTCCATCCAGGTAACCATGACAACAAGGCAAAATTTTTGTCGGTGCTGAATCCCCTTCCACTTTGGAAGAAAGAGCACAGCAATCTTCTACACTGTCTTGAATAGACTTTGATTTGTGTGTTACATCCTCTCATACTGTCTTTCCCAAAAAGACAGTAATATTTGGCTTTCTTCTTTTGTTGTTATGATCATGTCTTTGACTGTGATATGAAAGGTTAGTGATTTATTTTTGTGGATAGAAGATAACGCCACAAGGGCTGAATGTTGTGTTATCAAATGGAGGTGATTGGGTCAAATTAAGGCCATATGAAGAATATGAAAGCACAAATTAATCAGTGGTGGCCCATTCATTATAGGAGATGATACTAGTGTGATGATGTATTACCAGAGGAATGAACTTGCTAATTATTTGATGGTCCTGCCCATAAAGTCTTAATCCAGCAGTAAGTACTGCTATTCGACAAATTGTCTCCATAGTACATGTACACTCCACCCATCTGCGGCTGTGTTCTGTTAATTCTTTGGGGTATTATGGTAGACCTCCAACAAGCTGTCATCCCATCAAAAGGGATAGTGTACAAATGCTTGTGGTCACCAAAGCCTGCATACGCCCTAGCTCGATTGGTCTCTATTGACCTTTGACCCACTGCCTGTGGATACCTGGTTGATCCTGTACAAGGCCTATGAGAATTTTATAATCTGTAAGACGATTGGGGGGGGGGGGGGTAGGACAACATAGATATTCAAGAGAAAGTGCTGCTCTTTGGGTGATCTCACCTGAGAAATGAAAGTAAGGTAAAATGATGATAAAAAGGAATTTGTAACAAACCTGCATTAGCCATTTACAGTATAATTGTTCTGTTGTTTTTTTGTTATTCAAGTCTAAGAGAAATACAATGTGAAATAGATTACTTAAGACACATACTCCATTATTATAAATTTGTTCATGCCAATTCTTATTGTTTAAAAAAAAATCTAAATGTGAGTAGAAATTAATCACTGGAGATACTGAATATTCGTTCATTGAGAGCATGAGTTGTCACCTGGAATGTCAGGATGATATATGGACTGTAAGCCAGATTGTTGTTAGATCCTTTTGAAAACCTTTGAAAACTTAGAAATGCATAATGGTTTTACTAGCAGTTACGATGTGACATGAAAGATTCAAATTATGTGATAATGGCAGAAAAGTTCCCTGAGGATTGGTAATTTACCATTTGCTGTTTAAAAGTTAAATGATTTTTACCTTCCATATACATGTAGCACTTGGTATATTAAGCATCTTGTGAATGGCAGAATATGCTAACTCATATTGTCACCTCTGTTTATAGGATTTGGTGTCCATTTACAATAGGCCCATAGTGATTTATAGGATTTGGTGTCAATTACAATAGGCCCATAGTGATTGTTTTGTAGATCTCTTTAATATCTTGCAGAAATGATGGTTCAAAATAACACAGTGATTATGTCAAAAACACTGTCAAACAATGCATGGAAAAAGAGCTTCTTCCGTGAAAATTTGAGCCAACGTTTTCAATTTTTGGCTGTATGACATCATCAAAAATGCAAAATCAACAAATACTCTGTATGTCCCTTTAAATACACAATATTTAACTTTTTTGTCCATCATGGCATATTCACAAATTATGTACAGGAACAATACATTGCCTGTGACCGAGTTAAAATTAGACCATCAGCAACCATTTTACCACATGAGTGAAACATCCTCTTATGCTTCAAGAATTTATGATGATGTGTAAAATCGTCCTGCAGCCTTTGCTCACGAGACCAGCATAGTTTGCTGCTGAGATCACGATACATCTTGCCTCTATTTGCGTGCGAAACCGCACTGAAATGGAAACCCCCAGAAATTGGCACGTCACTGTGACGTGAAATGAAGGGTGATGGGACGAAAATATAGGTGTCGCACTCAGACAAACACGCGAACACACACTCCGAGGCACCTATATAGTTGGTGTCACTCCGTTTTTGGAGCAGCTCCCTTGTAAATCTTGCCTACAATTTATTTTGACCCACTTATACATGTAACATTTATTCTTGGCAGCATAGATTTACTCCTGATTCCTGCCCTTGGTCTGTAACTCAAAGCCGTGGGAGATATTTTAAAGGTTAAACGTAATTTCCGTCTGCTCATCCAGAAACTGTCGATTTTTGCTCTAAAATGGACATGTGTGTGTAAGATATGTGTGAATAATGATGTTGTGATAACACAATTTTAGTTTCAGTTGAGTAGCAACAAAAATGTTAGATGTCAGCCAAAAAGGTACACAGACTGTATTGAAATCCAATCATTGTTGCTATTGGGTAATGTTATAAAGAGATTACAAATCGGATCAGGAATCGGGATCTTCTTTGGGATTAAGAGTGAATTGCATGCAGTTGTTGAGAAATAATACTGCTAGGGTAAGATTGATCATCACACAATATATAATGTTCCACTTACCCACTATCCAATGGAAAGAAAGCACTAGATCACTCCTTCAGAGATAAAAGTTTTGTGCTACAATCAATACTATTTTACACTTGAACTCAAAATACTCCAAATCAACTCATTATCCTGGCAAATTGCATCAACCAGATCTAGTTTCTTGATAAACCCTTTTGATATGTTGCAAGCAAATTCCATAGATGGTGGAAGATTATTTTGCACCCTTCCCAGAACTTACTCCAGCAAGAGTTACTGTTTGGGGCCTTCTGTTGTGTCGGAGGATTTTCAAGACTTTGATTCATCAATACCAATTAGTATGCTGAGGATATTTGCATACCTAGCAGGTTAAGTCCTAAAAAGGGATGTTGTACAAGTTGTATGTCTTGCAAGTACTAAACTCCTCAACATAAGTTCTGCAATTAAAGTTTGATATATCATATTTCTCTAATACCTGCATTTATGCTTTCCATGCTGGATGAACTAATACCATGTAAATGTATACAGGGTATGCAACAGGGACTAGAAAGTGTGTATTCATACATACAGGAATATCTGAAGAATATTAACCATTTCAAGTGAATGTTGTTTGCAAAGAAATTGTCAATCTAAATTGTAAGAATAAGGTACAGCTTTCAGCCAATATGTGTACACTCAGCGTGTAGGATCTATCAAATATGTCAAGTTTACATCTAGATGAAGGTTACAGCTAATGTTGCCTTTAATATGCACCAATGTGATCGACTGATCTCATCATCGATATGCTCCTGACAGGTAGAATTTGATGGATATTTCGGCCTGTTTGCAGACTCGATTGCCAGTAAAGGGCTCCTCCTTGTGCTAGGAAGGTCGATGGATCTCGTGGTGGAAAGAAATTAGAGTCACATGCTCATGATGAAGAACTTTCTATGGGGTCCCTGGTATTGATGTAATTTTTGAAGAGCTATACAGTCTGCCTGGTGTCTGCTTCCTGATCATGCAATATGGAGCCCCCTCACTTCGTCAGTGCCCCCAGTTGAAGGTTTGGCACTGGTGATCAAAAGTGTGTGTGTGTGGGGGGGGGGGGGGGAATTGATGGTGATTCCATCACTACCTCACAATCTACATTATACGCTGCAACAAGCTGCACTATGATGCAGTTGATCTTTACCGCGAAGTGTTGCGAGGAATTTATCGTCCGTTTGTGGCATCTGTAGGGGGAGAACATTTTCCTCAAAGCGGACTTTGTAGTGTTTGATTACAGAGCAGACTTTTAACCTGTCCTTGGAGTCAGTCCTAAGCGGTTTGGAGTGAATTGCGATGGCAACAAGAAATTTCAACTATGCTCATCCGTGAATTTGACTGCTGTGACAAGAGAAAGTCTATGTTGCATTCTAGCATGATTTTCATGGGCAAGGCGATCTGATCATTTAAATCAAGCTCAAAATTAGTGGCTTAAGACATTCTCTTTCCAACTCCATGGATTTGTGGCAGGATGATGTTGTGGTTGGAATTATCCTGTCCCAGCAACTTGGCTGCTGCATTATGCCAATTAAACCCTGATCATCCATCGTAAATGTCATGCGTTCCTTTACCTTGGGAGCCCTCTGCATCAAGGGATATCGGCAGAAGTTGCACCACCCTAAAATTGAGAGACGCTTAGATTGATTGTGTGGTGAGAAGTTCATAAGGTCTGTCTTACTCTTTGCACATGAGGAGAAAAATGCATACTTATATGTACATCTATACGCATGTCTTGGTATAGGATCAGAAAGACAGATACTTGTAATTGTGTTTTTCTTCAATTTGCGAGTATTTTGTGTTTGTTGGTGTGCTGTGTGTGATACCTCCAAGGTTTGTCTGTAATTGTATGTATGTGCGTCTTCTGTTCCATGCGAGCACTACCTTATGATTGAATATTTGTTTATTTGTGTTTTTGTACATATCTGTATGCATCTGTTTGTGTTCCTGTGTGTGTTTGTATCTGCTTGTGTATGTTTGTATGCACCTTTGTGTATTTTTGTAGCGAGTTAAAATCAAATCAAATTTGAGTGGTTTGTAAGCAAACACAGGATGGGATAATCACAACATGAAGGCCATTAATTCCCCTGTTTATGTATTGATACTAATTGATGCTCTTTTAATCTGTAAATTAAAATAACTTATTTGTACTTTCTTAATCTCCAAACCAGAGAGCCTTTCCTCTACAATGGCTGTATTTTTCTGACTAGCAATCAGCTTCTTCTTCACAGCTCTGCATATACCAGCTTTTTCTCCAAGGATTTGCAAGGAGAACTCAATCATTTAATTTTCAAAACTTTGTCTCGAATTCTGGCTCTAGGATTTAGAAAGCAGAAATACAGAATGTATATATACAACATATATATAAATATATAAATATATATATTTTTTTTTTTTCCAGCTGGACGTTTCATACCTCAGTTGCCTTTGATATGATTTCCTCTCGTGTAATAGGCTTTATCATAACCAATTTTTGAGGCCTGGCTGCTGAATTAGTTTAATATCCTTGAGGTACAGTGTATGTTCACTCTTGATTTTCGTCAAAACTGCTATGTCACAGGATGAATTGATATGCCCAATCTCTTTTAAATGGCTGCAAAAAGAGGTCCCTAAAGCAGTTACTGCAAAGTAAACTGGTCACTAAATGTAACTGGTAGCTTCATGTATATTGGCCCCTTCGTCTCGTATTCTTTCCTGTGCAAGGGGCTGAAGGGAAGAAAAAGAAAGAATAGAATACTTACATTCCCTATTTGGTAAGAGATGGGTAATCTATTACAACCTTGAAATCACTCAGTAGTGAGAAAACTTGTCCCACTTCGGAATATTACAGAGCCACAAAAGTTGCTTTCACATACATTGGTTTTTGCATCGTGGTGCAAAATATGAATTTTTATTTGCCAAATTTCACACACTCTAATCACAAGTGTTTCAAAGTATCAGCAATGACTAGAATGTGACCCAGGCATCCTAATATGGCGAGTTGTACTGTGGGATTAAAATCATTGATAAATTCTCTGTGTGCTATTCACACATTATGCGCGAGGCATACTATCGTGATTTTTTTTTTCTCTTTTTTTTTTCGATCAGGCTGGACCAATTTTGGCAACACGGTGAGGAATGTGGTAGTTTAAGTTGTGTATGTGTGTTTACACACAGTTTTTGCATTGTAGATTGCAAAAATCAATTTTCAAAAACTTAATAATTTGTGTGTGTGTGTGAATGCAGCTAAAAACCTCTGCCTCCTCTGTAGTCCATCCCCCCCCCCCCCAATGAGACCAGGTAAGGTATAGTGCCAGATTAAAATGAAAGTTTCCCTTTCACTGGTTTTTCATATTCTTGAACCAACCCCTCCCCTCAACTCCTTTCCTCCTTTCATGACAGGTTGAGTGATCAGGATGTTCATAAAATTGAAAGAGGTTTCCTAGGTCTCCCCTTCTTTTTATCCCAAGGGGTCCATAAAACACCTGCCCAGGCCAGGTGTCATTAAAGTCAGGGATAGTAATGATATTATGCTCATTAAAGCTCACCTGAGCCAGAGGTTCTTGAAAGTTAAAATGTCCCACAGACATTGGACATTGCACATCAACTTGTTTCTCATTACCAGGTCCGTCCATTCTCATCTTTAGGATCAACTAAGTGATTTCACTGCAAAAGACAATGGCACACTTTGTGCCCAGTTAAAAATTCCATTCCAATTTGTAATTTTTATGCCTCCGCCACAAAGTGGTGCCGGAGGCATTATGTTTTCGGGTTGTCCGTCCGTCCGTCCTTCCGTCCGTCCGTCCGTCCGTCCGTCCTTCTGTCCGTCCGTCTTTCCGTCCATCCGTAATGAATTTTGTGGACAAGGAAACTATCAATGTATGTGTATTAGGGAGTGAAGTTGTGCCTATCAACTTTTGGGTGTACATGCTCAAGGTCAAAGGTCAAAAGGTCAATGTCAAATACATAAAATTTCACTATTTCCACCATATCTATGCAATGCCTGAAGATATTTTCTTGAAACTAAGTGTATACATGTATTACCGAATTTAGATTCTCTGGTGAAAGTTTGGGTCATGAGGTCAAAGGTCAAAGGTCAAAAGGTTGAGTAAAAGTATTAAAACTTCTTTTTTTTCTCTGTAAATTGGAAAATTGTTCAAGGTATCTTCATGGAACATAGTCTATACAAGTACTGACTGGCAGTGATTATCTAGAGAATGTAGGGTTCATGGGGTCAAAGGTCAGGGGTCAAAGGTCAAGTGCAACACTTCAAAATTTTACTATTTCCCTCATGTTCATGCAATGCTAGCAGGATTATTATTTTTTTTTTACACTTGGTATATGCATGTGTAACCTAATAGAAATTCTCTGGAGAGTTTTTTTTTTCTTTTTTTTTTGCCTCAAAGGTCAAAAGGTCAAAGATCAAGTGAAAGTACTGAACTAACTTTTTCCTCCATATTTCGGAAGTGGCTCAATTCATTGTGAAACTTACTGCATATTTATGCATGTTCTACCTGAAAGTGATTATCTTATGAATTTTAGGGTCAAAGGCCAGATGAATATGGTAACAATTTACTTTTCAGTACAGAAGTTGCACTTTCTCTCCATACCGGTACCATGAAAATTACTCAATGCATAAATGTATGAATGGGTCAAAGTCAAGTTAAAGTCCTTAAATCCCCAAATACATGCTCTCCTATTCATCCAATTAAACCAAGGTCAAGGAAGGTGAACATTCAACACATTTGTGACAAACTTGTCATTTCAATATTTTGCCAGTTTTGTGAAAATGTAATCACACATTATCCACATGTACTATCTAGACCTATTAGGAGAATCATGCATTATGGCGGAGGCATATCAGTCGCCATAGCGACATTTCTAGTTATTAATACAATGTAGCACAGTTGTATAGCAATATTCATGGTAATGTAAAAGTGTGTGTGTGTGTGTGTGTTTTTTTAAATCATCATATCTACAAGTACTTCTACATTCATTTGGCACTTGACAAGATCCATTACTATGAATGTACATGTAGCATCTGTGTGAATAGATCAGCTCCTGTATCTTTTTTCAGACCAACACAAAGGTGAATTTCAAATGCACATTTATTGAAGGAATTACCCTTCATTGAGGGCATGCAAGGCCTCTTTCAGATTTTTTATTCCATTTTGATCCGGAACTGCTGGAATCGGTTTAATTTGTGTGAAAGATGTGAGTGGTGTAGTTTGTCATTAACCATGCCAGGCAAAAAGTTTAACAAGTAGCTCCACTTTATCACACTGCACTCTAGCACTTTACAGGATGCCGCGGAAAATAAACAAATTTATAAACAAAATCATTCATTTTGCGATGAACAGGATGCTTGCATGCTGTGGCATTTTCCCCCCCTCGCCACTGGAAGGAACATGGCTATCACCATGATTAAATGTTGCAGGGTTGGGCAGCAAAGTTTGTGGGCCCAGGAAGCTGGCATTGCAGTGATAGTTTTGAGGAAAGGATCAGAGAGTATGTAAGGGGGATGCCGAAAAGATTGAGTGAAAGTGCGGGATTGGCAGCGAGTTTGTGGGGGGGGGGGGGGGGAGCAGGAAGAGGGAGAAAGGTGACGGGGATGTTACCGCAAAGACTCTCGCTCGGCAGTCACTGGCTCAGAGTTGTGCGAGGCTTTGACCTTGCGCGGAGCGAGACTGAAGCGGGTCCCGTTTGACGGGAGTGTGAAGTCTGGTGTTTGATCTGTTAATATCCTGTGAGTCGTACTGCTTCATTTAGACAAGAGCAGGGTGAATCTCGGTATTAGACATCCATTGCCTCTTCGACAGGTAGGTTGTCGTGATTGGTTTTACAGAGTGGTTAAGTATGTATACAGGTGTGTCATTTGAATTTTGCTGTTTCAAGACCTCGAATTTATTCAGATTGATGAATTCTTGTGTCGAGTTCTTTACTCTGTTGCAACTTGTTGACAAATTGCCCTTTATCGACATAAATAAGCACTGATTTTTTGTTTTGGTGTTTTAGTATAGCCATGATTTTAAAAAAAAAATCATGGGCATACATTCTCAGCTTGGACTCAAACCAACCATCTCTTGATTTCGCTAGACTGGCGTCATATCCACTAGACCACTGAGTTTCCGCCCAACAGCCAATGCCGGTTCTTATCCTTTTAGCATTAGGTATTGTATATTTATGCAAATTAATGAATTCTTGCATCAAGGTTTTTTTGTTGTTTTTTTTGCAACATATTGACAATTTCTCATATCATGGCTACTACTATTAAAAACACTGAATAATCAGTGGTTGATTAAGTCGACATGTCAGTCAGACCTCAAATTTGTTGAGGTCTTTTAGGATCACTCACAATCCGACTATTTTGTGCTCTGACATTTAAAATCAGTTGATCAAAAATAAGATGCTCACTGTTTACCTAGCAGGTGCACAGTGAATGTAATCTGTGATAGATGTTGTAAGAGCAGTCAAGATGGTGGTGATCAGGCTCATGCATGAATTATTGTCAGAATCCTGTCCAACAAGTCCTATAAACCACTTTTTTGTGTGTGTGTGTCTTTTTATTATAACTCTGACTGTTCATTGTTAGTTTATCAGAAGGTATAGTAAAAACATTCTCTTTTACTTGTAGTTTGTATATTAGGTGTTTTTTTTTTCTTTTTCTTTTTTTGCTTCAGTTTCAGATTTCAGTGGTGTCTTGCTTTGACATTCTGTGCCAGGATGCTAGAATTATTTCATTTTATTTGATGCATAGGTTGTGTAAAATGTTTTGAAATGAATTGGGAAAGGAAAGTAGAATATTTTCCTTGATATGATAGAGGCATCTCTTGAGTGATGTAAATGATTAATTTCCTTGAAATTAAATCAAGACTTGTTTATTGCGAGGATTACCAGGGTAATTATGGTCAATATACATATGAGTGTGGGATTCTTCTCTTTAATATGTGTGATTTTTTTTTTTTGTGTGTGTGTGTGTGTGTGTGTGTTTGTGTGTGTGTGATGGCCAAAAACATATCATTTCTGACAGAATTTCCCAGTCAGTCTGTCACAAGTAGTGGCACATATGGGTAGATGCAATTAAAAGCAGGAAATTCCTGTAAGAATTCATAAGCTATGTCTGCAAGATATTTCTCTCTGGTATATTGGACAAATAGCATTGGAGCAACAGACTTTATAAACTGATTTTTATTGGATGGAAATCATGTGTTAATTCAAATCTAAATCTTGATAATCTATTCTTAATATTTTCCCATGTAGCATGTGTCTGGAAATGAACTAGTAAAATGAAACTTGACATCTGTTTTTCCTTAAGTCACATATGCTTTTATTGGTGCTCAATATAAAGTGAACGAGTGAATGATTCAGAACTGTTATGGATAAATTGATGACTTTATTTTTTCCCTATCCCTTATCCATCTGCTCCTTCATCCAACCATCCATCATTCACCAGTACAGTATATGTCAATCCATCCAATATACCTCTACTATATGCTATATGTAGCGATTCAAAATTTTTTTTGCAAATCGGGACTTACCGACAATTTTGCGAGTGGTTAAATTCAAGATTGTGGAGCATAGTACTGAACGGAGAAATGCATGCGTGCACGTCACATTCATGAAGGGATCAGAGTTAAAGGGACTGTACAGTACTGGTTGAGGTAAGGGATTCATGTTTTGAACATTTCTAAGTGAGATAATGAGAAACCTCTTATGAAATATGAAAGAGCATGTAATTTTAAGAAGGATTCAACATTTATTTGATGAAAATTGGTTTTGTAATGGCTGAGATATCCAAAAAAGTGATAATAATAAAAGGCGACAGGCCACAACTTTATTAGGATCTCTTTGTTTCACCTTGTTTTTGGATATCTCAGCCATTTCAAAACCGATTTTCATCAAATAAACTTTTATTACCCTTTAGAATTGCATGCTCTTTGACATCTCATAGAATGGTTTCTGAATACCTCGCAAAATATTAAAAGCTAAATCCTCACCTCGACCAGAACTGTACACACCCTTTAATATTTTTGTGTGTTTTAAGATTTGCGAATAGACCCAACTCGCGAAATTCGCAAAAATAAAAACCTCGCAAGATATTTGGCATGTACAGTTTTCCATCCATTCATCATTTATTTATCCATCCATCTCTCTATCCATCCATCAAATCATCCATTATTTTCTCAATCCATCCAGCCGTCGATGATCTATCCGACCACTCTTAATCGATCCACTGGCATAGCCTGGCTGGCTTCATGATATTGATAGTACGGAATCAAGTACAAAGTACCTTCATTGCATGCTAAGACCTGTGTTATAATAACCTTGTTATGAGGCCACCTTTATTTTTATCATAATCAGATCAATCAAGTCATGGTTCTGCAAATAGAACAAGAGCGTTTGCTCAATTTGCATGTGACCGTTTAACACAATGGGCAAACTTTAAATCGTCAATCAATCAATCATTGTCTTGGTCTAGATGTCCACTTGACCATTCACTGTCGACCACTAAAGCTTATAGAATTTCAATGTCGGACTGACCTGCTAATTTGATACCCATTTCCGTGGTATATTTGATCCTTGCTGCATAGCTGTATAAGCTCGAATCAGGGTAGCGCCTAGTTCTGACATTCGTTGTTCCACTTGCTCTAGTTGAAAGATCTACAGTGTGTCAGTACAGGTATTATTTATAGAAGAGTTAGGGTGTAATCTTTGGGTACATGTCCATCAACATTGACTAAATCCCAACCACTATTATGTCCTGCTAACGCTGATATTTGAACCTCTTTATGGCAGTTGCTAAGGAGTGTTGCACCACTGACGTGTGTAAATGGATATGACTGATTCTTTTAGGGGTTTTTTTGCCTTTTTTTTTCAATGTCATGGATGACTGCTCATCACGTCTTCAAATTTGCCTAATGATTGCCAGCAGAATTCTCATTAATTTCTTTAAAAACTTTCCTGAGTGTACTTGGTTGTTTTTTTGTTTTGTTTTGTTTTTTGTTTTGTTTTTTGTTTTTTTTTTTGGGGGGGGATTATTCTGATTATTATCACCAACTTTTTTTTATCCACCATTGAGACCCAAAGGTGCTGAAGCCATATCAGAATCATGATGCACTGACACTTGACGTCAGCTAGCTCTGTATGCACATCACTTCCAAAGATGTTTGGGTGTTAAAGTGCTACATGTGTATAGGGCCATCAGGTAGCATGCACAAACTTGTCACATTGGGAGAGCTTTTGGGATCAAAGCCTCTTAGCATGTAGTCACTTTAAAACAATAGAGAGTTTCCTTTGGGATTAGGGTAAAAACCCAAATTTATATCAGGACTTTAATCAGAAAAGTTTCAGTAAGAGTTAATCAAAACGATCTTTCAGATTTAAAGGAGAATGGAATCTGGATATATATGTCGATTGAGTGAATGCAGGAATATTAGTAGAACGCATCAGGGCAATTCCACGGTATGTAGGACACAGATGCCGAAAATTCAAAATGATATTTGTTTCAAACACCATACATTTTCAGACAATACTTGAGTTGAAGTTTTAAGAATCATTATGTTTTTCAATAAAAGCGACCATTTTGATTTTCAAAATGGCTGCCAAAATATGCCTATAACTCAATGGTAAGAAAGAGTGTATTGTCACATAATTTACCCTCTGTATATCCACTTTACTAGTACTCTAAACAACAATCTTTTATATGTATGCAGTTACCAGACAAGTCTTTTACCACATGATAGAAAGAAAAAGCTGGTTGCTTTAAAGAATTTTATAAAAACTTTTAATTAGTTTGACAATGATGGATGTAACGTCAGTTACCAAAAACAAGGAATTTTTAACTTTATTCATCAAAGAAAGTGAGCTGTATGATGTAACTTAGGATTTCTAATGTATGCCCATATGCCTTCCTTTCTACACCAGAAAATAAGGATACTTTGCATACTGGAGGGTCCAATGAACACATCAAAATGTGTAACGTCAGTTACCGAAATGTCATATACCAGTATGTAACGTCAGTTACCATGACAGTAATTGTAACTTCGGCAAATTTTTTGACTTTAGGCCATTTCAATACATCTGGGAAGTCAAAGGTTATCAACAAAGAGCAGCAATCCCTTTGATAGGGAATGATCTATGTCGTCACCATGGTACACTGTATGTCCATGGATACATTTTTTTTTTTGGTTCATTTAATCTTAAATCTATTTATTTATCATAATTTGTTTTGGTGGAGGGGGCTTGAGCTTTTGATTTTCGGTTCAGCACAAGTTTAAGGTTAAATCATCTGGAAGTTTAGGTTTACCACATGCAATATATAATGCACTCAAATTACTATACAGTACATTCACAGTCCTACGGGATGATAAAGCTACCAAATTTGTAGGCCTAATCAATGATGTGGTTGCATGGTACAATGTAACCACCTTTTACTATTAAAAAGCTTGTGTACAGCTGTATACCAACACTTTTATAATCTTTACTAATGACTACTTTTGCTAGCATTTTTCTTTTTTTCTGGAAGCTTAGTGAAGTTTCTACCTCAAGGCAAATGCAGGAAGAGATATATTTCTTCGCTTGCACTTAAATGTTTGGTTTAGTTAATATGGCACATCTTGAAATGGTACATAAGCAGGCCTGACATAAGGCATGTACTGTCATTACTGTTTGAAACTAACACTGATGTTGCTCAACGTTTAACACTAATGTTGCTCAAAGTGAGAGGTGATTCTAGGGTAAAATAAAAAACTGTTCATATTAGTTGAATACTTTATTTCATTCATGCAGGGACATTTTTGTAATTATGAACAGGAAGATTCGTTTATATTGATCTTAGAATTCTTTCATTGCAAAGTCCTATTTCTTGGTATCTGGGATGTATTTGCAAGCCTTGATATACCAGTGAAAAGGAAAAGAAAAACAATTACATTCCTTCAAGCAAGGAATAAACAAATAATGCCCTTCTGACCAAAAAAGCATGCTTCTTCTTCACAGAAAAAATATTAAAAGTGTAACACTATTCGTTTAAATCATTATTGATAATGGAGATCATTTTGTTATTTGTGGCTCTAACAATGCCTTGAGGGAGAAGGAGTAAAATAAAGAAAAGAAGAAAGAATATATCACCGTAGATTTCATACATATATAAGAATATTTTTATTTGAATGTGTTTTTTCCCCATGACCTGAAAGATTTTTTTTTTCACACACAAAAATATCTGTGTTTTGTGTAGTACTGCAGGGCATTATGGGTGAGGTACTCTAGATAGAAACTTTCCTGTTCATTAAAAAAACAAACAAACAAACAAAAACAAAAACAAAAACCTTAGTTATGTCAATATTCATACTTGGAACTGCTGAATCTAAATGGCTCTGTGTAATCATAACTCTTGAATAAGCATTCAATCTTAAGACAAATGTCAAGAAATATCCTCTGGTGCATTTACATTATTTTTGCTCAACTGTGCTATGGCATGGGGGGGGGGGGAGGAGCTTGCCCTCTAAGGGCCCCACCCCATTTGTGTCTTTAGATTTTGTTTTGATTTGTTGCTAAGTAAATGCCTGGGATTGTTACTGGTATACTGCAGCAGCATAATAACCTGTTAAATAAATTAGTTCTTTGTAAACCCCATAGCAAAAGTATGTGTAACGTCAGTTACGTAACGTCAGTTACTGACATGTTTCCCTTTAAGTTTTCATTAAACACAAAGAAAATGGACTAATGTTTCATTTCATTTGGGTATTTGTAATTGATGAACCAAGGTATGATTCCATATCAAGCAAATCACTCTGAAAGGTCAGAATCATAAAATATCACAAAACTATTCCTAATCATGATTTTCCATGTGTAAACCCTATGGCAAATGTAAGCGTAACGTCAGTTACGTAACGTCAGTTACCGTCATGCCTTCATTGAATTTGGCATGGTGCTAAAAGGAAATATCTAAAGTGCACATTATTTTGCACACCTGTTCCTAAGAACCTAGGTATATTGCCATATAAAACACATAAAGTTTAGAAGTCAGGGACATGAGTTATTTCCATTTAAATCTACACCATAATTTCCCATGTCCTTTTTCCGTAACGTCAGTTACCGACACATTTTCACTTGCTATGTGGTAAGAAATGCAGTTTGAGAGAAAAACTTTCCACCTATTTCTTCATTCTCATGAACTCATTCATCAATGCTAATTACAAGCCCCAGGTGCTTTCATTCACAAAATTACAACAAAAACAATTTCATGAAAATCCTTATGCGTAACGTCAGTTACCATGGAATTGCCCATCAGTGAAGTTTCAGGAAACTCAGACATCGTACCATTCAAAAGTTATGAGTTCTTAAAGTTTTGATGCAGCCATTACTTAATTTTTTTTTTTTTTTTTGCAGCCATTGCTTAATAAGAAGACTACAACAATTTGTGATATCACACATGGACAATGATATAGAGAAAACAAAGATAATTCAACATATTTCACATTTCATAGTTTCATTTACAACAGAGTGATTTTAACAGTTATGTGTGAATGGTGGCAAATAAAATTTATTTTTGTATTGCAAAAAAAAAATAACAATAAAAAAATAACTCTTCTGTTTGAATGCAGATAGTTTCATAGTGTAAACAGGCACTGAACTTTTGAATGCTTGCTCGTGCGATACAATCTTTTTCCTGTTTTCCATTTTTTCACAGCATGATCACTCATTACAAAAAAGAAAAAGAAAAAAATAGGTACTAGTTAAGTGCAGTGCTCTGATGAATTTATATTCAGCAACATTGGTTACTATGACAATAATAATTTTCTCCCTTGCCATCGTCGATAGGGTTCCAAAGTACCAATAGAAACACGATTTGACATTTAAGATAAAGGCACATTGTTGTGTGGTCTTGACTGACGAGTATGGAAAATGATATCACGATGAGATCTGTCAAGCACTGAATTAGCTCTGCCACAACTCCTTAATAAGCACCTTGCTGCACTGAGGCCAAGCCTCAATGAGTGGATTAAAGGGTGTATGTTAGTGTTCCATACACAAGGTTTGATATATTTCACAATACTGTACGAGTTGAAATTTTCGCGGTGGTTTTATTTTCGCGAATTTCGCGAATCACCTTTGAATCGCGAAAATAACAACGCACAAATAAGTAAGTTCAGTTAGACCATGGAGCTACCAAAAAGATGGAGTAACAACGGTTGGGGTCCTTTTGAAGTGATGCTCGAAGCCGACTCGTAAAAAGTAATCCTCGCTAAGCCCCCCTGAGCGAGAGCGATGACAGATGAGACAGTGCGTATGCACAATGACGTCATCCGCAGCGCGTTCGCAAACTGGTTCTTACCATGGAGCTACCTAGCTCCATGGTTCCACCATGGAACGTCAATGCATGGGACTACACAAACTGCAACTGCCCCGTCGACTTCGAGCATATTCGATTTAACAGGATTCTGAATTAATTATAGCTACAAATAGTGAATCTGCAGTGTAACAAATTGTTTAACATGTCATACCGTCGTTTAGTATGTAAATCACGATATGATACGACCGGCATGTAAACAAACGCTGCACTCTCGACACGATCAATAATGGCCGTCACGCTGTCCCGAACAAACACAAAGACAAATAACAGCTGGCTTCACAACGGTATAGATAAAATGTACGCAATTGTACGCAGTCAACACTTACGTAAGATTGTAGTTTCAAATGTCAGCTTTACGGACAGATATTGAAATATGTGGAGAAATGTGAGGGATTTTTATTAAGAATTTTATTCTTAGGGTATGTACTACCCACAGTCACAAAGCATGACGACAATACACTGTACAGTACCTTCGCTGTTCATGGGCCAATTCAGTTCGTTCAAAGTGCACTGCACTTGGTATCTCCTCTGTTTTGCAAGTGGATATTATGCGCATGCGCGTGGTCTTCAGCAAAGTTTTGCGCAGCCATATGTTGTTGCAAGTCGAGTTTTCGACTCGATACAGCACTATATTGTATGTGCAATGTTGGTGAGTATGACGTCATTTTTGCGGCTCGGAGCATCGTTTGCCAAAGTATCCCCTGCGGGACGAGTTAAGCCGTCCCAGCGAGTGCGGTGCTTTGAAGTCTGTCAGAACTGACCGCTCGTAGTTGGGTTACGTAATATTGGTGGCCTTCGTTGTTACTCCATCTCTTTTGGTAGCTCCATGGTTAGACCCTCGCAACCGCGAAATTAACAACACGCGAAAATGGCCTCGAAGTGCCAATTCGCGAAAATATCTGTATGCGAAAGTTTCAGCTCGTACAGTATACACCTGTGAAGGGAGTGAGCACTCAAGCCGAACTAGATGCAAGTTGGGTTTGTTTGTTGTTGTTTTTTAATCTGTTTTATTGCATAAAGGGAGATTGTTGATGTATGTGTAAAATGTGTAGGAAATATCCTACACTTCCCTAATATACATACTGGGTTTTTTTTTTTTTTCCAGTTGTGGCTAATTGAATGTCTTTCACCAGGGCAGGATATTCAATTTCTGCTACTGCACCCATGGAACTCACAGACTACAAGTTTGGGCTAAATGGATGCCCTTTGAAATATCTTGCTTCTGTGGTTATGATTGACAAAACACAGAGATGAAAGAGAGGGAGACAGTGTGATATGTTTGGGCAAAGGTAGAATGCTGTAACTTTTTGAATGACTGTTCAATGGTAGGCAGAGAGGGAGAAGTATACATGTGCTGGTGTTAGGGGATTAGTATATTCAAGAGAGAATTAATTGAATTGAATTGATGTTTGTATTGTATTGACAATCATCATGGAATCTTTGTGCACAGTGTATGCAATTATGCACACACTGTGGAGAACTGTATAAATACAGAGTAAACTATTGTGATCATTTATTGCAGAAACATGTTGCTAAAATATGACACAATTCTGTTATTATTATTTTCATTCTTACACAAGATTATGCATCAGTGGCAATGTTTTCTCTGCTTCATTTTGAATTTTCTAGGTCCGACTTCATCTACGACTTGTTTGAGACTGTTGTTGAGAGCCAGAAATCCTCGGGCGGAAAGGACAAGCGGAAGAGGGTGACTGTCAGTGCACAGTTCAAGGTAAGATGTGAACTGCCATTGAATAGACATTGAATGCAAGATAGTGGCCATAATTGAATGACTATTGAATGTGAAATAAGGTTTTCTTATCCTTGTCCTCCAGAAACAGACACTCAAGTCATAAATGATTTACACTTTCACCATTATCATGAGCCGTCGGAACTTTCATCTTGTTTTTTTCCTCCACTGTAGTTCATCCATGGTTGTGGAATAAGAATTGTGTGATGTTTTTGAAACAAAGGTTTTACACTTCATAGATTGGAGAATAATCACACCTTGTCATAATATGTCAACCTGATTAATGCATGCAATGTCAAATGAACCGAATAAAAATTAATGTCTGCAATCAATCAGAAATAGACAGCTACCTTTATGTGACAGAGGAATAAAGCTTAAATGATAGATGAAAACATATCTATAAGACATTAGATATGATATACAGTCAACCTTGCCAATAAAGTTAAATCTATTTGGACTGAAGAAATACATGTAGCTTTGACTTTTAATAGAAAAAATTCAATTTTTGATGCATCAAAATCAATATAATATAAAGAGAAGAGGACTTGAAAAGACCTTTGACTTAGGCCATTATTCGACTTATGTGAGGTCGACTTAAGCAAGGTTGACTGTATTTACAAAATGTTTAAAAAACATGCCAAGAAAAAACATGGGTCATTTCTAGTAAAGTATTTCTCATATTTACCAATTTTCACCAAGCTGTTTTTGCTATTATCCCACAGGACTCACTGCACTCTCTTATGTCTGCCCTCAACAACTGTAATCCGTATTTCGTGCGCTGTGTCAAGCCCAATCAAGAAAAGGTGAGAACGCATAGATTAATTGGCAAATTGGCTACTCGAGCTGTGAGTTCTGCTGAAATCTAGGAAAGAATGTTCACTAATTCATTGTTGATTTGATTATCAGCAGGCATAGTCGTCACTCGATTGTTGTGGTGACTGGGCATAGTATTTAAAGTGTTTTATTGTATCAGTCTTCAGTCTTCAACTTCAGTCTTTGCACTGCATGGATTTACCCCATGTATGTCACTCTACAGATCGCATAGGAATGTTCTGTTATCAGTTTCTATGAAACTGAAACTTCACTGACACTATTAAAGAATTCTGAAAATTGTCAACGAAAGATTGAGATTGCAAATTGCTGTCTTTAGTTTCAACAACATACTGTATATGCCGTATATTTAGCGAGTCTAAATTTTTGTGAATCAGAACTTGTCAATGATTTTGCAAGTGGTTTTAAAGTTCGTGAACATGAAGTATAGTACTGAATGGAGAAATGTATGCATGCACATCACATTCATATCCAGATCATAGTCAATATTTTTGCCTTGCTTTGAATGTGAGAATACACCTGACTTGCAAAATTTGTGAAAATAAAAACCTTGCCAAATATTTGGCGTATACAGTTAATGAGAACCAGTCAGAAACGGGGAAAATTTCAGGCATTCTCGCTGTTCAAAGATTCATAAAGTACAGTGTTCTACACTTCATTGGTTCTCGTAATGTCACACATCAAAGTATAACCTCAGCTTTATTCAATCCTTCATGCATGCCTTCTCCTTTTTTCTTTATCTTTTTATCACCATACCAACAAACTTAGTTTTCGGGGGTTTTTTTTCAAATAATTTCCTCTCCCCCATTACTGTCAGCTGGATGACAATTACCAGTTTATGTCCCAAGAGTAATCATCATTTAGATTACAGTAGTTCAAGCTGAAGCTAAATGTCCAAGGGACATTATTCTCTATGGGCAAATTGTATGTAGGGGGTAATTTTTGATTTTTTGATTATAGTTTTGTTTTGTTCTGTTTTGTTTTTGTTTGTTTTTTTTTATACAGAAGACCATTTTGTGAAGATAATGCTAAAATGAGGTGAGGGAAGTGGAGGGGGAGAGGGGGGTTAGCCTGTCACCCAGGATTATCCTATTTCCCTCAAACAATTTCCCCTTCCCCCTCTCACCTGTAAACCTGCGTCAATCTCCCGATGATTGATCGGCATCAATTCCTTGATGATTCCCACACGTTCTTCCACCCCCCCTTCCACCCCCTCTCTCAAGCACCCTCTGTTTACTCCTCAGACAAGAAATCCTGAATTTTTTCCCCCCTCAATTGAATTTTCTCGCAGGTAAAGAAGACAGATAAATCAGTGACTTCTTTGACAGTGTGCAGGATATTTGAATTTGTCATGATTTTGCAGTATCATAGTTTTTTTAGGAAAAAAATAAGCTCTTATTCCTGTCCATATTAGATTTAAATTGAAAAAGAAATGAACAAAATTTGCAGAATTGTACCCAGCAAGGTTTTTGGTAAGCCTTGGTGAAATCCCTGTGATGTATTTACATGGGATGAAAATGAATCATTGAAAATAATCTCTTTTTATTTGATTTAATTCCTACCTTCCAGCAATGTCATGCAAATGGAAAAAAAAGAAAATAGAACAAATTAAAGAAATCCAAAGGGCAGACAGATCTTAGAACTTACTGCTGAATATCTGTGTCAGCCTTTTTTGCAGTTGTTTTGATTCAGTTATGATTAAATTATGATTTGACCTGAAAAAGCTCCAGCAAGGGTCTGATTCAGTTCAGCAAAAATCAGTTTTTGTCATGATTTTTGGCTCTGTATGCCCCCTTTGTTTTCCAACCATGACTGTGAAAGAAAGAAAAAAAAAACATCAGCAGATCTAATATCTGTGATGAAAGCGTCATATCATTTCAGGACAGGTCACGCTAACAATGAAAAAACCAATCAAGGGAATTATTATTCTTGCATCCTCTGAAAAAAAAAAAGCATAGTCCCCAGTGCTCATCAGTTCTGAAATCCAGAAGGGTTTTGATGCTGTACAACAGCAGTATTCTCAGTTTGTCTGCTTCTAAACCGATGATGTGAGTGTAGGGTTTATGTTTATTATCAAATCATTAAGGTATTAAAGTTTGAATTAAGTTTGTATACAAACCTGGGCTGCAGGAATAAATTTTGGTTTGTTTGTTGTTGTTGTTGTTGTTGTTTTTTCCTTGGTGTGTTTTTTTTTTCTCCATCTTTCTAAGGTTTTATTGCTGAAGTGGCATCACAGATGTCTAAAGTTACTAGAAAGAAAACTGCATAGACAATTAGATACTATTAACTAACATAAATTCTTCCACCTATGATGGAAAGGGCATATGTTCTATTTGACTCACACTGAACATTTAACAGATTGCTTAGGGTTTTTTTTTTTCTCTCTCTCTCTCTTGTTCATGTCAAAACATCTCTTGATTTCTTTGTGCCCTGCGGCAGAATGGCCTCAAGAATAGCAAAAAGGTGTTCTGGAAGTTTGCTAGAGCAGTCACGCAATGTGTGTAGAAAAAGAAAGTGTGATGACTACTGTTTGCCTTCGAGCTTTCCTCATGTCAACACCAAACAGGTCTGTCATAGAGCATTACCTGTGATGAATCTAAACACTTTGAAAAAAAAGTGAGAAATAATGATCCCTGGATCAGGTTGTCTTGGTTTCTGCAGTGCAGGGGGAAAAAAGATAGAAGAAAGACTGGAGAGTGTGAAATGCCCCACCCCAACTTTTGTGAAGAATGCAGGTGCCTTTTTGTTTTTATATTGTACAGTGTACCTGCTAAATTGTGCAATTTCCCCTTCATTTTGTCTTTTTATAGCCAAATTACCTGCTATGTCATTAAAGATTTCCAGGTGTCTGGTAGACTCCCTGACTCAATGCAGCATAATGTTGTCCTTGGCTTCATGCAAACAGGGGCTTTATAACTTCTTTAAATAAAAATGAGCTCTTTTAGTTTAATAATCTTAAGCATAGTACGAGTATGCAGTCTTTTAAGGTGATGCGGTGTGCAGTTTTTAGGAACAGGGTTAAAATAACTGCTGAGCCTTGCTTTTCCCTTTGCTAAATAACAGTCATGTGAAAAGAAATAGATTGTACCTTACTTCAAGAAAGGTTCCATGAAAAAAAAAATTTAAAAAAAGGAATGTTATAAGTATGAACATTTTTTTTTTCTGCCTAGTTGTTTGACATATCTAAATAAGAAAGCTCTTCAAAAAGTTGTGCATTGAATAGTAGAACCAAGATATAGCTGTAGCTTGCAACATTCTTGCAAGTAGAATATCCTCGGTATATCTCTGCAATTAATTGCGATTAATTATGCTGAACTTTACCATTTATAGGTCCTGCAGAATCTTTCATTTGTTTTGAGTGTAGGAAGTCTATGATAAGTCCCCATTCCCTTGTGTGTTTGGCCTATTCAAAAGTTGGTATGGAAGATAGGAGGACATGTGCCCTTATCAAATGGGAGATCAGGTGTAGAACATAATTATGATTGAGACATCTGTTTAATAATTACCTGTCTATTGTAGTGTTAGTAACTACCTGTCTACAGTGATCACCTGTCCTGAAAGGTCACCTGTTAGGTGTTTTTTTTTCCCCATGTGTAGTCACTGAACATGGCTTTGGCCGTGTCATGTTTTCCTTCCCATTCCCATTAGTGGCATGACATAATTGGGGGAATCAGCAAACTCGTCTTTCAACCTCCTACTCAGAGTGCATCCGCGATGACATTCTAGCTCCACTGCAACTGCTTAGTGCTGATTTGATGATAATTGGCATCTCCTCGAGATTAGCCGGCCGTATTTCTATCCCATTATCCCTAGCAACTAATGCCAGATTAACAGTTGACAGAATAGAATATGCCTCAAAGTTTCTCTCTCTTCTCCCAATAAAAATTCCCCATTTTCTTCTTCTTCTTTTTTTTTAAGTCACATCCCTCCTCCCATCTGCTCACCTTTGTTGTTTTCATCCTTCTATCTTTTCCTCTATGTTTCAAATGTTATTTTTTTCTCCTTATCTGTCTCATTCTGTATTTGTAATCACTCCTTCAGAGGCTTATGTTGTCCTATAACACACTGGATGTGAGGTTGCAATTTCATCTTCTAGTTTAACTTCGTAATCTCTTTCATGACTGTTTCTATTAGTTGCAACCTCTTCCCCATGTCATTTTCAACAATTAACCTCCCCCATATTCCTCCTGTATGTCCATGCAACTATTTCTGTCATTATACTTCCAAAGTATTTTAGTATCTTTGTCTGTCTTTATTAGTAATATACATTGTACATTTGTATAACTCTTGCCTCCCCCCCCCAAAAAAAAAAAAAAAAAAAAGACTTTTACAGAATGCAAAAATAAAGGGTTTTGTGATGTGTATGTTAACACATTTCCATCAATGCGATATAGACTGTGCAAACATGAAACAAGCCTGTGCATTATGCTGTACACCTGTTCCATTATTGCACTTTGTAATCTTGTATTATGTACATTTCTACAGCAGCTACAAAGCTATTTCTCTGTCCAATACAACAGAGACTCCAACTCTCCCGCTTTCGACGGGAGATCTCCCGCCGAAAGGCCATTTTTGCAAAATCTCCCGTTCTCCCCCTTGAGATTTAATTTCTCCCGCCCTGGCTCTGTGTCTCCTGCTTAAAATGATTTCTTACTTAGTGTCAACCTTTGCTGAAAAATAAGCCGTAGATAGCACGAGAGAGCATCTACAACCCTAGAGCTTCCAGGGCCCTAAGAGAGCCCTGGACACCCGGCCGCAAGGAACTTCGCGCTCGTGATGTGCGCAAAGTGCACATCAAGTATGAGTCTCCCGTTTGCTAGGGATTTCAGGCGGGAGAATCTCCAGATAAAACAGGTTGGAGTCTCTGATACGAGATAACCTGTAGGGTCTGTATGGATGGATGGCCCACATACATGTATGGAGGAGTGTTTGGTTTGTACTGATATGGTCATGTGACTGACAGCTGAGGTCATGTACGTGATTATCTTCCTGTTTCTTTCTTACAGATAGTGCACTAACAGGGTCAAGTGCAAGTTGCTAGTGATAAAGAATGGGGAACCTTTTATATGGGTGTAGGGCAATTACCCCCCTGCATGGGTAATTACTCTGGACCCTTCCCCTGACCCTAACCCTAATCCTAACCCTAGCCCAAACTCTAACCCTAAACCAAACCCTAACCCTAATCTTTACTCTAACCTTACCACTATTTAAACCAGTATTTTGCCGGGAGTAATTGCCCTCAGGGGTAATTGCCCTGATATGTTTTGCAATGTATATATCCCTGTCATGCTCTGGTGGCACAAACATCTTCTTACAACACTGGTCTAACAGCTTCCTGTATGCCGTGTCCCCTCCTTCCCACCTTGCTCCATCTGTTTCCCCTCTCCCTCCCCCTCCTCCTCCCCTCCTCCTCCTCCTCTTCCTCTTCCTCTTCCTTTGAACCCTGTCGTCAGTGCCTCTAATCTGGGGCTCTCTTGGGTGTAATCACACGCCCCCAGCAGGTTGGAACATGAGATCCCCTGGGGGTGTACAAGTATGATGGCTTTTCTGAAGGAGCCGTACTTGTCAGGTTTTGAAAGCGGCATCCAGCGTAGAGTGAAATGTTTGGGGGGAGAGTAAAATATGTCACGGGGGACACAGTGGCACAGTGGATAAGACTCTTTGACTTTTATATATCGAAGATTCCGAGTTTGGATGCTGTCAAGTGGCTGCGTCCTTGGACAAAAATGTTTTTACTCACTATGCCCCTCTTGAACCAGGTGTATAAATGGGAACCTGGCAACGCTAGGGTAATAATAATAATGGCAAGGTCCTTGGGAAGAGCAGTGGCAACACTGATTAGGCTACCCTGGATGAAGGAGACTACATATGTTATCATCATGATTATGGTGGTGGTGAAGATGATGATGATGACAATGATGATGATGATGATGATGATGAAGAAGAAGATGATGAAATTATTGTTATTATCATCATCATTATTATTGTTAGTGTTATTATGTGCATAAAAAACAAACAAACAAAAAACAGTAGCAATCATTTCTTGATTTTCTGTAGCTTGGTATAACGCTATTAATACTCAATCCTGCATGGGACTCCAATAGACAGTGTACACAATGCTGTGGAGTTTTCTATGTCAATCAGCACTGTAAGCACACACAAAGGGTTATGGACATGGTATCCCCCCCCCCCTTCCTCTCTCTCAATGACAAAGGACTTCCGAACCCTTTGTGTATAGGGTCTAATATTGATGTATTGGCATCATCCTCATGTGTATCTTTGTCTTGTTCGATGGCGGCAGACTCCAACCAAGTTTGTGTCGGAAGTGGTCCTGAATCAGCTCCGCTACTCCGGGATGCTCGAGACGGTGAAGATCAGGAGGGCGGGCTTCCCAGTCCGACGAGTCTTTGTAGACTTTGTTGCCAGGTAAGAGGGAATACTGTTACACCAGAAATTCTTGTGTGCATGAAACTTTGAAATTTACAAATTTCTTGAGGAGCCAAGATTCATGAAAGAAAATTACCATTAAAGTTTTGTTGGGTTTTTTTTTTTTCACACAATGCATTGAATGCCAGTGGCAATAAAGTGAAAGTTTTGTGCCACAAAAAGATCTGTCGGCTTCAAGTTGCAAAAGTTTCATGCCACAAATAGGTCTGGTTTTACAGTAAAGTTGTCATTTATGTCAGTGGGTTGTATCAAACTTGTTGGTCATTGGTCTTGAAAGATATGACTACACCATGTTATCCCCTGTAAAATTGCACTCACCTTCCATAAAAACTGTCAATGATATACAATGTATGAGAAATGACACCAACACCAATGAGCATTTTGACCGATATATTACTAGGAATTTATATGGTTGTGAGCATGGTTTGTGTCAAAGTACTCTTAAGTCAACATTTAGGATTCATCACCACATAATTGTGATAATGTTTTAGAATGTATGCTTAACCCCCCCCCCCCCCCCCTGCAAAATTAGGTATGGTTTACAAATTGTAGTTGAAAGTATGAAATGGAAAGTTAAGTTATCATCACTATACTGATAATGTGAATTTCAAAAGCTAACAGAAAATTTTGACAAGTATGACAAGTGCCAAATATTACCATTGGTGTTTTGAATCCAATCTATCGATTGACTGCTGGAACTAAACCTGCCTGCACACTTGTCTGTTTCTAAACTTCAAAGCTGAGTTTTTCCAAACTGTTTATTTAGTGATCATCTTTCTTCCTTTTTTTTCACTAGGATTTTGGAAGTGTAGTCAGATCAATCACATCTCATTGGACAGCCTAGAGCCTGAACATTTTCACAAAGTCAAATTCAGGCAATGTTCAGTGATTTTGTCTGACTTTTGAGTCAGCAGGTTACATCTGGAGTATCTAGTGAGAATTTTGAAAAGACCATTTTGGTCTAGTTCATAGATATTTGAAGAGTTTGAGTGCATAAAAAGTTAACTCCATTTTCATGAAATTTAGATGTTTGTGATTAAAGCTGCTAAAAAACAAAGTAATTAATAAGAAAATATGGGACATTTTTAATCATTAATTCAAGAATATTCCTCGTTTGATAACATTCAAGTGAGGTATCATTGGAAAGATTTGATTTTGCTCTGCCTGGTGATGGACTTTATACTGTTGAATGTTTAAAAATGGCACTTAACCTGTTTTTCCATCAAACTCTTCATCTACTATCATATGATACTACATGATGTCATAGTCACAGTTGAAAGATAGGTGGTGGAAGAGAAAACTGGTATGTTGACATCATCACTCCATCCTCCAGGTACAAGGCTCTGTTCAGTAAGGACCAGCAGCGGCAGGCGCAGTCGTCCGACGACGCCCGCCAGAAGTGCAGTGCCCTCCTGGTGCAGTTTGACGGCAGCAAGAAGCAATGGCAGCTTGGAAAGAACAAGGCCTTCCTCAAGGAGAACCTCGAGAACGTCCTTGAGCGGGAGCGGGAGAAGATGCTGGGGATCAAGGCGGACCTGATCAAGGCTGCCTTCAAGGGCCGGGTACAGAGGTGAGTGCATTTGAGGTACAAGTAGGCATTCTCCCTATCCATGGTAAAAGGGAATATGTCACATACTTACTCTTCATTTTTTCTTTCATTTGAATGATTTAGTTTAGTAGACATGTTTAAATTGGGTACCAGTTATGGGTCTTCTGTTTACAGATGAGATATTTGGTTAACAATTCCTATACATTTATAAAATTTTGCACCATTTACTTGAGTACTCTAATCAATTGGATAAAATCTGCATCAACAGACCCTACACAATTATCAAAGCAGAGAGAGCGGAATTGACATTGAACATGTCATTACAATCTGTAGATATGACAGGAAGGGAAAGAAAAGAAGTATGCCTTTGTTAAGGATGTTAAGAATGGATTACAGTTACAACAGCAACAACAACAACAAGAACAACAACAAAATGAGTGTATGGCTACAAGTAAACAGAATGTGCAGATCTGTAAGAATATTTTTTTTTAGTAAAATCAAACAATTTTTTAAAGAATTTTAGTAACATGTAAATGTCATTTGGCATGGCATTCAGTTAACACCTCAAGGTATTCATCCTGTTCACACAATTTATGACTTTACTCGGTTTGTTTCTCTGATTTGTGTTTAATGCAATCGTGCAACTAATTTTACATACATTCTTGAAAGACGTCTTTTCATGAACCCGCTGAAGACATTTCATAAAACAGAATTATAATGAATGCCATGTCCTTTAAGAGGAAGGGAGCTAGTGCCTCGGCATGGATTTTAAAAATATCTTATCGAGGTCTTTCTTGTATTCAGCACAAGAAGAACATTTCATTAAAGATTTTTTGCTGTACTTGACTTGTTCTCAGTTTTTGGTGTATGTAGGGAAGAGAAACCCCACAAAGTTACACCCCCTTTTCCTCCCTTCCCACGCTCGACCCAATCACATGTGCAACAACTGATTAATAGTTACCTGTCCTGTGTAACCTTTGAATGTGGCATCCATAACCACATAACATGACTCATAGAGTGTAAAATGACTTAATTCCTGTAGAAGACCCTGAATTAAAGAACCAAGACAAAGCAGAAACAAGAGTTTTTTATCATATAAAGTGTCAGGAACCTAATTCACATCTATGGGTTCCCTCAAAGTTAGCCCCACTTGCTTATTACCAGGTTCTTTAAACCTTTTATATCCACGAAGGGGCTCCTCCATTGTGCATTATTTCTGTTTTTGATACACTAGTCTGCTTTATGAAACTGGCAGTGTGTTGCCAATTTGCAGCTCGGAAAACTATGAGAGCAGCATTAATTTATGAAAGAGCCCTGCTGTTGAGCAGAATAATATACAAACATGTAACTGTGAGACATGCCTCATATTGAAAAGAGCTGATGAGGAAGTCTGTGAGCTAGCATGACATAATGTGAGGTCTACTCTTCACAGTCAGAGATTATAAAGACAATGTAAATCATTACAACTAACATGTAGACATAAGTTAGAAAAAAAAGGAAGAAAGCATGCCCCATGGCTATTTTCCATCACTTGATAGGTTAAATGTGGGATGCACCTATTGTGGTGAAAGTTGTGAATCACCACTGCGATTCAAGGATAGATTACGTCCCGTAGAGGAATTTTGATACGCAGACACTAATTTGTTTGTGCACTTTTTATTTTTATTTATTTATTTTTGTCATTGGCCCATGGAAACTGTGGCTGTCTCTAGCATATAGCAGTGGTGGGGGGGGGGGGGGAAGAAAAATTAGTCTATCTTTTATCTCATGGTCAAGTCATTTACTTATAATAGTGTATCATCAGTATTGAATCAATCTATATTAAAAGAAAAATTTAAGAGGACAAATAAGTTACCTGGATAAATCAACCTGGTCATTTCACCCTTTGCATCTGCTATCCATATATAAATAATTTTATTTATGGATGTTTTTCATGAGGAATAAAAAATATGTCAAGTTATTTAAATACAGTTGTGTAATATCTTCATACACACACAAAAAAAAAAATATCCACTGTTATACACACAGTTTGTTTCTGTTGCTAACTGCTTTTATGTTCGTGGATTGACCTATGTAGGAATCAATCCCATTGCACACACAGAGTTAAAATGAGGACGAATTGTCTGTTACAATGCAAAACTTTACCGACAATTTTACAAGATGGACCAAAGGAGTAAGGAACATCTTTTCGTTTTTCCGTTCTCTACAGGAAGAAGTATTTGCAGACTCGGGCAAAGATTATCGTGGTCCAGAAAGTGATCAGGGTAAGAAAAATCTAAGATTTGTGTCATTTCTTGCACATGCTATTCGTTGATTCTCAATGGTGTGAGCAGATATTGAGTGGAACAAACATTGATACACAACATGGTGAAGCTCACTGTGTTGTGTATTTTGGAATGTTTGCTGTCCACATGTCTGTATGTGTGTATGTATTATAAGTGGGAGGTCATGGGTTAAATGTAAATCATATTTTTGATATGCTTGTATTGTATGCCTGCATAAACTGACAATTTTTTGCTCTAATTGTTTGGGTATAATGACGAAAATGTGAAATATTAGCCAAAAAGTTATGCCAATAGTATTGCAACTCAGAGCATATCCGATCACGGTTGTTACACAGTGTATTCATCGATCTGTTACGCAAGAGTGAATTGCATGCATTTGTTGAGATATAGAAAGGTACGCAGTGCACAAATATCGTGACCTACATTTTGTACAGTATCACAACGTAAAGTTTCATCTATCCGCTGCTGAACGAGGAGGGTGTTAGATCATTCATCCAAAGAAAAAAGTCACGTCCCACTATCTTAACTTTTTTCCACTTTTGCACTCAAAATATTCCAAAAAACAACTCATTATCCTTGCAATTGCATCAGCAAGGCAAGTTTTGTGGTAGACCCTTTCCATATGTTGCAAGCAAATTCCAAATGGTGTAAGATTAATTTTAGCACTTCCCAGAATTATGTTTTACCTTTAAAACTTACATAGATGAAGGAAAAAAGTGCCTCCCATCTAATTGTCACAATGCCGTCAGTTTGTATGCGTTGCCGTGGCGACACGACATACTGTCACTGTTTGGGGGGGAAACAGACCCGGTGTTGCTGTAGCTCCATTATCTCACCTGTCACTAGCAGTTACCATGTGATCCAGAAAACATACATGTCGTATGTTCCCCAGCCGTCAGTGGGCCACCGATTAGTGACTGTTAAGACATGACTGTATGTGGGACATGAGTACTTGAAAACAAAACATAATGTCAAGTGCTGGTATATTGAGACTGTGAGGACAATATCGAAATGTGAAGTAATTGTGTGTGATGTGTGTTTGTGTGTAGGTGTGTGCATGCATCTACATGTGCTTTCTGTCCATTTATACTTCAATTTAAATTTCAATCAATTACAGCATACTTTGAAGGAACAGAGCAAATTTTCCGTGACACTGAAAGGTAAAAGAAAGGCACTGTAATTATTATGTGCTGCACATTGAATTTTTGTTTGTTTGTTGTTGTTGTTTTTACCCCTATAGCATATCATAATTTCAACCGAGTGAATAAGAATGCAGGTCCACGTTATGAAATAATAATCTGTATCTTTTCTTTATTCTGGTTGAATATTGTGAAAAATCCAGATGCACCTGAGGCGCCTCGCCTTCATTCGGATGCGGAAGGCGGCCATCGTCCTGCAGAAGTACGAGCGGGCCCGCGTCGCTCGCAACTACCTGGCTTACCTGAAGGAGGAGAAGAGGAAGGAGGAGGAGCGATTGAGGGAAGAGCAGAGGAGGAGGGAGGAGGAAGAGAGAAGGTAAGAGCAAACTTCTAACCAGAGATCTGATATACTGTATATGCTGTTATTTTCGTGTAAAGATATTTTCGCGTATGATGAGGTCATAGACATTTTCGCAAGATTTTGTTTTCGCGTATCGACACTGACACTTACGTTAATGCTCTATCAACAAAGTGCATGGAGACATTTTCGAGTGTTGTTGAATTCGCAGTCCAACTGTCATTTGTGAAATTCGCGAAAATTAATCCCTCGCGATAATAACAGCTTATACAGTACAATAGTTACAATGTACAATGTATAACTCTCAAGACTGTACTCTTTTGTTTTACTTTGTGATCATGTGACGATCATGGGAAACTATGGCAAGTTGCATGTGAATCTTTTGCAGGGGCGTAAGATTTTGTCCCACTCCATTCTGTTGGCCTTGTTGCATCGAGCTTGCAATTTATTACAAGTGAAAAAGCATCATCAAAGTTGGCAGTGTAGCCCAGTCAATACACCTGTAAAAGTTTAGAAATGGCTGCAGTAGTAATCTGCTCTGGTCCAGTGGATAAGGCTCTGGGTGTTTAAACAAAACTCCTTGAGTTCAACTCCTTTTTGAAATGTTCATCTGGGACAGGATGCAATCCCCACTTTGTCCCTCTTACCTGGCCAAGGTTTTTCAGAGGGGTACCTGGCAATGCAGGAGTACCAGGTAATGATAATGACAGGATCCTTGAGAAAAGCAGTGCCAGCAATGAAGAGGCTATCCTGGGTAAGCATCAGAACCATAATTATTGTGATTGTTGTTGTTGCTCACTATTTCAATATCCAGCGTGCTACAGTAAAAAAAATTGGTTTGGAATTGACTCCTGCTCCCCTTTTGAATTGTTTTCTGTAGGGAGCTGGAAAGGTTGAAGCAAGAGGCCAAGTTGAAGGAGATGGAGGAACTTCAGAGAAAGGTACAGTATTGTGAAACCAAACATTTTTGCGAGGCATGAAAATTTCACAAATTTCACAAGGAGTTACAGCTGTATAAAGATTCCCAAAAGTGAATGCAAGCGAAAAGTGTTTTCAGTGCATGATGCATTGAATGCCAGTGGCAATTCACAAAAAGTTTCACGTTGCAAAAAAGGCAGTCGGCTCCAATTTGTGAAAGTTTCATGCCACAAATATTTCTGGCTTTACAGAGTTGTAGTGACATAAGAACTTTTCCTTCACACAAACAAACCTGTTGCAACTTATTGACAAATTGTCCCACATCCACTATTGATATTGTCAAATTTTTCAGTTAGGAGCAACAAAAACAACTCAGTGCAAGAATGTCATCAATTTACACAAGCCTGTTGTTTTCCCAACTGTGCACCTGTCATTGTTATGTCTTCCATAACTACATGTATGTGCAATTGTTTATGCACCTGTTGTTTGTGTAATCCATCTTTCTTTTAATATATTCCGTTGATATTGCATCATGTTTTGTTATGTGCAGAAAATGCTTTCACAAGAATGTGTTTTTTGTTTGTTTGTTTGTTTGGTTTTTTTTGGGGGGGAGGGTGTGTTTTTTTTCTACCAGCAGTTGTCAGTCTCTGACAAATACCATAGTAATAAGGTGTGTTTGAGCGCTCTAAAGCAAACCAAAGCGAACTGAACCAAAGCGTACTGTACCGAACTGTGCCAGATTTGAAGTGTTTGAGCGCTCTGTTGAGAAAGCGTACCTCACAAGTTATTTTTAGAAAAGGTCACGCATTTTGTTGCAAGAATGTCATCCACCTGGCGCTTGAACTACTTGCACCTGTCCCGAACAAAGAGAATGATACCTTTGCATTGTGACGTATGCGCATGATACGCGCATGCTTTAAAGCGAACTTTTGATACGCTTCTGGAGCACATCGGGAAGTGGTCCACTTTTGGCTCGGTACAGTATGGTACGGTACACTTTAGGAGCGTTCGAGCGCTCCTCTGACGCGGGTACGGTATGGTACAGTTCACTTTAGGAGAGCGCTCGAACGCACCCTAAGTCAGTGACCAAAACCAAGGATTTGACTGAAATTGTCAGAGACTGACAACTTGTCAGGGCTGACAACATTCATGAGATGATGCCGAGAGATTGATTTATATATTGATTTACAATGCTTAGTCCACAAGCCAGACAGTTACATATTTTTTATTGAGTAACCCATGATAATGTGCTGTAATTCTCTCTCCTCCAGTGCACAAGGAGGTTATGATCAACTGCAATAACTTATTTGTGTGCACAGGCTAACGTTTCGTGGTCTTTTTCCTATTGCTTTCAAACAGCTGGAAGAGGAGGCTAGACAGAGGCAAGAAGAGGAGGAGGAGAGAAGGAGACTAGAGGAGGAGCAGAGACTGGCTGAGCTGGAGAGAGCCAGGGAGATTGAGAGACAGAAACAGATTGAGGAGGAAGAAGCAAGGAGGAAGGTAAGAAGGGAAAGTTAAGTTGAGTGATAGAAGAAAGAAATAGGAGGAGGAGGAGGAGGAGAGATTGGCAGAGCTGGAGAGAGCCAGAAGCAGATTGAGGAGGAAGAAGCAAGGAGGAAGGTAAGAAGGGAAAGTGAAGTTGAGTGATAGAAGAAAGAAATAGGAGGAGGAGGAGGAGGAGAGATTGGCAGAGCTGGAGAGAGCCAGAAGCAGATTGAGGAGGAAGAAGCAAGGAGGAAGGTAAGAAGGGAAAGTGAAGTTCAGTGATAGAAGAAAGAAATAAAAGAAGGAGGAGGAGAAGGAGCAGAGACTGGCAGAGCTGGAGAGAGCCAGGGATATAGAGAGACAGAAACAGATTGAGGAGGAGGAGGAGGAGGCAAGGAGGAAGGTAAGAAGGGAAAGTGAAGTTGAATGATAGAAGAAAGGAATAGAAGAAGGAGGAGGAGGAGGAGGAGGAGCAGAGATTGGCAGAGCTGGAGAGGGCCAGGGAGATTGAGAGACAGATTCAGATTGAGGAGGAGGAGGCAAGGAGGAAGGTAAGGAGGGAAAGTGAAGTTGAATGAGGAGGAAGAAGAAGAAGAAAGAATGTGGGAGGAAGAGAAGGAGATGGAAGAAAGTCTCCTTTTCGATGTGACATACCAGTCAGGGAGATTTGGATACATTAAGCAGCTTGAGGAGGATGAAGCAAAGAGGCGAGGTGAGTATGATCAAGGAGAAATGGGGTGGATGGAGGGGGGTTAAGGACCAGCGTAAAACAATGATGATTATGATAGTGATGATGATTGTGATGATGGTGATGATGATTGTGGTGATGATGATGGTGAGGGTGATGATGGTGATGACGATGATGATTGTGATGATGATAGTGATGATGATGATGGTGGTGATGATGATGATGAAGATGATGGTGATGATAGTGATGGAAGAAGAAGAGGAGGAAGAAAAAACAAGAAAAAGAACAGAAAAAAGCAAACTATTATAGCTGCTAATTGAAGAGTTTGTTTGTGTGATTCCATAAATGTATCTACTGCATTTTCTACTGCATGTATATGCAGGTTAGTTCCAAATGAATTACTGGTATGTATATGATTTTATCATGATGTTTTACTGAGATTTGTTCTCTTCTGTTTATTCTTCACAGGCTGAGGAAGAAAGACGCATACAAGAAGAGGAGGACAGAAAGTAATTACTTTGTCATTTTTCTCTCCTTTGTTTAAGTTCTTCAGATAATTGATTCATAAGAGTGGTGTACGTAAGCATTACTAATTCTGTTTTAATGATTGACAAAAAATTGAAGATGCAATATGTATTGTTTGATTTTCTTTCTAAAAGACTTTACAACAAGCTTTGACATATTTAAAGTTGATGTCAATGTGTAGAAGATTTCCTTGCACAACAGACCAATAAATGTTACTATTAGGAGATGGTGAATAGAATTTCTACTTTTTGGAGCAGACTCAGGAAGTGCTTTTTCACAAGTAAAGTTGATACATTTGATTATTTTTTGTCTCTCTCAACCTATCTATTTATCTCTTTCTTCTATTACTCCTCCTCCTTTTCATTCTTTTCTTTTCCTCATTTTTTTTCTTTCCCTCTTCCTCCTCTTTCTTCTCCATCTTCTTTATGGTCCTTCTCACCTTTCTGCTCCTTCTCCTTCTCTTTATCCTCCTTACTTTTCTTCTGTTCCTGCTCATCCTTATTCTTCTCCTCCTCTTCCTTCTCCTCCTTCTTCTTCTTCATCTATTTCTCTTTTCCCATTCAGGAACCACATGGAGGCCGAGAGGCAGAGAGAATTGAGGGAACAGGAGGAGCTGGAACGACAACTGGAAGAGGAGGTTGCTAGGAGAGAGGCGGAGCTCCAGAGGATGAGGCAGGCCAGGCTGGCTGAGGCAGAGAAGGACATCATGCAAGAGTTTGACAACTCTATCGCCATGGTAACCACGCAAATTGATCTTTGGATACATATGATTGATTAACATACACCGTATGTTTCTTGAAACAGTTGTGGTGTTACACCTTATCTGTAAAAGTTTATATTTGGAGAGCTGAAATTGTGATATCAAGTGTCACTTTCTTCTCCGTGCTTTGCCAGGTGTTACTGTTGATCACTCAAAATATGAAGCACCGAATGCTAACATTTTTTCCAAAAAGTCTACTGCACATATGGGGAGGATGAACTGTATCGAGTGTGATATTTTGGGGGTAGAGATTATGCTGTATTTGGTGAAAAATCCACATATATTTGAAATGGAGCTACAATGAGTGAATTGGTATCTTGCTGTGTGTTACTATCTTCACGCATAATCAGTAAGCCCTTTTGCAATTAAAAGATGTATCATGAATCTGCATACCAGGACAGTATAACTGGATGAGGTTGAGAATCGACACATTGTATGCTAACTTTGATTTCTACAAACCTTATACCAACAGTTTGAGCATGAATTACCGGAAGATGTCTCTGAGATGGATGAGGATGAAGATGACTCAGACACCATCTCCAGAAAGTCAGATGAGACCCAGTACTTTGAGGGATTCCTCCAGATGAAAGCAGGTGAGGCTGAAAGGGATGATGATGATCGTAATTTCCATGGTGGTGATGTTAACGATGATGATGATGATGATGATGATGATGATGATGATGATGATGATGATGATGATGATGATGATGACAGCAAAATTGGTTGCAGAATGGTAATGATAGCAAAAGAAGATTGCATTGATGATTACTTCAAACATTATACTGATGTTGATGATTATGTGATATATTTTGTGTAGTGGTTGTTGTGACGAGTATGATGAGACTGATGAGAAAGAAGAATTAAAGGGTAGTGGTAATAGATAGATACACACATACATACATACATACATTCATAGATACATAGATACATACAAACATACATATATACATACATACATACATACATACATACATAGAAAGACAGATTGGTAGGGAGATGCATAGATGGACAGATAGATTGATAGATGAACAAATAGAAAGATTGATTTATGGATGGATGGATGGATAGAAAGATAGGTAGATAGATATACATTATGTACCTCTGTAGACAGATATTTGCAAGCATTTGCAATGCATTTGTGTATGTAACTGGAAACATGTTTTTCTATCTCTCTTCTCCCTCAGGTGGAATGATGAACACGTGGAAGAAGCGCTGGTTCGTTCTTAGGGATGAGACACTCATGTGGTTTAGGACAAAACAGGTGAGGATGACATGCACATCTAAATGATGATGATGCTGCTGCTGATGATGATGATGATGATGATGATGATGATGATAATGATGACCACGACGATGATGATAGAAGAATAACTTATTCAAACTAAAGTTATGATGTGCAAAACCTTCCCAGCCTTCTTTCAAGGCACATGTAATATACATCATACATGTATGAACAATATTGTACTCACATCAAGCACATGAAAAGGAGCATGAACTCTCTCCTTGCTTTCTGTAAATATAATTACATGCATGAATTCTTATTTGAGCCATTGGCGTGGTCATCTAATGCTGCTGTAAAAGAATTTCTGTATGCCCATAGTTTGAATGGTTGGCTTTATTTTTGTTAATTTGTTGCATTTGTTAATTTGTTATTACCTTGTATGAATGGCAGGAAGCACTCAAGTCCGGCTGGCTGCAGAAGAAAGGAGGGGGAACTGGAACTCTCTCAAGGTAATGACCAGGCATTGCCATGTCAGGCTCAAAGGTTGCTATGATGATGTAAACTTTCTTGCACTGTGATACCGCAGGTTGCAGCTTATCATCTCAAGGTCATTCTCTGTAACGCCTATCATATTGGTACCGTATAAACTGAAATTTGCTCATAATACAGCTGTAACATCATGGCATGGAATAGATTGGTGCAATAATTTCACAATTGTGCACTAGTTTTTTGTGAGGGTGTATGCGGACATACATGTAAGCAGTGTGTTTTTACATGGATTCAAAACCAAGTACAATGGTGTGTATTAAAGTTTTTATGTTGTTTTTTCTTGTACTACAGGATATGTTAGCAATCACATGCTCGATGCAGCATTTGGTCTTTTTATTTTTTTTAAAGTTCTTTTACCACCCTTCAAAATGCGATATTAATATGTGCAAATTTCATTTTATACAGTGACAATATGATAGGCAGTACAGAGAATAACTCTGAGATGAATGTGCTTTTCTATTTAGGAAAATATTTCTAATCATTCCTGAAGCAGAGATCATCCATTTTGTCATGATGACAACATACACATACATCACATTGAAAAAATCCAAGAGCTGATGGACTTGATACTACACCATACTCTGATATTTGAAATTGGCTTTAGAATTCCTGATACAAGAAATAGCAATTTTCATTCACCTGTTTCCCAAATATATGTATAAAAATCTATGTATAAGAATATATAATTCTATGATGTGTGCAGAATAATGCTCACCGGTGATTTCCACTCTTACTCGCACAGGCGAAACTGGAAGAAGCGATTCTTTGTCTTGAAGGACACGATACTCTCCTACTATGAGTCAGATGCCGACGGTGCCAAGCTTCTCGGCAAGATCGATGTGAAGACCATAAAGTAAGTCTGTTTTTGCGAGTGTTTAAGGAAGTAAAATATAAAACTACTTCGCTCTATCTGCTCATGGAGTGAGCAGTGAATCTTTGCATTGACAAATTAAATCTATTCATGTCATAAGGTAGAGTAATTTCACAGTTTGGATATTTTCGTACATATTTTGTGCATTTAATGCGAGTGCAAATGTAGTAGCTGTGCGTTTTTTTTTTCTACTCTGTTTTGTCCATGCGATTTTGTACCATCGCTCCTGCAGTTGGTGAAATTAAAACACATGAACTTTGTCCTACAGGAAATATTACCTCATACGATCTCTTAAAATATAACTTTTACAGTACTGTATACACCATATATTTCGCGTGTCTAAATTTTCGCGAATCAAGACTTCCCTACGATTTCACGAGTGGTTGAATTCGCGATCTTGGAGTCCCGTACTGAATGGAGAAATGTTTATGCGTACGTCACATTTACTCTAGTATATCAGGATCAGAGTCGATATTTTCGTGTGTTTTTTATTTCGCGAATAGCAGCTGACTCGCGAAATTCGCAAAAATAAAAACCTCGCGAAATATTAGGCGTATACAGTAACTGATAAAACCCCATACAAAGGAGCTGTAGCAAACAACACTATTCAAACCTGTATGTAGAGACATTGTATACACTATATATATATATATATATATATATATATATATATATATATATATATATATATATATATATATATATATATATATATATATATATATATATATATATATATATATATAAAGTGAATGAAATTATCTCTTTTTGGAGGAAAAAGGAATACTTCACAGCATCTATGACTGTCACAAACTTACATGTATAGTTATCAGTGAATGAGTTTGTGTAATGTTATGTACACTTAAAGAACTTATAAAAGGATGAGTGACAAAGAGTGATGACCTATGGTATCCATGACAACAAATAAATGAGCCACGCCCTTCATGCTTTTCTATCTGGAATTTTTTTTTCCAGTCAAATCATCGACAGCAGCATCGGGCGGGAGAATTCCCTGGAGCTGATCACAGACCAGCGGACATACGTCGTGGTGGCCGACACTGCTGATGAGTGCAGGTTTGTGCGAAGAGAGAAAGATTTGCATTGTTTGTAATTTGCTGTTTCTGGCATAGAACCAGCCAGTTGGTTTTATTTTCATACATTTTCCATTTCAACTAACTCTAATTTTGGTAATTGTGATCACCAAAAATGAATGGATATGAATGCTAACATTCTGTGATTCTTATATGTATCAGTACCAATGGCACTGTAAATTTCATTCAAAGTTTTGAACTTCCAAGAATTTTGTCATGTTTTGGTCTTCTGACAAACTCTCTCTCGCCCCTCTCTCCCCCAGTGAGTGGTACAGCATCCTGCACCGAGTCAAGAACGCCAATGACTTTGAGCTCCGCCAGCTGAGGGACGAGGAGGCCAACCCGAACAACGCCATCGGCTCGCTCGACGTCGGTCTCATTGACTGCGTCGTCCCCGTCAATGTAGCAGCAAAGTTAGTAAAAGGCATCATTGTATACTATGGGTCCCTTCTTCTGTCCTGTCTACGGCTTTGTGGGGCCGAGTAGGTTCGCGTTGCGGAAATTTTCTGACAAAAAAAACCAAACACACACACAAAGAAAGAAAAGAAATCCTTATTCATTGTTGACCATGCAATTCAAAAAGACCGACATAACATGCAGTATGCTCCAAACTAAACTGTCGTCATTCTCCCCCCCCCCCTTTTCTTTTTTCTGTAAATTTACGTCTTTGTCCAAAGTTACAATCTGTAGTTGCATATCTCAGCATTGTGCGTTGCTGTTGATATTGAAAATGTAGAGGCATATACAGTGTAGGGAAAAATTATAGTTCCATGATGTACTACTATTAAAGCAGCCGAAAAAAATAAATGCATCCTTTTATATGTACATGTATATTCATGTACATGATAAACACAGAGCAGCATGCAAATTTAAGTGCAAAAGAGTGTGAATTTCAAATACACATTGTTTTTCTCGCTGTTTTTCGATGCTGACTGGATTGGAAATAACTACAATGAATCTTGGTAGTGAAGGCTCAAAATATAACATTTGTCTGGCTGAGACTGAGCACAACTTTCAAATATGAGTTTTACGTGATTTTAGGCTTACATTGTAGTATCAGAGAGGGAAGATGTTTTCCTTTTTCCAGTTGAGATATGGTGATATTTACAATGTATGCTACATGCCAGGATTATGAAATGTATTTCTGAAAAGTCATGATCATCTTTTATATTATTTTGTCATTGTATGATGTCATCAGTTAATGATGTCAAACTTTACCACTGCAGACCAAATGCCTTTGCCATCATCACTGCGGAGAGGGTGATTAGCCTGGTCGCCTCGGCACCGGAGGAAATGAACAACTGGCTGACTGGTGAGAATTGAGGGCTTAATGACATTGCACACCTGTCTATAGTGTCGGGCTAATTTAAAGGGGCCCTGAAATCCAAATGCATGTTGATAGCATAACTTGCATGTTTCTGTGATATTAATGTGACTAACAAAAAACATGGCGAGGGAACATGCAAGTTATGCTGAGTCGAGGGGAAGGTGCATTCCAATGTCTTTTGATAAACATTTCAGTACTTTAGCAATGATTGACAGATGAGGTCATCTCCAAAATATTGGTTTGGAAGGATTTTTTTGTGGGCGTTCCCAAGTAATCTGAAGAAAAATAGAAGAAAAAATCGTCAAAAATATATGGAATGTTTGTAGATATTCGTTTCACCGCAAAAGTGATGTTGGGGGTGTCATAAATCAACACAAATCAACATGCATTTGGATTTCAGGGCCCCTTTAACTCATAGGACACTATTCAAAGCTATGGGCAACTTTGCAATAGAATAATAAAATTCTGCAGAATGCTGACGTTTGTAGCTCAGAATTTACAACCTCAAACACCGTCCCAGGATTGAAAATGGGGAACATGGTAAGAAAAAGGGTTTTCCTTGATGCTACCTCATCCCCAAGAAAGATACAAAACATTCACATAGGACACTGCCTCAACCAAAAAGGTTTGTTGTAATTTGAAAGGTTACTGTAAATCGAAAAAAAAAGTGAGACAAATCATAACTTTCTCAGTCTTTGTCAGAAATTCCTTTCTCTGTCCCTTTCCCCTCATTTTTCTGCATCTATTCACACAAACTAATCATCAGGATGGATTTCCCCTTTAAGTACTAGTATGCCCTTTGTTGTTGATTTTTTTTTGGGTAGCCCTGACCCAGTATCACAAGGGTCAACGCACTTACCGTAAGGAGGAGGTGCTGATGAGTGGGTGGATGACGAAGGAGACGACCTCGGGTCCGCTCGCCCGGGCGAGCAGCTCGCGGAAGAAGCGCTTCTTCGTTCTGACGCAGCACTCGCTGGACTGCTACCGCAGTATCGAGTGCGTGCAGAAGATGGGCGCCATCGCAATCAATTCTCTGTGCTCCGTGACGGTGCCGGACGAGAAGACGTACAAGGAAGAAGGTAACATTCACCAGTCTTGTCCTCTCTGTCTCTCTGTTTCTCTCATCTTACATGCTTTGTCTGTCTCTCTCCTTCTTCTCTCTCTATCTATCTCTATCTCTATCTCTCTATCTATCTATCTCTATCTCTCTCTATCTATCTATCTATCTCTTTCTCTATCTATCTATCTATCTATCTCTTTCTCTATCTATCTATCTCTATCTATCTATCTCTATCTATCTATCTATCTATCTATCTATCTCTTTCTCTCTATCTATCTATCTATCTCTATCTATCTATCTATCTATCTCTCTCTGTCGTCTTTCCTTCTTTCATCCTATACAATGTATCTTTCCTCTTATCTTTCGGACTTTTCTGTATCATGGATATATTACGATTAATCTCCTGCACATTGGCTATGGTATGAAGTTTTCAATCCCAGTCCCGGGCTTCTTAACATAGTACAGTTTCTTCCTTTAACCTCATGTGGCATAAATGATTCTACACACAAAAATAAAGCAAGAAAAAAGAAAAAAGAAAAGAAAGCATAACCTTGCCTAGTGTTAGAATTCCTATAGGCATACTGTAGTCAGTATACAATGTAGTACATATTGTAGATGTCCATCTAGTCAATGAGCATACATGCATTATAACCAGAAAGCCTATTTAGGGCATTTGTTAACAGAAGAGGCCACTATGTATGTTGCCCCTCGTCAAAAGCTACATTTGTAATTCATCTGTCTTGTGTTCTGCAATGTTGTATACCAATAGTGCTCACATGCTATACCTCGAGAGAGATATAAAGACTGTGCTTTGATCTCATAAATCCCATAAAGATCATTACTATTTGATTGTACACTTCATTTATATTAGTCAATTCTCGTATTCTGAAGAAGAATGCATTTAAAGTGCTATTATGTTTTAATGTCATGTCACATTTTGGTGTTGCAAAATGCAGCCTTTGTTTGGAGAAATTGGACGGGAATGCTGTGGGAACATAACATCATGCATTTTCAACAAAAATGAAAGCTGATGGACTGAAAGTCACAAAACTATAATAATGGCCATTGCAGTCTTGGTGCTGAAGGTTTATTTCAAGGTGGATTTGCTATTAACTGTTCTGAGTATAAATGAAATGTTCACATTTATATTTCTGTGACTGTGGGCACTATAAGAAAAATTAAGATGAGGCTATGTGAAATGTGATGCATATTTGTAGAGTATAAAAAGAACACAAGGTAATGGAGATAGAGACTGTGGTAGGGGATTTGGTTTTGCTTCAAACTGACCAATTTCCTGCAGAATGTTGTGTCTAAAACTGCAGAGTAAACATTCTAAAAGAAAAACTTGAAAGTCAGCCAGACATATTTGTAAAATTCTGTTTGGAATTTCTGATTTTGACAATTACTTTAAAAAGAGAGAAACATGAAGAAAGTGAAGTTTAGTGAATGTTGTCATAATTCACTGCATGTTCTTTAAAAATTTCAATTTAGCGCATTAGAAAATCAACAAAGGTTCCTTGGCAGAGACCTGATGATAAATTTGGGTGCTTGTAAACCATAAGGGGATTATCACCTTTATATCTTGATGAATATTCACTATGTTACTGGCAAACCTTTTCATATACACTGTATATTTACATTTAATAAAGAAATTTGTGTCAAATACCCTCATTCAGCTCTGCTTTTTCCCCAGTTACCCTGTTCAATCCATTATACAATGTATTGTTAACCTGGTAAATACCTTCATGCATCACAGTTCATGAAATATGTTACAGTGTACATACTCGTACATATTGTTTATACTTGGATGTACATGTACACTCAGGATTGTTTGCTATATACACTTGTATGAATGACACCATATTGTGTATGCATGATACATGTACCTACATTTTGTATTATATGTAATCATACAAACAGTTCAGACGTAGATTATTAGAACAGTAGAAGTCGACACAAATTGCTCTACTAGTTCTTAAAAGGACGAAGCAGATCTCATCACCTGAATTTACTCATTTAAAGGACACACCATCACTGCTTCGAATTTGTTGATACTTTTCACTTTGTTCAATCATTTTCTGCATATAAGTGGGAGAGGCAAAGTAGGAAATTAATTTCAAACTCATTGCAAGTTTATTTTTCCTCCAAGAAATCTGCACCCATTTCATTAGCACCCCAACATTGATAAGAGTGTGCACAGAGTATGGAAACCATGCCTTTCATGACAGAGCTTGGGAAAAATTGGGACATGATGATTATGCAAAGCTATTCTGATATCAAGTATGTTATATCTTTGGTATCTTTGGTCTTCCTTCACAAGCAGAAGCAACAGGGGGTACATTATGTATCTTTGGTCTGTGTTGCAGGGGTGTATGTACCGTTTATCATCCATCCTGTTGATAAAATGCATGTTTTGATGAATAACTCATTTGGTGAGTGCTTAATCTTTTGTACGCTCTGGTGATATATTAATCTTATTCTTCATGGCTGTCTTTATACTCCTTTCGTCCACCTGACATTCCCCTCCGAACAAACATGGCTCATTCTTCACCCTCGCCATCTACCTCTCATCTCGATATGCAACCCCAAAAAATATTTGTAAAACACCCCACGAAATCACAGGCGGTACGATTGATGATGTAAATGACGCCCCCAACGATTATTATTCCAATGGACTTGAAAACGAGAATGAAAACCCTACCTACGAAAACATACCACACATCGCCAATCTGACCCCCCTCACAAACGGAAGCAACGGGGGTCACAGGCCGCGCCGCGTCCCCACTCTCATACGCACTAGAAAGAAATCTCGGTCGACAGGAAGCGAGGGTACGTATTGGATCCGGGCTCCGTGGTCTTGGAGTAGAGTTAGTACGATCTCGAACTCCCCGTTTTTATTTGTTTTTAAGTACATGGCTGTGAAAGCAAAGTGTTTTTTTTTTTTTCTTTTTGTTCTATCTGTCTATCTGTTTGATTATTTGTGTAACTGTACCTGCCCTGCCTGCTACCATGGAAACTGTGTGCATGGATATTGCCCTATAAAGCCATTCGCCCCTCCCGCGTCTCCATGTTGTCATGCATGCGTGGTAACCGCATCGCATGCCTACGTGTTCACCTGCTCTCTGTACGTGATGTGTGGTTCTTGCATGGCATGCTCTATGTCTGTGTGCTCTGTCGGATGTAAAGTTTCCCTTCGATGGCACCGCGGCTCTCGCTACGAACTCTGCAAAGTGCAAGCGGGGGAAGGAATAAATTTGAAAGCTTCTGAAATGAGACAGAACAGTTTGCTTTTTTCTTTATGGGTAGAGCAAGATTCAGAACTTTTAATACTTGATGGCTCGTTTAAAAAAAAAATGCATTCTGCTTTAGGGAAATTTTATGCTGGAGTGCACGTAGTGATTCAGCCAATCTTGTGTGAAATGTATATTTCAGATTGTTACAACTGACAAAAAATAATGAACATTTCCGTGGAGACTGTGAGAAAATCCCAACAACAAAGAATTTTTTTTCCTTGCCATCGCAATTTGATTTTTTTTTTTGTTATTTCTATTTTTTTTTATTCCCCAAATTCTTTTTTATTAGCCAAAAGCCAAGTTTATGCACAAAATATGCAAAATGTTAAATCTCTCTGCAAGTTTTTATTATTATTATTATTATTTTTTTTTTTTTACAAGCAAATCAAAGCAAATTTTGTTGTGTTAAAAGCTACCAAGTCTGCAGGCAAGGGGGTCATCTTGACTATGTAGTCACTACAATGACTGTAGAACAATCGGTGTTAGTGTTTCCCATTGTTCTGCTCATGCATGAACTCAATTGTTAATCCCCCAAACATCCCTTTGATGTCATCCCCTAGTGCCTATGGTGTCTTTCAGTCACTAAAAGAGAAATTTGATTTTCCACCTTTAATACAGTAACACTTTCGGGAAACAAATTGGACATCAACGTATGTACATGGAGATTGACACACAATGTGTGAATCTTACACATTTGTATCAAATTCATCTAAAAAATAAAGCCAGTCATAGTCATTCAATAAGTACAATTGTACATTGTAATCAAACAAGTGTTGAACATTCCAGGTCTTCATGAATGATAGGAAAATTTGTGAAGTATATACAGTGAATAATGATACATTTGTAGGTTATGATTCTCTTCTCTTTGTAAAATAAACACAAAGTGCTTCTTTTGGTTTTCATTTTTTTAAATATTTTGTAATGAAGATACATGTACGTCAAAATAACAAATGCCATAAAGCTAGTTATTTGATATGAATTGCTAAGTACTGATACAATGAACGAGATTGTTTACTGAAGGAATACAAGGTGTATAGGGAAATATGATGGGGCCTATTGTACATAAGCAAACCTGCTTGAGTGCAGGTCTCACTGCAGAAGATCTGACAGACAAGTTGTGGCAAAAAAAAAAAAAATAATAACTGACAAAGTTAAAAAAAAAACACACATAACACCAGCAGCATTATTGATGCATTGTATCCAATATCCAATATCCAATATCTTGAATTCAAGACCTGTTTGTAAATGTATTCTACCCGTAGTACGTTGTAAATCTAACCTCCATTACCCCAAAATACTTGCAAGTAGCAAAAGATGATGTGAATGCGTAAGATATACACCTTAAGGTTCCTTCTTAAACAAGACCTAACATGGATATCGAAGGGTCTCTCTTTGAGTCCTAGTAGGTTCAGGATGATATTCTAAAGAGATATTGAGTGATATTTCAAATATTTCCATTCAGTAGCATGATCCCCCCCCCCATCCTCCTTTTGTACCTCCAATACCCCCCATAATACTGTTGCAAAAAAACAAAAAGCAAAACTGCAATCATATACCGTACATTTACTCGAGAATATTTTCCTGCATAAATCAGACCTAACATGGAAATTGTAGCATGATGAAAACTCACAAGATCAGTGATGAAATTAGGAATGAAATATGATGTATTTTAAATTGGATAAATGAGTATTTTGTCGTGGATGTTTTCCTGGAACTGCACCAATGGCCCTTCCCTGCTCTTCCCTCTGTTTTTCCCATTCCTTCAATGTATGCATGCCATACATTTCTGAAAAAAAAAAAATTACCTTGGCACAATGCTGTATTTTGGTGACACATTGTCCTGAATCAGTGTTTTTCTTTCTTGTTTTACTTGTTTATCATACATCTGGTTTCTTACTTATAGGTCACACAGAATATCACATGTAGGAAGCAAAAAAAAAAAAAAAAAAAAAGATTTTAGTAGTATCTATATGTAGGGAGTGCTTTGAATGTATTTGGGCCTGTACATAGCATTTTGCATGCTGTCTTGTCAATTGTATGTAGCATGAATTTTTGCTTGTTTGTCAGTTTTCTGAGTGTCGACACATTGACTACAATGTAGAAGTGATGGTAAAATGGTAGAAAGTGAGATAGGTTTGGCTGTTTTTCTTATTCACTGGTATCAGCTGGAGCCAAATAAAACAACAACAACAACAACAAAAGAACAATCCACGTCACGAAATATTCCATGTCTATGGTGTGATATGGAATGGAAATACACCTGTATCTGTTGTAATGATCAATGATTAAATTACAAAAATGTACATATTGAAGAATGGCATCTGCTCATCTTGTGATGTGCATCTAGCGGTATTGTTTCATTTCGGCGAGCAGAATTATGGTCAGAAGGCAATAATACAGCACATCAATACATTACAAGACAAGAGAATACATGTACAAATGTACATTGTATGTTCCCTCATATTGACCAGATCAAGATACTCATACTTTACATACAGCTGTTTTGTACTTGTGTCTGCAGAAGGCCACAAATTTGGATGGCTGAATTTACTTCATTTCATTCTCTATGTTCTCTCTTACACTGTAAAGTGTATAATGAGAGCTTTGATTATCATGTACAGTAGTTCAAATGTTTTCTTGTGCTTGGTTATTTTTGTGTTTTTTCATTTCTTGTTTGTATAGGATCGTGGTGTGTGATATTACATTCTTCTAGCGATTCAATATGTGGTTTGCTCTGTATTCTTGAACATGTACAGACTTTCAACTCAAGCTGTCTGAATATCTAATCTATTGCCTTTAACTGTAACTGTTTGAGAGTTTTGTTTTTTGAGGGGCAGTATGTCTCGCGCTACATTTCCTGATGCTGTAATATCTTTTTTTCTCTCTCTCCTATTTTTTTTTTTTTTTAATGTCTATCTGTCCTTCGTGAAATAGCTCGCTTAGCTGGTAAGACATCACTACAACTGCCCTAGCGTTGCTGTGCTTGCATCTGAAATGGCTTGTGTGTATATTTGAAGTGGACAGTCGGTGCATGCAGTGGAACCCCTGTGTGTTCTGTTGGTGTGAAGAGAAAAGGTCCCATGCGCTCACATTTCTTGCAGCCTCAGGGTTCAAACCCCTTCTTGATCAGAACAACACCCTGTCATCCATGCGTCTCTACTTTCTCAAATGCAGCCCATCCCCTAACCCTATTTTTGGCTACTAACTTCAAACAATCCCTGTTCCTAACATTTTTGTCTTTCCACTATGTCTGTGTGAGTGTCTGTCTGTCTGTCTGTGTGTGGGTGTGTTTTTTTGCACTATGGTTGTGTGTCAGTATGCCTATATGCAAGGCTCAACATAAACAGTGGCTGGGGCCACTAGATGGGGCCGCTAGAAATTGATGTTGAGCCACCAAATTTCCAAAAAAAGGTAAATATCTTGTGGTGTCCCGTTGAGGCAAAAAAAAAAAAAATTGATTGTTTTGTTTTTGATTATTTCAGGCCAAGACATTTCATTTTCAGGCTACCAAAATTTCAGATTTGAAGATTTTAGTGGCATGATTAGGCCACCAAGGAAAAAAGTTGGTGTGGAGCCCTAGTGTGTGTATGTGTGTGAGTGTTTACGTGCATGCATGTATGAAGTTTTGCTTTTGACATGCCGCTGCTGTTTTATGAATCCTCCAACGTATTTCCATTCCTTCTCGGCATTACAATTCATTCTCTGGTTTGATTTGCGCTGAACATTATCTCCATTTCAGTTACCCGGAAAAGCTGAATGCCTTGCCCTTGAAGTCTTGTGTGCTTTCTTTTTCAGCGATTTCCCTGTACTCAACCAATTTTTCTTTTTTGTGTGTTTTTCTTGTGTCCTTTTTTTAAAGATATTTTTTGCCGTGGATGTGATGTGCAATGTGTATATTAAGGAGGGATATTAGTCTTTTTTTGAACAGCAAGATGGTATTTCCCAAGAAAGTCTGTGTATGATTTGGTGGGCTGATAAGTTATGGTGGAAATGAATTACTAATGACCCTATCAAATGGATTCGGGTTTGCAGGTCTACCTGGTTGCACTAATGAATTCCATAATCTCTCTTTCTCCCTTTGCCTGTGTGTTTGTCTTCATGTATGTGTGTCTGTCTCTCTTTTAACTCTGCCTGTCTGTTTGTCTGTCTATATGGCTGTACTCTCGCTCTCTATCTCTTGCTGTCTTGCTGCTTCGTCAGCTTTTTATCCTCCTCAATGTAGTCCCAACCACATTAACCCTTTGAAGACCATCTGATTTTTGTGTAATGCTCAGTTTCCATTGAGATGCTGGTAATGGGTTTTTTGTGGGACCTGTCGGGAAAGGGTAATGCAGTTTTCCGTCTTTTTATGTTCAAGCTGTTTCCATCTTCCAACCTGTTTGAGGGGAGCATCGATGGTTTTAGAGCACTGGAATAAAACGCTGGCAGGCAAGGCAGTGGAAATGAGCAAAGATTCACTTCATTGCAGCAATGAAATTCTCATGTTGTTCGTCTATGAATATTCAAACTAAAACTTTAGCTTTAGAGTTTTACCTGTCCCAGTAACTTGCTGCCTGCAGTAACAGGGATCTACTACAATGATATTAGGTTGATGTCTCATCTAATCCATAATACTAATCCTGGCTGTCACATGCTTAACTACATTGTAGAGAAGCACTCAAAGAGCACAGACCTCCATCAAGCAGCTAATTTCCACCCATATTGCAATTTCCATCCAAAAAATTTATTAAAAAATCCCAGATCCATATGTTGATATGGATCACTGCCAATATTTTACATTATGTTCCTTGTGTCATTAACAACTTTCCCTGAAATTTCATCCAAATCTGTTCATAACTTTAAATATTTGAGTTATTTTGTGAATGAAAAAACAAACAGACAACAAACCAGTGCCAGAAAAAATATAACCTCTTTGGCGGAGGTTACAAGCCAGTCGTCATTTATACATGTAACTACCGCGATACTTGGAACAAAGTTCTTTTTTTTTTAAACCTTTCCCCATCATAAGGATTGGCATAATGGAGCTGCTCAAAACATTTTTATCAGTCATCAACTTTTATTTCCAGAATAATGAAACGGTTGATTCATTCGTAAGTCTTGCATCACAACACATATTTTTAGCCATTAGTTTTTGATCGACAATTGACAGTCTGTATGCACAACATATGGATACCGGTACTGTTTATACACTACACATTTTTGGGGCATGATGTGCTTGTGAATTAGACCTGTAAGACAGTTTCTAGAGTGGTTGAATTCCCAGCTGATATGAGGACTGCAACCGTGAAATGAGGAATGAGTATTGTCTCTTTCCAAGAAAATATTTGATAGTGACTTCCCACCAAGAAGACAATGTAGTAAAACATTTTTGCTATTGAGGACAATGTTTCCCTATTCGACCTGCAAAATTTTCAAAAGTAAAAACACTCGCGTGACAAAGATGGCATATCACAGTTAGGTCTTCATCAAATGTTGATATAGTGCAACATCAATACCAATGTTGTAGTCCCGAGTATGAGCCTTATTTATGCGATCATATTGAGGTACAAAGATGGGAGTATTTGTAATTATGTCGTCATGCACGCTTGATTTACTATAATGGATGGTAGATTTTGCCATTGCCCTATGTGAAAATGGCTATATTAGTATAATGCTCTCGAGAGGGTTTTTTTTTTTGTGTGTGTGTTTTTTTTTTTTTTTGCGAGGGAGGGGGGTGTCAAGGAAGAGAAGGGAAAAGAAATGTCAGCTGTCCGTTCGCCTGCTATTCCCCGATTTGCATGAACTTTCTGTTCTGATTGCTCATTGGTGTATTCAAATTGTTGCACAAGATGATATGGCACAGCAATTTAATTGAATGCAATGCACATGCAGCTTTCCATACTTGATGCTGCTACGCTTCATTTCCTACTAACACAACCAAACATTTTTAATCCAAAGGAGAACAATGAATTTTTCAGAGCTGAAGTTCAGTATTGATTTTTTTCTTTTGATGTAAGCTACAGTGGCTTCTTGTATAATATGTCATTAAAAAAAAAAAGATTAATTTTTAGGCAAATTATAACTTTTAACAGACAATTGTGCTGCTATTCATTGGATAAAAGTGCTTTACGTTGATGAATTTTTTACCATTAAAGAGGAATTCTGCAACAAAATCTGGCTCTGTAAATTAATGTATCAAAGTGCAATTTATGTGTCTTCATGTTTTTGATTTGTAATGCTCTTCTGGATGTTATTCTATTTTTTGTTTTTATTTTCTTTTGTTTTTTATTTTGTGCTTATGCCTTCATTCAATTATGTATGCAGACAGCTCATGTGGTTTGATGGATTCATATTTTTGTCTTTCTTTGCAAGAGAATAATATACAATGTCATGCCATACATTCTTTATTCTGATTACTTATGGATACTGCTGTTTCCCATTACTGACAGTAGGCTTCAGATAAAGCCATCAAAAAAAAAAATAAATAAATAAATAAATGGAAAAAGGAATAACCAAATTTATTATTCCATCACATCTTAGTCATGTCAAAAGTTTATGCTGTCAAACATTTGAATTCATGATGTCAGTCCTACAACCACCTTGTTTACAATGTAGGTCTGAATGGTAATGTAACCTATTTGTCAATCATGTATTACACTCTCATGCATTTCATTGAATTCATCAGTACATGTATACCATTAGTCAACCTAATATTTCAACATTCTGAGTTTGTCAACAGAGAAAACAAAAATCAAGGGAAAATAATGCCATTTCCTAATCAGTAAATAGTAAAATTGAAAAGATATATTTATATTTTGTGGAACACATCGGAAAAGTTACCAGGTAATAAAGTTGTCACAAAATTCTCTGACCTGTACCTTAATCTTACACATACTACACAAGCTTATGCAGGAAAAGAAAGAATCTGAATGAACGTGTTTGGATGTGTGTTTCGTCACAAACATAGGATGCTGGAAAATAACACTACACAGTCGCCGCTCCTCCCTCAATCTCTACACGACGTCCAACGAGGAGGCATGGAGGTGGACCAATGCCATCCAGGACGTCATCGACAGCAAGCCGCCCCTCGAGACACCATTCCAGACACTCATCAAGGAGATCAGGGTGAGACTTTGGCCATGGTCGAGGGAGGATGTTGGAACAATGAGCCTCAAGTACTGTAAATGCCAAATATTTAATGAGGTTTTTATTTTCGCAAATTTTGTGAGTCAGGTGCTGTTCACGAATTCAGAGACGCACAAAAATATTGACTCTGATCCCGATAAAAATGAGAAGTGCATGTATACATTTCTACATTCAGTAATTGTACTCTATGATCGCAAATTTAACCACTCGGGAAGTCCGGGTTCGCGAAAATTTAGACTCCCTTAATATATGACGTATACAGTAACTGGTTGGCAATATTGCGCTTCATTAATGTAAATACCCATTTATTATTTAGTGTCTGAGTAGTAGCCATGATAAAAATCATGGGCATACATGTACATGTACATACTCTGCTGGGATTTGAACCATGCCTTCTTGATTGCTAGACAGGCGTCATATCCACCAGACTACCGAGCTTCTGCCTGATAGCCAGTTATGGTGCTGATCCCTTATGGTAGCAGAAACAGCATATTTATTCAATTTACAGGTGATGATTCTTGTGTGAAGTTATTTCAGTTGCAACTGATTGACATTGATTCACATCAATGAAGGGTAATTATCAATCAGTTGTTTAAAAAAAAGAAAACTTTTACACAAGTCATTTATTTTCTAGGACAAGACAGAAAAAATTGCATGACATTAGTTGAAGATGTCTTAAGCAAGGATGCATCCAGTGCAATTTTTACAGTGAGAAACCTCAAGAAAAGTACTGAAAAAGAATCTTCACTGTGCTTCGCAAAATTCTCCATGCATACAAAAGGAACCCAAATCTTGGCATAGACTGACTTACTATTTATAAGAAAAGATTGAGAACATTTGGTGTGGCTAAAGATGATAGATAAGTGGGGGCGCTTTGGCATAGTGGATAAAACTCCTAACTCCCAATTCGAGGACCCGAGTTCAAAACCCGCCCAGTTCTTATGTCCGTGGACAAGATGTTTTTACCCACCATGTCCCTCTTGACCCAGGTGTATAAATGGGTACCTGGCAATGCTAGGGTAATAATAATGGCAGGGCCCTCTGGTAGAACAGTGGCAACACTGAAGAGGTTACCCTGGAAAAGATAAATAAGACCTTGTTATTTTTATTATTATTATTATTATTATAGATGCAGACTGACCATAGTGTCACAAAAATTGTTCTCATCTTTTTGATCAATTCACTTCCCACGATGCCATTCTGCAGGAAGTGAGCATGGCGGGTGATGAGAGAGCCCTGGAGCGCCTCTACCAGCTGAACCCCATTCTCCGCAGTACACCACACCCTCTCAAGGCACCACTTCTACCTCTACCTTACGGCCACATCAGCTCCGGTATGCACCCCTCTTCCGTCTCTTTATGGTACAAGATTGTACACTATACTGTAAAACCAGAAACATTCCCAGCATGAAACCTTTGCGAATCAAAGCTGACAGCCATTTCCTCAGCATGAAACTTTTGTGAATTAGTGACCATGGAAAATCTAAGAGTATACTTGATGTTCTGCATTGTATAGACAAAAACTTTCGTGTGCATTTTACTGTTGCAAATCGTTGCTCTTTGCAAAATTTGCAAAAGTTTCCTGCATACACTAAGTTCTGGTTTTGCAGTAGCTACAATAAATGCAGTGTAGATGGATGTAAAGCTGTATTTCCAGAGCTGATTTATTTCTCTGCTATAGCACCATTGTGAGACATGTATTGTCCATCTTCCATTCAGATATGGAGAAGGGTTACTCCACCCTCCAGGAGGAGGCGGTCAAGATTTTCCCCGCCCTCCAGGGTTCCCTTGACAACGTGCCGGATCCCTTGCCTCTCATCCAGGTAAGCATCAAAATCAATCAAATTAACAAACAAACAAACAAATGGACATACAAACTATTTCAAATGGAGTATAGCAGAACAAAGCATCACAAAAGAACAAATAAAAGCTTTCTCCTCCATCCTGTCTTTATGATGGGACGTGAATTTTGGCAAGTGGAAACAATTGATATCAGTTTCTTTGTCTTCAAATATTTCAACAAACACATTACTCTACAGGGATATTTCAAATGAAAATCGCCTTTTCAAAAAGTTTTTTCTAACCACAACAGTATGCTATCATTTAGGATTGTAAATTCTGCATTAGCAGTACAGCAATCACAGCAAGTTGAATCATTTGATCAGATTTTATTAGAAATGCTGTTGTTTTTCTAACCTGTAGAAAAAAACAGTGGTACTCTGTGATATTAAAGCATGGCATAATTGACCTTGTATGACTGTTTTCCAGGGACTGTTTCCCAGGCACAAAAGTATTCTAGTCATTTACAGGTGACAGTGGATATGGCTTGTAGTTGTACTCTTATCTGGTTACAAACACATCAGTCAAGGATGGAATAACAAGTAGAAAAATGGAATGATCTTCAGTTTATACATTTATGTTCTTATTGGGTGTTGCGTTGCCATGGTAACCCGGACACCATCCTGACTTTGTTTTATACTATGTCACTGTTCTGCAAAGGTGAGTGGATCTATCTCTGTGTTATTACTTTTATCATTCTTTACCCTTAACATCATCATAACATAATGGTTTCCGTGTTGCCATGGTTACCCTACAGACCATCCTGCAGACGGCGCACGACCTGAAACCCCTGAGGGATGAGGTCTACTGCCAGGTGGTCAAGCAGACGACACAGGTCAGCGACCCCGACGGTCACAACAACCTCCGCAACTGGCAGCTGCTGGCCTGCATGGCAGCCACTTTCCTCCCCAGCCGCAACATCCTCAGATACGTGCGCTTCCACATCAAGAGGTGGGTGGTATGGTGTTACTGCAACGCAGCTATGAATGTATGGTTGTATTAAACCCAAGGTAGCCTCTTACATTTTTTTTTTCCCCCGTGCTACCATAGGATTCTATCATTATTCTGTTCACCCCAATGTTGCCACATACCCATGTTTATGCCCTCTTGCGATAGGACATCTCAGAATAAAAGAAAGAAAGAAAAGGTATTCTCCAAGGATTTTTAACCACACAGGATTTGACATGTGGATTGCATGGCTAGAACTCAGAGCCTTCCTCGACCACTAATGTGTTGGGCTGTATGTCTCGTCTCCTTACCATAAAACTTTGCCTAGCAGTGATATCAATATCACGGGAAAGAGTACAGTTACTCCTAGCCCTGTCGCAAATAAAAATTCCAAGTACATGTATAAGTCGTACATACATGTATAAAAAATTGTGTAAACTATCATGTAATGCCAATGTGTGTTTGATTTTTATTGTGTGTGGTTCACACTGGACAGCCCAAAACTTCTGTTTGATTCACATGACATTGATGTCATGAAACATCACCACAGTTAGAATGGTAAGAATGGTAACAACAACCCAGTGAATACTGAAATTCGCTAACTTGTGAGAGAAAGAGAGTTAAAGATGAGATTGATAGAGCTAGTAATGTAAAACTGTATTCACTGAAGAAAGGATACATAAGCTTTTAATACACTATAAAACAGAACAAGAAGAGTAGAGGTACAAGGTACAAGCATGTAAAGATGTTAATGTATACAGCAAACTCAATTACATAAAAGAAATTACTTCCCACTTTAGATGATGAATGATGAACCTAATCACACCTCCAATTGATAAGTTAACTTAACCATATAAAAGAATCGTTGTAAAGATACATGCAGATATGCCTTTGCATAATTGGAATGCTTTCGATGTGTCTGTGATCTGGCAGGCAATCGGACCTCTTCCGAGACTCCCAGATGGCCAAATACGGGGCGTTTGCTCTCGACGCCCTGAAGAGGACGAGAACAAGAGAATTCCCACCCTCCAGGCAGGAGGTCATCGCCATCTTGGTAAGATATGAATGTAGCAGACGATCCATTTCAGAATCTCATGGATCTACGTTGCACATGCGTGACCCGTTGCTACGATAGCTTCAAAAAGTCACTGAGATTCAATTTCCTGATTTTAACATTATGTTTTAAATTCTACAAGCTTGAGCTTTCTAATAATAGAATTTATGATATGAATTGTTATGCTTAAAAGCAGTTTTAAAAGTTAGATTCCTTTCTTTTACTTATTTAGCAATTTTAGAGATTACTGAATATTAGAGCATTGAAAAATTTTGAATTTTGATACATTGTGTAAGAGTCTCCCCATCAAATGTTTTGCTAAATTAGATGTTGACAAAGCCGACATATTGACATTCAAAAACAATTCTGTTACATCAGGAGATGATCAGATGAGATCAGATGATGTTTAAAAACAAAATGAAATAAACATTACTGATGAGTGTATTTTCCAACCAACCCGCAGGGTCGACGAGACATGAATGCTACCGTCCACTGTCATGGTGAAGGATCTTGCCAGATCACCATCAACTCATCAACTACCGCAGGACAGGTGAGATCTTGTCCACTTTTGGACAGATTCACTTTTATTTACAAATGCATGGGCACAAATCTTTGATTTCTCAGACGGGGCCATTCCTATATCATTCCTTGTTTTTGAATGCTTAGTGGAATAATTGCTAAAATGTAAGGGAAGACTGTTGTATGGTCATTCGTAGATAGTATTAAAGAGGCCATTGTCTTTAGCACATGCATTTTTTTCTCTTAGGTATGATGTGACAATTTTATTCGCTGCAAACATGAGCAAAGGATGCTGCTATTAAAGGTCCAAGGACCATTATTTCAAATCGCTTTTGGGTTGGATCAATTTTCCTTTAAAAGACTTTATTTTAGCAACCCTGCCAAGGGCATTTTCTCCTATTGCTCATGCTCATCCTCTTTCTTCTTTTTCTTGTTTATTGGTTTTCATCTTCTTCTCCTTCTTCTTCTTCTTCTTCTCCTCTGTTTGTCCTTTGCCTTCTGGCATATTTATGCATTTGTATCAAGTATTGTGTTTCATGAAAGATCATTCCCATCATTCAAACTGCCCTCTCTTTGAGCTGGGCATTCAATGTTCAACTTATTTAAAGTTCTTGTTGTGTGTAGGCATACATGCTATCATGAAGCTCATTTACACATGCTGCAAAACAAACCGAACACACTTTGCGCTCACCGTCACAATAGTAAGGTCACACACATTGTGTATTCGTCCCTGTCCCACACAGGTTGTCCACACACTGGTCAAGGGAATGGGCTTGGACAACTGCCACAATCGCTTTGCCCTCTACGAGCGCAGCGGCATGGTGGAGAAGGCCATCGACGACAGGACAGTGATCGCCGACGTCCTGACAAAGTTTGAGAGGTGGGGGCTTCCTTGCTATGTTTTTTTGAGATGGAAATTACCCCACAATATTGTCCATTGCAATGATACCGATAACCTATTTTGATGTAGGCATTTCTTTACAATTCATCAAAGAAATGTAGGCCTACACATTTGGTCAGGGTAAAAAGATTCCAGTGATCACTGTGGCATCTCAAGTAAACATAACAACAGTATAACTAATGATCTGTAAAACAGAGTTTGCAACACAGAGAAGAAAGCCATCTGCCATGCTTCATTGTTGTAGGAAACAATGTTCTTATGATTATGATACTGCATGAGAATGTCAACCTGCTACACCGATCAGGCAGCCTAAAGAATGTGTTAGGCCTACTCAGGGAATCACTGATTTATAACTCAGTGTGTGAACATGCCAGCAGCTTAATCTGTTTATGTACGATGTTAATAAAGTTTTTAAAGCTTATTATGTGTGACGAACATAAGGTTTGAATAACGGTCACATTCATAAACTTGCATCAGGAATCACTATCAAAGCACTGAACAGTACAGAAATTGGGCAAAAAATAAATCCCCCAAAAATATCATGGTTATATTAATTATCACCTGCTGCAGGTATCAGGCTAGGAACCTCAGCGATCGTGGGAAACCATGGCAACTGTTCTTCAAGCTCTTCTGCTTCCTGGATACCAAGAATGTGGAGCCAGAGAGCATCGAGTACAGCTTCATGTACGAACAGGTGAGATGTGAGGATAAATGTATTGGGGTTGTCAGAGTTGCCAATTTGTATGTTTTTGTGATTTTAGTTTTGATGTTTTTTTTTTTTTAAATCTGATATAAGATCATATTTTTATGAGATTGAAAATATGTTTGATCTGAAATTTGATTTAACATGTGATGTATGTGCAATGTTCCCATTTTTTTTTTTTTATTCAGTTATGATTTTTGCATTTGAAATTCATGGTTTTGCTAAGCATTGATCAGTATGTTTTTTGATATGCTGTTTTTGGCAGCCGCGGGGAAAGGCTGCATTGGTAGACACGCAGGATTTTGATGAGAAGGTTTTGATTCATTAAACTTTGGAGTTTAAGGTTCATCATTCAGCCTGAAATGAAGTTTGGAGGAACCCGTTTTGACCATAATGTGAAGAAGAATCCGAGATCAGGATAATAACAGCCAGCCTGAACTTAACAATGATCCTAATCATGATGAAAGGGAAGATGATGATGTTAATGATGGTACGAATACAGTAGTAATGTTGATGAATATGATCACGAAGATGACACTGGTGTTGATGGTGATTTTGATGCGGATGATTGAAATGTAATGACTGACTGAATGTGGAAAAATCAATTTGACTACTGTAGTGATGCATGTCTTGTGTTTTTAGTGTGCAAATATTCAGCATCTGATGGTAGGGATATTGTGATGACTGCAAAAATGGCCATGAAGATATGACTGAATATGATGACAAGAAATTCTAATGAACTACTGTTTGATGCAATTGTCTCGGCAATGTCTTCAAAAGAGTTTTTTAGCATCTGTTTTTGCTCCTTGCTCTCGCTAGGCCGTTGAGGACGTGCTACGAAACCAGTTCCCAGCGTCTCACGACAAACTCATCCACCTGGCAGCTCTAAGGATGCAGTGCCTGAAGGGAGACCACATCGCAGGAGATTGGATGTGAGTCGCCCCATTTCTCCTCAAAAATGTATTGTTTTCTTCCTTGTATTTAATGCTTATAATGCAGGAGTCCATCTACAGTATGCGTACCTGTACCATTTTAGTGAGAGACCACAAAGACACATAAAATTGCCTCATCACATTATCCCTTCAATTCTTGGGATAATTTCACTCTCCAGAAATTATCAGTTTATACTCATTAAATTGGTTACGCTGAATTTTAGTGTGTATTCTGTACTGTAAAAACACTAGAGCGATCCTGTTCAATCCATTTTATCTGCACAAAATCAGAAAGAAATTTTCAATTACAGAGAGAAGTATCAATTTAAGTCTTCCTAAAGTATATTATGTTGCCAATTGGAGGGTCAGGTATAAGTTTAGTGATTGAAATGCATTCAACAATAATTGAACGAATGAACTATACATTTATGCGAGACCAAATGGTGCTCATATGAGAGCTGTTTTTATTCTACCCAGTGCAATACAATGAATGGTAAAAACAAAATAAAATAAAAAACAAGAAGATACAGCCCAAATCACAGGAATGTGTTTGGGGGAATTGATTATTCAGGAATGAAAATTAGATGTTTTCATCCTTTATTGATTATATTTGATTTTCGTTTAATTTCCTCTTATTGCAGTCGTGATCTCTCCATGGTATACCCAGTGGATAGATTCAAGAACGCCAACAAAAAGGAGGAGAATGACTTTGCTGGCTTCCCAATGAGGGGACGAAAGGAGGGAATTTTGTCTGTGAGTGGACACAGTGGCATGTACTGTGTGCTGTTAATGATAACTTTTCTTTACCAGCTTGAAATATATTTCTCTGTGTGTTCTCAACAATTATTGTATACGCCGAATATTTCGCGAGGTTTTTATTTTCGCAAATTTCCCGAGTCAGCTGCTGTTCGCGAAATTAAATACACGCGAAAATATTGACTCTGATCCCGATGTGGATGTGATGTATGCATGTACATTTCTCCGTTCAGTACAAGACTCCACGATCGCAAATTTAACCACTCGCGAAATCGTTGAGAATTCCGATTCACGAAAATTTAGACTCGCGAAATATATGGCCTATACAGTAGTCTGTCTTTGACATAACTCTAAGTATTCATACACATTACCTGCAGTTGTGCATTAAAAGATTATTGTATGTAACAGGTTGTTTTTAACCTGCTGAGGAAGAGCTGATTTTGCTTTGAGTAAAACACATTTCCCATACACACCTGCCCGAGTATACTCAGGACTAGTCTTCAATTGGCTAAAGTTTGGAGGGAGTATTAAGTCTATACCTAATCTGATGCATTATGTACATGTATACAGATCTTTGCTTGAGGTGTACTTAATGGATTTGACAGCTTCTAGTGTCCTAGTATTTGATTGCCGACGAGACAAAAATTGACAGAATATAAAGCTTTAATCTGGAATGTCCATAGCTCATGATTCATGTATCTTGTTGCTGGTGAAGTTTGAGGAGTATATCGTAATTGGAGAGCATATTTGTCTCTCTACTGAAGACACGTTTAAATTTAATTACTATTCACCCGTCTTGCATTGTCTTTGTCAATATTCAAATTTCCAGTGGACAGTCATGTCAATGATTATTCCATGTTTGCAGGGAACGCTACGAGGACTGGGTGAAAAGACTTTACGAAGACTTCAAAAGTCGGGTACGATGAATCTGCTCATATTTTCTTTCATACAAGAATTGTGTGAAACATGTATATACTTTTACAGACAAAAGGATAATGAATAATATAATCTTTTTGAGGGGTGTGTTTTCTTGAGATTTAGTCACGTTATGTATGTGCAAACTGTAGCACATGAAATACATTTGGTTGTATATATACATTTAAAGTTTATATTTAAAGATAAAAGCATCTGCATCTACATATAATTTTTTAGAAGAAAAAAGATTGAACTTATAATTTCATTCTCGAGTGTCATATGTTTCATAGCCCTGTTAATATGAGATATTTTGTATATACTTACAATATAATGACAAACTAATATGGTACAAAATGTATCGGTTCTTCATGCCAGAATTAAAAATTCTGTTGAGTTTGAATACAAGCCCAGAGACAGGCAATGAAGAAACGTGTGCAATGATGATATTGTTAGATTTCAAAAGAAACTGATTTGACTATTGAGGAGAAGCTCAGTACTCAGTACCAAGCTCACCTTAAAACAAAAGAAAAAAGGATGATACAAATAGGTTTTATTGTGAAATTAGGTCATTATGGTGTGTGCATGAAATTCATGATTTTTAGAATAACAACAACAACAATAACAAAGTAAAGAAAAAGATTAATAACCCATATAGGGTGAAGATTGAATTATTACATTTGATAGCTTTTAAATCTGCTTTGGAAGCATGTACATTACACATTAACATTGAGATATTAGAAAATATATTTGTGTGCACCTTATAAGTTTTGTTTTGTTTTCTTTACAGAAACTGCATGTTTATGAATGTATATAAGGACGTATAATATCACATTAATAAAACACATAGTGAATCAAGCTATTTCATGTGCGTTGCACTTTAACTTTGAGATTTGATATCTTTATAATACATTAATGATTACCACACTTTAATTGCATGTCTTCTTTTTCGATTGAAATTAAAATTTGCATATAAGTACAACTACAATATATCACACACATACACACTAAAAGAAGCTGGTTCATATACAGTACACATTGACATTTAGATTTAATTTTGATGTTATTCAAGTATATGAATCATTTCCACATTATAACTTCATGTTTTTTAAATCAGTTGAAAAGTGTGTGTAATATATTTTTATGTCAGCATCATATCAAACACATGCACACTGTACCATGTGATACCTTCTTATCATGTTTGTGACTGATCCCCTTAACCTGTTGAAGATGGACTGATTTTGTTACAACACGCATTTTCCATAGACACCTGCCCAAGTATACTCGGAACTCGTCCTGAACGGGTTTTAATACACTCATATGTATTCATACACGCATATATCTAAGCCAATTGGTTGGGAAGGTACACATGTAGAAGCCTGTTTAGATAATTATTTGTATAATACCTATACATAGTACAGTTGTCATTATGATTCGATGAAAAGAACAGCATGTGTTCAGTAGTAAAATCAAACTCGATCTTAAGGGTAGCACTGAGAAATACTGTATATGCTGAAATGCTTGCAGTGGTTTCATTTTTGCAAATGGGCTCTCGATTGCAAAAATAACAGTGCATGAAAGCATTGACAAAAGTGAAACGAAAATATGTCCTGCACGCACGTATTGTTGTTCCAGGCCAGCACACTAGCATTGCAATATCAAGTGACTATTAGTGGTTGAGCCTCGATGCTGTAGACAAACTTATTGTGGTCCCTGCTCAAATCTTGGGAATAAAAGTACTTCTTATCTGAGAGCTTTGATCTCATTTCAAACATTGGTGTGTTTTGGTTTTTTTTTTTTTTTTTTTTTTGGGGGGGGGGGGGTTGACAAAATGTTTACAATTTCACACTTTCTCCTGAACGTTTTTATTATTTGTCATGAAAATGAGAAGACAACACATTGTGAAATTTACAACTCACAAAAATGTCTGATCAACTGCCATTTGTGAAAGTGTGTGTCTGCAAAAGTTTCAGCATGTTACAGTAAATAGTCAGTCTTAGGCCGGAAGGATTTTCACTCCATACACTGAAAAGATAGGTAAGGCCAGTCGGCCTAAGACACATCCTCTTTGAAGTCATAATTACTTATTTACTGTATGTGTGGATGTCTTCTCAATGTCTGTCTTCAGCGTATCACAGTTACACATGTTTTCAACAACGACCAGAAATGGATTGTGGTAATGTTCCATTTTTACAGTAAAATATACCCAGAAAAATTATGAGTGATTCGCTGTCATTATCCAGAAAAAAATTGTAGATTGAGGTATGTTTTTACTTGTTATGACATATTTCCTGTAAGGAAATATTTACATTTAGTCATGGTTCTTGATATGAAATCCATGGTAGGGCCGAAAAAAGTTCATATTGTACATATATATTTTCCATAGCATGCTCATGACCAGAAGTCTTCTTAAATTGTGTTGCCAGTTGGAGGGTCAGGTATAAGTTTAGTGATTGAAATGCATTCAACAATAATTGAACAAATGAACTATGCAATTATGCAAGACCAAATGGTGCACAAATGAAAGCTGTTTTTATTCTACCCAATGCAATACAATGAATAGTAAAAACAAAATAAGATAAACAAATAGTAAGATACAGCCCAAACCACAGAAATACTGTATGTTTGGGGGAATTGATTATTCAGTGTCCTGTTTCATAAAGCTGTTTGGAAAGTTACAAACCACTTACGAGAGACAGGTGATCAGTTCTGATGTGCTGTACTTATCAGAATTTCCATAACTCAGCACAGGAACTGATCACCAGTCCTTCTTAAGTCGTTCATAAGAAAGAAAACAAAATACGATTTGTAAGATTTCACACTTGTCAGCTACAATGTAGAATCAGGAGATTCAAATTGTGGTGCTAAATATTTTCAAGAGTACATTGTTAACATGAAGAAGGAAATTATGTGTAACCATACTGCCTTGCAAGTAAAATTGCATAGTATGTTAGATTCCTCCAGGTATTTCATTGTGCACTCATGTAACTATATTGTCTGTGTTTCATTCTATACCTCATTCACTAATATTCAACCCAAATGGTATCACTACTTTGCAAGTAAGTTCAACTCGGAACCACACATTCTTTCTTCATTGCCCCCTGATGTTCAAGCGTTTGGTCATACCAACCAACGTAACATGCATGAAATGCCACCACCTTAGCTTCACCCCTCCGGTTGACACCAGTCCCCCCGAAGATGATGCAGTGCACATACATTTTCTTAACACCCAACATGCTTCATTTTTATCCATTACCACCGTAGACTTGAAAAATGGTACATTTTGTCTGGATCACTGTTGCACTGAGGGTGTGTTGTGTGTGAAAAGCGGAAGATGCTGTGTGAACTTTCATCTATAGATGGATCATTGTGTGGAGGATGCTAATGATGATGATGATGATGATAATAACTTCAGCCAGTGGTAGTGAGTGTGAATGGTGATGATATTCACCCTGATGATTGAAGTGATATCATAGTGATTATAAAAATGACAATGAATAGGATTCTGATTAAGATAATTGCCGAGGAGGATGATTATCACTATGATAATGATTATCTTGATTGTAATAATGGTGCTTATATTCATAGTAGAATAACTTGTGATTATAAAAATGACAATGAATAGGATTCTGATTAAGATAATTGCCGAGGAGGATGATTATCACTATGATAATGATTATCTTGATAGTAATAACGGTGCTTATATTCATAGTAGAATAACTTTGGTGATGATGGTGATGTTCAATGATGATGATAGTCATGAATGTTGATATGCACTGACAAATTGATTACACTAATGCAGATGAGAACTTGAATCATATTTGTTTTCTTGAATCTCCTCACGTAAAGAGCATATCATCACTTGAGAGTCAGAAGGACATTCAGACTGTAGAATGTCTATAGAATTAATACCTTTTTGCTTCTACACTGCCAATGTGCATCCAGTAATGGAGTGCACTGACCCCAAGTTGAGCAAACATGGAGACCCATGATTTTGAGAACTAAAAAGAATGAAAAAGTTTTCTTTCCTTTCCCAACTTTATCCTGGTACAGAGTGCATTGAACTGAATTTTATAGTAAATTTCACCTTATGGTTAGTGTGGTGTCATGGTAGCTTAGGGTGCATGATATGCATGTCTTTATTACAAAAAAAAAAAAAGGAAAACAAAAAATCACATAGAGCACGGAGTGTGTGAGTTATGCTGTGGTGAGATACCATGTACATTTGTGTGGGTTGTCATGGGTTACCATCTTGTCTATTGTGGTTGCTATGTGGGTTACCATGAAATGAGACCATCGCATGATTTGAGGAAAATGATACTTGACAAGATTTTGCACAAACAAATACATACCTTTTTTCTTTGAATATTTTCATCTGCACTCTGTTGGTATATTACTGACAGGAAATTCATCTCATCAATACTTGCAGAAATCAGGATTTTTTTTCTTATAAGAAGTAACTTTCCAAATGATTTGTTTATTTGCTTGGTTTCTTTGTAATTTTTCATCTTAGTCAGATGGCTGTTGTTGTTTTTCTCTCTAGTTAGGATTAAATTCTAATGGTGTGTCTTTTGGTGTGACCACCCCCCCCCCCCCCTCCAAATAGAAAAATAAATCTTTGAGTGTGTGGTGCAAAGCTGGTTTATGAATAGAAGAGCATTTTTTTATCATTTTTAGACTGGATTTTAGATGCATTGTTTGTCATATGGCTGCCGTTTCTCCCCAACATGTGGTGGGCTGATACATTTAGCAACCTTACCCCCTCCTGCTAAAATCCCTCCATGCTGTGATGTGTGATTTTGGCAACCAAACAAGGACAAAGTCATGTGTGACTAGTTGCCCATAATGTATTGCGCAGTTTGTGCTTTGTGGACCATTGAGGTTTGTGGTGTAGTGCTGATTGATATGGAATGTTGTGCAAAATGACTAGAAGTTCTGAACTTCTTTGCAGTTGTTAATAGTTTCTTTAATGTCTTTTAATGAGTTACATGGACATCAGGACCAAAAAAAAATTTTTTTTGATGTATGTATTATTTGTGACCGTGCATCACAAAACAAACAAAAAGTTGCATCCCTTGATTTAACGTGAGGACTCAGGAAAGGTGAAATGGGTCAACTGAGTCAATTTTTAGTTTTCCACATTTTCTGAAAGAGCTATTCTTCTTCTACATTATTCTTGAGTTTGGGATCATAAATTGAACGGGAAAGTGGGTTTTCAGCAGTTTTTCTACAACCCCTTTTTTGGTGGAGTAGTGTGATCAGGTTTTTCTTAGAGGCCTCTTTTTCATTTCCTGAAAATCCTTTGCACCCTCTTCACTTTCAACTCTAATAACTTTTGGAAGGATTATGCTACTGCTCTGAAAGTTGACATTTGTCATGGTCAGAATGTGGTAATAGACCATGCTCAATTTCAGCTTAATCTTATAATCCCTTAATTGTTGGTGCTACAGTGGCTAACGTCATGTTTTTGTCCCATTCATGGCACAGGTAGCAGGGCTTAGTAAAGATTACACTTGAATAGACAGTGTACTTCAGTGCCTATTTTCTCAGTTCACTCTTTCCAGAATGTGTGCTTTTTTTCCCAATATTTATATAGGTTAGGAGAATCCATTTGGATTGAGTTATACATCATTTTAAAGCTTAGAGTCTGCTCTTTCAGAATCTGCCCTTAACTAAAAATCCATGTCTGGCGAATTTTTGTTTGTTTTGTGGTGCAGGGTCACATTTTAGTTCCGTCTCTTCTGTATGAAGAGACTTTGTACAAACATGCATTATAACTTGACTCCCTCCATATTTGTAGGATATTTGTCATTTTGCGTATAATATACAAATAAATGCAAGGCTTGTTTCCCATGATTCTACAGCCTCAGACGAGTCAATCCTGGACAGCGTCTATGCCGATGACATCTCAGCAACCACAACAGCAGTTATTGAGAAGTGGAAAACTCTACAGGTAGGCATTGTAATAATAATAATGATAATAATAGTGGCTACTTGTATAGCGCACAGGTCCACTTTTCAGTGCTCATGGCGCTTCAAAAATGAAAAAAAATATCATATATTTACATGCATATACATATTCAAACATTTCAACAAAGAAGAAAATGGTAAACAAAAGCAAATATATACCAAATAAAGAATACAACATATATCAATTAAAAATACAATATTGATCCAATATTAATGACATACAGCAATTACAGTCCTCAGTATGAAAGGAACAGATAAGTTTTAAGTTTGGATTTGAATGACTCTGTAGATGACAGTTCCCTTAACTGAAGAGGTAACTGATTCCACAATTTTGGTCCCATAACGGAAAAAGCACGATCACCATACCCATGTTTTACTCTGGGTGTTTGGAGTAAGAATGCATCTGATGATGAACGTAGTCTTCATGTCGGATTGTATTTCTGAACAGAATTACTTATGTATATTGGGGAAAAAGAATGTACCCATCAATCCACCCCAATTTCCATTTTAATTTTTTGATGTTACCTTTTTTTTTTCTTATTGTGATAGAGCTCTTTCAGGAGGGAATTATTCACATTGCACTCTGTAGACAGGCATATCAAATGTTAAATTTGTGTGTTGTGTATAATTTTGAAGTATAAGTGGGATAATGTACCATATTTTTTTTTCTGAAAAGGAGAATGTCGGTGAAGGTACAACTGTAGGTTAGCTCAGTCATCCAGCAATTATTACATCTGCTGGAAAGATTGATTGTGTAATAACTGTGATTCTAGTTCTGTAGTTCTCTGTACCATGATGGATTTCATGAATCAGTGTGTGATCTGTGTGATTGATTCTCTGTCTCCCTCTTCATCCCTCTATCTATTTCTTCCATCCCTCAATCCCTCTGTCCATCTCTCCTTCTTCACATCACTTCATCTGCTCCCCATCCTTCTGCTGTTCCTCTCTCCATCCTTACATCTGTCTCTCCATTCTTCTTCTCCTCTTCATCTTTTCTTCCATCTCGCTTTGTATCTCTGCATCCCTGTCTCACTCTTTCCATCCCTTTATCCCTCCACCAATCTATTCATCTGTCTCCACACCCTTCCTCTGACCCTCATATAACCCTTCTATCTGTCTTCCATCTTTTTATCCACCCCTCTTCTATCCCTCTGTCTTTGTTATTGCATCCCTATATCCCTTCATCCTTTCAACCATCTCACCATCCATCTCCTATCCTTCCCAAATTCTTCTTGTAATCCTGACATCTGTCTGTTCATCCCTCTCTCCTCTGCCTTTTTCTCCACCCCTACATCCATCTCTCTATCTTGCTGTTACTTCATATTTCTCCATCCCTTCATCCTTCTCTCCGTTTTTCCATCTCTCTATCCATTCCTCCATCCTCTGTCACTTCACCTTTCTCTCTACTCTCTCTCTTTGATCCATCTCTCCCGATATCCCCTTCATCTCACCATCTATCCCTTCATCCTTCTTACCATCCCTCCATCCTTTGATTCCATCCCTCCATCCCTTGATTCCATCCCTCCATCCCTTCATCCATCTTACCATCCCTCCATCCCTCCATCCCTTCATTCCATACATGTCTCTATCCCTTTTTACTATCCCTCCATCCATCCGTCCCTTCATTCTTCTTACCATTCATCCATCCTTCTTACCATCCATTGATCCTTTCATCCTTTCATCCTTCCATCCATTCCTCCAACCAGCACATGAGCCCAGAGCAGGCCCAGGAGGCGTACATGGCCATGATTCAGCAGTGGCCGTACTACGGGGCGCGGCTCTTTGAGGTGGAGTGCAGGGACACCCGGTACCCCTCGGGCCTCTGGCTGGCGGTCGGTGCGGACATGGTGGCCATCCACAAGCAAGGCATACCTCACCCGATTGAGGAGATACCCTACGAGAAGTAAGTTGTCAAATACCGGTGCCATAGATCCAATGCTTCAAGATTGGAAAAATCTGAGCTTGATGAAAAGTTCCCATCTCCCATCTGAAACTGACCTTTACCTTTGCTCAACTGCCAACGAGTATATTTTTTTACGACATAATAATAATAATAATGTGTACTAGATTCTTTTCTCCGCATTAGAACTTGGAAAATATGTGTTTGAAATGAAAAATTAAAAAATTAAAAATGTGATTTTTGCCTTCACGCACTGTTATTCACTTGTGCATCAGCATGCTTTGCAATGAGCAGAATTAGGCAGCTGTGCCTGTAACTTTTTTATGTTTGAAGTTCAGACATCTCATCTTCCTCAGAAGTGAATGGGCAGACAGACATAAGTACTGTATACTCAGTAGCAAGTCTAAATTTTCGTGAATTGGGACTTCCCGACGATTTCATGAGTGGTTAAATTCGCGATTGTGGAGTATTGTACTGAACAGAGATACAATGTACATGTACACATGTGTGTCAAATTGATATCAGGATAGAGTCATTATTTTCGCATGTCTTTAAATTTGCAAATAGCACCTGACTCGCGAAATTAGCGAAAATAAAAGCCTCTCAAAATATTTGGCGTATACAGTAAGCCACCAGTCTTTCTGATGGCCAGTAATTTGTGTTTTGGTGATCACTGCATCATAGATATGGATGTGGAAAAGTGTGAGCTCATCTCATTGTTCATGAAATTTCATCCTACTTGTTTCATTTTTGCCAGAATACTCTCCTTTGGCGCACCCATTCCAAACGAATACAAGATCGTCATCGAGGGGAGGAGGGACGAACTCACGTTTGAAACAACTCAGGTACGTTGCTCAAACTCTGTCGAAATAGAGTACCGTAGTGATGTTGCCACAGTCTTTTGTTATAGCTTGCATTGGAACCAGGTGCATACATAAGCACTCGAGCCAGATGAGGTTGTGTGGAACCAGTTTCCATGGCGATGAATGACGATGACGTCACACTTTGGTACTCTATAACAACTTCAATTTTTCTGTAAAAAGTATGAAAACCCCTACTGAAATTGTACCAAGGACAGCCAAGAGTAGATTTGATAGTTTGACAAAATCACAAGTAGAATGCTGGTAGTGGGTGTATGAAGTCTTGATTGACATTGGTGGCTATGGAGTTTGAAATCTCCTCTTTGTTCAGCAAAAGGGAAGCCAAGTATGCTTGCATTGTCCCTTTAACTTTAAAGCCCCTTTTGTCGAGAGCAGCATTCATATATGTTTGTTGTCATCATTTACTTTTTGTAGTTTTAAACTGTCCAGTCTTTAAGAGCTATATTATCATTTAAAGCTGAGATTTTCGCTCTTTCAGAACTGGACCTTAACCCGTTGAGGACGAGTCCTGAGTATACTCGGGCAGGTGTCTATGGAAAATGCGTGTCGTTGCAAAATCAAATCGTCCTCAACGGGTTAACTAAAACAGTCATATCTGGCAATTCCATGTGGGGTTTCTATACAGGCTCACAAAAGATTTTATTTCTTTAAATACTGTCCAAGGTATCATTTTACCTTTAATTTATGACACTTGTAAATTCCAATCAGAAGTGTGCCACATATCTCTCATGTTTCACTTTTTTTTTTCTCTCCAACTTTCCAGGTGTTTGAAATCGCCAAGCTGATGAAAGCGTATATCAACGAAATCGTGAGGAGACGACAGCAGGTCTCGTAGTCCACGTCCACGGCCTTCATTTTGTAGTTCACCAAGCTATTGTCTTTCCATTTTTTGTTTTTTGTTTTGTAAATCATGTTTGGTACACCGTATTTGATTCCTTCTGTTTTGTCTATTGTTTTTTGTTTTGTTTTGGTTTTTTTTTTTTACCTTTTGGAGGTGGCATTTATCAGTTGCATGGTGATGCATGTACATTTCTCACAAAGAAGTTATCAAGTTTGATATTGAAAGGATGAAGTTGGTGATATTGAGAAAGATAGCTGTGAAGGTTGCTTGTGAAAACGTAAAACATTTAAATCATCGTGGATGCAGACTGCACAAATCCTTGTCCGGAATATGCTGCTAATGCAGTAAAAACTATTTTCTGTGTAGTGTTTGTGAAAGAATTGTCATGGTTTGATCGAGGTGCAAAACGAAGGATGATGAATTTTGTGGACCACAATGATATTTCTACATTTGTACAACCAGATTCACTTGCAAGGATCCGAACCCATGACCAACAAAAATCTGGTCAGTGTGCAACGGGCATCTTAGGGGCTCTGAAATCTATTAATATGTGTATAACAAATAACATTGAAATCGGTATCCGGAATCTGTCATTTTTGCAGTAGTTTCACCGCAGACTAGCTCTCTGGAGATAACCCCCCCCCCCCAAAAAAAAAAGGGGAGAATAATAGAGGAAATTCATAGACTTATAAATGCACCCCCTCTCTCCCATTAATCAAAGCTGCATACTTCATTGAGAGGTAATGTCCAGTAAACTTTTAGATTTGACCATAAATTAGAACTACACGTAAGACACGTTTCAAACATGAACAGGCATCTAGTGAGAACAGTGTAATAGTAGAGATGAAATATATCCTTGTGTGTCTTGGTGTGTGTATGTGAAGCCTTTGGTGTCCAAAAACATTATTGGCACTTTGTTGTGTACAGTGTGTGTAGAAAAGCAGTATGGCTGAAAAAAAAAGGAAAAAAAAAAGAAAAAGGAAATGGAGATTGAAATATATGTGCTGCAGTGACCATAGTCTAATTTTGAAGGATTTCGTAAATGGTGCAGCTTTAACCAAAGAATGTGATGTTGCAGGATACAAAATCTAATTGTGAATCATGTGAAATGGATGATTTCCCCCTTGCCGTTGCTGCTCTGTCATAAATTTTGTGTACAGTGTAGTTATGATGGCATTTGATAATAACTGAAGGTGTTTGATTTCGTAGCCGACCATTGCATACATTTGATCCTTCTTCAAATGTTTGCCTATAGATATTGATAAGTACGAATAAGGTGCACCTTGTAAAAGATTGGTAAGATAAGTAGTATGTTTTGCATTTTTTTGATAAACCTGTAGCTCAAGTCTACTGACTATTCAATATTGGTGCCTATTGTGATATCATTTGGAAGAAAAGAATATGACCAGGCAATGTGACATAGTGTAAAGAGATGATGAACAGTCTTACATGTACACATGTCTGTGCAAATGTTGGTATAGTAGTAGTTGATGTACATGCTTCGCAAATCATTAGGAATGTTGGACAACAAGGTTCGTTTGGCAGGAATGCTTTATGAAGGTGAACACTGTAGATTGTACAGACAGTTGGCATTGGGTGTTCCCTGATGAATTTCATGATGTGGTCATCATTGCTAATTTCCCTAGACATTCCCGACTTCAAAACCGACATTCAAAACTGGTTTGGCGCACATACACGCACAAACACGCAAATGCACGGACAAATATGCACATGCACACACAAACTCCCGACATTACAGGCTTCATGAATTTTTGAATTGGTGCAAAAATGGTGCACACAATCTGTCCAAATTAATGCATTTACACTTGCATTTTCCCATAAACTGGTGCAGACTAAATATTTGGTTTGATGCCAGAAGGGCTTTACAACATACTGTAGAACACATATTTTAGATCAGAAAGGTGTCATGAGAACATACTACCTTAAACATCAGTCCATTTGGCTTTCACTTTATTATCACTGGCTCCAGATAAGGGATTTTTGTTGTTACGGTCTTACTTACTTTTTTCTTCAATGAATGAATGAATGAACAACCCATTGCAACTTCATATGCCATGGGGCTCAAAGTAATGTGGCAATGGATGTATACCAGACTTTCTACTCAGCAATTTTTGCACTGGATATACATTGTAATGGATTTTGAAGTTGATGATTTTGACGTAGAATGAAAATGTAATCATGATATGCTGATTTTATTTTATAAAGTATTTTTTTGTGTGTGTGCATCCAGTGGAAATGATATGAGGACTTGAAGGGGCCAACTCACCCATGGAATGCACGTACTTGTGGGAATGTGAAATAGATTTGTGTCCATTTCTAAATGCAACTCTTGACATCAGTAATGATGACTAGTGTGTGGCCGTCGATTGTCCACTTGTAGTTATTTAAAGTTTGCAAGGAAATTGACTTATAGTGATGCATAAACGTGTTGAAATATTGTGGACTCGGTTTTATTGTGCGTTTGCGGGAGCCCCATTGTAAATATTGTACAGTTTTGTGCTCGAGCGGAGTCGGAAAGTCACCACGGAAAGTGTGAATATATTTGTATGTTGTGATGGTACAGTGAAGACGTTTTGTGCCCACCAGGCACCAGCAGTACTTTATGTCGTTATTCACTTCCGGTGATCATGAATTATTTTTCACCACCCGTGTCCCGCAGTGATGTAAGTGTCATTTAAATAGTCGCATGGTAGCCATGTTGTAACCAAATCGTAGTGTAACAATTCAGGTACAATGTATGTGTCCCCTATGGACACAGGTTATCTGGAATCTTCTTATTTCATCATTATATGTTCTTCTGCTGAGGAGTTTATGGAGACCAAAAACTACAACTATTAAAAAGCCTGCATATCATTATGCACTTTCAAAGGAAGTAGCATTGTGGCACAACATAGGTATGTAACATTTATTTTCCTATTGATTTATCTATCTGGTAGGCCATTAAGAAAATATAAGCACTGTCATATAAAGAGTGAATCTGGTTTTATAATGTAAGATAAGCGCTATTTTAATCAAATGTCTGATGATTTGAAAGAGAGGCTTTTGCCAATTTATTGAATACCAAGTAGCTGTGTCTACACTTCAACAATGAATTGTCTGAGAGTGTTACAATTGACTGTGTGTTATATACATTGTACCTGTCTTCTAATCATTATATTTGCTCAACTCTTGTGTTCTGAAATTCTTTCATTTTTTTTTTTTACGTCAATCATGTCTATGCATTCTTTTTTATGTTTGAATCTATGAAAACACAGGAACCCACCCGTGCACATTGTCAATTTGGTACTGTACAGTTTCAGTTTGCAGTGTCTAAACCACCAACAAACATTTGTTGGTATTTTCTGTTACTGTTTTGCTTTTTTCCCCTCTGTTTCAGGGAGGAAAATTCAAAAAGACACAAGCTATTGACAGGAATCTGTTGAAACAGCGTTCTTGGAATATGACTAATTTGAGGTGAAGGAAGAAGAAATTATCAGATCATTGTCATCCTATGTTGAGATCAAATTATGTTAGCAAGCAGTGTCAATTTGAAACCAAGAGAGAGAGACAGAAAAAAAAAAGAAGGAATGAATTAAGAATTGATATACCACTATTTTGCTCTATATTTTGAAGCGTACTAGCAGTGTACCAGTAGTCAATACCTGCAGTTAGAATAGCTTTGGAGATGATAATTATTAGCCAAATAAAAATGTGACAGACTCTGGCAAGAGCACAAGGGCACACATACAGCCGTACACTAAAAAAGAGTCTGCATGGGCGGAGAATAGAGCACATATGATATAGGTAGAATATGCCAGTATAGTGTAAGACAAGAATTCTTAGGCAAATTACTATGGCCGTCTATGATTATGGTTCTCCCTTGTCCCTTTTCATCAGAACTTAAATCTTAAGCAGACGAAACAAAAAATGCCAGGGATCATAGCGCTACACAAAAAAGTCACACTTGTAAAAGGAGCTTAAGTACTGTTTTAATTGGATGGCTGGATCTGTCAAAACAAAAACAAAAACAAAAAATGGCAAATAAGTTGTCTGATTTACTGTGATTGTATGAGTTCTTTGGTTTCGACTGTGATGCAGCTTGTTCAACGATATATTTTATTTGAGAGTCTGTACACTGCATCCAAGAATGTGAGAGTTCTTTTTGTTTATATATGAACATATAAATACATTTTTATACTCAAAATATTGAAAGGAAAAACTATGACAGAAAGGAATAAAGAGTCCTTATACAAGATACGTTGTGCTTGTCCTTGTCAGACATTTATTGTGTATTTTTCCATTGCTTCGTCAGTGAGTGTTTTTGGGTGAGTGCCTGCCAGTTCAATGTGGATACAGCTGATGATCTTCCTTAAGTTTGTTTGTCTGAATACTGTAAAAGTGGATATTTTCGCGCGACTAATTTTTCGCGCTCGGCGGGATAAGAAGAGTTTTGCACGTTGTTAATTCTGCTGAAGCAAGTCATCAACTGCTGGAACATATGACAAACAAAAATATTCGCTTGCTTTTATTTTCGTGCTAGTTTCAGGTTGCGCGAAATGCGCGAAAATTTCCACTTTTACAGGACATAGCAACATACAGAGGACTCCAGAACAAAGTCCTTGGGACCGGCAGTTTTCTTTTGTTATATCGAAATCTCATTATAACAGAACAAATAAGCAATAAAAAAACAGAGCTGATAATGCTCCGGTATGAATTTTTTACTTCGTTGTAACTGGAATTTTGTTATAACTGTGTTTGTTGTAACCGGAGTGTACTGTAATTGCCCTCCTATTCCTTGCTACAGTAGGGAAACAAAGCCTAACTCCATTCCCATAATAATCATTCTATCTACAACTATGTACTATGCACAGGCACAATAAACCTCTTTGCTCATTATCTTTGATGGATATGGTTTGAAATGCTAATTTCATTGCCTGTATTCACAAATAAGGAACAGAAAAAATATCTGTACAATGCACTCCTGTTATAACAAACACGATTAATAACGAAATTCTGGTTACAACGAAATAAAAGTTTAGGCTGCAACATTACCATTTGTTATAACGAAATTTTGATATTACGATAGAAAACTGCAGGTCCTGAGGACTTTGTTATAATGTGAATTCACTGTACCTAAAAAGAGTGCTCATATACAGTATGTCCCCCCCCCCCCAAAAAAAAAAAAAAAAATCAACTTTTCGCATTGATAACACCCAATATGATTAAACTGTCTAAATGCTACTTCGGGGTCTTAAAATATAACATCTTAGCTCTATTTTGCAGAAAACCCCACTCAATTTGGTTAAGCGGTCGGTCACAGAAAAATGTAGAATGTTGTAAAGCATGTCATGAGCCTGATTCTTCCAAGTTTAGCACTTAGATGCTTTTGTGTGTGAATACAATAGACAGAACTTTGAGGGAAGAGATTCTTGACATCCTCTACAAAATTCCTCATTTCTCTTTGACCACTGAAGCAAATCCAAGGGGTTTCTGTAAGATGTGCGCAATGAGTTACAGTTTCATACCCTGAATTTGTATTTGGATTGATTCACTACTTTTAAAGATATCATTGTGGAGGGTTCCATTGTAATTTTTTTTTTTTTTATGTACGGTATTAAACATTCCACATCAACACATATTTAATACATGCAAAATAAAATTTCCAGCCAGTGGCAAGCAATGCCTTAGAAATTCTCACAAAAGCACTGCGTTTGACATAGTTAATTACAACCATTATGCACTGTCGACGCATCTAAATCCTGTGTAACTTCAGAAAAAATTTGATTTTGTCAAAAATATACAACCTTTGAGTTTCATGATGTACAATACAGTTAGCAATATCTGGTACATGTATATCACAATGTCATATTCTTTGGGAAAAGTAGGGCCTACAATGTACTGTATATGCTGTTATTTTCACGTAGAGATGTTTTCGCGAATGACAAGGTCACAGACATTTTTGCAAATCGACGCCAATGCTTACTTTAATGCTCTATTAACAAAGCGCATGGAGACATTTTCACGTGTTGGTAATTTTGCAATCCAACTATGATTCGTGAAATTTGTGGAAATTAAACCCTCCCGAAAATAACAGCGTATACAGTAATCAAGTTGTCCAATTTGAAGCATACATGGTGCAGTTTAGAAGTGCTTGATATTTTGATGAATGAGGAAGTACAACTGGATAGGCACTACTATGCTCTTATTGCCCCCCCCCCCCCCCCATGACAGGAAGCACAGAAACACAAATGGCAACATGAGCAAAACCACTCTTCTAGGATTTAGTGGTGTGATGTAATGGTTTGTGTGTTTCATTTACAGCGCTTCGCCATACTTACCCATCCCAATTTTACAAACTGCTATTTGTTACCCTCGACGCGAATAGCCACCGGTAAATACTTTACATTTTCCCCTTAAGCCCCTGAGATCCAAAGCGGAAAACCCCACCAGAGGCCTATATAAACAGCCTTGCGCTGCGCCCTTCCTCTTTCATTACCGCGCGTCTATCTCATAAACACCGGTAGAAAGTAAAACCATCCATAACCTCAACGTGTGGCCATGAACACGGCCACCATTCTTCCACCGGCAAAGATGTCTGACAAACAAAATGAATCGCCGAAGACAAAGCCGAAGTCGAAAGGAAACTCGGCGAAGGAAAAGCCGAGAGAGAGAAATGAAAGCGCAGAAAGTAAAACCCCGAACTCCACGGCGAAGGGAAAGGCGCCGGAGAAGAACAATGTGGTGCAGCCGCCGACAGGCAAATCACACGAGCGCGCAGGCGAGTGGCTGATGAAAGCCCTACAAAATATCATCCCGAAAGGAATGCTTCCCACAACTACTGCCACTGTAGCGGGTAAGGAAGTGGGACCGCCACGCTCCTCAGGAGCGGTATCTAGCTTTCCCGACCCAGACCCACGTACTAGACCAAACCTACAAGAAAGATTAAGGTTCAAGCCAGGCAAGACCCTCTCGATCTCATACCCACACTAACTATTACACTCAGTCACGATCTCTGGCCTCCCGCGAACACAGCCCTAGCCTAAAGTGAGAGAAGGACAGGGAAGTAGAGATATCTATCGTCGGAGAGTCCGACTCAGACCTGGATTACCATCGCCCACGTATTTCTAGCCGCTCCAAAAACTGGAGAGACTGCTCCATAAGTTCACTCTCCGAATCTGTGAATAGCGATAATACACATTCGAGATGAGAGATCGCGACTCGCAAATGCACTGGCTGATTCCGAAAGTGATCCAATCACAGCGGCGCGACCGCTCGCTCGACAACACGTACTGGTGCTGTGCTTGATGGCAACGATGATACAATGTCAGCCACATATCTATTGACCAAATACTGCCCTCAGTTGGCTGCCAATGAACAGACGAAAGAAACCGAAAAGTCGATCTTTCGCATACACTCCACGCTCGGGGGTACACAAAACGCGAAGAAAAGCGCAGTCAAGATGGACGTCCCATACAAAGACTGCTTCAAAGAGCTAGACCAACAGCGTACACAGATGAAAATATGCTCAAAAGAAGTGAATCAAAACTTCAAAATCGCGGAAGATGACTACGAAAAGTATCTCACTACCCCGTCAGTCCCAGACGTAGCTTTTCGCATTGGCGATGCGAGCTTGAAAAAGCAGGGCAATCCGAACAGCCTGTGATCGCGCAACTTCCGAAATAGTGAATGGCAATTGTCAGCCATCGATGCCTCAGCTAGAGCCTCAATACAACTTGCTGTATATCAAGGTTATCGCACTACTGCCTTCCTAGAAGCAGAAAGACTTGGCGTCGAAGAACACGACAAAGAAAAAATCAGGGACATGCTATCAAAGGTGGCAGACATCCAGTACGAACAGGCGACACGTAGTGCCCTCCTTTGTACACGACTGCGACGGGAAAAGGTGATAGAGGGTCTGCAACTAGACAGAGATGCAGCAAAAGCCCTCATGAAAGTCGAGACTGAAGGAAAGGACCTGTTCAGAGGTAAGTTCCAATCCATTCTCGATGAGAACGTCACTGCTAGCACTACAGCTGATAAGACGATATACAAGCTGTCTAGACCTATGTACAAGCCTAGGTCCTTCAGTGGTAGACAACAGGCCAACTTTCCGAGCCAAGAAAGAGTCCCAGTCTACCGCCATCAGTATCGGCGTGATGTCCCGTACACGGGCAGACAGAGTAGACCCACTATTAGCACTAGTAGCCCACAAGACAATTTTCGTGGTCAAAGGGCTAACACATGGCAAGGAGGCAAAGGTGACAAAAGACCCCACACCCTGTTCTCACAAAGTGTACACAAGAGTGGAAGGGGAACACAAGATCCTAGACCACAATTCTGACTATCTATATCCAGACCTGCTCCAAATCAACAATCAAATACCAGTCGGGGGCGACTACGGTGGTTCAGAAAAAAATGGGAAAACATCTCTCACGACAAATGGGCCATAACTATTGTCCAGACAGGCTACGCCCCTCGGTTAATCACTCCTGTAGAACAGATAAAGATCTATCAGAAAACTCCCCTACCCAAAGACCCAGTAAAAAGAACAGCCCTTCTTCAGGAAATAGACTCCTTACTGGAAAAACAAGTAATAAGAGAAGTAACACAAGATTCCCCATTAATCCTATCTCCAGTGTTCCTCGCCCCAAAACAATCAGGGGGATTTCATATGGTGCTGAACTTGAAAAAGCTAAACAAATTCCTATCCAACCAAACCTTCAAAATGGAAACTCTATCCACAATCCTCCCAACTGTAAAACCCACAGACCTCGCAAATACGATAGACCTAAAAGATGCTTACTATCACATTTCCATCGACCACGACAGCCAACGCCTACTAGGCTTCACAGTAAACAACAGGTACTTTCAATTCAAAGCCCTGCCATTCGGACTAAAATCGGCACCAAGAATTTTTACAGAATCCTGGCAGCAGAACTCAGAAGAAGAGTCGTCACTACATTCTGCTACCTAGACGATTGGCTCATTTTGGCCCCATCCCAAGAGATAATCACTGCTCACCTAAAAATAGCAATAGACCTGGCCACCAATCTGGGATTTGCAATCAACCTGGGAAAGTCAAACATTACACCAACAACAAATCCAGAGTTCCTAGGGGCCAAACTGTCCATACCCCAGCTAGTAGCCTAGTCAATTAGAACACAGAGTAGAGAAAGTAACTATGATAGGGAAGAAGCTGCTGTCGGCAACAACGTCAAAAGCAAGGCTGTGGCTAACCTTCTTAGGACTCTTGTCGAGTCTGGTAGATGTTGTACATATGTGCAGGATGCTAATGAGACCCCTCCAACTTCACCTGCTAAAACATTACCGACCCAGATATCATTCCCCCGACAAACTAGTTCCTCTGTCACCAGAGATTATAACGGCAATCCAGAGGTGGATAAATTCTCACGTACTACGCAAAGGGAAACCAACCAGGAGCTCCTCCCCCTCTTTGACCATAACAACAGATGCATCCCTACAAGGTTGGGGAGCTCACATCACAGGCAGAAAAATTTTGGGATGTTGGGGTAAAGAAGAGACAAAGCTGCACATAAATGTACTGGAAATGAAAGCAGTCCAGTTGGCATTGAGGGAATTTCAAACACAAATGATGAGCAGATGCATACTGATAAAGTCGGACAACACGACAGCAGTGTCCTACATAAACAGACAAGGGGGCACAAGATCTTCAACCCTTTGCCGTCTGACACTGCAGATTTTAGAATGGTGTCTGAAACACAACATCTCACTGAAAGCATGCCACATTCCGGGGAAAAAGAACTAAATAGCAGATTTTTTAATCCCGCGGGAAATATCTTCCCATCGAATGGCAACTCAAACGGGAAATGGCGCAAAGGATAATCAATATGACACAGTCTCAAATCGACCTGTTCGCATCCTCCCTAAACAAACAACTTCCCATATACTGCACGAAACATCACAACCCACAAGCCTATGCAATAGATTCACTCTCGATGTCGTGGAAAGGGATGTCAGGTTACGCCTTCCCACCATTCTGAATGATCTCGAAAGTGCTTGAGAAAGTAATAACGGTCAACACAACAATCTTCCTTGTTGCTCCGTGGTGGCCACAGAGACCATGGTTCCCGCGTCTGACGAATTGAATTGCTTGAATCAGGTCACATTTGCTGGGAAAAGAACAGAGTTTGTATGATTCCAAAACCAGGTTTCATAGCCAAAAATCAGAGAGAATCTTCAAAACCACGTGAGGTGGTAATCCCAGCTATGAAAGCCTTCTCGTCAATATCAGAGGACAGACTATGGTGCCCTGTAAGAGCCCTTAAATGGTACATTAGTCGCACTGAGAAAATCCGCAGATCTAAACAGTTGTTCGTTAGTTCAGTTGAACCTCACGGCCCTGCTTCCGTAGACACAATTTCTCGATGGATAGTCCAAGGGATAAAGGCAGGAGGAGACGAAACCCTATCCTCAGAACTACTTAGGGCCCATGACACTCGAGGAGTAGCAGCCTCATGGGCCCTTTTTAAGGGCGTATCTCTAGAAGAGATCCTACAAGCAGCATATTGGGCTACCCGAAACACATTTATCTCCTATTACCTCTCTGATGTAATAAGCCAAGGGACGGTTTTTGCAAAAGCAGCGTTATCATGCCCCACTCAAACCTAACTTGGCCCTAAAGACAAGAAATGGTAGGAGAAATTGATAGTCACAAAATTTTGTCAGTGGTGTATTGCCTCCCCTCCTCCTAAATAACCGTGGGAGTCTAGCAGTTGTAAAATTGGGATGGGTAAGTATGGCGAAGCACTGTAAATCAGAATACTCAGTAGTGAGTATCTTATTTACTAGCGAAGCCATACTTAGCCATGAACCCTCCCTCCTCCCCTGTGGCAATATCACCACTTTGATAAGGGGTACGAAAGAAGAAGGGCACAGTGCGAGGGCTGCTTATATAGGCCCCTGGCGGAGTTTCCCACTTTGGATCTCAGGGGCTTAAAGGGGAAAATGTAAAGAATTTACCGGTGGCTATTCGCGTCGAGGGTAACAAATAGCAGTTGTAAAATTGGGATGTCATGGGTAAGTATGGCTTCGCTAGTAAAGATACTCACTACTGAGTATTCTGATCAGCCATATCAGCTGTAATACACAGAGGTGTGAAACACTTCCAGAATATAAAACATGGTGGAAGACAGTGCAATAACCTTCCTTCCTGCCTTAGCAGTGGGCATCATCATCACAATACACACAGAACATGGGCAGCATTAGCTAACTGACTTTCAAAATCAAAATCTCTGAACCAGCCAGAGAACTCCTTCAAATTCATTCCTTCAGTGGGCAACTTCCACTGCAAGCATGCAAGTTTGTAACTATTAAGAAGTGATATATTTCTAGCTTGATTCCACATGTTGGTGCTCCAAAATACTTTTGCTCCTTCCTTTCTCATCGGAAAGTAACAGGTGGCCATTCAGCGCACTCTTGATAGTACTTTCAATTTGAAACGTTGAACATGCATGATCAGAGAATCTTTAACATTGTCATGATTTATATAGTACTGTGGTGACCAAAATATCAAACAGCAATTTTGAACATGGAGAATGTTCTGTGGCAAAGTTTTCTACCAAAACTGACATCTCTTGGCGATGCATGGCATCCTGCTGGTGATGGTTCTGGACAGGGGTCTGTTTTCAATCCAGAGAAAGGTTAAGCTTCCTTGCTGACATCTTTACCTGCAATGATACAAGACAGGTGGTAGATGTCAATGATCAGTGAAAAACATGGGCAGACAGAGAAGATCCCTTGATAACCAGGTCCCAAAGATGCAGAATTGTTGGGTCTTGTACAGAAATGAACTGTAATGATGATAACAACCTCAAACAAACAATGATTTTCACAAAATACTATCAAAACTTTTCTTTACAGTTGCCTTGGCTGGGATGCACAGATGCAAAACCAGGGAGACAGACATGGTAACTGACACCTAGTGAAAATATGATTCGGTTACACAACAGATATTCAAGGAAAGTAATGCTTAGCATTTGTGGAAACTGAAATTAGAGTCAAAAGATTTCTCAGGGTTAATACACCCTGATAAACATGAATTAACAACAAATCAGTAACATATATACCGGTATATGAGATTATTAAACCAAAATGTTCAACAAAGACAGAGGGTACAGCTGTAGTCTAATTCAAACTAGGATTTGATTGGAGGGAGGTATAGGTGGGATAGGGGAATCAGTCAAGGAGGGTAGAGCATGGGTGAAAGGTGGAGGCAAAGATGGGATGGGGATTTGGAACAGGTGGAATATGGGTATGTACAGTGTAGGTAAGGGACAGGGGAGTCAAGTAGGGTGAGGTATAGAGGAGGGTGTGGGAGAAGGTGGGAATAAAGTTGGGTAGGGTGAGAAAACAGGTGGGACAGGGATATTGGTAAAGTACTGCTAGAGGGCCATGTGGGGTGGAGCATACATGTATAAAGAGTGGGAAATGGGAAGGGAAAGGCTGGGGTGGGGGAACAGGTAGGATGGGGGATATTTGTAGGGTACAGGGGGTCAAGTAGGGTGGAGCATGATACAAGTATGGGTTGGGAAATAGGAGGGGAAAAGCTTCGGTGAGGGAACAGGTAGGATGGGAAACATTTATTAAGGTACAGGGGAGTCAAGTAGGGTTGAGCATAAATGAGGATTGATAACAGGTCAGCTGGGTCATGGACCTACAGCTGAATGGTTGGCGGGAAGGAATAGGTTAAGTGGAGAAATACTTGTGATGGACAGAGAATTAAAGTAGGGTGAAGGAATATGTGGAGTACTAGAGGGATGGGGCTGGCTGATGGGGGCTGTCTCTCACCCTCTCCCTGTTCCTCTGCATGTCCCGTAGCATGGTGCGGACCATGGCCAGCTGGTCCAGCTCTTCCCTCTTCCGGTCCTCGGCGTCCTCCACCTGGCGACGGTACTCCTGCCGGTGGGTCTCCAGGCCGGCTAGTCTCTCCTCCAGGCTCTTGATCTCGTCTCTCAGCTGCTGCTGCTTCTGGACAATATTGCTCATTTGTTGCTGCATTAGAGGAATGATAGAGAGCAACAAGTGGTGGTGGTAGGCATTGCACCAGAACATGAGAGATAGTACAGTATACCACTGTTTGTGGAGTGACTGATTTATACTGACTTGATTTCTGGTTTCCTGCAGGGTATGAGTACGAGAATCATTTTAAAGCAAACTATTGTTCCATATTCAGTTGCAAATGGTCAATTAATATTGCCACAGAAAGAAAAACAAACAAACGAACAAACAAACAAACATCAAAACAGGCAAACTACACATCATGCAGGAGGATTCCAAAACAATATAATTAGAAGCTTAAGATTTAGGATGTCTAACACACAAAGTGAAGAGAAGTCAACCTTAGTTGATTATCTACAGAAGAAATAAAATGCATACTCCATTGTAATATGGGGGGGGGGGGGAAGGCAGACAGTAGGGGAGATATAAAAAACAAGTAGAGAAGAAAATGACAGAAAAAAAGAATATGGAATAAACAATCTGTATGATAGCACCTAAAATCTCATGACATATTTTCATCTTCTCTTTTTCATGGGGGGGGGGGGGGTGGGGAAAGGAAAAGATTTATTTCTAACCAGGTCGTGTGTAGAACAATTACATCTTCAGAAGCTATTGATGGTACATGACCTTTTTGATTGTTTTTTATCATTTTGTTGTTGTTTTTGGGGGAGAGGTGGGATATATGTACACTATCATCCAACATAAGTAAGTTATAGAGATACTGTAAAGGTGGAAGTTTTTGTGATGTGGGAATTTTCATGCATTTTGCACGGCCGGAAAGGAGCACAAAAATTTTTGCTTATTATATGTAAAACTATAATAATGTTTTGATTCTGCAGAAACAAAAACATGCAAAATTCATCTTACCCAGCCAAGCATAAAAATTTACATGCACGAAAAGTTCCACTTCTGCAGTATCTTGTACTGTAAAAGTGGATATTTTCACGTGACAATTTTTCGCATTCGACCAGATGAGAAGAGTTTCGCGTGTTTCTAATTCCACAGAAACAAGACATCGACTACTGGAACACATGGTAAGCAGAAATATTCACATGCTTTTATTTTTCGCCCTACCTTCTGCTTTGACCGAAATGCGCAAAAATCTTAACATGGCGAAAATTTCCACTTTTACAGTATTGGAACCCACTGTCAAAAGGCAATAATAACATTTATCCATATTGCGCCATGAAAGAATACCTTGTGCTGTGCAATCTCCGTATTCTGTTCCTCCACTCTCTGTAGAACGTCCGCCTCTTCGCTCTCCAGGGCCTCACATCGTATCCCTAGCGACTGGTATTCATCTTCAAGTCTCCTGGCCTCCTCCTCAGGAGTTATCCTCCTTCTGGTGGCTCCGCCCCTTCCCCTCTCTCCCAATCTCCCTGCATCACCCCCACCCTCAGTCCTTGCACCCCCTGCCCCTCCCTTGCTCTGATGTCCCACACCCCCCTGAGTCCTAGATTGGACATGTTCGCCGGTTGGCCGTCCGTCTGCGTACTTGGCAGGCGTGTATTCCCGAGTTCTTTGGTCTGCTGCTACCCAATGATTGGACGGAAGTGTTTGGGTGTGGTTGCCACTCTCCCGAGGTGGGCCATTGTGATTGGATGCTGCACGGGGTGGGGCCACACGTGGATGTGCCCCATCCCGCTGACTCGAAGAGGTGGCAGATATGATGTCTTGGAGGGTGGCATTTAATGTTGTTGAAGTCACTGCAACAGTTTCATCACACACAAAATGGGATTTAGATTTTGAGTTAAAGAAATAGTCTGAGACATGATATGAAATAAACTGAAAACTAAAAGAAAAAAAAACTACATGTTAGCATCAGGGGAATATCCAGAATGGCTTAACTGAAATGACTTTCTTGTCACTTTCATTTAGAATTTAAGAGCTTTACTGAGTTGGAAATATTATCATCACACACATTTACACACATATGTGAATCATAAATCTGCAGATTAACTTTATCAGTATCATGGGCAGCATGTCTGTGAGCAATGTCTGTGGCATGGGGGGTGTCGGTGTTGAGAGGGTTGAAGAGCCTTGTGATACACATAACACATCTGAAAACAGATAGGCATATGATTTGAAACATCCACAAACATAATTGAAACTGCTAACAGCTCTTCATAAGAAATAAAAACAAAAGACTCTGAACTTTGTGTACAATATTTGTTTGATCAAAGTGGTACTTAGCTTTGTAATTTTAGGTTTAATCATGAACACTGTGATTTTTTTTTAGTGCATCATATAACTTTATTTAACTATCAACATTTTTGTGCTCTCTTATGGTGTTTTTTTTTCACTAATACAATGCATTAATTTCTTAAATCATTACTATAGAGCCTACATTCTACAAGCGTCTGATTTCAGCAGGTCCCTCAGTCATATTACACGATATTCGTATTTGCTTATATATTCTGATATTTCCATCTCAAATTGAGTATTTTGTGTTGTACTTCTCTCTCAAAATCAAATGGACACAATGTCACACTGTTTCACACAATGTTATGCTGATGATTTGATGTCAGATACATAACTACAAGACTAAATGCAAAGCACTACAATCTGCAAAAAAGGATCAAAAAACTTCCTTACCTCTCGTTCTACACGTAGGGCACTTTATCCTGTCCTCCGCACAAGCCTCACAAAATGTATGACCACATGGGATTAGAAGTGTTGGAGAGTGGTCTGGGGCAATCTGCAAATGAGATATACATACACTTACTTTATAAGACAATAGAAATGAAATCATATTCATATGGCTAAAATGAAAGCAAGTTAAAGGCAAACTAATGACTTTTTTTTTTTTTTTCGTGGACTATCAGTGCAATCCATGACCAGAGTTTACATTTATCATAGAATTCACTTTTTGTGAATTCAGATGATTGTAGGGTTTCAAATGACCTGCATTAATGCATGACATTTATGAAGACCACACAGCAAGTTTCAAAGAGCCATTATATAAAATAAAATACTACACTGGGATCTCTTGTTTTGTAGATGTATGATGTCAAAATCTGTAAAAACACACACACACATTCTTGACATACCAATCCTCATATCACGGGCAGAATACATGTAAATCTGTGAGAATTTATCAATGCAGATCCTAAAATATCACAATTTTTTTTTTAAACATATGACATTGTATCCAATAATCAGTAGCTTCACAGTCATGTATCTATAGGCATAGAGTACATTGTAGGTAGATAAATGGCACAATAAAACTATAAGTACCGTATGTGTAATTTGATCCCAGTTCAATTACTCTTAGGCTAACAGCAGATAGAGGAGTATAAGTGAGATCCAGCTGTCAGTGGAACTTGTTTCTTTGCATAAAGGTGTTATACAATTGCCATTCAAAAGAGAATGATAACAGCTAAGATGTGGCTGTGATATACAACTGTATGATCCTTCCTTAAGAAAAGATATTTCACACATATTTGGATGATCAACTCACCATGAGCTGCTTGCATTTACTGCAATGATGAGCTTCAATTTTCTCCCCACTGCCAGCATGTTCATCATCGCCATCATCCAGCAGGATACTCTTTGAGGTGTACCCGACTCGATTCATCACGTCCAGCCGTTCCTCTCTCATCTCCGCCTTGACCCGACTCGCTATCTGGTCCGCCAGCCTGTCAAAGGCGTCCGGATCCATGGTGGACACCTGTCTATGCCTCTCGCCTGATTGGTCGGTCTCCGTCCTGCTATTCTCCAATTGGTCAGTTTGAGTCCTGCCATTCCCCGACTGGCTGACATCATAGCGGTCTATTTCAAACTCTCCATTATGTCTTCCAGAAATATTTCCCTCCCAAGGATTATTTGTCTCTTGTTCCAAGAGGGCATCTGACCTTTGAGATGCAGTTAAGTCTGGTTCAGAGCTGACTCTGTGAAAAGTATTTCCAAACTCTGTTTCAGTCACTTCATGATTTTTCCTGCTGCTTAACTCTGTATTGTGTAATGAGCTGGCATGACTATCATTTTGCATGCTATGATGTGCTTTATGTTCTGATCTATACTCATTTTTCATGGATTTCTTAGAATTAACATGATGATCTTTCACCTTTGACCTTTCTCCCTGAGACACATTCCTTCCCGAAGGTGGGCGTGACCCTTCGCTTGCATTGCTCCTTGCGCTCAAAGGACGAGAGTTTCCCTTCCTGTGAGGGCCAGAGGGGGCGCTCTTCGACGAGTTTGTGCCACTGCGAACTGGAGAGGCAGACCTTGTTCGCAAACTCTGTTGGGTCTTGGCCGTCCTGTTTGTTGATGGTGTTACTTTCTTTTTTGTAGCATTACCCCCAACTGTCCATGATAACATATCTGGGAACAAAAAGTTATTGTAAAAACCATGAATGACAACATCACATTTCAAATCTGCAAAATCAATCATCTTCAAAAGATATGATAAATAAAAATTGGTGACATCTCATAACAAACAAACCAAGAAATGCTACCAAGAAGCTGTAGAACTGAAAATGTTATTTTCAGAGAGCTATAACCATACCAAAACACACATACACACACACACACACACACACACACAAAGTTCCTGTACATACAAAGCACAGAAAGCATGTTAGACAGACTGACATCTTTGCTAGCGCACTCGTACATTAATTCCTGTCTGTGATTCTCTGTTTTATCTTTGACTAATTAATCTGTGAGCTCAGCAGCCTAATGGACTCACATCTAGTTACTGACTCTCAGTAGACACATGTGTAGAAGAATGAAAACTTAGCACTTCTTTCAAATACACTAGAAAGCCAATGTTACATTATATCTAGGTATCAAAATCAACTTGTTTCACTTCAGTCTTGAAATCTATAAAGATTTTTTTTTTTCTGCTTATCCTCCACTCAGAGGTACCTATAATGGAGACTTCAGTTTCACCACTTAAAACTGTATCATATGATAATTTTCTGAATGTGCCCCCATAACTAGTATATAATGGTTTCTTTGAATTTACAAGAAAGCACATCTAATCTCCAAATGAGGTGTAATTAGTAGAGGAATTTTCCCTCACTAACCATGGTTAATCATGTCTCCTCTAACTGTACTGTATAAGCTGTTATTTTCATGAACGTTTAATTTTCACAAATTTCACGAATGACTGTTGGGCCGCAAATTTAAGAACACATGAAAATATCTGAAACTGACAAGCATTCAGTGCATATACAAATTGTATGACAGCGCCGTGTCAAAATTGCAAAAACAACATCTTGCAAAACTGTCCATGACCTCCTCATTTGTGAAAATATCTGTATGTGAAAATAACAGCTTACAGTACAATTAATGTATACGGTCTCATTTTCGTGAACAGGTGCGCTGCCTCGTGCGCACTACTGTAAGTGTCTCCTTTGCTACGTACTACACATACATGTACCTTGTTTCTTTGCCGCTGAAGATGTCTTAGTGCCCTTGTCCCTACTGGGTCTGGCCACAGAGGGCGCTATGTCCACCTCCTTTGGGCTGCTTTCCTCATCATTGATCTGGAGTGATCGTTGCCGCATCCAATTTGCCTGCATGCGCTTGATCTCCTCCACCTGCAAGCAAGTCATGCAAACAAACACACGGCAAGAATTTTCAGGATCATTTCAAAAACCTTCTATCGATATATGGAATGATATTCAAAATTAGAAACACAATTCATCACAGGATGGTACAAAATGCTGTAAAATGCTTTGCTGTTTTGTTCTTTCATTCTACCAAATCTGTAAAATTCATCTATAGAAATATTGAGGATACTAGTTTGTAAATGAGTAGACATTCTGTGCTATCTTTGGTGTACCTGACTTTCTTAATTAGGTCATACTCATCAAATACATTGTAGAATCACTGACAAAATTAACACTTCACAGAAACAGGACGTGTAAATTTACATATATTCTACATTTATACTATAGCTCTATGCCCCCTACATACAGGGCTTTAAAAAAAAAAAAAAAAAAAAATGTGTGTGGAATGGTATTTTGCCAGCCTAAGTAGTACTCGTAGGCCTACCAATAAACCAGCTAACATGATGGGAAATTCATTACATTAATTGCACTTCTACTTAGTAGTATTATCATTTGAATATTACTAACGTTAGAACTAATACTTACAACATTGTACACTAATAGAAAAATACTTATTACTAATATTGGTACCCTGGTAAACTTAATCATAAGTTAATGTCTTTGTCGACATGTTTGTTTGTTTTGTTGTTGTTGTTTTTGTTGTTGTTGTTGTTGTTGTTTTGTAGATTCTAGGCCTATTTAGTATTACCATGATTACTGTAATAGATCGCTAATTACTCTTAACGTTAAAATTCATTTAGGGCCTATTCACTTTTATATATATCTTGCTCCAGATGAAATTGATCGATCACACAGAGTATCTCCCCCTCCACTGAGCAATCCAGATGCAGATCCTGCACGCAAGAAGGGCCCTCGTCCAATCATCGTGAAATTTGTTTCTTATCGAGCCAGAGCGATGTTCATTGCTGCCCGCCGTAAGCTGAAGGGGTCAGAGTTCTTTATTAACGAGGATCTCACTAAGAAAAATCAAGCCCTCTTCACTGCTGTCCGAAAAAATCCAAAGGTCATCCGAGCGTGGACCATCGATGGCAGAATCTTTGCGGGTATCAAGAACTCTGAGAATGGTTTGAGTCGCAAACTGATCACATGTGAGGCTGACATTGGAAAATTGTAAAAGATATAGTGATGAATTATTCCAGCACTTCATTTACCTAGTAGTAGTACGGTATTATTACATGTACCGGTACTCAGTACTTCACATTTCTTCAATACTATTGCCACTCCTACAATGTACATGTATTTACTAATGGGTTTGTTCATTTATTAGTTGTACAGTGAACTCTCATTATAGATTGCTGTTGTTGTTGAAATATCCAAACAACAAAGTAATTTTCTTGACCATGGGCTTGGAATGAATATTTTAACGTATTTTATTGTTTCTACAACCAAAAGATTTTGATATGGCAAAGAAATGCCACTGGACATATGGTGTTTATTCATAGTGAGGGTCCACTGTATTGCTTTATATGGCATGTATAAACATGTACAACATTTTTGTTGAATTTTACGTAGTACTGTATTATTGGTACTGCACATTTCAATACTACTTGCCACTCCTACATGTATGTACAAGGGACATTGTACTAATGGGTCTTGTTCATTTATTAGTTACAGTAAGTAGGGTGGATACATGTACATGTATGCAAGTTGTAAGTATAGTAAGTATAGGGTGGATACATGTACATGTAAGTACCGGTATTCAATTTCTCCTGGCAGAAAGCCCCCAGGTTTTTATTCATTGCCTTTTTTACCTTTAATGTGTTTGTTCATTGAAGTTTTTGCAAATATCTTCTGTTATTGTGTGTGTGTATGTGTGTATGTTCTTGTGTGTGTATGTGTACCTATGAACCTTTTTAATGCAAGCGTTTTTATACTGTCTACCTTTCTTGCAGCATTGTGCTGTTTTCAAGAGCCTACATGCAGATTGTCATGTTTAGATTTGAAATAACATGAAAAATGTTGCCCAATAACTTTGAACTGGGTGTTGATCTTGACGATGACTTAAATTCCACAGTAAGGGAATGTAATTATGTAAGTTGTGATGACTTTCAGGAAAAGCTTGCATGCAGCGAACCACATGAGAATTTTACTATGCTTCATATAAATGCTAGGAGCCTTGTTAAAAATCATGATAATTTGCATGTGTTGCTTGAGTGTTTACACCATGATTTTTCTTTCATTGGTGTCTCTGAAACTTGGTTTAAGACATCAACTGATGCTAATTTATTCAAGTTGCAAGGTTACTCCCTAATCAACATCTGTAGACCTGATAGCATTGGTGGTGGTGTTGCCTTATATATTAAAGACTCCATCGATTACAAGCTACGGTGCGATTTGTCTGGTAGTAAACCTGGTTATGAGTCAATTTTTATTGAAGTTGATGATAAGGAAAAGCATATTGTAGTTGGGTGTATTTATAGGGCTCCAAGAAGTGATATTGAATCATTTTGTGATAATATTGAAGAGAATATGCAAACGTTATCTAGGGAGAACAAGTTTGTTTATATTATGGGTGACTTCAATATCAATCTGCTAAATTCTGATTATGATGATAGTGTGAAGGGGTTCTTGGATCTTATGTATTCACATAATATGTTCCCTCTCATCACTAAACCTACTCGCATTACTGACACCTCTGCTACCCTGATTGATAATTTTTTCACAAATTGTATTCAAAATAATGTTGAGAGTGGTCTTATATTTTCAGACCTATCTGATCATTTGCCTATTTATTGTATAGACAAAGGAAAAGTAAGCATATCAAATGGTGAAAGAAGTATAAAAACTAAGCGCGCAGTCAATGCTGAGAGCATATCTATTTTCAAACAGAAGCTTTTAGAAGTTGACTGGCATGACCTATATAGCTTAACTAGTGCAAATGACTCATACGATTATTTTATTAATGTATTTGGTGATGTGTATGACAAATGCTTTCCTGTTGTTGAATCATGTGCCAAGAAGGGATGTAAGAAACCCTGGATCACACATAGTTTGCTTAGGTCCATTAGGAAGAAGCATAAGCTCTATAAATTATTCATTAAACATCCAACCTGGATAAATAAGAAGAATTATGTTGATTACAAGAATGAATTGACAAATGTTGTGCGCTTTTCAAAGCAAAAATATTTTAGAAATTTATTCCATGATATAAAAGGGGATATCAAAAAAACATGGTTCCATATAAACAAATTGATCGGAAAGGGGAAATGTCACAACCTTCCCTCAGAAATGTATAATGGTGATATTTCATTAAGTACAAATACGCAAAAGGCTGAACATTTCAATCAGTATTTTGCAGGAATTGCTGCTAAGATAAGTGAAAAGATCCCAAGTACATCCAATACTTTTCAGGATTATTTGAAACCTACAAAAAACAGCAAATCCTTATTTTTGAAGCCCACTACTGCATCTGAAATAATAATGCTAGCTTTATCACTGAAATCCTCTAAGTCATCAGGTTCTGATAATATAGCTCCTAGGGTTGTCAAAGAGTGTATCCATAGCATTGCTGTGCCATTGTGTGACATATTTAATAAATCTCTGTCGCAAGGAATAGTTCCAGACAAGATGAAAATTGCCAAAGTAGTTCCTGTGTATAAGAAAAGTGATAACAGAAACATTGAAAACTACAGACCCATTGCCTTGCTACCTGTATTTTCTAAATTGTTAGAAAAGATTGTATGCTCAAGAGTAAATAATTATTTAGCTGTAGAAGGCATTTTGATCCCCGAGCAATTTGGTTTTCGCAAATATTCTTCTACCAGTATGGGTGTATTGCATTTAACTAACATTATTGCTCATGCACTTGATGAAGGGAAATTTTGTCTAGGCATTTTCTTAGATTTGTCCAAGGCGTTTGACACCATTGACCACCACATTCTTATAAGCAAACTTAAATCTTATGGTATTCGTGGAGTTCCTTTAGACTGGTTCAAAAGCTATCTGCAAAACCGAATGCAGTTTGTGGTTGTCAATGGGACCAAATCGCTTTCCACCCACATTGATTGTGGAGTGCCTCAAGGCTCAGTGTTAGGCCCACTATTATTTCTTATCTATATCAATGATATCATCAGTGCTACATCATTGTTTACTTACTCACTGTTTGCTGATGATACAAGTCTTCTGTCCTCTCACAAGGATGCGTACAGTTTAATATCTTCAGCAAATGAAGAACTTAACAAACTTTATCGTTGGTTTTGTTGTAATAAATTGTCACTTAATCTTCAGAAGACACAATGTGTTATTTTCAGAACAAGGAATAAGAGGATACCTGTAAACACCCCTTCTCTCATTATTGGTGGACATCAGGTAGCTACAAGCGAAAATGTATTATTCCTTGGTATTACTATCAATGAATTTCTGTCATGGAAGCAACACATACTAAATGTATGTTCCAAAGCTTCTCGGGGTGTTGGTGTGATGCATAAGCTAAAATTTATTGTTCCTAAAAGTGTCTTGACTACACTGTATAATAGCATCATAATTCCTCACTTGATGTATTGTAATGTTGCCTGGGGTAATACTTATAACAGCCATCTTCATAAATTGTTTATTGTACAAAAAAGAGCTATCAGGCTAATAACAAGCTCACACTTTACTAGGCCAAGTGCCCCCCAGTTCTTACAGCTGTGTTGTTTACCTCTAAACGAGTTAGTGTGTTTTAACTCATTAGCATTCATGTACAAGCTTCACATGTCCAGTTCTCCCTCCTTATTTCTAGATTTGTTCGTCAAAAACTCAGTTGTTCATTCCCATAATACACGTCAGAAAAACCTTCTGCATCTACCTCGTGTAGCTACCAGTATTGCCCTAAATTCTTTTTTTGTGTCTTGCATAAAAGAATGGAACATGTTGCCCTCAGATGTTAAAGATAGTACCACTTTTTCCAGATTTAAAGTGTTGGCTCGGAAGTATTTGCTTCATCGATATTCTCAGTCTCATTGATGCTGCTCCTTTTAAATTCTACATACATGACTTCATCTCATCGCTTTCCATTTGAGTAACATAGTCTAATGCCAATTATGTTTTGCTTTAAAATTCCATAGGTAGTGTGTGTGTGTGTGTGTGTGTGTGTGAGGGATTGAGGAATTCCACTAGAATTATTCTATGGCTTTAATGTTTGTATATAGTAGTGAGTTGTTATATTACATGTCTTAACTTGCCTTTCCAGGGGTTCTTATTATACAAGCTTGCTTTTCTAAGACCCCTCCACTTTACATCTATATGCATCTACATGCATTGTCAATTTATATTCAATTCTGCAAATTGTTTTAATCACATATTCAACAATGTATTCCTTGTTATATATTATTGTTCTTATGTAATTTTTGTATTGTGGAAACTTTGAATAAACTTGAACTTGAAACTTGAACTTGAATATATTCATCCTAACCGCAGCAGCGACCCCATACGGACAAATACGTAGGGTTTACGTGTCGTACCTACTGTGTTACAGCGCCCCGCGACGGGGTTATATTCCTCCCATAATAGGTGGGTGCAAGTCGGACTGCCCAAGGAAAACGATACCGACCTGCTATCAAAATACCGTACAGAAAGTGGCATCACCAGTTTAGCTAGTTAACAGTGGGGTGAATTTTGTTGGTTTGTCTCTGTCTGTTTTAACAGGATGCCTAAAATGCCCGTCACCAATATCAACGTATGGGACTGTTGTGTGTCGATTACGTACAGCGCTGTTTATCAAATGAGATATAGTTTCTACACCTGGTTTGTTTTCGAAATCTAAAACATGTAACGCTGCATTTACCTTCTCCGTTAGCCCTCCTTTTAGTTTTGACGACATCCTCATCGAAACTTTCAAAAGATCTCATCGTAGTTGTACAAAGCAACAGGTAATGTAACGATTATGGTCCTGCGCTTGATGCAACACCTGCACCGTCATCCACCACATAAATGCGAAGGGCCATGCATTGCGCATACATGCCATAAGTCAAAGACAGTCTGTGCAGAATAGCGTCGCGCAGCCACTGGCAACGTCTGCCTAGCCACTCCCCCGAAATCTTTACAAACGCACTACTTCAGTGGCGATGACCCTGTTGCTTGGTATGTTGCTTGGTATGCAGCAACATGGTCAAATCGTCTTTGTTCCAATTATAAGATGATTAAAAAAGACTTGGCTTTTGAGACGTATTCCCTGACACTGCTGCAACAACATAGTGTCAATTCGGATGCTGGTCTCATAGGTTACCCGTCAATAAGAATTGATTTTCTCGAGATTGAATGATGATACATGTACATTATGTTCTCTGAAGGAAGTTGGAGATGATAGTTATCCAATTATGTGTCCTTTCTGTAATAAAGAAAGACAAATGAACATACCAGAAGAATATTTTATTGAACCCTGTGCTTGCCACATGGGTAGATTGTTTAGTGTAGATAAAAGGTGTCTAAAAAAAAAAAAAAAAAAAAAAAAAAAAAAAAAAAAAAAAACTTGTAAAAATTCATTAGAATAGCAAAGTTATACTACTCTTAATCATTTCAGCATTTATTGATGAAACTTTTGTTATAATAATACAGCTACCAGACTGACAGTGTCACTACTAGAAGTTGCAGGGTGGCCAGTTAAACAATTAGTAAGTTTTACAATATAATTGTGCTAAACACAATTAGTTTGTAGCGTGTGTTTTTTTTTAATAATGATGGATTCACAACTTGCAAACACTTGTATTAGTGCTGTTCATTTCATACACCTATATGTTTATTTACACACCTATTCATTATTGTAGATAATGTTCTTGTTGAGACTCTCATACTCCAGATCACAGGGGGTCCATATAGACAAGCATGACAGAGTTCAATAAAATCTTTAAGTCTTACGAACATGACAACACAGTCCAAGAGTAGGCCTATACTGAGCATCAGTATATCCAATTTCAGGTGCGTTAACTATTGTTTAGCAACAATGGAAGATGATTTTATGACAGTACTCGTCTTCCAACTGATATCCCATCAAAAGAAAGTTTAGATATTTGCTTGGATGTGCCCATAGATAACAGTTCAGTCTTACTGTCATATAGCATGAGTTTGTTTAGCAGCATCCATTCACGTACATAATTGACACATGCTTATGTTCCATGTGAGTGATGCTTTGCTGCTGAGCAAGTGCGTCATCCAGGTGTGAACGACAAATAATACATCTAGTTAAAGTGACTTTGACTTCAGACTCATAGTAGAACACCCGTATATAGCAGAACATTCAGCCATGACAAGACAGGACACATAGCCCAATACAGAAGATGAGCACACGGTGCTGTGATGCAGAACATCACGTCAAATTATACACGCCCAGATCCTGATGAAGGCCTGATGACAGGCAGTGTCAAGATCGAGAGCAACGTCCGCCTCAGTCCAATTTCTTTCAGTATGCTACCCACAATGAGGCACCGCGTACGTTTGGGAAGGGAATTATCTCTCGCACTATATATATATATATATATATATATATATATATATATATATATATATATATATATATATATATATATATATCTTTATATATCTATATATATATATATATATCTATATATATATATATATATATATATATATATATATATATATATATATATATATATATATATATATATATAGATTTTGTTTTAGGTACTAATACACATAAGACTAGGATATTTCCGCAATAATCGTTCTCTATTACCTTGTCCTTTTACGCGTCACAACATTTTTTTCCGACAAACTTCTGACGAGATCGATGTCTTTATTGAAAGTTCTGGTCTGTCCTGTTGTCTTACTGTTATGCCAGTCTGTTGGGTTTTTTTTTCTAACATTTTCTCCTGTCTAAAAATTTCTCCTTTAGTAGTGTTATTGCTGTCTCTGTCTTGTTTCATTTCATGTGTATTTGAGTCTGTTTGGTGATCTGTCTTTTCAGTGGGCTTTCATCCATTTTTGTCTGTGCTTTCTATTTATGTTATTTTCCAGAGGGGTCCCTACATTTTTCGAATTTTGCGTATTGTTTACTTCACCCTGATCACTTCATAAAAAAGTACAGTTATCATAAAGTTCTACAATTGTTATTTTATACTCTTTTCACTTCACATAGTTGCAGCGTACCTTACTCTGTTACAAAGAAAGTGATATGTATAAAGGTGTATGTGGTTGTTGTTGTTTTTTTGCCGAAAAATGAAATGAAATTTGAATTGAATTGAATAATGTGCTGACTGCAGTCATACCGTTTTATTTAGAAGATCTCACTGTACCTTGTTGCACACGAATCGAAGTCTAGTTTATGTCATTGCGGCAAATTTGATCCCTCTGCCTTCATTACTAGTATACTCGGATCTGGGAGTTTAGTGACGTGACATGAACATTGTGAAACACTATCCACTACGCCCTCTTTGATCAAACTGAGGTAACTTGTAGTGCGGGTGTGGTAGCGTGTGTATATTACCATGTCAGACGTCTTCGCAAAAAGTAACCGAGCACTCGTTGGTTGAGCTTTGTGTTGGGCTAGACGAGGTTCTCCATGTGTTGTACCTTGCTCTACTGGATAAATGCATTCGTTCGTTGGACAGTCATCTTCTGTAAGTAGGACTTTCTTTTGTGGCTTGTGTGCCATTTCAAAGTCTATTAATGCAATGTAGTGAAAACTGTCTGTCGTAGAACGGGATATCGGGGAAACGTTTGCGACGAGAAGTGTCGGGTGTGATACCACATGGAAATTATCGTCTGCTGTAATAACATCAATATATTGACAGTCCATTCCATAACTCTTAAAGTTAAAAAAAAAATGACTGAAAATAAATCAAAAAGAGGATTCTTTAGTTGTTATACGGGTACATTGCAATGGGGAAAAATCCTCGTATCATTATGAGTCAGCTTTTTCTATGAAGTTGTCGAGGCGCTCAGCGAAATATGCCGGTACCACGAAAAAAAAAAAAAAGGCAACGACAAAATATGCATGTACCTGTCATGTATATAACACTTGCAAGCGTTAAGCAAGGAGTTCCGGGTGTTTGTCTCGAGGAATAAACGCATGCTGAGACGGTGTTCCTAACGTGGAATATCTGAACAGCCTGGAGGGAAGTTGACGAGGATACAAGTATTCTTTGGCTCAACTGCATTGATGTATAATCTGTTTGTTTCTTTATACAGGGATAACATTTGATTTTTTGTGATTTTAATATAGTATAGTTATGTAATGTGTGTGTGTTTGTGTGTGTGTGTGTGTGTGTGTGTGTGTGCAAGAAGTGTAGTTTATAGGCTACTAAGTTACCCTTAGATGATATGCAAGAGAATTATTATACAGTATCATACAAAGATACACATCAGTTAGGGCGCATTAGCATGAATTACCCATACAAGCTAACTTTGTAACAATCTAACTGACCATTGATCATAGTATCTGTTTTCTTTGTATTATGCTTGCAAACTACAGTGTCAACAATGGGCTATAGGCCTACTTACGTTTCGGTATTACAACCGAAAGTGAAACTCCAAGTTGTGTCAAGTAAGGGACTTCATAACTGATTATGAGCAGACTGCATCGTTTAGGGCTTTCATGTCAACAATCCTGGATCGCTGTTAGCACATAAATCAATTAGACATCATGGTCTTGACGTATGGAACTCATTACCCGTCAAACTTAGATCACGAACAGAATTTTATTCCTTCAAGGCAACCATCGAAAAATATTTATTGTCTATATACCAACTGAATTGATACTCTTTCTGACATCGGTACTTGATTTCAAATATCTCATTTGCATTATGGTCCTAATGCAATTATTTCTGAATCTTTTTTTTTTTTCATAGTTATGTATAATTTTGAGGTCCATGCACTTCCGCACACACCAGGATGCACCATGCACAATTTAAGGCTTAACACTTCACTCTTTTTCGATTCTGTTTTTTCCACTAACCACTTTCTCAGGCCAATATCATTTCAAGCACACGCTTACGGTATGTGGCCTGAAGCTTTTTTCCTCCTTTAAAACATTCCCTTTTATTTGGCGTCGATTATCATCGTTGATAATATGTTTGCACTGTATATTCTCTCTTCCGTAATGTTGAAAAATATTACTGATGATGATATTTTGTATTGAAAATGTTTAAAAATATATATTGTTCATGATGTTATTTTGAATAGAAATGATGAAAAATGCAGAAATAAAACCAAACCAACAGAATCAGATAGTATGCCCTATTATGAGGGCTGAATGGTCATTAGTACAAAATTCATATTTCATGAAAGCGTTCTGTCTTTAATTAAGTGTTGAGATGAGAGAATTAGGCATTCGCCGTAAATGCACACGAGCAAACAGCATCATTAGGCAGTCATAATAGTCTCGCAAAATGGGCAATTATGCAGCCAGCAATTTATTCAGTGGTATACATAAACACAGACAGATACCATGGTACAGCGAAACTAAGAGAGGATAAACATACTGCACGATCAAGAAAACAACGAGTCTTTAAAAAAATCCGCTGTTTTTCTCTTCTTTTTTTTTAAGTCTGTCATAATGCAAAGTGCTGTATTGATTTTAGTCGTATGCAATTTGATAATGAAACACGATAGCGACTTCATTATGCTATATGATAAATTGCTTATTCTTTCTATATCTCTCTCCTTCTCTATCTGTCTGTCTGTCCGTCTGTCTTTCCCTCACAGTGTATGCACAATATATATATATATATATATATATATATATATATATATATATATACATACATATATATATATATATATATATATATATATATATATACATATGACTTCTGGAATTCATTACAGATATCATCATAACTTTCATCGCGGTTATAGGCCTACATGTTACACATATTATTATTCATTGTTATTATATAATCATTTTTGGTAGTAGCAGAAGTAATTGCTTTTCATATAATAATCATTATCACTACCATCATGGCCACTAAATATTTTTGTTGCGTAATGGACAACAGAAGCATGAAGAAAATACGCGCCTTTTTAAAATGGGGCGATCTCTCTGACTTTTTCAATTTGGATATAGATAATCTCTTAGTGCCTATATCAAACCTTGTACAGCGACCCATCCTCAGTGTGTATATAATACAAACGCAAAATACTGCATATCGGTCTGTGTCATGAACCTGTGCAAACTCACCCATGACTCTCCCATATTTGTGATTTCCGCCGGAAATATTTGCAAATTTCTTGCAAGCCTGGGCCAACGCCAAAATGTCATCCATCCACAAGAAAAATGTAGCCCCCCCCCCCCCCACCCTCCGTATATTTCACTCCCCCCTCCTCTGTTCAATGTCTTTGTCCATCTGAATAGTTAGCCATCCATCTGCAGTTTTTTTCCTTCCCCCCCCCCTCTCTCTCTCTCTCTCTCCTCTGTGTTGACTTGATTTTTGCTTCCTTGTTCCGGGAAGGACCTAATTTCTGCCCTTTCATTGATATTTTACAACATTTTACAACATAGAGATCATTAAAGGCATAAAGAACAACCCAGCTTTAGTGCTTCAAAATGGTTCTAGAATGTGAGTTAGGGATGGAAACAACTAATGTAGAAATTTTAATTAGTATAATCAATGTTAAGTATTGTTATATATCCACAATGTGAACAGTAGATATAAAAGAATTAGAATAAACCATTTGCAGTTATGGTTTATTGAGTAAAATAGTGATATCTCTTTATACTTTAGGCTTTGTTGCAAACAATTTATATGGTAGGTGTTTTGTGATACAACTGACCTACACAAATGCATCAAAGTGTGGTGACTCGAAAATTTTTAAAATCACTGCTCCCAATGGTAAGCAGGTACCTTTAACTGCAGAAAAAAACCCCGAATGTAATTAAAGTGCAGAATAATAGATTATAACTCAAAACAAAAATATAGGTAGACTTTATTGCTCTTGCATCATAAAGGAACATCAGGTATCGGTAAAAAAAAAATAGCTGTATTGAAAGCGCAGCTAGATGGCCGCCATATCAAGCACAGCTCGAACAAAGCTGAGATCCTGCTTTGTGTTGTTCTGTTTTGTTGTGTGTGTGTGATTGGGGGGGGGGGGGGGGGGGGGGGTAGGCCATAGCGCTAACGGTCCGTTACAATGTGAGATGACCTACTTACGTACCTACGTCCTTAAGTCAAAAGGAAGAATATGCACTAATCATTTCCATTTGTTCGTATTACTGTGTGTATACATGAGCATGCGGAAACACATGTAAGAAAGAAATTGACATAATGAACTCGGCTCTAGAGACATTGGTGTGATTTGCGCCGTATGCTCAGCAAAATTGTCTATAATAGTGATAATGATAATAATAATAATAATGATAATAATAACAATAACAATAATAATAATAATAATAATGATGATGATAATAATAATAATAATAATAATAATGATAATAATAATGGACATTTATATCGCACAGGGACTATAATGACTATACTGCGCATAACAAAATGATAGTAATGATATGCATGTCATAAAACCTATAACACAAACATTTTTTTTTCAGAAGGTGAATTGTTAACCTGGTCTAAAACTCATTATCTAAAGCTGCTTGTCATGCAGAGGGAGATGAGACCATAATTTCGAAGCAGCATTATAATGAATGCCCTGTTACCTTGCAGGGTAATTTTGCTTTGTTTGCTCTGATCACAGAGAATTACGTTGATGACATTGTCATGGTTTTTACTGCAATCGTAGTCATTGCGAACATTTCATTTGGCTACATACTATAGGTCTATTCCTATATCCTGTATAAATTTGGTTAATATTCCTTGTGGTCCTTTGTTAGCCTGAGATTCATGTGTACGTTCTGCTGCGCGTGCGCTTTCCCTTATCGACTTAAAAAAACCATTATTATATAAAAGTTGTAGTTGCCTCCCCCCCCCCCGTCAAATGCAAACTATGTCCTCGGATACACAGCTACACAAAGTCGTACACAAAAAACAAACAGGTTTATAGAATTTAGTGTCGAATTCCGTCGACGAGTGCCAGCATTTATAATGTACTTTATGATAATTCATTCCATGTCGTGTAAGTTTACCTGGTACATGCCTGGGGCATCGTCCTATACTACAAGCTCTGCTTATGCCTATATTTCCAATTACACACACACACACACACACACACACACACATATATATATATATATATATATATTCTCTCAAAAATATAATTCGGAGTGTTAACCCTCTTGTGTAGTGTATACCTTTGATTAGACATTGCTCTGTATATATTTCGCCCTTTATAATGCTTTGCTTCATACGATTGTAGTCCATTGTTGTGTGTTGATGCGTAGAAAAATTCATATAATTCATGACGTTTTGTTAAATTCTGTTATGAATTAATTTATTGAGAACAGAATAAAGAAATAAACTGGACTGAACTGAACTGAAATACTGTAAAAGTCCGTACATTACAAAGTCTCGATCTCGAGGGACCCATGTCTTCACAAAACCCCATTTCTATTTGACTTTTGATATTTGAGTAACCCCCTAGCTATAATCAACACTTCCTTTACAGTTTCCTTTCAAAGAAATTCCCTAGCCGGCATCGGGACATTAAAACAAGTTATATCCACACACATTGTACATTATATTCTTTAAACCCAATTTGAAGTGTACCTTCTCGTGCATTAAGCAAAGTCAATTTGACACTGATGTACATTTTTCTCCCCATAAAATTTCTTTGTACAATCGTGCCACACAATATGTTTCAATGTGTTGGAACAAATCTATTCATATATATTACACGAAATATCGTCAAATTTTGTTATTTATTGTACTGAAAACGGAATGCAGACATAAACTAAACTGAACTGAACTGAATTTTGAATTGCATCGGTAACGACTGGTATCGACGTCTAGTCCAGAGTTGGATATGACTACTGGTTGGAGGTGTAACACAGACTGCAATTATTTGTCTGTTGTTTAGGCAACGGCTGTATGATTCAATCAGTTAGGCTTCGACGATATCTATGACGCAAATTAAGCAGTGGCGAGGTATCGATAATGATCTACATTGGTTGCTTAATCCAAAATAAGAGCGCGATGTCTAAGTCAAGAAGTTTTAGGAGAAGAAGTTGGGAAAACGGGTATTGGTCTAGTAGTCTATAGAAACAGACGTACAGAGAAAGAGATATTATTATACAGTATATACTTAGGTACATGTATATATACTTGTATATATATATATATATATATATATATATATATATATATATATATACTGTACATACGGTTAATATTTTATATAATTTTATATATATGAGTTAAAAAGAGAATGACACACACAAATAGGAAATCAAACAAACAATATTAAAGGCAATAAGAGGGGCGAACAGTGGAGCATGCATTGATTGGAAACATCGATCCCTAGTATTTTTTTTTTTTTTTTGTCGATACCCACCAAAATTACCTGGAATACATTAAAACCTCTAATAGGAAGTAGCTACTCTACTTCGTGGTTGCTGCGATGTAGATTCTCTGAAGCAAACATTATGTAATCGTTGGCTGTTGGTAGTGTACAATCAAGGGCAAAGGTCAGCATGTCTTTTGCGGTGTCGTTGACGCCAAATTCCCCATGTCCGGGATTTTATGGGGCAATTAACAAATTTAAGGCAGAGAATACTATAACACTTTGAAGTTTGGTATTACACATTATATTATGACGTATTTGCGTACAGAAAGATTTTGTTTGAGCAAAGAAAGTTCTCCTTTTTTTTCAACTGAAACAAAGTCTTGTATTATTTTGCGTATACATATGTTACTTTATTATTGTATCATTTGATATCATTATTTTGTTAGTTGTGTGTATACGATTGTGATGATAACCTAATTCATACTGTGTTGTGTTTTGTTGGAAAAAGGAGAATGAAATAAAATGAAATGAATGAAATGAATGAAAAAATGAAATTTAATTTTTGTCATGCTTAAGTCAACAACAATAAAAATATTGAGGTAATGTAAATATTATGTATATATATTAAGTACTCTGGCTGTAGACGTAGCCGTACAAGATCTGATTAGCACTCGATTTTTTTTTTTTTTTAAATGGCAAAATAGTTTGGAAAAGATTGCACAGACTATAAATCTAATCCTTATCGCTTTATCATTCTCCGGCTGAAAACGAAGTGTGTAGTTTTGTGTCCTTTTCCTTTGCAATGAAAGTGTGCTATACAGTGGAAATTAGCATCTAGGTTAAAAGAATGTACAGTACGGTACATTATGGGTAACAGAATAAAGATTTTGCAAAAAAAAAATGGTTTCCCGAAATGGCCCATTTCTGCTCTTAGGCGTTTATTATTATTATTATTATTATTATTATTATTATTATTATTATTATTATTATTATTATGATTATGATTATTATTATCATTATTATTATTATTATTATCATTATTATTATTGTTATTGTTATTATTATCATTATCATTATTAACATTGTACGCGAATTAGTAAATGTGGTGCAGTATACTTCATCAAAAGTATGATACTTTTGCACATGGATGACTCATGCGAGATATTGAGGACCAGTCCTGTGATCAGTGAGTAATTCATGAGAATTGGACCTAGAGGAAACTGATACACAATCGTGAGAAATGGTTTTACCCAAGTCTTCCATGCGTGTGTATGGTGCATGGTTCTGTAAACATTTTATAGATGATGACTGGCGGGGGAGGGAACATACCGAATGTTTCACCTAAAGGGTTTGAAATGCTATTGAGGGAGGTTAGATACCGTAAGTCCCGAGACGAAGTCGAGGGACTTATAGCCTCCCGAAATAGCATTTCAAACCCTGAGGGTGCATGGAACATTTGTACATGTTCCCGACAACAAAAGTCATCATCTGGGCCCTGTTGCATAAAACCCTTACCGCTGGACTTACCGCTCCTTTCTAGCGGTAAGTCTTCAAATTAGCGGTAAATTTCATAATCCTTGATGCTGATTGGCTGTGACGCCTAATTTTGACGGTAGTTACCATTGAAATTCAACGGTAAGTTTTATGCAGCGGGCCCCTGTTATATTATATGGGTTTGTCAAATCACCAGCGTTTATTATTGTATGGAATAGGCAAATCCTATCGATTGCGTGAAAAATATGATCGTTCAATCGTTTGTCATTTGTTACGTGAAAATGTTTTCCCATGGGAGAACATTACAAAATGTTCTGCCTATGGGCGAACATATCCAATGTGCCTCCATCACGTGACTGTGTTTAGCCAAGCACTAACCGGTATTTGACTACCCAATGTAATATACAATTATGTTGTTTACTTATAGTGTATCTACGGTTGACTTAGTCAAATCCCATACTCTATAGGGGGAATTTATTCCATACATTATAGGCGCAAGCAATCATTCTGAGGATTTTGTTTGCCAGTTTCCGTCCCAGTGCACCATTTTATTATAAGCCTATCATTGCGGGAGTTAATACCTCAAAGCAATAGGTGTATACCTTGGGGTATGTGCCGTATACTATAGTGGCATCTCTTTAAGGTGAGTTTTGTGTTTTTGGTTGTCTTGTTGTTATTGTTGTGTTCTAGTAGTTCCGAGTTACTGAAGTATGAATCATTACCTCTATGTTTCTGTAAACTGCAAAGCGAAATGGAATCGTTAATTCTTTCTGTTCACGGTAACGCACCATGATAAAGGCTGTAAGATGTTGGGCGTCTTTGATGAGCGTGGAACAGGCATGATAGTAAAGATCATGGTATATAACTGACCGTTCTAACGTACGTTTCCCTCAATATTAATCTTCGCGAGATAATAATTATGCCCCTTATTATTGATTAAGATAACGTACATGCTTGACTGGCGCGATTGGTAGAACAGATTTGTTGGTAACTTCATTTTTGTATGGTTTGCAACGATTACTCACTTATAATTACACACCATTTGCGCAGAAACAATAAAGCTGTAGGCCTATACTGAAGTATCGAAACGTATTAAGGTTGACACTTCGTTATTCATACATGAATAATACAAGTCAGTTAATCAGGGGGTACCGATGATTATGTCAATACTGCACTGCAAAAAGTCCGGTGTTAAATAGTGAACACCGAGCTGGTGTTAAATTTTCGGTGCTCATTTATGGTGTTAAATTAACACCAACGGGTGTCATTTCCAAATTTTAAACTGTTTTTTGAAGAGTTTCTTAGTAACTGCACTTCTTGTTGATTTTCAATTTAAACAAGACGATCAAGAATTTTACATTAAAATACTAGATTTTTGAAAAAATGTGAAAATAAATTTACACCAAAGTAACACCAGCTGGTGTGGTCCCTTATTGAAGCTGGACGGGTGTTAAACCATTGATATTAACACCAGCAAATATCAAATCAACACCATGTGGTGTCATTTTTGAATTAACACCAGTATAGTGTCAAAATAACACCAGGTACAGTGTCAAATTAACACCACGAAGTGTCAGGTGAACACTTTTCAACACCATCACAGTGCATTTTTAACACCTGTGGGTGTGGTCCTTTATTGAAGTTTGATCGGTGTTAGATTTAACACCCGTGGTGTTAAATCTAACACCGATGTTTTTACAGTGTGGGTGTGATTCTTCCTGAATTTGATAATAATAGTGGTTATTTGTATAGCGCACGGGTCAAAGAACTAGTACTTTGTCGGGAGGAATTCATGTTCCGTTCAATATGAAACGTTGATGAAGTTGATGCGCTTCACGTATTTTAACGTGTTGTTTCTTATGATTGAGTGATTTCTTGTTGCCTATACTCGATAGCAGATAGCTGTATTTAGGGTTCCTGGAATGTTTCTTATTAATTGGGTGTATTATATGCGTGTGAAGGAGTGGGGGCTCCGCCTTGTGCTTGTTTTTGTTTTTTGTTTTTAGTTTTTTGTTTTTGTTTTCGTTTTGTTGTTGTTGTTTTTTTGTCAAGGGGCAATGCTTCCCCCCCCCCCGCCCGATCGTTGAAGAATTCCAGTACAGTTTAAAGCTAGTCTCAATAAGGGATTAAGATTTTATTAGCACAAATGAAAATTTTATCAGAATATGTAAACAGTGAAGTGATGATGTCATTCCCTCACAATTTGCCATTTTTTGTAGTTCGTATATACATGAAATTGTGAAATTTCCTGTTTTTATTCAAACTCAATTACGCCCCAGTCTCAAATCACGAAATGGAAGTGATCATTATTCTGAAGTCATTCAACCAGGAATAACTTCATGTTTTATACTTTGATAACAGAAACATTGGAAGTTCGTCACTTTTTTTTCGTACATGATCAAAGGAAAATTGTGAGGTGATGACATCATATTCATGTCAACTGTACGAGAACTGTTCTGCAGAAGTTAGCGAAACTTCACAATTTTATAACTTCCCTAATTTTTATCCGAATTTGATCAAATTTTCACTGTGTACTCGTACGATTTTACTCTTTCTTATCAGACCAACTTAAAACTGGACTGGAATTTCTCTTTAAAGAAAAATCTATAGCGCGAAACCATCGGAAAGACTTCTTTGGGGTTTTCTTTTGGATGTTAATATTATTTTTCCTTCTACTTTTTTTTTTTTTTTTTTTGCAGCCGCACCCCTTTTTCGCTGCAACTATAATCAGATATAATGATGTTCACTAGTGATAGCGATGTATCAGTCCCTTTTCGTAAAGCATACTAATATATACAGAGACTCTTCAGGAATGTTTATAGGCTTATGTGTTCAACCAACCAGCATAATTATTAGACCGTATTAACACCTTGAATAGGGAAGGGGGGGGGGGGTGTTCGGGTTGATAACCAATTGAGCTGGTATACTTATAGATGTGTGTGTCCATTAATCAGCATAATAGCTATTAGACCGTAAACCTTGAGTAAGAAGGGGGAGGGGTCGCTGTTCTGGTCAATAACCAGTTGAGCTGGTACACTCCATTTACGATGTCGCATAAAGGAAGGCATAAAGGAAGCAGGGAGGTGGGAAGAGACAAAGCAATCCCAAATTTTAAGTTGAGTGTAATAAATACAGCAAAAATCAAGCAAACAAAAGTTCTGTTACCTACAAGTGGACATAATTATAACGTTACAAAAGTTCAAGAATTTTAGAGTTCAATGTATCTTTAGCCAAGCTGAAGCAGTAATATCCATCGCAACCCCGTATAAGATGACATGATGACGTCATTCACAAGCTTCAACCCTCTGAAATAAACACAAATTCTTTTATTATCAAATGTAGTTTACGGAAAGAAAATTAAAGATATCAAATAATGTCATTAACATCAAATAAAAGATGGTAGTTTATAGTTTAGCAGTGATGAGTTTTTAATGGATAGACAGTTTAAGTTGTTAGATTATAAACCAAAAGCATGATTTGTGTGATGTCGTCGTGCATGCATGCCTGCAAGAAAGTTGCGAGACCGTGACTTTGTCACTCCATGTCATTTCCATGCGTTGTATGAAAACAATTAAGTGGAATTCAAAAATTCCATGACATTTTCTTTGAACCAAATTCTACTCTAAATTTCAATGTCTGTCATTCTGTGTAATCTTCTATTCTTTTTTCTATTCTTTCTTTTTTTCTTTTCTCTATTTATCATTATTTTAATTCAAAATATGGATATGACATACCATAAGCTGATTCAAGTGTACAGGTAATCTTTTATAGGATTTTCAAATTTGTGTTTTTATGTTGTTTAATCAGTAGATGTATGTTGCGAATGCAATTTGACGAACTTGATAATGTGTATAGGTTAACTTGAAGACGGTGCAGAATTTTTACAGTGAATTGCCGCAAAACTTTGCTGGTAAATTAGAGTTGCATGGAATAGGCAGCCTGTATCCGCTGGGGATATCAAACATGTAATCGGTATGAATATGTGTGTTGCGCAGGGACGCTCGTCTAGGTTTTGTTAATTTTCTGTTCGTTTCTTTGCCGAGTTGGTGTGTTTATGTTGTGCTTTATTACCTCACACACGATATACAGAACATACACACTGTTTCTGCATGTCCGTCGATGATGACGCAATGTAATTTTTATTAATTTACACACAAGAAGTATACGATATATTTAAAAATTACGATGAAGGAAGACATTGTGTTTTTCACCTTTTAATAAACGAGGAAATCTTATGATAAGACTTTGATATAAGAGAAAGCATCATTAATTGAAGATAGGAGGTGATTTCAACGTCATTTCAGTCTATCTACTCTCGGCTAAACCTAGGTATAGGTCAACCACTTCTATTAATGATGAAACCAACAACTTAATCCTCTTCAGATTTCAATTAGGCTGAGATTTTGCCAGGATTAAGCAAATACCATTGGCTCATTTGTTATCGATTTGACATGGGTGGTAATAAAAGTCACATCTGATGTTATTTATTGACTTTTAATTACCTTGGTATTGGTAGTGATAGCAGTCAAGTGTCTGAAACCGAAACTAACCTCGGGAAAATTAGGGATTTACGTTTTTCTTTACGCACTCGCGTGCGACTCAAATCTCAAGACCTTACTACCATAAAAGGACCAGAAAAATCATAAATCAATGATTACGGGGATGATTAAAAATACTCTTTATAGTTATGCTCGTGATTAGCATACTAACGGGGATAATTCTAGTAGGCCTAATGATAAAGTGAAACAGTTAGAAAGACAACAACTAATTTATAAGGGTAGCATCTTCAGTATTTGTCACCTTATGGGCACTGCTCAATCTACAGTTCCTTGGCATTGACGAGACCCAATTTATACCATCCGGCTGTGGGTGGCATCATTGCATCGCACCGGGAAAAATTCGAACTCAGAAACCTCGTGTTTGATAGTTCAGAGCCTGGACTCATATGACACCACATTACCCACATCTGCTGGTAGAGGCCTCTCGTCAACTCTACAACAGTAGCTGCCAATTATATCGTTAAAGCTATAACAAAACACACACACACAAAAAAAATTTGGACTGCCTTTGGTATGACGCTATACGTTGTTTACCCCGTAGTGTGACCAGCGAATTATAGTTGACGAACGTAATGGGAGACTCGATGATTCTGAAAATTTTGTGGATACATTGTAATAATCATTATCTGCCTTTGCCTTTGCCTTTGCCCCTATATATACTGTATGTGCATACAACAACGCCCTGCTCTAACCACATACCAATATCTGTATATAGGCCTATTATCTAATTATCATTACTTAGTCAGATGACGGTCTGGCTGGATCCATTGTTCCGTATAAATACGAGTGATAAAATACACCACGATCAATGTCATTTTTGCGTAATATTTCGATCGGTGAAATGGAAAATTTGCTGAAAGCCACTATTTATCATTTTGCAGATGAATAAAAACAGCTCTATATAGTGCTTCAAAATACTTCTTAAATGTGAATTTCGTATATAGAAACACTAATGTAAAAATTTTGATTAGTTTAATCAATGTTAAGCATTTTTAAATATACAGAATGTGAACAATAGTTTTATTAAAATCGGTTCTAGAATAAACCGTCTATATTTATGGCTTGTCGAGAAAAAAAAATATAGATATCTCCTTATATTTATGGTTTTGTTGCGAAATTTCTGTATGGTATCCGCCTTTTGTGATGCAATTGAACAATATTTAGAACTATACTGAGTACATCAAATGAAATCACTAGAACATTTCTTTTTTTTTTAATTCGCTGCTGCCAATGGTAGTTAACAGTGACTTTAAAGGGATGGTATAGTTTTGGTTGTGGTCCGAATAAAGGGTGGGACCCACCTTTTAATCGAACCACTTTTAATATCTGAGCCATTTCAAAACCGATATTCAAAACAACTTTACAAAATATGAAAGAGCGTACAATTTTAAGAGGAATTCAAATTTATTTGATGAAAATCGGTTTTGAAATGGCTGAGATATCAAAAAACAAAGTGGTCCTAATAAAAGGTGGGACCCACCTTATAAGGACCACAACCAAAACTATTTCATTCCTTTAAAGAAGGTATCTCACTGAGCATGAACTTTTGCGACCGTGTATTAAGCAAATTGTAGGTTTTGTGAGGGTTCGAGAACAGTTGCAATCAACTTGACCAACAGTTTTCATTGTCGCAAACAGTTTTTGTTGTCGCAAAGAATTTGTAAACATGTTCAAAATTTCTTTGCGAATTATTTTTTTTTTCTCAGACAGTTGCAAGCGATTGCGGAACAGTAGTAAGTATTTGCAAGCGGTTACTAGTATATGACATCATTGAGGTATATCGCTGGGGTTCCTTTTGATTCGCCAATGTGAGAAACCACGTGACTGGCGTACAGAGCCACATGACAATCACCACTATAGCCATATATCTCAATGCAAAGATCATCAGTTCCAGACAAGGCTTCTGAGCTCTTCTTAGGTTGGTCTTCTTCTTCTGGATGGGAGGGGGGGGGGGGTATTCAACTAAATAGAAACATAAGATCACGAACACATATTATTTGCAAACACATACACAGTTTATTCACTTCACCAAAACGTTTCACGTCTCATTATTATACACACATCCGTACATACATCACGCACACACACACACACACACACACACACGAACATTATGTACACATCCATACACATACAAATACCATCTCCACATGCACACCCACCTCCACTCACATGCACATAATATACTGATACACGTTTATAGAAACACAAAATTTATTTGCATACAAATCCACGAAAATCCTCCATAAAAATGGAGACAGCAATAAACGAATAAAACTTCACTTCCATACCCGCACCCTATATACTTTACCCTTGCACTGATGCATTTTCTACTCACCCCTCCAAATGTAGTAACCAGTATAATGGCTTATAACCATGTCTTCTTCTCAGAGGCCGTCATCAAAATAAGATTTCCGCATAAGTTCCGCTGCTTTGTGATCGTAATAATCTGATTGAACAAACAAAGATTTTCCAAATGATTGTGTATTACTTCAATTCACGCATATTTTTATGATTGGAATATATATTCCAATAAAATATACATGTATATATATCATGAACATTATATTTCCATTTTAGTCCAATGTATGATTATTTTGCAAGAACTGTTTGCTATATGTTATATCTACTTTCTGAAAAATGCACGAATCAAATGAAATCACATCAAGAAACAGGTCATTTTCTACTCTCAGACAGTCATTGAAGCTCGTGACATCTCCATCATTGCTGCAAGAGGTTTTCATATTGACCAAAGTCTGTCAGCTGCAAAGAGATTTTTTTCTTACTCCCTGTACCTACTCACTATAAGCTCTGATCCTCTGAAGTAACCACTCTCCGACCCAAACGGTCTCTCTTTTCTTCTTCTTGTCTTCGTCTCCTTGCTTTCTCTTCTGTCGCACGACATCTGCAGCCGGGTAAAGTAAGGGTCCATCTTTAGACAGATTCTTCCGGGTCATCGCACAAGACCGACACCCACGAGTCAAACGGCCCACGAGTGTGACATAAGGTCCATTAGTTATACAGCCCATGAGTTCGACACTAGACAAGATAAGACCCATGAGTCCGACACCAAGCAAACAAGGCCCACGAATTTGACACTGCATCACGGGGCTTAATGTATTGGTTCCATCTCATGGGTCTTGTTTGCTTAGTGTCGAACTTGTGGGCCTTGTTCGCCTAATGTCGGACTCATGGGCCTAATTTGCTTAATGTCGAACTCATGGACTGTGATGACTCATCGGCTGTATAAGTCGTGGACTGTATGATTCATGGGTGTCGAACTCATAACGTGTGCCCGATTCTTCGACGGTGGTCTAATGAAATCTGAATCCCTCTAGGGTAGGTCCATAAATTCGCAGGACACTTTCAATACGAGGAGTAGGCAAAAGGTCTCAAAAGTTCACAAACAGTGGCAAAGGATTGAAAGATGGTTGTTGATCTTTGCAAAAACTGTCGCTGACGTTTGTTTGCAGTCGCGCTCTTAGTCGAAAACTTTCGCAACTGTGACATATTCCCGAATGTTGCTAATTTTTGAGCTATTAAGTAATAAATCAAATCAAATCAAATCAAACAAGTGTTCCAATTGCTAAATAGTAGGACCATAGAGGCGAAACCCGAGATCACCAACTGCTTACATTACTGCTTACATTACATTGTGCAGCATGTGGTTACTTGTTCTCATTTTATCACACACATAAATACATGTGAGAAGAATCTTCTGAGCCTCGAGTAATAGTCATTCTCTTTTATTTATCCTTACTTTTGGTCTTAATTGTACCCGTGCTCCTCCTGTTCCCCTTACTAGGCTTTTGTTGGGACCTACACTCAACAAGCTTTGCTTTTTAGTAGGTTCCATCGTATTTCTCTTCGCATCCTCTACTTTGATTGAAAATGACACATCGACCGTTATGTATTACTTTGTATTCCTATTTCGTCATGTTATATCCAAGCTGGACATTCTGTATTATATTTTGTTATATACCATGTATTTTCCATCGAGAAATACGAAAATAAATTGAAATTGAAATTGAAAAATACATTCCTCAGGAAAGTTATTGGCGAATAAAAAATATGCAACGATCATTTGCCGCCCAGTGAGATACCCACTTTATATCATTATGAGCATGATGGTACATGATGGTGCATGAACTTTGACCTCATAACAGCTACATGTAGCGCGATCAATGTGCTCCCACATGTGCAGGATATGTACACGATTTGATTGGGAACGATTATTGAGCGTGTCTCAAACCGCAAATCGTGTATAAAGAGGCACGTGTTGCGCAGTGGAGACCATCATTCGCCAGTGCGTCATCAATGACACCCCACATACCATTACAGCAACAATAACAACAACAACAACAACCCTCCTTACTACATGCTTCTGGATTCATGTCACGATGGATTATCTTGACACCTGTGGATTGCGTCTTGTGATTTGACGGGTGTAGCGAGCAATAGACAATTATTGTGAGCTGAAGTCAGCTATCATAAAATAAATGTTCGATATACACGTACAGTAGATGTATAAGCGTTCTGATATAATATTCTTCATATCTGACGAAAACTGACTGGGTGTGACAACTGGCGGTCATACAGTCGAGTTGGAAATTTAATACGATAGCACCAGCCCCATGTAAGTTCTTCTACTAATTTTGTGATTTGTGTGGCCTTTGTATCAGCGATGATCATGAAAATGCAATTAGTAATGATATTTATTCATATACATGCTGTAAACGTCATATCATAATGATTATTAAAAAATATCTTAAATCGGCCTGTAACCAAGATAACAAATTTGGTAAACAGCTACTACAACTAATAATAATTATGTTAATACAATTATAACGATTATCATTATATTATATATGATTGTTCTCATCATCATAATCATAATTATAATTATAGCTATGATGATATAATATGCCACCCTCATCACCATAGAAAATAATGTCACAAACAATGACAATTGTTTATTCACACCGGGCAGTATAATCACCTCCCTGGTATAATTGTCGTGGTAAACAGTCGTAGAGGTATATCGTAGTTACAGTATATTGCACGACTGCCAAGTCTTCGTTGATGTCTATTGCCTCTTGTTCTTCGCTGTCAAATGATCATGTGGTTAAATGGAACAAAATATACTTACCGATTGCGGCAATCGACTTTTTTTTTTCTCCCTCTTTCTGTAACTTTTTTTTTTCTAGTTCCAAATAATGCAAATGTAATTTACACAGTTACTTTCAGTTTGTTAACAAAATAAACAACACAATTATGGAATCTTCTAAAAGTACAAATCAACTTATTATGGTTAAATGAGATGAAAATATTGCACGTAATTTTGCCATCAATTTGTTATTAGGATGAAATAATGATTTTTATAGTAAACACATAAATTTACGGAATCTATTATATAAAAACAAACAGAAAAAAACTATCTCTGTTCACCTGTACCCAGAATTTAAAACCTATATACACACACACACACACACATACATACACAAATCATATTTAAATCATTTACATAAAAATGTTCAATCACAAATTTCCATATCATTTAACCCTATCACAATGCAAAAATAAATGCAAATATGCAACAAGTTTCTGGTTCAAACTGATAAGAGAAACATGAATTATCAGCTGCAAAACGAAATGTTGTATCCTGTTTCTTTGATATCCACAACCCGATAAAATAACATAAACTGAAATTTCCTGAATGTTAAAGTCATTGTGTTGAACTTCTCGATCTGAAAACTGATTTCATCTATTCCCAAGATCCTACATCTTTGCTATTACTTATTCATAAATCCAAAGTTCTTTATCTGTAAACTGACTTGCAGTTATTTAACACACTGTTCATACATTCTCTAGATTGTGTGTTCTGAAGATTATTATTTGCTTTTCTCGAAAATATTCAGAACTATATCAAAATTTGCTAAATCCTTGTACTTAAAAATCTCTGTGGCCTCAGGATCCTTCCATTTCGTTCGTATACCATCACTAATACCGTTTGATGAACAAGCCGTCTTTTCAATATACCAAGGCCGTGAAAGTATACCAACGGTTTCACATGTCCATTATTGTAAATATCTGTTGATAAAGAAAAAGCCGTCTTCTTTGATACCAAGGCCTTAGAAATATGCCAGCGGTTTCACAAGTCCATTATTGTAAATATATATTAATAAACAAGCCAAGTTCTTTTATACCAAGGCCTTGAAAATGTACAACGGCTTCACATATCCATTATTGTAAATATCTGTTAATCGATATATGCCGGCATCAAATAAATTCTAATCAAGAAACACTTTGTCTTCTGTACGCAGTATATGCTGTGATTAATTACCACTGGATTTACAGCTTCCTTTTCAAAATCCCTACAGTTTTCCATATCCTGACAGGCCTTCATAATTTCCAAATAAAATGGTGGAGCTAACAAAGTCAAAATTGACAAATAGAAATCACGTATAGATATATTACAAAATAATTCTTCCACAACAGATCTAAAGCAGTAATCAAAATGAACCTTTTATCACAACGAACTGTTTAACCTATGCACCCCAATACCTAAACGCTCTAATCGATTCCTCAATACACACACACACACACACACACACACGTGCGGCACGCATGAATGTACGCACGCACGCAAAATAAAAGATTATACTTCTGCTTAAAGTTATTCAGCCAAGCAACGCTGAAATGTTTTTAAAATACCTATTCTGAAAGCTTCAAGAAAGTCGGACGTCGCAAATAACAATTGTTCTTTTAGAGATTCCATCAGATTTAGAGACGGTCGCACATCATGGAAAAGGCACCAGACTAAGTTTCCTAACACTTTCACTAATCAAAGTGTTTCACCAATAGCTATAAAGGGCATAATCTGATATAACGTACACGCATTGAGTGCATCTTAGGGGAAGGGAAAATTTCCTTTTCAATTTTTTTTTTCAAATCCCTAAAATCCCATTCCTGTGGCTTCCTGTTTAATCTTTCAAATCTTGTGCAGATTGCATTGTTGAGTTTTAGATTCGCGTCCAGTCAAATTATATTTGCGCTTTTATCTTCATCATATAAAATACTTTTCATAAAAACAATAACTAAAAAAATATAGATAAAAATACTTTTGTATTTATTTACATGCGGTTGGGGCAGATAAAACCTAGTGCATGATGATGACAAAATCTGGTCAGCCCTCCTCGTACTAAACTGACCTGGAACCTTCATTAATTTGTCGCAAATAGGGCCACCCCTTCTACCAAACGCATATGGAGTAAGGAGCAAACTTCAAACCAAAACGAATTATTTCACAAGTACATTTCAAAAACAAAACAAAACAAAACAAAACAAAACAAAACATATAAGCTTACAGATGATTTTCATATCACACTGTAGGTATATAGGAAGAAAACATCCGGGGAACGAAACTTTAAAAAGCTAACTAATTTCATTTAGTCTCTTTTTCTAATATGGGTAAGCAGTTCTGACAAACTACACTTTGTCAGAAGAAATAGACCAATCACTTGATTGCTTAAAGTTTCATTTCAATTCGATTCTGAATAATTTGTGACCCTGCACCACAAAATCAACAAAAAGTCGCCAGACATGGGTTTTTAGTTAAGGACAAATTGTAAAAGAGCATACTCTAAGCTTTAAAATGATGCATAACTCAATTCAAATGGACTCTCCTCACCCATGTAAATATTGAAAAGAAAACACATTCCGTGAAAAAGTATTATATACCGTAAAACGAGGCTTTTAAGTATGCCAGGATTTATTCAAGCGCTTAATCTTACCATGCCGTGCTAGCTGTGCAATGAATGGATCAGAAGGCAGGATGTGAAATCGTGCAGCATAGACAATAAAGGGATTATCAGATTAAGCTGACATTGATGATGGTATATAGATACATTCTATTCATGACTACTTCCAACTTTCAAAGCAGTTGCACCATCCCTTCAAAAGTTATCAGAGTTGAAAGTGAAGAGTGTGTAAAGGGTTTTCAAGAAATGAAAAGGGGACTCTATAAGACACACCTAATCACGCTATTCTAAAAAAAAAAAGTGTTGCAGAAAACCCGGTAAAACACAATTTCTCATTCCTTTTATGATCCAATACTTTACCATGATGTAGATACAGTTTTGCTCTTTCAGAAAATATGAAAAACTCAAGATTGACTTATAGTTGACCCATCTCACCTATTTTGAGTCCTTACACAAAATCAGTGTTTGCGACTTCTTTTTTTATGCCTATCACCAGGATTCTGACGGGTCTGTCACCATGTTTCCACTCAAGCAGTTCAGCAAACACCGGAAAGTCTTGCTAGTCCTGCTCGTTGTCGTCATCGTGTTCAGCCTGCAGTTGACGTTTTTCGGAGCAGCGCCCACAAACAGAGATGTCCACACCCTGCAGAACAAGAGTAAGAAACGCTGATCTATGGGCAGTATGATGGGTGACAGTGATTGATATTATGTTTGGAGAGAATGAAAATGATAACTGTAATGTCACTTCTGACGGTGATCGATGCCGATGATATTGGTGATAAGGATAATGTATTATGATTATCATGCTGACAAAGAAAATAATGATTGTAACTAGATAAGCACTCTGAGAGCGCAGATAGACCTCCGCCAAGCAGCTACTTTCCACCACTGATCTTGTTCTTCCACATGCAGAGATCTTCCATAGAGATCAGTGATGTCCACCGATACGTATGCGAGCTGAAAGTCGCCCGATTTCCCGATATAGAAGCCTTTTGTTCCATGTTCGTTTACCCTACCTGCCAAAATATCAAAATCCTTCATAGAATTCATTAAAATCCCCGGATTACAACCAACAATTTATCATCTGTTACTAGTGTCATTCTCAATCTTTCCTGTAAATTTCAATTAAATTCGTTCACAACTTTTTGAGCTATTTTTCACACGGACAAACAAACAAACCAACAAACAAACGCCGAAGAAAATACAAACTCCTCCCTTGGCGGAGGTAATAATTTTACAAGATGATGGTGATGATGACGATGAAAAACGGTCACTGCCGGTGATTACGGTGACTAGGATGATGCCGTCGATGCTCTTGACGACGAGAATGGTCTTATTGAATATATAGCGATGATGGCAATAATGATGATCACCCTGGCGATGTCGAGAATCAGTGTCGTGATGCCAATGATGAGGGAAATTGTGTTTATAACTGTCTCATGTAGAAATGATGTGACCTTAGTTTTATAGAGTAGACTTGTAAATGAAGGACAGAAATGACGTTAATTTCCACGATTATTAGGTTAATTATCTTAATTTTGCTGCTTTATGGGGGAATAAATTAACATGATTGACAGGCTGATGGGTTATTTCAAATAAAAGTCGAGGCCGACTACATAATTTGATCCATTACTGTTTTAACGATTCAAGGGGAGTATAGAATGATATTGATGCGAACTTTTCATTTCCTTGAAATTGCAGATTTTCAATGGACCCATGGACACCTTGATGGAAAGCAGGCTATCAACGCGTCGACTCTGAAACAGATGATTGAACGAAATATCACCAAGCTAGACACACCTAATTATCGATTCACAGGTATCTTTCCTTCATATATAATTCTTCATTTATCCGTTCATTCAAAGATAAGGTGTCACCGTATAATACACGTGAGTGAATTGAGTGAATGCAGCAATATCAGCAGAACAGATAGGTGAATGTTCGAGGAAAATCAGATAATCCGTTGAGAAGTTATGAATTGTGTGAATTTCTGCGCAGTCACTGCTGGATGGGGTGGACTACAACAGACGACGTCACATGCGTGGAGCGATATAACGAAAATACAAAAAGAATTTCGCAAAATGTGTCTTTTTGTTGAAGTGTACATTCCATCGACTTGTCACTACGTTTGCTAAGTCAAATGCTATTTTATTATTAGAGAAGAGTAAGAATATATTTTCTTATTATATTTTCTTTATATCGTCCTACATTGCGGCATCACAAGCTCATAGTAGTATTCTCGTCCAGCGATTGGCGCCACTGAAATTTCGAAAATTCTTAACTTTTGAACAGATCGCTCGATTTTCCTCAAACTTTCAGTTATGTGTTCTATTGATATTGCTGCGCTAATATCAGGTACCTTGCTTGAATGCATATCAAACGTGTTTCCTCCATTGGAGCAAATAAATAGACACAAACGAGGATGTGTAAAACTTTGTAATGACGTCATAGTGAAACAGACCTATTGTGGTGGCCCACATCCAGACGAAAGTGACCACAGGGGGTTCATTGACCTGTGCATTTGGAGTCAATGACCACCTTCGCTCCCTTCCCGACCTCCCTGTCATTCATAATTTTATTCGCATCATAATATCGTAGAGTTGCATCATTACGTCACTGCAACATAAAGCATCACTTCAATAGACCTATTGTTATATTTCGAGGAGCTCTATACGTACAGTTCGCCAAATTGTTAACTCATTGGGGACATGGTGTATAGTCTGCCACGTATGAACCAGTGACACTTCATCATAATGTCCTCGAAGTCAACTGGTTAACCGATGAATGGTTTTTGTTTCGATATTCAAAACCCAGTGATGGAAAAGTTGTGAGATCACGACCTCATCAATTCATTCAATTCATGTGTATAAGGTATTATGTGATATAACTGATGTTCATTGTATCTTAGTATTCAAGAGACTACAGTATATAAGACATAGTTCTCAGATGGGCTTACAATCATTTTTTTTTCAGCAATCTGTAATTTGCTTGCAATAGATATCGGAAGACTTACCCAGAAACTTGTCTGGCTGACGCGATTTGCGGGGATAATGAATTGGTGTGGAGTATTTGATTTGTATTGGATTTCCCCTTAAACAAGCTGCATGCAATGGCCTCTCGCGCGATGGATTCTGCTATGGGCCGATACATTGTAATCCATGTGGAACATTAAACATCACTTAGCAACCAAGATTGGGTGTGCTCTATAAAGATTGCATTACTTCCAGCATGCCTTTCGCATATTCGTCGTTACCCAACTGGAATCGTGTTATCAAAGCGTTATTTCACATATTCTTATGTATTTGTATCCAATTAAGAGCATGAAAATCGACAGTTTCTTCAGTCAAAATGGAAACTATGTTTTACCTTTAAAATTCCACAATTTTTTTCAACACTATGATTTCAACGGAAAGTTCAATATTCTGTGAGTGTTACCTTAAAGGATTTATATAGTTTTGTTTGAGACCTTACTTCCGGTTTCTAACTTTTTTTTTTGATGAGATAATGAGAAACATGAAATATGAAAGAGAATGTAATTCCAAGAGGAATTCAATGTTTATTTGATAAAAATAGGTTTTGAAATGGCTGAGATATCCGAAACAAAGCGCTACTAATCAAAGACGGAATCCAACTTTTATTAGGATCGCTTTGTTATACTTCGTTTTTGGATATATGGGCAAGTCCATGAAAAAAGTTACCTCAGGGTGAAAAAATAAATTTCACAGACTTTAACTGAATTTATGTTCAAAGTATTCAGAAAAGCCTATATTTAGATGAATATAAAGAAAATTTGGGGAAAATCTAGCGAAATTGATTTTTTCACCATGTCAAACTAAATTTAGCTTCATTTTGAATGTAGTGCTCAAAACCACTGTTTTGCACACATTTTATTAATGAGAGAAAAATTAGAATGTTCAAGCCTATCTTGGCTGCATTTATTTTTTTTTCTACTGTCCATTGAACGCACTAAATGAAACAGAAAGAATTTTTCAAAAATATATCATAATAAGAAAATCACAGCATATTGAAATTTGGTGATTTCTACCTTTTTGAAAGTGTAATGTCCGTGACGTTTTGGGTATAAAAGTTTTTGTACAGAGATTAAAATTGATCTAAATAAGTTAAAATTTGGTTTGCAAAGCTAGAATATGGTGTTACACAAGATTACAAATTAAATTTTGAAACACATGAATACTTTTCCAGTAAAATGCGTCACGGACATTACAATGTTATAAATCCCATAGACGTCACGGACATTACTAAGTATCAAAAATTTAGAAATACTTTTTTAAAAATGCTGAAATTTTGTAATTAAACAATGTTTTCTGATTATTAATCAATCTGTTACACAAGACTATCAATTAAATTTTGAAACACATGAACACTTTTCCAGTAAAATGCGTCACGGACATTACAATGTTATAAATCCCATAGACGTCACGGACATTACGAAGTATCAAAAATTTAGAAATACCTGTAAATAATGATGAAGTTTTCTAATAGTGCCTGTAATCTTTCTTTGTTAGTGTGAATGTGTGTGTGGGTGTGTGTGTGGGGGGGGGGGTGGGGGGCATGTATATGGGGGGGGGGGGGGCAGGTATGTGTGTGTGTGTGTGGGGGGGGGGTAATACCTTGTTCATCAAATCTTTACCCTTGTTTCTACTTTCATTATCTCACCAACCTGCAGTTGGGTCGTTCATTTGAGTCAAGTTCTTATTAAACCAAAAAGTCAGTGACATATTTTGTAGCTCAAATCACTGCAGTTCATGGAGATGGATGTACTGTTACATTCATGAAAAGAAAGGGTACATCTAATCTGTTCGTCTATAGCAATGAAGAAGAGTCTTCATCGCGAAGACACAGATTATTGAGTGTCTGTCTTCTCTAACATTGGACAATCTAAATATATGTTCCTTTAAACAAAACTTTGAAGCTGAATAACTAAACTTTTTTACAAAATAGCAGTTTAGCAGTACCTCACAATCTACCCTGTAGAAGAATTGCATCTAGGCATTTTTTGCTTTGGTTATGTGTTCTCTTAACTGTACTTAATTTTGTGGTATGATGAACCACTTAAATTAGCCTTTATTGTACCATGATTGTACATTCATGTTTATTATTGTCACTTATTAAAGAAAATCATGTATCAAAGAAATGCTATATGTTGTAAAGCTAGCTCATACAAAAAAGATGTCAGCAGAAAGAACTAAACAAAAAGTTAATCACTTATTATGTTCAAGGTTCATCAAAGGTGTACTTGTATCTGTAACATCCATAGGCTTGTTCCTATATATATAAAAATTGTACCATCAATATCATTCGAATATCAGAGATAAATATCAATATTACTGATTATGTATTCTCCATGTTACGATTTACTTATGAAGATTGTTACATTTGTCAGTATTGAGCCATTGTTTGATATCATTTCATTTTTGTATTATTACATTGCATCACTCATATAACATGTCTATTTTTACCTTGGAAGATGAAAAGAGAAGAGATAAATATTTCAGAGAAATTGTTTAAAGTTGACATGATTTATTTCATGGCATTGTATGTTTAAAAAATGAGAAAAAATGAAAACAAAAGAAAAAGAAAGTATTAGGTAACTGACTGATATTTCATGTATTTTCAAAGTGCATAAGATTGTAATGTCCGTGACGTTTTAAGACTTTTCTCTTTGAGTTTTCTTTTCAGTTTAAGTTTTAGGGATTGCTTCAATGACAGTGTTTATGTATTTTTAGATGATTGTAGAAGACATACCATGTAGAATAGTCTAAATTGTGAAAGTACTTCCATTTTACCGTATCTATATACTTTTATTAAATAATATTGAGTTGTATATTGTTGCCATGGAAACTGAAAAACATTGTTTATTTCATAGAATGGACTAAAAAGTCTCTTTATGTACCCTACAGTCCTTTTGCTTCAGAAAAAGTAGAAAAAATAGTTTTTCACTAACCTTAATTTCAGTTTTTAATAAGGGGACAAAAGTGTAATGTCCGTGACACTCAAAATGTAATGTCCGTGACGCCAGATTTCTTTCCATCATTGTCATTTGAAACACTTTTTAATTTAAATTTGTTTAAGATATGTTACAGCAATATCAAAACATTCATTGTAAAGGAAAAATGTCTTATTAAAATGATTAAACTCACAGAGTTTGTAAACTATTTGTTGGCATGTAAAGAGTTGTGTCCAAAAAATGTAATGTCCGTGACGCACAACATTTTCTGGCATAATTAAACAACAATTGTATATTTTTTTCTTATATTCACAGTGTTGTTTTATCTACATGTGTGGTGTGTGATCACCAAGTATTAGCTTCAGATAAATGTTTTCTCTTTTAAAACTAACCTCATAAAGTGTCAAAAAATGTCTGAAATGTAATGTCCGTGACGCTGGACTTGCCCAAATCAGCCATTCTGTAACCGATTCTAATGAAATACACTTTCAATCCCTCTTAGAATGGTATGCTCTGTAACATTGACTTCTTAGTATCTCGTAAAAAGTTGAAAGCTCAATCCCCATCTCCATCAATACAATTATATACCATCCCTTTAAACCTTGTATTTAAATCCAACTGTATAGAAAGAGTGGAATTTTCCTGTCAATATTACTATTTTTTCGTGTCATTCCCAGAGTTGAAGCCTGTGCACGTCCTACCGAATCTAACTCAGATTTTCAAACCGAAAGTGGCGTACAGAAGAGAAAGTTCCGGTGAGTTTTAATTGTTTCCGGTCCATGGTATCATGCTCTTATGACTTTGCTGGTATTTTTCCATTGTCACATGATTTGCCCTTAAATATTACTAGTAGTTTAAACTTAGGAGTGATTGATCACAGACAGCATTTCATTCAGTATCCTTCTATATCGTGTCATTTCAAATGATATAATTGCTGTTCATTTAATTTTGTTTCGTTTCAGTTCATTTCATTTCACACACACACACACACACACACACACACACACATACCAGGGGCGGATCCAGGAATTCCGTAAAAAGGGGGGGGGGGGGGGCGCGCCTTTACAAAATTAAAGGGGGCGGGGCGCCTAAATCTGCCACTGCATAAATACAAAAATTTTCCTTTTCCGGCCACAACGAACTCTTTATTTTCCTTTACACAGTTGGGGTAACGAAATGTTTTGTTTGTTTGTTTGTTTATTTCTAATATGTACTTGTATTGTGCGCTGCAGAAACATTGGAGACGGATTATAACATCATGTGCACACATTCGTCCTTGAGTAATAAACTAGTTATTTTTATTGAATAAAAAGAACACATACCAATATTATATGGTAGGAAGTAAGGAAATGGTTATGGCTCCTCATTCGACAATAGATCAGTTTGGCAGATTGTTAAAATTGTCAAAACTTGTTTATACCGCATTGGCCTTGGTTTCAAATCTCCATGTATGATCGTTTTCTATCACCAGCATGTTTGTGCGACACAATTGTTTGTGAAATCCAAATACTGCTACACTGGTATACTATAAGAACAGACAGGATAAGTCAGTCAACAAAGTTACTTAGCAAGTGATGGTGCTTTATAAAGTTATTGATATCGCGACTGACTCACGTTAGCTCAATTTGCTCGGCAATAATGCTCAAACTTTTCTTTAAAACTGCAAAATGCTTCAATAAATTGTGTATCTCGATGAAATGTTACACGTCATAATGAGTATGCGTATAAAAACTTCATTTATTTCCACTTGTGTAATTGCTTACGAGTAAAGATACATAGGCTTTGTAGAATAAGTTTCTGGGAAAATAATCCAAGCGCGATTGATCGTAACAATTACAGAAATCCTATATGAATTGAATTTCTTTCAAGGGGATGGCTATGGTATACTGATCAGTGGGAATCAGTGGGAATGCTGGGGGATGACTGTTCCAATCAATCCTTGTGGAATTCATGTAAGAGTACATTATATATCTATTGTTGTGTGAAAATTATTTGCTTCAGAATGGTCTCGTATTGCAAGTAATGTGAAGTTCAATCTTTCCAGGTTAGCGTGCCTGTATACAGTGTCGGGGCGATCGTTAACTTGCCGTTAACGATCGACCACACAATTCATTACTTGAATATGAGACCATTCTGAAGCAAATAATTTTCACACAACAATAGATATATAATGTACTCTTAAATGAATCCCACAAGGATTGGAACAATCATCCCCAAGCATTCCCACTGATTCCCACTGATCAGTTACTAGCCATCCCCTTTAACCCTGATTTAATTCGTGCCAAACACTATGAATGATATTCGAATGTCACCATTTATATGATTTTATTACATATTTTTCGAATCAGCTTCACACTTCCGTTTGAAGAGATGTTAGAAACAACACAATAAGATATTTTATGGTATAATGGTCTTACACAAAAATCTTTGTTATCAAAAAGTAAAGACTGGGTTAGAGTTTTGTTTTAGTATATGTATAATGATTATATCTTATATTTCACGAAAGAACCGATTAAAGGAGTAGAAAGACTCTATATGGAATTGATTGCGCCAATTAGGTCCGCTAAAAGGACTATACGCAGTATGCATCCAATGCGGTGTTCTTGTTCGTACTTCGGTGGCGTCACTGCATAAAAACAGTAAATTCTTTACATATTGGTGATGTTGATGTAAATCCCAAACCAGAAATTTACACCCAAATTTCAGAAAAAGCATGGCGGAATTTACTCGTACGTCATACGCTGCCTGGCACCCTCTTGGATCTTGTTTGTTTATTTGTTTGATTTATTTTTCTTCCAACACAATTTCATACATAGATCAAGATTCTTTTCAGTAATATCGCATAAAATATCAGTATGCAGATTACAATGTGCATGATTCAAAGAAGGAAAATTAATGTGTAAATTGATTCCATTCACAAAATATAACTCGTATCACCAAATTTCCAAATAATTACCTGAGAACATAATGCGGAAGAAGGACTGCCACTATAAGCAAAAGCTTGAATACGTGGCAGCCCAGGGACCTATCTACATAATACACATTGTTTGCGGAGTGGGGAAATACTACAGAATATAATACGCTGTAAATGCATTATGTTTTGTATTCTGTTATGTTATATATTCTATTTATTGTCTGTTTGCTAGTCTCGGCTCTGCTGGATCTTTATACTTTATTTTGGTTTTTACACCCCTCTGAAACAATATGAATTCATGAATATATTCATGTTTAATTTGCCTAATTGACTAAGCAACATGAACTGAATTTGGTGACGATGCTTTTCTTTCTTTCTTTGACACATTGTATAAGGATTATAATAACTGTTGGGAGCCACAATCTGCAAGCTTCGCTTTGTTTGTTTGTTTGGTTGGTTGGTTTTATTTCTGTATTATTCATCATTTCGATTCAAAATAACATCAGGAATATTTTTTAACAGTTTCAATACAAAATAACATCATCAATAATATTTTTCAACATTCGACGGACGAGACAATAATACAGTGCAAACATAACTTACAAATATATTATAAACGATGATAACTTTGTAGCGGCCCCCCCCCCCCTCCCCTCCATCTCCATCCGCCAATGTATTTAGCATCAAAATGCTTATTTCTGCAATCCCCATGTGAAGTATAATGTGCCCCATTTTATTGATTACTTATGTTTGTATTTCTATTCTTTCATGTACATCGCGCGTATATGTTATTGAGTATGATGAGATGGTGTTTAATTTTGAAGTGATAAATAATTTTATACCTTTCAAAGATAATTTACTGAAATGGAAAATAACAACAAATGCACAGTGTACATTTTGTAATGAAAATTAATCTTTCATGCATAATTTGTTGTACTGTCCGAAAATAAGAAACATCTGGGCAAGAATTTGTAGTGACTTTATTTTTGAATGTTCAAGTGAAAATATCATAGATGAGAATATTATAGTCGTGGGGTATGAATTTTGTAAAAAGGATTATTAATTCAATAGTCAATTTAATGGAATACGCAATTTTTAAGTTATATATCATGGAAGAATACATGCAGAAATCAGCGTTTTATTGCATCTTTTATTATAAAAGAATTTAGATATGAATTTCTGGTATATTGTAATGATATTGCCAAAACAAGAGGTATTTGAGCATTAGATGATAACCGTTACATACAGAATATTCATGTGATGTAAATTGAACTATGATTGCAATTGTTTTATGCTTGTATTGACCTTTGCATGATTCAGAATAATTGATTTAGAAAAAAAAAATTGTCTCAGATTAAGGACAAAAAAAAAAAATGATGAGACGGAGAAAAAGAGAATGATCTTGAACTCTTGAAGAAAATCGGATCGAACCGAGAACCCGAAGAGACTCAGTGTGTGCGATCTTATCCACTGAGCCAAAACAGATATACCTTGACGAGAAAAAAACAAAACAAAACCGATAGCAATATTTTTACAAATGCCCCAATGCCGACGTCCACATAAGTGTAGCTCCTATACGCAGTGATATGTGCATTATACAGTATATTCAACAGGTTTGGTGAGTTGTGCATTTATTACTGGTTGGTTATCTATACCGTTAATAAAATGGGAGCTTAGATCAGTGTAGCTTATCATCTTTAACAGATTAGAAGGACAGTTGTGAGTTAATTCAATGCATTATTGTCGATAGGACAATCATAGTGCGTTAACGCTGTCAATAGATCGTCTTTCTTAGTTACCTTGAATTAATATCTTCTTTTTTACCCCGTGGCCTCGCGGTGTCTGGCCTTCTAAGGTCTGCTCCTTCGTTGTTGCGTATAAAATTATATAAAACCTTTGAGGAAATAATTGGCAGTCTTCTCTGGCATCCATACACTGCAAATAAAAGGAAGTATAATGTACCTTCAAGGAAATAATTGGCTGTCTTTTCTGATATATTGTCACCGGAGAACGGCGGAAGATTATTGAAACGTTCTCGGAACCATAAAGGAGGAATTTACCCCAAAATGTATCGTGTGTGGATTCAGCGAATACAAAAATATTTGTTAAATACCCCAGTGAATTTTCGAAAGAATCTGATAATCCATTCAAGAGTCATAGGCTTTGACGGGTTTGGTTCAATCCTTGAGCATTCTTCGCCCTATACAGTTAAATGGGTGAAAGAGTTTGTACAGTTCGTGTTGACAGATTTATTGAAAGGTATGAGAAAAAATATAATGCGGATTTCATAAAGTTTCATATTTTAAGCATGATGAATAAACACTTGCTTTACCTCTTTCAGAAGCAGAAGACAGTGGTGACAATAATAATACTCTTTGTTATGTCAGTGATATATTGAAAGAATATCCTTTCATTGAAATAGATATAAAATTGTGTTCTTTATACCTATTTATTGCACTTATGACGGGATCTCTTCTTATAGTCTTCCCATCCCTCGATGACGACATATGCACCGAAATGTCTCAAAAACTGTAGTACTTTCGAAACAGCTTGTAACAACATTGAAGGCATTGATGGTCATTTCTGTTTTTATCTTTCTATTATTAGCTCATCTATGCGAACTTCCTACTCCACCGCAGCAAAACAGTAAGTTGACTTTCCATGCATTTTTCTTTCGTTTATAAATTATAATAAGCACATTGGAACAAGGAAGACATAGTATACTTTGTACTCATTATTATACTTATTATGTATAGTGTATTCAGCAGTACATGTGATAATGATTATTTATTTGGAAACACACACACATAATTATATATATGTGTGTGTGTGTGTGTGTGTGTGTGTGTGTGCGTGTGTGTGCGTGTGTGTGCCAAGATAAGATGAAGTCAAATGGTCTGTCCAGTTTCATGTGTAATGTCTCATTCTTAAAAAAAAAAAAATATAATGGCTACTTCCTTGTGATGTTTTATATCACCACATCTTTGGTTTTGTCCTTTGGAGAGATAAGAAATCAGTGTGTATACAACAAAGTAATGTCTTATTCTAATTTGTTTTGATCTGGCACTGGATTTCCTCGAGTGACTTCCTTGTACTCGAATTTGTGTTTAAGGCTGTGGTGAAACCCATATGAAGAGAAATAATTTCATTTCTTATATATATATATATATATATATATATATATATATATATATGTTCATCTTGGAATTTTCCACGTGTTGGACTTCGAATGTTGTAATTATTAGAAGAAAGAGTCTCAAGTACGCCATGGATCCAACTATTACAAAATTTTTATTACAAAATTTTCGGTCTGCCTCAGACCTTCGTCAGTGCAAAGACAATGATGGACAATGATAAACATGAATCATAACAACAATGCTATGCGCGTCATGCGCGTAGTGCGTTGCCCTGGAGCTGCGTTGTCAAGGAGAGCGCTGATACGTATAGGGGTATGGTATATATATATATATATATATTTATATTTATATTTATTTATTTATACATATATATATATTAAAGAATGAAGAACATCAGAATTTCTCATTATATCTAATCAAAGATAATCCTAACGTGTACGATTCAATGATGTAATCAGACGAAACAAGGAGGAGGAATTCAAAGGAAAAAGAAAAAAAAAAGAAAGGAGAAAAAGAAATTGAGGGAGGAATCGTACTATGTGCTTGAGCGTCATGAGGTGGTGTGTAACGTTTCTATCAGTGCTTTTATCTTGCACCTCCTTTTTTTCATTCTTTTCCTTCCAGGCATCAAGTACGTTGCAAACATCTCGTACTCTGATCTCGCGTATTCTGAGAAAACCGTCTTCAAAAATCTTACCGAGAGGGTGCGCCGTCTGACCGAGGAGGCCAATCACGTCGTGAGGGAGATCTTGACCCGGAAGCGCTCGCTGGCTAGTGACGACCTCAAACCGGACGAAGCCGAGGAGAAGAATGAAGCCGAAAAGAAGAAGTCGGAGAGGAAAGGAGCGGCCGAGAGCAGTTTGAGCATGGAAGTGGGCACCCACCTTTACTTGCCTGGTGGTCACTGGATACCCATTTCCTGCAAACCGAAATGGAAGGTATAGTACTTGCTTGTCGATGAGATTATCTTTGTGTTTGTTTGGTGGACGGTTTGTCTGAGCTATGGATAAGTTTGTTTCTTTTTTTTTTCTAGTCAACATAATAGCTTACAAATAACATCAGAATGTTGCTAAATTTAAATCAATTAATCTAATTAGATTTTCTATCTGCGCTGCATGGTAGGGAAATCCGGGGCTAAGAAGACCACGGTACTACAACTAAAAGCTCATCCCCATGCAGCATTTAGATCCTTCTATAGAGGCTGCATCGTATCTGAGTCGTGCAAATGAATAATCGAATATGTGTTTTCATGGATAATGTCTGTTTCCCATATAAGTAATTGCATCTGAACCAATAATTAATGAAAGATGAAGATGAACTTATATGGTTGGGGCAAAGTCGATAGGGCAAGCTAGGTGGAACCTGTTGGCTAATGAGTTTGTGTATAGTAGTTAATTATGCAGTTTCTCCCGCAAAGCTGGTACATTCGGTTTCGAGACCAGTCATGCCAGTCTGCCAGTGGCAGCCGGGGGCGGCAGCAGCTAGAGCTGCATGCACAGCTGCCTCGCTGCAGCTGCGCTCTCCAAAAACTGCTGGAACTGCTGAATCGCAAGCACACGCTGAACCCGATCTCGACTTCGTGCTTTTACGTCATCAGTCAATCAATCAATCAATCAATAACTCAATCAATCAATCAATCAATCAATCAATCAATCAATCAATCAATCAATCAATCAATCAATCAATCAATCAATCAGTCAATCAATCAATCAATCAATCAATCAATCAATCAAACAAACAGTATCAGTGGGTTGGTCACGTGACATGACAGTTCACATATATCGCATTCAATTCCGTGAAATATGTTACAAATCATTTGTTTTTCTACAGGAGATACAGTTTCAGAATACGTAGAAAGCTTATGTACATATTTGTACTCTATCATTTTGAAACCACTTTAGTAGGCCTTACAAAGAGAACATGCAGGATGGTACAAAACAAGACACGAATGTACACGAAGGCCATAGTAAAGCAATCTAAGCAGGGTATATGGTTATCACATTGAAGAAAAGTGAAAGGAACGTGAACGTAAAAAGGAAATGCAAAAAGATAGATTTGTTCGATGTCGCAGCGATGTGATTTCTCGAAATCGAAAATTTCTGATCTCACGGAGTCCAGGCTGCGTTTAATTATTAGCATAGTTTCCTCATCTACTGTGGCATGTGATTTACAAGGGACAAAGTTCATGTTAATGATTGTCCGTATGAAATAGAAATGTTGCCTCAATTAGATGCAAATGAATACACTATATAGGTAATCTGGTAAAACTTCGTGCCGTAAGAACATTCATTTCGAGAATACATCAATGATATGATTATGTACAACAGCATTTTCAATTTAAATTTCTCAAAAGGTTGTTTACAGTAAAGTGCATGAACATCGACTGCGTTATTTTCAGGAGGCATTGAATGTGACTGTATCTTTGAAAAAAAAATGTCATCTTAATCACGAATGTTTTTGCTCCTTGATAGGCCAAGAAAAAAAGTCCACACAATTAGATAGAGGAATCTGATTATTTTGTGTGTATAGCTTCCTCATACCGGATGAAGTGTCGTAATTTCTCATTCATTTCTAGAAAGTGAAATAAAAAATGACAATATCATGCATGGCGGAAGAATATGATCACAATACCGACAATTTTTGCTCATTGATAAGCCAAGAAAAAAAAAAGTAACCGCACGCATATGGACACATCAGGCGTCTGGTTATAGTAATATGTAGGCTTCATCGGATGTGTGGTTGTTTTTCTTTCGTTTCTAGCAAGTTCGCTGCTGTTTATGAACCCGTATGATTATCTTCGTCTCTTTTCGTCCATCCATTAGAGGTTGAATCAGGAAATATTCTATGAAATGCGACACTTCTGATACTACACGAATCAAAATCATGCAGATGAGGGGAATAATGTATATGCACACGAAAGTCTATGCGTATATTATGAGTCGCATAATCACGATAATTGTATCTTCGGCACATGTACGGAAATATTCAATGCTTTCCTCTATACACCGTGGTTTCAGTTATGTTTGAATGGCATTATACAATTTGTAGATTTCAGTCCGGCTACCGTACCTACACTGGAGTAGCGTTATATACAAGAACAAATCCGCGATTATTTCACGCTGACATTGCAGTCTGTGTAACTTTTTCCCCTGACATTTAATCTCCAGCACATATGCCTCCAGCATTATGCCTGTGTTGTTATTACCTGCAGCATATATATATATATATATATATATATATATATATATATATATATATATATTAATATCACAGCTTCATCTCTGATATTTCTGTACCTCTAAAAGTTTTGCACCTTATAACATCATCTCTGAAATTTCTACCTTTGACATTCTTAACCCTGACATTTTTACACCTGACCTGATATTTTCACCTCAGACATTCTTACACCTGAAGGTTTTGCACATAACATTTTTGCCCCTAAAAAAATAATCGGAGAACTGAAAACTTAGTAAAGGCACATGAACTTATGAAAGTTTCATTTTTCGTCATTACCATGAATGAAAGATTATATATTCCAGCCCTCGAACTCTCGATGTATGAATCGCTCAATTTGAAATGTACTGGGCTATTGGGGAAACCCTTGAAGTTCTAGACTCCTGAAAAATTGTATTATATATACACTATAGGGTTATAACCTTTTAAGATTTTTTCGACTTTTTTTTTGGTTGTTTCATGTAAACACATTACTTTGTGGTGTAATGACAAAATCGTTGTGTGAAATTTTGTTCAGGTGGCGATAATCATTCCTTTTCGTCAACGTTTTGAGAGCCTGCACATCCTACTGCGCAATCTGGTCCCTTTCCTGCTACACCAAAAACTCGAGTTTGGAATATTTGTCGCCGAGCAGGTAATTAAATACTGTTATGACTATAGATTTACGCGATTTAACTCCCTATCAATGCAGTCTTTCTCTTTCTAATTGGTTTTGTCAGAGAGGTTTGGTTTTATGTAAACCCACATAAGGCATTATCAAGACGTAACTTGGACTAGAACAGATGGTGTAATGAGGGTTAGCTATTATGTACATTGTCTCTCTCTCTCTCTCTCTCTCATATATATATATATATATATATATATACATATATTAGTAGTAGTATTGTATAAATACTGAATAACATCCTAAATTTTGATGTCTTTGACGCCAAACTGATCACTAGCAGTCAATCAAATTGTGTACATAAACACACAAACACACATACAAACGCATATATGCATATTTTATCAAATACAATATAATGTCTTCAATTTTTATGAACTGCTTTTGGTCAAATTGTGTACATTGTTAACATTTCATGTTATAGGCCTAATATAATTGCTATAAAGTCCTAAATTTGTATGCCTTTAACGCCGAACTGATCAATCAATAAAAAAAAAAAAAAAAATGTCGAGAAGGGTACAAACCAGGAAGCATTGTAATCAAAAACTTATAAAAATGTTTGGATAATAATGTCGAAGCCAGACATCGAGTGTTGATTCATATATCTACTAATAGACACTGTAATATCACGAATGAACCAGGTTGTGTGTGTATGTTTATGTGTGTGTGTATGTGTGTGAGTGTATGTAATATATGTGCGTGTGCCCCGTTAGTGTGTGTATTGTGTATTGCACGGATAAAGAAGAAAATAGAAGTTGAGGAACGTTTCGCCTGTATTGAGCAAGAACATTTATGATAATTACACACACACACACACACACACACACACACACACACACACAAGAAGAAGAAATTAAAGAGTACATGACAATTGGTAATGACTCATGTCACAGTAACTGTTCAGTAAAGGTTACGGATTAGTGCAAAGGCGCGGGAGAAACGTGATAGTAATCACATTCTTTATTACGCTTGTTGTGATTTATAACGCGATCATAATTACCGGTATCACAAAATCCCGTTGTCTTTTCAATAACACGCAGGGTTTCTCTGAGGTAATGAACCGCGGCCTGATGCGGAACATCGGTTATCAACTTGCAAAGCATGACGGGACGGAATGGGATTGTTACATTTTTCACGACGTTGACTACGTTCCGATGAACATCACCAACTATTACGGGTGTGACGGGTTTCCCAAGCACTATGCTACCCATTTGGAAGAATTCAAATTCAGGTATACGATAACACATTTTTTTTTCACGTGTGTGTTATCGTGAAGGTGGTGGAAACCTAGCAGAATTACTCTTCATACTTTGCTAGATATTTCCAAAGTAACAGCTAATGAATGTTGGGTGTTTCTAAGCTACGGTTGGTGCAGACGCTTGTATAAATAAAGAAACGGGCGATTGTAGCTGCTCTAGTCAATTAAAAGATTTATGTTCGTGCTGTATCGCAGAACATTGTATATGCTTCGAAACCGTTTGCTTTCGCTTTCTTAACTGTGAAAAAGGATAGTTGTGTTTGTTTGGATTATATAGCAGGAACTACAAAAGCCTTTTAGCATTATTATAATCAACCTGTAAAAGAGAGAGAAAGAGATGTTTCTTCTGCAACACATAATGTTCACAGAAGGAGAATGTTTTGTATCCACGAATAATGTTATTCCCGCTGTTATTAATGAATTTAATATACACTACACTTTTAACATGACTAAACATTTCAACTCTTGTTTTGTATTATCAATATACGAATATACAATATACAAAATAAATGAAATATTTTCCCCTCACGGGTTTTGCTTTTAAATTTGATCTCCAGAGCTCCACGCTATGGGTGTGTAATTTTCAACTGGAGAAAAGGGAACCCTCAATATCACTTGGCTCCCACTGAAACAATCCAAGGGGGAAAATACCTTGTTAGATCATAGATCCTAACATTGATTGGAATTGTTATATCTCCATGATCCTAATAGCTTGAATTGGAGAAGTTACCTACAGGAATCAACAAACACACGAGTAACTACATGTATCCTGTCGACCTTACAATGAGTGACAATGCACTAATACCTGTCACAGTGAATACATGCATTCACAGAAGAATCCAGTCTAAACATAATTTAAGTTTTTACAAAAATCCTGAAGTAAAGTAGAATGATATCACAGATTACACATTCTGGATAGGCATGTTGCCCATATCAAAGATCTGACTTTCAAAGTACGAGGGCTGCATGCAAATCAAGCAATGCTTAAGCTGTAGCCCTTCTGCGTTTCTCATTGCATCACTGATTATGTTCTGTTGTACATTGTAAAGGCAATGAAGAAACTGTATTGCTGTAAATTCTAAAGGTAATGAAGAAACTTACCTTGTTAGCAATTAATGTTTATGTATATCCATTTATATGTATGGTACCATCAATGTATATGATATAATGTGTATGTATCTGCGTGAGCAATGATATAATGCAGGAACCAATAAATTCAAATCAAATTCAAATTCAAATTCAAATTCAAAGTCCTGTATTATCTGCTTCTTTAATATTGTGTGAAATAAACTTACATTTATCATTAATAAACGTGAATTTAATCCTTCCAAAAGGTGTAAATCTGAATTTCACTGGACTGACCATATTCCACCAATTTGCCATAATACCACCATACCCCGCGACATAAACCATTATGCATGGTATAACATAATAATATTACAGTATGATTTAATCGTCATTTTTGATTGGAGTGATTTAAATCAATCGTGGTATAGTTGAAATATGACGATACGTATACATGTTTGTCCTTGTTTCTCGCCATCAGCAACCCGTTTCTGGTGGATTTTGGGGGCGTGGTCGGAATATCTAAGGAGCAGATGGACAGAACTAACGGCTACTCTAACATGTACTGGGGGTGGGGCGGAGAGGACGATGATATCGCCAAGCGATTGAAGCATCACCGATACAATGTATCGCGATCGCCAGAAGGCTACTACCGGGATTTGCCGCATAAAAAGAAAGGCAAGAAGGACTTGTGCAGAGAGCGGTGAGTGTTGGCAATACAAATTTTATTTTGAATCGCCCGGTTTACTATATATATAATATATATTATCATAATGCATAAAACTTTTTTATTATGATTTTACATGCCTTCCAAACAGACAACGCTTCTAACAACATAATAACAGACAAATAAGATTGCATGTAGTTTGATTTATTTAATGAGCACGATGGGGTAAGGTGATCTGCAGAGCGTGGTGCCTGGTTCTTCAAGGGAAACGATTTATGAATGGAATTAGCATTCTGCTCTGTTGCATTTACATATTGTGCTTCGTCTGCATAAAATCTCAATATTGAACCCACCATAACAAATAGGAGATGTCATAGGTCAAGGTCAAATTCTAAAATTCCCCTATTTTCCCGATATGAATAATACAGGAAGGTAATAATTCATAAAACTTAGAACATGTCTTACAAGATAAATATAATTCTCTAGGGAAAGTTTTGTGCCATGTGGTCAAAGGTCAGAGGTGAGTTGAAAATGCTAAAATTTCACATTTTCTCCATTTCTCCAGATATTTTTATGAAACTTAGTACGGTTTTTCCTGACAAGATTCTCTTGGGAAAGTTTGGGTCATGAGATCAAAGGTCAAGGGTCAATTACGGTCAGGTTAAAATGCCGATTATTACACTACTTAATGGTGAAATTACACTACTTTTTCCACACTTGGAGATTACTCGAGGTATATATATATAATATACACTCGGTAATGTACCTCCATATTTTTACTATCGCACAATGATAATGTACTATGTGGACTGTTTATACATTTTCTACGATCAACGCGATCAACGCAATTGCCACAACTGACCGCAAGATCTGATAACATCACCACGATTACTCCGCGATCAAGACGATTTTGATTGTGGCGAATATTGTGATAGATCCAAATGCAAAATTCCACTCTAATGGCCAATAATCGTGGCGTGCGTGTGTGATCGCACGACGGGGGACCCAGCATCAGTGATCTAAAGAACATTTTAAAAGTCATGATGGAATGAATTAGGGGTACATTAATATACTACTTGTTTAAAAGGCTTTGCTTGGTTTAATATAATTCCCTTTCGACACAGGTTTTGTCTCAACGACAGAGCCATCTCTCGAATTCACTTGGACGGTTTGTCAGCTATCCGCTATCCGATGGATACCAGCGTTGAGCTATCCGCCCTCTACACCAATATATCCGTGGATGCGAGGAGGCACGAGTGGAACTCAAAGGAAACCGTGAGCTGCTCGATTGCGGTTCGCAGACAAGACCATAGAATCGTCCTCATAATAATTGGCAGCATTATGTGCTCGTCTTGCATAGTTTTCATCATTGGATTCATCGCGCAATGCATCGTCGCCTGTTTGGACGGCAACACGGAAAAGAGCTCCAAAAGACAAGTCCGTCACGAAAGAGATAGTATAGGAAGGACATGATTGACATGATTTGTAGTGTAACAGGGTCATGTGTTCAGTGTTTTTAATAATATATCATCTAATAGGTTTTTTGATAATGGAAGCAGATTGGAAAAGTCAATCTAAAGGTATCAGGCACCTATCAGATGTCTGCAATATTCTGAATGGCTGAATGGAAAGTTGACGTACTACTTTGGATTTCTTTGGTGGGTGATGTTCGTTAAACATCTTGACGCTTCATGTATCCGAAAAAGAAATAAGGTTCGTTATACCGAAGATGTGTTATTCCGAAACACAGAAATTCCATGTTCCTGAAATGAATATTCGTTAATTTGAACATTAATGTGGCGTTTTTCTGAAGGATTGCTTTAAAGTACGAACATTATCAAAGGTTCATTATTCCGAAGTTTCTTTGATATAAAATTTAAAAAAAAATCGTTATCCCGAAGATTCGATCAATGCGAAAACGGAGAAAAAAGGAAGAAGAAAAAAGAAGGTACGTGCTTACAAACCTAATTCAAATTTCGGATTAACGAACCTTCGGAACATCGAACCTTCTGAAAAATGAACCTTGTTTCATTTTTGGCGTAACACACCTTCAGAAAAGCGAACCGTATTTCATTTTTCGGAATCTTGAACATTCGGAATAACGAACTGTAACCTTCGATAAGGGTCCCTCCTAAATCGTCGAGAGAAAAAAAAGCAAAGGCATATTCAAGTGTTGGTCTACTTGACCAAGATCTGTTGTATACCTGCTATCTGAAATTGCCATAAAGTAACCATTGAAAGCGACAATTAGGAAAGTTAAAGAACAAAAAAAAAAAATCGCTTGAGGGTCTCCAAAGTTGCAATTTGCCTTGTTGCCAGATGATGTGCTCTTTTACCATACGTTCATGCATTTATTCACTCAGTTATTTATGTATTTACTAACTTATTTTCATGACGGGCGAAGCATCGTAAATCGTGTGCCTTACAATTCATTGTCTGTTTGTTATGTCAGGTCACGTTGCTTTCTTATACATTGTACGCCTCCCCTTAAATCGAATAATATCTTTCTCACACGTCGGACCATTTCCAAATATCAACTTTTGTTTGACTTACCTGGAAACCCATTATTAGTTCCACTACAGAAACATTAAGCATGTATATATATATATATATATATATATATATATATATATATATGAACACCTGATTAATAAAATTTGAGGGACTGTTTAAATGAAGAAAAGTGGACAGAAGTACATGTGACACTCAAGATGCATTTATCGCTTGATGTATTTATACAAATCTTAAATTCTTACTCACAAAAATATGTTTCTTCAGTTAACGCTTAAAAACGTGATTACATTAAAAAAAAAACCACACACTTCCATGGATTACAAAATCCCTTTTACGGTCCATGAACTGAAAAAAAGATTATAAAAACGTATACAATCATCTTTACACAGCATAGTTTTGTACACAGCATTTTGAGTGTGAATGGTAAAAGGACATTTTGGCTTCATGGCCGCTTTCTCTCATATACAGTTTTGCAGTGGTTCACATTGATTTTAAAAGGAGAAAACTATTGATCATATCTTGGCGTGTTTGATTTCACGGTTTTTCTTCTTTTCGTCTGAAAAATGAAAAACAACACAGCTACCATTTTTATCGTACAAGATTTGTCAAACCACGCGGAATTCGAGTATTATGTAGCGTCTGTTTACATCTTATTTGTCTACTGTTGGCCTGAAAGATGTGGATGTTCCCTTGAACGTGGAGAAAATTACGATTTTCTTTCAGTTATCATGGTGCTTGCCAAAATTAGCAATAATCGGCAAAATCGACCGGAAAAGGGCGATAAATGTTTATATTATTTTTACCTTGAAATTGAACAAAAGTAGATTAGGAAATGCAACTTTTTATTGTGTGGAAAGGGGACTGTGCAAGCATTATTGTAAATAAAGACACTGTTACACTCTGCACTATAGAATGACATTATGAATGCGGTTAATATTATCACAGGAAAATTAAAATATTAGCACAGGTAGATGGTGTATAACGATCAAAATCTATCCAAGGAGTTGTGAAAAACATGAAAAAAAAAAGCTGCAATATCTTAAAATGTTACAATTTAAATGTTAGTGAATTATAATCTGAGAATTTCGTTTCATGTTGATACTGATGCTCCGTCCTGTGATCAGGCTGCGTGGTTGTGTGTGATAGCTATGCTATTCAGGGCTATATTGTAATCCACGATGAAAATAGTTTGTAGCGTTTGAAATGTGAGTAAAACGACATGATCAAGAGTTGATTTCGAATCGACGCCTGCTATCGTGCTGACTTCGATATCGATAACAATGTCGTCGGTAAGTATGAACTCTCGTCTTGCGTGTTGAATTTAAATGGATTGTTGTTCCACTATGACCAAAACAAAACAAAAACAAAATGAAAAGAGAAAGAAGGAGACGAATACGGCATATATCATTAAAAAGATACAATCTTATAGTACTTGCGGGTTTGCGAGATTAACCCCCCCCCCCCCCCCAAAAAAAAAAAAAAAAAGTTTGTGGAATACTGGTCATGTAATGCAAGTTTACCAATGAACTCTTTTTGTGTGATGAAACGTCAACAAGACCAATCAATGAACAGTAGAGCTCCTCTTGTTAGAATAATGAAATGGTGTAAAATAGAAATGGACGTGTATAGCGTATAGGCTTATTGCTCACAAACAGGTCGTTTATGCTTAGGGCCGAGTGTCATGTATTGAGTGTTGTTCCTTTGTCATTGCGTCCTTTTTGCGCTGACAGTCACTGTCCGGTCAATATTCTGTAGCCCACTTGTTCGCAGCTCTACTGGTTCATTCAATATAATGTGCATTATTTTGATATCACGATTATTACCATAAAATACTTGCCGTTGTAACTGGAACTACAACTGATTTAAATGACATTATTTTATATAATAACATCATTATTATCATTGGTATAAATGTTGCTTTTAAAATGAGGAAAAATTTGACCTATCTGTAATTACTAACGATATTGTAATTATTGTGAACATTAATTTCATTTTCACTACAATTTTGATGATCATCAGAATTACTATTTTTGTGCATTACTGTAGTTAATAACGGAGGGTATTTATTCGAGAAGTATTTAATTGGATGTATAAAAGCAGTACATATAAAAGTAACTAAAAGATCACAGACATGTGGAGGTTTTGCTCAATGTACACAGAAAAAAAACAACAACTACACTAAGGCAGACAACGTAATTGTACGCATAATTATGTTCAATAAAACACGAGGTTTTTAATCGGACCTTTTCACATGTGTAGTTTTGTGATTCTTGTAAATAAGAATGACTGAGAGTGACTTCATAAATGTGTTCACGTCAGTTACATATACATGCACTATTGGATATCTTTTAAATTAAAGTGACAAATAGGGCCTACATTAAAAAATGACCCGAATAAAATGAACTTTGCTCAGACTGAGTACAAATATGAACTACTAATTATACTTGGTAACCTTACGAGGAAGTTTCCATGCATATGTGGATACACCGATTGCAAAATGATGTACAATGTATCAGAAATATTCAAAAAAAAAAATCAGTGAAACAGTCACTTTAAAGTTTGAGAAGCGGATAATCCATACAAAACATACAACGAATTTCCCAATTTTTTGTTGATTTCATGCTTTTGAGATGGGGAAACTCTGTAGCAATTTGTTAATTTACAAACTTCATTTCAAAAAATTATTTTTTCTATAAACGGGTCAATGAAAAAGCACTTGACCGCTATTTCCTTCAAAGGCATGGGCAAGAAAATCGAATGTACCTCAAATTATATACAAGGATGTGTGGATTCAGTGCATAACGTAGAAATATTAGTACTGCACCTTTGAGAGTGAAGTTTTGATGAAAATTGGACGATTCGTTCAAAAGTTATGAATATTAAAAGTACTATGATTAAAGGAACATGCGATGGAAATGCATGTTGACTGAATTGTGTTGATTGATGATACGCTCAACATAACTATTTGGCCATATAAATAGCTATACGTGCCACACACACACACACACACACACACACACACATATGTATATATATATATATATATATATATATATATATATATACATCTTGGAATTTTCCACGTGTTGGACTTCGAATGTTGTAATTATTAGAAGAAAGAGTCTCAAGTACGCCATGGATCCAACGATTACAAAATTTTTATTACAAAATTTTCGGTCTGCCTCAGACCTTCGTCAGTGCAAAGACAATGATGGACAATGATAAACATGAATCATAACAACAATGCTATGCGCGTCATGCGCGTAGTGCGTTGCCCTGGAGCTGCGTTGTCAAGGAGAGCGCTGATACGTATAGGGGTATGGTAGAAAGTGAAGACTGAACTCAGACTCAACTTTTGTTGAGTCTGAGTTCAGTCTTCACTTTCAGTCTTCACTTTCAGTCTTCACTTTCTACCATACCCCTATTGACCGATTCGGGTTCGTTGAGGGCAGCAGACATTTTATGGCACTGGGCGCAGCCATGAGCTCAAATTGCGGTGTCTCAGCCGACCCCCCCTGCTCTCCCCCACCCCACGGGCAACATGTTTATCGCGCACTTGTAACAAAGGTTCGCGCACTAAGCAAGCATTCGCGCACTCAGTACGAGACGCCCATTGGCTAAAGCAACCATGCATCAGTTTTTCATTCTGCGCGCGTAAGAGGGGTGGGGAGAGAGGAGGGGGGGTCGGCTGAGACACCGCAGTAATGGCGCTGCCCATGCCAAAAATACACATAGCGCGTCACAGAATCGGTCAATACGTATCAGCGCTCTCCTTGACAACGCAGCTCCAGGGCAACGCACTACGCGCATGACGCGCATAGCATTGTTGTTATGATTCATGTTTATCATTGTCCATCATTGTCTTTGCACTGACGAAGGTCTGAGGCAGACCGAAAATTTTGTAATAAAAATTTTGTAATCGTTGGATCCATGGCGTACTTGAGACTCTTTTATATATATATATATATATATATATATATATATATACACTATTTTTCTTTAGATTACTTCTATACGCCCACCAAAAATGAAGAAAAAAGGGAAAAATCCAAACCAAGATTCTGCTAGTGAGATCGTTCCATCAATCATTGTTAAAGTACTTAAAAATGATTACCAAAAAAACATTGGAATTCACATTTTCTCAGACTGAGCATACACTTACATGTTTCCATGTTAGTGATATGATTAACAAAATGTATTGCATGCAGAGAAATGAAAAGTACACATTCCTTCCTTCTGTTACTAACACAAGTCATGTTCAGGGTAATGTTATTTTCCCTGCATTCGGAAAGAGGCACAGTCAGGATTTTTTTTTTTTTCGATATATCGAAAAATGAAAATTATGTTGAATTATCTTCACGTCGATATCGGTGCCCTATTGTGACATCACGAACAGCTACTGTCAGTAGTCTTCCAGCGATGACGTCACATGAATCAAGTTAACCAAAACTTTCACAATTCATAACTTTTGAACGGATCGACTTTCCGATTGTTCTCATACTTCACTGTAAGTACAAGTTATTATACATGTATTAGCAAAGTTTCAGTGCCAAGCGTACGGATACGAGGGTCCGGATATGAGGTAAATGAACAGGAACGGAGGATCTCGTTATAAAAGGATTCCCCTGTAGAATGCACCAATATTTTCTAAAGGTGATTACGGATAATTCCAACGCAGCACGCAATAGCACATTCATTACCATCGATTTTCGTTATTTCGTATACGCGATCCCAAATCCCAGATGCTCAGTATTACGTCAAATTAATCTTAGTCAAACTGTCCTTTGACTGCAGATGTAGCATAATAATTATGCACGGGTTACTTTTCTAAGTCAGTGCAATGAACTAGATTCTCGGTGAATGGTGATCATGTTTAATCTCGTCAATCTTGCATCATACATGAATTTGCATCAACCCAAATGAGACTAATAAATCGTTCTTCCCGAGTGAAATTGGTGTTAAACTTCTGATCTTGATACAAGATATTTACCTCAGGAATAATAAGAGTAAAAATTCAGACATTTACGGGGATGATATTGAGACTTTTTGAAAATAAAATCGGAAATAAAACATTTTAGGTGATTTTGATACATGAAAATAGCAAAATGTGTACAGACTTGAGAAAAAAAAAATCTGAAATCAAATTTAAATCTAAAGAATATCATTTTCAGCTGTCAACGTTACAGCCTTCGTCAGCGGAATGACCTGTTCTCGCTTTGATCATGTGACGGGTCGATCGCAAGCCGGTCATAGACTTTATAGCACCAATTTCAGTTGAATTTCCAGTACAGATGAGCTTCTACTCTGTTATTCCCAAGTTGTTGTTGTTTTCATACCTTACATCATGAGTAGGGCATGGGGCCACAGGAAGTGCTTATAGCAGAAAAGGAAGATCATGTATACACGTATTACAAAGTAGTCCACACATTCACATGTACATCTTTTTTTTAAAGTAATCTTTATTTGATTTCACTCAATTCATGAATATTGTATAAATCATAAACAATCACTTTAAATGTGTATAAAACATGTAAATAAAAATTTCCAAAAAAAAATCATCATTGATTTGAAAACACATTTACATACGTCATGATAAAAGATGATTTTCTACAGAATGAAATAAGTTATCAAAATACAGTACTCATGGTTTGTCCTAATCCGTCCAACTCCTCCCCATCATTCATTACCACCCCATTCTCATATACCCAGAGTTAACTTCCCACCCCACATACACATTTACACACACACATTTATATCGTCAAAACATTTAATGTTCCTGTTTTAAAACCTTAACATCATCACAGTAAAAATAAAGTGATGCAAATACCACTTTTACCCCGTGGAAGACTAGTCCCTAGCATATCAGTAGGTAGAGTATCTATGGGAAATGTGGGTTACAGCAATATCAGCTCCACTTCAACAGGGTAAGGAAATCATCGCTGTTCTTACTTCTTTTTTTTCCTCCTCCTCCTCCTCTTGGGGTAGGTTGTTCCACTGCCTATCAATTCATTCTATTTGCCATAAATTATCAATAAACTTTTATTTTAACAATCACTTCTTAATTCAGTCTAGCCTGGATTTTCCAACAGTGAGATAGGTAGAGGGAAGGTTAGAGGGGAAGAGATAAAGGGTAAAAAAAGATGCTTTCATACATACTCAAACACATACACAAACACATATACACGCATGGATTCCCAAGTGGTTTTACATCCAAGGATTATGGATCTGTTTCTTGTGTCTAACGTCTGAGGAAACAACTGATGATTATTAAACCCACAAAGAACAAATGCTCAAAAGGACATCGACATTTACAACACGCAGGTTCCCAAACGGGAATAAGAGAGTTAAAGTACTGACAACCAAGGACTAATTGCACATAAAATCATTTCTGAAAGCAAAGGCAACACATCATTTTTTTCACATGATCTGTGAAGATTTTTTTTTTTTTTTTTTTTTTTGCATTCAAGACTGCCGTTTGGCATAAAACATGTCATTCACACAAGGGGGTACCACTCCATGAGTATAGGACAGTAGAGTAAGAACACCTTTGTACCATTTCCAGTAATATTCATAATCAGAACAAAGTGATGTCTGTAGTGCTGATATGATTTGATAGTTTGATGAGGTCTGCAAAGAAGGGCAACATTTCTGGCTCTAAGTAACAGAAGAAGAAATGAAATGAAATCTACTTTTACCTTTAAAAATAATTGATGCATGAGATACTGCTAACTTTATCTTTTGCATACATTACAGAATTGGGACTTGTATGACAATTTTGCAAGTGGTTGAATTTGCAATCAAGAACCCCACTGATAGAATGGTGAAGAACTATTGTCACTTTTCTAGAGAAATGTTAGCAATTTCCCACCTCAGAAATGATAGTCAATGCATAAAACAGACCGCAGGAGACAGTATTTTTGCAAGTTGCTCGTTTTAAAAATACTTGTCATGATATGAATTGGGAAATTCACGGAAAGAAACAGTTCATTAAACATACCTTGTAAATTGTAATGCACATCACAAGGGCAAAGTCTGCTCTTACTGTGAATGGCAATATTGCAGTCTTTTAAGTCTATCCACCTTTTCAATAGCTTTTAGTTTCACGCAGTGAATAAAAACAAAAACAACTAGAAATGTCGCTTTGGCGACTGGTATGCCTCCGCCATAATGCATGATTTTCCCAATAGGTCTAGATAGTACATGTTGACACTGTGTGATTACATTTTCACAAAATTGGCAAAATATTGGAATGACAAGTTTGTCACAAATGTGTTGAATGTTCACCTTCCTTGACGTAGGTTTAATTGGATGAATAAGAGAGCATGTATCTAGGGATTTAAGGACTTTAACTTGACTTTGACCCATTCACACATTTAGGCATTGAGTAATCTTCAAGGTACAGGTGTGGAGAAAAAGTGCAATTTCTGAATTGAATAGTAAATTGTTACCATTTTCATCTGGCCCTTGACCCTAAAATTCATAAGATAATTACTTTCAGGTAGAACATGCATAATATGTACTAAGTTTCAAGGTAACTTGAGCCACTTCCGAGATATGGAGTAAAAAGTTAGTTCAGCACTTTCACTTGATCTTTGACCTTTTGACCTTTGAGGCAAAAAGAGAAAAAAAAAACTTTCCAGAGAATTTCTATTAGGTTACACATGCATACACCAAGTGTAAAAAAATAACCCTGCTGGCATTGCATAAATATGAGGGTAATAGTAAAATTGTGAAGTCTTGCACTTGACCTTTGACCCCTGACCTTTGACCCCATGAACCCTACATTCCCTAGATAATCACTTCCAGTCAGTACATGTATATACTACAGTTAAACTCGCCTAAGTCGACGTCGCATGTGTCGAATAATCGCGTAAGTCGATGATTTTAAAAAGTCCTGATTTTTCCCCATTGAGGTACGTGTATTAATTCACTCACAAGTCGAATTTTGTAAGTCGAATACTCGCCTAAGTCGATGAAATTCCAAGAACACTTTCACAGAAAAACCATTGAATTCACTGTGCCTAAGTCGAATAAGATTTTATTGTGTAATAAATCACTGTCATTTATTATTCATTATTTATTACTCATCAATATTTTGTTTGTCAGATGAGTTTGAGGTGACAAAAAAAAAAATGATCTAAAATCAAAATTCAAAGTGATCGCATGGGATCGTTTAACTCTCTTCGTTTTTGAAAGTCCGCTGGTACAGCCCTGTCAGCTGTCGCGCTACGTACGTACAGCGTTCGTACAGTACACATGCGTTCATTTACATGTACAGTATTGAGCTTGCAGTGTACATGTAGCTTGGCATTTGCAGCGCTGTGCAGTGGAGTGGTATAATGGATGAAGCTGCTGAGTTTTCAAAACGGAAAGTAGGGGGAAAGTTACGGGCACGGGTAAATCAGAATTGCACCTCTACACGCATTTCAAACCACGGTATGGTAAACTGGAATCAATCACTGCTCAAATATCGTTCATATTCACTTCCCCAAGGTTTAACAAGGGTGTAAAGTAATCGGACCTGTGCCAATACTAATGCACTGTCCATGCAAAGTTAGCCGCGGCCCTGCTGGGCGACCCGTGCTGCGGCACACCGCTCCAGCTCTCGGCTCCACAGTAGACAACATACATGTACATTAAACATACATGTATGTACCTGTGGTGAAACTGTAAGTCGATTTTTTTCGACTTACGCACAAGTCGAAAATCGCCTAAGTCGATGTGTTTTGCTCAGTCCCGAGAAGATCGACTTATGCGAGTTTAACTGTATGTTCCATGAAGATACCTTGAACAATTTTCCAAGGTACGGAGAAAAAAAAGAAGTTTTAACATTTTTACTTGACCTTTTGACCTTTGACCTTTGACCTCATGACCTAAACTTTCACCAGAGAATCTTAATTGGGTAATACATGTATACACTAAGTTTCAAGAAAATATCTTCAGGCATTCAATAGATACATTTGTATGGTGGAAATAGTGAAATTTTATGTATTTGACCCTGACCTTTTGACCTTTGACCTTTGACCTCATGACCCAAACTTTCACAAGAGAATCTCAATTGGGTAATACATGTATACACTAAGTTTCAAGAAAATCTCTTCAGGCATTCAATAGATATGGTGGAAATAATGAAATTTCATGTATTTGACCCTGACCTTTTGACCTTTGACCTCATGACCCAAACTTTCACCAGAGAATCTTAATTGGTTAATACATGTATACACTAAGTTTCAAGAAAATATCTTCAGGCATTCAATAGATATGGTGGAAATAGTGAAATTTTATGTATTTGACCTTGACCTTTTGACCTTTGACCTTGAGCATGTGCACCCAAAAGTTGATAGGCACAACTTCACCCCCTAATACACATACATGCCAAGTTTCATTAGGATACCTCAACAGGTTTCGATAGTTACCTTGTCCACAAAATTCATTACGGACGGACGGAAGGACGGACGGACGGACGGACAACCCGAAAACATAATGCCTCCGGCACCACTTCGTGGCGGAGGCATAAAAACAATGCTTAGCATTTATATCCACACGTCATAACATGACCACAAAATGAAGAAAGAATTAAATACAAAATACAGGACATATTGTGCTTTTATAAATAACTTGTGCCAATGACGGAAGGTTTGCTACTCAGTAAGCTAGGCTGTACCTGAGGCTAGGCTTACCTTCATCCCTGGTCACTTTTAACCTGTAAAATCCTGGGGTCATCTTTGTGCCCCCACTCATTTGGCAACTTTACATTTTCCTGCATAACCTATACCAGATGGACGATCAGACGGAATGGCTGATTTCATTAAATCTGCACAAAATAATAATAAAAAAGAAAAACAAATTTGCCAATTTGAATATTCTAAAATGAGTTGACAGATGAGGGATCAGGTTATGAATTTAATGATTTAGAGGTTTTTGGGTAGTTTGCAAACAGAAATAATGATTGGTTCATGACCACTATATTGTATGGGAATCAAATGAGAGAAATTATTTTAATTTACCCGATGAAATAGTATATGTGAGTGACCAAACTTACAATAAATAGATACAGCCTCAAACCATAAAATGCAATTTTTGCAAGATTTTATGAAATAATAGCTTTCAGTAATTATAATTTTTTTTAACCTGATGCACAGTTTGGAAAAGAACAGTTTAAAACATTGCTGTAAATTTTAGCCCTGTATTTCAGATGCTTTGAGCATAAAATGGTACCAAACCCTAGATACAACCTTAGCTCCAATATCTTTTCTTTGTGCGGGGGGCAGGAGTTGGAGCAGACACATTTCTGTGTCAGAAAAAAAAAAGTGGAGAAAAAAAATAAGAGAAAGAACTTTCCTTGTTTGCTGAAAATTGGGTGAAAATTATTGTCATTACTTTCAACTTGGTAACATCACCCTCAAATAAAATCTATCACATTAAAACAGTGGGTTACATTTAATGACATTATTCTGAAAGAAAATTTCTCAATCTCTGTTTAAAGATATATACATATACATCTACAATTTTTTTGGCAAAACTTGAATATGATATGCATCTTAAAATTTGCCAGAGATCAGCATTACCAAATACTGGTGACAAGACATTTAGCTCCAGCGACAATTGCTCTGGTCTTATTCTCTCCAAGGACTTAGGCTTAGGGTTAGGGTTGTGATAGGGCTTTAGGTTTCGTTTGATGTGAAGGTTAGGATTAGGGTTAGGGTTATGTTTGTGGGTAGGGGTTTTAGGTTTAGCTTGGCGTGCAGATATTTTATGGGAGCAATCGTCGCAGGAGCAAATGCCATGGAACCTCAAATACTGTTATACACTCAACTACTCATGATTTAATCTAGAAAGGCACAGAGTAAGGGGGGGGGGGGGGCTAAGCCCACAGACCTTACAGTGTTTTCCAACAAAAAAGAAGTTCTTTAACTTATATTTCATCAGAGAAACACTGTGACATATCAGATTGTCCTGAAAATTAAACAGGTATCACAGGAGAATGGTGAGAAGGGTAATGGCTCCCTGCAAAAACTCCTGAACTGTACCCGCACATCTGTACTTCATGGGATTATCAATTGCTGAATGGTCTCTTGGTCATGAACCTGTCAATCATGTCAAAGCTCCTCTCTGGTTGGTCATAGGGGAGTAAGTGACCACCCCCTCTGACCACCACCTGCAGAATGAGAGAGAGAGAGAGAGAGAGAGAGAGAGAGAGAGACAGTGTGTTTACACCTGTTAATCCATCCCTGACTTAACATTCATTCAACCCTTTAGCAACTGAAGATTCCGTACATAATGGCCTATTGTTTCTTAGAGGGTACAGCAATATTACAGATCAGCAATTGAAGAAGTCTGGCTAGCGCAAACATTTTTTGATATGTGACACTAGTTTGCAATCATTGGCATATTATACATCATCTGTTCTGCCATATCTGACCTCATTTTAAAGGGTGTGTACAGTTCTGGTTGAGGTGAGGATTTAGCTTTCAACAATTTGCGAGATATTCAGAAACCACTCAATGAGATGTCAAAGAGCATGCAATTCTAAGGGGTATCAAAAGTTTATTTGATGAAAATCGGTTTTGAAATGGCTGAGATATCCAAAAACAAGGTGAAACAAAGAGATCCTAAGAAAAGGCGTAGCCTGTCGCCTTTTATTATTATCACTTTTTTGGATATCTCAGCCATCTGAAAACCAATTTTCATCAAATAAACATTGGATCCTTCTAAGAATTACATGCTCTTTCATATTTCATATGAGGTTTCTCATTATCTCACTTAGGAATGTTTAAAACATGAATCCCCACCTCAACCAGTACTGTACAGTCCCTTTAAAGTCCTGTTAACCTTTGGGACCAGTGATTTTTTTTTGTTTAATGCTCAAGATATCACTTTTGATGCATGTGTGTAGGTCAGTTGTATCACAAAACATCCTACAAGTGTACCATATGAAATTGTTGCAATGAAGTCTAAAATATAAGGAGGTATCACTATTTTTCTCATTAAGCCATAACTGCAGACGGTTTAGTCTGGAACCATTTTTATTATAACTCTTGTTCACATTTTTTCTTTCATCTGCAAATTATAGATTATGCCTTTAATCAAGTGTGTCACATCAAAATAGAAAGAGTTTCTCTCATTCTCACCTGATAGAGACCCCTGACATTCCTGACATAGCCTGCGACTTCCGTGTCACTTGGGTTCACCTTCCAGATTGTCTTGTTGGCATTGAGGTACTCTCTCTGACCGTCCCACTGCAGGACATGGAGAAAGTTCTCGGTCAGCGTAGCACCGACTATGATGTCCAGCTGACCACTGTAGAACATGCACTGTGCGGGGTGAGGTGGACAAAGCAGAGATAAAGACAGAGAGGAATGAAACATATGTTTTTCTATATATGGTTGTTGATATTTATTCAATGTACCACATTCTATTATTCAAATATGCCTTTTTTGCCTGCTCATAAATGATTGCTACTTTGTAAGAATTTTGTATTATTTGGATAAAAGACAAACAAAATGAAATAAAAGTGAGGTGAAAGAGAAAAGGGTGAAAACTAGGAGCAAAGAGCCAGATATAGACCTGTTACCATAGTGATGACCAGAGAAAGAGAGAAAGCGAGATAGAAACAATTTCAGTAATGACAATAGGGGAGAAAAGTATATTGAAAAAAAAAAATTATATATATATGATGACAATAGAGAGAAGGGAGAGAGAGGGAGAGATAAAATATACACAATGTAGTGAAGACAAGAGGGAGAGATGAAATATACACAATGTAGTGAAGAAGAGAGTGAGAGATGAAATATACACAATGTAAAGTGAAGAAGAGAGGAAGATATGAAATATACACAATGTAGTGAAGAAGAGAGGGAGAGATGAAATATACACAATGTAGTGAAGAAGAGAGGGAGAGATGATGTATACACAATGTAGTGAAGAAGAGAGGGAGAGATGAAATATATACAATGTAGTGAAGAAGAGAGGGAGAGATGAAATATACACAATGTAAAGTGAAGAAGAGAGGGAGAGATGAAATATACACAATGTAAAGTGAAGAAGAGAGGGAGAGATGAAATATACACAATGTAAAGTGAAGAAGAGAGGAAGAGATGAAATACAGGCCCTACACAATGTACTGAAGAAGAGAGGAAGAGATGAAATATACACAATGTAGTGAAGAAGAGAGGGAGAGATGAAATATATACAATGTAGTGAAGAAGAGAGGGAGAGATGATGTATACACAATGTAGTGAAGAAGAGAGGGAGAGATGAAATATATACAATGTAGTGAAGAAGAGAGAGATGAAATATACACAATGTAAAGTGAAGAAGAGAGGAAGAGATGAAATATACACATTGTAGTGAAGAAGAGAGGGAGAGATGAAATATACACAATGTAAAGTGAAGAAGAGAGGAAGAGATGAAATACAGGCCCTACACAATGTACTGAAGAAGAGAGGAAGAGATGAAATATACACAATGTAGTGAAGAAGAGAGAGAGAGAGATGAAGTATACACAATGTAGTGAAGAAGAAAGGGAGAGATGAAATATATACAATGTAGTGAAGAAGAGAGGGAGAGATGAAATATACACAATGTAGTGAAGAAGAGAAGGACAGATGAATATACACAATGTACTGAGAAAGAGGGAGAGAGATGAAATATACCACTCAATGTAGTGAAGAAAAAAGGGAGAGATGAAATATACACACTGTAGTGAAGCAGAGAGGGAGAGATGAAATATACACAATGAAGTGAAGGGGGGATATGATAATATACACAATGTAGTGAAGAAGAGAGGGAGAGATGAAATATACACCAAATGTATTGATGAAGAAAGAAAGTCAGTTTGGTCCTCATTCTCTCTTCTCCCCTCTCCCCTTAACCTCCACCAACTGGTGATCCTTACCAGGGCATCATCCTAATCTTTGGTCCTCATTCTCTCTTCTCTCTGCCCTCCACCACCACCAACTGATGATCCTTACCAGGGCATCATCTTCATCTCTGGTCCTCATTCTCTCTTCTCCTCTCTCCCTTCTGCCTCCACCAGTTGATGATCATTACCAGGGCATTATATTCATTTGCTTATTTTATTTGTTTCTCTGTTGTCACTTGTATTGTTTTGCAATTGCCGAATAAATAATAATAATAATCATTGGTCATCATTACTCAGGCATCATCTTCATCTTTGGTCCTCATTCTCTCCTCCTCCTCCTCTCCCCTCCACCTCCACCAACTGATGCTCCTTACCAGGGCATCACCTTCTTTTTTGGTCCTCATTTTCCCCCTCTCCCCCTCCCCCTCCCCCCCCCCCCTCTCCACCAGCACCAACAGCTTCTCCTTACCCGGTAGTTGTTGGCCAGCACCACCACCCAGTCGATGACCGACTGGCAGATGTCCGCCCTCAGGTGGTTTTCGACCGCGGCTCCGTCGTTGTATGTCAGGTTGCCAACGTGAATGGCGCGACGAACCTCTGGCAGAGCAACATAATCGTTGTAGTAATTGGTGTCCACAGGTTGCTGTTTCATGATGATTGCGAGAACAAAAGAAGAACAAAGAATCATTTTCAATTTGTCACAAATAATTTTCAAAGTTCACTGCACATTGAATCCCCCATCCTGTCAAAAAGTGAATGAAGTTTTAATGATAGGTTAAGTAGTCAACATTAAAAGTATTTACTTGCCAAAATAATGAGATCTGAGTACAAAAACAAAACATGTGAACACATAGACACATAGGCATACATACACACTTCCTTCATTCATAAGTTTTATCTGCATGTAGTCATTGATTGGATAGCTTTTGGTATGTTCTCATTTCACAGAATCTAAAAGGGGCTTTCCCTGGAATACCAACATGAGCAAAAGTAAATGCATTCCTTACAGTTGATGTCATGTAATTGTAGTAGTTATCTGATCCAGTGGCATTGTAGTAGAAAGTTGGGTATGGCCACAGGTCTCCATTCAGCAGCTCATCAAATTGCTGGAAATACAAAAGAGACCGTAAAAATGTTGCATTTCAAACACAATACAAAGAAACTTTGACAATCTTGGAAATTATCTTGTCTGACTGCATGTTGAAATCATTATCATACACGATCATATAACTTCCAATATTTTACAGGATAAAGGAAATTACTTCCCATAATTTTTGTTATGTATTTACACAATTTAATTCATTATGATTTACAATATACTCTAGCATGTTTCAATATTTTCTAACTCACTGTAACCATTAACTCAACTCTAGAGCTGCCTAAAGGCTTGATTGACCCAGCAAAAATCAATGCATGAGGTGCTCATCACCATCAATTTGACAAAGGAAAGCTTGAAATATGAAACATGTGAATAAATCTATGATTTGAAAAGACTATGGCTTGCTGGAAGGAAAAAACAATCATTTGAATAATTATGTCCAAAAATTTTTGAACTTACTGTACACTCTGGAATAGAGCCTATCAAAATTTCACTTGAGTCATAAGTCTGCAAACAAACTCAAGGCAATAAAATAGTAGAACATAATTTTATCGTTACAGAATAACCATATCATAAGATTATTATATGAATATAGATTGGTACATACAGTAAACAAATATGAATACAGTGAACTTCACATTTATTCTATCCATGCATAATGGGGAAAATATTTGGCCTGCATGAAAGATAACTTCTGAATGAGTTGGGTTTTGTCTTCTGCACAAAAGAGAATGATCCAGGCACTTGTAGAAAGCCCTTAGGTTGAGTTTTCAACTTGCACTAGGTTTGCTTGAGTGAGATTGTAAGCACTGGCACGTGGCAGGTATTGACTCATAGGAAGCCAATCATTGGACATAAGATATGGTGTACCTGAAAAGCTTCCATCCATTGTTTCTGAGCTATGTACATGACTCCCTTGGTGGTGTAAAGGTCAACAACCTTTTTCTCCTTCTTGTCAATCTGGCATGTTTGGAGCATGAGATCTCCATACTCAGAGAACATCTGCAAGATGAGAGACATATGACAGATGAGAGATATATTCAGAGATGAGAGATATATTCAAGATGAGAGATATATTCATAGATGAGAGATATATTCATAGATGAGAGATATATTCATAGATGAGAGATATATTCATATATGAGCGATACTGTATATTCATAGATGAGAGATATATTCAAAGATGAGAGATATATTTATTTTGTATAGGGGTACTCTCAACAAGTTCAGTTTAAAGTGGCAGTCACTCCAACATTTGTAAATGTTAACAAGAGAAATGCTAAGAACCCCCCCCCCCCCCCTCCGAGATTATGGTTGAATATTCTTAGTTGTATTATGTTGACATTGAGACAATAAAATAGTCCATGGAGGGCTAAAAAAACTTGGAAAAAAACAAACATATGCAAGAGAATGATACATGATTTAGTCTCCATGATAACCATTTAGTGAAAGTGAAATTTGGAACATTTGACCTTGACCTTCTGACCTTTGACCTTGAGCATGGGCGCCCAAAAAGTTAATAGACACAACTTCGCCCACTCATACATGTACACAGTTTCATTAGGACACCTCAAACAGTTTTTTAGTTACCTAGTATGCTTTGCGGATGGAAGGACAGACGGACGAACAACCCAAAAACATAATGCCTCTGGCAACACTTAGTACAGTGCACTCCCGTTATAACGAAATGCTCGGGACCGGCAGTTTTCTTTCGTTATAACGAAATTTCGTTATAACCGAACAAATACAATATATAACGAAAACAAGAAAACCACATATGTTCTGTTTGCTAAATACTTATCATACACTGGAAAGCTATGTGAAATGTGATGGGATAATTGTATCACAATAATAAACGCAAGTTCCCCTCAGAAACTGTGCGTGACACAAAGAGCGAACACACAGTGATGTGAAGCGTTCACCCATGCAGAGAAGCTATAAATACTTGTTCCGCTACGAATTTTCGAAAGCAATTCGCATTTCATTATAACGGAGCACATTTCTTTTGTTTTTCTTTGTCTGTGGCGCTCGGAAAAGACTTCGTTATAACGGAAATTTCGCTATAACCGTGTTCGTTATAAGCGAATTTTTTACCATAGACTTTAATGGTGATAATTTTGGGACCAGAAGATTTACTTCGTTATAACGAAATTTCGTTATAACCGTGTTCGTTATAACGGGAGTGCACTGTAGTAGAGGCATAAAAAGTCCTATCACCATGACAACCACAAGCACCTCTCATTCACCATCATTTCTATCACTATGAAAAGGTATTTGCTTCTTTCTTTCTTGGGTGATATCTACATGGAACTGTGGGAACACTCTTGAGTGACTGTTTCAGACAGGTTGACTCAGTCCCAGGGGTCCTCATAATTCAGGACAACCATGCATCATGGTGTACCAAACACTATCAACAATCGAGTTTATAGCTAGTAATGTCTCACCGAGTATGGATCGACCAGACCATCCCCTATGGCCATCCCTTGCAGGTTGATGTGGACTTTGGCTGTTGGGTTCTCCACGTGAATCTTGTAGCAGATGGCCGGCACATACTTCCCTGCATAGGACTTCAATACAAGACACCAAACTGGACTTTGAAAAAACTCAAACAAACAAACAACCATGGCACTTACTACTGTGTACTCAAGTTATAACAAACATGGTTATGACAACATTTCTAATACAATAAACTTCAAGGCCCACAATGATCATCTACATTGTAGATATCCTTTTATACTTTAAAGGTAGGGAATCCATTTGCATGCCTTAAATGAAGAGTTGTATAAACACAGTGGTATGTTGAAGAGAGTATCATTTTAGAAACTCCCATAAAGTATTGAAAGTGGAAGGTAACATTTAGTACATTTTTATTGACCGTTAGATTTTGAATTGAATTCTTTTCGGGGCTCACCGTAAATTCCAGTACATTACTAGGCTACCTTTGCAGACCCATGCACTGCATGTGTGTCCATCATGTATATTTTGTGAATAAAGTTCATCAAAACTTACAAACATTTCTATATACATTCTTGCCACACACTCTATATGTTATTACATCAGCTCTTATACTTTTAGATTTGTGTTTATAGATAAAAAATACAGAAGACTGCAACAAAAAGGCTTAAGTGTGGCTGACACACAGAACTACTGAGTAGTTGAGTTTTGTGCATTATTCAAATTGTAGATAACTGTTGACTTCCAAATTTCTAAGTAGTGGCCTAAACAAGTCCCCTGAGGTTCATATTTAATGTTTTGCTGCATTTTGGGAGTTCTGTAAAAGGTATCCCCTACCTTTAACTGGCAAAATATAATAAAAAGAAAAACAACTGCTGGTCCTGAAGAATTTATAATAATGCGAGTAGCCTGTATTTGATTCAACTGTTGTCATGGATATATGCAGCATCACAAGAACAAAATATAATAATTTGGTGAAAATTTGAACAAAATCAGATAAAACAGGGCCCAGCATCACATCGTCAAGAAAAGAATGACAACTTTAATGTAAGAAAATCACATTATTACAGAGCATTAACTCATGACACTAAATTGGCCCCAACACCGACCATGAAAACTCAGAAAATGAGAGATCAATTTTGATAAGCAAATTCGTGCACGCGCAGAACACATTTTTTTCTTCCTCTGAATGTCCACATTGAGAAAATCTAAAGCTCCCTAATATCTAGACAAGTTAAACAGTAACATATCCTCGCTGGGGTGACAAGACCTCGTATCTCAAAAATGTCAAAAAATCTGTTTTTAGCTTAATGGTCAAATAATGGGTCAAGTGATGTCTTGGCCAAATCCTAACTGTCTTACTCCAAAAATGAAGCCACCATGACATGTCAAAGAGAAGGCTTTCCCATTCACTATAGTGCTTTGGCCGCCATGTTTTTTCGCTCTCCTGAACATTCGACAATTTTGAGATACGAGGTTTTGTCACCCCAGCGACGATATATCAAATGACATTGACATTTTCTATACAGCACTTCGTTTTTACTTTTTTTTACGATGTAATGTTTCAAAGGCAATTCAACTTCTTGCATCTTATATTTATAGGAATTACACCTTCTTCACAACCTCTTCATAATACTTGAGCAGTACCAAGAAGATGATATCTCTTAAAGAATGGATGGAATCTATGACTCTCATGCTAACCAAACATATAAACTTGGACACACTGTCACATGAATATGGCACTTCTCTCACAGTGCCCTGTATGACCCCATGTTAGATTTAATACACCCATATGTTTCTTTTGTCTTATCACTTTCAGTGAAAATAACTGTCTCACAGGGGTAGGAACTAGTTTATGCTCCGAAATAACGCACAAAAGGAAAAATATGTATCAATTAAACAAAGTGAGTCAATCCAAACAATATGAAACAAACTTCTGGATCTTACCTCTCCTGTGGCATAGAATTCATTCTTCTGATATTTAGGAAAGAGCTGGAAGAACTGGGTCAAGGCACTGGAAAAAGAGAAAGAAGACAAGAAAAAGAAGAAGTTTAAGACAGGGAGAGATCCATATGATCAATGTTTATATGATACTATAATCTAGAACAATAATACTACAGCAATATCATGTCATGTTTTGACAACATCTAGAAGTAACAAAATAACAAATCTGTATGATATACAATCAGGATAAGATGATAACATTAACAATTACCAATTTCCTGATCTTGCTTCAAAAGTCTTTTTATTATTATTTTATAAAAAAAAAATGAATGAGATGAAAAGCCGTGAAAAGATTTAGGCTTTCAGCACCTGAATCTCATCATACAAGAACAGTGAGAAAATACGTACTTGAATATGATTACACACACAAAACTTTACTGCATCTCATTACATACCAAATCTCATTTACTTGTCAGTCACACGTTTGACTGCATGACATCTTACCTGTATAAATCTCTGGCTACATCCTCTTCATTGTTTGCATAGCCATCATCACTGTCAGTGAAGCTAAATCCAGTCCCAACCTAATCGAGAAAAAATATTTACAGATGAAATCATCAAATTGGCAACATCAATAAGAAAACCCTCACACAATCATATTTATAGTAAATAGGAGAGCACGTCTCCTTCGTTGATGACTTGGTCAGCATTGATATGAGCGAAGACAAATATTTTCCTAATCAGATATTTAAAACAAACACTCTGCAAATTGGCAAAATTTCACACACAAAACAATCACAACTTCCCAGTATCTAGTCTACGTCACAAGGTAAGGTTGACAAAATTTAGATACAAGGCGGTGTATACAGTCCTTACGAAATCACATATTGGAAAATTTTCACAGCATGAAGATGGACACCATGAGTCGCCTGGTGAGTCTCAGCTTGAATATGACCTCAAACTCGTAAGAACTGGTCAAGCTAAATAGGCGATAGAAAATCCAAACTCCAGGGTTGCTACTTTTCTCAACCCCCCCCCCAAAAAAAAAAAAAAAAGTAAAATAGACACATTAATTGAAGCAGACTGTATATTCATTAGAGCACATTGATTCAAAATCTCCTTTGTGCATTAAAAAACAAGCAGAATTTCAAATTCCATAATCAATGCTAAGACAATATTATTAGCTTAGCAAGAAAGCTGGCACTCTCATGAAAGTACATTCTACTCCTAATATTGTATTCCAACTACTACTGTTATACCCAACAGTTCTTTAAGGTCATGTCATGTTTTCATGTACACCTCCAATGCGCCTCATGACAGGAAAATGAAGAAAAACAATATCAAATTGAAGAAATATGGGCCTACAAAAACTTTACAAACACCATTTTCACTTCCTCTCATGCTCCAAAATTTTAGATTATCTTTAATGAACAATTTTTCCTTCCTATCCTTACAAAATTCAATGTTGCTGATGCAAAACACATGGATATTGATTCATGCAACTTTTTTGGGTAATGCACTGTTACATATTTCCTTCCCATTCTTATGGAATATGATGTATAGACACACTTTATGTCGATTCTGCGTGCATGACTTCCAAAGTAAAATGATTTATGATACTCACTGGGTTGTCGATATACAGCATGGAGTACTTATTGGTCCATGCCCACTTTCTTGGCTGCACTGCAGTAAAGAGCAAATACAAATACAAAAACACAAAATTCACACAAATTTGGTAAAAAGGCAAATATCTGCCCTCATTTACTCATCTGTCTCACAAATTAAAACACATAGATGGACAGAAAAATATAATACACACTTTTGCAACTGAGAGTATCTGTGTACATAGTTTAGCATCTCAAAAAAAAAAAAAAAATATTCATGCATTGTTATTTTCTTGCTAAAACAGTTGAGTGTGAAAATGTACACATCATGAAATAATCCCCTCCCCCTATCCTGGAAGCACTTCAGCACCTACAACACTACACACTTTGAAGTGTTTCACATCAGTCTTACATTTGAGGTCCTTGGTAACCAGGAACGGACCATTCTCAGCAAAGAGTCCAAACAGAGATGATCCTCCAGGACCACCCTGTAACCATAGCAACACCGGAGCAGAGGATGGATTGGTCTATGGAAAGAGGAAAAGAATGAGACGTATCTGATATCACATGGCATAAAATAATAATGCATTTTAATATCAGTGAAATTTGTTACCGTTTGTTTGTTTGGTTTTATTTCTGCATTTTTCATCATTTCGATTCAAAGTAACATCATGAATTTAAAAAAAAAAATATTTTCAATACAAAATAACATTATCAATAATATTTTTCAACATTGCGAACAAGGGAAAATACTGTACAAATACCGTTTACAGAGGAATAAGCATATTCAAATCTGCTGCAGTAAAGTGGTATCAAAGCCTAATTGTATTTAACTATTATTATAATCAGGCAAGAAGTGTTTTGTCCTAATTCTTCCAAATTTTCATCCAATAGTAACAGAGTCTTATTCAAGTTCATATATTCATACAATTATATGCATCTGGAATATCAATTCAGTTGAATATATGTGACAATTTAAGTTCAACAGGAATGTAATGAAAATAGAAATAGTATTAGCCATAGCCTGTCTGGATGAAGAACAGAAGGATATTTTAAATCAAACCCATTGACCTACGCACACTGTTTAAAAAAATAAAAAAATAAAATAACAATATGCGTATGAACAAAGAAATTGTTAATTATGGTGTCTGCACAACTGGAACTATGACAATCAATGGTTTTTGCAGAGGATTTGTTGTTGTTGTTGTTGTTGTTGTTGGTATTTGTTTTGCTATTTTAAGACTAGAAGCTAAAATTTACCTGAGCAGGAAAGAACCAGAAAAACATGGAGCTGTTGTATGTTGCATTTACAGTCAAGAAACCTGGAATAAAAACGAAAAACAAGAAAACAAGAAATTTATCAGAGCAGATACTTGTGAAGCATCTGATTTGGGGTCATTCTCCAGAGCTAGTGAATAACAAATACCATTGCATATATCCATCTAACAGCACACCTGTGATATAAAGCATTTTAATACTTACTATACAAAACCCCCCCCCAAAAAAAAAATACATATACACACATATGAATTTCATGACATAATGATGATAAGGAGTCAGTGTGGCATAACAGATATAACTATGGACTAGCAATCACGTCAATTCAGTATATGCTCATTTTCAAAGAATCGCATCTCTGTGCAATTACAATGTCCTGGTCCATTGTTTGAGACCTTAAAGGGGAATTTTCCCCAAATATATATGATGATTGTCTGAATGTAGCAATATTGGTAAAGCACATCAGCGAAGTTGGAGAAAAATCTGACAGTCGTTTCAAAAGTCAAGCGTTTTCCAAGTTTCAGTGTAGCCCTTGCTGGATGAGGGAACTATAACAGCTTGTGACATTAATGAAAAACAATAATTTAAAGAAATTATAAAGAGAATTCCTCAGAATTTCTTCTTTTTTTTCTGAAAAGTACTCATTCCTCTGACTTGTTGCTGATACATTAATGGTAATGCCATTCCCCCTGTTATCTGAAAGAGGTGCATCAAGTGCTCCTTCTTAATGCTAGAAAAATGAAATTTTGTGAAATATTCTCTATATTTTCTGCATATGGTTGTTCTGCAGTGATGTCATGAACTGTTGTATAATCTTCTCATCCAGCAACGGCAGAACCGAAACTGTAAAAATTCATAACTTTTGATCAGATTGACCCGTTTCCCTCAATATTCAGTGATGTGTTCTACTAATATTGCCACAGTCAGTCAATCAACAAGTATATTTGGAAAAACTTCCCCTTAGGGTCAAAGCCTCTGAACCTCACCTGAGTAGCTCTCTATGTCTGTTCCAACCAGAGTTCCAACACGACTCAGGTTTTGTCCTGCAAAGTGACAGAAGAAAAATAAATATAGGTATGTTCATAACTATATTAAATAAACCTGATCTCCCAAGAACTTCACTACACATTATTGCTACATTTCACTGCCTTGTATACAGAGTATGATTTTTTACACATGGGAAAAGGGTGACTAATAATGTTGGTCAAATACAATTAACCCGTTAAGGATGATTCCCAACTATATTCGGACAAGCGTCTATGGGAAATGCGTGTTGTAGCAAAATCAAACCGTCCTCAACAGGTTAAAACAAAGCTTGATGTTTGGAACTTTTTACATCTGGTTTCACCTGTCCCAAGTCTGTTGTACCCAACCAACATTGAGAGAACAATTTCCGCCGGAACTCTACTGACAATATGTAATCCATCTCTCTAGTAGGAATACTGAAACTTGTTATCTCTCTTGAATGCAACCTCTCCCAATAAAAATGGGCACAACAAATCAAAATAGAAAACAAACTCAACTTTAATAAAACATCAGAAAATTACTTTGTTGTCAATGTTTCATCCTTCACAAATTCCTGAATAGATAAACCCAAACGATTACTGTATGCTATGCAGTTTAGTCAACATTTGTTGCACTTGACCCCATGGAAGACTAGCTACTGCAGCTGAATATGAGCTATCCAGCCATCCTCTCAGAGGGGAAATGAAACAAACAAAGCAAAGACAACACTTTTTGCAAAAATGCATTGGATTTATGCTATGTACAAAGCTGACAAAAATACAGAGTAATATGTTATTCTGTAACACCCCTGTCTATGACAATCTTATGGTGCTGACTGTCAAAAAATACAGTTAACCCGTTCCATACTGAATTCTGTATTGCCCGTAGACTAAATATGCAGGTCACCAGGTTCCCATACAGAATGGGCTAAGATGATTTGGTTTGGTCAATTTACCTTTCTCAATCTGGCCAGACTCAATGTAGGGTGTCAGAAAGAGTGGTTCCCCAGGGTCCACACCTGTTCGCTTGGCATATGCTGGAGGGTTGGGATGAAACATCTTTCTCAATGCACTGATGCCTGCCACAGAGGGCGCTGTGCTCATGACGGCCAGCAGCACAGCAAGGCAAAAAATGCTCATCTGATTTCGAGGGGTCGCCATAGTGACAAGGCATACAAACCTGTTGTAAAAGGAGAAAAATGACAAGAAACCCAAACCACATGAAAGCATGAATTTTACGGTTCAAGCTAAAAGCTCTTCAGGTCTACACTACCTGCAGAGGCTGTAACTGCGACCAGCCACATACGCGTAGCGTATTAAATGCGTATGGGGCTGGTCGCCGCGCAGTAACACTACACTACCTGTTACTTTAACCCGTTGAGGACGAGTCCCAAGTATACTCGGGCAAGCGTCTATGGGAAATTTGTGTTGTAGCATATCAAAATCAAACCGTCCTCAACAGGTTAACTACCAAAGGTGCAAGGATTGGCTTGCTGTTGAGACGAAAGAGAAAAAAAGAAGTATTACACTTTCTGATTACATTGCTCCTTGCATAACAATAAGAAACAGTCTCAGCAATGATCTAGAGATCTAGTTGCCTTGAACCTTGAATGGATCCTATCTATAATCCCTGCAGCAGCTTGTACAAAGCTAAACTGGGATGAACAGTGTGATGGCGTTACTGGCACTATTTACAATAAAATGGCAAATGCATGCAGGGGCGGATCCAGGAATTCTGTAAAGGGGGGCGTAACTATTATTTTTGGAGCCACTTCCGGGTTTCATTTCATTTTTTTCTTTTTATTTCTTTTGTTTTTACCGATAAATAAAGGGGGGGGGGGGCGTGCGCCTCCTGCGCCCCCTTCTGGATCCGCCACTGTGCATGGAAGTAAAATTAAAAATCAAACTGTCCCGCTTTACCTACACTAACTAATTATGGCATTTTGGACCCTGCAAGATGCAAGACTAGATAGAGTCTGCAGCCTTCTGATTATGTGATTATTGGTAGAGCAGCCTTCTGGAAGGTATCAACATGCAACAGTAGTTGCAGTGACAGCATTGTATGGTAAGTGGTTCCAGATCCATACAGTACATGTACGTGGATAGAAGAAATATTTGTGGGGGTCAATTGTACCTTCATATTGTTCAGGAATTAAGTATTGAGTTTGTGGTTACATGGTTGTGTCTGCCTAATAACTATATTCAGCGGGCTGGAGAGATGGACGGCAGAAGTGAGATGTTGACAAAATTGTAGTTGACTTTAGGAATTAGAATTATAAAACCTTTTTGTTTCACTGCATAATATTCTCTTTAAACGTACTTTACCTTTTCCCGAGACTCTGGAAAAAAGCTGTAACCTAGTGTTGTCACAGCAGTCGGGCGTCCGGCGCCCTGCACTGCATTAGGGAAATACTGCACCATAATTGTCCATAACAAAATTACTTACCTGCAGAAATCACTTCCTCTTTTCTGTACGATGGATTGGACAATATTGCGCTGGTATCGTTGGCGTTGCCAATATCGCCTGCCCTGCTGACAGAAACGTTCTCGTTTTTCTCCACTCTGTCATTAATCAACCCCTTTGGTTGACAGACTTTTGGAGCTTTTAGTCTTTGGTCAGCAAGTGGTCAGTGGTTGCTCCGATGTGTAGCAGGACCAGACATAGACACACAATGCGGATAAGTCGCTTGCCTACCCACAAAGGGACATGTGACCAAAGTTCCTGATGTGTCACCTGACCTACTTTCCTCGCATCACGTGACTATCGGCAGTCCATGACCAACCATGGGTCGCGGTCGTGTTGAGTGGTGGGCCAGGGACGTCGGTTGGGGGGGGGGGGGGGGGGGGGGGGGGGGGGAGGAAGGGAGGGCAGTTGCCCCAATGAAAATATTGAGGGGGGGGGGGTAGGCAAACATATCATTTACCCCCCCCCCCAAAAAAAAAAAAAAAAAAAGAATAAAAAAAATATAAACATATTATTATATATAATAATAAATGTAATGGTAATAATTCCAGTGATGTGAAAATTTTCTTGCTTTTTTTTCCTCTTCTAGGCCTATATTATAGTACTTTTGAACATTCTTTTCATTTTCACTATGATTTCGATGATTATCAGAAGTAGGCCTAATATTTTGTGCATAACTATAATTACGAGGGTATCTATTCTTAAAAGCAGTGGGGCCACATAGGAAAAGTATAAGTATAGGCCTAAAAGATCATTAGACATGTGCTCAAATTTATGACAGAAAAACAGGACTACCACTTCACTCGCTCTCCGCGGGAGGATTCACGGCGGAGAATGTTTATTGTAGGCCTATACCCAATGTTCAATAAAACATGGAATTTCTTACTCACCTTCTTTACCCGTCTGTTTGCGTGATTCTTTTCAATAAGAATGACTGAGAATGACTTCATTTATCGATTCCCATCGATTTCATGAATACTATAATAGGGGGAGTTTGGTCTTATTGTATGAAAGTGACAAATATCAAAATTGAATAGAATAAAACACATTTTGCTCGTACTGAGTACTGGAAAATGTATACTGGGTATAACCCATAGGTTCAAGCAGAACATTTCCTTTCATATATGGATTCAGCGAATGCAGACATATCTTTGGAAATATCAATGAAAATAAAGGAAAATACTCACTTTTAGGACAAGCCCACCTTCATACATGTGGATTGAGTGAATGCAGTATATCAGTAGAACACATTGAACAATTGGGGAATCGGACAATCCGTTCAAAAATTATGAATCTTTGAAGTTTCTGCTCAGTCACTGCTGGATGAGAAGACTAAAAATGCAGCTTGAGATGTCACAATGTGCAGAACGATATAAAGAAAATTATCTGTAAACAAAATTCAATCTATTTCACTTTTTTCTTGCAAAATAAAAGAACGCATGACTTACATATTTCAAAAAGGGGGAATAATAATCCTTATCATACGTCAGTGACAAAACGAGGAAATAATACATGCACTTAAAAAAAGATAGAATTTTGTGAAATCCTCTTCATATTTTCCTTACATCGTTCTACGCATATTATGACATAGTTCATTATAGTCTTCTCAACCAGCAGTATATAACTGCACTGGTACTTTAAAAATTCATAACTTTTGAACGGATAGTCCGATTTCCCCCAAATTTTCACTAAGGTGTTCTACAAGTTCATGCATTCACTCAACAATCAACATGTACAGGTGTATGATGATGGACTCGTCCTTTAAAAAAATGAGGACTTTCGGATAATCCATGCAAATCAGAGGAATTTCCCAAATTGTTGTTGATTCCACGCACGCGGCATCCTCTGTAACAGCGGGGATTACACAATTTGCAATGTCACAACAAAAATTCGAGGAGAATTTCACAAAATGTCATTTTTCTAGCCGAATTTGAAAAAGCACTTGACCTATTTCTTTAAAGGGGAAATCCTGTCCAAATACAAGTTTGATAAGAAAGAGTAAAATATTACCAGTTCAATGGTAAAATCTTGATCGAAATCGTGAAAATATAGAAGGTATGAGTTATGACATTTTGAAGTTTCGCTATTATATTATTCAGGAAATTTAGTTCTTGAACGGTCAAAATGAATATGCAAATGGCAAAGTGAGCATGTCATCCCCTCACAACTTGCCCTATGGTTTGAACATAAAATGTTGAAATTTCCAGTTTTTCATTCAAACGCAATTATGCCCAAGGCTCAAATCCTATTATGCATATATTACGAACTTATGAAGACAAACTCACAGTTCAAACGAAACAGTTGTCATTTGAATGACAAAAAAATGATAACAATATTGTACGTGTATAGGATGCGTTGTGAAGATGGTCCTTAAAGGGGAAATCCAGTCCATATATAAGTTGGTCTGAAAAGAAAGAGTAAAATATTACGAATTCAACAGTAAAATTTTGATCGAAATCGGATGAAAAATAAGGAAGTTATGACATTTTGATGTTTCGCTTATTTTTGAGGAAACAGTTCTTGAACGGTCAAATATGAATATACAAATGGCAAAGTGAGCATGTCATACCCTCACAACTCGCCATGATTAGTAGTTTGTAAATGAAATTGTGAAATTTTAAGTTTTTCATTCAAATGCATTTACGCCCGAGGCTCACATCACATACCTATACTGATCACTATTCTGAAGTTATTCAACCAAGAATAACATCATGTTTCAGACTTCAATGACAGAAATATTGAATTTTTGTCATTTTTTTGTACACAATCAATGGAAATTGTGAGGTTATGACATGGTCAGCAGAAATTAGCAAAACTGTAAAATTTTATAACTTCCTTATTTTTCATCCAATTTCAGTCAAATTTTTACCATTGAACTCGTAGGATTTCACCTTCTTTTTTTTTTTTTAATCAGACTAACTTATTTTTGGACTGGATTTCCCCTTTAAATGCAACAAATGTGATTGGTGCGCGTTGTAAACAGACGTGGGAAAACTATATGAAACTACTACTTTGTTCATAACAGCAACACCCCTCTTCAGGGCGTATTAGTTTTTATGACGAAAATAGTTTGTAGCAACATTTCTGTGTGCTGTTCTGAGAATATATATGTTTTAAATCAAGTCTACATCAATAAAATGCAGCATTCATCTCATTTAATTTCATTACATTTATTTTCATTTTCAACAAAGATTGTCAGTGTACAAAACATAGTATGAAGAAAGAAAAAAAATACATATTTTACATATATACGCAATATAATATTTAAAACACAAATAAACTTGGAAATGCATACTTTACTGCATAATGTTGAAAATATTGGAAACATCCAACAACATCATACACAATACTGAAGACCATGCAAAAAAAAAAAAAAAGAATTTCATAACCTACTTGAGAGTGGCTGATGATGCTCCTAGGCGTCCTAGCACATGAAGAGATTGTTTTCAAAATGGTTTGGCATAGATAAATTATGTTTGGTGTCATTTTAAGCTCCATTTATAAAGTCAAAGTTGTATACTTCAATAGAGAACGTCTATTCGCCTTCAGTTTTGGGGTCATAAATTCCCGATTCCATCTTTTTATTGTTCAAATTCTCTTTCCCTTCGCCCATTGACCCCGGCACCCCCTCCCCCTCTTGTCTTATCTACTAGTATCTCCCTCCTTTTCCTTTCTTCATATTAAAGACGGTCATCATCTGGACAACTCTGGTAATTGTAATAAAATTATGCACGCTGAAACACGAGAAAATCTGAGATTTTGAGTGATAGAAGGACGTATTTCTTTTCTCCACTGTCCTAGTGGAAGGGAAGACTGGTAATTGTACTATCTCTGTGATTTCCCTAGCACTTGTCGATCGTTGCAGTTTAGTGAAAATGGACGTGTTATTTTTTTTTTTCTCTCTCTCTTCGCAGCCTTATAAAATCGAGCAGAGTAGGCCTATATTACATCGTACCTTATGTTTATGTGTAGTTCTTTGTGTTCTTATGATAATGTGTGAATATGTGGGTGAATTTGTGGTATGTATGTCTTCACTGTTTGCTTTTATGTTGTCGGTGATGTGTTTTCGTGTCAAGATCCAAGCCGACTTGTGTTAGTGAGGATTTTTGTTTTATATTTGTGTGTGTGTGTGTGTGTGTGTGTGTGTTTCTGTATGTTTCTATGTCTCTTCTTGGAACAGTGATATTGGTTGTAACAGCTCATTTAAAAAAAAAAAGGTATATGCAAATCAAAATATGCACTGACTTCATCACCTAGTAGCTCTCCAATTGCTGTAAACACAAGGTCAGACAAATCATGTTTCATTCCATTTCATTTCACTTCATTTCATTTCATTCCATTTCGTTTCATATAACTTTATTTCATTCCATTCCATTTCATCATTTCATTTCATTCAATGTCATCACTCTTGATATTTCATTCCATTATTTCACTCCATTTCATTCCATTCCATTTCACCCCATCAATTTCATTCATGCATATTATTCATTTCCAACATAAGTCCGTGTTTTGGGTGACAAATTTAATGATCATTGTATACAGTCCCTTTCTTCTGAAGTAAAAATCTTTTGCTATATAGGGTTACGAATTCGATATGTTTCAACGGATATGCTTTTTCATAGTGTGAATGAATAACGGCATTTTAGTGAGAATTTGTGAGTCATATAGGTCAATTGAGAGACCTAGGCATTATTGGCATGATGACGTTATAATAATTGCTCTTGACGTCAAAGTCACGTACGTGATAATGAGGTGATAATTAATAGAATTGAGAGTTTTCTTGTACAGAGTATAAATAGAACCTATAGGATTCAGTTGAATTATGTGTTTTCTTTATAAAACCGTACCCCACAATGTGTATTATCTATACTGCGTTGGAACAAACCTCTTTTCTGGTTCTATAATGAGGCAGAGAAGGCGTGATGCCATATTTTGCTTGCTTGACTTCTTTGGTGCAAAAAGGCACGAACACGAGATCTCGGATCTATTCACATATATCATGATTTATGATATATCGTCAAATTTTGTTATGATAGGCCCTACAATGTACTAAAAATGGAATGCAGAAATAAACTGAACTGAACTGAACTGAATGACATTTAATACGGTAAACACCTCTGATCAACAAGTCGAGGGAATGATTATGTACTTTTCATGAAAATTGAAATTTTGGGAAATTTTCTTCTGATACACCATTGTCCTACAGTGGCATACAATCATATCTGGTATCAGTGGCGGATCCAGGAGGAGGGGGAGCACCGGGCCCCCGCCCCTCTTTATTATTTTATTAAAACAGAATTAAAAAAAAAATGGGGCGGGGCGCGCGAGCACCTCCCTTTGATTTTGTAAGTTACGGAATTCCTTGATCCGCCCCTGGTATTAAATAAACGCGTATTGAAAATGTAAGCCCTGATTAATAATAATAATAATAATAATAATAATAATAGTGGCTACTTGTTTAGCGCACAGGTCCACTTTTCAGTGCTCATGGCGCTTCAAAAATGAAAAAAATGATTACCATTTCTCCCTATTTCTATCATTATTTGAGATCTCGGTATGAAACTTTTATCATTCTTTTGGCCTGATTTCACTCTAGTCATTTAGAGTAGCCCTACTAGTAACTGGAACATGGTGTGAATCTGCGCTCTGAAACTTATAAAAAAGAAATTGAACCTTTCAAGACACCAACAGAAATCTTTCTTATACTGCTAAATTTCTTCTTCTTCTTCTCCCTCTCACTCCATCTCTCTCTTTCCTTTGCTCTTCGCCTTCCCGTCCCGCGTTTCTTACCATTAATTTTTCCCTTTTTTATTCCATACTTATTCTCAGATTTCCCTATTTCACTTTCGATTTATGCCAGGTTGATTTTAAATCTACTCGGTATGCTCACTGCTTGTGCTCGGTCTAGTCCAACGATCAATTGCCGAGATGTGAATATTACCAGTCTATTAGGACACCATCTTCGGTAGTAAACGTACATCGGTATCCATCTATTTTCGTCGCTCGTGTGTGTGTGTGTCAGATTTGTGCGTGCAAAGTCAATTTGGTCGCCTGTACAGCTAGCTATACAGTAGTATCTGGATACACTCAAAACGTACGTGAATAGACTAGAGCGCTCCCCAACTGAGCAGCAGTGTTTTCGTGGGCGTTAGACTGAAAATGACAGTCTAACTGTTGGCATTGCCAGGTTATCGTGTTTCACTGGTACATCGACCACACTCTTCTTGCATTTGTAGGGGGTAAGGTACCCAGAAATCATTTCAAGATGTCGTCTCAACCGACAGGGAAGAACATGAAGACGAAACATATCAAAGCTGTATCGCAGAAAGTGAAGCTCTTCCGAGCCAGCGAGCCACTCCTCAGTGTGTTGATGTGGGGGATAAACCATTCGGTAAGTGTAAAGGAAGACACAAAAATGCCTACACGTTAGCGTCAGATCAGAGTGACATGCAGATCGTACTAAGAATGTTAAAGGCATAATTTACCATTTGCAGATGAAACAAAAACCCAGCATTAGTGCTTTAAAATAGTTCTAAAATGTGAGTTAGGGATAGAAACAACAACTGTCAAAATTTGAATTCGTATAATCGATGTTAAGTGTTGTTAAATATACAAAATGTGAACAATAGTTATAATAAAAATGTTTCCAGACTCAACCGTATACAGTTACGGTTTATTGAGAAAAACCCTGATATCTCCTTATATTTTAGGTTTTATTGCAAATATTTCATATGGTAGGATAATTTATGATACAACAGACCTACACATATGCATCAAATGTGATATCTTGAACATTTTTGAAATCACTGCTCCCAAAGGTAAACTGGACCTTTAATTTACTAACTACAATCTAATGCCGTTATACGACAGGGTTAGACCATAAGCAGCCCAATCTGAGACTTGCATTGCATGATATATCAAGTTGTACAGAGATTTACTACCGGTACCCAGTTGAATGGGAAGCCACACTCCACGACCACACACGCACAACACAGAAACCTGTCAAAACTGCACAAGTGGGTGGGTTGTCCACTCGGCTCAGTATAGAGTTGGGTGTCCAACACATCGACACTCTAATGTTTTTTTCTATCAATAGATACTTCAAATACCCCACAATATGCCTGAAATTTTACTCACATATAAAGAAAATATGCTGAATTCACAAGCGTGCATTAAAAAATGTGATTTGCAGTACACGCTCCAGGAGTTCAAGATAACTGCTTGTAACGCATGGGGTGTATTTTGAAGCATTCATAATTCATAATCTATGATATCATTGTTTTGCTGTTGATCTTGTTTATTATCAGGTTTTTCAGTAATATTTTGACATCCCCAGTGAAGAATGCAAAAGTAAAACAACTGCGTGTAGTCTCATGCATGAAAGTTTGTTCTTAATACATGCAATGCTATAAATTAACAGTAACACTGCCAACAGAGAGTTGTAGCAGAAGTAGAGTAGGGTAGAACTAACAATAAGTCTAGAAACGTTTGTTCTAAAGATCCAGGAGGTTTTGACAATCCAGGGGTTTGGGGGGATGGGAGCCATAGACATTTGCACAGTAATTTTACCTCAAAATGACTCTAATTTTGGGTTACGGGTACAAGAGCTACAGTAGCTTTAATACTGTATTGGCACCGGCACCAAGGTTCAACCTCCCGTGCCAAAGATGACCATGCTCAAAGATGACCATGCTCAAAAGCACATAGGTTTCTACAGTGTACATGTAGCAGGCGGTCAAATTTTGGACAGTGTAGGGTAAGGGCACCAGTATTCGGTCAGGCACTGGTATTCGGTCACTTATCACTAGTCACCAGCCAGTAAGTTCACCTGTCACAACACACGCAAATCACACTAATTCACATACTTGCACACTCATTCACAACAGGAAACTCCCTTAGCCCCCTCCAAAAATCCATCCAAAATCCCAAATTTTACCGTCAAAAGTGCAGAATCGGCGCTACTTTCCAAAAGCGCGCGCGGATAAGGCCCAGTTTTAAGAGTACTTGTCGCCGAAAAAGCGCTAAAAATCGAGAAATACGCCAAAAATCGAGAAATACGCCGTTCTCTCGCGGGATTTTTCGCTTATCGCAAGCTTGGAGTGTAATGGTATCCTCAAAAACCCAAAAGAAAAACAAAATGTCCGTACGTGCCGATACAGTGTCCCAATGTACAAGGGTTGATTGCAAGTGCCGAGGACCCAGTATTCGGTCACCAACGGTCGCCGCAACTTCCCCGATGCAATTTTGCGCCAACAAGGTAGCGCGCGCGCGCGTTTTTCAGCTGCCTTGAACATGCATTGACTTTGAACGCGCACATCGCGAGACCGAATACTGGAGCCGATGACCGTATACTGGGGAATTTTCAAGGTGAAATATTTCGCCATTTTGTGCAATTCTGTGAGATATTTAACGAAATGAAAGTTGAGATTAAAGAAATTTGATATATTTCACATACATTGCTGTAGATATGATGTATGTATGTATTATTTCAGTTTGAAAAATATTGCAAAAAAGCTTAAGTGACCGAATACTGGGGATGTTACCCTATGTTGTGGTCGAATTACATGTATGGGCAGCTTGCGTTACAGAATTATATTCTCACATGTTTCAGCTTCCCTACAACAATGTCATTACAATGCAACTGTGGCCATGAATAATGCAATAGTTGCAATAAACATTGGCAAGTGCATGCACAAATTATGAATGCCAGGTCGAAATTTGCTTGCTGCTCATTGTATGCGTATGTATGCATGCGTAGGCGCATATTCTGCTGAAATTAGCCAGCAAACATAGTGCATTTGTTGGGGTATCCTGGCTTCAGCTACTGTAGTGTAAACACTTTATGGGCACTGTTCTAGAAACTCAACATGCGATTAAACACAACTTCACATCAAATGCAAATGTCACCCACAACTTTTGCATTTGATCAAAATCTGGCACAAAGTTGCATTTGATATTTGAGTGCTAAATCAAATGTCTTTTCAACAGTGAACCTGTGTTTAAAATGCAAAGTTGCATGCAATTTGGTGGACTTGCATTCAGTTTTTTTAGTTGAATTTAAAATGCGCAGTTTATAGCAGTGGGGCCAAGGAGCATTATTCATTAATGCCAGCTTTCCATCAGAATGGCTGGCTAATTTCAGCAGATGATGTGCTTGTGCGCTATGGCGTATGGACATTGGTATCAGGGAGTAGGGAGCAAGTATCAAATTGATAGACACCTACAATGTAACTGCAATTTCTGTAGGCATCCAGAAATATTTATGGCAATAATTTCACTTTTGATTGCCAAAGTGTTTGTTTGTTTGTTTTTTTCAGCACTTGGCATTGTTGTGAAGCTGAAACATGTCAGAATACATGTAAATGTAATACAACAATATAAACTTTTCACTAGATTTAGATGCAGAAATATACTCGAATACTTATACTTATATACTCGAATGTGATGCCTATCACAGGAAATTGTTAATCAAAAGGTGTTATTTTGTCAGTCTATCCACCTTCAAATTTCAGAGACTTTCAAGCAAGAGGCATAGACTTTAAGAGTAATTTTGTGCAGATTTATACTTTATATCTAGGAATTTCTAGGTTCATCTTCCCAAGACAAACAGGACATGTGTTTTTCCTTTTTTTCATTTACTTGTTGTTTTGTTGTTCTTAATGCTTCTTGTTGGTTGTTGTTATAGTTATTGTTATTATTGTTGTATTTAATGGAACCTCATTCAAGGAATTCCATGGGACCATGGAAATCACCTTGTGTCAGTTGTCCTGTGGTGCCTATGGAAAGGCAAGTGAAAAGAAATTGTTTGAATCAACAGGGTAACCTTGGTGTCATGTAGTCTTTTTTTTTTTTTTTTTTTTTAAATCTGAACACTTAATAACAAGGTTTCATTGCATAGTAGCTTGATATTGAAACATGTTATGCTGTTTATGAACTTTGAGATTGTTACTATATTTGTATGTTCTTGTGCCTTTATAAATACATGTAGCAAGGTTTTGAACAATAAAGAAACTTGAAACTTGAAATAAGTGCCATTGTAAGAGATACGGTCATAACAGGACATGGCCCCTAAACCATTGGATTGCCTAGATTTTTCTACTTGATTATTTTTTTTTGTTTTTCAGAGCCTAGTGACTAGAGATAATTTTCTATATCAATCACAAGACACAATGTCCACTTGAGTCTTTACCAGCTGACTGTATTTAGGTGTAATTTATATTAAAGGCATACAATCGTGGCGAGTGGTTTGTGCGGCACGGAGACGAACACAACACACTGCCTCCCCCATTCTGTATCAAATGTAGTGACCCCGAATGAGAATAGCGCTGGCTCAATGGGTCAGCGAACAACACGCTAGACTACAAGAGCTCTGTGCTACACATCTCCTATCCCAAAATGGCTGTCCGAGCGAGCCACGAGAGCTTCCAAATGGACGCACACTCTCAGTGCGCGTGCGCATGAAGAGAGGCCAAAAGAGCCACGCGTCTGCTGGCCTCTCTCCTCCAATCACCGCAGCTCGCGGTGACAATGTTTCATACACAAACATTGTACACACACACGCACACACACACACTAGTCTCAGTCAGTGGCAGCATTGTCCCACACGTTTATGGATTGTTATATAGCACCGAGTCTGGCATTCCGCAATTGCATGCACAAACTTCGGTCGTTCGGAGTTTACGTACCATAAGGGATGACGATCGTATGCCTTTAATCCAATGTGTGCCACAAAAATATCACCCGCTCATAGGTTTGTGTGTGAAATTTGTGCACATTTGACTCTTTGGCACAGAAAAGATTAAAGAGGGATTCTAAACTTGCACCAATGAAATTTTAAGCTACAGTTGAACCTCTCGTATCCGGACAAGTCGGGACCGGGGCTCATCCGGATAAGGGATTTGGCCGGATACGGAAGACTCAATGCTTTATACATGTACATATATACACAATCAGGTACTGATGTAGCCCATGGTAGTACCACATGTAGTAATGTGTATACTGCAACCTTTTCATTGTTACACTCAGTAACAGACCCCAAAATAGAGGTTCGTGTTTGCAAGAACGAAATCATTTTCTTTTATAAATTCTTGGGATGATTTACCTAAATAATTATTAAGAAATGTATCAAGTATATGTAATTCATGTGTGTTTGTGTAGGAGTTCTCAAGGAGCTGGGAATCCCCCTTTGCTCCCGTAATTATTAAAAAAAATCACGGCGAGATTGCGTCCGTATAATAGAGAGATCCGGATAAAGGGAGGCCGGATAAGAGAGGTTCAACTGTATTTCAATTTTTTGAAAGATAAACCTGATACCTTCTAATATATGGAAAGCATTTGCCTTACACTGTGCATACGCTGTTTTGAGAGCATTTTCTCACGAAAAAAAAAATCTAATTTATGATATTTATGCAGACATCATAACTAGGAAACGGCACAGCCTGCATACATCGGCCGAGCTAAATATGTACAGCTATCCATACGAAATTGCACATGAAAGATGTTACTGGGAGGATAGCTTTTTTGTTTTTTCCACCAAAAATCCACCTTTTTAGACCTTAGATTACTGCGATGCTGTTTGAAAAGATCAGCACCCCCTGCATGGTGACATCTATTCTTTGATCTTTCGATGATGGCAGAATAAAATAAAAACTTTTGCAAGCTTAAAAACAGTGCTCGACACTAAGGCCAAAAAAAAAAAATTGTTGCATTGGCGTAACATGAGATTTTCAAATAGGGTCGGTCGGGCGGATTTTTTTTTTTTTTTTTTTTTTTGCTACCTGCATTTTACGTGTATAACTCATGCTCAGTAAACAGTTACAACTGCTGCACCGTATGTGCTGTGTTCATCTAATCTACAAATCATTTATGAGGCCGATATTACTTGAATTATACCCCTTCACAGAATTTAAAGATGTTGAAATCCCTATCCTGAATGTTTTCACTTCATATTTTACTATTTTGACTTAGATAAGATAGATGCAAATTGACCCATATGTACGATCTTTTCATCGCACACGGCGATCTCTATTACAGTCCCACATATACAGATTTGTGTAAGTTCTCCACACAAGAAACCTATGGCAAAACTGTGCACAATACATTGCAGTCTGAATGCTAAGTATACACTGTATAAATCTTTATAGAGTACGCGTCCGTGTTGGAAACAGATGACCTACTGATCAAGCGAGGCTATGCGAGGCGCTAGCGAGATCTCTCCACAGAACTCTTACACAGTGTAAGAGTTCTGTGGATCTCTCCCTCGTACATCCGATATCCCCAGAGCCGTTTCCACTTCCGGGTTTTTTGCGATCGCGATCGCAGTCAAGAAGATACTTGATATCGATAGCAAAAAAAATAATAAAAAAACATAGGGTCGGCGGAATTTTTAGGGTCAGGCGGGTTACGGCAATGCAACAATTTTTTTTTTTGGCCTAACGGTGGCCCGGTGGCCCAGGGCCACCAAAAACGCACGTCGGGCCACTAAAATTTCAGAAATGAAGATTTTGGTGGCCCGATCGGGCCTCCAAAAAAAGTTGAATGCTTGCCTTTAGTTGAGACATGGGTACCTGTATCACTTCAGAAATACTTAGTATTTATTTTCTATGTTTAGTAGGACCCATTTAGTTTTTCCTATGTTTTTCTTATTTTTTATCGGGCCACCAGATTTTACTTTCGGGCCACCAAAAATAAAAGTTAGTGTGGAGCCCTGAAAAAGCTTTGTCATCATCATGAACATCACTAGATACGTAATCATTATAAAGGGGAATTCCAGCCCAGGCAAGGGTTACACTGCAAATGCAATTTGAAAAGAAAGTAAAATTTGATAAGTATGTGTAGAGCAATGAAAATTTGATCAAAGCCATATCAAAATTAGGAAAATTATAACATTGTGAAATTTTGCCTCAACCCATGTAATTTATTGTACACTGTATACAAGAGAGTTCTTGAACAGTTGATATGAATATTCACTGCTGATAATGTCATCCCCTCACAAATTTCCATTGATTGTGCGTACGAAAAATTTACGATTTCAAATTAAATTTGCTTGAAAGTTGTAAAGCATATTCCTGGCCGAATAACTGCAGCATAATGATCAGTCAGATACATTAGAAATTGAGACTGGGCATAAATGTGTTTGAACAAAAAACTAAAAATTTCACGATTTTGTGTACAAACTACAATGTTTATAGCAAGTTGTGAGGGAATTATCTGTATCATCAACTCATTCCTGAACATATTCGTATCGACTGATTGAGAAGTGTTATGTGAAAATTACCAAATTTTACAATTTCATAACTTAGTTATTTGATTGTTATTTGATTTTAATCAATTTTTCACCATTGTCCTTATAAGATTTTACTCCTTCTTATTGGAGTACCTATAACCTTTAATAAACAGATCTGGAATCCCCCTTTAAAGGGTGTGTACAGTTCTGGTCGATGTGAGGATTTAGCTTTTATTGTTTTGCGAGATATTCAGAGACCACTCTGAGATGTCAAAGAGCATGCAATTCTAAGGGGTATCAAAAGTTTATTTGATGAAAATCTGTTTTGAAATGGCTGAGATATCCAAAAACAAGGTAAAACAAAGAGATCCTAATAAAAGGCGTGGCCTGTCGCCTTTTATTATTATCACTTTTTTGGATATCTCAGCCATTTGAAAAACAAATTTCATAAAATAAACGTTGAATCCTTCTTAGAATTACATGCTCTTTCATATTTTAGAAGAGGTTTCTCATTATCTCACTTAGGAATGTTCAAAACATGAATCCCCACCTCAACCAGTACTGTACAGTCCCTTTAAAGTCACACAGTAAAGTTTCTTCAAGTCATTTTCCGTGAAGCCAACACAAAGTTACATGGCACTAAACTCAACAAGATGAAAGTTTATTAACAGTATAGTTTTTGTGATGTGTTTAGAGTCTTCATGATTAAAAAAAAAACAACAACAACAACAACAGATGAATAGAATCTGGATTTATATATTTCCCAAATACCATAGTCAATGTTGCAGTCTTCTGTGTTCTGGTTTATATGGATGAGATTGATTTCAACAAAGATTACAGAGCCATGCTGAAGACAACCCAGTTTTGTGATTAAGGCATGAAGTAGGTTGTACTGTATGTTATATCACCTGTAAGATTTGATTGAAAACGTAATTGTTTTTCCTTCTAATTTTCATTCTCTGTGAGTACTTTTTGGTCATCTCAATCTTTCAGTTGCTTACATACATTTGTACGTGTACAACAGTAGATATTCTCACTATTCGACCCAGTTGAGTTGAGTTGAATGATGTGGTTATGATGCAGCTTGCCCTCTCTGCATTGAGTGCATAGTATACTTTTTTAAAGAAATGTCATAAAATGGAATACATAGTATACAGTTGGTATCCATTGCCATGACGTGATCATACAATGTGCTGCTCTTGATGTGGAACTTGGTACTGTGTGCTAATGGGAGATGAATGCAGAGGACAGGCTATGAATAGGACTACCAGTGCCTTGTACTGTAAGTAGATGTGGACCTTGAATTACACTGTAACCTTAGACCTGGGCTGTGATTTACAGTACATTGTATGTCATAAAGAGTTGACTGAGAGGTTGATATCGACCATTTGATGTGCAACTCAACGGCTAACTGTGTCTTCAACAAACCTGCATTGAACCGTAACTCTTTGCAGCAATCCAGGGCCTCCGGGGGGTATTTTTCAGTCAGCATCGAGAAATATATTTGTGTTATCTTTCTTTCTTTCTTTCTTTCTTTTTCTATCTCTCCCTCTATCTCTTTCTTTTCTCTCTCTCATATTTCATATATATGTATTTGACCTTGTTTACAAATCAGGGACAGAATGAGATCAAATTGCATTGAAAATCAAAAGTAGAGAAATTGATGGCAATCAATGATCAAGAGTTCAGCAAAAAAAAACTTGCATGATTTTCAGGAGCTACATATCCGTGTCAGATATGAAGTAGAAAAATAGGCAAATATCCTTCATGTATACCATATTCTGGATTTGCTACAGCACAATACACTTCAAGTGAATATATTGTGAAACCTGTGAAATTATGATGCAATTTAATGATTACACCTCTCATAAGAAATATGAAATTTTGTGTTTATTATTTGTGTATCCAGTATTGGACAGTAGGAAAAACATTTATTTTTTTTTTTCAGTGATAACAAAATTAAGATATAGATAAAAGTGAGCCCAATTGTACAGTTGTAAAATTCATTTTATTTCTTTCTCCATTCAGTGTACAATATGTCAGTTATGTAGTAAAGTGCTCTTGAGCAGAAAATTATTCTATATCATCATTTCTTATGAATCAGTGGAATTTCTTGGCTAAGAGACCAGTTTGCTGAAAGATTTGAAGCATTTCATGCTCATTTTCTTTTTGTCAAAGCTGGCCTTAAGCTTTGCCTTTGGCTTGCCTAACCTTGGAATTAAAGGGAAGATAAACCCCACGAGCAATGTGGATTGACTGAAAGCAGCAACATTAGTAGAACACATCAGTGAAAGTTTGAGGAAAATCGGACAATCGATGCAAAAGTTATGAATTTTTAAAGTTTTGGTGTTGGAACCGCTGGATGAGGAGACTACTAGAGGATATGACGTATGAGTGGACAACAATACAAAGAAAATATAAAGGAAATTCAACAAAAATTCACTTTTCTAGAATCATGAAAGAGCAATGGACCAACCTCTTTCAGAAAGCAGGGGGAATAATTGCTACCCTTAACATATGTCAATATCAAGTTGATGGAATTTGTAATTTTCATGAAAAATGGATTTTTGTAGAATTTTCTTTATATTTTCTTGGTATTGTTGTCCACTCATACGTCATAACCTCTAGTAGTCTCCTCATCCAGCGGTTCCAACACCAAAACTTTAAAAATTCATAACTTTTGCATCGATTGTCCGATTTTCTTTAAACTTTCACTGATGTGTTCTACTAATGTTGCTGCTTTCACTCAATCCACATTGCTCTTGGGGTTTATCTTCCCTTTAAGCAATATTTGGATGCTAACACTCGTGAATTGTAGGGCATGGAACTGAAAAAAAAAAGCCCAACAACACACACACTAAACCCCCACAAAACCTCAGATGAATTGAACAAGCTTTTCACTAAGACTTTTCACTTGGGTGTTTTGTTGCAGTAACAAAACCAGTCTCTATTTTCCTTGCATGAGATACAAGTTGTACATTCCATTCCCATAGTACCCATTGACATCAAAGTTGCATTTATGCTTTACAAGGATTGTACAATAATGTTATAAATGTGCATGTACAGGATGTCTGGTATGCCCTGCGGATTCGAACAGTTCAGAGGTACAGTGTACACTGTACTTTCTGTACACAATTCCTACCGACCCACTTAAACCTGTGAGTCATTTGTGTACTATGAAAGGAAACCTTTTTTTTTTTTTTTTTGAAGTAAACATTGTGAATGTTATACAGGTCCTGTATTTATGTTCTAAATTTACGATGCCAATGACTCTTGTGCCAAGTACATCATCTTCAGACTAAATGTAGTTAAAGATACAATGTATTAGAGGGCTTCTAAAAGGAGACTTCTACAGTGTACATAGCTCCAACTGACATTGATGTGACAGTCGTTTAATTTTGTTTTCTATCTTTTACCACTTGACTTGCGTTTAGGAGCACTCGGGAGGCACTTTGCAGCTAACATCTGAAAGTGGCCAAATCAAGTGGTTTTCCCATCATGCAGAACCCCGCTGAATGCATACCGCGAGCATTTGGCTCCGAGCGAACGTGCACGCACATAGGCTGTGTAGGGGATTACCATGTATAGTGGACAAAATGTAAGAAGGGAAAAAAGAAAGTGAGAAAGAAAAAGAAAAATGGGGGGGGGGGGGAACCCCAAAGTGAATAGGAAGGGTGGAGTAAAGAGAAGTACACATGAACATGTAGGCCTGGCTAGTAATGCACAATACACAATTGTAGGACAGGGTCACCAGAGCAGAGTTGCTTTAAAGGCATAATTTACCATTAGCAGATGAAACAAAAACCCAGCATTTGTGCTTTACAGTTCTGAAATGTGAGTTAGGGGATAGAAACAACCAGCTGTAGAAAAACTGAATTGGTAAAATCGACTTACAGCTGTAAGTACATTGTATTGTTAAATATACAAAATGTGAACAATAGTTATGGTGAACAATAGTTATGATAAAAATGCTTCCAGACTTTACACCGTCTACAGTTACGGTTTAATGAGAAATATACAAATCTAGATATCTCTTTATATTTTAGGCTTTATCCCGAAAATTTTATATGATAGGATGTTTTGTGGTCAACAGACCTACACATATATATGCATTAAATGTCATATCTTGATTTTTTTTTAAATCACTGTTCCCAAAGTTTAGGTAAACAGGACTTTTAATACAGAACATTGCTTTCCATCAAAACTGCAGGAAATGATCAGGCAAATATTGTAGAATTACTCGGATATTACAGAAAAAAAAAAAAAAAAAACGGTGCTGAACTATATGTTGTAGCTGTGAATCATTCTGCTGTAATTGTTACATTATCTGTTCCCAAACACACACCCACATGCACACACACACACACACACACACACACACTCTCTCTCTTTCTCTCTCTCTTTCCCCTCACTCTTTCTTGCTCTTCTTGTACTCTCTTCATTCATTGAGTATTAGATGCCACCTTTACATGCTGTATGCCCGAACTCCCAAACAGGTTTTGACGTCAACTCATTCAGAATGCAAGAAGCGGCGAGTGAGAAGCCCATTGATGAGTTGGAAAGCAATTGTGCAGTATAGGGTGGAGTACAAGTATCATTTGTTTGCAGAAGTAAAATGTTTGATAGCATGGCATTTCTCATACATGTACAAGTGTAAAGAAACTTATCTTTTATTCATTGTTCCTATACATACATTGTATATGGTGTACATAGAAAGAATTGCTTGACAAAGCTTTTAAAGTTCTTGATGTTGACCACCATTTAGGGTTATCAGTGTTAACTTTGCCATCTCAAGGGTGTGTCTCTGTATTTCTTCAAGGAGAAAATGCATCCGATTACAATCAATACATTAGCATAATATGCTCTATGTCATTTCAGTGGTCAGAATACCTTGCTACTGCAACTATATCTTATTCTTAATTTTTGTAAAACTTTATCTTATTTTTTTCTCTCTCTATCCATCGATTTTATCTTTTGAGGATTGTGCGATACATAGTTTAGTGTGTCTTCATTTTAAATCAATGGCTTTAAAGTCTTTTAATGACTACTGACTGCCCAAAATTTGTTTCATGTTGCAGATTACTGTAAAATCAGGTGTTTCACATGCATGAAACTTTTGTGAATTCTGCAGGGAGCCAAGATTTGTGAAATAAAATGAACATGAAAGTGTGTAATCTACACAGTGCATTGAATGCCAGTGGCAATTTGCGACAGTTTCATGTTGCAAAAAAGGCTGTTGGCTCCAATTCACAAAAGTTCCATGCCCTGAATGTTTGTGGTTTTTGATGCAGTGTGTGCAGGACTGCTGATTTCCTCATTATAGTCCAGCCGTCTACATGTAGGTCTAAATTGGATATTGAAAGCAATTTCAAAACAACTCGTCACAATCAGCTACCCTTGCTCTGTGTTATCATTCTGCTTTGTTCTTCTATTAAAAGTAAATTTCTTAAAGCAGTATGGAAGATGCCAGATATATTCCTGAATAGAAATGGGTTATTTAAAACCAGCTTTACAGTCATGTACAGTAATAATGATACAGCATCAATATTGGTATCACCATTAAGATGCCCTTCTGAATGGGTCTAAAACAACGTGTCCGGTATTAAAGGAGCCCAGTCATGCAGGCAAACAGAGATTTCAGATGGCAAAAATAAAATTGTGTGTATAATCTTGTTTTTTGGAATTTTTAATGATGTGTAATGTTCTGTTCAAAATATGAAACAAGTCTCCTACCCACTGCTAACTGCAAACAGCATAACATGTTTAGGTGACAGCTGTGTCTCAAATTCTGTAGTGTAATCGGTCAGTCAAGAAAGCAACCCTTGATATACTTTACTTGCAAACACTTGTGTATTTCAATCATAAAGTGGGAGTGAATAACCTTACCCCATATTCGCTGTGTATTAGAGGTCAAGACATTCAGACCATAAGCATATCACCCAGAAGTGAACCCATCGAAAACCAACTCCAGACTGTGTTTTAACCAGTTTGGGTTTAATGATTGAAAAATGTGCTAGGTGTATAACCTATTAAGAAAATAAAAATGAATAATGAGAAATGGTTCTCATGTCATCTACAAAGGATTTCTCTTGCAGTCTGAAACCCCCAACAAAGTCAGTCCTTTGAATGAATGGTAATCTTGCGCATGGTCTCATTTCTGCTGTTTGTATAAATTTAGCAGCAACATGGCCACGCTCTGACGGTCTAATGTACAGGTAAATGTACATTTGTTTTTACTTAGGCTGCGTTTATCATCTTTCCCCAGTTTGAAATGGCTTTTTATACCCACTATCAGAAGTCGTTTCCAAAGCCCTTTGCAAACGCCTTCCAACGTAAGTTGCATTTACATTTTGTATCAACTCATCGCCAACACAAAAACTGGCCTTGTCGTTGCGCAGCTGCATTGCATCGTTTGACCCGAGGAGAAGGAGTCATATACAGCGTGCGCAGTACAAAACTGTTTCAAAACAGCTTTGCGTTTGTCTCGCTTCTAGAAACAGGTTTCTGGCTGAAACCTGTTTCGGAAAGCACAAATTTGTGGTTTTCAAAAAGGCTTTCCGAACCCCACAATCAAAACAGCTTTGTGTTTGTCATCTCTAAAAAAATCCCTGAAAGCCGTTTGGAAAACCTGTTTCTGCAGAAAAAAAAGAACGAGTTGATAAACGCACCCCTAAACGTTAGAAGTGGGTACCAGTACTAGATGATATTTTCACTTTCATGAATAATGTGGTATGTATGAATTACCAATGTTCTGTGAAACGCTGCGTATCAGCTCTGACCTTCAATTTTTTTTTTCTTTTTACCGTGTACAGTGAAGTGTAGCTGAGTGACTCATTAGACTTATGACTGAATTTGAACCACGTGTGTAGACACAGGTGCTTGTGGTAATTAGGATGCAGCATTGGTGTTGTAGGGAAAAAGATCATTTTAATATAATGTACATTTGATAATGGATGCACTAAAGCTTGGTCTGTAAACACTGCACCTCCTATTAATTGATCAGAAATGGATTTAATGGCACTTAGATATTGTTTCTCTGTCTCATGCAAAATGTGTTTTGTTTATATTACTCATTTCTTTTTCTTTTTTTCAAAATCAGTCCTTGAGATATACAATCAGTAGGTGGAGACTGAGTGAATGCTGTGTGCATTATAGGGAAGTCTCTGCCAGTGTTAAGATGCCTTTTTAAAATGCATTGGGAGAAAGAAAGATTAATCAAGGATAAGGAAGGGGAGAAAAATCTTCATAAGGGTAGAATAAAAAGAGGAAAAAACATGAGTCCACCCTTGAGACAAGGCATGGAGGCCCAGTAATGGCTTTGCCAGATTAGAAAATGTCATCAATAAATGAATATACTTGGACCACGGCAGATTAGCTGGGGCCCTGCCACGCTTGGCTGTGTCGAAGTCACTGGAGCGTGTATGTAGTGTGAAGTCGTTATTTTTGGCATCTCAACCACCAATGGCCCACTCAGCATACTGTACCTAGCAATGGGGAAGGAATTATTCGGTTTAAATGCTTCTTTTGTTTCTTTGTTTTATGTTAGTTTTGTTTCTAAGCAACCGTAACCCCGTCTAACTTCCATTTGGCCAGTGTAGCTGTTCAATCCTGGCGGATAGTTTTAAAGTTTTGGTATTTGTAGATCTATTTTTATGTTTAACATGAGTATTTTTTCAATTCCTCTTCAAAAAAAGTTTGACTCGACAGACACACTCTAGCATAGTGTGTATCTTCTTACTTCTCTGAAATGAAGGAACTTTGTGCAGTTAAATGTAGGTACAAAACCTTTTCATTTTCCTTAATTGCAGGTGTAATCATGTTTTGATGTTCATGTTTCATATAAATTATGAAAATCCTGCAAATTTGTCACTGTTACACATACAGGCACATTATATACGTATGTTATAATTTATGTAACTTATGTTTTTACTCTGCCCTGTGAAATTTTCAAGCGTGTAATGTAAATCCCTATATAAACAGATACATCACCAAAACAACAGAAATATGCTTTCAATTTTCATGGACTAGATGGTTAAATCGCTGAACAGCATCCTAAAATATGACGTCTGTTTTTTTAAACGGCAATCGAAAGAAGCTGCAAGCATGTTGTGCAGAAAATATAAGGCAGTTTTATAAAGTAAATAAAGATTTTCTTCCTCCATGCAAGTGTAAACGTGCCAATAGTCCATATGAAATTTGACACACATCCAGTAATATGATACTGAAATATGATATCAAGAGTCCACCATCTTTTATTCTGTGGTGTGAATGGCTTTAGATAGAAAAAGTCAGTATGAATGCCTTTTAATTTAGGATGAAAGGGTTGTTGAAGTACATTACATTATTTTGAAGATAACTACCAATAAACAGAAGTCATTGAAAAGAAAATCAGATATCACAAATGGATTTGATTCAATTCTTATCTTTAAAGTTCTACCAGTAGTGATACCATACAGTGGATAAAAAGAGGTTAGAGACCAGATGTATTGGTTGGTGTAACTGTTTGGTCTTTTATAAAAGAAATTATCTAGTTGTCAAAGAGCGGTCTGTAACCTCTCAACAGGTGTTGGTTTTTGGTTTAATAATCAGGGAATAATTTTCCTGGTATCGCATCACAATTTGCTATGCATTTTTACACCACTGCTACACAAACTAACTTTTGTGTAGCAGTTTTCTTCCATAGAAGTGTACAGGATACCTTTTGAAATATTGTTCATCAGCTGTATTTTGCTAATCAAATTTTGAGTTGGAAAATTATTCCCTGATAATGCATGCACAAGAAAGCTGATGTTTTGGAATGTATGTTGATGTTTGGATTTCTTCCCTTTTGGGAAGGTAGGCCTACATATTGCTTCAACAACCCCACCTCCCCCCAAATAAAAAGACAATAATTCCTCATCTATACTGACTTGTTACCTTGTCTGTTCTCTAGGCATATATAAAGGCACATTACAACTTACAAGTATATCATCAATGCATTTGCCTGTCCAAAAGGTAGACGCCAATATTTCGGTCTTTGGGGCAAGTTTTAGAGGGTATAATAGAGACTGTCGTAGTAGGTGAGTGATGATATTGATCTATTTTCGGGTCAGACACAGTCATGGCATCATTTTTTTTTTTTCCAAAGCATTGGTGGACATTTACCCTTATCGCTGCCTAAAGATGCCATCCACCTTGCACACAGATTGCCTTGTCACTGGTCATGATGGAGTTCATCATGCAGCTGTCTGTCAGCCTCTCCTACTGGCAGCACCGAGTTCGATTCATGGCTGTGTGAAGGAGATTGATCGTTGGATACTGTATAATATGCAGAATATTTTGTGAGGTTTTTATTTTCGCGAATTGTGCTAGTCAGGTGCTATCCGCGAAATTAAAGACACACAAAAATATTGACTCTGATCCTGATATGGATGTGACATACACGCATGTACATTTCTCCGTTCAGTACAGGACTCCACGATCGCGAATTTAACCACTCGCAAAATCTTTGGGAATTCCCGATTCGCAAAAATTTAGACTCGCCAAATATATGGAGTATACAGTAGATTACAATGCGATCATCTCTGCTCTTATCAGGTCTAGCTCTGAATTTAAATGACCATTCTCTTCGTGTGTGTGTCATGTATGCCAAAATCAACTTTTCAATATGGAGCCATTGTTTACGTAGTGAATCAATCATCCAAAGTGAAGCAAAAAGCTAGGATCTGTTTTTGTATGGATTAAAAATCACAGAATGTGTTTTGTGACTTTTCTTGCTTCCTTAGCTATCAAAAAGTGCTGTAATTATTTGGTAATCACACTGAACCTTTATATTAATATTCTACAAGTGAAGTATGGAACTCTAAAACTTCATATTGTATATCAAGGTCTGAGGCATAACTACTACTGCTTTCCCCGAGGGTTGAACTACCTGAAAAGATACTTGAACTCTTGTCATCAAAAATACTCTGACATTGTAACTTTCCCTCTTAAAAATGTTGAAAAAAAGTAACACCAGTCAGCAAAATCAAGTACAGTATCATACAATCATAATTTGCCGTTATAATTATTTCTTGTAAAGACTGATTCAGGTTGGGAGGTATTAATTACCTCCGCCAAGGGAGGAGGTTATGTTTTTGTCACCGTTGGTTTGTGTGTACATTCGTTCGTTAGTTTGTTAGTTTGTCCATATGCAAAATAACTCAAAAAGTAGTGAACAGATTGGGATGAAACTTGCAGGAAAGGTTGAGAATGACACAAGTAACAAATGATTAACTTTTGGTATTGATCCGAGAATTTTTTTGGAATTTATGAAGGATTTTTGATATTTTGGCAGGTAGGGTCAATGAACTTGGGAGTTCAGGTTGAGAATGACACAAGTAACAAATGATTAACTTTTGGTATTGATCCGAGAATTTTTTGGGAATTTATGAAGGATTTTTGATATTTTGGCAGGTAGGGTCAATGAACTTGGGAGTTCAGGTTTGCATGCGCGCACTAAAGTGCGTGCTCTAGTTTCTGCAGGGGTGAGGCGCGCCATGCAGCTGAGGGTTTGATGACGTAACAAAGGCTTCTATATTGGGAAATCAGGCAACTTTCAACACACAATGCTATAAGTATGTATGGGTGGAAATCACTGATATCTCTATGGAAGAACAAGATCAGTGGTGAAAATGATTTGCATGCTTGGCGGAGGTCTGTGCTCTCAGAGTGCTTCTCTAGTTTAGAATACAATGCAAGTATGGATACGTGTTAATCCAGAATCTGTGGCAGATTGACATTGTATTTCATTGTAAACTCCCAAATCAAGAGTGGGAAGGGACTGGTTTATGAGACTAGTTTCGTGTACATAGTTTCCCTGGCGGTCGGTTTCAGTTATGAGTCATATGACCATGTCACCTGACAAGTATGTGAGTTACTAGCCTGCGGAGAACACACTTCACAGATCAATTTTCCACATGGTTAGACAGATAGGCAATGATCACTTTGTTTCAGATTGCTACACAGTGTACAGAAATGGGCATTGTGCTCAATACATGGTATTATATTCATGTTTTTCTTTGTCTTGGTCTTTGTCACTTAATATCCTGTTTAGAGAAAGCTCAGTAAAGTGAAAGTAGTGGAGCAAAAGGAATGGTCAGTGCAAACTTCAGCGTACTCAGCATATCAAGGAGAAACCGATTTATAATCATATGATTGTTATATAAGAAAAGCTGGTATATTGCATCCTCAACATTCGCCCAAGGAGCTTATCAAGAATGTATTGGGTGAATGCAGTCTCATGTTGCAATTGCATGGAATGCCATAAAAGTGATCTCAGACTGTTATTAAAAAAAAGAAAAAGAAAAAAAAAAGATCTCTTTGAAAACAGCTCAGCAGTAAATTGATTGATTATTTTTTGGCCACTTGATTAAGACAGCTACAGGTAATCATGTATTCTTTAATAGATGCCTGCAAGATGCTGTCAAGGATGATTTTACAGCATCCAAGTTCTCGCTACTTTCCTATGTAATACCCATGCTATTTCACATGAATCTTCGTTAGTGTGTTGCAACATCCGTTTATGGCTGGAGCAGCCATACATGTGCAGAAACGTATGCATGGAGTTGGAAAAATGTTCTAGTAAACTTGAACATTTGGTAGAATACAAAGTGTAGTTCAATGACCCAGTTAGCATGTTAGCATGATCACACACCATGCCACACGTGGCCATTGATGTGCATGTGTGCACTCACACGACTGAGATTGTACACAACAGAGTGGATTGCAATTTATGTTCCTTGTAAAGATTAGATCATAGTTTTAAACTTGTACAATGATTATCTTGTAGATTAGCCCCATGTAGATGTTCTTGAAATTTAGCCATCATAAAGATTAGTTTATGATTTATAGAACCACAAGATTTCTTGGGGTTTACGGGGGAGGGGTCCTGCTCATAGTTTACACACTCGAAAGTTAAAGTGACCTCACTGTGAATCCCATTCCCCCTTTGGCTTCCAGGTGAACCTCCTATTCATGTTGAACACTACTGTATTGTCGCACATTATTGGGTTTATTGTTAGTGCTGTGTATCAGTATATTTCTTTCAGTTTTGAAATTTATTCATTATATGCGACTTTCTTTGAAAATTTTATCTGAAAGATTTGTTTTAATGTGGGTGCTTGTAGTCGTTTCAAACTATAATAAGCTAATCATCAAATTTTAAAACTTTGAAGATTACAAATAATGTGTGAATCTAACTTTAAAATATATGATTCAATTTCTGAGTAAAACTGAATGCCATCATTTGCTTGTGATAATTCTTTATCATCAAGTTTTATTATCAAGTTTCATCACTTGTAAGACAAATGTGTGGAAATTAAATAGGAAAAAAACAAACACAAACAAACAAACTGGGGAGGGGAGGGGGTTGGAGTTTCTGCGACAATAGAAAAGGGGTATTACGTGTACCTCAAAAAACAGTTGTTCAGATGTTTAGCTTACCAGTAGCATAATATGTACACATGTACATTTGTATGTACATTTGTTTGTTTGTTTTATATTTGATGGTCTTGTGGCATTGAATTGTTTGAAATGGGCTAGAGGACAATGGAGGACAAAGATTGTGTTAGAAGTTGTTTTTGTTTGTTTGCTTGCTTTGTGCAAGGAGATGGGTAACTTTGGCCAACATTCATCCATGCAGAGCAAGCCACAAAGAACATTTTCAATGAAAGTTGGATAATTTTTTTTCTTCTGTTTTTCGTAGCATTCTAGGAGAAGAAAACAAAATGTTAAGCTGGATCAGCCAGAGTACGTGTAGTCTCTTTTATCTCATGAAAATAGTCTCTTTTATTTCATGAAATAAACAAATGTAAAAAACAAACATGAAATATGATGTGACTTAATGAATGCTCTACTCGGTATATCCACAGTAATTTGTTTTTGTTTCATCCATTTTGTTTGTCTGATTTGAGTTCAGTTTCCTGAATTTGTCTAACACTAATCCACTATTAAACAAGTCCAACCTAATTAAATTTCTTCTGCTGTTGCTGAATTCAGTTTCCTGAAATTGATATGAATTGCAGCTACCTCAAGAAGAAATTACATATCCATGATATATTTTGTTTTTGTTATGTTTTTATGGAAAAGATTGCTCCTATCTGCCAGGTACTTCACCTCTGAGATAAATTTAGTTGTAGAGGAAGAGGCGAGTCGAGCTGTGGTTCCTTGCAAATCCTCTCAAATCAGGATGTTTAGGTCAGAAATTCATATTGGGCGATGGAGGTGTTTGAGCATTTTTGCTGTAAACAGGAAAGCACCAGTCCACCCACTATCCTCTTGCACTGACTTTGTGTGACTTCCTTGTTCCCCTGGCAGAAATAATTGTTTATTAGGGTTCCAATTCAAAGACGCAAAAGCAGCGTTAAAACATGCACATATGCCATTTTTTTTTGTTTCTTGCATCACTGTATAAAAATGTATTCTATTTGCCAACCGTTCACACATGGCCAAAAAGAAATCACTTGGCTGCAAATGCAACACTTTGAATCTCCAGGATGCATTACATGCCTTTAGTAAAAAAAGGGGAAAAAATGACTGCTTCAATGTCTCCTAGGACACCTGAGTGTGCAGACCTAGCATGATGAGTTGCAGTATGGGATTGAACAAATTGAGGATTTCTTGACATGTCATTCACACGTGCCATGTCGGGCAAGTTACGTACATCGCAAGGTTTGAGCATTTTGATGCATATCACAAGAGTTGACGATATGACTTTGTGTCCACACACGAGAACTCACAGATTGTGCATTGCTTTGCACAAAATTGATTTCCAAAACCATTATCAAACTTCCTGTGTTTGTGTGAACAGGCTCACTGAAAGGATGCAGACTTGAGGCTTGTTGAAGAAACCAAAATTTAATCCATTCAAAATACTGTGGCATACTGACACCCCTTATGGCAGAGAATCAGAACTAAAAGAGAGATGTGGTTAAATCTTCTAGGATTATCAGAAATGCCAACTGTTTCTTTTTGCAGTATTTTGTAACTCTTTCTGCTAAGTATATTGGAGGTTTTGTGTAAAATACTGTTTTTGTCAAATTCTATTATTTTTAATTTACGAAAGGTAAGAATACTGTTTTCCACCAAGAACACCTTTTTCAACCCTGAGAATACCACAATGCTGCTTACAAGGTTGGCATCCCTGGATTGAATGTAAACACATTTTACAAGTACTTCCTCTATAAATGTTAGGACATTAGTTTTGGAATCCTAAGTAGCAAACTTTACACATCCACGAACTCAGAGGACTCTGCATTCATTTGTCAAACATCACAATAGCAAATACACTTTCTGTATGTGCTGCTGAGATATTTCCCAGTGGGACTGTGCCTTCTGACATTCCTTTGAACATTCATAGGTTGTTGCATGGTGGATGGATTAGGATTAAATGTATCTTGCGGAACTGCTCTGACAAAATGTGGCCTTTAAATGTACCAGTACCCTGAGTATCATGTTTGCTATATTTGTACCAGGTAGTTCACATAAGACATGCCCTCTGCAAAATATCAAAATTTGTTGTCACTCCGATTTTCACTTAGTGGGGTCTAAATGTGAATTTTACGGAGTATGCAAAAACAAAAACAACTTCAAATAGACTGATCGATCAAGTGATTCTTTCGATCAAGTGATTGCGTTATCAATATTTTTTTTCCAAATACGTCTTTTAAACGATAGTGATATGCATTGCGCAAGCTTGTTGCTGTGGATTTATAGTCTATAGATATACATGGCATATGTACTGAGAGATTTGATGGTGCTAAATGTTATGAGGAAGAAGGCTGTTTATTGGTCTGCATGGCCAGTAGTACCTGGTAGATATTTTGTGGTCTTTGATTATTGCAAATTTTGGTAGTCAACCAATATTCACAAAATCAACAACTCACAAAATATTGTCTCCCATCACACAAGTGTGTTTTCTTTTGTTTATAAGGTGGGAAATTGTTATTTTTTTCTCTTGAAAATTGATAAATACATCCCTTGGTTGCAAATTCAATCACTTAAAATATTGTTTTACATTTTACAAGTCCCAATTCACAAAATGTATAGCATACAGTGTTCACATATCACTTGGAACCCATTTTACATTGTACAGATGACTACCATGCATTCAACCATATCCTATGACTCATGGATGAACCTATTAACTGTGCCCCATACAGTATGTTTCATGCAGAATTTTACAAATTTCTGCCAATGGGAGAAATGCTTCTATTGCTACCGCTCTCTACCTTATTTATACCAGATACTTTAAATGCTTAACTGTCTCTGTACAGTGATATACCATTACTCAGGAATACTGTAGGGCTCAGAGGATGAGGGCTTGAAATCATGAAACTTTTTGTAAGATTTGTACATGTACTTAAGAAACCTTAGCACTAAAAAAACCTTGGTATGGTATGAGATATTCCCAAACATTCATCCAGTGTGTTCCCATTGTGTTTGTCAAATCTTTTATTTGTGCAAGAGGGTAAAAAAAAAACAACTGCAACCAACGAGACATTTCAGTTTTTCATTGTAATGTGCACACAGATCCTTCAAACTCAATTAAAGAAAAAAATGGTACATGTATAAATTGCACCTTTTTGATTTAATATTAAATACTGTAGATGCAGTGATATACATTGTACACATACTCTTTACTCATCAGGAATACTGTAGGGCTCAGAGGATATGGCTTGAAATCATGAAACTGCTTGTGAGATTTTTACTTTAAAAAGTACAGAAAACAAATCTGCTAGAAAGTTCTTGACACATGGACACATTTTCAGGAGAAGAATAGCTCATACATATAAACAGAAGCTGTGTCTTCTTGATGTTGTTTTACCTGATCTGTTGGGTCAAATACTCATGATGGACTTAAACAGAATTTTGGTTTTCCATTATACAGTGTATTTATTGTTTAGTGTTTGTGTGTCTTTTGTAGGTTTTAATTGGTACAATCATTTACATGACAAAATTTTATTACAACTGTGTACTTCAGAATAATCATCCCCCACCCAGCAGGGGGCTGGAGGCATTATCGACCTTTATGAAAAAAAGGCAAGGAAATTCCACGTGAACAAAATCACGGTTTCAGAGATGGTTTTCTTAAGGATATCTGTGAAACTGCATGGCGTTTCTATCAGAGTCCACACCAAGGGATGAAATGACTCATACAAGGCTGACATACTCAGTTGTCATCTCATGGAATGTTGTTTGACTAAAATAACTCTAGAAATTGACAGTGTTGCTCTCAGTTTTGTTGTTTTGTTTATCTCATATACAAATGTAGTACATTTTAAACTTTTTAAAATGTGTGAAAAATACTCAGTTATGCAATCTCATATACAAATGTAGTACATTTTAAACTTTTTAAAATGTGTGAAAAATACTCAGTTATGCAATTATATCACTCTTGTATATTTAAAGATCTTAATTTCTGTTGTTGATGATGCTTTGTTTTAATCCAGATTGTTTTAATAGAGTTTCTCCTAAACTAGAGGAGTGTTGTTTGTCTGTATCTTAATCCCATAAATTAAATCAGTATTTACAATTTGTCATGTTGTTGTTGTTGTTTCTTTGCTTATCCCAGATCAGCGAGCTGAGCCATGTCAACATTCCTGTGATGTTAATGCCGGACGACTTCAAGGCATTTGGCAAGATCAAGGTTGACAATCAGATGTTCAACAAGTAAGTTGTCATCCTCAGCTGACGATATGAATGCTTTGTGTTTTGATTGCCCTCCCCTCCCCCCTCTCTCATATTCTCCCCCCAGTAATTACAAATCAAAAGCAGACAGCTGTCATGCTAAATCATTTTCAATTGTACAGAGATCCCCAACAAATATATCTCGCATCAAAATAAATCTTGTCAGACACTCCCAATTATACAACTGGTGGAAATGTAAGCAATGCAATGCAATGTGCATTATGATCAATTCATAATAAACCGCAGCACTGCAATATGATTTGGGGAAAGAATGTAAGGTACAGTGTATCTATAATGGGATTTAATACCAGGGTTGTATGGCTGTACATACATTGCATATTTCATAGACAGTACCTATCTACAGCATTCATGTAATATTGGAGGTACATTGCAATGCTATGGTATGTTGTCAATTTTGGTAAATATCAGTCATTTGCCAAATACTTTGAAGACTTGGAAATCCTCATTGGTCAAAAAAAAAATAAGTGAAAAACTGAATAGACTGCATTACATCGACAATGTTTGGCAACATAAACTATAATCAAAAGAAAAGAACTTACTTTTGCAAGTCATGTATGGGAGAATGTTTTTGAGGTGTGCTTATTGACACTTGTGGAATATAGAAAATTTCTTGACTTGCATTAAGTACACTTGAAAACCCATTAACAGGTGAGTTCTTTGTAAGTTGAAAATCATCTTTGTAGCAGAAACTGATGTCAGCACATCCATTATGACAGCTTCTTAAGAAGCAATAACATATTTCCATTGTGTATAACATGAGAAGCAAAATTGTATACGGTTCGCCTACCCAATGATGAACTATTGTATTAAAAGGATGCTGCTCTCTGCAATACTGTTTCCATAATGACTTCAGTCGTTAAGCTACATTTGCATCTAATGTCCAGCAGAAATGCCAACTGGTACCTGTTTGGATAGAGTCTCCGTTTGTAAAAGAGCTCTGCAATTTTGTCGAAATAGAAACCTAATGTGGAGTGCACACGTGTATGCTGATTGTTTATTGACATCATATGCATACAATGTACACTGTAGTCAATTTGCATGGTATAATCACTCCAGATGATAGACAGCATTAAACAATGATAGAGTATCATTGCTAAGTACTATGCATAATCCAAACCCAATACAAGGTCAGATTGTTTTGTGCGTCTGCAACTTATGCAAGAAATAATGAAATGACAGCGTGTGCTGTGAAATAAGCTTGAGGGATTTCCTAGCAGACAATGATGTCACAAATGTATACACACAAGTAGTTATGTACATGTATCAAGGCTGTATGCATGGTTGTTTTAATGTGTATGTACACAGGGTGACCAGATTAATGGAGAACATTCTATATGATATAGATGTAGTACATACAGGCTGACCAGATCAGTGGAGAATTTTCTATGTGGTGTAGAATGTAGTTACAGTACATGTATGCATGTGAAAGGAAATACATTATAGCTCACTCAATCTAGAATGATTTCACCCATTCCAGAAAATTCTAGGAAGTGCTGGCTGAGTGAGGCACTGTCCCTATAGCCCAATGTGATTGGTAGTTAATTTTGGCAATGATGTTATGCACATATTAGGAAGTGAGCCATCCAGGATTCCTGGAATTTGGACTTGCTAGTATGTTCAGGTATGTAGCCCCAGGTTGGAGAAAATTACAGAATGTACTAGAAAGGGGTGAATGGATAGTATATAAGCTGGAGAAATTCTGCAGTAGGCAGAGTACCCAACACCTCTGCTCTGAGAGTTACGTCACTTCTGGCTCTGAAGCGACTTGTTATAGTCAGTCCTGTGTTACCTGCTGACCTGCTATACAAACTGTGTTTGTGGAGATAAGGCCTGGGAGACATTTTGCTTGCAGAGAATTAATTTGCCTACGTTGGAGATAGACTCCATATTTTAGTGTCAACGGACATTATTACGGCAAAGCTGTGACGGCTGGATTCCTTGCTGGACATTATAAAGTGAATCATCATTCAACGCATCAACTGGACGTGGTCGTCATAACTTTTGGATTTTGCACGTTTCGCCATGGACATACATTGTGGATTTTACCCCGGATTAATAACGAGGATTATCACAACCTGCGCCTCTGGATTTACGTCTGAGGTATCATTCATCGGTGCATCGCGGATCATTCATCTGTGCATCGAACATCGTATCTGGACACTGTCAAAGGGTTACTTGCTTTCAAATTTTGGACTGTAATGCACGTAAGTGATTCTATTACCAAGTTGTAATTGTTTGTATTGATCGTTATTGTACTGATGTGAAAACCGATTACGAGTCTGTACCCACAATATCACTGTTAATAAACCGCCTGAACATTAGTTGATTGTTTCTTTTGTGCGATCATTCTCAGAGTGATTTTGGTCGTAACAAAATTGGGGGCTTGTGTCCGAGAAGTGAATTTAAAGCCAAAACTTAGAATTTGGAACGTTCCGGAATCCAGAATATTGGTACAGACAAAATACCAGTGAGTTGATTGTTCAATTGTACATTGTGTGTAATACATGTGACAATGTCAATCAGTACAATGGATGTTCAGGCATTTGTTCAGAGGACAGATTTGTCCCTCAAAGATTTGCAAAGGTTACGCAAATGTGATTTGACTGCTATTGCACAGCATTTAAATGTAGATGTTCCACAAGGTGTAAGAAAGGCAGAGATTCTTGACTTAGTAGCTGGTCACATGGAGCTCAAAGAAGAAATTGACATTTCAGATCAAGCTCAAATGTCAGATCAAACACGGCTTGAGCTTGCTAAATTGGAAATCAAGGAGAGAGAAAAGGGAATTAGAACTGGAAATGAAGAAACTTGAAATTGAAGAGAAGAAAATGGAGCAACAATTGAAATTGCGTGAGATGGAATTGGCTCATGCACAGACTGTTGGAAATCGTGAAAGGGCTCCCTCTGAATTTGATTTGGCTAGGAACATTCGATTGGTGCCAAAGTTTGAAGAAAACAGAGTCGATGCATATTTTGTGTCATTTGAGAAGGTGGCTAACAGTTTGAACTGGCCACAGGAATTTTGGCCCTTGCTCCTTCAAAGTGTGTTTGTCGGCAAAGCAGCCGATGTGTACTCATCTCTCTCTGAAGAGCAATCACGTGACTATGCTACAGTCAAGAAGGCAGTGTTGAATGCTTATGAGTTGGTGCCAGAGGCGTACAGACATAAGTTCAGAAATTCGTACCGCAAACCAGGCCAGACACATGTTGAGTTTGCTCGTGAAAAAGAAATGACGTTTGATAGGTGGTACCGATCCCTGAAAGTGGATCAGGATTTTGATAACCTACGTGAGGTTGTTCTCTTGGAAGAATTCAAAAAGAGTGTTGCTTTCAGTGTGAGGTCGCATTTGGATGATCACAAAGTGACAAATTTGCATAAAGCAGCCTTGATGGCTGATGAGTATGAGCTGACCCACAGAAATGACAACAGACCACCTTTCAGGAATTTCTCTGGAAATAAGAGAGACAAAAATCAGTCGAGCAATCCAAAGAATGCTGGTCCTGAAAAAGGCACGAGTTCTGAAACTTCATCGGCACCAAAGCCTCAATCTGACAAAGGGTCCAGTACAAGTGCAAATGTCATCAAATGTTTTCATTGTAACAAGACAGGGCATGTGAAGTCACAGTGTTGGAAGTTGCAAAACAAAACAAAGAAGGACATGGGATTTGTCATGTCAAAAAGTGTCCTACCCGAAAACAGTGTCCCGTTCAGTGAAACACAGGCCATTGAAAGTCGATCTCCCAAATTCAAAGATAGGACTAAGCAGGTAGATGAGAGCTATCGTAGCTTTTTGTTTGATGGTGAGGTGACCCCATGTACTTCTGGTGAGGCAGGTAAGCCAGTAGTCATCCTGCGGGATACAGGGGCCTCTCAGTCGTTGATGGTGGATGGTGGTATGACTTTTCCACCAGATAGTGCAGTGAATGCAAAAGTCTTGATTCAGACTGTTGATGGCAGTTATATGTCAGTACCACTGTATAGAGTGGATTTGAAGTGTGACCTAGTTTCTGGTCCTGTTACTGTTGGAGTTGTTCCTGAGTTGCCCATGGCAGGCATTGACTTCCTGTTGGGGAATGACTTGGCTGGGGACAAGGTGGTTGCGTCTCCAGTTGTTTCGGATAAACCAGTGATGGTTGCTGAAACTGAGCAGTTGCAGGAGGAGTTTCCTGGGATTTTCCCAGATTGTGTTGTGACTAGGTCTCAGGCTCGTAGAGCTGTTCAAGATGATGCGGATTCTGTTGATGTGGAGGAGAATTCCGGTGTTTGGTTGGCAGAAACCTTTTTCAAGGATTTGAATGATGGGGTTGCTGTATTAGGCTCCGAGGCTAACAGTGATGGGCTGTTTAGCAAGTCTTCCTTGGTTGAAGCACAGCAGGCAGACTCTGAGTTGAAAGGCTTGTCTCAGACGGCGTGTTCTGAGGCTGAGGCTGAAAAGGTCCCTGAGTGCTATTATGTCAAAGATGGCATTTTGATGAGGAAGTGGAGACCTCCCCATAGGCCAGCTGATGAGGATTGGACGGTGGTCCGTCAAGTTGTTGTCCCTCCCTGTTACCGCGGTGAGATCTTGAGGATTGCTCACGAGTTACCTGTTGGCGGCCATTTAGGCGTCAGAAAGACAAAGGATCGGATCATGAGGCATTTCGATTGGCCAGGGTTGAATGTGGATGTGGCTGAGTTCTGTAAGACTTGTCACACATGTCAAGTGGCTGGTAAACCACAGCATTCAGTGAAGCCGGCGCCATTGATTCCGATACCTGCGTTTGAAGAACCATTCAGTCGGGTTCTAGTTGACTGTGTTGGACCTTTGCCTAGGACTAGGTCGGGTCATAAGTACCTCTTGACAATCATGGATATGTCTACACGGTTTCCAGAGGCTATCCCATTGCGAAATATCACTGCTAAGACTGTGGTAGATGCTCTAGTGCAGTTTTTCACTAGGTATGGGTTGCCCAAGGAAGTGCAGTCTGACCAAGGGTCAAATTTCATGTCAGGCATATTTCAAGAGGTGATGTATCGTTTGGGTGTGAAGCAGCTGAAGTCGTCAGCTTATCATCCCCAATCCCAAGGTGCGTTGGAGCGCTACCACCAGACCCTAAAGACAATGATTAGGGCATTTTGTGAGGAGTATCCCGAGGATTGGGATAAGGGCATCCCTTTCCTCCTGTTCGCAACGAGGGACTCCCCAAATGAGTCGACGGGTTTCAGCCCATTTGAGTTGGTGTACGGTCATGAAGTTAGGGGCCCACTGAAGCTCATCAAAGAGAAATTCATGACTGAGGATGATGAGGTCCACCTACTTGACTATGTGTCAAAGTTTCGTGAAAGGCTTTCAAAGGCTTGTGAGGTAGCTAGGGAACACTTGAAAGTGTCACAAGACTCAATGAAGAGAAAGGCAGACAAAAATGCCAAAGCCCGAACCTTCAAACCAGGTGACAAAGTTCTTGTACTGCTGCCAATACAAGGTGAACCACTGAAAGCCAAGTTCAGTGGCCCATACTGTGTCAAAAAGAAACTCAATGATGTGAACTATGTGATCAGTACGCCAGACAGATGCAAAGATCAGAGAATGTGTCATGTCAATATGTTGAAAGAGTGCTATGACCAAAAGTCAGTTGGTGTGACATAGATAGTGGATAGCACAGTAGAATTCAAAGGTGAAAAGTTTTCACCGCATATCACTTACAGTGTATGTGTTTAGCATATTGATGTATGCAAAATAGTTTGACATGATTGTATAAGCTCCGAGAATCCAAGCAATATCATTGTAAATGGTATTCATGAAAAGAGAACATGGAATTAATGCAGCTATTCAAAAGGCATGTGATAGTATGTGATTATGGTTGCTTGAGTTGGATTTTACCTCACATTCGTTGTAAATAACAATGAGAAATTGTGAAGGTAAAAGAAACCCTTGCTACGGCAAGGCTTTCTTTTTCCCATGGGGGATGGTGTCACAAATGTATACACACAAGTAGTTATGTACATGTATCAAGGCTGTATGCATGGTTGTTTTAATGTGTATGTACACAGGGTGACCAGATTAATGGAGAACATTCTATATGATATAGATGTAGTACATACAGGCTGACCAGATCAGTGGAGAATTTTCTATGTGGTGTAGAATGTAGTTACAGTACATGTATGCATGTGAAAGGAAATACATTATAGCTCACTCAATCTAGAATGATTTCACCCATTCCAGAAAATTCTAGGAAGTGCTGGCTGAGTGAGGCACTGTCCCTATAGCCCAATGTGATTGGTAGTTAATTTTGGCAATGATGTTATGCACATATTAGGAAGTGAGCCATCCAGGATTCCTGGAATTTGGACTTGCTAGTATGTTCAGGTATGTAGCCCCAGGTTGGAGAAAATTACAGAATGTACTAGAAAGGGGTGAATGGATAGTATATAAGCTGGAGAAATTCTGCAGTAGGCAGAGTACCCAACACCTCTGCTCTGAGAGTTACGTCACTTCTGGCTCTGAAGCGACTTGTTATAGTCAGTCCTGTGTTACCTGCTGACCTGCTATACAAACTGTGTTTGTGGAGATAAGGCCTGGGAGACATTTTGCTTGCAGAGAATTAATTTGCCTACGTTGGAGATAGACTCCATATTTTAGTGTCAACGGACATTATTACGGCAAAGCTGTGACGGGCTGGATTCCTTGCTGGACATTATAAAGTGAATCATCATTCAACGCATCAACTGGACGTGGTCGTCATAACTTTTGGATTTTGCACGTTTCGCCATGGACATACATTGTGGATTTTACCCCGGATTAATAACGAGGATTATCACAACCTGCGCCTCTGGATTTACGTCTGAGGTATCATTCATCGGTGCATCGCGGATCATTCATCTGTGCATCGAACATCGTATCTGGACACTGTCAAAGGGTTACTTGCTTTCAAATTTTGGACTGTAATGCACGTAAGTGATTCTATTACCGAGTTGTAATTGTTTGTATTGATCGTTATTGTACTGATGTGAAAACCGATTACGAGTCTGTACCCACAATATCACTGTTAATAAACCGCCTGAACATTAGTTGATTGTTTCTTTTGTGCGATCATTCTCAGAGTGATTTTGGTCGTAACAATGATTATGGCAAGCCGCAGGCAAACTTTAGGCAAGCTATGGAGTAGTTGTCATGGGAACCATACATTCTGAAAATTACAAAGAAGTATACAAGTAATTTGAATACAGTACAAAAACTCATCATTTATGTTGGCTTCTCACAAGTCAGGCAAACTTTAGGCAAGCTATGGAGTAGTTGTCATGAGAACCATACATTCCGAAAATTACAAAGAAGTATACAAGTACATAATTGTAATTTGAATACAGTACAAAAACTCATCAGCATTTGATATTTGTGTTTGCATCTCACAAGTACAACATGTCCATTGTATTTCTTATGTCATCTTTTAAACAGTCCAATTAATTCTATTCACCTTCAGACTTTCATTGGAAGGATATTGGTCTTATTTCAGGCTGATGATTGATACTGAATTGTACCATGCTGTACCCAGTGCTGAATTACATAAGATATTCAAATGAAAACATACTATTGGTAGTCACTAAATTTGCTTTTATTTCCATCCTTGTTTCATTTCAAATGATAAGGCATTTGATACAATTCAATTATAGAATCTGCCAGTGTATTATAGGTTTAAGACACGCATGTTTTTAAATGTTTTTGTATACTATTTGTCTAGTTTTTTGTTGTTGTTAAAAAAGTTGAAAAAGCTTGGAATATTTCCCTTGTCTGAAATTTTTTTCTTTCACATAGAAATGATGATATAAAAAGTTGTACATTGTTATAATATAGTGTACACCATGTAGATGGTGGTACATTGTATACAAATGATATATACTGCCAGATCTTTTTTTTTTTTTCAGTACAAAACACACAGATTAGCAAAGAAGTCATTTTCAGAGTATTGAGAAACATTTCATTACAGTGGTCAAGAACTTCTTTTGTATCAAAGCAGTAAACTCATCAAACACAGGAGCTTGTGTGGCTCAAGTAGTTGAGACAACAGACTGTTCATCAAGAGGTCCCCAGTTCAAGTCCCCTTGCACCAGTTTAGGGAACATACGAAAGCGGCCATTAATCCTGTGGTTACGTGCTAGCAAGTACCCATTCCTATACTGTCCACATAATCATAAAACAAATAATGATTCATTTACTCAGTTGTTCATACAGCTCTTGATGGTACCCATGCGACAGAGTGGTCCAATATTCAAACGGGCCATGTCTTCCTCATTAATCCCTGATTTTGCTAATATTTTCCTTTTTTTTTTTCAAAAAGCATCAAGTTTTTGCATCCATGGCAAAATTCTAAGAAATTGTTTGTCTTACATCTAGGTAGTTCTTTCAAAGCAAATGGCAGGAGTGATTGTTAACAGGACTTTAAAGTCATTGAGATGTCTACAAGTTGTTGTTCAGCAAGCGGTGACATCGTTGTATGAAATTGTGGTATTTGTTGATTTAGCACAAAGTTTCTAATTGTGAAATCTTGCTCTTATCACAATGTGCATAATTGCTTTCGTTCAGGATTTTTTTCCCCTTTCTTTTCACCTTTTTTTTTTTCCCCCGGGGGGGGGGGGGGGGGGGGGGTGGGGCTGTGCCACAACCATTCATTCAAAATACTAAAATGATTTGGTAGTGTAGAGCTTACACTGGGAGTGTATACTTTCCTGCCACATGAAGCTAGAGACCAAGGTACAGACTGTTGTATGTAAATCATTAGAGCTGTAGACTGGCTGCATACATCATGTCGTTTCCCAACAGCATTTCCTTGCCACACCCCGTAAATTATCTAGCAGCAGGAGATACAACTAACACGTTCAACCCATTGCAAGAGTATCAGGGCAGTTACCCCCACCCCCAGCCTAATACTGGCTAGTGATAAGGGTAGAGTAAAGATTAGTGTTATGGTTTTGGTTAGGTTTATGGTTGGAGTTTGGATTAGAGTTACTCTAGGTTCAGGATTAGGGTTAGGGTCAGGGGAAGGGTCTGTGGTAATTGCCCAGGGGGCATGGTATTTGCCCTAGACCTATTGGAAGACTTGTGCCCAAGGACGAATCTTGCTCTTGAAATGCTGCCTAGTGCATGACACATTCAGTATATTTTAGAAGCACAGTATCAACATTCAAATGTATAACAGTGAACCAAATATACGCCTAAGGCTTGACATTGAATAGCATTGGCCCAGTGGTTCAGGGCAGCTAAAAATTTATGTTAGGCTACCAAACTTCTCAAAAGTTATCTTTTATAGTGGTCCGATTGAGCAGCTGGAATTCAAATTGACTGTTAATATTTCCTTTTATATTGGGCCACTACATTCCTTTTTTTAGGCCACCAAATTTTCAATTCAAAGATTTTAGTGGTACAGATGGGTCACCAGAGAAGAAAGTTTAGTGACCCGCCCTGCAGTATTGGATTGGTAGATTTAGTACATCGTATCAATTTGTGTGCAGAGATTTATGACATCCTTGGCCCTGTTAAGGCCAAAAAAAAAAAATGGTTTGTTTGCCCTTCGCGACCGACCGAAAATCACGGAAATTTCGGGTCGCGTTTTTTTTTTTTTTTTTTTTTTTTTTGCTCTTTCAAGTTTATTTTTTTCCACAAATTTCATCTTCTACAAATTTGTGAATGGTTTTAAACCCAAAATTATCCATTTTAAGCTAGAGAAAGAATAAAAAAAAGTCTAAAAATGTTTGTCGTTTTTTTTTCATCTGATCGACCCGTCGTAATTGTGGTCGGGCCGCGTCGGTCCACAGGCTACGTTTTATAGCATGCATTGCATGCTACAATGTAGCTACCTTTTTGGCTCACATGCGTGCACACGCACGAAATCCAATCAATGCATGTATTATTATGCACTTAGTACAGGGCTGCACACTGGCGACATTCGCGCTAGCTTGCGCATTGGCGCTGCTCACGCACTGCTATGCCATGCAATGCAAAGCATGTACAGTGTAACTGCTTTTCGTTTGCTTGCGATCGGCGGTCATGCCAGACAAGAAGCATTGATAGAATTAGAAGTGCACGCATTTCTGGGTCATTTTACTCACGATCCGATCCCGGCTTCGCAGCAGCGTGGCAGTTGACATGTTAGAACTAATTTACTTGTGTCGATTTTTAGAAAAGTAAAAACATATTCGATATTCAGCGATACAGTAAATGGATCTGATTGCGTTCAGTTTCATTTTACACAGTCATTTCACAAATGAATATTTTCATTCGTTCAGAATGATCTCACAATGAAGATGGGCGCAAAAAGGATCACGAAATCGGCCCTTCCGTGTACTTTTTAAGAACGTATGTGAAGAGATAATACTAGGAAGAAAAAAAAATCATTAAATCATCGCAGTCCCGCTTACATATTTGAGGTAGAAATCGTCCCAAAAAGGATCATAAATTCGGCCGGCCGCGTCGTACACCTTTCAAAAGCTCATGTACGAAATGCGAAGAGATTATAGAGGAGAAAAAAAAAATAAAGGACACATTTGGTACGTGCATCATAAAAGATTACAGCCGAATAAAAATTCATGAAATCAACGCAATCCCGTTGAAATTTGAGGAAATAATAGGCGCAAAAGGGATCTTGAATTCAGTCCTGCATGCCGTGTTGGTTATCAAAACGCACGCACAAATGCGACGAGATTATCGGGAGAAAAATAAAAAAAAAACACATTTTTACCCTTCTGGTGCGTGTATTACAAAAGATTACATCCGAAGTAATTAATGAAATCGCCACAAACCGGCTGATATTTGAGGTAGAAATAGGCGCAAAAAGGAACGTGAATTCGGCCGTGTCGCATACCTTTTAAGAACGCGGAAAGGACACATTTTCATCCCCTTTTGGCGCTTGCATCATATAGATTACAGCCGAGTAGTAATTCATGAAAATTTCGCAATCCCGTTGAAATTTGAGTAAACAATAATAGGCGCAAAAAGAATCTCGAATTCGGCCCTGCATGCAGTGTATAGTTTTGAAAACGCATGCACAAATGCGAAGAGATTATCGGGAGAAAAATAAAGAACGCATTTTCAACCCTTCTGGTGCATGTATCACAAAAGATTACAGCCGAAATAATTGACGAAATATCGCAATCCCGCTGGTATTTGATGTAGAAATAGGCGCTAAAAGGATCGTAAATTCGGCTTTGTCGTATACGCATGTACGAAATGCGAAGAGATTATAGGGAGAAAAATACAGGACACATTTTCAACCCCTTTTGGCCCGTGCATCATAAAGATTACAGCCGAATAATAATTCATAAAATCATCGCAATCCCGTTGAAGTTTGAGGAAACAATAGGCGCAAAAAGAATCATGATTTTTGGCCGTGTCGTATATCTTTTAAGAACGCATTTACGAAAAATAAAGAACGCATTTTCAACCATTCTAGCTGGTGCGTGCATCACAAAAGATTACATCCGAAGTATTTATGAAATCGTCACAATCCCGCTGACATTTGAGGTAGAAATAGGCGCAAAAAAGTATCATGAATGCGGCCGTGTGGTACATCTTTTAAGAACGCACTTACGAAATTCGGAGAGTTTATCGGGAAAAAATAAAGGACGCATTTTCAACCCCTTTTGGCGCGTGCATCGTAAAATATTACAGCCGAAGTAATTTATGAAATCGTCACAATCCCGCTTATATTTGAGGTGGAAATGGGCGCAAAAAGGGTTGCGAATTCGGCCCTGCATGTCGTGTACCTTTCAAGAACGCATGCACAAATGCGAAGAGATTATCGGGAGAAAAATAAAGAACCCCTTGTATCGCGTGCATCAGAAAATATCACAGCTAAAATAATTCATTAAATCATCGCAATCCAACTGACCACCAAGAGCAGGTTACGCAGCAAGTTCGTGCGCTGATGTTTAGAAAAAGTCACAAACGCATTTTATACAATCTGATTTTGTTCATTACCATTTTACACTAATTCACAAACATTCTAATTTTTTCCTGTCTTTAAATTTCTTGTGCAATAAATAATGCAAGTTTAAAAAAAAAAAATTAATCTGTAAAATGTACATGGGGGGGGGGTACATCCATAAAAAACAAGGAAATAAGTTTGCAAGTCATTTAATGTTTTTTTATGTTGTCGTTGTTGATCGGTAAATTTTCTGTTCGGACCTGTACAAAATGGTAAACGGGGCATTTACCGGTCCGACAGAGACACGTCGGACCGGCAGAAAAAAATGGGTTAGTGTGTAGCCCTTCACAAGATGGCTACTTTTGCAGCATCCGTTACCAGCTGTCATGGCACCAAAACTGTTTGGAGTTCAGTTGCCAGCATCTCACTGGAAGGTACTTTTTTGGAGCTGTTTGCAAAATTTAACAAAGATGAACGTTAATATAAGTGTTTGTCAGTAAGCGTTTCTGCCTCGCGTACCGGGCCCTGGCAAGACGTAAATTTGAATGAATCTCTTGGAGTTTTGAGTGCACTGACATGGAAAAAAGGGTACCCTGTATTAAAAAAAAAAAAAAAACCGACCTACCGACCCTCTTGGGTTTTGACAATTAAGGGCAAACAAACACTTTTTTTTTTTTGGCCTAATCATTGCTCTCAATTGTGTCTCGGGCATGACAATGACATACATTTTGCGTACATATCATATTGTATACCTTACATGTGGGTACAGTAGTTCAATCCTGGCAGTCCAGCTATGTGGTGCATCAAATGACCATTGAAATGGTGTCCTTGAAATACAGTAGCCCCTGTGACTCTAGAAGCATTGAAACTGCATTATTTTTTATTCTTTTCTGTTCTTGAGTTGGAGAATAATTAGGTCAAAAGAGGAGGTCAAGCTTTAATGCCGTGTGAGTGCCTGGTTTATTGTTTTTATAGTACATGTACAATGTACATCCAATGTCTTTCCAGTTTCCATGAAATTAGAAAGAGGAAAGGAAGTGTGAGAGGGCACTGCAGTGATTTAATTTAAAAGAAACGTCTGTTGGTCATGATCAAAGGTCAAGTTGGTCATAAGATCTTGTTGAATTCAAAGGATTCAAAGCAGCCCCACTTCACACAATTAAGCAAATTGAACTCATGGTACTAGTACAACATAGAACTTTATAGTACATAGCAGTATATCTTCATTGTAGCTGACAAAGGTGTGGACAACATTTGGTGAAGGTCAAGGGTTCAAGGTCAAGATGGTTATCAAATGTAAAATGTTATCTTTGGTTCAATAAAGATATTACTCACAGAAATTTCATCAAACTAGTACAAATTGTAGGCCTATATTGTGATGAATGAAAGCACATCATTGTTCCATCAAAATGCATACCAGATGTACAATGTACAAATTTATTATACAGTAGTAGATGAGATATTTTGTACAAAGTAGCATTGACGTACATTATGTAATTCAGGCATCAAAGCTACTGTTGTACAGTAAAGGTCATTCTTTGTCCGATAGCTCATACTACTTGTGCATTGTATGCCATGATTCATGCTCTGTTTCTAATTTTTTTTTTTTTTTTGAGAAATCACTACCTACATTGTACAGTACATTGTTGGTATTCACATTTTAAATCAAGAAGTTAAAGACAAGAATGTTGTGTATACACTGTATGCACATCATACATCCTGTACCTTGTAGGCCTACACTCCACAACGCCTCTGCTCATGTCATGATGTGGCATGAGATGGGTTGTCCACATTGACTTTTTTTTTTCCAGCAAAATTGGAGATGCTGTCTTAATTATGCTAAATTATAAACATAGTTCTGAAACAATCTTCCAGTCAATCCTCTGCGGGCATTATATATATATATATATATATATATATATATATATATATATATATGTGTGTGTGTGTGTGTGTGTGTGTGTGTATATATATATATATGTATATATATATATGTATATATTAAAAAAAGACTTTATCTCTGATCTACAGCACATACTTCAATTGTGAGTGATTCATTGCACAGCAATCAGACTTTGAGCTGGGTATGAGTCAGTCCCTCTTCTTTCTTTTGAGTCACCCTGTATTACATCAATATCTTTGATGAGGAGATAAATACATATGTATCCAGGCTGCAATTTGACAGATTGGAATGTTGATATCATTGTCATTGACTACCATTTTTGTGTCATATGTAAGTCACATGTACTCACTGACAACACTCAAATACACAGTAGCTGAGGAAGAATTCCAGTATTCATAGTTTGTAAATTTTATTCATCTATGCTCAGATTGAATCCTGAAGCCAGATTTTTTTTTTAATTTATTTATCTATTTTGGACACTGCAGCAGGCAAGATCCACAAAATCTGTTTGCTAATTGATTCAGGAGAGAATAGATTTTTAGACGTTACACGGATGTCCATTTATCACCACACATGGGTTTTCGTGTGGCAGGGCTCAGCATCATGCATAATTCAAGAATCGACAAACTGGTGAACGCGGATTAAGAGGAACAAAAGACCCAGTGACAGGCTCTCTGTCATGAATAATGCATTATTCCCAGGTCGTAAAACCTCGCAGATGAGCAGGTACAACATATGATGATAGATGAAGGTTTACAATGGGTAATTAATTAACCCATTCATCCGGTGTAGAGCTTGTTTGCATCTGTTTGCTACCAGTGGTGTTTTAGACTCATGTTAGAACTGTGGCATACATTGATGTTCCTTCATATTCAAAATTTACCTATATTATATATTCTTTCTTGTAGCACACTGCAACTGTTTTAATACTTCTATTATATTCAAAGGGATTTTGTAGTTTTGTAGCCTTCTGAGGCCTTTGGCACAAGATTTTTGTTACCACAAAGAGTGCTTATAGTTGTAAACTTACCATTATTGGTCAGAAAATATAAATTTTTAACTAAATATTGCCCAATTGGGCCCTTACTCCAGTTAAATTAAGATCTATGTACAAAGTAAAATAAATGAATGAAATAAATGAATGAATGAAGTATTCGGGTTGCCCTATATCTATCTGTTCATAAAATGAATAAAATGAGATTTTACTTTATACAAACTAAATAGACTCATTTCTGTTATTAAGAAACAACTTTGAATTACCTCAGAAATTACAAAGTTTGCTGAATGTCTGCACTGTATTATTGTACACATAAATATGATTAGATGCTCATTTGAATGCAGATTCCAAACAGTTCGGTGTGACAGTGACCATTATACAGGCTCCAAACTTTCTTGCCCATACAGCAAGTGATAGAATTTTGTTACTTTGAGGGGAATTGAGAATTGATGATGTGAATGATATTGCTGATGATGGGGATAATGATAACATTCATGCCACCATACTTACAATTGTACATTGTAATATGAGAATAATATACCTGATTTTCTTTCTTTTATAGCTCACCTGAGCCAAAGGCTCAAGTGAGCTATTGCGATCGCCCTTTGTCCGGTGTCCGTCGTGCGTCGTGCATCGTCCGTCGTGCGTCAACTTTTTATATTTTCATCTTCTTCTTGAAAACCCCAAGACCGATTTCCATCAAACTTGGCAGGTAGCATCCCTAGGGGGTTAGGAACTCAATTTGTTAAAATGGGCACCATGCCCCACCCAGGGGGCCCCCAGGGGGCCCAAACCCCCCCAAAATTAAGGAATCTGTAAAAATCTTCTTCTCTAGAACCAGAAGTGATAGAGCTAAGTTAATACTATGAGTTAGTACATTGATGACTGTAGTTTCAAGTTTGTTCATGGCAGAATCAGGGGTGCCCCCCTTGAGACCCAGGGGAGGGGGGTGGGGAGTGGTCCTAATGGGGCCTAAATTGTACATTTTCATCTTCTTCTTGAGAACCCCATGACCCATTTTCACCAAACTTGGCAGGTAGCATCCCTAGGGGGTTAGGATCTCAATTTGTTAAAATGGGCACCATGCCCCACCCAGGGGGCCCCCAGGGGGCCCAAAACCCCCCAAAATGAAGTAATCTTTAAAAATCTTCTCTAGAATCAGAAGTTATAGAGCTAAGATAATACTATGAGTGTGTACATTAATGACTGTAGTTTCAAGTTTGTTCATAGCAGATCCAGGGGTGCCCCTCTTGGGGGTGGGGGGGGGGGGGGATTGGGAAGGTCCAAATGGGGGCCTGAATTGTACATTTTCATTGTCTTCCTGAAAACCTTATGATGGATTTTCGTCAAACTTGGCAGGTAGCATCCCTAGGGGGTCAGGATCTCAATTTATCAAAATGGGCACCATGTCCCACCCAGAGGGCCCCAGGGGCCCCAGGGGGCCCCAATCCCCCCAAATTAAGGAATCTTAAAAAATTGGGGCCCTTTTTTTTATTATACATTTTCATCTTCTACTTGAGAATGCCTGGTCAAATTTTAGTAGAGCTATGAATAATTTAGATTAGTGACTGCGTGAAAGGTGAACTTGCGATACTCAGGTGAGCGCTAGACCCGCGGGTCTCTTGTTTCTTTTTTCTTTTTGTCCTTGATTGTGTATGGCTGGTTTTGCTACGTTTGTTTCATAAATGGTTTTAGGTTTTTTATTTCATATTTCTTTTTCAGTAGTTTTGATTCACTTCAATTCCATTCAAAATAATATTGTAATTTATTTATTTCAGGTCTCTCTACCTTTTGTTTTCATTGTTTGAAATCATGCAGTAGATTAGTGTAGTATTTCATGAATTGAAAGTTTGTTAAGTGTATGCAACAGAATGACTTGTATAGAGGTAGCAAAACTACAAAACAAACCAGTGAATACAAGGATAACACTTCCTCCGATTGTTGTTTCTTTGTGAACTTCAAACACTACAATATGAGAAATGAATCATGGACCCGTACATATGTGCGCGATTCAAATGCACTCTTTTGAGAAGAGATGTACTTATTAATGCTGTGCAAATTACATTTTACTCCGGCCAGCTATGTGAAATAGCATATGTCAAATTTTCGTAGCAGCAGTGTGTGTAATCCACATGCTAATCACATTATTCAGCTAGAAATGCAATATCCTTCAGATCTCGCTGGGTTGAAGTACTTCTTAGTTTTGTAGGAGTGCTGTCTTGCCTTGAAAATTGTGCATTAGCATCTGATTCAGCTTGTGGTACATAGTAGCATACTCTGTACACAGCAGAACTTCCAGATCTTGCAGGAGACTTTAGTGCACATAGTTGAAAATAGATCCAGGGTTTCTGGTGTTTCCATCCACAAACTTTTGGTAGTGTGATTGTGAATATACTATCTGCATTACCTGGAGCAGAAGAACACAAACGTATTTGTAAACATGCATAGGATTATCGTAAGAGTGCCCGATCATGCCATTGATAAATGATGTGTCAGTAGTTCAAGAGAGTGTTTTCCAGAATTGAAGTACGTTAATGCCTTTAATTTGTTTGTAGCAGTATGCACTTTGTAGCGGCAGTAACTTGCTTGTGCAAATAACAATTTGCTTTACCTGTTGCAGTGCACTTTACAATCTTTTTATAGCAGACAAGTACGAGAAATCCTCCCACTTAACTCAGGTTTATCCACTCGTGTGGGAGTTGTTCAATTACCTCGTAACTGCTAACAAGTCAGGGTCACTTTGAAGTATTTTGCAGGTGGTTGTTACATGCAACTTGTGTCTGTTTCTTGACAATTTTTCAATGGTACATAGGCTACCATAAAAAACCATACCATAAAAAAAAAAACCATAAAAAATAAAGTACATGATACAAAGCTCATAGGTGTCCATTTGATGCAATAACACACAAGAGAATTAATTTCTATATTTCTGTATATTTCTATATATGTTATCCACTTGTGTGGGAGTTGTTCAATTATGTCGTAATGCAGCTGTCATTTGTATGACGCACCTCTTGACCCCCGGGAAAGGTGCGTCATGGTCGCGTCAAGTACCACCAATTTGATGACGCGTGGTACCGTCACGGGAGCAAAATGTCCGTCACAATACTGACCCATTATGTGCGTCATAGTCGGTCATTTAACCAGAGTGTGTCAAAAGGTTCGTTAATGGGACCGTCATGTAATTTTGCGAGGCTTCTTGCATGGTATCCCTCCGTAACAGAATAAAACAAACTCGCAATCGCGAGTCGGCCGAATTCACCGGCTCCTGGAAACGCAAAAATGACACAATTTTCATTCAGTTTTATTATAACATACTGATACTCACTTCATTCTCGTATGTCTTCTTTTTCTATCTGATGTCAGACTAAAGGTCTTTTCAGAAAGTTTGAGCACAAATTTGCTCCAAAACCACACTACCAAACACGATTTGTGATTAAAATCATCACTATACAGCCCGCGGCATCGCGAAGCTCGCTATCCTTCAATCGCATTCACTGTAGTGTAGCATCGACCGTCGACCGTGGAACCTGCAGCAAAACCACGTGCGTGATGTCGACCATGTGGTACATGTATACAGTACACGCGTACATACGTATACAGAAGGCGAGGCATGGCAGAGGCCAGGCCGTAAAACACATACAAACGATTATGGCACTAACATTACCGAGAGTCTATTAAAACCTATATTAACTTAAATTCTATTTAAACACTAGCCATATAAACCATGTACCTAACTTGGGTTTAATAAGGTTCGTGTTTAAATAGGCAGGGGCTTCAATCAAGCTGTTTTCGAATCGGGGAAGGGGAGGCGGGAGGTTAGGGAAAAAATTACGGTGGCCAGGCCGTAGTTTCGCGAAACTAGATAGTTTGCCATAGCAACGTGTATATCAAAACACGCGTTTCTATGGGATGGCCATGAACTAGGGAACGGTTTAGAGAAATTCAAAGTCATTCGAAGTTGAAGTGGTTCTATCCTACACATTTTTACTTTTGTTGTTGTTCATATCTAAAAAAATCGATTTCTTAATTTTTTTCAACTGGTATTTGGGAGTCTTTTATATTTAAAATGTTGATAGAAATTTCTGAATATATTCAGAAAGTACGCCTAGGCGCCTACTGTTTGGATAAACGGTAAACATGCAGTCTACGTTCGATACGAAGAAATCATTACGTCTTTCACGAGGAAAAACATACAAAACAAACAAAAAACACCTACGAACGAATGTTGATAGCCAGAACTTTGATAAGTAATAAGCAGTTATCATGAGCGTGAACTGAAATTAATTGTCATGATTTTGTTGTCTAACCATGTGATGACTGCATCTCATTGAACCTACTCGTAGTGAATTTCTCTGGGCATACGAGACCTTTTAAGTATTTCTGTGATTGCATTGTAATTTTTAATTGACTGATTAATCGATCTTTTTTTTATTGTTCAGGGAACATAAGATATTCGATCAAGTACATTATATTCGACTGTTTGATGTTTCCTACTATGCGCCAAAAGAAAGGCTATAGAATCACGATATCTTTGCAATGATTCCTTTAATTCAACTAATGAGCTGGTTCTTCGATCGATATTTCCAGGATATTTACACGCTGTTTATTCCAGTGCGCGCATTCTTCCGTCTGGCACGCACCTGGGTGTGGCACTGCTTTTGTGGAAATTTCCACAAGGGGAGAGGGGTGGGGTGTCAAGTTTCTTCGAGCCGAAGAGACTGCATGTAAAACAATCTCTTCGCTCTAATTTATTGTCATTCGTGCTTTCCCCTTATTCTTTGCTGATATTGAACATTTAGATTTAACTTTACGAAGGTTGGTAGCACGTGGTTCTATTTTGTTGTGAGGTGTATGTAATTTCTTTTTTTATCATTCTTGGGAAGGAAAAGAAGAGTAAAGGGGGAAAGAAGAATAAGAGGGAAAGTAAAATGAAACGAACGGCACGTACGCTCAGCATTCACAGTAAAGCCGTCTTCAAACACCAGCATAGTATTATCATCACCATCGGACATCTCACTCAGACCATTTTAGCCTTTTCCTATATCAACATTAAGAAACACGCATAGTCCCTCTAGATAAACACCTAGGAAAATAAATAACAAATACAAAGTATCAACACCTCCCAACAACACAAATATTTAGAAAAGACAACACACGGCACACTAAAGCGGCTGGTATCAAACTTCGTCGCTTCGATTCGAAAAAGTATTGCAGCAAAGCGGAGAAATCGCCGTTACGAAAATAGCAGTGCGAGACACTTGAAAGAATTACGTCAAATACTTCAAAGTATAAAGGGAACGGATAAAGTGATATAAAATGGAAGAAATCGTACCAAACGATGTGTGAGAAACGACAGTGGAGAACGGTAAGTTTAGTAGTAGGCTTAGGCCCTAGCAACAGTTTACAGCACCGAAAGCTACGCGAAAATAAGGTGAAAATAAATACACATTGGAAACTCGGTATTGCGACGAGATCCTTAGGATCAAGTCAATAAACGATACAAAACAAAGGAAATCAATTCATTTTAACCGGAAAATAGTTTGTTATAAGTATTCTGTTATATGAGATCTCCTTTGATAGGCCGAGAAATACATCGCGTTTCCACGATACTCGGGAAAGAAAGTTCGAACGCTTTTCACCTGCACATACTGCAGTGCACATCAATACACGAACAGAAACTCACCTCCTCCTTGCAGAAAAATGATGAAATAACGTTACAAAAAACACACACAACATTCTAAAAATCATTTCGTACTTGGGAGGCAAGGGACAAGCGGATGAAGAAGAAGAGAAAAAGAAGCAGACATTGCACAACGGAACGCTTCTACCCCGACTCAAATCGAAACAGGGTACTGGAGTGTAGTGGCAGCTGGCTACAGTGTGCAGCTAAGCTACTACACTCGCGCTCCCCAGCCGCCCACACATGGGGATACAGTACCACGGGGATCGAAGTAAACATACAGGGTCCGTAGGCGACAGGGATTCACGCTCGCGAAGTTCCGTTCGGTGTACACAGTTCGCAGGCAGCGAATTGCGTGAGCGCACACAGAGCTCTGCAGCATTCCAGTCTGGTACGTACTGCGAATAACATGTGCGTCAAGGGTCAGTCATTTTCACGAAGAGGTGCGTCACCATTTTGACTGGTTAATGCGTCAATGTCTCATAGAGGTGGGTCACTTTTTGTGACGGAGGGTACGTCATGGTACCTAAAAGGTATGACGCACATTGGTACTTTGACGCACCTATCCCGGGGGTCAAGAGGTGCGTCATACAAATGACAGCTGCATAACTGCTAACAAGTCACGGTCACTTTGAAGTATTTTGCAGATGGTTGCAAGTTACATGCAACTTGTGTCTGTGTCTTGACAATTTTTCAATGGTTCATATGTACCATAAACAAGTACATGATACAAAGCTCATAGGTGTCCATTTGATGCAATAACACACAAGAGAATTAATGTATTTATTTTTATATATATTTGTCTCTCATATCTTTCTGTCTCTGTCTCTTATCTGTCTGTCTTTCTGTCCATCTGTCTATCTCTCTCACTTAATTTGTACAGAGAAAATTTGCCAAGCCACTTCAAGTTCAAGGAATACTGTCCTCTGGCTTTCCGGAATCTCCGCACACTCTTCAGTATTTCAGATAGCGAGTACCAAGTGAGTATCTCCTGGCCTGGAACATTGGTTATGTATGAAAAAGACCAGGCTGTGATGAATGGTAAAATGAAATGACATTAAAACAAAAGTTATTTCACTTGTGTTTCATGTGGAGTAATATTCTGTGACTGACTTTGTGAAAGGGAGAATTAACTACCAACATTACCTTTTGTAATAAACGTTACCGGTACTGTAAAAGTGGAAATTTTCGTGCATTTCGCACAACAAAAAACTAGTGTGAAATTAATAGCACACAAATATTTTTGCTTGCCATATGTGCCAGTAATTGACGTCTTACTTCAGCGGAATTAAAAACATGCAAAACTCATCTTACCCGGCTGATCGTGAAAAATTACTTGTGCGAAAATTTCCACTTTTACAGTATATGGCATTATGGGACATAATATGGGAGTACGTCACCTATCACCATATTGAAAGTAGGCTAACTGATATTTTTAAAAAAAAGTTTCATTCTTTATCAAATATATGTCCATTTGTATGTCAAACTCTGAAAACATTTCTGGAATTTAAAACATTTCTGCTTCTATGAAGGATGTTATTATGAAATTATGGCGTAACTTGACCTGTTATTTCTTATTGATGCCTCCAACTTGCAAAACTTCATCTCAATTTCAAATCTGTTTTTGTTTTTTATCAAAGCTTATTTCTTACTGTTTCTATGCTAGATGTACTTGACAACAAAAACCTGGGGAAAATAAAACCTCTTTGGAAAGTTGAGAGAAGAATTTAATAACATCAAAACCAGAAACTTGATGATTGGCATCGTACTCAAGAATTTCCTTTGCAATGAGCTAGGTAGTATGTGTGTATGTGTGTGTGTGTGTGTGTGTGTATGTGATAGTAATGGCAGACTTTTGACACACAGGTTTTTGAATGTGCTGTCAGCTGCTGTGTAGCCACTCCCATATACAGTGTGAGAATAGCAGTTATTCGCACAGGTATACTGTGTGTACCACTCAAGTGTTCACACAAGGTTGCTGTCCTACTCACAGCTTGCAATGATTAAGAAATGAAGTTGAATGCTTAAATTTTTCTCTGATATGTACCTTGATTGTCTTGTTAAATCAAGTGTGATGAGCTGTCAGTTTCAAGTTCATTTTATATTCATTTCTAAGATAAAAAAAATGCAATGCATTCATACATAAATACAAAGCATACAATTCATTAAGAATGTAATAACATAATGGACATAAATTACTAACAGAATAATGCACTTAAATATTAAACTGAGGAGTACAACCTTTGGTAAAAGTTAACTAAAAATACAAAATAATGAACTAGGAATAAAGCTTAAGCCTTGTGAGGAGGCAAGTTCTCTTGAACCTTCTAATGAGTTAAAAGGCATATATTATAACAAATCAGATTAATGAGGAAACACAAACACAAACACACACACACACACACACACATAAAATACAAAGATATTTTAATACTGATAATGGGGATCAACTTTTTCCATATAATTCAATAATTCAGTAATGACAACCTTTTGAGGGATTTTTTTTTAACAATCTTGAAGTTTGACATGACCTAATGTTATTTGGTAATGAGTTCCAGACGACAGAAAAGCTAAATCTGAGGGATATTTGAGTAAAAGTGGAGGTAACTCTAAACGAATGAAAATTACAACTTCTGCCGGTCTCATAATGGTGAATATTGCTATTGATATTTAACATTTCCATTGTGTAAAATTATGTGCAGTAAAAATACAAAACCCTTGATTCCCTGTACACTCTGAAAATATCATTATCATGGGTAACCCCATTGTTTGTGTCACTTCCAGGATTTAAGACTGTTTTTAAAGACAGAAACATGATTTCTGATTGTTTCTTAAGTCATGGCATTCTACTGTGCACCAAACCAGATTTGTAGAGGATTGGTGCTCTCCTTTTTCCTGAATGATACAGAATGTTGTTGCTCACATCTCATTGAAAACAAACATTCCAAATTATGCTAGTGATACACCCAGACTGAAAACATTGTTCGTAATGGTACCAGGGCATATACTTGGTACTATTTTTTACTGACATATGTACATGTATCTCAGTGCTTTTCAGTTAAGAGGTTTATGACCATGCACAAACATCTAAGTGATTTATTGTTTTCCTTTTTCCAAGTTTCAGAAGTGGCCTTTATGAAAAAACAAAACAAAAAACATGCTAGATCATAATTCCTACCATCATGCTGCAGATTTTGCACATTACTGCAACTGTTATATCTATATAAATTCAAATTGCACGGAAAATCTCTTTTTGCAATAAAGTACCTGGAAGTTATTAAAATGAGATGATTTGTACAGTAGGCGCTCAGTGGATAGCTGTACATTACCTGATCCCCCCCCCCCACTTTCGCATAATACACATTGTACACTTGAGCGGAATCAACAAAGATTGAGCTGTTATATTCTTGCTAGCCTTCAGCAAAATATATGATTGTGCCGTTGAAGAGCAACCTCTGTTCATTTGGCCGCTATCGCTAATGTAGTGACTGTATACAGAGAACCACAAGAACAAATATAATTTACAGGCGATAAGGGATTTCTGATGGGCCTACTAGTGTCGTTGGCAGCACGGGATTACGACACTTGCAAACAAACAGAGCTGTTGCACCGTCCCGATTGTACTCAATAAAAAAACGTTCTATCTTTGCTCTCTCGAGTCAAACTTTCAGATGGGCACGCTAATTTACAACTGTACATGTACTTGCGCTCCATGCGCTGCTGCCATTTACATGAATGCCGGCATACTTTCATTGCCGAGCGACAAGTGTGCCCATAAAGTGCCAACTTGAATTGAGTTTGTAAACCGTAAATGTCATTGTTAATGGTGCATCAGTAGGATAGTGGGGAGGCAGAATGAGCTAAATGCATGGAACACTGTGTTGACTTTAATACCGTGAATTGAAAAAAAGGGAAACGCTTCATAGTATTGAGCACACATTAGTTCATTATAAACTGACAGCTTGTGCTATCAAACAGAGATGTATTGGAGCAGTCAGCTCTATATGGCCATCATGTGATGTCATATGATAAAGTAAGTCTGTATAATCATTTTAAATATAAAGGCAGATGAACCTGTCTCATACAATTTACTTGTGGAAGTATATTTAGCCGATAAGAATGCTACTCTGTACTCTGTTGAGCTCAGTGGAGTAGTCTTCTTTTCGCTGTAATTTGTGAAGGTTTATCCAAAAGAGAATCCAAAAGCAATGGGAACAAGGATAATAACAACAAAAACAGAAGCCTATTTTGATCCTGCCCACTTTTAATAGTGTAGAGTGTATTTTGCTACCAAATGTGCATTTTTTTGTGGCCCCTGAGTGGCTGTTGTGTTTCTGGTATTTAAACTGCAGTGTATAGTGCACACATGTACTGCAAAACCAGCTACATCAAGGAGTGGAAAAATAAATGTATAGTTTGTGTGTGCAGTGTTACAGTGCAAAAATGTTGCATTTAGATAGAAAACCCTTGCTTTTTCTTTTAGTGTGATTGCATTCCTGATGGTGCTACTTCATGCAATTTATGTCTTCGCAATGCAAATCAATGAGCAAATCATCATGATTGATTGTTCATAATTTGGGCATTGCAACACTCCCTTTAAGTTTGCAGATCAGTTTACTTCTTGTGTTCCTAAAATTTCATTTTATGTTGCATTTTTGGCAAGGAATCCAAATATTTGAATGGGGAATGAGTATATGCATAACAAGCAATATATAATATTTGTTTTCTACTCGCAACACAAAACATCAAAACTCTAATAGGCCACAATTTTAGGAAATTACATACTCGATGTATTTATGTTTACATTGCCAACTTTTTCCGTACCAGCCATACATCCTGTATATCTAGCAGTAGCCGTATGTACTCATTTTAATAACCCTTGAACGCTACTGTGTCTACCTTTCTTTTTTTGTAGTGTTTTTGGCCTTTCATAAAATATGAATACCAAGTTTCTGATGTTAAAGGGACTGTACAGTACTGGTTGAGGTGGGGATTCATGTTTTGAACATTCCTAAGTGAGATAATGAAAAGCCTCTTATGAAATATGAAAGAGCATGTAATTTTAAAAAGGATTCAACATTTATTTGATGAAAATTGGTTTTCAAATGGCTGAGATATCCAAAAAAGTGCTAATAATAAAAGGCGACATGCCACAACTTTATTAGGATCCCTTTGTTTCACTTTGTTTTTGGATATCTCAGCCATTTCAAAACCGATTTTCATCGAATAAACTCTTGATACCCCTTAGAACTGCATGCTCTTTGACATCTCATAGAGTGGTTTCTGAATATCTCGCAAAACGTTAAAAGCTAAATCCTCACCTCGACCAGAACTGTACACACCCTTTAACAATAACAAATGCATCTTAGCACTTCATAATCTCATTGCACGTTTGGCTTTCTTTATCTCAATCTTAGAATTCCTTTGTCAGCTCGGCACCGGTCTATGACGACTCCGCCGGCAAGAGCGGCGCCAAATTCTTGCGCTCCAGCGATGGCAAGTTTGTCGTCAAGACGATATCGAGAGAAGAGGTCGAGCTCATGCATAACATTCTGCCACAATACCACCAGGTACATCTGTCTTCATTGCCAGTTCTGTTCTGGCCTGTGTGAAGTCCCAAGAAAGTGTCTTTTTGTTTATATGTGTGTTTTATGTACACGTGTGTTCTCGCAAACGGCTTCAATCGAGGATATTGTAGTGTTTCACTTCAGGCAACCGGGGATACATGTCACACCAGGCATATGATGTATCACACGTTACCTCGGGGTACCGTAGTACCCCGAGTTACTGCGTTGTGTAGCGCCACCTCGCGTCCACTCGAGGACAGCCGCAGAGAAATGCATACACTGTGTGTGCGTGTACATAGTCACTCCCATGCCACTGCATGTTATACCAAGGAGGTTGAAGAGATGGAGTAACAACAGAGCAGGCGCGGTGGAGCACCCCAATTTGCATCTCATTATCGCCCCGTTCTATTTGAATTTCCAACGGGCATCCACGGCTGCCCGAAACTGTGTGCATGAAAAAGTCAAATCTTTACCTTCTCCTTGTGCCGCTATGCGTGCCGCTAGTAAACTCAAACTTCCCACACTATCTAAGTTTTTAAAAACCTTCCTTTTGATGAAAAAATTATGAAATTTGCTGCACTAGAACTTGAGATATTAAAGCGTTTTGAAAATCACCTCTCGCAAAACATGCTCTCTGTTTTTTTCCGACTGGACTATGGCCGGGCTCCAATGTGTCCGAAACTGGCAACATAAGTTCATCAGGCCTCAATCCATATATGGTGAAAGTTTTCGCTTTGTACCACCTGTACTTTTTGAGAAATCAACTTGTTTCTACAGGGTTTGGAATAGAAAATTGTAGTCGGCGAAACAATTGAAAATGACGTCATTTCTTTTCCCGTAATATTGGGCATGCGTGGTACGTGAGATTCAGGATTTCGTGCTCATTGTTGGTTTGCATGTGACGCAGTCAATTTTGCTGAGTGTCGCACGGCGGTGATTGCTGAGCTGCTGCCGCGCACGCTGCATGCAGCAATGCGTTGTGTACGTGTGCTGTGACATGCAACGCCACAGTGACGCGATTAATTATACATGGGACCGACCTGTACGCTTTGCGTTCGTGTCATTTTTGACATCACCTTCTGTTTTTTTCCGACACAACCATGGCCGGGAATATTATGGTATGAAATTTAAAATGCAAGCAGATAAATAAATTTCGGTGTACTTTGTTTGAATGGCGCTTTTGATCCGCAGTCACACTTCGTGAATTTTAGGATGATTTTCGAGGCATATTTTTGGTAATTTTGCTCGCCAGGTTTTCGCTAAAATTTCACATTTTATCATTGTCAAATCCTTTAATATGTTATATGTGCATATTCGGACATGTTTTCAAATTCAAACTAACTCAATTTTAATCCGAAAATAGGTTTCCTGAAATTGTTATTAGCTTGAGAAGTTGTTTACTTTTTCTCAACTACGCGAGTACATGTTGTTTACTTTATGCAAATGAGGCTCGGCTGCCGATGGATTTCTGCGAGATAATTGGGGTGCTCCACCGCGCCTGAGAGTTATTCCCTTTGATCTATGTTCGAAGCTGCCGCTCAAAAATATTTGAAGCATGTGCCAAACAGGATCTGCCGCGCCGATAAGAAGACAATTGACTCGTGTCTCATTGCATAATCACCAGCCACTTTCAAAGGAATATATATGTCTTTGTGATGGTAATTATTTTTCGCTATCTCTTCTTATAAAAGGTAGGTGGTACAGACACGAGGATGCGCGAACAGAAATTGAGGAAAAAATGTTGGAATAAAGATGAAAATTACTCGACTGGGCATATGTGGGCACTAATCTGATATATCTGTCAATAAAGAATTAATAAAGAATTGACTTTTGTTTTACATGCTTTTTTATTAAGTGAAATTTCATTTCATTTAATAAATAAGCAAAATATGGCCAACATTATGATAATGTTCAAAATGAATCTTCAGATTGCTCAGCAAGGCTGTGGATTGGAACATCGATCATCAAAGGCACAAGTGCACCTGTGGAATTCTTTTGTACCTCAATAGAAATCTGACAACTGTTTGAATAATTACAGCTAGTTGGAACTCCATTTACCTCCTTGGTTATACTATGTATGCGTGGCACGCTGTGCTAGCAATAGCATGTACTTCAGTGCACTGCAGTGCACTGGCTAGTGCATGCTAGCTCCAGCACCCAAATAATTTCCACTTTTTGGCAACCCAGGGTACAACCTTTTTTCAAAAATGAATAATTCAACAAATTGGCTGATTTTTATTTGGTACCCCGGGACACCGTTTATGTCATCATATGCCCGTTTGTTCAGAGTATTTAAACAAATGAAAAAGCTGCCTCTTAGGCCCTTGGGGTACCTTAGGTATGTAATGCGCCTGCCTGTTCTGCATATGTAGGTCCTGTATGTAGGCAAAAAGTTTTCAACACTATACAAACGGGATAATTTGACAATTTTCACATGTATCCACGATGGTTGTGTATTTACCTAATAGATATGCTACATGAAGTCTGATTTTTTACATACTCAACTGAATTGAAGTACCATTTTTCATGGTTTTCAATTTCAGTTTAGAAAGAAAAAAAAAAGGAAAAACAATTTTTTAGAAACAAATAATGGAATATGCCTGGTTACCTTGAGCAAACTATCATATCCCCGGTTGAAGCATTTTATGAGAATGTGTGTGTGTTTGAGTGTGTATTAAGTGTAGAATTTGTTTGTTTGTTTGTTTATTTGTTTCATGTGTTTATTTGTGCGTGTGCTGAGTATGAGTAGGAGAAACTTTAATATGGGCTGGATGGTTACTTTGCTAAACATTGTGTATGGTTGTATAGAATTTTTTTTTTTTATGGGGGGGGGTGAGGGTATTTGAATTGAGAGTCACGTTATGAGTAAAATGTAAGATGTACAAAGGGACTTTTAATACCTGTTAAATGTGTATCACTCTTTTATGACTGGGCAAAGAAAAAGAGATATGCCTGACTGCAATTCCGTTAGTGTTTGTCTTTGCATTTCATGTCATAAATTGCATTCAAATCAACTTTCCTTTTGAAAAAATATGGATTTACCTCTAAGGATGTTACTTCCTTGTTCAACTTGTTACTTCCTTGTTCATCTTTGAAAGCAAATCCTCCTTTGCCAATTCTTTCCTAGTTACAGTTTCCCTTCTGAAAGTGCCCCTTGCATTCTTCTGCACAATCAAAGAGTAGCATGTCTTATTTGTTTTGAGTGGGCTGCAGCATTTCACAATAACTATTCAGTGGCGTGTTGGGTTTCAAGCTTTCTGTCTGCGATGTTATGCCCTTGTATCTGTCAGATTTTGAAATGTTGCAGCTGTACTGGCATATATTAACAATGTATGTCGAGAGATAGTGTTTTATGTTTGAGATATAGAGTGTATACAAATTGTTGCTACTGATCCTACTCCAAGTTATCTATCACCCTTGATGGTGTTACCTGAAATTCTCTTCACACCTAAAAAGACATAAAACATGTACACGTGTAATACATAAGTAAAGCGTAAGAACAAAGATATCTGCATTCAATTCAGGAATGAAAAAAAAAAAAGAATTTGAGGCTACCATTTGTTACATTTTCTTGACCTTGATAAATCTTGTGAAAATTTCCGAGGATATGGAATCGAAAGAAACCCGAAACTGACAGTCTGGTGCATTTATACATTGTACAATGTATGTGTCTTTCTGTCGATGTGTAATATATTAGGTGGGCATGTGTATTATTGGATACAAGTGTTTGTGTTCATATCTTTTGTTTCATATAACTTTGATCTTGTGCAATATTCCCACAGGGTTTAATATAACATATACAGCTAAATGACAGGTGAATCATTGCATATTTTCTGTTGGCAAGAACTTTGACAAGTTCTATTCACAGCGAATCTTTTCATCTCCCCCGTACCCCCGCAGTACATAGTCAAGAAACACGGAGAGACGTTGCTACCACAGTACTTAGGCATGTACAGGTTAACGGTGGACGGCGCGGAGACGTACATGGTCATCATGAGGAGTATATTCGGTCACACGCTCCCCATCCACAGAAAGTATGACCTGAAGGGCTCCCTCATTGACAGACAAGCCAGTGACAAAGAAAAGGTAGTATTATGTGAAAGCAGACCCATATGCCAAGTGTCACAGAAAGTGTAGTTGTATAAATGTTGTTGTTGTTTTTTTTTTGCCAGATGTCATAATTTTTGTTTTTTCCAGATGTCGTAATTTTTGTTTTTTCTTTAGAGATAAAAAAAATAACCTATACTGTGTAGGTGGTAAATTTCGCTGTGTTTTTAATTTTGCTAATGTCTATAGTTGACCGCTACTTTAATAGGAAATCAACTACATGCTAGAATATTGCCTTCCACATCACAATTGCATTGTTTATTGCCTCCAAGGTAGAAATCTTTATTAAGTTCTCTCATGAAAAGGGAAAATCTTTTTTTCTCATTCCGTCAGTGTTCTCAAATTCAAAATTCACCCAAACCTGTGTCTTGCCACTTTGTAAACATTGACAGATGCCAATCCTGTGTGTGAATAAGAAGTATTCTTTGAGAAAAATATTATTTTATAAATGAGAAGAGTCTTTAAAACCAAAAAGAGTAGAACTTTGAAGTGATGGTAAAGCATGAATCTCTTTTGATATTTATGATTTTTTGGGACTTTACTATAATAATTATAGAGGTAGTAATACCTTCCAACAAAGTAGTCAGATATGCTTGTTCGTTTGTTAATGTGTTATTTCAAGGCTTATATTTCACAAAGTTCCCAACTTATACAAGTTTCGTCATGGAGTTCAGACTGTTTACTCTTTAGAAACCTTAATGTATTATGTTCAGTTTACAGGGCAATATCAGTATCAGGACATGAAAAACTTTAGATTATGTATCCATGCTCTAGCTGTGACTTCAATGTTACCTAGATATGCAACAGGTGATGGTCTGTTTAATAGAAGGCAGGGTTACCAGCATCAAATCGTCGTAATGAATGGAACATCTTGTCACATTATGGTGCATAAATCTCGCCACTTTTTCAAAACAACATTTGTTCATTTCACAACGGCTTGCAAAGGAAGGCTTGCGAATAATATAGCTTCTCACTTCCTGCCACTCCGTTGCGTACGTGTGCTTTATACAAGTGTTTTTTCATTTTTCCATCATGCCTTTCCTGTCCATGGTGATGATATTGCACACACCCAACCTCTGTATTGTTTCCTGTTTTTACACGTTCTTCCACTTCCCTTTCTTGACCCCACCCCACCCCTTTGACCCTGCCTCACCACCTCACCCTCCCCCCCCCCACCCCCACCCCCATGGCAGGCCAAAGATCTTCCCACATTCAAAGACATTGACTTCCTGAGTGGAAACAGCAGGATAATCGTCGGCCAGGACACCAAGGATAGCATCCTGGAGAAGCTCCGGTCAGACACCGACGTAAGTGGCTCCTCTGGTGGGGATGGATCTCTAATAGCTCTTTTCACATCTATTTCTTTCTGTCTGCCTGTCTGCATTTATCTATCTATCTGTCTATCTATCTATCTATCTATCTATCTATCTATCTATCTATCTATCTATCTGTCTATCTACTATCTATCTATCTGTCTATCTATCTATCTTATCTATCTCTCTATCTATCCCTCTACTATCTATCTATCTATCTACTATCAATATATCTATCTATCTACTATCTATCTATCTATCTATCTATCTATCTATCTATCTATCTATCTATTTATCTATCTATCTATATATCATCTGTCTAGCTATCTATCTTTTATTATTTCCTTCACTTGCTTTCCTCAAACTTTTATCATGGTGCTACATAACCTTTTTTTTTTACCACTTGCCCAGTCAGGCAAGCAGATTTTCAAATTGTTGCAGAACACTTTGCCTGAACATAAATTTTACTTGCCCAAAAAGAAAGTCCAAAAATATAAGATAATGATAAAGGAAATCTCTTGTAAATCAAAGGCTTGATAAAACACAATCATTTGAATAAACAACACAATGTTGATTCACACCCCTAAACACATAAACAAACTTGGTTCAATCAAGTGTTGGTGTTGCATTGCATTAGGGCTTCTTCATGTAAGTGTTAGAGAGACCCTGAAATGAAATTAAAGTGCATTGCATCACTGAACAGTCGTTATCTTTGGGCTTCTATATGGTTGACTTCGTGGGTTTGTGGGGGGGGGGGGGGGAAGTGAAAAAAAAAGGTGGTTTCAAAACCTTTTGCTTGCCTGATTCGGACAAGCTTTTTTTCTTATTGTTATAAAACACTTGCCCGACTTTGATTTTCTACTTGCCTGGGCATCTGGGCAAGTGCTTTATAGCACCTTGCTTTTATGTATTTTGGACAAGGTCTGGATGGAGACAAATGAAAGAGAAGTCCCAATGAGGAATTCTATTCTCTGTCTTTTCTTTTCACTTTCTATGTCCTTACCTACCTGTTAAATCATAATGAATTATTCCTTCATTGTTTTTCAAAGAAACTAAAAACATTGAAACACTTGAATAATTTGATAATAAACAAATACATGTGTGCATATACATATATATATATATATATATATATATGTATATATATACTTTTTTAGCTCTGGTCAGACGTTGTTTCTAGACATATTGCCACAAAAGATGGAGCGGCTGCTCTTGGCAATAAATTTGAATGGTTCAGACTAGTTCAGATGACATTATGTACATTTGATCATGAAATCTGCATATGCCTACGACAAATTATGTCCGGAATGAAACAGTTCTTCACTCCAGAGAAGTTTGCGCATTCTTTCAAGAGCGGTTGAGCACATTGTGTAGAGATCCAGTTTCGAGAGTGCGAGTGCGGCCAGTGTTTGTCCAGATACATTCAAGTGGTTTGGGCAGTTGTGTTGCATACTCTTATAATCTGGCTAAATATAGAGAATGAGCTCATACAAAACTTGTTTACAGTCATCCTGTAGTGGATAGGATTATACTGCGACATGCTTGTGGACGATATACAATGTAGTGTCTTCTTAATGATGTAGTTTCATGTATCGATGGGGAGTTGCTTTATTGAGGGCGCCCTTTGTTAAGCTTGAAAGTCTGTGTGACAATGATACGTCATGTTCTCTTCTAATCCGAAATTTCATTTGGAAGTTGACTTCCAAATAGGGAGGACCTTTCTTGTTTTAATGTACAGACTCAGAACTAAACAAATTTTCTCCAAGAGAATGTCTCAGAAGTTTGGCAGAGAAATTCGACAGAAGTGGATCAGCACAGATTCATCTTGTTACACCTAGGCAGTGATGCAGAAAGAGCCGGTGCACATATAGTTAGCTTGCTTGCTTGAATTGCAAGTATCAAAGCATCATTAGGTCTAACAGCACGACTGATGCATGCAAATCTACTGGCGAACACTCAATATTTTTGTGAATATTGTTGGCTGAGAACCACAAGGGCTTCATTGTAATTTGGGGGGTATTGAGTTATTGGTATCATGTTGTAGAGCTCAATCTCCTCTACATTACAATGTCAATTCCAGATTATTTTCGCTTTCAGTAAAATGTTGAAAATGAAAACCACAGGGGCGTTATTTTACCCTATGGTTGGAGCAATGCTTATAAATCTACCACTTTTGATTAAATAAAAATTTTACTTCATGAAAATTTATTGTTTCACTTTCATCTACACTCAAATGTCAGAAATGTGATATTGCCCCTCAGGTTCTCAGCTGACAGTATTCTTAAATTGTTTACCCCCTACCACTTGACAAGTAAACACTTGAAAATTCGGTGCAACTTGTAGTCTGTAGAAAGTAATGACGTGTTTATTAAATGTTTATCACGGCCCTTTTCCGTTTATCATAAAGGATGCATCGGTTAACTCTGGTTTACATGCCAGTACTCTTGTTCTCTCCACTTTCTATAAGGGCCTAAGTGTAACGTAATCTTTGTTGTGTATATTCATAGGCCAGTTTCGTTGTGGGTCAATGTTTGCTCTGCTTAAGGGGAAACTCTGCTGATAATGAGAGGATAGTTTTGAGACGATCTCAGAAGGGGGCTTAGTAACCCAGAGGAGGCCTGAAACAGAATGTGAAGGGAGGGATGAAATGCATCCAGGGCAGAGCAAAATGGTGGACAACAACTGCCTAATGGGGACCACACCTTTAACCCATTGAGGACGGGCTGATTTTGCTACAACACGCATTTCCCATCGACACTTGCCCGAGTATACGTGGGACTAGTCTTCAACGGGTTAAAGGTAGGGGATACCTTTTACAGACCTCCCAAAATGTAGCAAAACATTAAATATGAACTTCAGGGGACTTGTTTAGGCCACTGCTGAGAAATTTGGAAGTCAACAGTTATCTACAATTTGAATAATGCACAAAACTCAACTACTCAGTAGTTCTGTGTGTCAGCCACACTTAAGCCTTTTTGTTACAGTCTTCTGTATTTTTTTTTTTTTTATCTATAAACACAAATCTGAAAGTATAAGAGCTGATGTAATAACATATAGAGTGTGTGGCAAGAATGTATATAGAAATGTTAATAAGTTTTGATGAACATTCTTCACAAAATATACATGATGGACACAAATGCAGTGCATGGGTCTGCAAAGGTAGCCTAGTAATGTACTGGAATTTACGGTGAGCCCCGAAAAAAATTCAATTCAAAATCTAACGGTCAATAAAAAAGTGCCAAATGTAACCTTCCACTTTCAATACTTTATGGGAGTTTCTAAAATGATACTCTCTTCAACTTACCACTGTGTTTATACAACTCTTCATTTAAGGCATGCAAATGGGATTCCCTACCTTTAAGACTGGGATGAGGTGGAAGAAGTAGGAGATCTTTGTGGCAGGCTGAGTCTATGTTAGAATGTGAAGACACTAGTCTTGTCCAAACCATCAATGTAGAATTACTGGACATACTGTACGAGCTGAAATTTTCGCGTACAGATATTTTCGCGAATTGCTACTTGGAGGACATTTTTGCGTGTTATTAATTTCGCGGTTGCGAGGGTCTAACTGAACTTAGCTATTCACATGTTGTTATTTTCGCTTGCTGTTATTTTCGCTGTTCAAAGGGGATTCGCGAAATTCGCGAAAATAAAACCACCGCGAAAATTTCAGCTCGTACAGTAGCAAAAGCGCCCTCATCATGAAACCAATAACAGTGTCTAAAAGCACTCCCCAAAAACAAAGTGCTGCATTCACTCGCATGTTGTATTCAACTTGCGCGTGTGTGGATATGTGTCATTTGTGTGCTATCGCAAATTCAGGTACATGCTTCTGTACGCTCATTTCCACATCTATGCATACGTTTGTATGTCCAGACATGTACAGTATGTCAACATGCGCAATGAATTGGAGTAAGTTTAGCTGCTTCCAATGACTGCAGCGTTATGCATACAGCAATTTATAACTCGCTTTATCTATGTAGTGTGTATAATGATGGTCAGAACAGGAAATGAAGCCTTTTTTTATAACCTTTGACCCTTTCCTACCCCCCACTCACATTCTCAGTTTCTGTCAGAGTTGAAGATCATGGACTACAGCCTCCTGGTGGGGATCCACGACAAGGAGAAATACGAGCAGGACCGGCAGCAGGAGGAGACGGCCAGCCAGGAGAACGGCGATGCCGTTGTCGACGAGGAGGCCGGCGAGGACTCTGGGAGCGGCGAGTGCCTGACCCCGCCCGACAGCCCCGGCATCACACCTCGGACGAGGCACGTCATGATCGAAGAATACGACCCCAGCACCGACGTCTACGCCGTCAAAGGCTACGACAGTAAGTTCATCCCACCCATGCAACTCTCTCTCTCTCAAAAAAAAAACACCCAAACAACAAGTCCTTCCCCAAAATTCCTACTTACAGAAAGTGAACCAATTGGAGGTATCTTGTAAAAACTTGCATAACTGTAGCATTCGTTTGAAGTTACATTTCTGATGAGCTACCTTTCTGGCCTCATATCTCCCTGTTGTGCGGTATATTTTCATTTAAATGCATATGTGCGACTTGCAAAATTTAAGTTTTAGGTTACCAGTAGCATGTGAATTGATATGCTTATCCTATAAATGTATGTATGGGAACATACAGGAACAAGCAGTATCACTCTTCTGAGGAAAAGGAAGTGTTAAGTGGTACTTGAAATCAGAGTGAAGAAAATAGTATTCATTTCACAAGGAGGAAGTAACATGATTTTGTATGCTACCGTCACAAAGATTGCATGATTATATTTAAGTTTAGAAATTTATCCTTTTAGAGAAGCCTTGAATAGTTGTTGTTTTGATGGGTTTTTTTTTTCCTTTTCCTTTTTCATTGATTATATTATACAGAGAGTTTGGGTAGGATTTGTGTCTCCTCTCATCTTTCCTGTTGTTTTGCAGGGTAGGATATCTAAGAAATTATGGTCTGTAATAGGTCATGACATGGTGGCTTAAAGGTAGGGAATCCCATTTGCATGCCTTAAATGAAGAGTTGTATAAACACAGTGGTATGTTGAAGAGAGTATCATTTTAGAAACTCCCATAAAGTATTGAAAGTGGAAGGTACATGTAACATATAGTACATTTTTATTGACCGTTAGATTTTGAATTGAATTCTTTTTGGGGCTCACCGTAAATTTCAGTACATTACTAGGCTACCTTTGCAGACCCATGCACTGCATGTGTGTCCATCATGTATATTTTGTGAATAAAGTTCATCAAAACTTACAAACATTTCTATATACATTCTTGCCACACACTCTATATGTTATTACATCAGCTCTTATACTTTTAGATTTGTGTTTATAGATAAAAAATACAGAAGACTGCAACAAAAAGGCTTAAGTGTGGCTGACACACAGAACTACTGAGTAGTTGAGTTTTGTGCATTATTCAAATTGTAGATAACTGTTGACTTCCAAATTTCTAAGCAGTGGCTTAAACAAGTCCCCTGAGGTTCATATTTAATGTTTTGCTGCATTTTGGAAGTTCTGTAATATACCAAGAGTATGTCCTATTATATACACAATGTTCCAAAAAGATCGGCTACACTACTTCATGCTATCGTTAAACATTTTATTTTGGCACCGTGCTGTTATGATGTCTCTCTTTGTACAGGCTGTCCCAAACAGATGATTTCTTCAACTTCTTCGTGATATTACTGATATAATGCAATGCTAACCATAACATGTCTGTCTGACGTACAGGGTGTCCCAGAAAGATGATCTACTTCATGGCACTAATCGACATCCTGACTCACTGGGGAGCCAAGAAGAAGGCTGCCCAAGCTGCAAAGACTGTCAAACATGGGGTAAGAAGCAGTGAGAATCTTGCAAACCTGTTGTTTGTCGGCAGTGCTGCCGTATTGCTTCATGGCTCAGCGTAATTTTTGGACACCACTGATGAAAATCCTTTCGTTTAACATATGGAATCAACATATGCATTGTGAGATTTAGTTTATGGAGAATCGCCTTCAGACTATAATGTATATTAGAATTACACAAGAATTATTTCATAGCTGAAATATAGCATGTTGTTGCTTACAAGGGGTCCCGGCCTTTGATTGTTATGTCTTTTATAATGTGCAATTTTTTATGTGTATCATACAGGTGCCGAATAAATTGAAATTGAATTGTCTTAGTCCCCTTTATCTGTAGCACAATAATAGTTTAGAATGGACTCTTGTAAACATTGTGCAGACTCGACAATGTTATATGAACTTGATATTTAGGATTTTATCTGCTGTACTTGGATGGGGATGATTTAGACAGGAATACTTGAAAAAGCTCTGAGATGATGCCCCAGTGTTGCTGCTGTCACTTGCCATATTGAGTTTTTGCAAAGAAAAGTCCTTTGCTATATTTTCATCCGTGCTAATCTGTTCTTCAGATACGCTTGAATAGCAATTGATGTGAAGTTTTTATCTGTTTACTGTATTACAACCTAATGATGAGTAATGTGAAATGTACATTACATAGTTTTATGGTCCTTTGTACCAATGATTTTTTGGAACAGTAATGTCCATCTGTGCTACTGTGAAAATGTAATGAAGTCTACTCCTGTAAAAGTGGAAATTTTCACGGTGTTGAAATTTTCGCGCATTTCGTGCAACCAGAAACTAGCGCGAAAATAAAAGCATGCGAATATTTTTGCTTGACGTATGTTCCAGTAGTTGATGTCTTGATTCCGCAGAATTAAAAACATGTGAAACTCTTCTTACCCGGCCGAGCACGAAAAATTAGTCGTGCGCAAATATCCACTTTTACATTACCTCGTAACCAAATTGAATTGTTTCTGATTTTATGTGCATTCTTCTTATCTACACAACCTCCTTTATCTGATTGCTGACAGGCCGGTGCTGAAATCTCTTCCGTCAAACCTGAGCAGTACGCCAGAAGATTCCTGGACTTCATCTCAAAGGTCATGGAATGATCAGCACACCTGTCAGGGGGGAGAACTTTTGGATGGATGTAAACACATGTCAGGAGCTTTCATATCCGTTGTATAAAGAGCGCAAGAGAGGGAAGGGGAGCAAGTAAGAAAGAGAGAGAGAGGGAGAGAGAGAGAGAGAGAGAGAAAGATAGAGAGGTAGAGAGCATTAATGTCTCCCTTTGCAAGGAGTTGCGTTCACATCCGGGTTTACATAATATGATATGTGTTAATCTTAAACTCCTTTGAGGAAAGAATGTAATGCTGTGGTGGAGAGCGCTCATATGTGCACCAGAAAAGCGATGGGGGATGACATTTGACCTTGCCGTTCCACCTCCCCTTTCTCTGATCCTTGTTTCTTTTCTATGTTTAAGTTTGTGGCTATTTTTGTATGTGTCATGGGATGTTATCCCTTGTGTATAGAGAAATATGTCTGTCAGCTTTGTTCACGTTTGAGTTGCGTTCACGTGCCCCCCCCCCCCCCCGTGAAGTATGGGTGTATAATTGTCATGTAGTAGGCACGCTCAGAACTCCCCTCGCAGCACTGCTGGGAGTTTGTTTTGTAGATGATATCATCACAGATGGTCGTGCGTTTACTCGGCAGCGACTGCTCTCTCGAAAGCCCCTTCCATCGTCCATCACATGGTGTCGGAGCACCATGCGTAAAAAAAAGTTTTGTTCTCACCTTCTAGTTTGACAGCGAAACGTTGATACCTCCTGCCTACCTTCCTGCAGTTTCATTTTTTTTTCCTCTCTCTGAATTCTTACGGCGTCTTCCAGGGGCCCTAAGCAAAATATTCCAGAGTACAATGTTCCTTCTTCTATTTCTTTTTCATGACTGTGACAACAGAGCCACATTTTAGGAAACAGGAGTCACCGTTTAATGCCCTTACGAGCATTTCTCTTTTTCTTTTCGTCTATTTATTTATTTAGTTTTGGGGTAGCCTGTGGTGATTACGCCATTGAAACTCACCTAGACTTCTTTTCAGAGTACTTTGTCACATGCATCTTCCTGGTTTGATTTTCAAGTTAGAATTTGACCAGATTTGCTTGGGAGGCATGTGCACGCAGGGACTAATCTTACTTGTAGCACGTCCCCTCTGTTAGGACATAAATTGAACATTGTGAATGCCGTATATTTTGCGGATTATTTATTTTCGTGAATTTCACGAATTGAAAGCTATTCACAAATTTAAAACATGCGAAATTATTATCTCTGATCTCAACATGGATGCGACATGCACAGAAACTTATTCTCAATTCATTACTGCATTCCATAATCGCGAATCTAACAACTTGGGAAAGTTTGGAAAGTCCTGATTCGCAAAAAAAATTACACTCGCTGAATATTTGGCGTATACAGTATTATTGCAGCATTGCTGTCCTCACTTCTTTACCAGCGGTCTAACTGTCACCAAATAATGATTAGAAAGAATAGAGATTGATTGTGCTTGAAGAATTTGATAGATTATCGATCCATTGATGTAGCTCCTGTGATGATTAGTGACAGGTAAATTTTCATCGTAATGTACATCGTGCAGTTGCAATTGATTGTAAAGGTTGATGCCAATCACAGGCCGTACCCTATCTATGCTGCAGCCCTGAAGTCAAGGCTTTTTGATGCCTTCGAGAGCCTCTTCCAAACACTGGTCACTAGTTCAGTTCATACTGCTCAAATGTCCCGAAATCTGATGTAATTGTTGTTGTTGTTTTCATGGTCACCGATTTCCCCTTTGAATTAGTTTTGGAAGTCAATTACTTTCCATTTGGGATGAAATTCACCTACATGCTGCAAATACACACAGCATAGGGTAGGGCATCAGTACTAAATCTCACAACACACATACGTGAAATATCAACCTTTGGGTATAGACTCTGTGTAATGTCACAAGTTGCTTTCAGTGTGTGGGGTGTTCATAACGAGGCCAAAATGGCCTGAACCCCGTCTGAAATCACCTCCTATGAATGATAAAAAAAAAAATTCACCAGTTTGGATTGCCCTGTGTATGATTTAAATCTTTTATATACACAAGACCTAAGACTCTTTTTGAAAGGGTTCAAGGTACCATCAATAAAAAGTTGACTTTTGCCCAATGTCCAGTGCGGTATTGGTGGTGCTCATGTGTGAATGAACAAACTCGCAATCAGTTGCAACTCTACATTGCACGGGGCTATTCAGGAATGTACACTAGATATTTGCTGCCCCGTCATCATTACAGGCGAAACCCGTGGCGAAACAATCCATGTGTATTATCGGAATGCAGGGAGTCGTAGGCATTAATGTACAAAGCCGATAATTCCATCCTTTTTCTGTGTTTTCCTGTCTGAAGAATGAACCAAATACCCGCGTGTATGCAACTATACATGTTCTGCTCCGAGATAGCCCAGCGCGCGTTAGTGTGTCATATAATGCGTAGAAGAGATACCTTAGCTTATCGTTTGAACATTCTTTTCTGAAAATGAAAAATATCAACTCCATTAGCTTGCAGATTTGTGTAAGCATAACTTTCTTTTTTTCCATTGAGTTATGCACTTTGTACAACGTTGAAAATTTGTGATAAGTTTAAATATCTTGGGTAAGGCTTTTTTTGTGTAGTAGTAACCTACACCATTCGCATGTGTCATTTTGTACAAAGTTGTAATATATATTTACATATGTATATGTATCAACACGTACGTATGTATGTATGAATGCGTGTATATCCATACATGCGTATGTGGTGAAAAATATTTGGAGATGTGGCACCCTTCAAAATGTATTTGATACTGCATACTTAACCTTGTAAAGATATGTACTGATGCTGTTGTGGTGCTATACTGAATGTGTCGTTAAATTGGACAGTGATCGACAGCTGCATGTCCTTCCAGTTCAAGTTTTTAGTGCGAAGAGTGTCAGTGAATGTCAATGCCGCCGTGGACTGAAAGTCAAGGCCAGTGTAGGGAAGGGGTCAGATGTGAGATAGCACTCTGCTCTGCCCCGTTCAGATCTGCAAAGATAGCTAGAAATTGTACGAGTTAGCTTGAATGTAGAGGAACGTAAATTTAGGGGTCTGATGCACATACAAGTGCAAGATGTTTCAGCAAAACTACCAGGCGAAGAAATGATTTTAAAAAATGCCAGATATAGAGAATAATTGCATTTTGTGTAGAACTTTCTGTGCCCAGTAGCTCCTCAGTATTCCTTTCATCACATACTGTTATCTCCTAGCGTAACCCATTGCTGCAGTTCGAATCACACATCCATAACAGTTGTCAGACTCTTTTTTTCTTCTTTTTTTGTTGGAGAATTAGGGACAAAAAGCAACAGAAAAACTCAACAGCAGGAAAATAACGACACCAGACCAGCAAAGCATATAGCGGAAACAAAATGCCATGATGTAAAGCTAGCTGGTGTTTCAAAGAGTGCATGAATGGCTGCAATTTGGGTGGATGAACTCCAGATTACACTTTGCCAGTTGCCAGCCAGTGTTAAATATCAGTAATCAGCTTTCCAATAAGCCTGATACACCACACCACACCACACATTTCCTTTGCCTTCTTTGTTTTTTCTTCCTTCATTAAATGGAAGGGGGCGGGGGGTTGAGGATAGCATATATAATGTTGAAGGCTTTGAAGAGCAGGTTGTTGCTACTGGACATTGATTTTGGAAGTTTCAGCAACTAGACATTGTGTGTTACCATGTCATCCTGCCGCATACTTCTGATGTATGGAATCAAATGAACCTTGGGGGGTAGGTTACTTGCAATGGGAAGGACGTGAAACTGATGTGCACTGGTTCTTGAGTCGATCGCATAAAGCGGTGCTGTAGCCCTGGTAAAAGTAAAACTGGACCAAGTCATAACAAGTCAGTCAGAGGACATAGTTTCCTGTAGATTTCCCTGTGGCAGATGTTTGCATTGTACGTCATCTTGATGTTATTGTACAAGGTTGTACATAGCAGATGCACAAAGGGTTTGCATTTCCAGAGAGGGGGTAAAAGGCAAATTATTACTCCTACAACAAATGAGGCACTATGACAGAACGGTTGTCTTGACTTCAGAAATCTGTCTGTAAAATCACAAGAGTAGTGCCATTTGAAATATATCAGGAAGGCTTGCATCTCAAAGGACTTGAACTCATTTCAGCCAGGATTAGAAGCATCTTTCAGTAAAATGATGTCGGTTTGTTTCCAAACCTGATACCTCAGTCCGTGTAACAAAACATTGCATGACTAAATGTCTCCCTCCATTTGATAACATCACTTCAGCATCAGTCTACGTGGGGAAAAGGAAAACCTGTGTTATGCCCACATGAAATCCTGACAAGAATTTCTCTAGCAATGTTCCAGCCACCTAAATGTAAACGTAATTTACCGTTTGCACATCAATGTGTGTATATGAGAGCATACCCTTTTTGTTATCTTTTTATGTAACCATACATTTGAAAATCTTGTACACTATATATCATTTGACCCATTTTTGTCCTTGGATCGTCGTCAATTTGTGTAAGTTTTACGTTGCGTAATTTAATTTGTTAATATGATGTAAAAGAAAAGGCACCTCTTGGAGTCAAAGTGATGGAGGGCATGCTTGTGTCATCAGGGTTTGTCACTTTGCATCAAATATGAGAGTGTATTATTGTTTTTAGGGCAACTCTGTTGTATGTGGAAGGAAGGAGGGCAGAGTAGGAGACAATGGACCAAAATGTGCTGTCTTGTTCCCCCCTTGCTCTCATTACCTTTTGGACTCCTTGTGGTGTTGGGCTTTCTTGAAAGGAGTGGATTAAGATCCCTGAAGTAGACAATCAAGTTTGTTGTCGTTGTTTGTCACTTTTTACCGTGTAACGTGTGTATGGTATGCAGAACCGTCTCAGTTGTAATCACAAAAGAGTGCTGTCGTTGATTTTGTAGTGATGAGAGAAAAAACTTGCCTCAGTGACTTACAAGTGTATGCTTGTCCGTATTAATAATGGGAATTTCCCATAATTCAACCACTTTCATTTTCATTGTTTAATACTGTTGCAGTAAACGTTACCCAAAGCAAAAAGATCCTAATCTGCAAAGCAGCCCCCCCCCCCCCCCCCCACACACACACACACACACAAGCTGATCGATATTGAAGCAGCCTGCCCTCTTTGGCATTGTTCTGTAGACTGAAAACATTCACTGAGGTTAACAAGAAACAAAGCATGCTGCTGGAGTGGTCATCTGCATTGCTCCTAGACATTACCTTCTTATTTCTCAGTTGTATGAATAAGGCCAAACAGGGGAAAAACAGAAAAAAACAACAAAAACAAAAACAGCTTGTGGCTGTCAAAAAAGGTTCAAATCTGTGAGTTTTTAAGATTGTGTACATGAAACACCAGAGAATTTTTCCTTGGGCTTGTGCAAGTGACTTAACTGCAAGGTACTTTAACCCGTTCCTTACGGGAACCTGGTATACCAGGTTCCCAAGATGAAGACAAGAGTGCCTGCTTTCTTGGCCTAAATTCTTGTTTCTTTGTGGTAAATGCCCAGAAAAGTGGGTGTGATAAAAAGACCAGAGTTTATCCTATCAGCATTTGTTCTCCATCTGTTTGAAAAATGTGTATTTCATAGTATTATTTACCTTTTTCCTGATTTAGTTTTCACTTGTTCTGCTGTAAACTTGTACGAACATGTACATAGCGATCAAGGCTGAGATCAGTTAGATTTTTGTGTTTGCTGACCCCCGTCACCCCATTCAGGTGCCTGGTTTTGTGTAGAACAAAAGATTCTGTGAGCTCATCTCTATTCATACCTTGCACCCGATCGATATTTCCATTGTTCACTGGCCCATGTAGTTGACCGTGGAAAGGGGGATACAATGTACCGCTTGACTGCCTTCATAGGTGGATTACCAACCTGTCTGCCTCTCTGTCGATGGGCAAAAAGAATCTCGTTTGGGGGCATGAAAGGCACTCAGAGAATTGCGGAAGGAACGGGTTAATAGGATGAAACTTGTAAAAGTGGGCAATAGGACCTGAAATACATTTAGATGGGGAAATGCTACTCATGCACAGAGTGTATGTCAATAAAACAAAAGACAAAACATGTGGATATTTTTGTGCTTCAGCACTTCGCTTTTGGCCAATTTGTCTCTCAAGAGCAGCTGTAAGTTTCAAATGTGCATAGGTGTGCACATACAGTAGTTATGCCTGGTACAGATATGTTCAGTTTTGTTCTCAAGTTTGATTCTATGTTGGTAATGTTCATTCCAAGTTATGCACTGCTTATAGGCAATGTATAGAAATATCCAAAGGACATCATGTCAAGTGTTAAGTGTAGTCTTTTTATTTATTTTGCATTTTCTGTCTGACAAGTGAGAACATACCATTGACTGGCAAATATATTTGCCTTCCTTTGTTTTTTAAAGGAGAGAGTCAAATTAGAGTAGTGATTATTACATTCATTGATTAGTAATGGTAATAGATGTCCCAACAAAATATCCTGATGTCATTGATAACTGTGTTTATGTAGAGAAAAACCACAGGCTCCATCACCTTCCACACAATGGGGGAAAAAAAGCAAAACAAACCCAGACACTCCAAGTAATTTGAGTCATATTTGATTTGTCTGTGGAACAAGTCACAAATAAAGCATGGGGCTGTCATAGGATTTTTTTTATTTTATTATTATTATTATTTTTTTTTTTTACCCTGGACCTGCTAATACTATGTTTAGGAAAGTGAAACAGGGTGACCAAAAAAAAAAGAAAGAAGAATTACATTGCACTAGACTGGTCTGCAGCAGTCATGGGCTGTAGTTTTGACAGGGCAAAGAGGAGAAAGAAGTGTGACTTTGTTTTTAGAGGATTAATGATTTAAGTGGGAAGAGTGATCCGATGAGTGGAAAACAGGCTTAATTAAGGGGATGCCATTTCGCTAACGAGAAGACAAGATATGTAAAATTTTGAAATGGAATTTCTGGTGGAGGTACATGTGGAGAGGAGGATTATTTCCCTCAAATGTTCATCAAAGCTGCCCCTGTCCCTCGAACTGTGGTAGCTAAAGTTAATCATTTTCTGTGCTTATTTCTGTGTATTCCGCACTCGATGTCTTGCCATACAACTAGAATAGATCTGTCAACATTATAATACTTTTAATATAACTGAGTGTGTATATCTCTGGCAAGTAGAATATCTGGTGTCACAATGGTGTAGATTTCATCTCATTCATCAGCATGATGAAAATGAACTTTTTGAAAATGTTCTCCTATCCATCCATTTTGTATGAATGTCTTCAATAGTGAATTTTCACAAGGAAAAGAAACCAATTTTTGGCACAACTTGTCATACAGTCTTCTGTATCTATAGTATAATAAGTATATTGACGGAAGGGTTTTCAATCGCAGCGCTGATCTACTTGAATGTACAACGTACAGTTATCATGTGCATGATTCTAAGACACAAATATTGCATTAGGATGTGCTCAGGTGGAGTTCAAACTGAGATTAGTGCAGCGTGGACAGATAGTGACCAAGTAAGAGGAACCTCATGTAGCATTACATAGATCATTCATAACCATATGGTGGTATCAAAGCAACAAAAAAAAAAAAAAGCAAAAAAAAAAAAAGAATCACAAATTTTTTTTCCTCTTCCTCTTTCTGATATGAAATGTAGAATGTAATCCCAGATATTTTTTTTTGTAATTTATTCATCTTTTTTTTTTTGTCATTTATTTATTCACTTATTTGTTTTTCTTTGGTCAGCTGAATGAAGTGATACATGATGATATGGGAAGATTTTATTAGGTAGAGTGACGTTCGTGGAAGACAAGACAAAAAAAAAATGGCAGAATGAAACAACAACAAAACAGGGTATAAGCCAAAGAGGCTCTTTCACATTTTAGTATCAAATGCTTTTTGATTTTATGACTTTCCAGCATGACACGATTCTTGGTCTCAGTGCTGTCATGACATGCTTAGTGTGTGCTTTGCCTCATTTATCCATAGAGGAGCTCATGTAGATTGGGAGCAGTACCAAACCCCTTGGGCGTGAATTCACAAAGGTGGTTTGAATTTAGTCCATGGATTATGCAAATTTTGACTACATGAGTATGCATGAAACATTGCATCCATGCCAACAAACATCCAACAATGGACATAAGTAGGGGAATACCCATTTCACTCTTATTTCAGTCCATGGATTGAATTTAAACTGTGGGTTGAATATAAATTGCCTTTGTGAATTTAGATCCTAGCATGTCTGTCTCCAATTGCACGTTTATAGCATACTGAAATGGGTGTGTACAGAATTATCTCCTCACACAGTATTGCACAAGATTGTGTCATTTTTGATTTCACGATGATGTTGTTTTGTGTGTTAATTGTGCGATGCCTGTTCGCATAAATGATATCAGATCCAATGATAGCGTCATTACATCACCATAGATAAAACAGAATAAATTTTCAGTTTTAGATGATGGGGAAAATATTTTGGGAAAAAATATGTAGTTTTTGTTGTTGTTTTAAGGGTGGAGTTCATTGCTTTATTGGGGGGGGGGGGGAGGGTAATCTACATGTATGATTCAACAGTTCACTCTTTCCCCCGTAGTGTGTACATCAAAAGAGCATAATTGTAATTTCAAACTGTAATCATGACATTGAGGATGGGTGAAGACAGTACCCAATGTGCATGTATGCTCGCATACACAAATCAGTCACCCAATTATGTTTGTCACTTTCCACAATGTGTTGTTCACTCTCATACATTAATATATATTTTTTGTTTTGTATAGGTGTGTCTAGCATTTACTGTATGTTGTGTGCACTGTTTGCTTGCTTTAACATTATCAAACTCAAGCACAGTATGTGCACTTGTAAATGATATATATGTATATATATATCTCAGTATGTTTTTCTAAAGAAATTTTGTGTCACCATATGCAAAGAGAAAAGCTAAAAAAAAAAAAGAGAAGTGATTGTAAATCCCATACTACTAGGCAAAAGCCAGCCAAGATGTAAATGTTTTTGTATGTACACTTTTTTGCAAGATATAGTTGTGCGTGTGAATGAAAATGTTGTTGTCTTCAGAAGAATAGAGGTGTAAACTGAGGTACATACCATAGTTATGACATCACAGTTTCCGCTAGAGTGCCCTGTGGACTATCAAAAGAGAAAAGGGGCTCTACTGCCCTCTGTGGTCATATATTGAAAGATTTTCCATAATGAACAGTGACAGTGCTACATTGATCACTAAAAACAAACAAATAAAAACAACAAGGAGAAATGGGATGTGATGTGAAGAATGAAATGAAGAGTCATTCTTGACAAGTGAGGAGATAAAGTAGAATGCTATTACTGTTGGGTCATGTTTGCACGCTGTATAATGCTTGAACTATTCTGAAGTATGATGTACATGTTACACCTTTTTGAAAAGAAGACTGTATAGATTCTGTACAGACACACTCTCATCTTTGTGTATGTATGTACAACACCAATACAATATGGAACACACACACACACATAAACAAAACAGATTTGTGTTTAGAGAAAATGTATGATGATAATTATGGATTATTCTAATTTTTTCTTTTTGTCTATGTCTATGAAATATCACCATGTCAGATTTTTGAATGTCATGTTTAGCTCATCGGCCGAAGGAAGGCGGAGGGCCGCATTTCGAATATTAAAGATTACGGTGCAATTCAAATTTCTGATATACTGTTGTGACTTCCTGCATCTATGTTTGATGTCTTCTCAGAGAGGGGTAAAGTCTGAGGTGGTGGGTGTGTGTGATATGTACCTCTATCTCTCTCTCTCTCTATAATTTTAAAGGGCTCAACAGCGATGACCTGGGGCCACTAAAAATTAATTTCAGGCCGCCAAATTTCCAAAAAAGGTTTATATCTCTTGGTAGCCCGATTGGGCGGCTCAATTCAAGATGAAGTGTTATGTTTCCTTTTATTGGGGGCCACTACATTTCTTTTTCAGGCCACAAAAATTTCAAATTCAAAGATGATAGTGGCCCAAACAGGCCACCAGAGAAAAGTGTTAGTGTTGAGCTCTGATATAATTGTATATGTTATGTTGTATCAATCATTTTTCTATGTACAGCTGTATGTTCATACAATGTATATAATTTTTATATATACAGTAAAACCCCGTTATAACGAGTTCGGTTACAACGAGGAACCGCTTATAACGAGGTGATCGCGTCGGTCCCGTTTTCCTTTGCGTGTAAACCTATGGCAGAACGAATCGGTTATAACGAGTTCGGTTATAGCGAGATTCCGGTTATAACGAGGACAATTTCGGTGCATCATGATAAAGAAAAACATAAGCAATTTGATCGGATATAACGAGGTTCCATTTCTTGACTAAATTGCCGCTTTCAAACACGCGACAAACGAAACATTGAAAACCGAATTCACGCTATCCACGTCTTTTTCCCGTTTTGCAGAGAATCGCTCCTTCCATATTTTCTTCTAAACCACTCGATAAGGCACAGGAATGTCTTCCAATGTTCCTACTGAATTATTAATCAATCATTCGATTTTCTTTTTCGCGAGATACTTGTTTTCGCGAGATACGCGTGCGTGATATTAGGTCAGACCACAGCGCAACGAGAAAAAAAAAAAAGGATAACGCATTCAAAAACTTTTCATGTAGCGACACTTGTGGCCGAAAATGGACAACTGGAATGCGTGTGCAACTCATCATTATATCCTTTTCATTTTTAGTTCAGACTTCCAGTTCTTTTGCTGGTTAGCAAATATGTGTGCGGATGATTAAAGCCGAAATGATTAATGAAATCATCGCGATGCCGCCGGGTGACAGTAGCGTATAAATTGTTGAATAACGCATGTTAACCTTCTTAATCGGTGTTCAGAAAAAGAAAAAAAAAACGCATTTATTAGTTTGAATAGATCTGGATTTGTTCATTATCATTTAACAAAATGAGTGTGTGTGATTAAAGCCGACATACACCAATTGTAATTAATGAAATCATCGCGATCCCGCCGGGTGACGGTAGCGTAAAAATAGTTGAATAACGCATGTTAACATACTTAATCGGTGTTTAGAAAAAGAAACAAACTCATTTATTAGTTTGAATAGATCTGGATTTGTTCATTCTCATTTAACAAATGATAATTTGAATACGAGTGTGTATGACTGAAGCCGAAATGATTAGTGAAATCATCTTGATCTCGCCGGGTGACAGTAGCGAAAAGGATAGTTAAATAACGCATATAAACCTACTTAATAGGTGTTCGGAAATAGAAAGAAACGCATTTAACAGTTCAAGAACGGAATCGATGTACAAAACGCGAAGAGATTTTTGGAAGAAAATAAAGAACGCATTATTAATCCCTTCGGGCGCAACGATCATACGTTGTATAAAATTACAGCCGAAATGAGTAATTATCGAATTCCCGCTGGGCACCAACAGCGTAGAATACCTCGCAAGTTAACGGTAAACAACGCATGTATGTTACATCTGAAATCATCGCGATCTCGCCAGACGACAGTATAGCGTAAAACATGTTGAATGACGCATGTTAACCTAAATCAGAAAAAGAAACAAACGCATTTATTGAATAGATCTGGGTCTGTTCATTAACACAATTTTAACACTGCATTTCACAATGAAGATTTTTCTTTCTTTCAGAATGGTCTACCAGGTACAGATTTACGTAAAAAGGATCGCAACCTTCCACATTCAATCCTGTCGCATATTTCTAAAGAACGGATGTACAAAACGCGAAGAGATTTTCGGAAGAAAATAAAGAACGCATTTTTAATCCCTTCGGGCGCAACGATCATACATTGTATGAGATTACAGCCGAAATGATTCATGAAATCATCGCATTCCCGCTAGGCACCAACAGCGTAAAAATACCTCGCAAGTTACGGTAAACAAGGCCTGTATGTTACTCTATTTGCGCTGGTGTTTAGAAAAACTTCACAAACAAGAATTATTACACTAAAAATTTAACTCAGTTCAGCCCCTATATATACTTTTTCGTCTAATTTACAAATAATTTCCCTTTATTCTCTCAGTAATAATGATCCATAATTGTGTAATAACAACGCAAAGGATGTTCGTAAATTTCATTGATGGGTATAAAGAGATGATGTCGTGCTTATGTTTTTCTTTGTTTTTGATGCGTACGGATATAACGAGGTACCGGTTATAACGAGGTAATATCGCCGGTCCCACGGACCTCGTTATAACGGGGTTTCACTGTACATGCGCATGTATATAATACATGATATTATATACACATTTTCTCTCACAAATATATTTATATACACATGTATGTACACATTTTTTCCCATATAACCATTATGTGGTTCAAATGTACTATGCAAATCCACCTAGAAGACACCCATATAATATTTATAGCCATGTAAGTTATGTTACACACAAATACAGTGTACAGTATATAATATCCAACTGGAAGCATACACTCAATAGGCTTTTATTATATGTACAGCTACACATACAAACATACATTTCCAAAGGAGGTCAGACAAATCAGATGACAAGCAATGCGATGCTAAAAGTACCTTGAGACATTCACATTACCATCATGGTTTAAACTTGAAGTACAGTGAAACCCCTTCTTAACAAGGTCCCTTGGACCACTTGTACATTGTACTACCTCATTTTAGCCGTATGCATTACAAAAGAAAAACTTACATGTAAGCATGAAGTCATACATGTATACCAATTAAACCTATGAGTGGTATTTACGTTGTTATTACATTAAGTAAATGGATCATTTTTACTGAGAAAGAATGAAAGAATAATTTGTACATTGATACAAATGACAAAGAGAACAAGGAAGGCCTTGGAAATGTGTTTTACTTCTTCATTTTTCTTCTGAAAATCTCTTCGCATGTGGTACATGTACATGCATTCTTCAAAGGTCAAATGGCAGGGTTGAATTCCTGATCCTTTTACATTTATTTCATCTTAACTGTTTGTGACATGAAATGAAAATCAACAAAATTTGATTGCATTGAATGCATTTGCTACTCTTTCTGAACATCTGCAAAATTGGAGTAAAACATTATCAAAGTTCTTTTTACTCTGTTGGCACCCGGCGGGATCACAATGATTTCATGAATAATTTAAAGGACAAGTTCACCTTCATTAACATAAGGATTGAGAGAATGTAGCAATATTAGTAGAACACATCATTGAAAGTTTGAGGAAAATCGGACAATCCGTTCAAAAGTTATGAATTTTTGAAGTTTTTGTGCAGTCACCGCTGGATGAGAAGACTACTGCAGTGTATGATGTCACATGCGTACAACAATATAAGGAAAATATAAAGAGAATTTCACAAAATTTCATCTTTTGAAAAAAGTACACATAGACATTCCCTTGACTCGTTACTGACATATGTTATGGGTAATATTATTCCCATTGCTTTTAGAAAGAGGCAAGTCAAGTGCTCTTTTATTATGTGAAAAAAGTGAAAATATGTTGAATTTTCTTAACATTTTCTTTATACTGTTGTACTCATATGACATCATGAGCCTTAGTAGTCTCCTCATCCAGCGGTCCCAACACAAAAATAAAAAAAAATCATAACTTTTGCATCGATTGTCCAATTTTCCTAAAACTTTCACTGATGTGTTCTACTAATATTGTTGCATTCTCTCAATCCTTATGTTTATGAAGGTGAACTTGTCCTTTAAGCTCGAATCTTAAAGGTATGTAGCCCACATTTGTAAACCTGCAGCAATTGCTCTCATAGTTAGCATGGAGTTTAGGTATGATTGTAGTAACACCTGTGCAAAATTTCGTTCCAATTAGTCCATTACTTTCATAAAAATAAGTGAAAATGCACCGTATGCATGCGTATAAAAATGCTCGCTAGCTCCGGTTCACACACGTACTACATGCATGCGATACATGTGTAAGTTAATGTGCGTAGCTAGCCCGCGCTCGTAATTCGATTTTGGGTCGGGTTGACCCGGTTTGAAAATTGATTTTAAAACGATGATTTTCTCTCTTTTATCGAATGGCATAGACAAAGAGCAACAGGTGAGGTATGTTACTGTTATAACTTGTACTGGAAGTCATATTGGACCTGTTTTATGCAGTTTTGATTTTCGTGGGTTTGCAAATGTGGGCTAGTACCTTTAAGAGTAATGTATGCACCAATGTTTAGGATCATTTGACAATTCTGTGAACAACGACATAATACCGACCATATTTCATGACAAAAAAAAAAAGAACACATTAACAGAAGAAAATCTGTATAAGCATCAGTATGAAATGAATATAAATAGCGGCTAGATGTCGACCTTGTATGGAGCTACTACCATTGCAGTCTGACATCAATCAACTGTTACAAAGAAGATAGCATTATTGGGACAAAATTCATCCTGAATGAAACAGTTGGGGGGGGGGGGAGGGTGAACCCAGTGAAGTGCTAATTACAATGTTGAGCACCAGTGACATAGCCCGACATCCTGAGGTTTACCCAAAAATAGCTGTCATGATCACAAAACCATGACTTCATGTGTTCAGCACTTCCTGTGTGTCGGGAGTCTGAAAAGTCACTAATTCATGTTTTTCCTGAAAAAGGACCATGTCTCCACGAGTCTTCTCGAGACAGATTCAGGATATCAAATTTTCACCCTATTTTCCAAATACTAAATAATTCCTCCAGACAAGAGAAGAATATTGATTCACGGCTTTCCAAAAAACAGAAGAAGAAAAGAAAAAAAGTATATAGCATCATCAAGCCCCATGCTGATGATGTCACAATGAGGTAATTAATCAATATGACGAGGAACAACTGGTATTCAAGACATTGCTCTTTCTTTTTAACCCATTGTGGAGGAATCCCTAGTATACTTGTGTAAGGGTCTATGGGGAATGTGTGTTGAAGCAAAAACAGCCTGTCCTCAATGGGTTAAAGGACAAGTTCACCTTCATTAACATAAGGATTGAGAGAATGTAGCAATATTAGTAGAACACATCATTGAAAGTTTGAGGAAAATCGGACAATCCGTTCAAAAATTACGAATTTTTGAAGTTTTTGTGCAGTCACCGCTGGATGAGAAGACTACTGCAGTGTATGATGTCATATGCGTACAACAATATAAGGAAAGAGAATTTCACAAAATTTCATCTTTTGAAAAAAGTACACATTCCCTTGACTCGTTACTGACATATGTTATGGGTAATGTTATTCCCATCGCCTTTAGAAAGAGGCAAGTCAAGCGCTCTTTTATTATGCAAAAAAAGTGAAAATACAACATGTATGTTGAATTTTCTTTACATTTTCTTTATACTGTTGTACTCATATGACATCACGAGCCTTAGTAGTTCCCTCATCCAGCGGTTCCAACACAAAAGTTTTAAACATTCATAACTTTTGCATTGATTGTCCAATTTTCCTCAAACTTTCACTGATGTGTTCTACTAATATTGCTGCATTCCCTCAACCCATATGTTAATGAACTTAGGTGAACTTTTCCTTTAACCCTAAAAGGGCTGGGGGGGGGGGGGGCGGAATCCGCCCCCCTTGACGTTTCGCGCTATAATTCTGTAACGCGAGAAGGCCTCGTCGCGAGGATTCTTGACTTTGTTTGTTCAAGTCTCGCAAAACTTTTGAGACCAAATTTGCAACATCCGCGCATACTTTTGCGAAGCCGAGCCCATTTTTGTAACGGAATGTCGCCCCAAAACGGGCACAATTTTGTGATTTTGTGTACATTTCCTCTGGAAAACGGTGCTCTGTCATGAAAGTCATAAAAACCCGATTATTTTTACAATTAATCACTTTCATTGATTAATTTTGTGCTTATTATGGTAGAAAAGTGGTCAGTGACAATTTCCAATGAAAAAACAAAGAAAAAAACTAAAGTTGAAAAACATAGAAATACATAAGAAATTCTGAAAACAATAAAATACATAAGAATTGAAATGAGTTTTGGAAGTTTTTGTGATGTACAATTGTTGTATATGCTAAAACAGAGTAACAGATCAAAAATTAGACTCTCAATGCTTTTAATTAGGATAAAATATGATCTTGAGCTTAATTTGCATAATCAATTAATTAAAATTAGAAATTGATTGTTTCAGAAAATCTTATGACACAATCTTGTAGATTAGGGCGTGGGTCTCACGCATGCAAAATTTCATCGCGATCGCACCACTGATGGCCGAGATCTCGGGGGGCGTAATCCATCCCCCCCCCCCCCCCCCCCCCCCCCCCCCCCCCCCGGTCTGAGCATAGCCAAAAAAGCCCAGCCCTTTTAGGGTTAAAGGAAAGGGCCAAAGGTGGATGTTTTGTCTTGATAATGGCAAAATTTGGGTTTATTTACTGGAAAATGCTCCTTTCTCATTCAACTTGCCAATTCAATGGCATATCAGACATGGAGTCCATTCATATGGGGTAACATTTCTCATCTTGACCGATGAGAAGAATCATTACAAGAGTATCCGAAGGGTTTCCCCACTCTCATGAATACATATTAGCAAGAGTATTAGAGGCATTGCTCATATCAGGACCCCCCCATGCACAATTGAAACATCATACAGTCTACATCTTTCCTCCAAATTCATCAAGGTGAAACACAATTCATGTGCTATTTTGATCAGTCTTCAACTTGAATGATAACATTAAGCACAGTATCAGCAATGTCTTCTAGATGTTACGAACAGTGCACAACCGTTATAACAAACACGGTTATAACGGATATCCAGTTACGATGAAGTAAAAATTCAGGCTGCAACATTATCCACTTTATGTATTTCTATTGTTTACTTGTCTGGTTATAACAAAATTTCGATATAACGAAAGAAAACTGCCGGTCCCGAGGACTTCGTCATATGGAGAGTCCACTGCTATTCTCTTTCTTGCTCAGATAAGTAAAGCCAGTATATGACCAATAAAAATAATTAAACATGAAATGTAATCATGCTGCGTATAGGGTCTGAGCTCTCAAGTGAGAAGTAACCCAGTGCCTACGAGTATCACACTTAAGAGTTGCATTGGATCCACCACATTCCCACCTGAAACTGATTTGAGATTGTCTTGTGACAAGTTGGCACACATTACATCAGGACTGCAACAACACCAAAAAATAGCGGCAAATACTGGCACCAAGACTGTTCGAAAGTTTGTCGAGAAAATATCCCACTCCACTGAAACCTCTCCATTCAGAGCCATTACTTGGGAACTCATGGCAAGGTGACATGGGTCACAACTTGGGATGGTGCCATGTCACTGGGGGAAGCATTGTGTCGGCGAGCGCCCTCTACAGTTCATTACCGTGGAATTGTCACATTACAGTCCTCGTCAGTCTCTACTCCAATGTCCTCCTGGAAGGATCAAAGTGCAGAGAGGATTAGGTACAGTTTACGAAGGGTGAGCACAAGAAGTGGTATGCATTGGAACATATAGCACACAGATTTGATGAAAACTTCCCATAAAAATCTATAACTTTTGAAATGATCACCTGGCTTTCCTCAAACTTCACTGATATGTTCTAATATTTTTGCATTCACTGAATCTACATACATCTGTATACACTGTAAAACCAAAAAACATTTGCGCCTCAAAACTTTTGTAACGTGGAGCCAACGGCTTTACGGCATGAAACATTCAGGAGTTGCCTTCGGCATTCAATGCACTGTGTTGCAAAAAACTTTTGTGTGTATTTTACTTTCCTGTACCTTCACTGGCTCCTCATAAAATCTGTGAAAACTTCATGCACACAAAAGTTTCTGGTTTTACAGTATACAGTCAACTCCTCATAATCAAATTGATCTTGACAAGACAGAGGAAAATTATTCAACTTCTGTGTGACTTGTGCATGTACAGAGGAATACATATGTAAGGCTATGAAATCAAAGCAAATATGGGAATTTTTATTTTCATCGACATAGCCAAATATTCAACGTATGCACAGTTGACTTCTGTGGAGACGGCTGTTTATTCGGGGTGAATTCCCCTTGAAAGGAAACAACAAAAACACAGAATATCTGTGCTGATTTTCATTTACAGCTATTTTGATCAATTTTTCAAATAAGCTCTGAGTCAAAAATCAAGTTCTACTCACAAATAACTCCTTTTTGGTTTTTGGGTAACCCTCCAGTATTGCATCAAGAATATCCATGGCCTGCAGAAGAAGAAAGGGAAACAGAAAAGATAAGAAGTATTTCATCTGTCAGATGTAACCTGATTTTGAGACTTTCACTAGAGCTTGGAAAAATTTAATACTGCACATATAAATGACACTGATTTACCTGCTACATGTACATCATTAGCCCTACTTCGGGAAGTATAGACGAATATGACTTCAGAGCACTGTAATTTACGGCGGCCATAACTGGGGAGCTTCCAAAGAAGAACAAAAGCACTTTAAATGGGTTATACAATGAGCCAAGTGTGTTGCTATGTCAGTGCATAAATCATCTTTTGTTAGGCATACCTGAAGCCCCCACTGAGAAATTACCATAAAAACTAGAAATGTCGCTATGGCGACTGATGCCTCCGCCATAATGCATGATTCTCCCAATAGGCGTATAGTACAATGTCTTCACAATGTGTGATCCATGACAGTTTCACATAACTGGCAAAATATTGAAATGACATGTTTGTCAGAAATGTCTTGAACTGGGTTTGCTATAATTTTCTAAGAGTGCAGGTACACATATTTGGGGAATTTTGGGGAAGTTTATGCATTGAGTAATTTCCAAGGTATGAAGAAAGAGTGTGATGATGGTACAAAATAGATTTTTTTTTTTTTTTTGGGGGGGGGGCATTGAAACCTGGCCTTTGACCCTTAACCTTTGACCTTCTGGCTGGAAATTTCCCGGAGAATCTCCATTAGGTAATGCATGTATTAAGTTTTGAAACTACAAAGTGTAATAATACAAGCATTGCATATACTAGTATATGAGGGAAATAGTAAAATTTTGAGGAGTTGACCTTGACCTTTGACCCCTGACTATTGACCCATGACCCCTAAATTCCCTAGATAATCCCTGCCAGACAGTACATGCATATGTACCAAATTCCACGAAGATACATTGAACCATTTGCAAGAAAAGTGATATTGCAACATTTTCACCTAACCTTTGACCTTTTGACCTTTGACCTTATGATATGAAACTCTCTCTGGAGAATCTTTATGCAGTAGTACATGTCCACACCAAGTTTCAAGAAAATACCTTTGGGCATTGCATAGATATGGGGGAAATTGCAACATTTGTAGCATTTGACCTTGACCTTTTGACCTTTGACCTCTTGCCAATGTCACTAAAATCTACTCAACTAATTGTCCCATCATACATCATCCTTGGACCAAGTTTGGTGAAAGCTGCTTCATCCAGTTTTGAGATATCACGTAAACAGATAAATTTTAGGATTTGACCTTGATCTTTGACCTTTGACCTCTGTCTGATTTCACTGAAAAACTAATCAAGTAATTGTCCCATCATACATCATCCTCCAACAAAGTTTGGTGAAATTTGCTCCATCCAGTCTTGAGTTAAACGCGTAAACGGATACAATTTCATGATTTGACCCTGACCTTTGACCTTTGACCTTCAGCCGATTTCACCCAAAATCTAATCAAATAATTGCCCCATCATACTTCATACTTGGACCAAGTTTGGTAAAATTCCAGTAAATATTACTCAAGTTATTGCGTAAACGAAAGCGGACGGACGGACGGACAACCCGAAAACATTATGCCTCCGGCACCACTTCGTGGCGGAGGCATAAAAAAAGTACCCAAACCGAATTGGTCTATTGGAAGTAGAAAATCATGATGTGCTCTGTATGATTGTAGAAAGTCTTGCTCACAGAAATGGCTCACTTACGGAATGGGGAAATTCTCACCCAGTCTCAGACGACAAATTGTTTCTCAGTGTTTACACGAAAGCCAGAAGGCTTGTTTGTTTGTTTGCTTTGTTTTTCGAACCAAACATAATCAGGTAAACTGCTGTCTATTCTGTTACACGTAGATTACCTTCTGCCATGAAGAAAGGAAATTTGGCCGAGGACTGAAATACTGCCCTCATGTGATGATGTCTCAAATCAGTGAGTGTATCCACTTCCCATGTGGGCCTACTTTTTGTGGAGTTTTAGCCAAGCAGTCAAAAATAAACATCCATCCACAGTAGATATAAGTTTTCTGTGCCTTCCTCATCTTTTATTATTATTATTATTTTTTTTTTTAATGTTAAAGACATCTTGCTTGGGGTGTATAAGGTTAGTGCCTGACATACACTGTTAGGAGAAGGTTGGTAAGAAAAAAAAACCCAGTATTTTTACTCAAAATTTGTGTTTCATTTATGATCAGGAGGATATAAGACATGGCATTGAATTTTGATGAGATGTGGTGCCAAAGTTAATACTTTAGTGTGCTAGACTTCATCCTTTAATTTGTGGATTTGATTTCGTGGAAACATGGATTTTTTCCCCCGTGTCAGTACTGACCATCCTCTTTCGCTTCCTCCATGCTTTCAGGCTTGTCTCATGGCTGCTGTAGATGGCTTTCTTCTCTTGCAGACTGACATGGTTGCCGGCCGACTTGAGTTTGTCTACCCGACTTTGTTTCTTGTCACACTTGCAAGAGAAAACAGACAGTATGAATAAAATCAGGCCATTTAAAATCTGTGTACATTTCATCCTACACAATGACTTAATTAACACAAGAATATGGGTGTACAAAGTGCTGGAGAACGCTCAACTGCAAAAATCTCTTCCAATTTTATGAAAGATATTAACTCATTTCATAATTCTACTAATATACTACTACTGCTGCTGCTACTGCTACTACTACAAAATAACTACTAATGACATGTATTACTGCTACTACAATTTCACAACATATGTTTATTATATATATAATCTAATACTGACATGAATGTGACATGCATGCATACAGTTCTCCCTTCATAACTTTACTCCAAGGTCACAAATTTAACCACTCATGAAATTGTCTGGACGTCCCGAGTCACAAAGAATTAGACTCACTGAATATACACGTTGTATGGCATACACAGTATCGTAGATATCTCTTTTCTTTTTTTTTTTTCTTTTTTAATGCCAAATATCTCACAAACCATGGACCTGACTGACAATGCCTTGTGTTTCATAAAACAGGAGGAAAATTGTATAGTCTTGTCATGGATAACATTAAAATGGTGCCACTGGCAACTTCCAGTTTGTGGAAATCAACTCCAAACCATGATCTCATGCAAATCTTTTCCCTTTTTGATGCCGAAACTTCCTCCGATTGCTGCATGATCGGTGGGGTCTTTACTAGAGAGGAAAACTGACGCATGGCGACCTTCTTTCTTTTCTTCGGTCCTTTTTTCTTTTTGAGCAATAACGTGATTCCCAATCCACCCCCTTGAAAACAGGAAGCTTTTCTCCCCAATGTCCCTGCTCTTCTTTATTCTCTGACTCCGTTATCACACTATCTCCTGTCTTTGGAGAGAGGAAATTCATACATGATGTTACTTCATGGACTGCTCTCTTTTTTAGATTTCATTTTTCCTTCCCCTCCCCATCCCCCCTCCCCCCCCCCTCCCCCGCCACCCCAAATTAAAAAGGAAGAAGTGCTGTGGGGCTTCTCTACTGTCAATCTTTGATCCTTCCAACAGAACAAGATGATTCTGCTGGTAGCTTTGCTTTTCATCTTCAAGTCGGTCATAAGTCCAATCACACTCATGCAGAAATAAAAGAAACTGTTACATCATCTTACGTACTAGACACTTACAAAGAATAGTCGAAAAGATAAAAAGATATACAGCACTAAAGCACATAAAGAGTGGTCTCCAGGAATTGATGAATGAAACATTCATTTTTATTTTGCTCTACTAACCATCCTCTTTTACTGCTTGCTACCAGGCCTTCACACTTCCTGATCATATGAATATGATTCCCAGCACCCAATGTGGAAATTTACGGAAACTATGAGAAGTTTGGCAGTGTGTTTTGTGTTGTGTTTTTGATGTGCTCCCAATGGCATGAATTCACGAAGGTGGATTAAATATAAACCATCATGGTTTATGCAAATTTCTTCTGCATACCATGTAAATATAATTGACAGATTGCCTACGCCAACAGACGTCCGGTAACAAACATGCATTGATACAGTACATGCATGAAATGGTCTAAGTTTAAACCACTGTTGTCAATTCGATCTCTGCATATCAGAGACGGAGAGAAAAAAAAAACATGCACCTTGCCTCATCCTGATTCCCTCCCCTCCCACTTCCCTCCCTCCTCCTCCTTGCCCTTCATAAACCTTAACCAGTGAATCATTAGTCATTCACTTTTTCCTCCTGAGAATCAGTAAACACCCTCTTCTTCCTCCATTCATCTCTAAATTGAGCCTTAATTCGCACTCTGCAATCTTCACTAGAGGAAGGAAAGTGACACTACAGAAGACCCTCGATGCTCCTATATGACATGACATTTGTCAAACACAGCAAAAAGACCTCTTCCCAGTGCCAGATTATGAAAAGACGACCTCCGTTGCTTAGCAACAAAAGACATCTTCTTGTCATATACAGAGATATTTAAAGATACCAAGAGGAAAGATGAATTAATTCATCATTTCTATTCCCTGAAGGGGGAGGGTGGTTTTTAATAGAGATGTTATATATTTAGCTTTCAGTTCCACAGAGGAATCAAAGATTTTGTTTGACAATAGCTTTAAGAGCATCTCCAAGGCCAGAAAAAAAAAAGAGGTTTTTATGACCTGTTGATCATTGGTTTGATGGGAATGGTGAAGAAAACCAGAAGGACAGGGTGAAATGATGTGGCCTAGCAGGCAGGAAGATCATGCCCTGCTGTAATCATAAACACATCGAGTCCTGGAGGAATTTCACAGCAATATCATCTTTTTCTCATCCTTAGATTCCCACCTCTGAATTTTACTGCATCTCTTATATTGGGGAGAGATTAAATGAAAACTGATAAAAATCATTCAATTTGCAGAAAATCAGAAAGAAATTAAGGACAATTTGCCAATTCAAGAAAAGAACAGGAAGTTTTGTCTTCTGAAATGTTGCCAATCTTGGAATCAGCTTTAAATTTAGCAACTAAGCAGTCTATAAATTCCGCAACCGAAACAAACTGACAACACAAGTAGAATTGATGGTATTGAGGATGAAGATAAAGTTGAGGATGGCAGTGACCAAATTGGTAATGGTGGTGGTGATGATGTTGATGCTGATGATGAAAATGGAGATGATGAATGGTGGTGATAGGATGATGATGATGATGATGATAATGACAGTGATATTGGTAATGTTGATGAAGGAACTGATGATGATGATGATGATGATGATGATGATGATGATGACTGACACTAATACTGGTCACAAATATATCACTGCTAGCTATGGGATTATCTGGTGTCTGACCAATGGACTGAACCAGGCCACTATGAACAGACACTTTCTATAAATCTCCCTCCTGGTCTAAATCTGCTCCAGTCCTTTTTAATAGACCAAACAGGAAGGGAGGGCTCATTTCACAGTTGTTGACCTTACGCCCAATACCTCCAATTATTTCAGAAAGCCTAGTCACTGGGGAAAGCCCAGGTGAGCTAGGGTCACCCTACAACCAAAATCCCCTTCCAATTGAGTCACCCTGCAATATAGGTTTGGGTGGGGCAAATGGGGGGGGGGGGGAGCAAGGGAAGAAGGGGGCAACCCTTTGAGTGAATTTCTGTGTCTGCAAAAAACCTTCACATTAAAGCACAGCTGCAACAATGAAACATTTTAGCTCCATAATTGATATTTCATACATAGGCTATGTTTTAAAATCATACAGAGGACACAGTAGGAGAAGAAAGGGGATGAGCGTGGGGCTACTGCACTTTGAGAGCAAGAAAGAATGGGGGATGGTTGCACTATATCATCAGCTGAGAACAAGAAGGGCGCTATCGCATTTTAAGATTTGAGCAGTAATAAAGACGAAACAATCAATTTTTGTGAAATCAAAAATTTATTGAATCAAAAGTGGGTAGATTTGTAGACATTGTTCCAAATATAGGGTAAAATAAAGCTTCCTTTTGGTTTTGATTTTTAACATTTTACTGGAAATTAAAGGATAAGTTCACCTTCATAAACATAAGGATTGAGAGAATGCAGCAATATTAGTAGAACACATCAGTGAAAGTTTGAGGAAAATCGGACAATCCATTCAGAAGTTATGAATTTTTAAAATTTTTGTGTTGGAACCGTTGGATGAGGAGACTACTAAGGCTCGTGATGTCATATGGGTACAACAGTATAAAGAAAATGTAAAGAAAATTCAACGTATTTTCACTTTTTTCTCATAATAAAAGAGCACTTGACTTGCCTCTTTCTAAAGGCAATGGGAATAATATTACCCATAACATAATTATGTCAGTAACGAGTCAAGGAAATGTGTACTTGTTTCAACAGACAAAATTTTGTGAAATTCTCTTTATATTTTCCTTATATTGTTGTATGCATGTGACATCATACACTGCAGTAGTCTTCTCATCCAGCGGTGACTGCACAAAAACTTCAAAAATTCATAACTTTTGAACGGATTGTCCGATTTTCCTCAAACTTTCAATGATGTGTTCTACTAATATTACTACATTCTTTCAACCCTTATGTTAATGAAGGTGAACTTGTCCTTTAAAGTAATCTAAAATTGACACCAAAACTTAGAGGAGATCGAGCTCTACAACATGATATCAATAGCTCAATACCCTCCAAAACTGCGAGAAAGCCCTGCTTCCAGTTCTCAGCCAACGATACAATATATCAGTAAAGAAGCTCACAATTATAGCTGTGGCACTTCTCAAATCAGATACACGATGTATATCTGTATTGAAAATGTGAGTGAAAGAAATAATTTGTAATCGCACACAACACACAGGTCAAATTGAACAAACATGTCAATCATAAACATGGACATACGAAAGACTCCAAAACAGGGGACTGGGACTATTCACTGTCCACTGATTGATTTTTCTGCATGGTGAAGATGGTGATATGACACTTGCTCCTGTGACAAATGCTCCAGTCTTAATTTCTCTCAGGACTTTTTAGGGTTAGTGTCACAAATGTACACACAAGTAGTTATGTACATGTATCAAGGCTGTATGCATGGTTGTTTTAATGTGTATGTACACAGGGTGACCAGATTAATGGAGAACATTCTATATGATATAGATATAGTATATACAGGCTGACCAGATCAGTGGAGAATTTTCTATGTAGTATACAATGTAGCTACAGTACATGTATGCATGTGACAGGAAATACATTATAGCTCACTCAATCTAGAATGATTTCACCCATTCCAGAAAATTCTAGGAAGTGCTGGCTGAGTGAGGCACTGCCCTTGTAGCCCAATGTGATTGGTAGTTAATTTTGGCAATGATGTTATGCACATATTAGGCAGTGAGTCATCCAGGATTCCTGGAATTTGGACTTGCTAGTATGTTCAGGTATGTAGCCCCAGGTTGGAGAAAATTACAGAATGTACTAGAAAGGGGTGAATGGATAGTATATAAGCAGGAGGAATTCTGAGGTAGGCAGAGTACCCAACACCTCTGCTCTGAGAGTTACGTCACTTCTGGCTCTGAAGCGACTTGTTATAGTCAGTCCTGTGTTACCTGCTGACCTGCTATACAAATATGTCTGTGGAGATAAGGCCTGGGAGACATTTTGCCTGCAGAGAATTAATTTGCCTACATTGGAGAGAGACTCCATATTTTAGTGTCAACGGACATTATTACGGCAAGCTGTGACGGGCTGGATTCCTTGCTGGACATTATAAAGTGAATCATCATTCAACGCATCAACTGGACGTGGTCGTCATAACGTCTGGATTCTACACGTTTCGCTGTGAACATTTTACCGTGGACATCTATCGTGGATTTTACCCCGGATCTATACCTTGGACTATCGTAACCTGCACCTCTGGATTTACGTCGAAGGTATCATTCATCGGTGCATCGTGGATCATTCCTTTGTGCATTGAGCATCGTATTTGGACATTTCCAGGGATATTGCATGTACTAAGTGTAAGTGATTTTATTACTGATTTGTAACTGTTTCTATTGATCATTATTGTACTGATGTAAAAACCGATTACGAGTCTGTACCCACAATATAACTGTTAATAAACCGCCTGAACATTAGTTGATTGTTTCTTTTGTGCGATCATTCTCAGAGTGATTTTGGTCGTAACATTAGGGTCAGGGTTGTGATAGGGTTTCAAGTTTAGTTTGATATGAGATGAGGATTATAGGGTTAGGGTTACGCGTGTATATGTGTGAGTAGAATTTACATTAGGCTAAGCGTGCAGATATTTCATGGGAGCAATTGTCAAAGGAGCAAATGTCATGAAACTGTTGAAGACACATTTTACATTTGCCTACATAATAGATAGATAAATAAATGAAGAAGTGAAAAGATCACTTTGTTGAATGATGGGGATGGATTCATGGATGGATGGATGGATTAATAGAAGAGCAAATAAAGAGAGAGATAAGAAAAATATGGAGCAGATGAGAATGTACCAGTTCATACAAAGCATAAGAGAGGATGTACGTTTTGAGGAAGGCGCAATTAGGAGTAACAACGGAAGAATATATGCATGTATAGGTCTGGTGAAAGAGGAACTGGAATGCAGAGAAAAGTGTTGCCAGTACGTGAACAGATGTTATCACAGGTGTCGTAGCCGGTGTCCACACACCATCAGGTGACAATTTTCACCCCTCATCTCTTGAGAGGGGGAAAGGGGAGGGGGAAACGTTATCAATCTCCTCCATCACAACACTCCCTTGAAACAAATGCCTCCTCTCCGTCGGCTACTTGTTATCCGCATATCGCCAACAAGGGATGCTATTAGTGACAGTCCCCAGCAACAAACGCGCAAGCCTCTGCTAACCCCCCTCCCATATCAAATCATTTCCTGCCTAAACAGAAACAAGGGGGTCCGACGGCGAAACTGTATTAACACGCCACCTTAATAAGCCCGCCTGATTTATGACTCACATTAGCGCTACTAGCACCAAGACATTTTAAGAAAGGTCACTGCGGTTTACTAAATATTCTGTCACGAATCCTTGAAAGAAATTGGATTAGGCCCATGAATCAATTTGTTATTTTTTACTTTAGCATAATGTTTAATGTATAAAATGTGAAGGAGTATATCTACATAATTATTTTGGCTTTGTTCCTGAGGCCATAGGAAAATTGCACTTTCACCTAACAAATCAACTGTCAGACAATAAATTGTGCCCCCTTCATATGTTTAAAGTGTCAATTTCCCCGTAGGCGATGCTTCGTTATAGCCAGCGATGAATGAGGAGAAGATAGGAGGGAAAACTAGAACAAGACAAGGAACCAGTATGGACTCACAATGGATAAGACCACAGTCACTCAATCTAGAGGCCCCCGGGTCAAGTTCTCTGGCGACAGTGTAGCTGTGCCCCTGGTCAAGGCATTGTATCCCCATCACCTAGTCCTTCACTTTAGGGGATTTGCAAGTTTGTGCAGCTGTTAGTAAACTTGTGCCTAACTTCTTAGAGGCACTTGTAAATGCTTCCCCAGTGGCAACATAATGTAATCCCACATTCAGAGTCAACCAAACTCAGCAACCAAAGGAAAAGATCCCCCCCCCAAAAAAAAAAAAAAGAAAAAAAAAGAAAAAAAAGAGTGATTTTTGAAGTGATGTTATGGTTTGTTTAATGAAGGCATTTAAAGATGAAATCAAGGCCAAATGACTGTTACGTTATTCTCCTAATTTCAATCACATTCATAGATGTTTATGTCTTACCTGTTCTGTGAGTTCTTGGATCCGATCTCTCACTTGCCCTGTGGTCAGGGCACTGTTCAATGTGCCAATCTCTGCAGAAAAAAAAAAAACAACAACAGAATATTGACAAAAGTATAAACTTCTCATATTTAAAGTATGGCATACAGAACTAGAATTATCAATAAATACAATACATTGATGAATACCCTGCCATACCCATTTCTGGGAGGAAAACATGACAAGAGCATACCTGCCAACATTTCAAGATGAAATATCTTACTCGTGGATTGCAAAAATCTTATCTTATATGCAAACTGAAGTTAAAAATCTTACTTTCGGTCAAATCTTCAGAAAATACACATGAAAGGTATATCTAAATATTTTTTAAAAATCTGATTTCTCTGACAGAAAATCTGATTTTGCTATTTTTAACGTAAAAAATCTTACTGAATCTGATAAAATCTTACTAGTTGGCAAGTATGCAAGAGGTAACAAATGCACACATGCCAATTCTGCGGAAAAAAAAAACAGTATTAGAAATAAGAAGAAACAATTCATGTGCTTTTATTTTCACACTAGTTTTATGTGATGCAAAAATGTTCACACTGCGAAAATTTTAATTTTTACAGTAGTGTATTGCAATATAACTTCAACTGGATTCTTCATATGGGACTAAAAATAAAAGAAGCTGAACAAGTCTATATTTAGGTGGAAGATGAAGTAAGGTGTGAACTAGGCTCTCCTCCGAGACCCGAGCCTCAGACAGGCCGGAGCTGGGAAGAGAGAATCGTAAGAGACAGGATGCACTTTAGGGGACAGTCGACCATTTCTGTCGGACGGATGGACGGCAAACCTGTCCCTAACGGCAGTCAGAAATGTTTATCTTCCTTTCTGCCTTTTAGTCCCCAATGTCTGCCACTGTTCCCACTTCTTGTCTTCTTGACAAGATTTGAGGTCATTAGATTTAATCTCCAGAAAATGACTTCAAGAGTCTTGACACACTGTCAAGTTTCTGACACTCAGAATGTTCAGCATCCTCTGTCTATTTACCCTAGATGCACTGCTGATAATCCATTTGTGGTTTTCTATAATGAATGACAAGGAAGGTTTGCTCTGATTCAAGTGCTTTTCAGATCTACTTCGTATCTTGCTATTTTCTCTCAAAAGCAAAGAGCAAAATCGTGAGGGAGTTTAGTGCCCATATGGGTGGCAGTCAGATCTTCATAAGATGAACTGAGTTTTCAGTTTATTTCTTCTTCTTTTTTTTTTTCACCAAGAATAACAAGATGATAATGGTAGCATCTTTGTACTTTTTTTTCAATGAGGGCAAACCTTTTTTTTTTTCTTTTTTTTTTTTACAGACAGTGTACATGACAGCTGAACATCGTTGCAGCCAAAAACCTTCCCTCTTGGGGTGATTATGGTAACAACAATGAAACAAAGTCTTATAATCCCAGCAAGGGAACCCTGCCTAAAAATAACTCCCTTTTGAGGCTGCCATCACAGGCTCTGAGAAATGATATCTTGAGAAAGGGGTGGCCCGCCTTGGACCTCAGAGCTCACCCCGCTCGTGCTGCTTGCACTGCGCCCTCGACTGCTCCAGCTGCGATGTCAGCTCGGCTATCTTGGCATCCATGGCCTTCAGTTCCGTCTCGTCAACGCTGGGGAACTGGCTCTGAAGAATTGAGGCATTGTGGAGATAGAGTGGAATGAAAGGATGTGATCAATTGATTGATCAATTGATTGATTGATTGATTGATTGATTGATTGATTGATTGACTGATTGACTGACTGACTGACTGACTGATTGATGAATTGATGTTTTGCATCAATGAAAATATGCTTCATAAAAATTCTGACAAGTAAATTTCTTATCTTCACTGCTTTTCATTACATTTTGCTTTATGTTCATACTTCCCAATGAAAGTTCACTTGGTATACACTACAATACTAACTGAACACACAAAACTGAAAATATTTTCAATTGAATGCGAGGAGATAAGACATTTCATTACAGGAAATGACATAATTAAGTAACAGAAATGACGTGTGCAAAGAAATTACTCCCTAAATGAACATTTCTGCATCTTGAGATTGAAATACACAGAATGGATGATGAAAAGCAAAATAATACATTTTTCATCAAAATATTATTTCCTCAAAACATCAAATCGAAACATTTTGATTCAATCTAATGAATATTTTGATGAGATATACAAATTATTCTTGTAGTCTACTTTACAATTATGGTTGGCAAATCGGCAGTTGAATGGCTTAAAAATTTTTGAAGACGAGTGCTCAAGTGCTCATACACAAGTCCAGAAGGTTCTGCAATTTTTTTTTTGTTTCATTGTAATAAAACAAACACAAGACAACCAGATGAGAAAAGAGCAAATCATGGGACACTTGCGGTCAAGTACCATTAGATCTTATTTGATCGGACTACTAGAACATAAACAGGTTCAACCATTTGATTAGTTTGCAGCCCCTATGGTCTATCAAACTCTTGCTATCAATTCTTTCTCTAGAACATCACCAGTAATCGTTGGGCTATTTATATGATTACTCACCCACAGGCTTTTAATATCTTCTCCCCGCCCCCCCCCCCCCCCCAACTGATTTGATTATGGGCATTACCTGTGGCTCAGAATAACAGCTGACAAGCGAATAAGCTCTTGACTCTTTAAGCTCCTGTATTACTGTGCATTACACAGACATATGGTATATGATTGTCCATTCTTTTAGATCATATTGTGCTTTCTTTTTCATTCACAGGGAGGACTTAAAATGCAAGTTTTCCTTCTCTGACCAGCTATCAGCTTTTCACAATGTGTAAAGCGATGCAGAAGTTAGAAATGTGTGTCATATTTGGTAAAATGCACATCTAGCAGGCCATGACTGTGCAGGCTTGTAGTGATTGGTTGTCTACTGGTAACTGAAATTCCAGTGCATTGTCCCTGACCAGCAAAACTACAAACATATTCAAATCAAGATTCACTAATCTTAACCAAAAATATTTCAAAGTACACAGCACAGTAGAAGTAAAAATACCATAGATCTACCTTGGGTTTTTTTTTTTCTTCATTTAGAAAAGTCAGTCACATAAATTTGACTGCCAAAGTTTTCTATTTGGAAGAAATGTTCTTGTTGACATATCACATAGACAAATTCAACTTCTTTATTCATGAGAACAAAGAACTGTAAAGTCTAAAAAAAAATCAATGATTATACTCAACTATGCATTATGAAGTAACTACTGTATAATGGGTCTCAATTCACAAAAGGATGGAGCAACATTAGTCCACATCAAAAGTGATTTAAAGTATTACTGTGTGAACGAAAGTCAGCAAGGTTATGTTACAACCAGAACAGACCAGATATGATTACAATTGGAGGTACATGTATCTGACTCTACTTGCACAAATTGATTTTTAATAAAAGAGACTGTACATTTTTCTGTCTCCTGCAATCCTACCTGGGGATTGTGCTGGGATGAAGTTTGTTTAACTGGTAATCACCAAATTAAAGTGAGTTCATGACACTAGCAAGGAGAGATGGACACGTACTACAGTATCTTGTTACCGATGCGGTTACCGCGTCTCGTGACACGCTTAAATGTCTGAGACGCAAGGATGTACAGCTTACACAAAATCCTTCAGAAGTATGGTGTTCTTCTGATATAAAATTGCCTCATCTTGTCACGTCCATTTCATCATGGGGTTTGGAGAATGGGGTGGGGAAGGGGTTTAGGGAAGGGGGTTGGGGGAGGTGGCAGGTTGGGATAGAAATAGGAAGGATTGTGGGAGAAGCACAGTATGCTCTTGATAACACATACTGTAATGCTTCGTGCTTACTTTTTATGTAAATATAGTTTCCCTCTCGCAAGCTTTAAAACTGCACCATTTTACTTCACATCCTATTGAAATAGGTCACTTGAATAGCTACCATTTGATTCTGTAATAAAAAAAAAAATCCAACTAGAAATGTCGCTTTGGCGACTGGTATGCCTCCGCCATAATACATGATTTTCCCAATAGGTCTAGATAGTACATGTGGACAATGTGTGACTACATTTTCACAAAATTGGCAAAATATTGAAATAACAAATTTCTCACAAATGTGTTGAATGTTCACCTTTCTTGACCTAGGTTTAATTGGATGAATAGGAGAGCATGTATCTAGGGATTTAAGGACTTTAACTTGACTTTGACCCATTCATACATTTAGGCATTGAGTAATTTTCCAGGTACAGGTGTGGAGAATTGGTGTGAATTTCTGAATTGAATAGTAAATTGTTACCATTTTCATCTGGCCCTTGACCCTAAAATTCATAAGATAATCACTTTCAGGTAGAACATGCATAATATGTACTAAGTTTCAAGATAACTTGAGCCACTTCCGAGATATGGAGGAAAAAGTTAGTTCAGCACTTTCACTTGATCTTTGACCATTTGACCTTTGAGGCAAAAAAACAAGAAAAAAACAAAACTTTCCAGAGAATTTCTATTAGGTTACACATGCATACACCAAGTGCAAAAAAAAAATATAACCCTGCTGGCATTGCATAAATATGAGGGATTAGTAAAATTTTGAAGTGTTGCACTTGACCTTTGACCCCTGACCTTTGACCCCATGAACCCTACATTCTCTAGATACAATCAATTCCAGTCAGTACATGTATATACTATGTTCCATGAAGATACCTTGAACAATTTTCCAAGGTACGGAGAAAAAAAAGAAGTTTTAATATTTTTACTTGACCTTTTGACCTTTGACCTTTGACCTCATGACCTAAACTTTCACCAGAGAATCTTCATTGGGTAATACATGTGTACACTAAGTTTCAAGAAAATATCTTCAGGCATTCAATAGATATGGTGGAAATAGTGATATTTTATGTACTTGACCCTGACCTTTTGACCTTTGACCTTTGACCTCATGACCCAAACCTTCACCAGAGAATCTTCATTTGGTAATACATGTATACACTAAGTTTCAAGAAAACATCTTCAGGCATTCCATAGATATGGTGGAAATAGTGAAATTTTATGTATTTGACCCTGACCTTTTGACCTTTGACCTTTGACCTCATGACCCAAACCTTCACCAGAGAATCTTCATTGGGTAATACATGTATACACTAAGTTTCAAGAAAACATCTTCAGGCATTCCATAGATATGGTGGAAATAGTGAAATTTTATGTATTTGACCCTGACCTTTTGACCTTTGACCTCATGACCCAAACTTTCACCAGAGAATCTTAATTGGGTAATACATGTATACACTAGGTTTCAAGAAAATATCTTCAGGCATTCAATAGATATGGTGGAAATAGTGAAATTTTATGTATTTGACCTTGACCTTTTGACCTTTGACCTTGAGCATGTGCACCCAAAAGTTGATAGGCACAACTTCACCCCCTAATACACATACATGCCAAGTTTCATTAGGATACCTCAACAGGTTTTGATAGTTACCTTGTCCACAAAATTCATTACGGACGGACGGAAGGACGGACGGACGGAAGGACGGAAGGACGGACGGACGGACGGACGGACAACCCGAAAACATAATGCCTCCGGCACCACTTCGTGGCGGAGGCATAAAAATATGTTCATTGAATTCTTGTATTTTCTCTGCTGAGTACTTCAGATAGCTTTCCACCCATTTGAGATACATGTATCTAATGAAATACATAAAGTAAATACTCACAAAAAGTTTTCACAAATATTACTCTCCAAATAACTTGAAAATAAAAGCATACAAACTCTCTAACTTCTTTCGATTGAGAGCAGGGACCAATCCAAAATCAAAATGATTTAGAAGTCAATCTTTATCTCAATTTAATTTTGGATGTAATTGGTTACTCACCACAATCTCATAGATCGATTCCCAATCTCAAGAAATTACAGGGAATGATTTTGAAGAGAGTGAGATGAATTATGCATTGATATTGGCCAAGCACAAAAGACTTACTTGCCCAAAAATATCCACTTCATAAGTATAACAAGTCTATTTGATAGCCACAAATACTCTGAGAATGAGGGTTACCACTCATAAAGTGATCTTGTCTGATCTTGTCTTGATCTTTGAGGCTTGAGCCCTCACTGAGAAGAAGTCGACTGTCTTTAAGGATCACTGCACTAGCAGTCGTAGAGCCATGGTTGAAATCAGGAGCAGGGGATGGATTGAGATTAAGGTCAGTGTCAACTCCAATGAGGTCAATCCATCTTTTATCCACTCTGTGCTGTCTCAGAAAAATTGGTTCATGCTTTTTAATAAACTGCAAAGATTTTCCTCTGCCCGGTGTTACATATAAACCTGACCTACAATTGAGGATCTGTCAGGATGTGCTTCTTCCAGTACAGAATTTTGCACCTTTCAAGTACTTACTCCAATTTCTGTTCCTGTTCAGCAAATCAATTTCACCAATGCAGAAGGCAAGAGAAGGGGATATAACTTAAAATACAATCATGAGGAAAAAGGTAGAGATTCCAAAGGCTATAAAGTGTCCATGACCCCATACTCTAAAGAATTTCAATTTGATTGAAAGTTTCCTCAAGTACAGCAAACCAGCAAGTCATGATAGATATCACCGCACTCCCTAACTCCCTCTATGATGTGCCTTGAAGTCCGCCTGTCTAGGATGTTCTCTTTGTGAGTTGGTTCCTGGACTGTGAAATGTTTTTCATTCCATTATAATATTTGTTTTCTCAGAAATTCCATTGCCCAAATCTAGCTGTATCATTACTGGTTTACACAACCTACCTTTCATTTAGCCAGTCTGGAACAAATTATGAAGATACCCTAAGCATTTGGAGAGAATGAAAAGGTACATTGTGAGCTGGAACTCTGTACTAACCTGATCAGCGACATAAACCTTCTGTTTCCCATAGACCTTCTCAGTGATCTTCCCATCCTTGGCGAGCTCCTCCAGACTACGTACAATGGACTGTATAGAGAGAGAGAAAAAGACAGAGAAACAAAAAATTATATATAAATTTATCTTGGGCTACTGTACGCCATATATTTCGCAGGGTTTTTTAATTTCATGAATTTTGTGAGTACGGTGCTGTTCACAAATTCTACAACACGCAAAAACATAAACTCTGATCCTGACATGAATGTGACGTGCATGCGTACATTTGTCCGTTCAATGCTGTACTCCATGATCATGACTTTAACCACTTGTGAAATTGTCAGCAAGTCCCGATTTGCAAAAAACTAGACTCGCTAAATATATGGTGCAAGAAAGAGAACTCCTTACACCTTTATAGGTAGAATACCATTAATAATGATACATTTACATGCATCTATGATTTGATGTACCGTACAAATGTTGTACTTCATTGGCATTCCAATAATTACCTCATTCCTTGACTTAACAAAATAATAGTTTGGGTTTTTTGTTTTTTTTTTACCACTGCATACATTACGATATTGTCTTTTTACAAACTACACAAACTTTGCCAGTATATCACTGCTTGATTACTTTGATTTAGTGGAAAGTGACATTCACGAAGAATACTAACATTCTAATTTGTCTGTAATATAGCAACAAATTTGTTAAAGTAAAGTTTTGGCAAGCTAGAATTGAAGGTCTAAGGAATTCAATCAAAACTGGATGGAACAATAAGATATCATTAATATGAACATTTTGCTGCAATGAATAATTCTTGAGGGAAGTTATCATTTTTATTCACATTTAGCTGTATAATCAATGAATCCTGAAATGGATAATCTAGACATGATGAAAATTGGAAGGAGTTGTGGATGTGTGATGCTTTCACAGAAAAACAGACACAGCAAAAAGACAAAACAAAACAAAAAGACATAGTACACACAAGGTGCTTGCACATCAAGCCATTTATTCATCTACTTACAGCGTGTATCTTTCGAAAAAAGATACAATCAAAAGCCTGCACTGATACATAAATCACTGAATTGCCTTGCAGCAAATTTGTTTTCAAAGCAGATTCAAATGAGCTACAGTTGTCCGCAGATGCGTTGTTTGCACTGTAACTCAACTCAATACTGATTACTGCAGGAAAAGCATGCATGGAAATACGAATATGTGTTTGCCTAATTAGATTTGTGAGACAAACATATGAGCCTAATTTGGTAGCCATAAATCACCCACAACAAGGGGAGGGAGAGTAAAAAAAAATCACAGCCACAAGAGAGTCCATTGCATGGTCAGTCAGGAGGTCCCCGGTTTAAGAACAGGAGAAAGAGGAAAAAGTAAAGAGTTCTATGACAAAAAGATGAACACTAGTTAGTCAAAGATAATAACATTTATATATATTAGCCAAAACTTGATCCAAATGTTTTGATAATCAAGTAATTTTGAATACATGCAAGTGATGACCAATTCAAGAGACAGTTATTGCTCAACACTGCACACTGGCACTGGTCCAACGCTCCCTGACCAGTAAAAATCACTGGTGGACCAGTAACATTTTCTGGAATGGACCAGTAAAACATGGAAAAACTGGATACGTACCTACTGGTCCGACAGACAGGTCGGACCAGTAGAAAAAATGGGTTAGTGTGTAGCCCTGGTTATTGGATTTCTACAATATACTATCTAGGTCCTATACATTTGATATAATCCTGAAACTTGGATGTTGTCAGCCAAATTGACAAAGTCAGATGTTACAGCCAAACGTCTACGCTCTTAGCCGAGGGCTTTACACATAACAACCCTATCAATTTCCAGCCTAAATATCATTTTCACAGTCCAATTCTTTCTCGTTGGGACTCCGGATCTCCTTTCGTCAGAAATCGTTCAACCATTTGTACACCTAGAGGGACCTACTCCACGGCAGAGGAAAGTGCGACCGTGGCATTGGTGGAATTTCACACGGGGAATCGCGATCGTTTGCCAAGCGGATAATCTTTTGTCTTTGGCACAGGAAATGAAACTAAGCTGCCCACTTTCCTCGGCTAATCGTCCCCAGACTGCAGTCACACTTCTTTGGATCTTTGCCCTAGACAGCAAGGCAGACCACTGTAAGGCAAACAGTGCACAAAACTGACATTACCAAACTGCCTGTCATCTGTGTAGAAATTATTTTCCATTCAGAACTAAAACTACCCTCAGGCAAGGAAGAAGAAGGGGGGGAAAAAAATCGGTGCCAATGCCTAAAGCTGAGTATTTGTCTTCCAATTATATGCCATTTATTTATTCTAGTTTGGGTTTCTCAGACTTGACAAATAAAAACAGAGAAAATAAAAATTTTAAAGAAGCACAACTATGCCAGAAGTAGTAAGCCATTTTTCTATGTCCAAATTCAATACAGAAAGAATTTTTTAGTGTCTGTCATAAGAGAGAAATTATTACCAAACAACTGACTTTTATGATTTAAAAGCAGCTTCGCAAGCAGAATTCTGAAAGTTTCTAATTTTCCCTGTCATGATGATACAGCCGAAGTACAGACTGACATCAGAAGAGTAAGACTTTTTAAACTTGCAAAATATTGTATCCTATGCCTTCAGTGATTATAATAGCTTTCTTTATTGTACGTCCGTATTATACAAAGCAGTTGTCAGACTATTAGTCTAACAAAGAAGGGATCATAGAATAAAAATATTATGAAGCCATGGTCACACTGGTGGCTAAACTCCTCAAAGTTTCAGTTCTCTATAAATTCTTGACTTTTTTGGACACTGGTGCGCAAGAAGAAAGTACTAGTATGCGCCATCTTACGGATTATGACCGCTACATACTAGACAATTCACAAACATACATGATGCTTCAGAGGCATTGGGCACAAACAGGTGGTGGACTGGACACGTGACAAACTTCACAAAGTTTCAGCTGCAAGCATTCAGACTGCACTAACTTCGAGTAGATTTGCAGGGTCCAGGAAAATTCCCTAATCTCTGTACAGAATTTGTGGGAAGTTTTGTAAGAAGTTTTTGCCAAGTTTGCAGTCACACAATATGCAAAACTTCAAAAACTTAAACTTTGTGAACTTTGTCCAGTGTGACTGCGGCTTGTGAGAAAGGGTGTCCCCATAAATATATCAGGTAAAACTGAAGGACACTATACAAGTTTTCCTTCTCCCGATCAAAGTAATAAACTGTCTCCAAGCAGCAGTTTTGACATTTAGTGTCAACACAATACTAATACAATACTGTTACATTCAAAACACTCACCAAGTGCGGAAATGCACAACTTGTACGAAAAAAGTAAAAGGCACAAAATATATCCCACAATTCCTGTCTGCACAAAAAGAGGGTCAACCATTAGTTGCTATGACTCTCCGTCTATTTCTTCCTGTTTGAATTTTTGCTGGAGTCTGATATTTGCCCCACTGGTCTGCTATTTAGACAATGCATCAACAAAAGAAATATACTCTCTGGTCAAGACTAAAAAGAACAGGTGTTTTGAATGCCTTTGTAAAAAACAGGTGTTTGGGATGCCTGCCATAGCAGCTGCACACTTTAAAGTGCATTCCTTTGAGGCAATACAAAGGAAACAGGGAATGAATGGCCCATCATAAATCCACCAATCTTAATTGCTGTTTCATGGCAGGGCAGTGTGTGTACTTTCATGGTGATTACAAATAAACAAGAGTGAAAGATAAAATAGACAAAAGAGTTGAGGGAGGGAAGTGGGAGAGAAAATGGGACTAAAGAGGAGGGGTAAAAGATTATTATTCCCTAATCTTGGCAAAGGTTGACCTTTTCTTCCCTATAGCAGAGGGCATCACCATCACAAATCTTTTTTTTTTAACCAAATCACAAGACAAGTTCATAAATATTGTTAAATGATCTGACCCCCCCCCCCAAAAAAAAACAACAACAACAACAAACAAACAATCAATGAGCTTCTATGCAAAAACCTCCATGGCTATACCGATGAAGTGCTTGTTCTGTACTGATAATCTACAATATTTGTAAACACTAAACAAAAAGTAAGTTCTCCCTAAACAAATGTGCTCATTCAACCGTGAATTGACCAACATTGTGATCAAAAGTCGTTATTAGCTTTCCAAAATATAAATTTCATCTGTTGGAACAAATGTACAATAAGAAACATATCCAAACTGCCATTTTGGCACTTTATCCCCCGTGATCACTCAACCGTGAAATTTTGCCCACAAGTTATATGGTATGACAGGAAGCACATAAATTGTGTGTTGCACGCCTTCTTATGCTGGAAAATTGAAATTTGTTCCTAGATCATTGAATCAAAGTTACAAAATATGGCTTGTGAACTTCAAAAAGTGACCATTTCGCCTTCAAAGCGTGCTCACTGAAGCGTGACCCGACGATATACACTGAATTCCACATGATAGGTAGCTTGGAAGTACAGCTACTTGCCCCTGTGTTTAGATTTCCATAAAGGTTCCTGATTCAGAAATTACAGCGATTTGTTTTAGGGGGAACTTACTTATTGTTTAGTGTTTGGTTTAAAAGGTATCATTCAAATATGTGACCGTGCACCTCAAAACGAACATAAAGTCGCACACACTGATTTTGCGTGAGGACTAAAAATAAGTGAAATGGGTCAACCTAGCCGAACTTAACTTTTTCATATTTTCTGAAAGAGCGGGTCTTCTTTTACATTATGTTAAAATTTGGTATCATAAAACGGGCAGGAAAGTGTGTTTTTTTAGTAGTTTATCTCGAACATTTTTGGTAGAATAGTGTGATCAGGTGTGTCTTTAGATTTCCTTTTCCATTTCTGAAAAACCTTGTCCACTTTCTCCACTTTCAACTCTAATAACTTTTGAAAGGATAGTGGTACTGCTTTGAAAGTTAGCATTAATTATGGACATAATGTGTTAATGAGGCATGCTTAATTTCAGTTTAATCGGATAATCCCTTCATTGTTATTACTCTGGTGGTTTACTTCCTGTTTTTTGTGCCATTCATCGCACAGCCAGCACGGTTTGGTAAAGATTAAGCGCTTGAATAGACACTGTACTTCAGAGCCTCTTTTCTCAGTTCACACTTTTCCTGAGTTTGTGCTTTCTTTCCAATATTTAGATAGGTTAGGAGAGTCCTTTTGATTTGAATTATACATCATTTTAAAGCTTAAAGTCTGCTCTTTCAGAATATGGTCTTAACTAGAAATTCATGTCTGGCGACTTTTTGTTTGTTTTGAGGTGCATTGTCACATATGAGGTATATGTGTGCTGCAAATTAAAAGTAACAAAAGCCTACAAAGGCTTGCCTGACAAAGCACCAATAGGCCAGAGTCAAGATGGATTAGCATCCTATGTTTGTCCATATCAATTACAAGTTTATGATATATCTATTCATACTTGCTGGAAACTTTGTTTTCTTTCTTACATACATATTCAGATATATATCACATTATGAAGTGACACATTCTGCAAGATTACTATTGATCATATGAACCATAATGAACCATAATGAATCCTCATTTAAAATCAACTCTTGCCCATATCTACCAAGTATTAAAAAAACCCCGCTATCATCCATTTTTAAAGAAATACCAACACAGCATATTATTTATTCTATTTACATTAACCTTTCATCCCACAGGTGTCCCGGAGATCAGTGTACATGTGCATTGAACTGTGTCATTAATTCACATCTTTGTTAGATAACACAAGACATGACACCTACATAAAGCCAAGTCATCCCTCTTTCTACTTGATCATGTGCATGCCAATGTCACAAATCCATATGTCTTTCTTTCTCACTTTTTGCTTTACTAATCCCCAGCAATGTTACCTGTCTTCAAGTTCTCCAATATCTAGAGACTTTTATTTTCCCTCGTAGATCAATTACCTTACATTTTCAGCGCCCATTTGACATACTGTAAAAGTAGAAATTTTTGCAGTGCTGAAATTTTTGCTCACTTTGCGCAACCATAAACTATCACGAAAATAAAAGCATGCGAATACTTTTGCTTGCCATATGTTCCCGTACTTACTGTCTTGATTCTGCGGAATTAAAAACATGCAAAACTCTTCTTACTGGGCTGAATGCGAAAAATTAGTCGTACGAAAATATCCGCTTTTACAGAAAATCCTACGGGTTGTACATTATATGTATATGCAATAGATTTTGATGTCTATTGATCATTCAATTCCAAGACTTCTGGGCATCATATCAGGGGTGGTATTCTGAGGTCGTAATTAAGTCTGTAATTAACTTCGTGATTAAGTCGTGAAGTTAATAGGCCCTTAATCATGGGCAAAATCGGTATTCTGAGGACGTAATTAAGGTATGATTAAGTCCCCTGTAATTATCTTAGGTCCCTCCATCTAATTGTTATTCCATCCAATCAGACGCGTTGTTAGAAGCCAAGATGATGACACGCGCAAATATGCCCTCAATGCGCGCTCCTGCACGCCCCCTGTAATTACAACCCAAGAGCTCCGTGCGCACACTCCGGTATTTGATTACAGCCCCTCACCTACACACGCGAAGATCTCAACCTCTTTGCTCACATAAAATGACAAAATTCCTCGAAGATCGGCTGTATTTCTTTTTTTTCTCTGAATTCTACGGATACCATGATTACAAGATTCAACCGCTCCTCGGCTACCGAAGACGGTAAGCATCGTTGTGGCAGAGAAAACACGATGTAATGCGTGATATCGGAGTAGTTAATGACACTCTTTGGTATCATTAAGTTTTCCATTAACTTTCATACTTAATTACACCCTCAGAATACCGATTCGTAATTAACTCTGTGATTAAGTCCTCTCAGAGGTGCACGCGCATTGATACGCGCAAACGCGTAGGTCCTTCCCGCCAAAATGGTAATGGTAATGGTAATGGTTTATTAAAAAAAAATTCATTTGCAACCATGAACATGGCTGAATTGCAGAATTTTGTACAGTGTAATATTTCATTTTATGGTAACATACATAATCATACAATCAGTCTACGATTAAAAACACTTGTTGCTATGGTAGTTAATAAATCCCCTACTTAATCATGCTCTCAGAATACCAATTCGGTAATTAAGTGCTAATCAGACACTTAATTAGCTCTCAGAATACGGCCCCAGAATGATATGGGGACACTTGTATGGAAATCACAGTTTCATGACATTTGCTCCTGCAACAGTTAATTACTCCCATTAAATATCTGCTCACTAAGCCATTACATAAAACCTGCCAACAAACACATCCCTAACCCTAATTCTAATCCTCACACCAAACTAAACCTAAAACCCTATCACAACCCTAACCCTAATTCTAATCCTCACACCAAACTAACCTACAACCCTACCAAAACCCTAAGTCCTTGGAGAAAATCAGACTGGAGCAATTGTCGCAGGAGAAAAAGTCATATCACTGCAAATCATACCTACAGGAAAAGAAAACACTCACAATACATCTACAGATCCAGTGCCTTGAAGCACAAAACCTACAATTTGTATATTCTAGCAAGAAACCAGATTTACATGTAGAGGTGCTAGATTTTGTTTGGCTGAAAGACCTGTTTCATTTGCAATAAATTCATTTTTTTTTTTATTATATCTATGAAAACTGACAACTCAGTCATATACAATTTCATGTACAATATATGCAATGCAAGGTAAATAACAGCATTTTCATTTGGATTTTATGTATTCTTGTGACTGAGGATGCTTCAATTTAAAGGAAGCTGATGATTGTAGTTCAAAATGTACATAACTGTACCTCTCCTTTAGTATTAAATACAGTTGTACATTGTACACAGAAGTACATATTGGAAAATCAGTGCCATCATTAGATTAAGCTTTCAACAAGAAAACATATAGTGGGAGCACTATGTGTCAATACAAACTTACACTTCTATGTCTTATTAAAGAGTATGGTTGAAAGACCCCTTCTACACAAAACTAAACAACTCGTCCCACTTTTCACGAACTGACGGGAAGGGGGTAAAAATGATTTTTTTTCAATTTTGAGTTTTTACCATATTTACGCCTAATACATTCGGCTCTACAACCTGATGAATTTTTAGGGCTTGATTGTACATGGTTACGTAATAAATGACGTCATGGCACCAGTAAAACCATCATATTATTGATTTTTCTACACCACGAACTGACGGCTCGGTATATGTACTCATTCCAGTCACATCGTGATGAAGGAAGTTTACTTAACTTTGCCAAAGAAATTTTTTACGAAGTGACAGCTCAGCTTGAAATCACTCCACTAAAATGGTCAACCTGCAGCGATGCAAATACTTTCATAACTGCCATCTGTGATTTCTGCTCATACTGTTCATCAATAAGACTCTCCAAAGTTGATTAAATGCATATTGATTTGATAAGATTTAAAGGGTGTGTACAGTTCTGGTCGAGGTGAGGATTTAGCTTTTAATGTTTTGTGAGATATTCAGAAACCACTCTATGATATGTCAAAGAGCATGCAATTCTAAGCCTAAGGGGTATCAAAACTTTATTTGATGAAAATCGGCTTTGAAATGGCTGAGATATCCAAAAACAAGGTGAAACAAAGGGATCCTAATAAAAGGCGTGGCCTGTCGCCTTTTATTATTATCATCACTTTTTTGGATATCTCAGCCATTTGAAAACCAATTTTCATCAAATAAACGTTGAATCCTTCTTAAAATTACATGCTCTTTCATATTTCATAAGACTTAAGAGGTTTCTCATTATCTCACTTAGGAATGTTCAAAACATGAATCCCCACCTCAACAAGTACTGTACAGTCCCTTTAAAATAAAGATCTGAAAATTGTGCGTCAAAGCTGTTATTAAGTGCATAAAAAAGCATATTTATCTGTGAGTTAACAAATCTATTATATCCACTTTCCATTTTGAGCCTGAAAAGTGTGTCGGGCCAGATTCGTTCATCTTGATAGTGGGAGCATAGTTTTTTTAGATGTTTCCATTCTAGGGTGTTTACATGTCCATTCAAAAATCACATCTGTGATATTAAAGTTTGAGAATTTTTTAAACATTGACCCATTATAGTGTTACACGTTGTCTTGAAGGTACACGAAAGATGAATGAAAAGTAAGGAGTTTGAAATATTGTACATAATACAGAGTGACCCAGAAAGAAAGCAACACTTACGATCATTAAAAAAAAATGAGTAACAAAATGAAAGAGGATTGTTGTTTGCATAATTGGGTAGACGATTCTTTTTCCAGAAAAATTACACCCAGATTTTGATTTACGATTTTGATCAAAGAATCTGGGTTCTATGGCAATTTTTCTGAGGCGATGTCAATTCAAAATGTGCTACTCTTGTCTCGAAAGTGACACAGCATAGCAAAAATGGCCTCCCCGGTTGTAACGTCAAAAATTTACGTAGGGAATGTCTGTTTCCTACGTTGATTATATTAATTCTGCCCAAAGAAGCAACGCAATGGAATTTTTCACAACACAAAGTGCAACTTGATAGCTAGGCAAAGTGAGAAAGTGGATATTGCCACTGAATACTTGCCCTAGAATCAAGATTATATTCATCAAAATCAATGATCTTGGTGTCATTTTGCTGGGAAAATATTGTCTACGAAATCACGTAAACAAAGTCATTGCAACCCTAATTTCTTTTGAAGGTTGGAACGTAACTGTTTCGTTCTCTCTGGGCCATCCTGTATTTCGTAAAGACAGTGCAGTTTGCTAGCGGTGTTTTTCACATATCTTCATTCGGCCTGTCCTTACTTTAAGGACTACCAGTACATGTAAAAATATGAATATATGAATAAACCTCATTGTTCGAGTTCCCCCTAAGTCACATATAGTAGTATACTACTAATAATAATGATAATTAGCAACGATACTGCCGGAATCTTGTCTCTTTATATTTGGACATGTTTCAAATCAAATCCATTTTATTGGAATTCGCCGAAACACAACATTGTAACACATATACAAATTTATATATTACTGTTTGTAATTGACATTGTAAAACTGGCGACCATACAGTCATATGGTATTTCCAAGGAACTTTTTTTGTGTGTGTGTTTTAAGCTCATGGGTATTTCATAATGAGTGCTTACGGAATGCAGCTCTTGTTTTACATATACATGTATAATGTTATGGGATTTTAATTGTTTTATTGGACGTACAAATGTTTTATTGGGTGTACAAATGTTTTATTGGATGTACAAATTTATAAAATATTTGTAATTGACATTATAAAACTGGCGACCATCATACAGTTATATGGTATTTCCACATTGCAAAAAGTCCGGTGTTAGATATGAAACACCGAGCTGGTGTTAAATTTCCGGTGCTCATTCATGGTGTTAGATTAACACCTCCGTGTGTAATTTCAAAATTTAAAATTGTTTTTTTTAATAGTTTCTTAGTTACTGCACTTCTTATTAATTTTGAACTTCAACAAGACGATAAAGAATTTTCCGATAAAGTACTTGATTTTTGAAAAAAAAATCTGTAAATACATTTACACCACAGTAACACCAGTTGGTGTGGTCCCCTATTGAAGCTAGACGGGTGTTATACATTGAAATTAACACCACCAATATCAAATCAACACCATGCGGTGTCATTGTTGAATTAACTCTAGCGCAGTGTCAAAAATATCACCAACCACAGTGTCAAATTAACACCACGAAGTGCCAGGCGAACACTTTTTAATAGTAATAATAATAATAATAATTGCATTTACATGGCGCTTCATACTGACGTTTCTAAGCGCACTTTGCTACTCATACAAATAGATTAGAAAACACAATAACATTAACAAAATCAGCATTAACAGTAACAAAAAAAAGAAGAAAGAAAAGAAAAGAAAAGAAAAATACATGTGATACAATGGTACAATAATTGATAACTGTGTGCGCCTCCAGGAGAAAAAAAAAAATTACAACTGATTAAACAGGTGAGTTTTAAGAAGAATTTTAAATGATTCGACAGATGAGGCATTCTGAATATACAGAGGGAGTTTATTCCAAAGAGTGGGAGCATTAGAAACAAGTTACAAATCTGTGAAAATAAGATGAAACTGACTAAGATTATGGCATATAATGTACAACAAACATGCACAAAAAACAAACAAACAAGGGTTTATAATCTGACTTAAATTGCGTTGGGGAAGAAAAAAATAATTTTGTTGATACCGTGTTCTTGTGTGTTTCCATGTATCATGTCAAATGCAAATATTCACTGTAGAACGGGGGTTTACATTATGTGTACATAATGAAAGGAGTAATGTCTATATCCGGACGGTGGGGGACAAGGCTTTTAGATGTGCTTGGGTGTGTATATATTTGAATATACATGTGTGTGTGTGTGTGTTTGTTTGTTGTGTTTGGTATGTGCCTGTATGTGTGTGTATGTGTATTTGTGTGTGTGTGCCTGTGCGTGTGTGTGTATTTACGGTTGCATAGTTTGAACGTGTGTTTGCATATGTATATGTACATGTATACTGTGTGTGTGTGTGTGTGTGCGTGTGTGTGTGTTGATAACCTCATTACCTGCACATTTGCGAAAAAGGGGGACAGTGATATTTAAGAAAAAAAATGTAAATGAAAAAGTTCTATAATCTGATCATCTGAATTTATATAAAAAAACAACAACATGCATGCGTTTTTGGCTCCGCCCATTCACTTTTCACGCAGAGTCATGTGAGCCGTCAGTTCGTGGTGAGTTTTTTGCACAGATTTTGTGTTGTACGCTTTTCACGAAGTGACGTGTAAATTCGTCTCTCTCTCCCAGGCAGTTCCAGTGTTTATAATGGATGAAATTTACATGTCCTGATAGAGGAATCCAATTTGATGCTGAAAATCATATCATTTCAGGTATACATTACACAAAATCAACCATTTGACGACATTTTACTAACTTACTCGTTTATGTTAATTAAGCCGTTTGATGCTCATTTGTAATACACACAAAGTGAGCGTCAGCCTCTGAGCCGTCACTTTGTGGTGAAGATTCTTAGCGCGCTGTGCAACTTTGCACATTTCACAAAAAGCCACTTATGTTTAGGACCTTCTTGCAGGAAACATAAATGATATCATAAAAGGAAATTTAATTATTTGTAGTATTCGTAAGTCGTTTTTTCTAGTGGTATAAACTTTATTTGATATGCATAAAGAGAAGTAGCTCGTTTGAAGCGTTGAATCTTCAAATGCATTTTACTCGAATTCAGTTTTTATTCCTCCGTGCGGCTTTCCGTCACTTCGTGAAAAGTGGGACGAACTGATGGATTTGCATATGTACATCTGAGCATGAAGACTGCGACAAAAGGCTTTCTTACTTTTCACTGTCATACATGTACCTTATCAAATGTTATAAAACAGAAGTTGCAACTACCTATACATGTACATGATGTATACCTTGCAGGGGGTCATGGCAAAAAGGAAGAATTAGAAGAAGAAGAAAAAAACGTGGTCAGGGGGACACTCCCCCTTCATTTAGTTATTCTCATTCAGCCATGAGGAGTCTCTAAAGGTGAAATCAATTCCCATAGAAGAGCACTCAAGGAGGAAGTATTTTATTTGAGCCATACCTAACATGCCTCTCTCTTGGCCAACAATTGAAGAATGCTGGGAACTATTCACTTTATATTGATGAAATGTATGACTTCCTTTGGCACCATGCCCATCCACCATCAAACTGTAAATATATAGCGAGGTTTTGTGGGGATATTGAAATGACTGAATGGTTTCTCCCTCCAACTCCCTTCCAGGAATCACTCGATCCATGTATACACAACTCACTGTGACAGTTCAAAATATCTTAGAGCAAGAGTTTTTGCTTTCTCTTTAGATTCTTCCCTAAAAATCTGAATCACTGAAATGGGCATTCTGGGAAATGACAAAGGAATATTCTGTCAGGTGATTAAAACCTAAAAACAAACAAAAAATAAATATGCTCCATGTTGCTATGGTGACTGGTATGCCTCTGCCATGTATTGCATTATTCTCCCAATAGGTCTTTAGAACATCTTGCCAATGTGAGACAATGGCTTCATATAATTGGCAAATGATTTATATTTTCGCGCAACTAATTTTTCGCACTTGGCGGGGTCAGAAGAGTTTCCCGTGTTTTTAAGTCTGCGGAATCAAGACATCACATGCAGGAACATATGGCAAGCAAAAATATTAGCATGCTTATATTTTCGCGCTGGTTTCTGGTTGCGCGAAATGCGCGAAAATTTCAACACCACGAAAATTTCACTTTTACAGTAATACAATCTTGTAACAATTTTCATGACAATAACTGGTAACATACCAGATGGATCTTAAAAATGTAGACAAAAAAAAATTACCTTTCAGCATTATCTCTGACCTTTGACCCCATGGCCCAAATCTTTCCCTGCAACATCATTGTCCAGTATATATACAAGTGTAATCAAGTGTATACAATAAAAGTCATTTTAAGGTACACCTTTGTATGGAGAAAATGGTGAATTTTACACCATTAAGCTGTAGGCCACAGGTATTTTTTGCCTGTTAACCTGACATTTGACTCTTGACCTTTAACCTCATGACCCAAAAGCTTCCAACAGTTTCATTGTCAGGCAGTATACATTGTATGTACACAAGTCTATGTAAGCCCTATGGATCTACATGTAAGTTTTGTGGAAATACCTAAAGCAATTTCAGAGATATGGAGGAAAAGTTTAATTTTAGCATATTCACTTGACCTTTGGAAAGGGGAAATGGTGAATGTTGGTATTTGACCTTGACTGATGATCTATGACCTTCTGCCTGTATGCCCAAAAAGTTGATCTAAGGCACAGTTTCATCCATGCACTCATGCATTATACATTTGCCAAGTTTCATTTGGATACCTCAAATGGTGTAAGTTAAAAATGTTTGTTAGGCTGTTCACAAAATCAATTACTGACGGATGGAAGGACAGACAACCAACCAAAAAAAAAAATGCAATTCCTCCAGCAACACTTCATGGCTGAGGCACAGAAGATATATTAAACATGAACCTGTTTATTTCTCAAAAGGAGCTGAAGGCACAAAGTCAAGGCTTAGCAAGAGTAGACTACTATGACCATGCAAAGAAAATTATTCACAGTACAGTTCATACAAATTTTCCTTCAAAACATTTTACTAGTGAATCCTCAATTTTCTTTTTCATAAATAAAGAGAGCTCTAATTTAAAAAAAAAAAAGATGTGATTGAACAGTAAATTGGCTTGTATACTATGAAAATTATGACAATTAAAATCCCTCAAAGCAGCTAAGATAACAGTAACAAGGGCCACACATGGGGTGTTGCTCTTGAGCCAGTAGCTTAAGAGGTGAAAAGTTGATCGTGACAGCTCTAGTTATTAGCTTAAAAATTACAAAAGACTTCAAAATCAGCACTTCTTTCCAAGAACCCCATTCAGTGCCTTTCTAATTAGGCTAAGAAACCTTTTTACCCCCTTACTTCCTATTGTTTATCAATCTACTGAGTATATTTTTAATAGAAACTAGCACAGCACCTGTTACTGGCAAGGTTGTCCTACCACCCTGAGGACCCCCTTCCATCCAAGGGTGATACCTTGAGAGACAGAGCTGAAGCCATGGAAAGACACCAATGCCAGAGGGGCACCAAGGGCACAGAATGGCAACAAAGTAAAAAGAAATGGAAGAGGGAAGGAGGGGGGAGCCTTTTTTACCCCCCCCCCCCCCCTCCACAAATGGGAGAATTCTGTGGCTTTGGTACGGGAGCTCAGCTGGACTTATCTACGACTGTAAAAGTGGATGTTTTCGCCGACTAATTTTTCGTGCTCGGGCGGGTAAGCTGGATTACGCGTGTTTTTAATTCTGCAGAATCAGGACATTCACTACTGGAAGATATGGCATAAAAAAAAATATTTGCGTGTTTTTATTTTTGCTCTAGCTTTTGGTTGCGCAAAATGCTAAAAAATTTCCACTTTTACAGTATTATATTCATCAAGAAGTTTTGATATGCATATCTAAATCAAATATCATGGAAACTCTGTGCCATACTGGTAGTGCTCCCATCATAAGAATGTCTGGAGCCTACTTTCAGTGACCATTACCATCGACTCATTGACCCATAACCCCTCCCCCTCCTCCCTCCCTCTCCCCTCACCCATGACCCCCCACCCCACCCCCGACACACATGATCATAGCTGATGACTACCAGGTAGGTTATATTGATGTGACATGCCACTAATGAGCCCAGTCAATTCAGTACAGACATAACAAAAAGAATATGAACACATACCTTATGTGCAATATTTTGGGGCATAATATTTTGCAACTTGGTACTTTCACATAATTTACAGATAATTTCATGGGTGGTTAATTTGGTGAGCAAGAAGCCAGTGATGAAATTAAGAGAAATACATAAGCATTATCATTAGCATTATCAAAGTTAGTTATCTCCCCTCATGGAGATAATAATACAAATGTACATGGTATATTATGGGAGTCCGCATTTTGCTAGGTTGTCGATTTTGTAGATCTCTGTGGACTGGAAAATTAGTGATCCACAGCATGATTTAGAAGTTTTTGCACTTCAACTGGTTTTTTGAATACTCTTTAAAAACGGACATACTGGAAGAAATTGAATCAAGGTCAGGAAATGTCATTATCAACTGAAAGATTTTCTGTTTTTCTTTTTTTTTTAAATCCAGCACATCTGTATTCTAATTCGTCATGTGACTATAGTCAGTGATGATGGTCAATCACAATACAGAGCAATGAAACAAATTCTTTAATTGCAATTGGAGCACACACTCTGTCTCCTTCACAAAGTCCTATCCAGTGCCACTTAAGCACTCTTCTCACTTCACGATGCACTTCGCACTCCACACCTCCCTGTGTTAGTGTGGCTGACACAGGCACTTCCTGATCAATTAAACATCATTTTGTTGAGTTTGGGAGGTGGCAATCACTTCACAGGTACCTGTGCCAACAATTATTCCTGCCATCAGCTCTGTAATGGGTGTTACTTTATCCCCATCAGAGTTATCCCTGTCAAGGACAATCACATCAGAGATCCAGCTCTTGAAAAGCCATGCCAACCCATCTTCACTGCTATAAAGTCAAGGTGGATTAAACTCGCCATTTCCTTCCAAATTGGTAGGTAATCAACAAAGCAACATAACGTAGAGCCATCTTTAGTTTTAAAGGGGATGTACAGTTCTGGTTAAGGTGAGGATTTAGCTTTTGATTTTTTGCGAGATATTCAGAAACCACTCTATGAGATGTCAAAGAGCATGCAATTCTAAGGGGTATCATAAGTTTATTTGATGAAAATCGGTTTTGAAATGGCTTCAGGAGATATCAAAAAACAAGGTGAAACAAAGAGATCCTAATAAAAGGCGTGGCCTGTCGCCTTTTATTATTATCACTTTTTTTTTTGGATATCTCAGCCATTTGAAAACCAATGTTCATCAAATAAATGTTGAATCCTTCTTAAAATTACATGCTCTTTCATATTTCATAAAAGGTTTCTCATTTTTCTTACTTAGGAATGTTATAAACCTGAATCCTCACCTCAACCAGTACTGTACAGTCCCTTTAATATTGTTTCCTCAAATTTGACTATGATTGTGAGCCCCCGAAGATATCACCCATGAAACTACGTGAAACATAACCATTGTCTATTTAAGGCCAGATGTGTCAATAATCTCATCACTTAAAAGACAATGATTGACACTGGGTGATTTCAAGTTCGGTGCTAGTGCTAGTGCTATCTCAGCACTAGCACCGGCAATAAAACCGAACTTGAAATCATGTCAGTGTTGGGAGTTGACCTAAAAAATTATGACGTATTTCCGGTTGCTGGTGCTGGGCTCGGTGTTGAATGTCGTCTGCTGAACTGAGCTCGGCCGTCTGTGTTAGCGATTTACGTGTTTTTTCCCTATTGACTAACACTAGCCCCTAGGGATTATCATTTTCTTCATTTCAAGTTCGGTGCTGGTGTTAGCGTTGCCGTGCGAGACCCGTATTCACTTCTATAAGAGATGCACGTTTTACGTGCAAAGTCTATGCTAATGCAATGGTCGCCCACGTAAAGAGCACGAACACTACAGACATGGTCATAGAAATCTGAGCCTGGGAGCGAAATAAAGATAGTTGTGTTTTAAAGTTTAAAGAAAGGATGAAATTTGTGGCATTTTAATCAGTCTTCCTTGTTACATGTCTAAAACTAATGAGTTTTGGCTACATCTTTTTATATTTGACTTTAACTATGTGCCATCACTTTTTTTCATCGCGCAATTCCTGCGGAGTTTGCGGTGCTGTGATCCAACACCTAGTGCTGGTGATCGATAATTTTGATCGGTATCGCCTCGTTAATCTGACCGTCGGTGTTGGAGGTCGGTTTAAGGCTGTTATTTGGGGGCTAGCACTAGCACTAGCACCGAACTTGAAATCACCCAATGAGTTTGTTATCCTCTAAGTGTGGGCTTTTCCACCTTGTTCAACACGAGGCCCACTTTCGCTCAGACTACAAATTTAGTACAGGGCCCAGGTACAATTGTAGTTCAAGCTCAAACCACTTCTCATCCCTTCTCAGTTTGCGATGCATTTCACACTCCGCAGCTCCCTCTTAATGTGGCTGACACAAGCACTTCCTAATCAATTAAACATGTGGTCGAGTTTGGGAGGTGGCAATCACTTCACAGGTACACTGTGCCAACAATTATTCCTGCCATCAGCCCTGTAATGGGTGTTACTTTATCCCCATCAGAGTTATCCCTGTCAAGGACAATCACATCAGAGATCCAGCTCTCGAAAGCCATGGCAACCTCCTATCTACAATGCTATAAAGTCAAGGCAGATCGGACTCACTTCTAATACTATTCTTTCCTTCCCAATTGGTAGGTAATCAACAAAGCAAGATAATGCAGAGCCATCAGCAGTCATATCGTTTCCTCATAATTTGACTATGATTGTGAGCCCACAACGATATCACCCTTGAACCTACCTAGCTTGTACGTGAAACATAACCATAGTCAATTTAAAGCCAGACATGCCAATTATCTCATCACTTAAAAGACAATGATTGACAATGAGTTCATTATCCTGTAAGTCCGGGCTTCTAAATCTTTTCCAACCGGAGGCCCAAATTGGCTCCAACAAATGTTTACAGGGCCCAGAATTCAAGCTCAAATATGAATCTTTCTATGCTACAGTATTTCATTTTTGACAGACACAAGAACTTTGATGCCCACCAGTTGAGAAGCACTGTTCTAAGTGAAACTGATGGAAAGGAAGGAGCTCAGTAAAACCACAACAAATGAGCAAAAAAAAAAAAACAAAAAAACACACACACACACACAAACAAACATCAACACAAGAAGCTGCACCTCATCATTACAGAGCACTCCTGTTACAATGAACACGGTTATGACGAAATTCCGGTTACAACAAAATACAAATTCAGACAGCACTATTATCAGCTCTATGTTTTTATTGCTTTTTTGTTCGGTTTTAATGAAATTTCGATATAACGAAAGAAAACTGCCTGTCCCAAGGACTTCGTTATAATGGGAGTCCACTGTATAAGCTTAGCTGAGCTGAGCTGAATGGCAAAAGGTTGCCATGGCAGTGTTCATGGCACTGCTGAGTAATTGGTTACTTCCCCTTTCAGTAATCGCATCAGCATTGTTTGGTGTGACTAGCTTCAGGTGACGCACACAAACTGTCTTTGCTTGAAAATACCATTTGGAGCCCGAGAGGTGATACCTTTAACGAGCCACTAAATAGAGGCCTTTGTTTCAAGCTTCTAACCTCGAAATTAAATTACTAAATCATCACAAAATCTACTTTATGGTTTTGTTTGTTTATTTTGGGGTGCCATTCATATGTACCATTGTATATGCATGTATACATGCAATATAAGGAAGGATACTAACAATCTTCAATATGTTTTGTGTGTGAAACTGGGTACTTGATGTTGATGAAAAACCTTTCTTCCCCTTATTCAAAAAGTAGCTCATTACAGATCATCATATCATTTAACAAAGAAAAGTATTTTCATTGGCAGTTGTTTGTAATTATGGCCTTAATCTTGATTGTAAAGTTTATATTTGGACAGTATAACTCATTATACAGTGTAATTAATCACATCATTTAAAGGGTGTGTACAGTTCTGGTTGAGGTGAAGATTTAGCTTTTAACATTTTGCGAGATATTCAGAAACCACTCTATGGGATGTCAAAGAGCATGCAATTCTAAGGGGTATCAAAAGTTTATTTGATGAAAATCGGTTTTGAAATGGCTGAGATATCCAAAAAACAAGGTGAAACAAAGAGATCCTAATAAAAGGTGTGGCCTGTCACCTTCAATCATTATCACTTTTTTGGATACCTCAGCCATCTGAAAACCAATTTTCATCAAATAAACGTTGAATCTTAAAATTACAAGCTCTTTCATATTTCATAAGAGGTTTCTCATTATCTCACTTAGGAATGTTCAAAACATGAATCCCCACCTCAAACCAGTACTGTACAGTCCCTTTAAGAAAGAAAAAGCAGTTTCAGTAGATGTTGTTTGTGTTTACGGCCTAAATCTTGACTGTACTTGGAGAGTGAATAATATCAAGATCAAATTAGCAAAAAACAATGGAAGCTGAAAACATACTTATGTAATACCGTTCTAAATATACATGAGATAGATATAATGAAGAAAAAGAGTGACAGAATGGGAGAGAGGGAAAAAGAGAGGGAGAGGGAAAGAGAGAGTGATAAGCAAAAGCTCTATTGACACAGACATACAGCTGGCAGGAGGAAAGGGAGAGAGGGGAGGGGGTAGGACTGAAGAACAAAAGTTTTAGGAACTAATGAGGCCCTCCCATGCAAGGAAGTTGTCAGCCCCCTTCTCAAGGTTGACGAATGAGCATGCTCGGTTTGTGTCACACTGCAAGAACCAGCACGGAACGCTCCATTCTGGCAGGGGAGCGACAATCACGCCAGTCACAGGGGGGAACTGGAGGCAGATCAAATCAAGAGACTGTGCTCAGCGTACCCCATCAGTTTGCTCTCTTTGGGCGGTCTGCGCCAGAACGGGAAACCGACCTGGATGTGCTGGGACGATAACGCACAGTGGAACTGCTCTCTGGGAATATCATGGATGAAATATTGTGACTTTTTCTCACTTTCTCCTGGGTGACATCTCGCAAACAATCCATACTTGCTGAATATAGTTGGATCTGCTATATCAGTTGCCATTTTGTCATGTGAGTTGGAAGGGTAAAAAAAAGAAAGAAGAAGATAAGAACTGCATATTCAGAGGTGATTCAGCTAAACTAAAGTCATACAACTCAGCTCCACAACACTGAGCTTGGATGTTTCTCTTCTCCAGCAGAAACTTTACTAATCGTACTCAGCTAACAAAAGTACTTTCAACAATCCATACCACTGACAGTAGTGAATCTTAAGTGAGGGCACTAAAATGGGAAAACTTGCTTTTTTAGTGGTGGTGTGTCTGGCCATAGCCTGCAACATTGGATCTTCAACAGGAAGGTTGCAGTGGCGAATGAAACCCTCAGAGATTATAGCACTACAAGGAAACCTTGTGATGCTGAACTGCTTTGTGGATGGGCGAAACACCACTAGCCCTGGTGAGCACAAGTTCTGGTGGTACAGACCGGACAGGAATATCATTGTCAGCAAAAACCTTCTGATCACTGTGCACGACCCGGGGAGCGATCGCTACAGTCTGCTGCTGGACAAGTACCGGGGTGTGTACTCACTGGTTATCCGCAACGTTTCGCAGAATGACGGAGGCCTCTACCAATGTCTCCTGAAGCAGTCCAGGAATGGCCCACAGGAATATTCAGAGACTGCTAGTCTGACGGTGCTCACTCCTCCATCACAGGGGTATACCCCTTGCACAGTCTACAAGGCATCAAACATCATCCTGTCTCCAAGTGGGAATAGGGCCCTTCAATGTCCTGATGTGGCCAACACTTTCTGGAGTGACAGAACTCAGAGTGCTCCACCCAATGAGACAGTGTACCACAGCTGGATGGAAGACAAACATGTCCTTCATGCATTTTTCCTGCAGAACAAGACATCTCTTCTTTCAGAATCCAATGGTGCTGACACGGCCTACTGCGCTGTCAACAGTTCAATGCTGCAGACCTCTCCCAATAGGTGTCGGCTGATTCCTCGAGCCACCTCAACCACTGCTACCATATTTCCCCCTCTCATTGATATCCCGAGTGGTGCCACCTTGAATTTCACTTGCAGCCATCATGATTCTGCAAAAGCTATTGACTACAGCTGGGACCTACCCACTGACCTTAATGTTGGGGGAATCAAGTTCATGAAGAATGGTGAGATTGTTGTCTTGGAGAATATGCAAGGGGACTGGGGACACATGCTCAACATAGTGTGCCGTGTTACAACAGAGTGGGGTCTGAAGGCCAATGCGACAGCCACGGTTGCCTTCCTCCACAAGAAAATAAGCACAACTACAGAAGAAACCACCACCACCATAATGCAGACTACCACAGAGGTTTATGGACCTGTTCTCCCAGATGAGACTCAGAAACCAAGAGGAGTATCTGCAGTGTCGCCACCAAATCCAGCCCTGAAGAACATTAGCATCTTGATAGGACCAGCTTTAGGTGTGATTATCCTTTTTCTCCTTGCAGTCATCTTTGCGTTGTGTGTGACCAAGCATCAGACGTCATCGAAGCAAAAGATCAAGCTGAGCCCTCAGATAGCGCCCTCGATGGAGCACCACAAAGCGGTGACATTGAGGTCTTCCAACAAGCCCTCGACCAACAGGAACAGCCGTGCATCTCGCCGTTTCTCGGACTCTTTCACCTACCGCTTCAGCCGAGACTGCGAATATGAGAACATTGAGGCATACATGGCCAAGAAGGGCCAGTTTCTGGGAGGAACCAGCTCCTTCCAGGATGACAGCAACCCTCCTCTGGAGGCTAACGTCCGCGTCAAGATCGAAATGCCTTCCACACTCAGCACCAGTATGCCTGCCCTGAATGCCAGCAGAATTATGCCCCACAGTGACATGGACAATCCGAGCCAAATCTTCAATGGCCAAATCTACAAACCGCTGGCCAACGGCAATCCTTACGCAACCCAGGAGCAGCTTAGCTACCCGTCCTACGTGCATCACGAAATCAAAGAGACAGAACATTATCAACAGCCTGTGACCCACCATGCTGTCATCGACAAGGCCAAAAAGGCAATGAAACCTCCTCATCCTCCTCCAAGGAAGCCCTCATATTAGGAATAAACACATTGTTCTTTTGCATATAAATCTTTTTGGCTGATGGAATGATATGCAAATTCACCAGCTACACAAGGCTTCTAAATTGCTTAATGATTTGTTGGATAAATTCTCTTGCCAGCACATTGACATCACTAAAACTAACATGCTGTTATGGCTGATAAATTGAGTCTTCCCTGATATGGTCAAGCAATATCACTCACAGCAAATGGAATTCAAAGTGATTTCCTAATTAGGCTGTGAGCACCAGTTATGTGGAAACTTTTGTTACTGCTCACTATTACTAGAAAAACAAGAATGAATTTCTGGTGTTCTTTATCTGGTATGTGCTTGGTTATTGCTTTCTATTCTCTTCCCTGTTGTCATGTTGCACATATTTTTATCTTTTCAAGTCTTTCAAGCGTCATGAGCACCCAAAGGTGGACCTGTGCACTATACAAATACCCACTGAATTATTTCTGGTTTAATATAGGCTGTGATCATCAGTCATGTTTTCATATGGCAATCTAGCAGTTCCATTCACTCGTTGAGGTCATTCAGATATACTCCATAAAATGGCAGCATGGTTTGAAGTTGTACAGGTGTCACTTGACTCATAATTTTCCTTACAGAAAAAAAAATGCATGCAGAATTTCACCCTAAAATCCAACTGGTTGATTCACTTCCCCCATGTTCCTGATGGATTAGCGTTGGTACACTTTGAAATGTCACCACAGCCATGTGTGTGCATGTGTGTGTGTGTGTGTGTGTGTGCATGGTGGGTGGGGTGGTTTGCGCATTTGCCCTATATATAGAGGGATTTGATGTGTCGCACACATGTCTGTGATCTCATGTGGTAAGATTTGCACAAAGTAATTTGAGGCACTGTGACTAACATGCCAGTTCCACTTTGTCATAATGACTGTAATTGTTTGTGCACCGAAGAGTTGTCTTCAGATACTCGACATTCACATTAACAAAAAAAAAAAGAATTAAGATGACAAAGTAGGCCAGCTGAGATTTCGACTGAAAAAATACAAAACCGTCTAAGTTTAGAAGAGGCATGATCTCTCTATTCTGTTGAAGACTATAATAAGAGCTGTGTTTCTGTCAAAACGTCAGAGGCAGGTGCTCATACTAGCTTGTACGTCATCACTTCTTGCCAAGGCACCACATAATCTTCCAGGGGCAAAACGTGTATCACAAGTGCTGGAAGTCTAACTTCTGGAAGGTGCCTATGAAATCTCTTGTTGACGCTAAGGGGAACCAAAATTGAGCATCCCTACAAGCACCATCAAAAAAAAAAAGAAAAGAAAAGAAAAAAAAAGAGAGAATAATTACACATTCGCCAGCCTTGTGATTTCATGCAAAGAGTTGTGCTTGACACAATTCATGGTGAAATTTAACAGACATCTGTTATTACAAGTACAATGATAACTACATTTTGAGATGCCCAATGACTTTTCTGTTACTATGTAAGTAATATCCTCCAGAGTAGTTTCATTGTTGCAAGATTTGCATGTGGACTGATGATATCCCCAAATCAACAACCCATAAAAAGCACTTTCTCCTGTAAGTAAACCAACTGAATTGTAAATTGTCTGCAAGGTAAGGAAACTGATAAATTTGGAAAAGGGGTGATACTTGATTGACATGGACTGTTTTTGTGATTCTCTGTCATAACAATAATCACTTAAACAAAATTGTTTTTCAGTCTTGATTTGTAAAAAAAGAAAGAAAGAAAAAGGAACAAGTATTCAAGTTGAATCAGAATTACAGCACGGTAACTGGTGTAGACAGTATTGAACTAACAAGTGACTTGGCAAATATTGAAGCTTTTCCGAGAGTTTTATAAAAACAATCTTTTGGTCTGGTCCTCGGGAATACATTATTTGGACTCATTTAAGCTTTTTCTTGAACTTGCAAAGAATATTCAATGGTGATTTAGGAAATCCCAGTATACTTGGCAAGCGCTTTGCTGAAAGTATCATTACAATCGGACAAAATATCGAACTTTGCTTACTGATCAAAACTTCTACTTTTAACAGTCGTGCCAAGATGCTTGGGTTGTCTACAGCTTTTAAAGTTGCATCCACTGTTTTTTCTTATCTTTGTGTTTTTGATACATAAAGCTGCACATTTGACTTGTGAACAGAAAACTAGCTTTTAAAATTTTCTTTTAGTATTCTGTCTTTGCAAAATTATGACAAATTACATTATTTGTCTGATTGCAGCTTTTTCATTTCACTTAGTGTTGGCACATGAATCCTTTTGGTTGAGAAAATTAAATGATACTGGGCAATTTGGAGTTGATGCCAAACAAGGACACTTTGTAGAATGATGAATACAGTGTGGAAAATGGAGAACAAAATTTTGCAATACATTGTACATAGTTTTGTAATGAAATAAATTTGTTGAAACAACTTTAAGTGGATAATGTCTCATTGTGCAATTAATACTAGTACTGGAAAAAATAAGTGTGCTTTTTCTTTTGGAAAAAAAAATTAAATGTGATGTGCAAAAATATATGCTTATATGATTTTTATTTTTATAACTTTTTCTGTTAGTTTAAAAAACTGCTGTCTTTTGATTCGAAAAAATGGAGATGATTTGCTTTGAAGTACGCAGTGGTTGTGGATGTTCAAAATGGGGAAGGGATGAGTGTGGTTGTTTGAACTCTTGAATCAAGCCCATTGAACTTCTGAACTTAAGACACGATGAGTAGTCAACTGATTGGGCTGATGGGGAGGATCACAAATGACAAAATTAGCAGCAATCATGAGACCTCCATGCACTCTTCCCCAATTTATAAAAAAGTTTGTAAGAAAATAAATAACATAATATAAGGCCAAGCATTTAGCTTTACTGCTCATGATAAACTTTGAATTAAGTCATTTTCTACACCAATAGTAATCAAAAGATCACCTAGTTATTTACTGCTTTCTTTCCCGTAATTCCAGTAGTCTGCAAGTTTAAGTTTTGTTGCAGTCCAAAATTCAGCAGCACATGTAAAGAATAAGAAAAAATGTCACTTCTGTTTGAAATTTTCATTGATGCATGTGTAAACTTGTCTCTCCATGGCTGCATATTACTTGTACTTTTTTGATGGAAACCCCTAAGTGTGTGCAGAACTTGACTCAAATGCTCCTCTACAATGTGCTACGGTTTGTATACCGATATTTTTTTATTCATATAATATGCACTTAGCTCTTTCTTTCCATAATGTATACAAAGTCAGTGTGATTTTTCAATAGGTTGGTGGTTCCAAGAGGCTCGACTTCCTCAACTGAACAACCGTGTACAGTGACAAGCAATTTAAAGGAAATGGGGGGGGGGGGTGGAGAGGGGGCAAATGTTACATAATAATAATCATCATATGGGTCACCCTAAAATGATACATTACTTTGGGCAAAGCTGGTGTTTGATTTGCAGGAAACAGTGTCTTATATAGGTTCAGCATGATTTGTTCATCTCACAAAGCAGGAAATCAGGACAAAAATGGGTCATGTCTTCATTTTGTGGCAAGATGGCCTCATGCTGGCTTGACCTTCACTTCAGGCACAACTTTCCTTTTCTTTTTGACCAGTCTTACCTCTTACCCTTACAAAGTGGAGAGGGGACTTATAAGGGATCCAAATGTTTTTCACTATATATATCCATCGATCACAAGTATCAAATTTACTTCTAGACTATCCTGAGAAACAACTTTGTGAACTAGCAATCCTAAATAGTATCCTAATTGTAACCAAATTTGAACCACAGATGCATTTAGGGGTTCTTAATGTCACGGTACTGTCAAAGCTTACTTCCTAGGGGGTGAAAAGAACAAAAATTTTACCAGCACGACTTGCCCTTGTCTCATCATCGCAAACTCTTCGATGCATCAATGGATAACCTTATGAATGCTCGTTTTGAGGTTGATACATTGGGGAAAATAAGAAGAAAGAGGCGAAGAATAAATCACAAGAAATACTGAGGTACATAACATCAAACTCTGGCATGTCCCCAACCAGAAGTACTAGTCACAGCCACTTTCTGAAGAGTGTTTGAACAGACCACTTTGTATCTGCATATATGTATTATTCTCCAGCTTCTTTGCAAGAAGTGAAGTCGTGTAGATGTTTGCTTGCAAATTCTAGCTGGGACTTGAACCAAGGACCTCTCTCATCTTATGAAGTTATGTACTGCAAAGTGACAGATCTTGATTGTAATCCAAAGCTGAAAACAAGTTTGTTTTCTTTTGTTTTCATTTTTTTTTGTACATATTTATTGTATTGTATTCTTGTATTGGACCAATTTAGAAACATATTGCTTTCAAATTTAAAGCTATAGGTTTCTAAATTGTCAACAATACTGATACAAGTTGTTTAAACTTGTATCACTGGTTTCCAAGCTTGGTGAAGAAAGGGGGGGGGGGGGGTTCTTGAAATTGGACGCAATGCCTCTAAGCTGGAGCAAACAGGCATTTCTGCAGCTGTTTCGGATGATGAACCATTACTGATAGCCCTATGGCCTAGGTCTATAAAGAGGTATCAATAGTCATGTGGTCACCTCAACTAACCTCTTTCCAAGCACCTCCAGCTTGAGACCGGGAACGAAGGGAAATGAGCGATTACGTTCCTTTATTTTAAGAGCCAAAGTCGTACATATATAGGTCTTCCTTCCAAGACATTTGGAGATCTCTGTTATAAGAAAAGGTTGATACATGTGAGTGCAACGACCTTGCTGGCAGGATGCCAAGAAATGCACTTCCTTTCATTTCACTCTGGTCTTTTCTTTTTCTTTTTTTTCCTGGGGGGGGGGGGGGCGGGACATCTTGTACCATAACTCTTGAACTGCTCCAATGGAGACTGAGTACCCTAATCTATGTCTGTCAACAGTTCTAACAGCTCTCTTTAAAAATGAACACTTTGGATATATACACATGTACACTGAAACTTTGTAAAAAGAGAGGTTGGATATAACAAAACCATCCTCAAAACAACTTCAAGGATGATTTTACAGGTCCAAACTCCTGATATATCTAAGTTTTTGTATCCTCATATACCAGCAGTGAGAAAACCTAATACAAAGTTGTAGGTAAGTGTCAATGTGTTTAGTTCATCCTCATAACGAGGTTTCCTTTTTTAACATCTACAATGCCATACTTCATGTAAATATCACACACACATGTAAACAAATGTATATAAAGCCCTGGAGAAGTCTCTGTAGAGGTGTATCATTTCTATATGATTTTTATGTTTCTCTGTTCTTTAGATACCAATATTCTGAACCCTTTCAATCAGGTGCTAAATACTGCGACAGAATATTGTGTGTAACTGAAGCCTACTTTTTTTTTTTTTTTGGCAGTCCAGTCCCTTTATCAAGATAAACCATCCTACCAACACAATTTAGAGTAAATTAATCTTTAAAAAAGCAGCAACAAAAATAGAATCTTTATAAATGTCCCAGCTGTGGATGAGGGTGAGATGTTTTGCTATCGCTTGCAAACCCATCATCACGGCCCATTACTACGCAACACGGTGACTCGGCATGGCAGAACATCTCTAATTGGTCGTGTCCTGAGCCGAGACACTATTTGCGTAACATTACTAACGGTAGGCCTACCAGGCAGATCCGCGCATCCGTCACGTCGGCTGTGGTGCGTCATGTGACTCAGCAGTCCGCGCTCACGCAGCCTCCAGCTCCACACTTCTCACTAAAGAGTGCTGCGGCTGACATCGCTCAAATCAGAAAGTTCAAGGGCAGAGTGAGGCGTCGAAATGAGATACAACGTATACTCACAGTTTGTCAGGACTAAAAAAAGCTTCAAAACGAGAGTTCCCGGGGCGTATGCACCAATCAGCCAACTTGATAGCTGACAATAAAAGTGAATGGCTGGATAAAATATCCTCTTACAACAAAGGCCATAATGTTATTTTTAAAATATTGGCAAGTGAGATACAGACTACTTCATAAAAAAAAGAATTGCCTGATTTTCATCATGTTGCATGGATAATGTAAACATGGGAACCATCTGTCTATTGCTCATATCCTAAAAAAGTAAATTTCTATGCAAAACCACCACCTATTTTAAGTTTTCTGTCAATTAGAACTCTTGTAAAGAGCACCGTACAATCCTGGTAAAGTTTTAAAAGACACAAACACAGACTGATCAAATGTTGATGCTTCTCATTCATCCAGTCTTTTGCGCACTGGACAAGGTCCAGTGTGCTCTATAGCTCTGCACAATCTCGCACTATAAAGGGCAGTTCCATCAATGGGAGCATCATTCACCCGAAGAATCCAAATTAGATAATTGGCGAAATATCGCAACAAGTGAGTTTAATTCAAGTTTTTTGATTCACCTAATTATTGATCACACACACATACACAACCAAAAAAAAAAAAAACTAGATATATCGCTACGGCGACTGATATGCCTCCGCCATCATGCATGGTTCTCCTAATAGGTCTATAGTACAATATCTTGACAATGTGTGATGACAGTTTCACACAATTGGCAAAATATTAAAATGACAGGTTTGCCACAAATGTGCTGAATGTTCACTTTCCTAGAACTAGGTTCAATTGGATGAATTATTCAAATGTCAGAGTGCAGGTATTTGGGGAACTAATGATTTCTACTTGACTTTTGACCCTTTTATAAGTTTATGCTTTGAGTAATTTTCAAGGTATTGAGAAAAAGTATAATTTCAGTATCAAATGGGAAAATAGCATTATCTAAACCTGGTCTTTGACCGTTGACCTCACAGTTCCACAGAGAATCACTGTTAGGTAGAACATGCATAAATATGTAAGTTTCATGATGATACCTTGAGTTACTTTCGAGATATGGAGGAAAAAGTGCAATTTAGCACTTTCACTTGACCTTTGACCTTTGACCTTTTGGCAAGAAACTTCCCAAAAAATATATATTGGGTAATACATGCCATACATCCAGTTTAAAAAAAAAAAAAAAAAACCTTCAGGCATATTGCATTTTAAGGAAAGTAGTGATATTTTGAGGAGTTGACCTTGACCTTTGACCCCCCTGACCTTTGACCCATGACCCCCAACTTCCCTAGATAATCACTGCCCATCGGTACAAGCATATATACTAAGTTCTATGAAGATACCTTGAACCATCTGCGAGATATGGAGAAATATGTGGAATTGCAATTTTTTTCACAAAATAACCTGTGACCTTTGACCTTTGACCCTGTGACCCTAAAATCCACACAAAGTATTATCCCCCAAGGATATACCCTCATACCAAGTTTGATGTAAAACCACCGCACGGTTCTTGAGATATCGACAAAAACAAAACGGGACGGACGGACGGACGGACGGACGACCCGAAAACATAATGCCTCCGGCCACTTCGTTGCGGAGGCATAAAAAAAAAACAGCTGACATCTGATTTGATGGCGATTGTAGGAGGCAGATAACCCAAAGAACAAGAAGAAGAAGAAGAAGAAGAAAAAGAAGGAGAAAAGAAGTAGAAGAGCATGGGATCATCTAGAGATAGCAGCATTTTTCTTTTTATGGCCACGCTCCTGACGAATAAACTGTCATCACCTGGGATTGCCCCCCACGTGGTTCCTGAGATTGAGGAGCGTGCTGGATTCCACGAATACCTGCTGCTATAAAGAGTGAGGAGTGTGCTGGGTTCCACACGATACCTGCTGCTTCCTTTAATTCTGCTCACATTTCCATTCACTGCTGGAGACATTTATTACTCACCTCCAGTAAATTACATCATACACTCGGTATCAGCTCTTCAGAATCAGTCTTCCTGTAAAATCATGCCTAACGGAAAAGCCTTCAACCTATGAAGCAGGATGATAAGCCACTGGTGCTTCAATTAAAATGCTACATTTTTACCAAATGTTCTCGTTTAAAAAAACTAGATACCGTACACCTCTGAAGGTTTTCACAAGGCTGCCACCCTCATGCAGATCTAAGGCTGCATTTATCTAACTTGAGAGAGAGAATCATGTTTCAAAACGCATTTGGAACAGTGTTTGCAAATGTGGTTTGAAACGCGATTCTCGGGGAGCCGCGTTTATCTAGCCATCATACAATCGCGATTCGAGTGGTGTCACTGCGCAGCTGCTTTGCGCCATTTGACCCGGGAAGTAAAGGTCAACTGCATACCACCAAACATGCCTCCTCAGTCACACACAAATAATGGGTAGAGAGCACAAGCGGAAACAGCTGGGATTTGACCTTGAGATATAAACGCGTTTCAAAACAGCATTGCGTTTATCTACTCGCAGAACAGCGATCATGGTCTCAAACATGTTTCAAGACGCCCTTTGAAAGGCGTTTCTAAACGCGTTTGAAAACATGGTTGCGTTTATCTAACCCCTGAAAATGCCTTAAACGCATTTAGGATCGTGATTCTGCCTCAGAAAGTTTTTAGATAAACGCAGCCTAAAGTTAATATGCGTGGTACAAAGCATATTTTGAAGGCTAAATTATATTTCAGCTTTAAAATTAAAACTGTACTTTATTCATGCTAAATCAATACTACAAAAAATATATACTTGCAACAGCATTTTTATTTTTATTTTTTTGAGGAAACCATTCGACCTTTCCAAATATTTTGGTACCTCTGTCAGATATATTAATATTGTTCCTGAAATTACGTAAAGAAAATGCTTGCCAAGAGCATGACCTATATTGGAACAAGCAATGGAAGCAAAAGTTCATTTCATTTCATTTCATTTATTTCATTTCCAACAACATTTTCATACACAAAATAATACAACATCAATACAATGTCGCATCAATACAATGTTGTAACAAAGAAAAATATGTGAAGTTAACAATAATACGCATGAAAAAAAAAGCAAGAGAATATTGAATCAAAACTAAAGTTGCAGGAAATGGAGGAGACATGCTAAAAAGCTAAGCTTGTATTTTGCAGTCTCCTCGTGGACAAAAAGACTAAATATCATCAAAAGGCGATTAGCTGGACATAAACGGTGCACAACACATACAGTCCTATACAAATAAACAAACAAACAAACAAACAAACAAACAGACGGACAAACAAACACAAGCAACCTCTCTTGTAAAGAGAAAGATAGAGAGAGAGAAAGTTAAATAGAGAAAGTTATTACCATCAGTAAATAATGGGAATCACTTTATAATAATTCATGGATGCTTTTTTCAGGTACACTGGGCAATTTGTTGGTCCTGCTTTCTTGGAACAGCCGTTTATACTTGTAATCTTTAGTTTCTAACTCATTGAGGATGGACTGATCAAGCTACAACACGCATTTCCCATAGAACCCTGCCCGAGTATACTCGGGACTCATCCTCAACGGGTTAAAGGGAAATTTCCCCAACCAATACAGTATGTGGATTTCCAGCAAAAAACAGTTTCCAAATATAAGTGAAACACTCAATTTTAGTTTGAGGAAATTTGGACAGTTTGTACAAAAGTCATGAATTTCCAAAGCTATGTATAATATCAGTGTGCAAGGAAATATAATTATTTGATATTATAATGCAACATGAGAAAATTTTGGCATTTGCTTGCCTAGATATCTTCTGATTATTTTTGGTTTTTCTCTAGAGCACAAAGGCAGTCTTTTAATCTGTCACAAGATACTGACTCATATTTGCTGGGTTTTTTTTTCTTTCTTTTTGGTGGATGTATCAGAGCACATTATAGGGAAATGTCTCCATGCCAAAATACGATGTCACATTTCTTCTTAATACCAGGGGTAATACCAGGGGTATTGTCCCAGATTTCCTGCCCAGTGGTTTCATATCACTGATATAATCAGATTTTAAAGTTCTGTTCTTGTTTTACTGCCACATGTATGTAAAACAAAACAAAACAAAACATAACAACAATGCAATAGTTACATTAAGTAACATTTCTTCCTAATACCAGGGCAGGAGTATTGTCCTGGATATTCTAAGCAATGGTTTCACATAGCTACATCTGTTTAAATGGTTCAACCATATTTCACATGTTTGTAGTTGGTTTTTAATTCCTACAGGTATCAGGCATATTTACCATTTAAACTTACAGCAGTCCAGACTTTGGGGTAATTATCCTAGCTGGCTAGAGTAGAATTTGGCAAAAGTTACTGTGACACTATTGGAGCAATATTTTGCAGGGGAGAGTTTTAAAGGGACTGTTTAGTACTGGTTGAGGTGGGGATTCATGTTTTGAACATTCTTAGGTGAGATAGTGAGAAACATCTCATGAAATATGAAAGAGCATGTAATTTTTAAAAGGATTCAACGTTTATTTGATGAAAATTGGTGTTCAAATGGCTGAGATATCCAAAAAAGTGATAATAATAAAAGGCGACATGCCCCACCTTTATTAGGATCTCTTTGTTTCACCTTGTTTTTGGATATCTCAGCCATTTCAAACCCGATTTTCATCAAATAAACTTTTGATACCCCTTAGAATTGCATGATCTTTGACATCTCAAAGAGTGCTTTCTGAATATCTCGCAAAACGTTAAAAGCAAAATTCTCACCTCGACCAGAACTGTACATACCCTTTAACAGGCAGGGTAAAGAAAGATTACCCGGACACTAACTGGCCATTGTCATGGTAACTCTAGTTTGAGAGGCTCCATTAGAATGGGGATTTTAATAGCTGAGAGTCAATAAACTTGTAAACACTGAAAATGAAGCATCTTTTGATACACATCATTGATAATTCAATACATGTATACTTTCAATGACTTAACAATTTGCTGCCAAAGCTACATCTGTTGCATGTGGTTGCATGCAAAAACAGCTGGGTATGCTCAGCATACCCAGCTCACCATAACCAAAGACACATACTTTCTAACCAGTGCCAGAAAAACGAGCAATAATCCTCTGCTTGGCCTTGTCTGCTGATTTGTATGGGAAATAAAGTACTGTAAACATAAATTCCTATCAAATCAAATAAAAAAAACCAATGAATACGTTTTTAGTGAATTTGAAGAAAATCAGCAGTATTTGGCATCTAATACTATGTATAAACAGGGCTGCCAATATTCACACAGAAATTCATGGAGGCATCAAAAAGTTTAGTTTTCATTAAGACAAATACTTGTGTCCTAATGGTACATCGCATATTGTATGATGGATACATGATGTTTCACTGATAACTGTTGGCTTTATCATTATCCTTTTATCAACACATGGAGATATTAGTCAATTTTTGAGAGTATTTAAAAAACAAACATACAAAAAGACTATACACTGTAAAATCTAAAGGTGGCAATATAGGGTCTAGGGCAACTACCCCCTGGGCAATTACCCCGGACCCTTCCCCCGGCCCTAATCCTAATCCTAATCCTGAACCTAATCCTAACCCGAACCCAAACTCCTAACACTAAACCTAACCCTAACCATAATCTTAACTCTAACCTTACCACTAACCAGTAATTAGCCGGGGGATAATTGCCCTCCAGGGGTAATTGCCCGGATACGGGCAATATAGTCTGACACTTCATATTTTGTAACAATACTGTAGCATACTTGCTCTTCAGAAGTTCTCAAACCATTTTCAGAAAAAAATGAAAATTACTTTGTTTCATTTGCATTGTCCAGGACTTTTCCATCAATTATCACTGACAATATGTTTGCAGTTGGCATGGAACTATTTCTTCTTCTTCTTCCACATGGCACACAGTTGAGATTAGAACCAAGCCATTTGCTGGCAACTTCCACTGCCAAAACGACTTAATTAATTTCTTCCCCTTCATGAGCTCAAGAAGGCATCAAAATTAGAAGGCAAGGTAAAGCTGTGACATAAGACTTTGTATCACGAGGTAACAAGAACAGCAATTAACCATCACATGAACACTTATTTACAATCTAAATTCATTTGCCATGTGAAGAGAGTGGCATGGTACAATCATGACTGCCATAGATTTTATTAAAAATTTCTCATCATTTTCTTTCATAAGATATTCCATGGGAAAAATAATGCCTCCGGCCACTTCGTTGCGGAGGCATAATAATATTTTGTAGCTGATCAGTTACTACTAAAATTTTTAATTGTCCTTTAACTCTCAAGAGACATTAGATTGAACTTTGAACTATAAAGTCAATCTTCACTTTTTTAGGTTTGACTTCAATTCTTTGTGAAACATCCCTGCCAAACATGAGACACAAGTCATCTAGACTCACTTTGAATGCCATTGTTGCAGAAGAAAAGAAGAAAAAAAATCCACCATCTTACGGTGCCTTGGAGGATCTTAATCCAAAGACATTGTCAGTATGAATCACTCCATGAAAACACACCTGATGAGTGTACGTACATCAGTCACTTACTCATTTAGTGATGCCTCTTTTGCAGCTATTGTTTTTAAATCTCTTCTCATTGGGCCAGGGGGCTTTCTTGGGATAAAAACTACTGGAAAAACAGTGTAGAACTAATCCATGTTTTCCTGTCTCTTTTTTAAAACACATCAGGTACCATGTCACTATGCTTTAATACCCAATGTCTTTTGACTATCAAATATCAATGAAACACTGACTTTTATCAATGTTGTTGTTCACTCAGTGCAGTATATTAAATATAAAGATATCCAATCATTTTGTAATTCAATAGCTGTACACAGGGGTACCTCATTGTCATGAGCTGTTTGGGACCACTGAAATTTGGTTATATCAGTTGTTTCATTATCACAGGGATAAAAACAAAAGAACATCATTTTATAGATATCAGGTATCATGCTATATCCGACTTCATCATAATCAGGCTTCACTGTGTGAAAATGCTTTATGAATCCATTCAATCCTAAACAGACTACCTTCATGTAAATTTCTTCTCAGTGTTATTCCTTCCTGTCTGTTTTATTCTCTTTTCTAGTTTTATTTTTCTTGTTTCTTTGCAGTCAGAAACAGTATTTTCAAATCTGAACTCGATATCTACGATATTATGCGACAGAAATTGAAAGATGCAAGGATAAGGGTTTTATATGTTGTCACTTCTTGAAGTTTCAGTTCTCATAGTTCAGGTTACTGGTGCATGATGTACAACAAAGAAGAAAGGGTGTGTCATCTGACAGCTTCAGGGAAACCACAAACAGGGAGTAGACTGATCACAGGACAAACTTTGCAAAGTTTCAGCTGCATGCTTTTAGACTCCACAAACTTTGAGAAGATTTGTGTGCATAGATGGGATCAGGAAATTTCCCCAGTTTGAGTGGGAGTTTCTTGAGAAGTTTGGTGAGCATTCTGCAGGAAGTTTGGAGTCACAATTCATGGTAAAACTTCAATAACTTGTAATTTTGAGAAGTTTTGCCAGTGTCTCCAAGGCTAGTGTAATTCTGATACAACTTACAACAGGGGCAGATCCAGGAATTCCGTAAGAGGGAGGCGCCTTTACAAAATGAAAGGTGGGCACGCCCTCATTTTTTTCTTTTTATTTCTTTTGTTCTAACCCAAAAAATATAGAGGGGGAGCATGCCCAGAGTGCCGCCCCCCTCCCCCCCCCCCCTGATCTGCCACTGCAACTATCGTAGATAATTACACTGTATTTCAGAATGAGTAACAAGATACCTGAACAGTCTGAAAGCAGACGAAGCCGAATTCAAGGAAGGGAAACACGCAGGCAGGAGTAGGAAGCAGGCATTGAAATCAGAGAGACAACCTGTTATGGAATGAACTGTGTATCTTGTCCTTGTGACATCACACCAAGGCGATGACAGCCAGTTGTCAAGCTGGCAATGCAATACTCACTTCAAGACACCGCTGGGGGATGTATATCTGTCACATGCTTCTTCATCTCCGCCGGCAAGTCTATCAAAATTTCCTTAGAGGCAGCTAGACTGGCTTCTTGTAGCCTCAAATGTTTGTTTATACTTTGGGGGCATTGCATGATTTTTTTTTTCCTCCAAAGCTTTCTGTTATGTTTCATATGACGATGAGATTCAAAATTTCAAGGGGGGGGGGGAGATAAATCTACTAATAATACATAATCTTGACAACATTCTAGTTTTTTTTCTGCCCCACATAACAAAATCTATGTTGCACTAAAGTTTTAGCAAATGTGGCCTCCACAAAATATCTTATAATAGAAGTTAAAGTCTGTGCCTAGAGTGGTTCTCGTCTTCAGATTAGGCAAAGCTTACAACTAGCCAATGGTGCAACTGCTCCAAAAGATAAGTATTCTTCACAATAACTATTTTCAGTACAAATGGTACTAAGATGTAAATGAGAGGGCTTGTTATAGAGTGCTGTTTCCTTTCTCTGTCAGATAGATTTTCAAAAGGAACTTAGAAATTGAGGCAGTAATCTCTTAAAAATGTTTTTTAAAAAATCATCCTTTGGCCTCCCTTCTTGAAAAGAAAATAATAATCTGAACAATATTTGTTTCTTCCACAGAGTGCCATTTTGGTCATCACAATCACAGTCTTGTGTACAAGAAATAGAGCACATTGCAACAAATAGAAACAAGCACAGAATACTCAACATTCAAAAGACTGTCAGTGTGTGTGGTAGGGTTTACTGGAAGCTTCAGTGCTCTGAAAAATAGAATCAAAGGACCTTCGCTGGATAAAAACCACAAATCCCTGACAAGATGGTTGTGCATATAAGAATGCATAATAATTTGCAAAAACATGAGGTCTGCTGACAATCAAAAATATAGTGTAAGTCCACATGGATCATGAAGCAAAAGGTCAAAGACTTTATATAGCCAGGAGTAAATGAACCAGTTATAGCACTCTGCGCTTTGATACAGGCTTTGTCTACAGGGATTAATATGGGTTAATGAGTCAACATCAACTGCCATGAAATACCCCTAGCAACACAAGTTTGCTCCCAGTCAACTTTCAGCTCTCACATTTCAACAGACACACGAGTGATGAAAATATACACCATTCTGTTTTGTAACACCATTCTGTCTTAACAAACGAAAACAGAAAAACTGACCAGAAATGAATATTATCAGTGGAATTTTTTCATTTTTCCACTAATAAATACCATTCTGTTTTGTAACACCAATCGATTTGTGGCATTTGACCTTTTTCCAGTCTCACTGCCATGAAAAATCATGATGTTGTGCTCACCACACGAAAGTTCATGCATTTGTGTGTGTGTGTGTGTGTGTGTGTGTGTGTGTGTGTGCGCATTGCTATACGAAGATATTAATGCTTGTAAAGGAAGTGACCACAGGACTTACAGTGTTAATACCCCACAAAAGAACTAGGCAATGAGGATATACTATGCCTTGCCTAGAAGCGTAACTGAGCACTGCTGCCAGGGGGTTTACACCAGGGACCTCCTGCTTGACAGACAGTCCATGGTTTTATGTACTTTAAATGCTGCTTTTACATCTGATCTGACATGATGTGTAGTTGAATGAAACAGATATGAAACATGAGAAATACTACAAGTAATGAACTTGTTACATTTCCTACAATCATCGTGACACTATTTGAACTCTTTTTTCCATCAAAAATAAAAAACAGTTAAACTACTCAAGAAATGCTATCAAACTTTGTAAGAGATTCTTAATGACTAGTCCATTTTCCTTGCAACTCTTCTGACTAAAATCTCATTATTAAAAGAGTAATCAAAAAGTCAGACAAGAAAGGTATCAAGACCTACAGTCTACTACAGCAAATAATACAATGCAGGACACCTGTCAGTTCTGCGAGTTCGATACCTTACATCCTACATGTACTGTACATATCAAGATTGAGCTCACAATATGTCTTGTTCTGAAACCATCTCCTTGTTTTCCAACTGATGGTTTCCATATGTTTATTCAGTATATCAGATACAGGAAGCATTTCATTCATTCTGGAGATATTAAAATGGCATCAAATTCTGTCTGTCCGTCTTCCCCTTTTTCTCTTTTGCTTGTAAAGCAACCCTATATTTCCTACTTCAAACTACCTGGTGCCCCGATTTGGAAATTGGGCTACTTCCGCTTCAATCAAAATTCTGTGCCCTAAACACAAATTTCCTTCACACAGTTTATGAATACACCTGTCATGCATCCAAGTAGACACTTTCAGATATGGTATTGTTTCCTAATGTTTTAAGGGACTAAGATTGAGCTCTGAGAAATATTGCTCACACACCCTGATCCACATTTTTTTTTCAATAATCTTTATTTGATTTCTATCATTTCAAATGACAAAAAACATTCATCTTGAATACAGTTGTACACACAATACACTTGTAATCAACAATGTTTAATCAACCAAAAAAAAAAAAAAAATAAATAAAATAATAAAACCACCCACCCACCCAGACACACACACACACACACACACACAGAGCTCTCATTTCCAAGCCATTGTTGTAGTCAAGCTAAAACGAAATGTATGAAAAACGTGTTGAAATCATGACAACCATATCGACACAGTGTCACAAATTTATGGCCCATTTCTCTCTCTCTCTCTCTCTCTCTTTTAGAGGACATGTCAAATTATAAGACTTTTATGGCAGGGAAATAGGAAGGCATTTATCAAAAGTGTTGAGAGGAGGAAAGTCAATTAACACTTAAATTTCTAACTGTAAAATGGGGAGGTTGTGTGGTCAGAATAAATCAAACTTGACAGAAGCTCACCATGGTGCTAATTTGGTGGTCAGCAATGTGTATACTCAAGAATTAAAAGCTGGTAAATTATGTTCTGTGTCTTGTCAATTTGGTGGCAAACCCACTGTATTGCATGTTGGCCTTGTACAGGAAGAAGGTTCCATTCTTTCCAGGCATGAGCAAATTACATTGTAGCTGTTGTATTTCTCTCATAATTTGCACGCATTTTTATTTTGTGAATCTTGGCTCTACTACAATGTATATATTACTAACAAGTCAATGGAATGTCTAATTTTCATGAAAAATGAAATTTTGTGGAATTCTCTTTATATTTTCTTTATAATATTGCCCATAGGATAGGTAATGACATCATGGTAGTAGTCTTCTTATCCAGGGATGGCAGCACACCAAATCTTTAAAAATTCATAACTTTTGAACTGATTGTCTGATTTTCCTCAAACTTTCACTAAAGTGTTCTATTAATATTGCTGCTTTCACTCAATCTAAATTTATTTGTAGATGCTGGTTTCCTTTAAATGTCCTGTTGCTTTGCCGTCAAAAAGATATGGGCAAATGAAAATTAGTGTTCTGATTGTAGTCCTGTAAAGTATTTACATGTAGTACTGTGTTTGCTAGCTGCCTTTTGTTTGCCGGAACAAGTTTTGGATTCTGCTTGTTTCATAGAGCCAGGCAGAATGTCAAAAGGACCAGCTCAAGGCATCATCTAATGGACTTCCTCAGAGCTCTGAAACCCGTCTCTGTCTTGTGATGATTGTCGCCCTCTATATGTCATTTCTGCAAAATGACATATAGAGGGCGACATATTAGCATTGAAAATGGTACACAGGGATTTTTTTTTCTCTGCTTTCTCCTTGTCTGCTTCTACGGTGAAACACAATTATGTGGCTACCTGCTAAAGTGAAAGATTCCTAGGAAAGCAAAATGGCTCAACAAGAATGTCATTGTAGTGATTACAGACATCATCAACACAAGAGCCACATGTTGTACATACATGTACACAGACACGCACACACGCACACACACACACAACCACACACAAATGTCTTGAACTGATGAGGGTACTCAAGGAATGAGAAGAAACATTATCTCAAACAGATGCAAAGGAATACAAAATATACCAGAACACACTATCAAGAAGCTCATACATTTCTAACATCTAACCACTAACATTAAAATGTGGTGCACAGAACACTGTATTGATGTAAACACTGTACATTGTGCATTAATATCATCATTAAATTACTGGAATCACAAGTTTTGTCACATACAATTTACTCTATCACTATTGCTTGATAAAGGGCATACATGGCTAAATGCAAAGACCTGATATACAACCCACCATAAAGAAAGAAGACAACTTTAAAGTTAACAACTACATGTACATCTACTCACTGTTTTGCCATATTCCTTGTGAAGATTATTGAAGACATCGATGGCACTGTACGGTCTGTTCTGCCTGTTAAGGTACTTCAGTACTGCACAAGCAGCTGTTGTTTTGTATAAACAGACAAAATGTAGAACACTAAAATCAAATCAATTTGAAAACCTTATCTAATTAATGGAAACACAAAGTGGTTCCTCTTGACTCACTCACATCAGTTATGGAATTACCGATTACTGTAAAAGTGGAAATTTTTGCGGTGTTGAATTTTTTTGCACATTTTACGCAAAAATAAAAGCAGGCTAGTATTTTGCTTGCTCTATCATGTTCCAATACAGTAAATTAAAAACATGCAATGAACTCATCAAACCTGGTCGAGTGTAAAAACTTACTCATGCAAAAATATCCACTATTTACAGTAGGTCTACATGTATGAGTATTTCATGACTAATTTCATGTCCGACATCTAAGATTTATTTGATTGAATGTTTGGTTTTTGATATGTTGGACTGGATAACATTCTAAAAGTGGTAGAGTGGTCTTGAAGAGAAGGAAAAAGTGGGGTCGATGGAATAAACAGGTTAATTAAAATTTCCATGAAAAGTGGTGGCGACAGAAATCACATACAGCTGTAATGCACTTGTCAATGTAATGACTCACCCCACTACCCCCGGACATGGGTGTCTCATTTCCTCGTTTGGTCCGTCAAATTTGTGACCCAGGTGTGCGTCATTTTACCAGCTATGTCCGTCAAATTGTTGACCGAGGGGTACGTCAAAATCCCATCATTGTTGGTCAAATTTTTGACCAAGGGGTGCGTCATGGTAAGTCACTTGGCTATGGAAAATAACATGCATTATTCTGAACCGAGGGGTGCTTCGTGGTACGTCACATGGCTATGGAAAACTGCACGCATTTTTGCACGCTATACCAGTGCCAGATACACGTACCGCGAGTGAAATTACAGTGTGCGCTTTCCCGCGGAAAGTGAAAATCAAAGTCGGGAAGCGTTTTGGAACAAGAGGGAAAAATGCTTGCCAGAATCTGGCAAGCAAATAATTCAAAAGCCACCCTTTCTCCTCACATTTTCCCTCCAACAAACCCATGAAATCATCCATACTCAATCTCAAACCAGACGGACTGTTTAGCAATGTAACGATTTTAACCTTAGTACTACTACAGTAATGTCGAACACTTACTTGCAGCCCTAGTGCCTATTTGCTATTGCATATTGCGATGTAGCTAAACGCAGCCGCTGTAGCGACAGCGGCTGCACCTTTATTCCTTCGCAGATGTTGTCATTTTTCAGTGTGGTTGTGCGACTCCTTCATGAATATCTTTATTAATCGTGGAAAACTAAAATACAAGGAATTATCGTAATCTATGATAATCATTCAATAATCGGTATGCGATTTTTTGTTTAATGACGTCAAAAACTCACCGAAATCTGTGGCTGAAATCAGGTCTGTAAACATCCTTATTGCTTCACTCCTCATCTGCGTGTTATTTGAATGGCATTCACTCTCGTATACTACCTACGTTGTATGTTGTAGTATACGAGAGTGAATGCCATTCAAATATTAGCACGCAGATGAGGAGTGAAGCAATAAGGACGTTTACAGACCTGATTTCAGCCACAGATTTCGGTGAGTTTTTGACGTCATTAAACAAAAAATCGCATACCGATTATTGAATGATTATCATAGATTACGATAATTCCTTGTATTTTAGTTTTTCACGATTAATAAAGATATTCATGAAGGAGTCGCACAACCACACTGAAAAATGACAACATTTGCAAAGGAATAGAGGTGCAGCCACATCGCTTCGTGACAGCGGCTGCGTGTAGTTAATTGCGATGCAACACCAACACTCATTGCTATCGAAGAAAGTTCGTTTATATTCCAATACAATGTGCGTCTAAATAATGTTTTGTGGTGACAAAGGCGAATTTTTGGCAGAAGAAACTGCCTGCCGCATGAAATTTTCTGCTCGCGGGAATGCCGTGGCATGGTGTACCTGCAGTAGCAGGTATTAAACAGTAAGTCGAGTGGCGCGTGACTCGGCGCGCTAACGCTGTGCAATTCGCAAGTGAGCAGCGTAAACTACATCGTCCATGTGTTGCATTCAACCGGACTAGCAATGGCTGCGCACATACAGCGCATCTGCACACAAGTCATGTATGGATTGCATGCACAGAATACATACACTTGTACGGAATATTGTAGCAGCAGAGTGATGTACGGTGAATGACGGGACGGTGCTTAAAGGGCCAGGGTAAGGGAAACTTGTCGAAACTTTTACAAATTATGTTTACGAACCAAGTGAAAATGAAATTGCTTGAATAAAACGTATGCAAAATTTCAGTATTTACGGGGGTGCATCAAATGTACCGAGGATGTCCGTCAAAAAAGTGACCGAGGTGTGCGTCACTTTCAACGTGTAGTCCGTCAAAAAAGTAACTGTGGTGTTCATCACTTTCAGGGTTTTGTCTGTCAAAAAAGTGACTGTGGTGTGCGTCAAAGACCCCGTGTGGTCAGTCAAAAAATGACCATGACGCACCCATGGCCGGGGGTACTCACACTCACAGTCAACCTAAAATGAGATCGCACAACAGCCGACCAGAATTATACACGCACAGTCGTGCTTGAGATTGCACAATTCAAAACGAACAAGCAATTTAAAACTAAATAAAAGTAATCAAACGTTGAGCTGTAAACACTGGTAAAAAAGGCAAAGTTGTCCAGCCCGAGAAATTTTTCACGGTGGGCACTACACTGGTGACAAATAATTTCATGATAATTAAAAATGCCTGCTATATATCTGATCCCGCGCCGTGCCCCTACGTAGCCGGAGGTAGATTAGGTCAAAGTTTACTTAATTTATCACATTATTATTCTTACAAATTTATACAAGTTACAAATTTAAGGGTACGTCTAACATAATTTAGCCCACTAAAACCCAGGCCAGGAGTCCTGGCCAGGACTGTCATAAAACAATACTAGACAACTCTATTATAAACATACCCACTCTGCAAATGCTCTGGTGGATCCGCGGACGGCGTGGCACTGGCACTAATAACAACATTATACCCTACACAAATTGATACGTATGGGACTTAAAGCCTTGTTTGTTTCTGTAGACCTTACATTTTCCACACTGAAAACGAAACGTACGACCCGAATTCATTGAGCTTTCATCCAAATGAACGATTGGCATATATCACGTTGTACGTACCTTCGGCGTCTTTTCCCTTGCTCATATTTGAGGATTAATTCGTGGATCGCGACAACGGCGTCTCAGGTCTGTTGTTTTGTTGATATCGAACTTCCCGCACATACATTCGCACGTAAGGTAAGTTTAAGAACATGAATTATGATTGGCTGAAGTCACACAAATAGTCAGACTGGCCTATCTGAAACTCTACATGATTGGACAATATCACTTTCGGTCTGACAAACTTGTTCGGGCACGATTGTCTCGCTTGAAACTGCAGTCGCAGACTCTAGGATGCCAAATTTCAGAATAACTTGATTGAATCTTTGACAGATTTGATTTATCTTTCTTCTTCAAACTGTGCCTCTTCTACTACATGGTTAAACAGCTACATTCTTGACACAGTACGGAGAGCACAACAAGGTAAGAAAGTAGACTGTTCTTCACCTAGAAAACACCCTAACTAACGTTAGTTTTGTTCTCGTTTTCAAAGCTGTGCCGCCGCGCCTCTTGCTCCTGTCGAACCCTCGGCCTTACGGGCGCTGGCGGGCTGGCGGGGTGGGTGGGCTGTGGGTGGTTGGATCAAGTCACGGAGGAGCGGAGGCGCAGTAGGCGCCGGAATCGTGGTAAGAGCTTGCAATTGCTTGGCTTTAGCCCGACCAGACGCTGTAAAGTGTAAGTACGCTGTGACGTTGACCGAAAGATCGGTCTGTATCTGTCCGTCGGGGAATGTTCTACGGAGACTGCGTCTGGCTTCACGGATCCCCTCCGTATACGGAGGACAGCGTCAATGGCAAAATATAAAAGAGTCCTCCGGACAGACGGATCTTTCTGTCTAGCTGTGACGTACCTTCGTACAGCGACTGGGCTGTGTATAGAAATCTAGTTATCCTGGCTTGAGCTATTGTATTGAGCTGAGCCTGAGGCTCTGAGGCTCTGAAAATGATTGACCGAAAGATCGGTCTGTATTTGTCCGTCGGGGAATGTTCCGCACCCGCGGAGACTGCGTCTGGCTTCATGGATCCCCTCAGGAGGAGAGTGATGACGTCAAAAAAAATAAAAGACTCCTCCGGACATATGACAGACGGATCTTTCTGTCTAATGTTATGTCTATGCAGCTGCAGAGTGTTTATTCACAGCTTCTGGTCGATAGTTGCGGAGAATAATAAGCAAATAATCAACGTTGGTGAAGGTGATGGGACAAACTATCACTTCCAAGGCGATCTGGATGTAGCTATCTTTCCGAAGCGCAGCTGAGGAAAGATAGCGTACACATTCAGATCGCCGAGGAAGTGATAGTTTGTCTCATTGCCTGAAAGTAAAAGTTGATTATTTGCTTTATATTCCATATCTATGACTAGCGACTAGGGTCCTAACGTTAGAAATTCCCATTTTATTCCACATCTGAAACCGGTTATCCTTAGGGCTTAGGCTACGTGTGCGCGTAGATGACAAAACAATGAATTTGCTGCGCGCACCGCGCGGCACTGAAGTAAAAGTACATTGCACTGTGTACTATCAAGTGACCTAGTTAAATGATAGTCCACAGTGCAACGCACTTTTATTTCGCACTTACTCATCTCGCGTTAAAGGAGAAGTCCGGACGATTTTGAATAAATTTCACCATAATCTACATAGTACATAAATCAAGGACCACATTGACTAAGTTTCATTGAAAAATACCCTCCCAACTCGTCACAATTGATTTTTTAGCATCACTAATTTTGAATCGTAACTGTTCAATTTCTGTACGCCGGCGAGAAAGATCACGTGATGGCGTGACGTATTATCCCCACATTGCTTTTTGTTTGGAGCGTCAGCTGGCTCGGGGAGCCTTGCTTGAGCAACGGCGATACGGGCCGAGCAAGCGGTAGCGTTCCGCGTGGTTCTGGCCACGCAGCGGATGCACGCGACATGATCTATTGCTTCACTTGGAAAATGCCGATGTGTGAAGCGTTTGGGTGTTCTAATAAACCGGGCGATGGCCAGAAGAAGAGTTTTTTGCCGTTCCGAACCCAGAAAATGAGCGGGAAAGGTGTGCAAGATGGCTCTCCAATATATTAATTGACAAGTTTGTCGTCAAAACTTGTCGTCAAAAACGCCAACTAGGCAGACCTCGGCAGGCATGCAGATACCGCGCCGCAGTCAGCAGTGCAATGGGAGATCGATGCGTAGCTGGGCTGCGCTCGCGGTGCTCTGCTGAGGAAAGTGAGTCTGTGACGTCATGCGCAATGCATACTGGGACCGTAAAAACGGTTGGCACGAATGCGCTGATTTTTTTCAAAATTACTGAGCAAGTCAAAGCCTTCAACAGCATAATATTTTAGAATCTAAGGTGATGAAATGTAGGAGATATCAGCCCCTAAATATGCATTAAAATTTTGGAAATTAACATTTAACACCATTTTCTGTGACCTCGTGACGTTAACGAAAAGTCAATTTCGCGTCACAGTCAGTTTTTCTTGCAAGGACTATAAAGTTTTCTCAATTTCCAGATAATGAACACTTTTGCATTGTCACAAATGTACACACAAGTAGTTATGTACATGTTTAATGTATCAAGGCTGTGTGCATGGTTGTTTTAATGTGTACATTGTATGTACACAGGGTGACCAGATTAATGTAGAACATTCTATATGATATTAGATATAGTACATACAGGCTGACCAGATCAGTGGAGAATTTTCTATGTGGTATATAATGTAGCTACAGTACATGTATGCATGTGACAGGAAATACATTATAGCTCACTCAATCTAGAATGATTTCACCCATTCCAGAAAATTCTAGGAAGTGCTGGCTGAGTGAGGCACTGCCCTTGTAGCCCAATGTGATTGGTAGTTAATTTTGGCAATTATGTTATGCACATAGTTAGACAGTGAGTCATCCAGGATTCCTGGAATTTGGACTTGCTAGTATGTTCAGGTGTGTGGCCCCAGGTTGGAGAAAATTACAGAATGTTCAAGAAAGGGGTGAATGAATATATAAGCTGGAGAAATTCTGCAGTAGGCAGAGTACCCAACACCTCTGCTCTGAGAGTCACGTTACTTCTGGCTCTGAAGCGACTTGTTATAGTCAGTCCTGTGTTACCTGCTGATCTGCTATACAAACTGTGTTTGTGGAGATAAGGCCTGGGAGACATTTTGCCTGCAGAGAATTAATTTGCCTACATTGGAGATAGACTCCATATTTTAGTGTCAACGGACATTGTTACGGCAAAGCTGTGACGGGCTGGATTCCTCGCTGGACATTATAAAGTGAATCATCATTCAACACACCAACTGGACGTGGTCGTCATAACGTTTGGATTCTGCACGTTTTGCTGTGGACACATAACTTGGATTTTACCCCGGATCTATACCTTGGACTATCGTAACCTGCACCTCTGGATTTACGTCGAAGGTATCATTCATCGGTGCATCGTGGATCATTCCTTTGTGCATCGAGCATCGTATTTGGACATTTCCAGGGATATTGCATGTACTAAGTGCAAGTGATTTCATTACTGATTTGTAACTGTTTCTATTGATCATTATTGTACTGATGTGAAAACCGATTACGAGTCTGTACCCACAATATCACTGTTAATAAACCGCCTGAACATTAGTTGATTGTTTCTTTTGTGCGATCATTCTCAGAGTGATTTTGGTCGTAACAAAATTGGGGGCTTGTGTCCGAGAAGTGAATTTAAAGCCAAAACTTAGAATTTGGAACGTTCCGGAATCTAGAATATTGGTACAGACAAAATACCAGTTGAGTTGATTGTTCAATTGTACATTGTGTGTAATACATTGTGACAATGTCAATCAGTACAATGGATGTTCAGGCATTTGTTCAGAGGACAGATTTGTCCCTCAAAGATTTGCAAAGGTTACGCAAATGTGATTTGACTGCTATTGCACAGCATTTAAATGTTGATGTTCCACAAGGTGTAAGAAAGGCAGAGATTCTTGACTTGGTAGCTGGTCACATGGAGCTCAAAGAAGAAATTGACACTCCAGATCAAGCTGAAATTTCGGATCAAACACGGCTTGAGCTTGCTAAATTGCAAATGAAGGAGAGAGAAATGGAAATGAAGGAGAGAGAAAGAACAAGGGAACTAGAACTGGAGAAAGAGAAGATGAGATTAGAAATGGAAATGAAGGAAAGGGACAAACAAAGAGAAATGGAAATGAAGAAAATTGAAGTGGAGCAACAACTGAAATTGCGTGAGATGGAATTGACTCATGCACAGACTGTTGGAAATCGTGAAAGGGCTCCCTCTGAATTTGATTTGGCTAGGAACATTCGATTACTGCCAAAGTTTGAAGAAAACAGAGTTGATGCATACTTTGTGTCATTTGAGAAGGTGGCTAACAGTTTGAACTGGCCACAGGAATTTTGGCCCTTGCTCCTTCAAAGTGTGTTTGTCGGCAAAGCTGCCGATGTGTACTCGTCTCTCTCTGAAGAGCAATCACGTGACTATGCAACAGTCAAGAAGGCAGTGTTGAATGCTTATGAGTTGGTGCCAGAGGCATACAGACACAAGTTCAGAAATTCGTACCGCAAACCAGGCCAGACACATGTTGAGTTTGCTTGTGAAAAAGAAATGATGTTTGATAGGTGGTACAGATCCCTGAAAGTGGATCAGGATTTTGATAACCTACGTGAGGTTGTTCTTTTGGAAGAATTCAAAAAGAGTGTTGCTTTCAGTGTGAGTTCGCATTTGGATGATCACAAAGTGACAAGTTTGCATAAAGCAGCCTTGATGGCTGATGAGTATGAGCTGACCCACAGAAATGACAACAGACCACCTTTCAGGAATTTCTCTGGAAATAAGAGAGACAAAAATCAGTCGAGCAATCCAAAGAATGCTGGTCCTGAAAAAGGCACGAGTTCTGAAACTTCATCGGCACCAAAGCCTCAATCTGACAAAGGGTCCAGTACAAGTGCAAATGTCATCAAATGTTTTCACTGTAACAAGACAGGGCATGTGAAGTCACAGTGTTGGAAGTTGCAAAACAAAACAAAGAAGGACATGGGATTTGTCATGTCAAAAAGTGTCCTACCCGAAAACAGTGTCCCGTTCAGTGAAACACAGGCCATTGAAAGTCGATCTCCCAAATTCAAAGATAGGCTGAAGCAGGTGGATGAGAGCTATCGTAGCTTTTTGTTTGATGGTGAGGTGACCCCATGTGCTTCTGGTGAGGCAGGTAAACCAGTAGTCATCCTGCGGGATACGGGGGCCTCTCAGTCGTTGATGGTGGATGGTGGTATGACTTTTCCACCAGATAGTGCAGTTAATGCAAAAGTCTTGATTCAGACTGTTGATGGCAGTTATATGTCAGTACCACTGTATAGAGTGGATTTGAAGTGTGACCTAGTTTCTGGTCCTGTTACTGTTGGAGTTGTTCCTGAGTTGCCCATGGCAGGCATTGACTTCTTGTTGGGGAATGACTTGGCTGGGGACAAGGTGGTTGCGTCTCCAGTTGTTTCGGATAAACCAGTGGTGGTTGCTGAAACTGAGCAGTTGCAGGAGGAGTTTCCTGGGATTTTCCCAGATTGTGTTGTGACTAGGTCTCAGGCTCGTAGAGCTGTTCAAGATGATGCGGATTCTGTTGATGTGGAGGAGAATTCCGGTGTTTGGTTGGCAGAAACCTTTTTCAAGGATTTGAATGATGGGGTTGCTGTATTAGGCTCCAAGGCTAACAGTGATGGGCTGTTTAGCAAGTCTTCCTTGGTTGAAGCACAGCAGGCAGACTCTGAGTTGAAAGGCTTGTCTCAGACGGCGTGTTCTGAGGCTGAGGCTGAAAAAGTCCCTGAGTGCTATTATGTCAAAGATGGCATTTTGATGAGGAAGTGGAGACCTCCCCATAGGCCAGCTGATGAGGATTGGACGGTGGTCCGTCAAGTTGTTGTCCCTCCCAGTTACCGCAGTGAGATCTTGAGGATTGCTCACAAGTTACCTGTCGGCGGCAATTTAGGCGTCAGAAAGACAAAGGATCGGATCATGAGGCATTTCTATTGGCCAGGGTTGAATGTGGATGTGGCTGAGTTTTGCAAGACTTGTCACACATGTCAGGTGGCTGGTAAACCACAGCATTCAGTGAAGCCGGCGCCATTGATTCCGATACCTGCGTTTGATGAACCATTCAGTCGGGTTCTAGTTGACTGTGTTGGACCTTTGCCTAGGACTAGGTCGGGTCATAAGTACCTCTTGACAATCATGGATATGTCTACACGGTTTCCAGAGGCTATCCCATTGCGAAATATCACTGCCAAGACTGTGGTAGATGCTCTAGTGCAGTTTTTCACTAGGTATGGGTTGCCCAAGGAAGTGCAGTCTGACCAAGGGTCAAATTTCATGTCAGGCATATTTCAAGAGGTGATGTATCGTTTGGGTGTGAAGCAGCTGAAGTCGTCAGCTTATCATCCCCAATCCCAAGGTGCGTTGGAGCGCTACCACCAGACCCTAAAGACGATGATTAGGGCATTTTGTGAGGAGTATCCCGAGGATTGGGATAAGGGCATCCCTTTCCTGCTGTTCGCAACGAGGGACTCCCCAAATGAGTCGACGGGTTTCAGCCCATTTGAGTTGGTGTACGGTCATGAAGTTAGGGGCCCACTGAAGCTCATCAAAGAGAAATTCATGACTGAGGATGATGAGGTCCACCTACTTGACTATGTGTCAAAGTTTCGTGAAAGGCTTTCAAAGGCTTGTGAGGTAGCTAGGGAACACTTGAAAGTGTCACAAGACTCTATGAAGAGAAAGGCAGACAAAAATGCCAAAGCCCGAACCTTCAAACCAGGTGACAAAGTTCTTGTACTGCTGCCCATACAAGGTGAACCACTGAAAGCCAAGTTCAGTGGCCCATACTGTGTCAAAAAGAAACTCAATGATGTGAACTATGTGATCAGTACGCCAGACAGACGAAAAGATCAGAGGGTGTGTCATGTAAACATGCTGAAAGAGTACTATGAGAGAAAGGCTAGTCAGCCTGTAGGTGTAGCTCAGGTGGTAGAAGAGGAAGTAGATGAAGAGGGAGAAGCTCAAGATGAGAATGGAAGTGAGCCCTCTAGTGCCAGGTTGTCTAACTCAGAGATGTTAGGGAAAGTAGATGAGGCACTGAACTACCTACCTGAAAATCAGACGAAAGATGTGACTAGTCTGTTACATGAGTACAAAGAATTGTGTAAAGACAAACCAGGCTGCACCCCTCTGGCTGTACATGATGTTGATGTAGGAGATGCTGACCCTATCAAGCAAAACCCTTACAGACTAAACCCGAGCAAACTGCAGAAAGTACGGGAAGAGGTTCAGTACATGTTAGACAATGACATAATAGAACCGAGTAAAAGCAGTTGGAGCTCCCCAATCGTCATGGTGCCCAAACCGGATGGGTCTCAAAGATTCTGTATAGATTACAGAAAGGTGAATGCCGTGACGAAAACAGATTCTTTCCCCATCCCCAGACTAGAAGACTGCATTGACAGGGTCCGAAATTCTGCATATGTCAGTAAAATAGACTTTCTAAAGGGATACTGGCAAGTGCCCTTGACCGACAAAGCCAGGGAGATTTCTGCCTTTGCCACACCAGATGGCTTGTTCCAATGCAAAGTAATGCCATTCGGCATGAAAAATGCTCCGGCCACCTTCCAACGGCTGACAAACCAAATCATTGCCGGACTTGACAACTGTGTAGTATACATTGATGACATCCTAGTGTATAGTGACACGTGGGAAGAGCACATTACACACTTGCGGCAACTCTTTGATCGACTCAGGGAGGCCGGATTGGTGATTAATCTGGCAAAGAGTGAATTTGCAAAGGCCAAAGTGGTGTATCTCGGGCATGTAGTCGGTCAGGGACAGGTTTTGCCAAGAGAAGCCAAGGTAGAAGCTATACTAGGCTTTCCAATTCCCCAATCCAAGAAGGAGTTGCTCAGATTCCTGGGCATGGCTGGTTTCTACAGGAAATTTGTGCCAAATTTCAGCACTGTAGTCGTCCCCCTAACAAACCTGTTGAAGGGCAAGGCAAAGTACACCTGGACTGATGAGTGTCAAAGAGCCTTTGAGAAACTAAAAGCAGTCCTTGCTAATGAGCCTGTTTTGGCAGCTCCTGACTTCCAAAAGCCATTCAAAGTGGCAATAGATGCTAGTGATGTAGGAGTGGGAGCGGTTTTGCTCCAAGAAGATGAAGAAGGCACTGAACGTCCGGTTAGCTACTTTTCCAAAAAGTTGAACGCATACCAAAAGAAGTACTCAACTATCGAGAAGGAGGCTCTCAGTCTCATCCTTGCCCTCCAGCAATATGAAGTGTACTTGACCAATAGCAAAGGGGAGATCATGGTCTATACTGACCACAACCCCTTGGTCTTTTTAGACCGGTTCAAAATGAAGAACAACAGACTGTTCAGATGGAGCATGATGACGCAGCCATATGCTCTCAAAATCAAACATGTGGCAGGCAAAAATAATGTAATTGCTGACGCTTTGTCAAGAGTGTAACATGAAGAGAGTATCGAAGGTGAAAAGTTTTCACCGCATATCACTTACAGTGTACATTGTATGTGTTTAGCATATATCCATTAATGTATGCAAAACAGTTTGACACGATTGTATAAACTTTGAGAATCCAAGCAATATCAATGTAACTGGTATCCATGAAAAGAGAACATGGAATCAATGCAGCTTTTCAAAAGGCATGTGTTAGTATGTGATTATTGTTGTTTGACTTGGATTTTACCTCACATTCGTTATAAATGATAATGAGAAATTGTGAAGGTAAAAGAAACCCTTGCTACGGCAAGGCTTTCTTTTTCCCATGGGGGATGGTGTCACAAATGTACACACAAGTAGTTATGTACATGTTTAATGTATCAAGGCTGTGTGCATGGTTGTTTTAATGTGTACATTGTATGTACACAGGGTGACCAGATTAATGTAGAACATTCTATATGATATTAGATATAGTACATACAGGCTGACCAGATCAGTGGAGAATTTTCTATGTGGTATATAATGTAGCTACAGTACATGTATGCATGTGACAGGAAATACATTATAGCTCACTCAATCTAGAATGATTTCACCCATTCCAGAAAATTCTAGGAAGTGCTGGCTGAGTGAGGCACTGCCCTTGTAGCCCAATGTGATTGGTAGTTAATTTTGGCAATTATGTTATGCACATAGTTAGACAGTGAGTCATCCAGGATTCCTGGAATTTGGACTTGCTAGTATGTTCAGGTGTGTGGCCCCAGGTTGGAGAAAATTACAGAATGTTCAAGAAAGGGGTGAATGAATATATAAGCTGGAGAAATTCTGCAGTAGGCAGAGTACCCAACACCTCTGCTCTGAGAGTCACGTTACTTCTGGCTCTGAAGCGACTTGTTATAGTCAGTCCTGTGTTACCTGCTGATCTGCTATACAAACTGTGTTTGTGGAGATAAGGCCTGGGAGACATTTTGCCTGCAGAGAATTAATTTGCCTACATTGGAGATAGACTCCATATTTTAGTGTCAACGGACATTGTTACGGCAAAGCTGTGACGGGCTGGATTCCTCGCTGGACATTATAAAGTGAATCATCATTCAACACACCAACTGGACGTGGTCGTCATAACGTTTGGATTCTGCACGTTTTGCTGTGGACACATAACTTGGATTTTACCCCGGATCTATACCTTGGACTATCGTAACCTGCACCTCTGGATTTACGTCGAAGGTATCATTCATCGGTGCATCGTGGATCATTCCTTTGTGCATCGAGCATCGTATTTGGACATTTCCAGGGATATTGCATGTACTAAGTGCAAGTGATTTCATTACTGATTTGTAACTGTTTCTATTGATCATTATTGTACTGATGTGAAAACCGATTACGAGTCTGTACCCACAATATCACTGTTAATAAACCGCCTGAACATTAGTTGATTGTTTCTTTTGTGCGATCATTCTCAGAGTGATTTTGGTCGTAACAGCATAAATATCCATGCTAAAACAGTCGATCAAAAATGCCTAATTTTCTTTTAACTAATATTTGGGAATGCGCATTGGTTGCTATGTGAGGCTGTATCTTAGCAACCAATTGTCCTTGGGGCAAAATATTTTGAGAATTTCCGTCAGACACTCTGGGGAACATATGGTGCGTTTCTAAAGAAAATCGGAGGGGGTCGGGTGACAACTTCTCTGAAAATTGGATGATTTGACGTGGATTGACCCGTATGTCAGTATCAATAATATAGGTATGTAGTGTCAATGAAGATTACATTTAATGAGTTTGAGGTGACAAAAAAATGATGTCAGGTATCAAAACTAAAAGCGATCGTAAAGCGATTGCTGAGCTCTCTTTGTGTTGTGGGCCGTTCCGGTACAGCCCTGTCGCTATTTATACAGCGACTGGGCTGTGTATAGTTAGTATAACACTAACATTAACACTCCAGTTATTTTCATTTTGATTTGCCTTCTTAATAAAACATATCAATCAGCGAGTTCACTAACAACTTTGATCAAGATAATCTTGAAAGGTTGAGATCCTTTGAACCTTGTACAGTACACATTCCTTGGATACAGAGCATATGAATGTCATACACTGTAAAACCCCAGGTTGTGCTTTACCTTTAGTAGAACCTATACAATGATCTTGTTATTGGGCTTCCGTCTTTGTGACTGTTCAGTGCTGTTCTAAGATCGTTGCCATCACACCCATTTTTTTTTTCTCTCTCTGTATGATATCTTGTCTCACTGAATTTCAGGAGCTGAAAGAAACCTTTTCAAGTGATCACCATGGCAACTGCAGGAGGACTCACAGAAGATCAGAAGCGACGTATGGAGGAAAATCGCAAGAGAGCCATGGAGAAGAGAGCAGCCAGGCTTGCACAGCAGCAATCAGGCAACCAAAATGGAAGGACCAGCACTAACATGGGTCCAGGAGCATCAACTTCTCAGACAAAATCTGGGCCTGCTTCATTGTCCTCATCGAGTTCATCTATCAAATGGTCAACCGCTTGCTCTTCCTCATCATCATCATCATCGTCATGGAAAAAAGTTGATAATGGTACGGGTAAGACTAACAGTAACAAACTCTGGAGGCCATCCTGTATCAGTAACTCCTTTGCCAGTGCCTCAGCGTCCAAAGATGCCACCACTAATGCAATAAAGCCATCAGATTCCAGTAGACCAACTCACACTCAGTCTGTCTCCACGTCAGCAAGTGCTCCAACTGCGGGAAACGTCGGACAGGCAGGGGTTCAGTCAAGTTCTGCATCCAAAAATGGCCTGGCATGTCAGTCAAATAGTGGAGGGCAACCATCTGGACAGAGGAGTATAACTCAGTTTTATTCCAGCACTGGCAGCAAAAGCGGGACTACCAAGTCAGCGGCTAATAATGCCGCAAATAGCAGGAACTCTGGATGGAATAAGGGCAGAGGTGGAAGTAGTGTGAATCAGAGAGGCCAAGGAACAAACACTGTTGTAAAACCTGGAGGTAAAACAATATTGCATGAAATTTTTCCACTGTGCTTTTACTCCGAGATCATCAGTTTTATCTGTGTTGTTATGGATATTTTCATGGCAAGGTTTAGTTTAAATGTGTTCAAAGGTAGGATTGATAAGAACACAAAGAAAAGCCAATAATCCCCCAAACCATTCCATGTGTAATAGACTTAGGGAAACTGGAGGAGAAAGGGAAGGTTGATCCATAAACAGAATGCTGTTGTAACTCAAGATATGGTAGAAAAAGAAAATCCTCTCCGAAATCATAGACAAATTGATTTCACGAAAAGTGACCCAGCACAAAAAATTTAGTTGCAGTAAAGTTTCCTCATTCATATTATCACTAGACATTGTAACCTAACAACAGGCCATCTTCCCTCTCATTTCTATTTTTGCCAAAAGACTGTGTATAAAGTCAATCCTGTAGTGTAGTTTTGTGTGTGAAAAAGCTTGCCAAATGATTTCCATACTCAGCTAAAAGATTTTAAAGGCATCAATCTTATCAAGTCGGCCAGACAATTTTGGTAAACCAGACCAAAATAATCTGCTGCAAGTTCTTTTGCCATCATGGACTGAGCACTTTGCATGCGATGTGCTCTTGTTGTTGTCCCAGCAGTTAGATGTCTTCTGTGGACAGGTAGTAGTGGAATGCAATTCGATGTCTCTGTTTTCCATTGTAGGTCTGACATCAGGAACATCTGGTACATCAGGAACGTGTGTTCTGGTTTCGAGGTCAAGGTTCATGGTAGATATTGGCTACCATCCTAAACTGATTGAAATCTTCAAGTCATTGAGCAGCAAGAGTTATGGTGAGTTGTACAACTTATTTTGTCAGAAAGCATGTAAATAGTTTGTTTAGTAGACAGCAATCACCATGTTGGTTACCACCCTCTTGTTATGTAGAACATTCAGTGCTCATAACTTGGTAGAGAAATTGAAAGGTATACAACATTGAGCATTGAACGGATGTCTGGGGGTCTTGATTTAGACAAGTAATATTTTAAGTGTAAAATAAATGTGATGATAGTACTGGTGAACTTTTCTCATCTCTTCTTTATCTGTGGTTCATCCTGTCTTTAGATGCGAACACCAAGAAGTGGTCCTTTTCCCTGGCTGAATATGATGAGCTGAGTAAGTCTACTTGAATTACCAAAGCCAGTATTTGTTTGTTACATTAATGTCTACTTGATATGAATGTGACGACCATTTTTTGCATTCCTTCCCAATATCGAATTTCAGCTAATACATTTGGCTTCAAAGTAGGATGGGGGAGATGTTAACTAAATAAATCTGTGTGCTTACACCTCAAGAATTGATGCCTATACCCCCCCCCCCCCCCCATTACTACATTGTACCTCTGACACTTTCAATTAACATTTAACAGGTTAATAGCTTTAATAGAGAGTATTTACACTTCAGTAATGTGAAATATTACATCATGATTATTGATCAGATGTTACATTGTATGTATTCCTATAACGAGACTTCTAATGAAATTGGTTATTACCTTGTGCTGCCTTTCCTTTCTGCGATGGTGTGCAAAAACAGGGGCTGATGTGTGTATTCACATTTTTTTTCTTGCTTAAAGGACAAGTTCACCTTCATAGACATATGGATTGAGTGAAGGCAACAATATTAGTGGAACACATCAGTGAAAGTTTGGGGAAAATCCGAAAATCCGTTCAAAAGTTATGAATTTTTAAAGTATCTGTGCAATCACTGCTGGAGGAGAAGACTACTACAGTGTATGATGTCACTTGCGTTCAACAATATAAGGAAAATAAAAAGAGAATTTCAAAAAAATTGACTTTTTGAATAAAGTGTACATTTCTTCAACATGTTACTGACTTATGTTAGGGGTAATATTATTTCCCCTGACTTCTGAGAGAGAGAAGTTGAGTGTTCTTTTATTATGTGAGAAAAGTGAGAATATCTTGAATTTTCTTTATACTTTCTTTATGTAGTTGTACTCATATGACATCACAAGCTATAGTAGTCTTCTCATCCAGCCATGACTGAGCAGAAACTTCAAAAATTCATAACTTTTGAACGGATTGTCCGATTTTCCTCAAACTCTCATTGATGTGTTCCACTAATATTGCTGCATTTTCTCAACCCACATGTCTATGAAGGTGAACTTATCCTTTAAGCTTCAGAGTACTAATATTCACAGTTCAATACATGCAAGTATCAAGGAGGACTGATGGATTACTGTAAAAGTGGATATTTTTGCGCATCCAATTTTTTGCGCTCGATCTTCTGGACAAGAAGAGTTTCGCATGTTTTTAATTCCACAGAATCAAGACATCAACTACTGGAACATATAGCGAGCAAAAATCTTCACGTGCTTTTATTTTCGTGCTAGTGTCTGATTGCACAAAATGCATGAAACTTTCAACTCCTTGAAAATTTCCACTTTTACAGTATTCCCCCCAGAGTGAGTTCCTGTAAGAACTTGGCTACATGTACTAAGTATTACAATGTAGTAGCCTTAGCACCAAGCTCAATTCTTTTCAATGACAAGACAATCAATTTTACCTGTGAGCTCTCTCATTTTTTTTTGTTTGTTCTTGTTTTTTGTTTTGTTTTTTCAGTGGAAGCTGTCAAGGTATTGAAGGGGGAGGTGGAGGTCAAGCCACTGTCCACCTCTGTGTGCCTGGCATTCCGCAGCCAGCTGCGGGGTCAGACCACCAGCCTGGAAGTCCCTGAGGCCAGTCTGGACTTGGTGGACCTGAAGCTGGTACAGGCCCTCATGCCGTTCCAGAGGAAAGGAGTAGAGTGAGTCCTTATGGCTATGGTATAAAACTGTAAAAACAAAAATTTTTGTGAATTTTGCGAGGAGGCAGGATTTGAGAAAGTAGAATGCAGGCAAAAGTGTTTGTCTGCACAATGCATATCAATTGCAATTTGTGAAAGTTTCATGCAAAAAAGGCTGTCGGCTCCAATTCATGAAAGTTTCATGCCGTGTATGTTTCTGTTTTTTACAGCAGATAGTCGTGCAATATATTCTTTCAGTTTGCAGTGGAAAGCTAAATTTTCCCATTGTGATGACTGCTTGGTATATTAATCTATTATTTGTGTTGCTAAAGGGATTAAAGAATTTGAGTACACTTTTGTTTTTGTTTTTTGTTTTTTCTGGTGCTTCTGCAGTGTTGCTGTTTTTTTTTTTTAATGAATATTGCTGATGGAATTGAGTACATAATATGTTGAGTTCAAGGAAACATGACTACCCAGTAGTAGGAGGACGGGTTTAAACCTTGGGTAGTTAAGTTTGTGTATTGTGTATTGAAAAGTACACTTGTCATACCAAAACATATGCATGAACTGTACCGATACATTACAGTGTAGTTCATGAAAAAGAAACTAGAAACTTCAGCTTGCCATCTTGTATTACTTGTCATTTTGATGTAGGTCATAGATGGTTGGGTATATTTTTGGTTAGAAATGTTTGTTTGTTGTTGTTGTTGTTTTTTTTTTTTTGGGGGGGGGGTTCCTAGTGCTTAATTTGATTGAACAGAATGCATTCCATTTCAAACTTCTATACTTGTTATGTTTTCAACATTGAGCAAGTAAGCTCAGCAGATAATTGATTGAAATGAATTACAATGTACTACATCAAGAATTTAGTGCTCGCTAACATCGTGTGCTGTCAACTGATACTTGATTTAAATGTATAGTCATCAATTGATGTAATTGGAGAACTGATTGATGCAATTAGTCTGTTATATTTTATTCAACACTAATTCAAGTATGCAGGTGTCATTTTATTGTCTAATTACCATTGAGAACTGTACATGTTACATGTTTTCTCTACAAATGTCATCTATATAGTCCTAAAATGGATAAAATCTTTACTTCCCCAGCTTTGCCATCCATCGCAATGGTCGTGCCCTCATCGCCGATGAGATGGGTCTAGGGAAGACAATTCAAGCCATCTGTGTGGCGTGCCACTACCGCACAGAATGGCCCATGTTGGTGGTTACTCCCTCATCTATGAGATACTCATGGGCAGAGGTGAGCTTCACAAGTTATTAAACCAATATATCAATAATAATGTCCTGAAGAACATGCTATTGTAAAAAATACAGACACTAAATAGGGATAATACTTATTAGTTATTATAAATGGGGAGCTCCAACTAACTTGGGTCATGTTGCTAAATGCAACTTGTTTGCATGCAGCGAAGCAGAAAAGCAGAATTTTTTTTCAATCCCGTGTGGAAGAGCCACATTAATTTAAAGCAGCAAGTCTGTCTGTCTTTCAGGGAAATTTTTACCATTTGAAAATCGTAGACTGTTGTCATTTTAACACACCCTGTGCTGAACACCTTCCCCAATACAGGGAGACCATGTTACTTGTATAACTTGTATGACTTGTATGACTTGTAAATCGCCAATTTTCCCTTGTTGTAAGCGGTTCCTCATAAACGTACTGAAACAGAGACCAGCTAAATACACTAATGGAAAATCAGGACCACTGAATGTACTTAGTTAGTAATGTTACATTGTAAGTGAGCTCGTTCATAATTAGTTAAGAAGTTTCATTGTAGTCAGGTTTAGTTTGTGTGTTGTTTTCCAGGCATTTCTTAAATGGATTCCATCATTGGAGGAGCATGAAATCAACGTGGTCACCTCTGGGAAAGAGAGTGTGGCATGCGGACTAATCAACATCATCAGTTACGACATCATGTCCCGGCAGACGAAGGCACTGTTGGCCAAACGCTTCAAAGTCGTCATCATGGTAGGGCAAATCGTGAAAGCCAAGCAAATAATCAATAATGCAATTTCACGTTATGTATAAGTTTGAGTCGGATAGCTGGAATAAAATTCAGACAAACAGAATGATTCAAGTTTTATCAAATTTGAATGTGAAGTTAAGTAAGAGGCTTTTGAAATTATTGTTCTTGACAGGTACATGCAAGTTTGGAAAGGCTGCAATGTCATCACCTTGGAGCTTTCCAACTTGTTTTTACACAACTTGTCCTAGAAATTGTGATTTTCATTGATAATTTGCAACTGCTTCCTCCCCCCCCCCCCCCCTCCAAACAAAAAGTAATTGTGGCTATCTTGATGAAACCTCTACCATTCTGTTTTTCCAACTTTAGTCTATCAAGGCCACCTTGAACATGGTGTGGCATTGCCCTGTAAAGTTCACAAGTTAGAATGTAGTCCTTACAAGTGCAAAGTATGTAAATCATGAAGAGAACAGCATGTTTTAAGTGATTTTCTTTTTCCAGAAATTATATCAGACTGATAAAGCAAATTATGTGTTCAGGGACTTGTGTTCTTTAAAAAGCAATTGTCAGAAAGTGTCAGTTGTAGAGAAGGTTTAAGACTACTTCATTCATCATCTCAATTAGAATGAAAACACAAACTCTTCATATCAGTACAGCTGTGAATCAGTGATGAGCAGCAAACTTCAGTCGTGCATAGATTTGGTGGTAATGTCAGCCTTTTTCCATTTGTTTGTGTGTGTGTACATTTTCTCTTACAGGATGAATCCCATTTTCTCAAAAATTATAAGACGGCAAGAACAAAAGCAGCTCTCCCTCTTCTCAAAGTAAGTTCACTTTCACTTGTAAATGTTGTCATGTTGTGATAAGGCACTTGTATAGAAGCTTACTTGCTCCTTTTTACTTTTGGACCTTCTGAATTTGGTGATGCTTTATTATGTGATATTCAGTTATTAAATACATGTATCTATTGTTGCATTTTATTAGTGGCACAAATACACTTTCTCTTTAAACTCTGTAAAACTGGTTTATTGCTCACTGACAGAACTGCAGAAGGCCATAGACATTAGGCCTGCATAACATTTAATCTGCTACTCCCAAACCCAGAGAATAGATCTTGGAGGTTTCAATAGTGATAAAGGTATGTGATTGACACAGATGTCAAACCCTAATAGAATTGAAATGTTTTCAGAGGGTCACACATGTTAAGATGGCATTAGTATGTCCTCATGGTGATGATGTTATACTTATTGACATTAATGCTTGAGTAAATTACTGTAAATTATCATAGACAATAGAAGGTTGTAAATACCATGCTGTTTGATATGGTACCATATGACAAATATGGTTCAGTCACTTTGCGAAAAAAATGTAAATCCATTTCATTCTCATGTGCCACTTGTTGAAAGAAATTTATCTCCGCTTCAATTTGAGCAGGCGGCTTACAGGGTCATCCTGCTTTCTGGTACACCAGCCCTCTCTCGACCTGCTGAACTCTTCAACCAGGTCAACATCATCAACCCCAAACTCTTCCCCTCCTTCCATGAGTTTGCCGTCAGATACTGTGACGCCAAGCAGGTCAGAGCTAGTTTCCTTCTTTAATAGCACTTTGTTTACAGCTGAATGTGTATTTTACGTGCGCAGTATCCTCTTTGTGAGCCACATTCGCACACCTGACTCAGTCAACAGTTTGCCAACTTGGCACATTCTGCTTGAATGCATGACCCCGCACAAACTGATATGGTCTGAATAGTGTTATGCTGTATAGGTCATTTTTATATACAGTTGAACCTCTCTTATCCGGCCTCCCTTTATCCGGATCTCTCTATTATACGGACGCAATCTCGCCGTGATTTTTTAAAAAAAATAATTACAGGAGGAAAGGGGGATTCCCAACTCCTTGAGAACTCCTACACAAACACACATGAAGTGCATATACTTGATACATTTCTTGATAATTCTTTAGGTAAATCATCCCAAGAATTTATAAAAGAAAATGATTTCATTCTTGCAAGCACGAACCTTGGGGTCTGTTACTGAGTGTAACAATGAAAAGGTTGCAGTTTACACATTACTACATGTGGTACTACAATGGGCTACATCAGTACATGTGTATGTCTATGTACATGTATAAAGCATTGAGTCTCTCGTATCCGGCCAAATCCCTTATCCGGATAAGCCCCGGTCCCGACTTGTCCGGATACGAGAGGTTCAACTGTACTTCAAAATAGAGATTGAGATACTGGTAAATACAGTGTGTATTGCGAAGGCATACCAACCAACTTTGTGAATATACCTGATGCAAATGATTCCAGTTTTCTCCTGCTCTTCTTTCCTCTCATTCTCAGCTCCCGTGCTGTGAAATGTTCTTTCATATTTATCCTGATAAAACAAAAGAAACATACCTGATGCAGCGAGGAAATTTCAGTAGTCTTTGGGCAGCTTGTTATAACGTGGTTCCCTTGTACAATCACCTTCAATGAGTTCTGATACAGAAGACTGCAGGATTAACAGTACCCGAATGGCTACTTCATTGTTTTTCATTATATGAGGTGATAATCTGCAACACATTTGCACAAACCTTTTCCCCCCATTCCCTAACCATGCCCATTCCAGAACCACTGGGGCTGGGACTACTCCGGCTCCTCCAACCTCTCTGAGCTGCAGTTGCTCCTGGAGGAGAAGGTGATGGTGAGACGCCTCAAGAGGGACGTCCTCACCCAGCTCCCCTCCAAGATGAGGCAGGTGGTAAGTGCCAAGGGATCATCATACCCTCCCTCAAAGTCTATTACAAACCATCTGTTCATAAGGTTTACCTCTAGAATGTGTTCTCCATTCTTCTAGACTTTTAATGACATCTTATGCCCAGTTTGTCCCCCTACCCCCTTTTTTTTCCTTCTTCTTCTTTGTAATAGTTAAAGGTGAGAATAGTGATTTATACTTCAATTCTTTTTTTCTATTGCTTGTGTTTTGTTGAAAATTTTTCCTTCATCATATTATTTCTCTCATGTTTGTGAGATATCCAGTGAGCTGATATGTTTGATTTTTCCTCTGAGGAATTTATATTTTCATGATGTTCTTTTTGTGGCTAAGACAGAGCATTACTATGAATAATTTTTTTTTTTTTTTTTTTTTGGGGGGGGATATGTTGGTTTTTATGTTTTACCCCTTAACTTTCCCTTTAAAATGCCATATTTCTGTATATCTCTTGACCATTGTAGACCAGATTATTAAACAACAACAAAAAATGGTGTTAAGGTGATAGGATGTCCTTGAAGAGACCAAAAGTGTTACAAAATACACTTTAGGTACCATGGGAAACCATTTTTCATCCAAGATACAGAGGTAATCAGCTAGCAAGTGTTTGACAGCATTTAGAATCCGAGTCAAGACTATGTTAAAAACAAAGTGTGCTGGACATTAACCACTTTTTCTGTGTGTGCTGATGCAACAGGTAATGATGGACCCTGGTGTCGTCAAGACAGGCAGTATGTCACTCAAGAGTGCAGCCAAGGAGATGGAGAAGAAGAAGAGCGTAAGTATCATAAACTAGTTTTTGAAAGATGTGTATGTACAGTGTGTCCCTAAAAAAAGTAAACCCAACTTCAACAGCAAATTTTCAGAAATCTATAAAATATTTGCCCGTTATTTTTACATGGTTAGATAGTCCAATAAGTCCTCTATCCAATGATACCACGTAGGTTATGTAACTCTCATGCATGACTGAGCATGATTCAACTTAGTGAATGGGTGTGAAATCCTCACTGTGGCAAGTTATTTCTTGCTATTGTCATGCATTCAGGGCATATTCGAAGTTACATTTTTGTCGCATGTTAGGCCTATGATTACATAACAGCTTTAGCAAAGGTTGTTCCTGACACAGGCACACTTCACATGCTTTCCAAACATGGTACAGTTGACAATTGAGCAGAGAGTATTCCTGGTAACTCGATACCAGGAAACAAGAAGTTTCGTAGAAGTTCAAGAGGCTTTTCGGGTGCAGTTCCCCGACAGGCAGCCTCCAACAAAAAGAGCCATCTGGTACAATGTGAGAAAGTATGCTGATCACGGAACCAGTTTGAACAGGAATAAAGGACACTCTGGCCACAGACGAACTGGGAGGTCTGCTGAAAACATCCAAGTGGTGAGAGAGGCCATCCAAGCTAACCCACGCATAAGCACCAGGAGAAATGATACTGGAATTCCACGCACAACTTTTAACAGAATAGCAAGACTGGATTTGCATCTCCATCCATATCATGTTCATGTTCAGCACCAACTTCTACCAGCTGATTTTCCCAGACGACTTCAATTTTCACAATGGTTTGTGAACCAGTGCAGCCGAGATCAACAGTTCCTCCAGTTTTTTACCATCGGGGATGAAGCAACGTTTTCCATGGATGGAATGGTAAACGCCCACAATGAGCACGAGTATGCTGAACTCCATCATCCTCCGGGATATGCTTTTAATACGAACATGAGCAGGGAGAAAGTGAGTGTCTGGATTGGTCTTTGTGGCAATGGTTCATTGGTGGGACCTTACTTTTTTGAAGGCAACATCAATGGCAGGGCATACCTTGACATGCTGAACAATTTTATTGTGCCTGAGATGGAACAGATCTTCCCCCGACAACGACGTGGAGCATTCCGCAGGGCCTGGTGGGCTCAGGATGGAGCCCCAGCCCACAGACTTATTGCCGTGAGGAATCGTTTGACTGAACTCTTTGGCAATCGCATCATTGCTCTTCATTTCCCAGTTGAGTGGCCTGCACGTTCACCAGATCTGACACCATGCGATTTCTTTCTTTGGGGGTATCTTAAAGGAAAAGTGTTCCAAACCCCACCCGCCACAATTCAGGAGCTGAGGCAACGGATAACAGATGAAGTGAACCGATTACGACAAGATCAAGGAATGATCAGGCGTGCTGTCAGGGACATGAGGAGGCGTTGCGAGCTTTGCATCGAAAGGAATGGCGGTCATATCGAGGCTACACATCCTTAAGGTATGCTCGTAGGGAATCAGACATTTCCTATGTAATTTGATTGATGAACTTCCAATCAAAGTGCAATTCTAACTTGCCACAGTGATGATTTCACACCCATTCACTAAGTTGAATCATGCTCAGTCATGCATGAGAGTTACATGACCTACGTGGTATCATTGGACAGAGGACTTATTGGACTATCTAACCATAAAAAAATAATGTGTAAATATTTTATAGTTTTCTGAAAATTTGCCGTTGAAGTTGGGTTTACTTTTTTTAGAGACACCCTGTACAGTATCTCTAACGCCCATACGTAGTGCACAAGAATAGGCTGAAAGTCGTACAACTGTATGCCAAAGTAATGAGATCTGCATCATCTCATGTTTGTGATATTCAAACAGGATGAACTATTGTTACTGGGAATGATAGTAGTATTAACCCATTGAGGACAAGATCCCAAGTATACTCAGGCAGGTGTTTATGGGAAATGCGTGTTGCAGCAAAATCAGCCCATCCTCAATGGGTTAACCATGACTGAGTAAAAAATAATTTTGAGACAGAATTAAGACATCTGAAACAATGACTGCCTCAATTTCGTCTGCAGAAAGTTTTGTTGAAATAGAAATTAACTTTTTTTTTTTTTTGGTACTACAATATGTAGTACAATATTGCAGCGCAAAACAAGAGAAAAAAGAAACTGGAAATTCCATTGTTGCAAGATTTAATTCCTGCAATATATATTGCAGTTCAGTTTACAGTGATGAAAGCAGTACAGTAGTCATTATCACTTTTTGCTTGTGTATGTCATGTCTCCACTTTTTCATTGATCATACATTAACAACAACAGAAATCGGACCAACATGGCGCATTGCTGAAGTACTTCGGTGAGACTGGTGTGGCCAAAATTCCTGCGCTCAGGTAGGTACAGCTGTCGATTTGAGATGTTACAAGTCTACTACTCTTCCATCTTTTCACTGATTTTTATGTACTCATTATTTATCAGTCAATCCAATGTCATTGGACATGTGCGATTTCTCTTGGAAGGAACATCTGTGGGATATGGAGAGTCATAACATTAGGATGGCCAAGGATTTTTGTTTCAGTTCTGAAAACTGCAATATCCATGTACTGTATTTTATTTCTTTTGATATGTACGTAATAGACTCAGGCACATTAATTTTGACTTTATCTTGTTATGGAAACCATAGCCTTACTCTAAGACTTGTTCATGTATTTAATGTCTTACAATCGCTACTTCTGTAGTCTGAAAAACGCAAGTGTGTTTTGATGTTTGTTTTTAAATCACAGGACACACATATGCATTTCATGGCAATGGATCTGATGAATACGAAAAGAGACCTGTGGCATTAAAAAAATACTATGAAATCAAAGTTATTCATGGTAGCTACTACCAAGGCAACAGTTAAGAGTCATTACAAATTATTGGTCTTTGCCCGAGCAGTTGCTATAACACAGCATTTTGGGGTTGTTTTTGTTTTTGTTTTTGTTTTGTTTTTTCATGCGAGATAGATGGGACATATTTTGCTGTGAAAAGATATTTTGGTTTTTTTCTCTGGTATTGCCCCCATTAGGGAGTACAAAATTGTACATCATTGACCTGTTTTTTTTTGTTTTTGTTTTTGTTTTTTTCATGCGAGATAGATGGGACATATTTTGCTGTGAAAAGATGTTTTGGTTTTTTTCTCTCTGGTTATGCCCCCATTAGGGAGTACATCATTGACCTGGCGGAGTGCGGACACAAATTCCTTGTATTTGCTCACCACCAGGCGGTCCTAGATGCAATGACAGAAGCTCTCCAGAAGAAAGTAAGTGTAGTGTTGCTATGACAACAGGATCATCTGCTTCAAACGTGCCATCGAGATGCAAGATGTGAAGTTATTAGAGATGGTTAGAGGGTATTGTACAAACGATCCCTTGTTGTTTCCTTCTGTCCTGATCTAGAATTGGAATGAGCATCTTGGCACAAGCCGCACAATTTATGCTCCCTAAATACGGCTGTCAGTCAGTTAACACCTAATGCCTTCTCTCAGTTTTAAAAATGAAGATAAAAGCAGTCTGCCTTCTTATTTCAAGTCATTCTTTAATGTAATTACTTTATAGTAAAAGAAAAATAAAATTATCAGATGTAACAAGCACAGAGGCACTCTGGATCATTCACTTCTTTTTGTGTGCACGACTTTCCCCTCATCAGAATATCAAGTACATCAGAATAGACGGATCAACAACCTCACATCATCGGAAGGAGCTGGTTGACAAGTTTCAGTCTAATGATTCCTACTTGGTAAGACCTGCATACAAGATTTGTCATCTTCTTTTTGCATTCTGTCTTTCTTCAAGAACATTCCTGAACATTTTTTTTGTGTGCAAATTTTGGAATGTTACAAGAGAAGATCAGAATTTCCAAGATATTTCTCTTTTAATTGACTGGCGGAGAACTGTGTACACTCCGCCTTCTTAAAAGTACAGGAGACTTCTGTACCTGTCGTATGCTCGTGTCACTTATTAAATTGTGGGGTATGTTCATATTTTAGAAACTCACCTGTGTGTGCATAATTATTTTTTTGCAACATCAAAACAACCTTATGAATTGCAGCAAAACTTGATTTACCGTTTTTACAACCCTTTAGAGACTTCCAAGAATCTGGTCACACTACAGGTGTTGAATTGTACAATCCAGTAGAACACTGCTGCCTTTTCAATGTATTCTTTTTGTTGTATTAAAGGGAAGGTAAACCCAAAGAGCAATGTGGATTGAGTGAAAGCAGCAACATTAGTAGAACACATCAGTGAAAGTTTGAGAAAAATCGGACAATCAATGCAAAAGTTATGAATTTTTAAAGTTTTGGTGTTGGAACCGCTGGATGAGGAGACTACTAGAGAATATGACGTATGAGTGGACAACAATACAAAGAAAATATAAAGGATATTCAACAAAAATTCACTTTTCTAGAATTATGACAGAGCAGTGGACCAACCGCTTTCAGAAAGCAGGGGGAACGAGACATGAAACTCGTCACACTGACGAGTTAGGTGATACGCCTGGGGTCATCAGATGTCGGTCATCTGTGATCGACAAAGAAAAGAATGTGATATAGGCACCTTGAAGTTATATTGAGCATGCATGCAAAACGGTTTCTCTAACCACTCGGCCACGGGACATCCACGGAAACGGTAAGGCCGAAAAAAAAATGTATAGATATTACAGGGGGAAAAAGTCAATGCCCACTCAACAATTGTGGCCGCGTGAACATGTATTTCATTGCTAGAAGGAAATGCGGCCTTGTAACGACTGAGGTCGCTGTGCCATTTCTGGCAATTTCGGAAAAATACGTCCCGCAGACATAAAACCTATAATCGGCTGATTTTGATACCTTGCCTTTAATCACAATTTTCAGTGTGATGACGTCATCAAAGTACAAAACAATGACATGGACTTGAAAGACAATTGCTCAAAGTACAACACCTCCGTTGTCGTCATTACATACTATTTGACAGAGTCAGGATGCAACATTCTGCAGCAGTCGAAGCAATGTGGTCTCCAACACAAAACAGAGGGATATTGTGTGTGTGTGTGTGTGTGTGTGTATAGGTGCGTTTATATACAAACGTAATTTCTACATGGACGAATGTGTAATACACCATTGAAGAAAAAAAAGTAAAATAGCTAGGTATTTTGTTTCGTGATCTTGTGGGGTTCGAACCCGCACGAGTGCAACCTCACGTCTCTGAGACGGCGCCTTTAACCACTCGGCCATACGTCTCGACGAGAAAATATGAGGAACGTAAACTTATGTATGTGAAAGATGAATCAGGAATCAATTCGTCCACATTCCATTCTCATTTTCAGTTTTAAACTGCAAAATTGTCAACCTCATGAGAAGATTTCAAAGAACAAAATGCATGATTACTGCAGCTTATTGTCTCAGCTACAACATACTTAAATTTCAGAGGAAATGAAGCAAAATCAGCTGAGATAAAGGTGCTTAAACGTTGTCAAGTCAATGGATGGTTTTAAAAAAAATCACTTCCCATAGACATAACACGTAAACTTGTCCGATTTTGCATCTTTACTTTTAATCACAATTTAAAGTATGATAACGTCATCAAATTTCAAAACCATGACATGGACTTGAAAGGCAAATGTTAAAAGTACAACATATGTGAATTTGGGATAATATTGAGCTTAAACAACAGAGATACGAGCAAATGAATGTTAGAAACAGTACCTCAAAAAAATTAATTCCACTTTTTTGATTTCAGATGATGATATGATGACGTCATGATGTATTTCGGGAAATATTGATACTTGAAACGTTATTTCCAATTCATATGCTTTTGTAATATGCAATAAAAACATAGGGTCAACGGACTTTTTAAAGAGCTATTGCGAAATAAACAAAGACATGTTTTTCGCTATATTTCCACATAGACGCGCACACGAAATTTCAACTTTGACGCCAGCGCATTCCTTTGTTATAGGTCAACATCGATCGGAAATCAGTGGATATTGTTACTCAAAGTATCAGGAATCCAAATCAGTCAAAAAAATTGCATTTTCATGTTGGTTACGCCCTCTGCGCGCGAAATTGCGCGGACGGACGCGCACGCGAGAAAATGTTTGAAACGCTTAAAATTGTCTGAAACTTCGAGATTTCCCATTGGGAAGTCGTTTTGAGCCTTTTAAAATTTTGACGCGCGCGAACGCGCGCGTAATGAAGACCTGGGTAACTAGCGTTAAAAAGTAAGATAGAGCGTGACCTGAACTTTATGTCCACCGAAAATGACGCAGAAATTACATCTAGTTATGAAGTTATGATCGATCATGTGACAAGGTCCGAAAATCACAAAATGGCGCCTAAATGACGTCATAGATATGTTACTGTCATGAAAACCTTATTGTGGCTAGATATTGTTATGAGACATGTTGACTGAAAATGTCATGTCATTCCGTAATGTCATTGTTGAGATATTGACGACACAAAATTGTCCAGAAAGAAAGAAGAATAAAAAAAAATAAAGAGAGATTTTGACAATCACAATAGGTGATACGCTGATAGCGTATCACCTAATAATTGCTACCCTTAACATATGTCAATATCAAGTTGATGGAAGTTGTAATTTTCATGAAAAATGGATTTTTGTAGTATTTTCTTTATATTTTCTTGATATTGTAGTCCACTCATACGTCATAACCTCTAGTAGTCTCCTCATCCAGCGGTTCCAACACCAAAACTTTAAAAATTCATAACTTTTGCATCGATTGTCCGATTTTCTTCAAACTTTCACTGATGTGTTCTACTAATGTTGCTGCTTTCACTCAATCCACATTGTTCTTGGGGTTTATCTTCTCTTTAACTTTACAGTAGATGTGATGACAGCCCTTTCGTAATTACCATAATACTAGTAGTTACTAAATGTAGGGAAAAAGTATATGCAAATATGTATATTTGGGACCTAGCAAAAAGAAGAAAGAGAGCCACACGATTTCCAGCAAATTGTTGAGCACATTATACTGAACTCATTTCTGATTGAGGCCCTTCCAGTAATCAAGCTTTTGAAATCACATTTATGGCCTTAATATCGTAATAATTGAAAGTTGAGGTAATGTGTAAATCTGTTTAACATGAAATGAATGACACACTCAGAGTGATGTGTGCATATCATTTTTTTTTGAATGGCAGGTAGCAGTCCTTTCCATCACAGCATGCAATGCTGGCATCACCCTGACATCAGCATCAACTGTCCTCTTTGCTGAGCTCTTCTGGAATCCAGGGGTGAGTCGATGTTTTGGCAGACCTTCCACACACTACAGTACATAACAATTTTTTGCAACTTTTTTTTTTTTTTTTTTTTTGGTCCAGGTTCATTGTGCATCACAATTGACACAGTATGATAAGTAGTAGTAGTGGTAGTAGTAGTAGTAGTAGTAGTAGTAGTAGTAGTAGTAGTAGTAGTAGTAGTAGTAGTAGTAGTAGTAGTAGTAGTAGTAGTAGTAGTAGTAGTAGTAGTAGTAGTAGTAGTAGTAGTAGTAGCAGTAGCAGTAGTAGTAGTTGTAGCAGTAGTAGCAGTAGTAGCAGTAGTAGTAGTAGTAGTAGTTGTAGTAGTAGTAGCAGTAGTAGCAGTAGTAGTAGTAGTAGTAGTAGTAGTAGTAGCAGTAGTAGTAGTAGTACAATGTAGTAGTAGTAGCAGTAGTAGCAGTAGTAGTAGTAGTAGTTGTTGTTGTTGTTGTTGTTGTTGTTGTTGTTGTTGTTCATTTTTTTTTAATCAATGTAGGGAGGGAAGGAATATGCCTACTGTACAGACAATACTATCTTGCAGATTATTTTTCAGCCTTCTTGATGCCTAGACACTGACAGACACTATTTGTGGTATTTCATCGCTTGAGGTAAACTAGGGTACAGCAGACTTTACCCCTAGTGTCCAGATTTTGTGGGGAAAAAAAGAAATTAAAAGTCATAATTTTGGTCTTTGAAGATATTTTTCATGTCGACCGTGGCTTGCCTCTTCAAGCACAATACTAAGACCGATCAGTAAAGCAAAGGGGAATTTAGATTCTTGCAAGGACTGTGGCTGTGACATAGTTTTGTTTTGAACACTACCTACTTCTGATCAACTTATTTTGCCCAGATCTTGGTTCAAGCAGAGGACAGAGTTCACCGCATCGGTCAGCAGGACTCAGTCACTGTCCGGTACCTCATCGCCAAGGGCACAGCTGATGACTACATATGGTCAGTGAGCAAGTTACATATTGTAAAGTATTCTCATCAGGACTTACTGTATGTATGGCATATGATGGACTGTTGACCCTTCATGTGCCAAGGCACTTAGTAGAACTTGCCCCAACTTCTACATCAGCATTCAGTAATCCTGCCACCCTTTTGCCTTGTTGTAAAGGCTTGCCAGCCCATTCCGGTAAAGCAAATCCAACTGGACCCCATGGAAGACCAGCTTAACGTTGCTGAATATGGGCTATCCAGCCATCTTCTCAGATGGAAAATGAACAAACAAACAAACATGAACAAACAAACAGTTTGCCTCAATCTAATGTTAAAGTAGGATATAGTGACACAATAGGGATAGGTGGTGTAGGTCATCTCTATTCATGGGCAATTAGTTTTACAGACAACTGAGCCAAGTGGCAAACAAAGAACAGTAAAGGTTAAACAAGAAGTAAAGAATGGTATTAAAGAGAGAATTTAAAGTGGAAACTGTACACTTACATCTTTAACCCTATTCTAACTGGGCTATTTGAGACCAAGTTTTTACTGAGGGGGGGTCAGTTTGACCCCCCCTTCAGATCTCGGCCGCTGATCGCGCGATCGCCGCAAAATTTTGCCTGAAGATAGAGCTGGATGTCAACTACAAGATTACATGGTCATACAATAGAAAAATATTGCCTTTCTATTTTTAATAAATTAATTATGCAAATTTGTGCATGAAATCATATTTTCACCTATAACTCCATTAAAAAGACTGGAGGATTGCTAAATTTTTGTGTCAGAATTCCTCAAGACACATCAAACAATTTTTGTGTAAAAAAATAGCACAATCAAAATCAATTTCTTTTGTTTTCTATTGTTTTGTTAATTTCTTATGTATTTTATTGTTTTTTCGACCTTTTGTTTTCTATTGTTTTTTTGCCAAAATTTGTTGCAGGCACTTTTTCAGGCTTATCTACACTAGAATTGATTAATTTCAATGGTTAAAAGTTGAAATAATCTTATTCATATCAATTTAACCAAAAAACACAATTTGCATTGGATTTGCACACGATATCATGAATTTGAGCTGTTTTGGGGTTGACATGCATATGCAAAACATTACGTAACTTCAGAATGGTGTCCCCGGACGTCGCAAATTTGGTCTCAAAATATGCGGGAGACTTCAATGAAAAAAGTCGTGAAACGACGTGGCAAAATCTTTGCGCGTTGCGAAATCGTGGCGCGAAACGTCGAGGGGGGGGTCAATTTGACCCCCCCCCCCCCCCCAGTTAGAATAGGGTTAAAATCTTTGTTCTTTTGCATTATAAGCTGCACAATATTTTCAGTTATAGATAATGATGAGACAATTTCCTGTGAGTTATAATAAATCATTTGTCCACTGATATGTCTACACTTTTCTGATGAGCAATTGCAGTCCAATTTAGGTTTGATACTATGTGTAAAATTGTGCCCCTCATACAGAAGCTTTTCATACTGATTTTTCCTTCAGAAATATTTTTTTATTTAATAATAAATTATTGTTCATATTCACTTTATGTCCACTGAGTTCGTATATTGGTACATTGTAAATGTGAACACATATCTATGTGTCTTCTTAAAGGGGAAGGCTAGTACCTGATCAGTGGGAATCAGTGCGAATGCTGGGGGATGATTGTTCCAATCCTTGTGGGATTCATTTAAGAGTACATTATATATCTACTGTTGTGTGAAAATCATTTGCTTCAGAACGGTCTCATATTCAAGTAATGTGCAGATTAATGCCCCGTCACTGACCAGGGACGCTTACCTGGAAAGATTAAACTGCACATTACTTGAATACGAGACCATTCTGAAGCAAATAGTTTTCACACAACAATAGATATGATAATGTACTCTTGAATGAATCCCATAAGGATTGGAACAATCATCTCCCAGCATTTTCACTGATTCCCACTGATCAGTTACTAGCCTTCCCCTTTAAGTTATCGTGAACAGAAGACTTTTGTAGATAAATAGCAACGATTACTGCATAGGGTATATGTTTAGCCAGTCTAATTTTTTGCGATTCGCGACTTCCTGACGATTTCGCCAGTGGTTAAATTTGTGATCCTGGAGTACAGTATCAATGGAGAAATGTATGCATGCACATCACATTCATGTCGGGATCAGAGTCAATATAAAAAATATATGCAGTAATCTCCTACACAGTCTTTATTATTTGCAGTAAAGTTCCTTGGCGGTATATCTTTGCAAACAAATCATTTGTTCAAACAATCTATTATAAGGAGAAGGGTGAAGTCAATGACATTGTTTTAAAGCTCACTTCTGGCATTCTCTTGCTTTTTAATCTGTATTGTTACAAAATTGTGGCCAAGCATGATTACGTTTCCCAGAGTGAGCCATTATTCTTCTATCAAGAGACTCCACTAAGATCAGAGGTTCGTTCCAGTAGTGAAATAAAAGATAAGATAATCAGTGTAGTTTTCCTATAAAAAAAAAAAGAAGTACAAAGGGGAGATCATGATAAAGATTTAATCTTGACAGCAGATATAAATTTTGACATAAAGGTTCTGTGTTCCTTCATTTTTTTTCCAGGCCTCTGGTCCAGAAGAAACTATCAACACTCAGCAAGGCTGGTCTGTCAAGGGATGACTTCAAGGAAGCCGACACCACAGAATTCAAGGTGTGTTCCCCAGTGACAGTGAAGATTTCCATCTAACCTGTCGCAGTACAAATGGTTATCAGATATTTTTTAGGTGGTGCAACTCGGGTTTCTTTTTATGCCTCCGCCACGAAGTGGTGCCGGAGGCATTATGTTTTCGGGTTGTCCGTCCGTCCGTCCGTCCGTCCGTCCGTCCTTCCGTCCGTCCGTCCGTCCGTAATGAATTTTGTGGACAAGGTAACTATCAAAACCTGTTGAGGTATCCTAATGAAACTTGGCATGTATGTGTATTAGGGGGTGAAGTTGTGCCTATCAACTTTTGGGTGCACATGCTCAAGGTCAAAGGTCAAAAGGTCAAGGTCAAATACATAAAATTTCACTATTTCCACCATATCTATTGAATGCCTGAAGATATTTTCTTGAAACCTAGTGTATACATGTATTACCCAATTAAGATTCTCTGGTGAAAGTTTGGGTCATGAGGTCAAAGGTCAAAGGTCAAAAGGTCAGGGTCAAATACATAAAATTTCACTATTTCCACCATATCTATTGAATGCCTGAAGATATTTTCTTGAAACTTAGTGTATACATGTATTACCCAATTAAGATTCTCTGGTGAAGGTTTGGGTCGTGAGGTCAAAGGTCAAAGGTCAAAAGGTCAGGGTCAAATACATAAAATATCACTATTTCCACCATATCTATTGAATGCCTGAAGATATTTTCTTGAAACTTAGTGTACACATGTATTACCCAATGAAGATTCTCTGGTGAAAGTTTAGGTCATGAGGTCAAAGGTCAAAGGTCAAAAGGTCAAGTAAAAATATTAAAACTTCTTTTTTTTCTCCGAACCTTGGAAAATTGTTCAAGGTATCTTCATGGAACATAGTATATACATGTACTGACTGGAATTGATTGTATCTAGAGAATGTAGGGTTCATGGGGTCAAAGGTCAGGGGTCAAAGGTCAAGTGCAACACTTCAAAATTTTACTATTTCCCTCATATTTATGCAATGCCAGCAGGGTTATATTTTTTTTTTGCACTTGGTGTATGCATGTGTAACCTAATAGAAATTCTCTGGAAAGTTTTTTTTTCTTCTTTTTTTTGCCTCAAAGGTCAAAAGGTCAAAGATCAAGTGAAAGTGCTGAACTAACTTTTTCCTCCATATCTCGGAAGTGGTTCAAGTTATCTTGAAACTTAGTACATATTATGCATGTTCTACCTGAAAGTGATTATCTTATGAATTTTAGGGTCAAGGGCCAGATGAAAATGGTAACAATTTACTATTCAATTCAGAAATTCACACCAATTCTCCACACCTGTACCTTGAAAATTACTCAATGCCTAAATGTATGAATGGGTCAAAGTCAACTTAAAGTCCTTAAATCCCTAGATACATGCTCTCCTATTCATCCAATTAAACCTAGGTCAAGGAAGGTGAACATTCAACACATTTGTGAGAAATTTGTTATTTCAATATTTTGCCAATTTTGTGAAAATGTAGTCACACATTGTCCACATGTACTATCTAGACCTATTGGGAAAATCATGTATTATGGCGGAGGCATACCAGTCGCCAAAGCGACATTTCTAGTTTGTATGTGTGTGCATTGACTTGTTATGTGCAAATAAAGAGCAAGCAAAAACATATTTTACTGTGCAAGAATTTCTCAACAGTCCTTGCAGTAATGCAAGGACTGTGGAGAAATTAGTTAGGTTAGTTTTGTTTCGGATTAGTTAGGTTAGTTATAGGTCTTTTTGACTTAGTTTCTTTGTTTCATCCATTTTCAGTGTGTATCAGTCAATCGATCATATAATTTCTTGTATTACGTATGGGGGGAATGCACCCTACAAGCTCAGCTTTTTACCATTCCTCCCCATTTCAAACATTTTCGTATACTTACAATTTTTCTGTAAACTTATCCTTTATTTTGTATTATGATGAAATCTATGTATTCAATTTCTGTAATATATTTATATGTTTCTGTTGGAAATGAAAAATAAATGAATGAATGAATGAAAATGAATGAATGCAGTCCAAGTCCTTCAGAATACAATACTGTTGATTTCATGACTTGGGTCAAGCCTGAGTATATATGCCCATGTTTCTGGCGCAAGGGGGGTTCATGGCTACTACCAAAACACTGAATGATTAATTCTCATTTACTTTAGTAATGAAGAGCAATTCTTTTCCTATGATGCCGCTGGCCCAAAGGAGTAGATTGTGATAGGACACTCTCCCCGTTGTGGCCATCAATAGTACTGTCTCAGGATTCTGCTCCTTTGCTTTAAATGTTATGCGATACTTCATCAGTGTAGCAGAAGGATTTTAATGCCGCGTGACCTTGTTTGACGTTGATACCTTTTGCCTCGTGGGTGAACAATCTGAGTGTTTGCAGATTAGTTATGAAGTAAAGGTGGTTTATATGAAGATGTAACTGTGTTCACACTTTTGCTATTCTCTGTACACAGGATCCCAGACAGCGAAGCATCCTGTCCTTTTTTGAGCAGTCATTTTTTGAAGATGACGAGTTGTCGCAGGAGGAACTCGACATCCTCGACGCAGCTGAGTCAACGGGTTGTGGTAGCGTTGCGGCAAGCAACTCTTCAAGTGAAGCAAGTGAGGCCGAGACGACAAAATGCAGCACCGCCACCGCTAACCACTCAGCGACCACAGTTGGCAAACCATTGCAACCCTCCTCTGCCAACATGAGCCTCTTCAACTCGTATAGTAGCAAGAATGCAGGATCTCTTGCACCACCCGTGAAAAAAGCAAGGATGACGTAAGGAGGGCTTCTAGTGGATTTAAAACTCTATGTGCTCTATGAACATAATAATCCCTGTGTATTTTGTCAACAGGTGCCATTGTTCAGATGAAAAGGATTGAATGTTTACTGCATTGACAAGGAAACAATGTTATATTCATCCGTCCATTTTTTTTTTTTTTGGGGGGGGGGGGGTAGTCCCGCATGGGCATATTTATGTGTGCTTTTGCTTTCAGATTGAGTAGGCATAAACCACCAAAGAGAACTTGGTGTCTACAAATTATCTGATTGAAAGGTTATTGAGTTGTCTAGGTCACATGGGTCATAACGGGCTACAGTTCACAACATTGTGCTGTAATCATAAAATTTGAATTCATGATATACCATATCTGGCATTTTTCTGCCAGGAAAAGAAGAAGGAGTTTTACCAGCATACAATTTCTGCACATTATCCATTTCAGAAATATTTTGAGTTTTTGTGAGCCAAGTGTCGTGATTAACCCTAAAGGGGCCGGGCTTTTTTGGCTATGCTCAGACCGGGGGGGGTGATGGATCTCCCCCCCCCCCCCCCCCCCCCCCCCGGTGCGATCGCGATGAAATTCTGCATGCGTGAGACCCGCGTCATAATCTACAAGATTGTGTCATAACATTTTTTGAAACAATCAATTTCTAATTTTAATTAATTAATTATGCAAATTAAGCTCAAGGTGATATTTTAGCCTAATTAAAAGCATTGAAAGTCTAATTTTTGATCTGTAAATCTGTTTTAGCATATTCAACAATTGTACATCACAAAAACTTCCAAGACTCATTTCAATTCTTATGTATTTTATTGTTTTCAGAATTTCTCATGTATTTCTTTGTTTTTCAACTTTTGTTTTTTCATTGGAAATTGTCACTGACCACTTTTCTACCATAATTAGCACAAAATTAATCAATGAAAGTGATTAATTGTAAAAATAATCAGGTTTTTATGCCTTTCATGACAGAGCACTGTATGACAGAGCACTGTTTTCCATAGGAAATGTACACAAAATCACAAAATTGTGCCCGTTTTGGAGCGACATTCCGCTACAAAAATGGGCGTGGCTTCGCAAAAGTATGAGCGGACGTTGCAAATTTGGTCTCAAAAGTTGCGCGAGACTTGAACGAAGAAAGTCAAGAAGCCTCGCGATGAGGCCTTCTCGTGTTACAGAATTATAGCGCGAAACGTCAAGGGGGGGGGGCAGATTCCGCCCCCCCCCCCCCCCCCCCCCGGCCCTTTTAGGGTTAAAAAACCTAGTCAATTTCCCACTAAATCTACAATGCGTGATATAAACAGTACTTAGAGAAAATTTGTTTGGCTGTATTCAGTGCCATTTCTTCAAATAATGTGATCTCTAATTAGTAAGACATGAATACTTCCAGCTAATTGTCAGCCCCAAGTACAGTTTGAAATTTGTTTTTGATAGGTTAATAGAGCTACCAACTTTACCAATTTAAGCAGGAATACAAAGGTGGGGTAGAATTTGTGTAGAAAATTTGTGTAATTTCGTAAACCGATTACAAAATTTTTACCTTACTGTCAGATACAATGTACCAGTATCATACTATCAAGCAATGTCAGAGATACAGACTGTACCAAAATTTACTTTTTTGCAGCATTTTAATTTGTACTGTTTATTGCCAAAAAAATACTTCAGGTTTAATGGAAAATACAATTTTCCCTAATTGTATATCTACACATGTCTCATACAAGAGAGGTAAAAATACTTTTTTTTTTTTCCAACCAGAAATACATGTATGCCTTTTCATCCCTCTAAATACTGCAGAGTGATTCACAAATTTGGTATCCCTGCAGTGTTCATCACAGCTGCTGCTACATTCATATACGCTACAGGCTGTAATTGCCTTTGTTAACATACACACCACTCGATAAATGTCTTGTATTTGGCCCTTTCTCAAAAAGCATGTGCATTTTCATTTTTATATTAGTCGATGCATACTTTGGAGCAGTTTGTTGTAAACAGGAGTTGCTCTCTTACACTTTTCAAGAAGCCTTTTGTGACATCCCAAATTCTACACAACTCCCGGGACATATACTAATGGTAATAGGTGTACATGTCATGAGTAAGATAGTGGGTGGAACGGATGGCTGTGAGGAGAGGTGGAGGCCATCATAACGTGTCTGATTTTGGAAACCGTGCCAGAAAGGAAGTCATGGAAAGCAGCAATTTAGTCATGGAAAAGTCATGGAAAAGTCATGGAATTCTGTTTTCAAATTTCTGTGGGAACCCTGATTTAGAAACAAAACGGAAATTCTAGAAGCATTCTCAGCTCTCTGAGATGCTCAGAGTGTGCCGTGTACAGTTCCATTCATTTTGACCTCCCCGGGGTTTGTGATGTATTTTTGGACTAACGCTGATTGGTCAATTCCCTTAAACCTTTAACTGTTCATTTTGATTCTGTTAAATTCATATTCTCTACTATCTAAGCATAATTTGAATAATTATAATCAATACTATAAAAAAAAATTATTTTAATAATCTACGATCTTATTTTGGACAAAAACGTGCCAATAATCAAATAAATTAGTCTTAATTTTAAACGAGCTTACCCAAGCCGAAATATCCGAAATATCGCCATTACGAACGCGTACGTGTTCGCTGTTCATTAAAATTAATTTATAATTTTTGAAGAAAAAAAATTTTTCGTGCAATAACATTCATTAAAATATTTGTATATATATATATATATATATATCTTTGCATTAAATTTTTAAAGATTGAAAATTAAATGTATAAAAAAAAAATATTTAAGTTTACTTTGTTTTAATACAGCGTTGCATATACAGCAACTCATTCCCCAGCTTGCAGCATCTTTTGCATGAACGTCGCACACAACGTGTATAAACGTACCGTAGTTATGGGTAAACTCGGTCTAGCGGGTAAAGTCGGCCCCCAGTGCGCACAGTACAACTACTTGTAATGCGCGCGCTGGGGGCCGACTTTACCCGCTAGGCCGAGTTTACCCATAACTACGGTAAATAGACGCTGTATCGTATACCCGAATTCGTGCATGCATGTGAGCGCTGAAGCTGAGCTGAGTAGCTAATGTACGCTGCACTGTCGATACTGTCACTCTTTATACACCAGAGTCTACATGTAATTTTATTTTCGAATTCATCGTGAACTATAACTATTTCACTAATTGAGAACTTGAATGTTTGCTGTTGTTAGACTGTACTCTGTATTAGTTAGCATGGATCAGGCTGAAGGACAAGGGATAGAACCATACAATGTACATCTTCGAGCCGACCTGAGAAAATAACTCTCATTACTAAATAGATCTATTTGAAATAACAATTTCTAGTCATTTGTGAGTTGAACAAGAATTCTATTTAATCTGTAAATTAACCAAAGATAGAGCTTAATTTTTTCCATATGATGTTAATGTCAAATGTAGATCTATCAAAGGATATCAATTTACAGTAGGTATGCCTGAAGTTGAAGCTGGATGTAGACACCTAATCTAGCCAATGCCATGGTGTACTAATCATTGGACCGGGTCAGGTGATGAGTTCAACACGCCACACCCGCGCAAAACAAAGAAACAAAGGGGTGTGGTATGCATGAGCTTGTGGCTGATACTGCTGCTGCAACGAGGCTGTGCGACATGGAGGTTTATACGAAAATTTCCATGTACTTGAATGTCAATATCATAATGGAATACAACAACGTTTCATTCTTCACGGAAATCTTGCATTTTAATGCCTCTGCCAACGAAGTGGCACATTTGTGGTAAACCTGTCATTTTAATATTTTGCCAATTGTGTGAAACTGTCATCACACATTGTCAAGACATTGTACTATAGACCTATTAGGAGAACCATGTATTATGGCGGAGGCATACCAGTCGCCGTAGCGACATTCTAGTTTTTAATGTTGGCATACTATTTTAGAATTTGGGGGACCTGTAAACATTCAGTGTCAAACTTTTTCACGCCTGTCATTCGTAAAAAAAGGCTGCAGCTCCAGCTAGCTGCATATTTCATGCGTAACGTAACAAGCCTGCATGTGTTGTGTATTATAGTAACACGCGCGCGCGAGCAGAAGCAACAACGAAAACCTACAAAACAGACATGATTATTCATCAAAATTCATGACAAAATAAGTAAATAAAAAGAAACCTGTCTCTTATAAGCTCTCGGTAATCTTTTCTCGGTTCCAGCCCTCACTTTTGACGGCGGCCTTAAGGAGAAGATAGAAAGCACGGCGCCTTCTTTCAGGATTTTCCGAGGCTTTGTCCCCATGAGCCGAGCCCGCATGTCATCCTCGAAGTCGTCGGCAAGAAAGTGGTCGCTGCAAACGACATTGTTTCTGTCGAATTTATATGTACTTGACCCGAAATGTTCAACTTTAAGTGCAGCCAACCACCTCCGACACAATTCTGGCTCCTCCACAGGATCGGGGATGGGATGAAAACTTCTCACTGGAGATTTCCCACTCTGGTTGGAGCACCCGTATGCCTGGCAAAGCACTATAGTTAAACGTGGGAGCTGCATACTGCAGCTGCGCTGGGGTTTGTTTATGTCCACAAAAATGTCACAACTACGCAGGGGGTCTCACCGGAAAGTGTAAACATGGCTGACCCCACTGTAGCAGACGACACAACGAATGTGCATTTTGCCAGGTTCTTTATGAGTTGATAAAGGGCTATTCAGATGGCCAATTTGGGTGATCTATGCATCAAATTAAAGCTACAGGTGCCCTTAACACAGTTACGAACTTGAAAACCCATCGTTTTGGTTTCCTTTGAGTCTATCGACACAAATCCAATCCCCCGGTTGAAGTAGGGGGAGGATGGTCAGCAGTGTTTCCATACGGAAGGGAGAGGTGTAGACAAAGTATTTGATTCTCTTTAGGTTCAGGATCATTCGGAAGTCGCCCGAGCACTTGGGGACGAGGAATATTAGTGATATGGAGAGGTGCGGATGATCTGTGATCTTCTCCACGGACTGCCCCTGTGGCCAGCAGGGAGGGGATTTCCTGGGCAAGGACCTGAAGCTCTGCAGGCCTGAGAAGGGGGGGGGGGGAGGGTAAACAGATGGTGCCATTGGGTAGGGGGTGGATCAAATCCACAGAGGAGAAAATCCACTTTTATTTTGGCATCTATGAACGCCGGCGAGCGGATGAGTTCTTGCACAGTTGGAGCAGGAAGAGACTGAGTAGACAATTTAGGTTCTGGTGATAAGAGCCAGTGCATTGCTGTGAACTGTGCACAACCTTTCAGTCACTTGCTAAGCCAGTCACGATCATGGTCTCTTACATCTCTTGTCAGGGGATTGTAGTCTACAGAACAGGGCGGGTACATCGTCTCAACTGAAGTTACTTTTCCTGTTGGCTTGAGCTGATGCCATTTGCACTCAACATCGGTCCTACTGATGTTGTGAATACCAAATATGACAAGTGCGGCAGTATGACTGCCCTTGTAGTCACCTTGTGGACATTCACAGGTAGAACCTTTGATGTCTTTTTCATCCCCATACACCTGATAGGCCATCAGTTAAGGCTGAAAAAGAGGCTTTAAAATGAGTTTTGTTCCAGCAACACTGGTAGTACTTTCTGAATACGAAAATGTGGATGTTTTCTTTCTTTCTTTCTCTTTTTCTTTTTTGGCACAGTACTATGGGATAAACAAATTTTAAATTTCAGTCATTTTTTGTAAAAATACACTTTTGGGACATTTTCATTATTAGAAGAATCTAAATATTCAGAATCTAACCCTGATAAAATCATGATGGTGGGCAGAAATGTTCGCTACAGGGTGAACTGCATCGAGTACCACATATTGAGGCAAAGAGTCAAAACAATTTATTGCATGTGCAATGTCTTTCAAAATACGGAATAAAAATGTTGTGAAGCCATTTCATCATGGACGAGTAAGATGACAATGTATTAATTCTTGAATATTAATCACATTGACCCAAGCACCGATGCATACACATTCTGTTGTTTCTGAACTTTGCACTGAGGTTTCTTGGTGTACATAGACCATATCTTGTCAAAAGAAGTAGAAGACAATTTGTGTTACAAATTTCGCTACTTTGTATAAAACGAGAATATGAAGAATTTGATCAAGTTTGCCTTGGCGAGTGATGTGCAGGTCGACTCTATTGCAAATGATGCATTTCACAGGCAGCACAGCAGAACTTGAAGAGCTTCCAGAAGAAAATCTGGATCTTGACTCTGAGCTGCTTTGGGGATGAAAAAGATGCTTCTGATGGACCCGGCTCCTCCTTCAGCTTTCGTTTCCTAGCAAGATTCAGGCGTTTACTATCTATAAACCTCCTGTAGCATGTTTCATGGAATCCCATACATGTGTAATACACTTTTCACTGTGATGCAACGGTTTCCAAATGTCACAAGTTTTGGTGACGTCAATCCAAAATGCCCTAAAGTTTACAAGAATACCATTTGGGCAGTTTTCGTAGCCAAGCAAATGGCTAAGACAAATTGCTTTAGACTTAAGCAAAATGTCTTGGAAGTTTCTAGACTCATATATTTTCTTATTGATTCTATCCAAAGTCACATTTGTTGTACCATTGAATTGGTCAAACCTTCACATTTTCTAACTTGATCAGGTCCTCACTTCACATGTGACCAACATCATTGACATACATGTCACATAGCTCAGCCTCATTTTTTACAGCCACGCATCCCAGTAAAAAACTCAACCTGCTTTGGATTTTCTCTGGAAATCCTCCACAGCAAACGAACTTACTGCTTTGTTGCTGCTTTTACTAACACTCGCTGAAGACAACATGATCGACAATGATGTGTCAATAGCCTCTGTTGCCTTACTTATGTCACGTGCCACTGTACTCTACACTTTCACGATGTGCATGTGGAGCCAAAGACATAGAATTGTCTACTATAACTGATGCTCAAGATACATTTAATGCTCAAAGAACCCAAACATGTGTTGCTATTGCATTGTTGTTTAGTTCATTGGCATTATAGCTCAGTGGTGGTGGTGACTATTGCTCCATTAGTGTTTACCAGGTACTGTAGCTACAAATCCTGCAGAGCCAGTTGATACAGAGATCTTCTTCCTGCTCGATGTTAGACGTACAGCTTTTAGCGCTTTCATCTTTCTTTGGGCTTCTCCTGTAGAGAAGAGCAAAGTGGCACCCAGTGTTCAACGAGCTTGTTTAGGTGCTGACCAAGTGACAACCATCTTGTTGCAGCACGCTTCAAAATCTTACGTGTTAGGGTCATTACTTGTGTAGTTCTTGCACAGGACGTCTCATGTACATAGTTCTTGCAGTGTTTACACTCCTTTGATATGTGAAGTGCTTTTGTCCAAGTAGTACCAGATATCAACCAGCAAGTCAGCCAGTGCAACTGGCAAGGCCTGAGCTGCTCTCTTGGCTGTGTTATGGATCATATGACATGGGCATCCCGTTACATAAATCAAGCCCTGTTTGCCCTTCCAGGTAGCTCTGAATCCTTAGACCTGGACTTATTGACCGGATTACCTGCTCCGTCACCTCTTCTTCTGTGAACTCTTTTCGCAGCCCACTGTCAATCTGTCGAGCCAGGCTGGAGAAGGACAGATGATTCTTCAGCTGGGGCCTGCCAATATTTCCCATGATATGAAACTCCCAGCATAGGGACAGGCTACCATGTTAAAAAGGGCATTGAGCATCATCCACTTTGGGTTGTGGTGGTTCTGTGGTCTCCTGAGGTTGGCTGGTTGGTTGTGGTTCAAGCTTGTAATTGAGACTCTGCCCATTCATCTTCTTAATCAGTACCTCCTTTACCCTATATATCCAACAATGCCTTATACTGTGCTGGGGCAGATTCTGGTGATCCTCACCAGCTTTCACTGACACCAGCTGAAACAGAAGTTTAGATCTCCAAATTATGCTAGCAGTACTGAAGAAGTTTGAAAGTGTGGTAGAGACTTACATTTGTAGAAGTGTAAGTCTACTTTTGTACCTGTCTGAAAGTACAATGTTGGTAAAATCTGAGCCTTGTAGAATTGGTTGTCAATGTCCACCCCCTCTCTGCGATCAACACCAGCGACACCCTCTCCTTCACCTTCGGTTTACTTCTGGACCCATCTTGTCCAATACAGTTTGTTTGGCCAGTGTGTTGCCTGACACCAATCGCTGATGTTTGGTCTTTCAAAGATCTGCAAAGCTTGTCTTACCTTTTAATTGCCCAGTGCATTCATCTGAAAATGCAATAAGTTTGCAAATTTTCAGTCCTCTTTCTTCCTTCAGATGATTTGTGGCATTTGAAATGAAGCATGCCACTGTAGGAACATCCTGTTTCATATCACTTGAGATGATGTGAATTGATTTACATGTATACAGGAGATGAGTCTGTACAAGCTTCATTGTTACATTTGTAAAAAGCAACCATAGACAGGAGTGTTTGCTGTTAAAAACCAATGGGCAGCTTGCACTTCGCGTTGCATAGTGCATATGAAGTTCTTCGAGAAATCTGCCCTAATTAACTCACCTCATTTGCTAGCACATTCTTTGTTGCACAGCAAAATTACTGCTACTGCCATCTGGCTTGGAATAGGTAAATAATGACTCTGTTATTTTTTTTTTACCTTGGCTGGAGCAGTGGCCATGATCTCCATACAGCCCAGGCTACAGTATTGTAATCCTTTATCTACTTGTGTCTAGACTTTCACAAGTTGGTAACATAAAATAATAACTAGGGATCTAGATTTAGATCTAGAATTCTACATGTAGATTCTAGATCCTATATGGCCTACTATGTCAGATATGCTTATAACTCATGTACATCATATTCATGTCCCAGCACTGGTCACCTCACAGTCCAAATCAGTGCTAATTAAGATTCTGGTGACTCTCACCAGCTTTCAATGATGCTAGCTGAAACAGAAGTCTAGATCTCCAGAGGATGTGAACAATAGTGAAAAAGTTTGAACGCAGAGTTGAAACATAGAAGTGTAAGTCTACTTCTGTACTTACCTGAAATTAGTAAAATCTGAGCCTTGTTGAACTGGTTGTCAATGTCCATCCCCTTTCCACAATCAACACCGTCTTTACCTTTGCCTTCGGTTGAATTCTCGACCCATCTTGTCCAGATTAAGTTGTTCGGATTGTGTGTTGCCCGACACCAATTGCTTATATCTTTAGTCTCCACAGTAGCGAGTTCATGGTCATCACGGAATTTCACATAGGCATATTGGAACTTCGTGTCGTACTCACTTGACAATGTGGCAGCAATTGCAAGAATATTGAAATTGTGCAGGAAGCGAACAAGACGGAAGACTGGTGAAGTGAAGCTCAATCATAAACAGTATGACGATAGTGAATTCAAAAGTGTGAAGCGCAGATATGATGCATAAGTTACGTAGTGACTGAAAGTAATGTAGAGTCAAACTATCTGTGTGATGGTAGTGCATTGTTGTGGAATCGCTATACACCTACTCACCATTCTTGGAGTTGTCAGAACAGGTACAAGGTAACTCTGACTTCAGAGAGGTTCAAGGGCTCAATTCTGAAAGCAGTACTTCAACTTCTATCTGGTGCACTGGCAACTGACAAATGACAACTGAACTGACAACTACAGAGAGTGGCATAATGCTGTCACTTTTATACTCCTCTTGAAGGGAGGGGGATTACCCTATTATTGTTTCCCACAAGGGGGCACTCCCACTACACCCCACCGCAAGTCGTCAAGAAGCCAGGATATGGCGGTAGTGTAGCTTGAGGTTTTGGATAACTCCTCCGTCCATGGGTTGTGTCACGCTGGTTGTGTTTGGGGGCTCTTTGACTGTAGCACAGCCTCAAATACTGGATTTGTGGTGAATGACCCTCCACCTATCCAGAGAAAGACAACAAATAATTTTGAATTTGTGATGGAAGAATACCTTTCTCAGTTGGTTCTCAAACAGACGACTGTTCATCCATGCCTTTCTGTTGGCCTCATATTCGACAGGCAACTTGTGGACATTTTTGAACGTGTGTGGCTTCTTGCTCTTGCCAATTACATTTTCATGGGTGGGTGTTTCTCCATTTTCCCGAGTGGATCTCTCCCCATTTTCCACTGTTGGTGTCTCCCCAGTAGGGAGGGTCTTCCCCTCTGCCTGGGAATCCTCTTTCATCGGGATCTCCTTTTCCCTGATGGAAATGTCTGAAAAGTCCCCCAACCCCTCAGCTGGGACACCTGTCTCAGGAGGAGCTGGAAATTCCTCCGTAACTGTTACCTCAATTTACTCCAATGGGTTCAACACTTGTTGAACAGTGCCAGATGGGTCTCCAAACCATAGAAGCATATCACAATCTTTTGCGTTTGATTATTGTCCTTCACAATCATGTCACTTTCTCGAAGATAGCAATTAACATAGCCTCCTTCTAGTCCTTGACTCTCATATTTGCATAGGGTGAACCTTTCCGCAGAAATGCACTTCAGTGTAGCCATATGTGTGTGTTACGGTAAATCTGGTAAAAAAATAGATAAATAAATGTGTTGTCAACTGTGAATTAGCTGTAGAACAGTGATACATGCATAGTAGTAGCAAAGATATATTCATGGAGGTCCAGGAGAGTTGAGCCAATTTTTGCATTATGAGCCATAGATGTATTTCCCAAAATCTACATTGTTGGATGGCTAATTTCTGGTCATTTGAATTTTAAATATTATGCAATAAAAAAACGTATATCATACACCAACACATTCCAGTCTTTTGGAAGTTTGAACAGTGTATGAACATTGACTTCCAGCTATTAAGCATCCAGCGTCAAATTATTTTGACGGACATTGTCACAATGTTTGTCACAGTTATCAACGTTCATATTTTTGCTCTTACAGAAGTCTGCGTTCATATCATTTATGCTCTAGAAAGTGTATCAGCCATTACGTTGTCCTTTCCTTTGATGTGAGTCACTTTTAGTCCATATGGCTGCCGAAACAGGCTCCATCGAAAGAGTCTCTGGTTCTTACTGCGAAATCTCTCCAGGAAAGTCAACAGGTTGTGGTCTGTATATACATTTACTTCAGGTGACTTGCTCAGGTACGCCTCGAAATGTTGAACTGCTAACACCAGACCCAAGCACTCCTTTTCTATGGTGGAGTATCTCTGCTGATGTCTGTTCAACTTCTTGGAGAAGTAGCTGACAGGTTTCAGGGGACCAGATTTGTCCTTTTGTAGGAGTACAGCTCCAACCCCTACAACGCTGGCATCCACGGCGAGCTGAAAAGGTGTCTCGAAGTTTAGCGCTTCCAGCACTGGATCTGACATCAACACTGCTTTCAGTTTGTTGAATGCTGTCTCACATGCTCCTGACCAGTCAAATTTGACCCCCTTCTTGAAAAGGTCCATCAGCGGGGCTACGACATCACTGAAGTTTGGCACAAATTTACGGTAAAAACTGCACATCCCAAGAAAACGGAGCAGCTCTTTCTTGGAGGAGGGGGAGGGGAAATCTACGATTGCCTGGACTTTGGCACTACGTGGAGACACACTACCTTGACCTATCTCATGACCCAAATAGGTCACAGTGGTTTTGGCAAATTCACATTTGGCCAAGTTCACAACTAGTCCTGCCTTGGAAAGCCTTCCAAACAGATCCCTCAAATGGGCTACATGCTCCTTCCAACTACTGCTATATACCAAGACATCATCTAGGTAGACTACACAGGTTTCATGCCCTGAGATCACACCATTCATCATTCTCTGAAATGTGGCAGGAGAATTTTTCATGCCAACAGGCATGACCCGACACTGGAAGAGACCTTGTGGGGTCACAAACGCTGAGATTTCCTTTGCTTCCTCTGATAGTGGCACCTGCCAATATCCCTTCATGAGATCTATCTTGCTCACATTGGCTGCATTTCCAACTTGATCTATGCAGTCCTCAATACGAGGAAGAGGAAAAGAATCCGTCTTCGTAACCGCATTGACCTTGCGCAAGTCAATACAAAACCTTGTTGACTCATCTGGCTTTGGAACCAGTACTATTGGTGAACTCCAACTACTGTTGCTTTCTTCTATGATACCATGTTCAAGCATGTACTCTACTTCTTTGTTCACAAGAGCCTTGCCCTCTTTTCAGGATGAAGTCTGTATGGGTGCTGTTTTATTGGTTCACTCTCACCTACGTCAACCTTGTGAACGGTGTTAGTTGCGCAACCTAACTTGTCCCTACACACCTCTGGAAATTCTTGAAAAATTCCAACCACATCCTTCCTCTCTGATTCCGGCAAATGACCAAGCAATGTCTCTGGATTAGACATCACCTTGGAATTGTCTACCCTGGGAATCATTCCTGACTTGAAGTCTACTTCAGGCAAACTCTCTGCATCACTGGGTACAACATCCTGTACATGGACTGCAGCAACACCAGAGGAGTCATACATGCTCTTACCACCTGCATCTGTTTCTCTTTATGCATGATTTCATCAGTTTGAATACAAAGACATTTGCTTCTGGTAAACTAAATTATTTTAAACAGAAACATACATTCATTTTCCACACATCAAATGCATCTTTGATGTACATCAATCTACATATGTGGGATGATCAAGCAAAATTTGTCTGAAGTCGGCAAAATTCATTTTTGGGTAATTTTATACCATACTTTTCTGCATACTTTCAGCTTCATGCTAGTGAAAACCGCATGTATATATGACCTTGAACCCTACAAATTTTACCTATATACCTGAAGTGATGGTACTGTAGAACTTTGGGCATTGGACCAAAGTATTCGGCAAGAAAAGTGTTCCAGGCCCTTTGATAGGCAAGAACAGATCAGGGGGGCATTTCATGAAGGAACTTGTCGGATAAAATGTCCAACAAGTCAATTATGTCCGACAGGTCAGTTATATCCGACAAGTTCAGAGAAATCAGCCAATCAGACTAAAGAATTTCTCAAAACTTGTCGGATATAATTGACTTGTCAGATATTTTATCCGACAAGTTCCTTCATGAAATGCCCCCCTGTCTTCCTTCCCAAAAAGCTGGGGGATGTTAGTCCCAGCTTTTGAAGCACTAGCAGATACTTCTTCACAAATGTCTTCCAAGCAGCGAACTCTCCTCTTGCGTATGCATTGTTTGATGAGGCAGAAACATCATTTGGGATGAACTTTGTATGACCTACCAACATGAAGTTTGGGCTTTGTGCTTCCCACAGGGGACTCGCCACATTAGATAGGCAATGAGGAAATGAGGAAATGATTTTTGTTTTGGCGTTGCAATTGTCACAGTGCAGATGGACAGTATCCTCTCCAAACCCATACTTATCAAAAAAGTGCTTAAGCAGATTGATAACCACCTCCGAACCTTTGCTGATCGCAAACGCCTCATCGATATGGTAGTTTGCCAGCAGAATAAAAAAATAAAAAGGGAAGCAAAATGGAAAATCAACAAATTTTCAATTTACATCCTGCAAGAGTATTCAATTTGTAAAAGTACTCCATACTTTAAGTATTTTGTTTGTTTCTTTTTTATTTTGTATGAAAACATAGAGTGGCATTAGTAACAACTCAGCAGGCCAGCTAACTTCCCGTACTCTTACCCAAAATTGTATCCTCCCCCCCCCCAAAAAAAAAGGGGGAAAAAAAACAAAAAACCAGCTGTGAGTCAGATCAGTGTCGATTCGCGAAACAACATCTTGCGAAAATGTCTATGACCTCGTCATTCACGGAAATATCTGTGCGCAAAAATAACAGCGTATACAGTATGTCAATGTCCACTTTTCATGCAAGTTTCATTTAAAGGTGTTATGTTACCATTTACAGATGAAACAAAAATCCAGCATTAGTGCTTTAAAATACATTGTAGTTCCAAAATTTGAGTTTGGGGTAGAAACAACCACTGTAAAAATTTGAATCTGTGTAATCAATGTTAAGTATTATTAATAGACAAAATGTGAACAATAGTTATAATAAAAAAATGTTGCCAGACTAAACCGTGACCGTCTAGAGTTATGGTTTAATGAGAAAAATACTGATATCTCCTTATTTATATTTTAGGCTTTAGTGTGAAAATTTTATATGGTAGGATGTTTTGTGATACAACAGACCTACACGTATGCATCAAATGTGATATCTCGAACACTTTTTGGATCACTGTTCCCAAAGTCAAACAGGACCTTTAATCTGTTCCCAACTTTTTGAGTTATTTTGCAAACAGACAAACCAACGCCAATGATCACTCAAGCTCCTCTTTCCTTGGCGGAGGTAATTAATACAATGTAGTGGGCAATTCTGATTGATTCCATCAATACTATACCAGTTATGAATGAATTTTCACTTTCTTTCAATTTAGGACAAATAGAATAATTGTTTGAATTTCCAGGAAGAAGTCTCCCTAGTGTATTTATGTTCCACCTTTTAAGGACGTTCCTCAGTTAAAGTGAAGTCCATGTCATTTTCTTCAAACTTTCCATACTGTAACTTTGACCCATCCGAAGCCCAAATATGTAAATAAAACCATAGGTTCAAGTGCTTGTTTTTCTTCTACAGGACTTTGAAGAATATGACTAATCTGCCATCCTGTACCAAAATGATAGCGTTACAGGATCAAGACCATGACTGGCACAAAATCTGCATTGACAAACTTAAATCCCCATAATTCTTTCAATATCCACGTTATTTTCTCCAAATTTGTAAGAATTGCAGAAAAAGGTACCCAAAACGAGGAAAAGGTTTTAAAGTTAGGGTTTACACTCTCATTCTAGAGCAAGCAGCGCCCTCACGCGGCAGAAAACACCGAAGTATGTGGACGCAAGCGTGGAAAACTCCACATTGACATGCTTGCTTGTTTGTTTTACCCACTTGCTGTAACCATGTGCAGAAAGTGATAATGGAGGAAGAAGAATAAATATAAGGAAATGGGAGTTTTGGCATTAGTCTGAATGTCCTCCAAAGGAAAAACAAGTCTTAATAAAATGAAGTTGATTGTAGATTGCATGTGTTGGTTGTTGCAGTGGTTGGTAAAGTGCATGTTGTAAACTATGGAGATATACCTTGAGTACCCCCCCCCCCCCCCCGAAAAAAAAAAAATAATTCTTTGATTCTCCTTTTGTTACACCAGATTTGGTAATCAAAAATTAATATCTGAATGGTGAAAGTGATAAATACTTCTTTGATAATACTTTTGTGACATTGTATTTTGTAACCAAAAATTAAAAAAACAAACAATATTTTATATTAGTAATGACCAGTTTAGATCTAATTTAGATTTTAACACAGATACTCAGATTGTTTTAGGTGTTAGACCTAAAGGTGAAATGGGTGTCATGTTTGTTTTGTGCTGTTGCTGTTGTTGTTTTTAACACCTAGTCTCGTAGACTAGTAATCCCCGACTAGGGCCTATATAGGTATCTTAGCACTCCACTTGACCATGTTGATGAAGAGATAATGAACTGCATGTCACAAACCAAATCTACGGATTGAAAATGGAAACAGCTCAGTTCCACTTCCAAGCTTCCCGAGTCCGTAGATCAGTGTTGTGCTACCATGACCATGCAGCTCGGACCGCTGAACTTTGCATAGTACGTACAGATTGTAACGCGTACAGTCAGCACGCGAGCCAAGCAAGGCGGTGGGGAGCTGTCAGGTATCCGTACGTACCACACTCTAGCTCGATCTACTAGCAGCTGCTCAGCTCAGCTAGCTCAGCTCATTATTCGTGCGTGCGCTTCTATGCTCTTTGTTACGTAACTGCCAACCTGCGCAGCTAGGATGCGCACAAACTCAACTGAGGAACGTCCTTAAACCAATTCCTTCACTTTTTAATCAGCATTTAGTTGAAAGAAAGGCAAAATATCTAAAATATGAGAAGTACATAATACCAGCAATTCACACACTCTTACCCCAAACCAGTGTCTTCCTGTGGTGTGACTGTGCATCTTCTTGCCAGGGTAAAAATAGAGCCATGTATGTCACTATTTCAACTATTGGTTGTATATTTATGTCTGCATTCTTGTGTAAATGATGTTACTACATATGTATGTGTGTAACTATTCATTTTGTAAGAATTACCTGGTATATTAAATTTTTGCAGTATTGATGAATGAGATACAAAACTGTGTGTAATAGACTTGTAGTATATCCAGAGTAAATACTTGAAATGTGAAAATGAAGATTATGAACTGTTTTATCATGAAATAAAAGTCAAATACATTATATATATTTCAATTACAAGTGCCTGGGTTTTTATTCCTTTTTGTCTTTCCTACATAGTGTATCAAGCTTAACTCCTTTTTACAAATCTACATTGTCAACACCATGTCATCATACAATTCATATGGAGCAAATCACTGATGTAATGTTTACTGTAAAACAAGGAATGTTCACATGCGTTATAATTTTGTGATTTTACGAGAGCCAAGATTCGCAAAATTAAAATGCATGTGACAGTTCTTGCCTACACAATATGCATTGATTGTAAGAGGCAACTCGCAAAAATTTCATGCTGCAGATCTGGCTGTCGGCTCCAATTTGCTAAAATTTAATGCCGCAAAACTATCATTTTTTACAGGGGTGTTTTACAGAAAATGATTAAGAAAATGAATATGAAAGTCGATTGTGTTTGCCACAAAAATTACCATTAAAGTGCATGGGTTATAATAATCTTTTTTTTTAATTTAATTTTACAGTTGATGATTCAATATTTCAAAAATAAATGAGCCATTCAATGTGAAGGCATAAATATGGAAAAGAAGTATGGCTTAATCTTATCATACCCACAAAACCTTTACTAGTACATCATGGCTCATACAACACAAGACAAGCTCTATTCATAATTTTTCATTTTTAAATCCTCATTTCAATCACGATCGCCTCAATTGGCAACTCCAAACTGGATTTTGTTTTTCTTCTTCTTTAAATGTAAATTTCCGATCCAGTTCAGACATAATGATGACTTTAAATTCTGTTAATTAATTATACTTCATCAGGATCTCCAGCAAAGAAGCATGTATCCTGTTAATGTGATGTCTGCGAATGAAAGTTGGCAGAGCTGAAACATAAAGTACATTACTTTACTGATGGTTGTACTTGGTTACACTCTCCATGTGCCATGGTTATACTGTGTCATCCATCAGTGAAACCTTTCTCTTCATATTTGCTGCTTCTTTCAAGAACCGTTTATTTTCACAACACCATACCATACTGAAATATAATGATTTCAAATCATTGACTTAATATAATAGAACAGTGACTGGAAAATGCAGACGGTATTTTCTGTGCATCATTTTTGCAATTCCTCCATCATCCCAAGCCCACAAACAGTGAATGACGGTATTGTAGCAATCTATGATCAGTGCATATTCTTGCTCATACCTTACCCACTAAACGGATGCTGTAAATAATTGTGTATTAAAGCCAAAACATAGTTCTGGTACGCCTGCAAAAATTGTCAAATTTCGCTCCCAAATGTACATGTATGCCTAAAAAATGTGTGGAATAACACTGTAATAACAAGTTATTCGTTGGGTAACGATGAAAATGCGAAAAATTAACCAAAAGGTTCGCCGGAGTCGCAATCTCAGAACTTGCCTGATCGGGGTCAGGCTAACTCGGACTTGGGGACAACTTGGCCTCGCTTTGGCGGCAGAGCTGAGTTGTCCCTCTGGATTGTACAGTGTTGTACTATGGGAGCGCTTCGCATTCTGGCTGGTCGCAGTTATGGGTCTAGTTAATACAGTGCGCGCATCAAAGAACTTCTTTGGCGGGCATGCAAAATTAATGTGCGCCTATGTATAGAATATGGCAATCATGCGTGTAAACTGTCTGAAAAAGGGCTGAGTTTTCCCCGAGACCGAGTTAGTCTGGATCCTTCTGGAATAAAAGTCGGTATACCGACCAAACTTTTGATCTCAAAATACTCCACAACAACTCATCATCCCGGCAAATTGCATCAGCCAGGTAAGTTTCTTGGTAGACTCTTTCGACACATTGCAAGCAAATAGGAAATGGTGCCAGATGGGTTCTCAAAGTATGTTTTTACTTGAACCGCACTGATTTAACCACACCCCTTTTGGCTGTTGGGGGAAAGAAATGACAGTCCACCAACAAGCACAGATACTGCCATGTAACGGGTGGAGATACTGCCGACATGTTGGTTAATTAAGTGATATGTTTGGGGGAGAAAATGTGTTAATTTTTGTGCAAAAAAAAGAAGGAAATATACAGCTGTAGAAATCTAAGAAAAAGGAAATTATTTTTGACATTGAACATTGAACATGGCCCATACACTTTGTGCAAACATTCAGTTGGTATTGGCTGTAATTGTGTATAAACCGCTTCCTGAATTTTGACCCATTTCAGTGAGGAAAAAGTGTGGTGAATACACCGTTATTTACGGTACTGGTTTTCACATCTCATTACTTAGTTTTACAAAAATATATCGAAAAAAAAATGTCTGCCTCAGATTGTGTATGTCACTTCTTCCCTTGCATTGCTTTTTGGGAGCACCCACTAATCCCTCAGAGGGTGCAGGTCCATAAAAGAAGGCACAACTTTTCTGAAGCAGCATTATCCGCATTGCTGACTATCTTTTTTTTAGAATATATATTCATTCCATTGCTATTTGTAAGCACGAGCTGCTGATTCAAATGAATTCAACATAATACACGACCTCTTTCATTCTTCTTATTCTTTATAGCTCTTTGGGTTAATGTGCCAAGCATCTAATTATGGTTGAACCTCGTAAGTGGTTACAAGTACTTGACACAGCTCTATGTTGTCACAGGATGACGACTTAATTTTCAAACTATCGTCGCAGCTCGAAACATGCCTGCTGAAGGGTATTCATAATGTTCAAAGCTCAGCTAATAGTCCATCTCTCGTCTTGACTAGTGACAGTGATGTCAAGATCTCCTCCAGCTCTATATGGGGTTCTGACTCCGGAAATGTTTCTGCAGCATGTTGGCCTTGGTGCCAAGGGACAGGTGCTGCCGGCTCCGGAACTTCTGGACGTAGCGCAGGTCCCGGATCATCTTCTCCGCCGCCTCTCCTGCACAGAAGACAGAGAACGGAGGTCAAAGATTACAAACTTGTGTGACCAGCCAAACAACAACATTGGAAAGACGTGACAAAGGAACATAAGCAGTGACACTACACCAATCTTGTATTCCATCTCTGAAGATAGCTGGTTGGTTGAATATCACATATCAATGAGTAGTCCACAAAGTAAAAAAAAAAAAAAGTCTAATGCCAAACTTGGTGAAAGAGACACAACTGCAGACATGAAGACAAACAAATTAGGATGCAAGTTTAGTTACTGTATGATTCTAGGAATTCATTCAAAAATTGAAATGCCATTACATTTTAATGAATCCTTACTAATCAACAGACTCCCCATAAAAATATTAAGTTATTACTTCTTTCTAGGAATACTATACATTCTCATTAGTTTATTACATGGATGCCTGACATATACTAGCTGACAATATCAAATTACTGAAGAACACACTACTGATGAGTCCTGTGCAAAACTAGCATGAACAACCTTAGCTGCACACACATTAGTATTTGCTTTGAGTGATTCAGGCTTTGTTTCTTTAAGTCCCTTGTAATCCAAGCTATATACAGTAGAAAAGAAATGATAGCAGCGTATTATGTCACTTCTCTCTGCAAAGCATCAAATATATGTGAAACAGTCGACTCACCTTTGTTGCCATGCCAACCAAGCGCCTTGTACTGGCTCATCAGTCGGCCAATGAGGGCTGGATTGCTTTTCACCACCCTCCTCTCAAGTGGAAGGTTCTGCTTGTAGTACCTGGAGAAGTCTCTGTGACCAATCTTGGCTCCTGCAGGGGAGAAATGCAAGATGTTTTTTTACCTACAGTGACTCAAAAACTAATACCAGTACTTCATTTTATTAACTGTTTTCTCTGAAACAAATTTACAAACTACACAATCACAAGTGTAAGAACACATTGTACAGGAAATCAACTTGAATAATCTTATCACAATCACGTAATCATAATTTTACAATAACCACTTCCCTGCCATATGTTGAAGATGAGTCATATGGCACTTCAGATTGAATGAAATTTGGATAGGTTTGTTGAACATATATATTTCGGTGATCTTATTTGCCAGTGTTTTAATTTCAGAACTATTTTCTAACAAGTTCTGCATTTGCACTCACATTATGTCCCTTATTTCTTGTAAAAACAAGGATTTCAAAAAGTAATCTCCTGCAGATTTCCCATTGTATGTTGCCTGTTTCACTTCCACTGCTGACCTCAAAGTGACAAATATGAGTATAATTTCACAGCACAATATGCAAAGGGTTTGAAGCCAAATTCAGATTTGGTAACTCAGCTAAAATTTTGAGATGACATTAAACTCTACTTTTTGGTTGATTGGTCACAAGTCCAGACCAGTCTCGATCACACATTTTTAAGATAATGTAAACACAAAAAATTGCAGTTACACAAGTTGCTGATAACCATCCGTGTCAACTAGTACTTACAGGACTTGGGTCATGTTTCCCCAAGTCATAAGGCTGTAATTTTCACAATACAGAGACCTCTTGTTGTAACAAACCTTTTTTTTTCCAAAGTTTTGTTATATCAGTGTCTGATAAACAGTCCCAAAAAAAACACCACACTTTAGAGTAAAAAAGGTTACTTTGTTGCAAGGAGAATTTGTTATACCAGCGTTCTTTATACAAGAGATCACTGTTGGTGATTATTTTAGTTAAGGGTAATTCTGCAGTGATTTTCGTCCACCAACATAACCAGCAAATATCAAACAAGAGTATAAAATGCAAACATCTATGATATTACGTTTTCTTCAAACCTTAATACTATATAAACATTACTGAAGTGTAAAGAGCATTACCTGATGGAAGGACAAGTTCAAAGCCCTCCTGGTGGATTTCTTGGCCGCCAATCTCCATCTCCTCCTCGATCTCCTCCTCCTCCTCCTCCTCCTCCTCCTCCGCATCACCTCCAACGGCTCCACCATTCCTCTCGTCAAAGTCAGGATAACTTTTCCTGGTTTCAAGACATTGATACAGGAAGGACACCCAAGATGAGAGACACCAAAAATTGTCATCTGAGAGTTACTTTCAAACGGGTTCACATGACTAAATGCTCGAGAGAAAGATACAGTGGACTCGCATTATAAGGAAAGCATCAGCACTGGTAATTTTCTTTTGTTATATCAAAATTCCGTTATAACCGAACAAATAAACAAGAAAGAACAAAGAGCGGATAATTTTGCGGCCAGAATTTTTACTTCGTTGTAACCAGAATTTCGTTAAAACCGTGTTCGTTATAACAGGAGTGCACTGTAGCAAGTCTCATGCCAGAGAGGTCGAGAGTTCCACCAAAAATCAGTGAGTAATTAAACTTGCGTTAGGCATATATGTATTTATGCATGTTTACCTACGAATACCAACCTTCTCCCTCATCAAAGTCTTGTGTACTTTACTGCACTGAACAAATCAATGCTATCTGGCCAGCAAAATCACCTTAATGTTACACGCCTCTACCTTCATATCCATATCTGACCATAATAAAAGACAGCAAATAAAACTTGTTTTTCTCAACTGAGATATCCACATATGTGCCTGGCATAATTTTAAACTCCATTTGAGAGCGCTCTGCTCTATAACTTTAAATGGTCTTTGAACTTTTAAATTTATCCTACAATTGTACTTTAATGAATATCGTCGCTGGGGTGACAAGACCTCGTATCTACAAAATGTCAAATGTTCAGGAGAGCCAAAAAACATGGCGGCCAAAGCACTATAGCGAATGGGATAGCCTTTCTTTTGACATGCTGTGGTGGCTTCATTTTTGGAGGATAAAGACTTGAGGGATTTGGACAGGACATCACTTTACCCATTATTTGACAATTAATCCAAAAAAGCCATTTTCATCAAAATTGCAGATACAAGGTCTTGTCACCCCAGCGACGATATACAATTTGTTATCACACAGAAATCAGTGCAGAGATTAGTACAGTGAAACGAAGATCAGTCTATAAGGAGACTAACCTGTAATCATAGAAATCTGAATATTCAAAGATGGCATCTCCCTCATACAGCAACTTGCAGTGGCCTTTGTCCCTCATGTGACGCTGCACTGAATCAAGTGAGAAGAATGTCTTGCCCTTCTGGTTGCACCACAGACACATGAAGTCCAGTCCAACTTTAACACCTTCACAAGAAAAAAAAAAAAGTTCTTCAAAAGATCTTGAATGAAACAACTCACAGTGTTGGGGATACAAAAATCACTGCCTGTACATGTATGTTCACTCCAGTGCACTCACGTTATAATATGGCTTTAACACAATTTCAGATACAATGTATTAAAATTCAGGTTCCAAAATTATCATCTATACATCTTTATATCCTTTATTTGTTTGGCTATAATGAAATTTTGATATAACACAAGACCACTACCCATCCCGAGGACTCGCCTGTACATATTAATACGTTGTGCAACTTTTAACATAAAAATTCAACTTTGATACTCTTTTAGGCATACAAATACTACAAGCTGGAATAATGACCCAATGGTTCATGAGTGCTATGATCCCTTTTCATCCAAAATGTTAACCACATATTGCAATTTTGCAATCTTTGCAGAAACTGAGACAAATCCAGGGTATTATTTCTTCGAAGACAAGTGTCATCACAACTTTCACTGCACAGATTTGAGATCCTAAATTACACAATAACTCGGGCAGGTGTCAGAACAATTTGATCCCTTCCTTGCCCAGGTTTTTGTTTCAAATTGCACCTAAAGAGAAAATTTCTAATTCAAATGTATTACAAGCATATTCAAATATACAATATGTTCTACTTGTGCACTTATACGACAAAAGTATTTACATCAAGTTAAGTTCCCTTGCATCGTTAGAAAATAATTCCTTATCTATAAAGCAATCTCAATATTTCATGTATCTCCTACTATACCTAGATACGTCAAAAAGCCTTCCATGTCGACCAGGTACTCGACGTTGGGAATGAAGAAGCTGTGGGCGGTGGTCATGTGACTCAAGTTGTTCTCCATCGTGGATGAGGAGTGGCTGCAAAAGAGGCAGTCTGTTGTCGGGATCTCTTCTCCTTCCACATCCTCCCACTCTGCATCCTCCTCATCACTTGCGTCCATATCTGTCAGAAAACAAAAAAAAAACAAAAACAAAACAAAAATCATGCCCAATGAGCAGAAAATTATTTTCCTAGTATCACATAGCTCTTTGCTATGCATTTTGGTACGACTGCTATACAAAATGCCATTTGTTATAAAGTGGTTTCATTACATTGAATTGTACATAGTTCTTTCAAAATACAGGTCCATCGACTCCCCAATCACTATTCAATTTTGAAAAGGGAAATCATGCCCTGATGTGTAATGGGGACACTGCAATCAAATGAGGAGTTCGCCAAGACGCACATTTCAAGTTTGGAACATCAAATATGCATGGAAGGAAACACTGTAAATCACTAAAAATAGCAACAGACATTTGGCACTGCAAACTTTGAATAACGTAAGGGAGGGTGTTCCCTTAGGCAAGCTTTGTTTATGAACAGCGTATATTTGAACGCGACAAACACTTGGTCTCATTCAATATAGCTAAACATAAAACATTACAGCGTCATGTGCACTCTGAAGTATGATCTTATGTAACTTATCAATATTTCAGAAAGTCAATTAACAGTTCTGCATCATTTTAAAGTTCTGATCAAATTTTATAGAACATCTTGAAATGTAATAAAGTACTAAAGATACCTAGACAGATATTCAACAGAGAAGTGAACTCATTTTGATTTTGCACCCTCCGGCTGGCCTTCTGAAGTCATTAATTACCTTCTGTAGCAGGCACTCTCGAGGACACAGTTTCAGACCCCTTCTGAGGCTTCGATGATGAGGATGAGGATGAACCAGAGTTGTCATTAAGTCGCTTCTCCTTTCGCTTGTCCGTCTCCTCTTTCATCATCTTCTGGCCTTCGTAGGCATCCACGCGTGCCTGTTCCTGCCTGTTTTTTGCATTTTTCTTTGCCACCTCATCACGATTGTCCCTGTTCTCCGACGCCTTGGCCTTGGACTCTGCCTCCTTGTGCTTCTTGGAATTCAGGTGGTTTGTGTAGGCGTTCTCCGTCCCAAAGTGCTTCCCGCACAGGCTACAGTACTTCGAAGTGTCGCGCTCCTGCTCGGCAGACTTTGACTGCTGTGCCAGGACGCGCTGCTTGAACTCGGCCGCAGTAACTGGGGGCAACTCTGCCACCTTGCGTTTGAGGTTGTAGCGGTGCCAATCGGACTTGTAGTGCGCCCTCTGTAGATCAGCGCTGGCAAATGCCACTCGGCACGAGATGCAGGTGAATGTTGCACTCGACATGTCTTGATCTTCTTTTTGTTATTCTCTTAATCTCTGGATATTTTCTTTAATCTAAAAGCTTGAAATAAAAAAGGGGAAATGTATGAAAATTTACTGCCTTTTCTAACAAAATGGAAAGAGTTAGATATCTAATTCATCAAATGATAATCTACCAGATATAGAGTAACTGCGTCAGTAAGCGGCCGTGCAGCCGTTCACGGCAGGTACAACATACACGGTAATATACAGCTAAACACAGCATTGCACTGTCACATGCACACTACACATACACTAACACACTAGCAATCAACAAAAACCAACCGATAAAATGGGCACGATCTCTGACGAAAGTGAAATTTTCTCACCTAAATGACAACATATCGCATCCAAAATGAAATTTTCAGTACTTCTTAACATAACAGTTAAGAAACAATGGTCCAAGAAACTGTATTTTTTGTTGTTTTCTCGATGTTCAGGGATTTTGAAAACATATCCTCACGTAAAACAGAACTTTCGCGAGCCGATGTGGGCCGCCATTTTTTTCGGAAAATGGATGTTACCATCGAAAAAAAGTGAGAAAAACACGAGAAAGACATCAACAACACCGCCAGAATTGCGATCTTGTTTGCGGCCAATGCATGTGCGCACGCTATTTTCACGTGCTTTCGCAATGGGAATTGGCGCTTACGCAATGTTCGCGAGACATGTGAAGGCGTTCAGCCAAAGATCGCGGAGCACGCGCGTATTGCATAGGGATTGTACATCGTGCCGCAAGCAGAAATACTACGTCGCATATCGCCCTTATCGGCGAAAATTGTGCCGGGTTTTGCCCTGGTAAATCATGAAAACTGCGTTGGTCAATGGTAAATTTCTTTCATGAAAACAATTGCGTTAATGAATAATCTAGTCTATGATATATGAAATGGTTGAAAATAATTTGCCTGATTTGTTTACAAGTTGGAAAAACCCTCAACAATGCTTAAACTACCGCAAACGGGATATTTTACTCTATAGAACACATGCATAAACCATAAAATTGAATGACAAACTTACTAAGAGCACACACCTTCCTTGCTTTCTTGTTTTCTTACATTTCATTTTAGATTTTCACTGTTGATTAACAGCCTACACTGCCGCCAATCATCAATCAACTCCTATAGAAGCCATGGCCATAACCACTAGAGGATCTGAATTTAAATTTACACTTACATATTTCTACACCAAGCGTATGACTAAGTAATATCTTTTGACGTATAAAACAGACGGTACAGCAGAAGAACCCACATTGCTCTCTCACTATCACACTGTATAGTCAGATAGTCTATGCACTAAAATCACTTTTACTTTTAAATTACAGAGACACCATGCACCACTAACTTGCCAAATCGAATCATGGGATGGACAACGCGCTTTACTCTACCTCTCGAGCTCTCGCCTCTAGACTCAGTCAAGTATGGTGCTAGTGAGTAGTGAGTGGTAGTGCTGGTCCTGGTGCCGAAAGCTCGACGTAGACTCTAACAAAAATCGTAGGAAATATTAACACTTACCATCATCAGACGCAACCCATTCAATACTGCACTGATTACTCGCTAGTTGGCAGTAAGAGATGGAAGAAGAAGATGGAAATACACTACTATCTATGATGCTGTACTTTACTTCCCATGTTATAGGCCTTGGATGGTGCTGTGTGTATGTGTGTGGAGTCCGAGTAGATATTGCACAACTTTTCGCAACATTGCCAATTTCTTTTCCCGTAGACAACGATTATTACACTTGAGCTGGCAGTAGAGAACCCAGAGAAGTAACTTTAAACAAAAATAAATAGTTTCTTATTTCTGATATTTTTTTATTGATTTTAAATACAAAATATTGATTTTATTACAAAACTACTAGTACACACAGCAAAGATGTACCAAAGAGTATTCTATCAGAGAGATCTCTTTGACATACTGGATGATGTGGATAATATTATGGACCATTTATGTACGCGCACGCACCTACATGTACGCACGCACTGTAAAGAACCTTTTCAAGAGTTCGCGGAACACTGGGAGAAATGGTCGGTACCTAACGCTCAAGAAATCCACATAAATCTCGAAAAATATGTTACATATTCACCTATTATTTAAAGACAATGAGAAATAAAAACTGCTTAAAGTATTTCCTGTCACACTAGGTTCTGAGTATCTCAGATACTAAATATTTTGAGAAAAATTGATGGGTTGTCCCGTGTCTTCTGTCGCAGAGCCGACCGACAGCTGAAGTTTTGTGTTTTGTACTCGTATTGTGAACATGTAAATTCTACTCCAGCCGCTACTCGTAGTGGTGGTATGGTAGTTCAATGAGAATAAGCTGTTCTTTTCCTTGATGAGGATGGGTTCTTGATAATGAATCTGAAGGTTCTAGATTAATATCACAATTCAAATTTCATTTGAATCAAACTGGTCAGTACGACAGTAGTATGGTCTACCCTAATTAAACAAAGCTCAGACATGATTCTGTAGGGGTGGGACTGTGAGAATACTCTGGCCCTCTGCTCTGCTGCTGCATCCATTTATTAGAAAAGGTAGGGAGCTCAAGCCGCCAGAGATGATGATTCGACTGTTCCAAGATATGACTGCTCACCATTGGTGCACTTGAAATGGCAAACATGCATTTCTAAAATCAACTGCAGGGCCAAACCAAGCTAGTGACAGTAGGCCTACTTTCGGCTTTTGCGCCCGTTTGAATTTAATCACAATTTGAATCAAATGTGCACAAACTCACCCTTGTTAATCAGTAACCTAAAAATAAGTAAAATACATGCATCTGAGTCTCCGAAGTTGTATAGAAGTCAAGTTTTAATGGCAATAATTCTTTTAGTATCTGCAAGTGTCGGAAAATCGTTGAAAAATCTTGATCACTTGAAATATTGCTCTGTACACAACAAGAAGCACAGCACGAATACGTCACAGCCCATGCACCTAGGCCATATAGCTAGGGTACCGGTAGATCATTTGGTCTGAATGTAGCCACATAGTGGCTTTTTCTATGGTATCGTTGGAAAGCAAAAATTTGTTTTTTCTCTTTACCTTTGCCAAGTCTTGCATGAGTGGTTGGTTGTGCGTAGCTTCAAAGTGGTTGAGCGAGTGTGTGCTGCCAGTTATATCTTTCTCTCTCTCTTCTATTTTCAGGTAGAAACTATTGCTAAATTTCCCTTTCCTTCCTATCAACCATTTCTTTGTGGTTTTCCTCTTGTTTAACTTTTTCAATTTCCTATTTAACTGTACTTTCTCGCTAATTGTTTGTTTCCTTCATGGTTTTTTTTTCCTCCTCCACTTACAAGGATCTGTTCTTTCTATCCTCACCAATATCTTTATATGTCTTTCTAATTGAATCTTTTTCTTTGCTTTTCAACCTGTATAATTCTTTCTTTCCTTCCTATTCATCTTTGCGTTCATCCAGATATCCAGTTTTGATTCATCTATCATTCTATTGTTCTACCTAGTACTTTTCTGTTTTCAATCTATATGTTCTCTTTGCTTTCCTCTTTTCTTTTCAAACATATCCATTTCTCCCTTGCTTTTCATTTTTTTTAATGCATTTTCTCTTCTCTCTTTCCTTCCATTACCTTTTAGTGTACTCTCTATTTTGTAAACCTTTTGTTTCATTTTTTTTATTTTTTTTTTATTTTCTTTCATTTCCTTTCCCCCCTTATCCTAGTCATATAAACTTTACTTAGTATTACAAATCAGGCATATTCTTTCACCCTATCCTTGTTTTATAACCACATTTTTAACAATCTTCTTTCATTCACACACATGAACAAACACCACACACACACACAACACGAACAACCCTAATCTTCATTTGCTCCAGCGATTCAGTACAACCTGGGAGAAAGGTGGAAAAGTATTATCTTTACAAAGATACCATAGAAGAACTTGCTCTGATCGCTATGAGATAGCTACATTCAGATCAGTCGTGGGGCTTTTTGCAGTGAATGTGTGTACACCATGCTGCGCAGTCTGCTCCTGTGCAACGCAGTTATCACAGAGCGAACTAGCTGTGATCGACATAATTCAGCAAGTGTAAAAGTGTCAAAACGCTGAAAATTCCTTTTCTACTGGCTTTGAATCTCACTCCAATGCAAATATTCAAGGCTTTTGGACATTTAGAGTGGGTTTATGCATGTTTGGTGATCATTTGACAAACGGTGCGAAAGTACACTAGCGCCTCAACTGCTAATACTACTAAGTATGTACAATCTATCTCAGCTCCTGGGTTAGCATGAAGCAAACTGTAGTCTAACGTTAGAGAGTTTGACAGTTAGGAGACAAGTCTAACGTTACAGGTCATTAGACACTGCTCTGTGTTGCACTAGCCTGTGTAATCTGACAGCTTAAACTTTTTTTTTTTTTTTTTTTGCAATATTTTATTCTAGACCTATACTGGAATATCTCATACAAAGTCGCATCTAAAAGAAAAAAAAAAAAAATCAGTGATGTTGAATATATATTAAATTAGGTTCTACTGTAATTCCAAAGTTGACTGATCAGTTGATAAGAGAATTTCAGGAAATCCCAAATATAGTTACCATACTGTTTATAGATCCCTGTATAGTATGGCTTAAAGGGACTGTACAGTACTGGTTGAGGTGGGGATTCATGTTTTGAACATTCCTAAGTGAGATAATGAAAAACCTCTTATGAATTATAAAAGAGCATGTAATTTTAAGAAGGATTCAACGTTTATTTGATGAAAATTGGTTTGCAAATGGCCGAGATATCCCAAAATGCGCTAATAATAAAAGGCGACATGCCACAACTTTATTAGGATCTCTTTGTTTCACCTTGTTTTTGGATATCTCAGCCATTTCAAAACCGATTTTCATCGAATAAACTGTTGATACCCCTTAGAACTGCATGCTCTTTGACATCTCACAGAGTGGTTTCTGAATATCTCGCAAAATGTTAAAAGCTAAATCCTCACCTCGACCAGAACTGTACACACCCTTTAAGTATGATACTTGACCAAAATGCAACTTCCATTAGCTAGAATGCGACTGGGCACTATGCACGTTCAATGTCAATGCACAAACACAAGGCCAAGGACTGCTGAAAATGGGCTGCAGCACCATACTTTGTTGGCAAGGTTGTTCATCGGGGATGTTGTAATGTTGTATTGTTATCACTTTTATAGATGTTTCTAGTACTGTACGAGCTGAAATTTTCACGTACAGATATTTTCGCGAATTGCTACTAGGAGAACATGTTCACGTGTTGTTAATTTCGCGGTTGCGAGGTCTAACTGTGCTTATCTGTTTGCACGTTGTTATTTTCGCGGTTCAAAGGCGATTCGCGAAATTTGCGAAAATAAAACCATCGCGAAATTTGCGAAAATAAAACCACCGCAAAAATTTCAGCTCGTACAGTACTTTGTTTTGAACAATTTTTGTTTTGTTTTATTTTTAGAAATGTGGGAACACACACACAAAATAAAGATGACTTCTGTTCTGTACATTTTCCTACCAGTGCAGTGCTAATACATTTTTCCTGGCAAACAGTACAGTTTTTTATGCTTCAGACCAGTGGTTGCTAGAGTCTGAAGCTTATTTAGGTGAATTGGGTGAAAGAAATATTAATGACAGTGTGATTTCTTTCATGGAGTGAATTAAAAAAAAAAAAAAAAGTATGGAAAAGCTATAGGGAGAGTTTGAATTACTGTAAAAGTGGAAATTTTTGCGGTGTTGTAATTTTCGCGCATTTCACGCAACCAAAAACTAGGGCGAAAATAAAAGCACGCGAATATTTTTGCTTGCCATATGTTCCTGTGCGTGATGTCTTGATTCCGCGGAATTAAAAACATGCGAAACTCTTCTTACCGGGCCAAGCGCAAAATTAATCGCGCGAAAATATCCACTTTTACAGTTGTGTATTCAAAGGCGTTCCGCACACCTTTGTAACACAGGATTTTCATTATGGCCATATATATAGAGTTGGTTCAAGACTTTCCAGAATCAAACTTCCATGTGTAGACCAGGGCACCATTTCATGAAAGTTGTCGGCCCTGACGAGTTGTCGGTTTCTTACAATTACCATAGTAACTGTCAGTGACCACAGCTTTTCAGCCAATCAAGATGGAGGATTTTACTGAGACCGACAACTCGTCAGGGCTGACCACTGTATGAAGCTACTGATAACCCTGTCTGATTGGCTGAGAGCAGATTTGTCAGTGAAAGGCACTGACAAAACACTTGATGAACTGCCTCAGAGACACAGTCATTTGTTCATTTGTAAAGATTTGTGGTAGGCTTGTATCTTGAAGCATGAGAGGAGCATTCACCAATTTTTATTCATTTATTTATTTATTCATTTATTTGTTTATTTATTAATTTGCTTATTTATTTGTCTGTTTGGTTATTTATTTATTTATTTATTTATTTATTTATTGGTCTTGTTTTCATAGGGTAGCTCCATCAGTTACAGTGTCGTTGTAATACTAGTATGTAAGTTCATGCTGAGAGTATACGTAATTTTCTTCTATCTAGGCCAAGCGTACACGAAAGGTTGGAATCACCGGGAAGTACGGTACCCGCTACGGTGCCTCCCTCCGTAAGATGGTGAAGAAGATTGAGATTTCCCAACACGGAAAGTGCACCTGTGTCTTTTGTGGAAAGGTAAATTACAGTGTATCTGGATACTGATAACCAAAACATACAAAATGTCATGGAAAGGAATAAAACTGTGCGTGGGCCAAATCCATGACCTATGATTTGTGACCCGTTTGTTACAGTCCCATAATGTTTGTTGTCCCCGCCGAACGAGTTCGAGCAGGGGACTATGAAACGGGCTCCGTACGTGTGTGTGTCCGTGTGTCCGTCCGTCCGTGTGTCCGTGTGTGCGTCCGTGTGTGATCAAAATCTTCAATTTGCTACTTCTCTGTCATTTATGAGCCAATTTTGATTCTGTTTGCTTTATATGATAGCACTACATGGGAGCTTTGAAACTTTTACACAGAATTTCAGTCGTGACCTTTGACCTTGACCTTTGACCTATATTGTACATTTTGCTACAAAATGCTACTCCTTCGCCATTTCTAACCCGATTTCGATTCCGTTTGCTTTATGTGATGGCACTAGGTGAGGGCTTCAAAACTTCTACACAGAATTTTGACCTTTGACTTCTTTGACCTTTGACCTTGATTTTTGACCTATATTGTACATTTTGCTACAAAATGCTACTCCTTCGCCATTTCTAACCCGATTTCGATTCCGTTTGCTTTATGTGATGGCACTAGGTGAGGGCTTCAAAATTTCTACACAGAATTTTGACCATTGCCTTCTTTGACCTTTGACCTTGATTTTTGACCTATATTGTACATTTTGCTACAAAATGCTACTCCTTCGCCATTTCTAACCTGATTTTGATTCCGTTTGCTTTATGTGATGGCACTAGGTGAGGGCTTCAAAACTTCTACACAGAATTTTGACCTTTGCCTTCTTTGACCTCTGACCTTGATTTTTGACCTATATTGTACATTTTGCAACAAAATGCTACTCCTTCGCCATTTCTAACCCGATTTCGATTCCGTTTGCTTTATGTGATGGCACTAGGTGAGGGCTTCAAAACTTCTACACAGAATTTTGACCTTTGACCTTGATTTTTGACCTGTATTGTACATTGGCTACAAATGCTACTCCTTCGCCATTTCTAACCCGATTTCGATTCCGTTTGCTTTATGTGATGGCACTAGGTGAGGGCTTCAAAACTTTACACAGAATTTTGACCTTTGACTTCTTTGACCTTTGACCTTGATTTTTGACCTGTATTGTACATTGGCTATAAAATGCTACTCCTTCGCCATTTCTAACCCGATTTCGATTCCGTTTGCTTTATGTGATGGCACTAGGTGAGGGCTTCAAAACTTTTACACAGAATTTTGACCTTTGACTTCTATGACCTTTGACCTTGATTTTTTACCTATATTGCACATTTTGCTACAAAATGCTACTTCCGGCGGGGACATATATTACGCACAGCGTAATTTCTACTTTTCCTTGTTTGTTTTTGTTTTTTGTTTTTTTAAGACAGTAGAGATACAATTGGATTGGATCATATGACTTGAGAGACACTCACATTTGTGTTTGTCAGAGAAAATGTGGGCAATGTCTTCTCAAGTACAGGGGGGGGGGAAGGGGAGGGGTCTTGAAATATCTGATAAGCTTGAATCCAGTGCCCTGTTGCATAAAACCCTTACCGCTGGACTTACCGCTCCTTTCTAGCGGTAAGTCTTCAAATTAGCGGTAAATTTTATAATCCTTGATGCTGATTGGCTGTGACGCCTAATTTTGACAGTAGTTACCATTGAAATTCAACGGTAAGTTTTATGCAACGGGCCACAGACTTAAACATCTTTGTTGTGTCCAATTTAAAAAAAGAGGAAAAAAAGTTTTGATATTCACAAGAATGTAGGCTTAATGAATGAGTCATCAAAACTGGGTCTTGTAATTACTGGAATATTATAGTCAGTTGTCAATGCAGTTGTCAATACCCTGTCAATGTGTAATGTAACAAAGTAAATTCATAACTTGGTCTAATATTCATTTAAAGGAATCAACTTACTACAATGTTGTACCATTAAAGTTATGAATTGGAATAATTTAACATGTGTGCTGGTTTCTCCCCTCTTAGGATTCCATGAAGAGGAAGGTTGTAGGCATCTGGAACTGCAAGATTTGTCGCAAGACCGTCGCCGGTGGAGCATGGGTTTACAGGTGGGTGTGATGTCAATGAGGAAGAGCTTGGGCATTGATTTGACATTTTGTCATAAATGCCTATGTCGTCCTTCTCATCTGTTTCTTCCCCCTCTTGGTGGGGGGAAGGGGTGCATTTTTTTGTTTCACGTAGTTAATATAGAAATGTATTAACTCAATGAGGACAAGTCCCAAGTATACTCAAGCTGGTGTCTGGGAAATGCATGTTGTAGCAAAATCGGCCTGTCCTCAACAGGTTAAGGTGCTCACAGTTTGCTAACAGCAGGGACCACCTGTGTATACAATGTAGATGCCTTTATCAACAGTCTAATAATTTAAGAGGACATCCACATTAGATATTCTTAGTGTTTTCTTCAGACAGTGGATCGTAGGCTTGATAGATGATGAAAGCTGTTCATCCTGCAGTTTGAGGGAAGGTTTTGATCAAATTGCAGAAAGCAGTTTCCACACACTTAATAGTTTCAGACTGTTTTGTCGGTCCCACTTGTGTATTATAACCTCATTCATGTCTGAAAGGATAAACACAGCTTAGTATTTAGTTTTGAAAATATGTACAAAAAAGGTTAATTCTGAGTACAAGAAACTATCTTTTTTAGTTTGCTAGTTAACATTTATGTATGGTGATTATTATTATGATTTTGATTGACTGTATTCACCAGTATCAATTTCATTTGCAAAGTCCAGATTTGAATGATGTAATCATCTGTAGTGAGTTCTGCAATTTAGATCACAGCAGTTCCAGCAGTATGATTATGTTTTGTTTTGTTTTGTAACTTATTTCTTTTGTTTTTTAATGTTTGATTATTGGGTGGTTTGGGTTTTTTTTTTTGAACAAAAAGGACAATAAAAATTACACCAAGTGCTGGTCTTATCATAGCAATTAACCCCTCCCCCCCCCCAAGTTCCCGTTATTGCAAGCAAATTTCTATTTTGCTGTTGTTTACCAGATTATATGAAATGCATTGGAATCGTGCTGTTTATATATGCATCATATACAAATGCACCTATATCTCTGGGCACATGTGCAGTTTATGTTCACAGTTAAAGAATTTTCAAAAAGATATCAACTTGGATGGGGATGCAATTGGTGCTTGAAAAGTTGGACAATTTGCTGGAATAAATTTGTGTTACTGGCAAACAGTGATGATTAAGTATTATTTGTAGCAAAAACAAGGCTAAATTCAAAACTCAACATATGGGATTAATAAATTACTGTATACGCCAAATATTTTGCAAGGTTTTTATTTTTGCACATTTTGTGAGTCATTGGTACTGTTCGCGAATTAAAAACACAAATATTAACTCTTATCTGCTGACATTGATATGACATGCATGTATACATTTTTCCATTCAGTATTGTACTGCACAATCGTCAATTTAACCACTCGCGAAATTGTCTGGAAGTCCTGATTCGCGAAAAATGAGACAGGCCAAATGTATGGTGTATACAGGACTGCAGATCACTAAATTGATAATGGAGGAAATCACCCTTTTTGATATTTTTTTTCTTTTTTCTTTTTTTTTTTTAACAGCACCACTGCTGCCTCAACCACCAGGAGCATCGTGCGTCGTCTTCGAGAAATGCAAGATATCTAAGTACTCCTTCCGGCTGCCCCAAATTAATACCATTCACCACATGCTGAGGTGGACTATTTTCCTCTTGCAAACTGAAAAAAGTTGGATCATGAAACCTCACACCAGGCTCACAAGTGACTGCACTCCCTGCCTCCCACTTAGCCAGGGATCTGTGCTTAATTCATGGGATTTGTTATGTAACACTTTATCAGGTGCAACACTGTATCAGTTGGAATAAATCTACTTGGTTCTCCGTCTCCTTCAACTGAATCTCCTGCTCATTTATTTTAGATGTGTGCAATTACTGTACAAGTGGTTATTTTCGCGAATTTCGCGAATTACAGTTGAATCGCGAATTTAACAACACGCGAAAGCGTCGCTAACACTAGAGTAACAATGCATGCAAGATAGCGTTGGTGTCAATTCGCGAAAACATCTCGCGAAAATATCTGTAACCTTCTAATTCACGAAAATATCTGTACGCGAAAATAACAGCTTATACAGTACAGTAAAGTGCAGCTACTCTCAGGACAGATTGTTTGTTTGTTTGTGTGTGTGTGTGTGTGTGTGTGTTTCATTTCCATCTGATAAGATGGCAGGATAGCCCATATTCAGCTGCAACAGCTGGTCTTCCATGGGGTACAGCTTAGTTACTCACAAGTGATTGGGCTTTTTCTGGGTGCTGCCATAGTAACTGAAATTATTTCTGATTACGACACTTTCAAACCTCTGAATCATGCCCCTGTCTGGTAAAAGTGTGGTGTCTTAAAATGTTTCCTTCAGTGATTGTCCTGCACATCAGTAGATATGGAAAAATATTTTAAAAATGGGGACATCTATGACTTGTTCTTGGACTTCATTTTTTTTTTTTTTTTTATTCCATTGGTTTAATTAGGTATTGGAAAGTTGGTGGCAGGAAGGAGATAGGATACAAAGTAGCATTTATGCACTATTGTGGCAGTAATGTGTGTGTGTGTGTGTGTGTGTGTATGGGTGTGTTGTCTGTCAATATCAACACTTGTAGTTGCAGAGGATGAGGATTATGAGAGCAAACTAGAGTACTGTATGTCAAATTCATGTACACGAGGTATGCAATCTAATAACAAGTCTTGACTGGGTGGTTTTTAAAAAACCAAACTAAATTTTAAAAAAAAGAACCTGGTACATTCAACATTCTCAAATTTGAAGGCCTATAGAAGTATGGAATGCATGCAATAATACAGCAGAAAGGCAAACTTGTAACGGTGGAACCTCAACCCCAGGACAAGTTGGTTGCTGATTACGATGTAGTTCCAATAGCAAAGTGTATTAAAGCAATTCAACAGTTACTCGGCATATAGAATTATGTTGTTTAGTAGCTTAAACTATTGATTGACCAACTGACCCTCTTGGGAGTTGGGAGTTTTTGTTTGTTTATTAAATTAATACCACAATATCACTGATACAGTACAACATGCATATGAGGAAGAATCACATTGCATCAGATTGATATACATACATGTATTTATTTGTACACTGAGCAATTCATACTCGCGTGTGCCAAGATATTTCGTACAAAATTGTGTGCAATCACAACGTGTGAACCAACATGAAAAATCAAGTTAATCTTTAACACAGAAGTCCTCATGCTTACTGATAACACATTACAGAGTACATTCGTTAATGAGCAGCAACCACACATGATACAGAAAAGAGTAACAAAAACAAAACTACACTATAGAGACATGTAATAGAGAGTGTGTGTTCATTTTTGCCGGTACTGTGAGCCAACCGCTCAAGTTGATATACACGTACACTGTACTCTGAAGAAATGTTTCAGTTAGAGACAAAAGTCAAAGAACTAAGTGAACATTCTAGATGTAGGATGATGGGAGATGCAAACTACACCTGCACATTACATAATGTAAAGACTGTACATTCACAATAGAAGTGCATATAAATATATGCAGTAGATAAGTGGGATGATGTAGTGTATAACACAAAGCTTCAAAATTTGTCATCACTCACAAACAGTCCACTGTGGAGACATGCAACGAATGTAGTTCAATCCTTGACAACCTCAAATCATTGTGGAGTGAAAACTGCAGATAAGACGTACTGTACATGTATAAGCTGTTATTTTCATGAGGGTTGATTTTTCGCGAATTTCGCGAATCACTCTTGGACCACGAATTTAACAACACTCGAAAATGCCACTATATGCGCCAAGGTTTCCATTCCCGAAAATAATAGCTTGTACAGTATTCCAGGACTTGTGTATGAAAAGGAGAGATATGCAGAATAACCATCACAATCTACAATGTCGTATTAAAATTAACAAAATAGAAAATTAATTTGTACAATCACAAGTAGACCTACACACTGTATATATTCCCAGTACTATTACTACTGCACCTACCTACTTTTGCAGTACTTGCACACGTACATGAGTTGAACCACACACTATTTTGCTTGTACATTGTATGAACATGCCATGCAGGTGAACATTATCAAGGCTGGGCAGTGTGATGAGGTACAGTGTCTTGAGTACATGCATTTCACACTTGAAATTCTAGCTCCAATATTTGCTACATGTGTGCACATCTATAGAATACATTTAATTTTGGTTTTGGTTTCTGTCTGGGTGGGTTTTTTCTTTTCTTCTTTTTTGTTTGTCAAGAAGTTGAAGGAAAGATGGGACAAGGTGGACTAGGCTGAATCAGCTGGCATGGTAAAGGAAGAATAAAAACTCAGAAAATCTACTACAACTTCAAATAAAAACATGAAACACAAAATTCAACGATACATGTAGGTGCACTGTGTTGAGGCCTTCAATAACTCGCTATTCTATCGCTGTTTTTTTTGGGGGGGGTGGGGTGGGGGTAATATCGTTTTTCAAATTTCCTTCTTTTTTTTTCTTTTTTCGTTTTTTTTTTTTTTTTTCGTTTTTTTTTTCCGTTTTTCAAATTTCCTTCTTTTTTTTTTCTTTTTTTTTTGGGGTGGGGGGGGGGATTGTCATGGTGTAGGGACCATGAAGTATTAAACCTGATGAAGTTAATGCTGAATGTTTCATCTCGTGTCCATGACCAGGTTATTGCAGTCATGCAGCATTCGCCCTCAAACTCAAATCTTTTTTAAAGGGTATTTTTCTTTTCAGTCCTTATCATTTTCAGAGTTAGTTTGCTTCTTTTATGGTCACATAAATCATACTTGAGGTTACTCAGTTCATAGCTCTGCCCAACTAACACACATACACACACACACACAACACACACACACACACACAAATCTCCCTAACTTTTACAACCAAGTGAAAATAATAAGATAGACTGTCCAGACACCAGAAGGCTTCGGGGGCGGGGGGATATTATGCAAAGTGAATGCAATTATCAATGTTTTACGTGTTAAATTTGAAGAATAAAGAAGCTATGCATATCAAACGCACATTACCAGTTATCATGAAATGAAAACATGCATGATGAGAATAAAACGCAACTTTTGCTTATCACAATATTGATCCAAAACAGGAAAGAAGTCCAGCTTTCTGGAAATTAAATTACATGTATGATATAAAGAAAAAGTGCAGCAGAGTAGAAGGTATACATTCACTTTTAAATGCTGCACTAAATGGGTGACCTGCTCATTTGAATAAATACAGATGACTTGCATTAACTTGACTATTATATTTTGCAATGAAACAACTTTTTTTGACTCTCATTGCATATCCTGCCATCCTATATTGCAAACCCAGATAAAAAACAAATAAAAAAACAGCAATTCTCCCAACAATTATGCACAATACAAAGATTTATAAGAATAATATATAGATATCATGTTTATGAAATAAAATATATGACTACTGTATATATTGCAGCTAATCTAAAAATCAGAGCCTCTGTCAAGTTCTGTAAAGCATAAATCTATTCTGAGAATAACCATCTTCTTTTGACCCATTCATATGCAACATTCATATACATGCATCCTATATCATGTGAACTTTCAGCCAAACACTATAACCATTGATGAGAAATGTGTTGAAGATATAGAAACCAAACTGCATCAGCAGAGACGAAGGTCTATGAGGAAACTAGTACAATCAACCTTGCCTAAGTCCTAAGTCGAATCTATTTGGACTGAAGAAACCTTTTGCCCAGCCTGTCCCTGTTGTGAATTATACTGTCCACTGAATAACATGTTGATGTACAGATATATAATTGTATGCTTGCTTGAGTAAACAATCATCGTTTTGTGGCCTTGTGATGATTAGATGATGAAGGGATTCATACATTTCTAGTAGTGTCCTGTAAATAGTCTTCTATCCTAGATTTTCGATCATTTGCTCGCTGTCTGATCCAGACAATACCAATAATGCACACTTTTGGTGGAACAAAAAGACCACTGCGGTATTCAAGACACTGCACAGAGCAGGGTGCTGTCTCTTAAGTTGATCTCAACACTCTCTCCATGATATTGGATAATTTTTTTGGTACATTATTACATAACAGGAATACTGAGAATGAACCTTACTGAACTAAGGAAATATGCACAAAGGAGCTACGTGTAAGATACTTTCCATTCATGCTCATATTAACTTCTGGGTTACTAACGATTGCTACAAAGGCATGTTGCTTCCTTTTTCCATAGTTGCTACGATATTTCACGAAGTGCAGCGCAGTTTGTTATACCATCCACTTTATACTTTGTGTAATGTTGTCGAATAAATGTGTGTGCATTGTGCAACACTGACAGAAGGCGAGTCTTACAATATCAGCTGCAAATGTGAATGACTTGTCTGCCGTGAACACACAATTCATAAGTCCGCACCCTGTCATAATTTCCAGAGAATCGAGAACAAACTCATGTGAACAAGGCCTGAACTGAAACTAAAGAAGAATTTAGTTGATAAATCAGCAACTCGTCTTCACATATATCTAAGGATGTGTGAGAAAATGAAAAAGAAAAAAAAAAATAATAATTTTGATGTGTCAAAAGAATGCATTACGTTATTTCAAGGAGGTAGAGCTACCTCCTTGGTTATTTTGGGGATACAAATGTATATTCTAGCCCGAATCCAGTTTCTTCCAAAATCACAAGCTTTTGTCAATAAGGATGCAAAATTAGTATGCAACATACAAGCATTGCTTGCAGAAATGCAGCAGGGTAGAAGAGCATCTCATACGGTATCACTACAAGGATATAAAGTATGCTTGCCTTCTACGCTACTTTATATGTAAGCCTACTGACAAATTATATGTAATGAACAAAAAGAACTTACATTAAAAATGTTAGAATGCAATCTTCAGTCCAATTCGTACTTGTCATTTGGTATACAAAACATTCCATTTTTTGTACCTTCATGCATGTTGATCCTCAAAAATGACATCTCGCTCATTCAAATGGGTTGTGACTGGCAGACAGAATTTTATATGCATATCCACGGCAACCTGGTATGATATTAAACCTGGCTTCTTTTTATACGTGCAATATACGCTTATACATTTTATCTTTTTCCAAGGCTGTCGTCCCTTCAAGCTATCTGCTTATCTGATGACGGCCTTCTGCATTCCAATCCCACCAATACATTCCACCACAGTGCAGTCAGGTTACCATTTATACATACTAGTATATCGTATATGGCTCAAAATTAGCACATCTTTCCATTCAGTTGCAAGACTATTGTACATTAATTTAGTTTATATCTGACTATTCCAATTGTACATAAGTCTTCAATATTATTTTTGAAAAATGGAAAACATGATGACTATATTTCACTTGTGATATGTTCAATGCAGAAAACTCTGAATATATTTGAATCTGAATTTAATTTGATTTGATAAAACAAGAATCTCACCACAACCGGCCCATAATCAGCAGACACACGGAAACACTTAGACATTGTGTGAGTGCACAGGTTTTAGTACATACACTGACCAGGTGCCATATGCAGAGGCTTGCGACGACACTAACAAGCCAAACTTAGGTGTTTGCACCCTCCAACATTACCACTAACCATTATAGACAGGTGGCCACTATAAATAGGTTACTATATACATGTAAAGGTACTATCTGCTTTATGCCATGAATTACAAATGCCCACTTTTAAGAATGTGTTCCCTTTGCAAGGAACTGTATGGACACATCAGACCGCATTCCCTTTGTTTAAACAACTGCTGAAGAAATTGAATGAAACATAATATTGATGCACCGTATTTTGCACATGGCATGCATGAAGATATATCATACTTTGCAGACATGACGGGGGTGGTTGGTGTACATCTATTTCGGCGAAAATTGGTTGACAGTAACCTTAATCTGCATTCACTTCTAGCAAAGTATTACTTCACAGGATTTTGAATTGCCATTTCTAATTGAAATTTTTAATTGAATTGAATGGAATATATTCATGCTCATGATCTAACATGAGGCATATTTGCTGTTATTGTTTTTCAAGAGATATTTGATAATTTTGCCTAATGACAAATGAGATATGCCTTAACCTTCTATGGTACATGCCAAACCCAGTCACCATGCCCACAATGGCATACAAAGATATTGCTGATGACTGAAACGTCCATCATCCGATCTTACAAAGATGAACTTGCCAACTGGATATCAAAACCTCGAACCAGCTCCTCTTCTCTTAAGGACACAAATACCAAGTGTCCAGAATCAAAAAAGGAAGAAAATAGAAGGAAATTCCCTGGCTTTGGTCATTCCTCCTTTTGGATCAATCAGTTGTCTGAGGCTTGTAATTGACACAGACTGGTCAGACACCAGCGCGGACTCCATATGAAACTGACAGAGGTAAGGGAAGGCCTCACTACCACAGGGTCCTCTACACTTCATGACAAGCTAATCTTCCCTCGGACAGAGATATAACTCTACGCACAAAATGGAGCATAATTTTAAGTAAAGGCTATTGGCCTTTGCCTTCATACAGTCTCATTACAAACTGCTAATGGCACTTTACACCGTAAGTCTGTTTTTACAGCGCTCTCGCATTGTACTTTCAAGAAACTGGCGCTCAAAGAGCATGTGTCTGACATGGCAGAGTCCTGGTTTTTGAGGTATTATGGTTCCTTTGTTCTAGTGACAGACTAACATTACTGATCACTGAAAACAAACATGCCTTGTTCAAATTTAACCTTCACCTATTTGCCAACAGCTAGTTAAAACCATACCTAGCTATCTACAGGTTGTTTTTTGTTTTTTTTTTTCTCTGTGGGGAAGGGAAGGAAATATTTCACATATTCCAAAATCTGCTACAGACCTATGGTAGTATTCAACACCAAAAGGAAAGGAGATCATGATGTAAAGATTAAATCTAATAACAAATCAACTATATCATTTGACATCAGTCTGGGAAGTCTGCATTGGGACAGAAGCACTATCTAACATGAAAATTACACCTAAACCTACAAGTTATTTTAAAAGGTGAAAAAATTCTCTCCTTATTCCTACATACAATCCCTCAAGTGTAAAGTGTTCCCCCCCCCCACAATGGGAGTGAGAAGTTTGAATAAAGATTAGTTTTGCAGCGTTATCTATCACACACCATGATATGTATCAGCTATTTTTTTTTTTAAGTTTAAAAACCACCTGTCTCACTTTCTACAGATTGATTGCATGTGTCCCCATGAAAAAGTTTTCCTACACACAGCTACGGTAGGTTTCGTTATGCCGGTCGATTGATGATAATATTCTCATGCCATCATCGCTACTTTCTTCGAGTGAAGAAGGAAGACAGGTATGTGATTCCGGCGTTGAGGGCACCAGGGCTGCTTTCCGACGACGGGCTAACGTCGTCCTCCGTGGTCGGACTGCTCACATTGTCCAGTTCCGCACTATCCAGCATTTCAAACTCCGCCAGGTCCAGATCGGACTGCGGGGAGGGCGTGAGGCCGCTGGGGATGGTGGTGGTGCTCGCGGTAGCTGCCCCACTCGACGTCATCTGAGCCGATTTCACTGGCAGTGTATGGTGCCTCTGCTTGGGCCTCGTCTGGACAGTATCTTCCCGACTGACCGAGTCGGTCCATGATGTCAGGGCCTCCGTCACAACTGACGCCACGGTCTGGGAGAGCAGCTGGGCGGCAGCAGGGGCCAAAGAACTGTCAATGTTGGGTGCCATCACGTCGGAACCACTCCTCTCCTGGCTGGTGCGAATGGGTCCACTCGACAAATCATCCAGGGGTGATTCCGGCGTGTCCAGTTCGTGATCAGCCATATCCTCATCTGTCGAGATGCCGAGAAGATCCCTGGGCGGGTGCAGCCTGTTGGAATCTTGCTCCTGCACTCCAAGTTGAAGTAGGCTGCCAGCTGAGTGCGAATCCAGTTCATCCCCACTCGGGTCCAAAGTGCGGTCCTGGAATGACGGCATTTGACTCAGACCAGCTAGGAGATTGGTAGACTCATTGTCTGTGTTCAATTCTGAAATAATGGAATGAACGACAGAGTAGAAAGATGAATCAAAAGAGGGATAGAATACACAATGTACATACACAAGTACAACATCCATTCATACACTTGCATACTCACATATGCACACAACCACACAGACATGCATATTATGTAAAGAAAAACATATAACATTTCTAAACAATTTATGTCCTTTACACTTACGATAATCATTCGAATGAGTGTTTGAGTAAACCTGATCCACTTTACATTGTATTCAGAAAGCAGCCATCTCTGAAATTGCAAACTGTCGCTAAATGAATTAATTTAAATGACTGAACTTCACTCTGAAAAGATAATTACTTAAAGGTCAAGTTCACCTTCATATACGTGTGGATTTTGTGAATGCAGCAATATTTACACATCAGGGAAAGTTTGGAGAAAATCTGACAATCCGTTCAAAAGTTATGAATTTTTAAAGTATTTGTGCAGTCACTGTTGGATGAGAAGACTACTACAGTGTATGATGTCATATGTGTAGAGCAATATAAGGGAAATATAAAGGAATTTCATAAAATTTAATTTTTTGAAACAAGTGCACATTTCCTTGACTTGTCACTAATGCATTTAAAGGTAATGATATTCCCCCTGTCTTCTGAAAGAGGGGAGCCAAGTGTTCTTTTATTACACAAGAAAAGTGAAAATATGTTGAATTTTGTTTTTACTTTCTCTATATCATTCTACGCATTTGACATCACAAGCTGTAGTAGTCTTCTAATCCAGCAGTGACCGAGCAGAAACTTCAAAAATTCATAACTTTTGAACAGATTGTCCAATTTTCCTCAAACTCTCACTGATGTGTTCTACTATAAATATTGCTGCATTCACTCAATCCACATGTCTATGAAGGTGGACTTGTCCTTTAAAACTTTAACCCGTTGAGGACGAACTGATTTTGCTACAACACGCATTTCCCATAGACACTTGCCCGAGTATACTCGAGACTCGTCCTCAACGGGTTAATATGATACTGAGATGATATTCCTCCGTGGTTTTATTGGAGGACTAAGAAAAAACAACAACTGCTGGAGCTGGATCCTTGTATTCAGTCAATGAGTCTTGCAATCATCCTCGGTATGAAGAATAAACTGTGGTGTGTATCACTGCACTTTTTGAGTCATTTTGGCAAACACTGTCCGTCGAGAGCGGGCTTACCGTCATCGGTGAACTCCATGGAGGCGCCACGCGGCAGGAGACCCCCGACGAAGCCGTAGGTGGGCGTCCCCTGACAGCTGGAGGATGGGGTCCGGCCGGCCACCCTGGAGGCATGGAAGAGGGCAGCATCCACAGCTGGCCCAGGGGTGGGGCAGAACTCGTTCAGCTCACTGTCGGTGCTACTGTCACCGTCGGCGTGGTTACGTGAGGAGCGGCGACGACCTGGGGGGACAAATATTGAGAGGGGGATTGTGGTAGAAGTCAAGTTCTGATGGTGAATATTTCCCAGGGATACCATTTTTGCAAATTTTGCAAGCAAAAACAAAAACAACAAGGAAAAGTAGAAATTACGCGGTGCGTAATATATGTCCCCGCCGGAAGTAGCATTTAGTAGCAAAATGTACAATATAGGTAAAAAGATCAAGGTCAAAGGTCACAGAAGTCAAAGGTCAAAATTCTATGTGGAAGTTTTGAAGCCCTCACCTAGTGCAATCACATAAAGCAAACGGAATCGAAATCGGGTTAGAAATGGCGAAGGAGTAGCATTTTGTAGCCAATGTACAATATAGGTAAAAAATCAAGGTCAAAGGTCAAAGAAGTCAAAGGTCAAAATTCTGTGTACAAGTTTTGAAGCCCTCACCTAGTGCCATCACATAAAGCAAACGGAATCAAAATCGGGTTAGAAATGGTGAAGGAGTAGCATTTGGTAGCAAAATGTACAATACAGGTCAAAAATCAAGGTCAGAGGTCAAAGAAGTCAAAGGTCAAAATTCTGTGTAGAAGTTTTGAAGCCCTCACCTAGTGCCATCACTTAAAGCAAACGGAATCGAAATTGGGTTACAAATGGCGAAGGAGTAGCATTTTGTAGCAAAATGTACAATATAGGTAAAAAATCAAGGTCAAAGGTCAAAGAAGTCAAAGGTCAAAATTCTGTGTAGAAGTTTTGAAGCCCTCACCTAGTGCCATCACATAAAGCAAACGGAATCGAAATCGGGTTAGAAATGGCGAAGGAGTAGCATTTTGTAGGCAATGTACAATATAGGTCAAAAATCAAGGTCAAAGGTCAAAGAAGTCAAAGGTCAAAATTCTGTGTAGAAGTTTTGAAGCCCTCACCTAGTACCATTATATAAAGCAAACGGAATAAAAATCGGGTTAGAAATGGCGAAGGAGTAGCATTTTGAAGCAAAATGTAAAATATAGGTCAAAGGTCAAGGTCAAAGGTCACAACTGAAATTCTGTATAGAAGTTTCAAAGCTCCCATGTAGTGCTATCATATAAAGCAAACAGAATCAAAATCGGTTTAGAAATGGCGAAGGAGTAGCATTTTGAACATTTTGATCACACACGGACAGACGGACACACGGACACACACACGTACGGAGCCCGTTTCATAGTCCCCTGCTCGAACTCATTTGGCGGGGACAAAAACACAAATTTGACAATGGAATGAAATATTGCCCTCTCCGGTTATGTAAGAATTGAGTATGAGAGTGATGTACATACATGCAACAGGGGCAGGCAGCAACTGAATACAAAATGTGTTACTTACAATTTACTGTGTTCTGCTGATAGGTGGTTTCCACTGCAAATTAACCACTCGCGAAATTGTCTTACAACTCCCAATTCGAAAAATACTATGTCCGTGAAATAATTGGCATATTTAGTATTCTACAGGTAATGACCCCACTGGCAAAGCAGAGTGGGAAGCTTAAACTGACTGATGATGAGATCAAAGCTCACCTCAACCCTTTTATGACTAATACCTCAAAAGTGACATTGTTAACAAACTGGTTGTTGATTGCACTGATATATAACATCCCAGGATTTTGTGTGTCTTTCAGAGTCTTCCAACAATGAGGCACAGATATTAATGTGAGAGACAGAGAGAGCAGGCGCAATGAAGTATGACTATTTTGTGGTGAGAAATGTGGAAGGGGGGGGGGAATACTGTAAAACTGGATATTTTTGTGCAACTAATTTTTCGCGCTTGGCCAAGAAGAGTTTCACATGTTTTTAATTCCGCGGAATCAAGACATCCACTATTGGAACACATGGCACCCAAAAATATTCACGTGCTTTTATTTTTGCACTAGCTTCTGGTTGCGCGAAATGAGCGAAAATTTCAACACTGCGAAAATTTCCACTTTTACAGTTGTAGTCATTTTAAATCCATATGGTGCCGAGAAGCATACTCACGTTTTTGTCGCCTCTCCCTGCGCTCCAGACTGTCCATGCTCTGTTCAAACTGTTTGAGGAAAGGCTTCATCTTGGTATAGAGCTGGCCAGTAACATCATGGAATAAGAACGCTGGCCACAGTAGCAGGCAAACCACTGGGAATATGAAAATATATAATATTTTATCAAAATTATATATCACACAAATACATTATAACCTACAATGCAATGTATAAGCTTGGCAAACAAGTGTAAATTCCTTTGGCAGTAATACAATTGATTCTTTTGTATTTCTGCAGCAAACCACCAGGAAAATATACTTGAAAGTATGATAAATATTTCTCCAGGGATTATTTGACTCGGTCGTCCTATAAGAACATGTGAAGAGCTCGCTTCCAAAAGGCACTAAATCCATCATTTTTCAATGAATTTAGTGCCATTTGGTTGAAAGCTCTTCATGTTTATCTATGACAAACCACAAAAGACAGGAATATATTTATATGGTACACATTTCTCTGGTAGCAATAAGATTAAGTGTGTTTGAAGCACATGCGCGTTTCTACATTTAGATATCATATCCCAAGTTGTGTGGATTGTTCCTTGAATGTGCCAATGTTGTCACAAACATCTCTGTAAAACAACTTTGTCTCAACATCTCTATGAAACAAATTTGTTCTTGTCTACACTCTCTCTTGATGATGTGTTGATCATGTAAGCACATCATCTTCGCACAGTACATGAATTAATTTGTTTTTCCGAGCCAGCCTTGAATCTCAAGCTTTTATGGCCGACATACCTCACAGAAAAAGATTTATGATGTTCCCTAGGGCCATGAAAGTTTTCCTGGGACCCTGTTTACACCAAAGCTCAGATTGAGGCCGAGTCATAGATCAGCCGCTCCCAAAGCTCAGTGTGAACAGTCATGAAACATTGAGCCACGGTCAAATTTTGGACCACTTCTGGGCCCCATTTCATAAAGAGTTGATATGATAGCAACTCTTATTAGAATGGTAATTGTCTTGTTAATGACAAGAATCCAGCTTCTTCATTGGCTGTTCCTATGGGAAATTGCCATTCCAACAGGAGTTGCTATCCTAACATCTTTTATGAAATGAGGCCCAGGAGTTGCTAGTAGTCTCGGTGTCGGAGCTATGAGGTTACAGGGGCGTGGCCATTGCTTGACCCCGTAATTCATGTTCATTTTGTGCTGGGCCTTTTACCATACTGTACTCGATCATGTGCGCATGAATCTGAGTGCTGTTAGGACAACATTCCAGCTCTTGTCTTTGGGAATTGGAAGTAGGTAACAGGTACAACCGAATTCTAAGGGAAAGTGATAAACATCTGCCATCCTCACTTCTGGGGGGCATTTCATAAAGCATTTGTCTGTCAAATTTGTCGGACAAATTTGCTCTCAGCCAGTCAGATGGACGGATTTCAGTAGCTTATAATAGTTTATCTGAAAAAAAAAATTCTGTCAAAATGCTTCATGAAATGCCCCCTGTATTAAATTCAAGCAAGGTATATTTCAAGCTCTCCTTGTTACCTGCCACTTTACATTTTACTATTATTTTCCTTGGAGCAAACATCCCTTTTTATATAAAAAATGTTAGTATCAAATCAGCTGTATGCTTTAGTCCATTTTCAATATTAGTATGGGCTAAAATTTCTAAAATTCCTATGAAGTTCAGCAGATCTACATTTACAACTAAATTTGTTCACGTCACACATCAAGACAACTACATTGAGAGAGTCATGTTCGGCCGCAGCCCGATTTCACAGTGTAAATGCACAGAAATGCGAGGCTGGGCCCAGCAATTGAACTTGGTCTGAGCTGTGGCTTGGCCCTGGCCTTTGGCAGAAACAGGGTTCAAGTTCTACGATTGTGTAATTCCTTGGAATGCCAAGTTGGGCATACTGTCAGACAACACACTGGGATACAAGGAGATGAAAGAAAGAACATCGATAGAATATGCGCAAGTAAACAACTATTGATCCTCTCTAGCGCTGAATCTGCAACATTTGGCTTGATAGGCAGAAGCAATGCTGGCCAATGATGGAGCAGAAAGTGCACTTTCCTTTCTCTAATCCAGTCTAAGCATTCAAAACAACTAAGCGAATCCTTCGTCCCAAGCAGCGGGGAATTGGGGCTAATTGGAAGTCTTGCTGGCTGTGTATACTTACTCACAAAGTACGCTAGTATGACCCCAGGTATGTAGACACTGATAAAGAATACTGTCAGGCACACACAACAGGTATAGGTGCAAAACTGTGGGGAGAAAAAAGAGAGTACGATACAAGTGCATCTTTTAACATCAGAAACATGACGGAAAACAGTCAATGTACAATTCAAAGAGAAATTCAACTCTGTCTTGAGTGGACTTAAAACAAAGATTCAATTCAAGAGTACCTTCAAAGAGACCAAATAGGGAAAACTTTTACTGAACTTGATTTAGGAGTGTAAATTGGACATTTGCTGGTGTTATGGCTTAACAGCTGGGCACTCACAAACAGCAGTGACACCACAGCTGACTCTAGCCTGAATGTAAAAGATCACATTATTTCTTTGTACATCTTGTACTACTTTTATTATCCTTAGTCTTTACAGGCTCATAATCAAAACAGGATGTTTAATATTTCTAGTGAAAAACCACACCTTTGCTGGATCCCGTTTGCGGAGCTCCCAGAATGCATTGTGCCAGTCCTCCACCAGCTGCCAGGCACGAGAAATGTACTCACACAGCTCTGGAACGCTCAGCAGGCGTTCATACAGAGATGTCCACCTATTGGTTAGAAAAATGAATAGCAAATTAATAGTATAATATTGTGTATATGCTTGTGAGTATTAAACATTATATTATAACAGATAACATGAATCACATAATCTTAATATTATAAACCACATAAGTCCTTCCTGGATGGTATGGTGAATCATTAAAGTTGTCTATTTAATCAAATAAAATGTACCAAATACTGTATATGCGAAATATTCTGCGAGGTTTTTATTTTCGTGAATTTTGCAAGTCAGCTGCTATACGCGAAATTAAAAACACGCGAAAATATTGACTCTAATGCTGATATGAAAGCGACGTATACGCATATACCACGATACATTTCTCCGTTCAGTACAGGACTCCACGATCGCGAATTTAATCACTCGCGAAATTGTTGGGAAGTCCCGATTCGCGAAAATTTAGACTCGCGAAATATATGGCGTATACAACAGCAGAATAACTATCAACACTTTGAATACTTCTGACTTTTACAAGATGCTAGTTTATACAAAATGCTCCTTACTGCATGTATTAAGGAATACGTATAGGAATCACTTCGAGCAGTAATGGAGCCGCATTTGAAGCAATTGTGTGAAAAATGGTAGCTCTGTTGGAGTACTCCATGGGAAGATAAGTGAGTGTACTCGTGTACATACAATGAGTGTGATTCCTGTTACGTTATGCATGAGAGGTTGATATCAGTGAAGGATCCAGGAATTCCGTAAAGGGTAAATGGGGATGGGGGGGGGGGGGAGCAAAAAATATTTCTGGTGCCACTTGCGAGTTTAATCAGCTGATGGGGGGGGGGGGCCTAGGCTCCTGTACCATTATTTTTCATTTCTCATGCCATTTCCAGGTTTCATCCACTAACAAGCAAAAAATAAAAATTAAAAAAAAAAAAGGCTTACAACAGTGCATCTTTCTGCCCCCCCCCCAACAATTGCTCCAGTCATATGTTCTCCAAGGACTTAGGGTTAGGGTTATTATGGAGTTATGATAGGGCCTTAGGTTGCTGTTCATATATTGTAGAATCATGTGCTTCTGATACAGAATTTTTGCCAGCCTCAATAATTGCTAGATTTGTAGCTGATTCATAAATTCACAACATATTTTAGAGTATCAATAGGGTTTAGTTTTGGGTTTTGTTTGTTTGTTTGTTGTTTTTTTTTTGGGGGGGGGGGGAGGGGGTTCTCTTTCGCAAATTGGCACACTATGTTAAAATCTCTTTTAGATTTTGTCCAGATTGACTGTATCAAACCTGTTCCATAATTTATCTTTTTCTAATAAGTCATATATGGAGTCAAATTTGGAGGTGCTGATTTGATGATGACAAGAATACCATGGAATATGATTTTTACAGCAAAACTCCACAAGGACACAAATATTTTATGAGAAGAAATGTAAAATCATACTTACTCCTCTTCCCTTGGTTCCCTCCGTTTAACTGAGAAAGACAGAAATCAAAATTCTTATTAATTTGATATGTTAAGACATACAATTGTTACAATGCTTTACCAAGTTATACAGAAGACACAGACATGTTATCCACACAATCTTATACACACAAACACACACCTAAAAACACATAGGGGCATGTATGCCATGGACCTACCAATTGCTTGCAACTCTGTTCAGTTTGATATCAACATATGAGCTGTTTGTGTTTTTTTATTAGATCAGCATGATTACCATACTCAGTTCACTGAACAAAACAACAAACTTCAACCTTCACTCGTGTACTGCTGATACAAAAATGCATCGACGGTAGATTCACTCATTCACATTCACGTGTAACATCCTGCTGTTCAGCATACAATTAACATATTAAATAGATCTTGTAGACTGAGTAACTGCATATTTGAGGGGGATACATCACTTTTTAATCTATGCATACTGCAGCCATGAGTCTGATCAATGAGAAATCTATTCGTTCTGACCCTATAAAGGCAAAAGCAACTCCTCATTGTACAATTGAGTGTATTCAGTGAAAGGGATATATGAAGAGTTTGTTCGCGAAAACCGATAAGTCCATTTTTGAAGATTTTGAAGTACGGTATCTGTCATAAAATACAAAATAATACCTTTTAAAAAGGTACACTTTTAAAGTTATGGTCAAAGAAGCAAAATTTTTCTTATTATTCTCTTTATTTTTCTTGACCATTAATCGCAAATATCTCCATTTAGCAAATATGGACTTATCGGTTTTTGCAAACAAACTCTTCATATAATCTTCTTCTTTTTTTTCAGTACATATTGTGTGATTACCACACTGCATTATTACTTCATTATTATATGGAATGCATCTCTTGACTACAAATACTAACTTGTTCTTGTGATCTACAGCTGTACACTTAGTCCCCCCAACATTACAAAATGAATGAAAAATTAAAATGTGTATTACGAATGAACATATTCATAAATAGGCCCTATAACTTGGGAAATTCCAACAAAGCAGAGCAAATTTTCCTCATTGTAATGGTTTAGCGAAAAAGGGAATGAATATGATTATGGTGTATATGGTATGATGTTTACCATTATACGAACACAAAAAATTCTAAAAGCCATATTTGATACAACACGGTGGTAAATTTGTATTGAGTAGAACATTTATGCTTTCATCATACAAGTGCATGTGTGCACCACAAGGTTGCATCTCAATGCACTGCTTCGATGGCAGTACATTGTACAGAATTGCATGTCCTGCCTGGAAGAGTATGACAGATCTGTGAATGTTAAACTGGAGCAAGTCATGATAAGGCTGAGTAAGCCACAGACGTGATGGTATTATCACAGTTGTTCCATGGCAACACTTACGGCAAATAACTGTCATGCGTGAAAGACATGAGCATAAAGAATGTAGACACACACACACAAAAAAAAAACATAGCTATAATGTGCCATCCTTCAGCGGAGAAGGCATAAATTGACACTTTTCAGGAATTTATGAAATTCTCATATTGAATATCTTACTGCTCTGTCAGGAGCAAGGTTGCCCTCAGAAACAGTTTAATGCATGCTTTTCTGATCGCTATTGTATACATTTACAAGGCACATTTGGGATGCACTGCACATACACAACGTGTACATGTGATAGCATTTCCATACAAGAGCATTGGTAATTTTGTATAATAATACAGAACTACTGTAGTGTACCAGACGAAATTGTCACTGACACTCAATGCATAGGGTAGACAAGAACTTTTGGTGCATGAACTCGAATCTTGGCTCTCGCAAAATTTGCAAAATTAAAATGTAAGCCTAGGATGCAAACATTCCTGATTTTACAGTATGTTGTTGGGGTGGGGTAGAAGTAACAAAGAGATAGAGAGAGAGAGATCATGTGTGTGTGTGTATGAAAAGGTTAGGGTTGACATGACTCAGATGTAATTACATAAGGGCCTTGCCTCTTTTGCAGCCCCCTAAATATAACAGCGTGCCTCCCTCCCAGCTCGTATGAAATGGAACTTGCCCATATCATAAGGGCTGGATCAACTAATGCACACAATTTCAGCAAAGTTCTACTCATTAGGACAACATGAAGAACTCCTTCCTCCATTGACAGAGGTAGGCTGGCACTCCCTTCAAAATTGTACTCTAAAATTTAAAAAAAAAGTATGAAAATGTCCCAGTGCGTGCAAAATGCAGCATTTAAAGAGGAATGCCTGCGTCAGGCTCAGTAACATTGAGGGGTATTTATGTGTACATCAAAACTTCACCCTATATTATTGTGATTCAATGTAATGCAGGAATAGTAGAAGAAAACATCAGTAAAGTGTGAAGAAAATTGGACAATCTATCAAAGTTTTGACTAAATGATTGTGTACATCAGCCATTGCTTGGAAAAGGCGGCTATCTCAACCATTTGTGGCACCACTGTAGTGGAAGGGTATCAAAAAATGTAAAGAGAATTTCACAAAATTTCATTTTAATGAAAAGTACTCGTTCCTTCTGCTCACTACTGACATATGCTTACAGTAATAATATATTCCCCCTGCTTTGTGAAGGTGGTAAAGTAAAGTGCTCTTTTCAATATTATGCCAGAAAAAATGAAAATGTATGTAAATACAATTCCCTACTTCCATTTGATCACAAATTTGGAATTTAAGAAGCACAGGGCCAATTGTTATTGGTACCCCACGATGCTATATAGCAAATTCTAGTTACCCCTCGTTGTCTGTTAGTACTGCATGATAAAGCACATACACAGGACTTGGTGACAAGAAAACAACTACGTGTTCATGAGTCAGCCACGATATGACTAACTCACTTAAAGATAATACGTCAAGTTTCTTCGTTATCAACGAGGAAAGGATCAATGTTGACAGTGGCTAAATCAGTAGAGGTTGCTGTTTCTCACTATTCAACAATGGTGATTATTTTCTTTTATCACAGCACACACAAAAAAGTAATTCTCATTCAAATGATGACATTGACCAGATTACGACACCTTCTATTAATAATAATAATTCAGTAATAATAATAATAATAATAATAATAATAATAATAATAATAATAGTGGATACTTGTATAGCGCACAGGTCCACCTTTCAGTGCTCATGGCACTTCAAAAAAATAAAAAGATAGATCACACATGTGTACATGTTCAAGCATGACAACAGAGAAGAAAATGGCAAACAACAAACAAACACTAGATAAAGAATACAATTGTTCTGAACATTATAGACAGGAATTACAGTCCTCAGTGTGAGAGGAACAGATGCGTTTTAAGTTTTAAGTTTATTACCACTGCTATGTAGCTATTTAATACTATTCTAATTAAAGGATAATGATAATAATGATATTCTAACATTATCATCATCATTATTATTTAAAAAGGGAGAAGGAAGGCATAAATAATAAGACTTTTCATGAATAACCATCAGAAAAAGCTTGCAAAGTTTTGATAAACATTACTTAACCTGTATTTTGATATTCAATATATCAAGACCTGAAACTGAAGGTTTTCAACCTCAGCCCAAACACAAAAACCCAACTATAGGCTGTAACACTGAACCCAAATCTAATGGAGGTTTGAAACCTTCAGCGGACTTTCAAAATACAACAGCCAAGAGATGCGTCACTGTACACTAACCTCGCATGTTCGGCCAAACGCGATAGCGGAAGGTCTCGGCACAGACAAGCAGAAAACTGATGGAGGCTGCGATGAAGACTAGCCGCTGGTTTGTGGTCGCAGCCAACCTGGGAGGAGGTAGGCAACAAGGTAAACAGGAAAGAAATAGGAATGTAATCACCATTCAATTTCTCTGGTTTTTTTTTTTTTTTTGTGAGGTATAGATACAGATACACTAAAATGCAAGTGCACTACTGGAAAACTCGCTGGTAATTAATGCTGTATTGATGTTTATGTCATAGTTTTTCATGCCTTCAAACTTTGGGGCACATACTTGCAGTTCCCCACGGAATCAGTCATACAACAGGGTGATAAACAGCATACAATGCATTCAACAGCATGTTATGTGCTTTCATACTAACCTCATAATTCTTAGACTACATGACAGAACAAGCTCTCACTTTTTCTTTTTCTATTACACTCAGTTGTACATATATATATAAAAAGACAATCTTTTAAATACCGCGTGGCAGATTCGCCCTGAGCAACTATTTTTCTCATCTCAATACCCTGTCTTATAAATAAATACAACTTTGAAAGCAGAATGTTTTGTACAAAGTACCTGGCCATTTAGCTGCAAATTAGGGCCGATGCTTCCATGATATGAACTTTGAAGCAGACAAAATATAACAAACAAACTTTGCCACACTTGTACAGCATTCTATCCAAACTTGACCTACACAGACCTACATTGCACTAAGTCTCCCGCCTCCAGCGCGAGACTCGTGCTTCAGCGCATTATCATCTCAAGCTCACACGCTCAGCATCCATTTTTGCATGCCTTCGGGCGCAGAAAAGAAGACCGCAAAATAGGTAAAATGCATAGATCGCGCATTAAAGGGACTGTAAAGTTCTGGTCGTTTTGCGAAATATCAAAGAGCATGCAATTCTAAGGGGTATCAAAAGTTTATTTGATGAAAATCGGTTTTGAAATGGCTGAGATATCCAAAAAACAAAGTGAAACAAAGAGATCCTAATAAAAGGCGCACGTGGCCTGTCACATTTTTTTTATTATTATCATTTTTTTTGGATATCTCAGACATTTGAAAACCAATTTTCATCAAATAAACATTGAATCCTTCTTAAAATTACATGCTCTTTCATATTTCATAAGAGGTTTCCAATTATCTCACTTAGAAATGTTATAAACCTGAATCCCCACCTCAACCAGTACTGTACAGTCCCCTTAAAGAGAAGGGCAATTTGCCAATCTCCAGCCAGCATCCAGACATAAATCATAAAATGTCCTGTTTGCATTTTCTTCTCAAACAACCAGTTTATTCATAAAATCATGAGATTTGGTGAATACCTGTATGCAATTTCATTCACAAAATTACCTCACTGGTATGCACCAAATGTCATAATTTCATATCCCAAATTTCAAAAAAAAAAAAAAAAAATCTCCCTACCTCATCCATCCTTCCTGCTTTTTTGCATACATACACACATATATTTTGTCAAATAACTGAAGTGCCAAAAGAATTTTTACTCATGGCACAAATAAAATAGCTCTATTATTATGGGTTTTTTAATTATCAGCATCATTCTCTATCGAATATCATTCGATTATTATGGCACAGATGTCACATGATTCACAGAGACTCCAAACTCTCCCGCTTTTGATGGGAGATCTCCCGCCGAAAGCCCGTTTTTACAAAATCTCCCGTTCTCCCGCTTGGGATTTAATTTCTCCCGCCCTGGCTCTGTGTCTCCCGCTTGAAATGCTTTCTTACTTATTGCCATCGTCAGCTGATCGTATGATGAAAAATAAGCCTTAGATAGCACGAGAGAGTATCTAGAATCCTAGAGCTTCCAGGGCCCATGAGCGGGTCCTGGCCCCCGGCCGCAAGGCGCTTCGCGCACATCAAGTTGGAGTCTCCCGTTTGCTCGGGTTTCAGGCGGGAGAATCTCCAGATCAGAAGGTGCTTTGGGTTGGAGTCTCTGGATTCATATATGCCAAATATGGATGAAAATAAAATAAAAGAAGTCTTCATCTAGATGCCACAGCTGTTCTTATCAGCTCTACAGGCTCCATCTCAAGCAGCAGTTCTATGCAAATAATCACAATCACACGTGAACACACTTTAAACGCCACTCAAAGTCAACGACATGACCAAATTTGGTGTGAATGCACGCACCGCAGCGATATAACTCAAACAGAAAGTCTTATTTTTAGGCAAAACAGGAAGGAACATTTGGAGCAAACATCACCCACAATCCCGCCCACACCTTAGCCAGGGCCTCCAGGGTTGCACATAGCACCTGAACTTACAGGTTGGCAGCAATCCAAGGGGGCTGGAAGGTTGACCTTAAGGGTGACCTTATAGATTTTTTTTTTGAAGTATTTTTGTCTGTACCCTCCATCGGAATAATAGTTATAACATATGTGCATGGTTGCTTGACTGATGGCCTTACGACATCACGTATCATTGCGCTTTCTACTCCTCATGCTAAAATCAACATAGGTCCCTGCTGTCATCGGTCAAGTATAATATCTCTATTCCACTAACTTGAATCAACCCCGCTCTTATAAGAATTGCTATCTGCATAATACAGGAAAATTATGTGTAAAATGTTACCTTTGTAATAGAGCACAGAAAAATTTACGAGTAGACCTACAGGCTCTGCACTTGAAGCAACAAATCAAACATCTACACTGTTTTTACACCAAGATCAGTCACTCTGTATTTTATTCCTCTTGTCAACTTGGGATGATTTTGAGAGTTGACCATCATTTTTGTGTTCACTGCATGTGCCAAGGAATGAGAAAATGGGATTGCCATAGCTGGCTTTGGCAAATCTCATCAAATTGAATTGCCTGTGTTTTGGAAGAAAATGGTTGCATCATGAATAATGCAATACTTTGACATGTGACTTGTCAAACTTTTTACCACACCACCCACTCATTTGAAGGTTGATGGCTCGCCAACATGAGCACACATGGATATTTAAAAAAAAAAAAAAAAAGCGTGTTGCACCAAAAAAGAAAGGGTTTCTCAGCAACAGAATTTCCTGAACTTTCCCTGAACTCATCCATTTGATACATTTTCAAAATATTTGTTAATATGTAGCCTATACCTATGGACTACGTATAAGGTTGCTGATACTGTTGTCAAATTACAAACACTATGGCATACACCAAGAAAAACACACAACGGACAGAGTATGTATCAATGCATTTCCCAAATATGATAACTGGCACAACTACCGTAATAAGATATGCTGGTCAGATCACCTACCAGCAAACCGCACAAGCATGACGAAGGTCATCTTTAACAACTTCAGAAATTGAACAAAGCAACCAAACAACCAGCCAACAAATGCTGGTAGTCCCTGAAACATTCAAAAATATATCTAGTCTGACAAACACTGTACATACTGGCCATAAATACCCGATTTGTTTTAATTAAAAAGAATGATGCACAAAAAACCAATATTCTGAGGGCATTACAAGAGCTATACCTCGATCTGCACTTGCCCAAATTGGCACTCAGGCACATGGCTGATGCCTTAAACAGGCAAACACCCATCAATTTCACCTGCCCAATGAGAGCACATTAATTCTTCCTATCGCGTATTATAAATATGTTAACATTTTGTCGCTAGCAGTCAGGTCTGTACGCTGGCCGATGCTACGAGCACTTGAATGAGTTACAGCTGTAATCTTACACATCCATGCACAACACAAGGAGGTCAAGCGGGGCCACACTTTTAGTGTTCACTTCTGCATGTACTTTCGATGATGCGAAGTTATTGTGTAGTAGGCACAGGTAGAGAGTATACACTGTAATTATGCGGTAATCGCATCTAATTTTTCCCTTTTTATCACGACTAAAACATTGTCACTTCACAACAGCAATGCATTTTCAGAGCTTTTTTTTGTTGTAACTTGATATTTCTTTTCTCCAACACTTAGCCATTGCTGAGAAAATTTATGAAAATATGGTAGTTTGGGGATATACAACAGCGCTCTGGTTTGTTGTTGTTGTTGTTTTTTTTTTTTTTTTTTTTTTTTTGTTGTTGCTGCTGCTGTTGCTGTTGCTGTTGCTGTTGTTGTTGTTGTTGTCGTCGTCGTCGTCGTCGTCGTCGTCGTTGCTGCTGCTGCTGCTGCTGCTGCTGCTGTTGTTCTTTTGATCATGATCATAGCACTGATATCAACACATTCTCATGGAAATTTAATAGCATCACTGCTGTTTGGGTTTTCACAGTTATATGTGATCTAGGGAGAATTGTCCTGGGCAAGTAGGGAAGAGCATTTGTGGCATCCCTAGCTAGTCCAGCCGATGTATGCTACAAGAAACTTAATACGTACAGAAAATACACAATACCTACATTGTAGGCATAATAATAGCAGTCCCTCAACCAGACGAAACTACAGAGATACAGCTCACTGCTGCCCCTGGCAAATGATTTGCATAAGTAAACAAACAATGCGAAGACACCACCCCCTGACAGCACAGGAAGGAAAGCCCTGCAGCCAGCTAAGGTTGTTACTTGGATCTAGTTTGTTGTGGTACCAGCACAAAAGTGCCTGGTAATATGCCTTTACGTTCAGTTTCACTCAAGTATTCAATCTATTGTGTATACACAGTTTACGCCTACCTGGTTTATCGCAAAACCGCAGTAGCACCAGCCAACTTCTGTTTGGCATAATCTGGTTGATATTAAAATGCATTTTAGTCTTTTTTCAAGGCTGTCGACCTGCATCACTTCCTACTGAATGTCAGAAGAACCAAGAGACTAAATTCTAATGAAACCTGAAATGATAACCACACACTTGCATTTCATGGCAAAAGTAATGTGCATGCAAATATATTAATATCAGAATATTTACGTGCTAAAGATATGGTTTTCAGTGTGTTCATTACCAGAAGGCAGGCACAATAGTTTACACTGTCAATAGATTTGATGTCCCGGCCAATATACAATTCAAGGGCTGGATGATGAGACTACAACCTGGCAGTTATATGCAAATGAGTTGACAGACCTCCCCCACCCCCCCCCCCCCCTGCCCCCAGGTCTGCATCACTCTGTACTATAAAGCTGATCATGAAAATGCATCTCCCTCAACAAGAAGAATCAGAAAGAAAAGCCACACATTCTTAAAGGGATGGTACAGTATTGGTGAGATAAAAATTGGGCTTTAACTTTTTTGTGAGATATCAAGAAAACACTTATGAAATAGTACAGAGCATACCATTTTACGAGGAATTCAAAGTTTATTTGATAAAAATCAGGTTTGGAATAGCTGAAACATCCAAAAACAAAGTAAAACAAAACGATCATATAGGATCACTCTGGTTTGGATATCTCGGCCATTTCAAAACCAATTTTCATCAAATAAACATTAAATCCCTCCTGGAATTATAATGCATGCTCTTTCATATTTCATAAGAGGTTTCTCACTATCTCACCAAAAAACCTGAAGTTAAGTCTCAACCAAAACTATACGATCCCTTTAAGACTTCTGTTCACGGACCGTACAAATATTTGGTATGTAAAAGACTTGCATGGCTGTGTGCACAGCCATCATTGTTGGATGCACGGTCACTTCAAGTATCATAAAATCTCAATTCCTTTTGTTTTCAATGATATAGACATCTAAAAAAAAAAAAAAAATCAGACTGGTCATCACTACCTGAAGCTACATTGTACAAGAAACATTGAATACATACGATGCATGCTGAAGAAATTGCGATGCGGCTGCACTGCATAATGCAATAACCATAAACTCCTACACATTGGGCACATACCATCAACACCACCCAAAAAAAAAAAAAAAAAAAAAAAAGAAAAGATATAATTTTGCCCCAAATGTTTTTCATTCATTGTCACTGAAGTGACAGCCCATTCATGGTACATTAAGCATGATGAAATGAATATGAAAACCAAGGTTACTCCATACATGGCTATAACACTGCGGTTGCTCAGTGGCCCTGGATGACTGAAAAAAAAAGGAGGAAATGTTTGGGAAAAAAGCTAAACAAATAAAACACGTAACATGGAAACACACGTGATAAACACAAACATACATTGTAAGATACGTGATATAGGAATATATAAATAAGTATCATATGTAGAAATATATTTGCACGTGTGTGTGTGTGTGTGTGTGTGTGTACATTTATGCATACAGTCCACCTTTTTCTATTCGGACTGAAAGTAGCTTCGATTTCGAGAAAATTAGACTTATGGGGATTAAAATCAATAGAACATAAAGAGAAGAGGACTTCAAAAAATCCTTTGACCTACTAGATGATTATTTGACTTACATGTGAATGCAAGGTTGACTGTACTTTCATAATGCCCACTAAACCTGCTTGTATCCGTGTACAAGAATGCGTGATGGTAACATCATATTTCCTATTTGATTCCATTCTCATGAACAGGCAGTACGCCCTTTTTGCACTGTATTTATAAAGACACTGCATGGTTGTAGTGATGGGACCCGCGATCGAGCATGGAGCTACTATGGATCAAGGAAGTGTCCTTCCTGTCAATGTAAATTTGCTGTATGTTGCACAGTCTGCCGAAAGAGGTGTACCCTCCCTGATCTGCCTACATTTGTAAATCTTCATCCAGTGAGCAAAAACATGAGATGCAAGAGATGTCCCAACCAAACACTCATGTTTGTCAATCTCTATTCCAAAAGAACTGTTGGCATGCAGTGTGCCTATGAGTCAAGGAAATAATCCCACACAGGACAAGAGTCGGAACTGTCTCTCACGCCCACGAACGTGAAATAGGCTGGTTGAAACACACTGAAGTGCAGACATACAGTATTTGTTGTATGTTGCCAGCTTGTGTTCATGGAGCACATGATCCATCTTTGTCTGGGGTCACTAAAGTTAGATTTCATGAACAAGTTAACTCATCTTCCTTTCAAAAGGAGGCAATGCAGATAATTTTAATTTCTTTCATTTTTATAACAGTCATCCCACAATAAGAATAAAGACCAAATGTTTCTATCATATAGCTATTTTGTATGTTAATTTATCATGATAGCATTCCATATCACAAGAGCTGATCATTGTTGTTGAATTTGTTTTCTGTTCTCTATTTGACAGATTCACACACGAACAAGTTTGTGGAGTGCAACAGTAATTTTACACTTCTTGGCTCAATCACTGCCTATTCCCTGATATTTGCTCATGAGCCTCTTCTGATAAACATCTGAGAATTGCACCTCATTAATAGGTTATTAAAAACCTCTCTCAGTCACATGATTATTCACCTGTCACTCATCAAGCAACAGCGTCAGCAAATAGTCATGGACAATAACAACAACAAACCCTATACTACAACTTGTACTTGGCACTTGATCAAATCATGGACCTATATAACGAAGGTTTATGATCAAACAAGAGTCGCCATGTTGACACTCCTGAGCATTCAGTGTGACTAGGCATGGGTTGCTGAAATTCCTTCGCTTGTTTACACCAGGCTTGAGAGGATTCTACCACTTCAAATGTCAAAATAATCACTGAATCACAAAACTTGGCATGATTCCAATTCAACAACGCAACTGCCAGTGTTGAGTCCCTATTCCTTTCTTTGAGTGCAGTCGTGTTTACACAAGCAAATCACACAAGAATAGGCATTACATGTAAGATCTGAAGTAACAATAGTAGACTTTGCCTGAACCATTAACCCCGTATCCAGTTCAGGTTTCTCAAGTAATCTCACTTTGAAACTTTGTAATGAAAAAAAAAAAAAAAAAAAAAAAAAAAAAATATATATATATATATATATATATATGGCTGTCGTCAACCATAAAATCATGCCAGATGCTTACACAGGCAACTTCCTTCATATAACAAGGTCCTCAGAGACCTGCAGTTCTCTTTCTTTATATTGAAATTGTGTCATACAAGTGTAGCTGAACAGCAAAGTACAGAAAGATAATAAACAAAGTATTGTTGTGTAGATGATACTTTCTGGACCTGAATCTTTAGTTTGTTGTAATAAGCACTTTGGTTATATTTAAAACCGTTTGTTATTTAAACAGGAGCGCACTGTGGTCTATACTAATGTACTAATACATCACATGCACCAAGTTTGAGAGCACAGGATGATTGGATTGTACAATCAATCAACATCAGGAAGGCATGAGTGGCTTAATCAAAATTCCAATTAACTCTCAACCGTCTCTTTCATTACAATAGGATTGGAAAGTACGATGACAAGTAGACTGTCACATACATGTACAGTGCTCACGCAATACAAACACACTTCCCCCTAGTATTTTTTTTTTTTTTTTTGACAGAGTACTATTGATAATTTGTATGCAAAACTCATTTACAAGTAGCTTTGGTTACTATCCACATTGTTTTCCAGAAAGATTTCCTGCAGAAATAGCAATAGCATTGCCAAGATGCCATTTCCTTTAACTATGCACTTTACAATTGAAGACATTTATCAGTTGGCTAGAGTTGTACATGGTTTACACGTCATACACAATGACTCGTAATCTTCCTCTGATCTATTTCTGTAACTTGCCAGCAATCATGCGGGGCAAAGATAGCATGTCATTCCCATAGTTGACATATCGTAAACAGAACGGACTCTCTCGCATGCCGCACAGCTGGTTGTAAACTGCCTCTGGAAGTTGTCTCTTGTTACACAATCCATCTCCATCACAGTAAACTTGATACAGTACGTACTTCTTGCCCCACCTATGACCTGGGTTTAAAGTACATGTACTTGTGCACAGCGTTTTGCAATCGAATCAAGATCCACAAGTATCAAATTTGTGCCATGCTCGTGTAATGTACGACTATGATGCAAAGGGCGTGCTCATACTTTGAAGAACAGTTACAACTGTAAGTGCACTTTAGGCAATTGTCATACACAAGAAGATAAATGTGAGTAAGTACTGTACAAGCAGAGAAGAAAGGCTCATATCTTAAGAACAACATCTGCCAATTTGATGAAGTGTCATTTCATTTACATTTTTTTTTTTGAAGAGGGTAGAGAAACAAGCAAATATATACAAAATAATTAAAAAAGTAAATAACCATAGATTGGCTAAAAAAGGATAAAATATATTATCTATCCATAGGTAAAATGAATGAAATAAATTACCATCTTTACTGATACTTTTCAGCATATAAATAATACAATATGGTCTTTAGTATTTTTGCCTTAATATCTTCAAAGTGTAATCTTATCAGTCATCTATTGACATTATCATTAGACCTCACAATTTACCACGGTGTATTTTGTAAACATGAGCAGTGATACTATAATCATCTCTTTGTTTGATTTAATCTCATAATCCGCTCTCTTTTTGTTTTGTTTTTTGTTCGGCACTGTATGCTTAAATACAGCGCAATACTACTAGTATCATCACTTAACTATGCCCAGCATACATTTTTAGCACCACTACAGTCGGCATATGTATATCATAACAATAGGCCTTGATTGCTTTGCATGTTTGCCAACTGCGTTCAGTTCACAGATCTATGTATGTTTAAACAAGTGAACGGGACCATACCCTAAGTACACTACCCATCACATGATGTGCAAATGCCATATGAACCAGCTGGAAAAACTTCACATGTACGATTTGTATATGCCATCAAGTAGTTAAGACAGATGGATTAGAATTAGGAAAATAAACACTAGAAACTGCTTGCATACTACATGTATGTACAGTACTTCCACTGGTATGAGGGGTATGAGGAATGGAATTCATATAAAAATCTATTTCACGGAGAAAATTGTTCTGAGGAAAGTTGGGAGTTCTAAATCAAATAAATATGATCAGAAATGATTAGATTAGATTAGATGATTCAACAATGTAATCACCATTCTTAACCCACTGAAGACTAGTCCCGAGTATACTCGGGCAGGTGTCTATGGGAAATGCGTGTTGTAGCAAAATCAGTCCATCCTCAATCTAGCTTTTACCTACCGGTATAGCGTATAATGTACAGTGTACACCTACATGTTGTATGCATATTGTATGAAATACCAATTTTGTCAATAAGGTCACCAAGTATGTAAGGTACTCCAAACTAACCTTAAAGAAAGATACCATAAAATGTTCACAAAGTTCTAAAGTTGTTATTTCAATGCTCAATTTATGATTTAGTTTCTTACTTTTATCAAAGCAAATAAGTATAAGTTCAATCTAGATTTAAAGGTAGGGGATACCTTTTACAGAACTCCCAAAATGCAGCAAAACATTAAATATGAACCTCGGGGGACTTGTTTAGGCCACTGCTTAGAAATTTGGAAGTCAACAGTTATCTACAATTTGAATAATGCACAAAACTCAACTACTCAGTAGTTCTGTGTGTCAGCCACACTTAAAGGGTGTGTACAGTTCTGGTCGAGGTGAAGATTTAGCTTTTAACTTTTTGTGAGATATTCAGAAACCACTCTATGGGATGTCAAAGAGCATGCGGTTCTAAGGGGTATCAAAAGTTTATTCGCTGAAAATTGGTTTTGAAATGGCTGAGATATCCCAAAACAAGGTGAAACAAAGAGATACTAATAAAGTTGGGGCATGTCGCCTTTTATTATTAGCACTTTTTTGGATATCTCAGCCATCTGAAAACCAATTTTCATCAAATAAACGTTGAATCCTTCTTAAAATTACATGCTCTTTCATATTTCATAAGAGGCTTTTCATTATCTCACTTAGGAATGTTCAAAACATGAATCCCTACCTCAACCAGTACTGTACAGTCCCTTTAAGCCTTTTTGTTGCAGTCTTCTGTATTTTTTATCTATAAACACAAATCTAAAAGTGTAAGAGCTGATGTAATAACATATAGAGTGTGTGGCAAGAATGTATATAGAAATGTTTGTAAGTTTTGATGAACTTTATTCACATATGTACATGATGGACACACATGCAGTGCATGGGTCTGCAAAGGTAGCCTATGTACTGGAATTTATGGTGAGCCCCGAAAAGAATTCAATTCAAAATCTAACGGTCGATAAAAATGTACTAAATGTTACCTTCCACTTTCAATACTTTATGGGAGTTTCTAGAATGATACTCTCTTCAACATACCACTGTGTTTATACAACTCTTCATTTAAGGCATGCAAATGGGATTCCCTACCTTTAAGACAATTGAATACCTGAGAGACTATACAGCCCAATGTACAGTGTATAATTAGTTGTGTGAAGCTTTCACTTCACCTCATAACATTTTCACATAGACTGTCCACATACAGTGTATGTGATCTATTTTGGCTTCTACTTTTTTTTTTTTTTTTTTTTTGGGGGGGGGGGATAAAGACTAAACTTTTCAAAGTGAAATTTATCCTTGCATGAACCAAAGTTTTAATTGATACAATGAATCTTTCCTGCAGTAAATATATTCACACCTAAGTGTCTAGATAATCACATTTTTAAACGTCAATTTACCACAGCATACCTACAATTTGTAGCATAAAACTTGCCAGATCACAAATTGGTTTATCAATGTTTCAATCAGGCCATCAACATGATAGGCAGGCTATCAATTGAGTACTTCCTTGTTTTCACTGAAAAGTTTGTCTAATCAGATAAGGATGGGCCAACAAGAACTCACAGTGTGCTGAGTCAGTTAACTAATGTCATGGGATTTGATGTTTACCTCTTCTCTAACTTCAGACTATATAATCAGGGACCATTTTATACTATCATGTATGTCAATGCTGCACAAAATATAACATGTAGGCCTACACTAAACCAATAGACCCTTAAAGGACAAGTTCACCTTCATAGACATGTGGGTTGAGAAAATGCAGCAATATTAGTAGAGCACATCAATGAGAGTTTGAGGAAAATCGGACAATCCGTTCAAAAGTTATGAATTTTTGAAGTTTCTGCTCAGTCATGGCTGGATGAGAAGACTACTATAGCTTGTGATGTCATATGAGTACAACTACATGTACATAAAGAAAGTATAAAGAAAATTCAAGATATTCTCACTTTTCTCACATAATAAAAGAACACTCAACTTCTCTCTTTCAGAAGTCAGGGGAAATAATATTACCCCTAACATATGTCAGTAACATGTTGAAGAAATGTACACTTTATTCAAAAAGTCAATTTTTTTGAAATTCTCTTTTTATTTTCCTTGTATTGTTGTACGCAAGTGACATCATACACTGTAGTAGTCTTCTCCTCCAGCAGTGATTGCACAGATACTTTAAAAATTCATAACTTTTGAACGGATTGTCGGATTTTCCCCAAACTTTCACTGATGTGTTCCACTAATATTGTTGCCTTCACTCAATCCACATGTCTATGAAGGTGAACTTGTCCTTTAATGTAGCACCTTGCTTTGTGCTGCAATCATTATTAGTCCACACTTTTTGCAATAAAGTACTCAGCACATGCTGCTATACAGAACTGTATATGATATATCTTTAGCTATCCTGTATTATCATACAGCTAAAAAGACATACAGTGTACGTATCACATTACCCCTACTGTGTGTACACTGTGTGTAATTCAAATCCTCAGCTTTCCCATGCAACATCCCTTTCAAAATATTGACTTTAAAATTAATCTTGCAGACCTTGTACAAATGTATGCATACTGCTTCCATTTCAGCAATCAGAAATTAAATCACTCTGTAGGCCTATATTATTTATCTGTTTTTGTCCTGGAAACTGAATCATTAAGGGCAATGCTAGACTGATTCATGAAAAATTAAACTTGACAAACTTTCACACGTGTCCCTTTCCCCTCACACATGAAGCGGATAGCCCTGCATTGTTTAAAACCCCAACAGTCATCTTCCAATTTCCTTCGTTTTTGAAACCCCAACTGCACTATGCTGTGAGGTTTACTCCCTGTGCAGTAACGTACCCACATCATTCCTGAAATCATAATACCTTTCCTTTCATTTCATATGTCAATGGGTTCATAAAAGACATTGCATGATTTTACTAGGTTTGGTGCTAGTGTTGGTGTACACTGTAAGTGCTATCTAAACATGAGCAGCAACAATAATCCTAAGGGCAATTCCGCGGTTAGTAACGTTACATTTGAACAAATTTAGATATTTGTTTTTACCACTAAATTACCATTTATTCACTTCAAGTCAAAATTATGTCAAAAATATGTTCATCCTTCCCAGGTTTATGATACAGAAAAGAATGAACACAATCCAAGAAATATTAGAATTGCTATAGCAACTTAAAGGGCTGGTTAGTAACGTTACGAAAAAAGGACATGACAAAAAAAAATCAATGTCTTGTAACAAAAAGTGTGCAAAAATTCAAGTTACTTCAAACAAAGTGTTGCATTAATTTCAATTATTGCATCATGACAAATGTTCATGGAAATTTTTTTAGCAGTTCGACCAATAATTTTTTAGCTAGACCCCCAAAAGCATGGTTAGTAACGTTACGGTTAGTAACGTTACATTTGTCCGGAGTAATTCCGCAGGTCATTTCATCCTTTTGTAATTGACAAAATGTCACATGACTTCTGGAGTATTGTATGTATTCATCTTTTACCCTTTAGCAAAACTTTGAGGAAAAAATTTCAAAGGAACCCACTGTAATTTGCATTAAGTGAATTTCAGCGTCCCCAGTCCCACATGTACATTTTAAATGATGGTTTTAGATCTCACAAAATCAATGAATACGAAAAATAAAATCTACTGAATTTGAAAGACCCTAATGATTGGTGAACATCCATGGCATTGAAATAGTTGATACCTAGATTAAAGGGTAAGATAAAGAGGCACATTTCTTTTATCCATGTCATGTCCACCTAACTGCGGAATTGCCCCTAAACTACAAACACGTAGGAAGTCAGTTTAATAGCAGGCTGACATCAAAATTGTTTTTTGCTGTTTCTGTACCTACAACTGTAGTGTTGGTTTCAGCATCGACTGTTATCTGCTGAACCTAGACCCTCCGCTGTTAAAAACATGACAGTGACTTACAGTATGTCCTTTTTCTCTTCTGGCCAACAAAGGATAATCAAATTCCTTGTGGCAAGTCTGGTGTTGTAATGCAAGCCCTTCTACAGATGTTATAATATTAGTTAATTTCATGGATCTATGAGCTTTGTCCATAATGTGGTCATACACATGTAGGCCACGCAAAGCTACTGTATGTACATGTAATACAATATTATCGAGGGGGTATATCCCTCACACCATGGGAGCAGAATCAAGACAAGTGTAAGCCTACAAATTGTACATGTTGGAGAGGACTGTGTAAATATGGAGAATCAATCTGCAGGCATGGGAATTACAAATTGTAGGACAGAGAAAATATATCTAAAATACATAAGAATAATAATCAATCCTGTTCATACTACACACTCTCACCAGGCAATCCTAGAACATTGTTTTGTTGTTTATGTGCCATGGTCAAAACTCCCTGTGTGCCACATTATTCTCCGACCGAAAATGGGCAAAACGACTGTGTTTTGCCTGCTACAACGACTGGCAAAAGTCGGAGAATAGTACCAATCACTTGACATCGTGCTGTACTACGGCAAGTTTGGGTGTTGGGTTGCGCAATATTCAAAAGGCGAGATTTTCAAAAAAAGTGACTTTTCTGATATTCACGCACCATATCAGATTGTATACACAATTGGACCTACAATGTAATCATGAAATATGTCATCTCTCATACTGCTGACAGTGATGATCCATTACAGGATGTACATTTTGTAGTCTTCAGTAGATAATACAGTCTATAATGGAGTAGAAGGATGTCACCACCTGAAGTATATAATATACTGACAAAATGGCAATGAATGGAGTGGCGATGTATTAAAAAGCACGACATTGAAGAAATCTGCAGGTGACACACTGATGAAATGCCTGTACAGAGGAAATCTTCACTCTTAGAGGAACTATGAAGAGGGATTAAATCAGCAATGAACACTGCACCAAGCTTGCAATATTCTTTCAAGACATTCAGTGTTTCTGTCAACTATCAAGACTTTACACACACACAACACACACACACATACACACACACACACACACACAACCTACAGACATGGCTTTTCATTAGGAAAGTCTAGCATATTGTACATGTGCCATAGGCCTGTGGCCTGTAGCACAAGCAAAGACTATCAGTATCATTAGTATCAATACACTTTGTTATCTAAATATCGATGAGTACCTGTTGCATTGCTGCACACTTCTTCAGGCCAATGTAACAATCTTTACCTAGTTTCTACACAGGCTTCTTTCATAAATTATCAGCAAACTTCATTCTCAACTTTAAAGTTGTAAAAATCCATTAAAAAACAAACATGTTGATTGAGCAAGGCCATTATAATACTAACCTTGTTAGGCATGAACAACTCAAGGACAAGGTTATCAGAAGTGAGGAAACTGCCTTTTGTTAGGCCCTAACGTTACTTGGAAATACAGTAGGTCAGATAGAGCCTATAGTAATAGAGGCCAGAGCCACAGTTTTTTTTTTTTTTCTAATAGTAATAATTCCTTTACTAACTAAATACGGCATGCCCTAAATATATTGTACATTCGTTTATCTCTGGGACCGTTTGCATTTATCGTAGCATGATCCCACTTGCTTGCCTTTGCGGCTTTGGCACGGCACGGGCAGCTCCACTCTAACGTCAGGGATCTCTGGGACCGGGCTGGCCTACAAAACACGCTAAGTACGGGCGGCGAGCCAGTACACCGCAGCTCTAACCTAACGTGCTGTCCGACTTACCAAAACACAATATTGGCACACACAAACATGACTGCGCTCGGCCGTGGCTTCTCCCAGACCAAAAGGCTTTGGATATTCATCACTAATCCCTCCATCGGGCTTAAAATGGTCTTGAGACGCTCCTCTCTTGTTCTAATCGCCGCCTCTCTCTCTAGTTCCCTCATTTTATCAGCGGGTATGGAGTCAAATGATCGAGAAATCGTCGGACTTGAGTCGTCAGCATCATCCATTTTGTTTCATCCATATAGGCCCTAACTGCAGTCCGGTTTGTTGTGGTATGACGTCATGACACTGCGTTCACACAGTTCATCACACACAAGGCGAGATAAAGGCGACGATACACTGAACTATGGAGCACCCACACAATAACTATCAACAGGAAACTGACGTTTGTTGTTGTTGTATATTGGCATACTAGACTTAAGTCAATCGCACGCATAAATCGCGGATTTCCTAATTTGATTAACATCATCGCTTGATATTCAATATCAATCTATACATGGACAGTTTACCTTCTATGACCTCTTTTGCAAAGTGTGCTACACTTCTAAATTTAATTTTCATTTGCCTTCATTTGCCTTATTATCATACATTCATTGCAACAAAACAGCATCAAACAATGCGGCATGGCACACTAGTTTCAGCACTGCACGAAGTACGAAAATACTCTTCCCAGAGGTCAGTACTTCACCTTGAAGAAGTTTTAGTCCTTCCTTTCAGCTTCAAACATGTGCATGCTTTTAGTATAGGCCTACAAAGTTCCGGTCAAAACAATGGGCAGCTTAGTATAGGGACTTCAAAACAGTACATAAGGGATGCACCCAGAGGCGATGTCAAAATTGCTTTGTAACAAACATTATTTCACATTGTAGGCCTATACAGGCCTGTACACTACAGTATTTGGAAAATGTCATAAACTGACGTCGTTTTCCAAATAGTGTTAAGCGAGCCATTTTTATGGGCCTAGGCCTAAGTTTATTTTTATCTTTTTAAATAACGCATGGCCAATAATCACCTGAAACTATTTCAACCAATCACAAGAAGATTTTTTTTTTCTCCAAAATTGTTTTCTAATGAATTCTTTTAGTCGAATGGATGGAGATCGTGAAGACCGTTTCAGTTTCCAGGACGATATAAGAGTATATTGAGCTAGGTCATGTAGGATGTTGTGCGTGTTGTAAAACATTCACAGAAATCACAATATCAAAACAATTCACCTGGTCACTACAAGTATAGAAGACTGAGAGAAAAAAGAGGAGGAGGATAATTATATACTAGTAGATCGAAAGAAAACGAAAAGTCACAGAACCTTGAACCTTGAACCTTGAAGGAGTAATCCCTGTTGCAGCTTTTCGTGGGAAGCTATACTGGGATGGTACAAGGTGACATCAACGGCCGACGGACAGAGTGTATTTACAGATGGCAATTATAATCAATTGTACAAAATAAAAATTTGCCATGTGCAAGTAAAAACCAAGCCGGTGAATTTATAGTATTCTGGATCCTACTGGGGGCTGCATGTTCCGAATAGATGGGAGGGCAGCCTCTTGGAAGGCAGTAGGTGTTCTTGAAGTAACTGTAGAGTATGGTAGGCGGTTCCACAGTTTTGTTGTTCTTGAGAAGAATGAATATTTGTATGGATCAATTGTGGCTTCCGGGACTGAGTATTTGAGGAGGTGGTCATTTCTGCCAATGTAAGTTGCTGGGATTATGATGGCTGGGAAGGAGATGTTCACCAGGTTATGTTGTATTTTGTAGAACATTGTTGCTTGTGCAAGAAGACGGCGGGTGTGTAACAGGTCCCAGTTCAACTTAGATAGTAATGGTGTGACAGGAGATGTACGTCTATAGTCTTGGTAGACAAAACGGGCAGCAGCTCGTTGTACCTGTTCTAATCGGTTGATGGTAGTAATGTCATAGGGATTCCAGGCTTCAACTCCATACTCAAGTTGTGGTCGGACGAGTGACTTGTAAGCTTGGGCTTTCACCTCTTTGGAACATGGAGACAGAGTTCTCCGCAACAGACCTAGGGTTTGGTTGGCTTTAGAAAGCACAGACTGACAGTGGGCGCTCCATCAACGGAGGTCATGTGTGATTGTGACTCCAAGGTATTTATACTGATCTACTCGTGGGATGTTGGTGTCAAGTAGAGTGTACCTTTGCATGCTGGGCTTGCGCTTTCTTGTAATAGTCATTACTGCGCATTTCTGGATGTTGAAACCCATCAGCCACTTCTTTGACCAGTCTGACAGCTTGTGTAAGTCGTGTTGGAGGATGTTGTGATCATGCGGAGTAATGATCTCTCTATAGATGATGCTGTCGTCCGCAAAGAGGCGCATTTTGGACTGAATGTTGGTGTTGATGTCATTGATATATAACAGAAATAGGACAGGCCCAATCACCGAACCTTGCGGTACTCCTGACGTCACAGGTTTCCATGATGAACGAGTCCCATTTACCATGACTGCTTGCTGGCGATCAGACAGGAGTGCTGTTATCCAGCGAAGAACATCATTGGTTATGCCATAGTACTCAAGTTTGGCACAGAGTCGGTGGTGTGGGACGCAATCAAACGCCTTATGGAAATCAAGGAACACTATGTCCACTTGACCACGAGTTTGAAGAGTGTGTGACCAGTCGTGTGTTGCACATGTGAGTTGCGTTGTGGTAGACAGCTTCTGCCTAAAACCGTGCTGGGCATTATTCAAGATGTTATTGGCCGACAAGTGTTTTGAGATGTGGCTCAACATGATGTGTTCCATAACTTTGCAACAGATGCAGGTCAGGGATATTGGTCGGTAATTGCTCACATCACTTTTAGGCCCGGATTTGTGTATTGGAGTCACCAGTGCTTGCTTCCACTGTTCTGGGACTACTCCCTCGTTGTAACTCTGTTGAAATAGAAAGGAGAGTGCAGGTGCAATCTCCTGTGCAACTAGTTTCAACAGTCTAGCCGGCATTTCGTCTGGTCCACTAGCTTTAGATGGATTTAGCTGAGAAAGTTGTTTTTCAACTCCTGGACGGTGTATGTGGAGGTGACCAATGCCTTTATAGGGAGATGGAGGAAGAAGTCTAGAAGATGGCCTGTGTTCTCTGGTGAAGACTGACTGGAAGTAGTCATTTAGTACCTCTGCTTTCCCTTTTGGAGTTGTATACTGCTTGGCGTTACTTTGCAGAGTAGGGATTCCAATAGTCTCTGAGCGACAAAGCCTGACATATGACCAAAAAGACTTTGGGTTCTCAGTTAAGTTGGCTCCAATGACGCCATTGATGTAGTTGCAGCGGGAGCGTTGAACTGTTTTGGACACATTATTTCTGTATTGTCTGTAGGCTTGCCATGCATCGGGTCTCTGACTGTGTCTTGCTTTCTTGTAAAGCCTATCTCTTTTCCTCATCTGTCTCTTCAGGGCAGTTGTGATCCATGGAAGATGGCGTTTCCCTTTGCTCATCTTGCTAGGGATAAAGTCAGTGAGGCATTTTTCAAGAAAGTCAGAGATGGTTATCCAATTTTCATCTACCGTTTTAGTTTCAGGAGATGAAGACAGGAAATCGTCGGAGAAGCTTGCAGCAGCACTGCGAAGCTCATTCAGGTTTGCTTTATCAAATTGTAGAATCTTCCTAGGTGGCTTTGGTATCATCTTTGGGTTTCCAGCGAAGGTGAATGTAATTATGTCGTGATCTGAAATCCCAGGGTTTATGCGGAGATTCATCACCAAGGCTGGGTTTGAAGTGATGACAAGATCAAGAACGTTTCCAGATGCAGGTCTCGTTATCTCTCTGACGACTTGTGCAAGAGAGAACTGGAAAAGGACGTCAAGAAATTGTTGATGACATGAAGCATTGGACGGATTTGTTGTAGTGTAGGAGTCCCAGTCAATGTCTGGAAGGTTAAAGTCACCTGCAATAACAATATTGGGATGACTCCTCCGATGTTTAGACGTCAGGGTGGACAGCGAGAGCAGCAGCTCATCGAGATGTAATTTCCTGGTATCAGGCGGACGGTAGAAACTTGCAATATATAGTGGCTTCGCATTCAAGAACTGGAGGTTACACCATATAAGCTCACAGTTTGCATCGAACTCAGGGCAGTGTGTCAATATAAGGGAGTCCTTCACTGCAAGAAAGACACCCCCACCATTCAGGTTTCTATCCTTTCTGAAGACTGAGTAGTTGTTTGGGAATACACTATATGTGGGGATACTACTATCAAGTTTGGATTCGCATCCAATAATGACATCTGGTCTATGGTGTTCAATGGAAGAGTGAAAAGCAGATTGTTTGGCAATGCTTTTCAAACCGTTGCAGTTTATAACCATAAGTTTGAGATTTTTACTACGGTTTTTACAAGCTGCCCCAAAACGTGGACGTGGGACATTCGGTGTTGTTGGTGTAGATGTGCGAGGAACAGCTGGGATGTCATTACTACTGCTATCGCAACTCAGCTCTGCCTCTGCTGGGTCTATTTCCAGTGATGAGAATCTATTCTGTTGTGAGTAACTTGTACAGAGTAGGCCTACACTCTCAGAGAGTCTCAGACACTGATGAAACAGTACGATAATTTCCTCATGATGACATCAAGATTGTTTTGCCATTTGAAAACTGACACTGACGTTTTTTAAAGCTTGCTGCTGAGTTGGGGCAACTTACTGACCCAGACAAATTGTACGAGATTGAGTATTGAATTTCATATCATCGGAATGGAGGCTTTCTCAAACTCTAACCATTGCAACTAAAGAGGGCGCTATCCTATTTGCGTTCATCACTACTCGCGTGCTTGCTGCACCTGCTAGTAATCAGAGTGAAACCATAACTATCGAACTTTGAGAATATACAGTAAAGCTTACCTGTCCACCTACATGAGACAAACTCGAGAGCTTCAAAGAAATGTTCTTGGAGGTTTTTTAATCCCAGTTTCCTGATTTCTAATAAGCCATCAAAGAAAAAGAAGAAGAAGAACCTAGAATATGCATAAAACTCATCAACACGAGCTGCAGAAAGTGGGGTGAATCCCACCCATCCCGACACACACACCTTACACTTCTCAGAGCATCAACGGTCGTGTAAGCTGATACTTGTAACCAAAAAAAAAAAAAAAAAAAAAAAAAATGCGGACTTAAAAAAGAAAATGAAAATAATTATTGGTAATGTTTTCATACTGTACTGTTGATAAAAAAAAGTCGGATGTTAACAAGATCACAAATATAATTATTCAGGCACAAACAATGTGCATTGTGCACAGTGCTTCAACGCTATTATACTGACAAAAAGATAGGACCTTGAATCTTCATAATAATACACATTATGAAAACCTTCAAAATGAACATTTCATTTTGCTGCAGATTTATAGTTCGCTAGGTAAACGTGACTTTCCTTGTTCTGTCCATGTGTGTGTGTGTGTGTGTGTGCGTGTGCGTGTTTTTCATGAACTCAACTAACAAACCCAACATTACCGAACCTATCATAGACCGACAGCCATGAAAGATACTTCCTCTTATGGCGCTGAAAGCAGATTTTGTGTTCAGTTGTTTCGTTGAAATACGGTTACAGTTCGTTATTCCGAGGGTTCGTTTTCCTGAAGATTTAGTCGGGTACCTGAGGGGGGGGGGGGGGGGTCACCGTGCACCCCCCCCCCCCCCGGACTCCTCGAAACTTACATTTTCAGGATCCTCATGACATACCAAAACATAATCAAGATGTTAACAGGAACGAAAAGTGGCTGTTCTAGGTGAAATTTAATGTATTCTATTGTTTTTCATAATTTCTTATGTATTTCTCTGTTTTTCAACTTTTTCAACTTTTGTTTTTTTCTTTGTTTTTCTATTGGAAATTGTCACTGATCACTTTTCTACCATAATTAGCACAAAACTAATCAATGTAAGTGATTAATTGTAAAAATAATCAGGTTTTCATGACTTTCATGACAGAGCACCTGTTTTCCATAGGAAATGTACTCAAAAGCACAAAATTGTGCCCGTTTTGGGACGACATTCCGTTACAAAAATGGGCGTGACTTCGCAAAAGTATGCGGGGAAGTTGCAAATTTGGTCTCAAAAGTTGCGTGAGACTTGAACAAAACAAAGTCAAGTAAGTTTTGAGGAGTCCTGGGGGTGCATGGTGACCCCCCCCCCCCCCCTTAGGTACCCTACTATGTAGGCCCTACATGTAAGCACATCATTATTACAGGACGGGGGGGGGGGGGGGATCCGCCAACCCCCCCCCCCCTCCCTCCCCCCCCCCCCCCACTCAAAGTTTCGCGCTATAAATCTGTCGCGAGGCTTCTTGACTTTGTTTGGTCAAGTCTCGCACAACTTTTGAGACCAATTTGCAACATCCGCGTATACTTTTGCGAAGTCACGCCCATTATTGTAACGGTATGTCTCCCCAAAACGGGCACAATTTTGTGATTTTGTGTACATTTCCTATGGAAAACAGGTGCTCTGTCATGAAGGTCATGAAAACCTGATTATTTTTACAATTAATCACTTTCATTGATTAGTTTTGTGCTAATTATGGTAGAAAAGTGGTCAGTGTCAATTTCCAATAGAAAAACAAAGAAAAAACAAAAGTTGAAAAACAAAGAAATACATAAGAAATTATGAAAAACAATAGAATACATTAAATTTCACCTAGAACAGCCACTTTTCGTTCCTGTTAACATCTTGATTATGTTTTGGTATGTCATGAGGATCCTGAAAATGTAAGTTTCGAGGAGTCCGGGGGGGGGGGGGGTGCACGGTGACCCCCCCCCCCCCGGTACCCAAGTAATTAGTTATGCAGAAAGTTCGTTAATCTGATAATGAAAAAAAAGGTCCACTATTCGGAAGGTTCTTTAATCCGAAAAAGAAATGAGTTTCGTAATTCCGAAGGTTCGTTACACACTTTTTTCCCCATTAACGAGCTTAATTTCATTTTCTGATCGACAAAAAACTTCTGCATAACGAACCTTGATTCATTTTCGGATATACGAACAATCGAAATAGGAACCTTGTTTCATTTTCGGATTAACAAACCTTCGGTATAACGAACCTTCATACTCGTTTTCGTGCTCTTTCGACCAGTATTTTACCCCGAAACAATATACTTCTTTTGTCATCACGAGTTGAAATAACTGGTCTGTGCCACTGACAGTGGATATTGGATACTACAGTTGTCATCAAACCATCATGCCGAACCGTAAATCTGCGACAACACAGAAGGGGAAATCTCGAGGTAACGACGAGGAAAATCATGCCGAAACAGTCCTCGACCGCGTCGCCTGAAACATCGGGATGGACAGCAGCCAGCAATGGGGGTACATTGCATTAGCACGTCAACGAGATTATATAAAGAAAAACTTTGATGAAACACACCTTGATTCTTATTGAACTGAATATCAGAAAGTAAGAAATAAAGTTAATAATTTGAATAGATATTTGAAAAGGAATTACTTTACAAAAGAATTCACTGACCATGCCAACGATACCCGTAACACATGGAAGAATTTGAAAAGGTTGACCGGTAACAAAAAGAGTCGAATTACGTAACGGTGGAGTTGTTATTACTGATGCTTCCGAAATCGCTTACGAATTCGATTGTTTTTTTACTCGAGGGGTTAAAAGTACTCGGATAGACTCGTCTCACCAGACCCCTTTTACTAATAAGTCCTTTGTTTTTTCAGATGTTACATGTGAATTTGTACAGAGTGAATTGCTCAAACTTGATAGTGGTAAATCATGTGGTCTTGACAACCTACACCCGTGTCTTTTAAAGATTGCTTCGCCCTTTATTTCCAAACCGCTTACTTATCTGTTTAATACGTTTTATTTGTCACTTCATTCATCAATTATACCTTCTGATTGGAAAAAGGCTAAAGTTACACCAGTATTTAAGAGTGGAAATAAGGACAATGTTAGCAATTATCGACCCATTTCTTTTATATGTCACATCATGAAAATTTTTGAGAAAGCTGTATACGAGCAAGTGTATATATGATTATTTCATTTAAAATAAGTTATTAAGTGATTGTCAATCTGGATTTCGCCCAATGCATTCAACAACAACTGTATTACTGGATTTGAACGAATATATTCTAAGGAATATTGACGAAGGTTATGTAACAGGATGTTTGTTTTTAGAGTTCAAACGAGCTTTTGATTCAGTTTCACATATTATTCTACTCAATAAGTTATCAAGATATGGTTTTCATGACAATGAACTGAACTGGTTTAGAAATTATTTCCTTGATCGCCAACAATGTGTATTTTTTCAGGGAATATTGTCCGAATCTCAGAATATTGAAGTAGGAATCCCACAAGAGTCAATATTGGGACCTCTGATTTTTTTCTATATTCATTAATGACATGTGTAAATTATCATTTTTACACAGTACAAAATTGTGTTTATATGCGGATGATGCTGCAGTTTTTTGTAAAGACAGAAATATTAATGTTGTTTCTAAACTGTTGCAAAAGGAGTTTAAGAGGATATGCAAATGGGTGGAATTTAATGATCTAGAATTGAATGTTGAGAAATGTAAGTGTATGTTGATTGGTACAAAACGGAGAGTCAATGATGCTATTTTAGTTATCAAATATAAGAAGGAAACAATTGACCAAGTTCATGAATCTAAATATTTGGGTGTTGTATTGGATGAGTGTTTCACATGGAATAAACAAATTGAAAAGGTATATGTGAAGGTTTCTAAAATTATCGGGTGTATCCGACAGTTAAGAAAGAACATTCCACGAAATATTTTAATTATGTTATATAATGCATTAATCTTGCCGCATATTGATTATGGTCTCGTAATCTGGGGCAAAAGTACAAAGTGCAATATCAAGAAAATACAAAAATTGCAAAATAGATATGCTCGTTTGGTTTTATATGCTGATTTTTCAATATCCAGTACTACTCTTTTAAGACAATTAAACTGGCAAACTATTATACAAAGGAGGCAATACCAAACGTATCTTTTTATGTATAAATTGATCAACGATATGGTGCCAGTGTATTTAAAAGAAATAGTTGTTTTTCGTAATGTCAATTTGCGAACTCGACATGCACTCTCTTGCCCACTAAAAATCAATACACCCCGCACGGAATATTATAAGAGATCTCTGCATTATCAAGGGTCAAATCTTTGGAACGAATTACCTCGTTTTATGCAAGTTTTGTCATCTTTTCCTGTATTTAAAAAACAGAGTAGAATGTTATCTCTCAAGTTTTAACCCTATTGTGATTTTTTACACGAAAAACAGAGTGCAATACATAATATGATTATTTCTGTGACACCGGGAACTGACATATCATTTGTTCTGTTGTTGTTGTTGTTGTTGTTGTTGTTGTTATAGTTGTTTTTTTAACTCACGTTTTATATTCTCTCGGTTTCTTTCTTTCTTATTCATGCTGTATTCTTATCATAGTATACTTTTTGTTACACATATTTTTTTTTTCCTCTTTGCTATCTGGTTGATATGTTTACGTTTGTTTTGATTATAACGTTGTGCATTTGAATATATGTTTTTGTATCTTTTTATTGTGCAGGGCCCCTTGGTAGAGCAGTTTGTTAACTGAAAGGGCTACCCTGTTGAAATAAAACGGAAATAAATAAATAAATTTCATTTTCGGATTAACGAACCTTAAACCTCCGGATAACGCCATCAGGTTCGGACTAAGGAATCCTATTTCTTTTTTTTTTTTTTTTTTTTTTTTTTTTTTTTGGATGAACAAACATCTCGGCATAGGGGGTGCGTTTTGTAATAACTAACTTTAGAATTACGAACTTCATATCATTTTCGGATTAACAAATAGAGAACATCACCGCGAAAATTATTATCGTACACTGAATATACTCGCTATTAAGCATACTATAGTCTCACATCTCATCGCAGCCGCCGATTATCATCGTTTTGATTTCTTTCTTCTCGGCACTGTGTGTATACCACACGATCAATAGTGTAATGGATGAATGGCAGTGGATGGGATGGCAAGAACATCAAAATTCACAAATCGATTTTTGATAGGAAAACAAACACGCGCTCGGCACCATCTGGCTCTCAAAATAGAGGTAAGTAGAAATGGACGAAAAAATGAAAGAGAATGTTGATGTTTAGTTCAGATTAAAAAGAAAGAAAGAAAGATAAATACTGGATAGCAGACAGAATTGTGCAAAGCATGAACATTACAGCGGAAATAAGATTCGGACTGTAATGATAACGAACATACTGCATGCACTTCAATTTCTAACAAACAAACCTTCAAAATAATTAGTTTGAACCTTTTCCATTATCGGACAATCGAACCTTCGGAAAAACGAACTGTATAACCACTACACTATTTCAAACACACTGTAAACTATACGCATTGTACTTTGAAAACAGATCACTGCTGATCCAGAAGTGGATCAAGTGAATAACTGAAACATTCCCACAAGCCTTATCTTCTGTTAAGGTCATCATGGTCATACATTCTTTCAGCTTTGATGTGGCAACATACTTTCCATCCTTAACTTTTCTATATACGGCCAGTTTACACTGCAATCCTTTAAATACATGTCCAGAGTTCATTATGGTCTCTGAGGAGGCAGACTTCGGGACATTATTTTCAATGTGTGTGTGTGTGTGTGTGTGTGTGTGTGACGTGTGTGTGTGGATGTGGATGTGCGTGTGTATGTGTGCGTGTGCGTGTATGTGAAGAAGAAAAAGATACACATAAAGACACGGGAAATGTCTCATTGAGAACCAAAGTAAATGGTATACGGAAGAAAGTTTTCTTGTTCCGTTTTCATTCTTCGGTAATGTTATTGAACCTGTGCTGTGCTTGACCAAGCTGAAAACTAGAAATTTCATTAGATTGTTATATTTTTATCTATTGCATATTTATATTTTCATCTCATTTACACTGTAGAGTTTTAGAGTTTTGAGCATATATATATATATATATATATATATATATAATATATATACATATTTATGAGATTTTAGGTTTTAATCTCATAAATATGTATATAATATATATTATATATATATATATATATATATATATATATGTATATATATATATATGTATAATATATATATATATATGTATATATATATATATATATATATATATATATATATATATAGTAAGGTGAGACGGGCATAAAATTATTAAATTATCACAAAAGAAAACATTGTACGTCACTGGTTAAATTTTTTCATGATATTCAGATACACACAAACACACACACACACACACAAACGCACACACACACACACAGAGTAAAACATGTCTCAGTAATGGCTTCTTGAGGTATTAAGATCACCAAAAGTCCTCAATAAAGATTAAGATGAGTGACGCGGTGCCATCATATGACAACCCGACCATCGACTGTGCTCGCCTTTTCTGTTTTACTGTACAGTTGTTGTTTTTTTCTCTCTCCCTCTCTTCATTTTCGACTTCAGCAGTGATTTCACACTTGATGAACCAACCTAAATTTCACATAGGAAAAAAAAAATCTGTGTAGAAAATAATCGGTAGTGACGTGTTTGACCATTCGGAAAAGGATGAATTTTACAACCGATTTCATTTTCTTTAGATGTTGGCTTTTATCTTGTACTTGACCAAGTTGAATCATTACGTGTCATATAATATACATTTATATGTTGAATGCTTATAATTTTCATTTAATACTTTGAACTTCAGATTGAGCATATTGATGATATTTTTGTAAAGTGGGCATATGACCTATATAATCACAAAAGTAAACGTATCTGGTTGGATGTTGTTCATGAGATTTTGATCCCCCAAAGCAGCATGTTTGGATAAAAGTTGTCGAGATATTGAAATCCCCAAAAATCATCAATGAAATGACAGCTTAGATGAAAAGGTGCCACCTGGCAACTTAACTAGCCAACGATTCCGCTTGGTTTTTGTTTTTATGTGTTGTTGGGGTTTTTTTTTTCTCTCTCTCTCTCTCTCTTTAGGTTCAAGCGCCTTCAGCTGCAGTCATCTGAACTCGTGTTGAGCTGACCTATGACTCACAAAAAAAAGAAAGAAAGAAATTATCCATGGTGAAATGAATGACCATGTATGACGGTGGAACTCTGCAACCGATTCAGCAAATATGACCATCATAATGAAACGTGTTGCTCAGCGAAGAGTGTAAGCGTTGAGCCATGGCAAAATCGAAAGCCCAACAGGTTATCGATAATGATTTGTGATTAATAAATATAGTCATTTCTTCTCAGTCTGCTTACTTTCTTTCTTTCAAGCAGCAAAGGCATACAACACTGTAGCATATAAAATAAGTCCAAACATTCTCTTTCATACGATCGAGTTTGAATGAAAAAAAAAAATGTACAGACAATACAGCTTTTGCAGTTCGCGCATAAGAAACAGCTTCAACAAAGTATGATGCTTCACAACATTTTATTGTTCCCTAAAAAGGGTTACAAACGGTATCCCAATGCAATTACATTGATCGCAATGGCAAACACAACAGACTGCACCGCAGTCAGATTTCGATGCGTTTTTACTTTTATACCTTCTGCTGTCATATTTTCTGATAATTACACACTCGAGGCGGGGTGTGCTGCACAGCCGTGTGCACTGTTAAAATAAGGAAATCTAGGTCAAGCTGATTCGTACTTTTGCCACGGGTATATTCTTTTCGCTTTGGCAGTTCGATCCTGTTCACCGATCGTCCGTTTCATCTTTTATCCTGTTTTTTTTTTGTTTTGTTTTGTTTTGTTTTGTTTTTTACAAATCGAGTTAAGATGGACACACCATAAAGGAAATGTTTGACTTCAGCCCTGATCATAAACATCGCGTCATTCGTGATGAGGGCCTCTTGAGCTATCGTGCGACCTCCGGAGGAGTTTTCACGCTCCAGCAGCAGCTGCGTGAGCGGCGGCAAAATCTTCGCGTGTAGCTATCTTCTTCGTGTTTCCTCCGGGTACAAATTCTTTGCAAAGGTTCACATTATTGTGTAGCCTTCGTGTATATGGTGCGGGTACCGCCTGGGGTACCGGCGTGTGACCCTCTTTGCTTGATTCGGCTGTTGACTGGCAAACTTCGCAGGAAATTAATAATTCTATAGTTGTATTGGCATCTTGTATCAACTTCGGAAGTGTGTGACGCCACAGTTACATGAAGGCTGCTCATTCTCCGACTCGCACCACCACACGATGTGGAACGGCCGGCTGCTCAAGCCCGCCATTGCCTTTCTCTCCGGTGTGGCGGTCATGCGCGTGGTGACGATCGCCCTCACGCACCAGATGATCACCGAGTCGAAGACAGTTGTGAGAAAAAGAGTTTCCGATTTTCGTGACCCTTTGCGTGACACCGATGTTCGATTGATTTCTCCGGCTTCTGCAATGCGCAACAACAGAACAAGTAAGAGAAACCTATCATAATTATGTGACATTAAAGGGACTGTACAGTACTGGTTGAGGTGGAGATTCATGTTTTGTGAGATAATGAAAAGCCTCTTATGAAATATGAAAGAGCATGTAATTTTAAGAAGGATTTAACGTTTATTTGATGAAAATTGGTTTTCAAATGGGTGAGATATCCAAAAAAGTGCTAATAATAAAAGGCGACATGCCACAACTTTATTAGGATATATTTGTTTCACCTTGTTTTTGGATATCTCAGCCATTTCAAAAGCGATTTTCATCGAATAAACTTTTGATACCCCTTAGAACTGCATGCTCTTTGACATCTCATAGAGTGGTTTCTGAATATCTCGCAAACTGTTAAAAGCTAAATCCTCACCTCGACCAGAACTGTACACACCCTTTAAGATTTTTTTTTTTTTTCATTATACGTTCGAAGCGTGGATTATGGACTGCTGGAGCTGCTCTTGAAAATGCGGATCCCTCGAGAGTCCGTATAAGGAGTCCCAAAGAATCTGCAGACCACTGCGGTTCTTTCTGATGCCTTTGATTAAGCCACCGTTTTGGGCCCTTGCGGCCACGAATGGGGCTCAGTGTTTGTGTTCTCTACAGATAAAAGAAAAAGAAAAAGAAAAAGAAATTGCATAGGCCTAATGTGGCCCGTGTCTGAATGTTGTACTTATAGGAACGGTCTGGTAAGTTGTCCTCTCCAACGGCGTAAATCCGTCCTGAGGAGTGGGGGGGATGGTCACCATCACCACGATTACAAGCCCACCGGACCGGCGCAGCCTTGGGGGGGGGGGGGGGGGGGGGGGGGGGGTGTGCCCCCACCCCCCCCCCCCCACACACACACACACACTTTATACAGGGATCGGATGTCCCACTCTTTTGCATGAAATATAATGTGGGAGGAAAGTGACAGCAAAAATAAGAAGACGAAGTTCTTGTTGCCTTTTATTTATTTTTTTTTTTTTTGCTTATCAGATGACTTTCGGCGGAAAATCAGACCTTAAAAGTATGAAAACATTTTTTTTTTTTTAATATATGTGAGAGGGAGCGGAACGACCGAACGGGGGAAGGTTGTGTATGGGGGTTGGTAGCCTTCTCCCACACGAGGAAGATTTTGCATTTTCAGCCCTGAAATTCAGCGATCTGGTGCACACTTTTGGTAAAAAATGTGTTTTCTTTTCTTTAAAACAAAACAATAAGAAAATGAAATATTCACAATATATTATTGAATGACTAAATCGTGGTATTTCAGCTCTTGCTCCGCATGTGCGAAATCACTATGAAGGCCTACTAAATAGTGGGGCCTATCACCGGCGTAGACAGGATTTGATCTAAGGAGGAGCGGTTATTATTGTGAGGGAGCGAAGCAAGCGAGGGGGGGGGGAGGGTATGGTAGGGGGGAAATTTTGACATTTTACAGTCCAAAAACTGCCATTTGTAGCTATATTCTTCGCTTTGGAAATTAAGGGAGGGGCACACCGGGCGCAACTGCTGTCAATCACTGGCAGCAACATCAGGAGAATGGCATAGCGATTAAATGCGAGCGAGCTTGAAAATTTTGACATTTTCGGACAGTCTAAAAACTGCCGTTTGTAGCTATACTTTTTCGCTTTGGAAATTAAGGGGGACCGCACCGGGCGCAACTGCTGTCAGTCACTGGTAGCAACATCAGGAGAATGGCATAGCGGTTAAATGCGAGCGAGCGGAGCGAGCGAGCTTCAAAATTTTGACATTTTACAGTCCAAAGACTGCCGTTTGTGGCTGTATTTTTTTTTTTTTTTTCGCTTTGGAAATTAAGGGGGGCACACCGGGCGCAACTGCCGGCAATTACTGGCAGCAACATCAGGAGAATGGCATAACGATTAATTGCGAGCGAGCGGAGCGAGTGAGCTTGAAAATTTTGATATTTTACAGTCCCCAAAACTGTCCTTTGTGGCTGTAATTTTTCGCTTTGGAAATTAAGGGGGGGGGGGGGCACACCGGGCGAAAATTGCTGGCAATTACTGGCAGCAACATCAGGAGAATGGCATAATGATTAGATGCGAGCGAGCGAAGCGAGTGAGCTTAAAATTTTTGACATTTTACAGTCCCCAAAACTGTCGTTTGTGGCTTTTTTTTTCGCTTTGGAAATTAAGGGGGCGCACAGGGCGAAAACTACTGGCAATTACTGGCAGCAGCATCAGGAGAATGGCACAATAATGAATGCGAGCGAGCGAAGCGAGCGAGCTTCAAAATTTTGACATTTTACAGTCCAAAAACTGCCGTTTGTAGCTATATTTTTCGCTTTGGAAATTAAGGGGGGCGCACCGGGCGAAAACTGCTGGCAATTACTGGCAGCAACATCGGGAGAATGGAATAATGATTTAATGCGAGCGAGCGAAGCGAGTGAACTTAAAAATTTTTACATTTTATAGTCCAAAGACTGCCGTTTGTGGCTGTATTTTTTTTCGCTTTGGAAATTAAGGGGGGCACATCGGGTGCAACTGGCGGCAATTACTGGCAGCAACATCAGGAGAATGGCATATAACGATTAAATGCGAGCGAGCGGAGCGAGTGAGCTTGAAAATTTTGATATTTTACAGTCCCCAAAACTGTCCTTTGTGGCTGTAATTTTTCGCTTTGGAAATTAAGGGGGGGGGGGCACACCGGGCGAAAATTGCTGGCAATTACTGGCAGCAACATCAGGAGAATGGCATAATGATTAGATGCGAGCGAGCGAAGCGAGTGAGCTTAAAATTTTTGACATTTTACAGTCCCCAAAACTGTCGTTTGTGGCTTTTTTTTTCGCTTTGGAAATTAAGGGGGCGCACAGGGCGAAAACTACTGGCAATTACTGGCAGCAGCATCAGGATAATGGCACAATAATGAATGCGAGCGAGCGAAGCGAGCGAGCTTCAAAATTTTGACATTTTACAGTCCAAAAACTGCCGTTTGTAGCTATATTTTTCGCTTTGGAAATTAAGGGGGGCGCACCGGGCGAAAACTGCTGGCAATTACTGGCAGCAACATCGGGAGAATGGAATAATGATTTAATGCGAGCGAGCGAAGCGAGTGAACTTAAAAATTTTTACATTTTATAGTCCAAAGACTGCCGTTTGTGGCTGTATTTTTTTTCGCTTTGGAAATTAAGGGGGGCACATCGGGTGCAACTGGCGGCAATTACTGGCAGCAACATCAGGAGAATGGCATATAACGATTAAATGCGAGCGAGCGGAGCGAGTGAGCTTGAAAATTTTGATATTTTACAGTCCCCAAAACTGTCCTTTATGGCTGTATTTATTATATATATATATGTTTTGTTTTGTTTTTTTTGTTTTGTTTTGTTTTTTTTTTTTTGCTTTGGAAATTAAGGAGGGCGCACCGGGCGAAAACTGCTGGCAATTACTGGCAGTAACATCAATAGAATGGAATAATGATCAAATGCGAGCGAGCGAAGCGAGCGAGCTTCAAAATTTTGACATTTTACAGTCCAAAGACTGCCGTCTGTCGCTGTTTTTTTTTTTTTTTTTCGCTTTGGAAATTAAGGGGGGGGGGGCACACCGGGCGAAAACTGCTGGCAATTACTGGCAGCAACATCAGGAGAATGGCATAATGATTAAATGCGAGCGAGCGAAGCGAGTGAACTTAAAAATTTTGACATTTTACAGTCCCCAAAACTGTCGTTTGTGACTGTTTTTTTTTTTCCGCTTTGGAAATTAAGGGGGCGCACCGGGCGCAACTGCTGTCAGTCAGTGGCAGCAACATTAGGAGACGGCATAGCGGTTAAATGCGAGCGAGCGGAGCGAGCGAGCTTTAAAATTTTTACATTTTACACTAAAAAAAACTGCCGTTTGTAGCTATATTTTTCGCTTTTGTTTGTCCCACTTTTATGGGGGAACCATCCCCCCCCCCCATCGACGCCTCTGCATAATGAGGGTGCTTTTGTTAGTGAAAGATCTGCTACACACCCTTTGATAAATTAGGGAAATATACGTCAATGTCAAAAGTGTACAAAGTTTATCGAAAGGGATCCTGTATAGCGCAACTTTTGCATGTTTATGATTGCAATGCAACGATCTGGTGCATAGTTCTGGCAATATTTGGACAATTTTCCATTTAGAAAGTTCGAGATTTGTCCTCATCTCGGGAATTGCTTGGGGGATAAAAATGATTTGTCTGCTTAAACACTTCCGTAGGGGTGGGGCAAATGCCCCTTTGCCCCCCCCCCCCCCCCCATAGACTCGACGCCAATGATCTTCCCTGGGTATGCCCATAGATGTATCCTGACTGAGTCATCAGTCACTGTCGTTTCTCAGGAATGATTCAGGAAATGGAGGGGGTTCAATTATGGCTATATAGTTTTTGTTATTGTTTTATTTTTTTTTTTGTTTCTTTTCGTACATATTTTGCAGATGGTCCCCAGTTACTCGCGTCATAGCATGTCTACATGTAGGCCTATACTATTTGACGTTGTCAACGTCTGAGCCACACCTTACAGTGCATGTCGATTTTACTTTCTTCGCGAGCGAGCGAAGCGAGCGAGCGCTTGAGAAAATTATACATTTTCCTACAAGATAGAATACTGTTCAGCTCTGTTACCTGTCTGAAGGCCGGCGTACAAACGTCATGCAATATGCCAAAATTGATACAATCACATTTCTGCTTCCTCCATTTTTTTCCTCAAAATTCAGGGGGGGATGATTGTACAGGCCATCCCCCCCTCCTCCATTTCAGGGGGGGGGGGATATATCCCCCCCATCCCCCCGGGATTTACGCCCATGGTCCTCTCTCAACATCGTAAAGATGCCGCAAAAAGCAAAGGTAAACGCACTTAGATATTGCTGGATGTATATTATGGTTATTGATTTGAGATTTTGTTTACTTTTTTTAATTGTTTTATTTCTGCTTTTTAAAGGAATTTGTGATAATGTCCATGGTTTGTTGCACTGCTTTCGGTTGCCATGACAACAACTTGGAGGTTCTGGTTATTTTAGTAATTTTGTTTCGAATAGATTTGTAATCCTTGTGAGTTACAACACTCACTTACCATAAATTCAGTTACTATGCTCAGCTCAGTGAATGTAGTCCATCTCCTTCAGGGCTGCATTCAGAAACTGCATTAAGTTGCAGTGTTATTGTATAGTACTTTCTGCAAAGGGATGATCAGAAAACGTTCTCTCCGAAATCAAATTGAATGAATTACACTCTGTTTTTCCTTTATCAGAATCGCCTCTGGACCTCAAGCCCCCGGTTCGCGTTCTATGTTGGATACTGACGTCGCCTGCCACACTACATCAACGAGCAGAGGTAGTCGCAATGACCTGGGCCAGACGATGTCGACCCTCGCTTTTCATGAGTTCACAGGAAAACGCCACGTTTCCCGGGAAAGTAGTCGCTCTAAACATGTCAGAGGGTCGGCAGCACCTCTGGGCTAAGACGCGGCGCGCTTTCTCGTATATCTACGACCACCACATCAACGATGCCGACTGGTTCTTCAAGGCCGACGATGACACCTACCTCATCCACGAGAACCTGGTCGAATTCCTGTCGGATAAGGACCCGACGATCCCCGTGTGGTACGGTCACCACTTCGTACCTTACGCGAAGAACGGCTATATGAGCGGCGGAGCGGGCTACGTGCTCAGCAGGGAAGCCGTGGTTCGGTTAGTGCGGGACGGTTTGAACAACCGCACGCTGTGCTACGATGAAAACGCCCAGATTCCCGAGGATGCCGCTTTGGGTATTTGTCTGGGAAAACTTGGCGTCCTACCGGGCGACTCGCGAGACGAGCAGGGTCGAATGAGATTCATCCCGCTACAACTGGATTATTTTCTACTCAAAACGAAGAAAACCATTCCGTGGTTTCATCGCTTTTCCAAATATAACGTGACAATGGTAATGTATCCGTCTTGTCATCAGTAATTTGGCATATTGACTATAGGTCCTGATGAAGAGTCATCCTTGCTTATAATATTTGTCCATGCAAAAGCACGTGCATTGGTTTCTGTAAAATCCCATTCTTATATTGTGTTTTAATTCTGTCTTCGGGAGCAGATTATTATTAATGTGAATCTGAGCTTGCGTCATCTTGGCATTAGTTTATGTGGGTTTTTGTTTTGTTTTGTTTTGTTTTGTTTTCAATAAACTAATCATAATGATGCCAAAATCAATAAATCTCATGCGTTGGAAATCTCGTAAATTTTAAGTGAAATACCAACAATTTATTTGATCATAAAATACTGTGCATGTGTGGCAAACTGCCAGGCAGACCTCGGGTAGCAGAGATCATTATACAATCATGATTGAGAATATACAGTGTGTCCCCCCCCCCCCCCCCAAAAAAAAAAAAAAAAAAAAAAATTACAATCCACTTTTCGCACTGATAACACCCAATATGATTAAACTGTCCAAATGCTACCACAGAGTCTTAAAATATTATAACATCTTAGCTCTATTTTGCAGAAAACCCCACTCAATTTGGTTAAAGGGGGTATCTCACTGAGCGGCGAACGTTTGCGAACGTAGCGAATTTGGGATTTCGCCAGGGTTCGTAAAGGGTTGCAAAAGGTTCGTTAACGGTTGCAAGAAAGTTCGCAAACGGTTTTTATTGTCGCAAGCAGTTTTTCCTGTCGCAAAGAAATTTTGAACATGTTCAAAATTTCTTTGCGAATTTGTATTTTCGCTAACAATTGCAAACATTCGCAAACGGTCGTTATACGGTGTCGCTAATATTTTTATTTGATTCGCCACTGCTAGCGAACAAGTAACCATAATATAATTATGGTTCCTATTGTTACGACCAAAATCACTCTGAGAATGATCGCACAAAAGAAACAATCAACTAATGTTCAGGCGATTTATTAACAGCGATATTGTGGGTACAGACTCGTAATCGGTTTTCACATCAGTACAATAATGATCAATAGAAACAATTACAAATCGGTAATAGAATCACTTACATATTATGTTATCAAGACAGTAGTCCTTTGAAAATGTTCAGATACAATGTTCGATGCACCGATGAATGATTCCTCCGACGTAACTCCAAAGGCACAGGTTGCATTAATCCACAGTATAAATCCGGGGTAAAATCCACGATAGATGTCCACGGTAAAATGTTCACAGCGAAACGTGTAGAATCCAGACGTTATGACGACCACGTCCAGTTGATGCGTTGAATAATGATTCACTTTATAATGTCCAGCAAGGAATCCAGCCCGTCACAGCTTTGCCGTAATAATGTCCGTTGACACTAGAATATGGAGTCTATCTCCAACGTAGGCAAATGAATTCTCTGCAGGCAAAATGTCTCCCAGGCCTCATCTCCACAAACACAGTTTGTATAGCAGGTCAGCAGGTAACACAGGACTGACTATAACAAGTCGCTTCAGAGCCAGAAGTGACATAACTCTCAGAGCAGAGGTGTTGGGTACTCTGCCTACCTCAGAATTTCTCCTGCTTATATACTATCCATTCACCCCTTTCTAGTACATTCTGTAAGTTTCCAACCTGGGGCCACATACCTGAACATACTAGCAAGTCCAAATTCCAGGAATCCTGGATGACTCACTGTCTAACTATATGTGCATAACATCATTGCCAAAATTAACTACCAATCACATTGGGTTACAAGGGCAGTGCCTCACACAGCCAGCACTTCCTAGAATTTTCTGGAATGGGTTACATCATTCTAGATTGAGTTAGCTATAATGTATTTCCTGTCACATGCATACATGTACTGTAGCTACATTGTATACCACATAGAAAATTCTCCACTGATCTGGTCAGCCTGTATGTACTATATATCTAATATCATATAGAATGTTCTCCATTAATCTGGTCCACCTGTGTACATACACATTAAAACAACCATGCATACAGCCTTGATACATGTACATAACTACTTGTGTGTACATTTGTGACACTATATAAAAGTTCCTGCAACAGGCAAGATTCCACTCTAAGAAAGTTCTTGAAGCTCTTGACATCTCCATCATGTAATTGCTGCAAAAGTTTTTCATATTGACCAAAGTCTGTCCTCTGCAACAACCAGTCTTTCTTTTCTTCTTCCTTTCTTGTTTTTCTTCATCTTCTTTCTCTTAAGCTGCACGATAGCTGTATAGCAGCAGCCAGAAAAAGCAGCTCTTCAAGGCTAGCAGCACGTTGAGCCTCTTCTTGGCAAAAATTCATTTCCATATTCTGGAAATCCATCTTGAACGATGGTCACAAGAGATCTGAATGCAGTGGAAGGTTGTACGTTCGTTTTATGGGTCTGACTATACAAAATCGCCTGGTACTTTTCCAGGTCCCAAAACATTCGCAAATTGTCGCAAGGGATTTGCAAACATTTGCTAATATTTGCAAAACTGTCGCTAACATTTGCAAAACTGTCGCTAACATTTGCTAACAGTCGCCACCTGTGTTTCGCAAACACTTTCGCAAACATTCGCTCAAGTGTTGCTAATTGTCGCTAGCACTGAGCGGCGAACGTAGCGAATTTGAGATTCGCCATCTTTTCTGACGAATGTTTGCGAAAAATCAAGGTTCGCTTCTGCCATTAGCAACAGTTAGCGACTTTTAGCGATGTTTAGCGACAATTAGCAACACTTCACCGAACGTTTGCGAAAGTGTTTGCGAAACACAGGTGGCGACTATTAGCGACTGTTAGCAAATGTTAGCGACAATTTTGCAAATGTTAGCGACAGTTTTGCAAATATTAGCAACTGTTTGCAAATCCTTTGCGACAATTTGCGAATGTTCTTGGACCTAGAAACGTACCAGGCGATTATGTATAGTCAGACCATAAAACGAACGTACAACCTTCCACTAAATTCAGATCTCTTGTGACAACCGTTGAAGATGGATTTCCAGTATATGGAAACAAATTTCTGCCAAGAAGAGGCTAAACGTGTTGCTATCCTTGAAGAGCTGCTTTGTCAGGCTGCTGCTATAGCTATTGCGCAGCAAAAGAGAAAGAAGATAAATAAAAACAAGAAAGGAAGAAGAGAAGAAAGACTGTTTGGGTCAGGGAGTGGTTGTTGCAGAGGACAGACTTTGGTCAATATGAAAAGCTTTTGCAGCAATTACATGCAGATGGAGATGTCAAGAGCTTCAAGAACTTTCGTAACCTTGTCTGCTTCGGAAGCTTTTATTATAGGGACCATAAGTATTATGGTAACTTGTTCGCCAACAGTGGCGAATCAAACAAAAATGTTAGCGACACCGTATTACGACCGTTTGCGAATTCTTACGAGTGTTTTGCGAATGTTTGCAACCGTTAGCGAAAATACAAATTCGCAAAGGTTCGCAAAGAAATTTTGAACATGTTCAAAATTTCTTTGCGACAAGAAAAACTGTTTGCGACAATAAAAACCGTTTGCGAACTTTCTTGCGACTGTTAACGAAACTTTTGCAACCCTTTACGAACCCTGGCGAATTCCCAAATTCGCTACATTCGCAAACGTAGTGAGATACCCCCTTTTAAACATCGCTAAAAGTCGCTAACTGCAGAAGCGAACCTTGATTTTTCGCAAAAATTCGTCAGAAAAGTTGGCGAATCTCAAATTCGCTACGTTCGCAAACGTTCGCCGCTCAGTGAGATACCAGCTTATCACAGAGAAATGTGGATTGTTGTAAAGCATGTCATGAGCATAAGATTCTTCCAAGTTTAGCACTTGGATGCTCTTGGAAATTATGCAAATTAACGTGTGAACACAATACATAACTTGGAGGGAAGAGATTTCTGACATGCTCTACAAAATTCCTCATTTCTCTTTGACCACTGAAGCAAAGCGAATAGGGTTTTCTGTAAGATGTGGGCACTGAGTTATAGTTTCATACCCTGGAATTGTATTTGAATTGATTCACTGTTTTTATAGCTATCGTAGCGGAGGGTACCGTTGTATTTTTTTTTTGGGGGGGGGGGGCATAAGGTATTATGAAAGGGTGCACAAAAAGGGAACAGATGATCAGAAAATGAAACCTAATTCCGATGTGAATGTTCTTTTTAAACAGTCTCACCTTTTTACTTTATTACACAAGCATTAGGCCTAAATAAGATATTCCAGGTATTAAGCAAGTCTTTTGTTTGAGCTTGGGTTGGAACCAGATGTGAGCATGGCTAGATAAAATAAAGATTAGGTTGTTTAAAACCAGTTTGGCAAATTAATAGATGTGGTATAGGCATGGTGATCATACCCCTTACACTCCGCCATAATAGTACTTAATCCCAATTGTTTTGTTATATACTTATTAACATGGTTTGGTCATAATTTGATCATAGTTTTTATTTCTTTCTGTCATTTCCTGCCGTTACATACAGGGTAAAGACTGCTGCTCGGATAAACTGATCAGTGTACATTACGTGGAGCCGCACGAAATCATAACATACGACCACCTCCTGTATGAACTGAATCCGCCTCGAAATCGATCATTTCCGTTCACATGATAGAAATTCATATTCCCAACACCATATTCCCGCTCGGCCAAACCTTACAAGCAGAGGTATCGCACATGACAACAGTTTACTTCATATACTGGAACTGCGCTTACAGTGAAAATCCACTCGACTGTGTTCAGTTGACTGTAATAAATGCATTAGTAGCAAACGAACAAAAATTGGAAGACTAGATTCGACTATGATAGGAATAGGAGATTCAAAAAATTCCATCGTCTCAGAACGGCGATATTGGTCACAGTGAAATTCTAGACGAGGTACTGATTTCATGGCCATGACAAGTCTCCCAGTCCCCTCTTACCAACTTTTTTTTACTTGACTGTTAACAATGAAATCGTTATGAGGCATTTGTATTGCCGTGCCTAATTTGCTTCACTTCAACAAAAACACATCTAATCTTCAGATAATAGGCTATTGCTTTCTTGCTTGTCGTCCGACTTTGCTGGAAAAAAAAAAACCCATCTTGGACTGTTCTGCTTCATTGCCATTACCTTATACATTCATCAAAGTCACTCAAACAATCATGGTGCGGATTCTATAATTTCTGACTTGGTGATGTTTCATGACGAGGGGCACATGCTTCCCCTCCAGTTCAGTATAACGTGCTACCTCGACCCTGTACTCGTGACTGCTGAGTGGCCGGAAAAAACTACCATACCAAACACACACTTGAAAACACAATCAAACATAGAAACAAACAAACAAACAAACAAACAGACAGACAGACAAACAAACAAACAAACAAACAGGCGTTCACCATTTTTCCCCTGCACAAACTTTCAATTGAAAAAAAAAAACAAACACAAACACAAACAAACAAAAAACGGGTTTTCTATGTTATGGTCTGGTTTGAGAGATAAAGCAAAAGTTTCGTCAAATTCAGGCCTATCAATTTAACCCAATTCAATCTAATTCAATTTACAAGAGTGTTGCCTTCATTCAAAACAATAGAATATTAACATTTTTGTGCATATTGCAGTGAATAAAGAGCAGACGAGGAAATCTTGTCGCAAAAAATACCTCTTACCAGCAACAAGTAGAAATTGTAACACTAGCAAGGGGGGGGGGGGGGAACAAAGCCATTGTAAGCAATAAGATAAAACCCCAACATACTAAATATCTAAATGATAATCATTATCATTGTATTATTATGAAGACAACTGAATGCAGGTTTAATTGGGTTTTCTTTCTTTTCATGACGTGATTTCGATTTTCTCCCCCATTTTTCAAACCGCGTGATTTCGGCGACAGTCGGATAGTATAGTCTGTCTCCACAGCCTGTGTTGAAGATCTTTCAAAGTTTTGTCAAATATTTCCCGCTCCACAGTGGTGTGCGCTGGTGCGACAAAACTCGAATGGTCCGAGCTGGCTTTATTTGGTTTGGTCTTTTCTATGATTCTCATCCTCCAAGGTGAGCAATGTTCTATTTATAGCAACAATAACTTGACCTCCGGGCTTGAGTTTTAGCAGTTTAACCTTTCAATTATACTTTAATTCTGCTATGCAGTTGAGCTTTAAGCGAATCATGATTGTCAACATAAACTCTCGCGGTATATTGTAAAGACATGAGATAAAAATGTAAAGATTTTATTTGCCATCAATATCATGTGCATGAAAAATGAACGTGCATGCAAGCTACAGAAATTACGCACTCAACGTGTGTCTGTCACGCATAGTCAATGGTGGGAACGAAGGACTTAAGGTTTCGCAGTCTGCGATAGATCTTTATATGCACGTCAAATTTCAATTTCTGTTATTTGCACAGCGCAGTCCGTATACTTGAACAGATGTTCCATATAATTCATTAATTTTCAGAAGCCTCATTTCTACCTTTTTTTTTTTTGCTCTGTCTTTTAATTACAATCTTTCACGATGCTTTGTTAGTGAGTCATGAATGTAGTTTGAAAAAAAATATGTCATTTGAGGCATTTGCTGTTCCAGAATTGTCAAATTAATGTTAATTGTTGCTAAATTTACAACTGTTTATTTATATATGTATATCTATCTATATATATATATATATATATATATAATATACACTATAAAGAAAATCTGGGTCAGAACTGACCCGGAACTGGGTTCGTTGAGGTCACACCCCGTTCCGGATCAAAATGACTGGGAATTTGGTCATGAAGACCCGGAATGAGGTCACCCTGACCTAATTCATGACTCTGAATGGAGTCATATCTGACCCCATTCCTTGTCATTTCTGACCCGGAACGGGGTGTGACCCCAATGGACCCTTTCCGGGTCATTTCTGACCCGGATGTTTTAAGAGTGTACATTTTAGAAACATATAGTTCCTCTTCCCCTATCAAATTTGCATTTTTCTTTTATTTCTTGCATGAGGTATTTTCTTTCTGATTAACCATGTAAATAGGAATGAATCTAACCAGTTCCATGTAGGTTTTCACCAGTGTGATAACACTGAATTGAAACTAAAAGGTTCAGAACAAAATCCCGATGAAAAGGTCATAATATACTGTATAATATATACATATATATATATGAAGAGTTTGTTTGCAAAAACCGATGTCCATATTTGCCAAATGGAGATATTTGCGATTAAAGGTCAAGAAAAATAAAGAGAATAATAAGAAAATTTTTGCTTCTTTTGACCATAACTTCAAATATGTGCATTTATATGTAGTGACCAATATATCATTTAAAAGGTATTATTTTGTACTTTATGACAGAAACCGTACTGAAAAATCTTCAAAAATGGATTTATCGGTTTTTGCAAACAAACTTCATATATATATATATATATATATATATATATATATATAATTATTAGAAGAAAGAGTCTCAAGTACGCCATGGATCCAACGATTACAAAAAAATTTTATTACAAAATTTTGTCCAACACGTGGAAAATTCCTATATATATATATATATATATATATTATAACAATAATAGTAATGCTATATATATATATATATATATATATATGCATATATTATAACAATAATAGTAATGATATATATATTTATATATATGTATGATATATATATATATATATATATATATATATATATACATGGATATTTTCACAGGAAAAGGGTACTTTTCAGGGATGGGTTTTGTCGCTTTATTTTCTGTTTCCAGTGTGCATTACCCCCCAGTACAATATGATATTCTAGAACACTTAAATGAGAGATAACTTTGCCCCCAAATTGCTTCAAATAAGCAATCTATCAGAATTTAGGAAAAAAATAAAAATGTTTTTTTGGTGAACGAAAGTAACGTTGGAGAAAAATCTATGTATTAACATAATAATGAAGAGTTTGTTCGCAAAAACCGATGTCTATATTTGCCAAATGGAGATATTTGCGATTAAAGGTCAGGAAAATAAAGAGAATAATAAGATTTTTTTTGCTTCTTTTGACCAAAACTTCAAAAATGTACCTTTATATGTAGTGACCAATATCTCTTTTAAAAGGTATTATTTTGTACTTTATGACAGAGACCGTACTTCAAAATCTTCAAAAATGGACTTATCGGTTTTTGCGAACAAACTCTTCATATGAAGGTCAAATTATTAATGCTCATTGAAACTATTGTTTTTCAAATGAATGGCCTGATTTTGATGAGAGAAGATACAGCTCTTAAATTGTATTGAACATTGTGTTGGATACCATTTCTAAACTTAGTGGTGAACGCGTAACATGGACAGACGCGTTTTGGTCTGTTTATTTTACACGCGTTCACTACTAAGTCTAGAAATATATAAATACAACGTATATATATATATATAGATATATTATTATTATTATTATTATTATTATTATTATTATCATTATTATTATTTTCCTTTTTAATGCAAACATCCTGGAAGCTAACAATACTTTGAATGATTGTTCCAACTCAGGGGAAAAAGAAGAGTCATTTTGGACAGGTTTACGTGACTTTCCTGATTTTTAGTCATTTTCATGCATACATTTACATCTGTTGAGTTGAAAATGTTATAGCATTAATATGTGTTAGGAATAATGAATATTGTTTTAATGAACATGAAATTAACAATTATCAATAATTGTATGTGTCTTGATGACTCTTGTTTCTACGTGTATTTCTTCATGTGAACAGTTATTCAAACATGCTTTCACTCAATACACACACATTTAGATTATGACCTGTCATGAGAATATAAAATATTGCAAAATTCAAGACAAAAGATCAAATTCAACAAATATTAAAAAATACAGTATGCTATCAATTTATGTATGTATATATATATATATATATATATATATATATATATAATCCTGAATGTGAGTGTATATATATATATATATATGTATATGTACATGTTTATATTACAGGACACTACTAATCACAATACAGATGAAAGTACACATTTTTCACAGCAAGTTTCTATTTATTTAACCCAAATTTATCAACATACAAATACAATGTAGTACATAAGTCATTTACTTTATGACACCTGAAATTGCAACAATAGTTTAACACAATTGCATAAACTGAATAATACTATGGCACTGCAAACCTTCTTTTTTTTTTTTTCATTGTGCAAAAAGACAACTTATAGAACAGGTTGCACTAATTATGGTGGCCTTCATGAACACACACAAAATTTAAGTACTTTGATTTACAGGGATAGAGTCTAGATGAAGCTGTACTATTTAGTATAGTAATCAATATTGCACTTTCTTTCTCTATCTCTATATTCAATACACTCTTGGGATGCCCCTAGGTCACCCTCTTCCTGTGTGTTTTTTTTTTTTAATTGAATATACAGCAGAATCTTTATGTAAAGCATATTTAATACAAATTTACTAAATTGAAATAACATACATAACAATGTTAATGTTAAGGGGAGAACTATTTTTTCTTTTTAAAAAAAGAACGATCCCACTCAAAGTCATAGCAACTATGATGCTCGGGAAACTTCAGCTTTATAATCAACACTCGTGTCATCAAAATATCTATTGATATCTGACCAGCACACGATTTAAAAGAATACAAGGTACTAGCAGACAAAGAAACAATGGGACAAGCTGAAGCTTATGCAATGGAACAGTAAAATTAAATGTCAAACATTTGCTTCTGAAAAATCACCTATAATATCTGTGACTGCTCCTTTTTTGATACAGAGTAAAAGTTTCATATTGTAGGTGACGTATTCATATCACAAGCATTTAGCAATATATTACACATTGCTAACCTCTGAAACTGTGTGTCTGCAAAGAAAGTCAGATGAAATTTCTTTTGGCACTCTCCAAACAAATATATTTCTCAAATTAATGAAATTCACTAATTTTTTTTTTCAAATCAAAGTACAACATAACTACAAAGTAGTACTTCAAGACTATAAAGAGTCATGCACAAGGTCTTCATATCAACATGTTGTTTCCCATTTGAATACACGATACTGTGAAAACATTTTCGGATGCAAATGAACTTAGAAAGAGCACAAGAAATTGAAAAGGTTTCCAAGGTAGATATAAAGTACAGGCCTGCAACTTTCACATTTTCAAGGATTTGTGATATCATTATAATCTTTGTATTTCTGGTACATTAAGGTAAAAGAAGAACTTGTCTCTGATCCAAAATTACAGCTGTACAGAAAAAAAAAAACAACACTCAACTATTATTAGAAAGTGTAAATCGTTTATTTTCACGATGTAGTAATTTGACCTTGCCCTATTAAAACTTGAACTGCTGTCTACATATCTACAATGAGCAAAACATGTCCAGTTTTTTTAATGCTATTGTAGAAAGCGATCAAAATCTACATCACTAGGGGTATATTGTGCACACATAAAGCTACTATTTAATTGTGTAAATATTTTGAAAAAAAAATAGACAAGTACCTTTCATACTAATGTGGCACACTAATTGGGTATGTGATTACATTTCTGTCTAAATCTTTTTTTCTGAATTAGCAACATCTCACTTTAAACAAAATAAACAAGTGCACATGTACATTATGTGAAACTAGAAAAATGCATTCATCATTACTTAATCATTGTTCCTTTAAGCTCTTGACCAAACATGAAATATTGCGCAGTAAACTAAATGTTCAAATGATCTGCTGGACTTTGTCAAAATGAAAATAAGAGGACAACTGACACAGGTTGACACAGGTTAAATACCATGACATGTTTACTATCCTATCAGGAATATGTGTGTACATGTCAAAGGTTGTATGTGTGTCATGATATTTGTGTGTGTGCACACATGTGTGTTTTGGACAGGATCTAATAAGGCTCTGCTCCTCCAGACAAAACTCAATACTACCATTCATGCATCATAGTGTATAACTTGTATCTTGTCACTTGTATATTCTGCACATTTGTATCTTTTCTTTTATGGAATACTGAATAAATGAAATTAAAACTGAATTGCCAGAAATCCTGCTCTTCCTGGCGAGGTGACATAGAGGATTATAAGTGCAAATGAACAAAACGTCCAAGATCAAGACAAATATTTTGAGATGTCTAGTGAGTGATGAATATAACATCAATAGCCATATGGTGCTCAAAGTACATGGTAATGTATTGCATACACTGTTTGTGATTGTGAGACTGATTGATGTTCACATAATGACCATAATGCTTGTACATCATGATATTGAATTCCATTGTGTGCTTTGAACACTGATCAGCATAGAAAACCCAAAACTGTTGAATACACTGTCCAAAGTCCCTGGTAACAGATAGGGTTAACCCATTGAGGACGGGCTGATTTTGCTAGTAAAACACGCATTTCCCATAGACACTTGCCCAAGTATACTCTGGACTCGGCTTCAATGGGTTAACATCCAGTTTGCCCATCGCCTCAGCAGACTTTCACAGTGGTTAGATACATAACTTGTGGGATGAAGAAATCATGGTACCCTTCTTCACATAATATTTGCCATTTTGTAGACATTGTGCTCTAGCAAAACAGCAAGCCAAGTTAGTAAATATCATATCAATTTCAGCACATGTGCAGGTACAAATGGCTACTTGAACTGTCACTGACCACCTGTGAAGTTACACAAACTTCTTGCACCTTGACTAGAATGCTGCTGCCCCCCCCCCAAAAAAAATATATATATAAATATATACAAAACAAATAAAAAAGAAATTCCCATGTTGGATAGATGTCTAATCATAATATTCCTAAATTAATGAAAATACTTAATCTGATTAAGAAGGTCCAAAAGTTCACATCTTCAGTAGATGTAGCAGTGTATGGTGTCTCAGCATGCAGTAATGGTAGTCGTAATACAATTAGTGATAACTACAATAGCACTAAAATATTCACTAATATAAATCACTTGCAAGCAGAATCTTGCTCCGAAATCACCCATCCATCCCCCCCTATTTTTTTATGCTTTACCACTTTTGCTGTTTCATATAGAATTTATAATTATGTAATTTGACAGAGATCAAAGGTCAACAAAAGTATGTCAGAAATACTTCTGTGATACATCATTCTCTTGGTAGTCTTAATAGGCTTTCAAATAAACATTTATAATAAACAAAGATAAACATAATTTAGACAGTTGTCCATATGAGTGTAATATTGCAGTACCTTCTAGGGAACAATAGGCCATTATGTACGTAATCTTCAGTTGCTAAAGGGTTATAATATCCACATTTATATGCATATGCAGGTATTAATAGTAGACATTATACTCTATCTTTCGCAGTACATTATTTGCCTAGATATACATGTACAGCTTCTGCCTGTGCTGATTTTTGCTAATCGGCTAAGTTCTGAAAGCAACTATCAAAGATCAAAGATAATGCGCTCTTCCCTCCCCCTTTTGTATTATCTTGGCCTTCATACATAACTGTGGCAGTGGCACATCCAAATTCTTTGTATTGAGGTCAAGTATAAAAGGATGTAATAATGAAATAGCCTCACAAGTGAACATGGAATGCATAGTGCACATAAAGAACCTTTTTTTTCTTTTTTCTTTTCTGCCGGTGACAGATTGGCAAAGTTTAATCGCTATATTCCTGGACTCATAGTGAATAAAGAACTGAAATATTTGATCAATATCCCTAACTTTACTTTGTTCTTGTAACATAGCAAACAGTAGTTATATGTCAAAAACACTATTTCCCCAACCAAAGTAAAGCACAAATACTGATACTTGAACATACATATATATGTATGCCATGAAAAAAAAAAAAGTTACACAAAATGCATCACATGCACAGATGGAATGGTATACATACCCTAACATTGCACAACTAAAGAATGACCAACAAGGTATACAATGTAGCAACTTTGTTTCAAAATGTACAATAACTTACATATGATTATATTACTTAAACCAAAGTATAGCTTTAAGCAATTTATTATATGTTCAATCAGTTAGAATCCTGCTGGATAAATGTTACAACTTCACAGGGGTATATGTAAAATTGAGAATTCCTCATTGTAATACATTCTATTTTCTCTACACTTTTTTGTGTTCCACTTCATATTTTAAAGCAGAAATGCCTTTTTCTAAATTTTTCTACATCATGATGTCAACATTTTTTAAGGGCAGACACAATGCAAGATACTGTAAAACCAGAAGTTATCATGTGGATTAAAATTGTGTGAATTTTGCGAGAGGCCAAGATTCGCAATAGTAAAATGCCCACAGAAGTGTTTGTGTACACAATGCACTGAATGCCACTGGTGATTCAAAATCATTTAATGAGTTTTGGTTTTAAAGTACGCTTTCAGAAGTGCTGTAGCAAAAATCACATTGCATCAAAGCTGGTGTATCATTTGATGTCCTAAGGATTTCATCATGCTACTAACATTCTGTGGAATTCATACTTTTTTTTTTTTACATTCTGTGGAATTCATACTTCATCGTTTCTATGCTGAATGCTGCTGTAATTTTGTATTCTTTCTGGAAGTGAATGTTTCACATACACAGCTTACCATTATGAATACTTGACTGGAATCATTCAGTACTGGCAGGAGAGTCACCAATATTCACTACACGGTTGTATTTACTGAGCAAAATTTCTATTCTACCCCCCCCCCCCAAAAAAAATAACTAGATCATTTGGTTGCCTGGCAACAGAAGGTCAGACCGACCAGCTGTTGCCATGGATTTGTAATGTTTACGCCTACAACTTGTGCCTGAATAATCGATATTGACATTTACAACCCTAACTATTTACCCTGAGGGTGCTTCCAACCCCCCCCCCCCCCCGAAAAATGATGATGATAATAATAATCACTGTCAAACTACCACTTCACTGGGAGGAATCACAGAAATACGCTAAACAGTAGCCAAGACAGAAAAAAAAAATGAATTAAAAAAATTAAATCAATCAAACCATCTCATACTCAAATAACTGGTCTAATTTTTCTCTTTCACTTTAGTCATGTCAACACAGAGCATGGAATTACCCCTTGATATCAGTGTAAAACAGATATATAGAAACACATGAAGATCAGCCTAAAATGAAAAGTAGTTGCAAATTAAATAGGGCCAACAATCCAAATTTGACTAAACAGACGACTCATCATGTAATGTCTTCCCCAGCTGATCAAATAAAAATTGATTTGCACAATGACATCGATCATGTGTTTCCATGTGTGAGATTCCACGGACAGAGACACAAGTTTGTAAATCATACTAGTCAGAGAAAATGTCTCTAGCTCATAAATGCATGTACTGCAAATCCAAGGGTTAGTGTTAAAGTTGTTATTCCTCCTACTTTCATGAGGGAATGAATACAGGTAATTCTTAAAACACACAAATACACACACACAAACACACTTTAGGATTAGAGGTCTTTGGCAAAGAAAACAATAAACAAAATAATATGTTTAAATGGGTCATTAGGTTAGCAAAAAAATACAAAATAAATAAAAAAAAAACTTTTAAGCTGAAGAAATCCTTAACAAATCATCATTTAAATGATTTTTTTTTAAATCATATAATGTACAATCTTAAATATGAGCCAAGACCGTAGTGTGCTTACAGAGACTTATTACTGTACCACCTCCCTCAAAGGCAGGTCATTGCAAGTGCACATAATCCCCTATCATCAAGCTAATTGCTGTTGGTGTTGTAGATGGGTTCTTTTTTTTTTTTCAATTCATGAAAATTGCACATCCTAATTCATAATATGGCCTTTCTTCTTTTTCTTTTTTTTTGTCTCTGCAGTGAGATGATGATTACACAAACACTCTTGCTGACTGTAGACCATGTATGAACAAATCAAATATATTGGCAAAACACAAGCAAAGCTTGCTATATTGTTGATCATCTAGTACTGCCAACATTCAGTCACGTCCAATTCAGAGAGATTCAACACAGCAATCATTGAGATACTTGCATGTAATGAAACATGCATTTCAATGTGCAAAGACAATTCCCAAATAAGGGAGATTCTGATATTCTCTTAGTCGGATGTGAAAACATATTGACATTTTCAGGAAGTCTCCTGCAGAATCAGGTACTTAGCAGCCCTGTGCCCTGCAAGAAATCACTCAGTCCCACACACCTACATATATTTATGTATTTCACTTGGAAACATTTCGCATCATGTCAGCACTGCATGTACTGGCATGGCATTGTGTCATAATGGTAAATTTCTATCAAACCCACATTTCTTTATTTGATGCTCAGGCTCTCCAGTTTAGCACTGACTCCATTCCAACAAAGATGGCAGTCTTCATTTTTTCTCCCTGGCACCATTGATTGCACTTACGTTGAACATACCAGAAAATAACTACTTTTGATGAGACTTGGCACCATTGAAAATAAATCAGCTGCCATTTCTATACAATTGTAAGTGATACAGCACACTTTTGCATATATGCACTAACTAATGCAGGCAGTAACTGGTCACAGTTTTGTCTCCAAAGCTGCATATCTCAGAAGAAAATACTGAAGCTAATGATATTGCATAGTGGACAGCATGCATTGAATCATTTCTAAGGTATAGAGCAGGACAGTCAAATATTGCCTTTTTCAGCCTACATCAAGTAAACATGGTCCAAGTTTTGTAAAACACTGTCATTCAATTCTTTAATGTGCTTCTAATGTGCACTGCATTACACTAATATGTAAGAATAAACCTGCTTAGTATTCCTTTTAGTGTATTTTGAAATTCACATATCTCATATTTTATGAACTGCCTTATTTCAGAGTCCAGGAAAACATGCAATTCAGCCTTCACATGGAGAAAAAAATAAAATCTGAACAAGTAAATACTAGTATTTGTCAGCAACTTGCAAACACCTCCACTTTACACATAAAATGAAAGAAAATCCTCCATAGCATGTGGTGTTTGTATCAATTCACATACATCTCAAGCACAAGGTGTATTTTCTACAGTCAAAGTATGTAATGGTTTTAGCATCTGCTAGAAACATAAAAACAATCACTCTGTGTCATAAATGCATTCATATTGAATTCATGAACAACTTGTAATATCAGCTCTTAAGGTAATCTTAAGAATATTACTTCATATCAATGATACTATAATTATTATGACTTCGTATCAACATGTACATACATGTATTAAGACATTAAGAAAAAAGTAACCAAACTTTTGTTGTTGTTCTTTTAAGTCTTGTCTCTACCTTGACCTACTCATTTTCCATACAAAATGTTTGCCAACATTTCCCATTAAATTTGATGTGTGTGAGCAACTCAGATATTTTCAGATAATATGAAGAGATCATAATCGTGTTTAATCTATTTATACACAGTCTATTCATGCATTCAGAAAACAACATCTAACTAGTGGAATGTTTGAAATGGGAATTCACATACAAAAGCAGAACAGAAAAGAACAGGATATTTTTCATACATATAGTATGAAGACTCAAGTCTGATCAGAGGATTATTCTACTTTAAATGATATTTGTACATGTACAGGTAACAGGTAATTTACCTGTGCTCATATGCTCATTCAAATCAAGTGTTACCTTAACATTTATCATACTGTAAAAGTGGAAATTTTCGCGGTGTTGAAATTTTCGCGCATTTCGCACAACCAAAAACTAGCGCGAAAATAAAAGCACGCGAATATTTTTGCTTGCCATATGTTCATGTGCATGATGTCTTAATTCCGCAAAATTAAAAACACGCAAAACTCTTCTCACCTGGCCGAGCGCGAAAAATTAGTTGTGGGAAAATATCCACTTTTACAGTACATCATATAGACTATACAAACATCAACATATTAAGCTGACACAGACTAAAATCACAATAGCTACAAAATTAGACATGTTTTCAGTGAAAAAGTGATATCAATATCATACTACAACAAAGATCGTTCAGGTATTCCTACGGTGATTTGTTCTACATTAATGTGCTGCTGTTACAAATGTTGACGATCCATTTGGCTCTTTTCTGTGGAGTGTGTCTTGGTGGAAAAATAGACAGTTTGATAACATGTTCTTCCTGATCTCAAACCATTCCTTTCACTGTTTCCTACATAGAGTTTACACTCAAAGAATGAGCAGTTCTTGTGCTAGCCTGTCGTTAACATCATCATCATCATCATCACCATCACCACCACAATTATCTCCACTGTCTTTTGTTACCACAAGCATCCTTCTCAACTAACCATCCCTTGTATAGTACATGCGACTCCCATTATAACAACGTCCTCCGTACGGGCAGTTTTCTTTCGTTGTACTGAAATTTCTTTATAGCCAAACAGTACTGCATAATCTATAATGATATAAAGAATGTGATAGTTTTGGCACCGGAATTCTTACTTCGTTGCAACAAGAGTTTCATTGTAACCATGTTCATTATAATGGGAGTGCACAGAAATTTCTTCCACCTACCTCTTGCTCAAATCACCAACATTTGTATCGGTGCCTTCCTTCAATTAACCACCACCACCACCACTGCCACCACCACCACCACCACCGGCATCACCATTTTCGTCCGTGGCTGCATCTGAGTCCGGTCCCAGGTCCTCCACCCGGCTCCATCGGCCGACCGTCTCAAGCTCCTCCTGGCTGCCATCCAGGAAGTCATCCTGCATGAAGATGGGGGCATACTGGATGTGGTTGCGTGGGTGGCGCCAGGACTGCACCTTCTGGTAGACGGCCCAGGCGCCGATCAGGATACTGAGGGAGATGAGGATGATCACCACGACGATGCCTGAGACGGCCCTCGGCGTCATCTCAAACTCGTGCGGTTTCTGGGTGCAAAGACAGGTGGGTCGGGACATTTTTTTTTTTCACGTTTGACTCATTCCAAGTACAGTGGGTACTCAGTATAATGAGATCCTTGGGACCACAACAATTACGTTCTTTATCAGATATTTTGTAATATCATTAGTCAATAAACAATATAAAACAAAAGAAATAAATTCATTGTGAATGGAGAGATTAGTTATATCAGCTATTTTTTTATATCAGATATCTTATCGAGTTTCCACTGTATTTATATTTGGCACAACACATAATCCCAGAACATTGTCATGCATGCCACTTTTCATGGGTGTACTACTTTGCAATATGCAGCTCATAAAACAATTTCACAAGTGGTCGAATATGGAAGCCATAGAGCAGACACAAACAATTTTGAAGAGGTCACCTTTGAAGTGGTCATTTGTACATGGAGTCAAGCTTGAGGTGATCGAAGCATTTGAATGTACTAGATCAATCCAAAAGCAACATGCATATGAAATGCCTCAAATCTTAATACTTCAAAATATCATAAACATATCCTGAAATTTTAGAGCACAAACAGCTTTTACTGCAATTTCCTCCACCTGAATGCCTGCATCTTTTAACACTTACAAATATTAATCCTTCATTATGTGCTCAACAAAATTTAAAAATTATAAGCATAGACAAATTATCACTGAAGATTTTCCTGGTTGTATCTGTATGAGCATTATGAAGAATATGATACTCAGTCTTACACATGGCATGACAGACACGGCTTTTGCATTTGTCTCTTTAATGCAATGATAGGTGATAAAACATTTTGGAAACATGATTAGACTGAGCAGTACTGCAAAGATTTGAGGTTTAAAGAGTCATTTTTTTTTTTTTTTTGGTCAGACAGGAAAAAAAAAATTAAAAGCTTGCTTGGGTAAATGCACAAGATATCCCTTTGGCCATCACATGATGAGCATTGGCCAATGAAATGATTAGGATTGTGTTGGATATTTATATAACAAGTTCATTCTCACCATAATGGGCCCACTGGAGTGTGTCTTCATCACCTGCTCAGACGTTGTACTCATCCGTGCGGGGAGGTGAGAGTCAAAGAGGGCACGGATGGCCTGTGCCTCCGACATCTCCAGCTTGTTCAGCAGAGACTCAAATGTTCTGGTGAGACAACATCAACAAACATTCATTAACATGTGATGCAAAAACAATTAAACAAATATAAAATGAGATTAGCAGACCCCCCCCCCCCCCCTTATGCCTTGATATAAACTGCTGTCATAACCAACAAGCAGGCAGAATGGGGGAAAAACTGCAAACATTGAATTAGTGCACGTCACAGTGTCTAACCTTTAAGAATTATTAAGAGCCCCCCCCCCCCCCCCCCCCCGAATGGTATTACTAACAATAAACAAGGAAAATGGGGGGGGGGGGGGGACACTAAAAATATTGTACTAGCAGAGTTTCACTTTTCAAAATTGATTGATTTTTACCTTTTAAACCCCCTAAAGAACCACTAAACCCAAGGCAAAGCATTTGAACAGCTGAATGAGAAAATAACACCTTGCAGGGTAAAAGAGGACACGTCACCTATCCATCATTGTTTTAATAGATCGAGGTGCTCATGAAAACAGAAACATAAGGTTAATAAAGCTTCCTCTTTCCTAAAAAACAACAACAGCAACAACAACAACAACAACAAAAACAACAAATATATTCTTAAGAAATAAGCGTCTGGTATGTAATCATCACTACCGTGCACATTTCAGAGTACTTACTTCACTGGATCCACCCACAGATCTGGGCTGCATTTTACCAGTGTGCTAAGAGCATCTGCCTGCATCTGGAAGGAAACAAACATTACAATTATACTAGTACCTCTTTAACAGACATCCAGTAGTAATACTCTGTTGAATGACAACTGCATCTAGTATGAATGCCTTTTCTAAACTTTGAATATTACAGTCCTCTAGTTCAAGGAGTTGTGTCATTATTTTCCTTCATAGCACACTGTATCAAATTCTTGCCAGTAAAAACAAACAAACACACAAACAAACAAACAAACAAAGTTTTCCTTTCACATACTTATTTTTTCTTTTCTTGTTCCATTCCTTTTTCTCCTCTAAGCACCTTTTTGATGGACTGTTGTTCTATAGAAATCTTTACTAATTATTCATCTTTTTTTTTAAGATGAAGAAAGTTGTTTCCCAAACTTTCAGTGTATTATTATAACCATTATAATCTATTTGACCAAGAAACAATGCAGTACATCAGAACAAATACAATGATTCACACTTGTGTCTTTCATCCACTGTCTTCAGATATTATACTGCAGATCATCTTGTCGTGCCTCAGCCTTATGTATTCCTCCTTTACCCTGGCACATTTAGAAACTTGACCAGAGAGATTTTGGCACAGATTTATAATGTCCTATTGCCACTGCCTCAAGTACAGTTCTGCCTTATTTTCAAAGGGTCCTTTATCTTTTTACAAGAGATAGTATAGATAAAATTTGGTCAAAGCATCAATAACTTTCTTTCCTATGGGTATTGAGATCTCAAAAATGGCCTTTTTGACACCAAAAATTTGGGTGTGCACTTACACATATTTACATCTATGGGAAGAAGTTAGTTTGTGCACTTATCTAATAAATAAAAAACATAATTCTTAAATTTGATTCCCCATAAATGTTTGATGTCCAGTACAGCCACTAGGCTTTATGTAACACACATTACCAGGACACAACATCAGAAATAATCCTCAATACTTAACAAAAGCAGCATACATTTGTAGGAAGAAAAGTGCACAGTGCTGCACATTTGACTAAACCCAACACATAAAAAACACAACTTTTGGAACAACTTTAGAAACAAAGAATACGATTTCAAAACTTTGTAATTATTGCCTGTTACCATGGGCACCATCCATGCACAACTGACATAAATTGCCAATACAATGCATGCTACATACATAAAATGAATGTTCATTAGGTGAATCATTCAAAATGTCATCGGTTATAACTATTCTTTCCTGTAACACAGTCTCTCAAAAAGGATAGAGCATTTTGATTGATTTCATAGAAATTTTGGGAACCATGTCGTGGTTCTATTAACCAGTACTGCAAAAGTATGCCTTCATGTGTGACTATTACTACCCACAAAGCTCTACAGATGACAATCACTCAAGCAAAGTCCCATATCCCTGAATACCTTTGAAGAGGTTGGCCCGCTCAGAACATTCCATGCTGTGATGGTGCTGATGATGCAGCTATCCAAACCAGCTTCTGTGGTATTTTCACCAGCAGTCGGACATGTGGTGTTATGCAGGACCCGAAGATGACCTGAGACTCTTGTTGCTGAGCCTTCATCTTGGATTAGCAGCTGGGAACAGTGAAAAAGGAGGCAGGAGCGATACAAAATATTGTACCTTGCTTAAATATGTAACAATTGTGTTGGATGCCACCTACAATCTAAACATCTTACTCTCATAACACATATTAAGGTCTTAATACTACATGTAAAAAAAAAACATGCAAAAAAAAAACAACCCAAACATGCAAACTGCAAAAGACAGTGTACTTTGTAAATGTAGTTTATCAAGGATTAGGTGGCTTTTTTTATATAAGTTATATTTAAGACCACAAATTATTTCCCAGCATGAACTATTTGATACTGCATATTCTAAGATGGCAAAATAAATTAAAAAATTAGGAGATAGAATGTGCATTAGTGAAGGTAATTTATATCTGAGATAAACCGTGCTTTTGTGTCCTTGAGCACCAATTTATTTACTTCAGAATCTGGAAAAAACAGGAAAAAAAAAAGATGTAAATTATCTACAAACAATAAGAAGTAAAATCTGCATATTGATCAAGTCACATACATACAGTGTATCGGTATTTCACAGCATCAGTTCACAAATGTCCTCTGTTTATAACTAGACCGGTAACCCTATAGTGCCAATAGATTTCATACCCTCACAATCATGGCAGATGAGATAATACTGGATGTACATGCCCACAACAAACAGGAACATTGAATGAGTAATTAATTTTTACCTTCCCCCGCCCTGTCACGGTTGAAAAAGGTTCACAAATGGCACCGGTAAAGCAGCAGTAGTCAAACCACCAAGATTCCATGCGTTCCGGAGACAACTCCTTCAGGTCACCCATGTCGTAGCAAACGGGCAAAATCGATGACCGATTGGAGGAAATTCGCAACCATCTTGACCTTACCCAGGCGAGCTGTGCCCTTCCCTTCTCAGCAACTCTCGCACATTCTTTTGTCACTCTGCATTTTGGCAGCCATTTGCTAGAAAATTCTGCATAGTCTGCGACGACCTGCCTCAAGATTACATCACCATGGTTCTCGGCACTGTAGCAGGCGGGAAAGCCGACCTGGCCAAAACACCTTGACCTCATCACATTCCCGAAGTCAGAATTGTTAAACAAAGAAGACGGTCTGGCTGTCACGGGTGCTACCTTCGCCTGAGATCTTGGCACCGGTACCCTAGTGGATTTCCTGCGGCTTGGCCAGGGGCCGATCTCCTCGGGCGAGCCGTCTCGCAGTGGAGGACAGGCACTACGATGGTCATTGGTGTTATACACGGTGTTGCTTCGGCGACCAACTCTGAAATTTAGTGCAGATAATTTTGAGGCAAACTTGGCGAAGAAATAACCGGGCTCAAGAGTTTCAGTATCATTTTCTTTAGTACCACCTGAACTTATCGCCTGATTAGTCAACGAGAAGTTGATGGAAATTATGATCGAAATGATGTAAATTTGACGTTTCGGCGTCATCCTGTCCGTGCTGAACTGAGTTCCGGTAGATGTTGACAGCGCTTTCGCTGGCTTGGCTCCCTCCGCATCATCATCATCTACATATACAGCACACACACAGCTCACAGCACATCTCTTCTGTTTTCATCGATTTTATCTATGCAGATAACAAAATGCTTCGATGAAGACCCCTTGAAATTTGTCACATGATATTTTGTGAAAGTAACCAGTTAACTGTCACTTAACAGATATATAGATGAATTCCGTGTTGGTTTCACTTAAAAGATTGGAATTGTGACTTATACCATAGGTATTTATTGGTGAATAATAGATAATTGAAAGCAATTTTTAAAGCAAGTTTTCGAAGGGGCTTTCAAGGAGTAAGAAGCAAGACTAATCATCCTCATATGGAATGCTATATGATGAATTATTTTGAGTATTAACGAGGAAAAAAATACCAAACTTGACTGAAAATGTTCACAAATTTTGTATTTAAAAGGTATAATCAATGATGAATTTACAAGTTGAATTCATTTTGATAAAGAAACTACTGTCTGATATGATAATATTCTACTTAACAACAATTTATGGGATTTGCTTTATTAGCATTCCATAGAAAGAATGGCTGACGAAATTTTTAATTCATGCTACATCAGTGTGGCATGTAATCGAGTGCCACACTGCGTTCACTGGGGAAATAATGGGAAAATAGCATTCGGGACGTTTAATTCCATTGCTATATCTACGTTTGTTGTAAGTATATACATGATTCTTATTATCTGATGTCATAAATATCATTTGGACGAAGAAGGTCTTTTGCGTTTTAGTGTAGTCCCAGATACTACATTACATGTTACCATCGCCGGGCCCTAGCATATAGCCTGACTAGAAGGATCCACGTACATGAACACCATGATTCGAATGAAATACAGAACCATGTGAATAGTCTGCTATTTTTCCTATAAGGCTTCTGGCATGGTATGTTATGAATATGCCATATCACCATTATCAGTGATATCATAACTATGATAATAAACGGTTTATGGCTCATGCATTGATAGTCAAAATAGACATGACATTTGCATTATTGATCCAAACTAGACTAAATTACCTAACATTACTCTGGTCTCTGAATTGTAATGTCTGACCTCATAGATATTTATGTAGACTGTATAAAAGAAAATACCATAGTCAATAGATCTTTTAAAACAAACAAGGTAAATTCAAGACTAGCAGAACAGCTTTTTTATAATCAAAGCCAAATTACTAAGTTGATATTTATTTTTTATATCAAGTGAAATTGATTGGTGTTGATGGTATTGTGCTCTCTATATGTGAGAGGTTGTTGAAATATAGCAGCAATGGTGTAATATTCATGAGGCATTATGGTAGACATATTTTTGTCTGATTTACACTCTGTGTAATTTTTATCATATTTTATTTGATTTATCATCAAGGATGGGGTGACCAGCCCCATATCACCAATGCTGACAGGGCACAAAAACCGAGTCAACTGCGTCAAGTGGATTGAGGTCCGGAGCCATCGAGGCAGGGGGCAGCAGGAGGGGGCACACAGGGCGGAACTGGTGTCAGGATCCACTGATGGTGCCATCATTCTGTGGGGAGGTGAGGGGAACAAGGTAAGGAGTTGCTGCTGCATGCTGTCGCCTGTGACAATTCACATCATGGATTTGGAATCACAAAACCAACAAAAAGTCGCCAGACATGGATTTTTAGTTAGGAGCAGGTTCTGGAAGAGCAGACTCTAAGCTTTAAAATGATGTATAACTCAATTCAAATGGACTCCCCTAACCTACCTAAATAATGGAAAGAAAGCACACACTCTGGAAAAATGTGAACTGAGAAAAGAGGCTCTGAAGTACAGGGTCTATTCAAGCGTTTCATCTTTCACCAAGCTGCGCTAGCTGTGCGATGAAAGGGACAAAACACGATGTCAACCACCGGAGCAACAACAATGAAGGGATTATCAGATTAAGCTGAAATTGAGCATGTTCTATTAAAGGGAACACAAACCCAAAGAGCAATGTGGATTGAGTAAAAGCAGTAACATTAGTAGAACACATCAGTGAGAGTTTGAGGAAAATCGGACAATCGATGCAAAAGTTATGAATTTTTAAAGGTTTGGTGTTGGAACCGCTGGATGAGGAGACTACTAGAGGTTATGACGTATGAGAGGACCACAATATAAAGAAAATATAAAAGGAATTCCACAAAAATTCACTTTTCTAGCAAAATGAAAGAGTTCTTGACTAACCGCTTTCAGAAAGCAGGGGGAATAATTGCTACCCCTAACATACTTGTATGTCAGTATCAAGCTGATGGAATGTGTAATTTTCATGAAAAATGAATTTTTATTGAATTCCCTTTTTATTTTCTTTATATTGTAGTCCACTCATACGTCATAACCTCTAGTAGTCTCCTTACCCAGCAGTTGCAACACCAAAACTTTAAAAATTCATAACTTTTGCATCGATTGCCCGATTTTCCTCAAACTTTCACTGATGTGTTCTACTAATATTACTGCTTTCACTTAATCCACATTGCTCTTTGGGTTTACTTTCCCTTTAAAGGGACTGTACAGTACTGGTTGAGGTGGGGATTCATGTTTTCAACATTCCTAAGTGAAATAATGAAAAGCCTTTTATGAAATATGAAAGAACATGTGATTTTAAGAAGGATTCACCGTTTATTTGATGAAAATTAGTTTTCAAATAGCTGAGATATCCAAAAAAAGTGCTGATAATAAAAGGCGACATGCCACAACTTTATTATCATCTCTTTGTTTCACCTTGTTTTTGGATATCTCAGCCATTTCAAAACCGATTTTCATCGAAAAAACTTTTGATACCCTTAGAACTGCATGCTCTTTGACATCTCATAGAGTGGTTTCTGAATATTATGCAAAACGTTAAAAGCTAAATACTCACCTCGACCAGAACTGTACACACCCTTTAACACATTCTGTCCATGATTAATGCCAACTTACAACACAGTTAGCATTAAAGTTGAAAAGTTATTAGACTTAAAAGTGAAGGGTGTACAAAGGATTTCTAGAAATGAAAAGGGGCCTCTAATACATACATGTACTTGATCATTCTATACTCTCCCCCAAAAGGGGTTGTAGAAAAACACACTTCCCCATTCGTGTTAATGATCCCAAACTAAAGAATATTGTAGAGGAAAGATAGCTCTTTCAGAAAATGTGAAAAACTCAAGATTGACTTAGTTGACCCATTTCACCTTTTTTGAGTCCTTATGTAAAATAAAGGGGTGCGACTTTTTGTTTGTTATGTGGTGCACGGTCACATATTATTTTTTTCCTCTTAAGGTTTTCCTTTCTCAAAGAGATTAAAGGACACAACAAAATGAGAACTTGAAACCTCAGGAAGCAAAATAAAAGTATGAACTGTGATATATTACTGGTGAAATATTCATGCAATGTTTTGTTTGCCTTTTTACCATTGGACAGTTTTCATCATTAGCGTCTCTCAGTGGAGGCTACGTCACCAGTGGGCAAAACTCCCACAGTCAGAGAACGTTAGTTGTCAGTGCATCTACAGACTCCACGGTCAGGATATGGGAAAGGGTAGATAGAGGTGAAGAGAACACAGGTTCGGGTAAAGACTTGGGAGGAGGTGTAGATGGCGGCGGAGAGGGAGGAGAAGGAGGAGAATTTGTGGAGCGGCAGAGCATCTCGTTTGGTTCCGGGTTTGCCTTGGATGTCGCTCTCAGCGAGCTAGGTAGTAATGGTAAGTAGGATAGCGAATCATATATGTTTGCAGGTGCTAAGCATCAGCATGCATCAATCAAAGTCTATTCAATTTGCATGCTGATATGGTGTATTGCTTTGTAAGCTCTGGGCATGCATTACATTACCTCACTTATGCACTACCTGAATCAAGAATGCTTACCTCTTGTATATGTCGTCTGATGAAGTCAGGAATGGTGTTTTTGTATGTTACATCTTACCAAACTGTAATCACATCCATCCAAAATTTAAGTCCCTGTGAAGTGAAATTGAATGCTCTATGCTATCAGTACATCTACTTTTTGCCAGTCCTCTAGTGTAGCCATGTCCTCTATTGATCAGTAATAACTCTTTATTTGCCAGGGTGGAAACCCCCTGTGTGCCACGTTATTCTGAGACACGAAGGTAGCCATGCTTTGAGAAAGAATTCTGCTTTTCCAATCGATACAACTTCTACAAATTTTTGTTGAGCTGGACATAATAGTGAGCAAAGTTGAAGAGGAATGACAAGCTGTGCTTTGATATAGATTTTATGGCAAATCTATTTCTGTTTATTTTTTTAATGACCAGTTTCTACATTACTGTAAAGGCATGACTTTTGCACATGAAACCGTGAGAGAAACTTAAAATTTACACACAAATTTAGTTTGGAACAACGCTTGATAGTCAATCACCACAGATAATGCAAGCTGGATGTAAAAGGAACAAAGGCGCAAGAAAAGCTTTCATTGTACCACGGGATTAGGCGATTAATCGATCGGTTTAAGCGGATTAGTACGTTTGAGCAAAATATGCGAAGTTGGCACGCCGTCGACTGAGTGGGACGTGCGAACATGGCACATAAAGAGTTAAAAGAAGATTAGGGTTTTGTTACACACTTAGTAGAAAAGTAATTTCCTTAAAACTGTTAAAGCCGTAAACATAAACTTTGTCACTATCATCAAATTTCATATATTTTGCAGTAAGCATCTATCAGTGTCTCATTAGCATTATGTCTTACTTTGCCAGGGATACAGGCACATTTGCAAACTTTGATAACATCAAACAACTGAGCAAAAATACGAGTTTACTATTAAATCAAACATTTAATGTTGAAGACACATAAAAAAGACATTGTGGATGCCTAAAGTTAGATGTAGAGGTATTGTAAGTGACCAGAATCATTTGTAGAAGTGATGTGCATGTGCTATGATAATTGCATCCAGGCTAATGTATGCTGCATAATTATGTATGCCTAAGTACAGATTGGGACAATTCTACCTCACACGTAGTAAGATTTCATTTCTTGAATATTTGTAATTTAGTATTTTTTGTGTTTCTTTTCTTTAATGGGGTGTTTGTTTTCTTTCTTTCCTTTTTTTTTTTCTTGGGGGGGGGGGTGAGGGAGGGGATACTAGAGAATACACAACTGTTGAGCAGTGTATGTCTGATTTTTATCATCATCCACTTTCTTTATTAATGTTTCATACGAATAGTCTCATTTCATCCAATTGATTTCAGTTCCAGTTCTTGCCCTGGGTGGAGATGACTGTAAGATACACCTGTACGTGGAGAGTTCTGAAGGAAAGTTTGTCAAGGTTCAGAGTCTAGATGGCCATGAAGATTGGATTCGCTCTCTGGAATTTGCATATGATGGTGAGACATTTTAGGCGCATTTTCAAAACTGACAGGTGTGAATGTTATACGCACAGCCATATTTGTTCCCTTGTCCGCACCTATGTTAGTAGTGCACAGGAGTTCATATCTGTGCAAAACTTGTTGGGAACAACAATGATCCATTGTCAGTTTCAGACTACCCCAACCTGGTGCAAAGTTTGCATGGCAGGACCCTGAACATTGTATACATCCCCATCATGTATACTTGTGTTTGGCTCCTAATCCTCATAACAAATTGTGTAAAGCTTTATATGTAGCTGAAGAATCCCGCTCCACTGGAGCTGACCATTACCAATAAAGGTACTTTGGCGTGGATGGGCAGTTCTATTCTAGCAGCCCACGCTAGTCGTGGCTTTTGAAAATTACAGCGGTTGGTTATGAAACAAGATTTATTTGATCAAGGAGCTATAATATCTGATGACTGACTGCCTTTAACTAATTGTAATGGTACAACATTCCACTCTCAGAATATTGTTGTTTTTTTTTGTTGTTGTTGAAAAGCATTAATACTGCAGAAGTGTTTCATAAATTGATTTGTGTTGTACACCATAGTTTAACATCCATGTTTGCAAGTAGTCAGATTTCACTCACATAAATATTACCAATAAGAATTATTGGACGCTGAACATTTTCCCTTACTTTGTTTATGTAGAAATTAAATATTGATTTTTTTTTGTACATCTATTTAGATTGAATGACATTTGGTTTTTTAAGCTTCATTTTCGAAGTTTTTTCCCTCATTCAGTTGAATTTCAATGTATGTGTTTACCAGTACTTGTTGATCATAGATGTATTTTACATCTTCTTTCTGAAAATATATCATACTGAACCTAAACTTCTCCCACAATATTTAGATAACGGCAACCTTCTCCTTGCCTCCTGTGCCCAAGACTGTTTCATCAGACTCTGGAGAATTTCTTGCAGTAGTTCCCAGGCAGAAACCAGCTCTGACCAGATCCAGGAAATTCAACTCAAGAAGAATAAATTTTCCATTTCACATGAAGGTTTGCATCAGAAATAGCTAATGAATAGAAACACCACTGCATCACTTGTCATGAATGTCTTTAAGCCTGGTGAGATGTTGTGATCATTATTATGAATATATCTAATCATAAGGAAAGATTACCATAAAATCCTTGAAGACAGAGCAAAACACAACAGAAATGTAATTTCATAAGTATTTTATTCTTTATCACAGCTTTTTTATAAAAATATTTGTTGAAAGAAAAACTGTAAAAGAAGGTAACTTTGGGTTACAGCTAAAAAAAAAAAAAAAAAAATCATGACTTGCAGAAAGAAATATGTCTTACCACATCAGACTCTTTTACACATTTGTTCTGCAATTCAGACTAATTTCCAACACTTTTGCTCAAATTACACCTTGCTATGAACTTGCACTTTCAGCTAAGTTTTCAATATGAGACCTGCCATTACATGTGTATAGACTTTTTTTTTTTTTGTTTGAAAATCTTTGTGTATTGTTACATGTAAATGTGCTTTTTGTTGTTTTGCTTGTATTTTTTTTTTATGTCTGCGAATGGGGTTCCTACATATGTTATCTTTTCACTGAGTGTTTTCTACTTTGCTAATTTTTTGTCTTGTTTTGTTGTTGTCCACCCCCCCCCCCCCCCCCCCCCCCCCAACCGCCTTCTTACATGGCTGGTAACTACAGGTCGAGAGTGCCAGTATTCGGTTAGCCTGGAGTCAGTACTGGCGGGCCATGAGCAGTGGGTCTATGCAGTGCACTGGCAGAGACCAGTGGAAGTAGGTGAGACATATCAGTAGAGGAGCACCCCATATGATTATGCACAGTGTCTCCTAATGTTCAAATGTATGTCAGCAACACTGTCAGTTTATGCCCTGTTTACAAAATGATCTGTTAGAATTTGGTAAATTGATATTGTGTTTCTAATTATTAGCTATAGTGTATAGCTACGATATCAGGATTGTTGTATATTTGATTTGGACTACTTGTAATAGAGGGGCCATTCTGAAATCCACCACTCATAATTGAAAAAAAATGCATTTGTCTCCTCCCTCCACCGCCCCACAGAAGCAGGAAAAATACACCAGCCCCTTTGTCTGCTGTCTGCTTCTATGGACAAGACGATGATTGTCTGGAGGTTTGACGAAGCAAGCGGAGTTTGGCTTGACGAGGTAAAAGTGGCCAGGACATATTGAAAGTTTGTATGAAAGACACATTTTGGTTCATTACTGCTTTTGCAAATGCCTTTCACAGTGGCCGATCAGCTTTGTGCATTTTGAGATTGTTTCTGAGGTAGCAGCATCACATCAAACTGATCATTTTTGGTGTTGAAGTTTGTAATTCTTGACATAGTTATGAGAAAACAAACACAAGAAAAAATATTGTAAAATGTGTTTGTGTTTCTTCAAATGGAATGTGTGCATGATGCTAATTTAAGACAGCAAAAGAAATTCTTGTCGACAAATATTAATAGATATTACTTTCGCTTTGTTGGTGAACTGTTTCTTATGTTCTACATATTCCTCCCTCACAGGCTGAAAAAACAAAACAAAAACAAAAATGTTTTCTCATGACCACTCTCCAAGTTTCTTTGTAGCTGGAAGATGTTATGTACAGTGTAAACACAGAAGAGATACAGTGTATAATGATAAGCTGATGATATCAGCTAACTTTTTATTATGCATATTCATATCAACTGTTCAAGAACTGTTTTGCAAAAATGGACAAATCTCCAGAATTTCATAATTTCCTTACTTTTAACCCGTTGAGGACGGTTTGATTTTGCTACAACACGCATTTCCCATAGACACTTGCCCGAGTATACTCGGGACTCGTCCTCAACGGGTTAATCTATTTTTGATCGAATATTCACTGTTGTGCTTGTGAAATTGAACTCTTTCTCTTTCAAACTAACTTTTAACTGATCCAGAATGCCATCTTGAAGTGCGTTGCCATTACCCAAATTGCCATCCATGTTAATGAAAGATTTTTTTTTCCCCAATGCCCTGCTCTTTTGAGAAAGATCTTGCTTCAACAGCTGGGAAGTGTTGTGATGATTTCCTATCATTGGAATAAAAATGTTGTGTAAACAACATACATAAATTCTGTGTTCAAATGAACTGAAATGAACTGAAAATGACTAATCTTAATGAACCATAATGAACTGAAATTAATTGAAATGAATTGAAATGAAATGAATGAACTGAAATGAACATAATGAACTAAAATGAACTGAAATGACTAATCTTAATGACCATATTTTTTGTGTATGTCATGATTATGCAGTTGACGGTGTTTGCCTTCTCCGTTGTTTCAGGTGCGTGTTGGCGAAGTAGGCGGCAACACACTGGGCCTCTATGGGTGCCAATTTGGTCCCGACGGCAGGGCCATACTGGGCCATGGCTACCAAGGTGCATTTCACATCTGGACCAAAACTGAACCTGACCAGGCCAATAGTCCAGAGGTACAACTGTAACTGTGACTTTGGGCTTATGACAGTCCTTTATTCTTGCAGTGATATTTTCTTTATATATGCATGTTCAAGTCATAAGTAATGTTGCAGGATCAATAAGTCTTATTTTATAAAGGACAATGGGAAAGAAATGATATGCCTTTCACCTCCCTGATGGGTATGTTTGTATGGATTTTGTAGTCCTGGGTCCTGTTTTAAGAAGACTTAAAATTGATTATATAATTGATTTCAACTGTAAGTCTATGTCAGCCTGTGTGGTAAGGAAATGTAAAATTGATTTTATCTTTTGACAAAACGGGGCCGGGAAGTCCATTCTTAAAAATTTTGAATAGTCAAGCTGTGATGTTAGCACCTATGTCTATTTAAAACATTGTTGAATTTCTGCATGTGGCTTTTGTTTCTGTGTGTGACCCAATGTCCATGAGATGAATTCAGACTGTGCCCAGTTTGTATATGATTTATGTACCCATTTCATGCCAAAGCATTTTGCTATTAATTGTTAAGGTATTCCATTTCCAAGTCACTAGATTTCATTTGATATGTCACCAGACTTGAATTCATTTTGAAATGATACTGTGAAAGTGGAAATTTTTGCAGTGTTGAAATATTTGTTCATTTTGCGCAACCAGAAACTATCGCAAAAATAAAAGCATGTGAATATTTTTGCTTGCCATATGTTCCAGTAGTTGATGTCTTGATTCCGCGGAATTAAAAACACACAAAACTCTTCTTACCCAGGTGAGCGTGAAAAATTAGTCACGCGAAAATATCCACTTTTACAGTATTTCTGTTGTGGTTTTGAAGCAATTTCATGAGATTACGTTTATATAATACATAATTCTCTTTAAGATGTATTCCTTTATAGCTAAGACTAAGTGAGATGTTTGGTCACTGTGTCATGGATGAAACCCTGATGAAGTGCTACTGTAGTGATATCATAGTCAAATGATCATAATGGCCTTTTTCTCCCACTGAGGATTGATATAGCCCACTGCTTTTGATGTAACACATATTTCCTATAGACACCTGCCTGAGTATTCTCGGGACTCATCCTCAATGGGTTAAAATCTGAATTGGGTGCCTGGTTTAGGCTGATAAAACAAATTGTTGTCCATGTCTTATTTGACTGATTTGTGCAGAGTTCAACTCTTTGCATTAAAGTATACTACTTTTCAATCACATCTTTCATTCAAAGAGAGAAAATGCATGGACACCTTCAGTGACGGTCAGTGGTCACTTTGCGGGGGTACAGGACCTGGCCTGGAGTCCCAATGGTGACTTTATTCTCAGTGTCGGACTGGACCAGACCACCAGGCTACATGCGCCGTGGAGACGGGACAACAAGGAGGTTGGTTATAATACAGTAAATTTTCAATGACGAGCCCACAGTGAGTTTTTGAAATTGCTCAACCCACGTGATCTGTGATGGCAAATTGGCACAGAGACTTTCTGCACACACATGTGTCAGGGGTGGATCCAGGAATTTTGTAGGGGGGGGGGTGCAAAGCAGTTTATTTACCACTTTTGGGTTTAATTGGCTGACAAGCAAGAAAACTCCTCAACAGGTATTTTCTTGTGCCACTTCCCGATCTCATCATCTGAAAAGAGAAAAAAGAGAGAAAAAAAAGAAGAGGCTGAAGTGCAATACAGTAAAAGATTAAAAGGGGTGCACATGCTCCCTTTCAAGTTTTTCTCGTTATTTCTTTTATTTGAAGAAAAGAAAAGAAAATTAAAGGGAGGGGGGCTTGCGCCCAGTGCACCCCCTCCTGGATCTTCCACTGTGTTTCCAGCTGATTGATGCCCCTAGTCCTGTTTCCATATTTTGGTCATTGCGTGTTGTTTTGGACAATCATGTATTGGAACTTCAACATGATGATGATCGTATGATTGGACTCTTGCCATTGTTTTGCAGTTGAACCAAAATGTTCTTTCACTCTGTAGAATGGATAGTTGTGTGGTAATGCAGCTTGCCCAGTAAAGAATGCATTGTAAATCATTTTGGTCATGCAAATCTTTCTTTTCAGAACTGTTCAGAAAGATCATTCAAAAAATGGAATGCTGCTTGTAGGATTATGGAAAAATGAAGCCAAGTCCAAAGTCTCCTCATGAAACCTAAGGCAACAAAATGAGGAGAAGAAGAAGATATTCGTTGGGCCTGGATCTACAATGACTTGACACCACTCTAACAAATGACATATATGTTTCATTTGTCATTAGGTCATGAATGGTCATATTGCACATTGCCTGTTGACCCATTGAGGATGGGCTGATTTTCCTACAACATGCATTTCCCATAGACACTTGCCTGAGTATACTCGGGACTTGTCCTCAATAGGTTAAAAACAAATGAAGGGCAGTGACAACATTTTTACTAAAGGAAGCATCAAACTCCTGTCTGAATATTGAATGATTCTGAGAAGAGGTGGCAAGGACTGATATTGAGCAGGGACAGTGTTCAGGTGCGAGTTTCTTCACTGTGTCTCCCTCTACAAATAAATTTGTTAAGATCGCAACTGCTGATCTGTAAATTAACAAACATGTCGGAAAAAAAAGGAACCAGTGGGACTCAAACCTGTCATCTACTGTGGGACAGTGTTTTTTGTAGGACAACAATTGAAGGGACATGGGGTATAAAGAATGGATGGAGGAAAAAGGAACCTCAATGAATTTCTAATTTGTGGGACTATCTACCGGTAAGGACAGAATTTTCTCTGTTATTAGTTACCACGATACCTGAGAGTGTCAGAAATAAGGTGGATTTGAATGCATTTTATTTTTCGTAAATGATGTGGATATGTGCATGCATGAATGTTCAATGTGTTTTTTCCAAGAGGTGGACTTAAGTATGGATGTTGTTGTTGTTGTTTTCTTCTTTGTTCTCAGACATGGCATGAGATAGCAAGACCCCAGGTCCATGGCTACGACATGCAGTGTCTCGCCATGATTGGCAATTTTGCCTTTGTCTCTGGAGCTGATGAAAAGGTGAGCTAGTCTTCCAAAAGTTTTGCTCACATAATCAGTGTCATCTTTGACATCTTGTCCATGTAGCTGTTATCCTTGAGTGTCAATGACAATACAAACAAAGAAGAAAAAAGAAAAATAGAGGAAATCAGGCTACTAGCCATGGATGCAATACTTTATCACTGGTGTCAAGCATCTATTCAGAGATATGTTAGGCTTGCAGTGGTCCCAGAGCTACATAACCTGTGAGACAGCCACCCTATATTGCGACCCGTACAAATTCCCTCAAAGTTTGTGTGAAGGAGGATAACAATTTGTAGAATACATTGATGAAATTTTATCACAGTCTAGTTGCAATATACTGTAGGCAACAGGAAATTAGAAATATTACTGGAGTTCCTTGTAATCTCCTTTGATCGTTTCAAGATGTGCAGTTCTCACATTGTCCATATCATTCTATATTTTTTGGAAGTGCATGGCGTGTAGCTTTTATCAAACATTTCATCGATGTTAGGCAAATGAGAGTCTCATCAGCAAACAGCAAGATTTTTTTTTTTCATCACTTAGACAAGGTTTTTACAGATATTTATTTCATTGCAACATTGGCCATATACAGCCTCAGACACATAAATTCACCTGCCAAAAAGATTGTGCTGTCCAGCAGACTATGTTATTATTGCTCATTGAAACACAATTGACATGTGCACAAAAAGTGTATTTGACTTGATTTGATTCATTTATATCAAGGAATCACTTATGTCTCAATATTATGTAGATGACTGTACAAGTTTCTATGTGCAAATTGGGATCATAGCAACAAGGTTTGGTGTCAAAGGTCAGAGCCATTAAATACAATTTCATGATAAAAAGACTTTTAATCTGTGCCTTTAAATAGTGAAGCTAGTATGGTTGAGATGAGACAAGATACAAAAAACTTGATGACAATTGTTTTTGGTGATTTGTCTGTCTGTCACCTTGCAGGTATTGAGAGTGTTTGAGGCACCATCCAACTTCCTGGAGAATCTCTCTCGCATCTCTGGCGTAGACACGTCAGCTGCCCAGAAGGCTCAGGTACAAATATATAGAGTTCGTTTTCCTCCTCGTAATCATGCTTGCTGCTTGCAGACTTTTTGAGTGACAGTGTTATCACAGTTTTCTCAACATCTTTTTATTTCCATCTCACTCTGATCTACATCTAATGTCAAATCAACAAGATAGCAAACTGCAAAACTTTCATGAACATATGATATACAAATTCAGTAAGAACGGAAGAAAAGAAATTGCAGGCAATTAACCCGTTCCTTAGGGCGGACGTCCACTTGGGCGCGGACAAGCCCCGGAAGGGTTGCGGAAGCAAATTTTGTCATTTCGGCATCCTGTCCGCGACAGACGCGGAATAACTTTGTGAATCGGCTTGTCCTGGGACATTCCTAGGACTGTCCGCGGACTGTCCGCGGACTGTCCGCGGACTGACTGCGGACATTCCTAGGAATCACTCCGGAAGAGCGCGAAATACCTCGGAATATGCTAATCGTAGCCGGGCAGCGCGGAAACATCTAGGATTACACCAGGAATGAACGCGGACAATCAGGATACCTTCCGGACAACATAAGTTAGGCATGCGGACAAACTGCGGACAATACCAGGAAAATGGACAGGTATAAATTTGGCGCTGACTTTGATTTTTCCTCATTTGACTGCTAGCCGTCATTGATGCTCCTTGTTGTACTTCCGCAGTAGCTGCTGATATTATTGATATGATTGGTCAATATTATTTTACAAATGTGACCATCAAAAGTCGAAGAATAGGATTGTCTGCATGTCGGCTGACGACTCATTTTTTTTTTTATTTATCTCATCTGGGAGAACCATCTTTTCTCTTCCTACAGTCACATGATTGATATTCGCAAACTTTTTGAACCATATATTCTTTATTCCCGTTTTTTTAGACCTGTGTTTTATCCATCGTGAAGTAGATACATGTTTTATCTGATACTTCTGCAGAGCATGCCAAACTGACCCTAATCATAAAATTTGTTATTCTTTCTCTCATTTTTACTCTTGTGCATCTCTATCTATTACTTTGATCACTTTTGAACATTTTGCAATGATTCAAGTCCGAGAAGTTTTTTTTTTTTTTTTTTTTTGCATGCTGAGAGCTTACTAGCCTATTGTCAATGAAGTGTAAAAATGGGGAAATATTTTTAACTTACTTTAATTTACTTTTTTTTGGGGGGGGTTCAGCTGGGCTGTCAAATTGGACAATCGAGTTTATTTGCAGCTAAAACAAAGAGAGAACATAAAATCATTAGGTAATAACTACAAAAATCATTCAGGTAAAGAATATTTCTGAAATGATTTGTGATGCTTAGAGTGTACTTAAATATATACACTCAGCAAAAAGAAAGAAAGAAAGAAAGAAATTAAACAATTATTCGAGTACATAACTTATTGCTTTTTCTCTCATTTCATTCGAATTTTGATTTGACAGAAAATTTATTTTCCTCCATTATCTTTAGGTTTTCATTGTTTTTTGAGCTTCAAAGATATTACATTGAAGTGAGACCACAGGTATATTTTTTTCAGTTGAATTCATGCTTTTTATTGTGATGAATTTGTCTTTTGTTCTAGTTTATTGTACCATTAGAGAGCATTTACGTATGCATACCAACTTGCTCATGTTTATATGATACATTAACATTTAGCCAAAAATTTTATGCTTTTTTTTTTCTGAGTGTATTTCCACCTACTTTTGGGATTTTTCAGCTGGGCTAGCTGTCACATGGGACAGCCTAGTTTGTTTGCAAATAAAATAAGAAAACAACATAAAGGAAAATGTACCATAATAAGTAATGGGAACCATGAAAGTCACTCAGATGAAAAATAATTTCTGAAAAGATCAAATCAACATAAACTTACTAGGAGGTTAGGAGGGCTGATTTCACTTCTTTCAGGTTGCTATTGGCACAGTCTCTACTACCTTCTTCCTTGCCTTCTGGGACCTGGAACTCTTCAGATTTACCTGTTCTTCATCAATAGACCAAAGGTGTGCCTGTGATGGGGATATTTGCATGGGGGCCTCGCCTCCCTTCTTGCTCTTTTTGCGTTTCATTGGCATGACGCTCGCGGAAAGTGTCGACACTTTCGTGTCTGGGTCACAAAATTTCCGCATCGGTTCCGGACACTTGCATATATAGATCCGCATCGGCTCCGCGCTGTCCTAAAACATTCCTGGTGTCTTCCGCTTTCATTCGCGAAGCTTCCCCACACCGCGAGATTCTTTCCGGAGCGTGTGCGGAAGGAGCGGAAGGGTTCCGGACAAGCGGGACATCCTCAGGACATCGTCAGGACAAGTCGCCGAAGGTGTCAGGAAGTTCATTTCCGCGTCCAAATTTTGGTCTCGATCAAAATTTGGACGCGGAAATTTTTCTCTCTCTCGACGGTGCGGAAACGCCCGGACATGTTTAGGACAGTGAGCGGACACGTTCAGGAACGTGCGGACAGGTTGCCGAAGGAGTGCGGAATACCAAATTTGCATTCCGGGTCTTGTCCGGGTCTTGTCCGCGCCCTAGTGGACGCCTGGTCTTACGGGAACCTGGTTTACCAGGTTCCCGTGGGAGCAACTGATATACGGGAACCTGGTTTACCAGGTTCCCAAAATGAAGACAAGGGTGCCTGCTTCAGTGGCCTAAATTCATGTTTCTTTGTGTTAAAATGCTCAGAAAAGTGGATTTGATAAAAAGATCAGAGTTTATTGTCCCCGCCGAACGAGTTCGAGCAGGGGACTATGAAACGGGCTCCGTACGTGTGTGTGTCCGTGCGTCCGTCCGTGTGTGCGTCCGTGTGTGATCAAAATGTTCAAAATGCTACTCCTTCGCCATTTCTAACCCGATTTTGATTCTGTTTGCTTTATATGATAGCACTACATGGGAGCTTTGAAACTTGTATACAGAATTTCAGTTGTGACCTTTGACCTTGACCTTTGACCTATATTGTACATTTTGCTACAAAATGCTACTCCTTCGCCATTTCTAACCCGATTTTGATTCCTTTGCTTTATATGATGGCACTAGGTGAGGGCTTCGAAACTTCTACACAGAATTTTGACCTTTGACTTCTTTGACCTTTGACCTTGATTTTTGACCTATATTGTACATTGCCTACAAAATGCTACTCCTTCGCCATTTCTAACCCGATTTTGATTCCGTTTGCTTTATGTGATGGCACTAGGTGAGGGCTTCAAAACTTCTACACAGAATTTTGCCCTTTGACTTCTTTGACCTTGACCTTGATTTTTGACCTATATTGTACATTTTGTTACAAAATGCTACTCCTTCGCCATTTGTAACCCGATTTCAATTCCGTTTGCTTTAAGTCATGGCACTAGGTGAGGGCTTCAAAACTTCTACACAGAATTTTGACCTTTGACTTCTTTGACCTTTGACCTTGATTTTTGACCTGTATTGTACATTTTGCTACCAAATGCTACTCCTTCGCCATTTCTAACCCGATTTCGATTCCGTTTGCTTTATGTGATGGCACTAGGTGAGGGCTTCAAAACTTCTACATAGAATTTTACCTTTGACTTCTTTGACCTTTGACCTTCATCTTTTTACCTATATTGTACATTTTGCTACTAAATGCTACTTCCGGCGGGGACATATATTACGCACCGCGTAATTTCTACTTTTCCTTGTTCTATCAGGATTTGTTCTCCTGCTGTTTAAAAAAAAAGGGGTTTTACAGTATTATTTACCTTTTCCTGATTTAGTTTTTTGCTAGTTCTGCTATAAACTCGTACGAACATGTACATAATGATCAAGGCTGAGATCAGTTAGAAATGTGGGTTCGCTGACCCCAGTCACCTCATTCAGGTACCTGGTTTTATGTAGAACAAAAGATTCTGAGAGCTCATCAGCGCCCGTTCTATTCATACCTCGCACCCGATCGATATTTCCATTGTTCACGGGCACATGTAGTTGACCATAGAAAGGGGGACACAATGAACCACTTGACTGTCTTCACACAGCTTGATTACCAACCTGTGTGCCTCTCTGTCGACGGGCGAAAAGAATCTCGTTTGGGGGCATTAAAGGCACTCAGAGAATTGCGGAAGGAACGGGTTAAGGCAGAATATCACTAACAAGACTCATCACAGTTTTCATCTGATTCCATCATTTTTCTTGAAATATTCAGGAGGCAAAACAGGTGCCAGAAGGGGCTAGTGTGCCTGCCCTGGGCCTCTCCAACAAGGCTGTCTACCAGGGGGAGGGGGGCATGCCCACGCCCGACCGAGAGATTAATCACCCCAGTGAGCAGTACGCAGAAATCTACTTTGCCCCAGTCATGCTCAGCAGTGAGTATCTGTTGATATCAATTTTTGATACTCCTCCTCTTTAGGATTGCAGTTTGTGTGTTTGTTTGTTTGTTTGTTTTTTCAGTGCAGTGGACCAGGTATTGCCTGGTAACCACATTGAATATAAGAAATTATTTGGACTTCTCCGACAGTTTCCAAGGGAATGTACAATGGGTTTCTTAATAGCAGTTACTGATGATTCTAGTATTTGATCTTGCCAGGACCACCCACCGAAGACCACCTCTTGCAGAACACGCTGTGGCCGGAGACGCAAAAGCTCTACGGGCATGGCTATGAAGTCTTCACCGTAGCGAGCCGTCCCGACGGGAAATTTGTGGCATCGGCATGCAAGGTATGCTTCAGATGAGACAGATTTCACTGGGTGATCATTGTCACATTAGAGAGATGATGATAGAGACAACAGTGATGATGGTTGATGATGATGATGATGATGATGATGTTGATGATGATGATGATGATGATGGTGATGATGATGATGATGTTGATGATGATGATGATGATGATGGTGATGATGGTGATGATGATGATGATGTTGATGATGTTGATGATGTTGATGATGATGATTGATGATGTTGATGATGATGATGATGATGATGGTGATGATGGTGATGATGGTGATGATGTTGATGATGTTGATGAGGAGGAGGAAGAGGAGGAGGAGTATGGTAATGATAATGAAAGATGTTGATGAGCATGGTAGTGATAGTAACAATGATGATTATGATGATGACAATGATGAATGTGATAATGGTAATCGTAATGGCAATAATGTTTTGACCATTCTTCTCTAGCACATGGTGACTTTGATTACGTCTCCAATGTCATTAGTTCATAATTCTGTCATTCTTTTTGTTGATGCTCTTGAGTTATTAATCCATTGAGGACAAGCTGATTCTACTATAGGACACACTTCCCATAAACACCTGCCCGAGTATATTTGGGACTAGTCTTCAACGGGTTAAAGGGACGGTATAGTTTCGGTTGAGAAGGGACTTCAGATTTCCAACTTTTCCTTATGAGATAGTAAGAAACCTCTTAAGAAATATGAAAGAGCATATAATTCTAAGAGAAATTCAAAGTTTATTTGATGAAAATTGGATTTGAAATGGCCTAGATATCCAAAAAAAATGATACTGGTATTAATAAAAGTTTTGACCCATGTTTTATTAGGATTACTTTGTTTTACTTTGTTTATGGATATCTCAGCCTTTTCAAAACCGATTTTACCTCAAATAGACTATGAATTCCTATTTGAATGGTATGCTCTCTAACATTTCATATAGGAGTTTCTAAGTATCTCATCAAAAACTTAAAAGCTGAATCCTCACGTCAACCAATATTATACATCCCTTTAAAGGCATGATTTACCATTTGCAGATGAAACAAAAACCAAACATTAGTGCTTTAAAATGTGAGTTTGGGATAGAAACAACCACTGTAAAAATTTGAATCCGTATAATCGATGTTAAGTATTGTTAAGTACGCAAAATGTGAACAATAGTTATAATAAGAATGCTTCCAGACTAAACCGTATACAGTTATGGTTTATTGAGAAAAATCCTGATATCTCCTCATATTTTAGTCTTTATTGCAAAAATTTTATATGGTAGGATGTTTTGTGATACAACAGACCTACACATATGCATCAAATCTGATATCTTTAATATTTTTGAAATCACTGCTCCCAAAGGTAAACTGGACCTTTAAAGCCAACTTGAATATGGTGCAGAACTCTACAGCAATCTTGAAATCCTGGGCAACACAAAAACAGAGAAAATGAAGTACCTGCAGTACAGTAATAGTTTAGCACTTATCATCTAATTTTCGTATTTTCTTTCACAGGCAGCAAAACCCGAGCATGCAGCCATTCTTCTCTGGGACACATCGTCATGGCAACAGGTGGGGCAATTGATGATCCACTCGCTGACCGTCACACAGCTGGCATTCTCCCACGACGGCAGCCGGCTCCTTGCAGTGTCTCGGGACAGGACGTGGTCACTCTTCGAAGAGAGCCCCAGTGAAGGTCAGTGGTCAAACTATAACCAGCCGCTGACTTGGAATGGAGACTTTTAGGCTTGCTCTGTGCTCCAAGTAGGATCCTTTTCCTTTACTTTTTCCACTCAAAAGTAGCACTGACTCTCTTTTGCATTGGTAAAGATTTTCTGTTTCAAAGTTTGCATTGTGATGTAAATGAAGAGGAAAGGTTTGCTATAACACCATGCCTACGAAGTCCATGAAAGGACTGTGTGGTGAAAGAAGACCCTATAAGAGGAGAGTGGAGGAGGGAAGCGACACAGGGAGATCATAAGAAAAGCAAATAGTGAAAGTCGAAGGGCAGCAGTGCGCAGGAAGTTAAAGTGACACAAGTGGAGATGGGAGAATAGGAGACGGGGACAGTTGTAAGGAAGAACAGAGTGAGAATCATGCTAAGATTTTGTGATATGTGTCGATACATGTAGATCAGGAAAAAAAATACAGTTGAACCTCTCGTATCCGGACAAGTCGGGACCGGGGCTCATCCGGATAAGGGATTTGGCCGGATACGGGAGACTCAATGCTTTATACACATGTACATATACATACACATGTACTGATGTAGCCCATTGTAGTACCACATGTAGTAATGTGTATACTGCAACCTTTTCATTGTTACATTTGGGGATGTTAAAATGTCTGAAGGTAAGCAATTTGGAAGGAAATTTGATGTAATATGATGTTAATCATGTTGGAAGTAATATGTAATTCATGTGTGTTTGTGTAGGAGTTCTCAAGGAGTTGGGAATCCCCCTTTCCTCCCGTAATTATTGAAAAAAAAAGTCACGGCGAGATTGCGTCCCTATAATAGAGAGATCCGGATAAAGGGAGGCCGGATAATAGAGGTTCAACTGTAATGCTACATCACAGTTTATGCAAAGGGAAAAAAAATCTTTGTCATTACATCATCATAAAATTCTGAGTAAGTTCCTAGTAATTTATGTTCAGATGGTGATTCTTAACCTCAAGGATATGCTCGTCATTAAGTATGGGGCGCTAGGTGTCGCATGATCTCACGAAATATCAATTTTGTGACAAAATTGTTTCTACGTTGACAGGTGACAACGTCAATTTCATTAACGAAATGACAGTTTCGTTGGCGAAATAACAGTTCCGTAACACAATGACAATTTTGTTGAGGGAATAAAAGTTTTGTCACAAAATGACAGTTTTATGAAAGAAATAACAATTTGTCAATGAAATGACAATGTTGAAACAAAATTGTCATTTTCTTGACGAAGTAACAGTTGTCATATTGTTGACATATTTGATGTTGTCACTTGTCAACGGAAAAACAATTTCGTCGTAAAACTGTCATTTTGTGACTAAAGCGACTGTGCGACACTTGGCGCATATCTGTATATCTGAATATCTGTACGCGAAAATAACAGCTTATACAGTAATCGAAGCAGCCATACACTGAATATTCCTTCAAATTCAGCATCTATCTCTACCTCCTGTCAGGTTGTCCGTACCGCCTCATTGCCCACACGGACAAGAAGACGTCCCTTCACGCCCGCATTATCTGGGCCTGTTCGTGGTCTCATGACGACCAATTCTTTGCCACGGCATCCCGCGATAAGAAGGTACCGAGTCAAGATTTCAATTACTCAAATTGAAGAATTTTAGTGTCATGTTGTTTTTGTTACAACTGATTGCCAAGTTACCCTTCATCAATGTAAATAAATAGGGATTATTAATTGAGTGTTTGAGTAATAGCCATGATATGAAAATCATGGGCGTGTATACTCAGGTGGGATTTGAATCTATGACCTCCTAATTGCTAGACAAATGTCACATCCACCAGGCTTCCAAGTTTCATTAAAACCTGATAGCCAGTGATGGTTTTGATCCCTTGTGGCAGCAGGTACTGCATATTTGTTCAAATTGATAATTCTTCTCATGGCTCTTACTCAATGCACTGAATGATTGTTGTGTTATATGTCAATAAAGGGCAATCTGTCAATCAATTGCAGGTTTTCCTTCACCAAAGAGACTTAACAATTTATCACAGTATATTGGTTCAGAGTTAAAGGGGAAGGCTAGTCACTGATCAGTGGGAATCAGTTGAAATGCTGGGAGATGATTATTCCAATCCTTATGGGATTCATTCAAGAGTTCATTGTATATCTATTGTTGTGTGAAAATGATTTGCTTCAGAATGTTCTCATTTTCAAGTATTCTGCAGTTTAATGCTTCCAGGTTAGCGTCCCTGGTCAGTGACGGAGCATTAATCTGCACATTACTTGAATATGAGACCGTTCTGAAGCGAATCATTTTCACACAACAATAGATATACAATGAACTCTTTAATGAATCCCATAAGGATTGGAACAATCATCTCCCAGCATTTCCACTGATTCCCACTGATCAGTTACTAGCCTTCCCCTTTAAGATGATGGTAATGAGGTGTTGTTCTTTTTAATCATGTGTTTGTGTGTGTGTGTGTGTTTACCATACTTGGTCTTTAGTCACAATTTGCAAAATTCTTGACATGTGACAAAATATTCCAAATGGAATACAAGTGGTAAGCCTATGGAGCAAAATATTTCAGGACTTACAGTGAATTACCCATTTTGTCTTATTGACTAAAAATCCATGTCTTGCAACTTTGTAATAATTTTGTGATGCACAGTCCAATATAGCATCTACAGCTTGATTGTAATTTTTGCGTGGAGAAGGTAACATCATTCTGTGTTAACAGAAAAAAGGGTGCAGTTCATCATTAAAGGTCTAGTTTACCTTTGGGAGCAGTGATTTAAAAAATGTTCAAGACATCACATTTGATTCATATGTGTAGGTCTGTTGTATCATAAAACATCCTACCATATAAAATTTTTGCAATAAAGCCTAAAATATAAGGAGATATCAGTGTTTTTCTCAATATACCGTGACTGTATACGCTTTAGTCTGAAAACATTTTTATTATAACTATTGTTTATATTTTGTGTATTTAACAACACTTGACATCAATAACACGGATTCAAATTTTTACAGTGGTTGTTTCTATCCCTAAAATCACATTTTAGAACTATTTTAAAGCACTAATGCTGGGTTTTTGTTTCATATGCAAAAGGTAAATTGTGCCTTTAAGATTATGTTGGTTAGACTTGCATTGCTAAAATCATATCCATAGATTATAATATGATAATGATGGTAATAGTCAGAGTAATGATGATACTGGATTGCACAGTAATGTAAAGGTGATGCCAGCATTTAGCATTGTTAGATTGATTAATGATAATGGGATGATAATTATGAACATAACAGAATGTAAATATGGTAAGATAGCCATGGTTGTAGTAGTGCTAAATTTCAAGTCGTAATGGTAGCAGCACTGCTTTAAATGACTGTGCCCTTCATGACACAATGTATCAATGTTTATCACAGTCTCAGTCTGAATTTCATCATCATCATCATCATCATCATCATCATCATCATCATCATCATCATCATCGTCATCATCATCATCATCACTGTCAGCATCACGAGACAATAACATTAAATATAAAATCAAAAGAAAAATGTTGATGATAGATGATTCGCAATCATGCAGACCCAGCTCCACATAGCATGCCTATTAACCCTTGCTTATTTCTCTCTTTCATGGGCAACGTGCTGGTACTTTACAGCAGTTGGGTCTCATGTTTAATAACCACCATTTTTGTGCTGGGTGCCACCTGGAGACATTTGCCTATAGGAATCCATATTTGAATGATGTGACTTTCAACTTGACTCAGCAATTCCGTGCAAACAAAGTTGTTTGAGTGTTATTGTTTGATGGCAACGTATGGACCCCGTTTACAGTGCGGGGCTGGGCCGAGCTGCGGCCGAGCCCAGCCTCACTTGCGGGGCCGAGCCCCGCAATTTTGTCCGTTTACACTGCCGGGCTCAGCCGCGCTTTTAATTCAAACCTTTCAATATTTTGTCGTAGTGGCGCTCTGCTTGTAAACAAACGCAATTTGGTATAGTGTGGTTGTCAGACCCTTTGCCAACTGGATTACGTGGCGACAAAGTCGCCGTTCGGGCAAAGGCCTTTGCTGAAGGAAAAATCCTTTGCAGGACAAAATCACCTTAAACTATACTAGTTTTCGGTGTTGAGGGGGTTAATATCCTGAATAGCAAAATAGTATGGGCAGAGGGTCTGGAAGCCACACTAAAATTGGCTGCGCATTTGGTCCAGTTTGCGTTTACACTGAGAAAAGGCGGGGCTCGGCCGCGGCCAATTTTGGCCCCTCATTTGGCCTTTTGCGCGTTTACACTGAAATGAAGGCAGGCTTGGCCGCGGCTGAGCCGCGGCCGAGCCCGGCCTCCAGAGCGTGGCCAAATGCGCGGCCAATTTTGGCCCCGCATTTGGCCTTTTGCGCGTTTACACTGAAATGAAGGCGGGCTTGGCCGCGGCCGAGCCACGGCCAAGCCTCGCACTGTAAATGGGGTCCTAGTTCAGGTTTGCCCATGGATATTATGGACCATGACGTACTGTAAAACGAGGAATTTTTGCGTGCATTTTAATTTCACGAGCGCCAAGATTCGCGAAATTAAAATGCACGCGAAAGTTCTTGTCTACACTATATGCATTGAATGCCAGTGGCAATTCGCGAAAATTTCATGCCGCAAAAACGGCCGTCGGCTCCAATTTCGCGAAAAATTCATGCCGCGAATATATGTGACCGTGCACCTCAAAACGAACATAAAGTCCCACACACTGATTTTGCGTGAGGACTGAAAATAAGTGAAATGGGTCAACGTAGCCGAACTTGACTTTTTCATATTTTCTGAAAGAGCGGGTCTTCTTTTGCATTATGCTAAAATTTGGTATCATAAAACGGGCAGGAAAGTGTGTTTTTTTAGCAGTTTATCTCGAACATTTTTGGTAGAATAGTGTGATTAGGTGTGTCTTTAGAATCCCTTTTTCATTTCTGAAAAAACCTTGTCCACACTCTTCATTCTCAACTCTAATAACTTTTGAAAGGACAGTGCTACTGCTTTGAAAGTTGGCATTAATTATGGACAGAATGTGTTAATGAGGCATGCTTAATTTCACTTTAATCTGATAATCCCTTCATTGTTGTTACTCTGGTGGTTTACTTCCTGTTTTTTTGTCCCATTCTTCGCACAGCCAGCACTGTTTAGTAAAGATTAAGTGCTTGAATAGACACTGTACTTCAGAGCCTCTTTTCTCAGTTCACACTTTTCCTGAGTTTGTGCTTTCTTTCCAATATTTAGATAGGTTAGGAGAGTCCATTTGATTTGAGTTATACATCATTTTAAAGCTTAAAGTCTGCTCTTTCAGAATATGGTCTTAAAGGGAAGGTAAACCCCAAGAGCAATGTGGATCGAGTGAAAGCAGCAGCATTAGTAGAACACATCAGTGAAAGTTTCAGGAAAATCGGACAATCGATGCAAAAGTTATGAATTTTTAAAGTTTTGATGTTGGAACTGCTGGATGAGGAGACTACTAGAGGTTATGACGTATGAGTGGACAACAATACCAAGAAAATATAAAGAAAATTCTGCAAAAATCCATTTTTCATGAAAATTACAAATTCCATCAACTTGATATTGACATATGTTAAGGGTAGCAATTATTCTTCCTGCTTTCTGAAAGCGGTTGGTCCATTGCTCTTTCGTAATTCTAGAAAAGTGAATTTTTGTTGAATTTCCGTTATATTTTCTTTGTATTGTTGTCCACTCATACGTCATATCCTCTAGTAGTCTCCTCATCCAGCGGTTCCAACACCAAAACTTTAAAAATTCATAACTTTTGCATCGATTGTCCGATTTTCCTCAAACTTTCACTGATGTGTTCTACTAATGTTGCTGCTTTCACTCACTCCACATTGTTCTTTGGGTTTACCTTCCCTTTAACTAAAAATTCATGTCTGGCGACTCTTTGTTTGTTTTGAGGTGCAGGGTCACAATGTTTTACAGTATTTGCCGAATCTTTGCAGGTTACCCTCATGTGGGGATAGTATTTCTTTTAAAGTCAATATGAGCGATCACATTTTGCACGAGATTGTCCTGAGAATGTCGACCCCTGGTGAAGGTGCATATGCTAATGCATAGTAACCATCACCCATATCACAGAATTTATAGGCTGATGAATGCTGCAACCCTCTTACGCATTATGTGTTTTCAACATCTCTTTTCAAATATGTATAGTATATCATTTTTTAGTAGAAACTCCCAGCGAAATGTAACTTACAATCTATTTACAATAGTAATAAAAATGTGAAAATTCTTTGTGTATGCAATGATCTCTTCAAAACAATTTTTATATTATTATCAAAAAATGCAATTGATCCCCACAAATGAAGTCAACACATGCACAAACTCATACACGCAGACTCCATACACTCAATTACACTTGAACAAGCTTGATCAATTTGATGTTGTTTGCGCACATGGTGCATTATTTTGCTCCCTGTTGTGCCTTTTTAATTCTTATGTGCGGCATGCAATTTTTGCCTCACGTTGAGCATGCATGTCAGAGACCGAAACTGCAGGTAGTTTCACATGGCTTAAACAATATGTAATAGAAGTCTTGTTGGCAATGTGATAGCGTGTTCAAATTTTAATACGGGATGTCGTTGAAATGTAAACTATGCATAATGTAATCAGGCCTGAGAGGTTCTGGTTGAAACTATGTGCATGAGGTGACTTCAGTAGTACAAATGTAGGTGCTACTGAAGTCGCCGAAGGCACATAGTTTAACCAGAACCTTGAAGAATGGCCTGGTATATTTGTTTTATATTCCTCCCGATGAAATTTAAGTAATGCAGGAGCTTGACCGATCTAAAGGTTTGAGGTTTTTTTCACACAATATTTCACAATGTGAAAGTGTATGCAATAGTTATGGTAAAGAGCCTGCAATATAAGGGAAATTCAAAGTTTATTTGATGAAAATTGGTTTTGAAATGGCTAAGGTATAAAAAAAAAAACCCACAGCAAAACAAAGTCCTGTTTGTTTTTTGCATATCTCAGCCATTTCAAAACCAATTTTCTTCAATAAATAAACTTTGAATTCCACTAAGAAGTGCATAATACAATTGTATTACATATTTTCATGACAGATTTCTCATTATCTCACAAAAAAGTTGGAAACCTGAAGCCCATCTCAACCAAAATTATACCACCCCTTTAAAGATGGCCCTTCCCTTTTGCATTCCTTCCCAAATAGCCCAGAACATGATATATTCCACCAGAATGACAAGACTATTGTAAATCTATAACATTTCTGTGATATTTGAAGGTTGTTAGCCGTTAAAATTCATATAATGCACCAAACGCTCACCGTAACGTATTCTGTTTACTAGGCTCAGCTGCATCCATTAATCCTCCTGTGGTTGTATATGATACTTATACTTCGAACAACAGATATGCATGTTAAAGCTGTCAGAAAAGAAGAATTCACTAGCTTCTCTTACTTTGTTAATCAATGGCAAATAACAACACACCACTTACATGAACTACATGTACAACTAAGTGCATCACACAGGTCTGTAAAACTAGACTAGTATTTAGATTTGTAATTTTTGCGAAGTTCACAAAAATTATTCAAATCTTAACGGTCAATTTAACTAGACAAATAAAGACCCTCTTAGTTCAAAATTTACAGGAGGTTTCCAAATAATGTTTTCTTCAATACCTAAGTGTTCTCACCAATTTTTCAAAAATTTGCATGCAAAAGGGATTGGCTGTCTTGAAAGTCAGCTCAAAACGTTGATTGTCACATCAGTGAAGTATGCATTGATCTTGTGATCCGTACAGGTGATTGTCTGGGGGAAGGAGCAAGCACCAGTGGATGAGTCTGCTCCATCGAGTGGCATGGGAAACTACAGGGCCTTCTCATCTCCGCTGAACATAGGTGATGCAGTCACAGCGGTGGACTTTGCTAGACAAATGAGTACGGATAAGAGGTAAAGTCTTCTGTGGAAGGAGCTGGTCTTGAAATAATCAAGAGAATAAATCTTATGCCCCCCCCCCCCCAAAAAAAAAAAAAAAAAAATACAATTGGACTTTGTGCAATGATAAGTTTAAAATGGTGAATTGATAGAAATGCAATTTCAAGGTATGAAACTATAACTTAATATGTACATCTTACAGAAAAAAACCCATTCGATTTCCTTCAGTGTCACAGAGAAATTCTGATCTTTGTAAAGCATGTCAGGAATCCCTTCCCTCCTAATTTTGTCCATTGTGCTCACACCTTACCAAATGCCAAGAGCATCCAAGTGCTAAACTTGGAAGAATTGACCCATGACATTCTTTACAATGATCCACATTTTTCTGTGACCACTTAACCAAATCAAATGGGGTTTTCTGCAAGATGTAGGTAAGAAGTTATTTTTTATTACCCTGAAATAGCATTCAGATTTGTCATCATTTTGAAAGTTATCATTGCGAAAATCTGATTGCAATTTTTTTTAGGGGGATATACTGTACAGTCCATTATACTCTGCACTTTGCCCAAGTCAAATATTTTACTTTTAAACTGTTCCCTGTGAGATTATGAAATCTTGTCAACCGTCTCAGCTGAGTCCCCATGCACCATAGGTTTAAATCATTCCTATGCAGTGAAAGTGAGCATGAGCTTTTGTTTCTTGTTTTCATAGAGATTTCTGTTCTACACTGAAATTTGTAGATGGATGCATGATATTCTTTATTACCTCCTGCGAGGAAGGGGGTTGAATTGTCATCGGCATTGGTTTGTCTGCAAAATAACTCAAAAGGTCGTGAATGGTCATGCGTGGAACTTGCAGGAAAAGCTGATAATGACACGGGGGACAGATGATGAAATTTTGCAAGTGATTCTGGAATTTTTATGGATTTTTAAAGGATCTTTAATCTTTCGGCACATAAGGTCAATGAACTTGGGAGTTCAAGCACTATTAAAAGTGAGGTCTCTGCTCAAGCAAGGCACTGCGCAGCTAGAAGCTGATGAGGCTTCTACACCATTGGGGAAATTGCACGCATGTATGGGTGTAAGTGGAGTTGCTGGCTTGGCGGAAGTGTGCACTCTCCGAGTGCTTTTCTAGTTCTTTAGCCCGATTCTAATGGGGGGGTCAAATTGACCTCACATCACATTTCACGCCACGATTCCGCAGAGATGCGCAGAGATTTTGCCGCATCATTTCATGACTTTATTCATTAAAGTCTCCCGCAAATTTTGAGACCAAATTTGCGACGTCCGGGTACACCGTTCTGAAGTTACGTAATGTTTTGCATATGCATGTCAACCTGAAAACAGCTCAAATTCATGATATCATGTGCAAATCCAATGCAAATTGTGTTTTTTTTTTTGTTAAATTGACATTAATTAGATTATTTCAACTTTAAATCATTGAAATTGATAAATTGTAATGTAGATAAGCTTGAAAAACTGCCTGCAACAAATTTTTGAAAAAACAATAAAAAAACAGAATGTTGAAAAAAAAAATACATAAGAAATTAACAAAACAATGAAAAACATAAGAAGTTGATTTTGATTGTGCTTTTTTTTTACAAGAAAATTGCTAAATGTGTCTTGAAGAATTCTGACACGAAAATTTAGCAATCCTTCAGTCTTTTTAATGGAGTTACAGGTGATGATATCATTTCATGCATAAATTTGCATAATCAATTTACTAAAAATAGAAAATAAATATTTTTGTATTCAATGACCATGTAATCTTGTAGTTGACATCCTGCTTAATGTACAGGCAAAATATTGCAGCAATCGCGCCTTCGGCGGCCGAGATCTGAGGGGGGTTCAAAGTGAAAACTTGGTCTCAAATAGCCCAGTTAGAATAGGGTTAGGCTTTGAAATTGGGATTTTTTTTTTCTTACTATGTGTTTTTTTTTTTGTTGTTTATATTTGATCATATATTTCTTTGAGTGCATACATCAACTCTGTGTCACTTTGGCTCCTACACCAATAAAAATCCTGTTTTTTGTGTTGTCTTCTGGCTGTAGTTACATTGTTGCAGTTGGTACGGAATCTGGGAACATATCGCTTCATGCATGGAATCCTGCGAGGCCGTCGTCATGGAGACATGTCTATTCCCTTCCACGACAGTGAGTAAAACTATCTCCAGTCTATTTCAACGTTCATGGAAGATATGTACATCGCACTTCATCCTGTCGATATTTCTGTCTCTTGCATGTATTTTCTCTCTCCAGAGATTTTATTTAAAAAAAATCTCGACGTTCAAATAAACAGATGCTGATCGTGGTGATGAAATTACATGTAAAATAAAGCATAAAAGTCTCATTCAATGATTAGGCTGACATATTCGCTCTTGCTTATTTGTAAGTATATGTGCATTATGAAACTGAATGCTCGACTGTGAAAATTACTTGCTCAAAAACGAAAATGAAAGTGCTTTAAATTGCTTATCGAGCCCATCACACTAATATGAATGCGCAAACTTGGAAATCCAAGCCCAAGCATGAACTTGAATGCTCATATCCGAATTTGAACTTGTGACCATTGATTCAGGTGCCTAAAAACAAGTTTGAAAGCATTAAATGTGAAATCGTTTGACCAAAGTCACTGCATAGCTTCAAACATACAGATTTGAATGCATACAAAATGATAATGAATGACAATTTTATGAAATTGGCTGGGAAACCAACATGTATATTATGTTCAGTGGCGGATCCAGTATGGGCCCACCAAGCACACCCCCCTTTATTTTTTTTTAAAACAAAAGATATAAAAAGAAAAAAATTGGGGTGGGGTGTGTGCGCCCCTTTAGTTTTGTAAAGGTGCACCCTTCTCAACGGAATTCCTGGATCTGCCCCTGATGTTGAGAAATTAGCCATGCATAAAGCTTGCAGGACAGAGAAATACATTATTTGTATACATCCTCAAATTGAGGGCTTGAGGAGTGAAAAATGATAGGAAAGCACGTAAGAATGATAGCCCTGCAATGAGATTATCTTTTAGATCCACTTTTATTAATTACTGAATCATACTCATCGAAACCTGAGCACTTTGATGAAGAAAAAAAAGTAATTCTCCCTATCCCTGTATAAAATTTCACCACAAGAGTTTGGGTCTGTATGCTGGCTACATGCCAGCATATGTTTATTTCATATTCTCATGGTGAGGGTGATTCATCAAACAACAAGGATCTGCCTCATTATATCTATAGAACAAATACTATGCATCACCTTGCTTGTCAGGCATTAGTATAAATACCCACACTTTGACTGTTCCAAAAGTACTATGTGTGGGTGATTCTTACTAATGCCATCACTGCTGTGTATTATTCATATAACAAAGCCCTTGAGGGAGACACCTAAACTCACTTACTCCATATACCAAATTTTTTGGTGAGGTTTTTATTTTCCTGAATTTTGCAAGTCAGGTGCTGTTCACGACTTTAAACACACGCAAAAATATTGACTGTGATCCCAACATGAATGTGATGTGCGCGCATTTATTTCTCCATTCAATACTCTACTCTACAATCGCGACTTTCGCCACTCATGAAATCATCGGGAAGTCTCGATTCGCGAAAATTTAGACTTGCTGAATATATGGCATATACAGTATCTGTCAGGCCATTATGGCATACTGTATACGCCATATATTTTGCAAGTCTAAATTTGTCGCGGATAGGGAATTGCTGACGATTTTGCAGGTGGTTAAATTCACGATCGTGGAGTCCTGTACTGAACGGAGAAATGTACATACGTACGTCACATTCACATCGGGATCAGAGTCAATATTTTCGTGTGTCTTTAATTTCACGAATAGCACCTGACTCGCGAAATTTGCGAAAGTCCTCGCGAAATATTCGGCGTATACAGTAATCAGCTGTAGGTGAAAGTCCCACATTAATTTCTGATAAATTGTATAGCAAGGCTCGACATTAGCAGTAGCTTGGTGGCCATCAGAAGTAGACGTTGGTCTGCCCTTATTAAAATGGTATGATTTGGTGGCTCAATCAGGCCACCAAAAATTTGTGTGTGTATAATTATAATTATATGAATTTTTGTATGCATTTGCTCATTCAAAAAGAAAGAAAAGAGAGAGAGAGAGAGAGAGAGAGAGAATACCAGGAATTTGTTCCTAAGTGCTGCAACCAAGATTGCCAGATTGCTGCTAGTCTTTATGGCCAAGCTAAACCTATTTCCCGGCTTAATTCTATTTATGTAAAATAAAGTAGGTAAACCCTTCTGTAACATATAATTTCATGACTATGTGGTGTCATGGAAAAATCATGTTTGAGCCTCAATTCAATATTGCCTGACATGTTAGACTACTTAAATTTAGGCGCAGTATGTGGTATTTGAAGTCCTTTTCTCATACCTTCCCGTTTTTATATAATCATCAGAGTTTATTGTGTTAGTTTGATGTTTAGATCAATGATTTTAATTTCTTTGTAGGACCACCAAAAAAACAAGAAAAAGAAAAAGAAATTCGATAATTGTGGTGGCCTGCACATCACTGAAAAAAAGTTTTTGTTGAGCCTTTATATAGGCATAATGTGACACCTGACATAACACAGGTTAATTTATGCGGTGATGGCCTTCTAATGCTGCTGCAGTATGATATCAGTCATTTATCATACAATGTATTTGAAACTGCCCCCAAAGAAAAACATAGTTAACCTTGCCTACATTACTGTAAGTCGAATCTATCTGGACAGAAGAAATAGCATTGACTTCAGAGGAAATTAGACTTATGAGCAGGGATTAAAATCAAAAGAATGTTCAAGAGAAGAGTATTCGAAAAGACCTTCAACATATGCGATTATTCCACTTCTTTGAAGTCAACTTAAGCCAGGTTGACTGTATACATATATTACTCATATACACGTACATGTAGTACTTAGCAGCTGTCATTCACATGTACACATATCAGTTCATCAAAATGGATTGCAACACAGTTTTGTGATATTGGAAACGTGACAGTCTAAATTTCCTATTCTTCACACAATGCAGGATGACACACACACAGACTGTCAAGAGACTGAGGTGGCGCCCACGGCACGGAGACGGGGACAAGCCCGGTTCAGAGAGGCCCCAGCGAAAAGACGGCTTTCAGTTGGCAAGCTGCAGTGCAGACGGGAGTTTGAGGATACATGCATTTCAGGATTCTCTCTTCTCCTGACCACTGACACTCCTTCTTCCCCCTCCCCCCCCCCACATCCTTTCTACCACCAACCCCCCCCCCCCCCCCCCCTCGATAACTTCTGGTATCGTGCAAAGCAATCATTCGTAAAGCGAACTGCACAAAAAGCATGACATTGTATCTCTGTTGTCATGGCAATACTCCTGTGGTGATTAGCTCATGGAGGTTGGGCATGCTTACTATTTAACCCACTGCATGCCTTAATAGGGTGTGCTGTGTCATGCATCTGTCGAGAAATCACCATATCTAGGGTGGCAGAAGATGACAATATCTCTCTTCTCAGAACCCTCACCTATAGATCACAAAGGAGAGTGTCATGTGTTACATATATTGATCACAGTAAGGTTTGAATTCAAATCCTTGACCCAAGTTGATTCTGGCAGATGTGCTGTGACCCACAAACCTTGTCATCAGAGTGACAAGTAGTCAATATCTGTTTTGTATTCTAAACAAAATTAGGAACTTTGTTACGAAGGCTATATCAGGGTAACCAGGCATTGGTACATACAGTCAACCTTGCCCAAGTCGAATCGATTTGGACTGAAGAAATAGCTTTGTGAGAAAATTGGACATGAGGGATTAAAATCAATAGAATGTAAAGAGAAGAGAACTTGAAAGGACCTTCGACTGAGGCAATCATTCAACTTGAATATGCAAGGTTGACTTAAGCAAGGTTGACTGTATATATTTACTCTCTCTCTCTCTCTCTGGTCAGGAGATATTTTTCAGCGTTAGGAGATTCCATCAGCTTTGACAGTTGAGCAATCAAGAAAGGAGCATTCCAAAAGTGAGTTAATGTATATGACATGTAATGTGGACAGTGTAGGAAATGTCAACTGCCACATCATCATCAAGGAAGTAAAAAAAAAAAAAGAGTGTGTTTTCCACATCACGTTATCTCATTAAGGAAATGATAACAATAATGAAAAATAATCGATATCAGTTTGGGTATTGTCATCGTTTTCATTATCATTCATTCCAGTTATTTTGAACAAACCTCCAGAGCTGTGATGAAATCCATATTTGATTAACAGACCAAGTCACACATCAAATTTGTTTAATCCTGTAGATTTTGCAGCTTTGAAAATGTACTTAGCAAAAACATGAAAAACAGTTCTTGATACTCTTCAGCACAACTTTGCACAGAATGGCCACATCATTTATTAAAGCATGGGTCTGTTAATTTCTATGTCAAGAATTTTTGTGAAGCCTTCTACTGCCTTGCGACACTACAGCATGCAACAAATATGTTGTTCAAGTATTTCTTCAATATACACAATGTATGAGAAAGGATATGTTCAATACATTAACGTTTCAACACATAGTCGGTCTGCGAGGATAGTGCAGTTGTGCCAACTTTACATGCATAGAAAATGCTTGTGATGTGCAAATATAACATATTTGGTACTGTACTGCGCTTGATGTCAGAAGTGGATTTTATGCACAGTTGTTTAGATTAATAAAACTCGACAGCGAATCATGAAATGGAATGAGTTTTATGGTGTTTTGTCTGGTGTGATGATTATTAGCTCACCTAAGGCTCAAGTGAGCTATTGCGGTCTCTCTGCATCCGGCATACGGCGTCAAACATGCGTTGTCCGTTGTGCGTTTTGCGTAAATCTTTTACATTCATTTTTCATCTTCATGACAACCCCATGACCGATTTTCACCAAACTTAGCAGGTAGCATCCCTAGGGGATAGGATCTCAATTTGTTCAAATGGACACCATGTTCTACCTGGGGGCCCAGGGGGGCCCAAACCCATGTACCCAAAATTAATTAATCTTAAAAAATCTTCTGCTCTAGAACCAGAAATGAAAGAGCCAAGTTAGTTGTACTATGAGTTAGTACATTGATGACTGTAGTTTCAAAGTTTGTTCATGGCGGAATCAGGGATGCCCCCCTTGGGACCCAGGGGAGGGGAGTGGGAGGTGTCCTAATGGGGGCCTAAATTCTACATTTGGGCCCCCAGGCAGGAGGGCCCAAACCTCCAAAATTACAAAATATTCAATAATATTCTTCTCTAGAATCAAAAGTGATAGAGCTTTAAGTGTTTTCTTTTCCAAACTGCATAGTCCAACTTTCAAAGTACATGTATAGTGTACTTGACAGGTATTTTTACCAATGTGCAAATGGACACCATGCCCCCAGTGCTCAAAGTCCCCCCCCCCCCCACCCAAAGTTTCCAATTTTCTTGGGCAAGAGTCTGCAAGAATGCATGGAAGGTAAACTTGTGATACTCGGATGAGCGCGAGACCCTGGGTCTCTTGTATTTTGTATATTTCAATAATATGTCCTATATGCGTTAAGGTTGACTACATTTGTAAATCTGATTTTGTACCTGTGTGTTTGTGTGTGTGTTTGCATGTGGCGTGGTGTATGACAATGCCCCCAGAATATTGGTTTACTAGCAAAAGATGAAATGTGCACCGTGAGTAGATCAAGAATACATCGATCTCGCAAGAGAGAGAAACTTCTTGAAAAATGGATTTGCTGCTTCAGGTGACTCAAAATGACTTGGAAGAATATCGAAGAAAATGCAACATGTTGAACAAACTAAACAAAAAAACTTTAAAGGGAAGGTACAGTATTGGTGGAGATGAGAATTGGGCTTTTGACTTTTCGCGAGATACCAAGAAAGCACTTATGAAATAGTACAGAGCATACCATTTTAAGAGGAATTCAAAGTTTATTTGATGAAAATCGGGTTTGGAATGACTGAAACATTGAAAAACAAAGTAAAACAAAGCGATTGTAATAAAAGGTGGGTCCCACACTTTATTAGAATCGCTCTGTTTTGGATATCTCAGCCATTTCAAAACCAATTTTCATCAAATAAACATTGAATTCCTCATGGAATTACATGCTCTTTCATATTTCATAAGAGGTTTCTCATTATCTCACCAAAAAATGTTAGAAACCTGTTACGACCAAAATCACTCTGAGAATGATCGCACAAAAGAAACAATCAACTAATGTTCAGGCGGTTTATTAACAGTGATATTGTGGGTACAGACTCGTAATCGGTTTTCACATCAGTACAATAATAATCAATAGAAACAATTACAAATCGGTAATGGAATCACTTACATATTTTGTTATCAAGTAATCCTTTGAAAATGTTCAGATACGATGTTAGATGCACCGATGAATGATCCTTGACGCACCGATGAATGATTCCTCCGACGTAACTCCAAAGGCACAGGTTGCATTAATCCACAGTATAAATCTGGGGTAAAATCCACGATAGATGTCCACGGTATAATGTTCACAGCGAAACGTGTAAAATGCAGACGTTATGACGACCACGTCCAGTTGATGCGTTGAATGATGATTCACTTTATAATGTCCAGCGAGGAATCCAGCCCGTCACAGCTTTGCCGTAACAATGTCCGTTGACATTAAAATATGGAGTCTATCTCCAATGTAGGCGAATTAATTCTCTGCAGGCAAAATGTCTCCCAGGCCTTATCTCCACAAACACAGTTTGTATAGCAGGTCAGCAGGTAATTACATCTTAACCAAAACTATACGATCCCAAAACATCACTATTATGAACAGTAAAGTCGTGTAGTGGAAATTCAAGTAAAACATGGAAAATTATGAAACGAGTTCGAACTGACAATGAAAGAGCAGATGTCTGCATTCCAGCTGATGTAGCTAATCTATTCAATGAACATTTTACTTCCTTGTGCAAAGAGACTAGATCCATTTCTTCGGTATGTAAGCAGTTGTTCAAAACACTGATACACAATATCATTTTGATGATATTTCTAAAGACGATGTTATAAAAGCATTGAGAAATTTATATGAGAATAGAATCCCAAGACTTGATGATATTCACCCACGCCTACTTACAGGCGGTGTAGTAGTCATAAGCTACCCCCTTACGTACAATATTTTTAATATTTCACTTAGAACTGGCAATGACCGAAGGAGTGGAAAAAGAGCAGCCTAACACCAATCTATAAAAGTTGAAACAAAACAAAAAAAAAATGTTGGTAATAACAGACCTAATTCAGTACTGTCACATATAATGAAAGCACTTGGAAAAACAAAAACAAAACAAAACAAACTTGTTCATGGTCAGTTATGCACACTTATTTGGAAAATAATAATCTTTTAAGTAACTGGTAGTTGGGCTTTCGACCTATGCATTCCACACAATGCACTAATTGATCTGAATGATTTTTTTTTTCCTGAGAAGTAGGGTACCTGACCGGTGCAATTTTCCTTGACCTTAAAAACCCTGAAGGGGCGGTGGGGGGGGGGGGGGGGGGCAGAATCCGCCTCCCCCCCCCCCCCCGACGTTTCGCGCTGAGAAGGCCTCGTCGCGAGGCTTCTTGACTTTCTTTGTTCAAGTCTCACGCAACTTTTGAGACCAAATTTACAATGTACGTGTGTACTTTTTCGAAGCCACGCCCATTTTTGTAACGGCATGTCACCCCAAAACGGGCACAATTTTGTGATTTTGTGTACATTTGCTATGGAAAAGTGTGCTCTGTCATGAAAGTCATAAAAACCTGATTATTTTTACAATTAATCACTTTCATTGATTAATTTTAGGCTAATTATGGTAGAAAAGTGGTCAGTGACAATTTCCAATAAAAAAACAAAGATAAAACAAAAGTCGAAAAACAATCAAATACATAAGAATTGAAATGACTTTTGGAAGTTTTTATGATGTACAATAAGTATTGTTGAATATGCTCAAACAGACATACAAACCAAAAAGGAGACTCTAAATGCTTTTAATTAGGCTAAAATATGATATTTTGCTTTATTGGCATAATTAATTAATTAAAATTAATAATTGGTTGTTTCAAAAAAATCCTTTGACACAATCTTGTAGATTTTGATGTGGGTGTCACGCATGACAATGGTAGGATGTTTTGTGATACAACAGACCTACACATATGCATCAAATGTGATATCTTGAAAATTGTTTAAATCACTGCTCCCAAAGGTAGGCCTAAACAGGATCTTTGAATTAAATTTTCATAGTTGCCAAAAAAAAAAAAAAAAAAAAATGACTTCGTCCTAAACAATATTGATGTAGGCTTTATCACTCCTTGGTGAGATAACCACAGACGTGATTCTTGTTGAAAGTTTGTTCAAAATGATGAATGGAATGAAATAGAATGAACAATACAAAAGAAAATGACAGTAGCAATAATGATATTATATTGATGACTGTTACAGTCTGACCTTAAATTATCCGGCCATTACTTGTCGGGATCTCTCTATTATTTGGACGTGGGCTGGAACCGGGGAACTAGCTTGCTTTTTTTTTTTCCATGTCTTCGCGTGTATTTTCAGCACCGATGTCTTACAACCGTGGACTTTATATTCCCGTGCGTGATTACCAAAATCGGCAAACTTTGCGCACACAATCTGAGGTGCAGTCGCATAAATCTATAATGCTGGTGTTAACGTTTTTGTGCGAGACCCACATTCACGTCCATAAGTATACTAACTGCACCTTACATATGCATAGTCTTTGCTAATGCAGTAATCACCCATCACATGTCACGTAGGCCTACACAAAAACTCTAGACATGGCTACATAAATCTGAGTCTGGGAGCAATAATTGCAATAGGGTCTTTGTATTTTGGAGAAGGGATGAAATTTTTGGCATTTTAATCCGTCTTCCTCATTATGTGTCTAAAACTAAAAAGTAATGACTAGGCCTACATCTTTTGATATTTGACTAATGCGCAACGCCATTATGATTATAATTACAGTTATGTTGTATCAAGTGGCTTTCCATACTCTGATTGGTTTCCATGTGTTGTGCACGCAACGTGTTACACCCGACGTGTGTAAGTACCGCTGACTCGGTCACGGCCAATAAACTCTTGAACATCACATACCAAGATCGTCTGATGTTTCTCCTTATTTACTGGCGTGGTGACAGCGCTGATTCGAATCCATGAATTCATCAATAGACGCTACCAGGATCCTAGATTAAGGTGAATCAAGCCCAATCAATAGGGGTCAGACGCTCACCAAATAATTTGGTGTGACAATCGAGGTTAAAGACACTAGAGTTCGAGTTTATTGAGTTGCCGCAGCTCTACGCACTGCAATGCCCGCAGCATCGTCGACGCAGCGATGCGCGGCTGTGGCCGAGCCCACTCGTAGCGGCACGGCATCCGAGCGCGAGCGGCGTTGCGCTGCTGCCTCCGCGAAGCCGGAGGTGGAGAAAGCCCATCCCTGGCGCCCGGTTGGCAATGCCGCTTCGGACTTCGAAGCGACACGCAAGCCTGACGATAAGGTCCCTCATTTCCCTGCTACCCTTCGGGGAGGTTATGAAGAGATTTTACAGGTTGAATTGCATTCTGGTTCTCCCATTAATTTGGTGAGTGAATCGGCTGCTGAAGCGTGTGGTTTGGATATCGTCGTTGACGATTTTGGCTATGACGACTACATTGATTGTGATGAATCGTTTACCCTCCCATCATGCATTGTAGGTCTCACTTCTTTCCGACTGGTCCACAGTGCTAGTGGTTATGAGATGTGGTTTGACGGCTTTGTGGTTGAGGATGGGTATATGAATGCTGCAGTCGCAGCAGGTGCTCCATTCATGGAACACAACGATTTGTCCATTAGGCCCTTGAAACACAAGATTATGTTTGGGGACGAGGTTGTGTTCACATACACTGATTCAATGGTAACCATAGGTTGTGTTGATATGCCTGTGCACACAGCGACGAGTGATGATGTCCATGTAGTGAAGATGGAGACAGAGTGCGAGTGTGTATGTGAGCCGGCCTACATCTGAACATACGGTTTATGGGCAGTGTGATGTCCCTGTGCAGATTAATAAGACTGCAACAAGTGCTGGTGCATGTGAGTATGAGCGTTCACATGTGCCCGAGTCGATCGAGTCTGAACATGACAGCGCTCCAATTAGTGCTATGTCTGTCCAGCAGTGCGAAGAGAATGAGACACATAAGGAGTGTGTTGGGGATCAGCCTGATGGTAGTTGCGGGTGGTTTCTCGAGAGTAAGATGGAGAAAGAAGGTGACACTGGTGGTCAGTCTGAAGTATGTCAGTCTGCTAGGCGTGAGTGCTTTCCCGAGAATGAGAGGGAAAATGAATGTGGTACTAGTACCCAGACTAAAGTGTATCTAGAAGGTGACACTGGTGGTCAGTCTGAAGTATGTCAGTCTGCTAGGCGTGAGTGCTTTCCCGAGAATGAGAGGGAAAATGAATGTGGTACTAGTACCCAGACTAAAGTGTATCTAGAAGGTGACACTGGTGGTCAGTCTGAAGTATGTCAGTCTGCTAGGCGTGAGTGCTTTCCCGAGAATGAGAGGGAAAATGAATGTGGTATTAGTACCCAGACTAAAGTGTATCTAGTGCGTGCCAGTCCTAGCCTTGACCATGCTGATAAGGATGATTGGTTGGATGGTTGTCTGGTTACACATACGAGCAAGTCCTCTGGTATTTTGACCACTTCATGTATTGGATGTGAGGTTGACTGTCCCACTGCTACACCTGTCACAGAGCCCAGCTCTGCCTTTCCTTGTACAGAGGTCAGTAGTGTTGCCATGGTTACTGAGCATAGCTCTGAGTGTGACTCCCGTGGAATTGGCGCTGCTCCCTCTTCTAGTGAACATAGCATGTGCTCCTGGCTAGTCTCCATGAATAGCTTTGGGTCCTTGTTAGATGAGTGTACACACACTACATGTAAATCCCTAGTCATTGATCCCACTTGTGATACTTCTATCACTGAGCCTAGCTCTGATCCCCCTGTGTGTACAGAATGTAGTTCTGGTACCCCTGTGATTAGTGCTGAGCCTCGCTCTAGGAATCCCATAGATTATACGCTGATGGGACTCCACCCATCTCCTGAGAGTGCAAGTCTTGCCACTGTCGGTGAGACATTTCCCTCCTTGTATCCCAGGAACGCCACCCCTCCTGATGATCATCAGAAGTGGCCCATCATCAGCTCTGACAGAGAGACGCCAAGTGTTCCCCATGACAGTGATGGTGTGGCTATCTCACCTCTGCTACATCACAACGCCAATCAGGACATGGCATCGTTTAGCTGCCAGTGTCGGTCTGCCCTTGACCGGAGTGACCAGCTGTCAGCCCTGGTTGTTGCTGAAGAGCCTCGTTATCCTGTCCATCAGCTGGATTGCCATACTCCATCACCAGACGTGTGTCCATCAACCAGTCAGACTGCGGTTTCTGTCCTCGCTGCTGACTATTCACAAACCTTCAATGCCGATGATGACACTCTGGGCCTCCACCTGTCCTTGGATGGTGCTGGCCCTGCCTGCTTTGACGCTAGCCCAACCTGGAGTACATCCCCTTGGACCTTTGGCCACCGCCCACCTTCAATCCGTGTTGAAGGAGGTCCTTCCCTTCGCCCCCCTGATGGTGCTCTGCAACTTGCCAGCTGGATGATGACCACCAAGAGCGATCCTGTTCACCAAGCTCCTACCGGTGACATCACCGCCTGGTTAGCCGCGGACGTCAACTGCTCCCCTGTGCCTTGGATCGCGCATCCCCCAGCACCCCCAGCCTTAACTGGCCTCGCAGTGCCGTTCCACCCTCCCTTGTCCCCAGTAACTCCAGGTTGAAGGACTTAATTAGGTTATCTTACCCCCTTGTCATGTTCTACTGCTTTAAGCAGTGTATAATTTTATATGTAGTTTTGTTTCTTACCTTCTCTTAAACCATGGTTAATAGACATAATTCTGATACATGTTGTATGTACGTGTTGGCAGACTATTACTTCATATCCTCTGCATTGCAGGATATATTATTTCTCAAAGTGGCATTAAGGTTGTGTTATTTATATCGTGTTCATTGTTGTCACAAGTGTGTCATTTCTTCTCAACATGTATGATTCTTTCCTTTTTAACAGATGAAGGGAATACACTTTATGTCATGTTATATTTTTCTAGCAAGGTGCTTTATTATTGTCTTATTGCAGCTCGATGTCCATAGTTACTTATGAACATTAAACTTTGATACATTTTTTTTTGTATTTGCCAGCTCCTTGCAGCATATCTTCTGTCTGCATGTTGTGTATTGAAGAGTCCAATACTTGCCATTATTCCCATACTTACCTCAGTGTCAAGCCAAAAGATAGTATTTTTCTTTCAGATGTGACATACAGCTGTACGCATATTTGGTTTTCCGGAAGGGACCGCACCTTCTCCTCTTTCTACTGTGTGATGAGGTCTTTTATAATGTATGTGCTGGTTTTTAATTCGTACTAGGTTACCTGTTGGTACTCGCTGCTGGTTCATTCATGTCGTGATGTAGGCTGTATTTTATTTCTGGAGCAAAATGACTTTAAGTTGTATACTAGCTTCTACCATGGTGGTGCCTGTATGCCTTGAATTTCCATTATATCTCGTCGCATTTTTTATGTACAGTGTAATTTGTAAGTGGTGTCATCAATATACATATTGTATACCAGATCATTGCTTCTTATACCTGCCAATCATTTTCATAATATGCATATTTGATATGTTCATACTTGGCTTACAAATGCAGCCTTTTTGAGGGGCAGGTACATCAATTCTCTGGGCTTGACCCTCTGTCCACCTTTCGTAGTATCCTATACGGATATCCATAACACACAGTTTCATGATTTATAATACATGTCATTTTTGTGGTATATCACAGGACAATGTAGTTTGCTCGTTCATCCATACTTCAATACGATTTGTATTTTTATAGATTTCACACTCTCAAAGTTGGCCTTAGTGTGTATCGGATAATGTTTTGTTTTGTGGACTTTTGTCCTAAATGTGGTTGTACAGTCTGTATAATTATTCATTGTCCATTATAGTCTTGGACGATAGGTTTCTTAGGGGTTTTTTTTCACACTTCTCCCATGTATCCACATACAGTGTGTGTTTATGGCCCTTTCTCCAGTATCTTATAGGCACTAATTGTTGAGTAATTTTTGCTGTTTTTAATACACGCTATTCCTCTTCGTGCAAAGCTGGTCCATTGTAAGTCTACGTTTGGCTCAAGGAGGAAATTAGGAGTGAGGTGTGATGTAAGTGTTGAGTATTTATGATACATGTGAAGATGTACAGTGTGAGTAGTAAGATAGGTAGTTACACATGTATGTTTTCCATTAGGCGCAATGGAAGTGTTCCTTGAGTATTTGTTATAGGGGTACGTATCGAGGTAGGTAGGTACACTGTGTACTTCCACCGCTTGCTGTGCAAAGTACCATTTTTAATATTTTGCTATTGATTTTATTCTGTTAAAGTTTGGGGTTTAGTGTAACCTTTTCATGAGTTACTCTGTGTGCCAAAGCAGTTATAAATGTGGTAGTTATTTTGATGTTGGTAAAGAGTGATTTTGATTAATAGAGGTGTTTTGATCAGAATAGTTTCAGCATGTTAATCGTGTTCTGAGCGATGTTGTATGAGCTAAATACTGTGTTAGTAAGGTAGACCTGATTCTGTAAGGTGTCTGTGATAGTGCATTTATGTACCTGGTACTACTTGCATAATCAATTTAAATTGGTTTAATGTTATGGTGCAGATTGTTTTTGTTTTGGATATGTGACCAACATCTAATTTTAGAGTAGGCCACTATAGATAATAGTCGTCTAACAGGCATAAGTTATTTATTGAGAAGGATGTTGATAGTTGTTTCATGTTACATTATTCAATGTTAAGCCATATGTGGTGTGAAGGATAGTGCGTATGATTGTTGTTTTACTCTTGCATAGCCTGACACCGTATTGTTGATCAAGGCTGTTTCAGAAACAGTAGTTTTGAGTAGATTTGGTACATTGTAGTATAATCATCATTTGTTTTAAGTAATGAGAGGAAAGAAGAAAGGGATCACGCCATTATGATTATAATTACAGTTATGTTGTATCAAGTGGCTTTCCATACTCTGATTGGTTTCCATGTGTTGTGCACGCAACGTGTTACACCCGACGTGTGTAAGTACCGCTGACTCGGTCACGGCCAATAAACTCTTGAACATCACATACCAAGATCGTCTGATGTTTCTCCTTATTTACTGGCGCAATCCCTTTTATTTGTATATTCATATATCTATTTATTCCGTCTTCTTTCAGCAGGGTAAACCTGTCATTACAATCAAGTCCGCAGGGAGAAATAAAGAAAAAACCTCACACACACACACACACACACACACGCTTTCACCTCCACACCAGTACACCAGCACCCACCCGGACTCACACACACATGCATACACGCACAAACACACACATACAGACAAGCACACACATGTTTACGAATAATATCTAAATTCTATCAATTAAACTATAAAGCATTTTGTAATGCCGTTTGAATGAGTTAACGGAGGAAGCGTTTCGAATGAAATCAGGTGAATTGTACCAAATTTTAGATCCATGATAATGAAAAGATTTCTTGTAATATTCTGTTCTAGGGAGATTGATATCAAGGGGACAGTTCATTGCATATCTAGTTTGAAGAAAAAACAACAACAACAATCGTTTTGTTATTGAAGGTTGTAAATACATCGGGGTCAGTCCATTGACAACTTCCTATACAAGAACACATTATTGGTAGTAGATTGTTTTGGTCACTGATTGCCAGTCTAAAGTCTTTGAAGTATTATCTTGTATGGGCTCAAAAAACTCTGCCTTAAGTATTAATCGAGCGAATCTGTTCTGGAGCTTTTGTAACCTTGTTATGTTGTAACAACTTGCTGCATTTTCCCATATAACACTACAGAAATCGAGGTGGAGTAAATTCATTATAATCATAGTGTAACATATTTGATGTGGCCCATAACCCTTTGTCCTTGAAAGGTAACAGATCATCGTAGAAACTTTCTACACTGTACATGCTTGGCCCATTTCAAGTAGCTGTCTATCATCACACCAAGGTATACTTAAAATCATTCATGGGTTCCATGCTTCACTGAAAGTGAAATGCCCTTTTAACTATTAACATTTCTTTTGTTTTCTTTGTATTTAATGAAAGAACTTTTTTTCAACCACTCGCAGACTTTTCTTTGTACCTTTGGTTCTGTCACCAGGTGGTTACAAATTTGACACCGTGGTTTGCCGCGCCTCTCGTTACCTTTTGGGATTGCAGTGTTTGGTAGTAACTCACTCCGCACTATAGAAGTGATCTCAAGTTGGGCGGCTGTCTTTGGGAATGTAGAGGGGGATTCCCCAAATGCCGCAGAAAGTTTGGGGTCAAACATTCATCAGCTTGACCGCCCAACTTGAGGTCACTTCTAGTGCGGAGTGAGTGACGGAGGAATGACTGCTGGCAGGCGTTGCCGTATGTTCACTTTACCTTTAATTTTCCCAAGCTTTTGACCAAGTTACAGGTCTTCTTCAATAATTAGGGCTTGGGACGTACACGTACAAGCAGACGTAGGAGGAAGAGCCCATATATATGTTTATATATATATATATATATATATATATATATATATATATATATAAATGCAGTATCCGCTGCCATCGGCATTGTGAGAGAGAATACGAACTAACACCGGCTATAGGGCGCAAGCTTGGTAGTCTATGGATTAACTTATGTCTAGCAATCAGCAATCGATTCCCATATTGTGTGCCAATGTTTCTTTGTTGTTGTTTTATATTATCATAGGCAGCACTCAAACTTTGATCACCGTTGTTTATCAATTATGTCGATGAGGGAGTGCGGATGCACAGTATACTTCAAACTCACACCACCTACGAAAGGCTTACACTATACTCTATCGACGTCGATGGAAAATCATTAAAACTGTAATGTGAAATACGTATACCCTGTATGGAATACAGAAATGTGATGTCCCAAAGTCCCAACAGGCATTTATCCACAATGTTTCTTGCGAGGTACGGGGTCGATATATTAAGATAAATTCCACAAAACTTCTCCTTCATATGCATGAATAGAAATGTCGCTTTGATAACCAGTGAAGTACCTAACCAACTTAGAAAAAAAAAATTATTAGATTTCGTCCAAAATAATGTGCACATGAGCTGATGACGAACAGCCTGTTGGTAATTCGTCACAACTGCCGCCGGTATTAGGAGAAGAACTCACAAGTTCAAGGTGAAACTATAGTAGCTGTTAAAATTTATTTTTAATTTTTTCGTGAACGTATGATACATGGCATAAGATGAAGGTTACATGAATTCACGGTTTATGCATACAGCTATATCAATAGTCAATAAGCTACTTATTGCACAGTTGCACATGACATGCACGCTAAGTTCCCCGTTTGTTAAGGGAGTTAAAAAAAAATTATATAGGGATGAGGTCCGCATCTCCAATAGCAAAGACCATTACTTGCCATGAGCATGGACACCGAACTTATTTCTTTTCTCTGTTATTGACCTATACTCGATCTTTTTTTTTTAATTTCACGAATGCAATGAAAGCAGCAACATTTGGTTGCTTCTTTTGAAGTCAGTACCTGTAGATAATACAAACAGATGTCCAGATACAGAAAAAGTGACCCACGTACTCACACACACATAGATGAAATAAATAAAAAGTAAATGATAAATTGACAAATGAATGAATGAATAATTGAATGCATGAGTGAATGAATGAATGAATGAATAAATAAATAAATAAATGAATAGATAAATAAATAAATGAATAATAAATGAATGAATGAATAAATAAATAAATAAATAAATGAATGAATGAATGAATGAATGAATGAATGAATGAATGAATAAACAATTATATAATTAATAAACTGAATGTATCATAATTCCGGTTATGATATAGTACTTAGATATTTGGCAGGTACAATAACAAACTGGTATCGTGAAATCATGGTCTCATTCAAATTACGCCAATGGAATACATGGTAGTTACATCTCAACTGTAACACAAAATCATGATAACTTCAGTTAGCCATGATAAACAATTCTTACATTCTCGATCCCTCTCACCACAGGCAACTGTTGGTGTTTACAGCTGCAGTCACCAATGGTCAAAGTGACATTCCACAACATATTCAAGTTACCCAGGGTGGTCCACGAGGGGTTTCAGCATGTCGCTGCAACATGCTAAAATTCTTGTGCAACATGAGAGAGAACATTGAACGTAAGTAGTACAAGGAGCTGCGAAATATTGCTTAAATACTGTGATACGTGCTCGTACAATTTCGATCTGCAATATTCTCAGATTCTGAGCTTTCAACACGCTCAAATTTTAAATTGTGGACCACCCTGAGTTACCTTCAACGAATACAGCACAATCCAACGAAAGCAAGATTCAGAGGTTTCATCAAAGTCAGTTTCATCGAAAAAGAAGTTTTCGATAAAAGAAAATGCATCAAATCCGACATCAAATTAAAGTAATGGTCTCTGCTTGTTCTGCAAGAATTCTATTAGGATTACCCACAGGACACAGGTGCACTTCTAATGGTTAAGGTGTTCTTGGTCATCCGATCCAATCCGATCAGTAAACAGCCAGAATTCAGATTAATCAATTTATTATCTAATTAATCATTTTAGCATCGAATTGTTTTTTGTTTTTGTTTTTTTTTACAATTTTTATAAACTGATTGTTAAAATTAACCTTCGTCGACGTTGTACACACCCATTATTCAGTGTTTCGAGTAATAGCCATATGATTTAAAATAATAATAATAATAATAATGGGCATACGGCCTGCATATTGGGCTGGGATTTGATCCATGACATCCTGATTGCCAGATACGCGTCATATCCATAATACTACAGAGCTACTGTCAGATAGCAATACAAAAACAAAAACAAAAACAAAATGACTGGTCAACGTGAAACTCCGCAAGATGTTTTAATAGCTAAATCACAAAACACAAGGCAAAGTGGTTGCTTAGAATCAGTCTCCAAGAATACGTTATTGAATGACTGTCACGTTGGCACACAGTGTCCTAACTACTTTTACTACATGTACTACAACGTTTCCCTGATGTTTCAATTCTTGTTTTTTTTTCTGAAAGACATTTTGACAAGCACATTTGGCAAGAAGGGTCAACGAGCTCCAAGACCATAGAATTTGTTTCTAAACGCACCTTGAGAAAGATAACCATCAAGTGCTAGGACACATATAAGACAGCAAAGTCTCTACGCCACCTCGTATAACCGCTTCCACAGGATGTACATTATCTTTGTCAGAGAAGGCGACTGTCATTGACCACTGGTCAATAAATGCTACGTGTTTGTAGTCCGCGAAGATTTCTCTTAGCTTCAAGTCAAGCGAGCGCGCGTACCAGTCACTCGTGGTCAGGCAACTTCCCACTGAATTCTGCTCACGAGTGTTGGCGCTCTTGATGACCACCAAAGTTCTCGGGCTTCGCGCATGCAATCTCTCCACCGCTTTTCGTATTAGGCGCACGCGCTCCTCATACGATTCTAACGTAACCGTCGTCATGTGCGCCCAAATGGTGAAGAAAAACACCGTGTTTTCTGTGGCGACCATTTCGTCGAGAGCATCGGCTATATATTTCACTTCGGTGGCGTTGGTCCAGTTGTTACGTATCGGGTAACCATGGTGTCTGTAGTGAATCGAACAATTCAACAGTTTACTCTCCGCCAATGAGGGCCCGACTTTCCAGTTGGGCTGCTTGGTCGGGGGGTTAGGCTTCAATTCTGGTAGCGTCTTGACGAGAAACTCGTAGTACTGCCTGGCGGTTGAGTCGCCGTGAAAATAGAGGGTTTTGTTGGCAAGACACTTGTAAGCGTCCGGTGCCTTCCATGTCCGCAGACTGCAGTGGTTTGAGAACCATTTCAGGTCCAAGTAATACCCAGCAGCTACTGATGAATTGATGTGCGACCCAACGGTACACGGAGGGAGACTTTTGTTCGGGCAACCCCGAGCAGTAGAGTCATCTGAAAAAAAAGACAAAACAAAAACAAAAACATGAAGAGACAGACAGACAGACAGACAGACAGACAGACAGACAGTCAGAGTTAATCGGATCAGACATTGAAATAATATTCTTATCATAATGAAGTAATACCCTTTTTATATGCAAACAATAAGCCATGATCATATTATGTCGATTCTATGATATAATATATTCAATAATAATATATCGGCATGCCTAAACCATTGCATTGCGTAATGAAAAAAAAAAAGTATTATATATTCATAGAAATGTAATGGAATTCATTCAAATGAGCTGCTCACATTTTCGATAATGATAATCATTACCAGTTTCTGTGTTGAACTGTTTATGCATATATACGAGAGAATGCAAACTTTTTGCAAACAATACATTTTCATAAGCAAAAGCAAACAAGTAAACAAAGCACAGTTGCCGTTGTGACAACAATACGTTCAGTAAATTTTCAATCCGCCACTATTAATGTCCTCTCCCACACTTCCGTCATTATCCATGCTTTCCGGACTTTTAAGATTTACCCGCAATTCAGCCTAATAAACGATTTCTCCTTTGTAGGTGAACTACATTAACAAGCCCTGCTTTCGTAGGCTCATTCGTATTACTTATTCTTATCTTTATCGATTTTGGTAATAAAACCCTTGATGTTTTTGTTCAGTTAATGTATTATATCATTACCCGCTGCAATTCAAGCGATTTTGGTAATAATGTGGTCCTTGATTTTTTTATTTCATTTTTTTTTTGCTTATTTATGGAAATGAACTGCTTGTAAAAGTTTGATTGTTCTTCACATACATCTATTGTCTGTAGCTTGTGATGTTTGTATACAATTTACCAAAGGGAAATTCACAAAATAAACAAAGCAAATTAATGAGACACGACATTTTCATACTTGTATTTTCTTTGCAACTGATTGATCTATTGCCCTACATCGACGTGAATAAGCACTGAATTGATCAGTGTGTGTTATAGTAGTAGCCATGATAGTAGCCATGTATTTTATTCTCAATGAGCTCCATGAGACCCGCGAAATATTCAAACGCCTTTTAGTCGATGCCTCTTGGAATCAAGGCGTTTCTTAACGAGTTAAAGCTCAAAAAGAGGAACTATATACTCCGCCTAACAATAATATACGTATGTCACATAACAACTTAAGCACATATCTCTGCATTTCCTTTCTTTAATTCAACAAAGAATCACGTGCTACGCGTTGCAGCATGAAATCCTTCAGCATTGTATAAGTATCCTTGAAATACCGAGTTTTAAAATCGATTTGAAAAAATTCAAACATATGCACACGAACGCACACTCATACAGGCAGGAATCGAATGGAGAGTTAGGAACCTAGATCAATTTCATTTAATATATAATTTTCATAGATTATGATTATGGCCGACATCACTGCTTTGAAAATTCTTATTGAACTTAAAATTCCTTAGGTTAAAACGTGGCGCGGATTTTCACCTTCTTATAGTAGTAATGAAGCAGTAAAATAAAATGCATTCTTGTTACGGCGACCATGGCAAATTTAAAAGCTACTTACTTCCATATTGTTGAATGACAGTCACCTTGTCAGGGCCTCGGGCGCCTATTGGTGACTTTCGTCTTAAAAAGGAAAGGACAAAAACGACAACAACAGATACGGGAGTTTTATTATGTATGAAAATTTTATGCACGAGTGTCTGAGAATTAAAATTTTCTGCGCAATCTTCGAACGTCTGGTACACGTGCGCCTGCGTGTTAATGTAGGCCTGAGTGTGAATATAAATTTAGATACCAACTCGTTATACATTCGAGTATACATCATTGTGCTTATCTTTAAACATAGCATCATTGATTAAGAATACATAACCTGGAATACTACTGTAGATGTAAACATTCATCAACATTAACTTTACGGAAAGGAAGGAGATACAGTACGTTTCTTGAAGTGAGACTCGTGATAGGCACGAAAAAATAGCGAACAACAAACCTGTGACTATTACTCAAGCGTTTTCTTGGAACAAAATGTTATAAATCTGCCAATGTCCACGTTAATGATCGTGTCTATTTAAATGATAATAAATAATATGTAATATACAAACTGTGTAATATATCATATATAATGATATATAATACAGAATATGTAATATGATTATGATATACTGATAATAAATGAAGGGCTTGCTTCCAAAAGGCCCTAAACCCATCATTTTCAATGGATTTAGCGCCTTTTGGAAGCAAGCTCTTAATATAGAATGTATTGTTTTATTTCACGTTCTATATACCGAAAAGGCCTATTAATACAAAATAATGATTTCGCTGGATATGTGTATACAAAATGTGTGTGCGTGTGTGTGTGTGTGTGGGGGGGGGGGGTCATCCTACGGGAAACAAGTATGTACAGCACAGGTGGAAGACATTAATCATTATTTACCCCTCAAAAAGCTTCTTGTCCGTCACCTCGCCAACTAACGGGCCCAGGATCTGGTTGCTGTAGCTCGAGCTTGCGCTGGTCCAGGCGAAAGAGGAGCACTCGAATCCCGCTGGTTTGGCGCAGAACCAAGGACTGTGCACTCGACTATTCGTCAAATTACAAACCGCCTCCTAATATATTAATGATTATTATGACCAAGAATTATTTGCTGGACATAATAATATGGGATGATAGCCACAAGACATTAATTCTGTCATCCGTTGGTGCATATTGAATGGTAAGAGGGGACTAAGATCGGTCGGTATCACTGTGTCATGTTCGGCTACGAGCACAAACAACTATTTAAGGCACAATCATAGGCGAACAAAGACATAGATCTTGCTTGGCAAACTGTAAGCGAAGATATCTCATTTTGGGAGTTCGATGTCGACAGACATCAAGATTTAGAACCCTTGACATATTTATAAACATCATGATGCACTCTTTTCTTCAATACACTGTATCACAAACAGTCACATAAAATCTTCAGTCCATGCAGTCCATATATAGATACTATCTGAAATTTCACAGGAAATACAAGCGTGACACTTCGTGTATGTCAATGTAATGAAATAATGCAAATGCTAGACTAAATAAGTATATTACATTTGTGAATTTGATATACATATCACCTAGATCTCAAACTTCAATGTTCAATTCCCTTCTCAAAGCAATTCTTGAGGTTTTTCTAACAAAAACTGGATGTCACAAATCTTCGAGATCTATATTAAAGTTGATATACGACTACGATTATTGTAAAGTACTCAAGTAATCATTTTAGAGCAAAGTTCTCACCGCTTCTGGCGGGACCACATTGCATTGCACGTCCTTTGTAGCCCTAGTGCTGCCGCTGGTTTGCACGAATCTCCCGGCGTATCCATATCTCGTCGGGAGAGTTTCCCGCGCTCGCTTCAAGATGTCTACGGCCTCCGCTGAGTGCACGAGGATGACGCGAACAAAGACTTCCCCCGACCAACGGGCGGTGAATTGTGCCTATACGCGTACAATAAAATAAAATAAAATGAGATGATGATTTGATCACATCAATCTATCATGATTGCTTTCAAAACAAGAGAAAGAAACAAGGAAAACAAAGGAAATACACCACAAATGATCACTGTCATGGTCATTACTTTTATCATTTATAAAACAATATACATATATTTATATAATCTGTATAATATTCTTCTTGAAACCACATTGCTATTTCCCCACTGTGCAATACAAGATTAAAATACACAAATTAATGCTATATGAGGGCAGGAGGAAATATATATATATATGTGTGTGTGTGTGTGTGTGTGTGTATGTGGGTGTGTTTTTGTTTCTTTATTTCTCTCTGATTCTGGCAAATGAGTGTGTGTTCGCAATGTGTTCATGAGCGCTTGTGTAGACATATGTATGTAAATAAGAACTGGGAAGAACGAGTAAGCTAAATCTGGACGAAACTCTTCTTTATTTCATATCTGAAAAGTGGCTAATATTCATGTCATTCAGATAAATAAAAGAGAAGATTGATTGGTAAATAATTCTCAGAGAGCAATTAACAAAATTCCAAATGTACATATACACGAAATACACGAAAGATTCAGTGTATAACCAAGGAGGTACTAGGCGAGCCTAGTACCTCCTTATAATTACTCTCAGTCCTTATAGTATAGCAAGGGGGTTCTTCTGCTCAAACTCTGTTGAACGAAGAATAGATAGGCCTACCGCTTTACCACTCAAGATTTACAATATGATGTTTGGTGCATCTAAATGTTGTAACAGTGCGTCAAAGAAAGGCGTGTTTAGTCTCGAAATAAGATGCATTTTGTCGACGAATTCATCAAGCTGCTTTTGATGATTTTAATACCTTTTTTTTTTTTTATCTCCGATTTATTTTAGCACATTTGGTACGACAAAGTGATTGGGCTGCGGTCGTATGGGGATGGTCCATTTTATGTATATGACACCAACAAGGAAGGTTTAAAGGATGTGTACAGTTCTGGTCGAGGTGAGGATTTAGCTTTTAACATTTTGCGAGATATTCAGAAACCACTCTATGAGATGTCAAAGAGCATGCAATTCTAAGAGGTATCATTTTTTTTTTTGAAATGGCTGAGATATCCAAAAACAAGGTGAAACAAAGAGATCCTAATAAAAGGCGTGGCCTGTAGTCTTTTATTATTATCACTTTTTTGGATATCTCAGCCATTTGAAAACCAATTTTCATCAAATAAACTTTGAATCCCTCTTAAACTTACATGTTCTTTCATATTTCATAAGAGGTTTCACATTATCTCACTTAGGAATGTAAAAAAACATGAATCCCCACCTCAACCCGTACTGTACAGCCCCTTTAAGGCGTGAGTGGCAAGCAAAATATTCTGGAGCGAGACGAAAATATAATAACATGATGACAATTAGCGCTGTCATATTACAAGCTAGCTATAGGGTATGCCGTAGTGAAAGATTATTTATTTGGATTATTTCGATACTTCTTTGAAATGCAAAATACCTTGTGTTTTTCTATCAGCCGTATATTGGTATTGCTTACGTTTAGCATCACACAATTATTGCACAAATTTAAAGTGCACGAGCTAATGGACATAATATAACTTGCCTGAAAAGATAATTCAGGGCCCCGTTATATCAAAACTATATAATATATAGTTTTATAATAATTGTGACACCAAGAAATATTACTTCCCCAGAACAATCAAAAGACCATTAATCAGTCATAACCTGACACAGTAGAGGTATCAAGAGAATTAGAAATTTCAATCTCTTCGTAAAAGTGAGACTGTCGATCGAAAGTTATATGATTTTAAGTGGGTCAGAGATATAGATGATGTTCAAACTCTCGTTTGATAAAACAAGACCAAACATGAGGCAATGTCCGTTATGGGGCCTACGTGTGCCTCTACACATAGACATTATAGCAAGATAAATTTGTTCCTACTTATTGAATAAACATTTTCATGACGGGGGAAGACAAATTCTTAGTTTCGACTTTACAGTCCAGAAACTTGGTATCATACTTATCTCCGTGATGAAGGCCTACAGTCACTCTGTATAAATTCTGTCATTGTCTGATTCTATTCTCACTCAATAAAGTGAAAGGTGCTGACCCTATTTTTCATTTATTTATTTATTCATTTCTTTATTTATTTTTGGATTTGTTTAGGTTTATACTGTCAAATGAATGAGTATGTGTATGCGTATGGTGTGAACATTGGTTATTTATACTTGCTACAGAGTCAGAGAGTTACAGAATTTATAATGATTGGGGTATGGACTAAGAATGTTTTCAAAACTGAAAAAAAAAAAAAACTCACAAAGAACGAATATGAAGACCCAGAATTAACGCGCGTAGCTGAGTACAGAGTACTGGTTTATCTGCTAAGGAACCACAATAAATTAAAACCATGTTTACATATACATGGTACCATCCATTTATGAACTAAGTGATGTCAAATCATATAAATCGTCTGGAATGTCTCCTTAAATCCGAAGGCGGCTGAAATAGTGCATCTCTTGAAAAGAGAAGGCGCACATACCAAAGGTCTCCCACCGGTAAATAATCCTCTTTAGAGACAGTGCTGTCAAAAATACAATTTCAAAAGTTCCATAAAATGCACGAACGTCTCGTTTCACGCTATCCAAGTAAACCACCTTGTTTCACCTAATTCATAAAAATTGATTTGCATTTGGTCCTTATCAATTCTGCTCAAACTGCTCTCGGAGGTCCTAAATAAACATGATAAACGAAGAACATGTCACAAATATGTAAGAAATTCACTTAAGATTCAGTGGCTTTCATGCTTGATAAAAGTATAACATTTGCCAGTTCTGCTCTCCTAGTCTAATTATGTAATCTCAGGTCCTAAAAGGTAGAGTATGTCTTCGGCACTCAAGATTTGCAAATGCTGGTGCATTTACTCTACAACACGATTGGCCAAAGGATAATAAGGAAGGCATGTTGAGTCTCGAAATAAGGTGCATTTTCGACGAATTAATGATACCACTACTACTACGACTACTACTACTACTACGACTACTACTACTAATAATAATAATTATAATAACAATATCTTCTTTAGCCAGGGTAACCTCTACAGTGTTGCCACTGGTAGAGTAAAATATGCCGTTTGCGGCAGTTTAAGCATTGTTGAGGGTTTTTCCAACTTGTAAACAAATCAGGCAAATTATTTTCAACCATTTCATATATCATAGACAAGATTATTCATTAACGCAATTGTTTTCATGAAAGAAATTTACCATTGACCAACGCAGTTTTCATGATTTACCAGGGCAAAACCCGGCACAATTTTCGCCGATAAGGGCGATATGCGACGTAGTATTTCTGCTTGCGGCACGATGTACAATCCCTATGCAATACGCGCGTGCTCCGTGATCTTTGGATGAACGCCTTCACATGTCTCGCGAACATTGCGTAAGCGCCATTTCCCATTGCGAAAGCACGTGAAAATAGCGTGCGCACATGCATTGGCCGCAAACAAGATCGCAATTCTGGCGGTTTTGTTGATGTCTTTCTCGTGTTTTTCTCACTTTTTTTCGATGGTAACATCCATTTTCCGAAAAAAATGGCGGCCCACATCGGCTCGCGAAAGTTCTGTTTTACGTGAGGATATGTTTTCAAAATCCCTGAACATCGAGAAAACGACAAAAAATCCAGTTTCTTGGACCATTGTTTCTTAACTGTTATGTTAAGAAGTACCGAAAATTTCATTTTGGATGCGATATGTTGTCATTTAGGTGAGAAAATTTCACTTTCGTCAGAGATCGTGCCCATTTTATCGGTTGGTTTTTGTTGATTGCTAGTGTGTTAGTGTATGTGTAGTGTGCATGTGACAGTGCAATGCTGTGTTTAGCTGTATATTACCGTGTATGTTGTACCTGCCGCGAACGGCTGCACGGACGCTTACTGACGCAGTTACTCTATACCAGAGGGACCTGCCATTTTTATTTCCCTAGCTTTGCATGTACCCATTTATACACCTGGGTTGAGAGGAACACTGTGGGTGAAAACATCTTGTCCAAGGACGTAAGCACTGGGCGAGAATCGGTCCTCCGATTGGGAGTCGAGAGTCTTATCAACTATGCCACAGCGCCCCTCATCTACCGATGAGTTTGTTACGAAATATTAACATTACGTCGACGAAATGACTGATTTCGTAAAGAAATAGGCCACGTGACACTTGGCGCCCCATAAAAAAAAAAAAAAAAACTACTGTCTTTGTCCATGGTTTAAACCATGGTTTCATTTGTACCACCTTCGTGAATTCGGGCCTATTAGTGTCGTGAACATCAAGTCATACAAGCAAACCTCGGTAACCCTGTCACGCCCGTTAAGTTCATTTGTTATGCCGTATCATCTTCTTCGCGTGAGTGTCTGTGTTTGGTGTGTGTCATATTGCTTCGATCGGCTTGCTGAGTTTGCTTTTACATTATATTTTCACAGTATTCATCACATGAAATCTATCTAGCTTTTGCGTATAATCGGAGCTGCTGCGTCCGTGATATCTTTTTCCCATCAAGATCACTTTGGTGTTCCAGTGTGAAGCGGAGACCGGTTTGGCGCAATTCTGATATTTATGCAGAAAAAATCATAACAGAATTTGTCAACATCTAACGAGCTATACAACCATAAAGAAGTGCGGTAAGTATAAGCCAGTTCGGGGTTAGCTATGGGCACATCGGTACAAATGACCTTTCTTCTTTCTCATTTGATTAGGCACTTCACGAGTTTTCAAGCGAGAGAAGGTATTTCAGCTTACCCGACGTAACATTAAATATGGAATTCATCAGTCATGTTCAAACAAAGAATGAACTTGCGGAGACCAGGTGACCAGAATGATCCATCATTTAGCACTTTGGAAAGCTTCAATTTCATTATTTCGCGTTGAATGTATTAACAATCTTTTTCTATTGATATTGTCAAATACCGCTTTTGCTGTCAGGTGGATGTGCTGGCAAGCACCACTCATACTGATCACTTGAATAATCATTACATCACAGATGCTTATCTCAGTGAATAAAAAAACAGCATGCTCTGTCGGTACTGATGACCTTTTTCTGTTCATGCTCAGAGTGGAACCCCGAACTGGCTTATTACAAAACGAGAACATACTTCTGCCTATGAAAAGCTAAATGACAACGGTGATAATTATCTCTGATTTTCAGGTGACATGTAATCTTTACTTGGCTTTCGTTTATAACTTAAAATGGGGTGTGCAACTTGTTTAATGCAGTAGTATTGTAAAGTCAAGATTACAGTGTACATTCTTAAAAAAAAAAAAAAGAACTGGACGTCTTTCCTGTGCATTCGTTTTACTATAGAAGGACGATGAATTCTGCTTTTTTTCCCTCTGCTTTTTTCCCTATGGCCGACGATATATATATATATATATATATATATATATATATATATCGTCGGCCATATATATATATAAATTGCATGGAGATAACGTGTAAAATGTTAAGGTTTGTGTAGGTTCACTTTAATCTGTCACAGTGATGACGTCATCAAAATGAGGGAAAATTGTTTCATTGAATTAGGATAGACTTTCATAAACTATGACATTATGACCGAATATGCATAGCCAATATAGCCTCTGATCAAGGAGGTGTTATTTTATGAAAATGATTCATCTGATATTGTCTAAATAAGCGCATCAGGTCATGTAGTGCATGAAATGGCATTGAATAAGAATATTTTAAAGAAAACCAAACCCCAAAGAAAATAATGTGGATTGAGTGAAAGCAGCAACATTAGTAAAACACATCAGTGAAAGCTTGAGGAAAATCGGACAAACGATGCAAAAGCTATGAATTTTTAAAGTTTCTGTGTCGGAACCGCTGGATGAGGAGACTACCTGAGTTCATGACATCATGTGTAGACAACAATATAAAGAAAATATAAAGAAAATTCACCATGCTTTTAATTTTCTTTAGCATAATATTTTAAAGAGCACTTGAGATCAACCGCTATCAGAAAGCAGGGGGAATAATTACTACCTGTCAGTATCAAGCTGATAGAATGTGTAATTTTCATGAAAAATGAATATTTGCGGAATTCCCGTTATATTTTCCTTATTTTCATTTAAATCGATCTTAATAGGGAGAAATAATTACTTCCTGTCTGTATAAAGTTGATGGCATGTGTAATGTTCATGAAAAATGAACTTTTGTGGAATTCCCTTTATATTTTACTTATTTTCATTTAAATCGATCTTAATAGGGAGAAATTACCCGACTCTCAAGCTTGTGAAAAAAAACCCCAAACAACTTACACCAACGTGCCCTTAAATTGTTCACCAGTATAATGTGTTATATGCCTTATTCACTGCATTGCTGATGTTTTGTTGTACATTGTAAAGGCAATGAAGAAACTGTATTGGTGTATATTCTAAAGGCAGTGAAGAAACTTACTTTGTTAACTTCATGTTCATGTATATATGTATGGCACCAACAATGTATATAATATATACATATGTAACTGCATGAGCAATGATATAATGCAGGAACCAATAAAATCAAATCAAATCAAATCAAATGTGTACTGTCTTCATGTTGGTGCTTGAATCTAATCCCAGACCAATGCCATACGCCGTTTTGCATCATTCTATGATCAGCCGCATCTTCCAACGCATTCTCATTGAGCTCGTCGTCTCGCACGTATCGCTCACTAAGATAGCAGAGTAGCAGTGGATAATATGGCACATTAGTACTCAAGCTTTATATATGGATATATATATATATATATATATATATATGAATATATATATATGAATATATATATATATATATATATATATACATATATATATCGCTTCAATTTTCAATTTTCATTTCCATATATCGCTTCAATTTTCATTTCCACCAAGTCCTTAATGAAACATGATGTATTATGTTACAAGATATGTTATCATTTGACGTTTGCATTACCTTTGTAATTGATTGGAAATGAAAATAAAATATGAATGAATGAATAAATGAATGAATGAATGTATATCGCTGAGAAGAAAGTTAGTGTTTAACAAACTTCCTGCTTGTTAAATATAGTGCTGAATTTACAGCAAAATGAAGACACTCCCACAACAACAAAATACCAGCTTGCGCTGCTACGCTTTTATGACAAGTTCTTTATAAGTTAAGGTTGGCAATCAGGCAATGGCGCCAACTTTTTCAGTAACTCTACGCTTTATGTCAATAGATAGGAAAACTCAGATACACTTACCAGTCCACGTCTAGTAAATTTGGAAACGATAGATTACTGCCACCTATATTGATATCACATTGTTTGAATTGTATGAATTACACCGATAGAAGTGTTACATATCAGTGACGTGTGACTATTAAAGCATTTATAACTCTTTCGCTATGTTGAAGGATCTTGCAGAAAGTTAAGAAAGTACAACAGTGTCTGAAAACTGAATAAACGCAACAATTAATTATTTACAGATCTTTCCCTTATAAAGTTAAGTGATCAATTGCCAGGGAGGACTAAATAGTAAAGTCCACGAAGTTTCATAGATTCAGCGTTTTTATATATTTTGTCAACAGTTGCAAGTGAGCTTATCAACAAACAATTGACACAGATACTTTTCATAAAGTTACTGAAAATGTATACGCAGTTCTCCTTTACACGAAATGGCGTCGTACGTACAATGACTCTATCAACCATCTGTTTCATTGACCAACTGTCACCTAATCAATATTTTGTCTTTCTGTTTCTTTCAGTGTGATGCATTAATTTTCCTTTAATGAACTGAAACGCGAATACAATGTTCAAATACGGGGCGAGTACCGGGTGAGCTTACGGGGCTGCATTCCCTCCCCCTTTCGCACTTTTGGCTCTACACAAAGAGCACAACAGACTGCATTAAAACATGGCAACTGAAAAAGCGGGATACCTCCAAAATTAACCTTTGGGTGAAAAGTGAATAGCTCTGAACAGTGACAGTTATTCTACGTTGCACCAAGCAGACAAAGTTGGTAAATTAACAGTTTGCATCACGTCACATCCAACGCGAAAACTGATGTCTCAACCGCTCACAGTGAATGCACGGAAATATTACATTTATAACATATATATAGTATATTACATAATTGAATTTATTTATGTAATTTTTTTTGGGGGGGTTTGTTTGTTTGTTTGTTTGTTTGTTTGTTTGTTTGTTTTTTAGAGAGAGAGAGGGGTGTTTAGAGTTTGTTCATAAAGGGTGATGGTAAAAAAAAAAGAAAAGCCTTGAGATTGAGAGGTAGGTAAAGTAGTTGGGTGCACGTCACGAGACCGACACCCACGAGTCACACAGCCCACGAGTCATACAGCTCACAAGTCATACAGCCCATGAGTCATACAGCTCACAAGTCATACAGCCCATGAGTTCTACAGCTCACGAGTCATACAGCCCATGAGTTATGCAGCCCACGAGTCATACACCCGATACAGTTCGACACTAAACTAACAAGGCCCACGAGACCGACACATTAAGCCCCGTGTTATATCTGTCGAACTCGTGGGCTGTTTTTACATAGTGTCGAACTCACGGGCTCTTTGCCTAGCGTCGAACTCATTGGCTGTACGACTCGTGAGCTGTATAACTCGTGGACATGTTTTCAATGTCGAACTAGTAGGCTGTATGACTCGTGGGTGTCAGTCTAGTGGGATGACCCCATAAGTAGTTTTATAAACTTCAGCAGGGTGCCAACTAAAGGCTTACAAAATCACTACACGGGTTTTGTCCCAGACCCTTCCAATACTGTAGCCACTAAGACCCACCAGGAGCCCTAAGGCGGGGACCGTAGGCCTATAGGCCTAAATCTCCTGCCCATTTAACCCCTCCCCCTCCCCAAAACCCAAATTCGTTAAAGGACAAGTCCACCTTCATACATGTGGACTGAGTGAATGCAGCAATATTAGTAGGGCACATCAGTGAAAGTTTGGGGGAAATCGGACAATCCGTTCAAAAGTTATGAATTTTTAAAGTATCTGCAGAGTCACTACTGCATGGATGAGAAGACTTCTACAGTGTATGATGTCACATGCGTAGAACGAAATAAGGAAAATATAAAGAGAATTTCACACAATTTTACTTTTGAAAAAAAAATGCAAATTTCCTCGACTTGTCACGGACACAATAATGTTAAGGGTAATATTACTCCCCCACCTTCTGAAAGAGGAAAGTCAAGTGCTCTATATGCGAAAAAAGTGAAAACGTGTTGAATTTTCTTTATATTTTCTTTATATCGTGTCCCTTAATAATGACACGTGGTGTCGCTCGATTGCCGAATGGTACATAGTAATACGATACACACGATGTAAGCCTGTTTTTAACAAGTTAGCTGATACGGAGACCAGAAATATTTGGAATACTGGGTAGTCAGACTTCCTTTCTATTATTATCGACGTACAGAATACGATACAAGCCCTCAGTCATGTGGTAGGTTCCGCAAACATCAACAGGAAATCATCCGAACAGCAGGCAAATTTCAAATTTTTGTTTTTCTCCCATTTATATCTCTTCTTCATAGCCATGTGCCTTCCATGATCATTGCATACACTATACTTTCACTTTCCGATTGTTTCACATTTTGGTTTGTCACTTGCATTATTAGTGAAAGTGAGTGATTTTGAAATGAAATAAAGGGAAGTCATATGAAATAAGGGCGCTGTTTCTTGGATTTGAATCTGTAATTAATGCAGGTCTATCTTTCAGTACAATGTACCTGTTATAATAATGTAACATCCAACATACAGCATGCAGTTCCTGTTATGTTGCAGGGCTATATGAAATGTAGAAATGTATGTGCAATGTGAAAATTAGTGTAGAAAACTCACCCTGTATCGCCCTTCTCCAATATACTGTACGTCTATTCCATCTGCCGACGCCCCGGCCTTGAGGGCACCGTTATATATCTTCACCCGGAAGTAATCACCCCCTCTCAACTTCCGCCTGTCCTGGTCGTCTCTAGCTTCGATTATAACCTCGATACGATCACAAAGTCGGTACTCCCTTTGGGGGTCTGTAATCGTGAAGAAGGACTTTTCGTAGCTTGTAATTCCACGCTGATCACCGGGGGTTGATGATGTGTTAGCATCCTATAATTAGTGGAGAATTCCAAGAGAAAACAAAAAAAAAAAAATCATGAAATAAACCGTCCGAGGAGATACTTGATGTGCAATTCATGAAAAATTTCCAAGAAAAGACAAACAAAATGTGCTCCAAATATTTATATTATAAGTAGACCCCTGAATCTTAAAAGTCTGTCAGATGATGTAGACTATTAAAGAGGAAATCCAGTCCAAATATAAGTTGATCTTATAAAAAAAAGAGTAAAAAAAAAAATTTGACGAAATCGGATGAAAAATAAGAAATTTTTATCACGTTTTATCACGGGACCTGCGGCACTACAAGTTTGCTTTTACGCAGGCCCCATCATATTTTTCGCATTATGACCTTAGTTTAACTCGCATGTATACAGACCTTGTGTTTATACCAAGACAAACTTTTGAACATTCCGGTGAAGTTCAATTTTAAATGATGTTCTGTATAATTTTTGTATTTATATACTTTATTGTGATATATGTGAGAAATATGAAAATAAATTGAAATGAAATGAATTGAAATGAAGTAATGACATTTTGAAGTTTTGCTAATTTCTGCAAAACAGTTCTTGTACAGTGGATGTGAATATGCAAATGAATGAGCTGACCATGTCATACCCTCACAATTTTCCATTGATGGTGTACAAAAAAAAAATGATGAAAATCCAATGTACATGTCATTGAAATGATGTTATTGTTTGTTTGTTTGTCTGGATTTATTTTTGCATTTTTTTCATCATTTCGATTAAAAACAACATCAGTAATAACATCTTCTTTTTTGAAAAATTTTCAATACAAAATAACCTCATCAATAATATTTTTCAACATTGCGGACGAGAGAATATACAGTGCAAACATAACTTACAAATCTATTATCAACCGTGATAATCAACGCCAGATAAAAGAGAACGTTTATAAGGTGAAAAATGCTTCAGGCCACATATCGTATAAAGCGTGTGCTTGAAGTGATAATGGTATTCCCGGTTGAATAACTTCAGAATAGTGATCAGTTAGATATACGAGGATTTGAGCCTCGAGCATAATTGCGTTTGAATGAAAAACTGGAAATTTCTAAATTGTATGTACAAACTATATGGTAAGTTGTGAGTGAATGACATACTCACTTTGCCATATTGTATATTCATATTGACTGTTCAAGAGCTGTCCCCCCCAAAAATAGCGAAATTTCAAAATGTGACTTCCTTATTTTTCATCCGATTTCGGTCAAAATTATACCATTGAACTCGAATTTTTTTACTCTTTCTTATCAGATTAACTTATATTTGGACTGCATTTTCCCTTTAAAACATCTTCAAGATATCCTTGATGCCATAGTTCAAGTAAGAGTTCTGTCCACTCCCTCAGGTCTTTTTTTATTTATATCATACATGGAACTATTGTGGTGACGTGTGAAGAAACTATATATAATGGCAGGGGTCAGAAAACAAACTTAAAACAAACTTGAAAATCCTACTTAAAAAAAAAGAATATCGCGGATGATTCGCAAGAGTGGAAGTAATATTCCCATTTTTATATGATATTGTGATCCGTTGTCACATGTCATGTTCAGACTAGCGCCTATTGGAATCCCGACAGAGCATATTATGATATGCCCTTGATTTATAGTCGTGGCGGAGGAAGAAGGGCTGCTAGAAGACGTTGTTGTAGTTCACTTATTGCTTTTTATTGCTGCCAAGCTTTCGACCCTTTTACTGGTCTTCATACTTACAATGCAGCACCAATCACGTACAACTCTACGCCCACTTCACGCTATTATAATATATATATATATATATATATATATATATATATATATATATATATATATATATATATCATGTATGTACATATATATATTATATATATATATATATATATATATATATATATATTTGTGTGTGTGTGTCAAACGCACGTCGACTATCTCCACGCAAACAACAAGGTCATAATTCTCATGGACACTCCAGTGCTATTATACAATATCTATTCCCCCTGAGATTATTGATCACCACCCTTCATGCACCACTGGCCCAAGGCGTGTGAAACGTATAGCGAAGTGTAGTAAACCAATGTGTGATGTGTTGTGTTCAGATGTTTGTCGATGTGAACTGCTGTGGTTCAGGGGTCGCGAAACGTTTTTCAGTGCAGGACCGGGGGGATGGGGGATGGCAAGGTCAAGACCAAGACCAAGAATCTAAGGGCTGAATCTTTGGGAATTGAAATTCATGAGTGCTGTGATTTTTTTTCGATTTTTTTTTTTTTTTTTTTGGACGAACCAAAAGTGTGTGTGTGTGTTGTGGGGGGGGGGGGGCTGCAGCCCCCCCAGCCCCCCGCTTCCGCGGCCCCTGTGGTTTAACTGGAAATTATCATCATAACAAAAATAGACAACAACGTATAGTCGTACCGAATATGCAAATGGCACAGAAACATTTCTGAACAGTACGATCAAATCATAATACTACATCAGGCACTACATGTGTGTCAGCTAGTTCTTCATCGAACTTCAGTGAATAACAAACTCCTCCTTCGGTCATTTGCTTTAAGATTTAGCTACTGTTCAGTAGCCCAACTATTGTTCCAATCAAAAGTCCTGATACACCATGATTATGAAGCAATATATGAGCTATCCTCATGATTCCCATCATTGAGGATCTGAATATATCAATCACAATTAAGGAAAACAACTCATAAAACAAAACAATTTATTAATTTTACAGAGGAGAAACCAACTTACCAACTGATGAGAAGCCTTTAACAATATTCAGAAACAGGACACTCAAAGATGCCAAGTTTCTCAACTGGCTGAGAGCGAGAAACTCCGATTTATAGTGAAACACCCGAAGGGGATGGAGGCACATTTCTCCCCCTTTTGAGCTTTTTCATTTTTGTAATAGAAATTGCGCAATTTGGCGCACATATAATTTTACTTGCATAATTCTTATCTTTTCTTTATGGAAGATTGTCCTACGAGACAGGATATTTAGCATGTTTGCCCAAATTTTGGTCAAGGGTGAATGAGTGTAGAATGTTTGTCTGATATATTATGACCGAGTAATATCGTAGAATTTTCAGAGACCTCTTTGGATCATTAGTTTGAAAAGGAAAATAACTGTAAGATACAGCCGTGTAAGAATCCTCTAGCCAATAAATAGTTTGATAGATAAATGAACAAATAAATAAATGATAAAATACATAAATAGATAGATGAATAAATAAATAAACAATAAATAAATAAGGACAACGTCTACCTTACTCAATATTAGTTAAGAGTAAGCGGGCTTGATCTGCCTGCCGTGTTGTTGTTGGGTTTTTTTTCAAGGAGGCGTGAGAAAGCAATTGTTGGCCGGGTAAGCGTGAGATGGTTTTCGGGGAGTGAAACTCACTCCTACTGCGTGAGACTTGGTAGGCTACTTGACGCCTCTTTCTTCTCAGTAGTTGCTATTGCAGTCAATGCTTTTCAAGCCTCGCGGTCACAGTGAGCCATGACATTACCTAAGTAGTAGTTTCACATAAAGTGTGCACGTCTGCCCCCTCACACAGTGCAGGGGTCAAGAAGTTCAGACCGGATGGCCAAAACATTAATCTTCGCCAGACTGGTCAGTACTATAATGTCATGTAACCATAAAGCACATTACGCTGAACTGTGTGGTGCACACGTTGTTCTTTGTGCGCAAACCAGATGTATGTCTTAAAGGGACCTTTACACCTTTACTTGAAATATATTTTATAATCAAACATTATACTGTTCTGCCGCTACTATCATAGCTACAGAGTACATGTATTACTCAAACATTGAAAAATTGAGTTCTTATCGAGGTCGATGAAGGCAATTAATAATTGTCAATCAGTTACATTAAAAACCAATCGAATGAAAAGTCATTGTTTTGACTACCGTAGATGTGCAGTACCAGTTACTAAAACGGATAAGGGATAGAAATTCGTATTTCTAGTTTAGAGACCGCGGCACCCCACCCAACAATCATGTCATAGGTTATGTGGCTATGTCAAAGGGATGCACAGGGTTACACGATGAACATTATGAGGGCGTTGTATAATGGAATCGCAAATATACCGTAGTCATTGATATTTCCATGGTGTGCATAATACTAAACATGACATACGAAAGTGTGTGTGTGTGTGTGTGTGTGTGTGTGTGTGTGTGTGTGTGTGTGTGTGTGTGGTCTGCTGAAATGGTCATGTCAAAGGAGACCGAGCCTGAAATATTCATTCAAGGCAATGGTTGCATTATGATAGCGCCAAAAGCGCACATCACGAGATTTAACACTTTTCAGTAATAAGTTGACTGCATGTTATCATAATCCAAGCCACGAACACTTCATGTGTCATTCTACAATTCATTGTTATTCGTAGAATTCAATTATGGCCCTTCCGAATAGTCCTGGTATTCAAATTGTTCGTTGCTGGTGTTGAATCCCCAGGAAGTCATTGCAATTTAAGTATGTTTATATTATCATATATATAATTTATGTATTTTTTATATAATAATGTATCATTACAGGAAACGCATATCCTATTCTTACACTCAATATTGTTGCACTTCGTTATTTCGAAGGTTTGTTTTAATATTCCGAAGGTTTCTGAATCCGAAAACGGAGAAAGAAAGAAAGAAAGAAAGAAAAATGTTCACAATTCCGAAAGTTCGTTAGTAGGCAATTCTCTCTCCCTCCACGTTACCCCCCCCCCCTCTCTCTCTCTCTACCTCTTTTATTTTCGGATCGATGAACGAATCTCACATAATGATTATTCAATTCTGAACTAAACTACTGAAACTCGGAAAACCGAACCTTCAAAATAACGCCAAAAAGTGCTCGGATTAAAGAACCTGATTTCATTTTCAGATCAACAAACATCTACTTATATACGGAAAGTGTGATGATCGATAAGCTGATCTGATTAACGAACCTTCGGAATTTGCTTTGTCTCTTTAGTGGGTCCCCCCATTTTCCGAATTTTGCGTATTGTTGAATTTTCTGATCACTTGAGTTTTTATGACGATGTATAATTATTGTCAGGTTCTACAATTACTGTACACTCTTTTCATCTCACAAAGTTATACTCACCTTATTTCCTATTACTAAAAAAGTAATGTCTATACGTTTTTGTCGAAAAATGAAATAAAAAATTGAACTTAATTGAATTGAATTGAATAACAAATATCACCCATTATGATAGCAATACACTAATGATCATTACGTTGAATTAACTCAAATAGCGAGGCTATTATCATCACCAAGGAGGTTCAAGAAAGGAGTCACAACAGTTTTATTCCCTTTGAACCCAATTTCATTCCCCCATCACCACCACCACCACCAAAAAGAAAAGAAAACAAAAACAATGAAAATATACCCGACATCAATGCTTGTGTCTATGAATCTTCAAATTGCTCAAACAGATGGCGACATCAAAATGATGCGGATCACTGAAGGCACAATTTTAATGCGCCTTCAAAAGTCTTTTGTGCACAGCCGAGGGCTGTTTGGATGATTATAGTCGGCTGGAACTCCAGTTCTCGAACTTAATTCCTTGTTACTACCAATTATCCTGCCCGTAAATGTGTGTGCTTACATCCACTCTATTCAATAAAGTGGAAGACATAATTATATCTTGGTCCTGTCTTATAATACGCCAGTGCTTGGTGAGCAGGATATACTCAGACTTATGCATTTTCTCACATTTGTGAAAAGACCGAAATCGACAGTTTTTTCAGTATTCTGTCTCTGAGCACCATCACTATTAACGCAACAGAAACACATCAATGCATGCATACACACATCATACAAACACTTCCATTGTTGCGTAATGGTTCACAATATACAGTACAATCATTTACCAATTCTCAACCTATTTCCTTCAACAACTAAAAAACATTGGTCATATGATGAACCGCATCAACTAACACGTTGGCAACGGCAAGCTAAACCGAAATGGCAGTTAAATTCAAATATCGCGAAATGGAAGTGTTTTAAAGGGAAACGGACCAGTGATTCAAGGGGCGAATGCTGTAGTTACAAGGACCCACTTCACAAATTCGTGAGGCATGTTGAAAGTGTTCGAAATAATGTAAATCTATAAAGACAATTCATTTCCTTGAACGACTATGATTTCAGTTGCACTTAATAATCCGAAGATCTAGCTTTTTAGCTCTATGTCTATGAATTTAGTCACTTTTGTAACAATTCACATGCACTGTTTTATGAAAAATATCTATCATTTTTCTCAAAATGATGATAAGTCGTCAGAGAACGCCTGGGATTTCAATTGCAATTGAATGAGTAATTCTGAATAAAAGCCCCATAGATTCAACAACTCTCATTACGTTTCATTATTACTTATCTGGAAATATATGTATTTTCAAAAATAATTCGTTACCATAGCAACAGAAGACATTAACAAATAACTACGACTGTTTATGCACTTGAACGATTGATTCAATCTTAACAAATATAGTTACTTTTCCTACACTTCCGTTTGATATTATCGAAAATAAATGTTTTTTAAGCGTTACCATGGCAACGGGAGAAGACATCTAAAGGGCTCAATATTCAAATATGCAACAGAGTATATCGATTGTGTGGCGAATGTGGTGCTTTTAAACAAACATGAACAATAGGACTAATATACTATCCGAGCTATGCCGGTGGAGTATTGAGAAATCGGCAGCAATACACAGTGAATCAACATGATCAAAGAAAACATAAAAGATTTAGCGTCCTGCCGCGATCGACTCCTGGAACCCTTTATGTTCGTAATCCTTTCCAGATCAGCGACATCATATTTTCATCTCCAATACTTAATAACAATTTTACCGATGTTAAGATTGTTCTTCACTGCCATGTAGGTTATGAACGAGCATATGTACTTGGCTCTTGAATCTATTGGTATGCTATAAACGGAATTTTAGGCCTATACCCAAGACCGCCACGGTAAAATGTAATACTTTCGCCCTTGACAACAACAAAAATAGCGTTATGTTTCAAGAGTCATAACGCTCCAAGAGTTATTATGAGATGTATTTTGTTAGTGGTTTGTTACGTAATTCAATTCTTACCGCAAAGACTTGTGCTCCTTAATACCTTGGATGTACTCTTACAATAGATTCTGATCCTAACCATAAATTCCATTTACAATAAAATATTCGGCTATCTTGCCAATGCATCGCCCTTGTCTTTGAAACATGCTTCTCATAATTGATATGACAATACTCAAGTGAAACTTGCCAAGTATATCGATGTAGGCCCTACACTGCGTGATTATGTAATTCTGATCTTAATCTGCGGTGTTAAGAGCCTAGGTTTCTTGACTTTCAAATTGGAGTCTTTTGGAAAACTCATGCCTTTTCTTTCCAGTTATAGCTATACCGTGATTATACGCAGCAGCCGCAGCAGCTGCATATCATTTTACATTTGGCCTTATACTGCACTGATTATACTATCTTAACTGAAAAAAAAAGTAGATATAGCATTTAACTTTTAATTTCGGTATGAAAAAAAAAACAACTATTGATAAACAATTCAAAATAAATGAAACGCAGTGAAATGATATCATTAATCGTTACACAAAAGAAGAAAAATAAAACCGATTTTGAATGCGTTGCAAATAAGAATCATCGTGTTACAGTTTGGTCCTCGAACGCCTGACGCTGATGGAAAACAATCACCTTCAAAAATAAAATTAATTTAATAGAATAACGGACAAACCAGGATATCAAGCCCATGCTCGCCAGTTCCTCCAGCTCCACCGGCCGTTGCGTTCAGCTGCGGTGACAACCGTGGAACCGGAGCAGGTGCGGCGCTCCTCATGTTCCAGATAGAAGTCCCGAGAAAAGGGAAAGAGTATAGAGCAATATACCAAATACAGACGAGGAGAGGCACATTGAACAGAAGCAAGAATTTTGTAGATGCCATGTTGTCGATCGCGAAGTTGGTACCTTTCTCTTGATATCGTCAGTACAGATCCGGTGGTACGGTTACCAGAGGGCGATGGAATAGTCACTCGATTGATGTGATATGTTGCAGAGGAATGCCGCGAATATAATGCGGATAGGCGTTGATGGTCTGCTACTGGTTGACTGCAAAATAATACAAGGACTGTCCGCCACCAGCCTCTTGAGTCACCGAACCTCCTCAATCGGGTCGAACCCAAACACGCGGCTGGTACTGCCTTACCGAAGACCGTCGATCGGACAAATGGGGACGGAACGAAGCGAGCAGATGACACAACTTGACAAATCAAACTAAGAACACAACAACCAACCAGAACATAGTTTAAAGGCATAATTTACCTTTTCAAGATGAAACGAAAACCCAGCATTAGTGCTTTTAAAATAATTCTGAAATGTGAGTCGGGGATAGAAACAACCCCTGTAAAAATTTTAATCCATATAATCGATGTTAAGTAATGTTAAATACACAAAATGTGAACAATAGAATGATAAAAATGTTTCCAGACTAAACCGTCCACAGATATATTTTATTGAGAAAAATACTGATATTTCCTTATATTTTAGGCTTTATTGAGAAAATTTTATATGGTAGGATGTTTTGTGATTCAACAGACCTACACATATGCATCAAATGTGATATCTTGAAAATATGTTTAAATCACTGCTCCCGAAGGTAAACAGGACCTTTAACATGTTAGCCATTCACAGGCCAAGCAATGAAAGCTGAAAATTGATAGACGGAAGCCAGCCTTTATACCTACTCTAAACGTTCTGATAAACACCCGCGCAGACAATTCACGATATTCCAATGTCAGGGGCGGATCCAGGAATTCGGTAAAGAGGGCGCCTTTACAAAATTACATAACGCACCCCTCCCCCATTTTTATTCTTTTTGTTTCAACAAAAAAATAAGGGGGGGGGGTGGGGCGCCCGGTGCGCTCCCCCCCCCCCCCCCCTGGATCCGCCACTGAATGTTAAGGTGATAGCAGGATGTGGCCAATAGTTTGTCGAACTTCGACATCTTTCAATGCTATACAATTTCCGGCAGTCTATTCGACTTTATATGAATCAGATTTAAAGACGTACATACAAATAGGCATATGTCGTTTCAAGGTCTGGGTCATTATGTTTTCATCACAAAAAAAAAAGGATGTGTATTGTGTGTGAATTAGGTCAATGTATGGCCTATACATGGCTAGATAACTCTGGCAGTAGTATGAGGCATATTTGTAAAAATATAAGCGGCATATCTGTAAAAATATAAGCTTATGTCCGTGATACAGCTACCCTGACTCTCTGTGAGAAGTAACTCATTATTTTAAATATTTTCAACTCCATAATAATTCCATGCGGAAGATACTATCTTTTATTCAATCCACTCCATTTAAAGAAAACATTTATATGCTAGCCAATGGAAATCCGGCGGAGGGATAAAATCATTTCCTCACACTCTCTCAGCCGATTTAATTTGGACCAATAAAATGTTTCTTAAATATGTTGGTAAAATTTCAAAATTCAACACTCAACGTATTCTTATAGTAATTCTGATGATTAAGATCATTTTATTCAATCTATTTCAGTGAGCTTGGACACTGACGCATCACTTTAAATGCATAACATGAGGTAGATGATGTGAACGCAAGAATAAAAAAGTAAATATTGTTTAATCCTTCCGTATATGTCACAGGTATCTGCACATACAGTTCACCACAGTTCACTAAAATGCTACAGTGATATTATGTCACGTTTACCACGCTGTTTCGTCGTTGTGTCATGTTAAACACACACACATATTATACACCTAGACCTACACACTTTTTTAAGGAAAATGTTTCATATTCAAGCACATGCGTTTATGACTTTATAAAGGACATGCCACACAGCCATAAACGGCATTGCAGCTCAATGTGCATGTAGGCCTATGACTGGGGGCCGAGGAACGTTCTTTAAGTGTGTTTGTGGGGGGGGGGGGGGGGGGCTTCGGACCAGAGGGTGCATGGTCAAGGTCAGTAGTAACCCCCCCCCCCCCTCCATCCAACCCTAATTAGATGAGAGGAAACTAAGGGCGGAAAGTTTGGAAATTGAAACTAGTGTATGAGATGTAATAGATGTTGTGACTTCTTCTTCGTGTATTTTTTTTGTTGCTTTTTCTGTTGTTTGTTACGAGCTAACAGTATGGGGGTTGCAGCCCCCTAGTTCCGCGGCCCCTAATAAATACAACATTTTGTTGATGCATATACATGCTCACAAACACACATACGCACACACACCACACACACGAATTCTAGCGCTTGATCATGCATTGCTATTCCTTTAAAAATCTAATCTTTAGACAATACACTAAATATTTGCAACGATCGGTTTACTGTACAATGAACTGCAGTCTCATAAGCGTACATTGCTGAAGCTCACTCTACACCACCGACCTACTAAGCTCCAGAAACCTCTGCTAAGAATTTCCTGATGACGCAATGGCACGGGCGGAAAGTATTGAAGGGCTTTTGGTTTACCTCCTCCAGCCGGCTTTGCAGAAGGGAGAGGGTGAGAAATTACCCAGAGTCATGCAGTTACGAGGTAAGTGAAATAGAACTTGTAATAAATATGAAAATGTCGTAGATTCTTTTCATTTTCTATTCATATCGTTCCACTCGTATGACACCATAGATCTGTTGGGTTTTTTCTCATCCAGCGATGACGACGATTTGATCTATAAACTCTTCACGTTTGAAAGAACGTTTTTTTTTTTAATATATTTTCCAAATGAAACTCCGCGGACGTGTTTTATGATTTTTTTTAATATCTATGTTACGTTTTCACTGATTTCCAAATATAGTTACAAAATAAGATTGTATTGCTTACTTGTTTATCTATATAAAAACCGAAGTTGATTTCATTATAATATTGTATCCATGCTTTGTTGAAACTTATTATGTGATTCAAAGTTCCTTAAAATGTTATGTACTCATGTAAGCGTTATGTATTATTGCTTTGTATTACTTTATATGGACATGAAATAATTTGATTTGAATTGAATTGAATCGAATAAAAACAAATCATCATAAGGCAAAATATCATAATAAGATAAGATTGAATGATTATACACAGAGCAGAGACTAACGTCTAGTCTATCTCGTTATCATGGTGCTTTACAAGCGCGCAACGCATAAAAGTTCATGAACAGCATGGAAAGAATATCAATAAGACAAGGCCCGATCTTTACATTTCTTTTTTTCTTCGGGCCATCAACCCATGGGCCACAAAAATCGTGAAATGTCTCTTCTTTTGTAGCCCTATACAATGATATGGATAGCCCTAAAAGATAACAAAAATAGTAATTTAATAAAGCATTAAAATGATACAATAAACCATGATAACTATTTGAAAATTATCAGATATGCAAAAAATTGTTTCAAAGGCCACTATCTGTGACAGAGAATTATATTAACAAGCAGACATAAAAACATGAATAATTTAATAAAACAAAGAATATAAACGATGATTATTATCATATGAAAATGGCGGGAAGGATAAATATCAAATATACTTCACGTCCCCCGTATCATGACCAAGTTCACTACACTAACTTATCCTCCTGAATCTTGAATTGAGGCATAAAAATGGTAGACTAGCGGCAATGTGGCAACCATGGCATGCTCTTGCAACTCTGGGTGCGAGAGTTCTGGGTTTGGAAAGCACATTAGATAACAGAAAAAAATGATGTGTAATACACTCGCAAATATGTATAGTGGCCCATGCACTGACAACTTAAACTGGTTGCTGGACTAGCATAAAAGCTTATCCGTCCTGCTGGACTAACATGCTGGATTAGCTTTAAAACTAAAAGCTTGTCCGTCCTGCTGGACTAACATGCTGGACTAGCTTTAAAACTAGTCCGTCGAGACGGACTAGTTTGCTGGACTAGCTTTTTGAATTTGCTTGCGGTACATTGTACAGTACTAGTTTCATGTTTGTCTCGTGAAAACTAGTTTTATGCTAGTCCAGCAGGACAGACTAGCTTTATATTTTCGTATTTCTCCTGTAAAACTAGTCCGTCGTGCTGGACTTATGGGCTAGCATTTTTGCTAGTCCAGCAGACAGACAGACAGACTAGTTTAAAGTTTTCAGTGCAACCTCTATTTCTTGTGGCTCCGGGCCACCGCGCCACCGCTAATGTCAGACCCTGTATAGGACCCTGAGACGTCACTATCTTCATCTACAGAGACTCCAACTCTCACGTTTTCGACGGGAGATCCCCCGCCGAAAACCCATTTTTGCAAAATCTCCCGTTCTCCCGTTTGAGATTTAATTTCTCCCGCCCTGGCTCTTTGTCTCCCGTTGGAAAGGGTTTCTTACATATTTCTATCGTATGTTGAAAAAATGAGCCTAAGATAGCACCAGAGAGCATCTAGAACCCTGGGAATTTCGCGCTTCGCACACATCAACTTTGAGTCTCCCGTTTGGTAGGGGTTTCAGGCGGGAGAATCTCCAGATCAGAAGGTACTTGGGTTGGAGTCTCTGCATCTAATGTTGCCTTTGTCATCCAATTTGTGGCTTAGTGTAATTTAAGTTGACGGTTATATTTTGTCTTTTCCCTCTGCACTGTTTTTCCGAACATGAATATCCAATACACGATCAATTATTAAAAAGGTATACAACGGTATAAAACTGCGTATGACTCAAGACTAATATCTTGTGTGTGTGTGTGTGTGTGTGTGTGTGTGTGTGTGTGTGTGTGTGTGTTTGTGTGTGATAGAATCATGTAAAATCATGCGTGTCATAATCTTTAACGAAAAAGAATGCGTTAAGTTTACAATACATGAGACTATAGGTACAAGTAGGCCCTATACCCGTCTGCTCTTAATGGAGGTCTCATTAAACACTATTATGGGGATAGGCCTCATGATATCCACAAACTGACATACTGCACAACAAACACATGAAGAAAAATTCGAAAACAGCCGTTTGATAAATGAAAATAGAGAAATACATAATGTAATGACTATTATGATACGATCACGGATCATGAACGCGAATCTGAAATGTTATAGTTGGCGTGCTAAACTCGTGTTGTAAAGCGTTAGAATAATGTAGGCCTACTTACATTCCTGTGTTTCAATGTATTGCACAATAGCACTCACATCATTATCCCAGCAATTTTATATATAAAAGGACACCGAGCTAGGACGCCGGGATCTTATCACACACACACAAAAAAAAGAAACTGCGACAAAATGAACAGCTGTTGTGGTCTTTAGTCTCGTCTGTGTCAGCATGCGTCAAGGAAACCAAGGCAGTGTGTGATACCTTCTTGGTCAAACACTCATAGCTGTTAGCAGAAAGGCAATGTATTTTCTTTCTTCTGTTAGCCCGAGAGTTCTTTTTTTTTTCTGTTACGTTACCAAATACTCGGTTTTGAAAATCGATAGCTTCAGCACACGTATTGTTTATAAATTACCTTTTATATGCAGGAAGGAAGCGGATTTGAGCAGGAAAGTGCTTTAACAATAGACTGCCCTGCACAAAGACTGTGTAAACCTATCGATTTTTTGTTTTTGTTTTAATTGGCGACAGCGTTTAAAAGGCGACATGTTACAGCGTAGACAGGTCCTCAGATATTGGGGGTATGATTTGCGGTCCAAAGACAGTGAAAGAGGCGACCAAAATATTTGTTTAAATAACAACACACACACATACACACGCACACACACACACACACACACACACACACACACATACACACACACACACACACTGTACATACATACATACATACATACATACACACACACGCAAACACAAGTCATGTCTTCTTTATGTAGGACAAGTTTAGTAACAGTCCAGTTTATAGGGCTCAAGAACATAGTGTAATATCTGATATTTATGAGGGGAACTCAAGTTAGGGAGCGAAAAGACTGAACGGGAAGAGGGTTTTGGGAGGGGAGTATCTCCCTCACACACTAGGGAGGTTTCGCATATTTAGCACTGAAATACAAGGATCTGGTGCACCCTTTTGGAGAAAAGGTGGAAAATTTTCAATTGAAAAATAGGAAGAAATAATCATTGAAAGACTTTGAGAATGCGTCAGTTATCTTTCACACGGGTGTGTCTTCGTTGCATACTAATTAAGTCTATGGGAACTGGAAAAAAAAAGGTGTGTGTGGAGCTTTTGTTTGTTTTGTTTTGTTTTGTTTTTTTTAGAATATCAATATGACCAATAGGACTCCGTTTTGAAAATCGACAGCTACAGCAAATGCATGAATTACATGCAAGAAGGAAGCGGATTTGAGCAGAAAATGTTTTCACAAGTAATAGAATGTCATGCACAAAGACTGAGCATAATAGACCAATCGATTTTTGTTGTAATTGCGACAGCGATTGTAGGCGACATTACGGCTAGACAGGTCCTCAAATATTATTAGGGGTAAATTTGCGTCCCAAAGAGGCGATGGCAATAATTGTTCAAATAAACGCACACACACACAAACAAACATACACACACGTTTTTTTTTTTTGTTTTTTTTTTTTTTTGCGGGGGGGGGGGGAATGATCCGGTGCACACCTTTAGGGAATATTGTTTATGGGAACATTCTTTTTTTTAATCGAAATGTCGGAAAATTAATATTCAAGGACATAGCTCAGTGGTATAATGCCCGTGTGTCTCTTCATAATCATGGAAAGGGGGGGGGGGGGTGGAGATTTTGTACTTTTAAAACTGACATTTAGCGCTTTGGTAGGCACTTTGTTTTGGGGGGGGGATTTTTGGAGTATTATCAATCAAAAAGTAAGAAGAATTAACATTCAAGGCAGCGTGAACAGCTAAAGTGGTATTTGCCACATTGATTTCAGCGTCTGCGGCATAACTCGGTCTACGGAAATGGAAAGATGGGAGAGAGTACGGGAGGGGGTACCATCCTCCCGTACGAGGGAGCTTTTGCATTCTTAGAACTGAAACTCAACGATTTGGTACACATTTTTAGGGGAGTATTTCGAAAATCAAAAAGAAAACAAAATTAATTTTCAAGGACATTATGATTGGCTAAATTGTGGTATCTTCAATCACCTCTTTTCCGCGTGTGTGTTCTCAAATTTTCAAATTCAAATTCAAACTTGATTTTCACTTTTCATTGTGTACTATTATAAGTTTATGCAGCTGGAACAAAGGGGACTGTGTGTAGCTTTTGCATTTTTAAACCATATAAGGATATTGTGCTCACTTTTAGGGAAATAAATGGAAAATGCTTAATTCCCAAGTAAGAAAAACTGAATATTTAGGGAGCGTGTATGGCTACATTTTTCGCGCATGCGTCTATTCACTATAATAACATATTATATCTTAGGCCTAGTCAAGTCTTTTGAGATGGTAAGAAGGGGTGGGAGGGGTTATCCCCTCCTACGACGGTGTTTTTGTATAAGAACTGACATATTTTTATCGATCTGCTGGAAGAAGAAGGAGAGTGATGATCATAATCAGGATAAAAAGAATGCAACTAATAAAAAATAAAAAATATTTTCCGGGAGGAAGGTGATTCTACACGACATCCCCTACCTTGTGAGCTGGGGATGCATTTTGCACTTTTACAGCTGAAATTCAGCCATCTTGTGCACACTAATAGGGGAAATATTTTGGAGGAAATTAATATTCAAGGACATTGCGAATGGCTAAATTCCGCGTGTGAGCCTTCATAATGTGTACTAAGTTTATGGAGATGGACCAAAGTTGAGGATGTGTATAGCCTTTGCAGTTTTAGAACTGAAATACCGCAATCCGGGGGGCATTTCATGAAGCGTTTTGTTCGGATATTTTTCTGACAAATTGTTACAAGCTACTGAAATCTTTGCATCTGATTGGCTGAGAGCAAATATGTCTGACAACTTTGCCGGACAAAATGCTCCATGAAATGCCCTCCTGGTGCACACTTTTAGATGAATAATGTAAAACGTTCAACCCCAAGTATAAGAAAAATGAATACTCAAAGAGTTCTAATGGCTAAATTGTGGCATCTTTAACCATAATTTTTTTTTTCCGCCATGTGCTTCCTTCAAGACTGGCGTTATAAGTCTTATGACATGGACACAAAGGGGGTGGGAGTGGAAGGGGGTATTCCCCTCCCACACGGCGGAGGTTTTGAATATCTAGAACTAAAAGTCAACCCTCTGCATGAGCATACTTTTGGGGAGATATTTGGAATTTTCTAAAATAAAAACTAACCAATGAATCCATTCAGACAAGAATGATTAGATGAAAGACTGTTAACATCGTGATTATTTCTCATGTGTGTCTTTTCACTGCGTACCACCAGTAATCATTTATGGCGGTGGAACTAGCGGGAAAAGGGTGTAGGATGGAGTTCCCTCTCTTTCACGAGGGAGTTTTTAAATTTTCAGAATTGAAATCTTATGATCTGGGCCACTCTTTTGGTGGAATTTTCAGAAAGTTTTCAATCAAAAAGTAAGGAAAATAAAATTGAGTGAATGGCGCAGACCGACGGTTTAATATTAATATTGCGCCATGTTGTATAAAGCGCAAGAGCTGACCCGCTCTTTCAATAACAAAGGCGCTCGCTTAATGTGTGCTATTTTCAAGATTATAAGACAAGTGAAAATACAGCTAGTAAGGATAACAGTATACAATAAAATGTATGCATTTATGACTCCATCCCTTTAGAGGCAGAAGAAAATTTCTTTTAGGATCAGAAATGTGGAAATTATATAAGAGGTATAATAACAATGATAATAATGACAAGAATTAAAAAAAAATAATGATAATAATGATAAAATAATAATAATGATGATAAAATGATGATAATAATAATAACGATAAAAATAATAATAATAATGATAACAATGAGAAGAAGAAGAAGAAGAAGAAGAAGAAGAAGAAGAAGAAGTAGAAGGAGAGTGATTATTATACTACACGTTTACCATAATACCTCTAATAAAGAAATATTTTTCCCGGAGCCCCCCCCCCCCCCCACACACACACACGCGCCTTGTGAGCTGGGGGATGCATACCCCGACCCCCCACCTCCGCTGTCTACGCCCCTGTTTGTATCATTACGAATAATTAATTGATGTGTAGTAAACAGTGACGATGGTCGACATCGACCTTACCAAGGCCAGCCTCTTCAGTGATAACACTTAACTCTTCAAGAGGGGACCAAAATGTCCCCATTTACACCCATTCGTTGGTCAGGAGGGACACAACAGGTGGAACCTTTTGTCTTAGGATACACGTGGGGCAGTATTCTAATGTAATTCCACCTTGTTGTCTAACAGACTGGTGTTAAGGAGTATAAAGAAGGCATAAATGCACGCTAACACTCATGTGCACCTTGTAAAGACCTCTTGGTGTTCAAAATGTGTGATTATAGATGACCGCAAATGAATGCTATCGCTGCTGTTTGGGTGCAAATTTTGATGGGTCACCGTGAAATAAAAAACAACAACAACAAAACAAACCTTAAAAACATATACCTTGTATACGATACCCCTTAACTGTCATGACAGAGGGGGAATGTGACTCTGTCTCTTTGTTTGCTTGTTTGTGTTGGTTTTTGTGTGTTATTGTGTTATATATATATATATATATATATACATATATATATATATATATATATATATATATATAATATATACAAACTCAACAACCGTATCTCAACAACCGTACCTCAACCATACCTTATCACGCTTTCGTGAAGACCCTCGCTAAATTTACAACAAACCTTGCAACTTTGCAGAAGGAAGAATTGTTGGCTTTGTGGTAGAAGGCCAGCTAACCACAGGCTTTGTTACAGAGAAAAAAGAACGAAATTGAATAGTATAAAAAAAGGAAACAAACATTTGCTTACCCATGTTGACAATGGCCTTACAGCTGCTTTACTCCATGCAATAGCGATTTCGTTGTAGTATGTGAGCACAGCGAGCAAAACGACGAAAAGGAAGAACAAAACAGCAGATGCGTAGGCCAGTTTGATCATTTTCTGTTTTTCGATCAGCACTAAAAAGAAAAAAAAAGTTAAAACAATTCAAAAAAAGTTGAGACTCTCCAAACTGTAGGATACACGCGCCTGCCTGGGTATAATTCACTCTAACGGATTGCTAACTGCACGCTAAACAATGATGCTGCAAAGGCTCAATGAGTTCATCCTGCGTTTATGCTTCCACCGTGAGCATGAACCCTATACTCTCTGGTACTATGAGCAACCGCGAAACTGACGGATGTGCACACTTATGACTTCTTACAGAAACCTAGGAAGGGACCAATTTGCAAGTCTAAGATAGTCATCAGAATACCCATGAAAAAAGGACGCGGTCCGTACGCAGCACGCACAGATGTAGGAAAGAAACTTCGCAAACGCGGGTGTGCGCACCCACGTAATCACAGACATGCCGACACAAAGTTTTGTTTTTTTACATGTTTTAACACGAAACTAATAATTTTATGAGAATGTGAAAATTGTGCGTATAGAGATAGTCACTCGATTGATACCGTAGTAGCCTTATAGGTGCACTTAGAATAAATTGCTAATACCAAATATCCCTTTGTATCAGTAATGACTAATGTAGCACCAGCGAGTATCAGTAATGACTAAGGTAGCACCAGCGAGTATCATTCTATAAACCTGGACCTCAGAGAGCTTCGTTCTCGTAACGTGCGCTATACGTTCCCATTGTCCTCATGACTGTTCTCACGAAAAGAGTCTCCCGTTTCCTAGGGGATTCAGTATCAAAATTCACCCATCAACCCTTGCTGTACCAAAGAGTCTTATGTGTACAAATTTCACACACAAATCTATGGACAGTAAATGGATGTGGCATGCAAAGGGTTAAGATATACTTGGGGTCGGACTTGTTGGAGTTTCTGACTTCGTCTCTGCACGATTCCATGTATTGTTTGCCATTTGGAGCAATGATTAAAAAATATTATAGGTTTTCCCGCCCAATTTCATCAGATTTGCATTCGAATTGATGACAAGGCGTTCAAATTCAAGGGATTTTTGTCACTGCTCTACTCTCACGGTTCATTTTCATTCTTTGCGTATTCAATTTCATTTCATGTCATACCTTTTAGATTTTATTTCATTCAATTTAGCGGCTCAAATTTGGCATTCAATTTCGCGCCAGCTGGATAGACGTTGAAATTCGCACCAAATACCAGTTTCAATTTCATTTATAGGCACACATCTTCGATCTTTGAACGTTCAAATTCAATTAGAATAACCAAGTCTATGCAGTTCTAACGTTGATGGCCATCAACTTTCAGTGTTATCATTTCAATTTCAACATTTCTTTTTCACATTTTTCTTTTATTCGACTAGTTTCACTTTATTTCCTCATCAAAATGGATATCACATTATTTTACAGAATGGTTAAAATCCGACTTTTGTATTTTGCATTGTATAAGGAGAGATCACACGAGAACATCGATATCTCAAGTGTGATTATAGTCGTATTACAGGTTTCGTTTTTAGTCACGTTTGAGATTTGAAATGCGTGTGAGATACATTGCATTGGGATATTCTTTCTGTTACATATTCGTAATTTCGAAGTTCAGTCTCTTCAGCCGTCGATTTGTTGACGCGCCAGGCACCTTGGCATGTCCGTCTGAGAGTGGTTGTGTACGGAGAATATACAAACAACATAAGCAGCAACCAAAAACACTTCCCAGATGCTGTAAATGTTTTCCTAATCGTTAATTTGAATTCCTTAATGTACATCGCAGCTGTGCCGGTGCGAATTTGAATGCGTGTCACGTACAGTTTTAATTTGAACGCGCTGTTTACACGTTTATGTGACAAAATCAGGAATTCGAATGCTGATGAAATTAAATTGAATGAACTACTTAGCTTTTTGAATGTTGATCTCGGTGATCATTCAAATTCGCTCGAAAATGAATGCTCGCATCATTAAATCGAATGCAAATCTGATGAAATTGGGCCGGAAAACCTATAGTTATCGCATTTGATGCATGTGTGTCGGTCAGTGTATCACAATAAATTCCGTAAAGACTAAATTAAGGAGATGATATCACTATTTTTCAATAAACCATAACACGAGACGGTTTGTTCCCGGTAATTTTATTATAACGTTTGTTCACATTTCGTATATTTAACAATACTTAACAATGATGATACCGATTAATATTTTTACATTGCTTGTTTCTATCCCAAAGTCACATTTTAGATCTATTTTGAAGCACCAAAGCTGGGTTTTTGTTTCATCTGTAAATGGGAAATGATGCCTTTTAGCTTTACCTATCACGTGTCCATACGCTCGATTTTACTACGAGTTTCTTTTTAAATGTGCATGTTGATATCTAATGGTAAACGCACACACATAAAGCATCCTACTTTGTCCAATGGGGACAGGAAAACAAAAGCTAATTAGTTCGTTTCCGCTCCCGTGGAGCAGCACGAACACTAGGTCTATAATAAAATATAAAAGAAGAAGAAGAACTCCTTCCATCGCTCCACCCGTTTAAAGTCAAAGATCATAAAAAAAAAGAAAAATGCGAGTATTGCCCACTTTGGCGATATTTCCTTTACAATTTTCTAATTTATATACAACAATGTATATATGTGTATAATGATGTTTGTAGTCCGCGTGTTGGTACTAGTACAGAAAAGATGACGAAGTAAGGCCAACGGTGCTATTTATTCAAACCAATTTGTTCCTGAAGGAGACGTGATGTGTATAGGTCGAAAATTTGGTTTGAATAAATACCACCGTTGGAATAAAATGCATATACTATAAAATGCATACTACCCTACTTCGCCATCTTACATAATATATATATATATATATATATATATATATACATTATTATTGACATTAAACATATATGTTAACATTAAACATATGTATTAACATTAAAATACCGATTTAAAGCTGAGCATCATTTCGAATTCATATCTGTCAGAAACCAGAAAATTATTTTCCCCATAGAGATTTATACAAATGCTTTCAGAATTACATGTCATTTTAAACCTTGAAGAGTTGTGTTTGTATTTTGGTAATAAAGGTCTAAAGGTTGAAAATGTTTATTTTTATCAATTAGGAAAATTAGTGTTAATTTCATGAAGAGTGAGTTGCCAAAGTTATTTGATTATTGTATTTTATAGAAACGCCAGTGTTCAAAGTGGGTGCTATTCGTTATTCCGAAGGTTCGATATTCCGAAGGTTCGTTAATCCGAAACACGCAAATTCCCTATACCTAGAGGTTCGTTAATCCGAAAATGAAAAAGGGTTCGTTAATCCGAACATTTGTGGCGTTATTCCGAAGGTTCGTTATTCCGAAGATTTATTCATCCGAAAATGAAATTCGTAAAAACGAACCTTCGGAATAAAGAATCTTCGGACTGAAGAGCCTTCGGAATAACGAACCTTCGGAATAACGAGCTGTAACCGTTCAAAGTACCCGACAAGACAATCTAACAAATTTCAACTCTTTATACTCTGCACTAATCTTGCCCAGAATACGTTTGTTTATACAGGACCAAGTTTTTGGAATCCATTTATTGATGATCTAATATATATATATATATATATATATATATTATTTATTCATTTCATTCATTTTTTTTTTCATTTCCCACAGAAACATAAAAATATTTTACAGAAATTGAATACATACATTTCATCATAATACATAATAAAGGATAAGTTTATGAAATATTGTAAGTATGCGGAAATGCTGGAAATGGGGAGGAATGCTAAAAAGCATTTCTCGGTGCATATGCACCGAGCCTTGTTGTATTTAAACGAAAAGTAAAGAATTGAAGTGTACTTTTTATTCTTTATCAACTCATTTGCATAGTATTTTCATAGCAATTGTTTTGTCTGTGCCGAGGATCAATGCCTCCTCTCCAGTAGACGTTCCTTCTATCTATAACAACCCCTTTCCAACGAGTTGCATCCTCCCTGCTTGAAAGGACACAGTGTCCCACAGTGTGAAACACAATGTGAAGCGCAGCGTGGATGCATTGTGAACACAGTGTGTAAGCTCTTCACACTGTTATATTCCAGCGTTTATAAACATTGTGAACCCATTGTGAACCGTCAGTTCACGGTGTGAATCATCAATTTATAATGTGAACCACAACGTTACTATAATTATGAGCACTATGTGAAAATTTATGCCACACTGTGAAATCTTCTACACAGTGTTAAATTCGAGCGTTTTCGAAGTCAAAATGTGAACACATTGTGAACACACTGTTGGACACCATGCTCTTTCCAGTATGGATGTTTTGTCCTGTCTACGACTTTGTTTCCCCCTACCGTTTTCGTGCATGTGTGTGTGTGTGTGTGTGATTCTGTGTGCTTCCATTACTTCAATTACTTCGTAAGTCAAATTATTTGAGTTACCGTCATCGCTACAGGCTTGTATTTTAATTTGGCCTCTTGTTTCAAATTATGCAATCATTCTTAATTGATAGTTCCATATCGAAAGCAATAGAATATCAATCAGGGGAATGAAAGTTGAGGTGTATGTTCATCCTGTGATAGCTACGGGAACAGTAAGACAAGTTTGAAGGTCAAGTGTAAATTTGTATAATATGTATTTCCCCAGGGGGAAAATTCCGTTATTTACATGGGATGGTATGACTACAGATACGGCATAAAAGCATGGGATTGGGAAATATTTCATTTAATTGATGATTACAATAGTCCAAGATATAACATTTGACGACAGTTATTCATTTACACGTTATTTCCATGACAATTTACTACCTACATAATCACAACGGAATTTCGTAAATAGACCATTTCAAGCGGAATGTTAGCACACACAACCATTGCAGTGGTTTTTCGACACACCTACAACTCATGGTTTAACCGGCAGTTGATTTGTTGAACGAGAATAGATTAATGAACGTATAATACAAGGAAGTTCATACTTCTCAGCAGGGTATCGGCATGTAAAATGGATATTGTAACTGTGGTGCTATATACATGCATACTCGTTATATCGTATTACTATTATGAAACAATATTGATACCTGATTTCCACCTGCCGTCTTAAGTGTGTTGGATAATTATGTAAATCATACTTACTGACGACACAGAAGTCTACTTTGACAAGTGGATTACAAGGTACAACGCGGGATACATTATCTCTTACTCTCCTTAATAATGACATCTTTGCATTGAATTATTTAGTTGCATCAGTGTGACCTTGAGTAATGCACTTATTGTTTAGTTAATTGCAAATGTTAGGCGAAAAGCACCTGCACTGAGACAAAATAATCGTTTCTTTGTAATGTATGCAGTTCATGGAATGATTGGAAATTACAATGATGAAAGCAAAAGATTGGGGTGGGGATATGGGATATGAGTTTTTGTTCAATATGCCTCCTGTTAAAATTAAATTCATTGAAAATCTAGATCAGCAGTTCTTATCAGCGATCTTATTCAGAGAGACTCCCCCCCCCCCCCTCAAAAAAAAAATGAAGAAAACTCATACCCCAAATCACCACGATGTTAATTAAAGCACAGTCAGCAACGTTACAGTGACACGGTTGATCACCTGGCGGGAATAAAAACGAAAGAAGGCATTGGTGGTGGTGGTGGCTGTGATAGGTATTATAATGATGACGGGATGATGACGATGATTCGGCGAGGATTGAGACAGAGATTGAAAAATAACGAGTTCCCGAACGAAAACAATATCTGGGCTACTTAGTATTATACTGAAGGAAAAAACAAAACAAAACGAAAATGAAATCAAGGAAGCATGTAAAACACGAACCGATTGACCTTATCATGGCACATTGTAGTCAATGTGCAGTACATTTTTCTATTGATGAAAGACTATTATGAGAATTGGAAGGATAACTTAATCAAAAAGAAATGTAGATTTAACAATAGAATCACGCTGTCTGAAAATATCGCGGTAAAAACTCGGACCTTTTTGACGTTTCGATGATTCAACAATCGTACTATTAGTGTTGAAAGCTATGACTGATTTTTTTTTCTCTCTCTCTCTTCCTCAGGGGGCTGTGAATAGAGCATCAAGATGGTTAAAGTCAAGTTTTTCGCATCATGAACAGCCCCCCGAAGAAAACTTTTAGAGCAAAGTAATATAATGTATAGTGGATATTTGTGATGAGGTTTTGGTTTTGTGTATGTATATATATATATATATATATATATATATATATGTAATGATATCTAGAGTAAAAACAGTCGTATAAACACCGCACGACTGTTTTTACTCTTGATATCTATTTTTTACACACCGACGCAGAACTTTCATATTTTGATATTATATATATATATATATATATATATATATATATACATACATATTGTACATACATACATATATATATAATGGACTGAGGATTAAAATTCTGTCCAGTGCGTCATTTTTGGAGGCGACGTTATAGCCTCTTGACCCAGGTGTATAAATGGGTAAAAGGGAATGCTTAGGTAATCATAAAGGTATAACTGACACAATAACAGGGTCATTTGGAGGAGCAGTGGCAACACACACTGAAGACGTTACTTTCGGTTGATGAAAGGTTGATGTGCAATCCCGGATGTGTCAATGAGTTTAATTTACAGTAATGTACACGGATTTTTGCATTGCAGCTACTAATGGAAGGCAGCTCAATGGTCCAAGGCTATTTAACCTCTATACATAATATAGTCCTTCTACGCTTGCCGCTCCAAGGGAGCGAAAACGAACGGATTTGTTCCTGGTCACTTATTAATAATGAATAGATTGGCTTGTGGACTTTTGAGATTCGTTGTTTGTCTTTGGGCATGCAGGAGATGTACTGCTACCTCAGCACTAGTGCTGGAACTTGTTTGAATTCGTTCATGTCCTTCCTAACCTCTTTCACAAATTGCTATGATGTTGGATGATATAATTATGTGGTCCCCTGTATACCCAGTTGCAATGGTTCCCATCATTGATTGAGTACGAATGCTAAATACATTGTATTAGAATACACCCTCTGTTTATATAGTACAATTATCATTATCATTTTCATTATCATTCCGAGGCATATGTGAATTTTTAGCCTAATCTTAAGAAATCTAATGTTCATATTCGTAATCATGTTCTTCTAAAATAGCACCCGAAGATTATATGAAGATTAACGATGCACCAGAAGTGAAGTTTATGTGTATGTTGAAGTTTTGAGGGAACATACTGCTTGTATTGATATTTCGCATCACCGTCGAATCAAAGGTACGTACAGTGTTTTCAGAAGAATGAGTACTACATCAATCGTGTAATGCCAAGTTTTAATGTATGTTTTGTATACTCATTGTCCTCGTAATGTGACGTAAGACTATACGGAGTAAGGAGGGGGAAATGATAGGCGCCAATAAATTTAATATGAAATGAAATGAATTGAGATTTATTTACCAAACAAACAAACAAACATCGTCAACAAAGTCACAACAATTAATAGTTATAGTTTTGCAAAAAAGAACTGGCAATAGCGTGCAGGCTAGTCGAGGCCAGTCCTTTCAGTGATATAGATTATAATATATTATAACGTATTTACAATATTTACAGAAGAATTGTTAAATGTACATAATTATTTACATGTTTTCATAGGGGATCATTTTTATATTGATAACAGATACTTTCGCAATGATCACCCAAGTTAATGAACATTAATATATATATATATATATATATGTGTGTGTGTGTGTGTGTGTGTGTGTGTGTGTGTGTGTGTGTGTGTGTGTTTTGTATGTAAGCAAAAATGGGGGAATTAAAAAGGGGACACTGATAGAGGAGGAGTGGTGAGGGGCGAGATATAAGGGTGTCATGATAGAACCTATAAACTGGGTCAGTTTATTTTTCATTTCAACGCAAGTACACTTCTCAGTATTTTTAATTCAATGTTCCCATGAAACCAGTCTTTTCATAATCATCCCACCGGGTGTTCTAATGGGTGCACGTCACGAGACCAACACCCACGAGTCATACCGCCCACGAGTCATACAGCTCACAAGTCATACATCCCATGAGTTATATTGCCTACAGCTCATGAGTCAGACAGCCCACGAGTTATACAGCTTAGAAGTCATACAGTCCATTAGTTTGACACTTAGCTAACAAGGCCCACGAGAGTGACACATTAAGCGACATGTTGTATCTGTCGAACTCGTGGGCTGTTTTTACCTAGTGTCGAACTCATGGGCTGTATGACTCGTGAGCTGTATGACTCATGGACCTGTTTTCAATGTGTAACTCCTGGGCTGTATGACTCGTGGTTGTCGGTCTAGTATGGGATGGCCCGTTCTAGTAAATGAGCTTCATTTACTTATCCTGAGAACTTTATTGACTCAGAATACGTTTGCTTATACCCATACTAGGTTTTTGAATTCATTAAGGTGTGAAATTAAAAAAAAAAATAATCTTCATCTTTGTATCCTTTTAAGAGCAAGTTGAATTTAATGTTTTTTGTAAAATTCTCGCTGAGATATTATTCATTTTCATTACCTAGGTCACAAAAACTTCAAGGTTCATCATCAATCACTGAAACTGTCATTACGCGATGAAATACACTATCTTACTTGCATAATCCTTGCTCAGCTGGGTGCAGCCACCCGCTGTCCAAAGCACCTCCTCAATTCCCTTTTCCGTTTCCCTTGTTTAACATGTAGGCATTCTCTTCCATTCTTTCCTTTCTTTCCTTTTATTCTATTTTGCCTCATTCCTTTCAATCGTATACGTCACAGTCAAGTCATGTCATGTTGTTGTGTTTCTCCTATTTTGTTCCGTCCTGCTTTAAATTATTTTTGTGCTAAGTATTTGTAATTAAGTATCCTCATAGAATCTTCTGAGTGGTTCACAAAATAAAAAAAAAAAATCCTTTTTAGTGGACCTCTCAGTTATTTTTTTTTTCTCTGAACACATAACTTTGTATTTTGCCGCTATGTATGTATATCTTAACTTTATTTGTCATCTATCATTTCGAAATCAAATCCTGGTTTATTCTGAGGTATGTTTTGTTGGAAAAAAAAACCCAGAGAAAATAAAAAATAAAATGTATAAAAAACATGAAAAATCAAACCGAGAAACCGAGGGGATATAGGACTGAAATGTAAAGGCGATTTTTTTTTTAATATCGTGTCTTCTGTATACAATATAAAGACAAACAGAGAAGATTACGTTTTTACCAAGTGATTGTTTTTGAACGTTTGTAGACGAAGACCGTTAAAATCAAGAACAGTTGAAGAAATGAAACAAATCGTTGAAAAACATGTTGGGGTAAGAAGATTTGAAATGGGTTTTGTCCAAGTTCAAGTTCAAGTTCGAGTTTATTCGTTTTTTCCACAATAAGTAATATAAAGATAAATCTCACTTTCTTGAGTGACAGAAACAATGCATGTAAATTTATACAGAGAAAACAACAATAATAGGAAAAACTAACAGAATCGATACATTGCAATAGTTGCTGAGGAAACGAAGGTGAAAGAATTGTCAATATGCACTGAGTGAAAAAAAAAAACCCGGAGGGACCCACTAAAAAGACAATGCTTGTAGAGTGTGGGCCCCTCTTGTATTAAAAACTCGATGCAAAATTTGACTAGTATAGCAACAAAGCAGTACAAAAAAAAATGGCACAAAGGTTTAGCATGTTCTATGTATAGCAGGAATAATCTTTTATAGGAGCAGGTTGTCGAATGGTCAGACACAAAATATTGGGTGGACGTACACGCCTGGGATGAATCACTACAACTGTTCGAACCAGTGACCAGTTGCCATGGTTAATTGAGTCTCCGAGGGGAAAGTGAGTGTCTATGCGGATGTACATACCTGGCTATTAGTGCATCGCAACTATAGATAGCACGAAAGCATGAGCAGGGGGACTCAGTCTTCTAATCCTATCATTGACAAAGCGTCCTCGCTTTCTTTCTTTCTTTTTTTTTTTTTTTTGTAACCAGGACAATTGAGGTCTTTCCATGGTCAGATTCCCGATCAAACTCATCATCAAAGAGGAAGACAACAGACCCCCTTCTGCCATAACGTGATGTCTGTAGCCAGTCAGCGGCGTCAGATGCCCATCACGTTCGCTGGATAGTTGCCAGCGGTAAGGACAAAAAACAAACAAAAACAAAAACAAAACAAAACAAAATGTGGACAACGGTTTAAGCTGTTAAAAGTACAGGCTTTCTCTTCTGACTTAACAAGAAGGAACGCGGAAGCATCTCTTCACAAATTTGCAGAAAAGCGCAAATCTTTCAGTCTCACAGCATTGAAAGAGAATGTCTTTGGGAGGTAAAGGAAAATTCCCTCTTTTCTCTCTTCCGTTTACCACTATCGTTATGAAAGTAAATATTTCTGCAAAAAAAACAAACAAAAAACAAACAAAAAAAACAAACAAACAAACAAACAAGCAAATAAACACAAAACAAGCAAAAAAAAAAAAACTGTGAGGAAACGACAATCAAATATAGAAATAAGATGACTCCAGACTCGCAAATAATCACAGGTACATTTATTACATTAATACCATCAACTTTTAGACATTTAGATAATAATATAACATATGTCTTTCTCTCCAGTCAAGCGACATCGTAATCCTGAAAATTATTTCATCAACAAAAATTGATCACACACAACAGACCCAACGTTTGGACCACGCTTATACAAAAACAAAATAATTTATTTATCGTTAAAAAAAATGTGCTAAAACCCCAGCCTTAAACATGACATGTAAGACTCTAAGACAATATATAGAAAGTGAGCTGTATCATCACAAAATGGTAAGAGAATTTCAAAGATATGTAAGAAGATGTCATATGTAAAGCTGCAAAGCTGCAAAGTTTTATGATTACTTTTCCTCACTTGGTAAAATTTTAGCACAGAATACCCTGATTTTTTCTGCGACACCTTCAACTTTTGTTTCTCTAATCAAACTAAATATATTTCGCCCTCAGCCACAATGAAAAAGAAATTCAGATTTCTGTAACGATTAAGATCCAGAAGAATTCTAGATTCAAAGCATTTAAAATTTTTTACCTTATGTCGTCGACCCTCTTTTTTGTATTTGAAATCCGTTAACCACTGTATCTATTTATGAGAGCACATGCTTCATGACAACATGGCAATATGACAATAAAAAGTCACCCCTCTGTTAAAAAGGTGAACAAAAAAATTAATAATAATTGCTCAGTAGATTTCGAGATTGGAATGAATTGTTTCCATATCTCATTAAAACTTGAAGCTGAAACTGTACCCATTATCTGCTGCTTCCGTTTCATTTCGGTCTGTATTTTCTTCAACATGTGTTAAATGAAGACACCACTGTACATCAAATTAACGAATGCTAGTACACTTCGACTAAGATACTCTTAAAGGGTATAAATGTAATAAACAAATTTAATGGTCAATGCCTCAGTATGTTAGAGTAGCAAGGAAGTGTATATAAAGGAAACTATAAGACCTGTTCATTCATAAAGTTTTCCGAATTGCAGCTAAAGGTCACGGTAAATTCTTTATTCTTTGAAATTGAGGAGATTTCATTTCTGTAAAACAATAACAACAACAAAACAGTACCACTCCCAAAACCTACACGAGCTGCGCAAACACCAGATATTTTCAGTTGAATGGTAATATCTCTTAGGACTCTTTCAAGGATTTTGACACAGGAAAAAAGCCATAAAAATAATATTGTGTATTTCATCACGGAGCCAATGGTCATGCCTTGTGTACTTTTGGTGTGACCCGTCCAAAATACTGTAAAACATTTATTCAAGTTAGACTCGCACTTGGTTGTAATATTTTGAAAAATTTCCATTGAATTTGCCACAAAAAAAGACAACCCCACAAAAAAACAACAACACTAAAGTATTCAATTGCCTCGTAATTTGGTTCTGTTAACCTCCACCCACCCTCCCCCCCCCCCCCTCATATTTTCATAGACTTACTGTATGGAAGCTGTGTTCTTTGTTTGCAGCACTTATACGGATAGTTCCCGTAAGGCGAATTAACATTTACTTCATCCGGAAATCATTCTTCTATGTAAAACCGTCACAGTCCTTCCTTTGTTCTCTCTATCAACTTCCTGCTGGTGGAGTCACATGTTTGACTTCCTGTTTGACGTCACTGGTATTTTGTTTAAAGGTTTTCATTGGCCCTGTTTTAGGTAAAAAAAAAATGACGTATAAATAAGTGATTCCTATGTATTGTGTCTGTAATTTTGCTTACCTATGATTCTGTGACATAGATTTGATTGCAATTTGAGAATAAATGCTGACCTCAAACCCTTAGAGGAACTTTAAAAATGTAATGAAAAAGTTGTTACCAAGCTTCGTTTGTTTGTTATGTGACAAAACGTGATAACCTTGCCAAACTGACATGTTATTTGAACGAAATTTGATTCACCCTCTGTACATAGTGTACTCAGTTGAATGGCACATGTTAGTACATTTCAAAACGTACTATTTCAAATAGGTAAACACGCAAGTTGATAACACTGTTTGGTATCCTTTTAATAGCAAGTTGCTGAATTGCAAATAAAAAAAAAGAAAAGAAAAAATGTTGGCAACAAAAATTTCAGAGTTTCGGAGTTTACCATAAAGATATAGCATTTATTGGTATCTCAGTTAATAATTACGCATGTGTCTCTATTACATGTTATTATGTTCATTACATTGTTGCACCGATTTCCTGATATTGTTCTGTTGTTTGTATGCCATAATATTTTGTTGCATATCCTCAATTTCTTGGAGATGAAATAAAACAACTTGAACTTGCACAATAACAAAATGTATCCACAAGCTCTGAATTTTCATGGGATGTTCTGTGGAACGAAGTTATAATTTTCTTTTTCACTTTTTTTCACTTTCTGATTTTTCTTTACCACATTTCTACCACCACCACCAAGCACAAGTAATGCCAACTTCACCACTATGTTACGCTTCTCCTTCTATGGTTTAAACCAATCTACCTCTTTTCGGTCATTTTGCGCTACATTTTCTTGCTTCTTGAAAATATCCAGGTCTTCATTAATAGCCGAGTTGACAGCTAATAAGATTATTAATCGGGGACCGCGGACTTATGAGGGGGGTTCACCCCTCCACTTACGGCGAACAAAGAAAGAAAGAAAGAAAGAAAGAAAGAAAGAAAGAAAGAAAGAAAGAAAGAAAGAAAGAAAGAAAGAAGACATCGAAAAATTATAAAAGGGTGTTCCGTCCCCGAGATTTTTCCACCATGGAGGGCGGGGGGGGGGGGGGGGGGGGCAATAACCCTTTACCCAACCACCTTATAGAGTATCACCTCCCACTCCTCCCTCCCCCAGTACCCACATGCACTCACCAAACTGTCAGAAAACGGTTCCATGACATTTGCTCCTTCGACAATTGCTCCCATAAAATATCTGCACGCTAGACCAAACATAAAACCTACCCACAAACATAACCTCACCCTAATTCTAACCCTCACATAAAAATATCACAACCTGTAACGCTAACCCTATCAAGTTATTGGAGAAAATAAGCCTTGCCTGCTTATCTACATACAATGTATACAATTTCTCTCCCCCAGTTTTCCATATGTGCTTTATTTTATTTCTTTTATGATTATCTTTTTCTTTACTGTTTTTCATTGTCATTATTATTACTGTGTGTATATGTATACACTCTGATATGTTTGATTTCTTCCCTTTGTTGCCTCCTCCTGGTACACCTTTCAGGGCTCACTGTTTGCCCAGCCCCCCCCCCCCCCCTCCCTTCCTTTTGCTGTTGCTTTTTTCACTCTTTCCCTTTCTTTATCCCTCTGGTGTTCCCTATCTTCTTTGATGTTGCCTCCCTATTCATCCTTTTCCATCATTGGTTGCCTCCTTGATCCTCATGATCATCACTGACCCCCCTCTGCTTTTTGTCTGTCCCCTCTCCTCTACCTTTTGTCTGTCCCCTCTCCTCTGCCTTTTGTCTGTCCACCTTCCTGCTTTAATCCCCCTCCTTTTACCTGTTGGGCTCCTTGCCCATGACCTCCCACCCCTTCCTTTGTTTTCTTTGTTCTGTGTACCCAGCTTGTCCCTGTCTGTTCTTGTTGTGTGAAGTCCTTATATGTGATTGCTGTCCCTGCATGTTTGTCATTTTGCCTCTGACGAAGATTCTGCTAGGATCGAAAGCTCAGGCCCCTTTTGACTCCATATTTTGCTCTTCACAGATACCATATATTAAACGCAGCGTTCTCGTTGCCAGACTACGCGTACTGTACATGTACGTAACTGTCACGAAAACTGAATGAATCTCTTTGACACAAACTTTTCTCAACTAAATGGCTTCACACCTGTCTGAAGATGCTCTTCGAAAGAAGTTTGAAGAAGAACATGGAGACGAAAGTATCGCCATCAGCCTCGGTTTGGGTAATTTCTTGTCATGGCTCTTTGTATGTTAGCCAATAGTTCCACTGGCACGACCAGAACTTAGTTTCATAGCCCCACATATAGTAAAGGGTGTCGGCCCTAGACCGAGTTATGTATTAAAATTCTTTTGATTGAAGTAGGGCCTTAAAGGGACTGTACAGTACTGGTTGAGGTAAGGATTCATGTTTTGGACATTCCTAAGTGAGATAATGAAAAGCCTCTTATGAAATATGAAAGAGCATGTAATTCTAAGAAGGATTCAACGTTTATTTGATGAAAATTGGTTTTCAAATGGCTGAGATATCCAAAAAATGCTAATAATAAAAGGCGACATGCCCCAACTTTATTAGTATTTGTTTGTTTCACTTTGTTTTTGGATATCTCAGCCATTTCAAAACCGATTTTCATGAAATAAACTTTTGATACCCCTTAGAACTGCATGCTCTTTCACATCTCATAGAGTGGTTTCTGAATATCTTACAAAACGTTAAAAGTTAAATCTTCACCTCGAACAGAACTGTACACACCCTTTAATGCCATGGTGATCTTGGCGCTCTTACTTTTTCTTTCCTTTTCATTTATTTTTTCTTTTCAAATCAAAATTTTTACTTTGTATGTTGGTGTCCATATTTTATATTTCAAGTGTGGAATTCAGAAGTCAAAGAAGAACTTCTAAATAATAACGAGTTAAATTACAACAAGATCTAACGTTAGCATGGTTAGTTAGTAACCGGGCGTAGGGCGTAGCAGCGTAGGCCTACAGTTGTACGTAAGGTAAAGACAAAAGTTTAACTTGATTAAATTCAAATTTATCTGTCTGTTGTTAGACTAAAGACCAGGTCTTACTCTTGAGTCTTAGAGTCTTACTTAAGTTGTTAGAGTCTAAGACACCCTTTCAGTACAATATTGGTACTATTGTATTTTCTCTAGAAATTCTAGAATCTAAATTTCAAACTGGAGGCTTTAGACCTAATTGGCCTAGTTAGACTAGATCTAGGTAGAGACTAAAGAAGAGTAGTCTAGAGACTAAAGACTAGAGAGAGTCTCCAGAGCAGAGCAGAGTCTAGAACTGAATAAGTTTTAGATTTAGTTAGGCCGTAGAGATTTTTTTAATAATTTTTTTTAAGGAATTGTAGAATCTTTTACTCGGCAAAACTGTGTACACCTACTACTATGGTAAGGCCTAACAATGTCAGCAGGATACCTTAACATTAGCACCCTGCGTATCATAGCTTTTACTGTATAGACCTAGGCCTAGACCTATCTAGAACGAAAGAGTATGCGTGGGATTATGTGCCATAAGCTATGAAAATAATAATAACGAAGACACGAAAAACAAACTCATAAACAAACTATTAAACAAGCTAAATTAAATATGGTTCAGTAATACACATCTGCTTAGTAAATTGTAACTACACGCAGCCGCTGTCGCAAAGCGACAGCAGCTGCACCTCTACTCCTTTGCAGACGTTGTTATTTTCAGCGGTGGGTGTACGTTTCCTTCATGAATATCTTTATTAATCGTGGAAAACTAAAATATAAGGAATCCCCGTAATCTATGATAATCATTCAATAATCGGTATGCATATTTTTTTTAATTACGTCAAAAATCCATCCTTAAAATCAGGTCTGTAACTTGTAAGCGTCCGTATTGCTTCACTCCTCATCTCCTGCGTGTTATTGAATTTAGCAATCACTCTCCTATACTACAACGTAGCTAGTCGGAGCGGAAGTGGATGAGCTAGTCGGAGCGGAAGTGACGTCAAATCATGAGAGTAGCACGTGCGGAAATACATGTACATAGAAGATGACAAGCTTTACGTAACACAAGAAACGCACGGGCGTACGTAAAATGCTACCACGGTACCTCGGGTTGAGCGTTCGTGGTATAGTTTGTTGATTTTGTGAATCATCACACAATCTACTCCGAAAAATTCAACAATAAGGTTTGGATACCAACAAAACACCCAATTCAACTCAACCATCAGCAAAATACGATATAGGTGGGTGGTATTACTGTTAAAATCAAACAAAATAAAAGACATTTTTGTGGTCTTACCATCAAAAGCGACGGTCGTTTACAACGTTTAAACATGTCAGACCGCTGTTTGCACAGCGGTCTGGTCAGGCTAAGTAAATTGCAAACATAACACATGACTGTGAAATTCATGTGGGTTATGGAGGGAGGGGGTGCCAATGTTGAGGTACCCTTTTAAGCTGCATATAGAAAATGCATTGCACATACTAAAATGGCGTTATTTCAGTACAGAGATTCAGAATCAACAGGATGGTCACGATATTCAAAACTGCAGTATTTATTGCATATTCGAGGCAAAACTTAGGCGAATTTGTTTTATACTTTTGGAATGAATAAGCTGAGGATCCCTAGGGTGAAGATAGGTGGTACCCTCAATCATACTGTTTCTATCGACTAAGTGTAGAAAAACAGTTGGGCCTTTTTTTTTTTTCTTTTTTTTTTTTAGGTCTGGAAGCTCTAGATCTACGCATGTAGTCTAGAGTGTCTACAGTATATCATATTTCCAGAAGCAAACTGTTCTGGAAATCCCTCTGAAGTCTCTAATGGTATTTACATTGATAGTGTCTGTGGATTTTTTGAAACTTTTGAGATCTGTGTGTGTTTACTGTTTCAGGGGCCTACTATTACTAGATCTTCTCCTAGGGCTAGGCTTTTTACTAGTGGAGTTTCTAGTGTCTAGATTTTTTTTAATCTGAATCATTGATAAGTTCCATATGATATGTACACCATGCTGGAATTGAAAAAAAAAAATAATAGACATCTGATTAAAGTTACTTATTTAGATGGCTTCATGGTCAGGATTAGAGTTCAGGGTTAGGGTTAATAACAAAGGGTAACATTGATCTTGGTATCTTAGGGTAACACGGAACCCCTGGGCCTGAGCCCAGTTTAGTGGAGGGTACAATATATGGCACTCTTTCTCAAATTAATATATGAGTTTTGAGTTCTTCTTCGATTATCATCTCACTATTTTACATGTACGTGTACTAGTACTAAAGGGTTCTTACCTAGACCCTCATCACTTTTTAATGACAAACTGAATCTTTAACATTTCACAACTTTCTTATTTTGCTCTTATTTTGATTCAGTTTCTTCTGTTCTATCTGTCCAAATTACTCAATTTGAACATACATCATTGTGGAATTGCACTGTGATATTTCTTTCAGTGATCAGAAGGGAGAAACTCTGTATGTCATGTAAGAACATAGACCATCAATATGACAGCTGGATATAGGGACTCCCGATTCATGTGTACACCTGTGTACATGGCCAGCTTTTGGCAACATTCCAGCAGCTCAAGTGTCACTTCATTAGATGCTAAGCAATCTATGTGAATTTTCTCTTAAGTATTTCTTTGTGACCTCTCACTTCTCCACTTGGAGAATGTGTTTTTATATTTTTTTCTGCTAAAACCCTCATCTGATTCAATCACTTGAATTTGAAGACAGTGCCTTTCATAGCATAACCTGATGTTCAAGTTAAATTCAGATCATTTTATTTCATCAGAAGATGCTGTCAAAACAGGGAAATGCAGGTCTTTTAAGAATGGATACTTGAAGTGTATTTTCTTTCTTTTCTTTTTTTTTTGTCATACTTCCAGGGCCACCTAAGCCTGCTCGCATCAGCATGGTCATGATTGCACGGAGGAACCTAACGGAATCACTCTCCAAGGGGTCCCATGATCAGCTGTAAGTTGACTCAGATTATTTCTCCTCTACTCACATCGGGAAAAAATCCAGCCCCAAGAAAGCTCTGTAGAGAAAATCAACTGCCATGTGTGATTTAATTTTCACACACTGATAATCATCAAATTACCAGCTTGCAAAAACATTGCGTCATGTAACAGGATGCAATGTACATCATGTGCAAGGTGGAAAATTTATTTATTTATTTATTTTTTTTTTGAAAAGGGGTGATATTTGTAGTTATATTTCCATTGATATTTCATGATTGCAAATATGAAGACTTGCAAAGATTTCTTGACAAGTCCCAGTTTGCAATATATTATACTTCTGAAATGATTATATGACATGTACCATATGTACCCTCCCCCCCCAAAAAAAAAAAAAAAAATTACAACAGTACCCTCTGCAACGATAACTTTAAAAATAGTGCATCAATCCAAATACAATTGCAAGGTATAAAACTAAACTCATTGCCCACATCTTACAGAAAGTCCCATTCGATTTCCTTCAGTGGTCAAAGAGAAATGCAGATTTTTGTAGAGCATGTTAGGAATATCTTCCCTCCAAGTTCTGTCTATTGTGTTCACACATCAAAGGGTGTGTACAGTTCTGGTTGAGGTGAGAATTTAGCTTTTAACATTTTGCTAGATATTCAGAGACCACTCTATGAGATGTCAAAGAGCATGCATTTCTAAGGGGTATCAAAAGTTTATTTGATGAAAATCGGTTTCGAAATGGCTGAGATATAAAAAAAAAAAAAGGTGAAACAAAGAGATCCTTATAAAAGGCGTGGCCTGTCGCCTTTTATTATTATCATCATTTTTTTGGCTATCTCAGCCATTTGAAAACCGATTTTCATCAAATAAACATTGAATCCTTCTTAAAATTACACGCTCTTTCATATTTCATAAGAGGTTTCTCATTATCTCACATAGGAATGTTGAAAACATGAATCCCCACCTCAACTAGTACTGTACTAATATGCAGTTCCAAGAGCATCCGGGTGCTAAACTTGGAAGAACCAGACTCATGACATGCTTTACAAGAATCCACATATCTCTGTGACCGCTTAACCAAATTTAATGGGGTTTTCTGCGAAATAGAGCTAAGATGTTTTATTTTAAGACCCTGAAGAAGCATTTAGACGGTGTTATCATATTGGGTGTTATCAATGGGAAAATTTGATTTTAATTTTTTGGGGTGACATACTATATAGTTAAATGTAATAGTACCTGGGGTAATACATTGAAGAAAATTGCTGATGTTGGTGAAATCAGAAAAGCTTTACTTTTTGATTGTACATGATGTAGCATGGTGTCCTATGAATGTGTATGTCGCAATAGCCATCTTTGTCACATTACTGTCTTGATTTGATGTACCTGGTTTGTAAAAAAAATAAAAAATAAAAAAAATAAAAATAAAAATAACCAACATAATATGTGTATGTGTGTGTGTGTGTGTGTGTGTGAATTTTTATGTGAAGAAGCTACGTTTAGTCAATCAAACAGCACAGATCTACAAGCTCATTGTTTATGTCTTGCCAACCAACTCCCTCTCTCATCCAATCAGCATTGATGGGCTGATGAAGCTGACCCACGTCCGTCTTGATAGGGAGAACCTGGTAGAGATTGATAACCTGGAGATGCTTGGGCCCGTCACAAATCTTTACTTGCAGGAGGTAAGCCAAGTCATCCCACAAGCTAGACACTCCATGAGTCATAAAGCCCATGAGATACACATTGAAAAACGGTCCATGAGTCATAAACCCACAAGTCATACAGCCCGTGAGATGGACACCAAGTAAAACAGGCCCATGAGGTAGGCACTAAATAAAACAGGCCCGCGAGCTAGTCACTAGGCAAAAAAAAAAAAAGGCCCTGAGCTTGCCACTACATAAATCATATTAAACCTATGAGCTCGAAACTGGGCAAATGATTTTTAGTAAAATATATAGGTCTTGATTTTTTTTTGATTTTTTTTTTTTGCAGGGGCGAGGGCAACTGCCATGTCCCCACCCTTGCTGCATACAGCCAAGGTAACAATCTTGTGGCTGTTTGTGTGACAAACTGCCCTCCCATCTTGCACCATTATTGGCACACCGTGTACAAAGCACTTATCAATGGTTTATAGATGGCACTGTTTGTACTGTCGAGCTCATGGTCTAAATATAATATGTAGTGTCAAGCCCATGGGCCTTATTTGCCATGGACAGTGTAGCTTGTTGTCCTATTTTACTTGATATTGAACTCATGGGCCTTGTTCACATAGTAATTAGCTTGTGGGTGATACGACTCATGAGCTGTATAAACTCAGCAGCATGATTCAAGGACTATATGACTCATGGGCTGTATGACTCATATGTTTACCTTGTGACATGTACCCTTTTTAATAATTGTTGTGCTGCCATCTGCACAGTACAGCTAATTCTGGGCTGTATCATTTCACTTTATGTGCTTTTACATTTAAGTGCTTCAAGAGCTGGCTGTTTGCTTTAATAGCATTACTAATTTCATAAACTGGCAATTACTGCGATCATATAGATCAATATTATTGATAATGAAGTTGTGCCAGGAAATATGGTCTAAAGGGGATGTGCCATCAATGGGATTCACAGCACAAAACATGATGGATATATTATGTAGGGTCTGCTACATGACTCATGCTCTCAGACAGCAGCTCCCATGACAATGTCATCTGCATCATGGTGTGTTGTGAGGTCACAGAAGAGCCATTTTGTTTCTCTATAGAATGCATGCATTCATGGTTGGTGAGATTTTTAATCGTGTATATATGCCCCAGCATTTAGCTTACCTTGTCAAGATTTGGCATCAGCATTCGATAATCCATCCAAGCTTGACCTAGTTGTAGATTAGGAGGCTCACTCAGGTGTAGCTCTTGCCAAATAATCCATCAAGAAGACCATGAGACCATGATGACAAGATAGAGATTAGGCAGATTAGGCAGATTAGGCAATCTCTGATTCATTGACATTATTTTAGTTTCCAGACAACTGTGCCAACTGGCAAAGACAGCACTGGTTTTCATGCCAATCAGCAAACGAGGTACAGTAAGGGTTACAGACAACTCATCCACACATCATTAGTGGCTCTTTGTCTTAACCCATTGAGGATGGACTGATTTAGCTACAACACGCATTTCCCAGATCACACCTGCCCGAGTATACTCGGGACGCGTCCTCATCCAATGGGTTAAAGGCACATAGACCCGGTGGTTGCGGGGCGCTGTTGGATGATACTGCCGATCACCGTTAGCATTGATATGAAGATTGCTGAAGTTGAACTGTCATCAAGAGTAAAGCGCGGACGTGTTGCTAGTTAACATTGCCTTTGTTGACTTCTCTGCGCATCACGCAATCTGTAGTGATGCCAGGGTGCGTGCTTATGAGCTTCTTAGTATGACGTCACAAGAGAAGTTTGCTAAAGCTGTCATCATCAGCCAAATCATGAGCCGGACTGTGATCAGACTTCTTCGGACTAGTGGAAATGGGTCAAAGCGTAAACGCTCAAGAGGAATCTATAGCATAGGTCTCTGTAGGAAACTAAAGTTGTGCGCCCGTGTACGTATTCGACTAAACCACTGGGTCTGCAGTGTGCCTTTAATTGTTTTTATTCATGCAGAGTAGCAAGAATAGCCAATTGATCTCCCAAATCCTTCCCAATGGAAAAAAAAAGGTGACAGCAGCAAGAAATCTCATAGCCTTCCTATTTTTGCCCATCATCATATACAGTGGACTTCCATTATAATGAAGTCATTGGAACTGGCAGTTTTCTTTTGTCACATCGAAATTTTGTTGTAACTGAACAAATAAGCAATAAAAAATACATAGGGTGGATAATGTTACGGCCTGAATTTTTACTTCGTTGTAACCGGAATTTTGTTATAATCGTGTTTGTTTCAACGGGAGTACACTGTATAGGAAATAATAAGAAAGTCAGAATTTAGCCACCATCAGTCTACTACTTTACATTCTCAGAGTTTTGATTCAACTCTTTTGTTGTTTTTTTTTTTTTCCACCCTCTAACTATCATTCCGCAGCATCAGCCTTTTTTATCCATATATTTTCCATCTTCTTGTCCTAAAAAAAGGTTTTTTGATTGCACCCGTGGTCTTGGAATCAGAAATTTGCTTGCACGATTAGAGCATAATGGAAAGCATATTTTTCCCCCCATTTTTTTTTTTCCTGGCAGAATGCCATATCTGTTATTGAAAACTTGGAGTGCCTGACGTCGCTGCAGTTCCTCACCCTGGCAGGGAACAAGATTGAGAGGGTCGAGAACCTGAAAATGCTGGACACGCTCAAACTTTTGGACCTATCAGAAAACAGAATAGACCACCTTGATGTCGGTATGTTAGATGCTATTTCACTATTAGAAATTACCATTGAGTTTTGGGCACCTGCCTGGCAGTCTCGGTGAGAGCTACTCCAGCATTATTAAACCTGCCTTCATGCTCTTCTAGAAGTCAGAGAGACAGTCCAGGGAGAGTTCCCATTTCTCTCTATTGTTGCTCATTATATATTCATCCTTCTTTCCCCGACTTGGCGGTGTAGTCAGCTAACACTCATTCAAAGTGGAAGTTTCTCTAAAATGTGGATGAAGAATGCAGCAATATAAATAGTAGATTGCAGTAGTAAAGTTTGAGGAAATTCAGATGATTCATTAAAACATGAAGAATTTTAAAGTTTTGATTCCGCCACTGCGGGATGAGAAGAGTACAGCCGTTTGTGATGTCAAGGGGGAACAATGATACATGTACAAAGAAGATATAAAGAAGATTTTGCAAAATTTCATTTTTTTTTTAGCATAATGAAAGAGCTATTGACGTACAACCTCTTTTCAGATCTTCTAAATGTGGTTGTTTTCTTTTGTTTTAATTGAGCAAAGTATGCTCCCAGAAATTAGGTAGTCAGAATTTACATTTGTACATCTTTCTTGAAAGACACAATTCTTGCCTTGCTCTAACATGCACCCATGTTCAATTGGGTCCTCTTGCTTGTGATTGTGAAAGAAATCGAGGGTTCTCATGTTGTTGCTATTGTTGTTTTGATAATTTCCCAAATTTTATACTGAGACTGTAGAGCTCACCAGTCAGGAAATAAAATCATTTATCATGATATATGATTTTCCCACAACAGAAGAACTGCCAAAGTCGCTGGTCTTTCTCAACCTGACCGGGAATCGGTGCGTGGAGTCACGTGATTACAGGTCAGTGCCATTCAGCTTACATTTAGCACGCGCACGGAATGAAAAACTGATGCATGGTTGCTTTAGCCAATGGGCGTCTCGTACTGAGTCCGCGAATGCTTGCTTAGTGCATGAACCTTTGTTACAAGTGCGCGATAAACATGTTGCCCATGGGGTGGGGGAGAGGAGGGGGGTATCCTGGGACACCGCAAAATGAGCTAATGGCTGCGCCCAGTGCCACAAATTGTCTGCTGCCCTCAACGAACCCGAATCGGTCTATACTCGGGCAAGCGTCAATGGGAAATGCGTGTTGTAGTAAAATCAAACTGTCCTTAACGGGTTAACGTGTGCATTTAGTGTAATGTAAAGTCTTAATTGGATCATAGAAATGATCCATTGAAAGTTGAAGCATACTTTTGCAAAGAATAGGGAGGGTACAGCTTTTTAAATCTATAAATCACCAGAAGGCAGTAATTGCATTTTGGACAATTTGGGGGCAACTTTCGTCACTAAAATCTCTCATTCATCCAAATTGAGACAGAAATAATCCTTCTAAATCTGGAACTGTTCTGGAACAGCATGCAAACATTTATTCTTCTTTACATGTTAGGAAGTTTGCTCGTGAAACCAAGTTGGTCAGAAGAAAATAAAGCTGTAGTAAATTTGTGTGTACAAAATGAATGGTTGGTTGTCCACAACTTGTGTCCTGTTGGCTTACTGCCCTCTAGTGTTCAATACGGTGCATTTTGGAAAAGCTGCGACTTCCATACATTCATGGACTAGTCTTAAGTGTCTACTGATTCATAAAGGCTGTTAAAGCTTCACTGGGAAAGTAACTCTAAAGATTTTCAGTCTTAAAGATCTGAGCTGAACTCAAGTTCCCATTTGAGAATGCCCGCCCAATATTGATGTTTGCACATAAATATGTTTAAAGGGTCAACAATCTACTTTTTCACTGTCCTAAATCAAGTGTGCAAGATGCATTATTTCAGGTTGTTTGTCTATTGTTGTGTTATGATACACAAAGTAATCACTACCCCCTCACATTCCACTATGACCGGATACATCTCTTCACCTCCGGCCAGTCAATGACCCCTACCAATACTCTCCACCTCATCCAGTGAGTAATTGACCTTCACCATCCCTTGAGTATACATTGTACTTCTAGCCCCATCTAATTTATGACCAGGCTGAGTGCAACCCAAACATCCTGCCCTTCCCCCACTGATTACTTTCGTAGAATTGTTGCTGAATCCAAACCAAGAATACTACCTCCTTTATAAAACTAGTCCCGCCTTTGTTCCTATAACAACCAAAGTTTTGCCCAATTAAAACCTCTCTTTAACATGAAGACTCCACCCCCATTCACCTATTAATAGTATGTTACAACCGTGTGACCAATGTGTATGATTGAATGTATGAAGAGAATTATAACATGCAGAGAAGAAGACTTGCATTCTGACGCTCAAAGAGAGAGGATCGCTCCCAAACGCCTCTCGAATAAAGTGCTTGCCAAAATATACTCAACTGTGTGCCACGATACTTTATTGAACGTACCTCTGTAAACTAGACGGACCCCACTACACAACACTGTCCATCTGTAGCAGAAATAATATTGATGTATCTATGTCACTGTAAATTCTGAGGAACACCATGTGGTGATTATTGTATCATTCTATGAATACAGGGAGAGAATCCTAGCCGCTCTACCAAACCTCAAACAGCTTGACAATGAGATGCTGACCAAGGACGAAAAGCGTGCCGCGGGCCACCCCGTGTCCAGCGATGATGACGACAATGAAGATGATGTTGACGAGGAGGAGGAGGATGAGGGGTTAGAAAATGGTGCATACCATGACGGAACTGATGCCCGAGAATCTGTCGATGTCGATGGTGAGTGACTGTTTAGGTCAAATGTGTTGCACAGAAGGTAAAACGCCCTCCGTGAGAGTTGAAGTTGAACCAAAAACCCACATAGCTGCAGCTGCAGCAGTGGTTTTACTCTAATGGTGAAGCTGCAACACAAAATTTCCAAGAAAGTTGCTCTTTGTATGTGAAACCATCTGAGTTTATAACCTACTCTTACTCTTTGTTCGTTGGTATGATCATGCCAACAGTTATGTTTTCAACTGTTATAATGAACTGCACTGCCCAGATTAGTTCTTGGCCATTGCACATGTTAGATTCAGGCAATCTTAATGAAAACTTCACTCCACATTAGATTAAACTCTTTTAGGTAGGGAAAGGTAATTCAGAATAGCAAGAATTGTGTTACAATTGGGTAAAAGATCAAGGTATGCAGATTTAATGGGCCAGGAAAATCATGGACTGTCAACTCCCTTACCAGTTTTATACATATAGTAATAATAGTTTATTTTTATATAGTGCAGATCAGACTTGGTAAGAATTTCAATGTGCTTTACAGACTATTATTACCCTTGTCACTGAATACATTATTTCCAACCAGCACTGACAGTGCTTACTCTCAACTCCAAGGGGAGCATTCGAGCCAGTTGCCATTTGATTGGCATGCACATGCTTTTGATCACTCGACATAGGAGGGGGGCATTTCATGAAGCATTTTGTCCGCCAGCTTTGTTGGACAAATTTGCTGTCAGCCAGTCAGATGCAAGGATTTCTGTAGCTTTTAACAGTTTGTCAGACGAAATATCTGACAAAACGCTTCATGAAATGCCCCCAAGCATTCTCATCCTACAGGGACGCATTTATACTCCTGGGTGGAGTGTAGCCAATGTCATACTAATGCCAACAGTCCAAACTAACGTACAATTTGATGACATGCTGAGATTGGCTCTTAAATGAAGTAAAATCAAATGAACAGAATGGTAGACGTGCACCAGATTTAGACGCAGAATCAGAAATTTGTGGAATTCTAAAGTTCTACATAATTTTACCAAACACATTCAGGTTAAAAGAGGTATGAATGTCATCGCTTCACAGCTTCTCACTTTTTTGTACACATGATATTCTCAAAATCCTGTTTTGGGTTGACAATTCATATTTAAAATTATTTATTCAAAGATTTACCAGAACCATCACATGATGTGCAAGGGTAAGTCAGAAACTTCATCATATACCCCCATTACAGATGCCACAGAAGTTGTATGCAGTCCCGCATGTACACATCTCTGTATGCCCTCTTAGCTGTTCGAAAATCTTAGTCTCACAAAAGCGCAATTTGATGCAAAGTGCATTTGGATTACCTAATGTATTCTCATAGAGATAGGCAGACTTTGTTAAACTCTTTGCTGTATTATCAAAAAGAGTGTGTTTCTTTGCAAATGTTTTAGCCATTGTCAAAAACATTAATCAAGAATTAACACTCAATTTGCCATGCTGCAGATGTCTTCCGACTCAGTGCCAACCTCATTTACCAGTCCCGGGCCAGGGCGGCGCACCACACCAACCAGCACAGCCTGCACATGCATCAGATTGAGGAGGTGCGCAGCAAATCACGGCAAGCTGCCGCCGCTGCTGCTGCCGCCACCCCATCGCCGAGGGCAGGCGTGACGTCGCCAGGCTCTCGTGGAGACGGAGGGCGTCACTTCACACCATCGCCGGCATCGAGATGATGGCAAGGAAATGCTGGGAAAATATGGACTGCCCGGACTTGTAACATTCACAGAAGGGCATACTGGTAGATGGATCTGATCACAATTTGCAATGAGCAGCTGCCTACAAGCTTGTACTTGGGCAATGGGGAAGAGAAAAGACACCTTTAATTTCTCCCTGATTCATCAGCAATGCTTGATTTCTGAGCTAAATCAGCATTCAGATAATAGAAATACATTGTAGATCCAAACTCTAAGGATCCATATACAATACATTTACATGTAGTTCACTGTCAATTCAAATTTTGTCATTTTCATTGTTACCAATTCATGACTCTTCTTTTTTGCGCGGCTGTTCTGTGTTCGTAGAATTTATATAATACATACATAGTGTATATGAATGATGTAAATAGATGGAGAAAGTTATGCCATATTTACATAAAGTATCACCTTGAAACTGGTTTCCTATTCAAAAGAGAAATAACTCGGTGGTCAATGGGAATTTGAGAAATATGTGTGAAAATGTTAAAATTAAACCAAATAGTGTTTCATTGCAATGAGATATGGATATGTTTTCTCAAAATAGTGCTGTTTGCCACAGTGACATATGCAAATTAGTTGATGATGTAATCACTTCACGAGTCACCATCGCCGTGTGTTAGCACGCATAACTTCATTAAATTCCCCTCTCTGAAACAAACTGAAAAAATGCCCCAGTGATACCAGATGAATTACCTGGTACATCAATAGCCCAATCTATTTTAGGGTTGTGATGATTGAACAGTGATGAAGTTTTGACAATATGGGGATATTTTATATGTATGAAGCAGAGGTGAGGGTACTGGGCTCATTACATCATCACCTCATTTAGTTTGCCTGTTATTGTTGTTGGTTTTTTTTTTTTTGGGGGGGGGGGAGGGGGAGGGTTTGTGACCAATAATAATTCAAGCATATACTAGTAACACTCAAAAACTTCCATTTTTGATCTGGTTTTACGGATTGGCACTGTCCATGTATTAAACATGAACAGTGCCAGTTCATTAAACTGGGCCAAAATTTAACTCTGTTTATCCAAGTCAACTTGTAAGTGCAGTGGAGTTTTGCTCCTTTGCTATGAAGAGCTGCTCAAGGAAATGAACATGTGTTTGTAGTGCTTGCTCCCTTTCCTTTCCCACTTTGAGTGGTACATTGTCAACGGCAATATTTCCACTCGTTTTTTGTGAACAAAGCGTATCATCATTGCTATTAGAGGACACTGGAGGAAATATACTGAGAGATACAATGTAATGAGTCACTGAGTATAAAATGTGAACATCTTTTGATGCAAGATCTTGATCAAACCATCAATGATAGCCCCTGCTACTGTCTTTAAACTACCATTTCTTTGGAATTGGGCTTTTTCAGCTGTGCATGGTCTGCACAAGTGATTGGGATGTGTACCTCATGGTTTGAAGAAGGGAATGTGTCTTGGAGAGTTGTGTAGTACTGTATGTAATTGTTTTCATTTTCATTGCAAGTGAACCCATCACTACTGCACGTCACTTTGTTTGCTGGCGATGCTGTGTGTTTTTATTATAGGAGTGGACATTTTTACCTGTTGGCCAGCCACCGGCTGCAGTGAAGCAAATGACTTCTTGTCCGAGTTTGAGGCTCTCATACAGTGCAAAAAGGGGCTTGTAAATTTGCCAGGGTACAAGGGCAGGGATATTATGTCTCATTGCCCAATAGAGGGCTCACTGTAGGTGAAAATGATGCTCAAGGTTTAGACAGCATCACAATGTGTGTTGATGATAACAGCAGATGGCACTCTTGTGGTACTGACTATCTGGTTAGATGTTAAACATAATGGCCCGAATTCACGAAGGTGGTAAAATTGAAACCATGATCTAAAACATGGGCAAAAACCATGGAGCGCCAAGTGTCGCATGGAATATTTCATTTAGAAATCAGTCATTTCGTGGATGAAATGATTATTTTGTAACAAAATGACAGCATTTTGTAGCGAAATGAAAATTTCGTCCACGAAATGGTCATTTTGTCGACGAAATGGCTGATTTCGTAACGAAATATTCCGTGCGACACTTGGCGACCCATGGTTTCGATTGTACCACCTTCTTGAATTCGGGCCAATGTCGGCATAATTGCAACATGTGTTGATGCAGTATCTGCGACAAGTGAATTATTTTAGTGCACATGTATTTTGATACTTTGATCTGAAACTAACCATTAGAGTTATCAATGCTGTCAATCCTTGCCACAATGTACCTTTCTACAACTTAAGTCAAATCCAACACCAGAACCATCCTTTTTTATTCCATTCATTAATTTGATGAATTCATGTCCTCTTATAAGTATGTAAACTTTGTGTGTGATGCATGTTCCTTGAGAGAAGATTCCGTCCATTATGTAAAAATGTATCAACTTGTCTATAGCTAAATAAATGCATGTATTCAAGCAGAACAGGGCCTACTTTGTGTGGTTAATTGATTGTATCTCTCCACAAACACGTGTCATGTCAGGAAAACACTTCAAATGTTTGGTATGTTTTTGTTTTTGTTTTTGTTTTTGTTTTTTGTTTTTGTGGGTTTTTTTTTGGACAAAGGACCAGCCAGCTACTGGACTGTGCAGGGACGTGTGTGAAGCCTTGTTGACAGATTCAACCCCCCTAAGGGGGTCTACACATGATATACCATTGGAATACATGTATAATTCACCTGTTGTTTATACACCAAAACCTTGGGTTTTGACACAAGAAAACAGGGGCAAAGAAGAAGAAGAAGACGACGTCGAAGAAGAAGAAGAAGAAGGAGAAGTAGCAATAGGGAGTAACAAATACATGTACCACTTCACAGGCGCAGAGGCAGCTTCATTTAAAGGTGTAACCCTTTCTCCACTGCACTTAGTACATGTACATGCCATCAACAGATTTCAGTACATTCTCATCTTGAGCTGATATACACTGTCCTGTAGCACCTGCATTTGTGTATCTGTGAGACTGCATGCTCTTCTTTGCAGCTTTACTTCGATCAGCCGTCTCTAGTTCTCCAATCATTAATTGTGTATATACCCACCCCTGCTAACGTCAGTACACAAGTTACCGATACTCCAGTCATTCTTTTCTTGCATCTGGACACACAAACTCTCATAATCTTCTGTACTCTAGCAAAGGATCTTTGAAATGAGTAACGGGACCAGAAGAAATTATGAGCTATTTACAATTCTTGGATTTATTATCCAATCCAATATTTTTATGTACATAAATCTTTTTTCATATCATAGCTGATTTTACCCCAAATCCTAGCTCACCGCCCCCTTCCTTCCCTCACTCTTCATCGCCGTGCCTCTTTCTGCTGATACAGCATATATAAAGATTGTCCACCACTTTCGTGAAGATTTCTTCTCCCTCTTGGTGTGGTTCGATAGCATGACGTTTTCTTGTGAGGTTTCCCGTGTCATGCCCTCTTCCATATTTCCTTCAAACTCTGGTGGAATGCTCTCCTCATACAGAACTTGTCCTTTGCCATTCCTTGTCATTTGTCTTTCAGCAGCAGACGTTCCGGTTTCCTCCTTTACCTCCCCCAGCCCAGAGGTCTCGGCGTCCCTTTCCTCAAACCCATTATTGTCCTCTAACGCTTCACCGCTGTCGTACACATCCAGAATTGCACTGAATTCTGTAGCCACTCCTTCTACCACACATTTTGGCTTCTTTGCCTCAACAATAAAAGTCTTCCCTTCCTGAGCCTTCTCCGGCTCTCGCACGTTCTCGTTTTCTTGTTGGTCTTCTTGATTTATATCGCGCAATCCATGCTGCCTCTTCTCCTCATCTCCTTTCTGTATCTCCACCAGCTCACGTGATGCCAGTCTTTCCTTCTCATCCTTGGATACTACTTCATCGTGCTCCTCTGCCTCGTCGTTCTCCTTTCTATCTTCTTGGTCCTCCTCATCCTTCCTAGCCATCTCACCCACTGTATATTCCTCCTGTTCGTCCGTCTGTGGCTCCGCCGCCTCCGGTGGTCCTGCCCGTTTTTGCATAATTTTCTCCCTCTTCTCCTCCTCATGTTCAGCTTTTGCAACAATTCTCTGTTGGGATCTCTCCTCTTCCTCCTCGTCCTTTTCCTCCTCGTCCTCAATCTCGATCAAATTCTTGATCCCCTCGTGTCTGTACTCTGCTTCCCCCTCAGCCTGCCTGCCCTCCTTCTGCCTAGACGCCGCCTCCTCCTCATCATCATTAATCTCGATCAGATTCTGATTCTTGATCTCCTCGATCCTTTTCTCTTCTTCCCCCTCAGTATGTGTGTTCTTCATCTGCCTCATCGCCTCCTCATCCTCCTCTCCAAGCTGCTCATTCTCCTCTTGCCAGCACTCCTTGTCATCCTCCCTCGCCCCGCCTTTCTGCTCCTCTTCATCATGATTACTTTTCGCATCAATTTTCTGTTGCTGCATCTCCTCCTTCTCCACTTCCATCTCAATCTCGATGTGATTCTTGATCTCCTCGTGCCTGTACCCTGCTTTCACATCAGTCTCCAATTCCTCCATCTGCCCAAACACCTCCTCATCCTCATCCTTTCCAAGTTGCTCATTCTCCTCTAGCCAGCACCCCTCGTCTTCCTCAACTGTTATCTGATTCGTCTCCTCCTGCTCCCGATACTCTGCTCCCCTCGCCATTTCCCCGTTTTCCTCCATGAGCTTCTCCTCATCCTTCTCCTCCCCAATCTGGCCATTCTCCTCTTGCCAGCACTCCTCGTCATCCTCCCTTGGCCCGCCTTCCTGCTCATCCTCACCTTGTTCAGTTTTCCCATCAACGTTCTGTTGCTGCCTCTCCTCCTCCTCCTCGTCTTCCTCCTCAATCTCGATCTGATTCTTCATCTCCTCGTGCCTGTACTCGGCTTCCCCATCAGTCTCGAATTCCTCCATCTGTCTAAAGACCTCCTCATCCTTCTCCTCCCCAATCTGTCCATTCTCCTCTTGCCAGCACTCCTCGTCTTCCTCCCTCGCCCCGCCTTCCTGCTTCTCATTTTGTTCGGTTATCGAACCAATTTTCTGTTGCTGCCTGTCCTCTTCCTTCTCCTCAATCTCTGTCTGATTGTTGATCTCTTCGTGCCTGTACTCGGCTTCCCCATCAGTCTCCAATTCCTCCATCTGTCCAATCGCCTCCTCATCCTTCTCCTCCCCAATCTGTCCATTCTCTTCTTGCCAGCACTCCTCATCTTCCTCAATCGAACCACCTTCCTGGTCCTCATCATCATGTTCAATTTTCGCACCAATTTTCTGTTGCTGCTGCTCTTCCTCGTCAATCTCAATCTGATTCTTGATCTCCTCGTGCCTGTATATCTCTGCTTCCCCCTCAGTCTCCCTGCCCTCCCTCTGCGTAGACGCCCCCTCCTCCTCCTCCTCTTCAAGCTGCTCATTCTCCTCCAGCCAGCACTCCTCTTCCTCGCCAGCTATCTGCTTCGTCTCCTCCTGCTCCTGATCATACTCTGCTTCCCTCATCATTTCCTTTTCTTCCACGAGCCTATCCTCATACTTCTCCTCACTAATCTGCTCTTGCCAGCACTCCTCTTTCTCCTCTGCCATCTGCGCCGTCTCATTTTTCTCCTCCTCCTCCTCCTCCTTCTCCAGCTGCGTGTTTTCATCGTCTTCCTCTCCATACTCCTCATCTAAATCCTCTCCCAACGTATGCGTAGTTTCCCCCTCCGTAGACTCCTGTCGATATTTTGCAGCAAGTAATTCAAGGTTGTCCGAACGTGCCTCTTTTCCATGTTCGATGATCTCGATCGTATTGCCATCCCCATCTGTCATAGCCTCATCTCCTTTCGTCTGCTCTTCCATCTCTTCTCCATCCTCATCTTCTCCCGTCTTCTCTTCAACGATTTTATTCTGACTGTCCTCATCCTTTTCCTCCTCCTCTTCTGCACTCTCCTCTCTCTTCAGAGCTGTGATGTCCTCCACTGACGCCATTTCTAGTTTCTCTTCGGTGTGTTCTCTCTCCACAACCACGTTTTCCCCTTCCTCGTCGTAAACTTTCTCTGAGATGTCAACTGCTTCTCCCTCCCCAACTTCCCTTTCTGCAATCTCTTGATCCTCGGATGTCTGTCTCTGCACCTTCCACTTTGCCTCCGTCGCCTCGCAGGATCTCACGACTTCGCCGGTGCTGCCGGTGTAATCATCCGGCATGATGTCTGGGATATCTCTCAGAAAGACGAATTCGATGAATTCGTTCATCGCCTTCAAATATTCCTTGAAAGCGGGAATGACCCGAGTGGCTGAGGGTGGGATGATAGATAAATGATATACATAAATAGTGGTCGGTGATTGGTCATAATAAATCTCGTGACTTATGCTGCGATGATCAAAATCGTCACATTGTGAGCAGTAAAGTTACGTCAGGCAATACAGGCTGATGTACATGCAATATTATAGAATTTAATTGGCTGCCCAGGGGCTAGGATGCATGATGTGCATTGTCGTAGACCATCAATACATTTAGTACACTAACAAATTTTGCCTTGTCTATCGTTACAGTCCCTTTGGAGTTGTATTTTTCCCTCGAGATAATATTTCCCCTCTGCACTGTGCGCTTCAGGAGAATAATATAATCTCTTAAAAGGCGATATCTGTGTGATATATGATCTATATTTTTATAATCATGTACATTATATATATCAAGAGTAAAAAACAGTCGTATGAAAACACCGCAGGAGCAAAAAAAAAAAAAAAAATGGACTGAACATAAAGAAATAGATGCAAGAAACCAAGGAGACGCATAAGTTGCCAAGATACAAGTAATAACAATAAAAAGCTAGCTGGACGCATGATATAGCTTTTTTTTTGTGTGTGTCATTATTTAGTTGTTATAATTATAATTGTTATTAAAGACTGCTTTTTGACGAAGCAGGAGTGTGAAAGACGTACGTATGAAATTTGTAACAGAGTTTTACCAAGCAAAAGCAGAAGGTGTCTCCAAGACGCGGACCTTCATCCGGGTACTTGTACCGTAACATTAATGTTAATATTTGACGAGGTGTACATTATTTGCAAACTTTATCTCAAGAAAAGAAAAAAATCATTGCAATGCTCTAAACAAATATGAAGGAGAACTTACGTTCGTCGCTCATGGTTGATTGATGAAATTTCAACCGTCGATTCGATGTAAGCCAGAAAAAAATCGCTCAAAGTCAACGTGTGACAGTAGTCAAGCGTTAAGAGCTCAAGCATATAGCCTAAAATAGGTAACAACCTATAGGTGAACATCGTATTTATAGGCGGGTGCCGTTTATGTTGCCATAGCAATGCACTGTACTTTGCGCATGCGTGAGAGTGATGTAACACTGGAGTTTCGCGCCTGCATCCAATAAGCACCCGTGCAACATCCGCGCAGTGACGCGCATTGTATTATGCAAAGATAGTAAGCGTCTTTGGTATTATGTAAATTAGATTATAGAGTTATTTTATGTACTGCGTATGCTGGAGTAACGATATTCCGTTCGACTTCTCTTACCACAAGAGTCGAATTTACGAAATCTTAATCCTCTATTGACAATCGATCACACCAATGCCTAGATATCTTACGTCACGTCGGACAGGTTTACGCAGTCAGAACAATATTGATTTTAACGCTTTCGAAGAATGAGTCTAATGCAGATTTTCGCAAAGCTTCTTCAAAATGTCTTTTAGAAGTAACCTCGTCAAATTAGTATACGCCTACCCTTACACTCACTTATATGGACATGGGGATCTCTCAAAAGGGTGATAAGGGCGCTGTGAAAAGTTTATCATTTACTATATAGCAGTTTTTTTTTTTCTCGTCTGCTTTTCTTCCCTATGAAAATAAAGAGAAAGAAAAGAAAATTCATTTTGAGAAGGTCGTAAAAGTCACTGGTATGTTCTTATCTTCCTACACAATACTCTGTGGCGGAGTTAACCTTCACGAGTATTGAAATACATGGTCAAAAAAATTGGGATTTTTTTACAGAATTATATCTAAGGCCTATATGATGGGTGAATTAGCTTTCTCTTAATATTGTAGCACTTTCTTTGCGAAAGCTTGCTTCAATCAACAATGTCTTTGATATGGGAGTATCGGACCCCTCATTAAACTAACCAATTCTTTAGAGGCCTTAAAGAGTGTTCCCTCGCTTCAGAAAATTTTGAGATGTGCTTGATCACATTTGATCTGACCATATGGCAAGTTTAATTTGGATACCTCAAACGGTTCTTATTGTTTATAGGCCGTCCACAAAATCGATTCCGGAAGGACGAAAGAACGGACGGACGGAAGAAGAGAAGGTCAACCCGAATGCATAAAGCTTCCGGCGACACTTTATGGCGGAGGCATTTAAAACAAAAAGAAAAGAAGAAGAAGGGTAACAAAATGATGTTACATTCACCCACCTACATGTATATGATATGATTTCGAGGTGGTCATCACATTGCATGTCTTGAGCAATATAAATGTTAAAATGAAATGTGTCATTATGATTTGAATATTTACATGCCAATTTAGTTATTCTTCCCGAAACATGAACTTTCCACTTTCCTGTTTAGAATGTTAAGCCTTACATACAAAACGTAAATTCTGTGTTACAGTTTATTTCCTGAATGACAATTGAAGTGAAATTAAAAAAAATCTATTGCGGTATGTCTATAATTATCATTTTGTTAATCTGGTATAACGTCAAAACAAAGTAACAACTTATGCTACCAAATGAAGCAGTTGTGTTAGAAGAAGGCCCTCAGGAGATGAACTTTGATAGTTATGTAGCAATACAATAGTTTGATTCAAGGGGGAAAATACATGCACTAGATTCAACATCATAGCATCGTGGAAATATCATAAAAACATTGATGTAGCTTAACAAAAATAATTAGTTGTGTGCGGGCTTCAAGCCCTAACAGAATATCATCAAATATCTGCCAAAACATGGGAGTTATTTCACATTCTTCAGAATTAGAATTCAAATACATTATACATGTATTTTTTAATCAAAATAACATTTGACCATAGGCAGGCAACTCGGACATTAGTCAGGAGATTTACACATGTTGATTGATCTTATTGAGAAAATAATGGGCGAGTCTCGTTTAACATGATAAAAGTACATTACTTTCACCAGAGAAAGACACCCAGCATGGGCGACAATGTACAAGGAATAGTACATTGTAATTAGGGTGAATCTTGCACATAGTTCATTAAGGTTGTCGTCGGGGTATGCAGCAGACTTCGGCACCTCGACGGGATGGAAAACGGCAGTCTTGACGTTTGGGAGACTGGACACGGCTTGATCCCGCAATTAAATCAATTCGTCATTTTTTAGTGGCTTGAATCTAGTACAAGTCTGTAAGTATTGTGTATTTGGGTAAGCCTACTGATTGATGAAGCTATTTCTAAAAGATATTTTGAAGGAGTTTCGCGAGAATATGCACTTGACTTATTTTTCAAGAGCGTTCAAATCAATATTTTTCTGACTGCCCTCAAAAGCTAAGTACAATTTGTAAATTAACTATACTCGTGAGGATTAACTTCGCCACATAGAGTTATGTAGAAATAAAAGAATGCAAGTAACATTCCTCATCTTCTTCACTTTGTTTTCAAGGCGAAGAAAAACAGATGATAGAAAAAACGGTAACCGTTCTCGGCTAGTTTATCGCCACGTCTTCTTTGAGACAACGCAACCCTTCCCCCTCCCCCTCCTGAGGCAATGAAACCGGTAAACGGTCTTGCGATTTTGCCAAAAGAGATGATGATGATTATGATGATGATAATAATAATAATGATAATAATAATAATAATAATAATAATTGTCACTCGTGTTTTGACTCCACAGGATTGGTATTTTGTTTGTGCGAGCGGCACACCTGTGTCGAGCAGGCTGGAATGGCTTGCACCGGGGAAGCAGTAGGTGCGAGGTAAAATACTAAGGGACTGATTTAAATGTTATTGGGTTGCTAGGATATGGGGGAATTTGGTCTGGGGATTGGATGAAATTTTGGCGCGGTAAGCTGACCGAGGTGTTGTGGAAGGTCCAAACACTAAATCTGGGCAGTCTACATCAGATAATTTGAAAAGAGTGGTGGAGCTAGTAGCGCTCTTCCGTGTGGACGGGGCAGAGCTGTGCACGAGAGAGAGAGAGGGAGAGAGACATAGAGAGGAGACGAGGACTTCCCACTGGCAAGCAATTCAGGCTGGCAGGCTAGTCTCATCACAAGGCTTCCCACTGTGCACCCCCGGACCAACACGAACAAGCTTCAATATATCCGTAAGTGTTGACACAGTTTAGTAATTCATTAATTAATGTTTGTGGTTTAGAGTAAGCACTCCCGTGCAAAAATACATTCAGTTAGTATTAATGGGTAAGAATTAAGTATACAAGCCAAATGTACTGAACAGTTAGGGATGAAAAACAGAGTGTTGTAGAATTGTCCTGAATGTAGTTGTCAGATGTTTTTTTTTTTTGTTCAGTTAATTGAATATAAATTTATGAGTAATGGAGGGCACTGTTAGTGATACATTGTTAATGATTATGCTGTGGTTAATAAAGCATCAAAATGGTATAGGAAATGCGCAGAGGGATATTATTATTTGTATACAAAGTGCACGGTGCTAAGAGACGCACTACATTCCAGTTTATGGTTTTGTATAGGAGAATAATAAGGCTGTATGTCGAGTAAGGCACTTGCATTGGATTCCGTAGTAGTGGCCTTGTACTTGATTTTTTGTTTGGTTGTAATAAGTGGGTTATGGCACATGAACTGATAAAATAATCATTTTGTGTGTGTGTGTGTGTTCATAGGTGGATAAAGAGGTGAGGATAAAAAGATAACACTGTTATATGTAGACGGCTGTCTCACAGTAATGGTGAGAAGTGAGCATTATAAAATGACTGCCGTTAGCCAGAAGCCCTGTGGTTAGTATTCATGATCCGGCACACATATATTTGATGATAGTGGGATAGGTTTTATGATGAAATTAATTGTATTCGTACAGCCGCATAGGAGACGCCAGTTCCGGACGCATCTGACGTGAAAGGTGACGCCGCCGGACCGGCAGCCCATGTCTCCGCTGGTATATGACCTCCGAACGCCACATCGACGTCCCGGACGTCACTGACCCCGCTTCCTATAAGGCCGGTGTGACGCACTCTGGTAGACGCCGTGGTTGGACTGGTACCCTCACAGGGGGACTCTGCAGAGTACTGCATCTCGCCGGACGCACCGCGTCCACGACGACCTCGCCAACCTCGCCAACCTCGCCGACCTCGCACTCAGCCGTCGTAGAGCTCTACCCCAGCTGTACTGCAGGAACGTTCCGCGCGCGGTTTGAAGTATTGTGCCAATTAATTACTGGGTTTTGGGCTGGGTTAACTGTATAGCTTTTGTAGTGTGTGCGGGCTTCAGTAGTGTAAGAAACCTCCGATATTCGGAAATACTTGTTTTGTTTTTTTTTGTTTTTTTCACTTGCCTTGTTTTCTGATTGACAAGACAAATTATAAAATTAAATTGATTTAGTTGAAAAGTATTCAAGGGAGTCACCGTGCCATTGTGTCGTAGTTCATGGTATTCTTCCGTGGGCAACGCCCTTGTGACATTAAATGGCGACCACGAAGGGACTGTTGTTAAATTCATTAATATTGTAGAAGTGTACAAGAAGGCGTTGTATAAGAAGGAATTGTGGTAGTGAAGTTGCTAGGCTTGATTAGCAGGTTATTTCCTTTTGTGTGCATGTAATTTTTCATGTAGTTGTGCAATTATTTCATTAACCAGATTTAGGTATTTTTTGTCTTAGGTAAACAATTGTTGCTGACAACTATAAGTGAGTCTGTATAGGTCAACGTGTTGGACCGGCGCCGTGACACAGTTGGAAGTCGGGGTAAGTTTACGCTTGGTTAATGTTTTGGGTCTGAATGATCTCGCAATGGAGATCGAAAAATTGCACCGTATTGGGGAGTCCTTAGGCCTGAGCGGGAGCGAGCTGAGGGAGTTCATACAAGAAGAACAGACTAGGGCAAGAGAGGCGAGAGTGGAAGAACGAGATAGAGTAAAGAGAGAGTTGGAGCTGACTGAACTTAATCTGCAGTTAGAGCGAGAAAGGCAGAGCGGCGAACGAGATACAGGAGCCTCGCGAGCCCACGTTAGGCCCCCGAAACTGCCCACTTTCGAGGAAGGGAAGGATAATTTAGACACCTATCTCAATCGGTTTGAAAGATATGCCACGGCAAATGAATGGCCGCCCGCCACCTGGGCTACTAACTTAAGTGCGCTGTTAAGCGGGAAAGCGCTAGATACGTATGCGCGACTTAGTGAAGAGGAAGCAGTTGATTATGAGGCATTGAAAGAAGCCCTACTGAAGCGCTATGATCTAACTAGCGAGGGGTTTAGAAGGAAATTAAGGGCTGCAAAACCAGAGTCAGGCGAGACTGCCTCGCAGTTTGTTCATAGGATGCGGGGATATATTGACAAATGGTTGACTCTAGGAGGATTTCAAAAGAGTTACGATGACGTAGTTGAGATTATGCTCATCGAGCAGTTCCACAGGAGTTGCTCGAAAGAACTCTCCATGTTTGTTAGGGAACATAAGCCTACCACTCTGAAGGAACTAGCAAGGGTGGCGGATAGGTTCCTTGAAGCCCACTCGGGGTGGAACCAGCCACAAGGGGGGAAGACCCCAGTGAGGGAGAAGTCACTGGCTCCCAACCCTAACTCTAACATCCGTCCCAAGACTTTTAACACAGGTTCACGCCCGCCAAGTGCGCCGAGAACAGGACCAGAGAGTGCGAACCGCCTAGGCTGCCGCATTTGTGGGAGAATCGGGCACTTCGCACGAGACTGCAACCGGAGGAACAGGCCCATGGAGAAACTGGGCGCGGGCGTCGTGAAGGAGGAACGACACCAAGAGAGGAGTCGGGACCGGCGGACGGACACAATGACGTCAGACGACCAGCCACCGTCGAGCCAGGGACCGGGTGAGTTACGTTCCGACGTAACAGTGCGAGTTCCACGGCGAGGTGACGGGCAGGTCAGTAATTCTACAGGTAGTCGAAGTGAGCATGGATGTTTACTGATCGACTCTTGTTTTTCTTGTGATAAGGGTAGACAGATGAGGGACGAGAGAGACGATCTCCCTCTCATGAGTGCAGCATGTGGCGCCCAGCCAATTCGAGCGATGCCAGTAGCAGAAGGACGCGTGAATGGAGCATCAGTGAGAGTCCTCCGTGACAGTGGGTGTTCGACCGCAGTCATCCGATCAGAACTTGTCAGGCCGGAGCAGATGACAGATGAATGGCGCACCTGCGTTCTCATTGATGGTACAACTCGCAGATTTCCAGTGGCAAGAGTAAGTGTTGATACACCTTACTTTGTTGGGAATTTGGATGTAATGTGTATGAATAACCCAGTGTACCCCTTGATTCTGGGGAACGTGCCAGGTGTGCGTAATCCAGCAGACCCGGATAAGGAATGGGTGCCGGTAGAGCTGCTAGAAGCTGTTGAGACGAGGCAGCAACGGAGGGAGGCTGCCAGGCCACTGAGGGCACTTAAGGTACCGGGCCAGGTCGCCACCGTAGCTCCAGACGAGTTCAGACAGGAACAAGAGACTGACCCCACTCTCGACATCGTACGACGACACGTGACGTCGGGTGAGGTAAAGGAGAGTAGAAATGGGAATACGTCTAAGTTCAAGGTAAAGAATGGTCTCATGTACCGAGAATTTCATTGCATTTCACGTGGTGCAAATAACATTAGTGACCAGTTGATCGTGCCGGAAAAATTTCGAAGACAGATTTTGAAATTGGCACATGAATCTATCATGGCGGGCCATCTTGGCGCAAATAAGACAGCTGATAAGATTCTTATCAATTTCTTTTGGCCAGGCCTACAGGCCGATGTACAGAGATTTTGCAGGTCCTGCGACGCCTGTCAACGTGCGATACCCAAGGGGCGAGTCACCAAAGTTCCGCTTGGTTCCACGCCAGTCATCGATGAGCCGTTTCATCGGGTCGCAGTGGACCTAGTTGGCCCCATCAAGCCAGCCACGACGCGGGGACACCGCTATATTTTGACGTTGGTGGACTACGCGACGCGTTATCCGGAGGCCGTCCCGTTACGCAACATCGACACACCGACGGTTGCCGAAGCGTTGCTGAGCATCTACTCGCGGGTAGGCTTTCCCAAGGAGATGCTAACCGACAGAGGCGCACAGTTTACATCAGACATCATGCGTGAGGTGAGCAGGTTATTGTCCATACGCCATGTGACGACCACTCCATACCACCCGCAGTGTAATGGATTGGTAGAAAGGTTTAACGGGACGCTCAAGCAAATGCTTAACAAAATGTGTGAGGAGCGTCCAACCGACTGGGACAGATACATCGACCCATTGTTGTTCGCGTATCGCGAAACCCCACAGGACAGCACCGGCTTTGCTCCGTTCGAGCTGCTTTATGGCCGAGTGGTGAGGGGACCTCTCATGCTCATGAAGGAGTTGTGGACAGAGGAGAACACTGAACCAGAGACGAAATCGACGTACCAGTTCGTGTTGGATTTGAAAGAGAAGATGGAAAAAACATGCGACATTGCACGCAACGAGCTACTCAAGTCCCACGAGAGATACCGACAGAACTACAACCGAAAGGCCAGACAGCGTTCATTCAAGGTGGGTGATGAGGTTCTGGTGCTGCTTCCCACTGATCACAATAAGCTACTAATGCACTGGAAGGGGCCATTTCGCGTAGTTGGGACAGTGGGGAAACTAGATTATCGCGTGGATCTCGGGAGTAGGGTCACGACCTTTCACGCGAACCTACTGAGAAAGTACATCCGCAGGGTGGAACAGCAGGAGGTTGGTGCACCCTTTGAAGTCGCCTCAACTTCAGTGGTGGAGGATGAGGACGTCGACGACGACGACGAGAAAAGTCGGAAGATTTCGAACAGGATGAGCAACGAGAATCTGCTCCACATCCCTGCAGTGAAACGGACGCAGAGCGTGGATGACGTCAACATTGACCCCACTCTAACCGAGGAGCAACGTCATCAAGCACGGGAACTCCTACAGGTGTTCGACGACGTACTGACTGATGTGCCAGGTATAACTCGTGCAGGTCACCACGACATTCAACTTACACACAATGAGCCTATTCGGAGTAAACCATACCCGTTACCACACTCGATGCGACAGGTAGTGAAAGACGAAGTACAGGAGATGATGACTCTCGGAGTCATCGAGCATTCGACATCTCCGTACGCATCACCAATCGTGCTCGTCAAGAAAAAGGACGGGACCAACAGGTTTTGTTGTGACTTCAGAAAGCTGAATGCTGCCACCATCATCGATTCGGAACCGATCCCAGATCAGGAAGAAATTTTTGCCAAGCTTGCCGGAGATCGATACTTCACGAAGATCGATCTAACTAAGGGGTATTGGCAGGTGCCACTCACGGAGCGAGCCAAACCTCTGACTGCCTTCATCACTCCCGACGGCCTATATCAGTTCACGACTATGCCGTTCGGTTTGGTGAATGCCCCCGCGACGTTCAGCCGGGTGATGAGGACCGTGCTACGAGGATTGCCGCACGTCGACAACTTCATTGACGACATCCTCATTCACACTCCGACTTGGGAAGGACACGTGGAAGCTGTCACCTCTGTACTACTGCGGCTGAGAGCTGCCAATCTGAAGGCGAAGCCATCCAAATGCTTGGTGGGATACGCCGAGCTCGAGTTCTTAGGTCATCGACTAAGCAGAGGAATGGTGCAGCCAAACCACGACAAGATTGCAGAGATCCAGAATGCCAAGCAGCCCACAACAAAGAAGCAACTCAGATCGTTTCTCGGTTTGGCGGGCTACTACCGCAAATTTGTGCCCAACTACGCAGCGATTGCGGTACCGTTGACAGACCTCACAAAGAAAGGTGAACCCAATCAGATACGATGGGGAGAAGCCCAAGAGAGAGCGTTCACGACGTTGAAGGCAAAGCTATCATGTCAGCCCATCCTCCGTCTGCCTGACGTCAGCCGAACGTTCATCCTGCGCACGGACGCTTCAGACACGGGCGTCGGTGCCGTCTTGCTTCAGGAAGACGAGGGGCAGAAGTTCCCCACGGCATACGCCAGTAAGAAACTGCTCCCGAGAGAAAGGGCGTACTCAACAATCGAGAAAGAATGTCTCGCAGTAGTATGGGCCATTCTTAAGTTTGAGACCTACCTGTATGGTAAGGAATTTGTGTTGGAGGTCGACCACCATCCCCTGTTGGCCATACGACGATCGAAGGTCGCGAATGCCAGAATACTCCGTTGGGCTCTGGCACTCCAACCGTATAGATTCCGGATTGAAGCTATCAAAGGAAGGGATAACGTAGGAGCAGACTATTTGAGCCGCTTGACGTGAATTAGGAGGGAGAAAAGCGTCCTAGGAGGGTGATAAACTTCCTCGCAGTTTGATGTAAGTCGGGTAAAGTTATTAATGTTATTAGTCAGCATATATGTTGGCGCAGCCGCGCGAATCAGGCAATTTGCTCGCATCTAATTTTTGTGTATACGTTCACGTTTCCGTGCAGTTGGAAACGAATCCGCAATACCATGATATATATGTATGTGCATATAATAACAATTAACCTTGTTTTTGTCAGAATTGTGGCACCAGGGAAGTTAGTGCGCATCCGTCCGTTTCCAGCTCAGTTCCCTGCTGAATTATACGCGCAGGCATAATTTTGGTGGGTATTTGGTTATTAGAAAATTTTTGGTAAAAATTATCTTAAAGAGGGGGTGAAATGTCACTCGTGTTTTGACTCCACAGGATTGGTATTTTGTTTGTGCGAGCGGCACACCTGTGTCGAGCAGGCTGGAATGGCTTGCACCGGGGAAGCAGTAGGTGCGAGGTAAAATACTAAGGGACTGATTTAAATGTTATTGGGTTGCTAGGATATGGGGGAATTTGGTCTGGGGATTGGATGAAATTTTGGCGCGGTAAGCTGACCGAGGTGTTGTGGAAGGTCCAAACACTAAATCTGGGCAGTCTACATCAGATAATTTGAAAAGAGTGGTGGAGCTAGTAGCGCTCTTCCGTGTGGACGGGGCAGAGCTGTGCACGAGAGAGAGAGAGGGAGAGAGACATAGAGAGGAACCGAGGACTTCCCACTGGCAAGCAATTCAGGCTGGCAGGCTAGTCTCATCACAAGGCTTCCCACTGTGCACCCCCGGACCAACACGAACAAGCTTCAATATATCCGTAAGTGTTGACACAGTTTAGTAATTCATTAATTAATGTTTGTGGTTTAGAGTAAGCACTCCCGTGCAAAAATACATTCAGTTAGTATTAATGGGTAAGAATTAAGTATACAAGCCAAATGTACTGAACAGTTAGGGATGAAAAACAGAGTGTTGTAGAATTGTCCTGAATGTAGTTGTCAGATGTTTTTTTTTTTTTTGTTCAGTTAATTGAATATAAATTTATGAGTAATGGAGGGCACTGTTAGTGATACATTGTTAATGATTATGCTGTGGTTAATAAAGCATCAAAATGGTATAGGAAATGCGCAGAGGGATATTATTATTTGTATACAAAGTGCACGGTGCTAAGAGACGCACTACATTCCAGTTTATGGTTTTGTATAGGAGAATAATAAGGCTGTATGTCGAGTAAGGCACTTGCATTGGATTCCGTAGTAGTGGCCTTGTACTTGATTTTTTGTTTGGTTGTAATAAGTGGGTTATGGCACATGAACTGATAAAATAATCATTTTGTGTGTGTGTGTGTGTTCATAGGTGGATAAAGAGGTGAGGATAAAAAGATAACACTGTTATATGTAGACGGCTGTCTCACAGTAATGGTGAGAAGTGAGCATTATAAAATGACTGCCGTTAGCCAGAAGCCCTGTGGTTAGTATTCATGATCCGGCACACATATATTTGATGATAGTGGGATAGGTTTTATGATGAAATTAATTGTATTCGTACAGCCGCATAGGAGACGCCAGTTCCGGACGCATCTGACGTGAAAGGTGACGCCGCCGGACCGGCAGCCCATGTCTCCGCTGGTATATGACCTCCGAACGCCACATCGACGTCCCGGACGTCACTGACCCCGCTTCCTATAAGGCCGGTGTGACGCACTCTGGTAGACGCCGTGGTTGGACTGGTACCCTCACAGGGGGACTCTGCAGAGTACTGCATCTCGCCGGACGCACCGCGTCCACGACGACCTCGCCAACCTCGCCAACCTCGCCGACCTCGCACTCAGCCGTCGTAGAGCTCTACCCCAGCTGTACTGCAGGAACGTTCCGCGCGCGGTTTGAAGTATTGTGCCAATTAATTACTGGGTTTTGGGCTGGGTTAACTGTATAGCTTTTGTAGTGTGTGCGGGCTTCAGTAGTGTAAGAAACCTCCGATATTCGGAAATACTTGTTTTGTTTTTTTTTTTTGTTTTTTTCACTTGCCTTGTTTTCTGATTGACAAGACAAATTATAAAATTAAATTGATTTAGTTGAAAAGTATTCAAGGGAGTCACCGTGCCATTGTGTCGTAGTTCATGGTATTCTTCCGTGGGCAACGCCCTTGTGACATTAATAATAATAATAATAATAATAATAGCAACAATAAAGAACTATGACCATCTATTCAGAATCATAATTCATAATATAATATCATTTATTCACATGTCGACACATTCTGTCAACTTGTCGAATACGGTCGGAAGTGGCCTTTATCTCATATCAGATTCACTCCTCGCTGATGGCCTAACGTATATACGCAAAAGCAATCTGTGGATAGGCCAAATAGGCAGATTGAGATATTTGCGCATGCGTATACGTGTCCGAAGTGCCCTGTATAAGATGTCTAGATAACGGTGTATGTAGTTTGATCAATTGTGAATTGTGAATTCAACTCCCGCGGCAGAAAAAAAAAAATCGAACGGAATGCGTGTAGCCTACTCGTACTGGCAACAAACGTACAATAATTATAATACATGAGATGTACACTCCATCACCAAATTTGCATATGCGCGTCACTGCGCTGGTGTTGCGCGAGTGTTTATTGAATGTAGGCGCGAAATTCCAGTGTTACATCACTCTCACGCATGCGCAAAAGTACAGTGCATACCTATGGCAATACAAACGGCACCTGCCTATAAATACGATGATCACATATAGGTTGTTACCTATTTTAGGCTGTATAATGCTTGAGCTCTTAACGCTTGACTACTGTCACACGTTGATTTTGAGCGATTTTTTCTGGTTTTCATCGATTAGACGGTTGAAATTCTACCAATCGACCATGAGCGACGAACGTAAGTTCTCCTTTATATTTATCTAGAGCATTGTCAATGATTTTTCTTAAGATAAAGTTTGCAAATACACCTTGGCAGGTATTCATTTCAGTGTCATCCTGCTGTAGTACCACTTCTTCGCGACAACTTCTGCTGGGGAAAGTGGAGTAAGACGGTCCCCTTAAAGGGATGATGCAGTTTCGGTTGAGATGGGGCTACATGTTTCCAACGATTTTTGATGATGATCTTTTTGAGGTTATGACAAACCTTCTACGAGATATGAAAGAGCATATAATTCTAAGAGGAATTCAAAGATTATTGATGACAATTGGTTTGAAATAACTTAGATATACAAAACAAAGCAATCCTAATTAAAGGTGAGACCCACCTTTTATTTGGATCGCTCTGTGTTCTTTTCTTTTTGGATATGTCTGCCATTTCAAAACCGATTTTCATCAAGTGAACTTTGAATTCATCATATGAAGAGTTTGTTCGCAAAAACCGATAAGTCCATTTTTGAAGATTTTGAAGTACGGTCTCTGTCACAAAGTACAAAATAATACCTTTTAAATGATATATTGGTCACAACATATAAAGGTACATTTTTGAAGCTATGGTCCAAAGGAACAAAAATTTTCTTATTATTCTCTTTATTTTCCTTGACCTTTAATCGCAAATATCTCCATTTGGCAAATATGGACTTATCGGTTTTTGCGAACAAACTCTTCATATATATTGTACGCTCTTTAACATTTCATAAAATGGTTTAGAAAGTATCTTGCAAAAACGTTAAAGACTGAATCCTCACCTCAACCAATATTTCACCATCCCTTTAACTTTCGAGGCTCGTCATTCTTAATCTAGAGGCTTTGGAAATCGTTCTTTGGTGTATACACTATGTTGTGTCCGCATATTGCTACCAATCACGTTCATAATCAGACAAAATGTTTTACTATTTGACTAAAATCCAACATAAGTTCTGTCTTGAACACCATGGGCCGTCTTACCCTAGACCTCAGGTAAGGCGAGCCATGTAGGGGTGGCAAAACAGACAACTAAGTTTTTCTTCAGGCAGTTCAGAAAAAAAGGAAATTATGGATAAAAACAATTAGTTTCTTTGTTCTTTTTATTTTTGTAAATTCTAATAGAAAACATAAGCAGATATCTATTTTTAACATACGTGAATCAGTTTTAGCAGCCTGAGAACACAAAAACAGCCAACGATGTGTTATATTATGATCTTAGAAAATGCACATCATTTCACTCTAGCCCCTTGGCAGCCAATTAAATTCTTGAGTACATGTTTACACACCTGTATTATACATGTACAGACTATATTGCCTGACTTGACTTCACTGCTCACAATATAACGATGTCGATCCTCGCTGCATAAATCACATGATTCATTATGACCAATCACCCACCAGTATTTATGTAGGGTTCTATATCGTCTTTTATCTTAATATGATATATTATTCATTCCATCCTCAGCCACTCGGGTCATTCCCGATTTCAAGGAGTATTTGAAGGCGATGAACGAATTCATCGAATTCGTCTTTCTGAGAGATATCCCAGACATCATGCCGGATGATTACACCGGCAACACCGATGAAGTCGTGAGATCCTGCGAGACGACGGAGGCAGAGTGGAAGGTGCAGAGACAGACATCCGAGGAAGAGATTGCAGAAAGGGAAGTTGGAGAGGGAGAAGCACTAGCTGACATCTCAGAGAAAGCTAACGACGAGGAAGGGGGAAACGTGGTTGTGGAGAGAGAACACACCGAAGAGAAACTAGAAATGGCGTCAGTGGAAGACATCACGGCTCAGACGAGGAGAGAGTGCGCAGACGAGAAGAAAGAGACGGATGAGGAGAGTCAAAAGAATGTTGGAAATGAGGCATCTTCAGACAGCTTTGAACTAGTCGCTGCGAAATATCAACAAGACCCTATGGAGGAGGAGGAGGAGGACACTCAGCAGTCGTTGAGAGAGGAGGACGAGGGGGAAGAGGAGGAGTATGAAGAGAAAGGTGATGAGAATACGCAGCCGGGGGAGGAGGAGGAGGAGAAAAAGGAGACGGCGCAGATGGCGAGGGATGAAGACGAGAAGTGCTGGCAAGAGGAAAATGTGGAGACTGAGAAAGAGAAGGACGAGTGTAGGCTTATGGAGGAAAACAAGGAAATGATGAAGGGAGCAGAGTATCAGGAACAGGAGACGAAGCAGAGAGCGGATCAGGAAGAGGAGTGCTGGCTAGAGGAGAATGAGCAGTTTGAAGAGGAGGAGGAGGAGGAGGAGGAGGCGTTGAGGCAGATGGAGGACAGGGAGTTCGAGGAGGAAGCAGAGTTAGACAGACACGAGAAGATCACGAATCAGATCGAGATCGAGGAGGAGGAGGAGGACAGACAGCACCAGGAAATTGGTGCGAAATCTAAACATGATGAGGAGAAGCAGGAAGGCGGGGCGAGGAAGGAAGACGAGGGGTGCTCGCAAGAGGTTAATGAGCAGCTTGGAGATGAGAAGGATCAGGGTGCGTTTGGGCAGATGGAAAACTGGGAGACTGAGGGGGTAGCAGAGTACTGGCATGAGAACATCAATGATCAGATCGAGATTGAGGAGGAGGAGGACGACGAGAAGGAGGACGACGACGAGGAGGAAGAGGAGGAGGAGGAGGAGGAGAGGAGGAGGCAACATAAAATTGGTTCAGAACCTGAACAAGAGGAGGAGGAGGAGGAGGAAGATGAAGCCTGGGCGAAGGAGGAAGACGAGGAGTGCTGGCAAGAAGAGAATGAACAGATTGGGGAGGAGAAGGATGAGGATAAGCTATTGGAGGAAAACGGGGAAATGGCGAGGGGAGCAGAGTGTCGGGAGCAGGAGGAGACGAAGCAGATAGCAGTTGAGAAAGACGAGGAGTGCTGGCAAGAGGAGAATGTGCAACTTGAAGAGGAGGAGGAGGAGGCTTTGAGGCAGATGGAGGACAGGGAGGCTGAGGGGGGAGCGGAGTTTTACAGGCACGAGGAGATCAAGAATCAGATCGAGATTGAGGAGGAGGAGGAGGAGGAGGAGGGGCAGCAGCAGAAAATTGATGCGAAATCTAAACATGAGGAGGAGCAGGAGAAAAGAGAGAACAATATGCAAGAACGGGACGAGCCGCCGGAGAAGGCGGAGCCACAGACGGGCGGACAGGATGAATATGCAAAGGGTGAGATGGCTGGAAATGATGAGAAGCAAGGAGATAGAAATGAGATTGACGAGGCAGAGGAGCACGATGTAGTAAATAGGGATGAGAAGGAAAGACTGGCATCAAGGGAGCTATACGAGATACAGAAAGGAGATGAGGAGAAGAGGCAACGGGTGTTGCGCGAGAAAAGCCGGGAAGACCAACACGAAAACGAGAACGTGATAGAGCCGGAGAAGGCTCAGGAATGGAATACTTGTATTGTTGAGGAGAAGGCACAGAAAATGGTGGTAGAAGGAGTATCTACAGAAGAGAGGGCAATTCTGGATGTGTACGACAGCGGGGAAGCGTTTGAGGACATTAATGGGTTTGAAGAAAGGGGCACCGAGACCTCTGGGCTGGGGGAGGTAAAGGAGGAAACCGGAAAGTCTGCTGCTGAAAGACAAGTGACAAGGAATGGCAAAGGACAAGTTCTGTATGAGGAGAGCATCACAACAGAGAATGAAGGAAATATGGAAGAGGGCATGACAAGGGAAACCTCGAAAGAAAACGTCATGCTATCGAACCACACCAAGAGGGAGAAGAAATCTTCACGAAAGTGGTGGACAATCTTTATATGCTGTATCAGCAGAAAGAGGCACGGCGATGAAGAGTGAGGGAAGGGAGGGGGCGGTGAGCTAGGATTTGGGGTAAAATCAGCGATGATTAGAAAAAAAGATTTGTGTACATAAAAATATTGGATTGGAAAAATAAATCCAGGAATTATTGTAAATAGCTTATAATTTCTCCTGGTCCTGTTTTCTCATTTCAAAAGTCCGTTCTGGGAGTACAATACAGACAGAGAAAGAAAACGTGATATGTGAGTTCTTATGTAAGAATGTAAAGAAAAGAATGGCTTAAATAATTGTATTTGTTTATGGATGTGAGCAGGGGTCGGTACACAATATTAATGATTGGAAAATGAGAGACGGCTGTTTGATACAAAACGAAAAAGCAGATCATCCAACATTAACAGACAAAGGTGCAATATCATCTTAAAATGAGAATGTTTTAACATCCGTTGGTGGCAAGTACAAAGTGTAGCGGAAAATTAAGTTGTTAGACTTTAAAGAATATGTATCTATTATATATTTGACCATATATTTGACCATAGGCAGGCAACACGGACATTGGTAAAAAAAAAAAAAAAAACTTTACATAATGTTTATTCATTATCTATTTAATCTAAAAAGTCTTCTTTTAAGAGAAAAGAAGATTCTACAGTCTTAAAAGATTGACAGGGTAGTCTGATTCATAAAAACCCAGTTAAATCTGGAAATGTTGTAGACATACTACAATGAACATCTTTTTTTATTTTTGTTTTGTTTTGTTTTTTGTTTTGTTTTTGTTTGTTTTACAAAACTGCATATCCAACACAAAACAACACCACGAAATGTTGATTGATCTATAACTGAGAAAATAAAGTCTCGTTTAACGTGATAAAAATACGTTAGTTTCACCAGGCCGGGAAAGACCCCAATCCTTTCATGGGCGACAGTGTGCAGGGAAAAGTAAATTGTGATAACGACGCATCTATAGCACAATATAGTTCATTGAGGTTATCATCGGGGTCTACAGCGACGAGAGACTCCCTGGACCAGAGTGGATATGCAACAGACTTCGGTACCTCGACGAACTGGAAGACGGCGGCATTGACGTATTGTGGGGGACCAGACACAGTTTGATCCTGCACGTAAATCAGTTCGCCGTTTTTCAGTGGCTTGACTTCAGTACAAGTCTGTAAATCTAGACATGTATTTGGGTAAGCCTACTGATTTCATTAAGCTATTTATTAAAGACATTTCAACAAAGCTTTGCGAGAATATGCACTTGACTCATTCTCCGAGAGCGTTCAAATCAATATTTTTCTGATTGCCCTTAAAATGGTAACTGATGTAATGATTATATTTCGAATACTCGTGGGGATTAGCTTCACCACAGAGAGTTATATAGAAATATAAGAATGCAAGTAACCTTTTCTGCCATTTTCATACAGTGAATTTTCTTCTTCATCATCTTCTTCAGTTTTTTTTTTTCAAGGCGAAGAAAAACAGATGATAAAAAACGGTAACCGTTCTCGGTTCGTGTATCGCCACGTATCATTTTGAGAAAACGCAACCCCCCCCCCCCCCCCCCCCCCCTCCTGAGACAATAAAACCAGTGAACGGTCTTGCGATTTTGCCAAAATAAGAGATGATGATGATGGTAATTATAGTAATAATGATACTACTACTACTACTACTACTACTCCTACTACTACTACTATTACTGTTAATAATAATAATAATAGCAACAATAAAAACAATGACCATCTATTCAGAATCATAATTTATAAATTATTTATTCTCATGACATTTTCTATGACACATTCTGTCTCAAGTGGACTTTATCACATCACATTTACTCCTCGCTGATTGCTTAATATACGCAAAGCAATCTGCGGATAGGCAGATTGAGATATTTGCGCGTGCGTATACCTGTCGAAGTGTCCGAAGATTTCTAGGTATCGGTGTATAATTTTATGTAGTTTGATCAATTGTAAATTGTGAATTCAACTCCAGCGGTAAAAAAAAAATCGCACGGAATGCGTGTAGCCTGCTGGTACTGGCAACAAACGTATTGTACACTCTATAATCTAATTTGCATATTATGCGCGTCACTGCGCTGATGTTGCGCGGGTGCTTATTGAATGTCGAGGCGAAACAACATTGTTACATCACTCTCACGCATGCGCAAAAGTATACAGTGCATAGCTATGGCAACATAAACGGCACTTGCCTATAAATACGATGTTCACATATAGGTTGTTACCTATTTTAGGCTGTATGCTTGAGCTCTTAACGCTTGACTACTGTCACACGTTGATTTTGAGCGATTTTTTCTGGCTTTCATCGATTCGACGGTTGAAATTCTACCAATCGACCATGAGCGACGAACGTAAGTTCTCCTTTATATTTATCTAGAGCATTGTCAATAATTTTTCTTAAGATTAAGTTTGCAAAGACACCTTGGCAGGTATTAATTTCAATGATATCCTGCTGGTATTAGTTCCGCGTCTTGGCGACAACTTCTGCTAGGGGAAAGTGGAGTATTAAAGACGGCCCCCTTAAAGGGATGGTGCAATTTCGGTTGAAATGGGGCTACAGGTTATCAACGATTTTTTATGATTTTGTTTTTTTGATAATGAAAAACATCTTGTGAGATATGAAAGAACATAATCATTATAATTCTAAGAGGAATTCAAAGTTTATTTGATTTTGAAATGACTGAGACATCCAAAACAAAGCAATCCTAATAAAAGGTGGGACCCACCTCTTATGAAGATCGCTTTATTTTCCTTTGTTTTTGGATATTTCAGCCATTTCAAAACCGATTTTCATCAAGTGAACTTTGAATTCCTCATAGAATTATACGCTCTTTAACATGTCATACAATGGTTTAGAAAGCATCTTCCCAAAGGTTAAAGGCTGAATCCTCACCTGAACCAATACTTCACCATCCCTTTAACTTTCGAGGCTCGTCATTCTTCGTCATTCTTAATCTAGAGGGATTTTGAAATTGTTCTTTGGTGTATGAATTATGTTGTGTCCGCGTATTGCTACTCACTCACGTTGATTTAGTCAGACAAAATGTTTCACTATTTGACTAAAATACAACATTAGTTATTTCTTACCATAGGCCGTTTTACCCTAGGCCTCGGGTAAGGCGAGCCACATAGGGGTGGTAAAACGGACCAAGGCAGTTCAGAGAAAAAGGAAATTATGAAAGAAAAAAACAAACAAGCAGATAGTTTCTTTGTTCTTTGTATTTTTAAAAGTTTTAATAAAACACATAATCAAACATTTATTTTTTGGCTTACATCAAACAGTTTTAGCATCCTGAGCACACACAAAAGCAGCCAAAGTCCTCAAAACATGTGTTATATTATGGTCTTAGAAAATGCACATCATTTCAATCCAGCCCCTGGGCAGCCAATTAAATTCTTGTGTATGTATTATACATGTAGAGACTGTATTGCCTTACGTGACTTCACTGCTCACAATGTAACGATGTCGATCCTCGCTGCATCAGTCACATGATTCATTATGACCAATCACCGACCAGTATTTATGTGTATCATTTATCTTAATAATACATAATTATCATCTATTCCATCCTCAGCCACTCGGGTGATTCCCGCTTTCAAGGAATATTTGAAGGCGATGAACGAATTCATCGAATTCGTCTTTCTGAGAGATATCCCAGATATCATGCCGGATGATTACACCGGCAACACCGACGAAGTCGTGAGATCCTGCGAGGCGACGGAGGCAAAGTGGAAGGTGCAGAGACAGACATCCGAGGATCAAGAGATTGCAGAAAGGGAAGTTGGGGAAGGAGAAGCAGTAGCTGACATCTCAGAGAAAACTGACGACGAGGAAGGGGGAAACGTGGTTGTGGAGAGTGAACACACCGATGAGAAACTAGAAATGGCGTCAGTGGAAGACATCACGGCTCAGACGAGGAGAGAGTGCGCAGATGAGAAGGAAGAGATGGATGAGGAGAGTCAAAAGAATGTTGGAAATGAAGCACCTTCAGACAGCTTTAAACTAGTCGCTGCGAAATATCGACAAGAACCTACGGAGGAGGAGGAGGAGGAGGACACTAAGCAGTCGTTGAGAGAGGAGGACGAGGGGGAAGAGGAGGAGTATGAAGAGAAAGGTGATGAGAATACGCAGCCGGGGGAGGAGGAGGAGGAGAAAAAGGAGATGGCGCAGATGGCGAGGGAGGAAGACGAGAAGTGCTGGCAAGAGGAAAATGTGGAGACTGAGGAAGAGAAGGATGAGTGTAGGCTCATGGAGGAAAACAAGGAAATGATGAAGGGAGCAGAGTATCAGGAGCAGGAGACGAAGCAGAGAGCGGATCAGGAAGAGGAGTGCTGGCTAGACATGCTAGAGGAGAATGAGCAGCTTGAAGAGGAGGAGGAGGAGGAGGAGGCGTTGAGGCAGATGGAGGACAGGGAGTTCGAGGAGGAAGCAGAGTTAGACAGACACGAGAAGATCACGAATCAGATCGAGATCGAGGAGGAGGAGGAGGGCAGGCAGCAACAGGAAATTGGTGCGAAATCTAAACATGATGAGGAGAAGCAGGAAGGCGGGGCGAGGAAGGAAGACGAGGGGTGCTCGCAAGAGGTTAATGAGCAGCTTGGAGATGAGAAGGATCAAGATGCGTTTGGGCAGATGGAGAACTGGGAGACTGAGGGGATAGCAGAGTACTGGCATGAGAACATCAATGATCAGATCGAGATTGAGGATGACGAGGAGGAGGAGGAGGAAGAGGAGAGGAGGAGGCAACATAAAATTGGTTCGGGACCTGAACAAGAGGAGGAGGAGGAGGAGGAGGAAGGCTGGGCGAGGGAGGAAGACGAGGAGTACTGGCAAGAAGAGAATGAACAGATTGGGGAGGAGAAGGATGAGGATAAGCTATTGGAGGAAAACGGGGAAATGGCGAGGGGAGCAGAGTGTCGGGAGCAGGAGGAGACGAAGCAGATAGCAGTTGAGGAAGACGAGGAGTGCTGGCAAGAGGAGAATGTGCAACTTGAAGAGGAGGAGGAGGAGGCGTTGAGGCAGATGGAGGACAGGGAGACTGAGGGGGAAGCGGAGTTTTACAGGCACGAGAAGATCACGAATGAGATCGAGATCGAGGAGGAGGAGGAGGAGGAGGACAGGCAGCAACAGGAAATTGGTGCGAAATCTAAACATGATGAGGAGAAGCAGGAAGGCGGGGCGAGGAAGGAAGACGAGGGGTGCTCGCAAGAGGTTAATGAGCAGCTTGGAGATGAGAAGGATCAAGATGCGTTTGGGCAGATGGAGAACTGGGAGACTGAGGGGATAGCAGAGTACTGGCATGAGAACATCAATGATCAGATCGAGATTGAGGATGACGAGGAGGAGGAGGAGGAGGAGGAAGAGGAGAGGAGGAGGCAACATAAAATTGGTTCGGGACCTGAACAAGAGGAGGAGGAGGAGGAGGAGGAAGGCTGGGCGAGGGAGGAAGACGAGGAGTGCTGGCAAGAAGAGAATGAACAGATTGGGGAGGAGAAGGATGAGGATAAGCTAGTGGAGGAAAACGGGGAAATGGCGAGGGGAGCAGAGTGTCGGGAGCAGGAGGAGACGAAGCAGATAGCAGTTGAGAAAGACGAGGAGTGCTGGCAAGAGGAGAATGTGCAACTTGAAGAGGAGGAGGAGGAGGAGGAGGCGTTGAGGCAGATGGAGGACAGGGAGACTGAGGGGGAAGCGGAGTTTTACAGGCACGAGGAGATCAAGAATCAGATCGAGATTGAGGAGAAGGAGGAGGAGGAGCAGCAGCAACAGAAAATTGATGCGAAATCTAAACATGAGGAGGAGCAGGAGAAAAGAGAAAACAATATGCAAGAACGGGACGAGCCGCCGGAGAAGGCGGAGCCACAGATGGACGGACAGGATGAATATGCAAAGGGTGAGATGGCTGGAAAGGATGAGGAGCAAGGAGATAGAAATGAGATTGACAAGGCAGAGGAGCCCGATGTAGTAAATAGGGATGAGAAGGAAAGACTGGCATCAAGGGAGCTGAACGAGATACAGAAAGGAGATGAGGAGAAGAGGCAACGGGTGTTGCGCGAGAAAAGCCGGGAAGACCAACACGAAAACGAGAACGTGATAGAGCCGGAGAAGGCTCAGGAAGGGAATACTTGTATTGTTGAGGAGAAGGAACAGAAAATAGTGGTAGAAGGAGTGTCTATAGAAGAGAGGGCAATTCTGGATGTGTACGACAGCGGGGAAGCGTTTGAGGAAATTAATGGGTTTGAGGAAAGGGGTACCGAGACCTCTGGGCTGGGGGAGGTAAAGGAGGAAACCGGAAAGTCTGCTGCTGAAAGACAAGTGACAAGGAATGGCAAAGGACAAGTTCTGTATGAGGAGAGCATTCCACCAGAGTTTGAAGGAAATATGGAAGAGGGCATGACAAGGGAAACCTCGCAAGAAAACGTCATGCTATCGAACCACACCAAGAGGGAGAAGAAATCTTCACGAAAGTGGTGGACAATCTTTATATGCTGTATCAGCAGAAAGAGGCACGGCGATGAAGAGTGAGGGAAGGGAGGGGGCGGTGAGCTAGGATTTGGGATAAAATCAGCGATGATTAGAAAAAAAGATAAAAAAATAAATAAAAATAAATCCAAGAATTGTAAATAGCTTAGATCTTCTGGTCCCGTTTTCTCATTTCAAAAGTCCGTTCTGGGAGTACAATACAGACAGAGAAACAAAACGTGATATGTGAGTTCTTATGTAAGAATGTAAAGAAAAGAGTGGCTTCAATAATTGTATTTGTTCACCGTTGTGAGCAGGGGTCGGTACACATTATTAATGATTGGAAAATGAGAGACTGCTGTTTGATGCAAAACGAAAGTACAAAGTGGATCGGGGAAAATTAAGTTGTTACACAAAAACATATATATATATATATATATATATATATATATATATATATATATAAATCATATATATATAAATATACATACATATGTGTATATACATATATATATTTTTATGGCCTATTATCGTATATACACACATACAGAGAGAGGAGAGAAAGCGCAGAATTGTAGCTACCAGTTATGCAATTTGTGTCTTGTAAATTTGTGTCGTTTTGTACTGGGAGTGGATATTATATTAAATACATGGATATTATAATGTAGATATGGATATTATAATGTATACACCTCAATATGTTCGTTGAACAAGTCTCGGTATAACATGGCTATGCGTATGAACTCTTATAATTCTAGACAGTTTAAATTGCTTTAATTCATGCTTGAGGTTTCACCTGTCCTGATGTCGCAGCACTTGGCGTGTTCTGTATGCAGACCTCTCTTCTCTCTTCTTTCCTCTTCCTTTACTGTCTTTTGTTCTTCGTAGACTTGTATTGTTATTGTCTTCTCTCTTCTCGGTACTGTCTCGCGTCTTATATGTGTGTGGGTAACTGAATGTCTGTACGAGTGTGTCGTCCTTGTCATTTTTTCCCGGTACACGCAGTTCAATGAACACTGTCTGGGCATTAGCATTGATACTCTATTCTTATTTCTTATTATTGCCGAAGCCAGCGTATCTCAAAATAACTATATTTTTACAAATGACTTAAGTAATTTATATCTAATACAATAGCTGTAACAAAACCTTGAATAATATATTGTTTACTCATTATTTATCTAGCGATCCACGTCCCACAAGCTTTGCTTTTTAGTGGATCGCTATTTTCCATAATTGAAGTTATTTTCCGAACGCTCACGAAGTATACATGCATTGTTCCTCGTAATTATTGTACATATGTTGTTGTATATAATTTATTTCGTATACTACATGAATCTTTTGTAAACGTTTGGACAATATCATTTCATAACATGTATACTTTGTATTATGTATGTTTTGATTTTCGTTGATAGGAAATAAACTATGATTGAATTGAATTGAATTGAATTGAATTGAATATATGTGTCTCTTTTCTGCGAATGCATTTCATTTTTTTTTCATTCATAGAAAGCATGTTAACAAGGCCAATATCCTGATAGAGACAATAAATGATTTAATTGCACTATATTAGATATACACACACATATATGAGTTATTTGTAGTCCACATTATATCAAACATATTACATAACTCGAGCTCATGCTGTCAATACAACAGTTTATTTTTGACACACAAAATTAATTTAAATCACTTGAATCAAAATCACTTGACAAAGGGCAGGGCATTGTTATTACTTTCATTATCATCGTCATGATTATGATTATTGTTATTATTATCATTATCATTATAATCATCATTATTATAATTATTTTCACTATTATCATCATTATCATTATCAGTATCATTACAGAAGAGACACTTCGTGGCGGAGGCATTTAAAACAAAAGAAGAAGGAGAAAGATTTAAAAATGATGATACATTCAGCCACCTACTTGTGTTGGACCCCATGATATGATTACCAGGTCTGGTCATCACATTGCATGTCTTGAGCAGCATAAATGTTAAATTGAAATGTGTCACTATAATTTGCATCTTTACATGCCAATTGAGTTATTTTTCCGCAATTATGAACTATCAGGTTTCATGGCTTACATACAAACCATGAATTCTGTGTTACAGTTTATATCCTGAATGAAAATTGGAGTGAAATAAATAAAAAAATAATCTATTGCGGTATGACTATAATTACCAGGTATTGACATATATATAATTTTGTTAATCTGGCAAAATGTCAAAACAAAGTAACAACTTATGCTACCAAATGAAGCAGTTGTGCTAAAAGAAGACCCTCGGGAGATGAACTTTCATAGTACTGAGCAACACAATAGTTTTTGTTTTTTTATCGTAACAATGTAGAAATAATAACATGGTGGAAACTTTGATTCAAGGGAAACATACATGCAGTAGTTTCTACATCATGTGATCGCGGAAACATAAAAACATTGATATAGCTTCAAACCAACAACAAACAAATAATGAGTTGCATGTGGGTTTCAAGCCCTAACAACATAAATAAACATGTGCCAAAACATGGGAGTCATTTCACATTCTTCAAAATTAGAATTCAAATATATATATATATTTTTAATCAAAATTCCATTTGACCACAGGTAGGCCACTCGGACATTGGTCAAAAACTTTACATATGTTTATTGATTATCTATTTAATCTATAAAGTCTTCTTTTAAAAGAAAACTCTAATCTTTTTCTTTAAGAAGATTCTACAATCTTAAAAGATTTACAGGGTAGTCTGATACATAAAAACCGAGTTAAATCTGGTAATGTTGTAGACATATGAGACCATTGTATTTAAAAAAACACACACACCACAATTTGGGTAAAATATTGCAAATAAAGTGGCTTTAAATCCTTAGGGAGTATGATAAAAAAAAAGCAAATTTCGAATACAATAAGCAAAGTTTTTTGTTTTGTTTTGTTATTTTTTTTAAACAAAACAAGCTGCATATGCAACACAAAACACAAAACACAACCACGAAATGTTCATTGATCTATAACTGAGAAAATAATGGAAGAGTCTCGTTTAACGTGATAAATATACGTTAGTTTCACCAGGCAAAGACCACAATGCTTTCATGGGCAACAGTGTGCAGGGAAAGGTAGATTGTAATAACGACGCATCTACAGCACATAGTTCATTGAGGTTGTCGTCGGGGTCTGCAGCAGCGAAAGACTCCCTGGACCAGAGTGGATATGCAACAGACTTCGGTACCTCGACGGGCTGGAAAACGGCGGCATTCACGTATTGTCATTGATTGTGGGGGACCGGACAGTTTGATCCTGCGCGTAAATCAGTCCGCCGTTTTTCAGTGGCTTGACTTCAGTACAAGTCTGTAAATCTAGATGTGTATTTGGGTAAGCCTACTGATTTCATGAAGCTATTTATTAAAGACATTTCAACAAAGCTTTGCGAGAATATGCACTTGACTTATTCTTCGAGAGCGTTCAAATCAATGTTTTTTCTCATTGCCCTTAACTGATGTAATGATTTTATTTCGAATACTCGTTGGGATTAGCTTCACCACAGAGAGTTATATAGAAATAAAAGAATGCAAGTAACCTTTTCTGCCATTTTCATACAGTGAATTTTCTTCTTCATCATCTTCTTCAGTTTTTTTTTCAAGGCGAAGAAAAACAGATGATAAAAAACGGTAACCGTTCTCGGTTCGTGTATCGCCACGTATCATTTTGAGACAACACAACCCTCCTTCCTCCCCCCCCCCCCCTCCTGAGACAATAAAACCAGTGAACGGTCCTGCGATTTTGCCAAAATAAGAGATGATGATGATGATGATGGTAATTGTAGTAATAATGATACTACTACTACTACTACTACTACTACTAATAATAATAATAATAATAATAATAACAATAGCAACAATAAAACAATGACCATCTATTCAGAATCATAATTTATAAATCATTTATTCATATGACATTATTTATGACACATTCTGTCTCAAGTGGCCTTAATCATATCACATTAACTCCTCGCTGATTGCTTAATATACGCAAAGCAGTCTGTGGATAGGCAGATTGAGATATTTGCGCGTGCGTATACCTGTCCGAAGTGCCCTGCGTAAGATTTCTAGGTATCGGTGTATAATTTATGTAGTTTGATCAATTGTAAATCGTGAATTCAACTCCAGCGGTAGAAAAAACAAAAATCGCACGGAATGCGTGTAGCCTGCTGGTACTGGCAACAAACGTATTGCACACTCTATAATCTAATTTACATATGCGCGTCACTGCGCTGATGTTGCGCGGGTGCTTATTGAATGTTGAGGCGAAACAACATTGTTACATCACTCTCACGCATGCGCAAAAGTACAGTGCATAGCTATGGCAACATAAACGGCACTTGCCTATAAATACGATGATCACATATAGGTTGTTACCTATTTTAGGCTGTATGCTTGAGCTCTTAACGCTTGACTACTGTCACACGTTGATTTTGAGCGATTTTTTCTGGCTTTCATCGATTCGACGGTTGAAATTCTACCAATCGACCATGAGCGACGAACGTAAGTTCTCTTTTATATTTATCTAGAGCATTGTCAATAATTTTTCTTAAGATTAAGTTTGCAAATACACCTTGACAGGTATTAATTTCAGTGTCATCCTGCTGGTATTAGTTCCGCGTCTTGGCGACAACTTCTGCTGGGGAAAGTGGAGTATTAAAGACGCCCCCCCCCCCCCCCCCCCCTTAAAGAGATAGTGCAATTTCGGTTGAGATGGGGCTACAGGTTATCAACGATTTTTTATGATGATTTTTTTTTTTGATAATGAAAAACATCTTATGAGATATGAAAGAGCATAATCATTATAATTCTAAGAGGAATTCAGAGTTTACTTGATTTTGAAATGACTGAGATATCCAAAACAAAGCAATCCTAATAAAAGGTGGGACCCATCTTTTATGAAGATCGCTTTATCTTCCTCTGTTTTTGGATATTTCAGCCATTTCAAAACCGATTTTCATCAAGTGAACTTTGAATTCCTCATAGAATTATACGCTCTTTAACAAGACATACAATGATTTAGAAAGCATCTTCCAAAAGGTTAAAGGCTGAATCCTCACCTGAACCAATACTTCACCATCCCTTTAACTTTCGAGGCTCGTCATTCTTAATCTAGAGGGATTTGGAAATTGTTCTTTGGTGTATGAATTATGTCGTGTCTTCGTATTGCTACCCACTCACACTAATTTAATCAGACAAAATGTTTTACTATTTGACTAAAATACAACATAAGTTCTTTCTTACCATAGGCCGTTTTACCCTAGGCCTCGGGTAAGGCGAGCCACATAGGGGTGGCAAAGCGGACCAAGGCAGTTCAGAGAAAAAGGAAATTATGGAAAAAAAAACCCAAACTGTTAGTTTCTTTGTTCTTTGTATTTTTTATAAGTTTTGATAGAACACATAATCAAACATCTATTTTTCGCATACTCTCTAAAAAAAAAAATCGAGTGAAAATATTCACTCTTGAAGGAGTGAATACAAAAAGAGTGAATTTAGAGTGAAATTGGAGTGAATTTTGAGTGAAAAATTTTCATTTTCACTCGTTTTAGAGTGACCTCAGGGATCACTCCAAAATCATCGGGTGATCCCTGGGGTCACTCCAAAATGAGTGAAAATGAACATTTTCACTCAAAATTCACTCCAGTTTCACTCTAAATTCACTCTTTTTTGTATTCACTCCTTCAAGAGTGAATATTTTCACTCGAATATTTTTAGAGAGTACATTAATCAGTTTTAGCAGCCTGAGAACACACAAAAGCAGCATAAGTCCTCAAAACATGTGTTCCTTATTATGGTCTTAGAAAATGCACATCATTTCAATCTAGCCCCTTGGCAGCCAATTAAATTCTTGTGTATGTATTATACATGTAGAGATTGTATTGCCTTACGTGACTTCACTGCTCACAATGTAATGATGTCGATCCTCGCTGCATCAGTCACATGATTCATTATGACCAATCATCTACCAGTATTTATGTGTATCATTTATCTTAATAATACAGAATTATCATCTATTCCATCCTTAGCCACTCGGGTCATTCCCGCTTTCAAGGAATATTTGAAGGCGATGAACGAATTCATCGAATTCGTCTTTCTGAGAGATATCCCAGATATCATGCCGGATGATTACACCGGCAGCACCGGCGAAGTGGTGAGATCCTGCGGGACGGCGGAAGCAAAGTGGAAGGTGGAGAGACAGACATCCGAGGAAGAGATTGCAGAAAGGGAAGTTGGAGAGGGAGAAGCAGTAGCTGACATCTCAGAGAAAGCTGACGACGAGGAAGGGGGAAACGTGGTTGTGGAGAGAGAACTCATGGAAGAGAAGCTAAAAATGGCGTCAGTGGAAGACATCACGGCTCAGACGAGGAGAGAGTGCGCAGATGAGAAGGAAGAGATGGATGAGGAGAGTCAAAAGAATGTTGGAAATGAGGCATCTTCAGACAGCTTTGAATTAGTCGCTGCGAAATATCAACAAGAACCTACGGAGGAGGAGGAGGAAACTAAGCAGTCGTTGAGAGAGGAGGACGAGGGGGAAGAGGAGGAGTATGAAGAGAAAGGTGATGAGAATACGCAGCCGGAGGAGGAGGAGAAAGAGGAGACGGCGCAGATGGCGAGGGAGGAAGACGAGAAGTGCTGGCAAGAAGAAAATGTGGAGACTGAGGAAGAGAAGGACGAGTGTAGGCTCATGGAGGAAAACAAGGAAATGGTGAAGGGAGCAGAGTATCAGGAGCAGGAGACGACGCAGAGAGCGGATCAGGAAGAGGAGTGCTGGCTAGAGGAGAATGAGCGGTTTGAAGAGGAGGAGGAGGAGGAGGAGGCGTTGAGGCAGATGGAGGACAGGGAGTTCGAGGAGGAAGCAGAGTTAGACAGACATGAGAAGATCAAGAATCAGATCGAGATCGAGGAGGAGGAGGAGGACAGACAGCAGCAGGAAGGCGGGGCGAGGAAGGAAGACGAGGGGTGCTCGCAAGAGGTTAATGAGCAGCTTGGAGATGAGAAGGATCAAGATGCGTTTGGGCAGATGGAGAACTGGGAGACTGAGGGGATAGCAGAGTACTGGCATGAGAACATCAATGATCAGATCGAGATTGAGGATGACGAGGAGGAGGAGGAGGAAGAGGAGAGGAGGAGGCAACATAAAATTGGTTCGGGACCTGAACAAGAGGAGGAGGAGGAGGAGGAGGAAGGCTGGGCGAGGGAGGAAGACGAGGAATGCTGGCAAGAAGAGAATGAACAGATTGGGGAGGAGAAGGATGAGGATAAGCTATTGGAGGAAAACTGGGAAATGGCGAGGGGAGCAGAGTGTCGGGAGCAGGAGGAGACGAAGCAGATAGCAGTTGAGAAAGACGAGGAGTGCTGGCAAGAAGAGAATGTGCAACTTGAAGAGGAGGAGGAGGAGGAGGCGTTGAGGCAGATGGAGGACAGGGAGACTGAGGGGGAAGCGGAGTTTTACAGGCACGAGGAGATCAAGAATCAGATCGAGACTGAGGAGAAGAAGGAGGAGGAGGAGGGGCAGCAACAGAAAATTGATGCGAAATGTAAACATGAGGAGGAGCAGGAGAAAAGAGAAAACAATATGCAAGAACGGGACGAGCCGCCGGAGAAGGCGGAGCTACAGATGGACGGACAGGATGAATATGCAAAGGGTGAGGTGGCTGGAAAGGATGAGGAGCAAGGAGATAGAAATGAGATTGACAAGGCAGAGGAGCCCGATGTAGTAAATAGGGATGAGAAGGAAAGACTGGCATCAAGGGAGCTAAACGAGATACAGAAAGGAGATGAGGAGAAGAGGCAACAGGGGTTGCGAGAGATAAATCAAGAAGACCAACACGAAAACGAGAACGTGAGAGAGCCAGATAAGGCTCAGGAAGAGAAGACTTGTATTGTTGAGGAGAAGGAACAGAAAATGGTGGTAGAAGGAGTATCTACAGAAGAGAGGGCAATTCTGGATGTGTACGACAGCGGGGAAGCGTTTGAGGACAATAATGGGTTTGAAGAAAGGGGCATCGAGAATTCTGGGCTGGGGGAGGTAAAGGAGGAAACCGGAAAGTCTGCTGCTGAAAAACAAGTGACAAGGAATGGCAAAGGACAAGTTCTGTATGAGGAGAGCATACCAGCAGAGTTTGAAGGAAATATGGAAGAGGGCATGACAAGGGAAACCTCACAAGAAAACGTCATGCTATCGAACCACACCAAGAGGGAGAAGAAATCTTCACGAAAGTGGTGGACAATCTTTACATGCTGTATCAGCAGAAAGAGGCACGGCGATGAAGAGTAAGGGAAGGGAGGGGGCGGTGAGCTAGGATTTGGGGTAAAATCAGCGATGATTAGAAAAAAGATTTATGTACATAAGAATATTGGATTGGAAAAATAAATCCAAGAATTGTAAATAGCTTATAATTTCTTCTGGTCCTGTTTTCTCATTTCAAAAGTCCATTCTGGGAGTACAATACAGACAGAGAAACAAAACGTGATATGTGAGTTCTTATGTAAGAATGTAAAGAAAAGAATGGCTAAAATAATAGTATTTGTTCACCGATGTGAGCAGGGGTCGGTACACAATATTAGGTCTAATGATTCGAAAATGAGAGACGGCTGTTTGATGCAAAACGAAAAAGGAGAACATCCAATATTAACAGGCCAAGGTGCAATATCATCTTAAAATGAGAATGTTTTAACATCTAAAGTATAGCGGGAAAACTAAGTTGTTACACTTAAAAGAAAAAAAAATATATATATATCACATATTTAGGGCCTATTATCATGATTATATACACACATACAGAGAGAGGAGAGAAAGCGCTGAATTGTAGCTACCAGTTAACATGCGATTTGTGTCTTGTAAATTTGTGTCTTTGCATGCAATATGTGCCGTTTTGTACTGGGAATTGGTATTATAATGTATACACGTCAATATGTTGAACAAGTCTCAGTATAACATGGCTATGCGTATGAACAGTAATATATATATGTGTCTCTTTTCTGTGAATGCATTTCATTTGTTTTTATTCATAGAAAGCATGTTAACAAGGCCAATATCCTGATAGAGACAATAAATAATTTAATTGCACTGAATTAGATACACACACACACACAGACAATATATATATATATATATATATATATATACATATATATATTTGTAGTCCACGTTATTATATCAAAAATAGGACAGAACTCGAGCTCATGCTGTCAATACAACAGTTTATTTTTGACACACAAGATTAACTTAAATCAAAATCACTTGACAAAGGGCAGGTCATTATTACTTTCATTATCGTCATGATTATGATTATTATTATCATCATTATCATTATTATCATCATCATCAGTATCATTCCAGAAGCGACACTTCGTGGCGGAGGCATTTAAAATAAAATAAGAAGGAGAAAGATCTAAAAATGATGTTACATTCAGCCACCTACTTGTGTTGGACCCCATGATATGATTTCAAGGTCTGGTCATCACATTGCATGTCTTGAGCAGGGATAAATGTTAAATTGAAATGTGTCACTATAATTTGCATCTTTACATGCCAATTGAGTTATTTTTATATCACTTTATATCCTGAATGACAATTGGAGTGAAATAAAAAAAAAATCTATTGCGGTATGACTATAATTAACAGGCATTGACACATATAATTTTGTTAATCTGGTAAAATGTCAAAACAAAGTGACAGCTTATGATACGAAATGAAGCAGTTGTGCTAAAAGAAGACCCTCAGGAGATGAAATTTCATAGTACTGTTTAGCAACACAATATTTTTTTTATCATAACAATGTACATGGTGGAAACTTTGATTCAAGTGAAACATACATGCAGCAGTTTCTACATCATAGGATAGTGGAAACATAAAAACATTGATATAACTTCAAACCAACAACAGCAAAAAAAAAAATGAGTTGTGTGCGGGCTTCAAGCCCTATTAGCATATATAAAACATGTGCTAAAACATGAGTCATTTCACATTCTTCGAAATTAGAATTCAAATATTTTTTTTTAATCAAAATTCCATTTGACCATAGGCAGGCAACACGGACATTGGTAAAAAAAAAAAAAAAAAAAAAAAAAAAAAAAAAAAAAAAAAAAAAAACTTTACATAATGTTTATTCATTATCTATTTAATCTAAAAAGTCTTCTTTTAAGAGAAAAGAAGATTCTACAGTCTTAAAAGATTGACAGGGTAGTCTGATTCATAAAAACCCAGTTAAATCTGGAAATGTTGTAGACATACTAGACCATTGTATTAAAAAAAAAAACACACACACACACAACAATTTGGGTAAAATATTGCAAATAAAGTGGCTTTAAAATCCTTAGGGAGTATGATTTTTAAAAAAAGCAGATTTCGAAAAATACAATGAACATCTTTTTTTATTTTTGTTTTGTTTTGTTTTTTGTTTTGTTTTTGTTTGTTTTACAAAACTGCATATCCAACACAAAACAACACCACGAAATGTTGATTGATCTATAACTGAGAAAATAAAGTCTCGTTTAACGTGATAAAAATACGTTAGTTTCACCAGGCCGGGAAAGACCCCAATCCTTTCATGGGCGACAGTGTGCAGGGAAAAGTAAATTGTAATAACGACGCATCTATAGCACAATATAGTTCGTTGAGGTTATCATCGGGGTCTGCAGCGACGAGAGACTTCCTGGACCAGAGTGGATATGCAACAGACTTCGGTACCTCGACGAACTGGAAGACGGCGGCATTGACGTATTGTGGGGGACCAGACACAGTTTGATCCTGCACGTAAATCAGTTCGCCGTTTTTCAGTGGCTTGACTTCAGTACAAGTCTGTAAATCTAGACATGTATTTGGTGAAGCCTACTGATTTCATGAAGCTATTTATTAAAGCCATTTCAACAAAGCTTTGCGAGAATATGCACTTGACTCATTCTCCGAGAGCGTTCAAATCAATATTTTTCTGATTGCCCTTGAAATGGTAACTGATGTAATGATTATATTTCGAATACTCGTGGGGATTAGCTTCACCACAGAGAGTTATATAGAAATACAAGAATGCAAGTAACCTTTTCTGCCATTTTCATACAGTGAATTTTCTTCTTCATCATCTTCTTCAGTTTTTTTTTTTTTTTTCAAGGCGAAGAAAAACAGATGATAAAAAACGGTAACCGTTCTCGGTTCGTGTATCGCCACGTATCATTTTGAGAAAACGCAACCCCCCCCCCCCCCCTCCTGAGACAATAAAACCAGTGAACGGTCCTGCGATTTTGCCAAAATAAGAGATGATCATGATGATGATGATGCTAATTATAGTTATAATGATAATACTATTACTACTACTACTAATAATAATAATAATGATAGCAACAATAAAAACAATGACCATCTATTCAGAATCATAATTTATAAATCATTTATTCAAATGACATTTTCTATGACACATTCTGTCTCAAGTGGACTTTATCACATCACATTTACTCCTCGCTGATTGCTTAATATCCGCAAAGCAATCTGTGGCTAGGCAGATTGAGATATTTGCGCGTGCGTATACCTGTCCGAAGTGTCCGAAGATTTCTAGGTATCGGTGTATAATTTTATGTAGTTTGATCAATTGTAAATTGTGAATTCAACTCCAGCGGTAGAAAAAAAAAATCGCACGGAATGCGTGTAGCCTGCTGGTACTGGCAACAAACGTATTGTACACTCTATAATCTAATTTGCATATTATGCGCGTTACTGCGCTGATGTTGCGCGGGTGCTTATTGAATGTCGAGGCGAAACAACATTGTTACATCACTCTCACGCATGCGCAAAAGTATACAGTGCATAGCTATGGCAACATAAACGGCACTTGCCTATAAATACGATGTTCACATATAGGTTGTTACCTATTTTAGGCTGTATGCTTGAGCTCTTAACGCTTGACTACTGTCACACGTTGATTTTGAGCGATTTTTTCTGGCTTTCATCGATTCGACGGTTGAAATTCTACCAATCGACCATGAGCGACGAACGTAAGTTCTCCTTTATATTTATCTAGAGCATTGTCAATAATTTTTCTTAAGATTAAGTTTGCAAAGACACCTTGGCAGGTATTAATTTCAATGTCATCCTGCTGGTATTAGTCCCGCGTCTTGGCGACAACTTCTGCTAGGGGAAAGTGGAGTATTAAAGACGGCCCCCTTAAAGGGATGGTGCAATTTCGGTTGAAATGGGGCTACAGGTTTTCAACGATTTTTTATGATTTTGTTTTTTTTTTGATAATGAAAAACATCTTATGAGATATGAAAGAACATAATCAATATAATTCTAAGAGGAATTCAAAGTTTATTTGATTTTGAAATGACTGAGATATCCAAAACAAAGCAATCCTAATAAAAGGTGGGACCCACCTCTTATGAAGATCGCTTTATCTTCCTTTGTTTTTGGATATTTCAGCCATTTCAAAACCGATTTTCATCAAGTGAACTTTGAATTTCCCATAGAATTATACGCTCTTTAACATGTCATACAATGGTTTAGAAAGCATCTTCCCAAAGGTTAAAGGCTGAATCCTCACCTGAACCAATACTTCACCATCCCTTTAACTTTCGAGGCTCGTTATTCTTCGCCATTCTTAATCTAGAGGGATTTGGAAATTGTTCTTTGGTGTATGAATTATGTTGTGTCCGCGTATTGCTACTCACTCACGTTGATTTAATCAGACAAAATGTTTCACTATTTGACTAAAATACAACATTAGTTATTTCTTACCATAGGCTGTTTTACCCTAGGCCTCGGGTAAGGCGAGCCACATAGGGGTGGCAAAAAAACGGACCAAGGCAGTTCAGAGAAAAAGGAAATTATGAAAAAAAAAAAAAACCCAAGCAGATAGTTTCTTTGTTCTTTGTATTTTTAAAAGTTTTAATAAAACACATAATCAGACATCTATTTTTGGCATACATCAATCAGTTTTAGCAGCCTGAGCACACACAAAAGCAGCCAAAGTCCTCAAAACATGTGTTATATTATGGTCTTAGAAAATGCACATCACTTCAATCTAGCCCCTTGGCAGCCAATTAAATTCTTGTGTATGTATTATACATGTAGAGACTGTATTGCCTTACGTGACTTCACTGCTCACAATGTAACGATGTCGATCCTCGCTGCATCAGTCACATGATTCATTATGACCAATCACCGACCAATATTTATGTGAATCATTTATCTTAATAATACAGAATTATCATCTATTCCATCCTCAGCCACTCGGGTGATTCCCGCTTTCAAGGAATATTTGAAGGCGATGAACGAATTCATCGAATTCGTCTTTCTGAGAGATATCCCAGACATCATGCCGGATGATTACACCGGCAACACCGGCGAAGTCGTGAGATCCTGCGAGGCGACGGAGGCAAAGTGGAAGGTGCAGAGACAGACATCCGAGGATCAAGAGATTGCAGAAAGGGAAGTTGGGGAAGGAGAAGCAGTAGCTGACATCTCAGAGAAAGCTAACGACGAGGAAGGGGGAAACGTGGTTGTGGAGAGAGAACACACCGAAGAGAAACTAGAAATGGCGTCAGTGGAAGACATCACGGCTCAGACGAGGAGAGAGTGCGCAGATGAGAAGGAAGAGACGGATGAGGAGAGTCAAAAGAATGATGGAAATAAGGCATCTTCAGACAGCTTTGAACTAGTCGCTGCGAAATATCGACAAGAACCTGGGGAGGAGGAGGAGGAAACTAAGCAGTCGTTGAGAGAGGAGGACGAGGGGGAAGAGGAGGAGTATGAAGAGAAAGGTGATGAGAATACGCAGCTGGAGGAGGAGGAGGAGAAAAAGGAGACGGCGCAGATGGCGAGGGAGGAAGACGAGAAGTCCTGGCAAGAGGAAAATGTGGAAACTGAGGAAGAGAAGGACGAGTGTAGGCTCATGGAGGAAAACAAGGAAATGGTGAAGGGAGCAGAGTATCAGGAGCAGGAGACGACGCAGAGAGCGGATCAGGAAGAGGAGTGCTGGCTAGAGGAGAATGAGCAGCTTGAAGAGGAGGAGGAGGAGGAGGCGTTGAGGCAGATGGAGGACAGGGAGATCGAGGAGGAAGCAGAGTTAGACAGACACGAGAAGATCACGAATGAGATCGAGATCGAGGAGGAGGAGGAGGAGGAGGACAGGCAGCAACAGGAAATTGGTGCGAAATCTAAACATGATGAGGAGAAGCAGGAAGGCGGGGCGAGGAAGGAAGACGAGGGGTGCTCGCAAGAGGTTAATGAGCAGCTTGGAGATGAGAAGGATCAAGATGCGTTTGGGCAGATGGAGAACTGGGAGACTGAGGGGATAGCAGAGTACTGGCATGAGAACATCAATGATCAGATCGAGATTGAGGATGACGAGGAGGAGGAGGAGGAAGAGGAGAGGAGGAGGCAACATAAAATTGGTTCGGGACCTGAACAAGAGGAGGAGGAGGAGGAGGAAGATGAAGCCTGGGCGAGGGAGGAAGACGAAGAGTGCTGGCAAGAAGAGAATAAACAGATTGGGGAGGAGAAGGATGAGGATAAGCTAGTGGAGGAAAACGGGGAAATGGCGAGGGGAGCAGAGTGTCGGGAGCAGGAGGAGACGAAGCAGATAGCAGTTGAGAAAGACGAGGAGTGCTGCCAAGAGGAGAATGTGCAACTTGAAGAGGAGGAGGAGGCGTTGAGGCAGATGGAAGACAGGGAGACTGAGGGGGAAGCGAAGTTTTACAGGCACGAGGAGATCAAGAATCAGATCGAGATTGAGGAGAAGGAGGAGGAGGAGGAGAAGGAGGGGCAGCAACAGAAAATTGATGCGAAAACTAAACATAAGGAGGAGCAGGAGAAAAGAGAGAACAATATGCAAGAACGGGACCAGCCGCCGGAGAAGGCGAAGCCACAGACGGACGGACAGGATGAATATGCAAAGGGTGAGATGGCTGGAGAGGATGAGGAGCAGGGAGATAGAAATGAGATTGACGAGGCAGAGGAGCATGATGTAGTACATAGGGATGAGAAGGAAAGACTGGCATCAAGGGAGCTGAACGAGATACAGACAGGAGATGAGGAGAAGAGGCAACGTGTGTTGCGCGAGAAAAGCCGGGAAGACCAACACGAAATTGAGAACGTGAGAGAGCCGGAGAAGGCTCAGGAAGGGAAGACTTGTATTGTTGAGGAGAAGAAACAGAAAATGGTGGTAGAAGGAGTATCTACAGAAGAGAGGGCAATTCTGGATGTGTACGACAGCGGGGAAGCGTTTGAGGACAATAATGGGTTTGAAGAAAGGGGCTCCGAGACCTCTGGGCTGGGGGAGGTAAAGGAGGAAACCGGAAAGTTTGCTGCTGAAAGGCAGGTGGCAAGGAATGGCAAAGGACAAGTTCTGTATGAGGAGAGCATTCCAGCAGAGTTTGAAGGAAATATGGAAGAGGGTATGACGAGGAAAACCCCACAAGAAAACGTCATGCTATCGAACCACACCAAGAGGGAGAAGAAATCTTCACGAAAGTGGTGGACAGTCTTTACATGCTGTATCAGCAGAAAGAGGCACGGCGATGAAGAGTGAGGGAAGGGAAGGGGGTGAGCTAGGATTTGGGGTAAAATCAGCGATGATAAAAAAAAAAAAGTTTTATGTACATAAAAATATTGGATTGGAAAAATAAATCCAGGAATTATTGTAAATAGCTTATAATTTCTCCTGGTCCTGTTTTCTCATTTCAAAAGTCCGTTCTGGGAGTACAATACAGACAGAGAAAGAAAACGTGAAATGTGAGTTCTTATGTAAAAATGTAAAGAAAAGAATGGCTTAAATAATTGTATTTGCTCACCGATGTGAGCAGGGGTCGGTACACAACATTAATGATTGGAAAATGAGAGACGGTTGAGCTGTAAAACGAAAAAAGAGTTGAATTGTAGCTATGTACCAGTTAACATGCAATTTGAGTCTTAACATGCAATACATGTATGTGCTCTTTTGTACTGGGAGTGGATAATATCATTATACACGTCAATATGTTCGTTGGACAAGCTTCGGTAACATGGTTATGTGTGTGAACTGCGATATTATGTGAATCAGTTCTGTGTATGTAATGTATTTTATATTTTTGTAGAAAGCATGTAGACATGGCCAGTATCCTGATATAGACAACAAATGATTTAATTGCACTGAATTGAATACACACACACACACACACACATACTATATAATTGTATATTGTTTGTTTAACTCTCCAATTTTACACTCAGCAAAAAAAAAAAACCAAAAAAAAAAAACCGTAAACACTCATCCGAGATCATATTTTTCATAGAAGATTTTGATGAAAATCAATGAATTATATACCATATTAAAGGTCATTTAATTTGCTTTCAACCTAGTAGGTCAATATAAAGGGAAACTTCACGCATAAGTGAACACATCTGTTTTTATCCTCCAAGGCACAGAAGTAAAAATTGAAACAAAAATACATAAAGTTATTTTATTTCGTTTACAAATTCCCTATTTTACGCATAAAAAGACATTTTGTTCACTTCTGCATTTTTTTAATTTTGTGCCTTGGACGAGAAAAAGAAAGGTGTTCACTCATGCTTAAAGTTTCCCTTTTTTGAAATATCAAGTTGATGGCCAATCAAATTACCTTTCCGATGGTATATCATGCATTAACATTTACGCAAACATTCTATGAGAAACATAAACTTGAAAAGTGTTTACTTTTTTTTTGCTGCACGAGTGTTTATATCTTGATTTGTGTAACTACAGTAACTTATTCACTTGTATAATGTATACGAATCAATGTACAGCTGCAGGGTGACTGTGGAAAGCGGTTAAAAAAGAAACTGAATAGGTCAACCCTCTAGGACAATAAGAAAACAAATGAATGGATAGATAGATGGGAAGATATAAAATGATTAAATCAATGAATCATGCTAATATGCTGTGGGTCTAGTTCTGATTGATTCTGATGCAATCCGTGACGCTTGCAAAAAAAAAAAAAATGGATAACTAAATAGGTTACTTGCAGTTGCTATTTTATTGAGGGAAACATCACGCAGAGAAATAACTATATAGAATAATAACTATATTGCGACAAAAGTACACAGCCTCTTTGTATGGTTGATTTTTAGACCGCTACATTTAGTACATTGAAGGAAACATCCGCACACGAATAACTATAGAATGAAAATATTGCGATAGAAGTACATTGTGTATCAATTTATAAGCCTCTTCTGGGGTTGATTAGACAGCAGCCTCTACATCCATTAGTAGAAAAAATATTGAAAATGAATTCACAACGTAATGACGACCCGCTTCCTCAAACTGAACTAAGAAAATTTGTTTTTTCTGTTGTTCGATCATGCTTCTGTGTCAAATTTGTAAAATTTGCAAACAAATTAAATTGACAAGGAGTGAGTAAAGGTTAAACTTAAACTACTGAACGTTCGATATTTCTTTATAAAATCTCAGGGAGGGTTGAATGTGATAGGCTACATGATTGAGGAATTTAATCAGCCATCCTCATACCTTAGTCTGTCTTATGAATGCAAACATTAATGAAATTGTAAAGTGCTTTATATTTTGTCATGTCTGAGCTGACTTAACAAATCCTATTGGTTGTTTGTTGTAAGACGCAGAAATAAACCACAAACGGGTTTACTTGACACTAAACCAAACATTATAGGAACTTTTGTAGAAAGGTGGATACGATCATATGGAATCAATCAGACAGTTTCTAGTTCCCCCCAGTCCAATGACTTGGTTTTGCCCTTACAGCATGATAAATTCAATATAGCGGAAATCCTTTCAAAATGAATGAAGTTGTTTAAAGTATTCTGGAAAGTTTCGAGTGATATATCCTGACAGCTAATTACATTATTCTAATTAACGTCACAGTCTCATGCAGAAGCACAAATCATTATAAAAGAGAAACTTTTTGTCGTACATAAATGGCGATTCAAAAAAAAAAAGGTCAGAAAGTGTATTTGCTTTTTTATAGAATCACGTTACGAGTGACAGTGCATAACATCTATAGCGGGGACAGTTAACCAACGTGAAGACAGAATAAGATTTCGCCACATATATCAATTCATTATTGCGTGTAAAATACAATAACTTTCAACTGATTGACAAATTGCCCTACCCACAGACGTAAATAAGCATTGAAATTGATCAGTGTTTAGATAAGTAAACACTGAACACATTCAGTGATTATTTACGTCGACGTAGGTCAATTTGTCAATCAGTTGCAATTAAGCAACTCGACGGAATAAGGAGGATTAAATAAACACGTAAATTTTTCGCCCTTGTTTTAAAAATCACATTGGTTTTTTATATTCTACCAACCATATAAACAATAGTAGGAGGAAATGTGGTTTTACCCTGTTTTGCCTCTGTGTTTCATGCATAGTCATTGGGGAGCCTCCTAGTTATTACAGGTAGCCCCTTTCTTGTAATCCTCGAACACCCGCTGCCATTCTACCATCTCCCCTTTCCAGTCGTTGTAGTTTTCCCGCCATTCTCTCTCCTCGTCAGTTATACTGCCTGTAACATAAACAACACCAGAAAGAACACATCACAGCAACTCAACAAGCAAAAATATTCGATAATATTACAAACATCCATCAACATCGATGCTATGCAAGTGCAACTACTCCTCTTCCTCAACTACCATCAAATCCACTACCAGCACAAGACGATAAGATCATACACACTACAATAACTATACAAGGAACTTTCTTATTCATGCATTGTACAACCGAAAATGACAGCGTCAAAGTCGAATGGAGACTCTGGACCAAAGAAATTAAATTACGTCGATGTAGGGCAATTTGTCAATCAGTTGCAAAGAAATTAAAGCTTTGAAATGATTATGGTAACCAAATTCTATCCATTAAAATGGAATCTTCTTTTCAAGCCAAAAGACAAACGTCAGACAATGTCAAGAAAGTGTTGTGTAAAATGTGTATAATGATTAGAGGATTTATGTCTGTCTTACTTGTAAAGACCATGAGAGAAGGTATGTAGTGATTCCAGAAGTGACATCCCCTCGCTCTAGCAGCTCTTCCCACTCCCAGCTCGAGGGACAGCTCTTTGTGACTGAGCTCAGGGATGGTGTAGGGAGGCCAGAAATCTTCCCCGTCTCCCCGGGGAACGTCCTCACTGGGTCTGCTGGGATCTCTGCGTTCAGTTATACAACAAAGAATCATTATTCGTATTCATTTCTTTATGAGTATCGACCATAGAGCTGTATTTACATATACATACATTAATACAGCTCTATGGTATCGACGTGCTGTTATGCAACCGAAAAAAAAAAAGAAATTAATGATGTCATTATTGAGACCGTAACGGTAAATATCCGTTGTTTGGAAACTACAGTGTAATTTCACTGGATTTGGTCCACTCTGATAAAAATACAAATAACGACATACCAGAAACTTGTCAGAAATAATATCCAATCCTTCGTAGATAACTTGTTCATAGGGCAAAACAGGACCCCACGCTGCTTTCTATCGCTTCATATCCCCTGTCGATCTTCACTTGTATGTGACCGCTTGAATATTTAGATATGTATGTGCGTATCCCAGTAATCTATCGAAATCAAATTTCCTTTTATTTTTCTTCACATTGCTCGGTTACGTCTAGAACAAAAAAAAAAAAAAAAACAAACAAACAAACAAAAACTTCTAAACAAAGATTCTGCATGCTGATAACTACATCTGTAAATGAATGTTTAAGTATACTTAAGTGATTTAAATGCACTGAAGTGTTAATGTCAATAATTATTTTAACACAGATACATGCACGTTATGCTCAATCTAGTAAAACCCACAGTCCATTGTCTTGTGTTCTGTATTTCGGTTTGAATGATTGACAGATAATGTCACTGCCAGAACTTTGGTTTGAAAAGTTGTTGTTGTTGTTATTATTTTTGTGTGTGTGCGTGTGTCTGCATGTCTGTCTGCCTGTGGACGTATCCGAGTAATCTAGAGTGAAAAGGTAGAAATGTTATCATTACCATAAGATATATGACACGTATTTACAGGTGTAGATACAGTATTTATTTGATCACATACGCGATGATGAGGGCATCATGAATCAACACAAGTCAGCAAACATTTGCATTTTATAGTTCCCCTTCGACATGTTGACTTAATAAAGAAATCCATTTCAAAATTACAACAAAATGACAATTGTAAGCTCTGAGCACTTAGACTTGGCTCCATATCTTTTTCTTCCTAAAATTAATCCTGACGGGACCTCCATCTCAACCTTAAATAATTACAGAGTTAACAGGCGGCGTGGATCTTCTTGAAGCTCCATTTGCACTCTCATTTTAGACAAAGGATATTAAAAAAAAATCTACAACTAACTCCATAGGTCTACTGCTCATCTTAACCTTACCCAGTTGAGAGAAAGAAAATGTACTGCACAAGTCATTATTTGCACTCAGTGGGTTTGGTATTTTTGTTTTAATTATCTAGTTATGTAAATATAAATATAAAATTTGGTGGGGGTGGGGTGAAAACAGAAGCTTACCCTGACTTCGCAAAGTTTGTCCAGAATTCCATGAATTTAACGGAGAGGGCCTTTTCTTCCGCGGTCATATTGTGTGCTCTGATGTTGTACAGCTCATCAATGAAAGGCATCCCAAAAACAAATGTCAAGTCTTCCCCGTGGCCCGCACCGAGCCACGGAGTGGAGGGCACGCTGTCTCCGTACTGAAAAATGCTCCTGGCAATGAACATGTCGTGAAAACAGGTTGAGACATTTCACTGGATCAAAGGAATGATTCGCGATGATTGCAATGATTTATCAAAATAAAAAGAAATGGCAAGAAAAAGTTAACAGCTATCATTTTACATAGTTAGGATTACTTATATCAAACTCAAAAAATAAGTATTGAATATCATCGATCATGGTGACATTTTTAGAAAACTGTTTTCAAAATACGTGAGTATTCCTACCATTATACTATGTTATGTTCTAATCTTATTCTGACCTTTAATTCTTTCAACAATATCAAACGAAGATGATACTGAGCATACACACATACACACACACACACACCCACACACACACGCGCGCGCATATAACTCAGTTTACACAATATGACAAGGGAAGTATGAACCAAACTGCGTACTGTGATGGTTCGTGGGTCATAAAATATTTGTATACCGTCCCCCCGGCGTTTGCGTGTTTCCTGATCACATAATCCGTCGGAGCGGCGAAATAAAAGTCGGTTCCCAGATCAACCACGGACGAAAAATAGTCTGCCTCCGGGTCATCGGCGATGGTCCAGTCAATGTACTCCTGGTCGATGGAATCCCCAAGGATATCATCGTTTAACCCGTGACTCCTAAAAAAGTTTACAAAGAAGTCAAATGTTGCGCGATTGACCACAGGCGGGGTGGATGTACCAATATAGCCTTGAAGAAGGAGGAACGGAAGCAAAGTTCCCTCGTCCTTGGTTACTCCCGCGAGTAGCGGTACCTTTGCAAAGTCTCCCATTTCGTAGAGGTTCGCAGGGGTGTCTTCCAGAAATGTACCATCAAGAGTAACCGGGTAAGCCACGCCGATATTATACAACTGACAATAAGGAAAGAGACAGGGACGGTAAGAGACGGATATATATAAATATATATATATATATATATATATATATATATATGTATAAAATATTATATATATATATATATATATATATATATATATATAATTTATATATATATAGAGAGAGAGAGAGAGAGAGAGAATAATTATAATATGTTATTGTGATAAATAGCAATTCAACATTCTTAGGCATTGTTTGGATACAAAACTGTCCAAACAGAAGTGAAATCATCATTGCAATGTTGCCATACAGCATTGCTTTATATCTTTTTCATTTACCATTCGTAAGGCGCATTGAGGCCCATCCAAAGTATTTTATATTATACAGTGGAAGCTCTTTTGATGAATGCTTGTAGGAAAGTAGAGAGAAAAGATAAGCTCCCGTTGGATATTCATTTTGACATGAACATATTATGTGAAAGTATTCCAAATCAAAGGAGTAATCGGTACTTCAATGTGTTGATTGCTATAGAAATATACTATCATCACAACATGACTAACTGGATAATTCTGAGTCATCGTATTTTTTTTTCACAAATTAATGGAACACAGGATGGCAAGCATCAGGATCAAATGAGTTATGTTTTTCGCCTTTTGGTTTGTTCATTAACGAGAATGATTTTTGTTGTTGTTAATGGAGTTGGAACCGGATTGATGCTCCAATGTAGTATTTTTGAATATCTTTATTCAAAGTTAGTTTGTATATATGACTACGTTTATATTTATCAAGATTTAAGTTATAATTGAGTTTTCAGTATGTGATTTTACATCATTGTAAAGTAAACAGTAATTCAGCCCATTACCTGTCATGTTTTACTGTAGATGTTTTGTTGTTATCAACGAAACACGTAGGCCTACTTCAATTCATTGAATTCAATATAATTTTGTGGTAACTATACATTGATAGTGTTAAAATGCATAGCATAAGTTTAACTTCCATTTAAAGATTTTTTTTTCACATTAGCCTACATTCAAACATGTTCAATTCTAAATTCATTACACCAATTTATTTCCTGAAGTTCATGCATGGGACAGCAAAATACATCACAAGAGAATGCGATGAACGACAAATTGGGAGAAGGGTTAACAGTATAATAATAATAATAATAATAATAATAATAATAATAATAATAATAATAATAAGGTCTTATTTACCCAGGGTAGCCTCTTCAGTGTTGCCACTGCTCTACCAGAGGGCCCTGCTATTATTATTACCCTAGCATTGCCAGGTACCCATTCATACACCTGGGTCGAGAGGGACATAGTGGGTAAAAACATCTTGTCCAAGGACGTAAGCACTGGGCGGGATTCGAACTCGGGTCTTCCGATCGGGAGTCGCGAGTCTTATCCACTATGCCACATATCAATAATATAGGCCTATATGCACTATATTTTGTAATTACATAACCTATGAAGGAGAACAAGAGCGTGGTCAATTGGATCGACCGTTTAACGAAGGTCCATTAAGAAAGCAGTGATATGATTTGTTAAGAGTTTATAAAATCTTATCATGTAGTTAGATAGTTAATAAGCAAAATTTTTCCGATTGTTTTTTCCTGAAATGAAGACAGATTGATTTGGATTGAAAATTTTATTCAATGACAAAAATATGAATTTTACATTCTATATTTCCATATATTTACATACAATATTATGCTATTTATTTATATACCTGGCAAAAAAAGGAACGGGGCAATTACAACTTTATCTTAATCTTTGATTTACGTATCATCTCATGCCATGGATAAGCAGAAATCATAAAGGTCTTTCAAATTCACTAGATTCTATTTTTTTTTTCTTTTCATTGATTTTGCGAGATCTGAAACCATCACTTAAAAGGTAGGCCTACATGTGAGAGTGGGGACAATTACATTCACTCAAATGCAAATTACAGTGGGTTCCTTAGATATTTTTCCCTCCAAGTTTTGCTGAAGGGAAAAAGATGAATACATTTAATATTTCAGATGTAGTGTGATACTTTATCAATAAAAGTGTGAAATGGCCTGCGGAATCACTTCGGACAAAAGCACCGTTACTGACTGTAACGTTACTAACCATACTTTTGCGGGTCTACACTTGGTCTAGGGTTAAAAAAAAGAAATTATCGGTCGAAATTCTACAAAAAAAAAAAAAAACATTCGTAATGCTGCATAATCGAAATTAATGCAACACCTTTTTTTTTTTGTAGTACATTTTTGCGCACTTTTTGTCACAGGACAATGATTTTTTTTTATGTCTTTTTTTAACGTTACTTTTAAAATCATCCATTTAAGTTGCCTTTGCAACTCTATTTGCTGAATTGTGTTCATTCTTTTCGATATCATAAACTTGGGAAGGATGAAAATGTCTCTAACATGATTTTGATTTGAAATAAATAAGTGATGATTCAGTAGTAAAAATAGAAATGTAAATTTGCTTAAATGTAACGTTACTAACCGAGGATTGCCCAAATAAGTAAAACAAACAAAAAACAAACAAAAAAGTTGAAATGATCATGTTCCAATGGTTCAATCATATGAAAGTCATTTGCTTTAAAAATTTATCATCTTGTATTATCAGCTAGTTGCTTTTTTTTTTTTGGATTTTGAGATTTCAAAGTTTTGACTATTTTAGATATTTTTATGTTTGTCCGTTGGTATTTTGTTCTATTTTGGATGGGACCGTGATTACGACTGCAAAGGTCATTTTATAAAGCGATATATATAAGTGTTTTTTTTTTAGATTACATACTTACTGTATTATATGCTTATATGTATATATGTATGTATATATATATATATATATATATATGAACATATATATTTGTATATTGTATCAACTGTAATTTACCGCATTAGCTTCCCCCCTCAGTATGTCAGCATCTTGGAGTTTGAGGCAGGCAACCAAAACTTCGGAGGTGGACGTATCGCACCCGAAGGCGACCCCCAACTCTCGGGATAGCCTCCTTTCCCTCTCTGGATCGTGTTTAAAAGCCCATGGACTAAGGGCACTGCCACTCTGTATAAGTAATAGATGCACGAATAAACAAGTATAGAAATAAAAGAAAAGACATAAGCTTAGTCAAAAAGGTTCTATCTGACTTTTGGCTCTAATATCGTTCAACTTCGAACAGGAAGAGAAACTTTCGTACCGCTAATTTCAAACGCGCTGTCTGCAATCTGAATTACAAGATTCTCATATTGTACACATTATTATTCATATTCTTTCAGTAGGCAGTTAATTATGCATAAATACACTTACGCTAACATATGTATGCATACACACATATTATATAAACACACACATACACACATATATGCACACATATACATACACATATGAAGAGTTTCTTTCTAAAATGTGATAAATCCACAAAATCCCAAATCCTGAATTGTTTAAAAATCAGTGTAATACGTATTATTTTCCGAGACACTTTTTGTAACCAAGTATTTATGGGACACAAAGTAATTGCATGAAAACACCTGTAAGCATGTTGAATAAAGATCCAGGTCTTTCTCCCTACCATTAACTCTTTTGATGCCAATGAGTCAAATGTGTACAAATTCTGCACACAAACTTATGAACAGGCACTTAATGTTGGCACGCTGAAGGTTAAAAGGGGTTTATAGCATTTTGGGAAGGAACCTTTCACAGCTCTTTCATTTCATTTCATTCATTTATTTAAGCACGGTAACATACTTCAGTTCGAAAACTGTTCTTCCGCAGGTCCGTGAGGATAAAATACAACATGTAGATATACAGAAATGAAAAAACAAAACTCACACATAAAAAAACAACAAAAACATAGAAAACAGAAAAACATGGTGATGAAACTACGGCACACATTTCGGTACACATAGTATATATGTATGTATATATATATATATATATATATATATATATATATAGATCTTCTTTGAGGTAGACTATTTTGATCGACTTATTTCGCCTTTGTAATGAAACATAATTATGTGGTCAATGGGTTAGACACGTCCTGGATTGTGCTATAAATGCTATAAAATTGAGACTGCCGCGCTCACCTGCAAGATCGCTTTATTGAAGAAGCTGCGGCTGAGCTTGGAAAGGAGATGGAAACTGACGCATGCCGCCCCGGCACTTTCCCCGAAAATGGTGATGTCATCTTTGTTACCATCAAAAGCTTTAAAAAAGTAAATAAAGTTGAGTAAATAAAGTTGATTGCTCCTGAATGATGTATATCAAATTGTGTAAAGCTTTGCTTGTTTTGTTGTTGTTGTTGTTGTTGTTTGTTTCTTGGTTTGTTTGTTGTTGTTGTTTTTTTTTTTGCATATGCGCGCACGTTTACAGTTGTTGTTTTGTTGCATAAAGCATTAGACAGCAATCCGGCAAGCTATATAGGGAGATGTGGCTTACTTCATTCATGTGGTCATTGAGAGACAGTGAGAGGGAAAAAAAAAGTTCGCTTAATGTAACTTTTTACCTTTCGGAACAATGATTTAAAATTTTTTCAAGATATGACATTTAACGCATATATAATTTTGTCAGTCTGTTGTACCACCGAAACATCCTATCACATCAAATTTTCGCGATAAAGCCTAAAATTGAGGATATATCTGTATTTTTCTCATTAAACCGCAACTGTAGACGGTTTAGTTTGGAAACATTTTTATTATAGCTATTGTTCACGTTTTGTTTATTTAACAATACTTAACATCAACTTAACCGGTTAAAATTTTTACAGTGGTTGTTTCTATCTCTAACTCATATTTTAGAAATATTTTAAAGCACTATAATGCTGGGTTTTTGTTCCATCTGCAAATGGTAAATTTTGCCGTCAATGTAACTGAATTGCTCAAGGGAGATTCTTTTCCTACAGCGAAATATAATTTACAATGACGGAATTTAAAGTGAGAGCTGAGTTTTGACAAAGAACTACATTAACATTATGATAATAATGTTTTCGAGTCATGTTTGATGTCCTGTTTGTATAGAATTTAAACATCACTTTTTTTTTTCATTTTAATAGCCGAAATTCACTTCTTCGTGTTTACTCTCTTACATTATCACTAAAACGCTGTCATGTTCCTGGTCCATGCCCCACACCAAATGGTCACCTGTACCGGATGAGCGTTTCCATTTTTTTTTTTATTTATCTATTTTTTTTTTTTGGGGGGGGGGGGGGGGGCGAGGGGGCATATCTTACGGACTCAATTCGGGAAAAGGATCCCGAAAATCGTTGAAATAGGGGGTCTTTTCCCCGAAATATTTTTGATTAGATGCAGTATACTGTATCGTAAGCGAGGGAGTAAAAAAAAAAAAAAATGTCCGTATATTTTCAGTTTCAGTTTCAGTAAGTTTTGTTTCTCCACTTGTACATAACAGAAAATGTGTATAACAATATCAAACATAATTCACTAGTCATGAAAATATAAACAAAATTTCACATTACAAATATAATTTATATTATAATTATGTGAAATAATACATGAATTTCATTACAGATCTTTAGTGTACAGGTGGAGGAGACCGTCATTAATAAGCAAAACGTTTGAATTGACTTGGACAACGGCCTCTGAACATATTATGCCTTGTAACAATTTTTTACTTAACAAAAGGAAGGAACGAAAGCAAAGAAAAGGAAAGGAAAGGAAAGAAAATAAAGTTGAATCTTGAATCTCTTGAACGGAACACACACACTCACGTGTATGAAAGGTTCACAAACTAAATAGAAAATTATAGATATTGTGAAGAAGAAGGTAATACAGTATATACATATATACATTAAATTTCTACACACAAAGTAAATGTAAATTCCAGTAAACAAAGATAGATAGATAGATAGATAGATAGATAGGTAGAGTAAAAAAGAAAGAAGCGAGTCAGTTGATAGATAACATACTGGTATGCAATATATTCATTAATTCATTAATTCATTCGTAAATATTGGTTGTAATCTATGAATTTAATTCTGCCTTTTCTCTAATATCAAGGAGATGAAACACCTGTCAGTCAAATTGGATACCCCATGCTGGTTTGAATTTTCTTACCCTCGATGTTGTTATAAATCCATTCCAGTGCAGCGACCTGATCCAGCATACCATAATTTCCTGGTGCCACATCGTCCTCTGGAGAAAGAAAGATAGAAGGAAAGAAGGGGAAAAAAAAGAGAAAGTGAGAGAAAAAACAAGGGGACAGAAAAGTGGCATGCAGTGGTAGAGAAGATTGAAAAGGCAAGGGCAGATAAAACAAAAAGGAATGAAATTGAATAAGACAACAGTGGCCCGTTGCATAAAACTTACCGTTGAATTTCAATGGTAACTACCGTCAAAATTAGGCGTCACAGCCAATCAGCATCAGAGTTTATAACCGAAGGGGTCGGTGCATTATAGTGCTAACCCACACAATGTTCATTTTGAGATAATCGCTTTTGAAAGTTTGAAAAAATCCATAAATCAGGTTAATGACTCGAGAAGGCCAATTTTTTCGTACATGAACCCTTACATACTCAAGATTGAATAGTGTCTTCGGGAAATTTACTACGCTGATATTTTGGCGGATTTAAGAGGATTTTTCAAGTCACATTTTGAATTTGTGGCTTAGCACTTTATTGCAGCCAAATCCGTCGTGTATTCAAATAGTCTTTATTTTTTGAAAACTCACAAAATATCAATATCTCTTCCCTTAAAATGGAAAATTAATGAAATATTTGAGTTTCCCTCCTTTATGAAGTGAAATTAAAATAAGATATACTTGTTTTTAACTGTCTGTATTGTATAATCTGTGTGAATTATGAAGACAAGCTTTGCATATATATCAGACGCACACACGTGCACAGAATCAATCATATACGCATAAAGACATCTTGAAATGTGGATATTAAACAATTTCAACAATTCAAGTTTTAAAAGACAAAGCATTCAGTGTCATACAAATAATATGATTTGTTTGGGGGGTTACATCTCATTGAGGATTTTACATCTTTCGTGTACCTAAAAGCAGGGAAAGAGTCCCTTCTTCAGCATTATGCATATAACGCATTTTAAATTTAGAGTATCTACATCAGAAAAAATAAAGTAAAATGGTACATATCAACATATTCCAGAGATTATTATGTCTTTTGTTAAAGGGAATAAAATACCGTAAAGTAGACATTAAGGCCTTGTATAGCTACATTGGTTTTCTTGTTTAGGGTATCAAAATCACCAATAGTACTGTAAAATCCTTCTTTGTATGGCAACGAATTTACCAAAAAAAATAGTGTTGCATCAGAATTATGACTGTACATGTCTCAATGAATCCTCCTCCTCCATGTTCGTTGGTAAATGCAGACTGTGTGAAATTATGCAGGAAAGTTCTTATCACAAAATGAATGACTAACTCTTAAAGGACAAGTCCACCTTCATAAACATGACGGTTGACAGAATGCAGCAATATTAGTAGAACACATAGGTGAAAGTTTGAGGAAAATTGGACAATCCTTTCAAAAGTTATGAATTTTGGAAGTTTCAGTTCCGCGATCACTGGATGTGAAGACTACTACAGCTTGTGATGTCATATGTGTACAACCATATAAAGAAACTATAAAGAAAATTCAACATATTTTCACTTTTCTCGCATAATAGAAGAGCACATGACTTGTCTCTTTCAGAAGGCACGGGGAGTAATATTACCCTTAACATATATCAGTTACAAGCTGAGGGAATGTGCACTTTGTTCAAAAAATGAAATTTTGTGGAATTCTCTTTATATTTTCCTTATATCGTTGTACGCATGTGACATCATCAACTGCAGTAAGTCTTCTCATCCAGCAGTGACTTCACAGAAACTTTAAAAATTCATAACTTTTGAACGGATTGTCCAATTTTCCTCAAACTTTCATTGATGTGTTCCACTTATATTGCTGAATTATCTCAATCCACATGTATATGAAGGTGAACTTGTCCTTTAATGGCCCAAAAATCCATGAAAAGAACATTTTAAAAAATTGGGAAAAATCTATATGGAAGTCTGAACACTTATTAATATCGTATTTTCGGATAGACCATACAAGCAATGTGCCGAATAAGACCAAAATAGCCTACGTATTATACCAAGTTGGTGTGTTTATATACATATAATTTACCTCATATGCACGTTTTCAGACTACATTTGGATCATGAAGATCATTTAGGAACAAGAAAAAAAAATGTTCTCATGTCAAAGCTGTTACGGTGACAAAAACGTATACAAAAAAATGAATAATCTGTATGCTTTCAATTAGTTTTATCAATCACAAATCTCCAAATTGATTTGAAGGAAAATTTCTTTTTTGTAAATTAATCTTGAAAACAACCCTGTGAAAAAAAAATAACTGAAATTTGTAACAGAATACAGCAAATACATTTTCTTTCCAACATTGAGACTTCTTCATAAAAATGCATGATAAATACCGAGTTTAAAGGGTAAATTCAGAAGTGGAAAAAAGGGAGCTATTGACTCACAATTAAATTACGTTAAAAAAACACTATACTATCAGCATTGATGCTTTCAACGTTTATTGATTTAAGTTGAGAAACCGTATAGAGGTATCAACAACGTGGAACTATGAATTTTATACGACAGCGTTAGATTTGAAAAATAATGTTTGCAGTTATATCATAAATGTAACATCCTTTCAAAGGATGTTAAACATGTAAGTATCGTGTCTCGGTTATGTAAGAAACTACAGGGAAGCACAGCTGTATTGACAGCGGCAGGAAATTTTTTTTTGGAAAATTTGAGGTAAATAAATCGATATTAAAATGCATTTTGTTTTCATCCATTTTCTACTGTCTATAGCTAATCCCCCTAAATATGGCTGTGAAAGCATAGCAAAATTGCATTTTATTCAAAAGAAGTTACAAATTAATCAATGACAATTTCAAATGTTGTTACACTAGTGATCTAACTCTGTAAGAATTATTAACAGATAAGGCACATGTTCAAACATCCAGCTATCTGTACATTTTTTTACCCATATGAACGTTTTCAGATCACACTTGCATCGGGAAAAATAATAAATTTAGAGACAATACACTTATTACAATAAGTCATTTCGATGAAAAAAACCACACATAACAAATGGAGATTTATATTTTGAATATATTTCATCAGTTATTTAACTACTGATTAATTTTGAGGAAGCTTTCCTTTTGAAGCGAAATGTCAGCATGAATAAAGTGCTAACCCACTAATGAAACTTTAAGGTGCTGGGACAGACCACGAACGTTGATTAATTTTATTATAGGCCATAATGCACAATGCTAAAATACTCCTAAAACCAGTGATTGTGGTATTTTGGTGATAAGTTCAGCAAAAATAAAAAACTGGAGAAAAATGTCATGATCAGTAGAATTAGCACGAAAATAGTGCTAACCCCAACAGTACAAAAATTAACAAAAAATACTCATTAAATGCTTAAAATTTCATTAATGTTTATCTCATCTCCATTTTCATAACTGGCAGAAGAGTACAAGTTATGTTATGAATCAGAATCACTCATTTTTGCAGATGAAAAAGTTTCCTCATTGTTCAGATTTAGATATTTTTATGACACCCTTCTGTCTGCTACCATGGAGGTCGCCATCTTGAAAAGTGTGGCTTAGCATTATATTCCTGCCTATAAGATGTGATTAATTTTCGGGGCAAAAACATGACTGCATTAAAAACCCATTTATTGCTCAAATTTCAAGATGACATTTTTAGGGATTATAGAGCTGTGATTCAGGATGGTGTAAATGCATGTAACTCATTTTTCACCAAAGTGTGGGTTAACACTATAATGCACCGACCCCTTTTACCTTTACCGCTAATTTGAAGACTTACCGCTAGAAAGGAGCGGTAAGTCCAGCGGTAAGGGTTTTATGCAACAGGGCACAGGACACGGTGTGATGTTGGAATACCACGAAAGAACAGTTTAAATGATTACAATATATGAATATAAGAATTTGAAAGATGCTATATTATACATAATGTTATAAACTATTCTATAATTAGTGCCAATAATATGACTTGCTTATTACACGTCTTGCACGTTTCTGAAGTGGAAAGAGTTTCTGTGCAATTACCACATACAAAAGTACAATGATTTATGATAAATGCATTAAAGTCATGCTGTTATGAATGTTTACAGATATTGTCAATGGCTGGTTTCATTTTTGGATAGACCTTAAAGGGACTGTACAGTACTGGTTGAGGTAGGGATTCATGTTTTGAACATTCCTAAGTGAGATAATGAAAATCCTCTTGTGAAATATGAAAGAGCCTGTAATTTTAGGAAGGATTCACGTTTATTGGATGAAAATTGGTTTTCAAATGGCTGAGATATCCAAAAAAGTGCTAATAATAAAAGGCGACATGCCACAACTTTATTAGGATCTCTTTGTTTTACCTTGTTTTTGGATATCTCAGCCATTTCAAAACCGATTTTCATCCAATAAACTTTTGATACCCCTTAGAACTGCATTCCCCCTTACATCTCACAGAGTGGTTTCTGAATATCTCGCAAAATGTTAAAAGCTAAATCTACACCTCGACCAGAACTGTACACACCCTTTAAACCCTGAGATATCTCGTGGTTCTTATCATCGAATTAACTTCAAGTTATCTTGACTTCGAGTGCGTCTACACGGTATACTAAAAATACAAGCTTATCCTTTATATTAGCTTAACTTGAAGTTAAGGATCACTGTCTGAACGCAACAATTAGTAACATGGAGACATGAAATTTATGCTCACTGTAGGAAAGATACATTCCGATGTTTATAGTTAAATCCCAAACTAAAGTATACATGATTAGGTCTAATCATACGAATATGCAAAGATTGGTTGCGTATAGACATAAACGCGTCAACATTTTAGATTAAAAAAAAACAAACGCCGTAGTACGTGTAACTTGCTTCATCCACTATCTTGACAGGATCGTGGAAAAAAGGACAAAAAGCCTTCATGTACAGGTTCAACTGAATATGAAGTTACTTTGTTATTTGAAAACAATGCGGAAATGTGCACATACTATATACTATATTATTCTATAGTAATCACGCAAGAAATTGACAGTCATCCACTCGCTGCTATATCGCCAAAATACGGAAAAGGCGTACATGTACCTGTTGAAAACTGTGCGAAGACACCTAAGCGATAGTTCATGGCCACGACTATGACGTCACCAACAGTGACCAATGGGATGCCGCTATATTCATACGTCATTGCTGATCCACTGGTGAAACCTCCTCCGTGTATCCACACCATCACAGGAGTGCCAGTTTGCTGCAATAAGATATATATCTGCACTTGTCACACACAATTCATTTATGTATGGTTACATTTTCCATAAACTTCTCTCTTTCACATACCGAGTATGTATATGATACTCTGTAAAAACTCTGTGTGATATTGCTTTATCTGATCTATAACACGTCACGATTATTGTATTGTTATGAAATCCACACTGAAGCGATTAAGAGTCTAATTTGTCCATTAATTTTGATACCAACACAAACTAGGCATTTGTTCTCTCACGTTAATATCATTGGGCAGAATATCAAGGGGGAGGGGTTCACTGGTTATCCATTATGTAAGTGTTTTGTATTTACATTGTTCCTCTTTGTGTGTGTGTATGTGTGTGTGTGTGTGTGTGTGTGTGTGTGTGTGTGTGTGTGTGTGTTTAACTCCATGAAAAAAAAAAAGAAATGGCCATCAATATCATAAGCGTGAATTATTCATCTGTAACAAGAAAACGAATTGCCGGCCGAAATGTAACATTACTGAAAGCCATACCATTCAAAATCTCTAGCATAGATAAAAAGAAAGCCTATTAGTACACACATGAATATATCGAGGTTAATCTTACTTTCCTTGATACCTCTTTCGCTTCAAGTCCTGTTCTTACAGTCCAATGACTATTGAGAAAATTTCTCTTCGCGTCTTCAATCTTGGTTGTCTTTCTTCGGATTTTCGACGAAAATTCCCAGTCAGAAATATACAGTATATAATAAAGGCTACCAGCAGAATATGACTCCTCAATCATATTCGATTGATGACTTATGGAGTAGTACGAAATTGTTTGGAAAATTAGATGCCAAAAACGTTGTATGAAATTATGAACTGTAGCCACCAGACTATCTCACCCCAATACCTTATTAAGCGAGTCAGTCGTGGACAACTCGATTTCGTTTCAAAACCATGTAGCACCCCAATGCACCATCTTTTGGCATCGCTCCTTCTAATATCAGACGGTAAGTCCTTTCCCAGAAGACGAAGACAGACCCTCTCCTCTCTCTTCAACCAGGAAATGACAGAGAAGAGGATAAAATCCATGCAAAGTTTCCTCAATTCTGTCCAAGCCTTTAAACTGACAGCTCTCATTGCAAGAGAGTGGCCCTGTGGTCCAGCCACCTGGAAAGCGCCCTATACATACATCCTCTTTCCTGCCATCACGTGTTAACGAGTCTATGCCTTTCTGGTCTCGCCTCAATCTTCTTCTTCTTCTTCTTCTGATTAAGTCTGCCTCCTTCAATAGACTGAAGATTCTTGCAGACTAGTGCTATTTACATTATAATACAATTTATTTACAGATATTTACAAGCACATAGAAAAGTTGACGAAAAAACTAGCCACTGTGATCAACCGTTAGACGGTTTCGAAATTATCCCACAGATGGCGCTGAAACAATTTCTGACGACAGGGAATTCCAGTTCCTTACAGTTCTTGGGAAGAACGAATGGCGATCGATGCGATTCAGTTCTCGAATATGGTACCTGATAGGAGTGTGGTTGCGAGGCTCTCGTTAACTGAGTAGCCTGTTTGATAACATAGTCCTGTGCTGAAAGAGGAGTGAGATTATTGTGTATTTTGTACATCATAATTAGCCTGTCATTAGATCGCCTTAGATCTGAGACTGGATGTTGTGAGGTCTGATGTAAAGGTGGAGACATGGCGATGGCCCAACTACCTGATGCGACTGCAGAGAGGATCAGACAAGGAGACACCAGAATTAAATGACCGGTATGCCCTCAAGAACCGGACCAGAAACTGTGTGAAGTACTGGATAGGTGGAGTAGTGTAGTATGATTTTCGTGACTCAGGAAGAAGAAAAGATCCCCAACCTCTCCCTCGACGCAACCGAAGACAGGAACAGACAGCTACTAGTATGTGGCAAAATTAATCATAATTCGTATACACGCATACCTTCAACCATTACGAAATGCATAATTGTGTAAAGATAAAGACATATCGATATATTATGAATACAACATGATTTAGTGTATGTACGTTGTCACACATTAATACAGAACACAGAATACCACCCACTCCTTTTTTAAAACGTCAAAAGAAATATAAAGCGTATCAATGTTGGTCTCAAGAAGGTGATCATGACCTTATCCCATGTATTGACAAGTTAAAAAGATATCAAAGAAACTAGTGTGAAAGAAAAACCATACCATCCTTTTCAGGAACAGTACATGTATCATCCGAAAAAGTTAGAAAAGATGGTCGTGCTATATCTCCCATCCTTCTACTTACAAATGACATGGAAATCAACTTCTTACTCTTACAAATAAGTATAAGTATATACACACTCATTATATATATCATATATATATATATATATATATATATATATATATATATATATATATATATATATATATATAATGTATATATGGGGGTGTATGTGTGTGCCTCCCATAAATTATGTTAACCCGTTGAGGACGAGTCCGAGTATACTCAGGCAGGTGTCTATGGGAAATGCGTGTTGTAGTCAGCAATCAGTCCGTCCTCAACTGGTTGATGCTTCATTCAGTTATTACCCTTTGGCTAGGAGCATAGATGTTCAAGTACAGACAGTCCTCTGACGTGACGGGGTATAAACCCCCACCTTGCGCACAGGCCGCTGAGAACTCGGTAGCATTTCTTTCGCCTGTCCACGAAGCCTTTGGTAGTGGAGGAGCGAATCGCTCTGGCGGCTCGGCATAGGGCACTCCCTACAGACGAAAAAAACAAAACAAAAAACGACCCTTCCATCAACACTAACACACTATCATACCGTAAACATATTGCAAAACATATATAGTAAATGCTACTCAAACCTCTTCTCTCGGTCCCTATTGCTTACAGAAACTTTACTGTATTTTCATTATTTGTTCTTTACTAAAATTTGTGGTTTTTAAAGAGGGATGCAAAGAAGAATAGAAAGTATGACCGTACGTCGGTTCATAATACTTACCAGAAACACGTCGACATCACGAGTCTTATTGATGAACGTGTCTTCGCTGAAGCGGACTGTCTTTCCGACGAGGATTTCCTCATTGACTGTCACTCGAGGATTTTGTGCGCCCACGGCCTCGAGGACAGCGAAACTGCCAGTGTGAAGAGAAATGTCTTCATTTTAAAGCTAAACTGTTGTCACTATACAGTCACTTGTTGCTGCAGCATATATCCATACGAGGCAATCGAGGCGGCAGAGTTGACTTCCTTGAGGGCAGGGCAAGCTCCGATTTTCCTTTCAATAAACGAACGTGATTTTGTGACCCAAAAACCGAACTTTGATCCTTCGATCATCCAAACATGGTCTTAAGTAAGCACGTAAAAGCAAACAGAGTCGTTTGTCATGATGTGCACTCACCCAAATCTTCATCATCTACTACAAGCATACTCCATCATACACACTGTATTACGCGCACAAACACACACACACACACACACACACACACACACACACACACACACACACACACACACACACGCACGCACACACACACACACACACACACACACACACACACACACACACATTATTTTCTTATTGTAGATTTTAGTACTAAATGGGAATACGGTTAGCCTATTACGCATATAATTACATCTTAAATAGCTTCATCTGCGACAATATATGTGCTCCCTTAAGGATAAAATGATAAAGTGAGTATGACGTAGACATAATTAGGCCGTATGCCAAAAGGGCCTTAAAGAACTTCCCCTGTTATGCCAAAAGGGCACTAATAGTGTACAAAGTCTATAGCGCTATGGGCCTTTTGGTATCGATGACTGGATCATTCATATATTGTGTATGTTTGTGCTCATGCAAGATTCAAAGATTTCGTTGCATGAATGAAACGCCAAAACTAAATAGGTAGCCTTTGAATTCATATGTCATCATCGTGCCAGATTCTATGCTGAATTCCTGTTATTACCTCGATTTAAGTAGTCCTGGTGGAAAGCAGACTCTAAGTACTGCCTATATCATAGTAAAGTGCTTCTTAGAGCAAACATGGAAAGTAATGTGCAATGGATCAAATCTGTCTACAAGGCCGTATAACAAAGCAGAAAGTTCGGGGGATCTGGGGGCAAACTACTCACTCATTCAACTGCTACTGATGTTGCCCCACAGTTCTCTTCGTTTTTCCCTGTCTGTCAGCATTTTTGTGTGATGTGACCGAGTGGATTGGCCTACGTTCTTGAGTATGTAAATACATGTACAGACAAGAACGCAGAAATAACTACAGCTAGTTTGTGGAGGCGTTGTGGCATAGTGGATAAGACTCCCGACTCTCAATCGGAGGACCCGAGTTCGAGTCCCGCCCAGTGCTTATGTCCTTGGACAAGATGTTTTTACCCACCAAGTCCCTCTCGACCCAGGTGTATAACCTGGCAACGCTAGGGTAATAATAATGGCAGGACCCTATGGTAGAACAGTGGCAACGCTGAAGAGGCTACCCTGGATAAATAAGACCTTATTGTTATTATTATTATCATTATTATTATAAAATGGTTGTAGGGGCCCCTTTCGCCGAACGTTGAATGTGTAACGTATATCATCTAGCAAACACTTGTATCACCTTTGATTGTAATACAACGCTAAATGTAATATCGACCTTACGTGTATTACGTTTTCACCCTGAATAAACGGGCATCGACCCAAAATGTAATACATTTCAATCCTAAATGTAGTAATTGAGTCAACCCTAAATGTAATATATTTCAACCCTAGATATGATATCAGGCTTTAATATCATACATGCTAACCGCAAATGTAATATCAGCCCTGAATGTAATAGGGCCCTACATCCGAGTCCTAAATGTAATACAGTAAACCCCAAGTATAATATTAACCATAAATGTAATACCAACCCTAAATGTAATATCGACCTTAAATGAAACACACACTAACCCCAAATGTTTTATAAACCAAAACCGGAATACCTTTTAACCCTAATATGATATCGACACTACACTCAATTTAACCAGGTTATCCAAAACTGTAATACATTTTAACTTTAGATATAATATAGACTATTGCATTTGTATTGCTAAAATTAACTTAATTAGGTAACCTAGGTGACAAACCTGTGCCATTTAACTTTCCTTCTTCTGCTGTGACAGGATTTTGTTTTCAATGCATTATTCGTTTCAACTTTGTGTCAGGTCCAGACATTTTTGTCAATAAATCTTTCGTTTCTGTTTTCTCAGAGTAACAGAAACAGATTTCAGAAATATTTCGAAAAGGCTTTCATTGGCATGATTGGCGTGAAAACCTTTTTGTTTAAGGGAATATCTATGTGTTTATCAATATGCCAATGAAATATTGATTCAACAGTTTCAAATATACTTATCAATGAGGTACATGACACGAGATAGTAGTAACTCCTTGCATCGATTTTAAAAATTAGATTTCTGCAACCACTTCTTCATATAAATAAATAAATCAATCAATAAACAAATAAATAAATAAATAAATAAATAAACATATATATAAACAAATACTCCATCATTGACAGTTCTGAAATGTGGGTATCTCAGTATTCTTAACATCAAGTTGCTCCGAAGGGAACACATCCCGTAGGCAAAATTCGTTGATGCAAAATAAACGCGGTAAAAAGTAATGCGTTTGAAAACGTACACTTTGGTACCTTGTGTGGTTATCAGTTACACAACAATGCCCAACACCTTTCCTTTCTTCCCATGAGAAATTTTAAAGTGATATTCTAAACGCAGGGAGTATTGACTTTAAAGGAATCGTATGATTTTTGTTGAGACCTAATTTCAGGTTTCTAACATTTTGGTGAGATAATGAGAAACTTATGAAATATGAAAGAGCATGTAATTCTCTGAGGAATTCAACTTTTATTAGATGAAAATTGGTTTTGAAATGGCCGAGATATCCAAAACAGAGCGATTCTAATAAAGTGTGGGACCCTCCTTTTATCACGATTGCTTTGTTTTACTTTGTTTTTGGATGTTTCAGTCATTCCAAACCAGATTTTCATCAAATAAACTTTGAATTCCTATTAGAATGGTATGCTCTGTACTATTTCATGTTTTCTTCGTATCTCCTAAAATTGTTAAAAGCCCAATTCTCATCTCCACCAATTCTGTACCATCCCTATACCCTTTCATATCGATGAGGCTAAAATGAAAAAAAAAAAAAAGAAAAAAAGTCGACCCGTGTGGATGAGCTATATAGGGTGCGTGACGAGTGTACTAACAAACCTGCTCATTTACCCGGTACGAGATTTGAATGTTATGCATGCTTACGGAGGTTTGCCGGATGTTGTGTCAATTAGAAGTGCAAGAAAACGAACATTCTGTAAAAATCAACAGTAGCCAAACTCTTGTTTGGTTTGGAAGATCCTGATGGCCCACAGCACATCTAAAAACAACGAGCACCTTTGTTTACTATATTATAGGTATATCAATTGGCGGACATATTCTGGAAATAAAGGAAACTGCATCATTATTGCAATATATATATATATATATATATATATATATATATATATATATATATATATATATATATATGTCTGTGTGTGTGTGTGTGTGTGTGTGTTGAGAAATTCGTAGTCCACATGTTGGTACAATAATATCGAAAATAGGACAGAATTCTAGCTCATGCTGTCGATATCAACAGTTTATTTTCTGACACACAAATTTAAATCACTTGAATCAAAATCACTTGACAAAGGGCAGGGAGCCTGAAAATTTGTGTGTCAAAAATAAAATGTCGGTATTGACAGCATGAGCTCGAGTTCTGGTCTATATATGTTCATATATATATATATATATATATATATATATATATATATATATAGGGGCAGATCCAAGAATTCCATAAATGGGAGGAGCCTTTCCAAATTGGGGGGGGGGGGGGGCACACTCACCCCCCATTTTTTCTTTTTATTTCTTTTGTTTTAACCAAAAATAAAGGGTGGTGTGCGCCCAGTGCGCCCCCCTCTGGATCCGCCACTGATATATATACCATATTCACACACAGTCATACATACACATACCCATCTGTTAATTGGCAAAAAAAAAAAAAAAAAAAAAAATCTCAAAGTATATCTGATGACATCACATCATATCACATGCAACACAACACTGTTTACAACCACATCAATAATACAAGGGCAGTATTCCCAGTTCTAGATTCATAATCACTTTAATCTCTTTATACCCCAAACAAAATGACTAGCTGTAGGAACTTTTATATATATATATATATATATTTTCATATTGTACACCTCTTTCTAAATGATGAGCAAATAAATTTCATAGAAAATGATACAAGCACATGGTATTACTTCACATGTGCTAAAAAAGAAAATTAAATAGATCACATGACATCTTTCATAAAGCAAAATCATTTCACTGGGATGATATCCCATTCATATTTTCACTCATTTCTTTTCTTTTTTTTTTACAAAAACAAGACAAAAACAATGAGCATGGTATCACAATGGTACAAGATAATTTGATTTTATTTGGTACAAATATCTATAAGTTCAAAATATTGCATCTCATTCCATGAGAATGATTTACAATTACGAGAAATGGAAAAAGCAAAACAAAATAAAGGATAAGCAAGTCTATTGGTGGCGGAGAATAAGAAGACACAAATGGTCATCAAGTGGTGTGGTACATTTGGATCATGTGATTCTGGAGTATAAAAATGGATGGTGATAACACTTGATGCAGAGTGTCCATTGCAATCACACAAACGGACAGTTTGGTCCATCGCCGGACCTTCGCTTCGCCGGACAGAACACGGGTAGAAATTTGCCAGGAGCGGTGAATAGAGTATAATGGGGGTGATTATCGGCTCTTAATTGAACTGATCTCCCTTAATCAAAGTGCTTATATGCATTTGTGAATGGTATAATATGCCATGCTAAAAGTGTCTTGAGTGTGAACATATCAATACCACTGGCAATTGTTAGATGTTTAATGGTATTTCAAAACAGCAGCTGTCTGAGGTTTAATCAAAAGTAAAAAAAAAAAAAAATGGTCATAAGAGGATGTAAAAGTACTCAAAAGGGACGGGGTTTCCAGGGCGGGGCTCCTAGGGCGGTCTCCGATTCCTTGTGGAAGAGTGCATATGACATCTGTACTATGAAAGAGGCAATAGACTCCTCGGAACGAAGCCCAAGTGACTTATCATGGTAATGTCTTGTGGATGCATGATCCTGCTAACTCTTCGTGTGATCCTGCTATGTCTTTTTTCTCTGTGATCATGTGATAGTCCAGAGAGGGGTCTTGGTTATCAATTTTCTCCAAATTCTGTAAATGATCTCAGAGAATACTCAAGTCATACTGAGGGACCAACTGGTTAGAGACATTTGTGCCATCATAGAATAAAGCACAGAAGAGGGAATTAAAGGATTCCCCCCCCCCCACAAAAAACACCTGAAGTACAGAGGGATTTACAAGTGTTTAAAAAAATATATATGCATGTCCCTGATATCCATGCAATAAAACTAAGCAATGGTTAGCAGTAGCCTCTCAGCACAGGCTTTTGGGGGCAATTACTATCCATCCATCGCTTGTCTGGTATTGTACCGCTGACGGGCAATGTGCCATCGCATCGGGAGCTGTGTGATGCATGTTAAAGCGCTGACACCATGATACCACTAGTTTACAGAAGGTTCAACAAGAGGTTCGTTTGGTTGCAAACGGGGCTTACTGGAAGAGCACATTCTCCTTCATACATTTAACATCTTTGTGTGTTTCAAAGACTTAAAGAATGCATAAGGCTGGTAAATTTAGTGTTCTCCCACTCACACACAATGTTTGTCTGTCTGTAACGGTGTATCTTCCTCTCCCCATCTTCTCTCTCTCTCTCTCTCTCTCCCTCCGTTTCTCTCTCAATTCTTTATTACTTTTTACTGTTAAAAAATGTTATATATACACGACATATACTCTAAATGGGAAGATATTATAGACTTCAAAACTCAAACAGCATATGATATACAAAGTGCAGTCATGCGACTTTAGCACATACAGCATCAGGGCAGAGCAAAGATGCTTTAAAAGTCACATCGGGGGCCATGGTCCTACATCTGTAAGAGTGGTGTTGGCATGAAACATATTATTTTTAAATGCCTTCTTAAATCCCAATCAAAATGTAAAACCTTTACAAATTACATGATCACTGTCTTTGGCTAATGACTTACATGTTGCTGTTGTAGTCTTGATTCAAGCCACTGTCCAAACTTAATCTGGGTTTGGACTTCCCAAACAGAGAAACTTCCAGAATACTGAGTGTGGAGACAAATCTTCAAATCATCGCTCTGGTCTACGGGAGCAATGCTCACGACCATGGACACATCTACTTGCCTATGTTACGGCACTAATAACAAAAACCAACGGAGTAGCTCAATTTGTTCTCATTACCATGGTCTTGATTGATTTTTTCTTTTCTTTTCTTTTTTACAGCAGGTTACGTTGACCAATGCAGGGAGAAGACAGGGAGAGGAAGGGGATGTCTATGTACATTCATATTATAAAGAACCAGCCCAGGCGATGATACACAGAAGATCTGACTAGGCTTGTCCACAGGCTTTTTGCTGCTGTTCAGGGGCTTTTATCATTTTTGATGGTGCACTAGCATGGACTCCTTATAAGAATTCCCTCTTTCCATCTCCCCTTCTAGCTTTTCTTTCTTCCTTTCTTTATAAGCTGGATGCAAAGGATAAAGCACAGATTTGCTCTGCTTCTTCACTTCTGGGTGGTATTTGCATTTAATCATGGTAAACGGGCAAACGAAGTCCATACAATGCACTCTGGCTACGTATCAAAAAGAAATGAATTGATGGAAAAAATAATATTTAACGTACACAGGGTTTTATGAAGAGTCTACAAATAACACACATCACTAACAGAAATGGAAATTCGAGTCGGTCACGAGAGGAATCAACTATGTACACATTTTCTTCACCTTCACAGACTTAAATAACGCACAAGACTCGTAGGAAGTAACGGGCTACGTCTAACATGTCGTACTGCACTGGAAACAAAATACTCCCAAGGTAAATAAGATTAAAGCTACACGCATTCAAGAGAAGTGTTTTCTGAATGTTATCCCTTTTTTATCTCCACCGTTAATACTTAGCAAGTCCATTACATCAGCACTGTGGCATTATTGGGGTAAGAGTGAGACTCAAAAAAGAAAAAGGAAAAAAAGATTGAGAAGTCAATTCTGCTGCAGCCACAGAGAGATTTCCAACTTCGGGTATTTCTGTACGTCGCATAAATCATCCTCATCACATAGACATAGTATGTAAAATGTAAAGATATATAGTATAGTATAAAGACGTTAACTTGAACATTACATTTAAACATGTACAATATCATACTAGAAACCTTAGAAAAAATATGATCATATAAAAATTGAGTCATTTCCTTCGTCATTTACGCCAAATACCTTCGAAACCATCAGAAGACATGATGACGAAAATCACTTTAGTGCCGGGTGACACCAATGAGCAATTCTATTCACACAAATCACATATCTTATGAACAACAAATGAACACAAACATTGGAAAGCCCTGTGTTTTCAATGATTTAAAAAAACAAACAAACAAAGAAAAAAAAAAAAGAAGAAGAAGATGGCATTATCAGCATATCAAAATTACCCCAAACTTGAAGGCTCAACCTGCCATAAAATATGACTATTCAGGCTGCTTTGATTATCTTTACTTAACTGAACAATCTGAATCCAAGAACATTATTTGCCTTTTTATAGAGCCTTCGGACAAAATATAAAAACAGGCCGAAAAAACCAAAGAAAGCCATCTTGTATATTCTTTCTACCAAGCATACTATAGCTCCTTTTCTAATTTCAACAGAAACCATCCAGGAACGCTAGCGAATTGAAACAAGTCATAAATAAAGTAGCACTTGTCCACGTAATGGTGGCATTTTTTTTAAACCCTTCTCATCCATAGTAAGTTGAATCTTTAACAGAGTATTGTATCATTATTGATGTTCATGTAACTATTAATGAAAAATGTCCACAACCAACAGAAACAGTCACATTAAAGGTAGCTTGTATTTGTAGGCTGGCATAGAACCAGTTGTAAGAGTTCTTACAAAGCTGCATGATATACTATGAGACTACAACACACACATTTTAATTCCTAATGGCTTTATACTGTTCCCTTACATCACTTGCAATCTGTCTGTCGGCAATCTGACATGAAATGATTGACTTTGCGTCTCATCGTATTGCTTCTCGGCAAACTGCTTTAAAAAGACGCAAGTTTGTGTAAAATGATGAAGTCAGAAGTTTGTGTCACATTAGAGGGAGGAAGGGCACTTGTGTTGTGTTCTAATCTCACACAACCAGCGGAAGAACTGTCGGATAGCCTCGTCAGGCAGCCAGAGGGGAGGCGACCCCCACGACCATGCTTTCAGTGAGGTTAATGCTGGGTTGGCAAATTCCTTGAAGTGATATGAAAGCCTCTTCTGAGCCAACATGCATAGAATCTCTCTTTGTCATTCATATGATGTTTCCTAAAACATTAATTGCTGGATAGCCTGAGGGTTTCAAAGCAAGTAGCCAGGAGGAGGGGGAAGGGGGGAGAGGGGGATGGGGGGGGGGGAACACTGTCATCTTAAGCATGTCTTATTTTGTCGTTTTCGACCTCAATTTTTCTCAGCCATACTCTTGTCTGAGAGCGTATGAGAAAGGAAAAGATAGTTGCAGATATGGTGTGGAATATGGGGCAAGGAAGAATCGCAAAAAATAGCCGAGAAGTTTGCTCAACTCCGGTACGAGATTTATAACAAGCAGTGCATGTGCTCTTTGTCTCATTTGAAGCCGACTTGATTTAATTATGACAACCACAAAATACCACACGGCTCTTGGTAAAATATCAACTAGGAGGGCCCTCGCATCACAGTAATATCCTTCCACATGAACTTGATACGGCCAAGATGTGTAATATAAGAAGTGACATCCCATTGTATATACTATGTTGGAGTCCAATGGAGCATGATACTGGATGAGTTATTACCCATTTCAGCTAGAGGCCCTGGGCTGGACTTGTATCTCATCAAGTGTCACCTCTGATTGGGATTCAGAAAAAGCACTACCCTGTCAAACAACCACCAATATTAAAGTGCGCCCTCTGGGTATGTTAATGCCATTTGCAGCTAGGTGAGTAATAATATCATCTGTGAATGCTACGTACAAAGTTTTCATAAAACATGGAAGGTAGAGACAATACGTTTATATAGAAGAAAGACCTGATGTTCAGATGTTCTACTCTCCAATGAATATGTATTGGACTCCCATGTGGTTATCAATCACAAATTTAACAACAATGAGAAACTGACAAGCCCTGTATGCAATATACATATTTCACAAGTACAATGACTTCTCTCGTGGCTAAATTTGTGACTGATAACCACAGTGACAGAATAAGAAATAAGCATTCTCTACATACACACAGAAGTTAGAATGATTTCCCACCTTCAAGGCGATATGCATGGCATTTCCGTTATGGGAGGTAATATTCTGGGTGTGTTATTAAGATCCCAAATATCAATCTGCTCGCAAACTATGCGAAAAATAGAAATGGCACTACATATTTACGGCGTATACATTAATGACAACAGAGGTTGCCCTTCTAAACACAAGACCGACTCCCTAAATTTTGTATTCAGAGCAGTATGACATATTCCCCAAAGACTGAAAACATGGAATATTTTACACTTCATGCACTATACAACAGCGCACGAGTAAAAACATGCAAAATTCTTCCCCCAACCCTGCTCAGTGCGAGAACTTAAGAGGGGAAAAAAAAAAGAAAAAAAATCCTCCTCTACAGTGGAAGCAAACCTTTGTAATTGTGTTCCATCCTCATGATGGGTTAACAAACTTTCCTCTTGACTTTTAATACAAGTCACTTCCATAAGGGGACTGTTTTTTCTTTAAAGGAAAAATGAATAAATTAAATCAGTATAAACTGCTCAGACAGGAGGAAATAAATATAATAATCATGATAATAATAACACAAATTATTATTATTATACTGATAAGTATTAGCAAAAATACCACTAACAACTGTTACTATAATGATAGTAAATACACTTTACTGATCTATGCCTTTTTTTTTTGTTGACAAATACGAAACATGAAATTACACAGAAATGCTCCCTGGTATAATCTGTCTCCGTATAAATGTTTATCGGAATTCAAAAGGTCGTAAGTTACGGTGCTCCAGGCCGAGGTGGAAAACCAGAAGGTCATCATCATCATCATTGTCTTTTCAGTTGCTATGACAATCTTTTGGCTCTCGAACCAAATGCCGTAAGGTGACGAGGCTCATGGGCCTCGTGTCTGACAGGGAGGGTCAGTCGTCTCTCTTGACAGGGATGCAAAAGTAAGATCCCGAGCTTCATCCAATTTATGTTCGGCACCCCCGGCAAATGTGACAACGCACACGGAACGACATCACCACCACCAACACCAAGGATAATCCTTCCGCTGACGACGACTGCAACAAATGACAACCAAAAAAAAAAAATGCGGCACTGACAGAGGGTGTTTTCTTTCGAAGGTGGCTGCCAGTGCATCCTAGGAATCAGGGTTTTGGTAAAATGCAACTGGGTGCAACAGCTGCTGTGCGGTCCAGTCGTCGCGAGCGATCGCATCGGACCAAGGGAAGGCTGTCGGTAGAACCGGTTCTCCTATTGCCTGGGAGGTGCAGGCGGCTGTCCTCTTCTTGTACCTTGAAGATGCGAGAGAGAGGAGGAGGGGAGGAGAGAAAGATAGAGATATGTCACAAGATTGAAATGTCACAGAAAAACTTTTGAACACCATATTGGACTCTAAGTCCCATATTTGACTCATATATGAATGCCTTACGAGACAACTAATGTTTGACTGGTTATCAACACATTCCATACTGCCATCTTCATGCTTACTCAAGAACTCCTCTGCCAGGTTTCACAAAGTATTTGGCAGTATCTACTGCATGCTATAAATGCAGTCACCATGGCAACAAACAGATGACAACCAATAAACTGAAAGAACTTCCAATGCTACCTTCATTCCAGATTGCCGTCAGCTGTAAAAATACTTTTTTTAATGATCACTTTGTGAAATCATATGAAGGGAACTTACAAATAATCATACTTCACAACAATTCTCCACACATTCTTCACACAGATGACTCCAGCTGTCTTATGCAGGCTGCACTTTTGTTTTTTTGGACTTGCAAGCTAGTACCCATCTCATCTATTTAAAGAATCCCAGTTCAGGTTATGCATTAAGCTGTAAACGGAATCTTTCTTCTTGCCAGTGTACCTGTTGACTATTTCATATCATTTTCATGGTCGTGTTAAGTTTACCAGCAGCTTACAGCGGCAAGCAATGAAGGGGGAAAGAAACTTTCAGCAAGAAGGGGGCTGATATTCCCATGTCATTTTTGATTTACTATTAGCCTTTTCAAGAAGCAAGCAAATGTTCTTGGATTGTCACTTGTACAGCAATGTTTCCAATTGGCACAATGATATTGCCTGTTATTTCATCTTTCTTTGTCTTTTCAAACCAAAGTGACGACAAAGATATTGCGAGTTACAAGTTTCAAAGCTTGCAGCTGACCAAAAGAATGCAAATTAAAAAAACAACAACAACAACAAAAAGAAAACAGAATGAAATGATAGCATTAGCGTTAACACATTTCATCAGTATTTTGCTGCTTACCTCATTTCACCCTCAATTTGCATTTCACACACTTTGGACATTTTGCACATGCAGAGAATTTACCCTCGTTGTTCACTCTGATATCCTCACACAAAAGGTTTACAATGCATGTTCCTGGTGGCTTTTACCAAAATGTTTAGCAGCCTTTAACCCTATTTTAACTGGGCTATTTGAGACCAAGTTTTTACTGGGGGGTTCAATTTGACCCCCCCCCCCCTTCAGATCTCAGCCGCCAATCGCGTGATCGCCGCAAAATTTTGCCTGAACATAGAGCCAGATGTCAACTACAAGATTACATGGTCATACAATTGAAAAATATGTTGATTTTATATTTTTTGATAAATTATGCAAATTTACACATGAAATAATATTTTCACCTATAACTCCATCAAAAAGAATGAAGGATTGCTAAATTTTTGTGTCAGAGTTCCTTAAGACACATAAAACCATTTTCTTGTAAAAAAAAATAGCGCAAATCAAAATCAGTTTCTTTTGTTTTTTATTGTTTTGTTAATTTCTTAAGTATTTAATTGTTTTTTGACCTTTCGTTTTCTACTGTTTTTTGCCAAAATTTGTTGCAGGCACTTTTTCAAGCTTATCTACATTAGAATTGATTAATTTCAATGTTCAAAAGTTGAAATAATCTAATTCATATCAAACAAAAAAACAATTTGCATTGGATTTGCACACGGAATCATGAATTTGAGCTGTTTTTGGGTTGACATGCATATGCACATTGCGTAACTTCATAACGGTGTACCCGGATGTCGCAAATTTGGACCCCCCCCCCCCTTGGGGATGGCTAGTAACTGATCAGTGGGAATGCTGGGGGATGATTGTTCCAATCCTTGTAGGATTCATTTTAGAGTACATTATCAGAGCTCTGCCAACTTTTGTAAAAGCCTTTCAGTACTATGATGGCTGAAAATCAGTAATTTGCACCTTTTTTGAGTGAAAATCAGTAATCCTTAACAGTGTTATAGAATTTATCACAGACAATGATTTCTAAAATCAGTAATTTGCTTGTAACCTTCAGTATTCTTGTCCAATTTCAGTAGAAATTACTGAAAATCAGTACTAGTTGGCAGCTCTGCATTATGTATCTATTGTTGTGTGAAAATTATTTGTTTCAGAATGGTCTCATATTCAAGTAATGTGCAGTTCAATGTTTCCACGTTAGCATGCCTGTGCAGTGACGGGGCGATTAAACTGCACATTACTTGAATATGAGACCATTCTGAAGCAAATCATTTTCTCACAACAATAGATATTTGATGTACTCTTAAATGAATCCTACAAGGATTGGACCAATCATCCCCCAGCATTCCCACTGATTCCCACTGATCAGTTACTAGCCATCCCCTTTAAAGTTGATTTCAATTCCATTCCTGAATGTCACCCATTGCCAAGTTTGTGGCAAACTTTTGGCCAACTCTCTTGGTCCGTTACTATTGTGTGACAGGACATGAAGAGTGGTGAAGGGGTACAAAGGCACGATGGGAGGGGGGCAGAAGGGGAGACAAGGAATCATTAATTGGTATCTACTCCCCCAAACCATTTCCCTCCCGTTCTGTCTGTCTGTATATCTCTCTCTCTTTCTTTCTTTCTCTCCCTTTTTCTTTCTCTTGCTCTCTTCCTCTGCCTTGTATTTCTATATGCACATACACACATCCACACAGAAACAAACAAAATGATAAAACAAAACAATGACAAGTTGATATTTCCACCTTTGTCAAAAACACAGTTTGCAAAAAGTTGTAGAATCTGTGGGAAGAAACTGGTTAACAACAACAAATTTGGTGCTATAGATACATTTCTCAGTGAGGTGCTGTAGGGATTAACTTTCCGAATACACTTGTGAATTCTTAACTCAAATCAGACAGGATATTCAAATATTTCAAAAGCAGAGCAGATTCATGATATAAAAATGTCTTTCAAAGTAAATTGCTACTCCACATTCAAGTTAATTTTGATCAATAGAGTAAAATTAAAAAAACAATGGTTTGTATGAAAAAAAAAGTTAAATCAGACTGTCTCGATTCAAAATTTTGTGTAAAAGACACCTTTTCGACAGATTGAAATTAGGTACATGAATGTAGAAAATGAGATGAGGTAGCCATGTGTGAAGTGTGCATGCATGTGTGTATGCGTGTGTGTGAGAGTGTGTGTGTGTTGTGTTGTGTATGGGGGAGGTGGTATACGTATACTTGTCTGCATTTATTATGTCGTATAATTTGTACATATGTTATACGCCATGTAAATATGTTACACCTTGCCATATACTGTAGTGTACATGTATTGTGTAAAGGGGCCCCGACCACAAGCTGTGCTTCACTGGGGTCCCAAACCTATCATTCTGAATTTTTGAAAAAAAAAAAAAAAATAAAGCATTTACTGGTATGTAGAGATTCGTATGTTAATGAAACATTGGTATTAGTGACAACTTTTGTATTCAAAGTGAATGAGGTAAAGATGACTAACTCACAGCTTCCCCACTTCCTTTGACACAGTAGCATCATCTTTTTGGTTGATAACTTAGCAACAGTGCTAGCCTCCCCTCCCCCCTCCCACCCACATATAGGGTCCTCAGTGCCAAGTTACTCCAACTCTACAAGCAGTCATTTTTCGAAACAGACAAAATTTATTCTCGTTCCAGTTAAAAAAAAAAAAAAAAAAAAAAAGGAAATTCAGTGAATTTCTGTCTGGCAGCAAGTGACAGAGTTGTGAAGCGACAAAATTATCACTTCCTCGAAATTGCACGTATTGCCAACAATACCACTGTTTCATGCACAAAAATCACCGTTGAGAATTGCCAGTTACTTCGGACAACGGCATACGATGCATGCTCGGCTTTAAAGTGTAAATCCACACCACGCTCACGATTGGCTCGAATAAACAGGGTTGAAATCAGATGTACGGTATGGTGGAAGTTCTCACACAAATCAATCATAGCATAAGAAAGTAACAGAATTACTTCAAATTTCCAATGTTTTCATGAAAGGGAATACGAGTGGCCATGTATGCAACTTGCTGGTGTGATTATGTCATCACCTAAAATAGTCTCCCATTGAACAGTACACAAATCTGCATTCAATTTCCTTTTCAACGTAAAATCAATTTCAATACTTTTGTGTACAAATAAGTACTGCGATAGTTGTGAGGTGATGGCATCACGGCCCCTTCCAATTTGTACGTATTCAGAGAAAGCGTGGAACTGTAAGATTCCACAAATTTTCTGATTTTGATCAAACTTCTATAATTCTGTCTGTCTGATTTTACTCTATTTGTTAAAGTCAACGTGACGATAGTGTGGAGTTGCATTTTAAGTTCAAGGCATTCCGTATTAGTATTGAACACAAGACCTGTTGCCAACGAAAACAAAGGAGGGTACATCCTTTCCTAATAAAATATTACTTTTAATTTTATAATAATAATGATAATAATAATAATAATAATAATAATAATAATAATAATAATAATAATAATAATAATAATAATAATAATAATAATGATAATGATAATAATAATAATAATAATAATAATAATAATAATAATAATAATGATAATAATAATAATAATAATAATAATAATAATAATAATGATAATAATAATATATAATAATAATGATAATAATAATATATAATAATAATAATAATAATAATAATAATACCACTTAAGAGGATATTGTCTTGATCAATTGTAACAAACAAAATGAATCAATGAACAAAGTAAAGGCATGAAACAGCAGTCATTCTAAATGATCTGAGTTTGTTTCCTCACATCATTAAAGGGACTGTACAGCACTGGTTGAGGTGGGGATTCATGTTTTGAACATTCCTAAGTGAGATAATTAGAAACCTCTTATGAAATATGAAAGAGCATGTAGTTTTAAGAAGGATTCAACATTTATTTGATGAAAATTGGTTTTCAAATGGCAGAGATATTCCAAAAAGGGATAAAAATAAAAGGAGACAGGCCACGCTTTTTAATAGGATCTCTTTGTTTCACCTTGTTTTTGGATATCTCAGCCATTTCAAAACCGATTTTCATCAAATAAACTTTTGATACCCCTTAGAATTGCCTGCTCTTTGACATCTCGTAGAGTGGTTTCTGAATATCTCACAAAACGTTAAAAGCTAAATCCTCACCTCACCCAGAACTGTACACACCCTTTAAACTATCATATTTGCAAGAACTCATAATCAGTATATAATATAAACTCATAGGATTATGACAAATGTCATACTATACGTAAATCAGCATTAAAGGGGGCATTTCACCACATATCATGTTGGTTCAGTAAATACAGCAATATTTAGTAGTAGATCACATCAGCGAAGTTTGAGGAAAACCGGACGATCCATTCAATAGCTGTGAATTTTTAAAGTGGGAATAACAAAGTGGTGCCATTGCTGGATGAAAAGATTGCCCAAATCTGTAATGTCACAGCAAAATGATATAAAGAAGATATGAAGAGAATTTTGTATAATTTCATTTTTCTAGGATAATGAAAGAGCAATTGGTTCACCTCTTCCAGAAAGCAAAGGGAATAACATTACCCTGTAACATCTACCACAAACAAAGGAAGGTAAATTTTGTGGAATTCTTATTTCTTTCATTGTATTGTTATTTTGCAGTGATGTCACATACTGTTGTAATATTCTCATCCAGCAATGGCTGCATTAAAACTTTTGAAATTCATAATTTTGAACGAATTGTCCAATTTTCCTCAAACTTCACAGATGTGTTCTACTACAGTAATATGTGTATTGCTGCATTCACTCAATCCACATATATAGTTGAGTCAACTTCCCCTTTAACAGATCCAAAATATGTTGTCAAATGAAGCAGTGGCGAATCGACAAGATCCTTAACACTAAACAATTTCTTTCCTGATCTTCCCCAGATGTTGCTATCATATGCAACCAATAATACACTTCTTGCTCTAAATCACTTTGGTTACTGTATACGCCATATATTTCGCGAGTCTAAATTTTCACGAATCGGGAATTCCCGACGATTTCGCGAGTGGTTAAATTCGAGATCGTGGAGTCTGTACTGAACGGAGAAGTGTACTCGCGTACGTCACATTCACATCGGGATCAGAGTCAATATTTTCGCGTGTCTTTAATTTCGCGAATAGCACCTGACTTGCGAAATTCGCGAAAATAAAATCCTCGCAAAATATTTGGCGTATACAGTATCTGAGTAAAACTGAGAAAAGTGCTAGTTATTGTAAAAAGCTTATGAGATAAAAGAAGACATGCAACATCTTCAAATACTGTAAAACGAGAAACATTCGCGGCATGAAACTTTCGCAAGTTGCCAGCCAAAATCAAAAAATTACAAGTATAGTGGCATGTACTGGATTGTGTAGACAAAAACTTTTGTGTGAATTTTACTTTCTTTAAGCATGGCTCCTAGTGAAATTTGCGGAAGTTTCATGCACAAGAAATTCCTGGTTATACAGTAAAAGGCAAAAAAAGATCATATTATAATAACTGCAAACTACATGCATAAACATGAACAAAAGAAAAACAAGACCATGAAAATGTACCATATTCACCTAACGAAATACACCTGAAATTTCAAAAAACACACAATGCAAGAAAGTCTTGATTAGAAATCACGATGCAACAAAATTCAAGCACAACTTACACAATCAAACTAGGAAGTGAAATACCCATGGCATTGAATATCTATTGGAAGCCAACAAAATGAACTCCCCCATGCCATGACATGATAGACTTGTAACAGTGACTCAAAATTATTGTAATATTGATATGAAAACAAAGGGAATCACACAGCAGTGTGTGACTGTTTTTCTGGCAGTCTCACTTAAAGGGTGTGTACAGTTCTGGTCGAGGTGAGAATTTAGCATTTAACGTTTTGCGAGATATTCAGAAACCACTCTATGAGATGTCAAAGAGCATGCAATTCTAAGGGGTATCAAAAGTTTATTTGATGAAAATCGGTTTTGGAATTGCTGAAATATCCAAATTCAAAGTGAAACAAAGAGATCCTAATTTGAAAACCATTTTTCATCATATTAACGTTGAATCCTTCTTAAAATTACATGCTCTTTCATATTTCATAAGAGGTTTCTCATTATCTCACTTAGGAATGTTCAAAAAATGAATCCCCACCTCAACCAGTACTGTACAGTCCCTTTATATGGTGAGTCTGGCAACAAGTGGAAAGTTGCAACTGATTGACAAATTGCCCTACATCGACGTAAATAAGCACTGAATTGATCAGTGTTTTAGTAGTAGCCATGATAAAAAATCATGGGCGTACATACTCGAGCAGGATTCGAGTATGTACGCCCATGATTTTTTATCATGGCTACTACTAAAACACTGATCAATTCAGTGCTTATTTACGTCGATGTAGGGCAATTTGTCAATCAGTTGCAATGAAAACATCTCGACGGAAGAATTTCATGAAAGTGGAAAGTTGTTTAATAGGGGAAAGAAACCATGTTTACTTTTATTTTCTATTCTCATTAAGAAAACATGAGCCTGTAGCCATAATCCAAGATGTTCTCGAAGATCATAAAAAGCATTAAGTTTGTTGTGATTGCCTCTAAATTGTGTTTTCATTTTTTCTTCTACATAAATCGGAGTATGGAATGTTAGTTGATAATGGTATCCTGTGCAGATTCCCTGGTATAAACTGAAAGAATGAATGGGGTTTCAACCATACCATTCCCTTCAAAAAGATACTATTCTCATTCTCATGATACACTTCCACATGCGTTTCTCTGGGATCTGTACGGGCGTTCGGCAACCCATGCAAGGGGGGACACGGGGAGGGGACACTCACCATTGGAATGTGCGTTCACTTGCTCTGACGTAAAGTACATGGCAGAGTCTAATGTTGGGGAGGGGTGGATAGTGAGATTGCATGGGTGGTGGTGGTTGGAGGGAGGGGGGTGGGCGTGGCAGGGAGAAGCAGAGAAAAGGAGCAGGGAGGGCAGTAAAGAAATATTAATTGGTCAAGTATTACTAGAGGAGAGACTGAAGAACTACTATGGTATACCCTAGAACTGGCTTTACCCCAGTATAAACATCAGAAGAACTACAAGTCTTCAATCTAAAAGTCTCAAATAGCAGAGCATAATGTTTGTAGTAATATTACAAATTGGAAGATTTCTGCACACTTGTTAGAGATGAAACCATCTTTTGCATTTTCAAAACGGTGTGCCAACAAATCTTTCTGACTGCACGTGAAACAGTACATACGTTCCCTCACTTGTCTGTCAAGGTAAACATAATAAAATCAAATTGGCATTAAAAAAGAAGCATAATATACCACTATGAAAAATTACGCCACAACTATCGACTGCACTGTTCACAAAAAAAAAAAGAAGAAAATATTACATTGATTGTGCCTGACTGATACCGTTTGCTGACTACTGCTAGTCACCTGGGTTGAACAATAAGGAGCTAGACAGTAAGTATATTTATAAACGAACAAATAGGAAATAAATGGGCTATTTAAGATTTCCTTTTTGTAGTGATTTTAATAAAATTTCACTTCTATTTCAAGAGGCATTTTTTTTTCTCTCTCTACTGTAGTATCAAAATCTGATGTAAGCATAAACATGGATTCTACTTTAGAAGTGTGCTCCAACCTGCTTCAGAACTCTACCTCAAATACTGTTTCCTTTTTCTGTTACTTTTTTTTTTTTTTTTTTTTTTTGGGGGGGGGGTCTTGTCATCTGTGGTTTTGGATATTCTATTTCGGTTCTAAACCTTAACAGAGGTGTGCAGCTGTAAGCGGTAATATGCTTCCACAGTTTTGACATCAGATCAGCTACAATGTGGAAGCATATACATGAATAAGACATGGGATCCTACAGCACTCTGCCTAAGGATCATGACTATGGAACAGGTGTACCATAGTTCTTTTTCTTCCTACAGGTGGCTATTAATGCAGCTTCCCAAAACAGTAGCAGCACCACCTATGGTGTAAGCAACTACTCCACCTAACTAAATGAGGGATAGAGAAATACATGTGGCTGGTAAAGATTTGCCAAATATGCTGCATCATAAGAGGGTGACTAACAAGGCGCCCTTACTCTATCCCCCCCCCCCCCTCAACAAACTTGCAGACAAATTTACAATCAACCAAGCTAACACATACAGTTTAGGAATGGGACCCTTCATTAAAACACCCAAATTGTATGTTTATGATGCATAATATACTTCCAGACTTGTTCACATTTTCTTCAGGTATTCACCCAAAGGGGTCATTGTGGCTCAGCGTGTGCATCCACAGAATGCCAATCTTGAGGTCCCTAGTTAAAACCATTCAGCAAAAGTGGTTGCGCCTCCAAGCAAGGCAATATCATATTCACTGACACAGAAATTAGTGTTCACTGCTGAACAGACAGGTTCATTTGCGTATTTTGTGCAGATGAAGCTCTGTAATACCTGTGATGCGGAGAAGACAAAAATATACCTCTGAGGAGAGCAAATTTGTATGGAGATCTCTGATGGTGGCTCAAAGTGGAGAAACAGTTAGACCTACTTTGGTGATAACATCTAGATACACAGATCACTTGTCTACGTTCAATACCCGTATAGGATGATTTACGTGCACAGACGCCCTTACATTACCATATCCTGTCTACACTGACCGCTTCCTTGGTTCCTTGAAGGCAGTCCGTACGTGACAGGTTTGCTAGTTACTGACAGAGAAACATGTACCTATAAATACAGAACTTAATGTCATTTTTTTTTTTTTTACACATTTATTCATCTTTTTACCTCATGGGACGGATACTCACTTTGCCTGTTCTGCTGCTTGCTCGGGTACGTCTTTTGGGTTTTCTTGAACGGAGGAGGATCGGGGAAGCGAGTTGGTGGGTGGAAGTTGAACCGCCCCTCAAAGTTATCTGTTGTAAGAGAATGGCGATGGGAAAACACTTACAAAGATGTATTGCTGTTACCAAAACTATTGCAAATCACATCCATGTGAAGAATCTCAACTACTCATTATTTTCCTTCTAGCCCAACAGAACTCACAAAAGCTTCCATAAAACAAACAGTAAAGTAAGAAAGATTATGATAACATAGGGGTGAGCCCTAACGAACCTTCAAGATCAAAGGACTGTAGCAGTGGGATTTAAAAAAAAAAATCCTAATTGCTATGACGTTTCAATTATCCATGTAAAAACATCCATCATATGTATCAAAAAGAGAGGTCTTAACCCAGTGACTACAGGGTTATAAATGTCATTAACCCTATGGAAATTACAATATCATATCAAAGAGACGAAAGGAGTCTGGACTACATCAGCTGCCTTTACACTACAGCACAACTGAACATAGTAATGGTATTGGGATATACCATTTTGTCCTTATGTGACTATTTTATGTTTTGGTGAACTAAACTCTGCAGCTTCATACAAATGAAATATCTCATGCAGTAACACACATCATTCAAGTTCACGATCCTGGGGTTTAAAAAAGATATGAAGTTTTGGACATGACATTCAGGCTAAATGAATGAAATATCATTTGGATTGTGACTTATTAATCAAAAAAAAATTAAATAAACATCATAATAACTGAAACTAAAAACCCATCAAGGAACATTTAAATACTAAAAAAGCATAAATATCTCTCAGCATAATGTTCACATTTTTGGAAAACCTATAATTTTTTTATTATACTAAAAAAAAAGAAAACCAAAACAAGCCAGCAACACACTTGAAAACTTTTTGGACAAAGTTTTGGACATGACATTCAGGCTAAATGAATGAAATATCATTTGGATTGTGACTTATTAATCCAAAAAAAAATTTAAATAAACATCATAATAACTGAAACTAAAAACCCATCAAGGAACATTTAAATACTACAAAAGCATAAATATCTCTCAGCATAATGTTCACATTTTTGGAAAACCTATAATTTTTTTTATTATACTAAAAAAAAAAACCCAAAACAAGCCAGCAACACACTTGAAAACTCTGATTATCTTTGTTTGCAAGATATTACAAGCAAAATGTCATCACACCGCATATCTAAAAGCCGGTCTACTTCATAAATCTAATACCTATTAAAGTTGTTGTCCCTCATCATTTTGAAGGAAGAAATTGCAACTCCAATTCATATCACGGGAAGTTTCCCCTTTGATTTGATACCAGCTAATGTGACTAACTATTTATGGGATTGCATGATAAAATAGTTTGCTTGGAGCAAATCTGTGTGCTACAGTCTGTATCTGTGTGATACAGTCTCCTTTATCAAAATTTGCAAACAGATGTGGGGTTGGAAAGAATGCATCTATATGAAGCTTTCCACTCCACTGGCTACCAGTAAAAGAAATTTTCATTTCGAATATGGACATTGTTGAGCCATGGCTCCACACCAATTAAAGGCTGACGTTTCTGCTTATTACACAGTTCACTACGACACAAAGGATATGACCTTTAACGCATGGATTACCAGATTATATCACACTGAATAGGCCTAAAATGAAGTGAAATATTGATTTTGGAGAAACCGCTATCCGTCCATTTTGTATACTGCACATATACAACATGTATTAATTGTACATTTTGAGATTTTGGTAAAACTTGCTATGAGGAATATTCACATGCATGCTTCTTATTAAACGGAAATTTAATAATTTCAAACTGCTTTTGGTCTTTCATGTCTGTGGGGGATGAAGGTGAATTATAAAACTCACATGTTTTGTTTTGTTTTGTTTTGTTTTATTTTGTTGTAGTCTTTAAGAATACACCTTTTCAGTCAAATCAACTCATATTGGTTTGTTTTGTTATTTTTTTTGTTTGTTTTTCGCTCAACTTTAATGCTCTGAGGGTAACATGTTGACGAGTGACATACACTGTGGTACAAATTCACGAAGGTGGTCTAAACATGGTTTAAACCCAGAACATGGTACAAATTTAGACCATGGTCTAAAATAAGCGTGAAATGGGCGTATTTTTGGTATGCACGTATCAATGTGCATTTGTTACTGGAAGCAGTTGGCGTACGCAATTGTCAATTGTATTTATGCTGAAAAAATTTGCATAAACCATGGCTTGACTTTATACCATCTTCTTGAATTTGGGCCTTTATGTCTGTATTAAAAGCCCTTTTTGCAAATGAAGCAGATACATATCTCACAATAAATAATAAAATACTAATAAAGTAAAATACTATGCTAATAAAGCAAAGGTAAAACCTGATGTTTGTAATTAATAAATGACCAGACAGTGTTGTAGCATAACACTGTGAGGCAAAGACAAGTGAAATGTCTTGTATCATATCAAATTTTCATCAACACTGTATGCTTAATACCCGGTATGCAAAAATAATTGTGAAAGTACTCTCCGTCGAAGGTTTTGACTTAGTCCTGGACAAAATAACTTGTGACATTTCCAAAAAGAGATTCGTCACAGGTCAGCAGAGGGTGTGTGTGTGTGTGTGTGTGTGCATATGTGTATGTCTGTGTGTGTGTGTGTGTGTGTGTGAAGAACAGGAACAGTTGGAACAGTGTGAGCAGGTTTTCGGGAATGGATCACAAATCATTGCATTGCAGTGGCATGGCGACAGTTGTAGTGGCGCATGCGATGATTAATCAAACTCGTATTCGGCCGGGCTAAGTCGACTTAAGCCCAGTAGCCCCCTGCTCCAGTAATTAGGGGCAGGAAGTTTGAGGCACAATGGCAATCAACTTGACATCCATACAAAGTGTGTGATGTTATGAGGTTGATAACCATGGCAAAACAATTCACTGAAGAAATATATTTATGTGCAAGAAATGATATGTCCCATATTACATCTCAAGTCTCAACGAAAAGACAACTTCCTTGGTTAGACATGATATTTCAAATGTGTTCCTGTACACCTACTGTCAATTTAATAACGTTGGATAAATGTTGGATTGTGTAAATGTCTATTAGTGTAAGGGTCTACAGTACATGAATGAAAAGATTCATATTTACATTGGCCCACTGAGGACGAGTCCGAGTATACTCTGGCAGGTGTCAATGGGAAACACACGTTGTAGAGAACTCAGCCCGTCCACAACAAGTTAACAAGATCAGATGGCTAAAAAATGCTGGGGAAAAAAGCCCAACAAAATAACACAGCCTTATCCCATTGCACGGCTTTGACTCCCATCATTCTTTTCTTTTCTTGTTTCCAGATATCCTGACATCTTCTCTTGCATATGTTTTTGTGTCAGCTTGCGTCAATGTCTACAAAATGTACCTGTGAACATGTTTGTAGCAGAATTGCACAACCAATCATTAAGACCGGAATTGTTACAGCTTCTTTCTAAAGCACTAGTTCTGCATCAAGCCCAAAACTACAGTAAAGCCCCTTGCATTGTGGATATGAATTTTCATTTCACTTTCTTCTCTACAAAGAATTTCTCCAAATAGAGAGAGAGAGAGTGGAAATGACTCAAAGTAAAAGTATTATTATTGAAGATTCAATTCTTTCCTCTAGCAGTTTATAAAAGCATTTCCTCATGAGGCAAGATACTCCAAATAGAAAAAGAAAGTGGCAAGTCACTCCAAATCAACCTACAAGTGTACAAGTATGATGAAGTTCCCCCCCCCCAAAAAAAAAAAATAAATAAATAAATAAATAAAATAAAATAAAAAAATAAAAAAATGTGCCAACATATCAGTCTACCATCAATAGATGTGGTTGCCGAGCTGGTAGGTTATTGTCGTCTTTTACGGTTTGATTGCCAAAATTGAAATTCACAGCACATTCACATGCACACACAAAAAAAACAAAAACAAACAAACACACACACACACACACACACATCACAATTTCAAAATCAAAGCAAAAGCTAAAATATTAGGTGGCATTGAACAGCCTGGAAATGCTTGTCCACTTTTCTATGTATAAATTTCCAGATACTGCTTTCACAGTACAGTTGGGGGTTCCTCAATCACAAGCCATTAAAATCTACATAAATCTTCATAGACTGTAGATAGTACAAAGTAACAAGCTGTAAACCTATTTAGTTTGGTTGCCATCTTTTATGGTGATGCCGATTTCAGCCCTACCTGGGGAGGCTTCAGTATGTAGAACAATAGACTCATTGCGTACCCCACTGAATTATCTTTTCTTCTCATTTTGGTAGCCCCCATCCCCCATTCAGTTATGGCCAACATTTGTACAGTGCACTGTTTTACAACAAAATACGATTTGTAGATCTATACAATAAATAAGATTCCTAGTCTGACATAACTGTGTGCCTATCTTTGGATGTAATTTTGGAGGAAGCTGAGCAGACTCATTGAGGAAGATGACTGCTCAAGTTTTGAAACGCAAAATTCACCACAAACTTCTATTCATGGACCACGATGAATGAGTACCACTTAAATACCACTTTTTCTTTTAATACCGGTACATACGGAAGTGACTGACGTTACTTGAAAATTTACAAACCTTAAAAAGTTCACGTAGTGCTTATTTTGCACTGGTAAACCGGATATTGATTGTCTGAATTATAACGACATATTTACAATACAACATGCATTTGAATGCATCAACATAATTATACAGTCAACCTTGCTCAAGTAGACCTCACATAGGTCGAATAATCGCCTAAGTGAAAGTGTTTTCAAGTCCTCTTCTCTTTACGGTATATTCTATTGATTTTAATCCCTCATAAGTCAAATTTTCTCAACATCGAAGCTATTTCTTCAGTCCAAATAGACTCGACTTAGGCCAGGTTGACTGTACTCTCTATGTCCAATTTGAAATTACAAGATGCACTAATCAGAAAGCCCCGCAACAACAGAGGCTGCACCTCTTCTATACATGTACCTGATGTGCAATACCATTATATTCCCGTAAAAAGTCCCACTGGTGACAAATCTCCCAGCACCTACCTGTTGAGTGCAGGCTACCCAGGCCGTACACGTAGCCATTGCACCCATTAAACCCCCAACGGCGATTTCCACTCATGACTGCCGCAGTTTACTCGTCCTTTCTCTCTCTCTCTCTTTTTTTTTCCTTCAGTCGGCTCAATCTTGAATCTCAGACGTCTTCCCAGTCAAAATGTAACTCATTCTTCGTCTATTTCTGTCTCTTCTTTATCCCCTGTGAGAACTGCCTTTCAAGCTGCCCACAACCTTACAACCCATACCAGCGAGTGAGACGTAAGGAAAAACTCTTCACACATGCACATACACACACACACACACACACATACACCATGCTGGGTGAAACCCTCGCCACTGATGCAGCAAGACTATGGCACACACTCCACACATCAAGCATGTTTTAAAAAAAAAAAGAACAAAATTGTGACACTTTTCCAGCAGCCCTCATCTCTCCCCTCACCCCCCCCCCCCCTTTTACCCCCTTACCCCAACAACAATCCCTGTTCCGCGGTAATATCCTGTCTGTGTGCCCAATCAAAGAGAATGAGAGCGGGTGACCTCACAGGAAGCGAACTGGAGGAGGGGGCCATGTGTAAGCCATGTGTTGAGTGCAAAAAACATGACCAAAAGAAGCGCACACCAGCTGTCACCATTCTTCTTTCTTGGCTGACAGCCAGTGTTTTGCATATAATATGGAGTCGAGCAGCGCCGCAACGCCATTTGGTCCAGCCGGCAAGAATTATTACGTGGCAACCCTAGTGTCTGCATGGGAGCCCTGATAAAATGCAAATTATGCCTCATTAAACAACTATCACAACATTACTTGACAACATGTGTGCAAAAAAAAAAAAATCAATAAGACACTAATTAGGAATAAATTCCTCCTCTCTCACTCACTACCCTCCCCCCCCCAAAAAAAAAAAACTTAATTTAACAGCCGTAGAATGAGAGAAAACAAAATTCTGCATACATGAATATAGGTCTTGTATCTGTAAAATATTGGTATACAAATGTACACAAATTGTGTGTGTGTGTGTGTGTGCATTTGTGTCTCTGCTGTATTCCTGTGATTTCCCTTAATTTTCTTTTCACACTCTCACCTTTATTTCATAAAGTGTAATATACCTTTTCCCATCTCCTCTCAAGTTTTTAGGCATGTCTTCAAAAATTCAGTTGTATGTGATGGCAAACAAGGAAAAGTAGAAATTACGCCGTGCGTAATATATGTCCCCGCCGGAAGTAGCATTTAGTAGCAAAATGTACAATATAGGTAAAAAGATCAAGGTCAAAGGTCAAAGAAGTCAAAGGTCAAAATTCTATGTAGAAGTTTTGAAGCCCTAACCTAGTGCCATCACATAAAGCAAACGGAATCGAAATCGGGTTAGAAATGGCGAAGGAGTAGCATTTGGCAGCAAAATGTACAATACAGGTCAAAAATCAAGGTCAGAGGTCAAAGAAGTCAAAGGTCAAAACTCTGTGTAGAAGTTCTGAAGCCCTCACCTAGTGCCATCACTTAAAGCAAACGGAATTGAAATCGGGTTACAAATGGTGAAGGAGTAGCATTTTGTAGCAAAATGTACAATATAGGTCAAAAATCAAGGTCAAAGGTCAAAGAAGTCAAATGTCAAAATTCTGTGTAGAAGTTTTGAAGCCCTCACCTAGTGCCATCACATAAAGCAAATGGAATCAAAATCGGGTTAGAAATGGCGAAGGAGTAGCATTTTGTAGCCAATGTACAATAAAGGTCAAAAATCAAGGTCAAAGGTCAAAGAAGTCAAAGGTCAAAATTCTGTGTAGAAGATTTGAAGCCCTCACCTAGTGCCATCATATAAAGCAAATGGAAGCAAAATCGGGTTAGAAATGGCGAAGGAGTAGCATTTTGAAGCAAAATGTACAATATAGGTCAAAGGTCACAACTGAAATTCTGTATAGAAGTTTGAAAGCTCCCATGTAGTGCTATCATATAAAGCAAACAGAATCAAAATCGGGTTAGAAATGGCGAAGGAGTAGCATTTTGAAGCAAAATGTACAATATAGGTCAAAGGTCAAGGTCAAAGGTCACAACTGAAATTCTGTGTAGAAGTTTTGAAGCTCCCATGTAGTGCTATCATATAAAGCAAACAGAATCAAAATCGGGTTAGAAATGGCGAAGGAGTAGCATTTTGAACATTTTGATCACACACGGACGCACGGACGGACAGACGCACACACGGACGCACGGACGGACAGACACACGGACACACACACGTACGGAGCCCGTTTCATAGTCCCCTGCTCGAACTCGTTCGGCGGGGACAATGAAACCATGGATTGCCGTCTTTCAATGAATAACAAGTCTAAATATAATTCTTGGCACTCTATCAGCCGATTATCAGAGAAATATGAGACAAGACTTGTATGACTGATTTATATGGAAAAAGTAATTCTTATTCAGAAATGTCGCTTTAATATTCGTCTTATTACATTTAATGAAAATGATACTGTTTATCAAGAATGTCAAAATATCTACCATCCCCATACAGTAAAGAGTTAAAGTTCCATCCATGTTATGCAGACCTATGCATATCGCCAATTCCATGGACTACCACAAACTTGTGTACAGTATCTTACACAGTGCCCTCTTCAGGCAGGAAACTTAAAGGCCAAGACATCTGCTGCATGAACCTATTGCCCTAGCAGATCACAGCTGCGAGGGAGCTATTGCATAAGTTACCCCTTTTATCCGTAACAGCAAGCTCTAAGCCACACATTTTTAGAAGAAAGTTTCATTGTACACAGTTTGATGTTACACTTGTCACATTATTTTCATTAAAAGAAATTTGATGGAAATTGGTAAGGATTGGGGATGGCTACGACGGTAAGATATTGGAGCTATACACGTAGGTATCAATACTGAAATATTTTTATATCAAATGTATTCTCCGTATACTGTCTATCAATTGAATGGCTTGAAGTCTTACTAGATATGGTCTGTAATCCCAAGAGTATCCTGTTAAACCAGATTTTTTTTTTTTTTCTTGCGGCATGAAACTTTCATGAATTTCGTGAGGAGCCAAGATTTACAGAAGTTTTTGTCTACACAATACAATACATTGAACAGCTGAATGCCTGAAAAAGGCTGTCGACTTCACAAAAGCTGCATGCCACAAATACTTCTGGTTTTAGAGTATATGAAAGCCATAAGTAGTTTGGTTTCCCCTCCTCTTTCTAAAATCAAGTACTGGAGCGTCCCTTATTCAGTTTCTAAGAAAATATTCTAGGCAGTATTCCACAATTGTATTTCTGAAAAGATATCCTAACCAGTTTCCGTCATGTCTACTTTCACAATTCTAATATTGAAACTTTGCATTTCCTGGTCAGAAGACAGAGTGCTTTCTGAGGTCACTTTATCCCCAACTAAGGAAGCTGAAATGTGTGGCAAGAAGTTGTGCTGAGACTCACCAAGATGCCTTCTTTAGGACCATCAGGTGCCTTTTGAATGTGCAAACATATCCTGGTCTTGACTTTAACAAGGCACACACAAAGTTAGGGTTAGGATTAGGTTCAGGATTAGGATTAGGGTTAGGGTCAGGTGAAGGGTCCGGGGTAATTGCCCTAGACCAATTCTGACAAGTTGCCTTCTTGTCCTGGACAAGGGGCCTACACAAGGTGTCGTGAGTTGCCTTTTCATCCTGAACATGGCACCGAGACAAGCTGTAGGAAATATGCCTTCAAGTCTTTTTGTTCTGGAAAAGGCACTTTTTATGCAAGTACTAACTAGGGACTTCCTCAAAGAATGTGTATAAAGAAAATATTGTTTTGAACAGAGATGGTGACAAGAGAAGAAGATTGGTGAAAATTTGAACTAAAATGCTGATTTATTATGTATGATGTACTTTGGGATGGAGAAAGAAAGAAGGTTATGTAGTGGACACTCCAGGGAACAAAGAAGGAGAGTATTAATCAATAAAAGAAATAGATTGGGTACATATTATTCAATAGAGATGTGTAGAGAATATCTTTCCTTTGTTGTATCTTTCCATGCAATGTGAGCCAACACCTACGTATATGTTTGTTCAGCTGTAAGGGGGTGTGAACAGAAACACTGTGAATTACAGTGTACAGCCCCTCTGTAGTGATCAAAGGTTAACAGAACTAAATCATGAAAACCACTTGATATCTTACTGTTATGATATTCATTACATATCAAATCTTATCTCACTGCAATAGCAAGTCAAGTGCAGCATTTTTATACTAAAATAAATTATTCTAAAATATTAGATTTTTTTTTTTCATTCTTTCACTTCCAAGGTGGACAAACTACAATGTATTTCCATTATAACTTTGATACACATGCCATTCTGTTGCCAAGTGCCTTGTGTGCATGAAGTTCGATGGAACTTGACAGGGCTTCAGATGAGCAAGCCGCTCCTTTTTAATCACACCTCATACTTGTCACCACTGCCCACAGATTTTAATCTGCTGGCTCAATCTCCCTTCCCCGCCGCAGCAATATCCATTACGGCCGAGTTAGATCACCTTGCAAATTGGCCTGGACGGCACGTGCCATTCACATTCGGGACCGCGATCAAGCGCACCTCAATGTACTGGCGGGACATCTGCCCAAAGCATTTCCCACCCTCCTCAAAGTAATCTAGCTCCCTCTATTGCCCACTGCAATATAGCAGGTGTGAGAGAAGTCTTATGGGCCATAACGAAAGCCTCCTACGAGGGGTGTCTGTGCCCTAGTGGAAATGACATACTCTCCTCACTCAATTAATTTTGGAGCTTAGGGAAGGGATATTTATTCTCACTAGCGTTCTACCGCGGGATCCCGCAAATTTGCGGTAGGACGATTTGCCGAACGCGTAATACGCGCTGAACGTTTTTTTCTACGCGCAGCGGCAGGGGAAAAAAATTGTGCGGAGGAACGCAGCAGGACGCTGATCGTCCTGCCGCGGTAGGACGGGCATGATTCATTCTTCGTGTGCACGCAACTACGGGCAGATACTGAAGTGGTGCACGCACATCCTTTCCCCGTCGATCGGATCATTTGATCTCTGTGGCACAACCTTTCTAACGTTTGATGCATGCACGATGCACTCGTCACAATACATGTATTTGGGCGGCTCGTGTGTTTCACGCCGGGTTAGTAACGGTGCGTTTCAATTTTTGAGTTCTCACGATCGTATTGATAAACATGATACACTTTCTTTCGATCTCAACATCAGCAAAACTGCGTTTGACTTGTTTGCACTTTACGAATTCTTTGAGCTCTGTCACAGCACGATCATGACAAAGTTTTGTCAAATTCTTTCGAAATCATGCTCAGCAAAACTGCGTGTGATTTGTCTACAAATATACAATCTAGCAAATTCTTTGGGCTCTCTCCAGCACGATCATGACATTTTTCATCTAATTTTATCTTTTTAATGTTTTTGTTCGATCTCACTTTCAGGAAAATTGCGAGTAATGTTTTTTTCTTTGAGTTTGTACAGTACGATCATGACATGTGAAGCAATCTATGACACACTTTCTCATAACTAGTATAGTAAAGTTGGGCAAGCGTTTTGGAACAAGGAAAAAAAAATGCTTGACCGAATCGGGCAAGCAAATTATTTTGAAGTCATCCTTTTCCCCCCCATTTTCCCTGAGCTCCAATATCAATAAACCCATAAAAATCGAGCATACGGAAGCCCTAAACTAACGACTGTCTAGCGCTGCTACGCAGTTTCAACAACTTTCTAACACTTACTTTTCGATGAAACACGAACACTCGAGAGATCGCTATGATCGGAAGTACGAGTAGTTATACAATGTACTTGAATATTCCATTGCAATTTGTGTGTGAATAGTATTCCGTAGTGACAAAGCCCAATATTTTGACAGTAAAAGTAACCACCAGCAGAGGAAACTGGCGTTTTCTGCTCGCCGTAAGCTGTTTGCAGGTGAGTATAGGTGACCCCCCTCGTAAACAGCCATACAGTAACTGTTTGTGCACCACGTGTCTGTATATAGAGCACGCAGCGAATTCGGAGAAACAAAACAGAACGCAGTCACGTAGACAAAGTTGTGAACACCAACTTGACCAAGAAGGAAAACATGAAAAATCCCACGATGGCAAGGTGCCAGACTTGGGGAAGGGTGGGGCGGTAGTAGAACAGAGAGCATTCAACAAAGGAAACCGCGCGCACTGGTGCATTCCTGGAGGTTATAAACAGTCTGGAGCCTGGGGAACCCGGGATGGACAGGTAAGGAAAGCAAGTCGAAGACCGAGGGCGAAGACCAAGGATGTCAAACATTTAATACGATTCGTTATCACAGGCTATTTTTTCTTTTTCCTCTCATTTCTTATCTGTATGATCTTTCATTTATCGGTAAAAAGAAAAACAGTAATTGATGTCAGGATTCAAATAACTTGTTTTTTTTTGTGTGCCTTATTTTCTTTTCCACTAAATTATATCTTACCTGAATTATCACCACTGATCGGGGAAAAACAACAGTATGAACTGTTCGTTTCTCACAGTTCACAATCCGAAGTTTTTTGTTTTGTTTTTGTTTGTTGTTGTTGTTGTTTTTTTTATAAAGAAAAAAAATGCAAGAGAGAAAAAAAAAAGTTTCGGTATCCGAAGGTTCGCTTTACCAAATATGAAAAAAAGAAGAAGAAAAAGTCAAGTAATTTTGAAGGTTTGTTGATTCGAAAGCGAAACACAATGTGTAATTCTGAAGATTCCGCAATCCCGAAACTAATAGGCCATAAGTTTCGTACCACGCAGACCTATACATGAGAGTTCGTTCTAAGATTAACAAACTTTTTCTCAGATTTACAAACCCTGGGGATAATGCCACATTAATATTCGTATTTACGAATCCTTACATTTTCTTTAACAAACATCTGGAGATTTTGCGTGTTTCAGATTCGAAATAACGGGGTCATCCTACGAGACCGACACCCACGACTCATACAGCCCACGAGTTCGACATTGAAAACAGGTCCATGAGTCATACAGGTCACGAGTCATAGAGCCCACGAGTTCGACGCTAGGCAAATGAAGTTCAGGAGTTCGACACTCGGTAAAAACGGCTCACGAGTTCGACATAAATAAAAACAGCCCACGAGTTCGATGGATCACAACACGGGATTTAATGTGTCGGTCTCGTAGGCCTTTTTTGCTGTAAGTCCTCGACTTCGTCTCGGCACTTATAACCTCCCTCAATAGCATTTCAAACCCTTCGGATGGAACATTCGGTATTTTCCCTCCCCCGCCAGTGGACATCATCTATGTCGAACTCAGGGCTCTATGACTCGTGAGGTGTATGACTCCTGGACTGTATATTATGTAAATATGACTCGTGGGTGTCGGTATCGTGACGTACATGCATCCGAAATATCGAAACATCAGAATTTCCTTTCAACGGAATAATGCATACCGTGCCTGAAAGTAATCAACCATTCTAAACCAAAAGATATGTGTACTTATTTGTTACGATTATACCTCCTTGTAAAGTATCACTCACTGCTATATGAATACTCCTCGATAAAAAGTTAACTATGTCGAACCATGTAGTTAACTTATCTTGCCTTAAAGATTTTGTCTTTTCTTGATTATCCCTAATAACCAGAAGGTTCGATAATAAAAAAGAAATAAATATATAAAAAAATGAGAGGAAGAAAGGATCGAAGGTTCGTTCATTTGATAACGAAAATTGATTCGGTATACTGCAAGTTCGTTTATCAGAAAAAGTTTCGTACACTGCAAAAAGTCCGGTGTTAAATAGTGAACACCGAGCTGGTGTTAAATTTTCGGTGCTCATTTATGGTGTTAAATTAACACCCCCCGGGTGTCATTTCCAAATTTTAAACTGTTTTTTGAAGAATTTCTTAGTAACTGCACTTCTTGTTGATTTTTAATTTAAACAAGACGATCAAGAATTTTACATTAAAATACTAGATTTTTGAAAAAATGTGAAAATAAGTTTACACCAAAGTAACACCAGCTGGTGTGGTCCCTTATTGAAGCTGGACGGGTGTTAAACCATTGATATTAACACCAACAAATATCAAATCAACACCATGTGGTGTCATTTTTTAATTAACACCAGTACAGTGTCAAAATAACACCAGGTACAGTGTCAAATTAACACCACGCAGTGTCAGGTGAACACTTTTCAACACCATCACAGTGCATTTTTAACACCTGTGGGTGTGGTCCTTTATTGAAGTTTGATCGGTGTTAGATTTAACACCCGTGGTGTTAAATCTAACACCCATGTTTTTACAGTGTACGACGTGATTCATTCTCTGATCAACGAATCTTATTTCATTTCCAGAGAAACGAAACTTCGGAATAATGCCACTAGTCGGATAAACGAACCTTGCTGATTATTTTCGGATTGACAAACTTCTATAGTCGGCAGTGGGGATCTGCGTGTATCGGATTTGCAATAACGAACCATCGGCATAACGAACCTCCTTCTTCTTCTTCTTTTGTCGGAAAATGAACACCACGCCTAGAAAACATCGATAGTGTCGAATAAGAATGAAACTGATTTCTTATACTTCAAAGACTATTCTTTTCTGAACTTTCTCCCAATGCCCGAATAAAAAGAGTGGTTTTTAGAGCGTGTTGCTCTGAAAGTGCTTTATTCCAAAGGTTCGTGAATCCGAAAATGATGAATGATAATACACATGGCCTATTAAATTCTCCGAAGGTTTGCCAATCCGAAATGAAGGTTCGATTTTCTGATGGTTCGTTTGGTAGTTCGTAATAATAATAATAACAATAATAATAATAATAATAATAATAATAATAATAATAATAATAATAATATATATATATATAAGGGTACTGTTCGTTATTCCGAAGGTTCGTTAATCCGAACATTTTGTGGCGTTATTTCGAAGGTTCGGTAATCCAAAAATGAAATAGGGTTCGTTATTCCGAAGGTCCGTTGAATCGAAAATGAAATAGGGTCCGTAACGAACCTTCGGAATAACGAGCTTTTATTTCATTTTCGGATTAATAAACCTTCGGAAGAACGAACCTTTGGAATAACGAATCTTCGGAACAACGAATCTTCGGACTAAAGAACCTTCGGAAAACGAATTGTAACCATATGTTATGTTGAAAAAATGGTGTTATGTTGAGGCGCATGTAAACACATAATTAAAAACACAAGAACACACGATTCACAAACTGGAATACAATCGTAATCTCTATTTGTGGAGTTGATGAAAATGAAAAAGGGTTCGTTAATCCGAACATTTGTGGCGGTATTATGAAGGTTCGTTATTCCGAAGGTTCGTTAATCCGAAAATGAAATAGGGTTCGTTGTTCTGAATGTCCGTTTATCCGAAAATGAAATTCCTTCGGGATAACGAGCTTTGTTTTATTTTCTGATCAACGAACCTTATTTCATTTTCGGATTAATGAACATTCGGAATAACAAACCTTATCACTTTTTCGGATTATCGAACCTTCGAAATAACGAACCTTCGGACTAAAGAACCTTCGGAATAACGGACCTTCGGAATAACGAACTACAGTCAGCAGGCGTAAATTCACACACGAATACACAATATACACCAAGAGACGAACTGGAATATAATCGTAATATGAGTATGTGGAATTGGTTTAATCATCATTATTTTCATTTTTTTCCTCTTCCTCTCCCTTCTTACGAAACTGTGATGATGAAGATGAATAATTTCTGCTTCTTGTATATAGGTTACTTCATTATTCCACACTTGTGTGCGAAGGTAAGGTGACGGGTACCGAGTGGTCAAGTGTCGGGGTCATCCAACGAGACATTGGACATTGGAGTACAGATGAGGCTTATAAATATGTCTTACGGTATTTTTTGAAAAAGTGGACCTTCCAGACTTTTATTTCATATCTATTTATTTATCTATTTACAATGTATTTATTTTTGGGGGATGGCGTATAATGTATATATACGCACCTTAATACTTCCACCCCCGCTACAGGCCTGCTGATCCTGATCATCCTCTTTGAAATAATGGGCTGTCATATGTCATATCAGCCCCTTCTCATCATCATATAACGATGACCCCCCCCCCCCCCCTCCGTCTTCGCTGCAGGTTATTCACTGCTGTATAAGTTTATTTTAATTTGATTAAATGAGTGGTATAATATATTGGGTGAATTTTTTTTTCATAGCAATATACTCACAAACAACCTTTATGAAATGTTGAAGAACATACAATTCTAAGAGGAATTGAACATTCATTTGAGGAAAATCTGTTTTGAAATGGCTGATATAAAAACAGTGTAAAACAAACGATCGTCAAAGTGGGTCTAACTTTTATTGAACTGCTTTATTCCACCTCCCTGATATCTCAGCCATTTAAAAAACAATTTTCATCAATAAACTTTGAATTCCTCATAGAATTATGTGTTCTCTATTATTTCATTAGAGATGACTCATCTAAAAGAAAAAAAAATCTAGTCCCACATCTCAAACAAAACTGTACCATCGCTTTATCGAACCTTTCCCTGTGGAATAATGAACTGTCGGAAAACTCTACAGAGTCCGGATATAATATAGAATTCCGCAAAATACTAGTACGTGGTGGCCATACTTTACTCTTTCTTTACAGACCGATCTGCAATTCCAAACGGTAAAAACAAATGCCAGTCCCTTCCAGTCAAAATGGGATGATGTTCGTTATTCCGAAGGTTCGTAATTCAAAACAAATTTTCATCAAATACAACTTTGAATTCCTCACAGAATTATGTCCTCGTAAGCAGAAATTAGTAGGGACGTACTCAGCAGCTCCAAAATTCGTATTTTGCCCTAAAGAATAAAGATTCCTTCATTGATTGCTTTATGTTATACCAAGGACGCAATATCTGATCTCCAAAACTTCGGAAGGGGGGGGGGGTGCGGAAACTCCAACTGCCTTTCAGGGGAGGGGATACTTTGATCTTCTCAAGCGAGCTTTTGTGAGCGAATGCAAAACTTTGTTGGGTATTTTTAATTATCGTTTACTATAAAACATAGACATTCGTGTCAAGCTTTAACTTTAAACATCACCATTTCCGAAGTACATGTATATTATTCCAGTTTCTTTTCCCCTAACTAAAATCTGAAAGTCTGCCACATGCATGATCGCTAAACGCCACGCTTTGCGTGGATGTGCCGAAGTACGAAACGGTTATAGCTCGTTATTCCGAAGGTTCGTTATTCCGAAGGCTCTTTAGTCCGAAGATTCGTTATTCGTTATTCCGAAGGTTCGTTGCTCCGAATTTCATTTTCGGATTAACGAATCTTCGGAATAACGCCACAAATGTTCGGATTAACGAACCCTTTTTCATTTTCGGATTAACGAGCCTCTAGGTATAGGGAATTTGCGTGTTTCGGATTAACGAACCTTCGGCATAACGAACAGTACCCGTACGAAACACTTGGTTTCACTCAATTCAAAGGAATGCGGTTATTGCAAGTTCGATGGACCGAATGCCCCTCATAAATCAAGAAGTCTTTTACGAGCAAAGAAATAAAAATGAGAATGAAGAAAAGAAAAACCCCGAACGAAAGTTGCTAGCCAAAATATCTCAGTAAAATTTAGTGGAAATTTACAGTATATATATATATATATATATATATATACATTTTTTTTTTCACATGTGAAGTTCCTTCGAACTTTGAATAAGGATACGCAGTTTTGAGGGGCATGAAATTGTCATGATTTTGCTGTCTAATCGGGTACATGTAGCTCTCGATAAGCATGCGGCTGCATAACATTCTCGTAGTGAATTTGTCTCGGCATACGAGACCCTTCATACTATGTAATACGCTGTTTATTACCAGAATTGCGCGCATTCTTTCGTCTAGCACCTGGAGTCTGGCAACTGTTTTTGTTGAAATGCCCACAAGTGTGTGTGTGTGTGTGTGTGTGTGTGTGTGTGTGTTGGGGGGGGGGGGGGGGGGTCAAGTTTCTTCTATCCGAAGAGACTGCATATACGCACAATCAGCTCTTCGCTTTTATTTAACTGTCGTCAATGTTTTTTCCCCTTATTCTTTGCTGGTAATAGCATTCGTAATTTAACCGAAAATAAAAAAAGGTCAAACGGTTGGTTACTAGTATTCGGCAATTCCATCCAAGTTGTAAGTTTAGTTTATCATAAAGAGCAATACATGTACATGTACTAGTATTTGACAATTACAACAGTGAAAGAAATGATCAAATTTGATCCTGAAATTTGATCCTAATGGCGATGTAGAAGAGAGGGAAACGTGGCAGATGGAAGGATTTCTTTTTTTATCATTGAATTTTAAGAAAATTACCGATCACCAGTATATTTCATTTCGTCAAAACTATATCGTGTTTTTGTGTTTATGTCAGTGCGTGTATGTGGGCATATGTTTACTTGCGTGTTTTAATTCCACTCTCATCGTGTAATATCCCATAATTATAATTACAGCAATCTGCGCATCCCGAGAAAAAAACTGAAAGATGTAGCATCTCCTTGCTCAAAGTCTTGTACTACGCCTCCCCCTCCACCACCCCCACCCCTCGGAAACCAACCTAACATAGTGTGTTTGAAAACACCGCTGTGCTTCTCAAAAAAAAAAAAAAAAGTAATAAAAGATAGAGAAGAAAACAACTGTACATTTCGCGTCGTAACGTGTTGATTGCACGTCGGTCTCCGGCCACCACTCAAAGAACATCTTACAAACACCGTGGGAGCTGAACATGAAAGTTGCGTTCTTCCCAGGCACGCACATGTTGAATGACAGCACGTGGTTATTGCGCACCTTGCATTGGACACAATGTCATACTGAGTAGACCTCTTCTGCAATAGACTGTTCACAGATTCTTGCAGACTGACTTGATTACAGTTGTTCTCATCAACTAGTGTACGCGTTTCTCTTCATATTTTTTATATTATGCTGTTAATAGCCTGCAGGGAAAAACAACAGCGTGTTTGAAATGGAATTGTTGGGAATATATCACAGGTTACTACTGATTTGAGAAGAATTTGCTTTCCTGTCTTCCAAAGTGGTATGTACAGGCAATCTCCCCTAAAAGTCTAACCAATTTAACGTAAAATCCAGCGGTTTTCTTGGGATTGCAACGGTATTTCAGCACCAGCCGATACTCCTTTACTGTAATGATAGGGAGATCAGGAACGAAATAATTGCACATCGTTTAATACAACCTTGGGCGTCCTTACTTACACACGGAATGAGTTGCCCGTCGAGGCGTGGTAAATATTCTGTGGACTGTAGGTGTATGTACCATTATATACCAGATTAAGAACTAATTTCCGTAAAACAGTATCCCGACAGTGAAAAGAACTGCCGTGTCGGTAAAATAATGTCAATGTGACGATCAAGCTGTAATAACAATGTACAAAATACAATCTTCAAACTAAAAGAAAGACATGATATTACATTCGTTCATCAGAAGTGAAATTTATCCACCAAAATTTACGTCTAAAAAGGCGAGTCTCAGCAAGGTGTGTGACCGTGGCACATATACCGTATGTAAATATTCATAACAGTTGTCAAAATGCAGCTTCACGCCACCCCGATGTCCTTTTTGTGACTTGTGTTTTGTTTTGTCGGGTTTTTTGTGTTTTTTTTTTCTAAACAAAGTAGCTTCGATATTTGAAGCTCACTTTTCCCATTGGTGGCATTGGCATTTTAACATGTCAAACGTTGCACTCTCGCTATTCAATTGCCTGACAATTAAATGATACTAGGAGTCACGACTCGCGTATAGATATTTTTTTTTTTCCAGTGATTTCGTTCATTTATATCAACACAAGACTCGCGAATTGTCATGTCACATTAGTCATTATATAGCTCATTTCACTGTCGTTAAATCAGGATTCAGGTACTACTAGTAGACCTACTTTAATCATAATCACTTCATCCTTGAATGTAAATTAGGGCCTACACTTTATTTTTTGAGTTAATGAGTGATCCCGATAGAATAGTGTCTCAGCTTGAAGGTTGCTCGACGATATTTTTCCACCTCATTTGTGATTAAACTGGCATCCATACGGCCACAAACGATTTCAAGCCGTGTAATTCTAGTCTTTACGTTATAAAAATCGCCATACGCATCGTAGTACACCCAGCTTCTGGCTCTCGTTGGTTGCGTTGCTGCTCGAATTCTCTCTTCTGTACTGTTGATTGGGATCACACGGCGTACAACCAAACCGGGCTCCCACACACACGCACAAAGCACCGTGTATATGTGGCGGTAGAACGCGGAGGGACGCCAGTCGTCCTACCGCGGTAGGACGATTTCTCTTTTACAGAAAAAAATCACCAGCGCGCACATCATTTCAGATGCGCTTATATACGCGTAAAATCGTCCTCGAGCGTTCCATGCGTCCTCCTGCGGTAGAACGCTAGTGAGAATAAATATCCCTTCCCTTAATGGCAATTGCAAGCCCATGGACAGAACCTAGTCAGTGAGTCATAAGTCTCTTTTCTGGTGGGGGGGGGGGGGGGGGGGGGGTGGGGAGGTAGAGGTCATACATGAAGAAATTTCTTAATCACAGACCGTATTGCTGTAGGTATTCAGGTGAGGGTGTACCTGGGGGTATCTGGACTTTGTTTACATGTCCACAGAATGAACAGGGAATACCACTGAATATAATTACCAAGCATATTAATATGGCATTCATCAGACAAGAACTAAGCATATAATTAAGCAATGGCATTCTGAGCCAATTGAGTACATTTTATCAATGTAACGGGTAAAAAGTAATTGGTACAACTGAATTTTGTTTTATTTGCCTAATGATGCACTTAAAACAAACAAACACACAGACACACATAACACTGAAGTATCTAGTTGTTTGAGTATCACATATTAATCTATACCAAAGGCTCAGGTCAAAACAGGATGGCTGATTCGACAAATGAATTTGATTTACCCGTTGTACATATCACAAGCATACATAGTGACATCCATACAATCTTTATGTATGTTGCCCTTGCATGCCCACATTAGTTGATTCTCTATTGCAAGGTGGTATCAACATCAGATGATGGGGTTATGTCTCACATGCAGTGCAGTGCTATAGTTGACTGTTGTTGACCTGACCATTACTTTTGAGATGCCTTACTTCTTTGCAAACCCGTCATTTTCAAACTCTGAGAAGCGTTCACATTTAAGCCCCTATTTCACAGAGATCTTCTCTTATCGGTCATTCATCGAAAGCTACGTAGGTTTATCACTTCCGGCTACGCACCAAAGTGTATCAGACCGCAGTCCGATGAATCCGACTAGCGTTAGTCGACCATCAGGTCAGTGTCAGACAAGTCGACCGTGATCCGCCGAGGCAAGATCGTCCTACGAGGATCACGCACAACATGTCCGACACTCACTGATACTCGTCCAACCAAGTCGGATTCATCAGTCTGGACTGCAATCTGATACACTTCAGTGGGTGGCCGGAAGGAACAACCTTCGCTTCCGATGAGTGACCAATGAGAAAAAATCTCTATAATGGGGGTACAAGTGACTGTAAAGTCTCAACACGGAAGTACATTTGTATGTCAGGGCCTTAAATCCACTATCCAAGTCATTTTTGGGATGATATACTGCATACATCAAATTATTTTGTGAGGTTTTTATTTTCATGAATTTCACAAGTCGGGTGCTATTTGAGAATTCGGGATGAGCACCTGTGCTAGGGCTTTCTATAGCTCAGTTGGTAGAGCACCAGGCTGGCATCTGGAGGTCTCGGGTTCGAATCCCGATGGAATCCCACTTTCTTCGCTCATTTTTCCACTGATAAATTTAGGAACAAGTGAAAATATGAACTCTGATCCCGTCGTGAACGTGACGTGAAAGCATACATTTCTCCATTCAGTCCTGTACTCCACAATCACAAATTTATCTACTCTCAAAATTGTTGGGAAGTCCCGATTCACAAAAAAAATTAGACTTGCTAAATGTATGCAGTATAAGTACAAGAACATGATTGTCTCATGGGGAGACTAAAAGCTTGCACAAGTTTCTCTTCACAAAAATACAACTAGCCTACCCTGCCGTCCAGACTGTACACTTAAGAAAACAAGCGCCTCTGTGGTTCTCAATTCAGTATAGGCCGAGATTTTGCTTGGCAAAGCTCCAGCAAAGCATCTACAACATACTGTAGGTATCATGACGTGGATCACATTCTAATGGACAAGTGTTCTTCATATCTTCTTCCTACAGACACCGCGTGCAGCCCAAGAACAATGACAACCAAGCTTTTGTATCCTGGTATAGTTGTGAAACTACATGTCGCCTTAGTGGTGGTCATTTCCTTAACCTTCAGAGGTATTGTGTACTTTTCTTTATGACTATGAGAAAGGCTTTGCAACGTGCTATTGTGGATTGTTGCTTTACAAGGGTAATGGTCAACCTTTTTGTTACGTTTTCTGTGCTTGTTAAAAAAAAAAAAAAAAAAAAAAAAAAGCTCAAGTGTTCCAAAGTTCTGATGCTTAAACAGCAACTCATGTTACACATATACATTGATACTGAAATTTCCTGCAAAAATGATAGTGGTTATGTACACAATTACTAGAAAAACTAGAAATGTCGCTACAGCGACTGGTTATACCCCCGCCAAACAACATTTCATAAGCTTTGGTCAAAACAACATTTGATAAAAGCTTTGGTCGAAAAACTGAGGAAGTAGTTAAATCTGCAAGATCTTTTCTTGATCTTCTGCCATTAATATGCCGTTACCATGGCAACGTACTTTCGGGTACTGTCGAAAAATGCGTCTTGCACATCTACAACCAAAGGCACACATCTGTACCAAGTTTCATGGAAATTGGGCAAAAACTGAGGAAGTAGTTTGCAACACAAAATTTTCCATCATTTTGGCTCATAATATGTGAGCTGTTACCATGGCAACATAGTTTTTGTCACTGTCAAGAAATGTGTCATGCTGACCTGTATCCTAACACAAACATTCAATATGAATTCCATGAGAATTGGAAGAACACTGATGAAGCAGTTTTGCCATGAAGCATTTTGCCCTATATTTTACCAATAACATGCCGTTACCATGGCAACGCACTTTTCGCCACTGCGGAAATATGTGTCGTGCACATTAACATATTCAGATGAACATCTGTACCTAATTTCATAAAAATTGATCAAAAACTGTGGGAGGATTTCGCGACGCAAGATTTGTACCCATTTTTGCCCATAATATGCCGTTACCATGGCAACGTACTTTTGGGTACTGTCAAAAAATACGTCTTGCACATCTACAACCCAAGGCACACATCTGTGCCAAGTTTTATGGGAATCGGTTGAAAACTGAGGAAGTAGTTCGTGACGCAAGATTTGCAACGGACCGACCGCCCGACCGACCGACCGCCCGCCCGACCGACCGCCCGACCGACCGCCCGTCCGCTGATTCCTATTATACCCCCTTCAAACTTTGTTTGGCGGGGGTATAATAAAAACACACTAAAACAAAAATGGTCCGACAGAATCTCTTCAGTTATGTCAGTTCATACTATCTCCAATCTGCCTTTTGGATGTGTAACATGAAAAAGGAAAAGTGCATGTAAGTCTGAATGAAATCAATTTAAATAATAACAGCAGACATGGCACATTATGTACACAAATAATCAATTGCTACGGTAGATACAGGGTTGACAAAATACATTAAATATCCCTACACTTCTCCAATGTGTACAAGTCGAATGCATGCATAAATGAATTCTCATCTGTCCTGTATTGTGAAGAGAATGGCACAGCTATTGCATCAAATGTGAGTTAAATGCATTGTCCATGTGCACTTTCTGGAGCTATCGCCTGTGTATTGTATGTGGAGAGTGTCTCCTAGTGCTCTTTTGGGACAGACTAGACACACTCTTGCGTCAAAGTCCTCTTTTACCCCTTCCCCCCCCCCCCCCCCCCCCCCATTGCCAATCTCTCTACGTATTCTCAGCTCTTATTAATTCTTTCCTCTCTAACTGTCTGGTAGGAAGGAGGCTAAGTCCTGAGTTAAGGGCGACTCCTCCAAAAATAGAGGGCTGGTCAGACGCCACTCCTACTGTCACTTCCGCAGAAGGCCTCTGCTTTGCTTGTGGTTGCCGGTGGCAACAGAGATCTCTGACGGAGGATGTGCGTGCTCCTGGGCCCATTTTTGCAGCGTGTGCAAGCACACACATGAAAGTATGCGCTTAGGGTACAAGTCCATCTAGTCGATTTTCGATGCTGTGTCAGTTTATAGTATGTGTGGTTTGCATCACATGTCTGTGTGCAATTTTCAGAATTTGTACTGAAGAGAGGCACTCTGACGGATCAAAACTCGGAAATGAGTCATACATTTCCTTTTTCTTTTTTCTTTTTTTTTGTGGAAGAACATTCTTCATGAAGTAACACTCTCATTTGTACAGCAGCTAGTACAGAATAAATAGTCTATAGTCCAATGGTCAAAAAGTTGTAGTCACATACTCTGAAAATTCTTCAAGGTCATAATTCAACATGCAGTTGTTGTTGTTGTTGCTGCTGCTGCTGCTGATATTGTTGTTGTTGTTGTTGTTGATGTCGTTGATGTTGTTGTTAGTCATGGAAATTGACTTGTAGAGCCATCAATGCCTTTGCTAGGGGTGCTGGGGTGACAAGACTCTGTAATCTTAAATTTTTGGTGAAAATCACCATTTCAAATTGAAAGATAATCAGTCAAGTGATGTCCTGTCCAAATCCTGGCTTTCTTACCCCCAAAATGAAGCCACCGAAGCATGTCAAAGGAAAGGTTGCCATGTTTTTCCACTCTCTTGAATGCTAGACATTCTTAAAATACAAAGTTTGTCAACCCAACATTATATGATTTGATCCCAGTTGATACCATGTCATAATCATGCACATAGGACCTAAAGATGCATGAAGATTATTGGCACTGGTGTGACGGTCCACAACCAGTAAAAATCAGTGCTGGACCAGTGTGTAAATTACTGAAGGCCATGATCGCAAATTTAACCACTCACAAAATTGTCAGTAAGTCCTGATTAAAAAAAAAGGAAGAAAAATTGACTTGCTGAAAATCAGACTCGCTAAAATATATGGCACACAGGTTATTTGGAAATCTCTGTTGAGATAGAAGCAAAATACACAACAATAAAGCCGCCCACACATGACCAAGCTAACAGTGTTTCCTGATTTCTGGTTCCCCTGAACAAATGTCACTACACATGCAGGAAGTGATCATACTCCTTGAGACCTTAACTACTGCAAACGAGCATGGTATTTTACAGACATCTCTAGCCACCGCTCACACGACAGAACAACTCTTGATTCCCTCAAAAAATTGATAAGCAGGGGACAAAGTCTGTCCGGGAACAATTTTAAAGGTCTGTTCCAGATGTTATTGTGCCTTTAATGACCATGATATACACTGTAGAGATATTTGCTATGAGTTTCCTATATCTGTCAAACCTTCACAATGTCAATGACCAATAAACGTTCCCTTTCCAGATCTATGAAATGCAAGAAAGCAACTACGTTTGTAACTTCTCTTATGTTCACAACATACATTCTCAGTACAATGTTTTATAATAAAAAAAAAAAATGTGAGTGTTGTCTGTGTAACTAAGGATTCAAAGATGCGTTTGTTCCAAAATTTATTTTTCATGTACAGTAATGTAATAAGATGCACTAGTATTTCCACACACATCATTTTCATTGTAATTGAAGGACAAGAAGAGCTTTGTAGCTTTTTTCTTATATACTTTCTCAAGTGACTGTTGATACATATTTGCCTGCTGATTTCTCACATTCCAAGGTAGCTTTGCACAGATTTGTTAATGTTGGCTGTCAGTTTAAATAGCCATACTGGTATTTGCAGTCCAGCGCACTCTCTCAGCATAGTGCTGTGACAATGACCACTGTGTAGATTGCCTTTAATAGCATGGACTCCATAAAAAACAAAGAGAGAAAAAGTGAATAAAACAAGAATAAACACTATTGCAATAGCATCATTATAGAGAAAGTAGGTATAAATAGAAGGGAAAAAAAAAGAAATATAGACTTGACAGAATGGTAAAGATTGATCACTAGATGGCTGGTTGGATGATGGGTTCACTAGAAAGATGAAAATAACGGTGTAGAGAAACATAAAGACTATAGCATATTGAAATGAAACAAGTTGAATACAGTAGCTCAAACATGCACAAAATTGGGCTTCATACACCAACTTTGTCAAGCACAAATGCAACCTATATATTCATCATGACATTGATGATTTTCCACATCAGATGACGTCTCAAGCATAATTTGTAAAATTGGGGAAATTTTAAAGATCTACTCACCACCCGTTCCATTTATATGTCCTGGTGCTGGAAGTGAAGTCCTTGCTCTTGATGGTGGCGGTGGTGGAGGCCCCCCTATTGATGGTGGGCGTTGCTTGTCCCTGGAGGGAGGGGGCGGGGGACTGCTTATCGATGCACCCGTTGATTGCCTGTTGGGTGGCGGAGGTGGAGGGGCCCGTGATGACGAGGGCAGTGGTGGCGGCGCAGAAGGGGCCGCTGAAGAAGGTCTGCCCCCCACAGGATTCCTCTGGGGTGGGGGTGGAGGGGGTCCACCGGGCCTTGGACTGTCTCGCGGGGGTGGGGGCGGTCGAGATACAGGGGGCGCCCTGCTAGGCGGAGGTGGCGGTAGACCTGCACTGGGACCATTATGTAATTTGTGATCACTCCTTCCAGGAGGGGGCGGAGGGGGTGCAGAGGCCCTCCCCACATCTCTCCTTGGGGTTGGAGGTGCTCTGCTGTTGGTAGACATTTTAGGGATTGTGTTTGTAGGAGGGGGCGGGGGGAGATTCGTGTTCGAGGGTTTCGACGTGGCTATCGAAGGGGGTGGAGGGGGGAAACTCTGTGATGGTGGTCTGGGTCTGGTATTTGCTGGTCGCGGAGGTGGAGGTGCTCGGTCACTGTGACCATTACTACCTCTACTGGGCCTACTTGCCAGCGAGTTGTGAGAGTTCTGTGATGGGGGTCCAGGCACAGGTCGTGACCCCGGATGACTTGGTAAAGGTCGTGAACCTTGTGTAGGGGGGTTGCTACTGTGGCCACCACCTAAGTTGCTTCTGGGCACATTGGGTGAAGTAGAAGGACCTCTGCTGCTGTGATTGATATGATTTGACGAGGGTGCAGGTACTGAAGGTGCACTTGATGTGGCTACAGAGAGAATATAATGGAAGCAAGGATTATAGTACCACCACCACCTTGATTGAGAAATCCCCATGTGGGTACTCCTTGTTGAACAAACTGGCTAATGCGACTTTTTCCTTTATTTCAGCTGCACATTAATGTTTTCCTCTTGTCAAGAGAATATCAGGATATTCTTCGGGAACTCACTGAAGTCATTTCACGGCTGAACATGTTTCCTTAGATTTTCTTTCAAAATTTGTGAAACTCTAAACAGACATGCAGTTTTGCTTGTCTTCTTTTTTTTTTTTCTTTGAGGAATACATTGGATGTATAAAGTACATGTATGTTCAATTCACATAGTGACAATTACAGAATAGTGACACCTACACTATCCCTTCACAACAGCTGCCATCCTAATATATCAAAATTCTTGTAATGCAGAGAAAGAATTCTATGCATTTTTAACTTCCTTCACATGATAACATACTGTTTTAGGTGGAGAAGAGAACAATTTTGGCACAAAGACTGAAATAATTTGATCAGAGAGGGTCAGGTCTATCAGAGTCACTTTTTTCACTTTCTTCGTAACTTTCATGTGTAAAAGAAGTCAGGGGTATTCCTTGTGCATATCTGGGTTGTGCAGCAGATACATATCACGTGTTTCGCTGGAATGTGATATACAGAGCTCTCTGTTATATAAACTATCAAGTGGTGGATACATTTAGGGTATATATAATGCACTTTGATATGGTTCCAGGAACAGAACCAGTATTCTGCAGATAATCATTTCTCATGGGTATAGAATGCCAAGCAGTACACAAAGTGAAAAGTATATAAGTGACAGCGTGGTCCAAACATTTCATCTTTTTCACAAAGTACAGGTTTCATACAATAGTTGATGCAATTTACTACTCTGCTGTTTAACATGTCACACATAAACTCCCTATGAACATGTACAGGACTGTTCACAGGCAAGATTTATTGTTATGTTCATTGCTATCTATTGCAATATAACAAGTTCCGTCTAGAAAAAAATTGCCTGTCTATTTAATAGACTTTGAAAAGGAGAGAAAACGACACAAGGTTGGACTTTCAACTCTTTTCACTCACCTTGCTAGTGCCGGTGCAAAGTATATAGTAGGCAAACAAAGCAAAGACACAATTGATAGCCCATTCTGGTTAGCATTCACATTTCGTGCATGAATGTAACACCACTCCGGGATTTCCCCGACCCCTCTAAGCTCTACAAAGCATACATGTGAATAACATACGCCTTTTCTCGTTTGATTAAGCATAATTCCATTTTTTCCCCTAGAAAAAAAAGTGTTCCGTGATGCGACAAAACTTGAACTTATTTGTTTTGAGGTTTACCTTTGCCACTCTCTGTTGAGACAGGAAAAAAAAAGGGGGGGGGGAGAAGAAACAAATACCTTTCAGTAAATGTTAAGATGATGCAATATGTCACAACCCTTGGCTTTTTGTATCTTTACTGAAAATGAGCTCTCGACTACAATATCACTGTTGGAATAACAAATTCTGTTCAACCATGCATGCACTGGCAGATTTTTAACCATCCAAACTTCCGTAAATGAGTTAGTTCAGTATCACATGGCAGCCGTTTTATTAAAAAACTGAGACACTCCTTGTGATGTTCCCATCATATACTTGGACACCAAATGGCCATGAATGTTCTTCCCATTGGTTTGCTTTGAGAGGAACTGACTTCCCTCTCTATAATGAAGACAAGCTTAAATCTATAAAAATTAATGAATTCTTGCGTTGGGTTGTTTTTATTGCAATTGATTGACAATTTACCCTTCATCGACATGAATAAGCTCTGATTATTCAGTGTTGTAGCAGTAGCAGCCATGATAAAAAATCATGGGCATATCCAACCCAAGTATGTATGCCCATGTGTTTTCTATCATGGCTACTACTTCGATACTGAATAATTTTGTGTCGACGAAGGGCAATTTGTAAATCACTTGCAAATAACAAAAAAAAAACCAACAACAACAACATAACTCTCATAGCCATAAAATAGTCATCAATGTTTCTTTTAAAATACTACAAAATGTGAAAAAAAAACCTGACCCAACAAATGTTATTTCATGTTAAAAGCAAATGATCAACTTTTTGTAATGCCCATAAGATCGTATATGTGATGGCAAACTTGATAATCAAACAAGACAAAACTTTAATCAGGGGCCCTGGACTGACAATGTAAACAACTCTGGATCTGAAGGAAAACTGAAAGAAACACTGGAGAAAGATTCTTTCTCATTTAACTTCTCTTATCTCTGTGTTAAACAAAACAAAAAGAACAAAGTGCAATGTTTGCTTGGATCAGGAAGTACAGGCGAAATATTAGCCACATTGATTTATAATTTCAGAAACCTGGGCCATGCAACTGAAACATACTTCTCTCTTTGACATCGGTCTGCAGTATTTCCCTCATACAAATCCCTCAACAGCCTTTTCATTCACTCATGTTATAGGGACGATGACTACAGAAAGTATACATGTCTATATTTATTGCACTATCAATATATGCAAACGATCATGTCACTTCTTCTTTATGAACCTTATGTGTGTTCCATGATATGCGACAGTGCCTCACAAAATCTCTCAAGACTCATCTGATAAGGTTTTTTTTTTTTTTTTTTCCCCCAACCAAAAAATATATGAGACTGTCAGCTTGCAAATGACATTATGGGCACTAAATCGGGTATCATTCAGTGCCTAGGCAAATTCCTGTATTCATTTTTAAGACAATAAAGTACCTTGTGCCCTTGTTTCTACATGCTGTAACTCATCAAAATTCGAGATTCCACACCAACCAAAATAAATTATGGAAATTGAACATGCAGGAATGATACTTTTGAAAAAAAAAAAAAAAATCAATACTACTACTATTACTACTACTCTTCCTCCTCCTACTACTACTACTAGTACTACTACTACTACTACTATTATTATTACAACTATTCCAATTACTACTACTACTACTACTACTATTATTATTACAACTATTCCAATTACTACTACTACTACTACTACTACTACTACTACTACTACTACTACTACTACTACTACCACTACTTCTACTACTACTCCTCCTCACAAGACTTAAAAAAAAATACCTACAAATACTCACCTCCACTTCCCGGCCTCATTCCAGTTGACTTAAGTTTGGGCATCCCACCTGCAAAAAGGCCTCCTAATCCTCCTCCGCCTCCTCCACCAAATCCTCCTCCTCCTCCTCCTCCTCCTCCTCCTCCTCCTCCTCCACCCCCTCGTCCCCCTCCTCCTCCTCCTCCTCCACTAGGCTTTGATGGACCTAGAGCAAAGAATCAACAGAAAGGAAGCAAGAAATGAAGGAATCTTCACAAAAATTCAGTTGGATTTCATGTGATCAGAGCAACATCAACCGGAACATATTTTCATATCTTTTGCTGTATCTAAAAGTCAATGTCATATTTTCCCTGTTCTACAAGAAATATGGCCCTTTCATGTATTCCAAACATTCAATGTGACTGACATGTTGTTTGCTGTTTGCTTGTTTTGTATTAGATACACGGTTTGACAGAAGTTGGTATGAAATGCTGAGCGCAAAGTAAAAAAAAATCATTTTAAACTGAGGTCCAAGAGTTTTCAACACTTAAAGGGGAAGGCTAGTAACTGATCAGTGGGAATCAGTGGAAATTCTGGGAGATGATTGTTCCAATCCTTATGGGATTCATTCAAGAGTTCATTGTATATCTAATGTTGTGTGAAAATGATTTGCTTCAGAGTGGTGTCATATTCAAGTAATGTGCAGTTTAATGCTTCCAGGTTAGCGTCCCTGGTCAGTGACGGAGCATTAATCTGCACATTACTTAAATATGAGACCGTTCTGAAGCAAATCATTTTCACACAACAATAGATATACAATGGACTCTTGAATGAATCCCATAAGGATTGGAACAATCATCTCCCAGCATTTCCACTGATTCCCACTGATCAGTTACTAGCCCTCCCCTTTAAATCAGTAACAGCATATGGTTCCATGTGTATCTGAGTATAATAAAACTAGAAGCCAGAAAAGAGAGCATTCACGAAGAAATCAGATCAGAAAAGTTACCCATGCTCATGACCTATAAGACCTCAAATAACATTTGCATATAGAACTCAGCATCAAGCAAATGAATGAAAACATGTTTTGATAAAGCAGCTGAGCAGAGTGATTACAGGTGCCTCAAGAATCAATAGTTTCATCAAAATTACTCTTTCCTTGTACATGTAAAATGTCATGTCTCTTTTCATGAGGGGACTATATCACAAAGATCATTATCCAGTTTACTCTGTGACCAATGTTGCCCCTACCCAATATTGCCCCTACCCCTGAATGCTTGAAAACTATGGACATGTTCTACAGGTGGGCTGCATCACGTTTACCCAATTGTGGAGTACTGCGGTCGTTCGTGACGGTCTTCTTCAGCTTCATGCCCTTGTGGATGTCAGTCAGCAACGCCCCCCTGCCCTTCGCCTCATTCTTGGAGAGCTTGGGCGGGGTGGTGTTGGCCTGGCTCAGTGTGGGCGGGGGAGGCGGCCCCGGCGGGGGTGGGGGTGGTGGGGGCATTGTGGGAGGACGTTGACCGGCTGATCAGTTCCTCTCTCACTCGCTCGCGCTCTCTTCTGCTTTCTCCAGGTTCCGTTGTCGTCTTTCTATCTCCGTCCCTCTCGTCTCTCTCGCTCTCCTGCAGGCTGCTTCCTTCAAACTGAAGACGAGACTCCACTCAGCATCCAGGATGAATTATCTGCATACAGGAAGAAAACACACGTGTGACAGTTTAACGGAAGATTGAGAACCACATGTCCCCAACGCCATGGCAACGCAGATGCTGATGATACGCTCCTATCACACCAACTTTCCTGTGGTGTAGTGTACTCAGAGGCATTGAAGTCAATTATTCCAACTGGTATTTATACTATTAAGTACACAAAACATACATGAATTTGAAGCAAGGATGATTTACTACTCTCACTACAGTAAGTCCTTCGAATCAATGTCGTATGACTGCTATCTTGCAGATCTGCATGGCACATTTAAAATGAGTCACAGAAATACTGTGCTTGAAGATTCATTAATATCATATGAAATGATTCTGATAATGAAAAGGAAAGCAGAGCTGCCAACTTTTGTAAAAGACTTTCAGTACTTTGATGGCAGAAAATCAGTAATTTGCACCTTTTTTTGAGTGAAAATCAGTAATCCTGAACAGTGTAATAGAATATATCACAGACAATAATTTTTCAAAATGAGTAATTGCTTGTAACCTTCAGTATTCTTCTCCAATTTCAGTACAAATTACTGAAAATCAGTACTAGTTGGCAGCTCTGGGAAAGTGACCCCTATTCAATTGAGCACTAAACAAGAGTGCAGGTGCTTAGCACTGATACCTTACAGAATGTTGTTAAACCTAAAACAAAGATTCACACAAATGGAAAATGAACAACTGAAACAAAAGCCAATATGGATTGAGATTATCAGTCTACACATAAGGTCTGATTTTTTTTTTCAAAGAACACAAACACACAACAACATGCTAACAAATGTGTCTTTGCAGTGTAGTTGCAGCATATACTAGAAACGGCCTGAAGAGTTAAAGGCATAATTTACTATTTGCAGGTGAAACAAAAACTCAGCATTAGCGCTTCAAAATAGTTCTAAAATGTAAGTTAGGAATAGAAACAACCACTGTAAAAATTTGAATTGGTAAAATCGATGTTAAGCATTGTTAAATATACAAAATGTGAACAATAGTTATGATAAAAATGTTTCCAGACTAAACCGTCTACAGCTACGGTTTATTGAGAAAAATACAGATATCTTCTTATATTTCAGGTGTTATCGTGAAAATTGTATATGATAGGATGTTTTGTGGCACAACAGACCTACACATATAATGCATTAAATGTCATATTTTGAAAAATTTTTAAAGCACTGTTCCCAAAGGTAAACAGGACCTTTAATGTGGGGGGATTATGGATTACAAAACAGCTTACAGATGGTGAGCAGAAATCAAGACAGTGTTGCCATTAAGGATAATAGTCCAATATCACAAATGTGCATCTTCTTCAACTCAAAAACAGTCCGCTTGAGAAATCAGACCAAAGTTGATGCATGCGCACTTTGCATCTTACTCGGCTCACTCAGCCACAGAACTCAACGTGAAGTTCTGTGTGTGGGCTCAGGTGCGCGGTTCGCATGATGGGATCAAGAAAATTTCGGGGTGATGGATACCCAACAGAAATAGTGTGCTAATTCACAAATTTGCATGCTATTTCACAAACTACACCAAGATTTTTGGGAAAATATTCCCCGAAACAGAGTGCACTACAGTATATGCGTCTTCATTGCACAAATAGCAGGTTGACATTGGGCTCATTTCCTAACCACAAAATAGCGAACTATATTGAAACTTCAGTCTGATAAAGACAGACCTAAAGAACCCTAGTATGACTTTCTCTCCACTTCAGAACTTTACAGACAGTTGTAAGACAAGACAAGTGACATTACAAGCCTATGAATTACTACTATCAGTTTGAAGAGACTCGAGTTTGTCGTATATCATGAGCTGCACTATAAACCTTTCTCTGTACTATTGCAATGTAAAGTTCATCATCTGTGCTCTAAAGAAGGAAACTCGGCAATGCACATACCAGCTGCACTGGCTAGCTGCCGAAAACAAACAAAAAACCAACCAATGACCCAACACAACCAGGAAGTGTCGTATCGCACTCACTGGTGCCCAGTCGTATGGCTTTGTGACAATGCATGTTACATCCCTGAGGCTTTGGAGCACTGTACAGCCACTTTGATGCTATCTCTACTTTATGATTGCAGTATTTCAATCTAGTACGATGTCCACTCAAGAACCCCTCGCTGTATTGCTTGTGCTATCTTGTATGTGGCAAATACGCTATTGCATAGCTGCCACTAAACACTTTCAATGGTTATAAATTGACATTCACGAATTATCTTGGCCCACCCACAACATGCACGATGATAAATCTGACATACTTTGTGATGCATATACCAGGCGACAAAGACACATGTATGAATGAGAAACAGGATGTCAACAGCACATCAACATGCAAAGTCCATATCCCTGTAAAATATGAATACAAACATGTGTACAATGCATGATCCATTGTTATCTGTTCATAATCATTTCAAATGTGCATTGACAATTCCTTTTAGTATTCCAAGAACACATTGAGATAATGTAATTATGCAAACAGACTGCCAAATTCAGTTATCATACTGTGAGCCTGAAACAGTACTGGAGCAAAGGTCAACAGTTACACAAACAGATCCCAGTCACAAAGAGTACAGTATATCTACAAGGTGTAATTATAAGTAAATATCTCCCATTGCATACATAAATTGTATTGATAGCAAATAACGTCTGGGAGAATAATAGGTTAACACATAAGGTAATATCTCCACAGTGACACAAGGTCAAGGTTCATCGTCTTGCTTTGAATACTGCAAAGAAAGGTCTACAATCTTCTCATTGCTGGCAGTTTTATTGTATCATTATCAAAGCCTTTTTGTGCTTTGAGTGCCTGCTAACACAGATAACCCCATAGCATTGTACACACTGTCCAAAGCTCTTGGCACAGAAGGGGTTAAGTCCTAGTCACATATAAACACAGATCATCAAGGACCTACAGGATGATCCAGGGAGTTCCCGGATAGTTTCGCCCTGGATGGAGCGTCAATGAGCGCTGATGACTCTACACACGGTATCAACACGGTAGCTACACGGACAAGGCCAGAACAACACGGCATCTAAACAGCGCTTACACAGACCAACACGGCAGGTACGTGGTGGCCACATCTCGGATTGCTCTGCCAGCACAGCAGTTCCCAGATGACACCGGATGTTTTCGAACTCCAAAAGTTGCCGTGTTGGCCTCCCGGATGTCCAAGGATGCCCAAGGCGTCAACATGGATCTCTCCCGGATCACCCCGGATGAGATCCAGGGTGATCTGGCATGTCTACATTGTATGTGACTGGGGCTTTAGGAATATAAATAAGAGCTTACAGGCACTCTAATATACACAGGATGCATAAAAGCCAAGTATCAGCTTCTGGGTATAACTTGAATGATTTGATATATGTAGAAACCCAAGTTGAATCTTAAATGATTTGTTTTACAAGGTTGATAATGCAGCAATGAATGATTGGATACTAACTGTACATTTGTCAGCAAGCAACCACAAGAGTGATGGCTCTACATTCCCTCAGAAGGACTACGAAACAAGCATAAGGTCCCGAGCTGAGGGGCACAACTGGCGCTGCCAGGGGACTTGAACCAGTGACCTCACGACTGACAGTCTGTGCACTTATTCACTGGGCCACAGCAGCTCCTAAACTGGAATTCCATTGATTAATGTACGTCTCCCCAGCACCTCCGTCCCCTCTACTATTTAAAAAAAAGACAACATCACACCCACCTGACTTGTACCTGACAAAGCTCAGCGGTAGCGAGCGAAACGTCATATATATACCTCACCTACAATTTTTTTTCTCCACGAGACAAAAGATTATTTGTACCCCATCGTCTTAGAACTCACAGCGATGGTCAATATCTATAAGTATCACACACACTCTGTTATTGAAACTACGTGTACAAGACTGCGACAATCTCTTTGCATCCTTTCTCATCCTCCGAGAGGACCTTTCCTACCTTGGATATCCTGGTATGATTTACACCTGTAATAGGTGATCAAATGTTGGCATGAGAGAATCAAAACTATGGAAATCGTCCCCCTTCACATACTTTCCACTATGCAGACTCCTCAAAGAGCTATGTACGCACAGCTGGGGCACTTAATGACGTGAAACCAGCGTGATGAGGACTTCTCTGTTCCTCGCCAGCTCTCGTACACATCACGCATCTGCCCTGGGCCAAAAAATATCCAGCCGGAGATTCCAAGGTACGACGGGCAGTCTTCCAGCTTTTTGCGGCAGATGCAATCCGAGGCGGGTATGACCACACTGACTTTGGCAAAAAAGGAAGTATACAAGACTGGGTCAGCTGCTGCAGTGGCAGGGAGGGAATGGCATTTGTCTATGCGGTCGTACCGAGTATTGGAGCATATGCAGAGGACAATAGGGATGTGTGCGTCGAGTCCCGGTAGCACCAACCAACCCAGAGGAAGGAACTAGAGGAACCAGCTCCATCGGTCATTTCCGTCATTCCTGGTCCAACCACCAGGACCCGCAGTGACAGACCCCCCACGTAATTACAGTGGCAGGAATGCTATGTACATAATCAGCTATCACGACCCCTTTTTTTATCGATCCAACCAGAACCACCGCTAAAAGCAGCCTCTGATTAATATCCCAACCACAAATCACTCCATCATTGTGCTCTGTCATATGTGTTAAGAATACACATTCCATGAGCTTTGCACTATCACTATATATGAACTATGTGCGTGTATTTACCACTGTCACGGAAGAGGCTATATTTCAATTCATACGTTTACAAAACAAATCAATTTCATGGCAACAACATCAAAAGAGAATTCAACCGTACTTGCAATGGTGCCTGTTTCTTTTGCTGGCAGGATGTGTTTAAACCTTTTTTTTTCCTTTTTTTTTTTTGGGGGGGGGTAAGAATTTTACCTGTTGAGCAAGTACTTGTATGACATTGATATCGTAGAAATGAATATGCATGTCCACCCACCTTAAATTTTCATCCAGCTGGAAGTTACTTTATGGGCTTAGAAGTTCATTAATGACTGAAATTTGCTGTGTCACATGATTTACAAGGAAATGAGGGTGGGCACACAAAATTAATGTACAATTAGGTATGAAGTTAGCTTAATGTGTGCTTAGGTTTCACTGAAAGTGACATAATCTCCTTGATTGTTATGCATCATTGCATATATAGGTAGTTAGTGTATACATATTTCACACTTTATCAAGTGCTTTATGAAGCAGAAGATGCATGCATTACAACCAATAAGGCACCAGTAACTGCCAACAGATTTTTCTTTAAAAACAATACAACACAACACAAAACAAAACAAAACACTAACAACTGTCCATTTCACACTAACACTTAATGCACGATGCATTTTTGTTTGCCTTCTCATCGACTAATAAAAACGGTTACTCACAAAGATAACATGAACAGATGTATAAGTATGTGATGTCATGCCCCTTAAAGAATTGAACTGACTTCATGTTAGTTTGCAATGGCCTCATTGATACACAACAAAAATATTGTTACATCATGTCATTTGTCGATGTCTACAAAACAAACCTACATTGTAAATATTGTTGTAAGCAGAGACATCTTGTTGCTGCTACATGTAACTACATAACTTGTTAGAAAAAACAGAAAAATGTAGGTGGTGCAAAGGAAATGCACTTTATTTTGGCATACCATACCACAGGACAGAAATGCTGAGAGATAATAATCAGTTGCTGTGCAAGTTATCCTGGCATTACACATATAGCACACTACAGTCTGCATTCCGCTGTACTGGGTTCTGCCACACACCTGCGGAATGCGAATGGGTGTCATTTGTTTGCTCAGTCCTATGACTAACTAGGCGATAAGTTTGGCCCCGTCCGATAGCAAACCCAGAACAAACCTATAACTCCAACCATATAACTAATCTCCAACCCTGGGATATCAAGCAAGCAGTGTCCAGTTGGTGACATTTTGTCTTTACATAGAAAAGGTTCAGGAAATACCATGTAAGCTTTTCCATCTGCAAATGGAAAGCTTTCAAGTAAAGGAGAGCAACAACAACAAAGTGTACATATGTGTATTATTCTTACAATGATGATAATAATGATGACCATTACTTTAATTTTTGCTGTAGTTGTCACTAAATTGAAAAATATCATTCATGTAATATCATCATTAATATTGCTACCATTGTTACCTTTATTTTAATCTCTTTCCAAGAACTGAACACATTCGTTTTCATTAAACCAACCCCTTACTAGATAATCATGCTTCTTGCCAAAGTGAAGATATCACAAGTTTCATCTAATAACTTCTCAGTCAGTCAGTCAAATAAGAATATTTTTGGCACACTTTGAATTTGGGTATCCTGCACATGGTGCAAAATGGGCAAAATAAAATTCAAGCACTGCTACACATTTCTCATTTTGTGTTGTATGTGACAACACAAAAAGCAAACTTTAGGAATTCTATCACATCATAATCATCCCTCTATTCCACAATCTCATACATCATATGCGACATGTGAAACTGGGAATAACAAGGATCAAATAATTATGCTAAGATAAACAAAATATGGAAAATCCCAACTGGAGTGCTAAACTTCAAATGAGTCGTTTGGAACAATTAAATGGCATCTTACAGGCACTTCACGAAGGTAACCTCGAAGAATAATCTTTCAGTCTTAATACTCGCACCATGAACACAGACATTCATGTACTGCAAGCAACTCATTCCAAATATTTTGTTTAGGTTTAGGTTTCATACAAACTTCCGTAAACATATTTTGTGGACTGAGCTCAAGGTTGAGCAGTGTGTTGAGTACAAAGGTTCAAACATACAAGTTGTATGTCCTTCACTCTAAAGTCAACTTGAAAAGATAATTTACTGCATATATATATATATATATATATATATATATATATATATAATATGGCATTTATTTTGTGAAATGGGACTTGCAAGACAATGTCAGGAATGACAGAACACATGATTGAGAAGCAAAGAGATGGAATGAGCTATCAGTATTATCCTTTATTAGGACAAAGGTTGGTTAGTTTACCTCTTAGACTACAATATACATGTACACTTGTACAGTGCATATTTGTCTTTAGTACAGGAGGCATTTTTTTGAATTGTTAATTTCATCATAAATGAATACTTAATGTACCTGTTTGAAATTTAAATATTATTCTATGAGGAGGGAGAAAGAGACTATGATGCATAAATGAGCAAAAATAGCTATTAATATGCATCATACAACCTGTAGTCTCTTTCGAGACTTCTGAAAAGAAATTTACTGTGTATGCCAATTGCACGTACAATTGTATTTCACAAATTGGACTTGCACAAGAGTAAGAACGACTGAACTGATGATTAGGAGCAAAGAGATGGAATGAAAATATTAAAGTATTATCCTTCCATAGGAGAAGGGTTGATTATTTCCCATCTTGGACTATGAAATTTGTATACAATGCATAGTTTTGTGTTTCAATATCTTTTGTGAGATGTCAATATCACAGATCATTCAAATCATAAACCTGCAATGAAATGTACCACAAATGAAGAAGATTTTTTTTCTTCTACCTTTTACTGATTACTATCAATGTGTATAATAAATGTACATTGTTGAAATCAGGAGGCTCATTTCTACATATATACCTGATTACCGAACAAGGTAAAATAATTTACAGTTCGACCTCGATTACTCGGCCATGTCGGGACCGGCGCTCATCCGGATAAGCGAACTGGCCGGATATGGGAGACACAATGTTATTAATGTATATAGCTGCCGTCCAAGCTGCCGTCCCAGTGCACTGTCAGCTAGGCAGGTAGCGTACCCCGCAGCGGTGGTGTAATCTATGCTAGCCTGCGCAAAATTGTAGTCCCTTCTTCACAAAAATATAATGTGAAAATCATACTTGTTTTACCTCATTAGATATTGAGAAACCTCTCATGCACGTCTTATGAAATTAGTGAAATACACTGTAGATCCATGAAAAGATGCTAAAGTCACTGTTTTTTCTCAATTTTTGGATGAAAAAAAAAAAAAAAGTCCTTCACTGCATGAACGCGTCTGGATAATAGAGATTTCCGGATAAAAGGAGGCCGGATAATCGAGGTCGAACTGTATCTTTAATAAGTACTACTGAAAATTCCTGAATTAAATACTGTATACGGCATGTATTTTGTGAGGCTTGTATTTGCTATTTGCACATTAACATACAAAAATATTAGCTCTTATTCTGTACATTTGTCTGTAAATTGTTGTACTCCACAATTGCAAATTTAACCACTCGTGAAATTGTCGGGAAATCCTGTTTTGCCCAAAATTAGACTCACTTTCAATACGGTGTATAAAGTGCTTGAATTACATTCATTAACCTGGATGTGGACCACAGAGGATGCTATACCATGTTCTATTATCTGCAGGATTATGAATTAACAATTACTACAAGATGGAATAGGTTCTGCATGAAGCGCATACAGAGCTGTCGGCTGTAAAATAATGTGTAATACTAGTACTCAGTCAAGGCAAACCACTTGATCACTTGCTGCTATTTAATTCATTGTTAGGTCCAAGTACCCACAGACTATTCTGAAGGTAAATATCTATTAGGTTGGCTCCATACTGAATACTGTCGAGTTCAGTAGCTTTTGTGTTACTTGTCTCAACAAAATTGAATAACATAGTGCTATAAAGTTCTTTGTTATCTGTCTTGGAATTACACACATACATGTACTTGTACACAAACATATAAAACATACATAAGATAACATAGATTGCAATGATTTGTGATGAATGCTGGATGTTGACTGTCTACACAGTAAAAATCATTGCAAATACAGTGATCATTGTATGTTGGAGTCTCCGTGCAACTTGAACAGCTACAATGCTTTATGTGTAAAAGTATGTATGTACATATGTAGCTCAATTTGAAAGATGATTAATGGACTGCAATCTGACTGTACTTGCCTTCACAACCTATGCATGTTTTGATATATCTAATCTATTATATATATGGTTATTATTAGCCACAAACAAGAGGGCTAAAATAGATAATACAACCTGTTATTATATCCTTGTTTGAAATGCCTGATTACACAGCACTCCCCTGTTAAAGACCTTCAAACTTTGTATGAAAAAGAGTGCAAACATGGACTTAAGCACATGGGACTTGTTTCAAGTCAGGTACGCTGTAGTACAACTGTACTTCTGTGTAAAATATTGGGTCATTCTCCAAACTACTTACATACTGCACATTATACACTTCCTCCTTTTGGCTTGGTGTGAAAGAAGGAGCTGAAATCTACAAGGAGATTCTTCTTGTTCTTTTGTGCATTTTATTTAGTTTGCTCGTTGTCAATGGGTGATTTTTTTTTTTCAACAATGATGGCACTTCAAAATAAGCTCTCATTACAAATCCTAGCTGGCCCCATTATTATGTTTTTATATGCTGTAACTATGCTACCTATGTGTCGGGAATATGCAAATTGTAAGTATGTAATGTACAACACATACTGTACATGTACAGAGTGCAGCAGTAGTTCCTCTGAAAGCTGACGCTCTTTTACTTTCCTCACTACTCATGCCATACATAACATTGCACGCCCCCCCCCCCCCCCCCCCCCCCCCCACAGACGTCTCTGCGGGTGAGCTGGTTGTTTTGTGTTGTATTCACTTTCCATAGTTGCGATAGAGGAGAATCGAGTCAGATTACAACGGAGTATACAGTGACAAGTTTTGCTTTCTTTTTGTTCCTAAGGTCAGACATCCCCATCTCAATCAACTTTCAGTTTCATAATGCAGCTGTCATTTGTATGACGCACCTCTTGACCCCCGGGATAGGTGCGTCAAAGTACCAATGTGCGTCATACCTTTTAGGTACCATGACGTACCCTCCGTCACAAAAAGTGACCCACCTCTATGAGACATGGACGCATTAACCAGTCAAAATGGTGACGCACCTCTTCGTGAAAATGACTGACCCTTGACGCACATGTTATTCGTAGTACGTACCAGACTGGAATGCTGCAGAGCTCTGTGTGCGCTCACGCAATTCGCTGCCTGCGAACTGTGTACACCGAACGGAACTTCGCGAGCGTGAATCCTTGTCGCCTTTATACACGGACCCGTTCACTTCGATCCCCGTGGTACTGAATCCCCATGTGTGGGCTGCTGGGGAGCGCGAGTGTAGTAGCTTAGCTGCACACTGTAGCCAGCTGCCACTACACTCCAGTACCCTGTTTCGATTTGAGTCGGGGTAGAAGCGTTCCGTTGTGCAATGTCTGCTTCTTTTTCTCTTCTTCTTCATCCGCTTGTCCCTTGCCTCCCAAGTACGAAATGATTTTTAGAGTGTTGTGTGTGTTTTTTGTAACGTTATTGCATCATTTTTCTGCAAGGAAGAGGTGAGTTTCTGTTCGTGTATTGATGTGCACTGCAGTATGTGCAGGTGAAAAGCGTTCGAACTTTCTTTCCCGAGTATCGTGGAAACTCGATGTATTTCTCGGTGTATCAAGGGAGATCTCATATAACCATGATAACAGAATACTTATAACAAACTATTTTCCGGTCAAAATGAATTGATTTCCTTTGTTTTGTATCGTTTATTGACTTGATCCTAAGGATCTCGTCGCAATACCGAGTTTCCAATGTGTATTTTCACCTTATTTTCGCGTATCTTTCGGTGCTGTACTGTTGGTAGGGCCTAAGCCTACTACTAAACTTACCGTTCTCCACTGTCGTTTCTCACACATCGTTTCGTACGATTTCTTCCATTTTATATCACTTTATCCGTTCCCTTTATACTTTGAAGTATTTGACGTAATTCTTTCAAGTGTCTCGCACTGCTATTTTCGTAACGGAGATTTCTCCGCTTTGCTGCAATACTTTTTCGAATCGAAGCGACGAAGTCTGATACCAGCCGCTTTAGTGTGCCGTGTGTTGTCTTTTCTAAATATTTGTGTTGTTGGGAGGTGTTGATACTTTGTATTTGTTATTTATTTTCCTAGTTGTTTATCTCGAGGGACTATGCGTGTTTCTTAATGTTGATATAGGAAAAGGCTAAAATGGTCTTGAGTGATGTCCGATGGTGATGATAACTATGCTGGTGTAAAAAGACGGCTTACTGTGAATGCTGAGCGTATACGTGCCGTTCGTTTCATTTTACTTTCCCTCTTATTCTTCTTTCCCCCTTTACTCTTCTTTTCCTTCCCAAGAATGATAAAAAAAGAAATTACATACACCTCACAACAAAATAGAACCACGTGCTACCAACCTTCGTAAAGTTAAATCTAAATGTTCAATATCAGCAAAGAATAAGGGGAAAGCACGAATGACAATAAATTAGAGCGAAGAGATTGTTTTACATGCAGTCTCTTCGGCTCGAAGAAACTTGACACCCCACCCCTCTCCCCTTGTGGAAATTTCCACAAAAGCAGGTGCGTGCCAGACGGAAGAATGTGTGCACTGGAATAAACAGCGTGTAAATATCCTGGAAATATCGATCGAAGAACCAGCTCATTAGTTGAATTAAAGGAATCATTGCAAAGATATCGTGATTCTATAGCCTTTCTTTTGGCGCATAGTAGGAAACATCAAACAGTCGAATATAATGTACTTGATCGAATATCTTATGTTCCCTGAACAATAAAAAAAAAGATCGATTAATCAGTCAATTAAAAATGCAATCACAGAAATACTTAAAAGGTCTCGTATGCCCAGAGAAATTCACTACGAGTAGGTTCAATGAGATGCAGTCATCACATGGTTAGACAACAAAATCATGACAATTAATTTCAGTTCACGCTCATGATAACTGCTTATTACTTATCAAAGTTTTGGCTATCAACATTCGTTCGTAGGTGTTTTTTGTTTGTTTTGTATGTTTTTCCTCGTGAAAGACGTAATGATTTCTTCGTATCGAACGTAGACTGCATGTTTACCGTTTATCCAAACAGTAGGCGCCTAGGCGTACTTTCTGAATATATTCAGAAATTTCTATCAACATTTTAAATATATTACAAGACTCCTACCAGTTTAAAAAAATTAAGAAATCGAATTTTTTAGATATGAACAACAACAACAAAAATAAAAATGCGTAGGATAAAACCACTTCAACTTCGAATGACTTTGAATTTCTCTAAACCGTTCCCTAGTTCATGGCCATCGCATAGAAACGCGTGTTTTGATATACACGTTGCTATGGCAAACTATCTAGTTTCGCGAAACTACGGCCTGGCCACAGTCATTTTTTCCCTAACCTCCCGCCTCCCCTTCCCCGATTCGAAAACAGCTTGATTGAAGCCCCTGCCTATTTAAACACGAACCTTATTAAACCCAAGTTAGGTACATGGTTTATATGGCTAGTGTTTAAATAGAATTTACTATTTAAGTTAATGTAGGTTTTAATAGACTCTCAGTAATGTTAGTTCGACAATCGTTTGTATGTGTTTTGCGGCCTGGCCTCTGCCATGCCTCGCCTTCTGTATACGTATGTACGCGTGTACTGTATACATGTACCACATGGTCGACATCACGCACGTGGTTTTGCTGCAGGTTCCACGGTCGACGGTCGATGCTACACTACAGTGAATGCGATTGAAGGACAGCGAGCTTCGCGATGCCAAGGGCTGTATGTGATGATTTTAATCACAAATCGTGTTTGGTAGTGTGGTTTTGGAGCAAATTTGTGCTCAAACTTTCTGAAAAGACCTTTAGTCTGACATCAGATAGAAAAAGAAGACATACGAGAATGAAGTGAGTATCAGTATGTTATAATAAAACTGAATGAAAATTGTGTCATTTTGGCGTTTCCAGGAGCCGGTGAATTCGGCCGACTCGCGATCGCGAGTTTGTTTTATTCTGTTACGGAGGGATACCATGCAAGAAGCCTCGCAAAATTACATGACGGTCCCATTAACGAACCTTTTGACACACTCTGGTTAAATGACCGACTATGACGCACATAATGGGTCAGTATTGTGACGGACATTTTGCTCCCGTGACGGTACCACGCGTCATCAAATTGGTGGTACTTGACGCGACCATGACGCACTTTTCCCGGGGGTCAAGAGGTGCGTCATACAAATGACAGCTGCATAAGTTCCAAGAAATTTTTATCTCTGCAGCAGACATACACTGCACAGTATGCTGCAATGATGGTCACTATCAGTATACTCTGCAATATGTGTGAAACAGACCCCATTCACACTGATATGACTACAGACTAACTAACCTACAATATTCATACTAGACTGATTATGGAGCAAGCTAACCTTACAAGAAAACTGCCAGGCAAATGGACTTCCCCTATCCAATCCATTGTTGCTCATGCACGGAGCAAGATGCGGTCCTGGACAGTTTCTGTTGCCATAGCAACAGAGGTAAAGATGGTTGCAGGCACATAGCCATTGGGACTAACACCGAGTATGGCACTCAATCTGAGAGTAACATGCTCATATCCTCCACCAATACTCTCAGAGTAATCTTCAGACAAACGGGACTTTGGAACATTCGGCATGCTTCCCCAATCGATCCCCGGGCACTTCGAGCCTTCCCTGCAGCATGAAGGCAGTCTTGTCAAAATCAATCATTCCAGCTGAAACCAATCGTACCTAAAACTAAACGAATGGGGTCTATGCTTCTGCGGATGATTGACTAGAGTGTGGAGAAGAGGAAAAGGCTGCAAGTTCAAGCCTTGTTCACCATGGCAATACCTCTCCAGCATTTTCCCCTGCAAGTAATGGGAAGCAATTTTGTTTGGACACCAGTAGAAGGAGCAGCCAGCAAAGGACTGCTCCCTTTGGAAGAGAGATGGTGCACATGAAGAAGGTGGTGTGAAGACACCAAGGACACCCAGGGATTGAGGGAGGGGTAATACCACCAATGCACTTTGAGGCTGTACCTCTTCCATCATCCGGCATGATACGCCTAGTTCACTGACACAACATTTGCTCCTGAGACAACTGCTCCACTCTTATTTTCTCCAAATACTTAGGGCTAGGGTTAGGGTTGTGATAAGGTTTTAGGTTTAGTTTGATGTGAGGATTAGGATTAGGATTAGGATTAGGGTTAGGGTTAGGGTTATGTTTGTGGGTAAAATTTATATTTGGCTTAGCATGCAGATATTTCATTGGAACAATTGTCGCAAGAGCAAATGTCATGGAAATGCATTGGTTCATACTCTTTGCTGACAATTGCTAGCAGCACAAAAGGAACCACAATTGGTGAATGTTCATCAAATCCATGGTTATTTCAATAGATGCACAAGATGGGCCCAGCCAGCCGGTTTATACCCTGCTCTCTTTGAGCAGTGAAGTGGAATGCGCTTTGAGTCTTGACTTTCTCACATAAATATGGCCATCATCTTACAATATTATGTCCTACCCAGGAGACAAGACTGCTTTACATCTGGACAGAGGTAACTGCAAAATAACACACAACATTTCATCTGGTTTCAGACGACCTCCGACTCCAAGATTTCTTGATTGAAAGACAGCTACAATGTCAAACAGGCGCACATCCCCTCGGAACACTGAAATCCCCAGAAATGTTCTACACACTGCATTAACATCAGCCTGTTGCAGCTGAAATGATATATCACAGATCACAAAAACAGTCATAAGACATCACATAGTATTAAAAGACCTCCTTCTTTACTTTTCCCTGAAAACCCGGATGAGAAAACTCCTTTCTTTTTTCTACTTGGTGTAAGAATTAATGGTTTTTGTATTATGTTGTAAAAATTGATTTAAAACAAAACAAAAAATATATATATTTGTGAGTGCATGAAAAGGCCTTATGTTGTAAAACCAGGAATGTTTGCATGCATTATCATTTTGCAAATTTTGTGAGAGCGAAGATTCACGAAATCAAAATTCACACGAAAGTTCTTGTCTACCCTAGATGCACTGAATGCCAATGACAATTTGTGAAATTTTTAATGTCACGAAAAAGGCAGCAGCTCCAATTCGTGAAAATTTCATGCCACGAAAATACATTTCTTTACATTAACAGGACAAAGATGGAGAGTGGGTTAGTTTGGTTGTTTCCCATTTGGCCAATAAAAAAACTGCAGACCTGGGCCCCATTTCATAAAACTTGTTATCAGTGACAAGTTGTCATAGTTGTTATAAGCTACTGAAATCTTTGCATCTGATTGGCTAAGAGCAAATTTGTCACCGAAATGTGGCAGTTGTCACTGATAACAAGTCTTATGAAACTGGACCCAGATTGAGAAGTATCCCCATAGGCTGTGCATTCATGTCCAGGGCACTATACTGGTGCTTACAGTACTTTCTACACGGCAGAGTATGCATGTGAAGTCGAAGTTTCTCAAGTTGAATTCTCACAAGTACTCTTAAGATGTTATGGCAACAACAACAACAAAAAAAGAAGAAGAATAAGAAGAGGAAATTGCTAAACAACTTTCAGTTTCAGGAAAGACTAATTCCACTTTCCCTGTATCTCCCCCTTCTGATTTTTGGAGCTGGCAGTGTTTGATGCACTACACTGTAATTATTTTTATGGCAGTTGTGCAGGTCATGTTACCAATAGCATAAGATTACAATGTATGGTTTGCTACACACAATTTTTCTTCATTGATTCTAAAGCAGCAGCCATCATTTACCCACCCCCACTCTTATTTTGTTTTACAGTGGAATGACACCAAAAACACACTGTACACATGTGGATTGAGTGAATGCAGGTAATATCAGCAAAACACAAAGTTTGAGGAAAATTGGACAATCTTAAAAAGTTATGAATCTTTAAAGTTTGGGTGTGACAATCATTGCTGGATGAGAAGACTTAACAGTTTGTGACTTCACATATGAAAAACAATATACACTGTACAGAAAATATAAAGAAAATGTAAAACATTTCACTTTTCTAGCATAATGGAAGAACACTCAACAAGTACTGCTATCAGAATGTACTTCATGTCTCTAAATTAATTGTTGACAAACATTCACTAATTTCCTTTTCTTTCGTTTTTTGAAGTGAAATCATATGGATTGATACCATGTATCTTTTACATCAATGTATCATAAATCCAGTTGAAAGTAACAATCTGTGCATAAACAGATGAAGGTCAAACGAGAAAACCCTTTTAATGAGACATTGAGTTGTAAGGAGCAATGTCGTGGACAGTCTTTGAATGGTTTCTTTGCACTGCAGTAAAAGTACATTCTAAACATAAACATTTAAGGGAGCTTGTTAGCATTAAAGCAAGTTGAATTCCTTAAGTGGGGGAAAGTTAGCTTCACTGCAGTTTTGTTTTGATGGCCTAAGATTTGAGGTCGTTTGAACTATCACTAACTGCAAACTGGTCTATTGTACATGCTGAAACAATAGAGCGGGTGATCACTTTTAATAGAGTGAAGGAGCTAAGGTAAATCATGTTGCTAAATCACAATTACTCATAATAAGCAATAGAGCAAGTAGTATGGTGACAATATAATCACCATTTCTATTTTGCATTAGATGACTAATACTACAAACATCACTTTTTTGTACATGTAGATGTGAAGTTTGAAATTCGACAACTTTCTTATCCTATGCTACATGTACTTTTGCTGAAAGTACTCATCGACCCCCCCCCCTTCCCCGAATACATCTTTGAAAAGACAGTTAGCAGCAAGCAAGGCTGCCTAACATTTACTGTGTCATGCTGTGAGCTTACAATGCAGTAAGGAAAGTTTGATACAGAAGGTGCTTATCTCATAGTCTCTAATCTCATAGTAATTGTAAAAGCTAGTACTTGTGACCTCACAGAGTTGATAAAAAATGCCAGCTCGTATTCTGCTTTTTTATCTACCAAATAATCACTACTTCAGAACATATTTTCCAGTTTCTCTGGGGATAAACCCAGATCAACTTTTTTTCTGGCTTTATACTCGCTGCATATGCTGCTGAACTTGTTACTTTAATACCAGTAGCTAGTACCGATTCACATACTAGTACTTTACACACACACAACTCAAACACATACACACACACACACACACACACATACACAGACACATACACTCTCTCTCTCTCTCTCACACACACACACACACTATCACATGGTGAAGCATATTCATGGGGAGAAAATAATGCCAAGGTTCAACAAGGTTACCTTTGCTTCCATTGTCTTCACAAAGCTCTTTGCCACCTCCATTAATGAAGGCACTGGCCAAGTATTGTCAAAATATCACCGTGTAATATGGCACTATGGACTCTTATCAATCAAACTACCCAAGGGGGATGCTGCAGTCGGCTTGCAAGTAAAATGCACTCAATGGACTCTACTTGAAATTACATTCTAATGAATGAAAAAAATACATATATAATTCTTCAAAGTTGTCAAGGTTTGTTTGTTTGTTTTTTTCTTTCTGAAGGTTTTGTTTTCACACCTGCCATCTACAAGGGAATATACCACATGAGAAGATGTCTTGACCATAGAAAGAAATAGATTTAATTGGGGCAAAATTTGATAAAGTAAAAAAAAAAAAAATAGAAGCTACAACCTTCTGGAATGTTAGTACGACACTGGACTACTATGGCAATTCCTACAATATTGTACATGTACAAACTTGTAGCAGAGCTCTGATTTTATAGTGTGTATATTGATCACATATTCTTTGCTTCTTAAATTACACTAAAAAAAAGTAAAATGCTACAAATTTTCCCTTCGTTTTTCATTTTGTTTGAAAGTACAAATCCCCATCTTAAGATCATGGCCGCAATACTGTAACCACAAATATGATTTCAGCAAAATCTCCAACTCTTGGTCGGATGTCTGTTCACAGCATTTGAAACTAATTTGTGTACATGTCTTCCCCACTGACATTAACATCAAATTTTGATGTATTTTTATTTCCATACTTTCAATGTATAATGTAATTAGCCTAAATGCTATGAATTGGTGTGATACAGTAAAGCCCGCCGCACACTACACGATTTTGCCCCGATTCACCGGTCTTAAGACCTTAAGACTAGAAGTGTGACGTCACAGTCTTGCCATTTTTTAGTCGTACGACTGGGTCTTAGTCTTAGCGCCAGTCGTAGAGATTTGACGTGTTGAATTTCTACGACTGGTCGTAGGCTTTCAGCCATTCACAATGCAGTAAAATGCAAGCGCACGCAGTGCGCACTGCGCGCGCTTTACAGTCGGGTCGTATAGTGTGCGTTGTCCGGTCATACGACTGGTCTTAAGACCCAGCTTGGCTTAGGACTTTAAGACCAGTCTGATCGTGTAGTGTGCGGTGGCCTTAACATAGTAAAATAGCATCTCATTTGGATTATTAAACAAATGAAAAATCACAGTAAACTGAGCAAACATACATGTATCAGTCTGATCTCAGTTATATCCAGCCAGCACTTTTCCATCTCTGCTATCCAGACATGGGCTGACAAACAATCATCTTCATACAAGTAGGTATTTTTGTGCATTCTCAGTACACAATCTTCTTACAACCAAGCACCTATACAAAAATTCTCCTGCACATAACGAGGCAATAAAAAAGTCAGGACATAAAAGCCAATCACTGTATAGAGGAATGGAACCATGTCTACACCTGATCACCCCCCCCCCCCCACACACACACACACACACACACTTCTGTTGCTAAAAGAAATACATAGTAAGATTTTATATGCCATATACTGCAGGATTTTATTTTCGTGAATTTTATGAGTCAGGTGTTATTTGTGAATTTAACAACAAACACAAACATTAACTCTGATCCTGAGATGAATGTGACATGCACACATACAATTACAATTAATGCACTGATACAGTTACGTACATATTGTACGTATGTATTACACAGTACTGGTACATGAACAAGGTGGGCAATAATACTGCACTCCAAACTGTGAATCAAACCACTTGTGAGATTGTTGGGAGGTCCTGATTTGTGCAAAAATATTAAGACTCACTGTTAAATGGCATATAAGAGTATGCTCCTCATCTGAGAATCTGATTTGGGTGATGGGAGAGAGAGATGGAGGGACCTCAAGGTTTGATAATATCTTTGCTCATTGAGCAGCAAACTCAAGATTTTATATATTGCAGGAGAATTATGAAACATGTACAGTGAAAGTACATGTATCACGTAAGACAATACTTCTGGTGATAGTATGTACAACATACTGACAGTAGCATGTGCACACCCATACACAAATTGAAAGAAAGTATCATGTTTAATTATTGTCTGGGCACATCACCTATGCGGATGGCTTTCGGTCCCTGACACGGCTGGATAACCGAGGCTGGGCTGTGGGTAAATAATGGCCTGTCACTAACATTTCTTTACAGTGCTACTATTAACCTTACAAGCAAAGACGGTTTTCTACTCACATTCGAAGGCACTGGAGAGGGCCTTTAAATGCAAAGATTCACTCATGCAAGTGGAACATTACATGCTAGGCACAATTGTACGATCCTGCCTGCAAAGCACCATCACTTCCCCCGCAGACAAAGTGAAAAGACCCCAAGCGAGTTGACTATTTTAGCAGACTAGCACGAAAGGGAAAGAGAGAGTACAGAAAGCGTGCACTGGCTTAGTCGTACACATTGGTGTCTCCCTCTCGAACGGCAAACCAGGAAATAGAGAATGGGTAGTGTCTACATTTCTGTCCTGCATAGCTGCGATCCTTGCAGTGAAAACAACTCAGCGAGTGAAGGTCCTTCACTACCTTCCCCAATAGTTAACTTGTAATCACACTGCCCTCTGGTTGAACATTGTCAGTTGACTATTAGTATTGTATGAGGCAATGAAAAAAAAAAGGGGAGTAACAAATGAATTCCAAGACATGCAGGTAGCCTCCCTACGTTGGCTGTTAAGCTAGCAGGAAACATGTTTTCGTGAACTAAGCTCCCGACGTATGCCTGCATTCAGGAAACAAACATTCAGGCATTCTTCCAGCAGTACAGCCCAAGCAGTATTTCCCATCAAGCCATGTCAGACCATGGAGGTACAAAGAAAGACTATGAATGCATTGGTGGGATAAGCCCTGTTGAATCTAATGACCTCTATAAAAAGGCAATAAAATCAAACTCGCCCATGTTCTTCGTTTCTAACAGTGCAGACTACTCTTCTGCACTTTTCCAATGAATACATCTCCCCCCTAACTAGTACACAATACTCCCCTACAGTTATACCTACAGCCATTCAAATCCCAACACAGTTTGATATCACAGAACAACACCACAACCAGAGAGCTTCTTCAGTTTTGCATGATGGCATTACAGACTGTTTTCCTTTTTTTCATTTCCGCACTAAAGACCCCTGTAGCCTGTAAAGCCAGATATTTTTTGTGTGCATAAGACTTTCACACATTTCACAAGGAGCCAAGATTTACACATAAGTAAAATGCATGTGAAAGGCTTTGTCGGTCTATACACAATCCGCAATCCACTGCATGCCAGAGGCAATTCACAAAAGTTTCATCCCGCGAAAAGGCTGTCCGCTTCAATTCGCAAAAGTTTTAGGCCACAAATGTTTCTGATTTACAGAATTCTCTCCAATAACTAACTAACACACAGACACAACAGTTACGGGCCCCACTTCCCTTTAACATTCAGAACTCAGTATGACAACGATGTTCACAAACTTGTACATGTACATGTACAAGCAGATGCATACAAGTATACCTGGCTTTACCATTGTACTATTAAGTAGATGTTTCTATTTAGAGTCTGGTCTACTCTGAAATACTCTTGGAATAACAATGTGAAAATTACCATCACGTCTGGCAAAATTTGTGCACTACTTCAGTTCACATGTTTACATGAGTGCAGCCCTGACTTGAGTTTCAGAATACTCTCAAATACAGTATACGAGCGTGCTATACACCGTAGAACTCACTGTGACTCAAGACGAAACCAACGCTGCAGACCGAACACAGGAAATGGCAATGTATGTACACAGGGAGATTGGGGGGGGGGGGGGAGGAGAAAGTAAAAGAGAGAAATAGACAGATAGATAGACAGACAGACAGACAGACAGACAAACAGACAGACAGGGAAATATAGTTTCTCATTCTGCAGGGTAATTTGCAAATTTATATACAACCACTGAAAACATGTAGTCCTAAGAAAATTCTGTTAAAGTCTGCATGAAAACACAGCAATTAATCTTCACTGAATTTTTTCAAGACCCTCTGCTCAAAATGATAAAAATGCTGCATCAGCATGTTTATTTCTAGTATCAAAAGCTTTCACACAATGTACTGTATATATACACATGTGTAGGCAGAGTACAATGACATGACTTTTTCTTAGGCAGATTTTGTTTCTGTATTTGTCTTTTGTTTTTTGTTATACAGGCATTCAGTCCTTACATCTCTTAGAAATTGATATGGTATTCTGATTCAAGCTCATGGACAACAGTTTCAACGATGTGTAATGAGGCTTTAATAGTTTCCAGCATTTATCATGAGCGATAAAGGTGAAATCCTGATATATCTAACTGGCTTGTCATGCGCTATCAGACAGTTGTAATTGTGGCAAGTTTCACATTCAACAAGGCCAATGGCTCAACATGGATGTTAGGTTTGCTCTTTTATAATAATGGAGTTATGCCACACAATTCAACTCTAAAAATAAAGCAGAGTCTTATTATCTTTTCATGGCTCGATATGAGAGTGCTGAAAATTTGTTGACATTGTCCCAAACTCATCTTCTCTCTCTCTCTCTCTCCCTCTATCTGTCTGTCTGTATGTCCCCCGCCTGTATCTGCACGATCATTACGTACACTTACATGTATGTGTAGGAATACAAGGATGACTAGTTTCATCAGACAATACTTTCTTCCTGTTATTTCACAGTGTCCAATTGCTAGCAGAAATACACGGTGAGTGGCCCGCCCTATCAAATTCCGTGGGAGTGTTTGGAGAAACAACACTCTCGTCTTGAGGAAGTATGGGCGGTCTCCATATTTGGCACACCTTATACAATGTAGATCTATCTCCTTCATCCTTCAATCCACTATTCTTGTACCAATTTTTACCGATGAGGCAACATATAGTAAACCTGTCTTATGACAGACTTTATATATTGACATGTTATTTGTACCGTACAAGCTGTTATTTTCACGAATACCGTTAAGTTTACAGACATTTTCGCAAGATACTGTTTTCGCAATGTGACACGGAGGCTATCGTACATGTAAATGCACTATTATCCTAGCGCATGTTGACATTTTTGCATGTTGTTAAATTCGCAGTCCAACAGGGATTCGCGAAATTTGCGAAAATTACACCCTCGCGAAAATAACAGCTTATACAGTGTATCTCCCTCTCCATATCTCTCTCAATCCATCTCTCTCTCTCTCTTTTCTAGATAGATATATATATATATATATCTCAATCCATCTCTCTCTCTCTTTTCTAGATAGATATATATATATCTCAATCCATCTCTCTCTCTCTTTTCTAGATGGATATATATATATCTCAATCCATCTCTCTCTCTCTTTTCTAGATAGATATGTATATCTCTCTCTCTTTCAGATGATTACATATAGACTCAGACACAACCACATTCATACAGATGATTTGGTGTAATGACAGTAATTTACAAAACTTTTCATTCTCAATTAGTGGTGAAGAAACAAAGAGCAGACATTACAGAAGAGGTGTCATCCCCCACCCCCACCCCCATTAGAGTGCAGTTTGAAACTAGCATCCTGGTTCGATTTGTGAACTCTTAGCTGTACATATAATCCAGATATATTTAATGTAGATGTGATTGGTCATTACAACAGATTTAAGTTTGTGTCTATCTGGGAGTAATGTCCTTCCCAATAACACACCAAAGACACACCTTCTATACTGCGCACAACTTCAGCTCTTTCCTATAGCGAGATAACTTTAGCTCAGGCAAAGCTGTTTTACACTGCCATTATCGACCACCCAAGTCACATGCGAGACCAGAGTATATGTCATATCGGTATCGCTCCCCCCCCCCCCACCCATCGGCCTTCCCACACAAAAGCGAAAATTCAGTGGCAGTATGTACGCTTTACTTAAAGCTGTACGAGTACGTATTCAATTTTGCAACTGATTGACAAATATTTTGCCCCACATCGACGTAAACAAGCACTGAATTGATCAGTATTTTAGTAGCAGCCATGATAAAAAAATCATGGGCGTACAGTATACTTGAGCCCATTTCGACGGAAGAATATCATGAATTTGAAGAATTCAATTTTTTTGTTATACTTTACCCACGAAATTCAACTAGTCACCAGCATGATTATACTGTACGTACATGTACCCCGCCAATCTTTCATACTTTCCACGAGTTAATTGTATCGTTTGCAATGTTCAAAGAGTTCAAGAATTTTACCGAACAGGGAACGGTGTCAAGTGAACGAAACAGGCATAAAATACTGTACATGAATACACTATACAGTTCATGTGTTACATTGTACATCATACACAGCCTATGCTGTATCGATGGCTGAGCAGTACAGCAGTGTATATTTTGTATATGTTTGTAACCCAGAAGCATTATTCATGCTTTCCCGTGCATGGGTCAGTGAATTTAGCCGGAGCTAAAATCGAGATACCTTTTATACTGACGTTAGCTCAGGCCTAAAGCTGACCTATACTCCTTTCAGTAACCCCTCTGGCTAGGACCAGGCCTGAGCTAAGTCGTAAAATTTTGAGTTTATGAATGGGTCGGGCTAAAGTGGCCTGCGCCAGGAGCGGGCCAGGCTTGGGCCCAGTGCCGAACGACGAGTTTATGAATGATAGCAGCGCCAGGCTCAGGCCAAAATTCCTTGCAGAGACAAAGGTCACAATTACCTGGCCGTCCTATCCGCCGGAGCGTGCAATCAGCTACCATGGTAGTTATCCCTTACGTGGCCAAGTTCGTGAATGGGTCATCGTAAAAGTAGAGCGGCTCTGCTATGGTTACTGAACGCAATTTTTACAGCTTGGTGCAGGCCAAATTAGCTCCGGCCAGGAGCTGAAAGGGGTACTAATCTACAAAATACAATGTAACTTCTGAGAGTAGGCTAAAGTTTAGCTCAGGCTATTTTTCAACCTTCTTTGCTGGTTATTCATTTTGCTTCAGGTCTTGATCTGAAGCGAGCTAACCCCCAATATAAAAGGGATGAAAGAGTCCACTTGTACCTTTTCATATTAACCTTACAATCTACATTATAGGCGGGGCGGGGTGTGGAAGGAGGAGGCCTGGGAGGCCCCCTTTTGACACTGCACAACATGTCTGTTGTACACTGGCCAGAATAAACCACATTATTACTATGGGGAAGTGTGCAACAATAACAATAAAAAATGACTGCAGTTAACTTAGCGCAACATGAAACACTGCATATACATGTATTTCAGGAAGTGATTAGTCAGTTTCTGTTCCAGAACGTAAGGGCTTATGAGAGGATGGGAAGTTATCGCACAGTCTTTTTCTATGTAATAAATTGCAGTGGAATTCGACTATGGGCATCTTAACTTTCACTTTTTATGTCCTATGAACAGAGGCAACAAAGCCTTGCTTCGCTATGACTTAGAGAGGCGATCTGCGACATGATTTTAGTTCACATGACTTGGAAGTTTAGTCCTTTCTCAAAAATACACTATAATTGCTTGACTTTCCATGTCGCTTGAGGACATTACTACTAAGCAAGATAAAGTCACTGAGTTTTACTACAAATTGAAAACTCCAGTTAATTTAAAAATCAAATACATGTGTCTACAGTGCAATCACTTCAGAATAACTGATTGTACAGTGGTACAACCATTCACCTTTCATGAGAAGATAGTTGCCATTTTTACACTATATTCCAGAATCACTCAGGACTATTAAAATCCATTGACGTCCACGGTGTTCTATAAAACAAGGTCTGTACTCGTGCAATGGAAGAAGACTTTGCACTCAGTGAAAGATGAGGTGCACTATTACCGGTAACTCAGCTTCACCTAGCTGAACAGCATGCCTCATCCTTCACCTTGTGCCAAACTTTGTACAATCACACTCACGAGATGACCATTCAGAATTTGCATGCTGCATCACTGCGATTCATGGGACTGCAACTGTATGAGACCTGGCTGGCTTCACACCCTGTTCAGGCATCTCACACATTTCTGTGACTCTACAGTCTTCTGTTACAGTACAACCTTGTATGTGCATCAAATGAGCATGCACAACAAAAACAATGGGTGTGAGCACTACCATGCAAAGTTCAAAGTATGTAAGTCACATTGTGAAAGAATTCAACGATTTCACTCGCATCCAATATCGGCACACAAAGTAATGACAAGCCTTGTAGAGTACAGTGCAGCAAATGGAATTAAAGCCCCCAGGATCACGACAATATATGCTGGCCTCCAGTCTCTATGCGGGCCATACACCCCAGACTTTCTCATTAAAGATACAGTGGGTGATTTCAAGTTCGGTGCTAGTGCTAGTGCTATCTCAGTACTAGCAAGAGCGATAAAACCGAACTTGAAATCACGTCGGTGTTGGAATTAAAGCCCCCAGGATCACAACAATATATATGCTGGCCTCCAGTCTCTATACGGGGCATAAACCCCAGACTTTCTCATTAAAGATACAGTGGGTGATTTCAAGTTCAGTGCTAGTGCTAGTGCTAGTGCTATCTCAGCACTAGCAAAGACGATACAACTGAACTTGAAATCATGTCGGTGTTGGGAGTTGACCTCAAAATTATGACGTATTTCCGGTAGTTGGTGCTGGGCTCGGTGTTGAATGTTGTCTGCTGAACCGATAATTTTGATCGGTATTGCCTCGTTAATCTGACCGTCGGTGTTGGAGCTCGATTTAACGCTATTATTTAGTGGCTAGCACTAGCACCCAACTTGAAATCACCCAGTGTGCAATCAACTAAACCATAACAACTTCATGATATAATGCATTTTCAGCATACTGTAAAAGCAAGATGTATTCGCCGAATGAAATTTTTGTGAATTGGAGCTGACTGCCTTTTTTGCGGCATTAAATTTTTGTGGATTGGAGCTGACGGCCTTTGTCGAAGCAAGAAATTTTCGCAAATTGCCACTAGTATTCAATGCATGTAGTGTAGACAAGAACTTTCATGTACATTTTAATTTCGCGAAATTTGCAAAATTAGAATGCATGTGAATATATTCCTTGTCTTACAGTACATGACACTGAACATGGAAGCATCTCTGAAGAAGTTGTTGGTGTTGCTGAGTCTGCCGTAAGCTACTATTATTCTATTGCGCAACTTCATCCGTGACTTTTTACTTTAAACCAGGATGTCTATAGTATTTATATGACCATGGATATTTCCAGGCAATTCCTGATGTGATAATGGGTAATGGGTCAGTCCTGAAAAACATGTGATTACACTTAAAAGGTCAATTCCATTGTGACTTATGGGACAAAGTGACAATTTTCGGCAATTTCAAACCAGTATTTTGAGAAAATAGTTGCATCAAATGCATTTTCTCAGTTCATGGTTAGATCCATCATATCACAGTTTATGAAAACACCATATACTTAGTTTGAAAAGTATCGTTGCATTTCGTACAGCAACGAAAAATTGCTGTCGTGACTTATGGGACATTTGAGGACCACCGTTTTTCACATGGGAAAGTAAGTTCTGAAATATTCTTACACACAGAGTCTCTGGAAAGATATTTTCTTTCCTGAATGTAGCAAAGCGTTGGTGCTTACCCTGAGCCAAGTGATATGAATATCTACTCATTGGTACAGTAGCAGGATAGGGAAAACCAGTGTGACTGATGGGACACAAAAATGTGACTTATGGGACGCTATCAACTACCACATTTTGAGATTGAGAGAATAATATTTACTGATGCCGGAACAAGTTCTAGAACATCATAAAACCAATCTATGACCAAAGAACATTCAGAAAATAAGCCATCTGAGAATTGCACAAGCTGTATTATGGTCATAATAGTGTATCAGAAATGATACATAAATTCTGCAAAAATTGGCAATTTTCATGAAAAATGAAGGTTTTTCGGACATAACTCCACTCCACGTTCACCGATGTTCACAAATGAGGTATCAAAATATCCGTTGTGAAAGGCTGCTTTGAGTAAACAATACCAGATCATCTAATTAAGCTTCATTAATCATCTATACTCAATAGTTTGATTTTCATAAAATGCAACTTTTCCGTGGAATTGACCAAAATGTTTAAATGTAATGGACACATCTAGCACACAAAACTTCTGCATGACTCAGATATGTTCAGAGCCTACAGATGCCATGAAACTTCCTGAATGGACAGTAACAGATTAGATCACAGTATAAATACTACATAATCATTCTCAAAACCAAGGACTGATACAACCTTATCGACAAGTCTACAGAAGGGTGAGTACATTGTAGAACAGTAGTGAGCAGCGAGAAGAAAAACAGAAAAAACAAGAGACCCGGGGGTCACGCACTCACCCGAGTATCGCAATTTCACCTTCCATGCATTCTTGCACACTCATACCTGAGAACATTGGAATCTTAGGTCTGCATATATGGATCCCCCCTCCTTAACTCCAGGGTGGGGGGGGGGGGGAGGGGGCAGGCAGCCCTGGATATGCAATGAACAAACTTGGAACTAAATTCATCAATGTACAAACTCATGGTATTAAATTTGCTTTATCATTTCAGGTTCTAGAGTAGAAGATTTTAAATATTCCTTAATGGAATGGGGTGGGGTGGGGTGCCCCCCCCCCCCCCCCCCCGGGCCCCCAAGTGGGACATGGTGCCCATTTGAAGGAATTGAGATTCTATCCCCCTAGGGATGCTACCGGCTAAGTTTGGTCAAAATTCATCATGAGGTTTTCAAAAAGAAGATGAACATGTACAATTCACCATCCCAATCCCCTCTCCTGAGTCCTAAAGGGAGGGGGGGGGGGGGGGGGCACCCCTTATTCCACTAATCCCATGAACAAACTTGAAACTACAGTCAGCAATGTACCAACTCATATTATTATCTCAGCCCTGTCACTTCTGGTTCTAGAGAAGATTTTTAAAGATTCCTTAATTTTATAGGGTTTGGGCCCCCTGGGGCCCCCAGGTGGGCTATGGTGCCCATTTGAAGAAATTGAGATCCTATCCCCCTAGGGATGCTACCTACCAAGTTTGGTGAAAATCAGACATGGGGATCTCAAAGTGAAGATGAAAATGTACAATTTAGGCCCCACTAGAACCCCTCCCAACCCCCCTCCCCTGGATCCCAAGGGGGGCACCCCTGATTCCCCCATGAACAAACTTGAAACTACAGTCATCAATGTACTAACTCATAGTATTAACTAAGCCCTATCACTTCTGGTTCTAGAGAAGAAGATTTTTAAAGATTCCTTAATTTTAGGTGGTTTGGCCCCCCAGGTGGGCCGTGGTGCCCATTTGTAGAAATTGAGATCCTATCCCCCTAGGGATGCTACCTGCCAAGTTTGATGAAAATCGGTCCTGGGGTTTTCAAGAAGAAGATGAAAATGTAAAAAGTTTACGTACGACACACGACGCACGACGGACGCCGGACGAAGGGCGATCGCAATAGCTCACTTGAGCCTTTGGCTCAGGTGAGCTAAAAAAATATTGATAACGCAATCACTTGATCGAAAGAATCACTTGATCGACTAGTCTATTTGAAGTTGTTTTTGTTTTTGTATACTCCGTAAAATTCACATTTAGACCCCACTAAATGAAAATCGGAGTGACAACAAATTTCTATATTTTGCAGAGGGCATGTCGTATGTATATTCTACAAATACAGCAAAGATAATACTCAGGGTACTGAAAGGCCACACATTGTCAGAGCAGTTCCATGAGATACATTTCATCCTAATCCATCCACCACGCAACAACCTATGAATGTACACAGGCATGCCAGAAGGCACAGTCCCACTGGGAAATATCTCAGCAGCACACACAGAAAGTGTATTTGCTATTGTGATGTTTGACATAGTCTCCTGAGTTCATGGATGTGTAAAGTTTGCTACTTAGGATTTCAAAACTAATGTCCTGATATCTATAGAGCAAGTACTTGTAAAATATGTTTACATTTCAATCCAGGGATGCCGACCTTGTAAGCAGCACTGTGGTATTCTCAGGGTTGAAAAAGGTGTTCTTGGTGGAACACCCCAGGCGGGGCCCCCCAGGTGGGCCGTGGTGCCCATTTGTACAAATTGAGATCCTATCCCCCTAGGGATGCTACCTCCCAAGTTTGGTGAAAATCAGTCATGGGGTTCTCAAGAAGAAGATGAAAATGTAAAAAGTTTACGCACGACGGACGACGCACGACGGACGACGCACGCCGGACGAAGGGCGATCGCAATAGCTCACTTGAGCCTTCAGCTCAGGTGAGCTAAAAAACCACCCACTGCGTACCGGTGTATGTGCTCCGTACTAACATCATGAAGACAGAACAAGGGATCACATTTTTTTCTGCAGAGTAAACTGCTTTTGCAAGAAGAAACTTATAAACATTATCTTGTGCTTACAAGTACACTGTATTTCACTTTCTTCTTGAAAATGGTTCAGTCTACACGGGTTGTATATTATGAAGAAATAGTGACGCAATTACCTTTCTTCTGCATGAGCATGTTTGTGACACCTTGGTATTGTAGAATGTACCATGAATGCTTTATACAATGTACCCTGTGTACATTACACTAGCAGTCTAGCCTCATGCTGTCAACACTCGGTTCTCTGGCAAATGGTTCAGAGAACTTGCATTTAAGTGTGCCCAAGACCTACGATACATTTCAGCAAGTGGAAGTGATTATTTGTGTTCTATATTTTTTCTTTTTGTAGCACCTTATTGCATTAGAGTAATTGTGGAGATGGCATCTGAAACAAACAGCCCTTGTGGAGGCAATCATTTTCAAAGAAATTAACCCCTACTGAGAAGAAAGTTAAATGATCATTTGAATGCCACTGAATCATCTTTTCTATCAAAACTCCTACTAGCTGCAATAGAAATATGCCCTCTGAAAATATTTGAATTTCTCAAACAAAAATACATCACAAATTTGATGCAGAGTTTACACTTTTATCCCAATGAATACTATTCATAAGTTTATTATTAATTTTATTATCTTTAGAACTGATCAGGCAAACCATATTGATAGCCATAAATTTGTATTGGTCTGTAATCACTCATTAGTAAAACACACACACACACAGCACACAGCAGACTATAGGGTATGTCACATCATGATTCTCTAGAACCACACACAAACAAGGTGTGTTCCTTTATCTAAAACATGGACGGAGTGTGAGACATAGAGCGTGTTTCTACTGAGAGCACCTCGCATCACCTCGCATCACCACGAATTTCGTCTCCCGCATCACCTCGTATTTTACGACCACTCGAGCTGTTTCTACTGAGCGATAAATTACGCGGTGATGCGAGGTGACGTGCAAAATGCGGTGAATCCGGAAGTCAACGTATTTTCAGGTCACACAATGGGTCACGGTGCCTCTGCACTGCCATTTTGTGGTATGTAGGCCACTGAATTTCGTTCTGTCTTTCCATTCAAAATGCCCCTCACCAACATATCCTGCCACTTGTTTATTAGGAATCGTTGCAGGTCTGGGGTCCAGTTAATGCTCTCTACGGGCTCCCACATACTCGCGTTAGTATTCCAGCGAAAACGAATTGGGAATCTACAACTTTGAGACGATACGATATCACGGGAAAATGAATGCAGTGTAAAAATCAGAGTATATAGTATGATAGGCTGTTGGGCACGCAAACAGTAAATTATTATGACGATGAATGCACGCAATTCACATAGTACCACCTCATGTATTTAGTAGGAGTTGGTACAAGGCGTGATGTGTGCGAAACTACGGTCACTGTGTACACAAGTGTCGGAGTGTGGATTGAACCGATTTGAAAAGCGCGGGCGAAAGCTACCAATAATTCTAGTCTTCCGATACACAGCGAATTTCGCTACCCGGTGTGTTTCTACTGAGAATCGTCCCTCGCATCACCACGCATCGACCACCTCAAAAGGTGGACGACGGAGCACCTCGCATCACCACGCATCGGCCACTACCAGATCTGTTTCTACTGAGGAAAAATTTGAGGTGTCACCACGCATCACCGCGCATCACCACATATCACCACGAATCCCCTCGCATTGCATGGCATCACCTCGAATTTTCATCACTCAGTAGAAACACGCTCTTAAATAGTGTTGAGAAACCATACTGAGAGCAATGGGCATGAAGAAGGAGCAGCCAAGATACCTTGTACATTATAATGAGTTGAGAAAACTCTGTAATCTCATTGGTTGAGAGTTGTGTGTTGATGTTTTACTGGCCGCACATTCCATATCAATTACCAGTAATTATCAAGATCACTAATGTATCACAATAGCCAAATGTTGCAGGCTAAACATGCTACAAACTGTATCCTGCACTTGTAGTTGTAGTATCAGTAAGTGTTCCTGCATTTTGTAGCAAGCAGTTGCTGCTTACGAGACGGCTATTGGATTGCTACAATTTGTACAAGTTCTACGCAGAAATTTAGTTTTCTGACATTGTAGGTTATTGTACTGGTAATATTCCTATGAAATATAAGAGTGCAACGTTACTCACATACACAGATATAGCAATATATAAAGAGACATAGAGCTATGCCAAAAATTACATGCACCTTGATCTAAGAATAGTCTTCTGGCCTTATCGACTGCATTCGATTGTGTAGTTCGATAATTTTCTGTACAATCAGGGTACTACGCTACTCTCAAAACAAGCAAATGCACGTAATGTCTACGTACGCAGTTAGGTTGGTGCTACCGCGCCGTGCCGGGCCACTGACCAGTCAGCTGCGGCTGCCTCTACTCATGCGGATACATCTACTCTTATCATGGCTCATTGAGACGATACCGATAGACAGTACTCAATATAGCTGCGTCCAGACGGAGGCAAACGAAGGGAACATGCATACACCGATGGTCGACACGCGGCTACTATTTTCAGATTTGGCTACTATTGCAGTGCGCACTAGTGCATGCTGATTTAATAAAATTAATATTCACAGTTTAGGACATTTTTTGTGATGGGATAGAATTTTCTCTAGAGTTCTTAGGACATGCTCTCACACCTCTCAAATTTCAATTTTGGGGGAGAGATTCGTTTTAAAATGTACTGAGCATTCTGACGTACTGGATGCCGGTTTTGTGGATACTTGGTGTGGCTAGCCAGAATGAAAAACATTCAGTAGATTTGCCATACATCTATACCGTATGCATGATTTTCTTTTTTTTTTCTTTTACTAATTGTCCAGCATTCTATACAACAGATGATACATATGCCTTAATATGCATTAGTAGGAAAAGAATGCATGCAGCAACTACATGGAATCTAGTCTAAATGCAATCAGCTTCGTCTTATGGCTTAAACAAAGCCATAGTTTTACAGCGTACCTAATACATGTGCGCACACAATTCCTGTGCATTAATTGTACACTGTTCTTTCCCTTACACGGCATCCATTTCTTGGAAACCTATACTCTTGTACTTTTCTAACAATACTCTCACACACACTAAGAACAATTAGAGTTCAGAACAAGTTAATTCATAATTAACAATTATTTCATATCTTTCTGTGAAAACTGATCGCTAGCTGATTGAAACTGGCATCTATAGCTATACCAAGGACAAAAAAAGAAAGTGTATACAAAATAAAGCAAGGTTTCTCAGTTCTAAAGCAAAGTTTCTCGCAGTTGGGTCAATCCATGTCAAATCATCCAGTGCTTGTCACCCGACCCCCTCCGATTTTCTTAAAAATCGCACCAAATGTTCCCCAAAGTGTCTGACGGAAAATCCCAAAATATTTTGCCCCAAGGTCAATTGGTTGCTAAGATACAGCCTCACATAGCAACCGGTGCACATTCCAAAATATAAGTTAAAAAAAAATTAGGCATTTTTAATTGACTGTTTTAGCATGGATATTAATGCAAAAATGTTCATTATCTGGAAATTGAGAGAACTTTATAGTCTTTGCAAGAAACACTTACTGTGACGCAAAATTGACTTTTCGTTAACGTGCACGAGGTCACCGAAAATGGTGTTAAATGTTAATTTTGAAAATTTTAATGCATATTTAGAGGCTAATACCTTCCACATTTCATCACCTTAGGTTCTAAAATATTATGCTGTTGAAGGCTTTGACTTGCTCAGTAATTTTGAAAAAAAATCAGCGCATTCATGCGCACCGTTTTTACGGAGAGCGCCCTCAAAGTTGACAAAAATGAAAAATGTGCCAAATTCAAGGTCACGTATCACCCTTCGTCCCACCTAGGAATGGCATCAATTTTTGTGTATTGATAGACATTTACCTATATTATCTTGGGTTACCAAAGAAATTTTGCTACCAAAATGTTCAATGGCAAATTTACCCCACCGAAAATGGTCGTAAATGGCCAAATTTCCATGTAATATCACATATTGGGTTTAGAGGACATTTCAAATGTCCACACTTTCAAGATGAAAAGCACTAGCCCTGCGATATTTGCAGTAGGCATAGTCTGTTATACATATTTTAGTAATATATACCACAAAACACTTTTATTACTTAATAATGACCTTAAAATATAATCCAAAATTTGATAAAAACAATAAATTGCTCCATTTTCCTCATTGCACTGCATATAAATATGTGTTTTGAAAGACATTTCACAGAGCAATATTTCAAGAATTATGAAAGCTGAAAGCCTACCTTATTAAGGTTCTTAAGTATTTGTGCTCTTCTTTCAGATTTAGTGTCAATTTGATCATGAATGTTTTACCCTTGACCTTGAAGCCCTTCTAAAAATAGCTGTAAATTTGTTAACTACAAATTACACACACAACAGGTGTATTATGGCATGATATACTTGTGATTCTTTCACAAACACAAAAGCTTTTTATGGTGTAAATGTATATACTGGAATTAATCTACACTCATGCTTGCAAGATATGTTACAATTAATAACTTTGTTCTGACAATGACCCTCAATTTCAATCAAAAAAGGGGACAGTAATATTTTGTGATTTTGTGTGCATTTCCTATGGAAAACAGTGCTTTGTTTGGAAACTCATAAAAACTTGACCATTTTTACTATCTATCACTTTGATTGATTAATTTTATTCTGGTTATGGTAGAAAAATGGCCCGTGACAATTTCCAATAAAAGATAAAACACAGTTATGCTTTAGAAAATGAAAAACAAAGAAATACATAAGAAATTCCAAAAACAAGAAAATACATAAGAATTGAAATGATTTTAGAAGTTTTCATAAGGTACAGAACAAATCCCCCGAAAAAGAAGACTCTCAGTCCTTTTAATGTGCGTTTCACAGGCTAGAATAAGAATCTATATTATGTTGGGCGCAACGTCCATATTATCAACTATTATTCAGTACATTATAATACAGGTCTTTATGGAGAGGAATAGGCATTTCTCATGATTTTGAAAGTCATAAATTGAGGGTCATTGTCAGAACAAAGTTATTAATTGTAACATATCTTGCAAGCATGAGTGTAGATTGATTCCAGTATATACATTTACACCATAAAAAGCTTTTATGTTTGTAAAAGAATCACAAGTATATCATGCCACAAATACACCTGTTGTGTGTGTAATTTGTAGTTAACAAATTTACAGCTATTTTTAGAAGGGCTTCAAGGTCAAGGGTAAAACATTCATGATCAAATTGACACTAAATCTGAAAGAAGAGCACAAATACTTAAGAACCTTAATAAGGTAGGCTTTCAGCTTTCATAATTCTTGAAATATTGCTCTGTGAAATGTCTTTCAAAACACGTATTTATTAGCAGTGCAATGAGGAAAATGGAGCAATTTATTGTTTTTATCAAATTTTGGATTAAATTTCAAGGTCATTATTAAATAAGAAAAGTGTTTTGTGGTATATATTACTAAAATATGTATAACAGACTATGCCTACTGCAAATATCACAGGGCTAGTGCTTTTCATCTTGAAAGTGTAGACATTTGAAATGTCCTCTAAACCCAATATGTGATATTACATGGAAATTTGGCCGTTTACGACCATTTTCGGTGGGGTAAATTTGCCATTGAACATTTCGGTAGCAAAATTTCTTTGACAACCCAAGATAATATAGGTAAATCTCTATCAATATACAAAAATTGATGCCATTCCTACGTGGGACGAAGGGTGATCCGTGACCTTGAATTTGGCACATTTTTCATTTTTGTCAACTTTGAGGGCGCTCTCCGTAAAAACGGTGCTCATAAATGCGCGGATTTTTTTCAAAATTACTGAGCAAGTCAAAGCCTTCAACAGCATAATATTTTAGAACCTAAGGTGATGAAATGTGGAAGATATTAGCCTCTAAATATGCATTAAAATTTTCAAAATTAACATTTAACACCATTTTCGGTGACCTCGTGCACGCTAACGAAAAGTCAATTTCGCGTCACAGTAAGTTTTTCTTGCAAAGACTATAAAGTTCTCTCAATTTCCAGATAATGAACATTTTTGCATTAATATCCATGCTAAAACAGTCAATTAAAAATGCCTAATTTTCTTTTAACTAATATTTTGGAATGCGCACCGGTTGCTATGTGAGGCTGTATCTTAGCAACCAATTGACCTTGGGGCAAAATATTTTGGGATTTTCCGTCAGACACTTTGGGGAACATTTGGTGCGATTTTAAAGAAAATCGGAGGGGGTCGGGTGACAACTTTTCTGAAAATTGGATGATTTGACGTGGATTGACCCAGTTATATTCAATGATCAATCATTCCTGTGCATATACGTGTAGTATAAGGGCAAGACATTGTCCATACGTCACATAAAAAGTATAGTCCCAAGCCAAACTGAGCAAAGTTGTGTGTAATCATACCACCCCCTCATGTGAGAGAGTCAAAGCTCATACACATACAAGATCACGCTTCATTTATTTGATCATCACAAAGAGCAGGGTGCATAATCTGGTGAAGTGGTCCCACCTCACATCCAGCTGGACCCAATAGAAGACCAGTTACATTTGTACATACTGCAGCTGAATTTAGGCTATCCAGCCATCTTCTCAGATGGAAAAATGAAACTAAGAAACAAACAAATGGTAAAACACTGGAAGTAACATCTCGATAACATCATATGGCAATGAACATGTAAACAATTCTTCAGTACTCCACAGTAACCACAGGTGCCTACATAGGAGTAAACTAAAGTATATTATCCTTTGATTTGAAGTATCATGGTTGTACTTTGTTATTATGATTTCTTTTTCTTTTTTTTGTAAATGCTTCGTTGTTGTTTAAATCATCAGTCTACAATGTAGCTATTTATAACGCCTCTAACAGCTCAGCAATGACTCTACCCAAAAGTAGACAAGTCATCTAATACATCCTGCAGCAAATTATGGTTTTATGTCCCATTGTGACACATTTTATATTTACTTTACAGTTTCTGAAGAATCAAAAAAAATGAGGGGGGGGGTGCAACTTGCTGTCACTGTTGCTCTCATTCACTGGTTTCCACTCATAATACGCTCTTAGGGGACTTGACCTTGCAATTGCTTGCAACAGTTTATAAAAGTTTTCAAATTAGTGAACAACTGACATAGGCCTACAATGTAGATGCACAAGCCTGCATATTGAACACAGACCCCGTTTACAGTGAGTGGAGCTAGGCCTTCATTTCACTGTAAACGTGCAAAAGGCCAAATGCGGTACCAAAATCGGCCGCGCATTTGGCCAAGCTCTGGAGGTAGTCTCGGCTGCAGCTCGGCCGTGGCCGAGCCCGGCCTTTTCTCACTGTATACGTAAACTGGGCCAAATGCGGTATCAAATTGCGACCTTCGCGCTCCCAACAACAGTTGTTTGTTTACAAGCAGAGCGCCACTACGACAAAATATTGAAAGGTTTGAATGAAAAGCCCGGGCCGTGCCCCCCACTCTAAACGGATAGAATTGTGCGGTAGAGTGCCACAATTGAGGCCAGGCTCAGCCGCAGCTCGGCCCGGGCTTGGCCCAGCCCTGCACTGTAAACGGGGTCTTAGTGAGCACTTTTCATTGCGCTTTTATTGGGAATGACAATGTATGTCTACTTTAGGGCAATACACAGCAACACACAAACCAAATACTGGAGTACTTGAAGGTGTGTCTGAGGCCTTATGAGCAGTCTGCTGAGAGGAACACTGTTTTGAAATGCACAAAATAGTGCATTTCAAAACAGTGTTTCTCTACAAATAGTGTTTTGAAAATCTTATAAACGCAACAGCGATCTCACACACTGTCTAAATGATGTCACAATTGCCTTGCGCGCGCCCTGTTTGACCTTTTGCTGAGGAACAAACTGCGCAGAATGAGCTGCGCAATGGCACAGTCTGAGAGAGCCCCAACACACTCGGGGAAAAAAAATTGTATAAACGCTGTCCTGACAAAACCATGTTTCAAATCAGTGTTCTGAATCAGTGTTTCAAAACAGTGATTCTCGGCACGCAAAATCTTTTTCAAACAATTCATTATCCACTTTTTATGGAATCTCTCATTCCGGAATAGAGTCTATTACAAAATATTGTAGATCTGCTGTGCAGACCCTAAACTCTACCGAGTACTATTATTAGTACTACAATGTAAGTAAACTTCGAACTAAGCTTTAAGTCTAGTTTAGGGATAGGCCTAGGATACTTATCTTCAAGGTTACTTTTAATGTTGTGCATCGTTGGATCAGCAATCCAGGGGCCATGCACTGTTATGATCTTACAACGGCACTTATTGATACTTTTAGGTTATATACAGTCAAACCTGTCTTAGATAGCGGCCACCCAAGGGAGACGAAAAAAGTGGCCGTTATAGACAGGTGGCCGCTATGGACAGGTTATCCAATGCTTGTGTGCACTGCCTACATGTACCGTTGTACAGCTGTATACATTTCTAAAAATGTTGTATATCCAGAGATGCCAAGTTCAAAAAACTTTTATGAGTGAGATTTTCATGACTCGGCGTTTCGGCGCTCGCGCACATGCGCGCGCGAACGAGGAGGGTGTCACCCCTCCCACAGTAGGGAGCTTTTTTTTAATTATTAGCTCTTAATGATGCGATCTGATGCATACTTAAGTGACTATTTTTTACTAATTTTGAAAGACAAAGGGAAATATACCTTCAATTGCAACTATTACTTGAATCCTTTGAGCTATACTCCTTATTTTTGGCACAAATTGCAGACTTCACCCGATGCGTGAGAAAAATGGGTGCCCTGCGTGAGATCGTGAGACAGGCCCTAAATGCTTGAGTCTCACGCAGAATGCGTGAGACTTGGTAGCTCTGTATATCCAGGTCTCAAACAATGGAGTCCTTTCACTCACTGTAAACAGGGTCAAACACGCTGAATTACTGGCTCTACTACGGCTCCATCGAGTCTGTGGCTGCTACAGACAGGTTAAAACCTACCGCGGGAAACAAAATTTGTGGCCGCTAGCCGTGTTAAACAGGTGGCTGCTATACACAGGGTCTTTAACAGGGCTTTTCTCTTGGGGGGATTTTTCAGTGGCCGCTGTAGACAGGTGGCCGCTATAGACAGGTGGCCGCTAAGGCACGTTTGACTGTAAATGGATTCTGACATGTCTCAGCTTCTCAAATTTGTCACTGCAAACAAACTTTGGCAATCAATGAATAGTGCAATTATTGCCATAAATATTGCTGGATGCCTACAGAAATCGTGCAGTTACCGTTTTGCTAGTCACTCGCTAAGTACTCCCGATACGAATGCGCATACGCCTAGCTATTGTAAAAACATCATCTGCTAAAATTAGTCAGCCACTCTAATGGAAAGCTGGCATCTACTGCTCCTGGGCCCTGTTGCTAGAAACTTTGCAGTTATTGAAACACAACTCTACATGGGAGTCCCCAAAATCATACACAACTCTGCGTATAAATGCAAGTCTGCTGCTTGAAAGGGCTTTTATCTATTTCCCCACACACATATGTATGCAACAAAACTTTGCGTTTGACTTTGATCAAATGATACGTGCTTGATGTGAAGATGCGTTTAATTGCATGTCTTCTTTCTAGCAGCAGGGCCCATACCAGAAGCATACCTAGCAGAAACGAGCATACCGTAGAAGTGAAAATTTTCGCGCTTTTCGCGCAACCAGAAGCTAGCACGAAAATAACAGCACACAAATACAATGTTTTTTTGTATACCACACATTCCAGTAGTTATTGTCCCGATTCCACGAAATCAAAAACATACAAAACTCATCTTACCCATCCGAGCACGAAAAATTACTCACGCGAAAATATCCACTTTTACAGTAAGGCTTACACAAACATTTAACAGGCTAATTTTAGTAGAATGTGCGCTTCAGCTCCACCATGCATAAACACATAACCTATGCATCTGACTATGAATCTCGAACTGGTATTCTTTATTCCTGCATGCACTCATCTCGACAAGGTTTAGGCTACCTAGATTTATTTGAAATATGAAAATGAAATTTTATAATTCATGGCTACAATGTAGTTAGGCCTACATTTGTATTGTAATGACATCGCAATTTCCCTAGCATTATGTACAAAATTCTGTTAATTGTGTGAAAGTGTAACCATAAATATCAATTAGCATTTACAGCACAACCCTGCTGGACTGACTGGCTGGCCTGGCCTGTTCATTGGAGTCAGGTGCTAACTGTTAGGTGTCACTTGTTGGTGGGGCTCATTCTGTAACACAAAGTTGCCCCCACAAAGCCAAAGTTACATATCACCTCAAACATGTGCCACATCTTCATAATTTAATATCAATGTCAATCAACAAGTATTCAAGTCATACTAGAGTAACTGTGTCAGTAAGCGGCCATGCAGCCGTTCGCGGCAGGTACAACATACACGGTAATATACAGCTAAACACAGCATTGCACTGTTACATGCACACTACACATATACTAACCAGAGACTCCAACTCTCCCGTTTTCGACGGGAGATCTCCCGCCGAAAACCCATTTTTGCCAAATCTCCCGTTCTCCCGTTTGAGATTTAATTTCTCCCGCCCTGGCTCAATGTATCCCGTTGGAAAGGATTTATTACTTATTGCTATCGTATGTTGCAAAAATAAGCCTTAGATAGCACCAGAGAGGATCTATAACCCTAGGAACTTCGCGCTTCGCACACATAAGCTTGGAGTCTCCCGTTTGCTTGGGGTTTCAGGCGGGAGAATCTCCAGATCAGAAGGTGCTTGGGGTTGGAGTCTCTGACTAACACACTAGCAATCAACAAAAACCAACCGATAAAATGGGCACGATCTCTGACGAAAGTGAAATTTTCTCACCTAAATGACAACGTATCGCATCCAAAATAAAATTTTCGGTACTTCTTAACATAACAATTAAGAAATAATGGTCCAAGAAACTTGATTTTTTGTCGTTTTCCAGATGCTCATGGATTTTGAAAACATATCCTCACATAAAATAGAACTTTCGCGAGCCGATGTGGGCCGCCATTTTTGCTCGGAAAGTGGATGTTACCATCGAAAAAATTCAGAAAAACACGAGAAAGACATCAACAACACCGCCAAAATTGCGATCTTGTTTGCGGCCAATGCATGTGCGCCCGCTATTTTCACGTGCTTTCGCAATGGGAATTGGCGCTTACGCAATGTTCGCGAGACATGTGAAGGCGTTCAGCTGAAGATCGCGGAGCACGCGCGCATTGCATAGGGATTGTAAATCGTGCCGCAAGCAGAAATACTACGTCGCATATCGCCCTTATCGGCGAAAATTGTGCCGGGTTTTGCCCTGGTAAATCATGAAAACTGCGTCGGTCAATGGTAAATTTCTTTCATGAAAACAATTGCGTTAATGAATAATCTTGTGTATGATATATGAAATGGTTGAAAATAAATTGCCTGATTTGTTTACAAGTTGGAAAAACCCTTAACAATGCTTAAACTGCCACAAACGGGATATTTTACTCTAGATCTAGATCGTAGATCTAGGCCTAAGTGATTCTTTAACATACTTGCCAACTCTAGGCTTACCATATTTGGCGGTAGACTACCGCTTTTGAAAGATTTCATTAGCATTCTTAAGCTAACAGTTAGTGCTGCTCGCATACATGTAGGCATCCTGGATTCTACCGCTTTCTCAAATGAAAATGTTGGCAAGTAGGTCCTATGTTTTAATATTTATTGGAGTGATAGGTGGATATTGATATTACAATTGTACGCTCACGTCAAGTTACTGAGCTGTAGCCTACAACTACCATGACTACAGTACAATACGGTGTTACTAGAGCTCTATAATAATAGTTTTAGTATCACCGAAAACACACACACACACACACGACACTACTCTCTGTACTGATGTGGCAAGTCAGTTCTTCACCAAGCAGACTTCACTCCACATTAGTACAATATGCCCGACACTGGCGACAGCCGACTTGCAACGGTTTTACGTTTATACACTTCAGTTTCAACATACAATGTACACGCCTTCTGAACAATAACGTTACGATACGAGGTAGCTGTTCCGCGGGACCAAACGATATGCAGTGAATATGCACCGTTTCAAAAACAATGCCTTTCTGCTTACAAACCTGCCGACGACACATACCTTGCTGTTACGTTCGGTCCAGGATTTTACCCTAGCCTCCATATACCACTCATTTCTGAACGGGATAACTCCACAGCTGCAACGAGAATGGTATTTATCCCACCCGGAAATCGTACTGCAGGACACAGTTTTCGCAGCACTTCCTGATCCAAAATGGCTGATAATGTATGGGGCTAGGATGCGATGTGGACGCTGGTCATGTAGAGGGCGTGTTACAGGTGCTGCCATTTTCCACGTTTGAAACGCCTGATCGACCGAAGTAACACAATCATGTTTTTAGAGCATAGGAGCTAAAAATTTAAAATATCAGAAGATTACACAGGTAATTGAATGGGAACATCCTACGGTCAGATTTTTTTTTTGTTTTTATATAAAACGCACTGAGAAATCTAACATGTGATTAGTGAGACAATGTATAATGCATCACTTTCAAGAGGAGCAATCCAATCAATAATAATAGAAAGAGAATGGGCCTATTCAGGACAAAAGATTGATCATACACAATAGCTGGTCAAAAGTCACACAACATGAAAATGTTGTTACTCGTTTGAAATCGTTACTGTTATGCCAGATGATAATGCTATTGTATATACAGAGCTCTTCGGATTAAAGGGAACGCAAACCCAAAGAGCAATGTGGGTTGAGTGAAAGCAGTAACACTAGTAGTAGAACACATCGGTGAAAACTACGAGGAAAATTGGGCAATCGACGCAAAAGTTATCAATTTTTAAAGTTTTAATGTTGGAACTACTGGGCAAGGAAAGAGAGAGGAGTAGAGATTATGACGTATGAGTGGACTACAATATAAAGAAAATATAAAGGGAATTCAATAAAAACAAAATCATTTTCATGAAAATTAGACATTCCATCAACTTGATACTGACATAATGTTAGGGGTATAGTATTCCCCCTGCTTTCTGAAAGCGGTTAGTCAAGACAGATAGTACTCTATCATTTTGCCAGAAAAGTAAATTTTTGTGGAATTCCTTTTAGGCCTATATTTTCTTTCTATTGTTGTCAGAGCAGAGGACCTAGAAAGACTTTGAGTCAGGAAGAGGTAACTCATTCGTCAGGCTCGTTTTCTGCACGAAATCTGGCAGCTCAGAGAGGAAAGTTTGGTAAGAAAAAAAGGACGACCAAAAGACGCCTAACCATAAGGTGATCCTCAATCGTCATGTCCTCGTTTCTAGGAGGAAGATTCTCATATATCTCGTTCCGAAATCATCAGAGACGCATCAGGTGAGCCACCGGGCCCAGTCAGGGATTGGACGCTGGAGGATATATAACTGGAGTCATTTCCGTCCAGTTTCTATTTTATGACAGGTTTTGCTTTTCTTCCAACGATGAAGAGTGAGAGTGACAGAGCTATCAAGTCTCACGCATTCCGCGTGATAATCAAGCATTTAGGGTCTGTCTCACGCCATGATCTCACGCATGGCACCAATTTTTCTCACGCATCAGGTGAAGTCTGCAACTTGGGCCAAAAATAAGGAGCATAGTTTAAAGGATTAAGGTGATAGTTGCAATTGAAGGTATATTTCCCTTTTGTATTTCAAAATAAGTAGATGCACCAGATCGCATCATTAAGAGCTAATAATAATAATTCAAAAAAAAAAAAAAAAAAAAGCTCCCTACCATGGGAGGGGGGACACCGAGACGCCGAGTCATGAAAATCTCACGCATAAAAAATGTTTTGAACTTGGTATCACTGGAGTGAACCTGGTCGGGGTGGCAGCTATAATGGAGTCGGGAATCTTGTTATCGTATGGATAACGCCACTACCGGGAGCTTGAACTGTGTAGACTCTCATTACATTGTTTCCATCTTTGTGGGTTACATCTTAGCTTTGGCAATGTGCAGTTACACCAGGATTCTGTCCATTTTCCAAGATGACAGGGCACCGGTACACAGGGATGGACCAGTGGTATGACGAAAACTATATACTATAGTGAGGTGGTGTCAACAGGGTGCGGTGACCGGCGCAGTCACCAGATGCTAACCCGATAAAGAATCCGTGGTATGACATCAGAGATCACACCAATTCAAGGACAGACCAACCACAAAGAAGGGTTTGATCATGATCTGCTTTACTTCAAGACCTGGGGCAGTATCATCCAAGAAAGACCGCATGCATGCATGGCCTCCATGCAACTCTTATACAAGGAGGTTTAGCTTGTGGACCTCCTTGACCATGACTCTACCAAGGAGGATGAGTTCTGCCAACAGAGGGCGCGAGTACAAAATCAACTGGAACGTTAAACTACAAACGTTACATGACAAAATGATTCTTGAAATGTTAATATTGGGGTTCCCACCCAATTTCATCAGATTTGCATTCGAATATTAAATGAAAAGGCATTGAAGTTCAAGCGATTTTCGTCAGTGGTCTGCTCGCACGGTTTATCAGTTTAGAGAGAAATTTATTCATTTTAACGACGTAAAGTTGTCATTTCATTCCGCGTCAGCTGGATAGACGTTTTTTCGTCCCAATTTACCATTTTCATTTTTAAGCACACAACCTCGCACTTTGAACGTTCAAATTCAATCGACCTTTACAACATCAACTTCTAGTTCTTCATTCTTAAATTCTTCTTTTTGTCAGTGTTCTATAATATGCAATTTCATTTTCATTTCCAAGTTTCATTAAATCATTTAATTTCAGTTATATTTATATGCAATTTTCCGCATGATCTTTCTTCCAGTTTAGTTCATTTCCAAACAGTCTAAACCCTTACGATCTTATAATTTCTTGCATGTCCACATACATCCATTACGTTTGGAACCCCATTATTAAACTTTTTGGTATTTTTTTGTTTGTTTGTTGTTGTTTTTTTGCCCATAGCTGTTGATATTTTTTTCAAGAGTGTCACCAACCGATAGTCTTGTTGAGTGTCCACTTATTCTTCAGTCACAAGGTCTGTCCGTATTCAAGATATATTAAACTCTCCTCGAGCAGTCGCTAAAGTCAAGTATAAAATAATTATGAATTTTACATGACGTACGTGTATGATAACGGAGCTACAGGGGCGGATATAGGAATTCCGTATAGGGGAGGCGCCTTTAAAGGGACTGTACAGTACTGGTTGAGGTGGGGGATTCATGTTTTGAACATTCCTAAGTGAGATAATAAAGGCCTCTTATGAAAAATGAAAGAGCATGTAATTTTAAGAAGTATTCAACGTTTATTTGATGAAAATTGGTTTTCAAATGGCTGAGATATCCAAAAAAGTGCTAATAATAAAAGGCGTCATGCCACAACTTTATTAGTATCTCTTTGTTTCACCTTGTTTTTGAATATCTCAGCCATTTCAAAACCGATTTACATTGAATAAACTTTTGATACCCCTTAGAACTGCATGCTCTTTGACATCTCATAGAGTGGTTTCTGAATATCTAGCAAAACGTTAAAAGCTAAATTCTCACCTCGACCAGAACTGTACACACCCTTTAAAGGGTGCGCACGTGCCCCATTTTTCTTTTTATTTCTTTTGTTTCAATAACAAATAAAGAGGAGGCGTGCTCCCGGTGCGCCCCCTCTGGATCCGCCACAGGAGTTATACGAACTGTTACTTGAATTCGATGGAAGTTTGTCAAAGGAATGCGAAATTTCAGTATAAGGCAAAGATCCCATTTTCAAGTTACATTGAGTTTGTATGATTTATTCAAATACCTATTACAGAGAGCATCAAGCAGTAATGAAAACACTGCCAAATAATTAATGCAAATGCTTGTTCTTTAGTGAAATTAAATTCCACGACGGTGCTGATGGGAATTTGAATAAGTTTTACATGTACAAGTGTAGTGTATTCTTTTTTTTTTTTAATTGAATGCGTTTCACTTGTATTTTTAGATTCGAACACGCTTTTTACACGTTAAATCATCGCAAACTGATGAAATTAAATTAAAAGAACTACAGTTTTTTTAATGTTGACCTTGGTGATCATTCAAATTCACTCGAATTTGAATTATCGCATCGTTAAATAGATCTGACGAAATTAGGCAGGAAAACCTTTGAAATGTGCCCATACTATTAAGGTCTGCCAATATTCATTAAAGGAAACCAAAACCCAAAGAGAAATGCGGATTGAGTGAAAACAACTACATTAGAGCACATCAGTGAAAGTTAGAGGAAAATCGGACAATCGATGCAAAAGTTATTCATTTTACAAGTTTTGGTGTTGAAACCACTGGATAGGGAGACTACTTGTGTTTACGAGATCATTGTGTGAACAACAATATAAAGAAAATATAAAGAAATTTCAACATGATTTCACTTTTCTAGCACAATGAAAGAGCACTTGACTAACTGCTTTCAGAAAGCAGGGGGAATAATACCCTGAGCATAATTATGTCAGTATCAAGTTGATGAAATGTGTAATTTTCATGAAAAATTATTTGTTTTTGTTGTTGTGGAATTCCACTTATGTTTTCTTTTATGGTTGTCCACACATGACACCATAACCTCTAGTAGTCTCCTCATCCAGCTGTTCCAACACCAAAACTTTAAAAATTCATAACTTTTGCATTGATTGTCCGATTTCCCTCAAATTTTCACTGATGTGTTCTAGCAATGTTGCTGCTTTCACTCAATCCACATTTCTCTTTAGGTTTGGGTTTCCTTTAAGTGTGCCTGGATATATTTATGATCTTGCTATAATCTGACTTTTTATCAACAGTACAGTATGAAAATATTATGAATAATTACAAGTATTTTCTTTTTCTTTTTTTAAGCACTTATTTTCATGTCATGGATTGTCTCTACATGGTGTAATGCATTTTGTCTATGTTGAAATACTTTTGGCGTATAGCTATAAATATATGATTGACAAAAATGCATTGAATCAGGATTATACATTATGAGGAGCTTGAATGCAAAAACGGATGAAATACAGTAGAAAGAAATCTGTATCATACTGCACTCGTTACATAAGAAGAATTTTTTGAAGATATTATCAAAATTATCACATATTTCATTTAATGTGATCATTTTGTTTTTAAAGCAGCTTCTATATAATTATCTAAAATTGATGAAAAATAATATAATCCCTGATTTTGCGTTTAAAATTTTCACAAGTACATACACACATACAAATAAGGCCTATTATGTGTGTGTGCGTGTGTCATCCAATGCAGTGATTACTACTGTATGCTTCTCATGTAGACCGTGACACGACAAATACTCCTGCGACAACATATTGCTCCGGATTTATTTTTTTCAAGGACGGTTGTGATAGGGTTCTATGTTTAGTCTGATGTGAGGATTAGGATTATACTGGTTTTGTTTGCGTTTGCGTGGTGGCTTAAGGTGCAGATATTTCATGGGAGCAATAATCATGTCCCTGGAGCAAAATTGTCATGGACCCAACTAGACACACTCACATTATGCATGCATTACTACTGTATTGCATAATATAGACGGTTCAACGTATCTACATTCTTGTACACGCTCTTCACTGGTTGTTATCTGCTTTTCATTTCGCAGACTTTTTTTTTTCTCACGTGATTGCAATCGTGGTCAAAACCAGTAATTCGCGAGTTTACATCCGTTGTGCTGAAGTGCCCTCGCGCGATGGATATACCATATTGCGAAGAAGACTTAGACTTTAGCCTCTCCGAAAGGTTGTGGCGGTGTATGCACATTGCGCCTGTCAATGTTATGGAATGATCAAGGGTTATCGGTGAATTCGAAGTTGAGTTGCTGATACGGTCTCCTTCCCCCTCCCATTTCCCCTTCCTCTCTCTCTCTTTTACTGTCTGCCCCCCTCTAGCTCTGCCCCCGCTCTTTTCTCTCGCTTTTCTTTCCTGCTTGCTGATTGGTTGGGAGCAGCGATGGTCAAAGTTTTGACGAATCATTACCCTGCACCACTCTCCACGTCGTCTCCGCATCCACCATGCACTATCGATGTTTACTACCGAATTGCGTGGAGTCTATCCTCATGCATGTCGTATTGTATAGTCGGTCATGTTTTGTCCCAGAAGTAGGGCCTACGTGATGCCCTGGTCTTCCTTACTGAGCAGTGTATTAAGAGACATTTCTGCATAAAATATTCTAGTACCCGTTTACTGTATGAGCACCTATACTGGCAAGGCACTACCGTCATCTTTACGCACGAAGTATTTACAATTTATGAAATGATTTATGTCTTTTTTTTATTGCAAAGGTCATATTATGATAGCATATAGATTTATTTTTTTTTGGTGATATGAATGTGTGTTATATTCTGTTAATAGTGTATGCCAAGGAAGGCAAACGTCAGTCTTCAGTGGTTAGTCTTCATTCTGTTTTAGATTTTCCATACTTATGTGCTTTTCCATGCAGTATTCGCGAGAAAGTGTTATGGAGAAACCTAAGCGGAAGAATGATTCAAATCAATTCATATCAATCTTGATGTGAGAAAAACCAAGAGCAGAAGTAACGGAAGCATTGTTTTATCGTTTAAGCATGATTATTTTACTCATGGATGTCGTGAATGACGCGAATTAAAGTAAAATAGAAATTACACCAACAGATCAGGTACTTTACAGTCTGTAATTAAGACTAGTAGTGACCCGGCTGCTTAAATTCATGACTGAGCGAGTTTGGAGGAAACAATACGAGAGCAAAGAATAATAACACACACACACACATAGAAAAAAAAAAACGCTCATCCAACAACAACAACAAAACAAAAGTGTCCCCGGGATGGGGTCGGGGATGCAAAAGACAGTCGTCATTATATCACGTGGATGGAGCAAACAGAGATTACAATAGACCTTTAGCCTGTCTCTAAGCTGGCGGCCGCAGTGCGATGTCCCATTTAGTGTGCGTCAATAAGATTGCAACTTGGGCCAGGAGCAGGCAGAGCTACAGTAGTAACTTTCGTGTGAGCCAGTGCGAGGCGGGACCTCGACAAAACATGCATTCCTCAAGGACCATTACAGGAGAAGTTAGTCCGAGTTAATGAGTGAATAACTCTGGTGGATTTACGCTTGAAACGCCGACAAAGTTTTAATGTGATGTAGCATGCTCTTGGAGAATATCACGCGAAACTGTGGGGTTAATCAATACTGCAGACAGTGGGGTTTTTTGGCATAATAAACGGTGCAGTACAGACCTATCATAAGTCGTCTAGATCTGTCTTGCGTTAGGTTTACAGGACGCGGTCTTCTGAGAATAAGTTGTTGAGGTCTTTCTCAGTCACATACGTGTACGAAGAGAAAATCGACATGACGTGGTTCGTGTACGCCTTCCTTCTCGGGGCACTGTTACCCGGGAGCATGCAGGAGGTGGGACAGCAGATCGGGCCGTGCGAATGGCAGTATACCAATGGAAGTATCATTGACTTCAACAGTATAGGAAACACCGACGGGACACCCAGGTAACAACCCATACGAACAAGCTGTGGATCAATTTGGGTGGAAGTTAATTTTTTAAGGGTGGTGGTGGTGGTGGTGGTGGTGGTGGTGGTGGTGGTTATGGTGGAGAGGGGGAGGGATCAGACCGCCAATAACTCGTGAATAAAGACAGTGTCACTGGAGTGGACTCATTCTCGTTTGCTGCTTTGGGAAAACATATCAATGAAAAATGTATAGATACATTAATATTCGGAGAGGGACGCTATGGGATGACAGGTGAAAGGGGAATAACTATATTAAGTTTAAGAACAGTTTAGTGTGAAAGTGTTTCAGGTAATTTCAGTTATAAAAATATATGGCCGAGGTTCAAATCAATTTGAATATGTATATATGAGTATAATGAAATAAGATCGACACACAGGTTTAAGCTTAGCAGAAAATCGTCATCAGTCCCGTTACTCCCGTGCAAGTCCATTACTTCTTGTACCAACTCAATACCCACGCTCATTTGATTGATTGTTGTTGTTGTTTTTTAAGACTTTCTTGCCTTACTGTCGCGCTCGATCCTTGACCTGTTTCACTCAGTGGCTTATAGCTATAGTGGGCCTGTTTTACTTGGTGTCTAGCTCATGGGTCGAATAACTCGTGGGCGACGACCTCATGAGATTGATGTCCTCCGTGCAAAAACAAACAAATAAACAAACAAACAAAAAAACAAAAAAACAAACCAAACCAAACCAAAACAAAACAAACTTCAGAATTAGACTCTAAAATGGTTAATAACTTATGGCACATCAGAATGATCATCATTAATCTAGTACCCCAAATAATGTAATGGCATCACCTCGGACGACACATAACCCTATAATTCAAATGGCGTATTTCGTGATGTTACCAATAACAATAGTTAATTTTCCAGACATAATCTTAGGTGCAAAGTCGCAATTTCTAGGACATGAAATGCATGCAGGCCCCCCTGTGTGAGGGAGTCAGAACCCCGGTCAAAACCCAGGGATGTAAAAAAAAATGAAAATAAAAAAAAAATGAATAAATAAAAAATCCCACTTCATTCTTTCACCGCAAAGAGCATAGTAAATAATGAAGTGGTATACACGCCGTGTGATTTATACAACTGGTTTCCATAGTGATCAGCTGCATGGATCAACCAGCCGTCTTGTACAGTTTGAAAAATGCAAATAAACGAATGATACCCTAAATGGCGTATTTTGTCATTGTGCCAAGAACAATACCCTATATAACAACATGGCATATCTAATAAATGCTTTTTACGCTGTAACTGAAAAAAAAAATCATTCAATACAATAAGGGACTCAGTTAATTTTGTAACCAGATCTCAGATTTAATTGTATATAATCCAAAACGCTATAGTGAAAATCGAAACCTATTTTGTGAAATGTATAGATATGAGACCATGACCCCTAAATGGCGACAGAAAAAAGAAGAAAAAAATATTTTGCGTGAAAACGTCGACGACGCCGTATAGAGAAAAACAAACGCTTTTCGACGATTTTCTCTCTTTTTTTTTTTGGGGGGGGGGGTACCGTCAGATGGCGAGCGAACCCCTGGGCTATATTAGAAACCCATGCTGTAAAACGTATATCTCACTTTTTTGTACAGATACCCAAAATAATGATTAAGCTCTTCAGAAGTGTTAGAGTTCCTTAGCCATATATTAATATGCACAAGACATTGACATGCCTCACATACATTATGATACATCCCATTCAGAGGGATCATTATTTATAAATGTAACGACCATTCGTATATCTGTGTACATGCTTTATAGATTTCCATAAGCTCATGCACAGAGACGTACATAACTATGGTATCATGCACTGCTCTTACTTTGGCACTCACACCCACTCTCTATTCCTATTTGGCATTTTTATTAAACATATCTGGTTGCTGATTTTTCTTCTTCGGAATTCTTGTGCTCAATATCAAATCTTAGCTGTCAATGCGTCATTGCATCGTTGATTGTTATTCCTAGAGATCGCCATCAAAATCAAGCAATCAACCTCGTTAATCATACAATAGCGGCCTCCTATATTTTTTATTGTCATTTAAAGATAAGTTTTGAAAAGGTTATCATTAATAATCAGCGTATAATATATCTTGTTTATGATCTTTCATGCAATACACGTGTATCATGTGGTATAATACTCCACATTTTCTGTCACAATGATGTATCTATCTTGCTAAAACAACTGCATTTGAAAAATACAGAGAAGTAACATCAAATAAAATCCATTATTGATTATGTCATAACACTGACCACTTAATTGATATCGCCCATACAGTGCCATACTTTAACCTTTTTCATTATTTCAGATCCTGGCCAGCGTTCAGAGCGTCGAAGAGCTTGTAGCTTCAACGGGGCAGAAACCGCCACCCTGATATGATAGGTTATAACCGCCAAAAAAAAACAAACAAACAAACAAACAAACCCAAACACACACACACACACACACACACACAGAAAAAACCCCAAGCATATTTCTTACAGTGTATATCTCACTACAGATAAAAATCTCTGTTACATTATATGTCACGGCTCCAAAGAAGGATACTGTCCATAACGTAGCCTAATGTCATATGAGCTTAATACCTATCCACCGTTCGATCGATCATCGTGAATCTTAGTCTGAAGATGCACATGATTCATTTCCTCGTGTACTTTGGATTTTATCAACGCCATTATTTCGATATCAGTCTGTACATTATATTGATATCGCATGGCGAGAACCTGGGTGGGCGTGTATACCGCGCTTGCGTACGCCGCAACATGCTTCTACCATGGACGAGTACAGCAAGCAGTGAGGGAGCGCTGTAAGAGGGACAATACTCGGCACTTTCAAACAGGAGGTCCCGAATTCGAACCCCGCTTGCTGTTTACATCATCAGACAATGTGTTTTACGCAATAATATATGTTCTTTACTCAGGTGCACATGATGTGTACCTGACAGTGCTGGGATGATAATACTAATAGGGCCGATTGAAACACTAATCCCCTCTATTTTTCTTCTTTTATGTAATATCGGGGAGGTGAGACGGTAATAAGGGCTGAAAAGCATATAAGCTATGCTTAACTGTAGCTCTAGCCTCTACCATATCATTGTATATCGCATGTAGACACGTTGTTATACACATTGTAAATCCAAATGGACACAAAATTAATTTGTAAGCAACATATGTCTACATGATATACCAACAATGTGTATACATGCACAATGATAATGGAGGAGCAAATAAAATGAAATAAAATCAACTTGACTCAAATAAAACTTTAATAAAACAGCGACTGTTTACACTCACGAAACCACTGTTGTTGGTAAATAATAATTTACCACAATGTCCTATGTTTTATGATAGCTGAAAGGCAGATGAAATGCACTAATGGGAAGTAGGGTAAATTGCAATAATGTAAGGTAAGACAAAGAATGATAAAAAAAAAAAAAATCAGACAGAGAACCGCGATGGCAGATAGTCTGTATGGCGGTGTATAACCATCCCCAGTACTGTCTTATATAAAGACTGTCTTCGTGCCCTATAACTTTGACAGCACGACATTAGGTATAGGATATTTCATATTTCACCCCTACATACAGTAGTTCTTTACATTTTAAACTCATAATCATCCGAGATAGTACTCAAGAGACATCCAGGACAGTAATATGTTTAGATCATGCGAGGTAGATTAAACGTCCTTTCCTCATGTTGAACCCCACTTGGAGTAAATAGCACCCGCAGAGGTTTAATCATGCAACCCCAGTCCATCACGCAAGGGTGCACTGGCCAAAACTGAACCTCACAACGCACCCTGATTTCTTAGTGAGTATAGAGTACTGTACATCGTATATCAGGAAAAAAGTATCAGGAGAAGGCTGTCGAGTCCATCATTTCAAGAGTGGTTAAAGGACAAGTTCACCTTCATATACATGTGGATTGAGTGAATGCATAAATATTAGTAGAACACATCAGTGAACGTTTGGGGAAAATCAGACAATCCGTTCAAACAATTATCATCAGATTTTTTAAAGTATGTGCTCAGTCACTGCTGGATGAGAAGACTACTACAGTGTATGATGTCACATGTGTACAACGATATAAGGAAAATATAAAGAGAATTTCACAAAATGTTACTTTTTGAAAAAAAGTGACATTTCCTCGACCTGTCACTGATGGATGTTAAGGGCAATATTATTCCCCTTCTGAAAGAGGGAAGTCAAGTGACCTTTTATTAAGAAAGAAAAGTGAAAATATATTGAATTTTCTATATATTTTCTTTATATCGTTGTACACGTGTGACATCACAAGCTGTAGTAGTCTTCTCAGCAGTGACTGCGCAGAAACTTCAAAAATTCATAACTTTTGAACGGATTGTCCGATTTTCCTCAAACTCTCAATGATGTGTTCTATACTAATATTGCTGCATTCGCTCAATCCACATACCTATAGAAGGTGAACTTGTCCTTTAATAGCAATCATGCCCTCGAAAGTGGAAATAAAACAGGAAGGGGAAAAGAAAGAAAGGATAGCAGAAGTATGGTGCACGTGACAGACTATCAATCATACACGAGGCTAGATATTCTTACACAAATTATCCAAAGTGTGCCTACGTTACTCTTTTGTAGGATGTCTTCGTTCTCTGCCCATAAATTTTTATCACTCCATGTCTACCGGTACTTTTTATCGTCATGGAATAATTAGTGTATTTTGCATAGCAGCTTTGTGCTGTATGTGACTTGTATATTACCATTATTACGACGATTTTTATTTTGTCTTTTCTTTTCTCTTTTTGCCCTTTTGTGGATCAGGTGGGTCAACGAACCATCGATTTATCCAGAAGGAGATCCAAGTTTGTACGCGATAAACCCTTGTCATCCGTTTAATCAGGGCGAAGGCTGCATCAATGTCACGGTGAGAATAACGTCCTATAACAACAACAACAACAACAAAGTGTTTCGATATGCATGTATGTATGTATGTATGTATGTATGTATGTATGTATGTATATATATATATATATATATATATATATATATATATATACAATCACTGTTTGTAGTCATTGATCATCACAATTTACTACACAAGCAGAAAGAAAATGGGGATGGAATTGCATGCGCAACTGCATCTATACACATCAAGCAATAGTAAAAGAAAAGCGGAGAATATACACTTTATGATTGTATTTTATGTGTATTGATAAAGAATGAACTTTACATGAACCTTATACAAAATAATTAAAGTCATAAAAATATGCTCAACATACTTTTGGGGGTAGGTCCCCAGACGTGCACACACACACACACACACACACACACACACACACACGCTCCATGCACACTCCACGCACGCGAGTGCACCTGGACAAGAGTGCGTGCATACACAACGATAGTAAAGAGGAACGCCGACAGGGACAGCATAATAGAATGTTGATAGAAAATGATGTGGGTGCCATTAGCTCGGAGAGGACAGAAAACATTGAAAACATTTAGAATTTGAAAAGAGATCAGCTAGACAGAGTTGTTCAACAACCCATGTCGAGCAGCATTATCAGCGGTTACAAATAAATTAATTGTGAATTATTTATCAATATGCTATCCCCATGGAGTTATAAAGTGATTATTGTTTTCGCTAAAATGCCTTATACGCTTAAAGCATAATGTTTGAAATTCGGCAGTTTGTTATTCAGCATTCATCACATTCCAGAGTTTATAGGCCTTTTGTACACGAAAGTTTTTTTTTTTATACATGCTACCTTGTCCTGTTTAGTATCTATATATTTCTTTATATTGATCTGTATAGAGACCCTAAAACTTCAAAGATCCTAAGTTCAATGGATTCAAATCGTCAATAAGAATATAATATCTATATTTTTTTTTTCAAATGCATCTGAAAACTCTCTATTGAGTTATTAAGTGCTTTATCAATATTGTTCCTGCCTACGCTCCCCACACAAATTCTAGTATATCGTCTGTAATTTAAATAGGATAATCATTATCATAGCTGAATATGCCGCATTAAACGTTTCTAAGGAGCCACTGTTTCTTGAGAGCAGTCTATTCAAATAAATGATAAGGTGAGTGTCCCAATTTAAGTGATTACCATGCAATAAAGAGCCCTATAGCAATTTCGATGAGTGTATACGATCTACTGACCTATGGGAGTTTGATTAGATACATTTGCTTTTGACCAGGAAGGTTATCTATAGAAATGATATATAGGGCCTATTAATTAGTATTGTGTTTCCGTAAATTCAACGATTAATGTTTGTTAGCTTGAATCCAGATATTTGAATTGATTACTTCATTGTTGATACTTTCAAGAAGTCTTTTTGGATCTTTATGAGGAATATGAAAAAAACAAAACAAGACAGATAATGGAGTCGCTGGGGAATAATACAAGCGTCAGAAGAGGCTCGATTGAATGTATTATGTCATTGATATTAGCATGGACCTAAGTAGGTCCATGATATGGCAACGAACAAGGAGGGGCTATCTGGTACATAGGATCCTTGGAGTATACCACACGAAATGTATGTATTTAGAAGAAGAGGCACACCTGTAAATATATCTATAGACGTATAAAGTATAACTGTATATAGGCCTTATCATATAAAGTATATAATATTCTGTTAACATGCCTGTAGCTTCTAAACCACCCCAAGGCCAGCCCATGTCATATACCTTGATGATTCAGCTTGTAAAGAAGGATTTCCGAGGTCGAAATTTTTCGTTTATCTGTCAGGTCATATATACAGGTATTTTCAAATTAGACCGGGCATGATAGAAATCTAGAGCCAATCAGATACTTATCTAATAATTCAAACTTAAATTGTCCACTGATAGCTGTTGTCAGTTTAAAAAAAAAGAATATAATGCCGACAAATTCAACTTATTAAATACGTTTATACTTTTCCTTCCCTCTACACAGGCATGCCGCACCGGTGAAGATGGAAGCGAGGAAAACATTGGCGAACCTGACACGGATAACATCTACTTCGATTCCGAATCACAGAATGTGGTCATAGAATACTGGAGCGGGAACGAGTCGTTACGGTATAGTGTAGTCGGCTTGGAAGGAGAAAATACACACCATGTTAAACGACGAAAGAAGAAAATGAATCCTTCACTAATGATTATTGTGTAGTTTGTGTAGAAGAAAGCAAGTGGTTTTGGGATTTGAATCCTTTTTTGGGGTTTTTTTTTCTCTCTCTCCTTTATCAATCACTAAGCAAGTGCACTTACAGTAAACAAAAAAGATCATCGTTCATGAATAACGGCAATTGTGCTGATGCAAGGAATATAATTTTCTTTTTCTATTCTAAATCACTTCTACAGAAAGAGAAATGTCTTGAAGCCTTTCATTCAACAGACAATTTTGTTTCGGAAGATTATAATCAGAGCACGTGTCAAACTGTGGATGATAGTGACTGATGATTATGATTACTCGACAGTCTCTGATCACCATACTGATCACATGTGAATTTCCAATCTCAGATCCTCGTTACAGTCATTTTTGCTCATCTTTATGTAATATTTTCCCGATTAGTAAAGAAACTTTTAGTGTTCCTTTCACGTGATTCTATTATACTAATTATTAACGAGAATACTATGTACAGAGTGGCGATTCTGTTTAAGGCATTATTTACCATTTGCAGCCAATGTAAACATTTGAATCAGTGTAATATAGTCAATGTTAATTAAGTTTTGTTAAATATACAGAATGTGAACAATAATTACAATAAAGATGTTTCTAGCATAACTGTCTACAGTTATGGTTTATTGAGAAAAACAGTGATATCTCCTATAAATTTTAGGCTTATTGCGAAACTTGCTTTGTGATACAAATGACCTACGCATGTGCATCAAAATAATGTGATGCCTCGAACATTTTTTTTTTTAATTACTGCCCCTAATGGTAAGCAGGAGGGCTGTATGGGAGCATAACGAATGTACACTGACATCATCAGAGGTTTATGAGATGTCCTTGCCGAGAATCAAACCACTAAATCAAGCCTCAGGTTTGAAAGCTAGGTTTGCGTTCCCAAAATTGTTTTATGTCATGGAAGTGATTGTTGGAAACAAAATAAAAAATGGATTTTTCTCACATATATGACTGATAATTCTAATTATAGACATTTACTTTCATCAGATTATTCCTTGTTATCTATACTGCGCAGTTATATACTGTACTCAGTTATGATAAAAGGACACTCCAGGAAATCAACATTATCGACGGATATGACGTCATAACACGAAGCAATCAAAAGGAGGGGAAACAACTATAAAATCTCATCATGTCAATCTAATAAATCTTTCAATCATCATCGATTTTCAAGACTATGATAACTGGTGCCTTTGAGAATTCAAACCATTCGCACATGACTGTACCTTTGTTATGGTCATTGAAATCACATTGTGCTGTGTACTTTAAGATGTAGAATATATAATTAGGATAGTAGAAGTAATTAGTAGATATTGTGATAAGATTTAATTATCACTGAATTTCGATGCAGCAATGTACCTGGTGCATTCGAGACTCAAGTTATCGCATAAGTCATTGAAACGTATCCTGATATCGTCGTATGCTAAATTTATAGATTTGCTGATAAGGAGTCATAATAATGGTGATAGCAATATCAAAATGATGAAGAAAGAATTTCATCCTCCCTTTATTTCTTTCCTCTCACTTAAGATATGTCACCAAGATCATCACAGCATGTGGAGAAGAGGACCAGGACCAATTAGTTGTGGATGGTTTGCACGATCCCGCCTTGAAAGTTATCACTTTCGTGAGTATATCACCTTGTTTGTTTGTTTGTTAGTTTGTTTGTTTCATTTCCATCTGAGAAAATGGATGGATAGCACACATTCAGCCGCAATATAACTGGTCTTCCATGGGATCCAGTTGGATGCTATAGGTGGGACCACTTCACCTGGTTAAACACCACTTCATCTGGTTAAACACCTGGATAAATGAAGCGGAATCTTTTACGTGTACGAGTTGCAGCTATCTCACGCGCGGGGCCTCCATACTGTTTTATGTCCTACCTGAGGGACACAGCACTAAATGGCCTCTTACCTCTTACGTATAGGGGGGACGGTATGATTATACACAACATTGCTCAGTGGGACTCGGGAATCGAACCCGAGTCCTTTGGATGGTGAGACAGACGCGCTACCGACTGAACTGACTCGCCGCCAATAACATTTTCACTACTACACGGGCGATTTTTTTTTTAAAAGCACATTGTCTGTATGACACGTCAGGGCGATTCTTCACCGTAAAAAGTTAATGCAAACATTCATTTTTGTTAATTTGTTAAAACATGAAGTTGGTTATGTCATTTCTAGAGATTCAAGGATTCTCTCACTTCAACACAGTAACAATGATGGAAAAGAGAGTTTTGAGCAGAAATCAACGAACTCTATAGATATGTAAAATATAGTGTCGATGAATAACGGTTAAAAAAATCTCATGATAATCCGTCTTTGCATGATAGAACCCGGGGATGGAAGTGGCAGGGCCTAATTTTGTGTCCTTAGGCGATAAATAATAAAACAGTAAAAAAGAAAAGATTAACAGTCCAGTAAGCAAAGAACAGACATTTAATGTTCATAATTATGACATTTTGATTGTCGAACACCTGTTGATTTTATTTTCAGCAATTTATCCTGCTATCCCGATGCGCATGCGTGGATGTATGTGCCACTGCGACAGTTCTTCCCCCAACTAACGTTAGCCACGTACCGGTGAACACGGGCGCCACAGCGAGTTCATTGTCGCCACACACCATCCGTCCAATCACCACAGTGTTCACGCCGCACACCATCCGACCGCCGCCGTCACCCAAGGGGCTGACCGCTGGCGGAGTGATCTGTATCGTGTGAGTAGAACATGACATACCCTGTTTGATAAAATCCAAAGAAGCACACAGAACATAGATAAAACATATAGTGTATAGAATAAGCCAGTTCGGAGTTCCACTCTGCGCATGAGCAGAAAAAAGGTCATTCGGACCAACAGGCACGTTGGTTTTTAAAGTCACTGCATGGGATAAGCGTCTGTGATGTATTTTTATGTATAATGATTATTCATGTAATCCTTATAAATGCTGCTTGCCAGCACATCCACCTGACAGCAAAAGTGGTATTTGGCAATATCGATAGAAGGAGGTTGTTCTTACATTCAATACAAGAAAATGAAATGGATGCTTTCCCAAGTGTTAATTGACGGATCATTCTGGCCATCTGGTCTTGTAGATGCGAGTTCATTCTTTGTTTAAGCAGGATTGATGAATACCATAAATCGTTGCGTAAAGCTTATGCATTATGTCGCTCTGAAAACGAGTGAAGAGCCCCTTAACCGACTGAGAAAAAAGAAAGGTCATTCGGACCAATGTGCCCATGAGCTAACTCCGAACTGGCTTATTGACTAACCGTGATGTGTGAGAGGCAAAACTCACCATCACCCCAAAACGATATTTCATTTCATTTTCATTTCATATATTTCCACAACTTGCACAACTCGAGTGAAAAAAAAAGAACAAATATACAAAACAACATGGCAATCAAATGCAATATAGAATGTGGAGAAAGAAGCAAAGGGCATTGACCTGTCAAGGCTTCTCCTTATAGTAAAACATGACAATTATAATTAACACCAAGACACAACAATACAAAACAAAACGAAAAAACAAACAAGACAAATCAAAAACTATATAGCAGGAAGGCTCCTTTACATAATATATATTATTTTACGATTACTTTCTTATGTTTTCTTTTGAATGAAGACAAAAAAAAATACACTGCTTGATATCATATGGAAGACTATTCCACATAATAGGGCCAAATATGTTATTGAGCATCGCGAAAGCTCAAACTTGAAATAAATTGGGCAATCTATAATGTTCCTCCTGTCTTGCACAATTATGTATTTACCTCATTGTGTTTCAAGAAATCAAAATTCAAAGAGCAGGGCAACATAATTTATAGGCCTATTTCTAAACAAATACATTAAGCAAAGAGTTTGGGTTTTGTTAATATCAAATATTTTCAATGTCCACTTCCCCAGTGAGTAGACTGCAAACCAGTTAAAGGGATGGTACAGTATTGGTGGAGATGATTATTGGGCTTGAACTTTTTTGCGAGATACCAAGAACACACTAACTTATGAAATAGTATAGAGCATACCATTCTAAGAGGAATTCAAAGTTTATTTGATAAAAATTGGGTTTGGAATAGCTGAAACATCCAAAAACAAAGTAAAACAAAATGATCGTAATAAAATGTGGGTCCCACACTTTATTAGATTTTCTGTTTTGGATATCTCGGCCATTTAAAAACCAATTTTCATCAAATAAACATTAAATCCCTCTTGGAATTACATGTTCTTTCATATTTCATAAGAGGTTTCTCACCATCTCACCAAAAAAAAAAAAAAAAAAAATCCTGAAGTTTAGGTTCAACCAAAACTATACGATCCCTTTAACGTACATACCCCGTCTCCCCCCCCCCCTCCCCCCCCCCAAAAAAAAAGAAAAACTCAACTATACACGCACCCTCAAGCACTAAAACCGTGCAGGGAAGTGAGCTCCTCTCTGCTATAACGGGAGAACTACCAGTTACGCTATTGTTATCAGAATTTTAATTTGATCAGCGCTGTAATATGATAGTCTTTCAATTAAAGATAACAGTTTAAAAGCAACAAAAAAAAAAGTGAAAGGAGGGGGAAACGAACGTATCAACAATATTGAAAAGTGGAGGCATAATCATCAACGAAAGAAGATCAGATCGCAGGTAACAAAAGTTGATCACATTGTTAGTTAACAGTTCTGGTTATGGTGCTTAGTCGAATGAGACAATTGGGTATTTATTATTATGATTGGAAATGTTATAGGCTCTGGAAATATAGTTTACAGGTATAAAGCCACAAGAGCTTGTGTAACTTCTTGCACGGAGAACGATTATACTATAGGGCATAACAGATATACTAAAATCGTGCAGGAATGAATTAGGAACATCATTAATTTTGTTACAATAGTCACAGAGTTTTTTTTCATATCTCATGGGTTTGAACAAGGTTGCTTAAAGGGATCATGGCCCAAATTATGATACGTTGTAGATGCGGTAAGATTAGGATATCGTACAGAACGAAATATTGCGGGGGAGGGCTTGTTTCTATTTCAATTTGGTCAATATATTATTTACCGACGTTTCGTATAATCATTGTACATCACGTACCTGCTGTCAACCTCGCCCAAAGTTGATTGCAAGGGGACCAGAGAAAAGAAGCCTTCCAATATTGAGAGAATTTCGACCTTCACAAGCTGTTTCAATCACGCTGAAATCCTTTTGAGGTAGAATTTTTCTTTCCAAATTTCAATCAATATAAATCTCGTATGCGTTCTCCCTTTAAATGTAATGGAAATACAATGTAATGTGTCAGAATGTTTGTGTCGTATGTTTAATTTCTTAGATAATGCTGGCTTAGACGGCAATTTCTACATAAAAGAGAGAATGATAACATTGAAAACGTAACTACAGAATGCAGTTCATTGCTAATTTGGACTATGAACCCGACGTGAAATTAGATTTAATTTCATGGGAATGTGTGCCAGTCAAAAACTGAAAAATGTCACGCGAAGTTGGGCCGGAACTTGGTCAAAAGCCAAACAACAGCCAAAGCATGCCGATACAGAGGGTCACACGATGACAAATGCACTCCAAACAAAGTCTAAACAAAGATATAAATCTACACCTGTATATTAATCGGTTTACCGGAAGGACACACGAAGGAAAAAACGACTATAATACTCGAAGTTTTACTACCGCTTACTAACTGTTGTTGGAGCCTGAGAAACAACACCGGTGGTCACACTGTGGCTTAAGATGCCCTTACGAATGGCATGAAGTAATAAACGATCAGAGCCGAACTTGAACACTTCCTTTATCACAAATCAATCTTTGGTCAATTCCGGGACAGTGTGATTCCTGCATTATCCCCATTCAAGAACGCGACGATTGTTCGATTCCATCTAAACCACAAATCACCCAAATACTAATTCACAAACACATCGTATACATGCGATTTATATTTCTTAACATTTTCCTACATCATAACAAGTACGTGTGCTGTATAGTGATGTAAATCCAGAATCACATTTTCGTCGTTTGTATCGTTTTATTTGAGCCGCCATCCAAGTCAACCTCTGTTTTCACCCCTTCTTACCTGTGAATGAAAAAAAAAAGAATAGTATTCCGTTGTTATTCTCGCATTTAGTTGTGGTACGACTTAAATGAGGCCTTATTATTGACTACTCTTATCAATTTATATCTTTTTCTGTGTGAACATACTTTATACATGTATATTACTTGGTTCTGTAAACGAATAAAAAAGATCAAAACCTAAACAATCCAATTAATGATTAAAATATTCGATTCTGCTTCCGTATATCATCCAGGTTCATCTGTGGTCTTTGTGCATATTTCATCTTTGGCGCGCTCTACATGTTCTTCTTTCGGGGAGCCCGAGGGGTGGAGATCATCCCAAACGTGAATTTTTGGCGAGAATTACCCATTCTGATTTTGGTAAGTTACGTAACACTGATGGCCAGTGATGCTGAATTATTTATAGATTTCGTCAAAAGAATTAAATATTTGGCACATATTATTTCTCTGAATACATAGGGTCCGTGTTGTGTTTTCTTTCTTCTTGTTTTGTTTGTGTTTTTTTAAGAAGGAAATTTGTTGTATTTGACAACTTATAATACAAATATATGCAATTGTCGCAGGAATCATGGGAATTACTGAAATGCTTGTAGCAGAAATCCCTAGATACAAATGTGGAAACTATGCATTTAGTTTTGTTTTTACATGCAACTGCGTCGTGAAACTAGATCCTTAATGCATTATATACGACGCCCCACCACTTTCAAAATTTAGTGTCGAAAGGAATATCAATGTGACATGTAGTTTTGAAAAATCCAATTCTAAAATCAGCATTTCGTATGATGCACATGACATTTTGTGTCCGAAAGTCCGGATATCGTTTCAGGAAACCACCAACGAAAAAAACAAAACAAAAAACAAAACAAAACCTCAAACCAAACAAAACGAAAATAGCACATGCACAAGCAAATTATTGAACTTTTTCCTACATGGGCATAATGGTAGATGGCGTCATAATCATGACATTGGGCATATAGAATCTACACATATTTTAAACAGGAAAATAAAATAATTCCCAAAATATGTGATAAATGAAATAACAAAGTATTACTATCAGCCTTATATTCGTTAATAGTTTCCATCATGGACAATGTATACTATAGCACGTTGTCTCTAACTTTTTTTTTTAAGTTCATGTTGTCAATTTTGTTAGTTCACAGGTTAACATAAAGAATGCACGAGACCTTATGCATATTGCAATAATTTAGAGTAAAACCTTACCACAGTCTCGCGAAACAGAACCTTGCCAAAACTCTACCATATTCCCATTGCATGTGTCGTAAAATCATCATTCTTAAATATACAGAATGAGAACAATAGTTATGATAAAATTTTCTAGACTAAACCGTCTACAGTTATGGATTATTAAGAAAAATAGTGATTATCTCCTTATATTTTAGACTTTATTGCAGAATTTTTATATGGAAGGATGTTTTGTGATACAACTGACAAATTATACTCATATGCATCAAATGCAATAACTCGAACATTTTAAAAATCGCTGCTCCCAATGGTAAACAGTTAATACCTTTAATGCATGTTCCACGACGCTCCAGCATACCAGTTCAATTCAAGTAAACTTTTTATCACATTATAATTTTGGGTTACAGCTCGTTATTCCGAAGGTTCGTTATTCCGAAGGCTCTTAAGTCCGAAGATTCGTTATTCCGAATTTCATTTTCGGATTAACAAATCTTCGGAATAACGAACCTTCGGAATAACGCCATAAATTTTCGGATTAACGAACCCTTTTTCATTTTCGGATTAACGAACCTCTAGGTATAGGGAATTTGTGTGTTTCGGATTAATGAACCTTCGGAATAACGAATCTTCGGAATAGCGAACCTCCAAAATAATGAACAGCACCCATAATTTTGTAGGACATTCAAGTGCATGCATGACACATGAACACGACATTCCCTACAGCACAGCCGAAGTAACATGAAGCAAGATTACCCACTGAGTTCATACTGGTATTTATAGGGAGTATGACAGTATAAAAATAAAGAGAAAGATAGCTAGCTATATAGGTAAATATAGTAATAAATAAATAAATGAATGAATGAATGATTGAATAAATAAATAAATAGATAAATGAATAAATAAATAAATAAATAAACAAATAAATACTTACGGTAAATGAATAAATGAATAAATAATACATACATACATACATACATACATACATACATATATCAGGAGTCCACACTAACTTTTCTTTTTGGTGGCCCGATGGGGCCACCAAGATTCATAATTTCACATTTCTGGTGGCCCGAGAGAAAAATTTGGTGGCCCGAAAAAAAAGGCCAAAAAACCCCCAACATTAAAAGTCCTGTTTTTTTTATGTGTCAAATATTTAAGCTTTATCATAGTAAGAATTGAAAGTTGGACATATCTACTCATAAATAAACTCAACAAATTTGCAATACTCACTCTCAGGCACTCATTCAGTCCTTTTCATCCATCCTTTGAACAAATTTATCTGCTAATTTCCGGCGAAAAAAGTTACGAATTTATTAACATACTTTTCCCAAAATTTTGGTGGCTCCAGGCGGGCCACCAAATTTGGCCTTTTTTGAAATTTGGTGGCCCGACTTTCATTTTGGTGGCCCGGGCCACCGGGCCACCGTTAGTGTCGAGCCCTACATATACATAAATCTTTCGATCAATCAATAGATGAAGGGATCCACTAAAAAGCAATGTTTGTCATAAGTGGATCCGTTTTTATAATAACATTATAAGAACACAGCAATATAAAACTGCGTTACCTAACACCACACGTATGCGACAATACATTATTTCATAGTTTCTATCAGGAAACATCCAAATCACGGTGAATATCCATTGGTGTTACAATCAAGCTAAATCACGTGGGATAGAACGACTACCGGTACATAATAGTTACGTACTATTTTATGGTATCTCCCTACCCCGAAACCACACTAACCACAATCAAACACGCCACCGCATACAACGCGCGTTACCATGTACACATGACTTAACCGTGTATGATGTACTGTATACAACTATCCATCAACATACAGATAACAAAAAACAACCGATTGACATCATTTATTGTGTGTATGTGTTTTTACAATCTCCTTTACAGGATGGAGTTTCTTTCCTCTGCAGTGGATGTCAGCCAACTGTGCAAATGAAAACAACTTCACCGGATTATGACAAGATATAGAATAGATCTATCATTCTACTTATGTGCAGTAGAGTTTTAATGACGCCATAACCAAAGGATTCTATTATGACCATTGATGCGTTTAACTGCAAACGTTATCAATCCGTGCAAATATCGCCAACTGACTCGAGTTGTCAATATGCAAGTCATTCATGTCTGTTCAATAGTTTCCCCAAATCTATATAATTATTGTCGTGTGATTTTCTTTCAAACGAGTTTGTTTGTGATGTTGTACTGATCGTGATAAAGGATGTCACGACTATATACAAGAGTATCGCGTCGAAATACTGCAGGATCACGTGTTCTGTGTTTACAGTTCCACCATCATTGCTTCCAATTATGGGCATCGGCAGGAAAAAGCTTTACCTCCTTAAAGAGTTTTTGATGTTACTTGGGTGATGTTGACGCATACTTTCACAACAAGAGAAAAAAAGACAAACCACAATGATTAGTATATCCACATGTACTATACTTCAGAGGTTATAAGACCTAGGAAGAAATCGGTAGCAGCGGACACTCCTGACCTAATGATTATCAGTTTTAAGTCAAATTACTACATAAATATCATTGATTTGGGGATATATATTAAAACATGGAGGAACAAGATAATACAATAATTAAAGAACGAGGACGAGACAAAATCTAACAGTTGAAATAGCGCGAGGTACTAAACGCGTTTATCATTTTATTTGATTGTAAGCAATCCAAAATCAAAACAAACATAATATGAATCATGACATCTTTCAGAAAAAAGCAACCCAGCAGCTACTCACCAACAATAGACAGTAAATACACAGTACTGAATCAGTTTAGATCATTTTGTATTTCGACGCTGTGTAGCTTTTCAATATTAGTCTTTCTTTGTGTTACCTTTCATTTTTACTAGGTCAAGTACCCCCCAAAACAAACAAACAAACAAACAATCAAACAAACTTTCAGTTATTGAGCTCCTTGTTTCAGTGTTGGTTTTGATTGCTTATACAATTTTTTAACTGATTCTTGAGTTGGAAGTGCATTTTTAGGAGATCGAAGTTCCCGTTTCGCTCTTGAATTAGAAGGCATGACTGTGTCTGTTAATATCTGATTAATTTAAATAGTTTCATGCAATCTTACTCTAAAGTGAGAAAATGCAGTAAAATTCGGAGTTGCCGATTTAATATCACGTCGATAATTTCTCCAGCAAACTTCCCCAAGACTTGATAGGCATATAAGCTGATAAGCAACCACTTAAGAGTGAATACGCTCCAAGATGTACATACGTGTATAAGAGTAGGAGTGAGTATCTTAGTATAACACTGTGTACAGTTATTTCGAGTAACGACTCTTGAGGAGAATGGATTACAGAAATTGTTTGTACCATTTTAATTCTTCCACTTCACACTGCATGGTCCGCAACAAAGTCGTTGATAGATTACTATTTGAAATCGGGACATTTTCACATAAACCACACCGTGTGACCGTCAGACCGTGTGTTTGTTCCATATTAAAGGGATTGCTTGAATATCATTTTAAATTTCATGCATACATCTCTAACCAAAGTCTTTTTTTTTTTGGCAACCTGAAAGCTTGCCAGAAGCTCGTTGGCACTGACATAAAACATTTGACAATACTAAATGTCTCCAATATAGGCCGACTGACTGATGTGTTTAATCTTATAGACGTCGTATTTCCTGTGCGGACCGAGTGACAAAAACTTGTATTCCATGCATTAGTCCCTATCGGCCTTCTCAATACTTTGAGTATTGATTAATATTACACGTATGTACTCCGCATTACGTTTGTTGTTGCTATGAATGTCGAGCATTAAGTCTCAGAAGCACGCTTTCTTTGGTATCAGGAACAACCTTTGTAATAAAGACATGCGTAAAATTTGAATAATACGGTAAATTATCTAATTCTGGCATGGTGTATAGTCATTATCACCGTGTAGGACTGCTTTGAGTTCAAGGAGAACGTTTTCTTTATCCTTGGTCATAAGCTTTAAATTGATATTGGCAACAATGTACACAGCCGGCAAAATGTACGTCATTGTATTTTAGCGTGTAAAACAGATGTTATCAAAATTCATGTTTATGCAATTCTAATGTAGTAGAGATACAGCCGCCTGCATTTTCATTTATGTGAGCGTATTTGAGAGTAAAATCTCACGGGAGGACACTTTTGTTTTACACCTTTTACACTGTCTTGTAATAAACAATACCATGACTATTGCCGTCGTTTATTTCACATAAGTGAATTCACGTGTATCTTGAATAGATTCTTATTTAGGCTTATACACGTTCATTGTAGGCCTATCGATATCAGATTATCACAGCATGAAAAGTGTTAGTTAAGCCCTGATTTGAGACATTAATAAAGGTTTAAAGTACAACTCTATTCAACTTATTATGCAAGTGGATCATAACAAATTAAATTAGATCCAAAACAATGGTAGTAGCAGTTTCAAAAGTCATTGAGTTAATTCAACGTAAATGATATAGTTGCACATTACGCATCCAGCGTTTTACTTCACTCCAAAGAAGTGCATATTACTATAAAGATTTATGTTACCTTACTCCGGCGTTACACCTTGTCGAGTTTGCTGAGCTGAAATTAAAACATGGTTTTATGAAAGTGTGAATATACCTGTTGGAAGGCCACTTTGAGTACACTTCGGGAACTACCAAGGGGCTGTGCATATTCTGTAATTCAGCGTGTATAATAATTGAGGAAAATGTAATTAGTGTGTGCATTCCACTGTAGACACTGATGGTATAAGAAAACTAATTCTCAACTAAACTCTGCTAATTTTTACAATTCCATCAACACTGATAATTTCGTTCATTTGTATAGTTAAGTTTCATTGTTCTTTCATCAGTTAAGTTCATTACACCGCTGTTAATACCTGAAATGTAGTTTAAGATCTTTTATCAAGTAGGTATGTACTGTAATGTTTGAATTTAAATGTAAAATTGTCTGTACATCTGTAATTTTTAACATCTCACTGAATTTATGCTGTGTCATATCAATTCTTTTACATGTAAAGCAATGTCAACAAATTGCATTTATAGATGCATAATGATAACAAGTGTTCGATCACTATACCATGATAATTTAATGTTGTCGTCCTTGATATAATAACAAAAACAGGTCTACGATGTCTGCAATGCTATTATTATTAGTATCCACACCCCATGCATTAGACGATCACCTTTGCAAGTCTTAACGTAGCATTATCTTTATTCTCAGTCAGCTTTTATGTACATTTGCAAACCCGACAGTACTCATAATAATGTTATAGCCCATTTGTTTTTATAGCAAAGTCACTGACGTTTAATTGGTACATGATTTTTATGATGTATCTCTTATCCTTTAGAATCCGAGAGGTCCATCATTTGCGAAGAAGGCTATACACCTAAGCCCATACACATTGGTAGACGGCTGATCCTTTTACGTAAAATGGCTATGCACCCGCGATCGAATTACTCTGGAAGATAATAATATAATGATATTATCGCATTCGATTTGCTGGACTATGTGAAAGATCGTACATCAATTATGTTGCATATCTCTAGTAATTAAATGAAGGTGATAGTCGCTATACGATGACAGTAAATTAATATATCATCACTCGTGGTGTATAATACTATTATTGATATCGAGTAAGCATAATTAGGTATATAGTGACCCAGACTGAAAAATTCACACACGCACATCACTCTCCAGAGTGTAGCTTAAACTTTTCTATCCGCCTCCCATCTCTGTATATCCATTTTCTATGCACACAAAATCTGAATGAGAGATATAATATCTATATATACACATAAAAAATACACATGTATAATATCCACCTCCGCACACACACAACACACACACGCACACACACACACATGCACACACACGCACACACACACACACGCATACAGCTAAAGACATATGTATTTTTATTGTTATTGCAGTCATTGTACGGTGACCCTAGCAATTTAAAAATTGCCAATAAAGGTTGCAGGCTGATATACGCATCGAGGTTAGGGCTTGTCGTCTGAACGTAACTGTATGTCTTTGGTAGGATTACATACAGATGAGATGTGATAAACCTGATTCTTTTATGCAGCTGTGCGCAGCGCTAACCGTGCACAATTATCATTCCATCCATATCGCATCATAATATGCAGTGTTTTTTTTTTTTTTTTTTTGCATTCTTCAGTGTGTGCAATAAGGTAATTAATTACAACTGACAGAAAGCATTGCAATGGCAATGTTGATGATAAAATTCCTATAGGCAGCTCAAGCCTGTTTTAGTGGGCAACTTAGTGTCCTTGCATGTATACACCATGAACAGTTAACTTTTTATATTTTACACCTAATAACGGAGATAAAGTTATGATGATAATGACGTGTAGATTGGAGGCCATTGTATTCTCGGCAAAAAGGTATCATTTCTCACTGAACAATTTCATTGATTTGTTGATACATACAGATATAAAGTATCCAGAGAACATATTTGAAAAGAAACTGTCCTCATCGATTCCGTTGTGTATGTCATGTATGTGATAAACTAACAAGCGAAAGAGAATGTGCGTATAAAAATTATATATATTATATATATAAATTATATATGTATATATATAATTATATACATATAATTATATATATATATATATATATATATATATATATATATATATTCGAATCCGTTGTGTATGTAGTAAAAGAGTATGCTATTCCTTTCATAATTACGTCCCTCTGCGCCTCAGAATAGGATACTAGATCGAAGGCGCATTACAAATGCTGTACTTATTATTGTTATTAATGTGCCGAAATGAATGAATGAATATATATATATATATATATATATATATATAGTTATATATATATATATATAAATGTATAGTTATATATATTATGAAGAGCTTGCTTCCGAAAGGCTCTAAATCCATAATTTTTCAATGGATTGAGCGCCTTTTAGAAGCATTTGAAGCAAGCTCTTCATATTTGTGTGTGTGTGTGTGTTTCAGAATTTTGAACGATGTGCAGTTGAGACCATACATCGCCAAATTTAAAAAGGGTAGGAATTACTGAAAATCGTTTATCTTACCTGAAAGAGTATAATTCAAGTTTTAAAGGTAGGGGATACCTTTTACAGACCTCCCAAAATGCAGCAAAACATTAAATATGAACCTCAGGGGACTTGTTTAGGCCACTGCTGAAAAATTTGGAAGTCAACAGTTATCTACAATTTGAATAATGCACAAAACTCAACTACTCAGTAGTTCTGTGTGTCAGCCACACTTACACCTTTTTGTTGCAGTCTTCTGTATTTTTTATCTATAAACACAAATCTAAAAGTATAAGAGCTGATGTAATAACATACAGAGTGTGTGGCAAGAATGTATATAGAAATGTTTGTAAGTTTTGATGAACTTTCTTCACAAAATATACATGATGGACACACATGCAGTGCATGGGTCTGCAAAGGTAGCCTAGTAATGTACTGGAATTTACGGTGAGCCCCGAAAAAAAAATTCAGTTCAAAATCTAACGGTCAATAAAAATGTACTAAATGTTACCTTCCACTTTCAATACTTAATGGGAGTTTCTAAAATGATGCTCTCTTCAACATACCACTGTATTGATACAACTCTTCATTTAAGGCATGCAAATGGGATTCCCTACCTTTAATGTGAACTCAATTATACCAGGATCTTCCCAGAAGAACCGCTTTTAATTCACCCTGGAAGTTTATACCATGTCTAGAGCGGTGAATGTCAGAGTACTGCCAGTAATCAGAAATAACATTAAAATTAAAGAAATAACATTAAACATAAATTTTGACGATCTGATTCAGTGCTGAATCGGAATGAAATATCTAAAGGGATATGTATCTTGTATACTGTGTGGGCAGAAATTTTTATGTATTGGTAGACGACTGAGAATGATTTAACGATTTTTTTTTTTGGATAGATTTAACGAAATTCGTTATTTCTATTGAAATATCACTCTTCCGCTAATCACTTTCTTCAATTTACGCACATGTCACAGAAACTCATTATGTCGACCGCTTATTACACTGTGCCATGTATACTTTTATCCTTACTCTGAAATAATAAGGTGATTTTTCTTCTTTTTTTTAACGATGTATCTGATCTGGGCAATCACTATAACTCAACAAACATAGCATAGTTTTCATGTGGCATAGCACGGAGGTGCGCATACAGCTCACAGACATTCTGAACAAATAAGATATTGAACAATGCAGTTCTGCAAAGTTGCAAATGCATTCTATTCACACAAATTCCTCTGCAAAATCTTAAATAATTATTAGCCATTGTCATTTCTAAAAGCTGAATGGTGAAAATTTAAAGAAGAAGGTACATGTAATCTCCATGACGTATTCCATTTGATGAAACATTACGCCTTGTCGCTATGTTCCATCAAGCAAATCAGTTAATTCGTCCATTGGGTGGGAAGCAAAGAGCGTACCCCTTCTATAGGGCTCACACCCGTAAATACAAGGGAATGCCCCAGGCCCCTTCACAAATTCGTACCAAAGATACCAAAATAAATGAAGAAAAAATTGATTAAAAATCAATGATGTAGTTTGGCAAAAAATTGAATAGCTGTAGATATTGAGTATAAATTCCTCTACAAATTGCATTTTGGTTGGAAGATGAAAGCTTTTCTGGTGGAATTTGAGGGGACTATATTTTATTGGGTACGTGTACGGAAAATGGGTGATTTTTTGAGTGATAAGAACTCGTAGTCTGGCTTTGCGGACCCCTGGACAGAATTTGAACTGAATTATCCACCCTGAGAATTTGATGGATGAAAGGGTATATCTAACTTATCCAGGTTAGTGAAGCTGAAACACCTCATTTCTCCCAGCTGTTTTACAGAATTTTTTGAAATTTGATTTTTAACACACATCCCTATGGGGAAATATTTATGGGTGTGAGCCCTATATCTTAATACGCTCTTTGGTGGTCATGGAGAGCTCCCTCACCGGGCAGTGGAGCACACAGTTTGGAAGTACGTTTGGGTTAGTCTATTCTTTCAGACTCAGTTGTAAGTATGTACACAAAAGACTGGGTTCAAATCAGTAGGGTTGACTGAAAGATCGCCTGGCTTTACGGTATCCCCTCCTATACGGAAGAGGGCCGTAAAAGAAAAGAAACAATAAAACAACAACAACAACAACTCTTCCGCACAGACGGATTTTTTTTTTTTTTCTGTCTACCAAGCGCTGACGACCGGGAGACCTGACAGGACCTACCTACACTCTCGTACAGATGATGATGATGATGATGATGATGATGATGATGATGATGATGAAGTATACTGAGTACACTGTATTCTCTTTACGTGTGCAGTGTTGCTATAGTATACGTATTGTAAACCATTTTTGTATCACAGCCCTGTTGCTGTACACGGAGACGCCGTGCTGGTCGGGCGGGCTGTATGTATCGCTATGTGGATGCTGTATGTGTTAATTAGATATCAGCTGACATGTGATTTTACAGTGTACGCTATACTCTCACTTATACTTTTTGCTGATATGATTCAAATATTTTCTTTTCCCATCAAAACCCAAATTACTCTCGTTGAATAAAAAAAAGTGGCTCAGTGGATCAAGAGCTAATAAACTATCACTTAATCTCCAGAAAACTAAGTATATGCTTTTTAGCAATTCTATGAAGCTTTACACAGATATTAATGAAGCTCATTTAGAGCGTGTACCTCACATAAAATTTTTCGGTATCACAGTGGATGATAAACTTTCGTGGAGGCCTCTATCATTAACACAAGTAAAATAATTTCACGAAATATTGGTATATCATTAAAAGTTTTACATTCCGTTGTCTTCCTTGTTGACGTTGTTGACGTTGACGATTTTTCTTTAATTACCTTATCTTAATTATGGACTTTTCGCATGGGATATACTAGCGCCTAACAAACTTTATTAAAAAAACTATTGTCACAAAAAAGGCACTTCGTATTATTTGTGGCGTCTCGCCACGTTCCCATTCAGATCCATTATTTATCAAACATAAGATTTTAAAAATTAAAGATTTCTTTCAAGTGGGTCAGTTTATTTAAATTTATAACGCAAATGCGCTTCCCAGCATTTCAGTTATGTTCCCACGAAACCAATCTTTTCATAATTATTTGATCCCATTAGGCGATCTTAATGGCCCGAATTCACGAAGGTGGTACAAATGAAACCATGGTTTGAACCATGCATGGACAAAAACCATGGAGCGCCAAGTGTCGCACGGAATATTTCGCTTCGAAATTGGTCATTTCGTCGACCGTGGAGGAAAATAAAATGTTCATTTAGTTACAAAATGTTGTTATTTCGTTACAAAATAATCATTTCATCGACGAAAATACCAATGACTGATTTCGTAACGAAATATTCCATGCGACACCTGGCGCTCCATGGTTTTTGTCCATGGTTTAAACCATGGTTTCATTATTTTTTGTACCACCTTCGTGAATTCGGGCCAATGAGTTTCATTTTCCCCTTTTGACAACTTTATTGGCTCAGAATACGTATTAATATACACCGGCCCTAGATTTGATATAAAAAGAAATCTCCATCCTTTTATTCTTTTAAGCGCAAGTTGAAATTCTTCTGTTATATTCCCACTGAGGTATTCAACAACCTCAGGGTTCATCATTAATCACTGGATTAATCACTGGATTCATCATAGCATTTCAAACCCTTCGGATGGAACATTCGGTATGTTCCCTCCCCCGCCAGTCATCATCTACATAATGTAATACAACATCATTCTTATCTGCACAATCCTTGCTCAGCTGCATGCAGCCACCGGCTGTCCGAAGCACCTCAATTCTCTCTTCCATTTCCAGTGTTCATTCGTTGTCGGCATTCGTTGTCTTTCTTTCCCCATTTTCTTTCCCTTTTTTCCATTTATTATGTTGTGCCTCATTCCTTTCAATGATATACCCTTCAGTGAAATCATGTCCTCCTGTGTTTCTCCTGTCTAATTGTTCCGTCCTGTAAATTATTCTTACGTTAAAGGGATGGTATAGTGTTGAGGTGAGAATTCAGCTTTTAACTTTTTTGCGAGATATTATAGTCATAGAAGTTACCACTATTATAAAGCTTACAATTCAAGGAGGAATTCAAAGTTAATTCGATAAAAATTGGTTTTAACATGGCTGAGATATCCAAAAAACAAAGTAAAACAAAGCGGTCCTAATAGAAGAATGGCCCCCCTTTTATAAGGATTGCTCTGTTTTTGATATCTTCACACAATCATGTCAAAACCAATTTTCATCATACTGAACGTAGAATTGAATCCCTCAAGGAATTACATGCTGTCTCTGGTGTTTCTCAACAATTTCTCAATATCTCACAGAAAATGCTAGAAAACTGAAGTTAGGCTTCAACCAAAACTATAGAACCCCTTTAAGTATTGTAAACTAGTATTTTCATAAGATTTTTTTTAGTGGTTCACAGTTATTATGCAAGCGTACTTTTTACTGGACCTCTCAATTTTTTTTTTTTCTCTAAACATAACTGTGTATTTTGCCGGTATGTATATTCATCTTTATTTGTCAACTACTAGTATCCTTTACACATGGATATGTTGAATGTACATGCCTACGATATAATTTCTGATTTATTCTGTGTAGTTATGTTTTGTTGGAAAGAGGAATGAAAATAAATGCAATAAATTGAATTAAATCAGGAACGCGTTAGTATAGCATTTGCAGGGTTCTGTTTCTTGAGTTAACCAAAGTCTATTACGTACAGAGGGTTAGATACGGATCATAGACAGAAAATTCTGTCTGTCCGGGGGATTTTTTTTTTAATATAATTTTTCGACTCTTACGGCCCTCCTCCGTATAGACAAGAGGGAACTCCGTGAAGCCAGACGTATCCCTCCGCCGAACACAACCCCGACGACCAGATACAGACCGATCTTCCGTTCAGGTCAGTTCAGGTCAGTTACGATTGCGATAAGGAAGGAGTCAAGATTCGCTCCCGCGCCTCTCGGTATGAAGGAGGAGAAAGAGATGTGAGATATTTTATGCAATTAAAATGGAGTCAAATAGAAGAAAATTAATATACAAAAATTGATGAATGAAAAGGGTAATATTATTTATACCGAAACTGGTATAATTAATGTAATTAAGGATTTTTATAGTAAATTGTATGCAAAATCAGAAGTAATTTTGAATTCAGATATTTTGTTTGTTTTTTTTTTTCTGAGGAATTGCCCAGGTTATCTGAGGAGTCCAAGGATTATTGTGAAGGGTTAATAGTAGAAAGGGAGTGCATACAGGTTTTGGAAAAAATGAAATTGAAAAAATCACCAGTAAATGATGGGTTGACAGTTGAATTTTATAGAACATTTTGGCCGGTTATAGGACAATTAGTTGTAGATGCTCTAAATGAAGCGTATCAATGACTATGGGGAATTATCAGCTTCGCAAAGACAAGCAATGATTATTTTAATCGCAAAAGAAGGTAAAGATGTTTTGCAGATTAAGAATTATAGACCTATTTCTTTATTAAATGTGGATTATAAAATTCTCTCTAAAGTTTTAACAATGAGAATTACAGAAGTTTTAGAGGAAATTATAATGGAAGCTCAATTGGGGTTTCTGAAAGGTAGATATATAGGTGAAGAAATACGTATTAAATGATTTTCCATACTTCCCACTTTCAGTTACCAGGTTATTTGGTTGCGATTGATTTCCAAAAAGCTTTTGATTCGGTTGCTCACAGTTTTTTACAACAGGCCCTGTTACATTTTGGTTTTGGACCTGTATTTCGAAATGGACTTCTACCCTTTATAATAGTGCTCTTAGTTGTGATAAATCGACAGGGTATTTTAAGGTTGAAAAGGGGGTTCGACCCACTGTCACCCTATCTGTTCATTTCATGTATATAGAAGTGTTAGCACACTCGATAAGGAAAGATAATGAGATTTCAGGGTTATGTTTTGGAGAGAATGACGTTAGACAGGTGCTTTATGCGGATGATGTTACATTTTTAGTACAAGATGTTGAGTCAATTAGGAGGATTGAATTTATTTTTGATTGCTTTCAACAGGTTTCTGGACTTAAACTTAATAAAGATAAGATAAAAGTGTTAGAATTGGGAAGTAGTAAAGATGGTGTTTATGATTTTTCTTTTGGACAAAAAGTGAGAGAGTTAAAAATTTTAGGGGTATATTTTACTTTGGATCCAGAGATGAAAAAAAAATTGAATTATACAGAAATACTTAGTAAAATAAAGAAATTATTGATATGGTGGAAGCAACGAGATTTGACATTAGTTGGTAAAATTCAGTTATTGAAGACTTTTATTTATTCTAAGTTGATGTGGGGTCTCTTACCCCTTTGCCAGAATGGGTATATGATGAAGTGGAATCGGCTGTTTGGGAATTTATTTGGCAAGGGAAACCAAAAGTAAAAGAAAAAAAAAATATGTGTTGGTATTAAGATTATGAACAAGGGGGAGCAAAGCTGATGCATTTTCCATCATTGATAAAAGCTCAAAGAATAATGTGGGTTAAAAGGTTATTTAATGGTAAACAAGAAATGAAATGGAAACAATATCTTCAGTTTACTACTAAACATATTTGAGGTAAATTTATATTTTGCTGTAATTATTTCATTTATCTTCTGAATTTGTTTATACCGGAATTTTACAGGGATCTGTTGAAAACATGGGTGAAAACAAGGGAATTTAGGGGTAATTATAATCAAATAAGGAAGGAGGTATTTTTTAATAATAAAATGATTCGTATTGAAGGAAAATGTAGTTTAATGAAAATTTGTTTTTGAAAAAATATTTTAGATTGGAATGGGAAATTATTTTCTGTGGAATATTTTTATAATAAAGGACTTAATTATTTAGATATTTTGAGTATTCAGAAGATATATGAAGTGCTTCCATTTGGTTGAGAAAGGAATGCAAAGAACACAGAGGTAGAGAAAGATATCGATGAAAAATTTTTTATAAGAAACGGGAAGAAAATTCCTTTAGAAAAGATTACCTCCAAAGATATTTATGTTGAATTGGTGAAGAAAATAAGTGATGATTCGTTGCAAAAGAAAGAATGAGAATTTTATATTTTTGTGATTTTTCTGATAAAGATATAAAATGTATTTTTAGCAGGCTAAGAAGTAGCACTTTGAGTTCTGTTTTGAGGGATTTTCAATTTAGATTTTGTATTCCTGCATGGAGTAGTGTACGCAAATCATCATATTTCAGTTTAAGTTCGTAAATGATAATTTATGTTCCTTTTGTCAGTAAATGTCACAAAGAGGAAGAGACGTATAAACATTATTATATTTTATTCATGTGAATTCGCTAGGAATGGTTGGGAAAAAATGCAGTACTTTTTTTGATAATGTTGATTTGCAACAGTTGAGTTGGGAAGAGATTTTTTTGGGTATAGAGTTACCAGATAAAGGAAAAGCCCAGTTGGTCAACCATGTTATAATTTTGGTGAACCATGTTATAATTTTGGTGAAGATTTTTTTTTTTTTTTTTTTTTTTTTTAAGGAAGGAAAAATAAGACACCCCCAACGGAATATTTCATTAAAAGGTTTGTAGAGCAGGAGAAGTTAGAAGAAGAAAAGTTAGCAGTTCATATACGTAATACGTTGTCAATACATTTGCAAAAGTAGGGAAAACTGGAAAAAGAATAGAGATTTTGTTTTGATTTTGTTTAATAGAGTATAGGGCCTACAGCACATCCACCAGGAAATGCCTTTCCACGCCTTCGTAAATGTGGGTTACAATGTATGTCAGGCAATACATGTTTTAGTTGTTTTTGAGGTTTTGTTGGTGAGGGGGATTTGGAAGGGGGATGGGGAATGGGGTAGGGTAGGGGAGGGAGAATGGACGGGGGTAAGGGTGGTCGGGGTGGTTTGTGTTTGTTTGTTTGTTTGTTTGTTTGTTTTTAAGAATAAACTTCAATCTGGATATTGATGTTTAAAGTTGGATTGAATGAATGTTGAGAAGAAAGTATTTTTGGGCTAGTGATCTAGTTAATAAAATTTGTAATGTAATGAAGGAATGAAATTAAAAAGAGAATGAGGGATTAGTAGTGTAAAAAGAGTAAAACAAAAAAGAGATGTATATATGGATTGTGTAAATATATGTATCAGAGTGTATCAAAATGTTGATGTTAAGTTTCGGTATATGTTTCCATTGATGAATATGATTATGAAATTGGTACGACTAATATTACCGATGTGTAGATTGGAGGCCGATGTACTCCCTGTAAAAAGGTATTATTTCTCACTGAACAATCTCATTGATTTGTATTTGATGGACGTGCAGATTAAAGTATCCAGATCGGAACGAACATATTTATATGGTTCTATTTGAAAAGAATAAACCAGTTCCCTCATCATATGTGATAAAACTAACAAGCGAAAGAGAATGAGCTTCAATTCTATCAATAATGATCATTATGAATAAATAATATAATTATATACACGTATGCCATATATTCAGGCCTGCATATCACATTGCATGGGGGGGGGGGGGGGGGGGGAGAGCGGGGGGAGAACGGGAGCTGTAGCTGTGTGGGAAGCCTGGACGTGTTTATCAATAAATATATTAAATTTAGCATCAGTGTTCTAATAATTTATTCATAAACATCGTAAACAAGGGTAGCATCTTTGCATTATTTACACAGTAGTTAAAAGACAAAGTCTTCCCTTCCAATGTTAATCCACAAACCCAAAAGCTGTTAATAATCCATCCTCCATGCCTAAAAAGTAAACGCGACTTCAAGAAAAGGGCCTATTTTCCTATTTTCCCCCTTTGCTCACTGTTCATTTGCTCTTTTCATATCCCCCAAATCTTGCAAGCAAAAGGCTAGAATTTATAGCTGCATGTTAGCCTTGTACTATACCGGTACTACATTTCTGCACAAATATTATTACTTTATGATACTGGTATATTTTAGTAATTTAGATATGATTGCGAACAGAAAATACAACATACTAGTAAATTGTATTCTCAATAACGGCTGGATGTCATACGGTTTCGTTTTGCCTTCATATACTACAAAAGCCCCATGCCGCGTAGCCGCAGCCCGGTTAGCTCAGTCGGTAGAGCATCAGACTTTTAATCTGAGGGCCAAGGGTTCAAGTCCCTTATCGGGCGGAGCAAAGTTTTTTTTTTTTTTTTCGTCTGTTAATGTCAATGATCTAATTTTTCACTGATATTTGTGCATAATACGTATTTCATAAATGATTTCCATGGGGATTGTTTTCTTCTCCGCGCAGGTAAAACGAGTTTCGAGTGCGGTAAGCAGTATCATCATGCGCAGTTGAATTTTACAGTCCCATATGTTACATTTTGCGTTGACACAACACAAACGGATAACACGAGAAAACATCGCGATCGAACTCTCACACACACAATCTAACGTTACAGAGAGCTAGAGAAGTTCTGGTACGCACAACGGCATGCATGTCACGGTCGGTGTTCTACAGGAAGTTGATTCTTCTTCTTTTTCTCCTGTAACGTTAGAAGTGCACCCCCTTCATAGATAGTTGAAGATCAGCGCACTGCACTGCACTTTTCAGAATCAAGTGTACAGTAAGTGTACTGTAAGTATCTGATGAGCAACATTCTGGCTGTCTGCCGTTTACTGTAACAAACAGTTATGTACATGTAAGTACTGCCACTCTAAATCGGACGTGTCAACACTGACTTGATTCCAATGCCAAATGTCTGATAAACTGAACACTGTGTCGATACTGGTAGTGTCTATAGGCCTATAGTGATACTAAAAAATACCAAGCAAGACAATGCGTTACCGTTATAATATGGCGGAGAAAAATATTTTCATCGCCATCGGATCGGCTCATGTGGCTGGATTAGAAAAGAACTGCGTCTGTGTCCATGGTGTCTGACACAGCTGCAGCTTCCTTCACTGACTTTACCACCCTATCCTAGGATTAGGCCTAACAGTAGTAACTGACTAACGGTAACGTGTTAGACTCGAACGTTAGTGGGAATAGGATTTGCACCCACTGGTTTCTACAAAAATAAGTTGTACCACCTTTTTAATCTCGGTTATCCCTCGGCCATGCTGAATTATAAGACTGAGGATCCAAAAGTGAGGTTAGACATTGTTGTTGAGAAATTGGTAAGTTCAATGTTTTAAATATCGCTTGAAATTAAATAATGATGTGAATTCCCTGACCATAATTTCAGTTTGAGACTTGAACTGCGAGTTTCCTATTTAAATGTGCCCTCTGAGCATCCACATTGGGACTTGTATAAATTTATACTCTCAGTGTGCGAGTATATTTTCAAGCGGTTCTGCTCAGTACAGGAAGAAGAAGAAGGAGGAGGAGGAGAAAGTAAATTTATATTTTGTTCATTGTAATCACTATGAGAAACTAACTTTTATGCATCATTTATTTTTATTCTTTTTTTTTGTAGCATATTTAAATTAAAGGCCACGTGACTTGCCTCAAGAAAGCAGAGTACTTGTACATACAGACTGTAAATGATTACCGATATTATACCCATCAAGTACAAATTACTGTCACAAGTCCAGGAAATGTGCATCATCGTCAAATTTTGTGGAATGATTTTTTTTTTTTAATTCTTTATACTGTTCCGCCACTATGGGTATGACATCTCAAATTGTTGTAGCTTTCTAATCCAGCAGTGACAGCCCATGGATTTAACCAAGATTTTGAAAATGCAAAAAATTTTGAATGGGTTGTGTTGTATGATTTTTATAAAACTTCACATGCATGTTCTAAAATTTCTTCAATCACTGAATTCACATGCTGTACACATATAACATGTTTGGAGTGAATTTCCCTTGAAGCATTGTGCAGTATACATGTAAGACTTTAGCCCGACCAGATGCTGTTAATACGCTGTGCGAATACCTGTCGCGCTACGTGCGTAGAGCGACTGGGCTGTGTATAGTTAGTAAGACCTATACAGGAGAGACACCAAAATAGCAGGGCAGCTAAAGAATGTAAGAAACAACACAAATGCAGTCCTGTAGTGTTTAGACACTGTCTGTACAAATAATTTAATCGTTTTGTAATTTCCATCTTATGAGCTATATATGTTAAGAATCAAATAGGGGCCAAAGCAGTCATATTTACATATCAGACTTTTTGTTGACAATTTTAGTTCCAGCAATCCATTTAATGATAATAACAATAATGAATTGCACCAATTACATCCAGTAAGATGCTGTGAATGCAGTGAGATATCATTCACACTCAGCTTGAGAAAAATATAAGAAGGATGGAGAGAGCATAAATTTGAGCAAAAGCGAGATTGAACAAATTGATGCCTCCGGCAAAATCACGCAAGACTTGGCACACAAAATATTTTCTGTGCAATAGGGAGCGTGATTCTAAAGGTAACAATTATTTGGTTCCTTGTGTGCGAGGGCCCTACTCCATATGAGTCATGTTATGAATCTTTGGTTCTTCAAGAAAACTAGTGTTATATTATTTAACAAAAAAAAAAAAACAAACTTGCAGACTTGCAGTATGATATTTCATTATTATCAAGGAGATGTTCCATATTAAATAATACATGTATGATTACATGAAACTTTATGAGATTGTTACTTTTCTTTCAGTATCAGGTAGGCAGACATTACAATATGCTTGATATGACATTTTACGGCAGCCTCTACAAGGAAATTAATGTAATTATGATCGACAAAAGTTGGATGAATTCATGACAGTAAGTCTTTCTAATTATAAAGCATAAATAATTATATGAATCTGAAAGACATTAAGTCGCATCTTCGACAAGGATTGGCACTACAAAGCAACATTTTCTTCAGTGTTGGTCTGCTTGCATTTCATGAATTTCATGAATATATTGATCAAAAACTTACGCATTTAAACCAGATGAAGCATTGTATCTCTTGCAATGTTTTCAAGATGCCTACTTTGCATAAATTTATAGTATCCACTTTCTCCATGTTTCAACTCATGAGGTTGTCCATAGACAACGAGAATGAGTGAACACACCTCTACATCAAGTGTACACTTTTCTGATAGTGTATTCGTAAGTAAGCGGTACCTGATGTGGGATAAGTAATGCTGTGAGGCTGTACTTTTGATGCTTAATTAAGTTGATTTTTTTTTCTTCCATCCAGAGAGATTGAATCGGAGCGACGATGGATAGAGAGGGGAGTCAGAAGGGCCACAAACCGGCCGCTACGATCTTTGGATCGGGTACACACGAGCTTAAGCTGGGCAAGAGCTTCCAACAGGAGAACAGCTGTGGATTCCATACCATCCGATGTAAGAAGAGGAAATTGTGATTGCTAGCATGTCACAAGTACAGGAGTTTTGTAGAGACACCTTCAATTCAGCTGTTCTATATGCATGTACAAATGTATATTATTCCCTTTATATATCTTAGAAACTTTGAACAAACATGAAATTTCAGATTTTATGAAATTGGGAGTCAAGTATCTCTTCTTGAATTGTGGAGCATCTTGATGTTAAGAAGTTCTCTTTGACTTTTTAAAAAATAATATCTCTTTGAAATATTGAAAGGCTTTGAAATTTGCCATTCTTTATTTTTCAACTCCTTTTCTCCAGGGAAGGGTAGCTTGGAAGATACGAGGCACTCTTTTTGTGTGACCCTTATATGGAAACTATTTCCAGCCTCTGTGTTATTTTTTCTTATTTTACTTCTCCATCCCACTTAAAGTAAGTTTGTACTCCAGAATGTTATCGACTCATTCCTGTTTGACAATTGTTGTTTGGGACAATGGTTCTTTAGAAGACTGTTTTTAAAATGTTTGAGAAATCAGTTCCCAACATATTAGTATTGCATATAGGACAATCATTTTCCTGAAGTCACTATTACTGTAAAATATCATGCACAAATATCTCTTTAAGAATAGTTGGTATGTTTTCACTAGCCAAGTGAAAGACAAGTTGTAAACTCTGCCAGCATTGTGTTATTTTTGTCGCTTTCTTCTTCAGATGACTTCAAGCCAGCATCAGTCGATCACTCGCGGGAGGCCGCGCTTGACGTGGGAGAGAACAGCGAAGTCAACATAACATTCCCAAACATTGAGGTAATTCTGCAGTCCCAAGCACTAGGGCTTGTGTAAAAAGAAAAGGGTATACTGTGTGTTTTTCCCATGAAGTGCTTTGTTCTAAAAATGGCACATCAAGGGGCCTGTTTGGTTTGTTGCTCCTTGAAACAGTAAGAGCCATCATGCAATTAGAGTGCTGCAGCTGAGCTCATGTGCGGACACAGAAAAGGTTATAAGAAGGGCAATATCACATGTCTATTATGTCAGCTGAAAATGGAAATCCTTGAGTAAGGTATAAGGAGCTTTGCAGGAATAAACCATGCTTTATGTAAGTATGCATAGACACTGAAAACAGTATTTTGTCACAGTGACATAATCTGACTAGAGGCATAAGAATTATTCATACTTGCCAATATTTTGCAGCGCTGAAGTGGTAGATTCGCGAGGGAGTAAAGCAACCGAGCCCGGGGGGGGGGGGATTTTTTTTTTTTTGTATTTCAACTTATGCAATTTGGCGCATGGACATATATTCTAACTGTTTTTGAGAGAATCAACGAACAAGGAAGGGGAAGTGTGACTTTCATTTTATCTCATGGCAGGTTTGCTACAAAATCGGTATATTAGAGTTAAAGTTTGGTAGCCAGCTAAAATCTCTAAAAAGCGGTAGTCTACTGCCCAAATCAGTAGAGTTGACAAGTATGATTATTTAAACCCAAGGAGATGGCTGTATTGTTGTGCTAAGAGGTATTGGTAGAGTGTAGCCAAATAGTTGTGCAAACCCATTACGCTATTTCTGGGACTCACTAAGTACTCACACTTGCTCAGTGTTTCAAGTGTCATTTGTGCCTGTCCCTGTCCTTCAGAAGATCTCTCACAAGAATGAACTCTCTCTCTCTGTCATCCATTTATATCTGATTTCGAGTCTTCTGAGAATTATGCTCCATACTGCTCACTCTCCTTTCTCCTTCCCTGCAATTTTCAAGTTGTGCCACTCCAGAGCTACTTTGTACCGAAAGGATATTCTTTCTGTCCACCCAGCCTTGCAATATCCTAATTTGCATTGCTAACTTTTCTGGCACTGTTTTATTAAAGAAAGATTGCGCAACAGTCCTCTTCAGGACTTTTGCTCATGCTGCACAATCACAGTCTTGCACTTGGAACGTGATCACAAGAATGTTATGTAAGTTCCAAAACAAGCTTTCTGCCAGAGAAAAGAAGAAAAGAAAAACAAAATCATGCACATCCCTGATATCAAATGCTTCTGGGTGTTTTAGGTCAACTGTACAGTTGAGATTCTGGCTTCCCGTACAAGTTGAAGCAGCCAGATCAACGTGTATACGTATACCATATCCTAGTTCACCAAGTGAGGCATTGCCTGTGTAACTTACAGCCTTATTTAAAGACTAGTACTCAATGATCACGCCATCAAAAGTCATAAAATATCACCTCGACACTCTCGGTTTCAGAATGTCAAATATTTCTGCCACATGACTACCTTTTACCGGTCAACAAGCATTTTCGTTTTCATTTCAGAATAAGGGACCAGAGAGCACCGTGTTTGGCGGGTCAAAGAAGCCGTACCAGAAGGAATGCGTGCTCATCTTTGACCACCGCACGGGGGAGTTCACGCTGGAACGCCTCAGCTGTAACATCCAAGTTAAGAGGCAGAGGTACGTTTGTGACTCACTGTTTAGCAATACAGCAGAGAGGCTAGCAACCCCCTCCAAGCGACTGCAGTTATAACAGTGTCCTCGGGACCGGCAATTTTCTTTTGTTGCACCGAAGTTTCCTTAAAACCCAACCAATAAAAGTATATAGATATATGAATGGTAGATTTGGGACCTGAATTTTTTCTTCATCGTGACAAAATTATGTTATAACCGTGTTCGTTATAACGGGAGTGCCCTGTATGCAGTTTAAATAGCTCCATCTGAATTTTGGCCAGGAAGAGAATCTATGTTATTAAAATGATGGATTTGTTACAGGCAGTATTAAAGTGGATGGTGGAAATGTCTCATCACTGTGTAATCATAGCGTCCGTGATGTGATGGAGCAGGTAACAGTATCTGATATACAGTTGAACCTCTATTATCCAGCCTCCCTTTATCCGGATCTCTCTATTATCCGGACGCAATCTCGCCGTGATTTTTTTTAATCTTTTTTTTTTAAAGAATTACGGGAGGAAAGGGGGATTCCTACTCCTTGAGAACTCCTACACAAACACACATGAATTACATATACTTGATACATTTCTTAATAATTATTTAGGTAAATCATCCCAAGAATTTATAAAAGAAAATGATTTCATTCTTGCAAACACGAACCTCTATTTTTGGGTCTGTTACTGAGTGTAACAATGAAAAGGTTGCAGTATACACATTATTACATGTGGTACTGCAATGATGACAGTACATGTGTATGTATATGTACATGTATAAAGCATCGAGTCTCCCGTATCCGGCCAAATCCCTTATCCGGATGAGCCCCGGTCCCGACTTGTCCGGATACGAGAGGTTCAACTGTAGTTTGTTTATTTGGAATTGCTCAAATGACATGCATTGACTCGTTCCTGCTTCAGTCTGTAGTTATGTTCAGACGGTGATCCCTAATTGCAAGGATAACTATCTTTGAGGATAAGCTCGTAGTTAAGCACCTTATAGATGCACTCACTGATAGCTAACTTGAAGTTAACTCAAAGATAGCTATCCATGAGATATCTCAGGGTTGGTGCTCTATCAATGAGCTGCAGGGGGTCCCCACTCATAGTTAAGCATCGTGTGGACAGACCAAGAGAATAACAAATGGAGAAAAAGAAGCAATTAAACATTTCTGTGGAGGGGATTGTTGAAACTCTTTTGTTTCCATCACCATAGTGAAAACAGATTCTAGATCAGCTATTGTAATTGTCTCCTTTGCCACTGAAGCATATTATGCTTGGCTGTCAATATACTCTGAAATACAGTGACTTTGCATTTATATTGTATTGCTTTGTGAATAAATTAGCATTATGTTTATGCAACTTGCTGGTCAGAAGTGCTAGGTTTGGTGATAGCGAAATGCCTCTTAAAACTGATTTTGCGTGGGTTTCAAAAGACCATGCAGTATATTCATTTTTTTAGTGAAGAGCATCAGTTTTCACAACATCCTAGTACACGTAGCAAAGAAATTTTAGACTGAATATTATTAGTGTGAAATACTTAAACACTGAATGGGCAATGTTAATTCATTTTCAGACTATACACATTCCACATATTATTAACTGTTTTTATGTGATATTTTCTCTGGGCCAGCTAAATCCACATGACTACATAATATGTCATAATTATGTGAATTTTTGTGTTGTTTTTTTTTCTCTTCTATGCACATTGGCTGGTATGAATTCAGATTAGCGTCCCAACATAGGTGTGTGTGTGTGTGTGTGTGTGTGTGTGTGTGTGTGTGTGTGTACACCAGGTAGTGTTTTATTTGTGCTCATTGCAGGCATTAGGCATTACAGAAAAGTAAACTCAAATCCACCTGACCATCCCCACTTGTGTATTTTTCTGTTGTGTTTTCCCAAATTCTCATTGTAGGCAAGAGGGAACCAGCAAGGCCAAACTGCCACCTTCAAGACCCCTGCACAGCTCATCCAAGAGTTCACCAAACCCAAGGTCATCTTCCAAGAAAAAAGAGACCATCACCCCAACACACTCGCCCGCTGCTCCCCCAGAGGTCAAAGGTCAGTCTCGATATCTTTATTGGTGATGCTACTCCTGCAGCGTGTGTTCACTGTGGATGGGCAGAGTAGCAATCAATCACAAACTCATGATTTAAATAGACTTGTCACACAAAGAACACTGTTTCAGCTGGATTTTCTATGAACAATAATCTTCTCTATTCACTCAAATTTTTCCACACAATTTTTTTTTTTTTTTTTTTTTTAATGTAATTTTTGTGTAAACACTAAATTGTAACAAGTTGATCTAAAATGATCTGGTGTCAATGATTTTGTTAAAGTACTGTAAAGGTACACTCTGGAGATATTCATCCCAGGTACCCTTCTGAAGTATGAGGTGAAGGCAATGACAACTTGGTCACATGTGTGTACACTGTGGTAGTGGAAGGTCACTTAATAAAGCATTAAATAGAGATTTACCAACATTGGATCAATACGGTACTTGTAAATTCACAAAAGGAGTGTGATATTTTACATTTTGATCCCCGTGTGTGGTACCGGGTATTCAAAGTCTGCCAATACAAATAAGATTGTATGGGGAAAAAAAAATCATTACAGGATGATTGACTGGTGAAAGCTAATTTTTTTCTAAAGATGAGAGACCTGTGAAAGCTAATTTTCAGTATAGATAAAAATGATAATCACTGAATAGAGGGAGCACCAGACCCTAAAACTCATTCAAAGGGTAAAGATTTACATATAATATTATGCTGTCATTGTACTACATAATTCAGAAACAGATGCCACTCTGATATCAATATGCAATGAGTTGACCTTTGACCCCCTGTCCAGTTGAAAGATCACCTGCCCCGCAGCCATCTCCTCTCGCCACGTCGCAGCCCTCCCCCGCCCCGGGGAGCGTGCCCAGCGTCGCTGAGGCGGACAAGGGCGACGAGTCGTCGGACAACTACATGTCTCATAGCGACAGCGATGAGGACGATAGCAGCAGTAGTAGCAGCGAGAGCAGCTCCAGTGACAATGAAGACGAGGATGAAGAGGAGGAGGAGAGAACGCGGCCCTCACATCACGGCGATCAGAGTGACGGAAGAGGTACTGTAAAAGTCAATATTTTTGCGCAACTTATTTTTCGCGCTCCGCCGTTTAAGATGAGTTTCACATATCTTTGGTTCTATGGAATCAAGACATCAACTACTGGAATATACATGGCAAGCAAAAATGTTTGTGTGTTTTTATATTTTTGCTAGTTTGTGGATGGGCGAAACACATGAAAATGTCAACATCGTGAAAATTTCCACTTTTACAGTAAAGCGGTGTGCTTACAAAGGAAAATTCTCTATTCGTGATCAAGTTTACATCCTGCAGTTTCATTTAAGCCCACTGTACCTGTGATATTCACAGTGGAATCTGACAAAAATTCAGGAATTTCTGCATATTTCAATAGGATTTCTGTCAATAATACGGTGCCCCGGCAAGAATTTGAATATGCCAGTTACTGAAGTGTATAGTGACCAACCTCTTCAGTCCCATTCAGTGTCTCCACAAATAGCCATCATTCTTTCTCTATTGGAGAAAAGAAGGATGTATACGGAATGCAGTTCACCCAAACTACTGGATAAGGAGATAATGATTAAAATTTGCAGTATTCTGTCCCTCAGTAGTCTAGTCCCAAGACCCTCATCAGGATCACACATACCTTTTGGGTAACTACATTCTCTATTCCTGAGAATGATTTTAAATTGTCAAACCTGATCATGAAGAATGTAAAGTGTATCTAGCATGCCCCATGCCATCATCAAGACCAAATAGACACTGTTTATGGGTGGAGAAGACAGTCATGGTACTAATTTAAATACTTTTGAATAGATTCAAGTGATAATGATTTGTTATTTAATAAGTAAGTGATTTATAGAAGTCTTTGTTTCCATTGATCCGTCTTCACAGGATGAAAGCTGCATTGGGTACATGTGTACCTCCGATGTCATGATAGGCATTAAACCTCGCCACCTTGGCTAAAAATAACACAATGTACAGTTTGTGTGGCATGCGCAAAAGTGATGTTTAACCCATTGAGGACAAGCTGAATTTACTGTAACATCCGTTTTCCATAGACACCTGCCTGGATATACTTGGGACTAGTCTTCAACTGGTTAATACCAATCACACATTGGAAGAATATTTGAGAGATATAAAAAACAACAACCAAAAGGGTATTTGAAATATTAAGTGCTTCTCACCTATGAGAACAGTTTTGTGTGCGAATGCATTATCATTGCTAAGTCTTGTTTCCATCCATCCATCCTTATATTCCACCCTTCCATACCTCCATCTATCAATCCATCCATCCACCCATCCATCCATCCATCCATCCACCCACCCATCCATCCATCCATCCACCCACCCATCCATCCATCCATCCATCCATCAATGACCACCACTTGTATGTTTGACTCCCAGGAGCAGTAGGAGGAGCAGGAGCAGTCAGTAGACCTTCCCCGATGCAGCCCAGCCCTCAGTCCCGGCTTCACTCTGTCAGCCCACAGTTCATACAACTCAGTCAGTATAATCTTACTTCTCTATTTATGGTGTTTAATGCTTGGAAACATGAAATTAGGTATCAAAATCTTTTAATAGATTGTAGGAGCCCAGGTATTTGTGCCCCAAAGGGGATTTCACTACATTTCACCAATAGGACAGGTGAAAATGTGTATGAAACCTGAACAGAAACTTCAAATGCCAATCAGCTGTGCCTTTGATACTGTGAAAGTATCTCGAATAGCATGTGGTTTAATAATGAATGTGCGGACTGTAAAGGTAAATCTGATAATCCAGTCATGATGATTACCACTGAGTTTTCAAGGTGAGCTTGTGTGCTTGGCCATATTCATTACTTTAAGCCGAAGACTGCCAAATTGCTAACACTATGGACTAATACTTGATGAAAAGACTTATATGCGTGAGGTAGGATATATATCGGATTTTCCTGTAATATATGGGAAAGAGAAAATGTCAAACGCAAAGAGAAGGCAGCTAGAGTGTAGTCGTGTTTACACACAGTGTTCATTACACAGGGTTCAGGACCCAATCTTTAGCAAGCTTTAAATCTGTGATGCTAATATTCACAACGTGCCTCCGTTCGGGTTGGATAAAGGAAGCAGCTGTCTGGCGCATGTGTAGGACTGGACACCATTTTTTACCTTCATAGCATCGTCTTAGCATTGGCATCACAGATCTAAAGCGTGCTCATGAAACTTGCCAACAAACAGATAGTTATGTAGATAGGTATAAATGTTAATATGCAGCAGGATTTAGTCAATGAAATATGATAAAACAAAATAACAAGTACACTATCAATGCAGATTGACAAGCAGATTGTTTCAAGATATTCGAAGGTCAGATTTATTTTCTTTGTTTATCCAGGTGAAGATCTCCAGTTGAGTGAATCGGGGAGTGACAGCGACAGTGACTGATTCCTTGGTGCCAGTTCTTCCCAAATGCTGTGCAATCTGCTGGATGATAACCCAAGCATGTGTGCCAATGTAGTCACAATAGGGCAGTGTGTTCAGCAACTCTAGGTGGTCAAAAGGATACACAAGGACTTGTGATGTTTCATTTTAGCTGCATGTGTGCATGAGTATAGTGAACAGTCTGTGTAGTACAGGATGTATGTGAGTATGCATTCCACGCTTGCCATGCACATCAACCTGTATCGCCGTCATCAGTCAGAGAAATGACTAATCTCGGCTATAATTCATCAGATATTCTGAGGTCTTACTTTGATGGAATCTTTTCTTCTAAATTCAGGTTTCATATCAGGTGCTGTTCTTTTCCCATCGTCGTATAAATTGTGATACTAATGTCTGATGTACTGTGTGAACTTCATGTACTTCTTACATTTCTTTATTCATGTAATAGTAATTGTGTAGAATCCATGGTGAAAAGATGATACGTAGCCTATTAAATTTGTGTATGTCTTGTCTTTGTGCACAGAATTCGGCTATCTTCATAAAACACTCATCTGATCTTTAATGGATTCATGGACAAAACAAATTTGAAACACAAATGTTCTCGACAATCACATGCGATCAAACTTTAATATGGAGTCGGCCAAAGTGAAGTGAACTGTTCTTTTGAAAGAACTTGTTGTTTATGAAGAAAACAAAAATTAAATGGGGCCGTATTAAGAAATAATCTGCCCCAGGCAATACAGAGATCAAATTAAACAATATTATAAGCAGCATTGCTTTATATTATAGAATCACTGTTATTACAAAACTCTTGTTTGAACAAAGTGATATTTCTTGCAGCGAAGTTCAGTGTGTCTTTATATGTTGTTGTTTTTCAAGCCGTGGTATAACAAAACTTCAATATAACAACATGATTTCACTGATCCCAAAGAATTTATTTCACTGATCGACTGTAACTTGCTTTTCATGAAACATCTGCTGTAATAAGAGTGAATATGAGCCATTCCTTGTGGTACGATCATGTTTCTTGTAAAGATGTTACCAGTGAAGGAAAGTGGAATGAAATGGGTTTATAGATATTCTCCCAGGAATATTTTTGTGCACCAGATATTAAAAAGGGTATATGCAGAGTATTAAAGCTATATTTTGTGGGTCATATCAGGCCGTCTAAATGTGCAACGTCACTATTCTCAATTTTGTATTGCTTCAAGATTTACAGTCCAAAGTGTTAAAAAGCTATGAGATGCATTAATCAATGCTTGATATGACAATTGTTTTGTGCCAATGGATTTTTTTTTCTTTAGGCTACTGAAAAAAAAAAAAAATCCTTACACAAAGAAAGATAATTGTGTATTTTTCCTTACTTCAAAGAAATTTTATGGTCAAGAGGACATCTTAACACCGATTTTCCACTTTCTAGCCTATGAACTTACGATGAAATTTGTCTTGTATGTACAAAAGGTTGTAGAGTACATACAATGTATGTTACTCAACATTAAATCTCCATGTATGCCTTGCTTTTATTTCTCCCACATGCCTTTACACTGTGTTTCATAGATGAATGCCTATCTGAAAAACATAACAAAAAAGCAATGCATCATGATGAAACAAAGGAAATACGTAGAAAGCAGTAAAACCTCTGTTGATATGACAAATTAATATGCCTTGCTTTTATCCCTTGTATGCCTTTACTTTGTATTTCCTGAGTGATTACTGTACCCTACCTGAATAAACACATACACACAAATATTTCAGCATTGAACAATGATATGTAGGAAAATGTGGAGAAAGCAAAAGAACTTCCTATGTACACAGTTGATGGTGTTACATGTATCTCCAACTGTAGCTCAATATTTCCTTCTGCATTTAATCCCAAGATTACTTTATTCCCCTTATGAAGGAAAGCCAAAAGCACATATAAATGTAATTCCAAAGTACACTCTGGCCTAATTGTGTCCGTTATGGCTATTAGACACACATAGAAATGTATTATCTTGTTCCTTTATTAAGTGTCTGTGTTGATTATTCATTCCTTTCTGTATGGCTGTTCAGTTCACACAGCAAAAGGCTATCATTACAGCACTCGATAGTGGCAACATTGCAGTCAGGGTTATGGCAGCAACTTGAATACAGTGCACACTCTGAGTTTGAGTACAGTGCGCTCCCGTTATAAGAAAGTCCTTAAGGACTGGCGGTTTTCTTTTGTTTTATCAAAATTTCATACATGTATCCAAACAGTAAAGTATAAAGATATGTATATAGATGATAATTTTAGGACCTAAATTTTCACTTCTGGTGTAACGAGAATTTCGTTGTAACCGTATCGATTAAAACAGAAGTGCATTGCAGTTGCTCTCTGAAAGAGTTGCTATGAAGACTCTAGGTAAATATGGCAACACAATATCATCAGTTGTCATTTCTGATGTATTTTTAAGTTTTTTTTTTTTTCAGTTTGCTTGATTGTTGACATGCCTTAACATGCCCTAGTGGTAAAATAAACATGGAAAGTCTTACACAGAGTCCAGTGATTATTCAATATGTATGTGTGTTCAATCTTTCACTTTGACTTCTAACTAGTGTTAACTCCTGTATCCATTCACTTCAAGCTTGTTATTCTTGTCAATTTGTTTGTGGAAATCAAATGGTCCACTATCACATGATCACATTCATTGAATTGCTGACTGGTATAAGTGGTATCTGACAAACCCATATATTATTATCCCATGACAAATACATTGTACAGTAAACCTTGTGCAAGTAAGTTGACAAATCATGATAGTCGGCAAAATTAAAATTTCCCAAATTTGTGTATTATCTTTTTTTGTTATTTTGCTGACTTTTGCACGGGTCAATATATTTTCTTCAATCCGGTGTGTCCAACACATGGTGTGATTCTTGAGTGGACTGTACAGCTTACTTCTTACACACAGGAATTTTTGGGTAGTCACAAACAAAGCAAAGATGGCTGAAGTACAAATAATATTTCTTTATTTTCCTTTATGTCTATAAACTCCAGTGATGCAAGCTACAATGTAGCTCCATGGTAAACGCACTTATCAGAAGGGCTCAAAATTCACCTTCCATCAGGCATTTGCTTGCCATGTATCAAAAGGTTCTACAAAGAAACTTGTGTAGCTGACACGATTTGCCAGGGCAATGACCGGTTTTTTACATAAAAAGTGTACAGTAAGTTTTTTTTCTTTTTTCATAGTACATTATTTTATTCCAGAAGAGCCCTCCCCATTCAGTAGTGGGTAGATAGAACATTGCATGATTATTGACTGTGTCCTAGCAGCCATTTTTCAACAAGCTGCATGCGATTCATTCTCGTGTGGAAGATTGGTGTATGGCCTGATTTGTCAATTATCGTCAGTCAATTACAGTGGACTTTCATTATAACGAAGTCCTCAGGACCAGCATACTTTTTTCGTGATATCGAAATTGTGTTATAACCAAATGAATAAACAATAAAAAACATGGAGCCGATAATGCTGCGTCCGAAATTTTTGCTTTGCTGTAACTGGAATTTTGTTATAACCGTGTTAGTTATAACAGGAGTGCACTGTATAAACCTATGTAGCAACCACGATAGGGTATGTTCTCAGGTTACAATACTGTCGGCTAATATTTTGTATTTTATCAAAATGAAATTGTGTTATCACAACATTTGTGGCAGAACATCTGCTCCTGCGACAATTGCTGTGACAGGGTTTTAGGTTTAGTTTGATCTGAGGATTAGGATTATAGTTATATTTGTGGGTGGAATCTATGTTTGGCTTAGCGTGCAGATATTTTTGGGAACGATTGTCGCAGGAGCAAATGTCACTGAACCGACACATTATTTCACACACTTCTATATGCGACCATTTAACCCTAAAAGGGCCGGGGGGGGGGGGGGGGGGGCGGAATCCGCCCCCCCCCCCCCCTCGACGTTTCGCGCTATAATTCTGTTACGTGAGAAGGCCTCGTCGCGAGGCTTCTTGACTTTGTTTGTTCAAGTCTCGCGCAACTTTTGAGACCAAATTTGCGACGTCCGCGCATACTTTTGCGAAGCCACGCCCATTTTAGTAACGGAATGTCGCCCCAAAACGGGCACAATTTTGTGATTTTGTGTACATTTCCTATGGAAAACAGTGCTCTGTCATGAAAGTCATAAAAACCTGATTATTTTTACAATTAATCACTTTCATTGATTAGTTTTAGGCTAAATACGGTAGAAAAGTGGTCAGTGACAATTTCCAATGAAAAAACAAAGAAAAAAACAATAGTTGAAAAACAGAGAAATACATAAGAAATTCTGAAAACAATAAAATACATAAGAATTGAAATGCATTTTGGAAGTTTTTGTGATGTACAATCGTTGAATATGCTAAAACAGATTTACATATCAAAAATTAGACTCTCAATGCTTTTAATTAGGCTAAAATATGATCTTGAGCTTAATTTGCATAATTAATTAATTAAAATTAGAAATTGATTGTTTAAAAAAAATCTTATGACACAATCTTGTAGATTATGACGCGGGTCTCACGCATGCAAAATTTCATCGCGATCGCGCCACCGATGGCCGAGATCTCGGGGGGGGGGGGTGGGGGGCGGAATCCATCCCCCCCTCCCCCGGCCTGAGCATAGCCAAAAAAGCCCGGCCCCTTTAGGGTTAAGGGCAAAAATCAACAGTTCCTGCAGCGAAATGGAAACTATATGCGCCTATTAAAATAACTTGCCATCTTTTTTTCTTTCTTTTTTGGGAGGGGGGGGGGGGGGGGAACGGGCAAGCATAGCAATGCTCAAATAATGACCAATTTAAAACTGCATATGTTAACCTTTTAGTCATATACATTTTAACCTGTGCCATTCTTGATGGTTTACATCCTCTTCTGTTTGTTCTGATTTCGCATTAATCTTGGCTGTTGGTGTGATAAAGAATACGAGAAAACCTCATTATAACAAGCTGCTTGGGAACATGACATTTTCTTTCTTGTTACAGTTAACAACTCAATCAGGGATAAAAACAACAGAATATAAAAGGTCTGGGACCTGTAAATTACCTAATTATATCAGCATCTTGCCATAGTTAACTTCATTGAAATCATGTTCCACGTTATGTGTATCCAACCATTTCAAAGAAAGTCTGTCAACAATTTCTTCTAAAAAAAAATTCAACAAAGTCTTCACTGTATTTCACGAAAAAAAATATTGCTTGTGTGTTTGTGTGTGTGTCTTCGAGTCTCTTACATTCAAACAGACATACATGTATCACACATAAAGAGATCTTATGCAATATGCCAGTCACCATGTTTCCCTTCCACGCACAAACAACACAAAAGACTAAACGAAAATATTTGTGAAACATATAACACGCTTTATATTCCAGATTCCACACTTCTTTAGCATACCTTGCTATGCAATGGGACCAAATATTGCACAAAGTTATGTAAATCTAAAAAAAAAAAAACGAACAAAAACACACATTCTCAGGTGACAAGGTCAAAGCCATTACTTGTGAGTATTCACATCTGCTAAGTCCAAGCAGGTACGGTACTTGCTGCAAAAGTACCCTCTTGTCTTGATTACACCAGCACCACTGAATCACTGCACTTCTTTTATTGGAAAAGATTTTAGTGTACAAATAGTGAATGGTCACGAGTGCAATGTTACAAGATTTTGCATGAGGTGACAGACGAGGCACTTTACTAAGCCCTTGGGGACGAGTCCCAAGTATACGCGGTTATTTAGTGTCTTTGTGAAATGTGTGTTGTAGCAAAATTAGTCCGTCCTCAACGGGTTAAATAAACTCTAGATTTGCCTCGTTAAATAGAGCTCCTCGTCTTTCACAGAAAGCAAAAATGTGTTCCATTGCTGAAGCACACCACCAATTCTTTCATACAACACCTCGGATGTCAATAAATGTTGTCCATGTACAATGTATTTCTAAATAGAGTAAAAAAAAATGGCAACCTTTTTCAAGAAAGTCAAATGACAGTATAATGGCACAGGAATGCTGAAATTGCTGATATGCAAAAAAAACAAACAAACAAAACAAAACAAACAAACCAACAACACAATAACAGTAATCAAAATTTGTCACTAAAGCCAAAAGGACTTAAGCCTGCATGCTTTTTGTCTGATGTTTTGCAACTCAGTTGTCACTACAATTTATGAAGTCTATTACAAAAACAAACAAACAATACAAACAGCAGACAACTTCCTCAATCAGCACAGCATGACAGAGTCTGCAGACTGAGAGTCGGACAGTCTAGAAACTCTACTGAGAATCTTGGAGTTGTATTTCTGTTTGACCATTAAAATGTGAAGCAGCACCCTTGCCCATAATAAAATGACACCCTGCATTTGCTTTCCTGCTTCACTCCTCATACTGCATGATTTCCTGGTGACTTGCTCTCAAAACAGAAAAGAAGAAAGTGGATGGTGTCTGACATACATATGTAGTTAATCTTTGGTGAGATGTTCTACACTTTGCTTTGCAAGGCATCTGCTCACTCACACAACTGATATAGCTTCCTACGAGTGCCACTGACTGTAGGTAGTATCAACAAAGTATGATGTCCTCCATACAATGACTTCAGTTTCCATGGGCGTTTCTTGACCTACAGCATCCTATTAGTAGAAGCAAGACACACGCACAACTCCATTTGGAAGAAACAGGAGCATCATTGTATGATATATGCAGGAGGTCTCCTTTGGTCACATGATACAGTTCTCACAATCTGCCATGCATCAGGTGATGTTATCATGTGATCGATCATATGACTGAAACTTCTGAGGATGGCATGACTGCTGCTACCGAGTCGAGTAGCATGCAGGGACAGCTACAGGCTGTGACTGGACACTCGCTGTGCGTTCTGGAATCAAGGAAACAGTTGAAGGTACTGTTTACCACTGGGAGCAGTGATTTCAAAAATGTTCAAGTTATATTTGATCCATACGTGTAGGTCAGTTGCATCACAAAACATCCCACCATATAAAAATTTTGCAATAAAGCCTAAAACATAAGGAGATATCACTATTTTTCTCACTAAACCATAACTGTAGACAGTTTAGTCTGGAAACAATCTTATTATATTAAACTATTGTTCACATTTTGAATATTTAGCAATACTTAACATTGATTATACTGATAAACATTTTTACATTGGTTTTTTCTATCCCTAACACACATTTTAGAACTATTTTGAACCACATACTATAGCTGGGTTTTTGTTTTATCTGCACATGGTAAATAATGCCTTTAATGCAAGAAAGGTTTCATCTGTCCACCTACTTGAACCACTCGGTGATGTGATCGGCATGACCGCCGTGTCTGCAGGTCTGGCACCAGGAGAACCACTGGCCAAAGTCTGTCTGTTTAAGGCGGGCCTGGTCTGGATGGGGTGAGCAGCACAAAGGGGGAAGGGATGAGATAGTGTGTGTGTGTGTGTGGGGGGGGGGGGGTATAAGTGAGGTAAGATTATCAACGAAAGAAACTAAACAAAACAAAAAAAGGTGGCGAGGAGGAAATACAAAGATCATGTGACATTTGGCACAGGGGCTCTATTTTAGGCCTGTCAATGAAGCACTGTGCAAGAACTGCAATATACAATGCTCGCATATCGCAATCCATGCGCCCTCATTCGGTTCAAATGGGACGGTTGATTCAGTGCGTTGCTTTCTGGGAGATGGGTTGACAATACTCACGGGTGCTATCGCTTGCTTGTCAGGCTATAGACAGTGCGGTTCATGAATTATCATGATTCATGTGCAGATCAGTTACATAGCTATTCACATTAGGACGCTGTCACAAGTAGTGCTTTTGTAAGTGTCATATTTACAATTCAAAATTGTAAAAGTTGTTGTTGAGAGTACTCACCAAAAGTTAAGAAAGTTAATTACTCCGCTGTACAAAAAAAAAAGAAAGAAAATGAAGAGAGTCTACTTAATTGCTGATAATGAAGGCAATGAGAGAAAGAAACTGTGACTAGTATGAGGTCAGAGAAGAGAATGTAACAGTTCCCAAACCTGACTGGTACGACATCTCGTCATTTCGGTCACTCCTGCCATGTCGATGCTGTGGGCCGAGCTCCGATTCCCCCGATCTTGTCCCCATGTGCATCAGGCAGAGGGAGCACCGTGGGAGAGCCTTGCGACACTTGTAGCATGTGTGCGGCTGTGTGATACCAGGCAAAAAAGGATGCATTTTATTGTTCAAAATCTTTTTTCCTTCGTTAAGTTCAATTTATACGTACCGTAAAAGCAGAAAGAAAATCTTTTTTCCTTCATTTAGCTCCATTTATACATACTGTAGTAAAAAGCAAAAAGTTTTGTGAGATTAACTTTTCACCCTAGGTTATCTTTAAGCTAGACAGTTTCATTTCATGCAAAAGTGTACAAAAATTTTCCCAAGGCAAACATTTCTAAATTTACAGTAATATTCCTGCCTGTAGTGCCAGGACACTTACTCATTAAAGCAACAGAACACCTCATACAGTGCAAATAAACCCAACCAAAATAACGATATTCACATTCTCTTTTACTTTTCTTTTCTTATTGAAGAGGGTATGAATTGGTACTAGTGCCAACATAAAGCTGAACGAATGTGACTTTGGATGGGTTTTATTCTATTACCAGCACACATAGAAATGACTGGTAAGTACTGCTGAAGGTCGCGAGAAGTGTGTTTGAGTATAATAATTAGAAATTGAACTGGTTCACAGTAGTGTCATTAGTACCAGCATATTATTTGTGCTTTACTGTGATATCAATGTGTATGTGGGAAGGTGTGCATGCTTGGGTTTGTTTCTGTGATCACCCATGTGTAGTTACATAAACAGCATCAGTAGACCATGATACGCTAAATCAGTATTAAGCATGGAATACTGTAAAAGTGGAAATTTTTGCAATGTGGAAATTCTTGCGTATTTCTCGTGACCGGAAGCTAGCATGAAAATAAAAGCACACAAATATTTTTGCGCGCCATATGTTTTAGTAATTAACGTCGTCATTCCATGGAACTAAAAATATGCAAAATTCATCTTATACGCTGCCGAGCGTGAAATATTACTCTTGCGAAAATATTCACGTTCAGAGTTATTATGATAATCATACTGATTGGGTCTTTTAATGCACCTTGTCTTGTCACACATTGACACTCCTGGCACAGGATGAGACCTCTTTTTAACATTGCTTCATTTGAAAAGACCCACGATTGAAACGAAATTACACCTGATACTGACACAAATAGGTTTTGAGTTCTTTCTTAAAGAGGACAAATGAGGTATCCATTCCCAGTTTCACAGGCTCTTACCAACTAGAAAATCATTAAAGACAAGTCCGAGTATACTCAGGCAGGTGTCTAAAAAAAAAAAAAAAAAAAAAAAAAATGTTGTTATGTAGCAAAATCAGCCCATCCTCAATAGGTTGAGGTGAATTAAAAAAACAAAAGAAAGAAATTATCAAGCAAACAACAGGAAAAAAAGAGTGACTTTGTGCCTCCATTGCCATTGCCTCCATTACAGGTCATATATCCCTTTTGCCACCATCACAAAATTTTGCGTGGTTGAACAATAATATCTCCCAATATCATGTATGAAATCTAAGAGTAATAAAACTCAGGTTTGTTTGTTTGTTTGCTTGCTTGTTTGTTTGTTTGTTTGTTTTTTCAAATGAAAATCTTACCCTGTGTCATACAAGAATATGCTCAAATGTTGGAATTTTTTTCAGGGTCTGAATAATCATAAATTCACTGGAAATCAATAGTATTGTTTCCTCCTCCTTCACTAAAAAAATGTTCAGGCCCTTTTATTCTAGACTGACAAAAGGTCTGAATTACCTACATTTACAATATATCAATTTCTGAAGGGAATCTTAACTGTCAGTGTTGCAACAGGGACACAAGAACTCTGCCATAAACCAAAAGCACTCATCCCTCACCCTTCTCTGCTGGCCACTGCCTCCTCTGGCAAAGGCCATGCTGCGAGACTTCCCTGCCTGGGCCAGCTCGCTGGGCGAGATGGCACTCTGGCAGTAGCAGCATGTGACATAGATCTGCTTGGCCACTTTGTCCTTGGCGTTGCCCTGGTAGACCAGGTCAAACTTGGCTCTGTGTTGGGAGAGGAGACACACAGGAGGACAAGGTCAGCTTTGAAATAGACATTACCGGTACATATTTTTAAAGCCAAGTAGTTTCAGGTTTATTCAGGGGCCCGTTTCATAAAACTTGTCATTAGTGACAAGTTGTCATAGATGTGACAAGTTACTGAAATCCTTGAATATGATTGGCTGAGAGCAAATTTGTCATAGAAATGTGGCAGTTGTCACTGATGACAAGTTTTATGAAACGGGCCCCTGATGTCATTCTTCAGGTTTGACAAAAACAAGAAAGCATAAACAAAAACAGCCAACAAACAGGGCATCAACTCTGCTAAGATGTAGAGTTTGCCAAGATGCAACATATGTAATCATGCAAGAAAAGATATAGATATGTACTTATCTAATATCAATATTTCATATGTACATGTATCTACACAAACTGTTGATCTGTGTATCTATCTGACTTCAATCGATGTACCGTTATACCTAACTGTCTATCAATCTATCCAACAACAACTTTAATAGATTTTATGTGTTCATGCTTTATGTACTTTATCAGTTGACACTGATGAAACTGTTAGACTCTCCTGCAAATGCAAATTCATCGCTATCAGCCAAATAGCTTGTGAACCAACTTGTGCAGCATGGAAAACACCAGACATTGATGCTATTTGAACTTCAGGTCATTCACATTAATTTGCTGCAATGTTTACAATTGCAAAATCAACCCGTTGCTCACAGAACAGGTTTACCATGCATAATAAATCAAAGGGGAATTATCAATCCTAGAGAAAGAATGGCTTAGGTATATTTCTGTGAAGTGTAAAGTCTGGGTAACCTCTGACCTTTCATGCCAGAGTCTCCATGTGTCCAGAAGACCACGGTAGCTATCAATCCAGTTAGCCACACTCTCGTCCTTACAGAGATCGACAGGTAAGGCCTGGACGGCTACGAGGCTAGCTGTCTGGACATCCGCTGTCTACAGGTCAAGGTTACAGAGAAAGGCATTGTTACAGGCAGCCTAAAATTTTTAACAATGAAAGTTTGGTGATCAGTGTGGCAAGTCCTGACTGTAATAATGCCATAATACAATGTGAGTATGACATCACATGTGCAAACAGAACCTTTTGTAATCATAACAAAAATAAATGAAAAGTCAAGCTGAAGATTTCAAGCATTATAGTTTAATTGGATAAGCTTTGTAGAGATCAACAGAAAAGGCCTGGACAGCTACGAGGCTAGCCGTCTGGACATCTGCCGTATACTGGTCAAGGTTATCAGAAAGAGATCCTATTACAGGAAGTCCACAGTGGTAAACACTGGAAGTGTGTAGACCAAGTAGGCAAGCACTGACTTAATACATACATACATGTATGATGGTAATGTATTACACTATGCTGTGTGGACAGAATCTTCTCAAATCATATTGAAAACTGGAAAGTCAAACAGATGTTGTGTATTATTAATAACCTTTAAAGAGGCTATGAAATTTTGTTAGTCACAGACAAAGCTATATAGGTTAAACTTTGTAGATTTGATGCAGGAATAAGTACAACATTGAATACTGTCGCTAAACATAGCATATTATGAATTCACTGTAAATCAGGAAGATTACTGCCAACAAAGTACAAAGACCATATGTGACCGTGCATCACAGAAGCACCAAAAGAGTTGCCAGACATGTTTTTTTTTAGTTAAAAGGTCAGATTCTGAAAGAGCAGACTGTTTAAAGCAGTAAAATGGTGTATAATTGCAACTGATTGACAAATTGCCCTACATCGACGTAAATAATTATTTATGTCGATGTAGGGCAATTTGTCAATTAGTTGCAATGAAAACACCTCGACGGAAGAATTTCATAAATTTGAAAATGGTGTATAACTTGACACAAATGGACTTTCCTAACCTACCTGTTAAAGCATACAGTGGAAAGAAAGTACACATTCTGGAAAAGTGTTTACTGAGAACAGAGGCTTTGAAGTTTACAAGGTCTACAAGGTGTATTCAAGCGCTTAATCTCACCATGCTGTGCTCTGCGCAATGAAAGGGACAAAAAACTAGGATGTAAACCTCTGTAGCATCAACAATGAAGGGATTAGCAGATTATAGCTGAAACTTTCTGCACTCATTAAGCACATTCTATTCATGACTGACACCAGCTTTGAATGCAGTATACTGCATTCAATAGCACCAGCCTTCCAAACATGATCAGAGTTGAAAGGGAGGAGTGTGTATTAAAGGGTTTTTGGAAATGAAAAGGGAGCCCTATGACATACCTGTATTACACTAATTTACAAAAATTGTTCAAGAAAAACTGCAAAAAATCACAATTTTCCATTCATTCCATTTGATGTATGATTCCAAACTTTAGAATTATGTTATGTCAGAAAGAATGTGAACTATACTTAATATGGATTTGGGCCCTGTGCAAATCTAGGTACTTGTAGCTAAATATGTGGCCAAAATAACCCATAAACTTTCAGAAACCATATAATATATGTGGTTTGGGTGCTCTATCTTTTTCTAACAATTTTGACATATTTGACCCGCTACAACAAAAAGGTCCTAAAGTCGCGCACGGTCGAAGCCGTGAAAATCAAGTTTGAAGTCAGAGCTTTAAAATTGGTCAAAACTTACGATTTTTTGATTTTGATACATTATTGGAGTTTAACATGTCTTCTATCATCTGTCGAAATTTTGAAGCAAAATGATCAAAGGAAAGACCAAAAAATAGCGTTTTTCTGAGCCATGTTTTTTGGCGTTTCAACAAAGCAGAAACTGGTTCGAAAATTTGGATTGAGCGCCACAGATAGGTTCCGCCCCTAACAACGACCAAAGTGATCTCATTGGTCAGTTTGCTGCTTGCTGCTAACCGAAGCGTGAAGCTCGCACACTGCCCAGTCGACTGGTGCGTGTGGGCGGGGTGCGCTATGCTTAGCCGCTTCTCACATCCTGGTCACTGATTGGTTGGTGAGGAGACCGCCGACGCTGATGTGCTTGAATAAACTCTTCTGGGGTTGCTAGGGCTTACCTACTATTGTCCAGAGGTGAAAACTGACTTGCGTGTCTGTTGATCGCGATTGCGTCAAAAGGAAGACTTTTAGGGTGCTTTTCTCGAAACAGTGATTTTCCAGACGTCTCGACATGCTCTCTTTTAAACATCGATATCTCTGCAGCCGATTATTTTTATAAAATGTGTTATATATCAATCTAAAGCAGAAAGATTAGGGGATTATATCGTGCAATTTTCAAATAATCGACCTCTCCCAACTTTAGGATCATTTTGTTGTAGCGGGTCACATATAATAGGAGAATCAGAGAATTCTGCTATAGTGTAGCTCTCTGTTCTTCATACGGAAAAAAAAAAAAACGTTTCTTGAGATTTTTCAAAAAAAGTTCTCAAAAAGTTGCTTAAATGCCAAATTTATCCATAAACCGAGTCTTAACCTGGTAGCACATTTTTTTTTTCTTTTAAAGTTCCTCATTCTCCGCAAATTAGCATAGTTTTGTAAATTCATTTCAGATTTTTTGCAGATTTAATGAATATCACATGTCCAATCTTTTATCCCAGGCATGCTATGCAGCAAAACCCAAATGTTTAATGATGACGATGTTAACCCTATTCCCCCCCCCCCTTGGTTTCAAGTCCCTCAAAAAACCTGGTGGGATTAGGGTTAAATGATGACGATATGATAATGTCTACAGCAGATTTTCTACCCGGGATTTAAAGGGTTTAATGTGTCACCAGTCGCAAAACTGGTCAGACGAGTAGCCATCTCACTCACCTTGTCCACATAGGATTGAAGAAGTTCGATGCCGTCTCTCGTCAGTCCCGTCAGTAGGACACCCTCTAGGTTCCCATCTTCAATGACCTTGGAGGTCAGCTCCTGCACAAAGGTCACCAGTTGGGAGTCGTTGAGGAAGACGCAGGCAAAGGCCACGCGATCCTCGATGCTGATCTCTGCCTCCCGCTGCACGGAAAGAAACAATGTCATGCTGTGATGTTGTGCATCATAAATCTACATTTTCGGTTTGACTTGACAAAGGGCACCTCATGCTTTGTGAGGGTAGCTCATCATTTTTCCTGGTACATTGCATATAATCAGTCAATGTCAAGGTCACTTAAAATGACATACCAAGAATGTTTTATTTGCTCTACAGTGCATTACTTTGAGATCATTACAAGCAGTCACAGGAAATGTAAAGTACGTTTTGCTTTTTGTTTTGTTTTTTTTTGTTTTTGTTTTTTTGGTGTGTGATCAGAGATAAAGGTTTATCACGGAGATTCATCTTCACATGTTTTGATGCCCATTAATAAAACTATTCTTTCATAATCAAGATGAATACATGTATGCATTTCACTCATTTACATTTCAATTGGAATCATTTTCTTTCCATCGTTTTGCTGAGATATTTACTCAACATATAGCTTTAAAAACAAAGGAAAAACATGTAATGGACCCCCAGCCACTTCTGAGAGACTAAGTTAGAAGCGATCAAACTTGCTCCCATACTTTAATCCATATCGGGCCAACGCACTTGTGTAAACAAACACTGCAGTGGCCCAGCACCGTATGCACACACATGCCGACAGGCAGACAACTCTCCAAACAATCACTCTTCATTAGCAAACAGTAAACAAAACGTAGACAAGTTATATATCATTTGAAAGAGGATAAAATTCCCTTTTAAATTATATATGACATGCTGCCATTCAATGCACAGTGCAGTCACAGCACTCAGCAGAAGTGAAGTACAGTCATCCAAAAGTTACAAAATCAATTTGTTTGTGTGCTTTCATTCATGGATCAAAAATAGCAAATGTTGTAATTTTACACATTCAGTACTGGAAATAAAATGATCAGACTGTCAGCTTTCTGGACATATAAATATCATGACCATTGATACAATAATTGCAGGTTTATGTTTATATTTATGACGATGAAGCCATTACGAGTGCATGGGAAATCGATAGTATAATGTGTGCATCCTATAGTTTGTTGAAGCGAAACTCGTCACGATAGATACAGCTACAGCTTTTCAGGCTCAACTGAATTATACAATTACTGTACATACATATGGATGTACATGTGGGACTATTATCACAGTTGAATCATCGCCCTACAAGTGTCCAAACCTCTTCAAAAACTGCTGCAAAAAATCCAAAATCGAGCACTCCGTACAGCTGTACATAGTACCCACTGACGCCTCGTGGTTATTCGCGTTATTCCATGTAAACATACATTTTTTCCGATGATTTTTACGATTTTGTTGGCGTTCCACTGACAAACCCTTCTTGAATTATTGCAGACAGTGTAGCAAAGCATTCTGGGATATGTTGTCAAAGGTTAGAAGGTGAAAGAACTTTGGAATGAGGTCGTTTATATGTCTACGGGATATTCCGTATGTGGCCCCTGCAGCGTTTGAACGAACTACGGAATATCCCGTAGTTGGCCCGATATGGGTTAACTTAAGTAGCACATTTCTGGAAGCATTATTCATCAAACATACCACCACTGCTTCGTATCTGTCGTCTGTGGTCGTCAGAAATCCGAACATGGCGCGGAGGTAGGGGCTGCGCAGCTGACAGCACAGCCTGCTGCACATCGAGCACCAGAGGGTGTCCTTCTCCCACGTGAAGCCAGACAGTGCCATGGCAACGGCATTCAAATCCAGTTTGTCGCCCTCTATCAAGGTCGGAACAAAAAAAAAATTATGTAACAAGATATGCTGTCTCTCAGTACTTTCACAACGGTTTACATTTCTCATCACACATAAAGTTATTAGCTTTAGCTGCCACATAAAGGTCTGGCCACATGCCATTGTGCGACCTTTGTTGCTCTCATTTCTTTCCCCTTTGTTCAGTGTTTAAACCTAGTAATAAGACTGCATTGTCTGATAGTCATATTGCCTTACCACAAGTCTGCCAATCTTCAAAGATAAAAAAAAAAAACATGCTGATACATTCTTTAATGGAAATATATAAACATTTTCAAGGTGCAAATCACTTTTGGGCTTAAAATATGGTAAACTAACTCGTACTATGCACGCTAAATTAAAATCTGCAAACTAGCATTCCGAAACATATTTTTTCAACTCTAATGACTAATTGGTAACTCATTACATACATTACATGGAGTGTTACTCACAAGCTGATAGGCACTATATACACCATATGACAGGAATTAGGCATGAAATGCAGGAATAAAGACCACAAAAGTACATAATATCAAGTCTTAATGCATTCTTTGTGCGAGCACAGTGTGTGTGTGGGGGGGGGGGGAGTAAAAAATTATGGGAAAACTCATTCATCATGCACCATCCTTTGATCACGAAATATCTCTCCCACCTCTGGCATACTCCGCCCCTCTGTTGAGGATGTCTATGGCGTGTCGGATCTTGAGATGGAAGATGCTGATTGCTGCAGCTCGCTCAAATTTGCCCTCAGTCTCCAACCTTTGGGAAGGCACCAAAAATGTGTTATAACAATTTAATGCACATTACTCCATAAAGAATAAGTCATGCTGCGGCTCGCTCAAATTTGCCCTCAGTCTCCAACCTTTGAGAAGGCACCAAAAACATGTTCACAATTTAATGCTCACCTATCCATAATGAAGTACTCATGTTTATTTTGCACATTCTGATGTCTATTTCATTCTTACATGAATATCATCTGGAGTCCTGAAAAATTAAACTACAAAGCAAGAAACTACATGATTTAAATGCAGCCATCAAAATGTTTACGGAGTCATGCAATATCAAGGGACTGGTTACACCTGTCTATTAAACTTTGTGAGGTTTGAAATGCACACAGAAGAAGCAATACCACAGCAATTCTTGAACTTAGTTTTATTTGTACAGATTTTTAACCAATTCTTTCCATCCTTTTAAATGAATGATCATAAAAAAAATTGTGATAATGGTGACGATAATAACATTTCTATTTTTGTTAGTATGATCATGATGAAAATCATCATCATAAGCAACACCATAGTGGTTTTATTCTCTGGTGTTTTGTTGTTGTTGTTTTTTTTTTCTAAAATAATCTGAATGAAGCAACAGTGTTCATGATTTCCATAAAACAACAAAATTGTGTTACAGTTCGACCTCGATTATCCGGCCTCCTTTTATCCGGAAATCTCTATTATCCGGACGCGTTCACACAGTGAAGGACTTTTTTTTTTCATCGAAAAAATTGAGAAAAAACAGTGACTTTCATGGATCTATTTCACTAATTTCATAAGATGTGCATGATAGGTTTCTCAATATCTAATGAGGTAAAAAATGTATGATTTTCACATAGGCCTAAAGATATACTTTATTTTTGTGAAGAAGGGACTAATTTTGCGCAGGCTAGCATAGATTACACCACCGTTGCGGGGTACGCTACCTGCCTATAGCTGTCAGTGCACTGGGACGGCAGCTTGGATGGCAGCTATATACATGCACATTAACATTGTGTCTCCCATATCTGGCCAATTCGCTTATCCGGATGAGCGCCGGTCCCGACATGGCCGGATAATCGAGGTCGAACTGTACTTACCTTTGTGTAAACTCTCTTAACCTGTTTGGATCCCTATCAAAGTCCCAGCCACACAGTGCAAGAGCCTGAGACCTAGTTGACAGTGAGACATACAAAATATGCCAACACAATATCAAAACATCAATATATTATGACACTGCATCATCGTAACTGACAAATTTACTCAACAACCGTACCAGCTTCAGCCACTTCAGCAACTTTACAATAACAAAGAGCATGAAGGAATATTGGAGAAAAAACAATAAGCACACTCAAGGAAAAAATAAAAGTCAATGTCTTGCATACCCTGTATGCATCATAGGGAAGTTCATAATTCTTGCATTGGAATATAACGCATACTTTATTGATTTAATAAGTTTGCCCTGTCAGACTGAATTGTAGATTTACATGTACATATACTCATGTAAGCGTTGTGTATATTACTTTGTATTACTTTATATGGAAATGAAATTATTTGAATTTGAATTGAATTGAATATCATGTAATAAATTATGTGTGGAAGTCATGATAGAGTCTCAATATGACAGATAATCAATTTCTTCTGCTCAGTTCTTTGGAGGACCAATGCCAGACAGGACTCACTACTAGTTAAAAGTGGAACCATCGCGTATGCTGCATCACAAAACATGTGCAATCATACTCTTCACTTTTTGTTTTGTTTTGTGTTTAATATTCTCTACTCTGGTTTTAATCAAGAGTAATAAACTTTGGGAGAAATATACATGTATGTATAATAGTTGCATCACAGCAGACATAGAATTTCATTTCTTTAAACATATTCAACCAGGGCTTGACAATAATGACATTATATTTTTTTTTTTTCTCTCTGGGGGCCTGTTCAAGCCACTAAAATTTTTAAATCTGACATTTTAGTGGTCCGAAAAAGATATGTGCATTGTGGCCCGAAACAAACGCAAAAGTAACAATCCATTTTGAATCTTAGTTGCCCAATCAGGCCTGCAAATTAAAGCTTTTGTTAAAATTTGGTTTCCCCCGACATCAATTTTTTGTGGCCTGGGGCCACCGCTAATGTGGAGCCCTGATTTAACCATTAGCCACCAGAGGTTTCTTTCTGTATCAACCTCTCCTGTTGACCGTTTTCTGCTGCAAAGTGGAAAAATGAATTGGCTCATTGCAATGACTACCCAGTCTGGCTTTTCTCCCTCTCTTCACACTCGCCTTTCCTTGTTCCTGTACACGTTAGACTCCATGATACCATCCACCCCTTCCCAGGCCAGGGGCTCCACCTTGCTCCTCAGTCCCCCGACCCCGTCCGGTCCCTCCTTGCGCATCAGGTGCTTCACCCCGGAGAAGTCCAGCACGCCGGAGAAGGACGCTGAGGAGGAGAGCGAACTGGACGATGACTTCAGTGAGGAGGTAGAGCGGTTGACGAGGCACAGCGCTTTGATTCGTACGACCAGGGTGTCAAGGAAAAGTAAGTACTGGCCGAGTTGCTTTCATCTAATAAACAATGCCACAACAGATACATGCAGATTGATGGATAAAAATGCATTGGCACATATGCACACACATTGTATATGTAGTGTGAGTATAAATCGTCGCCGGTCACACGAACCGACGAATCCCTCAGGTTTGCGTAAGAATGACAATTCGAGAAAAATGCGTTTGAAGTTAGCCCATTTTTGACTTATGGTTGCTACACTTTCATGTCTATAATTTCCAATTATTTTTGTAGTACACCAGACTTCAATTCTTGCTCTAACTTGTGAAGTTTTTATCGAATTGTATTGTTAACAAATAAGCGGGAAATCGTCAAAGAGCTGCATGCATGTATTTTCGGTCTGCAAAGAACGTTGTCATTTTCCATGTGTGTCCATATGTACATGTACATTGAGCGTTGTCATTGTCAACACATGTATTACATAGTACGCGCACTATGCGCGCGGTCAATGAACTGTTGAATCTCAAAAACAACACGCAAGTCAATGCGCACTGATTCGTCGGTTCGGTGACCGCGCGTACTAGTACGCGCGGTCACCGAACCGTCGAATCGCCTGATTGTTTAACACACGCGTCTATGGGGAAAACAAATAATTTTCACAAATGGAATTACATACTTCTACAAAAGTGATAACTGCGTAAAAATTACACCGAATTACACACTGAGAATTTCAGAATATGTAGTATGGAATGTCTACTATCGAAATGATTGAAAATCTCAAAATCGAAAATTTGACCCAAAATCGAGTGATTCGTCGGTTCATGTGACTGGCAACGAAATGTCTGTCGAAGTATAATGACTATAACTATCAATACCAGTATACAGTATATAAATGTATATAATACATTATGTAAAATCATGTTATGGTTATCTAGGATTACATGTTGAACATACATAGGGTTTCACAATGCACACACACACACACAAAAAAAAAAAAAACCCAAACAAACAACCAAACAAAAAACTTAAATATTCATGAAATGAGATTACGTTTAGCTTAGGTCTCAGCTTAGTAAAATGCCCAAGTTTGTATTGTTTTTTCCAGACTGTTCGTACTAATGTGACAAGGAACATCTATTAAACAAAATTGAACAATGTACTATCAATATTCAATGATGATACCAAAGATGAAAGTACACATTATGAAAATTATCACAGCAAAGGTCACTATTGGAACTTTGAACCAAGCACAATATAATTTGAGGACTTAACGACACAAACTGACATTTATATCTCAACTGATAGAAAAAAATAACTGTTTTCACACAACTTCAAATCCTAAATGCCCTAAATGAACTAGAAATGTCGCTATGGCGACTGGTATGCCTCCGCCATAATGCATGATTCTCCTAATAGGTCTATAGTACATGTGGACAATGTGTGATTACATTTTCACAAAACTGGCAAAATATCAAAATGACATGTTTGTCACAAAAGTGTTGAATGTTCACCTTCCTTGACATAGGTTTAATTGGACGAATAGGAGAGCACGTATTTGGGGATTGAAGGACTTTAACTTGACTTTGACCCTTTCATAAGTTTATGCCTTGAGTAAGTTTCAAGGTATGGAGAAAAAATGCAATTTCTGTATTGAATAGTACATTGTTACCATTTTCATCTGGCCATTGACCCTAAAACTCATAAGAGAATTACTTGAGCCACTTCCGAGATATGGAGGAAGAAGTAAGTTCAGCACTTTCACTTGATCCTTGACCTTTTGGGCAAAAAACAAAAAACAAAAACAAAAACAAAACTTTCTAGAGAATCACTATCAGGTTAACAATGCATACACCAAGTTTAAAAAAAAAAATCCTGCTGGCATTGCACAAATATGAGGGAAATAGTAAAATTTTGAAGTGTTGCCATTGACCTTTGACCCCTGACCTTTGACCCCATGAACCCCAAATTCCCTAGCTAATCACTGCCAGTCAGTACATGCATATATACTATGTTCCATAAAGATACCTTGAACTATTTCCAAGATACGGAGAAAAAAGTTAAATTTCACATTTTTTACTTGACCTTTTGACCTTTGACCTTAGACCGCATGATCCCAAACTTTCACTAGAGAATCTTGATTGAGTAATACATGTATACACTAAGTTTCAAGAAAATATCTTCAGGCATGGCATAGATATGGGGGAAATAGTAAAATTTTAAGCATTTGACCTTGACCTTTTGACCTTTGACCTTCAGCATGTGCACCCAAAAGTTGACAGGCACAACTTCACCCCCTAATACACATACATGCCAAGTTTCATTAGGATACCTCAAAAGGTTTTGGTAGTTACCCTGTCCACAAAATTCATTACGGACGGACGGAAGGACGCACGGACGGACGGACGGACGGACGGACGGAAGGACGCACGGACGGACAACCCGAAAACATAATGCCTCCGGCACCACTTCGTGGCGGAGGCATAAAAACACCATAACCATGCAGAGTGATGAAATGGCATTCAAATGAGTTCCAAAGGATATGATGTAACCAGTGCCACAGCTTCTGTACATGTGGGTCGTCACCAGCAAGGGCAGCATTTTTACTAAAATCAGCTGACTGAAACGAGACAAATTACAAAAGTGAAACCCCAATGCAAAAGAACACATTTAGACTTCTATCAAAGCAAGACTACAACAACAAACAAATAACATCAACAAAATACTCCAGTTACCTGCTTCTCCAAAAATATGAGAAATAATCAGTTTACAATCATGTTGATGTTCACAAATTGTCAATTGAGCAGTGACATGGCACAAAACCACTCTCCTACAATGCGTCTGCTACAATGCTTGCATGGAATTTCTCACTTATTTCCTACAAAAAAAAAAATGACCCAAACTAGCACTCTGTTTTAATCCTTGTGTAAAAGTGCATGTCAACCCTGCCTACAGTGGCTACTAAAGGTAAACTCAAAAGGTGAACTGTAAAAACAGGTACCCACTATAGACAGATTGATGACTCGATTTGTGTTTATTACATAAATATATGTAGTACACAGCACACATTTGTCTCTGGTACAAAATGTCAGTGCAGGCTGTAAGGCACACTGCTAACTGCTGTGTCTCGGCGATAAATGTCAACTAAACAATTGGCAGCAATCTGCAAGGTCTCTTTAACACGTAATTTTGCTCCTGTACAGTTTGTAAGGCAGCATATATTATGTTGTACATCAGATAGGTGCTTAAATAAGTATGGTTATACTTTAGGCACAAAGTGCAACCTTATCGGTGGAGATAAACAGATTTTTCTATACATACATGTATCTTAAAGCTGACAATTCTTCAAGTGTCATATGAGTTAACAGAAAATGATGCTAGAGGCAATGTACGCATTATAACAAAACTTCAACGAACGCATATTTCTCATGTACCATTTTACGACAAGATGTTCATTTGAAAGGAAATATAACACAATTTTGTATAGGCTCATATCAATACTCATCAATCATTTGTGTGTAGACCTATTGCTAGCTGTATTCCACCCACCTCCATGCCATAGCCGTTGCCTGCCCTCCTCTTCATGACAGCTGATATGTCCTCATCAGTATCTGATGACTCGGTGGTTGACTTACAATAGAAAAGCTGCCTCCCTGATGCCACAGCACACATAGTGTGCGGGGACCAATCCTAGAAAACACACATCAGCACATTGTCCTCATTCAAACAACAATATAGATCATTAACTAGAAATGTCGCTTTGGCGACTGGTATGCCTCCGCCATAATGCATGATTTTCCCAATAGGTCTAGATAGTACATGTGGACACTGTGTGATTACATTTTCACAAAATTGGTAAAATATTGGAATGACAAGTTTGTCACAAATGTGTTGAATGTTCACCTTCCTTGACGTAGGTTTAATTGGATGAATAGGAGAGCATGTATCTAGGGATTTAAGGACTTTAACTTGACTTTGACCCATTCATACATTTAGGCATTGAGTAATTTTCAAGGTACAGGTGTGGAGAAAAAGTGCAATTTCTGAATTGAATAGTAAATTGTTACCATTTTCATCTGGCCCTTGACCCTAAAATTCATAAGATAATCACTTTCAGGTAGAACATGCATAATATGTACTAAGTTTCAAGGTAACTTGAGCCACTTCCGAGATATGGAGGAAAAAGTTAGTTCAGCACTTTCACTTGATCTTTGACCTTTTGACCTTTGAGGCAAAAAGAGAAAAAAAAAAACTTTCCAGAGAATTTCTATTAGGTTACACACGCATACACCAAGTGTAAAAAAATAACCCTGCTGGCATTGCATAAATATGAGGGTAATAGTAAAATTTTGAAGTCTTGCACTTGACCTTTGACCCCTGACCTTTGACCCCATGAACCCTACATTCTCTAGATAATCACTTCCAGTCAGTACATATATATATACTATGTTCCATGAAGATACCTTGAACAATTTTCCAAGGTACGGAGAAAAAAAAGAAGTTTTAATATTTTTACTTTACCTTTTGACCTTTGACCTTTGACCTCATGACTCAAACTTTCACAAGAGAATCTTAATTGGGTAATACATGTATACACTAAGTTTCAAGAAAATCTCTTCAGGCATTCAATAGATATGGTGGAAATAGTGAAATTTTATGTATTTGACCCTGACCTTTTGACCTTTGACCTTTGACCTCAAGACCCAAACTTTCACCAGAGAATCTTAATTGGGTAATACATGTATACACTAAGTTTCAAGAAAATATCTTCAGGCATTCACTAGATATGGTGGAAATAGTGAAATTTTATATATTTGACCTTGACCTTTTGACCTTTGACCTTGAGCATGTGCACCCAAAAGTTGATAGGCACAACTTCACCCCCTAATACACATACATGCCAAGTTTCATTAGGATACCTCAACAGGTTTTGATAGTTACCTTGTCCACAAAATTCATTACGGACGGACGGAAGGACGGACGGACGGACGGAAGGACGGACGGACGGACGGACGGAAGGACGGACGGACGGACGAACGGACGGACGGACAACCCGAAAACATAATGCCTCCGGCACCACTTCGTGGCGGAGGCATAAAAAATTAGATTCACAGAGAGATCGTCTAATCACTGATGCACGGCATCAAAGTACATCATGTGACTGTGCATCACAAAACTAACAAAAAGTCGCAACCCTTGATTTTACGTGAGGACTCCAAAAAGGTGAAATGGGTCAACAAAGTCAATCTAGATTTTTTCATATTTTCTGAAAGAGCTACTCTTCTTCTACATTATTCTTAGGTTTTAGGTCATAATATGAATGGGAAAGTGTGTTTTCAGCAGTTTTTCTTCAACCTTTCTTTTTTTTTTTTGGGCAGAGTAGTGTGAACAGGTATGTCTTAGGTTCCTTTTCATTTCTTGAAAATCCTTTGCACACCCTTCATTTTCAACTCTTAACTTTAACTTTTGAAAGGATAGTGCTACCGCCTTGAAAGTTGGCATTAATCATAGACAGAATGTGTTAATAGAGCCTGCTCACTTTCAGTTTAATCTGATAATCCCTTCATTGTTGTTGCTACAGTGGTTTACATCCTGTTTTTGTCCCATTCACAGCACAGCCAGCATGGTTTGGTAAAGATTAAGCGCTTGAATAGACCCTGTACTTCAGAGCCTCTTTTCTCAGTTCACACTTTTCCAGAGTTCGCGCACTCTTTCCAATATTTCGATGGGTTAGGACAGTCCATTTGGATTGAGGTAAACATAATTTTAAAGCTTATAGTCTGCTCTTGCAAAATCTGCCCTTAACTAAAAATCCATGTCTGGCGACTTTCTGTTGGTTTTGTGATACAGGGTCACATATGATTGTATTGGTTAATTTGTATAACAGTCATATGAAAAGAAAGAACCCACCTGGTATATTCATCTATCATTCACTGTTTGCCAGGCAGTAGCATCACATACTGAGATGAAGCAAGTTTGTAGAAGTGACCAGTAGCTTAAAAGGACTGTACAGTACTGGTTGAGGTGGGGATTCATGTTTTTAACATTCCTAAGTGAGATAATGAGAAACTTCTTAACATGAAATATGAAAGAATGAAAGAATGAAAGAAATAAAAGAAAAATTTTAAGATGGATTCAACGTTTATTTGATGAAAATTGGTTTTCAAATGGCTGAGATATCCAAAAAAGTGATAATAATAAAGGCAACAGGCGGGCCTTTAATTAGGATCTCTTTGTTTCACCTTGTTTTTGGATATCTCGGCCATTTCAAAAACGATTTTCATCAAATAAACTTTTGATACCCCTTAGAATTGCATGCTCTTTGACATCTCATAGAGTGGTTTCTGAATATCTTGCAAAACGTTAAAAGCTAAATCCTCACCTCAACCAGAACTGTACACACCCTTTAAAGGGATGGAATAGTACTGGCTGAGATGAGGATTGAGCTTTAACTTCTTGCAAGATACTAAGAAACCACATATGAAATGTCACGGAGCATAGTACATTCCAAGAGGAATCTAAAGTTTATTTGATGCCAACCATTTTTTAAAGGCTGAGATATTCACCAAAAAAAAAGAGACTAAAACAAAGCAATCCTAATTAAAGGTGAGTCACACCCTAGAAAGTATCCCTTTGTTTTGGATATCTCAGCCATTTCAAAACCAATTTTCATCAAGTCAACTTCAAATCCTTCTTAGAATTACATGCGCTTTCATATTTCGTAAGAGGTTTCTCATAATCTCACAAAGAATTTAGAAACCCGAAGCCCTATCTCAAACGAAAAAGTCCACCCTACACAGATTATGTCCACAACATCTCTACAATACTAACCAGTGATATTGCATCGTAGATGGTGATGTCATACATAGCGCCCCCCGGTGACAGGGCAAGCATTCTGTTCTCCTGGTTTGGATGCCATGAAAACATTGCTACTTGGTGCTGGTTCAAGTGTTTGGCTGCAGGGAAGAAAAATATCAGCACATTTGGGATGAGCTGATTTTGCTTTATCACACGTTTCCCATAGACACCTGCCCGAGCGTACTCTGGAAGAGTCTTCAACAGGTTCAAGAGAGTGACATTCAAGCAGGTGCTATACTTCATCAACATTCAGGCAACAAAAACTCAAGCGCTATAAATACTTAGCATATGAATATATCAACCAAAATATATAACTGTATTTCGAGGGTGTGTATGTGTGTGCGTGTGTCTTTCGTGTCTGGTTTGTCTCTGTGTCTGCGTGGTGTACGTGTGTTGCATCTCTCCATTAGTGATCACACACAATAATTGTGATGAAAAAGCCTGGTGCTTTTAGTCAATTTTCTATTGCTGACATTCACCATAACTTTTAATTCTCTTTTACACATACCTTTCCAAATCAAGTTTATCTGACCTTGCACATACTGCCATACAAATGTGTATAATGTAGCAGCAAAGCATTATCTCTAGAAAAAAAAAAAAAAAACGAACAAAAGATTTTTTGTGACATGACAATGATATTGTGTATAATTGACAAGAATGATGATGGATACAAACAAGAATTTGTTGCATTGCAAAGAGAGTCTGACATAGCACTCGATTTGAATAAAACATAGCTGGAATAATTGAAAACCTTGACTTACGTCTCACATGCTTCTCTGTGTACTCCAAATCTTGACCTGAAACCACAAACAAATGACAGATATCAGACTTCCAAGCTGATCATGTCTCCTAAATGCTTAACATAACAAATCAATTCCTGTGCTCCTTCGGGTTCTTGAGCACAACAAATTGAATGTTGACATGCACCTATTATTGTACTGATCTACAAGTTGTACATAGAAATCTAAAAGTGAAAACAGAAATCTTAAAGTGATCATTTTTGTAAAAAAGCATTTTTAAACAAAGCAGACTGTCCCTCTTGGGAATGTCGGGCACCACAAGTGTGACATAACTGGAAATGCTAAAAACAGAATTATGAATATGCTAGAAAGGAGTCCCCTTTTATACCATGCCAGAACTTTAAAAAAAAAAAAGTTTCACTTTCAATCTACTTTATTTCTTTACTTGTACAAATGAAATGTTAATTATGACAAATCAAAAATTTTTACCATGAAAATAGAAATAAAACTACCCAAGTACTTGTAATAAAGGAATAACTATGATTTTGAGTGCACACAAACATACATTATTTATATCATTTTTAAAGAACAGGTTGAAAAGACTGTTATCAACAAGCACTTTGCTGGACTAGATAACAGCCTCCCGGAAATATGGTATATCTTGTAATTCCCTCTTTTTTAATTGAAGGAACAAAACACACACACACCTACACACACACACACACACACACACACACACAAAGTCTTTGTGACATCACATCCGTTTCTATCAAGGGAAAGTAGTCGTATAATATATGCATTTTATTTCAGTCCCACATATGTCAACTGGCGTTGGAAGACTGCCCCTGACATGCAAAGGGTAGAAAACAATATGTGGTGTACACAAGGACTCACCAACATGCTGAATGTTGTAGAGCTTGATGACGCTGCTTTGCTTCGTCAAACATGCCAGCGTTCCGTAGCGTGTCGGACACCAACCGAGTTTGACCACTGGCCTGGCTTCCTTAAAGCTGAGTACCTAAAAAGTCGCCAATTGAGTCAAGCAATAACATTTCATTCTAGTTTCTGCTATGACTGCACCGTGATTCCATACTCCCTAAGTCTACAGATTTTGATACATGTAGCTAGGCAACTGGCATTGTCACTTCATGCTGAATCTTTGTGTTTTGATTCGTCAAAGGAGAACAATCGGTGTAATTGATGGATCTTAACATTTGTAATCTATCTGAAAAATGCAAATCAATCTGAACTGCATTTCAGAAAGGTCGCAAAAATGCAACAACCCTCATCCTAATCTTATGATCAGAAACTGTTTCTACTTATTTATACCTTTACAGGTTCTTTAGTTTTAATAAAGAAAAGAAAATGAAAAGGAGACTAAATAGAAGCATCTGAGGTAAAAGGCATAACTGTTTATGCAAAGAACACCTCACAAGGTCACAATGTGTTATCAAATTAATATACAAAGTTAGAGTACCTTACAAGACTTGATCACTGTTCTCATTAAGACTTATACACTAACATCTAGCTGATACCTTTATTTTGTTTCTGCTCACGAAAAAGAAACTAGACATCGAAACATGACCAGATTACATGGCTGTAATTTTTCTGTTGCCACCTGATAAACTAACCACCTTTCCCTGTCATTTTTTATTTTAAGTTTACCATAATGGTCCCTAAGATTGAAATGGCATATCATGATCACAGATTTCATATTTCCACTTTCATCAGGTGCATGTGTGCACTGTACCACATTGTAGACTCGCCAAGAATACTAAAGGCAATGATGTTCATGCCAGTTTCAACATCTCTTCTTAAATTTTGATTTCTGTAAGCCACATTGGCTACAGTACCAAAGTGTTGCTTGGTACATTCTGCCACTACATATCAATTATCATTCAGAGTTTCATACAGATAATAGTTAGGGAAGAATGTCACACTGTTAAACTGAATTTGGCAAACACCAAAATTTATCTATCAATAATTATTCCTTTGATCAATGATAAAGTAAGGACATACTGGTTTTTCAAAGTGCCTGAGATCCCAAATACTGGTCTGGTCTTCGTAAAAAGAGGCAAGGCGATGCTCAAACAGGGGGTCCACGGATATTCCATACACTGCTTTGGTGATGGTGCTGCTCTTGTACTTTGATGCATCTGAAAGTCAAGTACACACACATACAGATAATCCATTATTACATATGATTCACTATAAATAGCTTTGATGCAAGGTTGTTGGGTTTTTTTTTTTTTGGTGGTATGTTTGCATTACAAATGCATGCACACACAGATAATCAAAATATCTGATCAAGAAATCTACTTGTTTTAACATGATACCGCATATTCAAGCTCTTATTTTCCCGTACAGGTATTTTCGCGAATAAGGATGTCACAGCAAGATGGTGTTTTCGCGAATTGACATCGAGTTTATCATACATGCACTAGTACTATAGCACATGACAACATATTCACATGTTCTTAAATTTGCAATCCAACTGTGATTTGCGAATTTTGCAAAAATTAAACCCTCATGAAAATAAAAGCATTTACAGTAAATGATTTGTGGTTACTTCTACAATTCAGTCTGCAGCAGTCACCTCATAGACTGCCACTGTGCTTGATTCTTTTTTTGTTGTTGTTGTAAATATTTGTGTAGAAACTGAGGCAGTGGTCTTGACTTTAAAGATAAATTTAAAGTACACGGGTATATCGGATCAAAATTATACGACATTTTCACTATTGATACCATCGGTGTAACTATAATGGCATACAAAATTTATTTAACATTTCCATGTTACAAAATATTACACAAACTATAGCAAATATATATGTGCCACTGGAATTTGACAGCACTTTTCTTTGAACTACCTGGTGGGATATGCAGGTTGTAAGGTTACAGCTACATTCCATTGGTACTCAAAGAAGTATATCGTCGCTGGGGTGACAAAACCTCGTATCTCAAAATTGTCAAATGTTCAGGAGAGCGAAAAAACATGGCGGCCAAAGCACTATAGTGAATGGGAAAGCCTTCTCTTTGACATGTCATGGTGGCTTCATTTTTGGAGTAAGACAGTTTGGATTTGGCCAAGACATCACTTGACCCACTATTTGACCATTAAGCTAAAAAAATTTTTTTTTACATTTTTGAGATACGAGGTCTTGTCACCCCAGCGACGATATGCAACAGACACATGCAGGTGGTGTTAAATATCTTGTCTAGTTCTCTTACAAATAAACCAGTATTATCTCTTCTTCTTGTTTTTCTTCTTTTTTTTGTCAACTGGTAAAATGTGAGAATGTGAGAGCGTAGCCTTTTGACAAGGCCTCGCGTCTTAGGCTATTTTTTGACGCCGCGTGACGACTTAGACGAGACTAGGCTATACCGGGTGAACGTGAAGGCGAGTGGCGCAGCGGCTGACGCCGTTCGCCCTCGCATTCACCCAGGGTCATGTGATTAGTCTAATACCAGCCGCCCTAATTTGTCGGACATAAACCTCAGCCATGAGGCCTTGTCATAAGGCTAGTGAGAGCGATGCATCCAACTGTAAAATAAAATTTTATTCAAAGTACATGAATAAAGGAGAAACTCACCTCTTATATCGTACAACCTGAGGTTTTTCTGACCCACTCCAACGATGATGCTGTGGTGTTGGTGTGGTATCCATGACATGGAATGGAGGGCATCGCTATTCACTGGGATGGAAGACAGGTGTACAATATTGTGCATACATTGTACAAGGCCCTGGATTAGCTTACAGTTGGTTCGTCTTTGTATTGATCAACCAATTTCTATGCTGGGTATCAGTTATTTCTTTTATTGTTCTTTCTGTGTATCAAACATGCATTACTGTGAATGAGGTACAAAGGTAATGGCAAAAGGTTTTCGTTGGGTCATTCTTTGTCATGGGCATACCATGAATAATTATTGGTTTCTTTGTAAACTCACAGTCGATCATTCATCTTGCAGATCAGATATGCAAAAGTAATATACTATAAAATGATGCGGTTAAAGTGGGTCATGACACTTGGTGATATTTATACTATTTCCCAACTGATATAAGCTGTGTATTAGAGTTAAGTTTAATTCATTACAATCTTCCTTTGATGACTCCCTATTAGAGTAATCTACCTAGCTTGTCTGGCATTCTGAATGAGAAGACAAGGAAATCTTCAAATAGAGTACATTTTCAACGTGTACAGCTGTATGTTTCTTACACATTTCAAGCATTTTGAATGAAGATTTTGTTTAACATCATTTATCTCATACATATTTTCCAGTACTGTTGACTCCGCAGCATTGACTCTGCACCATCAGAAACAAGGAAAAGTAGAAATTACGTGGTGCGTAATATATGTCCCCGCCGGAAGTAGCATTTTATAGCAAAATGTACAATATAGGTCAAAAATCAAGGTCAAAGGTCAAAGAAGTCAAGGTCAAAATTCTGTGTAGAAGTTTTGAAGCCCTCACCTAGTGCCATCACATAAAGCAAACGGAATCGAAATCGGGTTAAAAATGGCGAAGGAGTAGCATTTTGTAGCAAAATGTACAATATAGGTCAAAAATCAAGGTCAAAGGTCAAAGAAGTCAAAGGTCAAAATTCTGTGTAGAAGTTTTGAAGCCCTCACCTAGTGCCATCACATAAAGCAAACGGAATCGAAATCGGGTTAGAAATGGCGAAGGAGTAGCATTTTGAAGCAAAATGTACAATATAGGTCAAAGGTCAAGGTCAAAGGTCACAACTGAACTTCTGTGTAGAATTTTCAAAGCTCCCATGTAGTGCTATCATATAAAGCAAACAGAATCAAAATTGGCTCATAAATGACAGAGAAGTAGCAAATTGAACATTTTGATCACACACGGACGCACACACAGACGGACGGACGGACACACGGACACACACACGTATGGAGCCCGTTTCATAGTCCCCTGCTCGAACTCGTTTGGCGGGGACAATTAATGAGAAAAAGTTTCACAAGTGAGAGGAGTGTACCTAGTTCTGAAACAGCCCTCCTGTCTCGCTCACTGCCAACTGAAAGAGGTCTCGACTGACCAGCTCCTGAAGGAAGAAGAGAGAAAATGTGAGATTAAATTGCCAAAGACACCCTTGACTGTAAACTTTACAGAATGACTATGAAGCCACAAGGATGGACATCGAAACTGAAGCATTATGTATTAAAGACAACAACGACAAATCTGTGGAATTTACATTCTCATAGGCAGCATCATAATGCTGATGTGATTGGACATTATGAATAGCATTATTCATGGTCAGATCATTTCAACACAGTTTCATGGAAGATAATTAAACACTTGTCATGGCAGATGTAGGAATGGTATATCTAGTGGTCACTTATCACTTTACTAATTGATTTTTCCCCCTCCTGCAATCTTCTTCCAATCATATTTATTTGTGTTACTTGGAAGTAGCATAGAATAAATAACACTACATCAAAAATTCATGTGTTTTCTTTTCATTTACTCAGTATTCTATCTCTTTTGAAAACAGCCATATTCCTATTCATTCAGATAATAAACCTTTTTTAAATATATTTGAGCAATAATTCCATTCAAACAAATACACAAATCAGAGACTTTAAATCTCCTCCTGTGAAATTATTTTCACAAAAATCTCCAGCTATCCCGCTGGAGTTTGAATTTTACAACTCTAGCTAAACATGTATGTCATGATATTATGCCCATGTTCACGTGATTAGTCTCCAATTTGCTAAAAGGGTCCAAGTGGGAGAATCTCCCATATACTGTACACACCATATATTTAGCGAGTCTAAATTTTCGCGAATCGGGACTTCCCGGCGATTTCGCGAGTGGTTAAATTCGCGATCGTGCAGCACACACTAACGGGGAAAATGTATACGTGGCCACGTCACATTCATATCGGGATAAGAGTCAATATTTTTGCATGTCTTTAATTTCGTGAATAGCACCGGACTCGCAAAATTTTGCAAAAAATAAAAACCTTGCAAAATATTTGGTGCATACAGTATTAAGAGATGCTTGGATTTGGAGTCTCTGACAAATACTCTCACTGAGGCCTAAAAAGGTAGCTTGGACATTAAATAAATCATTTACACTGTAACATACGGATAGAAAGTGATTCTGACACCTATCAAAATACTTGCTGTATGATAGTGTGAGGCTGATCTGTAAGTGTCAGATATCTATTGCATATCTAGTTACCAGTCCTTAATAGCTGTCATACACTGTGTAGGTCACTAGCTACTTGAATACATGCTAAACATGATGCATAAGTATTGTGGAGACTTACAGCATAGGCAAAGAATACAAACCTAGTCTTGCATTGACGTCGTATATTAACAAACTGCAGTCAGTGCGGTACTTGTCAAAGCTGACAGCCAACTGTGATCATAATTGAAGGAGAATGAATACTGGTACACAAAATAGCTTAGAATGAGCACACAATATGACAAAGATTCAATTTCTAATGCTCTGTGATGGACCAATTTGTTAATGATTCAAAATTAGGCATGTTAATGATCAAAAATTGCCATCAGGATTCATCAATTTTGGTGGATTCTTTTAAAAACTTTGTTGCTAAAGATTACTGCTCACTTCAGCTAATACATTTTGAGATAGGTAGGGGTAAGACTAAAGAAAACCTTGGCAAGAAATTACAACTGCCATGATAAACTTTGTGAGGAAGCATGCATCAAACCTTGATACAGACCTCCCAACCTTTTTACAGAATAATAGGTATGACTTAGCTCAAAACTTAGCAAAGAAAGTAAAGAGCAGATCCCATAATAGTATGTAAAGAAATTATCAAGAAAAATAGGAAACTCCTATTGAAACAAGAGCTGGGAATGGTCAACATTCAGATTCTTTCCTCCAAATTCAGAATGGTTGGGCGGTCTGCTTAATATATTCCTGATTAATAGGTTAATGCTAATGATCCCCCCCCCCAATCCTATCTCCCATATGTCAAACAACATACCTGGCCAGGCATCCACAAAATCGCAGTCAATAATATTAATGCCAAACTTGCATGCTACTTTACTACTCACAGTTGAATTAACGGTGGTGCACATTTTCCTCAAAATCTAATGCCTCATTATATTCCAAGTTTACATTCTTAATTTCTTTTTATATGTCTTTGGCTTAGTAAATGAATTATATATATATATATATATATATATATATATATATATATATATATATATATATACATATATATATATATACATATATATATATATATATATATATATATATATATATATATATATATACATACATATACATATATATATATATATATATATATATATATGATTAAAACACCTCATAACAGCAGCATCTAGAATGTAAACACTCAAAACATATACTCCATATATTTCTTTGTGGAAAGATAAAGATAAGCATAAAGTGAATAATTTTGAGGGTCATAAATGACATGTGTTTTTGTTACCCCAATAGCAATTATTCTCCCCCCCCCCCTAGTTGAATAAACTACAGTGCTACAATATAAACTATCTGAACTATTTAATAACAAATTGTATTACAGTGTTGTCTTAAAGTGCTAAATGAAAGTAATCTTACCAGTTTGGGGTCCACTGCATTCCATGCTAGGTTTGTGCACAGTCTGGAGTGCTTGGGAGGGAAGGCAGCTCCGATCAGATTCCCGGGGTCATTATGTGGGTCCGACACGAAGGACGTCAGCATGACCTTTCCTGTGGACAGACCCACCGCCAGTAGATTCTCTGGCATCTCCTTGGGGTAGACAGCGAAGCACTGTGGAACAAGGACATTTTAAACCCCTTAGGAACCAACACCTCAATTTGCCATTGATACAGTATATGTATAAACAGTTTGGCTATATGGGGATGAGAGGATTGCATACATTACATAACTATGGCGCTTCATCTGTTTCGCCCAAGAGTCACAACTAAGAGAGTGTCTTATGGCAAGTCATACGGCATCAGCCATATAACAAAGACATGAAATGCACAATATCCTCTGAATGAATAACTTTCCTTCATTTTGAGGTAGGAACATTCTACTCACTTATGCATAACTAACTGCAGGGAACCAGAAGTAGAAACATAACAACTGAACTGACATCTATCCGAGAAAGGTAGTAAATCATTTGATTTATGAGCTTAGTGTTTTATTTCCATAACGACTAGGACACTGTCATCTTGACGCATCTGCAAGCCTTCACAACAACTTTTAATCCGAAAAATTGAACAAATTTGTATGCACTGCCCCAGTCCTGATCAAAAGGTCTGCAGATGTCAGAAATTTTACACTTGACCTTATAAGAATTATCTCATCTCTAAGACATTCTTTAAGTGTTTACTTGATCTTGTAGAATATGTCTGAATGTGATTAAGACTTTCCCAGTCAGCTGACCGTTACTGACTGAACACTGCTTGTACAAGGTCCTCACTTTTATTCTCTGTACTTCCTCTTTGTTGTTGTTGGTGAACAGGTCTGACTTAGAGTACTGCAGCCGGGCAAACCCTGTCTCTGAGATCTGCCTTCCCTGTGGTTTGGGGGATCCTGTTTGAGCAGATAAAAGTAAGAAATATTCATAAAGACTGTGCTCTGTATGAATTGTAGAATGTGAAATAAAAACAAAGACATTAAAAAACAAACAAACACAGACAATGATATTTGTTTTTATTAACTTTAAAAAAAACAAATGTTCATAAACATAGACAGCTTTGAACAGAGTATCTTCCTATAATCATATTCACACCTAGACTGATGCAATCAAAAGCATCCATTTTAGAGTTAGTGCTCTCCCCCCCCCCCCCAAAAAAAAAAAATCCATTAAAAGATACTTGTTACTTGATACTTGTTTTTGCTTTAAAACTTCTTTCTTTCTGAACTTGATTCTCCCTTAGAATACACTCGCTACAAAAACCTGGAATTGAAAAGGGAAGAAAATGTCCTTTCAATACATCTCTAATATTTCTGCTAAAAAAAGGCAATATTGCATACTGCTACAGCAAGTATTCACTTCCAAAAGTCATAATGTGGTAGTTTGTTCATAAAGAGTGAATTTCTTTCAGTTTGAAATTAACAGAATGTTGAGTATTTGAGTCAATGCAATTTTCCCCTTTTTTTCTTGATTTTTTTTTAAATCTATTTTTCACAGATCAGAAAAAGTGTGTGTGTGTGTGTGGGGGGGGGGGGGGGGTAACCCCAGTTCCATGACCCCTGCATACAGCATAACAATCAATATAAACTCTAGCTGTGCCTATATACTGGGAGAAACCTTACCATGTCCTGAATATTCCTGGCTGGCCAGTGGTTCTACAACAAACTGGTTGAGTTCCACCTGGTTAGTTCCCGCAGAGAGGCAGAAGAAAGTGTCTGGATGGACGGGGGACCACTGGATGTCTTGTACATACTTGCTCGTCATGCTTCTACTCCGTTCTAGTGCCAGTAGTGGTCTATCTTCTTACAGCCAATCCTCAGTCTTCATTTGTGTTCAAATGTTGATGGGTTGCTGGGGAAATGAGATTGTGATTTGAAAGTGTTACACTTTTGCCAGGCTAAGAAAACACACACATACACACACATTACACACACACACACACACAAATTAAAATAATAAAAAGAAAGAAAAAAAAACTGCAGAATTTACGTGATAACAGCTGATCTGTTGCATCAGCTGATCTGATATTTATTAACAGCTAATCTGTTGTTGTTTCACCGAAATGATTATAAAATTTACCCGGTAATTATTATGACCTACAAAGAATCTGGATCTAGGCCTAAATGAAACACATTAAAGGTAAATGAAAGACAAACCTACCATTACAGCATGCAGTTAAATGCCTATCATCCCAGCTATGGATGGCTGTGTACAAGCGCAAGCCAAGGATCGTGGACAAGGTGAGGTGTAAAGTCCTTGGCCTATTAGTACTAAAGTAAATTATGCCGATTTATGGACTGTCTGTAACTGCACAATATTGAATATGTGGGACTGAGGAGTGACCACATCGCACCGCATTAAAAGAAGACTAGGAGTTAGGTATATATTTGACAACGCTCACCTTATTCTTTACAAGTTGAACGTCCAAATGCAAGTGGCTCTGTAGCACTTCAACAATAATCGGCAATCACAGTACAACTTACTCTTGTAGCAGAGTCATTGGAAATGTAGATTCTGGAAGTACACTCACTCAGCAGTATGACGCGTAAGAGCTCGACACTGGGGAAGTTTACAATTGATGTAATCAGCACAGTCGATCGATTTTGCAGTGTACGGTAATCGAGTTCTTGGTCGTCCACATGTCTTCCGCTCCGGATATCCCCGGCCCTGCCCTCCCCTCTCTACACAGTTATAACCCATTCTACTTTACCTTACTTTACTTTACTTTACTTTACTTTACTTTACTTTACTTTACCTCACTTTACTTTACTTTACTTTTTGAAGCGATGGTGTAGGTCAGAGCCTGCATCACTCAGGATTGATGAACTGCATCTGAACTAGATCTGATCCACAAATCAATGACAAAAAAAAAAATTGATGATCTGCAACTTTCGGTCATTACTGGCAACTCTTGTTTAAGTATTGCAGGCCTATTGCTCATTTCCTATGCAATCTGGACAAAAAATAGGAAATTTTACATCTTTTGAATTGGTTTACTCGAAACATATTCACCTCCAGCACAAGATCCTTTGCTCGATTATTCTCAACTCTTTATATGCTCCTACAGTCTAAGCAAAACACAATAAAACACACAAACCAATAATAGTAAAATGTTTGATCTGTGTAATTGGTGTCCTTCATCCAATCGAGAGTGTGCTATGCACTTCTTAGGAGCCTACAGTATATCCCTGTGGCCACAGCCTATTAATGTGACAACTGAAATACACAGCATAAATTCTGCCCAAAGGAAAAAAAAAGGAAAAGAAACAAACAAACAAAACTTGGTTGTACTCGTGAATGATTACACGCATTAGAAATTTGAGCACACCAACACGTCTCTCCCCCCCCCCCCTTTTTTTTCCTTGTTTTTAAATAGATTTGTCATTCTATACTTCAGTGCAAACAAAATTACCATTGGGTGGACCTGTCTCTCATGCCAGCTGAGAATCAGTTAACCATTAACAAACCTGAATTAGAAGACAGAAACAAAACAAAACAAAAAACAAAACAAAAAACAAAACATGAAACAGCTACTTCTACTACTACAGCTACTGAAGTCCTGATTTATATTTGAAAGACAGTAAAGAGGAAAGTTTAATTCGCACTGTCATCCCTGAAGAAGAGGAAGGTTCCTCGAAAATTCGGATTATTCATTAAATCAAGATTGGCTATTAATGCATTCCCAGCATTCCTATGTTGTGACTTTATTATTGCTATATATATATATATATATATATATACATATATAACTGAGAGAGAGAAAGATAATATAGATATACATATTTAGATACAGATATAGATATCGTCGCTGGGGTGACAAGACCTTGTATCTCAAATTTTGGTGAAAATGACTTTTTTGCATTAGTGGTCAAATAATCGGTTAAGTGATGTCCTGTCCAAATCCCAGTTGTCTTACCCCAAAAATGAAGCCACCACGGCATGTCAAAGGAACGGCTATCCCATTCAGTATAAGGCTTTGGCCGCCATGTTTTTTGGCTCTCCTGAACATTTGACATTTTTGAGATACGAGGTCTTGTCGCCCCAGCGACGATATATATTGTGCGGGGTGCAATAAGTAGAGAAGCTAACTGACAATGTCTTATTTGGAAAGATAATGCTTTATTTATCAAAACTCCATCCTAACATTGTATGGAATAATATATCTTTCACACAGAATGTAGGCCTAATTCATAGAATACAACCTAGTATTACATACAAACAATGAATCACAGTATATGCAACAGTAGGATACACAACTACAATGCAAAATCCACTTATCATCAGTGTGGGTGAACTGGTTTACACATCAATTTCTTTTCCTTCTCTTCTCTTTAAAAAGCATTGTGCAAACATATATTTGACTGGGTGAATTGCAAATGAAGACGCAGACAAGTAGAACAGTGTAGGCCACTGTTCAGTTTGTGAAATATAGATGCAGACATATGCACTGTTTAGCCACAATGTGGAGAATTTTTATATACATGTATTAGGTACATACACTGGTACAGAGTGGATAAAAACAAACTCTCTTGCATGTTACGGAATTCATACATGAAAAATGCAAGAAGTTGGCATGAGACTGCCATTGTTGCTGTAGTTAATATTTCTCTTTTGTATACTCTCAGGGAAACCACGTTTTTTTCTACTATGAACTATCATTTACATAAGCAGAAACTTTTCTTTTTCCTGCTGGGCCAATTTCAGAGAATTTTGCTTTTTCGTAACTTTGCAAATGATATTGCTTAATTTGATACATAATCTACAATGAAAAAAAAATGTGTCACCAATACATTTGCAATGGTACAGTAGAGCATGAAAATGATTCACATTTCCAAACCACAACATATTTTATGTCTAAGCAAATACTGTAGTATGAGACGAACTGAATGACATGATTACACTACAAATATCATATCTGCATTTTCTTATATTGACAATCTCAGAGTTGTCTTCCTAATTAAATTCATGTTTGTTCATTTTTTGAGCTTGCACTTGTAAAGCTAGAACAAATCTATATTCTTCCGACTCCTAGATCTTGCTTCACATTGTTGCTGTTGTTCGGATAAAGAAAATGAGTGTCAACTGAGGACTACTGAATAAAATGAGTATAAAACTGATGTGTTTTCACATGGAAATTTATGTAGATATTCAATGCAAATGACATGAATGGAAGCATCTAAATATCTGTTCCGTATAGTGCAAATATAGCTTTGATATGAAACACGTGATATTGACAATGAAAAAAAAAAATCTCAAATTGTGCCTTCCTTAGATTCAGCTTTTCTTTTTAACATTGAAAAATGATATGGTCTTGAGTGAAAAAATTGAATAAATGAAAATGTAGATTTATACACATTGCAGAAAACAAACACGACTACAACAGACTTGAATAAGAATGGAATTATCACTGCAACATTATCTACACCTCATTGGGTCATATTGCACAAAAGAATGTCTCCCAAATGATATGTGAACAGCCTACTTTGATTCAGAATTCATTGCACATTTAAACTGAAATCAAAACGGCTTTGGGAGAATTGGCATGCCAAGAAAGAGACATCAATGAAATTAAAAGATTTGATGTCATCATGGGGGACATTCAAGTTCCAAAGATCATGAGTAATTACACCTTCCAGATGTACAACCACTTCTACTTATCCCCCACCAAAATTTGCAATCATATAACTTTTTTTAATTATTAGCTATTGTGTGTGGTTTCTTTCTAACATCATCAAAATTCTTAGCTATCACACAATGGTATATCACAAGGCAATCGCCGAATTGTGTCTCGCCCATTCGCGTACAAGGAATTAATATTTTTTATAACTTCCACAAGTTAATTGACCTGCTTATGACCTTTGACCTTGTGGTGACCTTCAACACCCTAAGGGACATTCACCATCCAAGTTTGGTCACAAACGGACAAAGGGATCAAAAGTAATGAGCCATAATCGAAACGCGTCATAAAAACTTAACATTGGGCCCTAAAAATTTGTTGACCCCTTTCTGTGACCTTTGACCTTGTGACGACCTTCACCTCCCCAAGGGACATCTTCCATTCAAGTTTGGTCACAAACGGACAAAGGGATCAAAAGTTATGAGCCATAAACGAAATGCGCCCTAAAAACTTAACATTGGGCCCAAAAAGTTCGTTGACCCCTGTCTGTAACCTTTGACCTTGTGGTTACCTTCAACTTCCCAAGAGACATCTACCATCACCCAAGTTTGATTGCCATTGTAGCAACATGTGCTGAGTTACGTGTGATAAGAGAGTCTTGCAAGTAAACTTTAACGTATGACCTCAAATGACCTTTGACCTTATCATGTGACCTCTTACGGCACCATAACATGAAGGTACCCACAGTGCATCCATCACCCAAGTTTGATTGCCATTGTAGCAACATGTGTCGAGTTACGTGTGATAAGAGAGTCTTGCAAGTAAACTTTAACGTATGACCTCAAATGACCTTTGACCTTATCCTGTGACCTCCAACGGCACCATAACATGAAGGTCCCCCTAGTGCATCTATGACCCAAGTTAGGTTGTAATCCAAGCAAATTATGTGAAGTTATTTGTCAAAAGAGAGTCTTGCAGGTAAACTTTAACATAGAAAAGAGAGTCTTGCACATAATCTTCAATATATGACCTCAAATGACCTTTGACATCATCACATGACCTCTGACAACACCATAACATGAAGATACCCCTAGTGCTTCTATCACCCAAGTGTGGCTGCCATTGCTGTAACAGATACCAAGTTATGCATCATAAGAGAGTCTTGCAGGTAAACTTTAACATTTGTGACGGACGACGGACGGACGACGGACGACGGACGACGGACGGACGACGGACGGACGACGGACGGACGACGGACGACGGATGGACGACGGACGGACGGCATTTGGATCCCTTAGTCTCGCCTTCACCTCCGGTGGGCGAGACAAAAAGCAATTTGATGAAATAATAAAAGACACCTATGATATTACAATCAATCTCCTTTGGCACAGTATATACTTCAATAATTTTTTTTTGTTGTTGAAAAATTGATATTTATAACGCAATAGTATATGAAAATATTGCATTATACGAACATTAAACGGTATGAAAACAATAAGGCTCATCTCCATTTTCGTATCTGAGAATATTCCAGAAAATTTGCCAAACAGCCAATAGTTCACAAAATCATGATTTTGGCAACACCTTTTCTCCACTTCCAGATGGATTCAAACATGAAGTACAGATTTAGGTCCGCCAATTTTCTATTACATTGTACAAGGCAAAGACTGGCACAAATCTGGCAAAGAGAGATCAATCAGATACTTCTGAAGATGTCGACTGTCATGGTTAAATCTTACAGTGTTGGGGTGAAAATAATTGTTTGTCTCATGGAAAAAGAAAACCCAGCAAGAACGTAGATTGTTTGTACGACATTTTGCCCCTGCTGCTGAGCTTCATTAGGTACAGAAAGAAAAAAAAAATGTTGAAAATCAGCAGCAGAGAGCAAAATGCAGTACGACCTACCTACATTTTTTTCTTCGCGAGACAATTATTTTCACCCAAATACAACGATATCCTTCCATTTGCCCTCCTTGCATCCCTGTCATTCCCTCCACCAATCCTCCGACTTTCATCCCACTCCTCCTCCCACTCTCAATGGAGACTGCTCTTCTTCAGCTGGTAGTTGATGATGTGGTCGTAGTTCCATTCATCATACCACCTGCAGCTGCCGTGCTCGTACTCATCGCAGTTGACCTTGGCCTGCCCCGGTTCTCTGGCCGGAATGTCTGCCTGGGGAGGCCTCTTTCCAAGCTGGAAAAAACTCTCATGGTAATACCTAAGAATTCATCAGAAATGTAAAAAAAAAAAAGAAAATGCAAGAAAGATGTAATTTCAACTGTAACTTTGATTTCAATAGAGGTGGACAAATAGTATTAATTGCCAAAATTTCAGACTGTAATAAACATGAAGAAAAAAAAAATCTGGGATAAAGCATGAGGATTCAAAGGGGCAAAAATACAAGCACACGCAAAAGGGCATAAGTGCTAGGTAAAGCTTTTCTTGAAAACCCAAATAACAGTGTGATTTCAGTACCAAACGCTTGATCTGACTGTTCCTTCTTTTCCCCTTTTCTTTTTCTTCTGAGCTGGACAAATTCTCATTTATATCACTTGCACATTGAGAAGCAAACCAAAGAAACAAACAATATTAACACACAAGCCAGCATCAAACAAACCAGAAAAAAAAAACAACAACAAACAAATGAAAAACAGATATGAATGCATGTGCGCAGAGCGGGTCTCTCAATGTAGTCTCTTTCGGAGACTCCAAAAATAAAATTGTTATTAAATCTTATGTTATTTCACAGTTAGTAATGAGGATCGATGACACAACGGAAGACAAATTTAAAGTGACAACAGAACTATTCAACATGTATGAAAGTCAAATACATTGAAAAATTAATGTGCTCATTTGGGAACAGAAATAGCATATACCTATACATTTAACCTTGCATCACTTGACGCAATGAAAGGGTCCCTAGTATTTATTTTATTTTATTTTGTTGACTTTCATGTATGCAGACATTTGCAATAAGTCATCAGATTTTCTCAGGGGTCCCATGCATGTGGACTTGCATAAGGTTGACACTACATTTGGTGTTATTTATTTACCATCTCTGAAGGATGAATTTATGTCCATTGATGACGGCCGCTGCCTTATGCACTGACTGAGGTTCGCAGTAGCCTGTGGCATCCATGTTGTTCCAGACAACAGCTCGTCCTCTCTTCGGCTTCACGCTCACGCCCAACTCTAAACACGGTGGGATAAAAAAGATATAACACCCATAAATCAGAAAGCTGATTAACATTCTTGTGTCTGTCAACTTTATCATAACGTGGCAAACTTCCTTATCTGCAGTGGGTTGATTCTCCTCCCCACCTCCCATACATTTGGTGCTATGTATATTACACAAACCTACTCAGGTAAAACCATTCAATAAATAATGATTGTGACTGATAGTAATAGAAGCAATACAACTGAATGGTGATGCTGATCTGTTGCTGGACCTTTCATAGAACAGACTTTTCTAACTTGATGAACATGCGTAGATAAGAATCTCATCTTTGATAGCTCTCAGCTGTTTCCAACCATTCATAAATCTTGAATGGAAGACACCTACTGAAGATACCTCATGACAGCATGACATCACATATGCATGACAAGTTTGAATATTGAGCATCTTTAACAAGTATGCAGTATTCAGCCAGAATTATTGAACTTAAAGGTTGATGCTAGATTGTTTTTAATGTAAATCAATTAAGTCTTCATCAGATTTATATGTACATGATATGAGTTGCATGTATATGCTACAATGTATATGACTGTTGTGCTCATGCATTCATCAATGCTAACGCATATGCATACGGAGATCACAGAGAATTACCACAAAGGCTGTGGCAGCCATGCATAATGAGCAATCTACAACATCACTTCACTGACTCCACCAGGAGCATATGCTTGAGAAGAGAGTGCAAATGCTCACACCAAACACCAGATACACATCACACACCAGATACCTGTATACATGAGTGACACCTGACACCAGATGCCTAACACCAGACACCAACCTGGGAATTGGGTCTCCCCGCCCTCCTGGACATCCTGAAGATAGACCAAGATGGTGGCAAATCTGTCTCTCTTGTCTGCGTTGTCAAGGATACAGTCTGTGTGTGTCTTGTATCCTGAGCAGACAATCAGACAAACATACAAAATATCTTTCACTGCCTTGGTCAGTCCTATAGAAATATTGTAACTTTTGGAACAACATCACCGTCATGAGAGCTCTATTCTTAGTGCAGATTAGTGAGAAAAATTCCAGTATCAGTTTGTTTAGAGTGGGGTGAATTCTCTCATGCATCAAAGGCAATCCACTAAAACAAGGTAATTTATGCATTCATACAAGTGCTGACTCTGCACAACCCCATTATAAACTTTCAAAATTCTGCAGTCCAGGTCTATTTGACCAATCAATATAACATCTGCTTACATACTCTGTACTTCTAGTACTAAAGTGAAATATTGATAATATTCTTGCATTAACCAAGTACTTTGATTTTCCCCTCTTTTAAAACTACAGAATTGGTTTCAAATGACAGAATTCTTTATCAAGAAATCTAATATTGCAGAACGGAAGTCAATTGAGTCAATACATTGAAACAGTATACAAGTATGAGATGAAGAGTAATCAACCTGCCCTACAGTTCATTGATTTTGTCTTCACTCACATCAGCTGTGATGCAACAGAATATGGAAACATGACTGTCAATACATTTGAAAAGTAATCACTAACCCAGGCTGATCAATACCATGCCTACATGATTACAGACATAACAAACTCACCCACTATGCGCAGACATTGACAGATGGTAAGAGTGTACAGAACTGCAGTGAAATATGTGACCCTGCACCACAAAACCAACAGAAAGTCGCCAGACATGGATTTTTAGTTGAGGGCAGATTCTGAAAGAGCAGACTCTAAGCTTTAAAATGATGTATAGCTCGATTCAAATGGATTCTCCTAACCTATCTAAATGTTGAAAAGAAAGCACACACTCTGGAAAAGTGTGAATCTAGAAAAGAGGCTCTGAAGTACAGGGTGTATTCAAGCACTTTTGATAATTTTTAGTAACCGGCGCTACCTGTGCGATGAATGGGACAAAAAAACAGGATGTAAGCCATCGTAGCAACAACAATGATGGGATTATCTGATTAAGCTGAAATTGAGCATGCTCTATCAACACATTCTCTCCATGATTACTGCCAACTTTAAAAGCAGTAGCATTATGCTTTCAAAAGTTATCTGAGTTGAAAGTGGAGAGTGTGCAAAGATTTTTCAAGAAATAAAAAGGGGCCTCTAAGACATACTTATCACACTACTCTACAAAAAAAAGTGGTTGTAGAAAAACAGCTGAAAGCCCACTTTCCCCATTCATTATGATCCCAAACTCAGCAATAAGGGGGAAGAATAGCTCTTTCACAAAATATGGAAAACTCAAAATTGACTTGGTTGACCTGTTTCACCTTTTTTGAGTCCTCTCGTAAAATCAAGGGGTGCAACTTTTTGTTGGTTTTGTGATGCACGGTCATATATATTCCCACTATATTCTTCCTTGGGTTTCTTTGACGAGTCCTAATTGTGAAAGGAATGCATGGTTGTTTCTTACTGCTTAAAACCTCACAGCAGTGTTTAAACTTGAAGTGGGAAATGAAATAACACAGCAGGGTGACCCCCCCCCCCCCAAAAAAAAAAAAAAAAAAAACTAGATATATCGCTACGGCGACTGATATGCCTCCGCCATAATGCATGGTTCTCCTAATATAGTATAGTACAATGTCTTGACAATGTCTTGACAATGTGTGATGACAGTTTCACACAATTGGCAAAATATTGAAATGACAGGTTTGACACAAATGTGCTGAATGTTCACTTTCCTAGAACTAGGTTCAATTGGATGAATGATTAAAATGTCAGAGAGCAGGTATTTGGGGAACTGATGATTTTTACTTGATTTTTGACCCTTTTATAAGTTTATGCATTGAGTAATTTTCAAGGTATTGAGAAAAAGTATAATTTCAGTATCAAATGGGAAAATAGCATTATCTAAACCTTTCATTTGACCTTTGACCTCACAGTTCCATAGAGAATCACTGTAAGGTAGAACATGCATAAATATGTAAGTTTCATGATGATACCTTGAGTTACTTTCGAGATATGGAGGAAAAAGTGCAATTTAGCACTTTCACTTGACCTTTTACCTTTTGACCTTTGACCTTTTGGCAATTCCCCAAAAATATATATTGGGTAACACATGCCATACATCAAGTTTAAAAAAAACAACCCTTCAGGCATATTGCATTTTAAAGAAAGTAGTGCTATTTTGAGGAGTTGACCTTGACCTTTGACCCCCTTGACCTTTGACCCATGACCCCCAACTTCCCTAGATAATCACTGCCCGTCGGTACAAGCATATATACTAAGTTCCATGAAGATACCTTGAACCATTTGCGAGATATGGAGAAAAACATGAAATTTCAATTTTTTTCCACAAAATAACCTGTGACCTTTGACCTTTGACCCTGTGACCCTAAAATTCACACAAAGTATTATCCCCCAAGGATATACCCTCATACCAAGTTTGATGTAAAACCACCACACGGTTCTTGAGATATCGACAAAAACAAAACGGGACGGACGGACGTACGGACGTACGGACGGACGTACGGACGGACGGACGGACGGACGTACGGACGGACGGACGGACGGACGACCCGAAAACATAATGCCTCCGGCCACTTCGTTGCGGAGGCATAAAAAAAAAAAATATATATATATATATATATATATGATTATTAATTGTGATTCCCTGTAATATCCTCATCTAGTCTGTGTCAATGAAGACTGAAGCTAATGACATTATATACTTTTGTAACTACCATAAACAGCTTAAATCCAAATGCCTTGTATAAGTTTGCTGATCTTTTCATATGCCTATCAAGACATTATCACTATTGCTGAGTTACTACAGAATAGGAAGCATGCTCTAAAGTGAGTTACAATGATGAGAGCTGCTAACACTAGTGAGTATTCAGCATGTATAATGAAGACTCCAAACAGTCTTGATTGTTCTGAGGAAGTGAGTGTGTAATGGTCACAATTACTTGGTTTCAGGCAAATGGACAGCAGAAAATGTCTGAGTTGCTGGCTCAGGCATTGAGAACATAAGCACAGCTTAATTAAATACTTGAGAACCATATGGTTGTTATTTTCACTGACTTCGATTAGCATTAGACTCCTTTTGGTCCACTGAAATGTAATTTATGATATCTACAAGCCTCATGAAGTAGCAAATCTTTGGTGTTGACCTTTGATGAACATACAGCTGCATGACTAAAAACATTATCCTATGCCATGAAGATATAGTATTCTACCTACTCAAATTAACGTTATAGTCCTGTGAAGCAAGTGCTCAAAACAAGCACATTCACATGAAAAATGCAAGACATTTAAACGTGTTTGTGCTGAACATTTACCTATCCCCTGCGGGTAGGAGGTGATCTGGAATTTTCCCCCATTGGCGGGACTGAGACCGGTTGCTTGGAAGACCCTCTCTTCAAAAATGGTGGAGAACTTGCTCTCCCCGGGATAGAAAGCAGTGCTGTAGGACCACGTCAGGAAAGACTTGAGTTGTGAGGAGAAACTGGAGTTGAGGCAGGTGGTTCCTGGAAGGAGCATGCATGAAGAATCAACTCTTTGGTGGGTTTTGACAGCTAAGCATGATTCTTGTAGCACGCAGACATAGACCAAATAGTATGGGGTACAAGTCTTTTATTCGTTTCTAAACTTGCCTGCATAGCTTACACACCAGTTAATCATAAATGTACATTAGGCCTATATGGAGCTTGGAGTCACATAGATCGCTATACTAAGATATCCCCTCAAGGAAATTTGCATATTTTTATGCACATCCTGATGCATATTCTCCATGTGCAATCTTCTATCTCATCTGCATGTGTAACATACCAAATACACCCACAGGTAGGTTGGATTAGGTTGAGGCTAATATTAGCATTTTGCGGTAAATGTGTACACTTTAATAACTCTTTACGATGAAGCATCATTATTCAATCTCTTTCATCATTGAAATCACATCTTGGATATTTGGAAAACAAAAATTTGATACATTTGGCAAGGGATTTCTTTACTGCTCTACACACCACACCATCTACAAGCATGATATTTCATGAAGCAGGGCATGTAATACAATTTTGTTAAAATATCAAATTGAGAGATTATGTAAAGTGTCCACAGAAGAATTTGCTATCATTAGAAATCTTTTTCAAGTCGTACTTAAATCATTGAAAACATGGGTAAGAAATGATACAGTGATAGCAATGGGGAAAAGGTTCTGAAAGAAAGCACGAGAGCAAAATAGAGAGAAAGGAAGAAAGCTGAAACATTACATCAGTGTTCTATTAATACTGCTTCATTTACTGAATCCATAATATGATTTGGGCATCAATCTTCTATAAAGTTGAAAAAGTATCATACCCTCTGTGAAATCCTTGAGCGAGACCGAGATGTCTCTGTTGGCATCTTTCAGATGTTTCCTCAGGGTGTCGATGCCGTCAAAGCAGATGAGGGGATCCACAGCACTCAGGTCGCTCACGTGCTGCTGGTGGACCTTCATCAAACCAGCGCACTCTCTGTCTGATAAGAATCCCTCGTACTGGTAAACCCTGGAAATCCATTACATTGATCATTTACGCAGAAAAAAAAACAACATCACCTGAAAGCTGGGTATGGAAATATTTTACTTGTAACGCAGAAAAAAAAACACAAAATCACTTGAAAGCTGGGTATGCCAATATTTTACTTGTATTGAGGAAATTCCAATCTTAATGATGTCCTTTTGTCTTATACTTTTTCTTTTTCTTTAAAGGTAGGGGATCCCATTTGCATGCCTCAAATGAAGAGTTGTATAAATACAGTGGTATGTTGAAGAGAGTATCATTTTAGAAACTCCCATAAAGTATTGAAAGTGGAAGGTAACATTTAGTACATTTTTATTGACCGTTAGATTTTGAATTGAATTTTTTTTCGGGGCTCACTGTAAATTCCAGTACATTACTAGGCTACCTTTGCAGACCCACGCACTGCATGTGTGTCCATCATGTATATTTTGTGAAGAAAGTTCATCAAAACTTACAAACATTTCTATATACATTCTTGCCACACACACTATATGTTGTTACATCAGCTCTTATACTTTTAGATTTGTGTTTATAGATAAAAAATACAGAAGACTGCAACAAAAAGGCTTAAGTGTGGCTGACACACAGAACTACTGAGTAGTTGAGTTTTGTGCATTATTCAAATTGTAGATAACTGTTGACTTCCAAATTTCTCAGCAGTGGCCTAAACAAGTCCCCTGAGGTTCATATTTAATGTTTTGCTGCATTTTGGGAGGTCTGTAAAAGGTATCCCCTACCTTTAAGGCATTTCGATGTAGTTACATTTCAGTTATTATCAATGATATCAAGTTTGATTACCTAATTGGTACTTCTTTTTTCAAGTAAGAGGTCACAAACTCCACTCTTTCTTATATATGGCATTATTGAATGATGGTAGGATGCATGACATTTGAAAAAAAAAAAAAAAAATCATAACTGAGAGCTCTGCCAATGTCCCTGTAATGGTAAATGCCCAGGGAGTTGAACATTGCATTCCTTACTAGGCTGAGAAAAGAACTTGGTCTAACATCTGCTCTTCCATCCGAAATATACTCTGGTCTGGAAAAGAAGGCGCTCTTAAAATATTATCCTTCTTCTCCAATTTCTAACTTTCTATGATAAACATTGATGTATTGCTGAATGACAGAAATTTGGCAATTCAGTTTTCATCCTGGGCCAATGCTGGAAGGAGCACATGGAAAACAAATTCAGAAATTAGTGAAGTCATTGTGGGTTTTGTGAACATTTAATGAACCAAAGTCAATCTGACAGACTGTGTTTCAGAGTTTGCTCCATCACTATGACAGAGAAAATACGCAGTCATTGTGGCATGCAGTTATGCAATACTTACTTCACAGGTGAGTTTGGTTTATCTTTGGTTAGCTCTGTTGGCACTATTGTTCTTCCTTCCACAACCACTTCGTGAATGTCAAGGTGTTCCAGATATGATGGCTGAAAATCTGTGGTAACTTTGTCAAGTTTTTCTTTCTGCAAAGATGTTTGATCGTCAGCTGTTTTTGAAGAACCTTTCTCTTTCTTTTTTTGCTTTTGACTCTTATTTGTCTGTTTATTCTGTGACTGTCCTGCCGAGTCAGACTTGGACTTAACTGAGCGAGCCTTCCTCTCGCCCTCTCCACCAATCGATGCACTCTCTGCAGGGCTCGGTCCGCTTTGCCCTGAATTTGGTACAACTTGCTCCACTATAGTCCTGTTGTTACCTCTGGAACCACTTGCATTTGTGACATTATTCTCACCAGAGTTCAGTGACGGTGGAAACATAATGAGCCCGAACACACCAAACAAGACTGGTAGAAACATCACCGCAGCAATTCTCACGCACTTATTCTCCGCCACGGCACCCCGCCCCTTAGCCCGGCCGGAGCCGCTGGACGGCCGGTCCTGCTCGGTTCGTGGTGCGTGCTCCCGCTTTGGCCCTTTCCCGGAGCGTTTTACTGGTTTCGGCATCGTGAAAATGGAGCTCGAATTCGACAAAGTGATAAATTTCAGGAAAACAGATTAGTCTGGAACGCTCGTCATCATGCCAAGCAGGTGATTTTTACGAAGACTAATGCGCTACAGCCTTATACAAAACAACATTTCGTGTACTCACATCAGCTTACGAGATATATAGTCACTAGTATTCTGAATGTGTCTTGTCTGCTACAAGCCGTGGCCTACGACGACGCCCATCCACAAAACTCGGCCCACTCCTGCTGTGGCGACAACCACCAAACAAAGTCGGCCACGAGTTTATTCGCCCAATCCATCCATCGTGGATCTTTACTACTTAGTAAAGGGATGATCGGCCCTAGTTTTGGTTGGGTTCAGGACTCTCGTTTTAACTTTTGCGAGATAATTAGAAACTACTTTAATGAAATATTGAAGAAGGTACAATTCTATGAGAAATTAAAAGTTTATTTGATAAAAATCAGTTTTGAAATGGCTGAAATATCCAAAAATAAAGTAAAACGAAAAAGTGGTCCTATGAGGTCCCACCTTTGATGGGACCATTTTGTTTTTCTGAATATCTCAACCATTTCACAATCGATTTTCAAAAAATAAACTTTTAATTCTTCTCTGAATTTTAAACTATTTAACATTTCATAGAAGTGGCTTTTAAATATCTTGCAAAAAGTTAAAATCTGAATCCCCATTCTAACCAAAAGTATCTTTCATCCCTTTAACCTCGTCAGATGTACTGAAAGTCGTTTTCTCAGTCTCCAATTTCCAGTTTGTTCGATCTAAACCACCATAGTTGTAGTAGTAGTAGTAAAAGTAGCACTAGTAGTAGTTGTAGTAGGAGGAGGTTGTTGTAGTAGTGGTATACTTATAGTAATAGTTGTAGTCTACTAGCAGTTGTTGTTGTTGTTTTAAGTTTACCATGCTTTCAGCTGGAATGAATATAATTCTAATTTCTAATATTTTCTTTCATCATTCTTTGTTTCCCCAGACTATACTCCCCATGGTATGGGAAGCTTATTTTCCATCAGTAACTTACTCCTAGGTAGCTGGTCCGTGGCATTTTACAGGTCCACAGGTACTGATTTGAGAGAGAAATAATGTGTAGTAAGATTTCTTTAAAGACCCTAAGGCCATTGTAGGTTAAAATTTCATTTCATTTCATTTATTTCATTTCCAACAACATTTTCATACACAAAATAACACAACATCAATGCAATGTAGTAACAAAGAAAAATACATGAAGTTGACAATACTACGCATCACAAAAGCAAAGTAAACAATGAAAATTGAATTGAAACTAAAGTTGCAGGAAATGGAGGAGACATGCAAAAAAGCTAAGCTTGTATTTTACAGTCTCCTCGTCGACAAAAAGACTAAATAACATCAAAAAGCAATTAGCTAGACATAATATAAAAGGTGTACAACACATACAGACCTATACATATAATCAAACAAACAAACAGACGAACAAACAAACAGACGAACAAACAAACACAAGCAACCTCTCTTGTAAAGAGAAAGAGAGAGAGAGAAAAAAAACGCAGTAAAGGAAAAAGAGGAAAAGGGGAAATTATTTTGAAAGAAGAAACAGAAAGAGACAAGAGGACAGGGAAAGGCGAGAAAGGAGAAGAGATGAAAGGTCTATACCAGCACACGCGAATTTCGAGGCTGGACGTGAGGAGATGATGAGTGTTATATGCGATCGATGGAAGTAAACATGGTTTGGGCATCAATGACTGCCCATTTTCAATGTTGACCATAACCCTTCAAAACAGTATACATTAAAGAATGATAACGTGTAAGCGAACGGAGTATGTATAAGATAACGAAAGAGTAAATTAATGCGTGACTGAATAGATTGATGATTTAACAGGTATCATAAATGAAACGAACACACATAGTTACTATAAATGTGCATAGGCCTATATTATTGATGCACAGACACTATATTTCTTTATTTATGTATCTTTCATCCATTAATTATGATATTCATATACATTCATTTCTCCATTTTTATGTATTCACTCATTTACAATGCTTGAAAGTATTCCGTGTAGGTTGGCCTGATGCAAGAATGCACATGTCGAACCACATCATACGATATAGCACTAGAGTGTCAAAATTCATTATTGTTGTCATATCCCAGTTGCTGCATGTGATGTATCTTTTTATTTCTCTCTCTTCCTCCCCCTCTTGCTCTTTCTCCCTCCCTCTATCTGTTTATCTATTTATCTATCTATCTATAACTATCTATCTGTCTATCTATCTATCTATCTATCTAACTATCTATCTATCTATCTATCTATCTATCTATCTATCTATCTATCTATCTATCTATCTATCTATCTATCTATTTGTATATTATAAGGATAGATAGATAAGAACAATGCGTTTGTAATTCAGTGGAGGAAACCCCTATATATTGATTGATGAATCCCATAAAAGTTGACTATATAGTTAAGTTTCCTAACCAAACCCTATGCATGAAATAGGCAATTAATTTACGTATGAATATACAATGTATCTATATATATCATAGGCAAAAGTGATTGGAAGTCCACGTGTTGGTACAATAATATCACAAATAGGACAGGACTCAAGAAATGTATCATGCTTTCAATACCAACAGGTTTAATTGTGTGTTCTTAAAAAGCTGTTGATTGACAGCATAATACATTTCTCGAGTTCTGTTCTATTTTTATATCATATAAATGTATATACATAATATATATATATATATATATATATATATATATATATATATATATATATATATATATATATATATATATATATATCATATATGGATGTATATGTGTATGTGTGTAGGCCTATGTTTGTATGAATGTTGTTATAATGAAATTTGTGTTATCTTGTCATGAATTAATTTGAATATTGTTTATTTGAAAAAAAGAAAGACAAAAGATTGACAAGAACAAAAAAAAAATAGTTTTTATTGAGCATCACCACTTTAGACCCACTTGAATTCAAGTAGATGCTATTCAGACTCATTCTATTGTGCCATAATATATAGATACTGATAGCCAATGTACATTGTATAAGGAAACGAAATTAGACCGGAGGCAAAAAAAAGTGAAGAGCAGTATAAGAGAATCACGTGGTCCGATTGTTGTATCGAAACTACTGAATGGAAAGCATGCAGCGAAACCTTGTACTTTCGACAAGAGATAATAATGATTATTTATCCAGGGTATAGCCTCTTCGTTGTTGCTTCTGCTCTACCAGAGGGCCCTGCCATTATTATTATCATCATTGTTCTTCTTCTTCTTCTTCTTATAATTATTATTATTATCATTGTTATTATTAATATTATTATTATTTTTTTTATTACTTTTATCATTGTCATCCTCATCATCATAGAATAACCAGGTATCCACTTATACACCTGGGTCGGGAGCGACATGGTGGGTAAAAACATCTTGTCCAAGTACGTATTAGCATTGGGCGGGAATCGAACTCGGGTCCTCCGATTGGGAGTCGGGAGTCCAAAAAAAAAAAAAGACAAGGCAAGAAGACAAGAGAGAGAGAGAGAGAGAGAGAGAGAAGGAGGGAGGGAGGTGAAAGAGAGAGAATGACAGAGTGTGGGATAGACGAGGTGCTGTTGCGTAGACTATTGACCGTAATTCATTCAAGTCCATCACCCACAAAAGAAAATCTCACATTATCTTTTCTCTTCTTCACGTTCACATTGACTTTGTTATTAAGAGCAATAAGAAAAAAAAGGAAGTCATTTCGAAGCTTCTGTGAAATAAATAAACTTATAAGACAGTGATGAAGCAAAAGTAATTTCTCATTTCTTTTATATATTTTTTTTAATCTAAAGCAGAAAATGATAGTTTAAAGCAGGTAGGCAAAATTATATATATATATATATATATATATATATATATATATATATATATATATATGTAGTATATATATATATATATATATATATATATATATACATAATAATACTCAATATGCATGTTGATAACTAGTTATGAAATCTTACAATGCACCGTACAAGGTCATAGTTAAAATCTAAAGTAATGAAGTTTTTGTTTCTTAATCAAAATGAAGAGAAATCGAATGCAAAGTGTGTATAAGTGAAGGGGAGACATTATAGATTGGAGGCGGATGACATCATCTTATCTAATTTGTATATGTAATTCACCGGTACTGCTTTGTGAAAGCTCGTTAAATTAAAATCCCACAACTTTCTCATTTTTGTCATTCTTTTAAGCGATGGCACAGTTTCAGTTGAGTTGGGACTTGAGGTTTAATGAAATATGGAAGAATATAATATACCATTCTAAGAGAAATTCAAAGTTCATTATTGTTGATTTTGAAATGGTTGAGATATCCAAAACAAAGCGATCCTAATAAAAGTTGGGACCCACATTTTCTTAGGATCGCTTGTTTTACTTTGTTTTTGGATATCTTATATACCACCATTTCAAAACTAATTTTCCTCAAATAAACTTTGATTTCCCATTAGAATCCTACTCTTTAACATTTCATAAAGTGGTTTTTAAGCATCTCCCAAAATGTTAAAGGCAGAATCCTCACCTCAACAATACTACCCTCTCTTTAAGGCAGGTTCACTGACCTGTTTGTTTGCTTGTTTCCTGTACGCTGTCAGCTTAAAGTGATGATATAGTTTTGGTTGAGATTTCGGATTCTGACTTTAAACTTTTTGCGAGATAATTTAAAACCACTTATAAGACATTAAAGAGAATACAATATTCTAAAAATGAATTCAAAATTTGTTTATTGAAAATGGTCTTGAGGTTGCTGAGGTATCCAAAAACAAAGTAAAGCAAAGTGGTCTGAATAAAAGTTGGGTCCCACCTTTATTAGGGTTTCTTTCTCTCTTTTTTATGTGGATATCTCAGCCATTTCAAAACCAATTGTCATCAAATAAATTTTGAATTCCTCTTAGAATTGTATGCTTTTTCATATTCATAAGAGCTTTCTTACTATCTCACCAAAAGTTGGATACCTGAAGCCCCATCTCAACCAAAACTATAACCATCCCTTTTAATTAATTGGAAGTAAGAGTGCACATGCATGGATATCATCAAATGCGGTGTATGTTTTGTCAGCTTAAATGTGTTATTCAACAAATCTTTAAAGTTTTAATTATCTGACCTGTATGGTTCTATTATGCTGCCAATGTCTCTGATATAAGCAATTATTGAAAAAAAAAATGTTGTTTGAAGATCATAGAAAGAGTAGATTTTCCATGTTTAACAATTTTATAAACTTTCAAACACGTTTGACAAGTTATTCAAACTAATCCATCACAATTATAAAGCCCTGTAAGATGTTCATACGGGTGTCTGTTTTAGCGACTCTCTCCTCCTCTCTCTCTCTCTCTCTCTCTCTCTCTCTCTCTCTCAGTTGATCTTCATCTCTCTTTGCCTCCAGTATAATATTTATATCTCAGTCTCTCCCAACATAATATTTCTTTTTTTTTTCAATTTTTCATTTGATATTCATTTGGAAAATACGCAGAGACACATCATTGAATGCTCGTATCCAGTTGTAACTTTAATAGAACTATAGATGTGGAGTGGACGACCGGAACGACAGAACAAAGCAATAAACTTTTATGTACATTGACGACGACACCAGCGTTGTTTCACATCTTCATCCAGAAGCAAATTTTTACTTTCCAAGATGAAAAACACAGAAAAAATACAATTCGTAAGGCTGTTTTTTGCTATATAAATGTTAGAATGTATTTTGGGTGTTTTGTAGCACTATATCGAGGTAAATTTCGTAAATTAGTTCCTTGGTTTAGTTAGAAAATAATGTTCGGCTTGACGTAAGATATTGACGGAATTTTGACATTGGGAGGTAATCTCTTTCATAATTATCTTCAAGGTAAAGTGACTTTCCACATAAAATCAGAAATGCAAACACCTGAATATGCCCATGACGTGGTTAAGCCAGTTACAGACTACAAAATAGAACACTAAAAATAGCAATATGGGTTGCTACCTATAAATGGTGATTCACCTGCTTACCAAATTTCAAATTTAAACTACAATGATATGATCAAAGTTTACTACCTAGAATAATGTCACTTCCGAGCAATTTATATCTTTTTTATTATTGAAAATATCTATAATATATTGTCATTGTAATTATATAGCATCTTGTGATTATTTTGACGTAGAACATTTTGCACAGACTTTCCAATGGATATTGGAATAGCGTAACTGTGTGGACATACCTACAAAATTAGAATTCAAACCAAGACTGAAGTTAAATCACTGACTTGCGTTGTAATAAGCATAGTATTATAATATGCAAATGTCACCTGAATTTCATTAATGGAAGGTGATAGTGTATCTTACACATTAAATTGTTTCGTTAGCATGATGCGAAGATTATGAAAGTTTATAATATTATCATTTCACAACTACTGCAATGCATTCCCATTATAATGAACACGGTTATAACGAAATTCCGGTTACAACGAAGTAAAAATTCAGGCTGCACAATTATCCGCTCTTTGTTCTTTATTGTTTATTTGTTCGGTTATAACGAAATTTTGATATAACGAAAGAAAATTGCCGGACCCGAGGACTTCCTCATAACGGGAGTCCACTGAATTCAATATCATATTGTCAAGGCGAAGTATATAGCCGATAAGACATGCTTTGTGTTCTTTGGTAAAAATCGACGGATTTTTGTTTTGTGTTTTCGTCTTAACAAACGTAATAATTCTAACAGTCCTTTTGCCCATTATATTAAATTTTGCAAACGTTGTCATAAAGCTCATATCTGTGTTATCAATGTGACTTATCACAAAATCCAATGACGTTCAGATTTCTATATTTTCCGTCATATCATTCCATACCAGATTTAACTTTTGATGGAAATCTGGGGCCTGTTTCATAAAACTTGTCATCAGTGACAAGTTGTCATAGATGTGACAAGCTACTGAAATCCTTGCATATGATTGGCTGAGAGAAAATTTGTCATAGAAATGTGGCAGTTGTCACTGATAACAAGTTTTATGAAACAGGCCCCTAGTTCACTGGGACCATGACCCTAGTGTATTAATGACATTAAAGGGAAAAAAAGCTACATATTATGAACAAGCTATGAAACATTAGATCAAAGTTGTTCTTACTTTTTGGTTTAAATCAAATTAAGTCACTTCGAAGCCGGTCACTTATACGGTTGTGGAACTTGCGAAAAGCACTGTCTTATGATATAACAATAATGTAACTACACAAAATCAGTTATAATGTAGGCTGTTTTCTATTCACTCAAAAGACCAGAAAATGGCAGGTCATAATCTTTCTGAAGTGTGATGTCGACTGATATTATTATCTCTTACTTAGGAATGTCCAGATTAAGGTAGCTTAAGCTCGCACTTTATAAGGACAAATTCACCTTAATAAGAATGTGAATTGAATGAACGCAGCAATATCAGTAGAACATATTAGTGAGAGTTTGAGGAATATCGGACCATCTGTTCAAAGATGTATGAATTTCTAAAGTTTTGCTTAGTTACTGCTGGACGAGGAGACTATACTACAGGTTATGATGTCACACGTGTAAAACAACATAGGAAAATATAAAGAAATTCAGCAAAATTTCACTCTTTCAAAAATGTACACATTCACTCGTCTTGTTTCTGCGGTATGTTAAGGGTAATATCATTCCTCCTGCCTTCTGAATGAAGCAAGTCAGGTGCTCTTTTCACACGTCAGAAAAGTGGAAATATGTTGACATATCTTTATATTTTCTTTATATCGTTCTACACAGTCATGTGACATCACTTGAAGCTGTAGTAGTCTTCTCATCCAGCGATAACGGCACTGAAAAAAAAAATCATAATAATAACTTTTGAACAGGTTCTTCGATTTTCCTCAAACTTTAACTGATGATTGTGTCCTACTAATATTGCTGCATATTCTCCATTCACATGTACAAGCTATATTAAGGTGAACTTGTCCTTTAACTTGTGAGAGAATCAAAGTGTAGGAAACATCAACTGGAATTAACACACGCACACATCAAATACGTAATATATACAGCTGGTATCTCAACACCGCGATCGAAACTTGGAACATTTTTTTTTTTTCACTGCTGCATTAGACACATTGCAATATATACAAATAACCTGTTTCTTGTAGTATAAATCTGATAGTCAAAGCAAAAAGATACCATGGTCTGCGCACAGACCAAACATACAAAAATGCAAGTCAGTCGTTTGAAACTGCTGAACGATCATGGTGACAGATTTAGTACATTACTGGACTAGTGACCACCACAGAACTATTTCACAAGTTGATCAATGGATACAATCGGGTGAGCTTTTAGAAAATAAAGTTTATTTTGTTTTTTTAAGTGCGTTTAGCTATAGAAAATTAGAAGAGCCATTGCTTTTGATTTTACGCGTATTTGATGGACAATCTTTATACGTCCAAAAGTTTATTTATTTTCTGATTTGATTGAAAAAAAGAAAGATACAAAAGAGGGGAGTATTTCATTATTTTTATTTTGAAAAGTAGATGTTATTTCATAGATGAAACCGCCAAGCAATGGAAATTTATATGCTAAAATGTGCTCTTTATTCCTTTAGAGAGAATAAATAGATTTTCTACTGGCAGTCCGCATGATGACTATTAATGTTGTGAAGACATTTGCGAAGAGAAATGTTTATTATCCCTTATATTTCTACCAGCATTGCTTCGACAACAATCTTTGTTGCCAGACCAGGAAAATATATATACCGAAACCTATTTCCATGCAACAACACCAATCGTAATATTTTGCAATGGATACACTTAAAACAGGGAAAAGGAATTTAAGATGTGAATTTCAAAAAAAAAAAAAAAATAGACATCAACACACTCATTAGGAGACGTGTGGTAATAATCGATAATTAAACATTATTTACTCGTCATCATAATTTTTGTTATTATAGTTTAAATTTTCTTCATCTAAGTAAACGAGACGATTTCTTTGTATTGACAACAACTAACATTAGTAATGTCTAATCACAAACATTAATTTCGGTATAAAAAGCGTATAAAAGGCCTCGGCCATTAATGTGTATATTGTTGGTTTTCTTTGTGTGCAAGTATCAAAGTGTGCATGTGGTTGGTTTTTTTTTTTGTGTGTGTGTGATCACAATACATCTATCCATATATACTAAGTATCTATCTATTACACTAACTATAAGTATATATCTAATGCTATATCTCTCCTTTCATCCCTCTTTCTATGCATATATACATATTCATTCTTGTTATGTAGCTGTATGTTATGTATGTGTGTACTGTGTGTGTATGCATGTGTGTATGGACTAGAGGATGTTTTCATCTGTATGTAGGCCAAGTTGATATAATATATATTTGGAATATTTATATTGAAAGCACATGTTACATAATTCAATATTCGACACGATAATCTTATAATATAAAAATCAAATCAGAAATAAGGCAAGTTAAAATATCTTATAAGAAACACTCTGAAAGAAAAAGTCCAATATGCGATTCACGTCCATTAGCACTGACAATAATAATGATATAGAAAGTGATACATTTGTCCTGTCCGTGACTTAAGGTGATGATAATTATGATATATAATATAGTAGATCATAAGTATTCATATATTAGCGTCATACGTTTTGTCATCCAATTGTGAAGGTGATTTATGAACACATTAGTCAAGGCATTGCGTCAAATGCTGAGCACCCATCGGCTGATTTATAACATCTTCAAAAAGTAGACTACCATCTGTTGATATGATATATGGAATACTATTATACGCGACCAAAACTTGTCCAAAACGATCCTTTCCTCGCCTATCGTGTAAGTATGATTTACTCACTGACTATATATATACCTGGAATCATGTCATTGATGTTTATTGACACCAAACAAAATTAATGATCGTCTTCACAATGACACTTGCCCGCGGTCTTATATATGCATGTAATGCAACCAACGAATGATATAGAGATTTGCTATTGTCTCTGATTGTATATACACTCTCAAACGTTGATATCAATAGTGTTGTATCACGTGGGTGCTTTAGGACAACTATACCCCTCGAATGACGCGTATGCACTTTATAGATCTAGATCATAATGTAGGCTGGTGATAACAAAATTGATAATGCCTCCGTTTTCCTGAAATTTGCCGTAGAACAAAGATATAAATCTAAGAGTAATTTTAGTGTGAAACTTTAAGATCACTTCGTCAAAATCGTACTTAAGACACATCAATTTCAGTCACTGAGATAAAAGTTTATAGAGATAAGCACTCATCGCATTTGTGACATGCCTAGTGTTCATCTTAAAAACAAAATTGAGTTCTCCTAAATAGTATTGATACTAATGTCTGTGAATACATCGCTAGTCGGTGGGAGAGTGTTGGCAATCGGTGTCAATGAGGCGCTGTGCAAATGTCATCTCGACAGGTTTACGTTGGCAGCTAGATAAACATCGTGCTATCCGATTGGTTGAATCATTATTACGTCATGAGACAGAAAGCAACTTCTATACGGTCTAACGGTTACAGAGCAGGTTGTTCCAATTCTACACATTGATTTGTATACATTAAAGTTGCTCTCAGGTAATGCACCATCATTATATATCTTCTTCAGGCACAACAATCTGGATGCTATACAGTTCACCAGTTCAAAGTGATAAGAATAATGCAAACAGTTCTCATTTATTTTAGAATTTGAGTGAAATAATATAGCCTCATTTTACTGAAGCCAAGCAAAGACAAAGTATACTCGCAAGCATAAGCACGATACGGCAAGAAGCAAAACTATCCATCCGTAATTTATCGTAAACAGCCCATATGTCGTAATGTTTCTTACGCAATCCATTGAAATCAAAATATTCCTTTCAGGAATCTTGTTTCCTTCCACACCTGCGCTCTGACTGATCTCTCGATGTAAAAAAAAGGCAAGTAATTATGGAGTGGGAGTGCCATTATAACAAATTATGAAAAGTTGAGTTGGATTAATACATTGCACCAAAACCTTGTGCATATAATCATCGGAATTGTTTGCAGATGAACGGGGGAAAAGAGGAGAAAGGGCGCATTTTGCATTTGTTTTGTCACCTCGCCATTCAGTCGAGAATCGCAGTTGTCTGCTGAACAAAGTCAGTTACAATAATATAGAGAGAAAAAGTCACTCATATCGACTGTTCATTTGTGCAAAGGACTTGTTTTTTGTGCAACAGACACATGGAGACCGCATCTCAGAAGAAAGCGTGGATGCAGACTTGTATGTCACGTGACGTGTTCTTCAAGAAATTCTTTCGTGCATCCCAGCAACTTGACCAAAGGTCGGCGAAAGGTCAGCGATAATATGGTGCATACTTTCAGTCACTGGCTGGGAAAAACTTTCCTCGAAGTTCAAGCACACCTCCGCCTCTCTTCAGATGATGGTTTCCGTTCTTCCCTGTAGAAATTTTTGAGAGATTGAAAAAAGAAGAAGATAATTTTACGTCTATGACACACCGCTGAATTTTTAAAATATGTTTGTGCTTTCAAATCGTGAACATATTCCTATACAGATACCAAGATCCTATACAGATACATAAAATACAGATACCAAGTTTGATTTATAGCGTGGCGTCATAAACAAGCTATAATCATAGCAAAAGAACTGAAGAATAAGAAGTCGGAGTACTGCAAGAAATGTGTATTAATTATTTCTTTTGAGAATGTCTTTGATATGCGCGGGCACTCACACTCACACTCACACTCACACACACACACACACACACACACCCACACACACACAAACGCACAAGTTCTACAGTTCCCTTTACAAGTGTACATAATGTATACATAAATGTACATAATATTTGGCATTGATATAACTGCATACATACCTGATATCGACTCTGAAACATCTTACTTTATAATCAATTCAGTAGCATTTCAACAATACCTTGTATTGTAATATATTATCATATGTTAAATATATAAACATATATATATATATATATATATATTATAATATATCAAAATATTGTAAAACCTTGTAATGCTCTTCTTGTCTGGCTGTGTCCATGTCAATTAGTAATCCTGCATTCTTCTCTCTGTACAAAAGAATCAAACAAACAAAAAAGATGAAAAATAATAGAAATAGATGTATGCATGCATGCATGCTAGTATATTCGTATCATAACGCTGTTTTATGATCTACAAATATGTAATCTCTTTCTGCCCATGATTTTGCACAGGACCTAACGCAAGAATAATAAGCCAATTTGAGACTTCAAAAATATATTTTAGAAACTTTTTGCCACATACAGTTTAGAATTAAAAGGTAATCTCGCTCTTTCCGATTCTTTCTTCTGTAAGTCTGTCTCTCTCTCTCTTTTTTCTCCATGTCTGTTTATATTAAACATATTAAGCACGCATAATACACTCTGTGAAATATAAATAAAAGCCATTAGAAGTGTCTTTAGACAAACTAATTTCTCTCTTACTTCTTTTTATGTCCGTGTTTTTTATTTGATGACTCGCCACCCTCTGGTTGCTGGTGGTGATGGTGGTGGTGGTGGTTGTGGTGGTGGCCGTGGTGGTGGGGTTGGTGGGGGCTGGCAGAAGAGTGTTGGTGTGCGTGTTGGTGCTGATGTTGCGGCCGGTGGGGTTTGGATGGATGTTGCTGGTGCGACGAGCCGGCGTTTGATGTCTTTGAGTCCCCGTCCAGAGTGCCGGCCGTGTAGTACGGTCGGCCCTTGTCGAACTTGGCTAGCCGCTTCTGTTGCTCCTTGGTTGGTTGAAACATGCTGCATTTGATAAACCAAACAGAAATAATTATTTATATAAACCATGGTAGTAGTATAGTTATAACAATAGCATTGATGTTCTTACCATTGATAATAATGACGATAATAATAACAATAAGGATAATAATAATAATAATAATAATAATAATAATCATAATCATAATAATAATAATCATAATAATAATAATATTGACAATAACGATAATCATAATCATCACCATCATCATCATCAATATAGTAATGACAATAATGCACGACCGAGTACAAACACTCCAAAAAGCAACATTGCTCGGGACGGATACGGGAATATTCTGAAAAGTCTGATGTTCTGGAATAGAACTTGACGTGATGTTGATCTCCAAGAGATATCTTGCGATGACAGAGATGATAATGGTAACAATGACAATAATAACAACAACAATAATAATGATGACGATAGAAATTATAAATATATGACAACTCCCCCCCCCCACACACACACACACACACACTGAGTCTGTGGCCTTTGTTTCATGAAATATGTGGATGAAATGCCCCGTAAAAATTCATAATTTATTGATATGCAACAAGGTAAGATCCTGCAGAAAAAGCCTTACAAGAATTCAATACATAAACTATACTTACGAGAAAAGTTTGACTTGCTGTCTTCTCCTGCATTGAAAAAAAAAAAGAAGTTTTAAAAATGAGGTAAAATCCAACTATTTCATGTTAAGTACCTTCATGATCTTAAAGAGCTACACATAATACTTTCATCTATTCAATTCTGTCGGCTTTGAAAGTTTATCAACTAATTATTGGCGTAGTCTGGTTGTATTGTTCAAATCGTTCAAACTGGACATTGACTTTTATGTTCAAAGAGTTTCCGCTCACCACATGCAAGGGGGAATGTTATGAAAAGACAAAAATAAATGCATTTACTTCCAAGTTCTTACGCAAGAGCTGAAGTATTAGTTTTACAATTTCTGGGTTTTTTTTTAAAGACTTTCAAACGGCTCTTAATGTTTTTGGCAATGTTCACTCATTCGCCGTTTCATGTATCATAATACGGTTGACTTCACAAAACTAGCAGTAATTACGGTACTCAATATACACAAGTGAATGATGAAGGCAATCTATTTTTTTTTTCTCCTTCAAAATCATGTGATATGAGATCTGCATGTGGTTAACGTTTTATCTATTCCGTTGGCTTACCTGGCCTGATTCTGTCTCTTCGCTCTCCTTTGCGCATGCGGAAGAAGGAAATGAAATCTGATGCTATTAATTTGCACATAAACACCAAGTTTTGACTCTATGTACAGACTTTTTAGTTATCTATTCCTATTGACGGGGAATTTTGTTTTCCTGATGAGCAACAGACATAACTATGAAACATCGTAGATAAAAACATATTTAATTGATGAACTGTATGGTATACCTTCCTCTTATTGAAGGATATCTCATCAGTAAAATATAGGTGCAACTTGTACGCTGATAACCGAAAATGTCATAAAAATCGAAATATAATTTGATTAAGAACAAAATCGTGGCGATTTTAGAAGATGAGGGTATGGTTACCAAACATTACAGATTGAAAGATACAAACGTCTTTGAAATATCGCTGCATGATGAGAAATAACTGGTCTTGACATGTAATTGTATCATGGATACAGATACAAGAGTAAATAAGTAAATACATTATAAACGCATATACTTTTTACGGTATTTTCTTTCTTTGTTTTATCAAAGTTATACAGAGTTTGGGTTTGTTTGAACAGCGCTCACTTGAAACCTATTGATGTGGCCCCGAATATAATGGCGACAATGAAGATAGTGGCAAGAGATCCACCGATGATGGCGTTTGTCAAGATGCGTACTTGCTCCGTGTTCTCACCCTCATTTCCCCCATCACCTAAAAATGAAATAAAACGATTAAAAAATAAATAGATAATAGTGATAGGTACATAAAAATCAAAAGAAAAAAAAAGGTGCCATCGAGGAAGAGTCACTTCTCAAAATAAAACAGAATTCTTGAAGGCTCAAAAAAAACAAATTTCAAATTTTATCAAAGTTTATGACAGTCATTTATATAACTGATACAATCAAATGAGACGGACCAACTACTGCTGAGTGTGATGAAAATAAAATGGAAGAATCGAAATCGTTCTTTCTTACCGCGGGAACACTTAAATGCACGAAACTCACTTTTGATTTGATACATTCCTCATGACTCCAATGTATGGTATGAATATTGCTCAAACTGGCTCTCCCTATAGTTCACTTTAGTGCTTTAAATATTACTCTTCAAGTTAGTACGTCTCTATGGTAACCTGACTTTTGATGCTGGCCTAGTTACGATAATGGGGGTTTATGATGTGCAGCTGATTATAGTTACATGCATAGAGACTGACAAATTTCACTGAGCATATTCTCTTTTGCTTCTTTCCTCTTATTTGTTTTTTTTTCCACAAAACTGTTCATATCTAGAAAATGGAATGTTAAATATTTTAATGACAAGAATAAGAATTAGTTCCGACTAAAACGAAATACAGTCAGAAAATCGGACACATTAAAAAAAATCATAATCCTGATAATTGTAAAAGTTTACAGGGTAGGACAATTAATTGGCAAAAATAGTTTTAAAAATTCTCATAACAACAGTAATACTTTGTGCGTGTCCTCCTCAGCGAATAAGTTCTGTCTCTGACCAAATATTTGAGAAAATTTAGAATTAGTGAAATTTCGTGTTAAAAACAAATGGAGATCTACTTAACACCTACACCACAAAAAGTTACACAATTTTGTCTTTGAATACTCTCAAAACTTTTACAATCAAGTAATAGCTTTTTATGTTTCCGATTTCTCAGCAAATTTTCACCGATTGACCTCTCTGATTTTTTTTTTGTTTCCATACAAAGTAACATAGAGTCAGCAGGGAATTCTTTGTAATCGTTTCAAATCAGTGTTTTTTTTTAAATTACCATTGTTGTTGTTTTTGTTTTTGTCGTTGTTGCTGTTGTTGTTGTTGCTGTTGTTGTCACCAACAGCTTCACCCTCTTCGCTGCTGTTTGAGGGGGGCTCTGGTAGACACACCGCGCCGGCCCGCGTTTCGTTCCGAGAGGAACAGGCCGGGCTCGCCCATCCGCAGTGGCATATACATCTCGAAGAGGAGGTGCAGACCTATAGATGTTATAGATTCAAATGACGTCATTTACCATTAAAGAGAAAGATCAAGCAGGTTCCACCCCCCCCCCCTCCCCCCATTTATGGATGACTTGCTGTGGGGATTAGGCGTACCTCCTTTATTGTATAAAAATTGTAGCTATCATCGTGTCAAATTATGAACGGCTCTTGTGGCAAATTCGCCATTGTTATTGTAAATTGTATAACATTAATGAAACGTGGTCACAGTCTGTTAATGAAATTAAGTAATCATCTATGATACAAAAAAATAAATAAATCTTGAATAAACCAGTTCGTTATTCCACTTTGCGCATGAGTAGAAAAGGGTCATTTGTACCAACAGGCATTTTAGTTTATAAATTCACTGAGATAAGCATCTGTGATGCGATGATTATTCATGTGATCCTTATCTAAATGGTGCTTGTCAGCACATCCACCTGACAGCAAGAATGGTATTTCGCAATATAACAGGAAATAGGCTGTTATTGCATTCAATACAAAACAATGAAATGGATGCCTGCTAAATTGTCAATTGAGGGAGTATTCTGATCACCTGCTCAAAACGCAAGCTCATTCTTTGTTTTAACATGAATTCCTGAAATTGTTAAGTCGGGCAAGCTTATGCATTATGCTGCTTTGAAAACGAGTGAAGTGCCTAACCAACTGAGAAAAAAGAAAGGTCATTTGTACCAATATGTACATGAGCTAATTACGAACTGGCTTATTGTAGGGTTTATGGAAGATTCTGGGCCGCATTGAGTAGTGGAAAACTGTTTAAGTTGCAAAGATACAAGTGTGTAACAAACTCCATCAGTTTGTTCATGCTATACAACTGAATATGGAAAAATGTTATGTACCTCGAGCTCGTGTAAATCCTGACGAGAATCAGCAATCTAAACCATCAGTGCGTACATTGCTCTTGGGCAGATACTTTGATATATTGGCATATGAAAGATCATACAAAATTTAATCTGCATGTGATCATGAGTTTCAGAAAGTGGAAAACAGAGAGTAAAAGCTCCACCCCTCCTCGCAAAATTTTGCATGAGAAAATATCGTTCCCTGTTCCCCCATTAATACTTATCTACACATTTCATACGGAGACGCGGTAAACACATGGACTACATCACATTTTTATTTTTACATTATCTTTAAAAGAACGGATTTGTAAAAGTTGGAAAAAAGGCCTACTGAAGCCATGTTTAATTGCAAACAACATAAAAAATCAGAAAAACGCAAACAAAAATGGCGGGGCAGTCCACCGGCATATACACACCCCGTTGTCCGAACATTCCCGTCCCGTCGGTCCGACCTCACAGCTTTCCCGATCAGGCTCTCGACACGTACCGCTCAGACACACCTCATTCTCTCCGCACGAAACTCCATCGGTCACGTGACCCAAATCAGAGCCATCTGCGAGCCTCAGACTTGCGGCCCTGTTACACAGAAACGTCATTGTAATTATTTTCTGCATTCCTATAGTAAAAGCGTAACTGAATTTGAATCGCTCACCATCTCTTTTACAAAAATGTGTCTTTTTACTTCAGGTTTACTGCTTCGTACACTCTAAAGTCCAGTAACTATATGCTACTTTGATGAAATGCTTTACGTTGTCATAGTTGTTAGTTAAAAAAAATGGCTGCATTCATCAAGTGTCCTCATACGGTCTATAGTGTGCTTATTCTCATCTGTCCTCCTGTATGCTATCATCATGCTTATAAATCATTTAGTTTATCGTATTGCTCTCGGTTGTTGAACAATCGCATAATTATCAATAACTAGCAGATTAACTGAAAACTGACATCAGAAGTCTTAGCAGTAGTCTCACCGGTGAGGGAATAGTGATATTGAGCAGATTGCCGCACTAAATATTGTTGCATAAATGGGGATGAGAATAATAATTCACAGACGTCTAAAACTTTGAAGAAATTAGGATATGCTTTGTACTGCCTTTTGGCTCTATGCCCTTCATTGTATTCTGGACAGGTGCATCCCTTGAAACATTTACAGTCGGGATTCTTACCTGCAGGTGGGCTCTCCCGATGTCCACGTTGACAGTGCTGTGATTTGCTGTACTCTTGGTGACGACGTATTTACCTCAGTGACGTCACACATGAGGAAGGAACATTCCGGAGATCTGAACCCATTTGAAAATGAGAATGAAACGCATTGGCAAGGTACAATGAATATTTAAAATGTTGGCCTATCACCTTTTCGATTTTCACATAAGTTGTATAGAAAATGGCGTCATGACCGCATGCTGCATTGACACAAATTTTGTCCTGAGAATAAAGTTTTAATGTAAGGATGAAATCCTTACATTGTAACACATTGTGTTATGCGCTATCTAAGCACTGTCAATTATTATTATAATCATCATTATTATCATTATCCTTCTGTAAAAAGCATAGAAAACCTTCAAAAGCACTGTCAATTATCATTATTATAATCATCATTATTATCATTATCCTTTTGTAAAAAGCATAGAAAACCTTCAAAACCACTGTCTGTACATATTGTACATCGTCTGCTAAGCGAGATATCAGCACCTGAAAGGGGGAATTGTGAATCAATGTAATTATCTCGGTAGTTTACTAAAATAATAGACATTGAATAATTACGGCTGAATCGCAAAATCAGTGAAATGGTGTGCCCCACAATAGATACTGCTATGAGTACACAGACCAGAAACGGAAGAGGGATGTCGGCCCCTTGTGGTTAGCCCGAGATGACTAGCAATAGTCAGCAAATTGTATCAACTCGGCACATTGTGCCATTCGCGAGAGGAATTAGAAGATGGTTAATGTATACAATTTTCCCTGTTTATTTGTCAGATTGCTATCAAGTCGAAGATACATTTATAACTTAACGTTGAATCATTCATATTTCTTTCATTCTTACCCTAATTCCGCTGGATCAGCTCCCTGGTAGGTTGTGTTCAATGAACAGGTGCTCGCCCCAGCTTTGCTCCCTGTGCAAACAGTCACACACAACATGCACAACGTCAATGCAATGTTTCCATGTAAAAGTCTTGTCAGAAACAAGGTGTTACAATACCTGGGACACTGACGATGAAACATTCTTTTCTGCAACGAAATACTTTTTTTAGCCCTCAGTTGGTTCCCCCACTCAAATTAGGAAGATCTAAATAGGTTATTTATTGCATGGAGATTTTATTGTCGATGTCATATTGAAGGACATGTTCCTTCAGATTGTAGATCAACTACATGTTGATTGCATAATTCATTTGCTTACCGGTAATAACTGGTAGTTTTCACTTGTAATAATTGTTCTTTTTAAAGCTGTGATACCACTCGTTTGTTATTCATTACTAGCTACATTTCAAACTACAGTGTGTTCAGTTTGAGGGATGTATATAGGGCCTTAATGCAAGTTAAAGTAATGTGAAGTGAATTGAAATGAATTGCAATACTGACGTATGAACGGCCGTATTAAAACATATCACTATATCACACGACATAAAACATAAAATTCATCCTCGTGTTTTCTATTTTTTTTAGAATCAAATTACCCCCTTTATGACACTGTCAGCAATTTGATGTCACTTTATTCCGTTCGTAGAATTCAGCGTTATACTGACGTCCCGTTTTACTTATCTTTTTTTCTTACCTTGACCCCAAAGATCCATGCACTGCTGTAGTCTGGTTTGACACACGCCACTCATGCAGACTCCCTGTAAGTCAGACACAATAGATGCAGAAAAGCCTAAATAGGGAATAGCGCACTCTCATGAAACTATAACAAGCTATATTCATTTTTCTTTTAAATTTTGTTTTTACTTATGAATGAAGTAGTGATAAATTCATTAAAAGAAATTGTAATTCCTGAACGCCATATTGAGCTAACTTTATGAAACATTCGATTTCCTTAACGTGTTGAGGACTGTCAAAAATGAGCCATGAGAAGATGAATAGGATAGGAGTAAAACGTGTGCTGATTCAATTCAATTCAATTCAATTCATGCTTTATTTCATTTTTCGAAAAGAACATAAACATTTCACTTTCTTTGGTAACAGAGAATAAGGTTGCATAGTCAAGACAAAGTAAATTGAGAAAAATAAAATCGAGGAACCTTGGAATAAGAAATACGTTGTAATGAAACTTGACTGAAGTGATAAGGACGACATTATATGTGAGACATCGAAAAATGGAGGGACCCACTAAAAAGACAATGCTTGTAGAATGTGGGCCCCTCAAGTACAGAATGTCAATAGAAATTGAACGGATGCAAAAAGGGGAAGAAAGACTGGGAATAAAGTAAAAAAGAAAAAAGTCTGGAAGCCCTCTAGGAAGATAGAGTATCAAACAGACATACATACTCAGGCGAGTAAACAGAAAACGAAACTGGGACGGCGAAACTAATAAAGGGGGACTCATAGACAAGACAGAACGAGACAAGACTAATATAACAGGAAGACAATACAACGGATAGAAAGACAGAACAGATCCAGTGATCCTCGACAGAATTCATTGAAAAAAAAAATGATGGGATGCGTGAAAAGGATACCATTATATAGAAAAGTATAGAGAAATAGATGCAGAAATAATATAAATGAAATCAAACCTACTCTGTAGGTGTCTCAGGACAAGAGAGACGAGAAAATACGGTATATCACTTGTAAGCCAAGTTCTTCGAAAAGGAATTGAAATAAGCCAACAGGCTAACTCAATTCTGTGGGATCATAAAATTGCAATAAAAAAAACTTTAATCTTCTTTTAAATGAAGATAAGTTGATATTGTGAGCTCAAATACCAATATTGCTATATGACTATATATTGATCCACTTTAAATTAGTATGTCAATTCAAGGTTACATTAATTAAAGTACAAATGTTTTTCGGGAAGAAAAATGCGGAAGAAAAGGAGATTCAAAATCAATTACCGAAATACTGACCTTATTTCCTTCGCAAAATGTTCCATCTGACCGAACGAAATTTTCAGGACACTAGAAGTGATAAAAAGCATCATAAAAAGATGGGTAAAAGAATGGAATCTTGACTCTACTTTGTTTCATTACGCTTGTAAGACAATGGACCTACAAATACTTACAAGGGAGTGGAAATGAATATAAATTCAAGCAATGTGATCAGTACCTACATGAGATGACAAACTAACTAATTGATATCATACGATAAATAACCTTAGCATATTTAAATGGTAGCAATTAGCGGTCGCTTTATTCGCATGGAAACCCTATAAAGATGCCAAACCCAACCCAACCTTGATGGCTATGTTAAAGATACAACACAATGTTATAGTTTATCAAATTCTTCCATTTTTATTGGCCTGCTGACACTGATGTTGGCATATATATGCATAATAATGAATCATGTTGTAACCTTATATTTAGATGGGCAGTATAACACATGGCAGAAATGCGCTTCTATAAAATTAATACTTACAATCAGCGGCAGACTATTTAGGCTCTACAGAGCTCATTGAAGTGCAGCCGCATTAATTTCAAAACCTAGCAGAAAAGATCGCCTACATTAATAAAGCTTCTTTTTATGCACTACCTGCTCAACACACACAATGTGCAATTTCATGAAGGCATGGATAAAAACATGCATGCATTGATGATTAAATGCATGATCACTGCACTGTCAAATGCACGATGATGATGGAATACAAAATTGTATACCTCAAAAGCACAATATTCAGCATAGACTTACCTGTCCAGTCGTTCCTGTGCAGTATTCCGCAATGTCACAGGCGCTACGTTGGTCGCGGCAGCGGGAACCAGCGTCTACAAACTTATCATTAACATGGATAAATAGATAATGTCAAATAAAAACAAACGTGCTAGAAAAGAAAGTAATACACAAATAAACATAAAAGATACATCAAAATAACGACATACAAACTGTGAACAAAGACTAATAGCTTTTAGGATTTTCTAGCTATAACAAATATGGTGTCGTTCATTTGGCCAAGGCCATGCACTGTGTTTTTTTTTTTATATTTAAGTTGTTCATCTATATACATTTAATATACTTTTATTTGACTGAAATCGTAGTTGGACCAGCTTCTCATGGTTTAAGATAATATTACTGAGGAAAAAAGTAGCTATGACCAAACAAGCTAAATTATGCTTTGCATATCATTTGAGAAAGCAACATTTAACGTTGGTGCTGTGAATGGTAAAGTCAACACCATGGTTCACTCTCCTAACACCTGCCTAACCCCAGGGGGTGTTTCATAAAGGCTTTCGTAATGTTACGAACAACTTACGAGCGACTGGTGATCAGTTCTTGTGCTGAATTATGGAAATTCTGATATAGTATAGCACATCAGAACTGATCACCAGTCGCTCGTAAGTTGTTCGTAACTTTACGAAAAGCTTTATGAAACAGGGCCCAGTTCTTTGTACGACGGACTTCAGTCAGTGTGTGCAACGCTATGAGGTTTTCCGTGCACTGTGGCACTCAAAGCATATAAAGGGTTAATCAACAGAAATTAATGCTCAGTTCGTCTACTTAAGATATTAAAGTTCTAAGAATCTGTATTAACAGGAACAATTCTTTAAATCCTTCGAAGAAAAAGTACCATTACTTGAGATATAAAGATGATGCTCTTGTTCTCACGGGAAATCTATGCAAGTTTGACATTATCTTAAACAATTCAGCGGAATATGACCTGGATTTGTATGGATGGGTGATGTTTCGTCATTCTCAATGTTCGTTAATCTGAAAATAACATAAGGTTCATTTTTCCGAAGGTTCGTTGATCCGAAACGAAAAAGGGTTTGTTAATCCGAACATTTAATTTGTAGCATTATTCTTAAGGTTCATTAATCCGAAAATGAAAAAAAAGGGTTTATTCTGAAGGTTTGAGAATCCCAAATTTAAAAAAAAAAAAAAAAAGTGAATGGACGCTAACGAACCTCCGGAAAAAGGAACCTTATTTCGTTTTCGGATTAACGAACCTTTGGAATAACGAACCTTTTTTATATTTTTAGATTAAGATACCTTCAGAATAACAGACTTTTATTCAATTTCGGATAAACGAACCTTCGGAATAACAAACCTGATTCCATTTTCGGCATTACAAACCTTCGGAGTAACGAACTGTATAACCGTATAAATAAAGACTTGAATCTTACCCGGCATTCCTCACTGCAACAGGGTCCTCCCGCACACTGTGCGCCATCCACTAGTGTGCAATTCCGACAGCACTCTGAACAAGCCTTCACAGAGAACAAGAAATGTAAAGACATGCCTTAGAAGTTAGATAACTAGTTAGACTTTGGGCTCATTTATGTTTGCTTTAAAAATGCTACGTTTTGCTTCATGACATACATTTTCGTTTCATTTCATATCACTGGCAAGCAAGTGCACTGAAATAAACTCGGGGAGTTTATTATGAAAAGGTGTAATCATTTACATAATACAATTTGTACGTAAAATAAGGAAATTACTTTTTATACGACAGCTGTAATTGTTCCATATTTTTGTTACTTTTCTTCTGATGTATGTCTAACGCTCGAAAAATGAAGAAGAAAAAGAAGGAGAAGAAGACGAGGAGAGAGAAATCTCCCTTACACTGTTGAAAAACAGAAGACATTGATATTCAAGAGATAACTACTGCTTCATTTGCCAATTAACGCTTGCTGACGATTCAGTACTTTTTAGCTCTACTGGCTTCATGTTGCTATATTTCGTTATCTTTATCTTAATGAGTAGATGTACGGTAGATTCAATGGAATGGGAAGATACATTGACCAAAGATTTCATGATACACTCACATTAGATTCTGTACAATCGCAGTCCTCTCCTGCTTCGACTATTCCATTGCCACACAGGGGTGATTGTATCAGCTCTCGAAAATAAAACAAAATGTGTTGCGTTACTCTGACTGTAGCATGAGTATCAAGAAATGAAGATGGAACGATGAGTATATCCCACAACAAGAAAGTCGAATAATCTAGTTAGCAGAGTTTGTTATGTTCTGATAAATATTTACAGGAAACAAAGCTGAAATATTGTTAATTACACAATCTGATGTCTGTTTGATGTAATGTATGATACGTTTGGAACTCGACAAAACTGATTTCCCCTTTCTACAGAAATGACGCGACGTCGTGTGCACGATATACTGTAGTGATCTTGATCCACAAAGGTTCCTCCGTGGCGGTCTTTCTAAGCTTTGGCTCTCTAGTTGCTGAAATATTCAAATGATGTTTGACAGAATTGTATAAGTTCGACTTACCTCATTCTTATCAACAGTCTTTTCTAGGCACCATAATTTCCCGCTCTCGTAGGCATCTCTAAAGGACTGCAGTGTACAGGAAGATAGCCCAACAGTCTCCCTGTAGGACAAATTAATAATATGTCTTCACGTCATAAAACATGATCAAAACCATATTCGTTTTCATCTCACTATAAGTTACAGGAATATGCAAAGTCACATTTCCGGAAAATGCTATAATTATTCGCTTGATGATATATGTAATGATTGTGAATCGCAATTTCATATGTTTACCGAAGAAATATTCACGATGGAATTGAACACAAATGCAAAAAAAACGCAAGAATCTTACTGACCCTGTCTTTTCTGTTTTTGATCTGTAATGTTCATATTGAATTACATGGAAAAAGAAACCGACCCATTATCAAAGAAACGCAAAGAAACAGCGATTTTTGAATAAATATATTCAATATTCTTGATGATACCTTTTTAGATATTTGTGAAAAAGGTTATTCGCACCATCCCGTAAGCACAGTACGTTCAGAAAAGATAAATTGAGAATAGAGTATTTTTGGATTAGAACATTTCTATTGACAGAGTATCAATGAAAACTTAAAACCCTTCAATAAAAAGATATATCACCACATCACGACAAAAAATGTTGTTTCCAACATAACTTGATTGCAATGGTAATGGACTGACACTCCCATGCACCCACCTCTGTACGGACGTATTCATGAGACAGCCTGGCTGATCACACCTGCAAACATCTGAGGAAGAAATAATTACGAAGAGTATCGAATAAGAGTCTTATATTCGTATGAAAACTGGAATTGGAGATCCTTTATTTCCCTAAAATAACAATCACTACCAGCATCTTATAAATGCAACACATCACAGCATTGTTATACGAAGGTTATATAGGTTGTACTTGAAACAGAAATGCTGCAATTTGAAATTAAGTTGACTGCAAAAGATGTTATACAGTCGAATAGTGGGAAGAAAGACAGTTTCACTAAAATTTTGTATATGAAGCAAAATGTTATGCACTGGATGATCAAATGTCAGTGCTTTCATGTAAAAGTATTACAGCACATGCATGCAAATTAAATACATTAAAACACTTCAATTTTTTTTTGAAATTACGTAAAAAAATCTATAGCCGCAATATCATATTCTCTTGTTACACGGCAGAATTGTAATAGATTAACGATAATAACCTTTTTACGTGGAAGCTTATTGTTGTACTTGTTAAAGTAAATGACAGTTAACAGAAGTGCAATATTTTTGTTTTCTTCACACACCAAAGGGAGAATTGGTAGATTATGACGCAATCGCCTCAGTTGATTTGAATATGCAGTCGTGACCATTTACCTTCGTAAACGTTCAATGAAATACCTACTTAGTGTGTTTCACTCTGTGAGCTTAGGAATGTCGAAACATGATGCTTTATTATGTAAAGTATCATCCTTAATGTCATTGTAAATCCCCTTTACTTTGCCTGGCGCCCTTAGTTGCTTTTTCATTAAATCTCGAGAAAAGAAAATGATGAACGAATTAATTTAATCTAAAAAACATAAAATCATAGGGTACAACCGACAAGAAAAATGAAAGACAGAAAGGGAGAGAGAGGGGTGAGAGAAAGGAGATATATGTTATAATTGATATTTTTAAGCAGCATTATCATAGAATTTACCCGTGTCATCCAAGAATCCAAGGCTTCGTCCAATTTCACGCGACAAGATTATACCAACCTCCTCGGAATTCAGATGACTAGGAACCTGCAAAGTAAAAAAGAAAGAAAGAAAGAATTCTACGTAAAGAGAAAGTCATCACCACTATCCTATCAGCATAAACGGCTTTCGCACCTGTTGTCATTCAGTCACGTAACCCTTTGCATCTATACAGGAATTGACGTCATGAAGGTCAATAACATGACTGTGTAACAGGTCATAGAGTGAAGTAGTATAAACGACAGTCCTTCTAGGGTGCCTTGAATGAAATTGCATGTTTGCATTCATTAGCGGAAGTCGTTAATGTTTCGGGGTCATGCTATCATGTTTTGATTGTCTGAAATCTTCCGGATGTGTGCAAAAAAAGAAAAGAAAAGAAAAGCAGATGCAATAAGCATCCTGTGCAAAACCATGAAAACAAACGCTAGGCTATCAAAATTCATAATGACCTTGCAGAAGGCGTTGTGAGTCTTGGCAGACAATTTGAGCAAACCGAAGCAGGTGTTAAATTTGTATTTATTGAGAAATTCAATGCGCCCAACCAAATGATGAAAATATACACTACATTGACTTCTAACGATACGTATAAATAACTTTTTGGTTACTGCATTTCTACATGACAATAATTCTTTTTAAGGAGGGGATGTGACCTGAAGAGAACATACAGTCCTGTTTAAAGGATGACAACTGTAATGGAAACTGGAAAGTTATAATCGGTCGTGTATCACAATTCTATAATGTGTAATCCCACTATACAGGTGATAATATACGAAGTTCCCAGTCTCGAGGTTATTAAAAGTCAGAATGTCACGTCTGTGTGATGATTATACATTTTTGTGGGACGATTTCAGGAATACATTTTTGCACATGTGACGATATATTTTTATTCCATAAAAACAGGCGAAATATCATTCACATCAGTCAAAATTGAAGTATGCATCCCCATGCGTCCGTGAATCAGTATATTACGTCATGATAATGACCATAAATAATGATACCCCTATCATTAATATTACTTTGATGATCAAAATATTATAACATCGTCAAGGATCTACAATTACTATGTACCCCATCCCGTAGACGTGCAATTTTGTTTGGTTTTACTACCGTTTCTAAGTTCGTACCTGAATAGCGCCACCAGCGGGAGCATCTCGGCCACATAGCGACAGATGTTTTGTTTCTGTGTGAAGTTGCGTTTTAGCGGTGAATCTGTAGAGAAAAGAAGCAAACCCCCTCTATTATTGCCTTTATCTCAGCCTTTGGGTCAGGAAAGGATTTCAGCACATAGGCGCGCACAAACGTGTATGTTGCAAACGGACAATACTCATTTATAGAGACATCATTTAAGCTGCGTACTACTGATGCAGCATCTCATATGCAATTAGTTTGAAAATTCCATGTAAGAAGAAATTACTGAATGGCAACTGAATGTCAAGTGACTGTTCAGAAGGTGATCCTTAAAACTCTAGGAAACTGCAGTAGTTAACCCAGAGGATAAGTTCTATGGGGCGCCAATTGTCGCACGGTCGAATATCCTCATCCTGAATTTATCCTCACGAATTATCAGTCATTTCGTCGACGAAATGACTGATTTCGTAACGAAATTGACCATGAGACATTTGGCGTCCCATAGAACTTATCCTCGAGGTTTGTAGCTATCCTAGAGGTTAAAGGCATAATTTACCATTTGCAGATGAAACAAAAACCCAGCATTAGTACTTTAAAATAGTTCTAGTGTGTAAGTTAGGGATAGAAACAACCACTGTAAAAATTTGAATCCGTATAATCGATGTTAAGTATTGTTAAATATTGCCAGACAAAACCGTCTACAGTTACGGTTTATTGAGAAAAACACTGATATCTCCTTATATTTTAGGCTTTATTACAAACATTTTATATGGTAGGGTGTTTTGTGATACAACAGACCTACACAGAGGCATCAAATGTGATATCTTCAACATTTTTGACATCATTGCTCCCAAAGGTAAACTGGACTTCTAAGGATCACCGTCTGAACGTAACTACTATTCTTGTGAATGCATTATTCACTCATATGGTATCACATACCTGTTTAGTATTTCCAGCATGATGTAAAGATTTTTGTTTTTGTTTTTCATTGAAAATAAATATGCTTAGCTATATGCGTTCACAGAGAAATATTTTTCTAGGGAAACAGCTAGTGTTTAGAATGTTATGTTCAAAACGCATTTTCTACGTAAATAGTTAGTTCAAATCCCTTTCAGCTACTGTTGTGGTAGATCTGTTTTTTTTTTAGCGATGAGGCATCGTTGTCAAATAACAAAAGCAAACCATGTTAATACAAATATTGATATCAGATGTTAATTCATTTCTTGGATAGAATGACGTTTTACTTAACTACAGTACACAGTGGTTCCTTCTTTAGAAAAAAACAATGTGAAAAATGATAACGCTTTCCCTATACCCCCTTTGATATTATACACAGAGATCCCTTCATTCTATCTCACTCTATTCTATTACAGTTTTGATGCATTCAATATCGCATCACCCTGATTCAGAGAGTCACGAACACAGTGGACACGAAATACATGTAAGTAATTCTGTAAATGTGTACTTTGTAGTACGAAGGATGAGATTACCACCACCATTCAATGCAAACGGCATATGAGTCACGATAATAAAGTACATCGTGACATTATACTCTCTATAGCATGCTTTCCGCATATAGGAAGGAGATTATTATTCACGACACAAGCGCCTTGCTAGGCAACAACATGAATATTACATGCATTCCACTCGCTGATACTCACGAGACGACAAAAGCCAGATCGACGGTCCGGTCCGCTGTGTACCCGTAATCCTGCAATAATTGTCGCCGAAGCGACTCCGTCGACGGAGGTAACGACACAGTCCCCGGCAGCGTCGAATTTGATTCTTGGAATGAGCTGAGAAGGACTCGCACGTTAAGCTGGCGGAACGTCTGCGGGAGAGATGGAAATACGTGAATTGAATTCAAACTTTGTAATGACGTAAAGTGGTTATCGGCAGTCCTTTCTAAGCGTTTGTTCTGTTTATCGTCAGTACAAACATTTTGCTTGTTGAAATATAATGTTGATGCATAATATTCTATATACTTCCTTTCATTTCTTTCATTTTTCATTTTCATTCATTTCAAATTTTCTTTTAATAGTTGGGTTCGAAATTCAATGAAATAGAGAAAGGGAAGAAGACTTGTCTCGTTTTCTAGTGCATGCGATGTCATGACTATAGCACTGCTGAAACCCGAACGAATGTGTATGATAAAGCAACAAGTGGGCAAAATCCAGCGAAATCCCTGCGGGGGAGAAATTACATGGCGAAAGAATTCGGTATTATCCAATACACTACCCCTTTTCGAAGCTGCTTTATAGACAGATGTGGGCAAATAATAAAGGTATTATTCCAGCAAATTGTATTGGGACGCCAATTTTTTAGTGGTATAATAGCGAGCAGTTTTAATTTACTAGCAACCCATCATAGGACCAATTTCCCCGAAGGTGGGCAAGTTTTATAACACCTACGTAGGATATTCCTATATTCTATGCTGTAAAAGGCGCAATTTGTACCACGATATCACAAAATGATAAAAGCCCAATCCTGTCTGTTTGAATTTTCTGCTTGTTTATCATTTTCACACAATTGTTTTCATAACAAAATCATTATTCATCAGCATGAAATATTCAATGACGTTTATACCACCGGGCTTAGTGGGATAACGGTCCCAATCTGTCCTGGATTTGAATAATCTCTTGATGGCGCTGTCATTTCGTATTACAATTTGTATTAGGAATTAAAAGTGGTTCCCCCCATACACAGAGTCGTCTATAAGGCCTGTTAAGTTTGGATGCTGTTTTTTTTTTCATGTTAATGTACATTTCTGCCATAAGGGGGGGGGGGGGGTCAGTATACCTAACTACAGTTGATTTATGCAGTGACATAAAAATAGTGCACTTGATTCATTTTATAACCCATTAAATCATCTTTGCTTCTTAGTTTTGAGAGTCGCGCCACGCTGTTTATCTATCAATATGTCGTTCTAATCACGAATAGTTGTATATGGTTCCTATTCACACATTATGACACATGAATCTAAAAATTAAAAATGTTAAGACCGCATAACTTTATATGGATTACTCGATTTTTCTCAAACAGTCACTGAGTGTTTCACTTATATTTTCTGCCCTTCCTGAAGCCACGACATTTATGTCATGGGGAACTTCCTCTATAAGTACCCCTGCGCCACCATGTTAACATTACAACAGAGAATAAATGTTATACGTGCCAAAGCAGTTACAAACAAGGCCAATGTTGTCGTGGTAATGGAAAGGCGGGCTGGAAATGCAACTTGATTTGCATTAACAGTAAACATCCTTAACAACAACAACCTATATGGTGTTCTGTCTCCATAGTAATGCCTAAGCGAAGGTGGTATTGAACACAAGAGAGAACGCAGAACACAGAAAGGGCGGCCAGACGCTCGAAAATTTGTGTGCAGAAATAAACCGTTGTTGAATACAGCATGAACTTTGTTCCAGTTTTGTTACTTATATATATATAAACACCCGATTCTCGTTAAGTTGAGATATTTGTGATTAAAGCTGCTAAAACACAGAGAAAATAATAAGAAAAGACATGATATCTTTAATCATAACTTCTAGAATATTCCTTGTTATAATATCACAAGTGAGGTATTACTGGAAGGTTTAATTTTGCTCTATCTGATGATGGACTTACTTTGAAATGTTTAAAAATGTCTCTTAGCTAATTTTGCAATAAAACTCTTCGTATTATATACATATACATGTATAATCCTGCCGACATTTTCAGACACATGGCCAATTAAGTCACCTCTCCCCTGCTTTTGTTGTTGTTGCTGTTGTTGGTATAGAAAATGCAAAGACACATTCTCCGAATTTCATTTTCTTTTCAATCATTCATCAGATGCTTAAAATTTGAATCTATTCAAGTCCCGATATACAAAGAAAACTTTTAAATAATGATAGATGATAAATCAAATATTCATATTTATAAGCGTCTGCCGAGAGACTTGGTTCTGTTAGAGCCCCACCCCCTTATGCCTTGAAATGACGGTCTATATCCATTTAGAGATGAAATTCTTCTTGGAGATAATAGTTGTCATTGATGACCATTGCCTACTGTGCTAGCTGAACGAAATAACTCATTAAAAAAAAAAAATCAATCATTCGCACTCCCCGCCGCTTCAAAATGATCCCGGACATTGCCGGAGCACACACACACACACACAAAAAAAAACAAAAAAAAAACAAAAACAAAACAAAACAAAACAAAAAAAAGGAAAAAAAAACAACAAAAAACAAAGAAGCAGCGTTAAAAGCACTTACTTCATCGGCCTTCCTGGCAAGGTTGAGGGCTCGAGATTTTGCGTCCTCGTCCATCTTTATTTATGAAAGACAATGAAACAAACAGACAAATAAAAAAAGATAATTAGAATAGCATGTGAGTGTCATACATAATAATATCTTATGAATTCCTGTTTACACAAAACTATGTCTTTTCTGGATTGCGCCTATCCATGCATAATCAGTGGTACATGAGAACATTTGAATAGGTAGTGTCATTATCTTTGTGCATGATGATATTGTACAAGTAAAGACAAAATGTGTATTCATTGCTGCAAGTGATCGTCATCGCTAAAGCTTTCTTCATTATAATTTGATATGTTAATGAGTGAAAAATGTTTAATTACTTTTGCAGTGATGATTTCTGCGGCGCTAAATTTGAAATATCGCATTTTATTTCAAATCAACACAAAAGGCATGAAACAGATTCTCCTCCTACAGTGATAGTGTATAATTATGTATAACGACAATAAGGCATGGTCTATACAGCTGTTAAAGGGATAATATAGTTTCGGATAGGATGTGACTTCAGGTTTCTATTATTGAAGATCATTTTTTGAGATAATGAGAAACCCCTTATGAAATATGAAAGAACATATAATTTTGAGGGGAATTTATTTATTGATTTTATTTGTGAGTTTATTTCATAACAAAAAACAACAACAAATGGTTTGAAATGGCTGAGATATCCAAAACGAAGTAATCCTAAAAGGTGGAACCCATCTTTTATTAGGATCGCTTTGGTCGACTTTGTTTTTGGATATCTCAGTCATTTCAAAGCCGATTTTTATCAAATAAAACTTGAATTCCTTGTAGAATTGTATGCTTACATTTCATAGAGTGGTTTCTAAGTATCTCGCAGAAAAAAAGGCTGAATCCTCGTCTCAACCAACACTGTACCATCTCTTGAACGTGGAAGTTTTATCACAAGACTGGAGTTTACACAGAACTATCAAGGGGGGGGGGGGGCGCTGGCCAGAAAACATGTGCGAGGAGTTCCAATTACTTAGTATCTTCACAACCCCGCGGTCTGGGTACACAGTCAATGTGTCGGTCTTCTCGTCGTATAGATCAGAGCGTCACGCAGGAAATCACCATTTACATATCCTGACATTTGCATCGCGGCTACACTTTGGCAGAGAACTGAAGAAAGTGACTTGGATGGGACTGATCATGGGAGTCATCGCTTTCTCCCAAAGCTCCAAACTGAACATTTTGATGGCAACAAACTCCGCACTTATTACTTATTGCCTCCGAGTACAGGGAAGGTGATCAACTCACAGTACGCGGGTGGAAGGGTGGAGAATTAGAAGGAGGGTGGGGTTTGGAGTGGATGTGATGGGGGGGGGGGGGGAGGACCAGAGTCACTTTAAGACACAACGTATGACGATGTGTCCCATTAGTTTTGTTCACAAAATTATAGAGTCTTAAAGAATTTGAATGAGATTAGATGATGTCGCAATCGCCCATAAATCCCCTGTGGTTTGTACACAGATATAAAAGTCAGCCTTAGTTCGTATGACTTTGCAGCTACACCACAATCCATTTCATCATACGTTAGTATGGCTTCACTTTTTATCATTTTTACTGCTTTCATATTCATCAAACGGGATTTTTTTTTTTTGTCTATGTATCTTCAATTAAGTATGTATAAAGAGTTTTGCTCTAAACAATCTTTCAATGTTACTCAACCAGCACCAAAAAGCCTAACAGAAATTAAATGCCACTTTCTGAAGTGCGCCTGGTCATTTACTTCTGCTGTATGAGGAAGGGAGTTAGAGGGGACATGGAGGAGGCGTGTGACGTATGCATGTATGCGAGCTATTCCTCACAAGTTTACGACAAAATGTAACTGTCACATAAAAATTCTAGCACGTTCTTTCTACAATATCTCCCAGTAGGATGACCATACTATCTACTCCTATTATAACTTTTCAAGTGCTACATAGTCTAATCTGAAATACTGATGACTAATCTTATGTATTAGAATTGGATGATCTGTCGTTTGCTTCCTTCTGCCAGAGTAGAACAGACTAGTCGGTATTCCACACATAATGATCGCATCCTTGAATCTCTTTCCTCCTACTTACAACCCTACCTCACTTTGCATTTTTCCTCTTACGTCCGCATGCTTCCATGAAGATGGCTACTAGACAATCATTTTTCCCCCAAGGTACTAAGTACTGGTACTTGGATGTTAAGGTTGGATGGGAGGGGGATAGGGGAGGGGGTGAAATAAAGATGGAACGACCGGCGGCAACACGTGCACCCCTCGATACAACACGAAGCGCGGGGCCTCAAACTAATCTCGCGCCAATTTCTGCCCCTGTAATTGCAATATGCGAGCACGCATGTGTCCTAGCAAAGATTGCGTGCTTAACATTTGGACGAAAAATAATGATAAAAACTAAAGATCCTCCGCGTTCTAGATCAGTGCTTTCTGCGAAGCTTTCAGTGTTAACCAATCGGCGTTTCGAATGTCAGACAACGACGAATTCGGCGATACAGCACCAACATGACCAACACCTCTGATATGACGTCATGGATGATACAATTATTTGTGCTGACTTATGATGTTCAAGGAATGGTATAGTTTGATTAGATAGGGATTCACATATTAACTTTTTGCGAGGTAACTGGAAACCACTTTAGTGAAATATTAAAGAGCCTACAATAAATCTAAGAGGATTTCAAAATTTATTTGATGCCTATTGGGTGTGTTATGGCTGAGATATCCAAAAACAAAGATATATAAAAGGTGGGACCCACCTTTTATTAGTATCACTTTGTTTTACTTTGTTTCTGGAAGACGTTCAGGTTGAGATGGGGATTCACATTTTAACTTTTTGCGAGATAATTAGAAACCACAATATTAAAGAGCATATACAATTCTAAGAGGAATCCAGAGTTTATTTGGTATGGCTGAGACATCCAGAAATCCAGAAAAGAGATCCTAATAAAAGGTGGGACGCGCATTTTATTAGGGTCACTTTGCTATACTTTGTCATTGGATATCTCAGCCATTTCAAAACAAATTTTCATCATCATAATTCCTTTTAGAATTGTATGCTCTTTAATATAACACTAATGTGATTTCGAATTATCTCGCAACATGCTAAAACCTGAAGAATCCCCATCTCAACAAAACTATACCATCTCTTTAATGACCAATCTATACATTTCTCCCTATTCAATTCATTTGGATGGGGAGACGTTGGCCATGCTAAGTTCAGGGAGCCCGGTTCAATATGCATCGATACACACCCCTCGATCTTCCGAAAGAAAGAAAAAAATCATATTCCTATTCTATATCCCTAGACCCTGGGAAAGTGTTATCATTTACAACCAACATGGGGCCCGCGTTTAGCTCAGAGGCGTACACAGTCTTCTTCATTGAAATACATGCATGCCATGCGAAGAAAACAGCCATTAAAATGCTGCATGTAATGATCATCTTCAGTGTATAAAATTGAATTTGTTTATGATATAATTACATCTGCTTCAAAGGACACCAGCCTCCAAAACATCAACCAGCCCACCTGGGATTGGCACCTTCGATGCACGTACTTGCCATGGTATACCTTTTTTTTTCCTTTTATTTTTATGTGTAAACTCTCTAAATCTGCGCATGGTTACCACGCATGTATAGTTTAAGAAAGCATGAAATCAACTTGATTCTTTGCTGTCAATGAATTCTGCTAGGTCTTCACGACCGAAGGTGTTTCATCTGTCTTCAAACGACAGAGTAATGGGCAATTCAGGGGTATCTCACTTTATCAGTGCGGAAACCGCTGCCCTTACAAAAAATACAGCATACACAACGCAATTGATTAACTTATCGAGCAGAGTCTATTGTCTGTTTAGTGCCTCGTCAAAGTACCACCTATAGAGATTCTTCCGCGGGGGAGAGAAAATGTGTACGATGAATTTACCAATACAAATACAAAAATATTCAGTATGCAAGAAGTCAGCAAATGTTTTCCCAGTTTTTGGAGGAACAAGTCATACATAGTGAAAGTTTACAGTGAAAACGCTGTATGAAGCAAGGTTTATTGTCCGAACAGGAATTATACGATCGATGAATGTGTCACATTGATCTGTTTGGCCATATATTATCAATTTTAAGGCTGACAATTTGAGGGTTTCTAATATTCATCTTCTCATGCAGATTTTTTTTTTAATGCAGCTTGGTTTTTAAATGTTAATGTATTTGATTATCACCTCTGGTTACATAATATGCACAGCTTACAAGAAAACGTTCGATACCGTCTTCAGCTGGGCATCACCTTCATAAAATAATCCTTTAATTTACGAATGCTTAACTGCAAGACTTTAAAGCAGTATAATGTCTAGTAAACGCACAAACACAGTATAATATGATCTTGTGTATGTTTCCGTATTTGTGTGTGTGTGTGTGTGTGTGTGTGTGTGTGTGTGTGTGTGTGTGTGAATATTAGTGATGTAAATTTATACATTTACGTATTACATATGAATTCATGCCTTTACGTAAAATAACCATTTTGCATTGTGACGTTGCAGCGTATTACGTTCTGCTCAACTACACTATTAGTCATTGCAAACGATCACGCATTTTCACTCTATGAAGAACCGGGCACTTATCAAGCATTTTCGTCACTCGTCAAGATCTCTTTAGACATTCAACAATAATTGAAACACAAACTTCGAGTAGATTACACGGACTCGTCAGCAAAAAGCATGAAAAGAATTATTTTGTTCTGACGTAAATGGGCTCAACTGGAGTGGTTGTAGGTCAATATTTTGTTTCAAGAGAGGGAGTGAATCAGAAGTGTTTTCTTGGCACAGTGCGTTATCTTCGAAATGTACTTGAAAGTGAGAGGCGGCGGTTTTGAGGAGAGTGCGAGAAGCAAAAGGAAGTTAAGCCGAAGGCAAAATGCAAAAATGTTAGCAATGGAGGAAGGGAAAAGGGTATAGACGCTTCATCAATCTTAAGCTTAACTTGTCTCATCTTCCTGGAGGTAATCATGGATAAGGCTATGTCATTCGGATTTTTTTTTTAAAAGACAAATTGGAGGTTAAAGTTTTTGTGTCATGAGCTCCTTTCGTCTGTTTTCTTACTGCAACATTAGTATTTCCAGCACTGATTGATATTCTTCATGTTTTCATGATGAGAAAAATTGAGCACTATGAAAAAATGAGAGCATAATATTAGTGTTTAAGGATTATTCTTTGAAAGTAAGGAAGTTATGGTGAAAGTACAGACACGAAAGGAAAAAAAAATCTGAACAAAAATTGATGTGAATATATTGAGAAAGCACCATCAACCAACCATGATCCTTGTTGAATGATGACTGTCTTTCAAATAATAATGCATGCACATCAGCAACAGATATATATATAATGATTGTATGTGTACACATGTGTGTGTTTCTTGTGTGTGTGTGTGTGTGTGTGTGTGTGTGTGTGTGTGTGTGTGTGATTGTGTGTCTGTGTCTGTGTGTGTGTCTATATGTGTGTGTGTGTGTGTCTATGTGTGTGTGAAAGAGAGGCGAGAGACAAAGTTTTATAAGACGTTATTATTTCTGTCTCATCGTAAGTAATGGACGGCCTTCGTTCTAATTGGTATAACTCCATAAACTCCAACACACGGGGTAAACATGTAAAGTGGAGGAGATTCACGAGTAATGTACGTAATCAAATTGATCAAGGAGTGGCCGTGGAGCTTGCATGTAGTTCCAAGGAGTGACTTACCGTTCCGCGATCTATTACCAAGGCGAGCTTGATGTATAGCTGTGGATCTTGGGTGGAGGTTGTTCGCTTTCTCTGTGAGTGGGCAAAATGTTAGAGAGTGGCAAAGCTATTCACATACCTAAATTGTTTTGACTTCTGAAATCGGACTTATTACCAATGGACTCGTCAGTCATATTATGACACTTTGAACATCATTCGACAAAATGGTAAAAATAGTTGTTCACTTCAAAAATGGTAATGCAACTTTTGCAGCATAATGTCCGATCTTATCATGTAAAGTGTTTGTCGTCGATCAATCTCTGTTTTAAAAGTAATATATACCGGTATACATAAAATGTTTAAAGTACTGACGTCACACAAATGTTTACCCTTTCTGTTCCAAGGGTGTGTACAGTTCTGGTTGAGGTGAAGATTTAGCTTTTAACGTTTTGCGAGATATTCAGAAACCACTTTATGAGATGTCAAAGAGCATGCAATTCTAAGGGGAATCAAAATTTTATTTGATGAAAATCGGTTTTGAAATGGTTGAGATATCCAAAAACAAGGTGAAACAAAGAGATCCTAATAAAAGGCGTGGCATGTCGCCTTTTATTACTATCACTTTTTTTGTATGTCTCAGCCATTTGAAAACCAATTTTCATCAAATAAACGTTGAATCTTTCTTAAAATTACATGCTCTTTCATATTTCTTAAGAGGTTTCTCATTATCTCACCTAGGAATGTTCAAAACACGAATCCCCACCTCAACCAGTACTATACAGTCCCTTTAAACAGTGTGAAAAACGCCATGAAGCTTTCTCTACCAATCGGTACACAAAGCACGCAAAGGGTTAATAATACTCTTTTTTAAACACATTTTGATGGCTCAGTCTTACATAACTTTGAATTCTGTCTGAATTTATATGACAGATGAACATGCTCAGTCATATTACATTCGTTCAAATGCGGGAAAAACACTCAAGTGAAAGAAGAAGAAGATATGCTGGCGCTCTCAATTTTATGCGCACGATGGTACTAAACTTCTAATCACTTGAGTTATATGATAGTGTATAATTATTACAAGGTGGTACAATCATTGTATATACATTCTCTCATGTTATACATTACGCACCTTAATTTCTGTTATCAAAAAAGTGATGTTCATATCTTTTTTTTGTCGAAAAATGAAATAAAACATTGAAGTGAATTGAAAACCATCAACTGAATGATATATTCAACCTATACTTTGTATGGAAATTTGTTAATATGGGATATGGGCGGTCATTAACATATTTTCACTTTTTTTAGGCATTTAGAGTTTATTTGCAACCTTATTTTTTTTTTTTGTAGCCTCATATTTACACAATATCAGAAACTCTTAGCAAGTAGGACCATGTAGCTAAGATTCTTCAAACGGGAAATTAATCTATATTGTTAAACGGGTAGCCTTCATTCCTTACATAGATCCTTGGCTTGCTTGCTTACTCCTTTGTTTGTTTGTTTGTTTGTCTGTTTGCATCATGCAGGCCTGTTTTCTTTTCGCAGACTCGCTGACAAGCAGTAATACTGTCTCGTTTTACCGCCTAGAAATAATAATGCTAAAGAATTTAAACAGTAAGACACAATGCAGAGTTTTGATAATAGAAAGAGACCATGAGCTTGATTACACGAGTAAAAGAAAGAATAATATGTGCATAACATCCCAAGAGCCAATCGGGTCGCCTCTGAAACTCTGTCAGCAATAATAACAACAATAATAATGATAATAATATTAATAATAATGATAATAGCAATAATAATCATAATCATAATCACAAGAAGCAAAAGAAGAAGAAGAAGAAGAAGAAGAAGAAGAAGAAGAAGAAGAAGAAGAAGAAGAAAGAGACGTCCCAGATTTTGTCTTGAACTTCTTGGAATTTTCAAAACATCAAGAATTAGAAAATATAGTATTCAGACGCCGATGCCTCACCACAGAGCGGGATGGTTCGTGCATTACATACCCTATTATTCCACAATTTTTAGATTACGTCCTTATCTATCTCTTATGAATGCATGAACATTGTGAAAGGAGATTTTACGTCACCAGAAGGCATAAGAGTCAATTAACGTGATGGTGTACTTACCCTAGCTCTTGCCCTGTCATCTCGCCATAATGGCTCTCCACGGCCAATGGAATCTGTATTATCATGAAAAAGGAAGAAAAAAAAAACACGGAAAAAGGTATTGAGAGTGGAGGCAATTAATGATTCATGTTTGCATTATAAACATAGATATATAATCACATAGATTCCCGGCGGAGACCAATTTATTTTTCAACTCGACGTGCACTTAAAAAAAAGGATGACAAAAACTTAAAAGCAATGAATCACGGTATATTACAACGGCGCGCCGTTGTAATATACCGTTGTAATATGCCGCTATAATAACTGAAAAGCCTAAAAGAACATATCGAAGTCTTTTGAATATACTTTTTTCAAGTTTTGTTTGTTTTTACTTTACACCATTCTGTAACGACAGAGAAAAAATCCACAGCCAATCACCTTTCAGGATGATACATGTTGTCAGAGGTTGTCAGAGTTAATGGTGCTTGTGGACCTTCATAGCTGACATGACCAGAATTTACCTTTGAGATTTCGTCGTAACTATTTGATGCACTTAACCTACGTGCAATGTTCTCTATTTTTTTCCTCTTCCACAGCGCACTTAATGACTTGTATTCTTATAGTTTGTATACATTGTCTTTCAATATATCTCACTGAGTGGCGAATGTTTGCAAGCGTAAATATAGCGAATTCTAGGGAATTTTAGTTTTCGTCAAACTCGTGCAAACTCCCTAGAGTTCGCTACGTTCGCCGGCATTCGTAGCTCAGTTAGATACTCCCTAGGTCACATGACATGACGAGTGAAAAAAAAAAAATAGCTAGTATAATGTTCTTCTCGTTGTCCAATATCATCTTCTTCTTTCAGCGCGTCACGATTTCTTTGTAGTTGTTGTTGTTGTTGTTCTGTGAGCATTCCACTGACAGTCTTTTTTTCACAAAAATACTGCTTGAACCATCAAACAAACAGAGTAATATTGACAGGTCGACAGGCACGTAGGTAGACAGAGAGGGGAGAAGAGAAAAGGGAATAAGGAGAGAAAATAGAAAATAATTGGGAAGAGGGGACAGGGGAAGGGGAGAGAGAGGAGATGGAGTAGGAGAGGGGAGAGATGGAGGGGAAAGGGGGAGGGGAGGAGGGTAGAGAGAGACAGAAAGCAGGGGCGGGTCCTGGAATTCCGTAAAGGGGAGGCGCCTTTACAAAATTAAAGGGGGCGCACGCCTTCCCCCCTCCCCCAATTTTTTTTCTTTTAATTTCTTTTGTTGGAACAAAAATAAAAAATAAAGAGGGGATGCGCGCAAGATGCGCCCCTCCGGATCCGCCACTTGAAAGAAGAGAGAGAGAGGGGGGGGGGGGGGGGAGCAGAGTTTGCAGAAAGCTGCCTTCTCTTGTTTTTTGTTTTTGTTTTTTGTTGCGTGTGGGCTTATTTCTTTCTTTTTGATCCGACTGTACTTTCCAGCAAGTCTGCAATCTATTGGGGTGACAGTTTGTGTCACTCCGATCCAGACCATTGGGTGTCTTAGCAGAAATTTGTCATCCTTTGATTTCTAGAGAAATAGTCTTTGTTACAGGCTGAACGATTTCTATCGGCGCCCCATGACGATATAGCTGAACGTGGTGATCACTGTTGAGGACTGGCTGATTTTGCTACAACACACGTTTCCCATAGACACCTGCCCGAGTATACTCGGGACTCGTCCTCAACGGGTTAAGATAATCTTCGTAGATTATCTTCACGATTATCTTCATAATTATACCTCTACTCAGGAAAACATTAGCACAATTTATTTTAGAATATCAGAGATAATCCGCTGGTCATGCCAGACTAAAGTGCAAACAATTCTCATGAATATTCTAGGGCTCATTTCGATTTCCTGCTACAGACAATATTGTATGAAAACACAATGTTATAAAGCTCTTATTTTTAATTTCCATGACATTTGCATACTGTATTACCTATTTCAATTTCAATTAGAAAATCGAAGAGTAACTACGATCCGAGGAAAACAGATCAGATCAGCATAAAAAAACAAATAATCAATCAAACAAACAAAACAAATACACAGCCACAACAACGGGGAAAAAATTGGAGAGACAAGCCTGAAATCAAGACCAAGAAATCGTGAGAGGAGAGGCGAGAATTTACTCGACCTCGAGATGATGCCGAGGCGAGAAAAATCAGTTCCCTCGCTGTCAGAATCATGATCCAGAAAGATAACATGTGAAGTGGAAGTAGAAAGAAGGACGATGAGCGCCGATGCATCTCGGGTAAAACACGTACAGGAGTGAGAAAGCAGAAAAGGAGGAATGAGAAACGTGAGAATAAAAGGGCGGAGACAAAACGGAGCGTTGATGTGCCAAAGAGCATATTAAACCAATACTGATTTGCTTGGAATGATTTCAATTTTCCCGCCATGAAATGGAACAAAACGCTGCAGGAAAAGATACTTATCATGAAATAAATTTCAAGAAAACAGAGCAAAGTGAGGAAATTGGTGAGAAAAAAGAGACATTAGACTATATCTCTGTCACTGGGGCATTTTATCTGCGCTTAGCACTGGAATTAAAGTGCATTAATGAAATCGTAATTATATCTAATAAAAAAGTGCATCATACAAATCTCAGCGAAGTAGCTAATACTTCGATTAGAATAAAAAACAGATAAGTAATGCAACGGTGCTCGTTAAAACATGAACATCTCGTTCGAGCAACCTTGATAGCACAACTGATAGCTGAGAGCACACTGTCGCCCTACTTTCGTTGATGAGGAAGCAAGGCAAAGATCGCTGAATTATGATCAATCTGCAATCGCAACAGCATATTACTGATGAAATTTGTAGAATCTACTTTGCATTACACACAAGCAATTTGTCCCGTCAAATCTACATCGTTATGTTTCCGCGCGACAGTGAGATTGCAATGTAAACGGGACTGATGCCATGTGAGATCACGTTTCCTTCTAATTTGCCCAATCGAACAAGCAGAGTCCAACCACTTCGGCACATATGGCGCGACAACTGACGAGCCTCATCGCGGGTATATTGAGTTACGCCGCGCGTTACCGTCTGTTATGGCAAGCTGTTGATCAGACGAGATCAGCACACGCAAAATGCTTGGCAGTCAGCTATTCAAAAGACCCGTGAGCGTACAAAGAAAGCACAGAGTGCAGAATAAACGTACTTATCAACATCTGGGCCCCATTTCATAAAAAATGTTAGGATGGCAACTCTTGCTGGAATGGCAACTCCCAATAGCAACACCCAATCAGGAAGCTGGATTCTTGTCGTTGTCATGACAATTGCCATTCCAGCAAGAGTTGCTATCATTATCAATTTTTTATGAAACGGGGCCCAGATGTAGACCTTCAAGCAGAAAAGCTATTAAACAGAAACAAGACTTAAAGGCAGCGCAGAATTTGGAATCTTAAAAGTGAAATAGGTTCTCTGTGTCATGATGAAGGAATTGGGTTGCCTACATCGATCAACAAGATGATTACTGCACAAAATTTTACATTAGGAAAAAAAATGCTTACTTTTATCATGATAATCATGATTATCTTATATAGACATACTAAGTATAACAGCAGAGTCTGACGAATTTCGTTCGGAATTGCTGGAAAAGGGGAGAAAGCAACAACACTATCATCCCACTCAGAACCTCCTACGAAAAAATCCACATCTACTGCTTCCCAAAATAAGATCAACGTATTTATCAAGTGTAACAGTCGCCAAATCAACAAGTACATCAACGCAGATAAAGGGAGGGCAAAGTACTTTTGTTTTTCCTTTCATTCACATAGGGCAATTTAACTATCAAGAAGACATTCACGTCTATAACAGTTTCAGGCTTGTTATTCTCCGCAACCAGTAGCTACGTCATTCAATGAACTCCGCGGGGAAAATGTTGATGTAATAGCAGGGGAATGTTGTTTTCTCTGACTGTGGAAAGTGAACGGGGTTGCGTGGGCGCACGACAGAGATGTCAATTTCAACGAGGTCGACGGAATTGTTTAAACAAGCTTACTTTTGCGTTAAGGGTAATGAGGCTGTAACGAATTGACATTTGAAACCTTTTTTTTTTTAAAGCGGCCTGATGCAGGCAATCAATGCACTCAAGTACTATTTATGTCAATCACGCAAATTTTCATGTCATGGCATCGTCAAAGTTCAAATATATTGGGAGAAATGATAGAAAGAGATAGCCGAACCACGATGAAGTTTGCCGACATCGATGTTTATTACTAGGTCGAACAGGCACAGATCAAGTTATTGGAAACAAGTGAATTGATAATTGTGTGTGTGTGTGTGTGTGTGTGTGTGTGTGTGTGTGTGTGTGTGTGTAAATGTTGTTTGTGTGTAGAAAGCTGGGGGAGGTCAACGGGCGCAGGTGAGGGGAAAACAGAGGGTGAAGGGGATTGGACGAATGTGAGAGTACAGGGTTAAGGAGGGGCAGCTGCGGAGAGGTTGGGATGGGGAGGGACTGCTTGGTTTATAGATTCCATTCTGTTTTGCTGTACAATTTTTTTTTTATTTCGACTGTTATCAATTGGACAAATGAGATGCAATTTGTTTATATCATCAAGTTATAATTTCTACCTCAGTGGAAAAAATGTACACAGGAGGGTAATTCATTTGTTATTTGGATCCTAATTATGTTACTTTGTTACAGCAATACCAGTTTATAATATTGACTTTGCATAATTTGAATGGAAATGAATACCATCGGAAAAAGTGTGTATGTGTGTGTGTATGTTTATGTGCATAATGTGTGCGTGGAACTCCGCATATTATGGCCTAAAAATTCACGAAATATATAAAATTCATAATTGCTAATGGCGTTAGATCGAAAAGGAAATAGCCAGAGGGTTGATTGTTGCTGAATATTGATTAAATAATTTTTTCAGTTGATTAAGCATTTCACCTGTAAGTATCAAGGCGCGATGTACTTTTGACACACACGGTTATGAAGATAATATCTTACATTGCATATATTATACTAAATAGTGTATCTACATGTTTTCCTTGTGTTCATTGTATAGTGCATTCTATAATAAGGAAAAATCTAAATAGAGGATCAACAAGAGGTATCCGCGTTTTTAACAGTATTAATTCTGCATGTTAAAGCCATGCACTATATATTTCAGACTAGATGCATTCTGAATGTATACATTTTCTTTTTAGTCCTTTGGCCTTGGTCATATAAAACTGCACTTGGACTAATTATGCATGCACTTTGTTGGGCATCTATAGGTGGCGTGTGTTAAACCCAATCGATATACGATTTTAACTTGATAACATTATAATGTCTATGGTTTCATAGGATCAAGCGGCAAAGAATAAAAAAAAAGGCGCCATAAAACGCTTCGTGTACCCGTTGAAGTAACCATAATGATGGGTGTAGAAAACACACGCACACACACCAACTCACACACACAGAAATATTATACTATATACACACACGCGCTTACACGCTCAAAATACGACGTGCATCCATTCTCTATATATAAAGCCACTCAGCAGTTGGACAACCTTTTAGGGGATTTATCCGTTTTCAACAGGTTGGTACTCAGTGACCGGACGAAAGTGCTTTTAGATAATAAATAGGCTTGATATAGGTTGGCGAATTCAGATGACAGCCACTCAGATATCATATTTCACAGCGGGTGGAAGGCGACTGCAATTAACCCAAATCCCCGATAGTCCAGCAGCACTTTCGGGCTGCATGGTATTCTACTTTGGCTGTCCAGATTTATATCTTTCATGTTTTTATTGGATATCCATATTCTCTGCCAGCTCTGATTTGATGATGTCTGCGACTTGGAATTGCTCCGAATTTGATTTCCCACCTTTCATGTCGTGTTCATGGTGTTTTTCATGGATACAATGTAAACCACAAGCGAGTACTGAAAACTAGTTGTTGGTGTCAAAGTTTCATAATGCACTCTTACTCAGCAATAACTTGATGAAGGTCTTTGAAAATTCATCAATATCTCTTTGTGTACAATAGTGAAAATGCCCTTGTTATCATTCTTGTTATTATTATCATCTTCACTATTATTATCATTTTTCTTTAAAATCCAGATTGATCTCAAAAGTCGTTGTATGTTTCAGCTGTGTGTTCTGTGTCGTCTCCTTTTATCAGATGAAAAAATATAATACTTGACCGTTCTGGGTCAGATATAGATAGGTACATGGTTTCTATCTCTAAAAATTTGAAACACGTAAAGGTACGTTGTTATGGTACGTTCCCACTGCCGATCAGATCAACTCGATCAATCCCGATCAAGCTTTTTTGGCCTGGTCGGGCTCGCTCGGCATTGGTATTCGGGGTCGATCTACCTTGATCGGCATCGTTCCTGCTTCCTTCCCGATAATTTTGGACATGTCCAAAATATTCGAGTAGGAAGCCCGAACATCAACAGCTCGGGTAGTGATCGAGAAGAGATCGAGCTGATCGGGAATCGATCGTATAGAAATCTAGTGTGGTCGGGACGGATTTTCCCCCGAGCTCAGTTCCCGATCATCTCGAGTTATACTCGAATGCTACACGATTGATTTCAGATCATCTCGATCCAGGATTCATCAGTTTCACGAATAACTCGACAGCTATACGACCGATACAGGACTGCTATTCATTGATACTCGACTAAACTCGATTACGCACTCGATCAAATACGGAACACTTTTTGACAGTGGTTGCAGCATGTGCAGACGTACTTTCTTAGCACTCATTTATTGTTCTGGTATTAAGAGACGTTACATGCAGTCCTTGGCCACGTTAGAAAGTTAAATGTCGTCAGTATTTTCAGCCACTCCTGGCCCACTGAAGAAAAGAATAGGGCCACGAAGAGAGAAAAGACAACAAACTGCAGACATGGTAGCATTAGACTCTCCAGACAAAAATACCAGAAGAAAGAAAGGAAACACGACTGAAACTTTTAAAAAAATGAATAAATAAAAAAATCGGTATACTGGCAATATGACTGTAACGTGAAAGGAAATTTTCTACATTAGTTACTTTACTTATAAACTGAGAAATGTTTCTTGAATTCTTTTGCTTGCTTGTGTGTTTCAAAGTTGAAGTTGGATACGTTGATATAAAATCTATTTCTTACGCTGACCTGTTAAAACAGGAGTTGTAGCGTAGATTCATAAATGCTCAGTGACTTACTTTACCTCTATTTACGTAGATGTTACACTTTTGCTTCGCTTGATAAGGTTTTGGTTATTGAGAGTTGTATGTACATTGCTTGAAGGCCACCATGATATCGATTGGCTGGGATGAGTTGACAAAAAAAAATAAACAACTAAGATTTTCCTCATTTTTGGCTAATATGAAATGTTATGTATGCTTTATTTTAATAATAATATACTCTCTTCTACATAATCAGCACACTTCATGAATTTAGAAATTAATATGGTACATGTATTTTCTTTTACACACTCTTGGGCCTATACTTTATCAATGAATACATACATATTTTTTTCATTCACTTTTTCATTCTTTAACAATGAGAACAATAATGTCAAAGAAAACGACTCATTAGGGTTGTAGAACAGTCAATTTCTTTCAACTCTATAATGATGCATTTATGGGCATATACACTGTAAAAACATCGGTGTTAGATTTAACACCATGGGTGTTAAATCTAACACCAATCAAACTTCAATAGAGGACCACACCCACTGGTGTAGAAAATGCACTGTGATGGTGTTGAAAAGTGTTCACCTGACACTTCGTGGTGTTAATTTGACACTGTACCTGGTGTTATTTTGACACTGTACTGGTGTTAATTTAAAAATGACACCGCATAGTGTTGATTTGATATTTGTTGGTGTTAATATCAATGGTTTAACACCCGTCCAGCTTCAATAAGAGACCACACCAGCTGGTGTTACTGTGGTGTAAATTTATTTTCACATTTTTTTCAAAACTCTAGTATTTTAATGTAAAATTCTTGATCGTCTTGTTTAAATTAAAAATCAACAAGAAGTGCAGTTACTAAGAAACTCTTCAAAAAACAGTTTTATATTTGGAAATGACACCCGGAGGTGTTGACTTAACACCATGAATGAGCACCGAAAAATTTAACACCAGCTCGGTGTTCACTATTTAACACCGGACTTTTTGCAGTGTAGGCCTATGTTTCATTTTAGACCAATTTAATTTCAGTCCACCTATGTAATACACTTACGAAGCGTGGAGGTGTAACATATTTTTTTTTTAATGAGACATCAAACTTACATGTAGATTTGCTATTCTTCTTATATATCATATTAGTGGAAAATGGGCAAAGAAAATGGGATTCCATCGGAATTCGAACCCGAGAACTCCGGATTGCTAGCCCGGCCTCTATCGACTGAGCTATAGAGACCTAGTACCGTGTTCTTCCCAGAAACCCTTAATTCTCAATGCTCGAATGGTCAGAAGCTATAGCAGTGTGTTTGTGTGTGACACACACGCGCACATTCAAACCTGGCATAAGCCCGAAGGATATAATTCAACTTGGGGATAAATGCGAGGGATCACCGAAGCGATCCGATGCAGCTTTTTGAGTATGTAACAAATAAATACAGAATAAACTGACCAGAAAGAATACTGTATATATTTTTAGTGGAAAAATGAGCAAAGAAAATGGGATTCCATCGGGATTCGAACGCGAGAACTCCTGATTGCAAGCCCGGGGCTCAAGCGACTGAGCTATAGAAAGCCCTATAGTTTAGAGCTCGTCCCAGAAACCCTTAATTCCCAATGCTCGGATGGTCAGAAGCTATCAGTGTGTTTGTGTGTGACACACACGCGCACATTCAAACCTGGCATAAACCCGAAGGATAATTCAACTTGGGGGATAAATGCGAGGGATCATCGAAATGATGCAGCTTTTTGAGTATGTAACAAATACAGACAGAATAAACTGACCAGAAAGAATATAAATCATAAGTGGAAAAATTAGCAAAGACAATGGAATTCCATCGGGATTGCTAGCCCAGTGCTCTACCGACTGATCTATAGAAAGCCCTATAGTTCAGTGTTCGTCCAAAAAAACAAAACCCTTAATGCCCAATGCTCAGATGGTCAGAAGGTATAATAGCAGTGTGTTTGTGTGTGACACACACGTGCATGCTTAAACCTGGCATAAACCCGAAGGATAATTCAACTTTGGGATAAATGCGAGAGATCACCGAAGCGATGCAGCTTTTTGAGTATGTAACAAATAAATACAGAATAAACTGACCAGAAAGAATACTGTATATATTTTTAGTGGAAAAATGAGCAAAGAAAATGGGATTCCATCGGGATTCGAACGCGAGAACTCCTGATTGCAAGCCCGGGGCTCTACCGACTGATCTATAGAAAGCCCTATAGTTCAGTGTTCGTCCAAAAAAACAAAACCCTTAATGCCCAATGCTCAGATGGTCAGAAGGTATAATAGCAGTGTGTTTGTGTGTGACACACACGTGCATGCTTAAACCTGGCATAAACCCGAAGGATAATTCAACTTTGGGATAAATGCGAGAGATCACCGAAGCGATGCAGCTTTTTGAGTATGTAACAAATAAAGACAGAATAAACTGACCAGAAGGAATACTGTATATATTTTAGTGGAAAAATGAGCAAAGAAAATGGGATACCATCGGGATTCGAACCTGAGACCCGAGAGGTGTTCTTATATATACTGCAAATACTGAATGCATATGAACGAACCTATTATATCATACATGGTGTCCCGGCAGACAGAGTGCTACAAAACTGTCTCTTATATAAAAAGATATGAGCGACTGAATGAAATCGTTGCATTATCTAATAGAAAGAACACTTCAAATTTTATTTGACACAATGATGATCAACCTTCGCCTTGATCTCCCGGAAAATTTGTGATTTGCAAAATCTGTAACTTTGGGCACTGATATCCTACTTGACCGAGCAATAGTGAAGCCATAAAACTGATAACGAATGCATCCAATATAGCTACTGAAAACGGATAAAATGAACGAACACAACTGAATGCATTTTTGTACCTTTTTGAGTGGCTCACAAACAATAGTGATCAGTCTTTGTCATCGATTTATAGACCAGCGCATGCAGCAATTTTTGTCGGAAACTTTATCTTGCAAAGTTGTCAAAGTTGTCCCTCTATCACTAAGGGTCGCAAAAATATCAAAAATGCAAATCACAAGTTTTCAGGAAAAATTACTGTAGAATCGAAATGCCTGCACGAGAATTGATGATTGTGGTTTCAAAATAGGTGTTCGTCTATCAACTACTAAAGATAATACTTTCTTTCGTTCATTCTTGCTTTTGCAATTAAGAGTCAGTTTTATAGCACTCTTTTGGGCCATGCCGTATACAAGCATAAATACTGAGTTGTCTTATATAACCAAACGAATAACTGTAACCAATTCTTCTATCACTCGATCAGTGTACGAACCTGCCGACCCATTCGATGCAAGATCTTACACAGATCGAGTCATGTCGACCTGGTCTACGAAGTCTAGTAGAAATCGAGTATTGACCGTGAAGTGATCGTGTATTGATTGTGTGTAGATCGGGATGTTCGAGTAGAGATCTGTGTGGTTGTCGAGGAGAGATTCTGGAGATGTCGAGAATGGTCGGGTGTGGATCGTAAAAGATCGAATAGCGGTCGGGAAGGGATCGTGTTGAAGGACGATCGATCATTTGGTCGGGATTGCTCTGGTAAAAATTGGTGATCGGGATTGATCTCGCTTGATCGAGTTGATCTGATCGGTAGTGGGAACGGGGTATTATTAATAGCAGGACACTTTGTGCGACAGCATATTATTTTCGAGTCCTCCGATTCCCGACAACGGACCCTCTGGCGGCAGAAGTCGAGCAGGGTCAAGAGTCTTCTACTTGCAAACGTACTTCTCTTAATACACTGTTCACGATCGTCGCATGACGCGTGGAGCCTTTTTTTTTTCGGAAAATGAATATTGGCCTGCTATGAAGGTGTGAGGCGGTCATTGTGCGACGAAATTTCATACACATCCATTATACACACAGCCACACATACCCACACGCATACACGCACGCACTTTTTTGTTTTTCCTTGATATTTATTGATTCCATTCGAATCATTCATAAATCAACCCATTCTGGGTGTAACATGAACAAAAACAGTACAAATGCAATTCAAAACACATACAAATCCATTTTCAATCTATACTGCAAAATCTCTCTTGAACATAAATAACTCGATTATGAATCAATCCCACTGATAATTCCTTCACGAAAAAATATTAACATATACCAAACTTATATCCCTTGAATATATTGAATCATGTAACTCGTTCTCACTAACAAGAGCATAGACGTAAAAAATACATAGTATACTAGAAATCTAGAATGAAATCATTTATTAAGAAAACCCGACCAACCCTTCCCCTCCCATCCGAAACAAAATCTATCCAGAATAATGAATACTAAATCCTATCAATATCTTTCATCACACAAACATTCACACACACACACACACACACACACACACACACGCACACACACATTCACACACATGCACGCACCCACACACACACTCTCTCTCACACACCCGCACACACACACACACACGCACACACACACACACACACACACTCACACACACACACACACACACACACACACACACACACACAAATACTACATAAAGCCACGCGCAAGCAAACATCCGCTCATCATTATACTCACACAAAGTGCGAGGTCATACACCTTCACCGCCAGACGGGCATTTTGAGATCGTAAAGTTAAATTAGATTCAGTTCAAATAATGGCCGAGGGATCGGAGCTGTAAGAGCGTGAAATTTCAAATTTGCCAAGCGTCGAATTACACAGACAGGAAGAGCGATAGCCGCGGTTCACTGTAATATTAAATGTTCCCTGAGTAGCACGCATCATGGCTGTGGCGGTAGAGAAACGCACGCTAAACAGTGGCGCCACAATATCATTTCTGCACTGCGCCCATACTGGTAGGCGTCACGCCTACTAGAAAACTACAATAATTTATTATCTTTAAAGGTTAAGTGCCCACTAAATACGCCATTTATTTTTGTTTGGCTAAGACGTACTCTTAGCCGTTAATAACTTTCGATCGTCCCCTTTTTCTCTGCTTAATTACTTTATGTATATTGTTCTCGCTGTAAACATGACAGCAATATTTTGTCAACAAACAATTTTTTCTCTCCCAAAGGTATGCTTTAAAATATCAAATGAATTTGAAACATAATATCTGTCTTAGATGCGAAACTCGTAGAAAGATATTTTCATGTGTCATAAGGTCGTTATAATAGTGTCTATACACTGATCGAATTACGCATGCGAAAGATACGCACATTTCGCGAGTTGTTTTAATCTATAGAGTATTAAAGTGTGATGTCATAGCCGTTCATCGCCATGCAAACTGGTTATGATTATACAACCTCACTTAGCCCCTGTTTCATTAAGCTGCTCGTAAAGTTACACACAACGTTACGAACGACTGGAATGTGAAGTGCCAATATGTGTGCACATTTTTTTTTCTTATGTTTTAGCAAAGAACGACTGTATGTCAACATTTCATCTACATTGGGGCAAAATACACTTTCAACTAAAAACTGGTGTTAACATGTGAGAACAATCATTATCATCTGCAATTTCAACTTTGGCTATTGAAATTAACAATTATTAGGAAACCCACTTAGCTTGCCATACTTAAATCGTTCGTAATGTCGTGTGTAACTTTAGAACAGCTTTATGGAATAGGACCCTGACCCAAATATCAGAGAACACTATTCTTCCCAACCCTGCTGGCACCTGTTTCCAACCCAAGCTGTAACAGAAGACGACGACATCATCATTCCGGTATCTGTACTCTATAATGGACTAAAATAATGATGGATCCGGCCCGAGATATACCTTTGGGAATTCTGTCCAAAATTGATTTGGACCTTTAACTCTCTTTTCCCCATAAAGTGAGGTCAAGACACGATAGAGATAATGAGAGTGAGACTGCTGTGTGTTGGCGGCGCCTATAATTCCCACCACGAGGAATGTACGCACCAGATATTGTGCCTTGGGGTCGTGGTGATGCAGCAGAGCCCGTTATAACGCTCCTTCCCTGCATGACTGATTTTTCTCCTCCCCCGAAGATGAGCGCGAGAAATTTAAAGGTGGAATCCCTCTTTATAGTTAGCACCATTAGAAGAGGCTTTTGGATGACACGACCTATTCATTGAGATCCATCTATTTCTCTTTTCACTTTCTATCTCTCTCTCTCTTTCTCTGACACATTCCCTTCTTCCCATTTCTGTCACCCTGACCTGTTTCCGTTTTTTTTTTAAATAATTTGGACTTCTCGGTCTTCCACTTATCCACTAACTGAATAATGGAAAGTTTTGATATGAGTGCAACAGCCTTAGAAGCTTTGCTCAATAATATGACTTTTATGTCACATAACTAGCGAGAGCGTTTTGAGACAGTTTGTGGCCTGATAAGAGGGAAATGCAGCCAAGATTAACCAACAGACAACGTATCGGTGGGTATTAATCATATTATTAACAGACTTGCGCTATTCGTATTATTGATGCCCAAGTCACTTCGTTGCATGTTAGTGTAGAGCATAATAATTGCGCAGAAACTTTATTTTCATCTTTATTTCTGTATGTCCAGCATGGTTTCAGACTAATGGTTACGAAAATCCATCTCTAATTAAGAAGATTTATGTAAAAAAATATACCAACAACAGTGAAGAAAACTAACAAGACAAGTTTCAAAGTCACGGCTATATTTCTCAGTGCAAAACAAGGAGACAATAGGCGTCTGCTTTCGGATAAGGCGTGTTCCAGTGCTAAATACCACAATTTTACAGTTGCGCCAATTTTTGAGGGCTTTTCTGTATGAGGGCGATTTCCTCAATGGAAAAAAAAAACCATTTTCTTAGTGAGTATTTGATTGAAAGGAACGATGCAGAATTCAGAAGCAGTTATAAGAAAGACGTAATTACTAAGGACTGGTAAGGGAAAAGAATGACTGTTTTCCCCCTTCTTGCCTTCCAAACGACAGGTTGCAGTGCACGTTAAATGCGGGATCGTAATCATGATGAGATGTGAAGTACTCGAACCAGTCTGGTTCACTATCAGCGATGCCGTTTAATGTATGCTATTTCCATGGAGATTTGAGGTCTGTTACAGGAGATCTTGTGCAGGCTTAGGTTGTCCTTTAATTTCTTATTTTTTAGAAACCAGCCCCGCTTTTTTTATCAACTTAATAAAAAAAAAAAAACCACAGTCTGCTACTCTCTTAACCGCATTGCATCTAATCAGAGACGAGAAGTAGACTTATATTCAATTTTTTTATGTAAGTTAAACAAGATTATCAGTCAAGCGCGCCGGAACACTTCTGGTTTTGGGGGGGGGCAAAATCTCAACGGGGGCACATTCATATGTGACGATGTGAGATCCTCGGCGCGGGAGCGAAGCGAGTGAGCGGGGGGGGGGGGGGGGGGTTGGAAAGGGGGATCCCCCCCCCCCACTGTTGGGAGCTTTTGTAAAACAGGGTACAAAAGTCGCGTTTATAGACCATTTAAAAACAAATTTCTAAGGAATTAAACATATTGAAAAATAATCAGTGCGAAGGACTATGATTATTACATACGGGAGTACATAATAATGTGATTGTGTGAGATCCTCGGCGAGGGAGCGAAGCGACAGAGCGGGGGGGGGGAGGGTGTGGGAGGGGGGATACCCCCTCCCACGGTAGGGACTCTTTGTAAAAACAGAGTATAAAAGTCGCGTTTATAGAGAATTTAAAGCAAATTTCTAGGGAATTAACATATTGAAAAAATCAGTTGGAAGGACTATGATCATAACATACGGGAGTACATTAATAATGTCATGGTGCGAGATCCTCGGCGAGGGAGCGAAGCGACCGAGCGGGGGGAGGGTGTGGGAGGGGGGATACCCCCTCCCACGGTAGGGACTTTTTGTAAAAACAGAGTATAAAAGTCGCGTTTATAGAACATTTAAAAGCAAATTTCTAGGGAATTAACATATTGAAAAAAAAAATCAGTTGGAAGGACTATGATCATAACATACGGGAGTACAATAATAATGTCATGGTGCGAGATCCTCGGCGAGGGAGCGAAGCGACCGAGCGGGGGGAGGGTGTGGGAGGGGGGATACCCTCTCCCACGGTAGGGACTTTTTGTAAAAACAGAGTATAAAAGTCGCGTTTATAGAACATTTAAAAGCAAATTTCTAGGGAATTAACATATTGAAAAAAAAAATCAGTTGGAAGGACTATGATCTTAACACACGGGGGTATATTATGTGATGGTGTGAGATCCTCGTCGAGGGAGCGAAGCGACCGAGCGGGGGAGGGTGTGGGAGGGGGATGCCCCCTCCCACGGTTAGGACTTTTTGTAAAAACAGAGTATAAAAGTCGCTTTTATAGAGCATTTTAATTTAAATATCTGAGGAATTAAACATAGTAAAAGAAATCACTGCGAAGGACTATGATAATAACTTATGAAAACTTTTCATTTCACTATAAGTACTGGCAGAACGAGCGAGCCACTTTTAATTTGCAATTTATCTGAAATGTACTCATTACAAGCTTAAACGTGATAGCATCGTTCGAACAATAAAAAATATTCTTATACTGCTATAGAAAGCAAAGAAGAAAGTGAAATGTGCAAGGTTTACTAAAGGTATGTTTCAGCGGGCACACTCGAGGACACGAGGCTACCATCTATACACTAAATTTACTCATAAGTTACTATTAGTGTATAGATACAACAATGTATGTTGTTAGTGTATTATAATTTTCGCCCCGTTAGGGGCGAAAATTTTTGCATTTTCAGTTATGAAATTACAACATTTAGACAAGAAATATGCCTTTATTGTTCATTTTGGTCTTTAAATCAGTGATTAATTGTTTGTTACAGGGGGCACTTTGGGGGGGCAAAAACTCGTTTTGCCCCCCCAACATTTTGTTTGGGGGGGCAAGTGCCACCCCTGCCCCCCCCCCCCCCCCCCCCCCGCTTCCGGCGCCCTTGTTATCAGTATATACATTGTTTTTCAAGTGGATTATCACATGCATGCAGAAAATTAATGATTTGAATCTATTAGACAAGAAAAAAATCACTGCTCATGACAATTCAAACTCATCCTGAATCATTCAATTCAATTCGTCCTGAACCTCGTGGTCATAATAATATTCGAAAAACTTATTTAATGTATTTATACGTTTCGGATATTTTAAACATTTCCGTTTGTTTTCGTCACTTGCTTCAAACTTTTTTTTTTCAACCATGTATTATGTGATTCTTTGAAATGTTTCCTTGATGTTCGACTTCCTCGCCTCCTGACCCTTTTGACTTGTGTTTATTTGCTGGGGTTCGTGACCGGGTTTGTATGTTTGTTTGTTTGGATGTGTATGTCTGTCATTGTCCCTTGCACCTCTTCCTCATATCCCTTCTGAATCGTTATGTCCACTCCGTCATGTACGGACATATGCAAAGACTTAACTTTTTCTCCTTTTTTTGTCAAAAAACCTCCTAATAGTACAGGCTCTGCTTTTTGTGCAAGTTCCCTCCATAAATTATCTATATGAAGAGTTTGTTCGCAAGAACCATTAAGTCCATATTTGCCAAATGGAGATATTTGCGATTAAAGGTCAAGAAAAATAAAGAGAATAATAAGAAAATTTTTGCTCCTTTTGACCATAACTTCAAAAATGTACCTTTATATGTAGTGACCAATATATCATTTAAAAGGTATTATTTTGTACGTTATGACAGAGACCGTATTTCAAAATCTTAAAAAATGGACTTATCGGTTTTTGCAAACAAATTCTTCATATCCTCCCATATTCCTTACTAGCGAGGGCTATTTAAACTCACAGTGAATTTCAAAATAATATTATGTGCATCGTTCATGACGTTATGCTTTGGATTCGGGGTCTGTTTCTCCCTCTCTTATGTTGATTTGTATAGGAAGTCTATGACAATACACTATCGTAAATCAGTTTTAAAAGGACTTCAAAATTTCACTTTTGATATTGAAGAAGAGAAACATAGATAGAAAGAAAGAGTAGACGGATGAGCGAAAAGAGGAGAGAGAAACGATGCCTGGTGTTCCTCAGGTTGGCTGGCAAGTCAAGCCATATTTTTGGATAGACCAGGGCCAGAATGTATTCAACTTTTGTTTACTGGTTCGGAAACCGAGTCAGCTATAATGTATTATGCATTAATCACAATTGTGGAAAACTGAAATATCTCGTATAGGCAAGAGCTAAACTGAGGTAAATCTGTAACAATACATTACGGAAATATTCGTAGCTTTTTTTTTTTTTGTTATGGTAAAGCAATTTGTTTATTAAAGTTTGAAGAGTTCTAGGACGACAGACTCTTCTATCTACTATGCGAAAACATGCGATTCACAAGGAACATTTAGAAGAAAAAAAGAGAGATTTTCTTCAACGCAAGTCTATCGAATTTGCCTTGTAATGATGACCCTTTATCTTCTTCTTTTTTTCAAAATGTTGATGCGTTATTCTGTGTAGTTGAACGTATAGGGAGGTTTTTTCTCTAAATCAATATAAATGCCTAAAACCCCGGGGAAAAGAAGATAAATGATAATAATATCTGCAACAGAACATTCGCACAGTTCTGTGTATTTTATTATAATGAATTCTTGCATTCTGAAGACTCGTGTTATCGGCTCCTTATTAAGGATTTAGTCTGAAACCAAGACTATAGCTACCTCACCCTCAAGGCGAATCATTATACTGATCGCCATAAAACCAACACATCGGACGCAGATGACAGCTCATATATACATCGGTAAAGAGGAAGATGAATAAAACACCAACAAACAAAGTTGTTTTTTATCGGTTCGGTCTCTCTCAGATTATTTATAAATCTTGAGAGTTCCTATGTTTCCGTTCACTGGAAATCGATTAGACCGATTAGCAATCAGTATGGAGAACCGCACGATGCCCGTGTCCCGGAAAGAGACGGGAGAGGGCGTTCTATGCATGATTGATGAAGCTAAACAAAGCCAGTCACGGAAGGGGGGGGGGGGGGGGGTGGGGAGGAGGACGGAGTGACATCAGGGGATAAACGGATGGATAGAGATGGGGAATGGTAACAGGCAATGGGATTTTGACGGGAGGATGTAGATTAAGAAAGTATAAGCTCGGGATGTAAGGCAAAACATAAAACTGGTATGAGTCATGAGGCTTTGAAAATGTGTCAAACACATAATGGGAATACTATATTATGAATAATTAAACTTAACGAAAATATTGATGCAAAGGGGGAACGGAAATGCAGAGGAGGGCTAAAATTGAATTGTCTGCCGTTCGTCACGTACACGTTATGCGCTCCATCAGTCTATTTTCATGCGCTGGCAACGATTGGTTTTTGTGGTTACATGCAGCCGCCGAGTGAATCGTACGTTTCTAACTTAATAATTGTGTAATTGTGTGTGTGTGTGTGTGTGTGTGTGTGTGCGTGAAAGAGAGAGAGAGAGAGAGGCAGAGAGAGGCAGAGAGAGAGGGAGAGAGAGAGAACTACGGAGAACGATCTCGGTAAAACATGCCAGTAGATTTCCCTCGAAAACCGCAATTTTGTGCCTGAATTTGGAATCAGATTCGGTGCCACTGAAATCAAATCTGAAGAACCTCAAACACGAGGAGCCAGACATCAGTACAGATGCCGCACGGAGAGGGAAACCCACGGCAGGGATGTAAAACTAGGACACGGTCGAATCAACTTGATCTCTATAATCTAATCCACCACCTCAACAGAAAAACAAAACAAAACAAAAAAGACTCCGGAGGCGTTCCATACTTCAAAACGCAGAAAGACGTTACTCGATTTCTTCTCTACGCATAGTGCATGGATGACATTAGTTATTGTAAATCTTGCTGAATGGCTTATGCGGAAGCCTGGGAAAAATTGACATGCTAAACTCAGCTTTGGGCATGCGCAATTAATATAATAATCGAAGGAAATGATTATGAGACAGATGCCGCAAACGGGACGCGAGTACATAAAACCTGGGAGAGACTAGAAAGTCTGTTGACAAAGTATCGTAATTAAAGTTTCCCTCCGACATTTACGGGCTTCGATTCCTTTGATCGGTTAAATAGAAAGAAAAATGACCTGCAGTGTCCTTATTATGCAACACTGAAACGAATTACAATAAAAGAGTTTACACTTTATTTGAATCTAATGCTGTAAACATACACCAAGACAATCATCAGTAAAAAAAAAAAAAAAAAAAAAAAAAAAAAAAAAAAAAAAAAAAAAAAAAAAAAGTCATCAGTATGGGGAAGGGGTATCCCCGAATCCACCTCACCCCCGCACACACACAACGATAAGTCCTCAGGATCGGGGAGGGGGTATCCCAGTATCCGTCCCCCACCTCACGCGACACCATTATCTCACTCAAAACTCTCGACACCTGTTTCCGGCCTGGGTTAGTGTGTGGAATAGAATCTGATGTCGTGTAGATGATGACCGCCCCTCTTCTGTGGCGACTCCTATAGTGGCGCCCGTGTGAGAGAAGCATCAATGTTCTCCACTTTACCCACCCTTAGACCCAGGGCTGTCCGGACTTTACTCGACGAGGATACGGGAAGGACATGCGCCATTGTACGGTCTCTGATTTGTGTAGGGCCTCGAGTCGAGGAGTTGAAGGCGAAGATGATATCTCGTTACGGCGAGCTAAACAAAGATGGTTGACAAGCAGTAGTATTTATGTCCACACTCCTTCCACTATAGTAATCATCGCAGTCCCATTGTGAGGTCGATGCTTTCAAGAACGCTTACAGCTAATGGATTAAAACGCTGCCCGAGCGTTGATTTTAATTTCCTCCGACCCCTCTCCCCCACCCCACCGCCCTCCATGCATGTTAACTAATAGAACTTGCTATCTTACTCAGAGCCAAAGTTATGGTGTCGTTGCTATTTCCCATTGGCGCGCAAAACTCCTATGGGGCTATTACTTTAACTTGCCTGCCGAAGGCAACAGCGCGGGCATATAGTCTTATTGCACGCTCTGTTGCTGAGACCAAATGCAGCCGCATTGAGCGTAATGGCATTAGTCTGTGGATGGAGGCCGAGTTGAGCTTGATAATGATATATAGCGCGGGGGATTATACTCTTGGCTTTATCAAACGGAGAACCCCGGGCTGATCTGGGTTTTCACTTCCGCTCGGGAATATTTGATTCGATGCCAACTGGTTTCCAAACTCGTTATTGCTGCATAGATAGTGGTGGCTGGAATTCACCCATATTTGACGAAAGACTGCATGTATGTGTTATGGAATCCGCATATTGCAAGCAAAGGTTAATGATTAAACAAAAGAATAATTTATCAGTCATCACGCCATTGTGGCACCATACGGCAAACCGTCTAAGGCGCCTCTGTATGAAAATAAATATGAACTTGCATTAAATTTACTTATCATGTACATTGTTTTAGGGGAAAAAAAGAAGATTTTTTTTTAAACCAATTTAATCGACAGTTCAAAGATGGGCAAACTTGATTCTCGAGCCTAGAATTAGGAAACATGAACTTACAGGGGATGGCTAGTAACTGATCAGTGGGAATGCTGGGGGATGATTGTTCCAATCTTTGTGGGATCCATTTAACAGTACATATCTATTGTTGTGTGAAAATTATTTGCTTCAGAATGGTCTCATATTCAAGTAATGTGCAGTTTAATGTTTCCAGGTTAGCATGCCTGTATACAGTGACGGGGCGATTAAACGGCACATTACTTGAATATGAGACCATTCTGAAGCAAATAATTTCACACAACAATATATGTATAATGTACTCTTAAATGAATCCCACAAGGATTGGAACAATCATCCCCCAGCATTCCCACTGATTCCCACTGATTAGTTACTAGCCGACCCCTTTAAAAATGTTGTGACTATAATATACATAACTGTCATTATTAATTTTAGGAATGGAAAGCAGTGAAGAGGATGAATTATCACAAAATAATCTTAATCATCAAACATTTTACAGAGTGAAGAGGACAATAAGAGAACAAAAGGTGCTCCGTTACATTACACCAAACTTAATGCTGTCTTACCCCGATTGACGGTATTCTTCACACGCACATCACACAACAACAACAGGTTAAAACATCACACGATTTTCTCATGAATTTATGATCTCGAAATATGTGGCTTTCATGTAAATCATGTCTAGATTATAGATAAATATCATATTAATGATTGCCAAAATGAAAAATATACCACGAGTCAATTTATATGACCTCGAGATTCGCTGTACTTTTTACAGACCGAAATTGATGGTTTCAAAGACGGCTGAGCTTAAAATCCCTTCCAAGCATAAGTGCTTGAGTTTAGACACTGCTTTACGTACAACAGTTTTACAACGTGCCACAGTGTTTAGGCTCAAATACTGTGCTGATACAAGCCACAGTGTTTGAGTTCAATCACTGTAAAGGGGGATTACACATCGCCGGTTTAGATGGCGGTTCATGGCGGTTCGGCAAATCGCCGTGCTCCGCCAAAGACCGTGTTTACACCGTACACAAACCCTGGTCATCCGTCACTCCTCCGCCATAAACCCTGAGAACCGCGGGTAACCGCCAGAAAAATTAAACATGTTTAATTTTTACGTGGCGGTCTTGGCGGTTTGAAATGGACCGTGTTCAAAACGCCGTCCACCGTGTGAAGAACGCATCCTCCGTGTTTGCACCGCAAGATCCGTGAATATACCGTGTTACCACCGCCATAACTTTTCATGCAAAACCAAATGTAGAACTTAAAAGAGAACAATGCCTTCGTGGCGGAGCAATAAAAAAGAATGGAAAAAAAGGCAAAGATGAACCCATAATACAAGATCGGGTAAATATATTGAATGCTATAAAGCTCCATTACTTTTTTTTTATTTTAACACATAGAGTAACAGAGAAAGTTTAATGTTCAAAAAGTTGGTAGGTATGTTGAATAGTACATCAGTTACATTAAAAGGTATGTTCATAATTCTGTTAAAGCTTACCAGCTTAAAAGATGGCCAGCTACGTGAACCTGTAAGTTATACACAGAAGACTTATGTAACTGTATGTTGGGTCCTGCTTTCGTGATTATCACGTGTGCCTTTTTGTAAGACTGCATGTTGATACATTTGAAAAGCGATGTTGAAACTTGAAAAAAAAAAACACCATTTATTATCACGCAAACCTGTAAATAAACAGGAAAATATGCAGATATACTGTATTCTTCTTTGATATGTATGTCTTTTTATTAACTGTTGTTGGAGATATGTGAAAACTTAGTAAAGAAAGAGAGGAAAAAAAGAGATGTTGAAACAAGCAAGTACTTACATCACTCGTTTTTGATATATAAACCTGCAAATGAACAGGAAACTTTGTATACAATGTTGGATTCTGCTTTGCCATGTATGTCTTTTCAATGACAGTTAATACAGATATTTTAAAAAGGTAAAAGAGAGAGGAAAAGCATACTGAAACTTGGAGATAATTGCTTATTGCATCACTTATGTCAATCTGTAAATACACAGGGGTTACAACGTTTCGTAATTTTTTTTTAATTGTGATTACCTAACAAAGCAATACGCTCCTTGTTGTATAATCCATTAATTGATGAGTGAAAGGGCTGTGATGGCATCCAACTTTAGGGGCTTGGTATGGACTCCTCCACATTCATGACTTTTTTCTTTCAAGTCTCCCTCATCTTTTGACACCAAATATCTGTATTAACTGTCATTGAAAAGACATACATGGCAAAACAAAATCCAACATTGTATACAAAGTTTCCTGTTCATTTGCAGGTTTATATTATCAAGACATGTGTGATGTAAGTACTTGCTGTTCCAACATCTCTTTTTTCTCTTTCTTTATTAAGTTTTCACATTATCTCCAACAACAGTCAATAAAAAGACATACATATTAAAGAAGAATACACTATATCTGCATAGTTTCATGTTTATTTACAGGTTCGCGTAATATAAGAATGGTGGGTTTTTTTTTTGTTTTTTTTTTTTTGCAAGTTAGCGACGTGTTCAAAACGTGTTGAGAATGTAGTCACATCGCGTTTAAGTGCTTTCCGCCATCGTTGGGACACGGTTCACGGCGGTTCAGAACCGCCATGAACCGCCATCTAAACCGGCGATGTGTGATCGCCCCTTACTGAACGTACCACAGTGTTCGAGTTCTGACATTGCGTTACATACCACAGTGTTTGAGTTTAGACATCACTGTGTTGCTAAGTGCGTACAAACACATCGGCTGTAGGTCAGGCCTTAAATCTAATTAATAATCTTACCTTTACATTTTAGAAACTATAAGGCCTGATGCGAGTGAAAAGTCCAAATGGAGGTCAACACGGTCTTAAAATTAATGAAATAACCGTTTCAGTTGCTCGTTGTGTGAAACGCTCGAGCGGTCTACCAATTTTGAAAATAGAATCAGCATTGATATTCAAGGCTCTCGCCTTTGCCATCCCTGACATTCTCCACCTTTTACTTTTATTGTTAAACATGTATACACAGTGACACACACGCATCACACACACTAATTTACAAACACAAATAAACCGTAATAGAACTTAAATGGATGGTACAGCTGGTATTGGTGGAGATGAGAATTGGGCTTCTAACTTTTTGTGAAATACCAAGAAAACACTTATGATATAGTACAGAGCATACCATTTTAAGAAGAATTCAAAGTTTATATGATGAAAATCGGGTTTGAAATGACTGAAACATTCAAAAACAAAGTAAAACAAAGCGGTCGTAGTAAAGTGTGGGTCCCACACTTTATTAGAATCGCTGTTTTTTGGATATCTCAGCCATTTCAAAACCAACTTTCATCAAATAAACGTCGAATTCCTCATAGAATTTCATAGTCTTTCATATTTCATAAGAGGTTTCTCATTATCTCACCAAAAATGTTACAAACCTGCAATTAGGTCTTAACCAAAACTGTACGATCCCTTTAATGACATCACACCCCATTTTACGTGTCATCTACTCTTGTGTTTTTGTATTCGTGTATGCTTTTTGTTTGGTTTTGTTTCTCCGACTCCATGCTTAGTTAAAGAAAAAAATATATACATGAAGAATAGCAAGTATAAAAGCAAGCGGTATTTGGTATTTTCGGCGTATAAAACAACAAGATAAAATGAACAATGAGAATATCTTGTGTTGATTATAAGAGATGACTTCCGAATTGAAGTAACGGCAACGCCAATATGTATTATATACGTAATCCTTACAAACACACACAATATGCACGGAAACTACGCGCACATAATAACAATGGTAATAATAGTAATAAAAAAATAATATCAATAATGCAATGATAATAATGATAATGATGATAATTATAGCAATAATGATAATAGTAATGATAAATTATGCTCCTGTGAACACGAGTGTTGTATACTACAATACTGAGAGATTGTAACGCTATAATAATAATATGGAAACAAGGTGCAATGAGCAATGATGAGTAACAGTTCTGGCGGCTGTAATGTTACTCTGTGGAAATCAAACATCGATTAGGTTTGCTTCCACGTGATTGTGTAAGATGTAGACTAATGAATTTCTCGAAGGATTCTAACGCCTTTCCGTATATAGGCCTACATCGTAATACGAAACGAAACTTAGATGACGGGTTGATAAGCCCGTGGAGTTATTACGAAAATCCGCATGCAGTCAATCGCTGACGTATACATTGAAAATGTTTGATCCGCTAGCCCCACGAAAAATTGATTTTTGCCCCTTCTTTTCACATTGAGTATTCAGATTTATTAGAGCGGAAGATTGCGAGTGCACATGGCGTTTTGAGATAACACAATGTCATGACGTTATCAATTCTTGAAGAGTTCTTGGCGATCTTTAAAGTCATCACTATGTAATCCACCTCACTAGATAGTTAAGTCAATATACGTGAATATATGGCCCGCCTTATCACGATTATGTATGGTTATTTTATGCGCCATTTTTTTTTTTTGTACCAGTGCGTGTCTTGTAACAAGTTTAATACCAGCGGTAAAAACAAGAATTGTCGATGCAATGTACCTCAAAAGCAAGATAAAAGGATTCGAAGTAGATGAGGCATGGAAATAAAACTTTGTACGCGACGACGGAATTTGCATATTAATTATAACAGCATTACCTTGACGTACATCTGTCTGTTCGTGAGTGCTCGTGCGCCCCCTTTATTTACTAGTATTTTTTTTATTTGTGTGTGAGAAAAGTAACAAGATATAAAAAGAACAAAATAAAAGCACTCGCCCCTTTAATTCTTTTTTTTTTAAAAGAAGCCATGTGGAAGTGGCACGAGAAACGAAAAAAAAAAATTACATGGGAGGAGCGTTTTGTTTTGTTTTTGTTTTTGTTTTTGCTTGTCAGCTGATTAAACCCGGAAGTGGACCAGAATTTTTTTTGTTGGTGTCCACCCCCGCCCCCCTTACTGAATTCCTGGATCCGCCACTGGAGTGTCAGTATAGGACGTATGCTTCTATTTTCTGTCACGTTCTTCGTCAGGCTATTGATATCCTGTTTGGCGTCCCTCAGATGGCGTGTGTATTACATGTAATACATTTATGAATGTGCATAATACATCATGTACATCGGATATCATTACGTGATAATGTCTGTGTTGGGAAAGTTGATTATGTAAACGATGAGTATGGGTTATAAGACGCAGAGTTTTCATCGCAGAATAATTCAAATACTAGATTTTAACAAAAAACCTGACTACTCGGATGCGTTTTTCAAGAATAATTACAATGGTATGTACTATCAATCTTAGACTACTAAGTATAGATATTTTTTGATTTTGGAAATGCGAAAACCGATCAAACAAAACATTATCAGTGGAACATCATGTAAAATGGAAGAGTTAACTGTCAACGGAATTTCCACACGCTGATCATATTATTTCACGACATTTTATTTTGCTATCGATGAACGCGCTATTATACTATAATTGTGTCCACCATATTTCTTGGCGAGCTGACGCCAGAATATGAAATTCATTGCGCCGCTTAGTAGAAGGAAGCAACAAGCCCTTCGTCTGTATGGTCGAGAAGAATGCAGGACAGAAAAGCTGTGCAAATACCGGAAGGATGAAGGCGACTACAAGTTGTTACTACAAGGCGTGCATATTCACACCCAATGTGACATGGATGCAGTGCGTGCCCATCGATTATCGTGAAGGGAGCCGAACGCAATCTGCTTCGCTCATCAATCATAACTAAACGCGAAAGCACTGCAAATTATTACACTGGACGAAGAAAGCAGTGTGTCGGCTGCGCGAGCTATTGTGGAGGGCGTCGATCCATATACGACTGAAGCAAGGTAATGCGGTCAACAGAAAGGCAATTTGAGCAAGGACAATGCACGTGCATTATTCTCTAATCATTTTAAGTGAGGCCTTGGTGATGGAAAGGCAACCCTTCTCACAATTTCAAATATATCCTCTGTACAGTGTCATTGAATTGAATTTGGGTAACTACGTGTAAGATCAGCCTCCTATATCTAGCCTCCGTCCAGTTTTATTCACAAGTGAGATACCCTTTGAATTTCTTTCTTTATTTTTAAGACGCCAAGTGTCTTTTAACACTCACTGCTCATTGCTTGTATCATGGATCATGATCACGGAATCATGGGTATGGATGTGTAATTCTCTTGAATTTCCTAAAACTCTTAAATTTTCCGACATTATTTATTTTCTGTTTAGTTAGACCGCAAGACTACTTATAAGTCAAGCTCTGCTGAGACTATTTTGAGGGCGGTCTTATATACTTTCTCCTAGCCATCATCAGGGATGGATAATAATGACGTTATGTTTATGTGATGTCGTGTTCTATATCTATCCTCCTCTGTTTTAAGCATTTTTTTTTCTTAAATGAATATTCACATTATGCCAAGGGTATTGGATATCTCTAATTATTGAGCGACGCATTCATGCTACCGCAGTTAATAATACTGCAGAAATTTAATCAAATCAAAACGATGACCGTAACAAAGATCAAAATGGTTTGGGGTAGCATTCGAAGAAGAGCTTGTTAATACCTTTCCTGACACAATGACTAATACTTCCTCTGAGCGGAACAATACGTTTTTATTACCGAAAAGCCATCTGGAACAAAACTTAACATATAAATTCACAAAGGGTATTTATCAATATCAAGTAATCGTTATTCCTGTCTAAATTAATTACTACAAATATATTTCAGATATAGGTCATTGATTAAATGTTATATTTTAATATATGGCTTACAGAACATTTTTTCTTACGATTTTTTTTCTTTTACAAGAAATATAATAATAACGTTGGCGTTGACATGATAATTTTCCCTCGAAGAACATTGCGCATATCAATAACACACACAGCTACAGACAAAATTATAGCACACACGCGTTATGATTTATAAATATATCTATACAATATTCTACATGATATATTATTCCATTATTATATATATATGTATATATAAATTCATTCAATGTGTGCATGTATGTGAAGTGGGTTAGCTCCTCGAAAGGACAAGTTGGTAATGACGTCACAATGCTAACAAACTTCGCTGATATCTCAGTGAAGCTGTCAAAAAGCCCCTGTCATAAGTGGTATGATCTCTAGGACATTATTATCCATCGCCTACGTCATGGTCCAAGTTCTTATCACCACGGGTGAGACGTGATAAAGCGGAATACAAAGAGACAATAGAGAATAGGGGTCGGTGTATAAATGGTATATGTATGTGTGCGGTTCTCGAAAGCTATACATACTGATCTACAGTAGATGTTGAACTATTATTGTATGCGCCGTATGTAATGTGCAACTCTGCAACCTGAGATGTTACGAATATCGACGTACGATGTATAATGTTTTGTGTACGAACTTCATGCACGTTGCTTAACTGTTTCCATTGAATATAATTGATATTATTTTCTGCTCCAAACACGGAGTGATATTTCAGAATTCGGTCAACCTTGCAGACTCCCCAACTTTCATTGTAGTACAGCAAGTTTGATAGATTTCCATATTCTTTGTAGCCAAACATCACCTGTCGTAACAACTGACCGCAAGTCTCATATATTTTCTTGAAATTCTATCGATTTTGCAATGCCTGTCATATTCATTCTCCTCCGTTAGTTTGTTCAGCAGCTGATTATTTACAGTTAATGAATTTTCCCGGAAAAGAAAATAAGCGGAGGGACGTTAGGGACGTCTCAGCGGGGGTACATCCGGGTAATGCGCTTCTGGTGGATTTGGTATGGAGGTTGCAAAACAACCAAAAAGACAAAAAATAAGGCCTACTCTAATGTGTTATAGTGTCCTTGCAACAATGGTTGTTAATGTGTGGGTGCGTACAGCATGAATGTGTCATAAATCCTTTCGAGGGGATGTGCGATTCATAAATAATTTGAGTGGGCTGTAATCAGAATCTGGCATATTTTTTTCCGTTCTGACTGACGCGACACTGTGTCCCTTGCTCAGACAAATTTCGCATTTATAGCATCTTATTTGTCACAGTTTGGGAGTGAATTGTGTTTTACTGAGTTCTGTCTATCCCAAGATGATGTTTATCTTTAGTTCCGGATACATTGTAAAAAAAAAAAAAAGATCAGTGTTACTGCCATCTTTAGAACACTTAAATAAGAAGGAAAACAAATTTTTGAAAAGGTTCAGAAATTTGGTAGAAAATCTAATGCAAAAAGGTTGTTGATTATAGTCGAGAAGCTGACGTTTAAATTGTGATGTCTTTCTCGATTTAAATACTTTACTTGGTAAACCACATAAAATTTTGGTCATCTGTTACTTTGATTTCAACGATTTAGTTCCAAATATTATTTTTTTTTAAAGCTAAATTCCATCTTGTATTATACGTACAAAGTTAATCTGGAGGGGGAAAACCCCTCCCACACTCATAAACAAGATTCTCATTTTCTATAGTCTTTAACCCAGTGCGGTCTGAAGTGGATGAAAAGTCCGTGTGTCGGCAGTTGTTTTGTCCAGATAACTCCGCGTCCTAATCACATACCAATCTCCACCAACATCTGGCATGAATGTAGCAATGGTGTTCTTTAGAGCGGGTCCCCAAAAGCTAATACTCGCGTTCACTATAAGAGCTACATTCTTGGTATATAGGTAGGTACGCACTGCCGGATGCGATTAGATTAAGTTTGATAATTACCTCTGCCGGTTTACTGTATCTCGGTATAATACTTTCGATGCATCCCTCGACGGACATTAAAGGCCTTAGCCTAATCTCTCCCTGCCGATAAAAGGAAGCCGCAGATTGCACGTTTATTTTTGGACGTAACCGTGAAACTCCATTTGCAGAAAACATCTTATCGGCTGGCATGTATAAATACGCAGATTGTCATGCTAGCCAAATGGACAGCGTGTACACCCAGAGGTAAAATTAGTGCACGAAACTTAACGCATATACGGGAATGTGTATTTTTGTCCCTATGTACAGCCACCACTCACATTACATTGTGTAATGAAGTCATCAGACAGGCTAGACAGGTATATTGTGCAAACTATGTTAACCTGGTATGTCTTCCGCCACCCATCATACGATAAATCTTGAGATCCCCGCATAAGGTGAACAAAAGACCATAATGTACAAGTATTTGCTTGTACAATATTTGCTTGTCATAGGACATACGTCCTGCTCTGTGTCGGGGGAGTGGGGATTCGGAATTACGCTCTCATAATCATAACTGCAATGTGATGTAGATATTAATACCTTAAATACTGCATTAGATTCATATCGTATATAGAAATGTGTATTTCTCTCATCATGACGAGACTGTAAAATGTATTTTCCAATAACCAAATGAATGATTATGCATGTACAAAAGACATGTTTGAAACTATAAAACCATAATAATCTTATTTCGTATTACCAAACATGGGGAGCGTGATGACCTTATTGAATATTACTGAAAGGAAAACTCCAATTTTGGTGCTTAAAGATGAAGGTAATATTAAAACCATCTCCAAAGGGTTTAATCTCCGTGTGTGTCTGCTCCAAATTGATTATTGTATCAATGTTAGCTCAGTCATGTCTGTATCTTGGCTATTTTTTAAAAGGTATTTTTTCCCCTTTTGATATAATTATTAGTGCTTTTACGACAGTCACTAAAAAGAAGGAGGACATATTCCAGTTTCCTCCTCACTCTCTGTAATTAGATACATCTCTCTCACTGTATCTCTCTCACTCTCTATATATATCTTTATCTATCTACCTCTATCTATCTATCTCCTTTCATCTCTCCCTCTCTCTCTCTCTCTCTTCGATCGCACTATACCGTTTAGTACAGAGCAAACAAAAGAAAGACAAATATGTTTGTCACACATTACGCCGACGCGCGCGGATATTTCGTGCGACAGGCAGTTAAACATGACGCCCTGTTCCGGCCTGCCGTCGTGATGGCCTCGTATATACCAGATCGAGACGAATATCTCGGGCTCTATGCCCTTTGACAATCCCTTTTGGACGTAAAAAGTCAACCGATAACATCAGCGGGCTGTCAGAGTACCCTTTCGGCTTCGATTTCTCTAGCATGTTGTTAGACAATGATGGATACATTGGAGCGTAAATTAACATACACGATGTTTGATTCATTACCGGGTATAGGTATAAAAGTGCACTGGTACCACGACCATAGTAAGCTCCCTAGGCAATTGAACAGGAGGGATTGGGGGGGGGGGGGTCAGTCGTGAAGGGCAGGTTTAAGTGAAAATGGGAGAAAGGATGTAATGGACGAAAAAAAGAGAGGTTATTATTGAAAAAGCATTACCGATGCATCTAACAACGAACTAAGTGCAAGTAAGAACGTTCGCCTTGTAGTCTGGTAGTCTAGCTACTATGTCTTTGACAATATGTTTGCCGATGCGGAGGACGTTTAAACCGTACTATCCGTTAAGAGTACAAAGAGAAAAAGATTTATTGGAAAAGGTATTGGTAGTGTTCCGATCTGTCCCCACCTTTTCTCACGATCGTGTCTAATGGCAAGTAAACAAGCTTTTATGGAACAAAACATCGCTACATCCGCAGGAAAATGAATGTGATGAAATTACTAGGCCCTATACATTGTATATCTCATAAAATACTGCATATACCTCATGCATCTCTCTGTTTCTCGCTATCTATCTATCTGTCTATCTATCTATCTATCTATCTATCTATCTCTCGTTATTCTATTCATCAATTTACCATGTTTTGATTATATTTGTTGCCTTTCTGTTTCGGTCGGTGCATCTCGCTTCTTCTTCTTCTCCTCCTATTTTATTCTGCTGCTTCTTCTTTTTTCTTCTTCTCTATCTACTACTTTTATATATTTCTTCTTCTTCTCCTCATCCTTCTCTTTAGTAGTTCTTCTTCTTCTTCTTCGTCGTCGTCGTCTCCCCATCTTGCCCCACTCCCTCCCCCCCCCCTCTCTCTCTCTGACTGTCTACTTGTACTGATTTGAATCCATTGTAACCAATATGACATGTTTCCATCTGTCTCGTTCAATTTAGTGACAGTTTGTACCAGATTGTGCTCTTCACGCCTCTCTTCCATTTTCTGCAATGTTTCCTACAATAAAAATCCCTCTGCGACGATCGGCTAACCCAAAATATCAATCCCCGCCACAGTCTACATCACAGTTGACCTATATCCCCCCTCGGTCTTCTTCTGAAGTCAAGTACTCGAGTCTGCTACCGTTAAAGGAGCCGCCTCGTATAAGACACTCAAGTTCGGGTTGGAGGTGGTCGTTATCACGTCATTATCATCTCACAAGAAACGCAAAATGCTCCCGATTTCCTAAATTTATGTCATCTCAAGTTTGTAATTCTTCGACATGCACGTTATTGCTTGCCAGATGTCGCCTTCCGTTTGAATGATATAGTAGGCTTACACAATAATCCCAAAAACGAAATAGGAATACAAATTAAGACTGTGGCGTAAAATTTTGAACTGGTAGTCTGCCAATGAACATATTTGTTTTGCCACGGATTATGAAAAAAAAAAAACGCATTTTCGTCACACACCCACTTTGGTGGAATGCAAACCAAGTGTATCTTCTCTTAAAGTCTGGTCGCCCTGCGTGTGTTTCCAGGATACGAATAACAGGCTGCCCCGCTCTTAATGAATCCCTCAGCTCAGTTTGTTTTCATCTTACTGTCTGGCACACAACGCATTCTGACGGATATTAAAATATGCCGTAATCAGGGACACACACGCATACATCAACACACACACACACACACACACATACACACACCATAACACACTCACACCATCATACACACAAAAAAAATCACACACACACACGCATGAACACCCTTACACTCACAAATACACTAGAGATAATGCTGTTGCATCATAGTATTACAGTTGTATTGCCATTTTCATTAGCGTATAGTGTGAAAAATACCACACAATACCACCTTCTAATATACACCCTATATGCAAGTTGTACTGAAAAACACACAATTGGCGATTGTAACTGAGCCGTTTATTAATGTATGACTCAGTGGATTGAATACAGCGATTCGCCATTTTTTAGGTCTATTGATCATTAACAGGAAATGCCTGTTGTATGTGCAGTACATATCATATTTACATTGGCTTTCATTTTTCACCTAGTTCACTAGATATAGGCATATAATTCTAATAATGACTGTTCCTTCTGCGCAGCTATATAGTAATTTATAATATTAATAATGAATGGTTATTCTGTAATGTGCATCACAAACCCAAATTTCAACGTGCACTACTTCCATTCAGAAGATAAGAAAACATTCTTTGTGATGAGGACAAAGGTTACAATAATTATTTTCATCTTGAACCTTTACTGTAAGCTGCTTTTAGCTGTAAACCATAGAAAAGCATAACATGATTTTTCATTGCAATTGCGAAATACTTAATATGAAAAATCTAAAAATTCACGACGACTGGAATGACAAAGTAACAGAAAAGATACAAGAGAAAAATGAGAGATTAGACAGTTAGAGCTGTGACACGAAGGAAGTCTGGTAGACGAAAAAAAAAACTGCATTACGATTTATTGTCATCTAAAATTGTCAGCACCATGATCTGTCAGTCCCTTATTACTAAAACATAGTGAAACGTTACAGCGCTGATAACTACTGTCAGACCTTGCTTGTTCATTTTTATAGCCTTCATGAATTTCGTGACCTACTTATACCATGACTTCAGCTTGTTTGTTTTTTTTCCCTCTCCCTCGGCTCATCAAAGTATTGAGCATCCATTTTCATGAGAGGGAGAGTCCTGAACTTTGCCATTTCAGTCTGCCGCACGGGGAAGTGAATATTTCAGATTTAATAGCATAAAAAAGCGGGTTGTGATTACTAATTGATGAGGACGTTGCATTAATGAGCAAGGAGCAGTGTCTGTGGCTAAAACAAAAAAAAAAGGACCGGATGACGTCACTAGGATATACAGCCATCTTTTGCGAAAACAACATCAACTATAACATCATAACGAGGCAAAAAAAAAAAAAAAATCCCGAAAATGGACGCTGCAAAAGATATTGTGGAGGGACCGCAGGGGTGAATTTTGAAGGCGTCCGTTTTCGCGCCATGGTGATGAGTTTTGGTTCGAGGGTATACCAGATGATGAGGACAGACACGAATTATGACGAGAATCTAGGAAAAAAAGAAGAGACTTAAGCGTGAGATGAGAGGAAGTTATCGCGGCTGGAGGCGAGTTATGTGTTTGGAGCGGCGCTAATCGCCAGAATTCACCCGTGACATTTTGCGGCACGGAGAGGGTGCTCGCAATTACGTAACCAATTCGCAGTATAGTTGATAGCATTAGCGCTTGATCCAGATCTATACATTGCACTGTATGACTGTGTGTGTATTTGTGCCTGTGATTTACCTCCTTATGCATGTATTTCATTATTACGAAAGCTTCATATCACTGTCTAAAATTATTCAAAAGATGTCCGTTTACTTTACTTGTAAATTGTTTTCATTTTCCATCTGACAAGATGGCTGGATAGCTCTTATTCAGCTGCGCTTGCTGGTCTTCGATCCATGCATGGCGCACGAAATGGGGTCCAAGTTGTATGTACTGGGGAAGGGGGACCACTCCACCGGGTTATACATCCTGCTCTTTTCAAGCGATAAATGAATGAAGCCGGATCTTACACTTGGGGTTGTGACTCCTTCACACACGGACCTCCATTTTCATGTCCATCAGAGGGACAGAGGTATATAATCGCCTCTACTAGAGGGGGATGACGTGATAACACTCAGCATTGCTCAGTAAGACTCGCCTGGATTCGAACCCGGCGTCGGCATCCGAGCCATTCGATTGGAAGGCAGATGCCCTACCAACTGAACCACCTCGCTGCCCTATTTGGTGTGTGAATTGTATGTATAATAGACATGGATCAGGGCAAATCAAAACAAAAACTGTGATTATCAAACGAAAATGAACTAAAGACAAAGAAAGAGCATCAGAATGGAAATTTTGCTACAAGGTTTATTAGATACTAAACTATCAGTATCAAAAACATATAAAAAGCCCTGTGGTGAGACCGGTATATCATGAAAACTATCCACGTATGACAATTGTTATATACCTGGCATGTGAGATTTTATGAAAAAAAAAAAAAAAAAATATATATATATATATATATATATATATATATACGTATACGTAAAATTGCTTATACAATATTCGAGCCTGACACAAGATCCATTCTCGAAATTAATCTATTCATGTTTAAAAGCTCTCAATCTTTTCCAGCATCCCATACCTTCCTCCACGCACAAAAGACGTTAAAGCAAAATAGCACATTACATACACAAACACAAGCACACACACACACACATACATACATGAAGCAGTGTGGCTCCATCCATGAATAAAATGGTATATACATACATATACACAGACACACACACGAACACACACACACACACCACAGACGATGGCCCAACTCCATTACATTAGTCGCGCCCCAAAGCATCCATTCTCGTAAAAACACTAAAATCTCGCATTGTACCAAAAGTGCCTGGCACTGATTCCACTCACCAGTGCACGACTCGTGGCATTAATTTTTTGTGGCTTGAAAAGAGATATATAAAGAGATGGGAGAGATGGGGGGGGGGGGGGGGAGGAGGAGGAGGAGGTAGGGGTGGGGATGAACGAAGAACCTCATCTGCGGAGAACTGATTAGGCAAGAAGCCTGATGGGAGATTCTCTAAGCTCATCATCACCCGGTATCAATAAATGATGAAGAACTGAAACAGCATTCGTCATCAATTACAGCTTTTCTCATTTTAATCTTCATCATTACTTAAATGGCCGTATCAGTTCTTCCTCGTAATAGTGTTTACACCATACCACGGATTGTAATGGAAGGCAGAGTCCATGCATAATCAAGTTATTAACCCTATATTATTGTCTTCGGAAGAAGAACGTGCATTCACGTTCGGAAAATAATGATGGTCATGACGGTGAAATGAACGGTAATAAGTATAGCACTGGGCGAAAAATAGTTCTCCGAGCAGAATGAACCAACAGATTCATCAAAAAGTAGTTGATTTAGTCATTGCTTTGATATTTCGTAGAAGTCGAACTTAGAAATCGTTTGTCCTCCAGAGAAAAGAAAAAGATAACAATCGTTTTACGGTTTGTGCGGAAAGCTGTTGATTGTAATATTTTGCTAAGTGATTCTACCTCTCATGGATTATTCCCAGCATTGGAATTTTATCATAGTACGTTATCTACACCTTCGTGACTATTTAACCGAAAGTGGGTATTGGTGTGTTGAAACTTATTCACATCTAATAGCGGGGGAAAAAAAAACTACTTCACTATGAACATTTATATTCTCGTTGTATAACTGCATAATCTATGCCACCTTATATTTTAGATCTGCATACCTTCTATAAAAGAGGTTGTCCTTAAAATCATTTTTTTTTTCTTATATTCTGCTCGAATTAAAAACAAACACTGCATTTAGTGTGTTGAGTGAATACAGTCACATACTTCAAGGATGTATGAAATGCAAACGGCAAAGATTCAAAATTCCTGAACTCTGACATTGGTTTATTTACAAATTCTGTGACTGTACCTCGTAATGAAAATACACGTTTGTTTCTTCCTGTAGCAACGAGTAAACTTTTCCGTTTGCAAGGGTATGGATTTTGTCATAAATAACAACAGACAATCGGTGATATGCTGCACGAAACAAGTAAGAAGTCACGTCTGATAAAAGTAAGCGAAAGAGACCTAGATTATGAGTTCAAGAAAATAAACGACAGACTTTGCTCGCGATTGCAGAATAAGCAAATCGACTGACTAAATATTCATCAAAGATTCAAATTGTCGGTATTGGTGTTGATATGGACTTCGGATGACGAGGATTGGGAATGGAAATGAATAACTGATGAGAACTTGATCTGACACTGGCCTGCAACCTCCGAGAAATCCCAGGGCCCAAGTTTGCCCGAGCGGCTGGGTTCGCTTTCTCACCGGAGGCGAATAATAAGTGCGTAAACATACAGGAAGAGGCGACAGTCATAATTTAAAGCACAGCTTTCAGGCTGTCAGACGCACAAACGATGCCTCGCCGTCCGCGCCAAGGGAAGTTGCTCGAAAGAGCGAGAAATCGATCGATCGATATTAATCGGCATTCATCGTTTTCATTCCCCGACATTTTGAAAGTAATCCAGCGCAACAGCACAGCAATTCAACAATTCGTGACCGCAGTGGAAAGGTGGGAATAGTCGCACACCACGCGTTCGTTTTCACGGGCTTAACTTTTCGTTGAAAAATGGTAGGCTACACAATGTCATATTAAAACAAGCTGCTGTCGGTTTAAGCTTTGTGACATGGGCTCGCCGAACCGACGTGTGTCTAATTAAACATTGCCGTAGTTGAGCTTCTCTGCGATTAAAGAGTCCTCTCTCCTCAAATTAGGTTTTGAAGCTTCCTTAACCATTTGCTCACGATTACCGGGTATTGCCTGCGATAGGAAGTCCAAAATCTTGTAAGAACGGGTTCACACCTTTCAATACTCCTTCGTACACACTCCTTTCTCCTTTTACTCATCTATTTTTCTTACTTGTTTTGATATATTTGTATATTCCATGAAGTGATTAAATACACTGAGTTTCGATCATTGCTTTTTTTTTTCTTTGTCAGTGCTATATATTCAAGTCTTTTCCTTTTCCGTTACTGCCCCTTCCATCTCCCCTTATTGGACCTCTTTACTTCGTATTTACCACGTGTCCTTCAAGATCTATCTCTATCTCTCTCTGTCTCTGGATATATCCACATTTCTCTATTTCTAATCCTCCCGCCATCTGATGTCTTTTAGCATTGATGAAAATTGAGACATTTGTGCTGGCTAGCAGTCATGAACGGTTACATGAATCATCGTGTAGTTGTTGTTTGTTGTATTATTCTCTTACGGTATGATTCATTACTAAAACAGTCCTTCCGCGAAGCGGCAACATTAGCCATTCTCCCATATCAAGTCACCATCGGATATAGTAAGAACATTCGAAAACCTGTGCCTTGCGTGCTTACACATTATATCCCGAAAACATAACAACATTACAACATCGACAGCAACAAGAATATAGCATTGCGGAGCAGAATACCGGCAGAGACAATGATGAAACGTGTACACATAGAGTGTACTGTCTACAGATTGAGTATGATTTGATTTGTGGAAACTACATATTTCTTGAATGTGTGCCCAAACCAAATGAAATCCGTTCGTCAAACGCAAGAATAACCCCGACTAAAAGCTCCTATACAATCAATAAGATTCGGTATTCAGGATATGAAAAATGTGCATATTGGCAGGGGTGGGTTGTGTGCGTTCGTTCATAATTTGGGTCTACGGTTAAAAAAAAAAAATGTAATCAATCTTTCCTCCCGCTTATCCACCTCAAGCTGTGTTATCCCCTCCCGCGATCCTCGTATGTTTATGCCTGCGGACACGCCTGTCTGCTAAGCACTGGCCTGTAACAATCGCAACGAACATCCGGCTCTTCGGAGAGTCATACATCATTGTGTAACTTCTGTTTTTTTTTTTATCCTTTCCACATCTAATTACTCCGCTAGTTCCTCCTCCTTTTCGTCCTCACTTCCTTTCACTTCTCCTTCTTCTGTTCGTACCTTCCCTCACTCCTAGCCTTTAATCGAGTGCGTCGACAGACTGAGTATGCTCATGGATGTGACACGGCACGCCATGTTGCAATATCCCAGTCTCTATTTCCATGTATGTGGTCGCATGTCTTAACCTTGCCGCGCATCTAATCTCATAGTAAATTAAAACACACACGCACATGCACAAACAGCACAAGCCCCGAATAGTACCTCGGATAGGGTCCTATACCTTAAACGCGTGTGAAGTAAAATGTTCAGTGATGTTGTGAAAATTAAAATGACATGCTACAATCTGAAATGTATAGTAATAACCTTACAAGAATTATCTCATCTCATTTTCTTTTACTGCCCTAAATGCCAAAAAACAATTGATTGCATTAGCAATTTGGAAGAATGACATGATGCTAGTATCTTCATAAGATATGAATAGAGCGGTGCTTATGCAGTAAATTTTAGGAAAAGAGAGAATCGTTAGTTATTACGATATTTTAAAAAAAGGTTTGACATGGAATGATTTTTATGTCTCCCTTTCGTCTCTGCTATCAACAGGTTCTAATGACATGCGCAAATGCACATTATTTGCCTGATAAGGAAGTCACGTGGTAATGTGAGATGGCTCGACGTGGAATATGCAAACACGACACGCCAACCGAGGGATTATAATGAATTTGCATCGGAGCATGACGGCCTGCCAACCTGTCTCACAGCACGCACTAATGCGCAGACAAGCTGCTGGTATTTCTTACTGTATCACTATCATACTGTAGTCACGATGTTATTCTTACATAACATACAATGCACAACATCAACGAACGAATAGTGAGACCAACGGCAGACCGTATAAATGTTGTATTTGGCTGTAGCGCATTTCACTGGCAGTCAATGAAAATTTACTGCGCAGTTTACACAGATTGCGCCAGTTAAAACTATCCACCACCATCGTCAAATTATACCATTTGCTCTTGCAAAGAGAGAGAGAGACAGAGAGACAGACAGATAGACAGCCAACCAGAGCTATATAGAGCGATAAACAAAGAGAAACCATAATAAACCGACAATAACTAAGCATGAAAACAATGAGGTTGTAGATTAACATTTCGAAATTTCCAGGACAGTATTTGTTATATTTTACACCATTTAGCAAGTCCTTGACTCGGTGTAAATTTACTTCTAATATTTTCCACTTATCATTTCCCAATATTGCAAAGAAGAAAATGTAATTTACTGTAGATATATTGAAATAAGTAATTTAGTACAATTTTATCTGAATCTACCAGTTAAAGCAGGTAAGTGATTGATTTAAGTATATTCGACATTATTCCATGGTAACGCAAAATGAAGAAGAGCAAGTGTTAATATGCATATGCAAACTTAAAGGGTGTGTACAGTTCTGGTCGAGGTGAGGATTTAGCTTTTAACGTTTTGTGGGATATTCAGAAACCACTCTATGAGATGTCAAAGAGCATGTAAGGGGTAGCAAAAGTTTATTCGATGAAATCGGTTTTGAAATGGCTGAGATATCCAAAAACAAGGTGAAACAAAGAGATCCTAATAAAGTTGTGGCATGTCGCCTTTTATTATTAGCACTTTTTTGGATATCTCAGCCATTTGAAAACCAATTTTCATCAAATGTTGTTCAAATCCTTCTTAAAGTTACATGCTCTTTCATCTTTCATAAGAGGCTTCTCATTATCTCACTTAGGAATGTTCAAAACATGAATCCCCACCTCAACCAGTAATGTACAGTCCCTTTAAGAATCACATGTACGTTGTGCACATGCCGCCATAAACGCAAGAGACCATTGTAAGCACAGGCTTGACGAGGAAAATGGACTTAGAAAGGGTTGTCTAAGCAATACAACTGATTGGAGGGATATACTCGAGTCATCACTCACTGAGTAGAGAGAAAAAAAGTATACAAAAGTTAGATTAACCACGGCTTTATTTGTGAACGTGCAGTATTTCGTCATAAAATCCCCAGAACGTCATTATATGCCGAGCGCTAAATCGCAACTAAATATTATACTTCATGTGAAATATCCCAACGAGCATTTTCAATCTGAACACAGTATTTGTTTGATTTATTGTTTTACTAGAATATCTTATTATTATAATTATTATTATTATTATTATTATTATTATTATTATTATTATTATTATTATTATTACTATTACTATTACTATTATCATTGTTATTATTATCGTCATCATCATCATCATCATCATCATCACTATTTTCATCATTATCATCATTATCATTATCATTATCATTGTTGTCGTTGCTTTTACAATACAATCTGTTATGTGATAATTTTTACTATCATCTTATCATCATCGTTTTTCATCCGCACTATCCCTGGCAGTTTAATGGTTGATTCCGTCATTTGCATACCATTCAAAGAGCCGAAATGAGGAGAAAATTGACAAAAATTAAATTCCGGAGCTGCTGCGAGGTTTGAGAGCTCGGATCGCCCCTGAAGTTGATGATATCATGAACGCCATGTTAGATAAACTGAAGTGTTCGACCTGACAAGATTCCCACAATATTCGGACCTATAATGGCAACGTAATTCATTTACAAAGTGCAAGACGCTCAATATTTTTTTAACCTGTACGTTAACCGATTACTTACCCGTCGTCACTCACGGAGAAAAAAAAATCAAACAAACATAATCAACTTTCCTTTTTTTTACGAGGTACACAACGTATACATGTTTTATTCTCAAGTGCGTGTCTTCATACTGCATGGTTGCCATACTTTACGACCAGGCCTATATATGAGAATTGTGTATGGCCATATCTTGTTTTTTCTTGCAGGAGGTTGATTAGTTTATAGTACAATATAGCCCCTAAATTTATTACCAATACACTAATGAGAACAAGAAGCATAATAAAAAGTTCATAACTTATTCTAAAACTAATTACGATAACAACAGGGTTTGTTATATCGACGAGTGAGATGGTATATTGATACATATAATTATGACGTTTCCAATCTCATAATCCAAATTACTGCTGATTTCATCAATATCTTTAAATTATGTATGTTCATTAAGGTTTGATCTCTTTTTTTCCGGGGAAAGGAGGGGGGGGGGGTGGTGGAGTATGGGAAAGAGGAACGTCGCCATTACTACGCCATTGGTCGACAGTCGAAGCACATTTAGAGTAATTACTCCCTTGTATCGCATTATAATTTCGTTAGGGCAGCCGGAGCCACATGTGGGCACGACTGAAGGTGCGGTGGAAATGGAAAACATGACCTAAATGGCTTCCAAGACGATCGGGCTCAGGTGATTACGGTCGAAGGCTGCGTAGTCAAATTCCGATACGAGACACTCGCGTTTCCGGATCACGAATTCTCTAGAACACGCGCACACACATTTTCATGAACGCACATACAAAAACACGCAGCTAAAGAAGACACGAATATCCATGCACGTAAATTTCATACACACGAGCAAATTGCACACTCTCTCACACATCCACATATTCTACACGCTGACACTAACACTGGCTTTGGAAAACTTCTCCTATATTCTTTGAAGTCCTTGAAAACTTTTCGTTTTTTTTTTCAACTTCCTCTAATCTTATTTCGAGTTAAGTGTACACGAGCGCACCTATACAACCGCACATGGAGACACCGCCCCCCCCCCCCGAAAAAGAGAAAACCTTTAATTGTTTATCGCTACTACTTTACTCTGTCTTATATTTTGATCACCATGCATGCTGCGATGAATTTCAGTGTGCAGTATTTAAGCGCACAATCTTATTCATTGAAATGGGGGAATAAAAATACGCCAACATTTTGCTCTTGAGCATTTTGAATGCTCAGGAGAGGAGTGATTTTTTTCTTCAGTGTACACACACACACACACACACACACACACACACACAAGTGCACACACACATCAACATACACACATACATATCAATAGACGCGTGCACACTTAGGTCTAGAATGGTCACACATTTTTAATGCTTAATCAAATTTTTTTTTCAACTTTCAAATTTTAGTTTCACATGAAAACATTGTAAAAATGTCAACGGGCAATATCTAAAATAATAGCACTGCAAAGACTATATTCTGCACACCTTCATCTTCGTTTGCATTATGTTGAACTGCAATTTTGATTATGAAAATGATAATTCCATTGTTATAACAGGAAAATGATAAACGCATCCAAATAACACACACAGACACACACGCACACACATACGATTTAAACGTAATGATACTCTTTCTATTAACACTCAGACTGTATCTTCTACAGTTTGCGAGTAATCAATTCATTTATGGACAAATTTCATCAATATCAATGAGCAGAATTAATGGGAACAGGCATTTAAGGTTTTATTTGTTTGAGTGAGTATTTGGTGAGTAAAGAAACGTCATATTTATGATAGCATAACAAGTTAGCGTTAAAACATTACGTTTGTTTAACTTCAATTAAAGCATGCTACCGTTTTAAAACACAGACAAACAGACACATTAACACACAGGCACACACACACACACACACACACACACACTCACACACAAACACACGCTCACACGACACAAGTGCTATACACGTGATGTGGTGGTCCTTTCAAACACGCCCTTAATGCATGGTGACAAATGAAACGTGATTAACGACAACATAATGGATGGCGCCGCCAATGGGCTGGCTACGTGAGGGATCGGGGCATGCGTACCAGGGGCAGCAAGTTTTCTTTTCCCGAGTACTTTGCGTCATTAAAATGTCTCCTTTCCTGTCGTTTATTTTAAATTTTACGATTTGATACCAGTCATGATGACATCCATTATCAGGGTCGAGTAAATCGCGACGAAGAGCTTGGAATTAAAAATAAAACATCTGAATTTTTCCCGTTATTCAAACTGATTATCTTATATTGGTGTTGGTTAATTACGGTATGTTAGGATATGGCATGTGAAAGGCGGTAATAGGACCCTGGTACTGACTGCACATCAATTAACACAAGGTCGGCAGGCCGGGCCTCGGAACAAGTTTTTGTTTTGTTTTTAACTTTGTTTGTTACGATACATAAAAGATCTTATGACATGCCCAGTTACAAGTTTTCCCTTTACCTGAATCGCATAATGCTTTGATTAATGATCACAGCTTGAATTTTACAAAGTTGTTTTTAAGTCTAGTTTCAAAGTCTTGTTTTGTTTTGTTTTGTTTTGTTTGTTTGTTTGTTTGTCTTTTGGTCATGATTTGGTATCAATATGACATTTAAAAATAATCAAATCAGAGATAAGAGTGAGCTGAGTTAATACTTTAAGAGCGGACTCGTTATCAGTTTCATACAACATGTTATTTCATATGCAGTGAATTATTTGTCAATTAAATGCGAAAATTAGTTAAATATGAAAAGAGCATATCATCTTCAAGACACTCGTGCAAGCGGCACGAGCAGCAGCAATATTTTGCACAATATGAAAGATGAGGTTTCCCCGAGAATGACCAGCAACCATCAATTTCCGAGACAATTCCTTGTCAGATCTTAGTTTTGACACTGATTACACAATTCCATACTCATAGGTATATAGTATATCTGTTGACATGATATGCTGAAGGCAGGTTTTGACGATGAGAATCGTTTTACAAACTGCCGAAGGGTGAGCACTGATGCAGCGTATATCTGTCAATCGCATTTGATGGGCAATACTTTTTCTGTGCTGAATGATACTTATGCTGTCGTGAAACTGTCATAATCACTGTGAGTATGACAAACATAGAAATATACTCAATATCCTTCCAAATCTCTCTCTCTCTCTCTCTTTCCCTCTCGATCGCTCGCTTGTTCTTTGTCTGTCTGTCTGTCTGTCTGTTTGTCTGTCTGTCTCTTTCTCTCCATCTATCTCTGTGAACATTTTATGTCGGATATAACTGCTTGGAAATCCAGATACTGGTTAATCAAATTAGCATCGTAACCGGCTGGAAAATGCATTGGTTGCTGAATGCTGAAATTGATCATGCTGATTGAAAAGTCATTATCCATTTATCCCCAATTTTCGATATGGAATCCATATTAGTTCTGTCATGTTAATCAAACGTGATTTCACACTGCGAGACATATCGCTCCCCCATTCATGCAGTTTAATGATTCATTAGGAATTCGTAGACTGATCGGGTTATCTATATTACTCTAAACTAATTAATGCAAGTACAATTTGTATGTATTAGACATTATAATCCTGTATAACTGTTTAATTGTGGATGAATTTCCACTGCAGCTTCAAAATACTAGCAAAGTATCCTGCACTTTAACATAAGAGTTTTGTAGCATCTTGGGGTATTTTTCTTTAAGCTTCCCTAAACATGAGTGTGCAAAAGTGGTGCTTTCAATCTCTTAATTCTATAGCGACTAGCAAGGATAGGATATTCACTGTGTGTGTGTGTGTGTGTGTGTTTCTTAATGGACAATAAAGTAAATGGGAACATACTCAAAAAATGCTGATATCCGTAATTGCACCTGTGCACTGTGTAAGTTTTGCCTTGAGTTTTTGAGAAATTATAATCAAAGTCTTTGTTATATCAAGTTTCACAATAATTTTCACTTCTTATTCAGATTCTCATACATCAAGAGAGGTATAATCTTAATGAAATTTCATTGATTATAAAAATTATAAAAGTGGGAAGAAGAAAAAAACTGCATGATTTGAAAACCTTTGACACATTCCTACTGTCATTCAACTTCAATTAGTAAGATCGTCATAGAATCATACTTGCCGCAATGAAGACCACGATACAATTACTGTCCTTATCTACTAAAACATGACGTAAAAGTACTCAAATAGAAGAAGAAGAAGAAGAAGAAGAAGAAGAAGACGAAGGAAAAAAGAAGAAGAACGGAATAACTGCACAGGTTTTTGGCACTTAGGATCTCAGCCTTATCGGATCTTCACTTGGTGGAATACGTGGGCTTCTAGGCCGGCATATGTCTGGAGCACTAATCAAGAACTCAATCTAGCAGCGCTACAGCTGGTAACCTTTTCTAGGTTGACTGGTGTTCGACGAGCTTTTTATTTTTCATGGGGGGGGGGGGGATGGGTGGGAGGAGAAGGATGGGTGGTGAGAAAAGAGAGATTGGGTGAGAGTTACCTTCGCGGCCTCTGGTGGTGTCCCGCAGGTTCATCGCGCCGGTGGAAGCGGGTTGAAGAATCAAGAGAAGTAGAGTTAGCCCACCGCACCATAATCCAAAGCACACTCCCTGCATGGCGACGCTCCTCCGAATGAGATTTCCGCCTCAGCGAGCAAAACCCAGCGAAAAAAATCCCGTAGTCGCAAACCGATACGTTGCTGCTGCCAAAGTTAATATCTACTGCTGATATCCACAAGTGTTGACTTAATTAGCTACTCCGTTTCGTCGTGCGGAGTGCGAAGTGTTCGTACTTTGAAATTCAAACTATGAATACTTGCAGGGTACATCGTAACAGAAAATGTTGGTCCTGTCGCATAAGCACCTGTGTGCACGGACGACTGATAGAAACTGCTTCATTGTGCGGCGGAGCGCACCGATATATTATAGTCACCTGGGTGTTGACGGCGGCGGGGGAAAGCGCGTCGTCCCCCCGTAACCCTTCGCGATCATCTCTCGCGATTCAGTGGCGAGAAGAGTTCTGACCAACACGGGAGAAGCCACTGAACTCGCCCACCCGCCCGCAGTTGCAGAATAATCCGCAAGCAAGTTAGGTCTACTGCGTCGTATATCTGGCTGCACAATTAGCGTGATGGTCTGGCAGAGTGATTACTTCTTTCTCTACTTGATGAGGCTCGCCGATTTTAAAGAGGGTTCGTGCGCTGCTGGCTGGCTGCAGCGTCTCATTGATAATGCGATGATCAAAATGCTGAATCCCGCCCTATACTGAGAAAGTGCTGGATAGACGGACGAACGAGCAAGCCTGACTCGCATTCGGAATCGGCTGCATCGGTGGTTCGGTTTTTCAGGGTGGACCGTAAAAATTCAACGTGGCAAGTCATACTCGAAACGTGAAGTAATGAAGAGTGTTAAAAAGCAATCACTGCGAGCAAAAACTTCTAATTAAAACAGTCCCTAACATCATGTACACAATAACCTCATCATCACCTTAACATACATTATCACTTGGATATTGAGAATAGAAGCTTTGAAATAAGGCATAAGATTTCACCCATTTCAGCGCCTGTTACTTAACTTGGACCATCACCATCTGTTTCTATTTGCAGTGCAGCGCTCCTACACGTAGGACCAATGCACGTGATATCGGAATAAATTCGCGAATTGTCCGCCGACGTAAGAACTCTCTTCTAATGTTTGATGATAGTCTTGGTCAGAACATGAAATCTCCAGCTTTGAATTTGATATGTTCAAATTTTTTTTAGTTGTTCATGACTGTCTGAAGGTGACAAAATGTTTGGCCCATATCGATGTGTCTGGCGTGATGTAAAAAATTGCCTCGCTTCAAGCAAAAACATAACAGGCCAACCTCGAATAGTTTAGTGTAAGATTTATGCTTAGAGACACAAGACTAATAGTCCAGAGTTTGAATGATATGTTTACAAATCTTACTCATGATTCATAAATCATCGACTTTCTATTACTACACTGTGACGAACTGTCTTTTTTTTTCAGACGTCTATGGTAACGCACTACTAGCATCGAGAACATAATAATTGAAGTGTAGAAGCAAGTGTATGTATGTGTGTGCTTGGAACACGTGTGTGTGAGTGTGTGTGTGTGTGTGTGTGTGTGTGTGTGCGTGTATGTTAGTAATATTGTGTCTACTATATTCGTGTATGCTTTAACAAATACAATTTGTGAATGCATTATGTGTGTGTTTTGTGGATGTTTGTGTATAAGTGAGTGTGTGTATGCCGGCGTGTGTTATGTTCGGCTATTGATCTTGTACTGTTCATGGGCGCAGCGCACACTAATGATTCACAGAAGTCTCATGTGTGGGACAAGCTGGTTTGAACAGACACCTAATACCGAAAGCGCGAGATAATTGCCAATTAATGTGAGGCTATGTTATGAGCATCCGGGTTGTATAAATCCAACTAGGTCTCATTTTGAAACGAAATTAAAGCTCAATCTTCACATGTACGTTCTCATTACTCGATGATAATTAATTTCAGATGAAAAGCATTTTCCTCAACTGATAATTGGCATTCATGTGTGCGAAATGCGGTCAATTTACTTTCCTCATTTTCCAGGACACTGTTATGTTCATGCCCATCAAAAGTTCAGCGCGACACATTCTAATTATTATGATGACGTCAGTTTATAATCGCATTTTATAATAATGACATAATAAGTGTGTAATATTATTTACAGATAAAAGTGTTGTTCCTTTTAATCTGCATCCTCCATTTTTGCTACACTATACCAAAGTGCATTCCGTGCCGTGAGAATTTTGAACTGCACCTTTAACTTCCTGAAGACAGAGTGCACAATGATATACTTGTAACACTGGCTACGAGCAAACTGACAAACATTAATGTTCGTTGAGGACATGATGTCCTACAGCAAGCTTTTACACACACATACTGACACACACACACACACACACACACACATTCTCACACATTTATATGTATCAAATACATTCGTTTATTTACTTAGACATGAGTTTGTGTTTCATTATTGAAGGCATATAACATCGTTAACATGTCGTTATAAATACAAACACACAGATGTGAATATAATAATACACATCTTATATACATGTCTCTCTCTCTCTCCCTCTCTCTCTCTCTTTCTCTCTCTCTCCCCCCTCTCTCTCTCTCTCTCTGTATGTGTGCAATTATTGGTCATGATCATTTTATGTGAATGAAAATTGCTACACTTTGAATGATTTTTCTAGAATTGTATGACCCTCGTGTAGACATGATAGAGCTCTGCCTATTTCAGAAATTAAAAAAACAACAACAACGGAGGAGCTTATTTCCATATACAGCAATAAGTATAACAGTATTTTCTAATGAGGATGCATACTATTTCTCTTTGCCGTCAAAGGCACCTGCATCAAAATCTCGACATAAGATTATTGCTGGTGGGACTTAGGCCTATAGAGATTGTCACAATCTCATAGGTGTAGTAAAATCAAAACAATACCATGTGTGTTAGGTGATCTCTTGATGCTGTTGTTGTTGTCTTTTTATAGTAAACATCTTATTCTACATATCATCCGAACAGATAAGGTATTAAAAAAAAAACCCCGTTAATGGCACCTGTATTAATTCATAATTTCAGCAAAAAAATACTGATAAACGGTAGCCGTAATCCTTATACATTTGTACTTGCAATGTCCAAATCTGACGCTCTTTGAGCGTTGCTACACATTGATAATCAAACATGTACATTTGCATTAATGTAGACCTCCCTTAGTTTCTATACGTTGCCATGGTTACGAGAACAGAGCTATTAAGACACAATTATAATAGTCCTCGTTCTGTGTAATGATAAAACCTGTATAGTTACAAACTCAAAGTTCCGCGGTCACATGTTATCGGTTTTTCCCCGAAATTCTGTAGCAGCACTGTAAGACAGTGATTGTTGATATAAGTGATCACCCCTGCCCAATGCTGACAGCAACATGAGAACCCGGTTTAGAATTATCAATTTGGTGATGAACATCAATGAATAGATAGGTATTATCATATTATGATAGGTATATCATGACGCTGAAATAATTGTCCTTATATGATTTTAAATTAAAGTGGGCTAAAACCTACATAAAAATACAGTACTATAAACATAAAACAAAATGGGGCGGGGGGGGGGGGGGAGGGTAACATTCACATACGCCCGTTACCACTAACGCACAAACACTCGGATGGAAACGAGCACTCAAGACATTGCGCATTAAATCAGTGAGAATTGCGCAGATGGTACCCTGAACTTTGAAATCAATTTCATCACGTTCATTCCCCCCCCCCTCTAACAAAACACTCTTAAATACTTCTTCAAAGTACTGCTAGAAGGCCTTATGTGATTCATCGTGTCAATGACTGCAGCCAGATCTGCAAACATTATTAACGCTTGACTGAAGCTAATTCCTTTGACTAAAGCTAATTCCTTTTTAGTCTCTACTGGAAATATTCACGACGCATGAATGCCGCAAGATTGTGATGTCTTTAATGACTTCAACAATACAATGTATTCCCAAACCCCGCACGCACACATACACACTATAAGCTTCTAAATCACGGGAGATTTTCGCTTTCCTTTCCCCTTATTGCCACTCCTCTAGGCGAACGCGAGAGAACAACTCTCGGGTTACAGGTTGGTTGCCATGGAAACAGCACGTGTTGAATGTATCCAGAGAGGCAACATCATGCGCCACAATGATGATGATGAGAAACAAACAAGTAGGTATTAAGAGACTCAAGACGGATTGCTCATGCAAACAAAACTAAATATGACCACTATAGGAGATGGACGAAACAGATGTTTGGTTTGTAAAGGCTCAGATAGAATCCATGTTTTTAGAATATTACAGTATGGTATTGTGAAGCATTACTTTTCTATAGATGTATGGAACTATAGGCCCTATATAATATATTTGTATATAAGTTATTACGAAGACGCATCATCAAGTAAAATAGAAACGAAAAAAAAAAACCCATGAGCGATAAGAATGCACAAAAACTGTAATATGAACCCGTTAAAAAATATTATTTTTGTGTCTTTATACAGATGATGAATGGACCATGGATCTACTAGTAGCTCCATGAATGAACACAGCCCCTTTTGTGTTCATGGTCCCGCACAACTGGACAGTGCAGATTGCATGCACTAGTCGTTTCATTACAGAGCGCATTCATTTCATGTTTTATTCATTGTCCTTTGTGATCATACCAGAGCACTGCATTAAGGAAATCAGGCTTATGCTGTTTTCGTAAATCATTGCTTTATGACATTCTCTTTTGTTTGTTAGGGTTGTTGTTGTTGTTGTTGTTGTTTATTTTGTTTTGTTTTGTTTTGTTTTTTCGTTTTTTTGCACTCCTCTGCTTCTAATGGGGTGGTAACTTTACCCTCGTGGACCCAAAATAGCGGAGAAGGTAAATTGACAGTTATTCCGCGATTGTTGCGGGATTATCGTCGTGAAGAATTCACAACAGCCCTCGTGAAAAAAAAAGGAAAATGTATATAAAATATTAAAATATCATGTCTTTGTAGAAGACTACAGCCAGACCTACATTGGACCTAATCCACTTCATCGGGGTGTTTCAAGGTCGTCACGCAGGCAGTAGCGTCCGCAGCGCCTCCCGAAATTTATGAAGGTGATTATACGCTTACGGAATACGAATGAATTATACATGGACTGATTTTATGAGATCTCAAGACCTCAGCATTAGTGCGCATGCCCAGTGAATAAAAGATGAACCTCAAGAGGGGAATAGATTCGCAGCGCAGTGGTCTAAGATTGATCAATCTCCATTTTGATCGCTGGAACGAAGGAGTGATTAAAGTCACGAAACTGTTTTTGAAGGCACGGGGGGGGGGGGGGAGGTCCTGTTTACCTTTGGGAGCAGTGACTTAAAAATGTTCAAGATATGACATTTCATTCATTTGTGTAGGTCTGTTGTACCACAAAACATCCTAATAATAATAATAATCCTAATAACATACCAAATATTTTTATTTTTTTTTTTGCACTAACGCCTATAAGATATATAAAGAAGATATCAGTATTTTACTCAAAGCGTAACTATAGACGGTTTAGTCTGATGGAAACATTTTTATTACAACTCTAAATTGTTCACATTTTGCATATTTAACAATAATTAAAATTGATTTTACTGATTCAAATTTTTACAGTGGTTGTCTCTATCCCTAACTTACATTTTAGAACTATTCTAACGCACTAATGCTGGGATTTTGTTTCTTCTGCAAATTGTAAATTGTGCCTTTAAACATAGCGTACAAAGTGTACAGGCCTAAACACTATGGAGAGCTGTGGGAGGTTTCCACAGGTTCACACTCAAGACATCCTGCGGGAATCCAGTATTTGATCAAAGACGCGTGACATTTTTTGAGTTGAATTGAATGTGATGTGTTCCCGTTCTTCAGGCACGTCACTTTCGACTGCTGACATCTGAAAGTTTGACACTTCCATCATGGGTGTCGGAAATCAAGAAATGTTGTTAATTATGTCATAAGGACACGCATTTGGCAGAAAGGTAATTATTATTCACATTATGCAATCTCATATTGAGGGGTCCCGCGGTAAGTTTATACATGGAAAGGCTCTTTTCTGTGTTTTCACATTCTATACTTTTCATTGTTGTTGTTGTTGGTTGTTGTTGTTGGTTGTTGTTGGTTGTTGTTAGTTGTTGTTGGTGTTGTTGTTGTTGTTGTTGTCGGTTTTTTTTTTTGTGGGGGGGGGGGGGGTCAATCAGTTGCAATTACAAGCCGATTTTTTTTTTTGTCAATCAGTTGCAACAACATTCAACAGTCAATCAGCATAATGACTTTCAAATTAAGTGATTTCTTCAGCTAGAGCGCTACAAACATTATCCTGATAATTATGTCTGTTGACACGCGTTAGCTTTCGTTCGAGCTTTCACTTCGTGTTCCTCTTAAATCGATTCAATCTGTCCACCCCACCCCCGACTGGAAGTCATTCACCCCTTTTGTTCACCCCATCCTAGATGTAAGGTAGCTTAATCAGTGCACTCCCGTTATGATAAAGTGCTCGGGACCAGCGGTTTTCTTTCGTTACACCTAAATTTCTTTATAGCAGAACAGTAAATTATGTATATAGCTGATATATGTGATATATATATGTATATTTTATTCTAACATCACATCGCATCCTGGTCGCTGATGAAGAATGCGATGACTAACCTGTTTGGTGTCTTGTTTCGAAAACATGCGCTTTCCTCGCCAGGATAAAGCGTTTTAATGCCATTTTAGGTTTTAATCTCATCTGTATAACCTGAATTTTTACTTCCTTGTAACGAGCATTTCGTTATAATCGTGTTCGTTATAACAGGAATGCACTGTGCAGTATTTAATTACTAGAGTGGATCATCTTCCCAGCTCACGCACTATGGATGTCTGTTATCAAACTCTACCACACGGGGACAAGGCATCAAAACCGTAGCTACATAAACTCGGGTCTCGAATACGGCAATTTTCAGACTTCGAAAAGAAGACGTTTCTCCTCAGCTCAGGGCATGGAACTTGTCAGTCACTGACAACTGTTATAAGCTACTGAAATCCTTGCATCTGATTGGCTGAGAGCAAATTTGTCAGTGCGAATCACTGGCAAAACACTCGATGAAATGCCCCACACCCATTGTCGAGAGAAAAGGCTCACTAAACCTGCCTTGTAAGTAAAGAAATACAAGTCTCAATCACTTGTGATATAATTCATATGCTCGTCCCACCTGTAATCTCGTTTTCCAAATAGAGTACTGTTTGTTTGCATGTCTTTCTTTCGAAGTTTTGAGCCGCAACTGTTAAAAATGGATTTGGCATCCACATCACGTTTTCTAAAAATAAAAAGATAATCAATTCAACGTGATACACTCCAGCATTCGTGGACAGTTGTAACTTAACACTACGCAGCGCTGTCCCGATGACTCCAGGGCAGGGTCGGTTTGCGACAACATCGGCTCCTTGAAGGGGGCCCTTCCGGGGAAATTTCTAATCCTGCAGCCCTCAGTCTAAAATTGTAGATCAGTGCTCGGGTCTAAACCACACATACACTCACACGCTCGCTCGCATGCACGCGCGCGTGCGCGCGCGCGCGCACACACACACACACAAACGTACAACTAACCCCGCTAGATCCTGGTAGAGTTGGTTAATTCACACTGTATCTATTATGCATTCCTTTATAACCATTAATTTCAGGGCGACAATACAACTTCACCATCTACCCTGCTTTCTTGCAGGTCATCTGCCTTCATTTCAACTTCTTTTGCTCTAAGATTACCCAGTCATACCAAATAATTTTGCATCACTGTTAAACACATATTGGTGCGTGTGTGTGTGTGTGTGTGTGTGTGTGTGTGTGTGTGTATTTCCTGTGTTAGCTGTATTTTCCAAGTCTGTACCATAGAATCTCACTACTAATGCAAGGATATAATGAATATCATTCACACAGCATTCAATAAAGAAGACCAAGCTGAAACCAACATCGTATTTGATAAACTCTTGTGATTTATTTTCATATTTCTTCATTTTACAGTTTTAGTCTGAAAAGAGCAGATCCCTCATAATGATTACAAATTTTTTACAAACATGTGAACAAAAGTTCCAACTTCACAACTTGATACTTAAAAAATGAAGGTCAACAGTACTTGGGTTTGTCTTGAAATGTCTATCATTTTTTCCCTTTCCTAAAACAATAAATCATTTCTCCAACATATTCAAGGGATTGTAACACTAAGTACTTAAAATTAGGTAAAAGATTTCTACGTTCCACATCCTTGCACCATTCACACCTGTGTTCTTACATTCTCTCTTCATTTCAGCATCTAACTTTTAGATATTTTTTGAACACTTTACCATTCTAGCCACACACTTCATAGATTTTATTGCTCATGATAAAATCAGTGGCAGAATGGTAGAGCAAAAATCACATCTTATACCAAAATTGCCATATGTATCGGTTTTTAAATCTGCAAATATCTCCTTTCAGATGAAATTATCTTCCAGAAGACTATTTGAGAGAATTTGGTTATGTTTTGAAACATGCAAGAGTGTTCTTTGAAAAGCATCATCAATCCTGGCCGGCCATATGGTCTAGTCTCTTGCAAGGCTTACCATCCTATGTAAATCAAAACATGACATTGCTAGTCAGGGCTCAAAATCAGCACAGGCCTGTGGCTCAAGGCCACCTAGAAATGATGTTGGGCTACCAAACTTCCAAAAAGATTATCCTTTGGTAGCCTGAACATGCAAGTAAGTTTCAAAAGGGATTGTTATGTTTGCTTCTATTTCAGGCCATTACATTTTTTTTTTCGGACAGCAAAAATGTCAAAATTAGATATTTTAGTGGTCTGAACAGGCCACCAGAGGGGGAAAAAATAGTATACCTCCACATGTTCTCACTGGTGCTTTTTGTTCATTCCTACTGGTATGACAAATTGGCAGAAGGAAATTCAATTACACATGATCTAGTCTATCTCAACATTAGTTCATGTTTAATGCAGCTAGCTGTGGCCCTTTGACGAAGACGTATTTGCTACCAAACACAATGATGAAGTCTGCTCAGAGTTGACATGCAAGACTTGATGTGTAGCAACTCACGGCCAACAATTATATTCTTCTTGGAGTGTATATATTTTGACGGTGGTCTCCAGTAAATTTTCAGTACAATCTGTTTTGAACCGACTCGTCAGATAACAAATTTCTCCGAGGACTATCTTTACGACATCAATTTATTTTCCAACTATTTCACTTTTGGTATCAAACGTGAAGCACTGATAAACAGTCTTCATAATAAATGCTGTGGGGATACAAACATGTATATCTCTTGCTTCCTTTTCCCCAACAGTAGTTGGGTGTAAAATAAATCATATTCTCATACATCTCTGACACTCTTTCAAAGGTGATATCAATGGGTGGACACTGCTGATGCTTGTATATACAGACAACTCATTTCTACAGCAACAAAGCAGTCCTCATTGCATGTATACAATAATCACAGAATTGGCTTTTCTAAGCAGTTCAGAAATAAGCATATTTTCACAGAAAATATCAAAAACGTGTTACAAGCCACATCATGAAGTCCCCTTCATCAAACTAAACAAGGCATTCAAATCTCGCATCATATGAAATCTGTATTTCATAACAAGGGAGAGCCGAAGAACAACATTGATTCTGATATAGGTCAAATACACTGATAACTTTTAGATCAACACTTAACACATTTGAGACATTTAGCGCAAGTACATCTTGTACATTAAATCTGAGAGGGGGAAAAAAAATCATGCAATGACATGTTCAGCCAGCTGAGCTGAATGACGAGATATAATTCTGTAGGGGGAATCGTAACGCTCGTTTCAATATGTTTGGTACAACTGGCATATCTATTATGTACAACTATACAATATTTGGCAAACATTTTGTAGTGCACAAATTGCACTGTCAGAAAAATGACCTATTCAGCGACAGCAGTGGTTTACTCGTGATACCCAGGCAAGAGGCATGAGGTTATCAAACCACCGACTGCTATAGGACATATCTGGATATCTCATTGGCCCATTCAAGCTGTACAAACAAGTGAGGCCGCCGTGCCGCCATCTTATCGGGCACACTCTATGGGGACTTGCATGCACTTTCCAGTAGAGACTGTCACCAAGATCATGTGATGTTTTGAGCTCTGTACACAAGTGTATGGGTGATGTGCACGGTAAGATGGCGGCACGGTGGCTTCAAAGCGATTGGCCTACGAGATATCCATATACTTCCTATTAGAAATCAGTGGCATCAAACGGGTCCTTGGAACAAGTCTAAGCAATTTGCACACCACTTCTGCTCTTGAGTAAAAGTTACCACTGAAGTCTTTCTGCAAAACATAGTGTGAGGAAGAAAAGAGTGAGGTTACAGAGGGCATGAATGATTGAGTTGAAGATTGGGAGAAAGAAGGGGGGGGGGTAGAGGGAGATGGGAGGGGGGAGGGATGGGGAGTCAGACACTGAATACTTTTTGATACTGTGGTCTTCCATCATGACACATTTGGTCATTCCTGGGTCACATCTTAGCCAAACTTATCCCCATTAACTCCCTGCCAGGACTGAAGTTGACAACATTCAAGACAAATCATGTTGACTGTCACACTTCAATACACTGTATTGCATACATAAAATGATGTGGAGAATTAGAATAAGCCCCCTTCTTGCCTTTTTTTTTCACAATGGCTCACAAGTTTCTGCCATCAAATTTTCCCTCGGCAGCACCATTACAAATCTCATTCTCCACTCTTTGCATCCTGTTATATGTTACTTTACACCTACAAATTCCTTTTTTTTTTCCCTTTACGAGTCTCTTTCTGCCCCATCGTCCGGGTCTAAACTTGCATGCTCCATTCTTCATATATGTTTCTACATCTGTTCTAGCAATTCATATACATCTTGTCTCTATGTTGTGTGTTTGCTGTCTCCATATTTTTCATAATTTTACTTTCTCTGTTGATCAGTTATCTCATTCTGCACTGATCCTCACAGTTCAGTTGGGTCATATCAAAATTTTTGGATGACAAGTCATCCATCTTTAATACGCATCTCTTGTAAAATGACATTTGGGGCAGTTTGCACAGCGATGAGGGTACTTTAAGATGCATGAGCGGGGTGGGGGCCAGGGCTTACGGTGATTTAAGTAAACGTGTGTTTTCATGCCTTGAGTCCAATTATAGAATCAAGCATGACTTCTCTTGGTGTAAAGTGGAACTATGCATGAATTTGATGAAGAAACTGGGTAATCAGTTAAAAAAAACAAAAAAATTACCATGCCAGAAACAACCCCAAGAAGTTATTTCAGCCCTGTTGAGTATCCAGGGTGCACACTTGTACTCTTTTGTTGTTGTCTTTTGAATATTTAACCCACTGTTTACCAGAACAGGATGTGCTGTGCACAAAATACGTGGTGAATTGATATAATTACTATATATTGCCTGGAGCTGACTTCCTTGGAATATTTCTGACATCGTAGCATATGCCTTAATAATCCCATCAAATTGTGCCAGAGTGGCCGAGAAAAACACCATTTTTTCCATGTTATTCTCAAATTGAGGTTTCAGCTAGCTGCACTCTGGAAAATTGAGAAATATGACCCCAGAAGAAATATGCACAATGAACAACTGGCAATATAAGACAAAAGTATGCCATTACTCGCCATCATACATATAAATGAAATCGCAACAACACTTGTGAATATACCACGAAGGTCACAGCAGCAACACACTGGAGATGTTGCAAGGATGACTGAAAATAGCACATGTAATCAGGAGAAATATTTCGCTTTAAATATGACAAGAACGCAAATATGATATACAAACCTGTAATCTGTGCTCTATTTGTGTGTGCGCTCACAGCATTTTTACCCTATCCTCTTGGCAACTGATAGATATGAACATTCACAACATGCAGCTTGCCATATATTGGAGTATAGAGTGACTGCTTACAAAATCCCGTCAGTTTCACTTGAAAAGGTGTATATGTAAAATGCTCACTTTAGCATGCCTCACAAGAATAGGCCTATTGTCCTGTGACACAGACTAAGTCAAAAAAAAAAAAAAAGCCATGCACAGTCAAGCAACATCTGCTCGCATAATGTAGACGACTATTGGTATGTAGATATTCAAAGTTTGGTGACGTACGTAGGTCGGGATCAATGCATGCATCTACCACAAACTTCACGAATGCCACAGCGTAAACCAACACTTCACTTTGTGGGTTTAATTCTCTGTATCTCAATGACGTCTGCTGGCTCAAACCTCCCACAAAAATCAAGGTACAAAAATTCTGTTGGTGTGACACAACAAAATCTGAGACTAGTGAGGCTGCCAAAAGCAACATTTCATTGTGCAATAGTGGGGGATTTCATATGGGGTTTGTCTTTTACAGATGCAGAATTTTTAGTTATGGTGAACAACATATTTAGGAAAGTGGCATTTTCAGGGTAGTCTTCGCTTTCTCACGCAAACCTGGATATTGAGAGTCACTCATGTGTCTCCAGGGCCTCCATACACTAAACATTCTCAATGACTTGTGTGCACAATTAGAAGCAAATGCACAGCCACTGACCGATGTACATTTCCTGCAAGACAGGCATTGGTCCTCATCGCAAGTCCACATCTGCTCTACACACCAGCCCATTTTGGTCACAGGTTATATCCAGTTCATGCGAAGATACTCTACTTGTAGATGGTGGGGGAGGGGGGGGGGGGGAGGGGAAGAATTTTTCGTCTAAATATATATCTCGGCAGTCTCAAGACATCTTGAACATCTTCTTTGCCAATGCGATGCTGAATCTCTGGATGTAACCTGGTGGTAATCACATCTCTCCTGGTGAGTCCAGATGTGTGGAGATGAAGAGTGATGCCGACATGCAAAACTAGTACTCGAAGAGTAAAGAGCGCCCTCTCTGGTTGGCTATACTCTCGGTGAGCCCTGTGATGAGGACGCACTGCTCTTTCTGCTAGGTACTCCTTTAAAGGTGAAAAGAAAGATTAAAGTAAGAAATTAACAGGGCAATGGCATCTTTTGGACAGTATCAGCAATGGCAGGACTTGCCTTGCATATCATTTTATAACTTACCAAATAACCACTGAAACAACAACAAAAGAGCAAATAAATTCAGCTCGTAAGTTGTATATTTAACAGAAATTCTACTTTGCCTTGTTTTTATTTTTATATTTTACTCCTTCAAATCAATAGATTAATTTGTAATTCCACTTTGCCAGCAAATTCACCTGACAGTAAGTGTGGTATTTGGCAATATAAAAGAAAACTAGAAATGTCGCTATGGCGACTGATGCCTCCGCCATAATGCATGATTCTCCCAATAGGCGTATAGTACAATGTCTTCACAATGTGTGATCCATGACAGTTTCACATAACTGGCAAAATACTGAAATGACAGGTTTGTCAGAAATGTCTTGAACTGGGTTTGCTAAAATTTTCTAAGAGTGCAGGTACACATATTTGGGGAATTGAGAATTTTTACTTGAATTCTGACAGACCTTTTTGGTTTATGCATTGATTAATTTCCAAGGTATGAAGAAAGAGTGTAATGACGGTACAAAATAGATTTTTAATTTTTTAATTTTTTAATTTTTTAATTTTTTATTTATTTATTTATTTTTTTTTTTAAATCTTTTTTTTTTTTTTTTTTTTTTTTTTTTTGGGGGGGGCATTGAAACCTGGCCTTTGACCCTTAACCTTTGACCTTTGACCTTCTGGCTGGAAATTTCCCAGAGAATCTCCATTAGGTAATGCACGTATTAAGTTTTGAAACTAATAATGCAAGCATTGCATATACTAGTATATGAGGGAAATAGTAAAATTTTGAGAGTTGACCTTGACCTTTGACCCTTCACTATTGACCCATGACCCCTAAATTCCCTAGATAATCCCTACCAGTCAGTACATGCGTGTGTACCAAGTTCCACGAAGATACATTGAACCATTTGCGAGAAAAGTGATATTGCAACATTTTCACCTAACCTTTGACCTTTTGAACTTTGACCTTATGACATGAAACTCTCTCTGGAGAATCTTTACGCAGTAGTACATGTTCACACCAAGTTTCAAGAAAATACCTTCGGGCATTGCATAGATATGGCGGAAATTGCAACATTTGTAGCATTTGACCTTGACCTTTTGACCTTTGACCTCTTGCCAATGTCACTAAAATCTACTCAACTAATTGTCCCATCATACATCATCCTTGGACCAAGTTTGGTGTAAGCTGCTTCATCCAGTTTTGAGTTATCACGTAAACAGATAAATTTTAGGATTTGACCTTGATCTTTGACCTTTGACCTCTGTCCGATTTCACTGAAAAACTAATCAAGTAATTGTCCCATCATACATCATCCTCCTACAAAGTTTGGTGAAATTTGCTCCATCCTGTCTTGAGTTATCGCGTAAACGGATACAATTTCATGATTTGACCTTGACCTTTGACCTTCAGCCGATTTCACCCAAAATCTAATCAAATAATTGCCCCATCATACTTAATACTTGGTTCAAGTTTGGTAAAATTCCAATAAATATTACTCAAGTTATCGCGTAAATGAAAGCGGACGGACGGACGGACGGACGTACGGACGGACGGACAACCCGAAAACATAATGCCTCCGGCACCACTTCGTGGCGGAGGCATAAAAAGGTTGGTAATGCACTCGATGCAATGCAATGAAATAAATGCTTCCCCAAGTGTTCAGTGGGAGACCATCCTGGTCACCTGGGCCCCGTTGCTAGAAACTTTGCGTTTAAACGCAACTTGCAACTGATTGTCACTGGCTAATCAAAATCATTGTTGCATGCATGTCTTCTTAATAGGGCAGACCCTGAGCCAATCAGAATGGTTGTTTCAAAATTAGCAATTATTTGCAATTGATTGCAACTTTCTTGCAAATGGGGCCCTGGTCTATGTTCATTCTATGTTTGAACATGGCTTTAACAAATAGTTACAGAGTGAAGCTTGTGCATTATGCCACTTGGAAAATATGTGAAGTGTTGAACCAACTGAGAATTTTTATTTTTTTTTATACCGATGTGTTCATGAGCAAATTATGAACTATTTTGACACTATGGCCCGAATTCACGAAGGTGGTACAAATGAAACCATGGTTCAAACCATGGACAAAAATCATGGAGCGCCAAGTGTCGCGAGGAATATTTCGTTACGAAATTGGCCATTTCGTCGACAAAATGACCGTTTCGTCAACAAAATTATCATTTCGTGGACGAAATGTTCATTTAGTTACAAAATGTTGTCATCACATAGCTCAGAACTAGGAGAAACACACCTGATAATTTTTCTTTCTTGTAGACTGACCAAACCTGGCAGCGAATCCATAACTGCAGTGTCCCATGCATTCACCACATACGCGGGACACCGTAGTAATGGCCGAATTGCCGCCAGGTTGGATCAGTCACTAGATTATTCGTGAACACCGTTACATCTTATCACCATGGCAACACTCACCTGCAGGTTTGAGAACCAGCCTGTTGAGGATGTCTGACAGTGAGATGATCCCTACCACGTGGTTCTCGTCGTCAACGACAACCAGTCTGTGAACCTGTGTAGAAGCACCAAATAATCACTACATGATTACAATAAATTCAGAAATGATGACCAATGCAGCACATCAGCCTTTGGTTTATCCCTTGCTGATTGAAAATCAAGCTCCATACGAGGCCCGAGTAGGAATTTAATCGCACATATATCAATTACGTCTAACCCTTCTCAGCAAGCTAACTGAATTTGCCTTCCTGGAGGTTGACTCGATATGTGCCATACAAGAAGGACCATGCCACAAATATAAATACCAGTCAATCGAACCAAAAAGAAGCATACAGGAGAAAAAAAAAAATTGCATAAGCCTCTTAAACCCACCCCAGCCTTGATAATCCGCTCCATGATGGTCTCCAGCGTCTCGCTCTCCTTACACGTGCTGACGCCCTCAAAGTACGTCTGGCGGAACTGGAGGGCCTGTTGGATGGTGATGTCCAAGTTGTTGTAGGTCTTCTCTGCAGCAAGATTCTACAGATGAAAAAAAAAAATGACAATAAAAACTGGAGTAGACTCTTAGGTTTTGACAAACATAAGGCAAAACTAGCAAAAGCAGCCGGAGAATATGAAACATAACTCTAGATTGAACAGGGTTATGCAGAGAGAGAGAGGAATGCCTAAAATGAAATAGTGATCATCCTCCTCCTCACTCTCATCTTTGTCCTCCTCCTCCTCCTCCTCCACATCCTCCTCCACATCCTCCTCCTCATCATAATATCATATTCTTACTTATCCTGGGTAGACCCATTAGAGTATGCATTGTCCTTCTATAAAAGTCTTGTCATTATTATTACTCTATAGCATGCCAGGTAGTCATTTACATATCTGGCTAAACACGACTTTGTGAAGTTACCAAAGCATCTTGTCCACAAACTAGTGCAGTGAGCAGGAATCAATCTTGGTACCTTCTGTTACAAAGATTAAAGAGCCTTCATCGACACATTGCATGGTTTGCATTGACGGTAGTTATGAAAATTGAGGTTAAGCCTATTGAAAGTAAAGAGTCATTAAAAAAAAAAAGATCACAAGCAATCTGTCATTTGAATCCATATGGGTTAACATAGTTTCTGGATGATGACCAAGTATTTAATTCAAAAATTGATCCAGCTCTACTAGGAAGGCATCTTTCAGCCCTTCCCCACCCCTACTTCACCAAAAATAGGGAAGAAAATATCTATAATTCATCATGGATGACTACAGAGAGACACACAGACACTGACAAAGACAGAAAAAAAACACAAGCACACAACCACAACTAATTAAGGCAATACTCACGATGACATCAAACTTGGCATAGATGTCAACAATCTTGTTGTTTTCATCCACGATGGGCAGAGCGGAGACCCGCTTTGTGATGAACATGTTGAGAGCTTTGATCAGGGGTGTGTCTGGCCGTGCCTAGTATTAGGAGTCAAAGAGTTAAAAAGAGACTTTTAAGACTACAACTGCCTTCAAATAAGCTTTTATACTGAATTGACTGCAGTATTACAACCATTTGAGCAAGTGATTAATTAACTTATTTTTTTTTTCAGTGTCTTCACTAAAACCATTTAATATTCAACCAACAAAAACATTTACATGTCTTATTGCTGTTTAACAGTGTAATCTCTTGCAGTGTATTAAACAGTGTAATATCTTTAGCTTTATCGATTCCTGCTTTAATTTGTTTTATTGCATGCTTTACCAGACTGCTACTCACCGTTGCGATGTTGTTGTAGGTGCCGATCTTGAGTTCCTTCAGGGTCTTCTTGAGGAACGAGGGACTCTTGATCTCATTCTTCTGCTTTACATGAGGTAACACAGGTTAGGGGAAGAAGGAAGAGAAGGAGAGACGAGTTGGACAGAAGTCGCATTGGTCGCACCAGAAGCAATCATAAAACTAGAGAAGCACTCTGAGAGCGCAGACCTCCGCCAAACATGCAGCTCATTTCCACCACTGATCGTGTTCTTCCAGAGATATCAGTGATTTCCACCCATACGTATTTTATAGCATTGTGTGCTGAAAGTCGCCCGATTTCCCAATATAGAAGCCTTTGTTACACATAAAAAACATACTGATGATATGAAAAACATATACCTTGAAGGCAAAACTCATATATAGGTAATTCCTGTTATGACAAAGTCCTCGTGACCAGCAGTTTTCTTTCACTATACTCAAATTTTGCTCCACCAGAACAAATAAACAATAATAAAGATACACAGAAAATAATTTGGGGTCCTGAATTTTTCACTTTATGTAATGAAATTTCATTATAGATATGTTTGCTTTAATGGGGGAGCACTTTACAATGGTTTACAAGAGACAAAATCACACATACTAAGCATGATATATAGTATCTTTTTTTTTGGGGGGGGGGGATCTAATGTAGAACATACTTTTGCATACTCAATGAAGAAACATATCAAATATCATCAAAACATACTAGACGGCAGCATTGCATAAGTTTGCAGAACACACAGAAGCCTACATGAATAAATGGTCGCTGGAGTTTGTAAGAAAAAAAAAAATCAATGACCCAAACAAACCCACCAAATAAAATCAAACTAAAGAAAGATTTGATTTTTGTGTCCCTGGAAGCACACAAATAGAAATGAAATACGCAAATGTACCAGTAATGCCAGGAATTTGAGGATTCTCTTGTGCGTCAGGATGTAGATGACGTTCCCCGTTGCCTGATCGATGACCGGTAACCTGTGGATCTTCTGCTGGATGAGCATCCGCACTGCTTCAAACAAACTGTGAGAGGGAGGCATTTATAAAGGTAGGCTGATGTCATTTTCAACTCATTTCACAGTACATGAACAGTCACAAATATGCATTCATATGGACTTCATTTAAAAACACTGCTCATTTCATGTTCATTCGATATAAACAAAGGCTCTTTTCTTCTAAAGAAAATAAATATTGGTCACATTTACATTGCTATGAAAAGTTTCCTCATAAAGTCATTGTAAACAGTTGGGGTCATTGAAACAAAAAATTATAAAAGATGTTGTACATGATGAATATGCACAAGGTAAAGACTGCATAAATATTCGTAACCAATATGTTCTTTGACACACTTTTCTTTTTTCACGGTATAAAAATTCCACATATGGGCAATTCCACGGTAACTAGGACACAGGTGCCAAAAATTCAAAATGATATTTGTTTCAAACACCATACATTTTCAGACAGTACTTGAGTTGAAGTTTTATGAATCATTATGTTTTTCACTAAAAGCGGCCATTTTGATTTTCAAAATGGCTGCCAAAATATGCCTATAACTCAATGGTGAAAAGAGTGTATTGTCGCATAACTTACTCTCTGTATATCCACTTTATTAGTACTCTAAACAACAATCTTTCATATGTATGCAGTTACCAGAGAAGTCTTTTACCACACGATAGAAAAAAAAAGCTGGTAGCTTTAAAGAATTTGATAAAAACTGTTAATTACTTTGATAATGATGGATGTAACGTCAGTTACCAAAAATAAGGAATTTTTAAGTTTATTCATCAAAGGAAGTGAGCTGTATGATGTAACTTGGGATTTCTAATGTATGCCCATATGCCTTTATTTTAATACCAGAAATAAGGATACTTGGCATACTGGAGAGTCAAAATGAACACTACAAAATGTGTAACGTCAGTTACCGAAACGTCATACACGAGTATGTAACGTCAGTTACCATGACAGTAATTATAACTGAGGCAAATTTTTTGACTTTTGGCCATTTCAATACATCTGGGAAGTCAACTTACAACAAAGAGCAGCAATCCCTTTCATAGGAAATGATGTCATTACCATGGTATGTCCATGGATATATTTTTTTTAATTTTATTTTATTTCTAAATTCATTTATTCATTCATTTACCATGATTATCTTCTTTTTTTTGGGGGGGGGGGAGCTTGAGCTTTCGATTTTTGATTCAGCACAAGTTTAAGGTTAAATCATCTGGAAGTTTAGTTTGCCACATGCAGTATATATGCACTCAAATTAGTACATTCCCAGTCCTACAAGATGATAAAGCTACCAAAGTTTGTAGGCCTAATCAGTGACATGATTGCATGTTAACCACATTTTCTACAAAATAAAACAAACAAACAAACAAACAAACAAACTTCTGCACAGCTGTATACCAACAGTTTAACAATCTTCACCAATGTTTGCTTTTGCTGGCATTTTTCTTTTTTTTTTCAGGAAGCTTAGTCAAGTTTCTACCTCAAGGCAAATGCACAAACAGATATTTCTTCTCGTGCAGTTAACATGGCTCATCTTGTGTACGTAAGGCATGAACTCATTATTGTTTGAAACTTAACACTGATGTTGCTCAAAGTGAGAGAGGATTCTATAGGGTTTAAAAAAAATGTTCATACAGTGTGTATTTGTTGATTACTTAATTCTATTCATGCAGGGACATTTTGTAATACAACACATGATAATAATGAACAGGAAGAGTTTTTTTATATTGATTTTAGTATTCTTTCGTTGCAAAGTCTGATTTCTTGGTATCTCGAATGGATTAGCAAGCTGTGATATATCAGTGAAAAGGAAAAGAAAAACAGTTAAATTACTTCAAGCTAGGAATAAAACAATAATGCTCTTTTGACCAAAAAAGCATTTATTTTTCTTCTTCACAGAGAAATATTAAAAGTGCGACACTTTTCATTTAAATCAATTGATGATGGAGATCATCAGGAGTAAAATAAAGAAAAGAAGGAGAAATATATCACAATAGATTTCATACATATTTATGCATATTTATGAGTTGATACATGTTTTTTTCCCCATGACCTGGAAGATATTTTGATATTTTTTTCAAGCACAAAAATATCCATGTTTTGTGTAGTACTACAAGGTATTATGGGTGGAGCACCCTACATGTTTGTATGTAGATAAAAACTTTCCTGTTCATTAAAAAACAAACAAACAAACAAAAAAGCCCTTAGGCATGTCAATAAATTCATACTTGGAACTGCTTAATCTATTTATGGCTCTGTGTAATCATAAATGTTGAATAAAAATTAAATCTTCAGACAAATGTCAAGAAATATCCTCTTGTGCATTTACATTATTTTTGCCCAACTGTGCTATGGCATGGGGGGGGGGGGTGCCCCCTAAGGGCCCACCCAATATTATTTGTGTCTTTATATTTTGTTTTAATTTGTTGCTGTAGTTGCCTGGGATTGTCACTGGTACATTGCAGCAGTATAATAACCTGTTAAATAAATTAGTTCTCTGTAAACCCCACAGCAAAGTATGTGTAACGTCAGTTACTGACATATTTACCTTTAAGTTTTCATAGAACACAAAGAAAATGGACGACTGTTTCATTTCATTGTGTATTTATGACTGATGAACCAAGGTATAACTCCATATCAACCAAATCATTCTGAATGGTCAGAATTATGAAATATCACATAGCTATTCCCAATCATGATTTTGCATGTGTAAACCCTATGGCAAATGTAAGCGTAACGTCAGTTACGTAACGTCAGTTACCGTCATGCCTTCACTGAAATTGGCATGGTGGTAAAAGGAGACAACTAAAGTGCACATAATTTTGCACACCTGTTCCTAAGAACCTAGGTGTATTGCCATATTAAACACATAAAGGCTAAAAGTCAAGGACATGAGATATTTCCATTTACATCTACACCATAATTTCCCATGTCCTTTTTCCGTAACGTCAGTTACCGACACATTTTCACTTGCTATGTGATAAGAAATGCAGTTTGAGAGAAAAACTTTCCACCTATTTCTTCATTCTAATGAACTTATTCATCAATGCTAATTGCAAGCCCAAGGTGCTTTCATTCACAAAACTACAAGGTAAACAATTTCATGAAAATCCTTACGTGTAACGTCAGTTACCGTGGAATTGCCCATATGTACAATAGCAATCAACCATGACAGTTCTCTCACGGTTGCTCATCTATGAAAAAAAAAAAAAAACAATCTGTACTTGTACTCGATCTGGTTGAAATTTGCTCTGTCATCTTCAACCTTGAATAACTCAACTATTCCCCTCCAAACTGATACTCCCTCAGTATTCTGACTCTTAGGTATATTTGTTTGTTTTGTGTGTGTGTGGATGACAATTAATATCACTGGATTAAAGGCAAAGGTACACATTTCAAATTGGACTTCCTTAACTTGCCCATCATAATATACAATGTTGACTACACAATCTAATAAGAGAGGAGCACTGAACTCACCTTTGGTCTGGGTCAATCCATACAAGGGGTCTTGCCTTCTCTTTAAGGACTTCTGCAACACAAACAATACAACATAAACATTAAACATGGTTTGAATCTAACAAGCCACTGATTGTTACCCATTCAATTTTTTGTTTGTCACAATTGTTGCTAGCACAGCAATGAACATTGGTACACCATACATTGGAATTTCCCTCTCCTTCTTGCCTTCTCTTTTCATTCTCTTCTTATTCTTTGTCTTCTGTCCCTCCTTTCTCTTCTTATTATCCCTTCTCTTCTTCTTCATCCTCCTTTTTACTTTTCCACTCTCTTCTTGCACTTATCGCCCTTTTTTCTCCTTCTTTTCTATCCACTCATTTCTCCTCGAATTTGTGCCTAACCGCCTTGCAGCCTACTTGGACTTCATCTTCCAATTACACATGATTCCTCTTAACCCTACCTAGGCCGGGGGGGGGGGGGGGGGGGGGCCTCTGAGCCCCCCCCTCGACGTTCAGCGCGATGTATCGCAATCGCAAAAAGCTACCGCCGCGACGTTTCATGACTTTTTTCTTTCGAGTCTCGCGCATCTTTTCACACCAAATTTGCGACGCCCGGGCGCGCAGTTCCGAAGTTACGCATAAATATGTACATGCATGTCAGACAAAAAATTGCTCAAAAACGTGAATTCGTGTACAATTTCAATGCAAACTGTGCTTACAGGCACATTTCATAAAAGCATGATTATTTTGGTGTTTCATTGATTGAAATCAATGAATAACATATTTTCATGTTTGGAGCGATGTCGCGGACAAATTTCATCGAAAAAACAATGAAAAACATAAAGTCGAAAAAACAAAGAAATACATAAGAAATTCAAAAAACAATAAAATACTTACGAATTTTTTCTGATATCACAATTTTTTTTTATTACATTTGCTAAGGACACTAAAAAGAATATTTACAAAAAAAAGTGCCTTTTTTGAACTTTATTTTGTGATTTATACCAAATAGTCTGATTTCATGCATCATTATGCATGAATTAGCATAATTTAGCATAAATGATAATTTTTTGAAAAATTAACTTCAAGATATTTTAGATTACATCATAGGCAATGTGTGTGCCAATTTTCGTCGCGATCGCGCGGTCGACGGCCGAGATCTGGAGGGGGGGCCTGGGAGGCCCCCCCACCCCCCACGGCTCTATCAACTACCTAAATAGCCCGGCCTAGTTAGGGTTAAAGGGATATTTTGCTCATAATCACTGTCAAGGAAATAAAAAAATAAGTCAGACAATCAGCCCAGCAGATGTTCAAGTTAAAGGGGATGGCTAGTAACCGATCAGTGGGAATCAGGGGAATGCTGAGGGATGATTGTTCCAATCCTTGTGGGATTTATTTAAGAGTACATTATATATCTACTGTTGTGTGAAAATTATTTGCTTCAGAACGGTCTCATATTCAAGTAATGTGCAGATTAATGCCCCGTCACTGACCAGGGACGCTTACCTGGAAACATTAAACAGCACATTACTTGAATATGAGACCATTCTGAAGCGAATAATTTTCACACAAGAATAGATATATAGTGTACTCTTAAATGAATCCCACAAGGATTGGAACAATCATCCTCCAGCATTCCCACTGATTCCCACTGATCAGTTACTAGCCATCCCCTTTAAGCCTATCTGCCCTATGCACTAAAATTTTATGCATCATATGCCCAAATACTGATGCATGGCACCTTTGTACTGGTTATCCATTTATTTTTTGTCAAAACATAATTCAACTTTATCTGGCAATGACTGTGGTTTACACTTTTCCTATTCACTGTTTGGAGAAATAACAGAGGAAACTTGACTGTGTGTCCCTTTATGAAAGATAAGCAAGGATATTCGCAAAATACACTCCATTTATCAATAAAAACACAAGTGTCGAAAATCTCACCCCGCCATGTGGCAATCTTGTGTTCTTCCAGCTCGTCCATTTTCACCTGTGTCAACACAAGGAAAGAAGTTTTTGAAAATTTACAGGCATGTGAAACCAGCTTTAGTCCCAAGTGATTACATGTGTTCGAATAAAACATTTCAGGTCACATGTGCTGCAACAGTTACTGCTTTTTTCTCTCCTTATTTGGGCAATCTGCAATATACAGTGTACATCTAATTCACACAAAAGCCCCTGTGGCTCAGTGGACAAGATCATGGACTGTGAATCACAAGGTCGCTGGTTCAAATCCCCTGGCTGCAGCGATTGTGTCCCTCTGCAAGACGCTTGGCTAATCCTTCGGAGGGGACTTAAAGCCGTCCGTCTTTAAATACAATAATTTGCTTCTAAGTATTTGAGTGCCTCCTTGAGTGGTAATGTCAAATGAATTCAAACACACATATCATACTCAGTCCCATCAATGTGATATTAGTGCTGGGATCGTATTACAAACATACATCATGACATAAACACATACACGAAATCAATAAATTGGGCTTATATCACAATTAACCATACTGTTCCTAACTCTTATCATGTGTCTTATAGCAACCTTCTTACTATACTCTAATCAAACTATAAAATGTGTACACCCTAGCTGTTGCCTCATAGTCAGCCATGTAGATTCTGCTGAGTGACCTACATCACTCCTTTTATTGCTGCTGATAATATGACTCGGGCAGCATACCAAATTTCCCGAGTACAAAAGTTTAATAGCACTCAGCATGATGACCTTTGCACTGCAATATGTTCAACCATCTTCTATTCACACCCAACCCCCATCGTCACTCTCAAACAGTAATCCTGCCTTGTCATATCACCTATGCTTCAGCGCTCTCCGATAATTTATTACCATCAGGTGACTGAATGCGGTACGAATGAGAATCTGCACATCTTTGCATTCGCACATATCATTATGCGCGCGCTGGAGACAACATTTAGGTTTAGCCTGTTCCATAGGAGCCTGGGCTTCCGGGGGCTCTATGAATTCATCCCCATAGAAGCACCCTGTCAATTCCAGTGACAACATCATTGCGGGCAGGGGGGACCAACCCCGCAAATACTTGTACGTCTGAGCCTTTGTAGCAGGAATAGCCTCAAGTCAAGGCTAATTGAAATAAAAACTCTCTCCTTGCACACGGGTGGCACTAGCCTGCCGTCACCCTATTTTATAGCCTGCCCATCTATGTGACGTGATGGAGAGCAGTATGATAATGAGAGATCCATCTGGGATTAATGTGCAGTGATTATATCCGGGGACGAGGTGCTTAATGGGCCTTGAGGGACGACAGTGACAAGAGACAGAAGACAATGACAGAGTGAAGGGGGGGGGGGGAGGGGGGACGGGGGACGGGGGCCAAGCGGGAAGGAGAGTGAGTGAATGATGACAAAGAGGATGAGGGGGATGGAGATGGTAAAACATCTTTAATACAAGGAAGACATCGTGAGAAAAGAGGGAGATTTTTCGTAAAGTTGAACAAAATGAATGGGATTTAAGAAAGGTGGAGAAATGGCTAGGGCACTAAAAATGATCATCAGATGCATACAATGTATACGCATTGGATTCATACATACATACATACATACATACATACATACATACAGTCATGCAGACATACATACATTATACATACATAGAGACATACATACATATATACATACATACATACACATACATTACATACAGACATACATACATATAGACAGACAGACATACATACATACATACATATGTACATATCAAAGACACTAATAAGACAGGAAAGTGCGCGCTAATCCTGTACAAAACAAATGGACAGCGCGCGGTCCTCAAGCGTATTACGCACATCACCTGAGACGCGCTGCCTTCACGCTTGATAAACAGCAGCAGCGGCTTCAGGGACAGCGCGTCTCAGGTGATGTGTGTCTTTGCCTGAGACGCGCTGTCTTTGAAGATGTTGTTGTTGTTTATCAAGCGTTTTGATTGTGAGATCATGTTGTTGCCAAATTTTTACCTCTAAGAAATAATCCTTATTATTCTAAAATCTCGTTCTTCAAAATAATCTCCTTAATCGAAAAAAAGCTACGACTATAATTTTTAAATCTTTTAAAGATAATAAAGATACCACTACCTTTGGAAATGAATGATGTTCCTAGGTGTACTGAGGGTAGCCATTTTGTGTCCATTTTTATCGCGCGCCTTCGTATCTTGTTATTTACTATCTTTGGTACATATGGTACACACATACAAATCATGAATATTATGCGAGAGACGGAGACAGAGAGAGAGAGTTATAAAGGAAAGAGGCAACTGACTGCCATTGTTGGTGGAACACTTCAAGAGCACACACTTCTACTGCCTAATTTATTCACACTCATTCTGGCAAAGCCACCTCACTTGAGGATTTTTCTGCGACAGAGATTGGTTTTGCCGTCTGCGCGAACATATGTTCACAGATATCTCAGTTTTTTATACATAAATCAACAAATTGTGAGCTCCGCATGTCCTCTTTCTAATGATCTCTCGAAGCTTTATCTAGGTTGTCACACACATGAAAATAAAATATCAAAATATCAATGTCTTTGTTGCACAAAACGATATTGAAGTCGAAAGCAGACACAGGATAGCTGATCCTCACTGTACAGTCAACTAATTGCATGGGAAAATATCTGACAGAACTAGATAATATTTAAGTATTATTCTCTGCCACCCTAGGCAGCATCTTCAGCGTATACACTGCTCTTGAAGAAACCCTGCTATAATTATCACCCAAGCACCACCAAGTACCGTATGTACCTCAGGGTCAAGAGGGGTATTGTGGGTATACTATTGTGTCAAAGAATGCAAACACACTGGGTTGAATTGAACAACTCGAGTATCTCTTGGTTTTAGAGTCCAAGCCCTTGAATATAAGCGGTTATACCAGAAGAACTGTAGGCCATACCAGATGAGGTACACACATCAGATGAGCTAGATACTTGTGCTGTCTTACCACACAGGCACACACACACAAAGAAATATAATACAAATTACTGAATGATTTAGATGGTTTATATAGTAGCAATATCAAGAAAGGGCAAAGAAAACACATTGTGCATCAGTGTACAAGACCAAGGCTTCTCAAATGTGAGATATACACTGTAAAAGCCATTATTTTCAGGTACAGATATTTTTGCGTACAGATATTTCATGAATGAGGTCACAGACATTGTTGTTTTTGCGATTTTACACCGACGCCATAGTAAGCACACAAAGATACAAGTACATTTCAGGTGTTGTTAAACTTATGGCATAACAGTGATTTACTAAATTCGCAAAAATCAAACCCTCGTGAAATTAACAGCTTTACAGTAGTTCAAGTAGTCTGGTCACAGATTGTGCCGTTTGGCGTTGAAGGTACTCTAGCCATTATTTGCTTGGTCCAATGGAAGGGAATAAAAGCGGTTGGTCCGATGGTGGCTTATTAGTGAGAACTGAGTGCTTTTTTTAATGGCCATGTAAAATAAGTCCGAAGGCAAAATGCAGTTCTAAGACAAACTTACAAGAGGTGATTTGTAGTAGTACTGTAGAATGTTGATGAAGTCTGTGATGGTCAGCATACCTACAAGAAGAAAACAAAATCAAACAAATGCATTTTTAATATACAGGTAGGTGCATGACTGGTAATCAAGCAATTCAAGTATACTCTTTATGCAAATTGTTGAAATTCTTGAAACTGATGAACAAATTGCCCTATATAGACACAGATAAGCACTGAAGTGATCAGTGTTTTTGTAGTAGTACCCACAACAAACAGAAATCATGGGCATACATACTGTACTATAGCAGGATTCAAACCTATGACCCCCTGAACTAGGGACAGACATCTTATACACTAGATCACCGAGCTTTCGCCGGACAGCCAGTGCTGGTTCTAATCCTTATAGCATGCATCAGGTACTGCAAAATTATTCAAATTAATGAAATTATTGAGTCAAGTTTTTTTTGTTTTGTTTTTGTTTTTGTTTCTTTTTTTACACTGCAACTGATCAACAAATTGCCCTACATCCCACATCTATGTCTGTAGTTTTGAATCTTTCTGTGTATCTGTGTGCCCTGCTCATTGATCAGTACAAACATCCAAGTACATTGACGCTACTACATATCAGTTCGATATCATCCTTGATGTCACAATGGCCTTCTTACAGGTCTGTGGTATAGATTCACCAAGAGCTGGCTTGCCAATTTCTTATTTTAAGGCCATGTACAGGGAAGATTTGACTACATGCCAATATAATGGCGTGGCAAGTTACAGCTGAGAGCTGGCGCAGAGTTTACCAAAGCAGTTGCTGTGCATGAATTTTAATTTCAAACCTGCAAAAATGTTTTGCTTTTGGAAAGAAGCAGCAAGTTTGCCTTTGGGATTATAATATTTGCACCATGTATGTATTCCACTCTGCTTCATTTGAGCTGACAGCTCTCCCATACCAGTATGTACGGTTTTACACGGGGTGGTGAATTTTACACCAACAATTAAGTATTGGTAACATCACCTGCTTGGAATTTCATTGCCGATGCACAAATAGCAACAGCATAAACTCATGGACAAAATGCAGCAAACAGAATAGTCAAAAATTTTCTTTTCACACTTTTATAAATGGGAACAAAACGTGTGCACATTTCTATGCCAGATACTACCAGTGAAATCTAGCTGTATCACAATAAGTGATTTTATCTCTTTCTTTTGCATGTACTTATATAAAATATAAAAGGTAAGAGTCATAGAACACATCACAGGAAAGACTGATTTACAAAAAAACTACAGGTGCCAACCAACTTCATAATTTCCCTAATCTACAAGATAAATGAATCTGTACAATCTTGAGGGATGCAAAAAATGAGTGGGAAGCAGTAAAAATTTAGTTTTTAGTATCAGGCATTAGAAATGGAGAGAAACCCAGGAGGACACACATTAATTCACCTGGAGGGAAAACAAAATTATCTAACCTTTTCACGACGAGACTCTGAAATATTCCACAAAATTTGTAACTTACCAGTCGGGTTCAAATAGGTAACAATTTAAAATACATGATCCATCTTCAATAAAAATATGCTCCCAGCATCCCTTATTGCAGACATGTTCAGGCAAGTTGCCCACTTGCATACTAATAGACCTCTCCATAGACATGATATTCCAACCGTATGCATGCCTTTACACTACAGAACAGTTATGACCAACACAACCAACCACTTTGCCTGAGGCTCGCCTGACCATGTATTGCATGCAAACTGGATTGTAAGTATCAACATTTGTTTAGAAGGAGCAGAAGACTTTAAGTTATCAGGTCAACGGGGTACAACATCTATAGATGCAAATGCACTGATGAATTCAGTCTATTCGTCTTTTATTCCATCTTTGCCACTTACCCACCCTGTGTTTAAAGGGATGGTATAGTTTTGGCGAGACGGGGCCTCAGGTTTCCAACTTTCTTGTGAGAAGACAAGAAACCCCTTAATATGAAATGTAAAACAGCATACAATTTAATAAGGAATTCAGAGTTGCTTTTGTTTGACTGAAAATTGGTTTTGATATAGCTGACAAATCCATAAACAAAGAGATCCTGATAAAAGGCAAGGCCTACCTTTTATTGGGTGCACTTTGTTTTACTTCGTCTGGATATTTCAACCATTTCAAAACTGATGACCATCAAAAATAAACTTTGAATTCCTCTTAGAATTGTATAGTCTTTACTATTTCATAAATGGTCTCTGATTATCCCACAAAAAGTTAAAATCTAAACCCCCATCTCAACCAAAACTAACCATCCCTATGAATTGCAAAGAAAAAAAGTTTGAAGGCATTTATCTTTAGAAATTATGCAAAAATGAGCAATCCAGTCAGCTAGGGTACAATTTATATTTTACCTTGTAAGCCTAGAGGTTGCTTGCCCATATTTATTTTCTTGTTTACGTTTTGTATACTAACAATGTTTGGGGACACTTCAGACATGCCCGGTTGGAAATGTTGCATGTCGGAATTCATGAAATCTGCATATAAAATGTGTCCCTTCGAGGAGCAAAGCAGGGGCAATGCATCAGCATAGGAAATGTATGCCCTTTCGTGACTTATAATCATGCTCTTTGGTTGTGATTGCACGATTCTACATCAACAGGAATAGGAAAGTCAATTGGGACAGCTTTCTAAATGAGGCATCGGTTTATTGATGCCCTCCTCCTACATCACTGTTGCCATGGTTACTGGTTCCTCATGGTGTGGTCCATCACATAAACATCAAGTGAACAGATTTTAACCCATTGAGGATGGACTGATTTTGCAACAACAGGCATTTCCCATAGACACCTGTCCGAGTATACTCGGGACTAGTTTTCGACGGGTTAAAGAGACAACAGGTTCTGTATAGTAGTTTTTTAGACATTAAAGATGATGTTTAACATTGTTGCGGCTTAATTACAAAAAAAAAAAAAAAAAAATCTGATCTCTGTTGACTGAGCTTCAGAATAATTTAATCAAAAACACTCCAGCATACAAAGTTTTGAGAATTATGCTGTCGCTATCAAGAGAACTATGAACAAATACAGTGTATCACTATGCTAATAAGAACGTATAGGAAGGTAAGTTATACAGTTTTAGTTTTAGCTTGTTATAATAGATTGGTTTACATCATGAAGCTCTTATGCATTACTTGATTAAAACAAATTTGATTTTGTGCTGCTTGAAAATTTGATTTTATCAACAATCAGAAAGCTTGCCTCTGAGTCATCTATATCAACAAACCGGGCTCCAAATATTGAAATGTAATTCATAGGCACAACTAGTGAATTGAAAAGCTTTTAACTCTTTAAATAGGAGGCTAGGGTGGGAACTCACTTATGGGAACACATTACTAAACAGCACAGAGTTGTTGCTATGATGGACAAGTCTTTGACAAGGCCAAGGCAGGTTTCAATGTAGCTATGGATAACCTGTGAATGAAGCATGCATGATATTTGAGCACATACACGTACAGGAGCTTGTCCCAGTGCTGATCAGGACACTTACCCACAAAATCCTGTTTTGTGCTGTCCCATAGTGGAGCTGCCCTTACACCATTGTAGACCAGAGCGTAGAAAGCCTTCTTGACCTGTGGTGTTAGAATTACAGCAGAGAAGAAAAACTATCTTCTTTTAAACAGATCAGAAAACCAGCATAAATCATGCTCATTTGGTGGTAGCCCTTACAAACCACTATGAAGGTGCTGAATTGAAGCATGCACAGTTAATTGAAAAAATAACTTTGCAGCCCCATTATATTCCAAGATCAATATACAATCTAACAACTCACATTTCAAATCCATGAAAAATTAAATTATTAAAATATCACCCCAAAGCTAAAACATGGACACACATTTGAATTAAATGGAGCTGGAATATGAGACAATTTAACATCAAGCCTGTGAAACATTGAGGGCAGGCTGATTTTGCTACAACACGCACTTCCCATAGACCCCTGCTCGTGTATACTCGGTTACTCATCCTCAACGAATTAACACACTACATGATGAGGTGTAATGAGGTTAGCAACTATTAGTAAGGACAAACTCTCAAACTAGATGTATCACATTGTGATATGAGATCGAAATGCAGTGATATGTTAAATTGATTTTTTTTAATGTCTTTCTTTTTTCCATGAAATTGACATACTGGATCACTTAAAGCCTCACTCAAGACTCATATTTTTTCACCAGGCATTCAATTGCTAACTCTCTTGCAAGAGTCTGTGCCTGTGAATGCTTCTACAACAGATATATACAGTATGGTGCTCTACAAATGCTGTGGATCACTATTAGCATCATGTCACAAGTATGTTGTAAGTCTTACCGCTATACAGCTATACAGTGACTATAATAACATCCATGCTTTTATCTTTTAGTATGGTGAATTTTGTAATTTGATTGGTCAATAAGCCATGCAATATTTCCAATATTTTGTGATTGAGGTCCGTGTCCACTGTTGTATCAAAAAAGAAAGAAAGAATAAAAGATGAAGAGGACAATGTTTGCTGATTCCCTCATATTAAATGTAGCTACTTCACTGAAAGTGAAATTTCACTAATATGTTGCAATATTGTGCTGCTATACAGCAAGAAAGCAAAGTGATATCACATACAAGCTTTTATCTTTTAGTGATGGTGAATTCTATAATCTGATTGGTCAATCAACCAGGCAATATTTTCCATATTAATTTCATGAATGAGGTCCTTACCCCTGTTGTACTGAAAAAGAAAGAAAAAAAATAGAGATAGAAATACAATTGTATGTTGGATGATATAAGGATTCCCCCACATAAAATGTAGCTACTTCGCTGAAAATGAAATGTCACCAGTATGTTGCAATCCGTATTGCTGTACGGCTAGAAAGCGGTGTGACGTCACATACCAACAGCTTGAGATCGAAGACGACAAGCTTGGAGCTGGTTGGGATGATCTCGTAACACTTGTGATTCTTCATGAATCGCACGAAGGTCATGTCCTCCTCCTCTGTGGTTGCCATGGAAACAAGGATAGAAATTGCATCAGCACCTTCTGCAGCCTACAGACCGCGAAGATCAATGGTTTTCGATAGTATCTTTTCTTTTCATCCCCAAGAGAAAAGAACCGAAAACAAATCCATAAAACGTTCTTACGTGCCTGGCACAAGTCTCAGAGGTGAGTGACTGACGACTGTTTGTTACTAATCCCCTGAATTCTCTGCCATAATTGGTCGTTATTCCCACTTTTTCCCTACAGAGCAGCAAGAAACCCACACATATGATAAATACTAAATCCTTTCCATAGACTATTAGGGCACACAATGCATACACACACACACACACACAAAAAAAAGATGAGTGTGACATATGTGGTGCTTCATGCCTTTGAAGGTATAAACTCAGTGCAGAGAGCATGCTCAACACCATTAGATCAAACCATTTATATGGGTATTACAGACATGATTGTCTCAATACAAAAATGATAATTTTCAATGCATCATGTATCTGCTAACAAACGTAGAATTATACTACTACACAAGAATATACCAAGCCTTTGAATTGCTAAAGTTATAACTGATTTTTTACATTGGCAAACACCTTTTGGAAGATCGCAGTCCCTATTTTTTTCTCTCAAATTGACATTTTATCCTTATTTCAGATTTCTTTCTGGTTTCTTGTTCATTTAATGAATTTCAGCACTTCCATCTAAATTTCTTAAAAAAAAAAATTTCATAGTTGACAAATCAATGAGGACATGATTACTCTTAGAGCAGAACTACACGTACCCTGGCAGGACTTTAAGGCCCGAATTCACGCAGGTGGTACAATCTTGTCCATGGTTTCAACCATGGACAAAGACCAAGGAGCGCCAAATGTCGCATGGCCTGTTTCATTACAAAATCAGTCATTTCGTCGACAAAATTATTATTTTGTAACAAAATGAACATTTAGTCGACAAAATGATATCGTTAACGAAATGGTCATTTTGTCGACAAAATGATAATATCGTTAACGAAATGGTCATTTCGTTGACAAAATGACAGATTTCGTAACAAAATATTCTGTGCGACATTTGGCGCTCCATGGTCTTTGTCTGTGGTTTGAACCATGGGAAAGATTGTACCACCTTCATGAATTCGGGCCAATCTGTCTTAATAATGGATAGAGAAACTGCAGCCCCCTTGGTTACATGTACAAAATATTGTGTGCAAAGTCTGGCCAAAGCCCACTACAAAGAACAAACTTTTGCCACTTTTTGTTTTTTATTTCAAATGACTTGCTCTAATGTACTTGATACTAAATCATTTTGTAAGTCTATTTGTTCTCTTTATTTGATAAGGATCAAGTAATGACATCAATTTCAGAGGCCGAACAAGCTCACTTAAAAAGTATGTCCAGCTCTTCACTAGTTTCCCCTAATCTCACAGATGTTATGCGTATCTGGATTCATGCAAATCGTCGGCTGAGAATGATAAGGGCGTTAAGTTGCCACTAAACCCATAGTGTTCATGACGCCCTTCTCATTCTCAACAGACGAAATTATGTTTTCATAGCATGGCAACAGCATAATGTATATTCAAAGTTTCTTTTCCCTATTATTCCTTCATTGATTATAAGAAAAGTACTATTATCAATAAATTATGTAATTATGTGCAATATGTCATGACAGTACTGGATTGGCAATGGACTCGTTATCAACAACTGCTAAAATTTTGCCACTGATAGCCCTGTGTCAATGTACATAGTAAGAACATGAGACGGCCCTACACAACACCATAACACAGGTATGACGAGGCCCTAAGTTACGGCATGCCACATTATCATATGTGCAGTTTTATGTGACACTGCTTCACACCTAAACACACAAAGCTGACATTGACAGAGTTAACAAAAACAACAACAAACAACATAATGGTGCTACCAACACACCAGGCTAGCACAAGGAATTTTGGGATACTAGTACATGGGATGATGACAAACATGCGATTAGTTGTAAAGGGAGGGGAGGGGGGTAGGTGGGGGTAATGTCAAGGTGTCTATTGTGGAGTGACACTACAGGGCAGGGTTCAACAGCACAAATGAATTTCATGCTTGAACATTACTACACTGACAAAACAGCATGGAAAAAATGTGCGCAGTTTGATGCCATACAGTGCAACATTGTAATTTGATAATGATACACCCCTTTGGGATAATCTGGTATTCTGACCACCTGACATATTTTTTTATTTATTTATTTTTAAATCGTTTTAGACAATTACCAACAGAAATTGCACTATTACAAGCAACAATATTTTTGATATTTTAACAAATTATGTGGATCTTTTTACTTCAATACAACTGTACTACAATCAGGAAAGCTACTTGTATATTATGACTGATCATCAATTATAGATATGAGAGCATCGTCAGGATGTGGTTTAGAAAGCTAGTCCAGAAAGTGCTAAGTGCATCCTGTTCGACCTCTTAATTTTCACCATGCTACATCTGAAGTACATACACTCTCTGAATTTCATTTAATCTATATCGACTGCTTGGGGCAGTTTCTAGTCATAAAAAACAGCAAAAAACACAAATTTTCTTTTCTATGTGCTTCACTTATTGCTTGCTTGTTTTGTTTTGTTTGTTTTATTTTTTATTTTATTTTATTTATTTATTTTTATTTATTTTTTTTTTTTTTGGGGGGGGGGGTCGGGTGTTAGCTGATGTGTTTTTTTATCCTTTGGTCTATTCTATTCTTCCTCCCTAACCTTTCAGACATCACTTTTCATCACTCATGATTTCTTTGCTGTGGGAATTTGTGATATCGCAATGGTGGAATGATGAAAATAGAAAAGAAAATATAAAGACAGCTCTCTGGAAATTTCATTTTTATGAAAAGTACTTTATTAGACCTTAGACTTATTACTGATATGTGCTGTGGGTAGTGATATTCTCTGTCTTCAGAGAGAGTTCGGCCACATGCTCTTTTTATTATGCCAGAAAAATAAAAATTATGAGGAATTTTGTTTATATCACTTTATATTCTTTCTACTGTATTAAACAACTGTTGTACCCCTTTTATCTAGTGATGAAGGCTAATGGAATCACCAAAAATCCCAGAGTAAAATTTCATCAAAAATTTCGAAAGACTGTCTGAGTAACTCTAGCATTACTGATGTGTTCTGATATTTTTCCATTCACTCCAGCCACAATGGGGTCAGTTTCCCTGCTAGTGTTGTTTTTATTTTTCATTATCTTTCTTTACAGGGTAAGTGGACCTGTTGATGTTATATTTTGACTCTTTACCTGTTAAAGGGTGTGTACAGTTCTGGTCGAGGTGAAGATTTAGCTTTTAACGTTTTGTGAGATATTCAGAAACCACTCTATTAGATGTCAAAGAGCATGCAATTCTAAGGGGTATCAAAAGTTTATTCGATGAAAATCGGTTTTGAAATGGCTGAGATATCCAAAAAACAAGGTGAAACAAAGAGATACTAATAAAGTTGGGGCATGTCGCCTTTTATTATTAGCACTTTTTTGGATATCTCAGCCATTTGAAAACCAATTTTCATCAAATAAACGTTGAATCCTTCGTAAAACTACATGCTCTTTCATATTTTATAAGAGGCTTTTCATTATCTTACTTAGAAATGTTCAAAACATGAATCCCTACCTCAACCAGTACTGTACAGTCCCTTTAACACAAACCTGCACGATCTTAATAATGCCATGGGTATTTTTATTATGGATGTATCCCTGAAGATTGTCAACCATCAAAACACATGTTTTTTTTTTCTTTATTGATAAGATCATTGACATTTGTAAACTGGATGTGTCTGAATTCAATAACTTGATTTTCTGAACATCTATGATGATGATAAAACAAATGAATCGCAAACACAACAAACTAGCAGCATATAAGGAAAGAATTATCAACTGAAAACCAGTAACATATCTGGTTAGTATGTGCCTTCATTCAACGAAGAACATACATGAAAAACGGAATGGTAAAAAATGAATAGATATATACCTCCACCTCTCAAGGTTTGGTAGTCATACCCAAGCAACTATGGAACACTAAGTGTGCTCTGATACATTAGTAGGGTGATTTTTTTTTCACTCAAATTGTATAGTCACTACACACGGCTTTCCATACCTTCTCTCAGTAGCTCCATCTCTCCTATTGGATCACTTGTCTTACGAGAGAGCTACACGTTGGTAACGTTGGCAGAAGGGAGAAAAAGGAAAAATGGGCGGGGGGAAGAACAGTTGACAAAAATCATAAATATTAATTGAAAAGATATTGTGAAAAAAAAATCATAGAAAGCTGTGAAATCTGATGAATTATCTAAAATGACAACATTAAAAGCGACTGAACAGCTGTGAAAAAAAAATATGTGAGCACATGGATGAAAAACATGGAATGGGAAATTTGGGATTAAGCAACAGATCAAACGAGTGAACAAGCAAAAATTGAACGAAAGAAAAAAGAAAAGTTGCGGCATTCAAGAGTGAACGGGTCACGGAACAAAACAGAGAACGTAAATGGGAACAGAAGCCGTTTTGCTGTGACACTGTGCCTGATTGTCAACGCCACTGACCTTTCTTCTTCACATAAGACTCGGAGTATGACCTCTGTAAAGGGAACAAATGCAAATTATCATATCACCATGGTAATCAAATATCAAAAGGAAAAAAGTCTTAACTTGTATCAAATGAACATAAAACAATGATAGGAAAAATAAAACCTGTGTGGAAAAATCAAATATAATGTGATGAAATATATTGTTCATTTCACTGAATGCAAAAATATGAAAGGCTCAGTAACTATCTCACAAGCTGTTCGTACATGTACACAAATTTGAAGAAATTAAGCAGAGTTGAGTTCACATGAATGGGGCCAGCTTACTAGCATATAAATTCTGAAATTTTGACGCACTTTTGCCTTATTGCCAACGGTTGTTCCTGATAATGGGAAAGCCTGCCTGTATTTGCTTCACTCTGGGTGTGCATTTGTTTTGTCATCTGAATTGTATGACTGCTAAATAGGCAATGCAGCCCATCTTGACCTCGTATTCAAGTCCACTTTGATGTGTGCATACTCTGAGTCATATTGAATGTATTACAAGGTATCGAGAGCTGTCTGATTAACATTTCATGGATGTGTGATATCACAGTAGTTGTTTTCATACCATTTGTAATTGACGGGGAGACTCATTTTGGCATTTGAAAGCTTTGAAACTCTAAAGCGGGTTCAGAAATGCAGTATAAACCAAGCCTTGTTTTGCAAGTCTGAAACCCTGTGGCATCCATTTCCCTCCAATCTACATTTTATGTATCAACCGAAAAAATTCCCCGCAACGCTCCCCACCTGCTCGTAGCCCATCTCGTATGCAAATCCAGCAGTAATGTCAGTGTCTGGCGCCTCATAAGTGCATTCTGTGCGGCCAACTGGGGCACCTCTATTCCGCCAAGTGCATCTACAGTCTATTTTTCATGTATTCAGTCACGCTCAATCTCGCTGCGGGCCAGAAGGAACGCTGCTACTTGCGTTTCATTGTCCGCCATTTATGCGAAACATTTTCAAGGCTTTTTTTAATATCTGTCTGCCCACAGCAATTTATCTCAATAAAACTGCCTGTTCATTTTTCTTCTTTCTCATTTGTAAATGTCAAAGCTCTCCCAGACTTTCAAATCAATGCTAATAGCAGGAAATACCATTGTTTCTTGAACCCTACTTCATCAGTTCAGAGATTTTGCATACAATAAATGATGACAATCTCAACTTCATTCTGCACACTACTGTGAAGAAATGCAAACAAAAAATAAACTCAACAAAATCATCCTCTGTTCAAATGACAGTGTACGAGATATCCACAAGATATTCCCCACCATGTTGATTGCATAGAATAATTTCTAGAAGCATGCTGAGTACAAGGAATGCAATGCTTTTACTTTTTTAAAAACATTTTTATTTTCGCCTGGAGCGTCATTCCACAAACCACTCGCGTTTGACCTTGTCATACATACCGTCTTGACAATAGGGGAGGGAACTATACTGTATAGGCAATACCGCATATTAGATAGTCTCGGATCCCTTTATTGAACAGTACATTGCTCACACACTTAAAGGGATGGTACAGTATTGGTGGAGATGAGAATTGGGCTTTTAACTTTTTGCGAGATACCAAGAAAACACTTACGAAATAGTACAGAGCATACTGGCACTTTAAGGGGAATTCAAAATTTATTTGATGAAAATTTGGTTTGGCATGACTGAAACATCCAAAAACGAATGAAAACAAAGCGATCGTATTAAAATGTGGGTCCCACACTTTATTACAATCGCTCTGTTTTGGATATCTCGGCCATTTCGAAACCAATTTTCATCAAATAAACGTTGAATTCCTCGTAGACTTACATTTTCTTTCTTATTTCATAAGAGGTTTCTCATTATCTCACCCAAAATCTTAGAAACCTGAAATTAGGTCTCAACCAAACCTATACGATCCCTTTAAACGAATGCCGACAACAACTACTGTACAAAGACACCAGAATCAATTCTCCCAATCGCATAATGTATACGCCGAATATTTTGCGAGGTTTTTATTTTTGCGAATTTCGAGAGTCAGTGCTATTAGTGAATTTAAAAGGCACATGTAAATATTAACTCTGATCCAGACATGAATGCGATGAGCAAGCATACATTTATTTGTTCAGTGTTGTACTTGATAATCGCAAATTTAACCACTCACAAAATTGTTGAGAAGTCCTGATTCGCAAAAAATTAGACTCGCTTAATATATATCTGTAAAAACTTGGGCTATTTCAGGTATGTGGCGACAATGCTGTGCTAGTGCATGAAAAAGATGGAGCACAAATTCGTTATTTCCAAACTGTCCTAGCTTTGTAGATTTTTTCAGCAATTGTTAGTACATGTTGGGAATTTTAAGTAATATGAAGTTACAAGCTCTGAAAATGCACAGTCTTCTATTGTGACATGACAATGTTTTTTTAACCATAAATAAAAGGGAAAAAATAGATGTGATTACTGCAAAGTACGTTCTGCCAGTACCTGCTGCATAAACTACAGAATGGGACAGGTCCACATTGAAAGTGTGACCCCACTTGACTTATGCCTGTTGCGTGTGGGTGCATATGAAAGTTCACCTCATTCACTTGCATGTAGCTTGGTCAGAGTATAAACCAAACCACTAGCGACAAAATGTTTACATTTATATGCGATAGAAATGGATGCACATTAACCTTGTCATTAAAAACCAGGGCTGGGATATAATTGCCTATGTATTGGATATTTTATAGAAGAAAAATTAACAATGAAGACTTATAATATTTTCTGCAAACTAGTGAATATCTTAGAGTACCATATGAATTAGAAAGGGTATACTTCCTCAACCAAGCTTCCCTCTACTCCATAAAACTCCCAAGATTTCTTTTCCTCCGATAACCCATTAAATGTATCTCATCTGTGTCTTTATTCAGCTATCATTCCATGGCCTATCAATCTACTTGATATCTATACATGCATTGTATACAAGACTATCTCTCTTCCTCCAATATTAAACATTTTTCCATGGGGAAAGATATTTCATGATCATTGACCCGTTGAGGACGTACTGATTTGGCTACAATGTGCATTTCCCATAGACACCTGCCCGAGTACAGTTGAGACTTGTCCTCATCAACAGGTTAAGAGAATCATTCACAAACCCTAACATAAAGTGATACCATTTTCTTTTCTTCCGTGACCAGTATATCTCTTTACTGACATAAGCAGCACAGTGAAACTATTAAAATGAAAGGCAGTTTAAGAATACTCGTATGACCTGCAGTCCCTGCTGCAAATAAAGTAGAAGATTCATATTTCATTTTTGCAATTAATCACCTCGGGCACTCTTACAGAAACCTTGAAAGAGATGATTTCCTTCAATGACAGGAAGACAGAAAATCTGACTCATTCCTTGTCTGTGGCTAAATGAAATTTATAATGGGATCCTTTTATGAATTTCATTTGTGTCAAGCTTGAAAAGAAAAAAAAAATGATATTCAAAATCCACAGGAGCAACAGCAATATGAATACCCATGATGATGAGTGTCAAATTTTCTCAGCATTTCACTTTATCAATTTTGCTTCTTAAAGGACAAGTTCACCTTCATAAACATAAGGATTGAGAGAATGTAGCAATATTAGTAGAACACATCATTGAAAGTTTGAGCAAAATCAGAAAATCCGTTCAAAAGTTATGAATTTTTGAAGTTTTTGTGCAGTCACCGCTGGATGAGAAGACTACTGCAGTGTGTGAATAACTTAGATGTCACATGCGTACAACAATATAAGGAAAATATAAAGAGAATTTCACAAAATTCAATCTTTTAGAAAAAGTACACATTCCCCTCACTCATTACCGACAAATGTTATGGGTAATATTATTCCCCCTGGCTTTAGAAAGAGGCAAGTCAAGTGCTCTTTTATTATGCGAAAAAAAGTGAAAATATGTTGAATTTTCTTTACATTTTCTTTATACTGTTGTACGCATATGACTCACAAGCTGTAGTAGTCTCCTCATCCAGCAGTTCCAACACAAAAATTTTAAAAATTCATAACTTTTGCATCGATTGTCCAATTTTCCTTAAACTTTCACTGATGTGTTCTATTAATATTGTTGCATTCTCTCAATCTTTATGTTTATGAAGGTGAACTTGTCCTTTAAAAAGTTTGTAAAAATGAGACTCCACAGATCTGTTTTAAAAGCATGGTCACTCCTTTTGCTGTATCCCAACAGCTGCCAGTCTTCACAGCTTTCTGGATAAGACTAAATTTTAAATGTCATTTCCAATGTGCAGATTATGGCCTCCAGAATGTTAACACATGCTGGAGTTCAATAAAGCCGACAGGAGATGACATAAGCAAGAAGACTGTTTACTGCATAAATGGACTTTGAACATTACTAATCATACATTTTGTGATCTGTTGACAAGTACCGAAAGAACAAAAGAATGTTGATCGACCCCTGCACCAAGATTACTCGTGGCATGAATGCTTTCACACTTACTCATATCCGATTATCACCGTGGTTTTGAATGTTTTAATTTTGTGAATATTGGTCCATATCAATGCGTAATTCACAAACATAAAAATACTGCGAAGTATACCCCATATATACAATTTATACAATTTCCATATTTCTACAGAGTTAATACATCAGGAATTATCTCCCTGACTGCAAGCATTAAAGCTGTCGTGACAGAGACTAGCCATTTTTCTGAAAACTTATCTCCACACACACAGTGTTTCATACATAGCTCCTCCTACATAGGGTGCTAAATATGTTGTACATATATGCAATATCAATCTACAAATGCAATGTGAAATAAACGGTTTCTATCAGTACCCTACCATAAAATATACATGTGACCCACACCCAGATTCGAGGCAGTCTCAACTTGTTCATCTATGATACTTCCTCTCTACGAAACGCCCATGATTGTAATGTGTCACATCATCGATTTCCATCAGTGCCCTGTATGTGACCCACAAAGGAATCGAGCTAGTCTTCACTTTTTATATATTTTCCTTTCCTCCCTGGTCATGGGAAAGCAGTACCCCCGGAAACAGGCTCAGAGTTCTAGTTCATGTCTAGCAATATTAAAGCCCAGGTCATTAAAATTCTCGCCATTCTATTACAAACATGATGTTTCGATACTCACCGACTCCTCTTCAGTTTCAACTGGTTCAGCCATGTCCATCATTCATAAACCAATAACTTAATATTCTCCAAAAAAAAAAGAAAGAAAAAAAGGATGGTCCAGCAGCATGCAATTTTGTCTCACACGGTGCAAAGTCCTTTTAATACCCCATCAAAATCCTGGAAAGGCGCTATTGTTGAAGTCGAATACGATGATCGGTGATAGCAAATGAATCCAGAGCAAGATCACATAGATTTCAGATCAATATTCATACAAGCTTCGTGCTGCTTGCACACAGCAAAATGGGCAATGTTCAGCAAAGATTTAATGTCTCCAGAGTACTGAACCTCATTCCTTTCTTTCAGCACTGATTAAAACGGCAGTCACAAGTTTTATTGCACAGCTCTTTACTTCGCTCCTTTTAATTACAGTTCATAGAACGCTCGTGCAAAGCCAGAAATCCTGAGCAACGAGTGTTCCTGTCATATTCAGATGCCAAGCGCTGTTCTCATCTTGCCCTCAACAGGGGTTGCGGCACGGGGAAAATCATTGCTTGGTTCAGTATGATATTTGACATCCTCCTCTCTTCTCCTCTCTCCCTCGCCGGTGGATATATCTCGCGTAATCCCAATATTCTACCGGCATCACCAAAATCATTGTCCGACGAGCAAGACACTCGAGCTCGGGACAGGAATCAGCTACACGTATGTGTGCCCTTCTTTGTGAGGGAGAACACTGGAAATTTTCTGGTCAACACAGAATAAACACAAATTGCAGCTGTACGAGGCAAATCCAACCATCTATAACCCCAATGCCAGCTCCAGTTTGATGAGGAGTGCCCCTCCTGTTCTTTTCACTGGTTCTGCTCTCCTTCCCTCTCCTTAGGTCTCCCAGAAACTCAAAGCTGGGTCTTCTTCCGGTTCAGCGCTTGGCAGGCAACATCATTTGTGGGTCAGAAAGGCGCACGCCGGGTACCGGTCCTCACCAAACCCCGCACAAAATGAATTCCCCAGCACGGCGTCTTTTTTTTTTTTTTTTTTTTGCGTCAGTTACTACTACTCGCAGAGACACACGTAGCCACAGCAAAGAGATTCCCACACTGCATTTACACACACACTGCCCCTACTACTGTCCCGAGTACACATACACACACTCCATAGTTCTCTTCCAAATGCTAATGCTACCACACCAATATACCCCGACACAGTGCCGTAGCAAATGAGATCGGAGATGGGTAAGGCAGTTGACCTATAAAACCCCGCCCTCTGCCACACAGAGGCACCATGTAATGCTTCAGCGATTATATTGAATGACACCCATCCAGCCCCTTGGGGGGGAAATCATGAGAATAATGTAAGACACAGTGGCAGGCGTACAGATCCATGATAAGTATGGATTTTACATACCACACAGCATGCTGAACACTGGAAGAGTTCAACAACAAGGCCATGAATGCCTATATAGTGTGTTGTATCAATTCATGCATGGCTCACATCTGAAACATGCACTGCAGGTAAATTCCCTGCTGTCCAATTACCAGTAATAGAGCTGTATGCACTCACGAATGACAGTATGGTGCACCTTGTGTTAGGAGTATACTGGTATTAATACATACTGCACGTCCATGCATTATACAATGTGTATTATTATAGCAATTAGCATGACCGAACACATACGATACATCATTGTATCTGTGCATGTCTGTATAAATGTGTGAACATGTATGTGCATGTATACGTAGGTGTGTGTGTGTGTGTGTGTGTGTGTGCATGCGCACTGATTGGAACCTCTCCATATAAGACATGGGAACAGCTTTACTGCAGTCACAGTGAAATTGCTGTCAATTGGAGGCTCGTCGGCCTGTAATTCACCTGCCATTTCCGTTGCATTATATGAAATCCAATTACAGTCTACTCTTCATTTTGCAAGTCACCTGGACAGTTCTCATTTGTAACTGATTATTGCGCAAGACTCCTCCAAAACCAAAGTACACTTTTTTTTGTCATTAACCTTCATGCATTTAACATGTTACAAATTTGATTATGTTGTTCAAACATATCTAGGCAGTAATGTTCCTGCAATATTAATCTGGGCTACCGACTGTAATATTTCCCCATGCATTGTAAGACCATGAACTTTCGATAAGACCATCTAACTATACCAGTGATGAGAATGCACATGTACGTGAGAATTAGCAGTGAATAATAAATCCCTGTATATTTCCCAGATTTTACTGGAAAAGTTTGAGGTCAGTGATTAGAATAAAATGCCAATTACTGCAAACATGAATATTTTGTAGTGTGTATAATGATCATAAACTATGGGGAAACTGTGTGGTAACATGCAAATATTTTGGAAAATTTATTTAATCATATTCATATAAAATTCACTACTGTATATGTGCCAAATTATAAACAAAGGAAGTCACTAAAATTGGCCTGTGTGAAATACCAATCAGAATTTTTTTTTAATGTTTGTGAACAAATCTGAGGAGTTTTATTAGTCATATCATAGTAAGGATCTATCATAAACTACAAATGTACCATTTTGAGGTTCTCATAAAATACACAGTCTGAGACTTTTGAACTGATGACACTGTATCATTTATACTACTTGTCTATTTTTGTCCTTTTTTCATTTGGAAAAAAAAAAAATCTGAAGTACCCTGGTAAGCTTTGGGAACATGCTCATCATGCATATAAACCTACAAATGTAGATAAAAACAATTGGGTAAAATGTGTGAAATTCATGACTAACAACAGATGTGAGTGAATAATAATAACTTGACATTACATTCAGTATAATGACTATAAGAGAGTATATTCACGAGATTCACCCACATATAATACCTGTAGAGAAATACAAGTGTGTACATGTTCTAAGCACTGAAATTAAGGCATCTTTAATATGATACAAATGCATCATTATGTGTAGGTATGATTCCCCTAATTAAACTTGAGCATAAAATGACAGCAAATGGAGACAGGAACAAAAGTAACCAATTTTACAGTAAATACAAAGCTTATCATTACCAGTATACAGAGTATTTATTACGATCGTTATTTTCATCATAATTACGATAGCCTTAATCAATAACTACACTGTTATTGTAATTACTATCATTATCATTATTTCTATACCTGGTAATCATTGATCTTACATCTAGAGATCTACGCCCGTCAGAGTAAAGCCATAATTGTATATCACAGTGATTACAGAGTACAGTGTATCTACAATAGAATATTAACAGTTAGGATGACGTATAAAAGGAGTCTTCAATCTTTTCATGAATTGGTCTAATGAACCGGCAGAATCATGAGACAAGGGAAGTTCATTAAATTACCAATTCCACTCATAACATCTTCAATGACATAAGATAAACAAGCTCACAGCCCCAACTATTCAACACCATTCCCCTGACTATTTTGCTACCATAATACGTTTCTTTTGTTTAAATGTTATTTGAGATACTTTGTAGACCACATATGATCTCCCACTACATTTCTGTGTAGATTCAAGAAGATTGTGGTGTTTTCAGGCAATACCTTTCCAGTTCTTATTTCCATTCAACATACTGAAAAAACAAACAAACAAACATCCAGCACTAATGAAAAGTCACATGCTTGAATCTCCCCTTTTACACAGATGGCAAACGCACAGACTGCTTTACATGAAGCAACGATAACAGATGTCCCCTAATAACGATGATGAATTAATCACTCGGAGATGATGTCATCCATTAATGTCTACTGTCAACCATCAGTACCTCATTGCAATGTTCCCCTCCGACAGATGTCACAAGACTTTTTTAATCTCACATTGAAAATTCACATTTATAATCCTTTTCCCCTTTGGACCTAAACCACTCTTTTAGACTTCACCTTCCAATCTGATTTCATTGTTTTCAACTCATTTTGTTGCTGTTTTTATCATTTCATTTTATCTAAAGTCCGGGCTAGCATTTATATAGGAATAAGATGTATGATGTACAGTAGAATCATGAGCTCTTTAAACCCATACTTTAATAGATGCTCCATCTTTACAAATCACTACAATTGTAACATTCCACATCTGCTGCAACTGTTGTATCACCTTGGCAACGATCAGTCTGCTGTGAATATTTAAATCGTTGCCATGGTAAAGTGCACTTAAATGACTAACACCAGCATGAAACCATTTTCATAATGAAAATGGGTTCCACATATGGGCAATTCCTATGTTCCTCATGCAATGTGGAGGTGGAAAAATTGGTGTATCAAGTCTAACTCAATCTGCTACCGTTGACTGCAGTATGAAAATTCAATCTTGGTGTAACCTAATACTGACAAAGACATATCTTACCATCAGACACAGAGTACTACGCTCAGCTCTGAATGACACACACTTTAAAAAAAAAGGATCTTGTTCCCCCAAGTGCTTTGAATTTCATTGTGAAAGGAAGTGTGACCATGGTGCCTGCATAATTTGACGAGTCAAATATGGCTGAGCACTGCAAAAGTGGCCTTCAACAGCACCAAACTCTCAAATTTCTTCCCTTCTGGGTGTTCTTTTTTTTTTTTTTCTCTCCAAACAGACATCAGTGATCTATAACTAATCAAAATGTCTATAATATACACAGTATCTTTATCAGAACCCAAGACATGCAATTTTGATATATCGTGTGCATAGCACATTTTGAAAATTAAACAGCTAGGCAAATTCCAGGTAAAATTTAACTGAAATCAAAAGTGAATATGAGAAAGTATGCTATATGGATTAGACATTAGTAATTTGTATATTGAAGCAATTTTTACATGGTATCCTGTTGAACTCAGTATCATCGAGTGACTGGAGTATGTTGTTACTGCATGAACTATATTTATACAAAGCAGTATCATGCATATTCTGACATTCACATCATTATGTAAAGAAAGTTTGATTTAAAAAGGGTTACACATTTTCAGTTTAACAATTTCATTAACACTTCTTTATAAGACAAAGTGCCCACAAGCCTAAAATCATTTAGTCTTTTTCCTCTTGGTTTTATGTCACTGCCAAAGATCAACAATTACTCTCATTTCCTTTTCTACTGGATTAAAATCTTTAGGGTACATTTTGAATTGACATCTTTCCCAGGAAATCAAAGAATCAATTTGTTATTTTTATTACTTTTATTTGCATTTAGTGTTCATTTTTTTTTTTGTGGAAATAGTCATCTATACAAAACCAGATATTACCTTTGCAATCTGTAAATAAAAGACTAAAGCAAGAAATCGTATGTTAAAATGAAACTATGCAAAGTCAAAAAAAAAAATCATTAAAAAGGTATGACTAAATGTAATTCAATTAAAAACCACTAAGAATAGACATCAAATTGGCTCCCTTTTTAAAACTCTAACAGATAACCTATTTTTTCTGTAAGTCATAGTGTAAGCATCCATGGATCAACAACACATTGGTACATTTGGAACAAATGGGCAATCTATTGCTTTGCATATAAATTGCAAAATGTTTGCATTCTGTTCAGAGTGAGGAAAATAGCCTGCCTGTGTCTTGCACATTACTCTTTCCCTCAGTCAAGTGATTGTTTTTCTTTTTTAAATGAGAGAGCAAATAAGGATTTTGACTTTGAACTACACTAGCAAGACTGTAGAGTGATTTGCATCCGCAATCCATAGCCTAGATGGGACTAACATTAAATTTATGACTGTGCGCAAGAGAGACATAAATTTTGTCACTCTCCAAGTTATACAAACTTTGGCCACAAGATGGCGCCATTACAATAAACAAAGATACTTCTTCGAGTCAAGTATGACCTAATCTGATCTGCTAGAGGAATTTCATCTCATCTCCATTTATAATTGTTCATTACAAGTCATTTTCAGAAGCAAAATTACAATGTATGTGAGGAAATTTATGGGACTGGTTCTCATTTGAATACTTATCTTGTCATATTCTGCAGATTTTGCAAATAATACTTTGGGGGCTAAAACTACAGATCCATGTGACCATTTGTTATTGAGCTTTCTACATCTTTCTATTCATTCATATGTCTGTATGTTTGTTGCTTTATCTACACTGTACCTCTCCATGTCCAGCACAAATGTACCTAGATGCATCTCCTGATCTAAAACCTTTCAGGCAAACCTTTCAGGCCCAAAATGTGAATATTCAATTAACAACTTCTTCCAAGTTGTTGCCAGTCATACTGAAATGATTTTTTTTTCACATTTTTTTATTTAGGTGTTTCAGGAAAGAAACAGCAAACAACTCACACTACAATAGTATACCATAATGGTATAAATGCAGGGCTGTGTAACCCATTTTCCACTGTAGTCAGACCTTTCCCTGTTGGACCAGTAGATTAGCCAGTTTTTCCATTTTTACTGGTCCTGTTCTCTTTTATGTTTTGACTTGCCCAGATAACGATACTTTCATATTTTTACCGGTCATATTGGACCAGCAAATTTGGCAATTCCGAAAAGTTACTGGCCCAGCAGGAATTTTTACCAGTCTTGGACTGTCGGACCAGTAGTGCCAGTGTTAAGCATTGGGTAATGGCATGTGGAAGGGTGAAAGTTTATACCTACTAGTACGATAAATAGCAGGGAACATAAAATTGCTGCAGATGAATCTCCATCAGTGCAGTATTGACTGTAGCTATTCAATCACACAAAAAGAGAGAATACACTTGAAAGTTATCAATTGACGCTGCAACTGCAACTGCATTCTTTTGATTTACGGATTCATTCAAGAGTCCTGCGTATGTGAACTGCTAGGTGTGACATCACTTCAAGAATTGTAGTGGTTTTTGTTTTTGTTTGGACGAGATGACGAGTGGGAAGGTATATGTCTAAATATTTTTCAGTTAGTGTGTTTGTGTCTATGCGTTCCTAGAAATCTGTACGAGGGAAATATCAAACAGCCTTATATCAAGACTACCGGTAGTCTGTGGAAAAACAAACAACAATCTTGACAAGACAAAATGAACATTCAGACATTATAAAAAAAACTCTTTAAAAAATATCAATCAAAACACTTTGACTCACGGGATGGAAGGGCGTGGAGATGGTTTCCCCCTGGTCCGAAAACTGCCGGACGAGGACTCGTCGCGGTAACCGCCTCTCTGGCTCCCTGTTGTAGTCTTGTAGCCGGAGCTGCTGAAGGCCACTCATGTAGGAAGGTGTGGTGCTGGGCGATCCCACTGCTGGAGAGGAGAAGATAAAACAAAGAGATTATTACCTCCGCCATGGAAGGAGGAGGTTAAATGATCATCGGTGTTGGTTTGTCTTTTTGCAAAATAACTCAAAAAGTTGTGGACAGATTTAAATGAAACTTGCAGGAACAGTCAATGACACAAGGAACAGATGATTAAATTTTGGCAGTGATCTTGGAAAGGGGCAAGGTTTGAGATTTTGAACCTTGATTTTTTTTTCTTGATGATGCATATTACCATTTTTAATTAATGTACGAGCAACCTCTTTCAAACCTGACTGCATCTTACTTCAAAGATAATTTTCTTATGACTGCCTTTGTCTGGTTATATATCAATTGTCTTCTGTCGTAAGAGTTTCGGAAATAAAATGTGGGGCAAATCTTGTCTTAACAAAAATGCAGATCTGGAGAATTTAAAAACTACCCAGGTTGAAAAAAAAAAAGAGAAAAATATGTTTGGGGGCAACTCATGTATTTGTGGTATATCATCATACATAATAGGGCATTCAGCTGTCCAGACCAAAGAGGTTTAAGAGTTGGAGTTCCAAGTGTCTGTAATTATTCAAATCGTTGTCAGATTTCTATTGATGTACAAAAGAATTTCACAAGTGCATTTGTGCCTTTGATGACCGATGTTCGACGCCGCTGCCTTGCTGAGCAATCTGAAGATTCATTTTGAACGTTAACATAATGTTGGTCATATTTTGCTTATTTATATACTAACTGAAATGAAATTTCACTTAATAGTAAAGCATGTCAAACAAAGTCAATCCTGTCCAGAAATTTGTGCAAAAGTGTAAATCAGAGCTGTATCATGTGAACTTGTTTGAATACTGTACCATGCCTGTAAAGCAGGTGTTATCACTTTTCCACTTAATTTCCACAAATAAAACTAATATGAAATAATCTTCAAGTATAATTCTTTATTGATAGATACATCAGACTAGTGCCCGGATATGCCCAGTCGGATAATTTTCATCTTTATTTCAGCATTTTTTGCACAATATCTATTCGCGCATCCTCGTGTCTCTACCGCATACCTTTTATGAGAAGGGATAGCGAAAAGTAATTACCATCACAAAGACATATCTTCCTTAGAAAGTGGCTGGTGATTATGCAATGAGACACAAGTCAATTGTCTTCCTATCTGTGTGGCAGATCCTGTTTGGCACATGCTTCAAATATTTTTGAGCGGTGGCATCAAACATCTAGCAAAGGAAATAAGACGGTTGTGACTCCATTCTCTTGAACCTCCTTGCCCAGACTGGCAGAAGTCACAGTCATTATATAATAATCACATTTAGTGAGTCATACACATGGCATATCTTTCAACCTAGGCCATCTTAATATACATATTGCTTTGCTAAGACATACAATGTATGAGGGGCCGCTTGAGGGTATCTACAAAATCTATAGCCTTAGCTTGAGACTTGCCAGACATAGCAATGCAGACATAGTCAATGCAAGCACAGCACATTTCAGCTACAGGATAGCACAACTGGAAAAGGGCATGAAAACCAAAGAGCTGATTTGAATGGATGTGGGTGAGGAACATTATACGTCGTCGTTAAGTACATTAGCGAAGTTGCCGATTGCACTATAGGCAGAGGAGAGACATGAACATCCGTCCTGTAACACAACACGCATCTCACACGACACAATGCCTACCTCTATTCCTGCTAAAAGGGAACATCCTTTTGTTCACATGCTCCCCGCTGTCACAAAAAGATGCATACGAGTCATTTGGGCTGTCACTTCGGAGAGACAGAACGTAACGCATGCACAGTCCCATCAGTTTGCAATCATGGCGTGACATTCGACCAACCAAGCCCCCAAAATGTCCTTTTACGATGGCTGATAATCACGTCAGAGGGAGGTTGCAGCCTGTCTGCCGGCAATTTAGCCCCCCTTCCCTGGGATAGGGGAGCCCCAGCAGTTAAAACGCCAATATGTCAGCGGAATCGCATGTCATATTCCAGAGCGGACCAACTCCTTGAGTGCCATCATATCAGAGTCCTCCCGTTATCAATACCCAACCTCCTTTGCTGGCCATGCGACGTGACGGTACACCTCAATATTCTACCTCAGTCTAGCGCTTTCCTCTCTCTACATCCATACATCCATCTAGATCCATACATACATACATACATATATCATACTATGTCATACCACTGGGAGAGATGCCCTGAGCTTCAAACAATAGAGACCCAACGCAACTACAAATCTATGCATTGTATCCGTAAGAGGCCCACGCTACATCCCTCGATCCGATTGGAATGTAGGTCAAGTTGTTTGCCAAGATCTGGAACAAGTTATGAGCCTTACAATGTTTTGGTGTACATGCAGGGCGCCCGGTGGTAAACAGTTTCCTACATTCGCCCCACTCCTCCACCCCATCCCCCACCCCCATCCCTGATGAATAGTGCATGCACAGAACAACAACTCCTCTTTCATCCTGTCACGACGGCACTCATCCATAGAAAAATGGATCACTCTGTTTTGACAGTTCTCGTATTGCACTCCCGTTCATTTGAGGACATTTTGGCAATGACACAGAATGTGTTTGAATATCACTGTACTCTGTTTACTATTAAGTTCTTAGAAGAAAAATGACAACATTTCTTGTACTTCTTTCAATTTACTTTGAATGCATCAAGTCAAATAGAGGTCAAATGATCAACGAAATATGTGTCACTGATTTCCTCATGACTATCAATAAAATGTTCTGAAATACTGTGTATGTCGCCGAGGGTTTTATTTTTGCGAACTTCACAAGTTGGGCGCTACATGCGAATTCAAAAACATGTAAAAATACTAAAGGAATTATTTTTCATTTACAGATAAAACAAAAACCCAGCTTCAGTGCTTCAAAATAGTTCTAAGATGTGAGTTAGGGATAGAAACAACCAATGTAAAAATACTAATCAGTATAATCAATGTCAAGTATTATACAAAATATGAACAATAGTTAAAATAATACAATTATTTCTAGGATAAACCATCTACAGTTATGGTTTATTGAAAAAAAATAGTGATATCTCCTTATATTTCATGCTTTATTGCAAAATTTTTGTATGGTAGGATGTTTTGTAATACAAATGACCTACACATTATGCATCAAAACTCGAACATTTTTAAAATCACTGCTCCCAAAGGTACAAAACAGTACCTTTAACCCTGATTCCAACATGAATGTGATCTGCTTACATACATTTTTCTTCTCATTACTGTGTTCCAAGATCATGTTTTGAATGTCTCATGGAACTATTGAGAAGACCCGACTAGCAAAAAATTAGACACTCTATAAAATACATGTCGTATACGGTATTCATAACGTGAATGTCCTGCCTTGTACTTTTCCACACTTCATTGTCCCCTACCTCTGGTTTTAACACAACAGCTTCACTTCTTAAAATGGGACTGAACAATAAAACCAAATGAGTGAAGGCCGTTATTCAGCTTTTGCAAGCCATAAAATTACAATTAGACTGTTATCATACTTAATACACTACTATATCAATATCTCAGATAAAAAAATTTCACGTCACAATTCTATTCGAATAACAGAATAGCAAATAAAACTTTTGCAGGATGTCATTGAAAAACTATTATTATATTAAAAAAAAAAAAATGCATTCTCTTTCCGCTATAGTATAATGGCTATGTATACACTCATCCTATGTTATATCCAAAGAGGACATCATAAAAATGGCAACACCCTTACTTTTACGCACCAGCCGAGTACTTGAATGATCTCTCGAACTACTGGGTTAAAAAAACTTTTCTAAACTTATACAAAGAGTGTTTGAATACAGTACAAGATGAGATGCATTATACACTGAAAATATTGTTTGGTTCCAGATGGAACTTTGAGGCATATTTTGAAGAAGAATAAGAAGAAAATAAGTTAGTTTCATCAACATCTAATGTGTATACTTTTATATTGTATCATGCACATTCCCCCCCCCCCCCAAAAAAAAAAAGTAGGGTCGCTGGGCTTATATTCTCCAGCTTATTAGATAATCACGACATTCATTTCATCTCCATGGCAAAGACTCATTCAAGAGTATCTGGAACATATGTCTTTATCCCTAGAATTCAAAGAGACAGCCATCTCAGTTCATTTTCATCATTCAATTGCTGCTGATATAATTTCCATGGAAGCTTGAGCACAGAGGCAAGATAGCACAACACTCGCTGACCAAATCAGGATGGGATTTGGTTACTATCTGCTGCCCTCTACTGTTCACAGCCCAACAACATCAGCGCAGTGCTTGTGTTGTTTGCTCATGCTGATGTTAAGTCTGGCTTTCAATACTCGAGTTAAACGCCTGGCTATTAAACAATGATTTATGGCACCGCAAAGCAGGCAGTTAAAAGACATTTGCCAGATATTGGGGAAAGAATGCAAAGCAGGGCCACAGTAAATGCTAGTTAAACTCAACATTATTTACTATGACTGCCCATGTTTCACTACATACACCTCCACTCAAATTTGTCTCCTTTCACTAGTTTGTCTAACTTTATGCTCATGCACTCAGTTTCATTCCTCTTTGACCTACTGTGTGCTATGACTTTGACATCTGACCTCTGACCTTTAGTCAGTAACCTACTGTGCCAGGTGAATATCTATATCAGTTTCTTCTTAGCCAGAGTTGAAATGTCATTAGGCCCGTTCACAAACAACGAAAATCGAAATTTCAATCGCAATCCAAATTTCGAATTTTTTTTCGACCGTTCATACACAGGGAAAAATCGCACTTCGCAGGAAGGAAAGAACGATCAGTGGCCAAATTGCGCATGCGCGAAACTTGCATGACCGAAGATTGACCTCGCAGTCCCAATAGAGTTTCGCACGCGCTACGAACGATGGGATTAAAAATACCGATTTCCGAATCTCGATCGCGCTCACACACACGACGCTTGGCAAAATAATCGCGATTATTCTGAAAAATCGCACTAATAGTGCGAGTTGGATCGTGATAAGGATCGCGGTAATTAGTGAGATTTTTCTGTCCACACTGGAAAAAATTTCGAAATTTTGATCGCGATAAGAAAATCGATTTTTAAATCGCACTTTTTCCCTTGTGTGTGAACGGGCCTATAGGCTGAGTATCCTTTACTAAAAGAATACTGCTACCTAATCATACATGTACACGTGACTGTGACCCTTGACCTATATTAAACACCATTACCTTACTGTACGAGCTGAAATTTTCGCGGTGGTATTATTTTCGCGAATTTTGCAAATCGCCTTTGAACCGCGAAAATAACAACGCGCGAATAGCAAAGTTCAGTTACACTCTCGCACCCGCAATATTAACAACACGCGAAAATGTCCTCCAAGCAGCAATTCGCGAAAATATCTGTACGCGAAAATTTCAGCTCGTACAGTATCCCAAAGGCTAATAATCAACACAGTTTGGACTTACCACTGGTTTTATGCTGATACTACAAACCTCCCCAGCAGTGGAACATGGGAAAGAGCATCCTTTTAATCTAAAGTTTGTACACTATGCAGTACACTAAGCAGCACAGACATAAAAAAAAAAGGCAAATAAAACGGTTTCCACAACCTCAACTACTGTATGTAAAGCGCTAGGGGCCCCGTTGCATAAAACTTACCATTGAATTTCAATGGTAACTACGGTCAAAATAAGGCGTCACAGCCAATCAGCATCAAGGATTATAAAATTTACCGCTAATTTGAAGACTTACCGCTAGAAAGGAGCGGTAAGTCCAGCGGTAAGGGTTTTATGCAACAGGGCCCAGGTGTGTGTGTATGTGTGAGTATAGGTTTGGGGGGGGGGGGGAGGAGGAAAGAGGAAACTTCTTGCTGAATTTTCTTACCTGATCTTGAGTTGTACACAGGTTTTCCATGAGGTGAGGCCGCTGTCTGACTAGCCGAGGTGGAAGGTCCACTATGCCATCTTCGCTTGCCCGTATATCATTAAAAAATGTTAATTATTAAACATTCCCAACGGGATGAGTCAGTTTAGAGTGCAAATGATTTTTGGAAACAATGGATCTTTTTAAAAACATGGCTGAATTCTATTAACTGAAGTTCTTTCTCCAATCTGCGGACTACAGTACTGCACTACTGTTGGCAGAGTACTTCTGGGGACCGTTTCATGAAACTTTTTGTCAGTGATTTACACTGACAACTGTTAAAAGCTACTGAAATCCTTGCGTCTGATTGGCTGATAGCAAATTTGTCGGTGAAAACCTCCGACGAACTCTTTGATGAAACGCCCCCCAGAGATCAGACATACGTGCCGACTACCGGTAACACCCAGTAGAACCAAACTCACTGTTGGGTAGTGAAAGGCACTTTACCTCTTAAAAACATATGGGTCCTTTGTGCAAATGCTCATTCAGATGAGTTGGAGAATTTTCTTATTGCTGGAACTGATTATTGGCACCATTTGAATTGAAAGCTTACACATATTTTTGTAAGGTACACTAATTCAGTAAGATGCATCTGCCTACGTATTATGCAAATACAGTAAAAACTAATACCACAGATATGTTGAGAGGCTTTCCGTTCTTCTCATCATCATACTTTGCATTACATTTCAAAACATGTGCATTGCTTGATTCTAATGATACAAGCTTGGTAGCAGAGACAGGCAATGCGGTATGAAAATATTTGCTAACTGCCAGTAATAGAGCATGCAAGTGTTGCAGGAGATCAAACTATTCAGTGCATTGTTGTACCTTCCTTTTTGTCACACTGGAAATTGGAACGATCGTAATCTTGCAAAATGTCATTATGAAATAATATTATGAAATAAAATCATATTCAAATCTTTGATCTTATGAAATAGGAAGAATTTCAAACAAAGTTACTCATATCTAAATAGCCCATAAATGACAAGGTCTTAAGATCTGAAATGAAGATTAGCACCCAAAACCAATTTCAGTCAAATCTAAGGTAGCAAAATGACTCCAAGAATGAATTACAAGCTTATGATTTTTTTTTTCCCAGGGTAAGGAAAATAAGCACTTCAAATATTAGAAGGCTGAAATAGTAAGCCACTAGAGGAGTCATTCCTAGCAGTGCTGACAAGTGTGCTCTGCTTTAAAATGTGATGTACAGAATGTAATACCTCTTTTGTAGGGCAAAGGAAAAAAGAACAGACACCCCATCCCCCTCCCCCTCCTTTACAGATACGTGTTTGAGCATCGAGTAATGCAAGATTAATCTTAAGCTTACGTACAAAGTACTTACGGGTTTGGCTGCGTTGTTGGGAAATGTGTAGCGCCGTGCGCTGTCGATGTTTGTGATGCTGCCCCCTGGTGAGGACGAAGTGCTGCCCCCTCGAGAGCTGCCCGGTGATTGTTCCTCGCTCTCCAGAAAGGGCATAGCAAAGGAACTCAAGTCCTGGGGAAGAGAGACGAAGATGACCAGGACAGAAATGGGATTAAATAATGAGACTGAGTGAGTGGTAAACTGTGTGACGAACATGTGTATCTCTGCTAAGAGTCCTCTCAAATCAGATATAATATCAATCAGTACCTTGCATGAGTACCTGTAGATGATGCAGCTCCCTAGATCTGCCTTGTGTTATCACAAACATATTTCTGAGGTCATCATAGGTTGTTGACAGGATTTAAAAGGGATGAACCCCGTCTCATAAGAACTGAGCTATTAACCCGTTGAGGACAAGTCCCGACTATACTCGGGGAGGTATGTATGGGAAATGCGTGTTGAGGCAAAAGCAGTTCGTCCTCAACGGGTTAAAGTGAGGATGGCTTAAATTACTTGCGTCTCTCTGGGCTCATTCAATTCCTTACAATTTAGGGCAGGCCCATTTTACACACATGAATTTGGGATCGTGATGCCAAATCAATTTTATTCGCAGCCATTTACCCACTGGAAAAAGTATCACTTGGATGCAAGCAAAGCACTTTAAATCTCCCAATCACTGGAGAAACTTGACCTTAGTCACCCTCATCCAGACTTAGTGCTGTAAGCTGAACCATGGCATGAACAAAAATCGATATTGCTTTTGTATGCTGTTCACAATGTACAATGCATGGGGAAAACTTATCATGAGTATATGACAAAAATCAAGAAGAATGATTTTTGCATAACGACGTAGAGGTGACAGTGAAGTTTTAGTATCCATCTGCACACAAGAATTATCTGTTCTTGCATTGCATTGCAAGAATTGATTTTTAAAACTCAATAATTTTTGGTGTGTGTGAACAGGGATGGGGTCTGCCTCCCCTACCCATCCCCCCCCCCCCCCCCATTCAAAGTTCACCTGCAGCACCTCAAAGAGGAATTGAGAGTACAAACACAGATCTTCTAATGTATTCCGAACAGGAAGTTTCCAAGTCTCAAATGACAAGCAAAGCTAACAAGGTGGTGTGTCTCAGACTATGTTTTCACATGATTTGACATTACTTGATTGAAAGACGTGGGAATGTGGGAAAAAACTAGGTTTCTATTGCATCCTGTACCTGTAAGTTATTGGCAATGAAAAAAAAACAACGAACAACCATAAAACAAATCCTGAAACTTATCCAAAAACATCCATATTTTCATATGTGTATTTTTCCTGAATAAAACTATTCATGGAATGTTTGAAAGCTCCATGGACAATGTAGGATACCAAGCATTCATTCCATGTGCCTACACTCTGCAGTGTCAGATCGCTGTGGAGGGGGGGGGGGGGTTGAATAAAGAACAGCATTCTAAACTTGATAGGGCCTACCTGTCTCAACTGACACGTAAAGGTGAAAACCAATACTTCAGCAGAAAGCAAAGTAATGGTAAAATTTTTGAACTAATGCTTACACTGCTATGCATTATTAATTCTTTTTCATAATCTAATACACAAGAGCTTTAACAAAAAAAAAACAATAAGAAAAGATAGGACTGAGATCTTTCAAAACTGAAAAAGCAATGACTGATATCCTTTAAGGGTTACACTGCAGTAAATTATCCATACAAATCACGGTACAGATTACTGCAACCCTTGTTCACACAGGCATAACAATCTCCGAAAATACACAGACTTGTGTGCTGATAACAAATGTGATTAGTATTCATTCTGCACAAAGTCCCTCACAGCAAAATCCTTCTGTTCCATACCAATGACATCAGAAACAAACACAAAATAAACCTCCAGAAATTTCGAAGCCGACATGACAGACATGACGACTGATGGTCCTTACAAGATTACAATGCTCACACTATCATTTAAAGGGATGGTGTACGTGTAGGTCTAGTTTTGGTAGACGTGGCACTTCAGGTTTCCCACATTATCTGATGATGATTTTTTTTTTTTTTTGATCATGAGAAACCTCTTATGAAATACGGAAGATGATATAATTCTAAGGGGAACTCAGAGTTTATTTGACGAAAATTGGTTTTGAAATGGCCAAGATAAAACATAGCAATCCTAATAAAAGGTACATTGTAGGACCCACCTTTTATTAGGATCGCTTTGTTTTACTTTGTTTTTGGATATATATCAGCCATTAAAAAACCTATTTTAAACATATAAACTTTGAATTCCTCTTAGAATTGGATGCTCTTGAACATTTCATAAAGTGATTTCTGAGTATCTTGCAAAAAAAGTTAAAAGCTGAATCCTTTAATACCTCAATCAATACGAAACTATCTCTTTAAAAACACATTTATCACCATCCCAGAAACATCTTAACAATGTTAGGGCCCAGCATAAAAGTTCATGCTGATTTCAGGTTTATTTCTCAGTTGGCTTACTTACTGAGTTAAAATACCAATCTCATTTGATGTCCATTTCTTTTTTCTATGGACAGCTCTGATGTTATTTCTGATAATTCTCAGACACTACATACACCCATCTTCTTTGATGCAAGCATTTTCATGGTCTTAAAATCCAGAAAGAATGTTCCTACTGAAGTTGGAGCAAGTCAACAAGTTTAGTCAAAGTTTAGTCACCTTTGGCATTGAGTCATCTTGCCCAAATCTAATCAAGTGCATACATTTCACGGTTGCAGTATAGGAAATGCTACGAAACCCTTTTGTCTCACTCTCTCTCATGTTGAAGGTTTGGGGTTTGTGCACATGTCTATTGCACACACACACACACAAAAAAAAAAAAAAAAACAAACAAACAAACAAACAATATTTGAATGCCTCTGATACCCTTTGGGGGCAGAAACACATAACAAATGTGAAGTCATGTGATATATTTTTCAGGACAAAATGATATACCACCCCTTTAATAAAATAGTATCTGTAAGCATTCATTACTTAGAAGATTAAAATGTAGTATCTATTTAAAGTGTTCTTTATGTTCATTTGTGTGGGTTTTTTTTTTTCTTTTGGTGTGTTTTGTTTTTTGAGGGATAGAAGTTATGATAACGAAAATTATTTGAATGCTGTGAAAACATTTAAGCCTTGAGGCAAGGCTAGCTATGAGAACAATTATGAGGAAGCTGTGCACAGCAGGACCTCTTGTGTTGGTGTGTGTCCTGTGTGCCGCAGAGCAAGCAAGCACTCTACAAAACAAATGACTGAAATGGATAATTGATGCTTATTGAATATTTACGAGGTCAGTCCATTGCTGGTCTCATTACGGGTCAGTTTGTACTAGGCAAATTAAGTCTTCTTTGAAAAAAAAAAAGGTAAACAATTTCAGAATTTCAGAATTACACAAACATGTAGGCCTACATTACAGTTGGGACTGCTCACTGTAACATATGTAACCTTATCATTTTTTTTTCTCTTCTTCTCTTCTCTTCTTCATATCATTATCAATACAGTTCTCTGTAGAAAAAAAAAAAGGGTTTTGTACGGAGACTAACAGTAATATTTCATCAGTATCAGGATTAACAGAGCATCTCTCTATTTGATACTCTAAAGGCTATGATGCACTCAAACCCAGTGCGCACTTACTGCACCAGTAATTAGTAAAAAAAAAACGAAAAAACAACAAAAAACAAACATTTAAAGCACCACTGAATTTGACTGAAAAGGAAACATTTTCAAGTACTGATACTTTTTCTTACAAACTTTCTGGCTTAAGGCCTAAGGTTACACTTTTATAATGACTGCACACATTGCCCATTCATAAAAAAGAATGGTTTCAGCCATTCTAATAATCTAAATAGATTATTTGGTTAACTCGTTGAGGACGGACTGATTTTGCTACAACACGCATTTCCCATAGACCCCTGCCCTAGTATACTCGGGACTCATCCTCAATGGGTTACAGTATAGCAATTTAAATATCCTGGGTTGAATATCATGTGGCCGAGGAGGGTGAGTAAAGTAGGATGATAAGATGAAGACATTAAAGGACAAGTCCACCACATATACATAAGGATTGAGAGAATGCAGCAATATTAGAAGAGCACATCAGTGAAAGTTTGAGGAAAATCAGACAATCTGTTCAAAAGTTATGAATTTTTGAAGTATCTGCGCAGTCACTGCTGGATGAGAAGACTACTACAGTGTATGATGTCACATGCGTACAACGATATAAGGAAAATAAATAGAGAAGTTCACAAAACTTTACTTTTTGAATAGAGTGTACATTTCTTCGACTTGTTACTGACGTATATTAAGGGTAATATTATTCCCCGCCTTCTGAAAGAGAGAAGTTGAGTGTTCTTTCGTTATGCGAGAGAAAAATGGAAATATGTTGAATTTTCTTTATTCTTTCTTTATATCGTTGTACTCATGTGACATCACAAGCCATAGTAGTCTTCTCATCCAGTCATGACAGAGCAGAAACTTCAAAAATTCATAACTTTTGAACGGATTGTTCGATTTTCCTCAAACTCTCACTGATGTGTTTTACTATTATTGCTGCATTCACTCAACCCACATGTCTATGAAGGTGAACTTGCCCTTTAAATGCATCCAAGTCATTTCCAGGCATCCTCCTACACATTAAAGGTGTTGTTTACCATTGGGAACAGTGATTTTAAAAAATGTTCAAGTTATCACATTTGATGCATATGTGTAGGTCCGTTGTATCACAAAACATCCTACCATAATTTATTTACATTTTGCAAAAAAGCCTAAAATATAAGGAGATATCACTGTTCTTTTCAATAAACCATAACTGTGGGCAGTTTATTTCAGAATTTTTTTTTTTAATTGTAACTATTGTTCACATTTTGTGTATTTAACAATACTATAAACATTGATTATATTGATTGACTTTTTTTTTACACTGGTTTCTATCCCCAAATCACATTTTAGAACTAATTTGAAGCACTAGTCCAAAGCTGGGTTTCTGTTTCATCTTCAAATAGTAAACAATGCCTTTAAAACAGGACTCCATTCATCTGCGAGATTTGACCCTCATCCAATAGTGCAAGCATGTGTGTGAATGGAAGACCATTGCCCTCCTGACCAATAGAGCCCCACACATAATCCTCTTGCTCCGTGGGGCAGGTGAATGTAAGAAACTGCACTCTCTGATGCTGTGGACCAGCAAATTAGACAAATCTGATTAGCATTATACGCAGGTGTGACAGTCCGCCCTCACTGTGTTTCCATGCATTGCAAATAATATTATAATTTGCTGGTAAATAGAACAGTTTAACCTTCAGAGAAGAGGTCTCAGAATATCACTGACTGTGTGTGTACATGATCTAGATTCGCCTTTGGGTATCGCAGGCTCAATGTGGATTAGGCCAGCGCAAGTCCTGCAAAATTATCTCCACCTAGAGACATAATGCTATTTCTTTAAACCGCATAAGCCTTTTACTGGTAGCATACATGTAGACGACGCCATCTGTAATTTATTGAGCTGTCTTATAGATGCTTCGATACTTTCACATCTTATTTCTAATAAAGACCTGTATGGCTGCATATCAGAAAGCTGTGGGATGTACCATGTCCTGGCCAAATATCTATTAAAATGATGATGATGGATACAAAGCATATCTCACTTTTTTGATATATATACCGGTAACAATAAATTGATCTCTGAATTCATTCTCCAGCAAAATCCTCTTTCAAAAATCTTATATCATAACCTTTCATGAAATCAGAGATGATGTATCAACTTTTACTTACCCTATTTCACCTTTTGGATGCTTTGATGCTTTTCTATTCCCTAATTCTTCTTTGTGAATCAATTCCTTTTTTTTTTTTTAAATCAATTTAAATCCCATCATCTTATATATATCTTGTCATCTTTTTGTTCATATATTCATAAACTTTCATAAATTCATGTTGTCTGTACTATATCAGGACTTCATTAGAAAGTCCATTTACTTATTCTGTGATGCTTTCTCATCCTTTCGAATCCGTCCATGCATTAATTCATCGATCCATCAATTTATTCATAAGTATGTGCACATTCATTTCCTTGCCCATCATTCATAATCTTTCATAAACTCATATCCGCTGCCTCGCAATGATTTTTTTTTCTTTCTCTCTGTAGACACATTGCTGTTTTTTGTACAGTTCTCATTACTTTTATATATTACCCTTTGATATAACTCCCTGGCTGGTTGTTTTATCTTTATCTCTCCCTGAATGATACTGCTGATGAAAATTCAGACTGATTCTTTTTGCCAATGTGTATTCGGTTCCTATACCACAACCAGCAGCAAAGCAATTCACTGTACAAAGATGTAGTGACTAACATTACGCACTTGGAAATAGAAATTAACAATTTACTTGTAATATTTTACTATAAATAACTGGATGTTCTCTCTCTCCCTCTCACACACATGCACACACAAACACACTCCCACAAACACCAATGGGTTGGCAAATCAATGAGATTTATCGGCGCTGGGGTGACAAGACCTTGTTATCTCAAATTTTGGTGAAAATGACTTTTTTTGGATTAACGGTCAGATAATCTGTTACAGAGTGATGTCCTGTCCATATCCTAGCTGTCTTATACTAAAACTGAAGCCATCACATTAAGTCAAATGAAAGGCTATCCCGTCTGATGTAGTGCTTTGGCTGCCATGTTTGTTTTGATGTTGTTGTTTTTGGTTTTTTGCTCTACTGAACATTTGGCATTTTATGAGGTCTTGTCGCCCCAGTGACGTTATGTAAATTTCCTCCACACCCCATCTGCATCTTATCAAAGATACATTCATGTCACTCTTTTTTAAGGTGCCCTCATTAATCCCCAATGTGTGCAAGGCAGTTAGATACTAAGGGGGGGGGGGGGGGGAGAGCATTTCTGACACCTGCCTGGATAAAAATCATTCAGATGGGGATGGATGAAATCGCAACTTTCGTGTCCTCAATCATCAAATCTGTATAGCACACACACCAAGACGACATCTACTTTTAATTATGCTCCCCTGCACAGCACATTCTGATGTGCAAACGTGACAAGAAAGTATGCGTTTTTTTTTTTTTTTGGGGGGGGGGGGTTTTCTCATCAAGATATGTTTAATAAATGCAATTTAGTGAAATTACAATGGTGGAGATCAGATTCAGTCAAAGAGTTCAGCCCACGCAGGAAGAACATCTCACAAACACACTCAACTTTTTTTTCTGCTACATTTGAAAAGAAGATAATGTTGGCCTACGAAAGAAAGAAAACAAAATTGGGTGACATGAATACAAAATGTATGCCATTGGTTGAAAAATCAGACAAAAGCTTTCGGAAAATTGAGAAAATGTTGTTCTGGGTTTCAATGAGACGTTACAATGAGACATCTATGTCATCAGCATTGGTCAGGTTAACATTTACTTAGAACTCACTCTCTACTCCATCCTCATTTTCACTGACCTTGGTCTCCATGGTAACCCCTCAGCTACCTTTGTTTAATTTTCATGTGCCACAGATCTGTCAATTCGGAGCTATTGGCATGCAAGTGGAAGCATTGGATTCAAATCAGGCCATGACTATTGCAGCATGCATTACCAGGTTGGTGTTTTCATTGGATTGAAAGAAAGATACCACAGGGTACTACTACACAATAAAGTCTGCCTCCGAGCCACTTATCTCTATTCAGACCATTAGTAACACAGGAGGGATTATTCCGCTGAGAAATGTCAAGCTGTTACTGCGAGTCTCGGCTCTAAAGAAAGCACCGGTAGTTACCCGTTATCTACCCTGGAAGCGGTGAAAATGCAATATTGAGCGCGGCACAATTTCAACACTGGAAGTTTAGTCAGAAGAAAAGGCATCCTCCATGAACAACAAATAATGCATCCAATCCAAGAAATTACATTTCTGTGAGTTTGGTTCTGCATCTGTTTACCATTTAAAAGTTTGCCTAACATTCATTAATAGTCTTTGACAAGTTAGAGGAAGAGCTTCTTTTTCACTTGTGCACTTGGTTGTTCATATAATGTACTCTTAAATGAATCCCAAAAGAATAGGAACAATCATCCCCCAGCATTCCCCCCGATTCTCACTGATCAGTTACTAGCCATCCCCTTTAAGTTGAAAAGTGGTCAAAAGCCTCCCAAGTATTTGCTACATTCAAATTTTTTCTTTCATATTAGTATTAATACACTTCAGAAGACTTACAAATTTATTACTACTGGTAATTTCTGTAAATTGTAATTAAAGGGTGTGTACAGTTCTGGTCGAGGTGATGATTTAGCTTTGAACGTTTGGCGAAATATTAAGAAACCACTCTATGAGATGTCAAAGAGCATGCAATTCTAAGGGGTATCAAAAGTTTATTGATGAAAATCGGTTTTGAAATGGCTGTGATATCCAAAAACAAGTTGAAACAAAGAGATCCTAATAAAGGCATGGCCTGTCGCCTTTTATTATTGTCACTTTTTCGGATATCTCGGCCATTTGAAAACCAATTTTCATCAAATAAACGTTGAATCCTTCTTAAAATTACATGCTCTTTCATATTTCAATAGAGGTTTCTCATTATCTCACTTAGGAATGTTCAAAACATGAAACCTCACCTCAACCAGTATTGTACAGTCCCTTTAAAGTTGTGCAGATTCAATGCAATTAACTAGCTCCACTATACACTTGTAAGAAAATATGCTGTAAAATTCAGGGGTACCCATTTAGTGGGAAAATAATTTCTGCAGCAAAAAAAATCTCCTGGGAATCAATTGCTTACTGTATACGCCATATAATCAGCAGGTTAAAGTTTTTATAAATCAGGACTTCCCGACAATTTTGTGAGTGGTTAAATTCGCGATTGTGGAATACAGTACTGAACAGAGATATATGTATGCGTGCATATCATATTCATGTCAGGGTCAGAGTCAATATTTTCCGTGTGTCTTTAAATTCGTGAACAGCACCTAACTTGCAAAATTCGCGAAAGTAAAAACCTCCCGAAATATTCAGCATAATACACAGTAATACTATGCTACCACGTGTGTTGAATGGTGGCTTGTTCTCAAATTACATACGTATTCACACAGTGTGCGTCTACTGGAGACCTCGCATTACCTCACATCATCGCACATTTTTGTCACCTGCATCACCTCCTGATTTACTACTACCTGAACTGTTTCTACTGAGCAATCAAATACTGTAAAAGCTGTTACTTCTACCTAGATATTTTCACAAATGAGGTCAAAGACATGTTTGCGAGATGTTGTTTTTGCGATCGTAAGTGCACCAATGCCTGTCTGTTCGCGCTGCAAACTTCATGCAATCTACATTAGGTGGCTATATTTTCTTGTTGAAGATGGAATGATTTTGCTACAACACGCATTTCCCCTAGACGCTTGCTGTCCAGAGTATACTCGACTCGTCCTCAACGGATTCAATTCGCTGCCCGACAGTGATTTGCGAAATTCGTGAAACTTGAACCCTCGCAAACACGATGGCTATCACGTGGAGATGGCAGGGTAAAGTGAGGGATCTTGCAAAGTGCAGTGATCCAGAAAGTCCTGTATCGTAAGGTCACAGATCAGGTTGCTATGATGACCAACTGAATAACGCATGGAATCTTTTCACTAAGAATTCAAGACTTCCAGCACACCACAAATTATGTCACTCTCTCTGTTTCTACTGAAAATCATCCCTTGCATTTCTGCGCATCGACCACCTAAAAAAGGTGGAGGATGCACTTTGTATTGTTTTGCTTTTGTATTCATTTCTTAACCCGTTGAAGACGAATCCCAAGTATTGACCGATTCTGTGACGCGCTATGTGTATTTTTGGCATGGGCAGCGCCATTACTGCGGTGTATCATCCGACCCCCCCTCCTCTCTCCCCACCCCTCTTACGCGCGCAGAATGAAAAACTGATGCATGGTTGTTTTTAAAATAGCCAATGGGCATCTCGTACTGAGTGCGCGAATGCTTGCTTAGTGCGCGAACCTTTGTTACAAGTGCGCGATAAACATGTTGCCCGTGGGGTGGGGGAGAGCAGGGGGGGGGGGTCGGCTGAGACACCGCAATTTGAGCTCATGGCTGCGCCCAGTGCCATAAAATGTCTGCTGCCCTCAACGAACCCGAATCGGTCAATACTCAGGCAGGTGTCTCTTGAAAATGTGTGTTATAGCAAAATCAGCTCTTCCTCATGATCAACAAGATAATTACGAAGCAATATGTGGAACATTCCTGAATCCTGATCTCAGCATCAACATACACATCATAATACATGCACAACTTATAAAATTGATTATAATACCAACACCATTAGTACTATTTTATGCACACAAAAAGTTCAATGATTGTATTTAATATTTCCAACCAATCTAAAAAGTACTCTTTACTGCATAACAAATGGCATTTTCACCCCCATCGAGTAGGGTTGCTGGATACCCAGAAGAATGCTCAAGTCAACAATTAGTCACATTTATGATAACACGTCCTAGGAATGAATATAGGAGCTGTGCCAAGTTTCTATCATCAGTGAGGAAAAGAAGTCAAAATACTGAGTGAACAAAATGAGTAAAAACTCAGTGGCATCACATGTCTGTTATACAGGATAGTCTGGAGTAAGATGTTATGAAAATACCTGAATGTAGACCAGCAAGTTTGCTTTACTGTTTCTAGTTGGTGTCTCTTTACAATTAATGCTGGTTCCCTTTGGCACACAAAGCCTATCAGAACATCTCAGAAATCTTGATTCTCCATTTCTGTTGAATCATTTTGGGTGCATTTCTCTAAAAATTTTCCTGAGGCAGAATCGCAACACAAAACACATTTGAGGCATTCTGGGGGCAAGAGATAAAACAAAATTGTGTTTTCAAACAAGTTGAGAAATGCCGATTTGAAACGCCTTTCAGACCATGATGGTCTTTCTTCGAGTACTGGATAGATAAACGGAATACCATTCTGAAATGCATAATTTCCATCTCCAAAATGCCCAGGTCAACATCCACCCATTTCCGGTTGCGTGAATGATGGAGGCATGCTTGGCGGTACGCAATTGACCTTTACGTCCCAAGTCGAACTGCGCAAAGCAGCTGCGCAGTGACAACACTCCAATCGCCATTATATGACAGTTTAGATACACGAGGCACCCCGAGAATTGCATTTCAAACCGCATTCATAAACAGTATTCGAAACACATTTTGAAACATGATTCTCAAGAGAGAGAGAGAGAGAGATTAGATGCAGGCTTATAGAAAACTCCCTTTTACTATGTAAATTCTATCTTTGCATGGTCTTTGCAGGCTCACTCAATGTTGCTAACATAAATGATACCGGTAATGTTGTTGGGTTTTTTTTTTTTGGAGACACTAACCTGGCTGAATATCAGAACATCTGACACCAAGGCTACCACAACCTCCTCAATAGATATTCGAAGAGCGTATAAATATTCACAACTGAATGATACGTAACTTAAAAATCAAAACATCAACACAGAAAATAACAACATTTTACAGTGCCAGGCCACAAGGTTTATAGAAATGGACAACAAAATCAACAGCCTAAATACCAAAAATTAAGTTGTTGTTTTTTTCCCAACACTTCACAGTCTCCTCACTATATGGTAGAATAAAGTGAAGACAAGCATTTCTCTGCACATACCCTCAGATTTGAAATAGCACACACATACACACACACACACAAACACACATACATACACACACAAAGAGCAAATTCACAGAAATTTATGCCTACATGTACATTCTCTATAAAAATAAAGGCACTACTGCAGCATGGACTAGCCTGGCAGTGTTAGGACTTGAACAACGACACTTACATGGCATATTGTAGAAAAAAAAGACAGCGAAATGGAATAGGCTTTCCATATAATAGACACGACAGTCAATATTAGAGGAGTTCCATCTTTAATGATATGGATTTGTGGCAGACCTGGGAATTGAATGGGTTACTGATTTAGGACAATTAACACAGACACAAACACACGACACAAATCTATACACACACTATACATACATTACACACACACACACATGCAACACACAGACACAACACACATGCAGCAAAAAGGGACATAAAAATACACACAAGAAGAGTGCATTGATCGGTCCCATTCATAAGTCCACGGAAGGACAACACAAGCCTGGGGCAACACTATTCCAGGTCCATTCACCATGTCTGGTGGTGGTAATGTAACACGCCTCCCTCCCCCTCTTTGTAAACAATTCTGTGTCTGCAAATTGGATGAGGTCAACTTTTCTGTGTATGGTACCCTTCTAACGAAACATACTAATACAGCACGCAATGGAGCAGAATGCATGATTAGCTCTTGTTGGAGACTATATAAAAATGAAATAATGCCCAGCTAGAAATTCATTCCGTGCATGGATTTTGAGAGGGAAAAATTGTTTGTTTGTTTTTTTTTCATTCTTATCCTCATCAAGTGATTATGCACAGTTGAATGTGATGCAGACCATAAATCTGGCATAATCAAATAAACTGCACAGAACAGGTGTTTGTGAAGAACTGATCTTATTTCCTAACATTAAAAAAAAAAAAAAAATCAGTGTTACTTGATTATGGTGCAAATATTAGTCAAATAAAGAAAATGCATTTTCCATTTTGTTAATCCAATCTCTCCATTCATATTATTCATGTCTTTCTTCAAACTTTTGTGTAAAAGCAGCAAACCATACACGCTGCATACACTAATCTAAATTTGGAAACACGTGATACGAAAAACAATCTGTTTTCATAACCACTGAAGACGAGTCCCGAGTAGGCCCTACTATACTTGGGCAGGTGTCTATGGGAAATGCGTGTTGTAGCAAAATCAGCCCGTCCTCAACAGTGTAGGTTAACGAGTCTTACTCACGCTGATTAAATTGCTGAATGCCGAATGGGAACAACATAATAAATTGCCATTTGAAATGGGTATTATTGCTTCACTTATTAAATGTGACAGATGGAATTTTGTGAATACACTGGCCTACTCCTAGAATAAAAGTAAACAAAGCCAACAAACAAACAAACAAACCCAAAACGTACTAAAACGTATTTCTCAATGAACTAAATACCATCTACATGTATATTATATCAACTGTACCATTTCCATGTGAATGTGTGTTATGTATGGTGATTGCTAATTACTCGAGCTGTCATGGATGATAAGGACCAATGTCTAGTTTATCTACAGTAAACAATCCATGCACCAAGAGCTCCAGTTGAAATTATGGATCCCATATGTTGGCAACAACAATTTTATTTTCTGAGGGGCACATGGCCCTGAAGAAAATTGTGCTATTTATGTCACCGAGAAATCTATAATTTCAATATAAAAACAGTGCATGGTCTTCTTATATTATTGTTCCAATGAACCTGCGACAGAAAAAACTAGTAATCTTGTTGAAATCAAAACATTTAAAAATTGCAGCATGAACAAAAACTGTATTGTGCCCAAAAGCAGTGGACGCAATTTACACAGCTGCTCTATGAGGCCAACACTGGTTTAGCACTCTACACAAGCTATCAATGAAAACATGTTGATCGATTGTGTGTCTATGACATACTGTAAAATGAGGAATGTTCGCATGCATTCTAATTTAGTAAATTTCGCGAGCACCAAAATTCGCAAAATTGAAATGCACGCAAAAGTTCTTGTCTACACTATATGCATTAAACACCATAATTCACAAAAATTTCATGCCACAAAAAGGCCGTATACGTCGGCTCCAATTCGCGAAAATTTCACGCCATGAATACGCTTGAATATCATGTTTTACAGTATCATTTTAGTGCACTATGCCATAAATAGTATGTCACAGTACAGCGTATCTTCCATCCTGTCTGCATTTTTTCTTTAAAATAAAAGGTAACATTATTTGGTCATGTGACACTTTGTAAACCAATCACTTAACAGGATTCCGGAGACATCTTGCCTTTTCGTTATAATGCACTTGTCAATGTAATGACGCACCCCACTACCCCCGGACATGGGTGCGTCATGGTCATTTTTTGACTGACCACACGGGGTTTTTGACGGACACCACAGTCACTTTTTTGACGGACATAACGCTGCAAGTGACGAACACCACAGTCACTTTTTTGACGGACAACACGTTGAAAGTGACGCACACCTCGGTCACTTTTGTGACGGACATCCTCGGTACATGTGACGCACCCCCGTAAATACTGAAACGATTTTTGCATACGTTTTATTCAAGCAATTTCATTTTCTTTTGGTTCGTACACATAATTTGTAAAAGTTTCGGCAAGTTTCCCTTACCATGTAAGCACCGTATTGTCATTCACCGTACATCACGCTGCTGCTACGATAATAGTATTCCGTATACAAATTCTGTGCATGCAATCCATACATGACAATCACATGTGTGCAGAATTTGCGCTGTGTGTGCGCGGCCATTGCTAGTGCGGTGGATGCATACTGCTGCAGCGCAGGTAGGTACACACCACGCCACGGCATTCATATTCCCGCTCGAGTACTGCGTAACTACAGCCTACTACTAGTACTGTAGTCGCTGTACGTAGAGATTAGCACATCTAACGTCTGGCCAGCTGGTCGGGCTACCCGCAAGCAGAAAATGGCATGCATGCAGCAGGCAGTTCTTCTGCTGCCGTTTCGACAGGAAAGATTGAACTAAGTTGTTACATCGCTGAACAGTCCCTGGTTTGAGATTGAGTATGCATGATTTCATGGGTTTGTTGGAAGGAAAATGTAAGGAGAAAGGGTGGCTTTTAAATTCTTTGCTTGCCAGATTCTGGCAAGCATTTTTTCCTCTTATTCCAAAACGCTTCCCGACTTTGATTTTCACTTGCCGCGGGAAAGCGCTCACTGTAATTTCACTCGCGGTACGTGTATCCGGGGACCGGTAGCGTGCAAAAATGCGTGCAGTTTTCCACAGCCAAGTAACGTACCATGACGCACCCCTCGGTTCAAAATAATGCGTGTTATTTTCCATAGCCAAGTGACGTACCATGACGCACCCCTCGGTCAAAATTTGACCGACAATGATGGGATTTTGACGCACCCCTCGGTCAAAAATTTGACGGACAAAGCTGGTAAAATGACGAACACCTGGGTCACAAATTTGACGGACCAAACGAGGAAATGACGCACCCATGTCCGGGGGTAGTGGGGTGAGTCATTACATTGACAAGTGCATAACGGGAGTGGACTGTAAATTATCATGCTCTTATAGGCCTATGTCTTATTGTTTGTAATGTTGTCTACTTTAGTTATCTGTTTTTACAGAAGTGTTACTTAAACCTAACTCAACTTAATTCAGTGATTATCCAAGGATAAGTAAAATGTCAATCATTCAAAAGCAGGCATTCAGAATACTTTTTTTTTTCCTGATTATCCTCACCTCTTCCTCCGTTATTCTCCATGGATTCATCATGGCTGCAAAATGAATAAGTGCAAAGTTTTCCAAACAAACAATAGTTAAGGCTACTTCTTTAGTTTCTAGACTTCCAGTTAGACACTCTGCCCCAGCTGATGTATATTTCAGGTCAGGTACATGAGTATAATTCTCCTCTAGTAGACAGAACTCGGTGCAACTTCTTTCAAAAGCAAGCAAACACTCTGCACAACAAATAATAAATCCAGCGAATATGAAGCAAAAAGTTCACTATAAATGCAAATGATCCAAGAACTGATGAACAGAAAGAGGGTTGGTCTACGTGCAGGTCAGCAGCGCGGCGCAGTCATGAGGTCTGGTTGCAGTGAAATCAGAAAGTAACCTTCACAGCATGTGCAGTGTACAGGTAGAACCTCTAGAGGGTCTATTTAACACTTGCACTCCCTAAACTCAGCTCGTATCATCAAGCATGCATTGGAGGTAAGTCTTCTCAATGTCATCTCATCCACTTTGCAGGTAGAAATCGTTGACTCCGTTCTGACAACTGTGTAGTCCCGCGTACATATAGAACGAGGCTAGCTGCTGCTAGTTGACATCACATATCACTCGCTTTTCAGTTTCTGGTCCAACACTCTTTCCGTGCAGAATTGTACTAGAACTTCTGTCTGAAGGGCAAATGACTCAACACTACAGTCAGAACCAACTGTTGTATTTTATAGTGTAAGTATAGTCGCATCCGCTGGATTTCCGCACTGAGCACACAAGTCACAAATAACACCTGTGAACAGCTTGGCTCATTCCCACCACAGAAGGCACAACAGCTAGACTCGAGCAGAGCAACAACCCTGCCGAGTATGCCCAGTAATACGGTCACATTACCAGAAAAGAGGCCCCTACCAGCAAAAACTTAGCTCATAAATGAGAAGAGATTCCCTCGTCTCCCAGATTAAGGCGGTGTAATGAATCAGCCACCGTCACAAGGCTGCGAAGAGAGCCCTGCTGAAAAAAAAAAAAAGCTAGCAGCCGATGATTCGTAGGCAGATAGTAGGATTCAAAAGGGGAGAGAGGATCGGATGAACTAGAGATTCTACTAGGTGGATGTCACCAATCGATGAAAGTACGACATGGCAAGTCTTCACACGCACAAGTTTGTTTTCAGTCAAAATTTGCTTTCGAGGTAAGCAAACTGCAGGTAAAGTCCCCTTGACAAACAGACAACCTCAGCCTGAATATGTTGACCTTCAGGGTGCAAAGTCCGCTTCACTGCCTATAAATATAATCCTGCCCGAGTCGCACTCAACTGCGTAACATAACATTCCAGTGTAATGCTGAATGTCTACACAAATGTACAGTTTTGATCCGCAAGATTCTCTCTGCAGCAGTCTTACATTGGTCCAAAATATAGACTCTACGTCTTTATGTTAGCTATACTATCCACTTTCTGCCGGTCCAAAATTTCAGTCCAGATTAAGGGAAACTTTGCTGTATGAAGAGAAGATGCACAGAACCACGCTTCCACAAACTGCAAAACACTCATGTGCGCAGCTGCGCAGGAAATATTCTTTGAAGTGTAGAGATCTGCTGCATGCTTGGCAGGAAACTTTCTGAAGCACGTGTTCTTTGCTCATGTATTCCCAACAGTATGTGAGATTCTCCACGTACACACTGGAAGTTTCACACAACAACAACACACACGTACACACACACACACAGGCCACAGACCAGACGCACTCTCAACACAACACATACACACACACTCAGACACACAGGGATACACACATCTAGCTGCAGTGCTAGATCTTGTGTGTAGCTTGCCAGATATTCTCCATGAAAAAAAAAAAAAAAAAAAAAAATCACAGAATTTCTCCACAAAGCCAGTGGCCTTCACCTAAGCTTGTTTCCAAAAATAGCTGCCCTCAGAAGCTCTCTGGAGAGATTTGTTTGGAGCCCCAGGGTATCACTGAGGTCAAGGGGTAAAGGTCATGGCCTGTTATGGTGATCAATTACCCCCCCCTTCTCTTATTTCTTTTTTTTTTTTTTTCCCCAGCAATCCTGGTAAATGTTCCAGACACAGTTTTCATTGCCTAGTACCCTCTTGCTTCAAGTTTAACTACTCGAGGTAGAAAGATCTTTGAAAAGGAGAAAGAGAGAAAAAAAAAAATCTCTTGTGAAGCGGAATCATGATCACAGAATATTAGTGAAATCTTCTCAATAATAACAAGTTGACATATCCTTTTATATCAAGCTCTCTCTCCACACATGATGACCGACTGCCTCTTTACAAGCTTACAAGAAAACAAGCAAACATAACTATATTACGATAGGCATACCTACCACATGCTCCGGCCTCCACTACAGAATGGCAGCTGCTATCTGCTGTTAACTTTCACTATCTATCTTATCTATACTTTGCACTACGATACCGTGGACCCATTGAAATTCAAGTGTTGTTTTCGTTCAGACATTGTATACACATTGAGTGCCCCTTGGCCACTGCTATTGACTACCCATTGACCCATTCAACGAGATCACTCAAAAGGTAGAGCTGGTTGCTCTACAATATTCTCAAGTGAACTGGATTCCCCCTTATCAGCGGAGATGTAGGCCCTATGTTTACGGCTGAGAAAACGAGCAAGAATTGGAGAAGAATCAAAAGGTGATTCCTGCATCCAGGGTAGGCTAGAGCCAGGGTGATAGCACCCAGGGTATCTCCAGGATATCCTTTGCGAAGCTAGGGATCACATGACCTAATTAAGGCGACCCCCCCCCCACCATTTCTTCCGCTTCCTCTCTATTCTTGCCTTTCACTACCGTTACGATGGACTTTCATTGGCACAGCAAACATGAATTCAATATTCTCAATATCCAACCCCCCCCCCCACAAAAAAAAAAAGAAACAGTACATGATTGGTTTAAAGTTCTATCAAACCTTGCATCTCAATAACTGCATGCAAATTAAAAGTTTGATTAAAAGCTAACTTGACAATTAAAAGCTTTTTTGTAACATTTTTTTCAGTTGTCATTTTTGTGTTTTTACTGCTCCTTCGAAAATGCTCTTGCCTGGAATAAATACATATAACACATGGGGGGCATATTCCTTTTAAACGAGCACAAATAGTTACATGAATTCATATGCAAGCGAATCACAACAGCAAAAGATGCAATATTATAGATGCATGTATTCAAAGATGCAAACTATTGAAAGATGTCTGTGTATATGTTTTGGTGGGTTAATTTACTTCATAGTTTGAACAGCTTTAAGAATGATTTAATGCAAGTATCTGGGGAAAAAAACAAAACAAAAAGATGTGAATCAAGCTTCCCAACACAACAGGATGTTAATTTATTGTTTTTGTTTTAGAAATTTCCCTCATTTTGTACTCTAAAAGAGGGTATTTAGACACAAGACTAGTCAAGATGTGGAACAAATGATCAGAGGAAGCCAGCTACTCACAAAAGGAAAAATATGAAAAAGGAACAAAATTGGTAGTTGGGAGAGGAAAGGAACATGGCTATAGAAGAGGAAAAACACCTCACCAGGGGCCGCAGGGGGGGTGGGTTGTGGGGCATGTAGCCCCCCCCCCCCATAAAAAAACAACAACAACAACAACAACAAACAACAACAACAACAAACAAACAAAATGGAAAAATTAACAAAAATAAGAAAAAATCACAACACCCATGAATTTCAATTTCCAAAGATTCAAACTTAAGATTCTTTCCTAAAAATGTTCCGCAGCTGCAGCCCCTGCTTGTGCAAGTGAAATGCTGTACGAAGCCTATGTTTCTCAAAAATAGTATATTTATGAAGCAGGACTTTATTTGCACCCAAGAATCATATCGATGGAACAAGAAATAAGGCATTATTCCTTTTCTCAAGCAGGGTCAGCAATTTTCCTTCTTGAAGGCAATATGCAGTGCAGTTGCATTACAAACAGAAATATTTGCGTGTTGCAACAATTCAGAGAAAATTACTAGCCAATCATGCCACAGCCCAGCTCAAACATAGAAAATTGGATATATTGGAGAGAGTGATTTCTTTGTTTTTCACATGAAATCTGTTGCCACAATTACTAATGTGAATACTCATTGCAGAAATGTCACCATTTGCATCATAGGACTCCATTTTAGTGTCTAAATTCCACACAAAAGGGAGTGGCTAGCTGTCGATCTAATTCCTGCAAAAAAAGCCGTAATTTTTGTGTACATATGTATTTTCGCGAATGAGGTCACACACATTTTTTGGGATATGTTGTCTTTCACAATTTGACACCGAGGCTATCATATATGCACAAACATACTAGTACATACCCTTAATCGTAGCGTGTGGTGATATTTTTGAGCATGTTGTTAAACTCGTTACCAAAGCATGCTTCGCAAAATCTGTGAAAATCAAACCCTCACGAAAATATCAACTCTTATACTATTATGACATAGCCATACACTGTATTTTGTGCAGTATAGGTTTCTTGGCCAATTGCATACAGACAGTACAGGCAGCATAGTCATGAACTCACAAGAGAAAATTCAAAACTGCCTTATCCTATATGCAGTGTCAATGGAAAACGTAAACTTGAACACTTAATGTCACAATATTTTTCTCAATGAGGGACCTATACTGTTATAATCTTTAATTTCTGACCCGAATCTTTGGCCATTATTTGTTGCTTGTGACCTCAGGAGAACCTGGCGTCCAGACTTTGGCCTTCTTTTATCACTATCGGTATACAGGTCAGATGATAATAATTATAATCTCTCACTCATATTTCAATCCACATTAGTAAACTTTTTAAAGGTACTGCTTACCATTGAGAGGAGTGATTTAAAAATGTTTGAGTTTTCACATTTGATTGATGCATAGGTCAGTTGTATCACAAAACATCCTGTCCTAAAAATTTCACAATAAAGCTTAAAACATAAGAAGATATCACTATTTTTCTCAAACTATAGCTGTACATATAGATGGTTTATTCTATAAACAATTGCATTGTAACTATTGTTCACATTTTGTATATTTAGCAATACTTAACATTAATTATAGTGATTGATATTTTCACATCGGTTGTTTCTATCCCTAACTCACATTTCAGAACTATTTTGAACCACTAAAGCTGGGTTTTTGTTTCATTTGCTAATGGTAAATAATACCTTTAATCTTTGTGCCTGCAATAGATAGAGGCAACTCTCACCATAACAAAGTCCTTGGGACCAGCAGTTTTCTTTCGTTATATCAAAATTTCTTTACATCTGAACAGTAAAGTATATAAGGATATGATAATTTTGGGACCTGTGTTTTAACTTCGCTGTAACGATAAATTTGTTATAATAGTATTCATTATAATGGGACTACACTGCATTCTTCAATTTAGCCGGTCCAAGTCCACTCTTGGGTTGCTTCCATTAAAAAAATATAAAAAATTTTTTTAAAAAATAAAAAAAATCCAACACAGATTTAAGATTAATGCTTCAAATTTTGTTCCCGATCTTGCAAGCAGAAACACACAGCATACAGTAATTCCTCATTACAGTCTATTCCAATCAGAAAATCTGGGGGGGGGGGGAAGGGTCACAGTACACCTACAATGGGGGTGGGGGGAGGGGCAAGTCAGACTGGTGTCTGAATTGTGAGAAGAATCCAATTTTTGCTGGTATCTCACAGCATGAAAACACCACTTGAAATGTTCTCACTCATATTCTTATCCCCATCTGTGAGTTGTTAAAGGTAAACTTCATGTGATTTTGTCTACTTGTGTGTTGAAACCTGAATAGACTGGAAAAAAAGAGAGAATGTCAACTACATACCTGAATGTCATATCCAAAAACGCCGATTCAGAACCCAGGAAGATATAACAAGGTGGCAAATTAACTGTTTCTCACTGCAATATTAACAACTCCCAATAGCAACACTGATCATATGCACACCAAGGTAGCACAGTACTCACTGGAATATCAAACAGCACATTTATAATGCCACAGTCCACCTCATGTGTCTTGGCAATGGCACAAAATACAAACATAGAATTATGGATAGTCTATGCTGCAGGCATGACAGTTCTGTATTTTCCGCCTTCACTTGCAAACCCAACACATAAGCCAAGTTTTCTTACTGTTTCGTAAAACCAGAAATTTTTGCATGCATTTTAATTTCACACATTTCGCGAGAGCCAAGATTCGCAAAATTAAAATGCACGTAAAAGTTCTTGTCTATATGCATTGAATGCCAGTGGCAATTCATGAACATTTAATTCTCCGAAAAAGCTGTTGCCTCCAATTCGAGAAAACTTCATGCTGCATCATATTTTACAGTATTTGCAAAGAGCGCGAATCCACAAAAATTCATTAAAATCTCTCAATGTACAAAATGCACTTATGACATAGGACGCATATATATTTTGATAAACATTATCTTGGTTCTAATTGCTTGGAAAATCTGTTGGGGAAAAGCATACATGTGTCTGAAATCCAGACTATGTTTGATATATGCACAAATCAAATATAAAAATTATTCATGCATTTTGCTGAGTCACTTTGGTGGTAATATAGTCGTAATTACAAAGCTTGATTGAATCTTTCATGGTGAAATCTGTTCAGTTTGCACAAATTTGAGAATATTGATCCAGCACTCTAAAGCCACATAAACATGCACACCTCTCTACACATTCAAAATCATGTAGTGTGTAGAAGGAGTGGGTGCATTGATCCAGCACTCTAAAGCCACATAAACATGCACACCTCTCTACACATTCAAAATCATGTAGTGTGTAGAAGGAGTGGGTGTCAAACAAACAAATCATATGAGATGATAATGGAACTGATCATTTAGTTTTTCAAAAACATTCAATTGAGTAAAAATCTATCCAAACAGTAAACTGCCTAGCTTAGACTTTATCTCCAATGCTCTACCTTTTTTTTTTAATTAATTCCTTTTTTTCCTCTCATCTGAGAATCTAGCTTTGGTTGTGATAGGGCTTCAGGTTTCCAACTTTTTTTTTTCTGTGAGATGAGGAAAAACCTCTTATGAAATATGAAAGAGCATGTAATTCTAAGAGGAATTCAAAGTTTATCTGATGACACTTGGTTTTGAAATGGCTGAGATATCCCCCCCCCCCAAAAAAAAAAATATATATATATCTTGTAATTCGTCTACTTGCCAGAGCTCTGCTCAAGTTTTTCAATCCTTTCACTTTTAATATTCAGGTATAAATTTGCAATTACTCACTGGGATACTGTATGTGCTGGGAGTTTCATGAATTTCAATTTTTGATATTACATGACTTCAATTTATTCATAGATAGTTTATGTGATATTAGGTATGAATTCAATTCTATAACTATATTAAAAGAAATGTAATTCTTCAGTAATGTTTGACCGGGTTATCCTTTCATGATTAACTCTTTGCCATGTGCTTTACTAAAGATTTAATTCTATACATACAGTATTATGATATAGTGACTGGGTTGGACCAGCGTTCGACTACTTAGGCTACTCCCCAAAACTAAAGTAAAATAAAGAAAAAGATGAAGAAAAAAAAGGTAATGGTTTAATGAAACAGATGTATACTTGTATTTTTATATAGTGATGGTTCCTCTGGTTGATGATACTAATTTGCATTAATTCTCGACTCTTTTTGTGCCAAATTCGCATGCCAGATTCAGCAGATGAATGGCCAACTTCGCAAATTTTGCTCAAAGGCACAAACTGCTTGATAAATCAAGAGTGCGCCAGAGAACATTTTAACTGTAGCCATAGCTTTTGTCATATGGTTTACATCACAGCACAGCTTGCAATTTTCTATACAACTTTGCTGTGCTACATTCCTGAAATACTTCTATAAAAAGCTACATGGCTTTGAAAAACAGGATGTTTTTCCCAAAGTGCTCAGAATGTATTGTGGACTGAGAATGTGACAAAGAGGAAGTTTACACTGTGGCACATGAAAAGTTAATTACAGTAAGCTGTTGTCTATCTACACAAAATTACGTGTTAATCATCACTGCTATTTTTGTACATACAAAACACAACTGTTACCCGAGACAAATACAAAGCATTTATTTTACATTTGACATGTGGCCAGTAATCATGTAACCTTACTTCAGGCAAAGACAATGAGGCTAAGAAAATTACAAAAATCTTGTCTGAGCTGAAAAAAAGAGGAAATTCATTACGCGTATTTATCTAAAATAAGAATCTTCCATACTACTCTCAGACCAAATACAAAGTCTAATTTCAGCTTTAGACCCATTCACTTTTTCAGAAGCATTGTCTTGTGGGATTTTGAATTTACAAAAAGCATGTTTGTACCAAATTTTCCCAATATTCTTTCAAATGCTTGACTGCATGTTGATTTAAACCCATCCTGAATCTTTCCTCCAACAACAGTACTTGATTTTTAGTGGTAAGCAACCGTTACATCAAATCTGTGGCAGGTTATTCTAAAACAAGGGGTGGCAAAATCTGTCACTACGAAGCTTCTAAAGTCTAGAGAACTGTACGAGACTAAGATCAACAATTTTGAAAAAATCTGAGATGATGATATTTTTTAATAAGATTTGGTTTCATCTCTGGCAATGTTTTCTTCCTTGTGCTTCACTACCACATGCTTACATTTTACATTTTCACATTTTACTTCATTTTATTTCTCATGGCATATAAACACTAAATGAATTTAATGATCACAGCAGGACAACACAAATCAAAAGAGAAAATGAAAACCCTTTCATTATTTTAGTAAACCATCAGCTGGTCCTCATCAATCATCATTTAAATACATTTTAAATATCGGGATACAATTGCTGATTGTACAGCGAAAGAAAAAAAAAAGTGACACCAAGCTCCACTTTTCCGATCTTGTGCTGTACCTCATGCATTGGATGGTTAACTACAGCCACTTTCTGGCTCAATATCAGGTTACAAGTTCAGCTACCAGGATAATTTGGAATGGAAAATATGTAAACCCAGTACCTGGAGGGGTTTCACTCCTACAACCCTGGGCATATTGGGATCTACTTCAGCAGGACGCTAACAAGACCGCAACATTCCCATGTGATTAAAGGGATGGTCAGTTTTGGTTGAGATGGGGCTTCAGTTTTTCAACATTTTTTTGACAATTGTTTTATGAGATAATGAGAAACTTCTTATGAAATACGAAAGAGCATATAATTCTAAGAGGAATTGGACAATTTTTTGATGAAAATTGGTTTTCATATGGCTGAGGTATCCACCATTATTTGGATCACTTCATTTTACTTTGTTTTTTGATATCAGCCATTTCAAAACCAATTTTTATCAAATAAATTTTGAATTCCTCTTAGAATCATATGCTCTTTAATATTGCATAAAATGGTTTCTCACAAAAAGTTACAAGCTGAATCCTCACCTCAACCTGAAACCAATACTACACCATCCCTTTAAAGGACCTGAATGTAGGCAGATATACATATACACTGGCAAAAGTCTGTTTGCGGAAACAGAATATTTACTGTATGGCCAGGAAATAGGTGTTACAAACATAAATTATATTCATAGTATATGCACAGACCAAATAAAATGACATTGTATAATCTCTTTTCACTGTGCATATATAATTATCATGTAGGCCTATGTATGTTGATATATATAAAATGCGTCAAAGTGTGCTCATATAATTCAATGGAATTCAATTAATGAAAAATTTCATTTTGCAACAAAAGATATTAGATACAGTTTACCTTGTTTCTAACAAAGAAATAATTTATACCAGCCAGTACAATCATTATGAGATGAGCATACAATAATAGTGAAATATCATTAACATCTGGCATCATAAAATACAATATTTTTATTGAAATCCCGGATGTCAAAGTGCATATTCTCTTCATGCAAAAACAAACTGCTTACTCTTTGCTCAATTTAACTCTTTCAGCTCCACTATCTCAATGGGGAATTGACATTGTGTGCAAACAAGTTCATAATTGCAAAAACAAAGTTGATATATTAAAGTTGATCTGTTTACTTTGCACTGTGCCATACATACAGCGAACAGCAAGAGGAGTGGTAATGCATGTGGAAAAATGATCAGGGTCAATCTGGGTGAAATGTGGGTTTTCTGGAAAAACACTCAATTTGTAACCACATAGACCCAATATCAATGTTACAATTTCCATCGCAACGTTAAGTGTGAATTCAATGTTAGTATCCAATATGCAACAATTTACAAAGGGACCCTTTGGGAAAATTAATTATCCTAGAAGTAATCACACAGTCTTATCTGGTATTCATGTTGGTGCATGATGTACTGCACAAGTTGAAGTGTTCCAATATTGATAAGGAAACTTACTGATTAAAATTGTATGACTATAAGCAAATATTGACAAACACTCTGAGCACCACACTGCCATATGATGTTAAAGGGACTGTACAGTACTGGTTGAGGTGGGGATTCATGTTTTGAACATTCCTAAGTGAGATAATGAAAAGCCTCTTATGAAATATGAAAGAGCATGTAATTTTAAGAAGGATTCATCGTTTATTTGATGAAAATTGGTTTTCAAATGGCTGAGATATCCCAAAAAGTGCTAATAATAAAAGGCGACATGCCACAACTTTATTAGGATCTCTTTGTTTCACCTTGTTTTTGGATATCTCAGCCATTTCAAAACCGATTTTCATCGAATAAACTTTTGATACCCCTTAGAACTGCATGCTCTTTGACATCTCATAGAGTGGTTTCTGAATATCTCGCAAAACGTTAAAAGCTAAATCCTCACCTTGACCAGAACTGTACACACCCTTTAATAAAAAATACAGTGGTAGTAAGAGTAGCAGTAGGACAATTGTAATTATAATGATACAACAGTCATATTGATATGAAATATCATGCTCAATGCATGTTCATTATCTTTATAACTGGAGGAATAATGATATTTGTCAATAATCATGATCACTGGAACTCTTGTGGCACATTTTGGAAGGAAAAGACATCCAGTGCATACCATCAAATGTCGGACAAGCACATGACCTGTGATAGTGTGTGTGTGTGGGGGGGGGGGGGGGGGGGGGCAGAGGGAAGAAGAGTCGTGATGCCAGGATAAATGATCAACAAACTATTGAACTGGCACCACATCGAATTGTGGTATATAAGTTACTTGGTTTCATCTTCCAGGATATATCTCTGCAATAACCCTCTGGAGAAAGAACATTATCAGTGCATTAGTTTTGTTTGGCTTTGTGCTATTTTTATAGTTGGAAAGAATCAATAACTAAAGAAAAATACCACTATAAGATTGTATTTGTCACCTTTATATAAGCTCTAAACTTGTGATCACAATGTTTTCATCACATGACAAATTTGGCACCACTCCAACAGCAAACAGACATACATGCGCATGTATATAAAAACATAATATCTCCGGCGACACTTTGTGGCGGAGGCATACAAACAAATTGTGCATACACTCCCATACAAAATGATACGTACCTACACACATTCATGAACAAATGAAAATAGATGCATGCACACTTGGACACACACTCACACAAACGCACACATCCAGTCATTTCTGGTGGCAATGTGGTTCTGTAATGACAATCACAATTTTAGAGATGCGTATGTACTACAGTCATGGCCAAATCAAAAGCCTAGCCGATAGGATCTCTTCTGCAGATACAGTTTATCCTCCTCTAAAAAAAAAGAAATTATACTAACACTCGGTCTTTTTATTCAGTTTAAGTTTATCTTACAAAGGCCCTGCTACACGGAATTCATATTAATTATGACAATTTTGACAAATCAAATCAGTTGAACAGATATAATGCTTCAAGTTTTAATGTTTCAAATTTTTTTCCCTATTCAAACATGTGCCCCCATCTCTCATGAGATCCACACAAAAAAAATAATAGAAGTGCAGCATAATCGTTAAAGTTGGTGATGATATCATCACACCACATGTCTCCAATCTCCAGTTTGCAATACCATCACTTTACATCCTTTCTGAACATTTTAGATGGAGCTCCAATCATTCTTATTTGTCTGATATCACTCCATTTATTGAAGTAAAGAAGAATGTAATGTACAATTGCACTTTAAACATACAGCAAACGGGTGTCATTAAAGTCACATCATAGTCCAATGAGTAAGATGGCTTCTTTTAGATGCTTTGGAAAAGTTATATTATAAACATGGATTATCTGATGGTTTGTAAATTTTTTGTAAATTTTGAGTTCTGCTACCTGATGCTAAAATAAGTACAAATGAATAATCTTAGAAATGTTAGAATATGCACATCAATAATCTTATCCAAGAAATTGTAAATAAGCTCACTGCAATTGGCTCAGGGGAAAAATAAAACTTGAACAAAAGTTTCAATTTTTATTTTTTTTTTCTCTTTTTTTTCCTAACTGCTGACTTTAAAATGCTCACATTTCCTTATGTCAGAATTATTTCACAATACATGACAGAAAGGTTTGCAGTGTCAAGCACTCACACAGTAATGGATCTCTTGCATGCTGTGTTGCTGTACTGTAAGGAATTTGAGGCACACACAACACATAACACACACACACACACACACACACACACAATAATGACATTTATTATGCAAACAGCATTCCATGAAATAAATGACATATATCCCAACACAAATCATTAATAATTCATATAACTCTTAAAAACTACAATACCACTCAAAAGGCATTTAAAGACAGAAAAAGGAAAAACAAAGACTTAAATTACTTACAACAGATGGTATATTTCCGCTGCTGTTGTGCCTCAGCCGCGATATGCGTCCTCGCGCACGGCCAACACCAGGGAAGCAGGACCTAACGTATGCCGGGGCAGAGAAGCCTGGAACAGACCAGCGACGCTTTCGCTCCCCTCTCCCCTTTCGCACGAGGGCTCCCTCACGAACGAGAGGCTCCTCTCGAATCATGACAAGTATCGTTCTCTTCCCCCCAAGGGCACACAAAATATTCCTTGACAGTTCGGTTCGGTTCACAACAGAGAATAGATGATAGCACAAGTGGCCTCCACAGGACTTGCACTTGTTTTTTAGGTCATGATCACAAACAGTGTGTGACCCAGATACAGTTTGATAAAGGTCAAAGTTCACAACATTCGCTTCAGAATAGACACATTGCAGAAAGGGCAGTGATATGAAAATTGTGATCCAAAGAAGATTTCCCCTTGCACTTGTGCTCAAGTCAAATTGAGCTCGGAGAGAGTACTGGTATGATAATTGTCAATACAGCCAGAAATTTGAGAAGGTCAAAGGTCGCTTGCACTACATACAGCAAACATAGAGCAGCTGGAAGTGAGTTGAGGATGTCAAGCGCATCACCCCTTGCCCCAATGTAGTCACACCAATCCCCCACGAAGTTTGTTGTTATAGTCGGTCTCCGCGGTATTAATACGCACACTTTCTCCTGGTAGCTTTTGTGGGAATGCAGGGCGGTTAACAGCACTTGACTGGGAGTTCTTACATCTATGTCGTAACAATGTACTGCCAGAGGTTCCCGTCGCCTAGTTCATTCGAAGACAAGTGCGACTGCTGATTCGTTTTGGCAAATAGCGTCATGACTGCGGGATGTACACACCACAAGCGAACTGGAAAACACTGACTTGAAACGGGAGCTGCAGAAACAACAGATTCGAGTTCACTGTGTATACCTCATTTCCTTTGAGGATTAAAAAACAAAAACAAAAAAAAAACAATTCACATTAAAAATAAGAGTTCGAAGAGACAGGCCCACGGAAGGGTTTTCCGGCCAAAATTAGATTCAGGTCATCACAGATGGAAAAGCATTTGGCTCTTGCATACAAACATGGAGTCGCACACCATTCGACATCAAATCTGTGATGTAAACTATGTCATGGACAGAACACAATCATAACTCGAGCTGGGAAAGAGCTACAACTCCATTAATGTATGCATGCAGAAAACACCGAATCAAACGCCAGGAAACTGCCACAGCCAAATCCATTCAGCATCTGCAACAAGGGGGAGCTTTGTCATGCCCGATAGTGATCCAGACTCCAAAAATAGCTCCAGTGAATGGAGTAAATGCAGTGTTCTCGATACTGTGAAAATATCCATGCAAATGACTTCCAACAATCCTATAGAAAAACACGAGTACAAGGGCCTACATGTTCCACTCGAGAATGCTGCAAAGTTGCAAAGAAACCTACAAGATATGTAGACCTGATGTTCAGGCATTTCAAGGGCTGAATATCATACCATCATACAACTTTTCCACTTTTTTTTTTCATTTGTTATTCAGCTCACAGCTGCCATCAGTATTCAGGGGGAAAAGCTACAAACTATTGCTCAAAAACTAGACTAAACATTCAAAACACATACAACAAAAGAAAAGGTATCAGGTGAAAGATGAAACTATTACAAGTTGGCGACTTAGAAAAAAAAAGATGATAGGGTTAAAACACAATGATTGTGAAAGCTACAGACCCAATGGATAATCATTCACTAATATGTTGGAAGGGAAAATAGAATGCAATCACTATGCTTCTTACACCACATTTGCTGCAGAAAGAAGTTCCATTCCATCCCACCCCTCCCCCCTAAAAAAAAAAAAAAACAACAACACACCAAAAATCAGCTCATTACATCATTCAACACCATATCAACTTCTCTTCATATCCCCCTACAATACCACATCCGTAAATTCAGTTTGTTGAAGAATACTGTCTGTGTTTTGAGGTAAACAGTGAAATTTCTTTAATAGTGCTCCATTATTGGTGACATCTGGCCTTCATCAGATCCAAACTCAAGTCATACACACAGGAATAACCCTGTCACGCTTTCCAGTAATACCAAACTCATACATACAGCCATCATGTTTCTCTTGATAGGGATAAAATATTGTTTGTGACCCTTTACTGTAAAAGCCTTTAATATAAATTAGAGCTTATAATCTCTCTGACGGCATAATTCTTAGATTATAAGTACTGACTCTTGACTTTTCCATCCGTAAGTAATCTCCCCATCTTTATTCATAGATATCTACCACACAAAAAAGTCTTGTCATCATAAACACTGTTTTGACGGAATAACTTTTAGTTTCAATGTGGTCAAGCATACAGGAAATTAGGCATTTGAATACAATAGGTCAACTCAAAGACTAGTTGGAGTGGTATCCCGCATAAAGAAATGAAAGTTTCAAATTTCGAAACATTCCTCGACTTTTCTCTTCTAACAGGAAATACAAGTAATAACATACCATTGGTGCATAATGATTTTTGTTTTCTTTTTAATTCCTTCAATTCATGTTTGCATGTCTACAATAGGACCATATTGATATGCTATATTAAAGAATTTGGATTAATCTTTTGAACTTCACTACATCTATCTCAGTTTGGTTTAAACTGCACCACACTGGTTTGACTTGTTTGTTTATGTTTCAGTCAGTTGCAGTACATCAGATACTTCTGGAATTATTGTTTGCAATTGAAAATGTCAGGCTTTTACTTTGACTCTGTGACTATTAAGTAACTTTCAGTCAAAATTAATGTATCAGTTCATCAGTTTGTGAGCATGCACATATGAGTTTTTCTTCCAGTGCTTTCTATATCTCAAAATAAAGTTATCATGTCGATATGAAACCATTTGCCACAAACATTAGCAATTTGCAGGAAAACCCTATCATAAAATGGCAGAAGTGTAAAAATCTCAAATTAAACAGAAATCAGCAAAGCTTTTTTGTAGTCCTCTGAATGTATTGTGGTTGAAAAAGAAAGGGCAAAACTTCAGTCATTGCAATCATTTGGCACATGTGGCAATCTCATGATCGCAGTGTTTTACTGATGAATAGATTCGTTAAAATATAAATTTTAAAAAATGATTTCACTCAAAGGTCTAGCTACATGTAGGAATAACGGGGTACAAGAACATATTGATGTGATGCAGATAAATCAGGAGTGAAATGATAGTCAAAAGAATCGTTACGCGTCACAGTGGGGTTGTTCCATCAGAAAAATAGGGGGATGTGCAACATCAAAGGAAGAAGAAAAAAGAGCAAGGATTACCTGCAGGAATGTCTACTCCATCTAGGGGGTAATCATCCACAAAGACTGCACCAGGAGGACAAACCACACCCCTCCAGGACACCAAGAATCCACGCAGAGAGGGCCTGACACAGAGCCATCAGCACCAAGGAGGCCAGTAACCATAGCAACCACCACAAGGCAGCTCTCATCTCAACCAACTGGATGTGGAGGATGTGCGAAGGGATTGTGCCACAGGGAAGAACTTTAGTGTGCCTTAATGCTTGTTTACTTATATTTCTTTCTCTCCTACTCGTCTAAAACTTACATCGAATCTATTCCCTTTGTATAGATTTGATAACCTTATTTAATAATTTTGGTGCCTCTATATCTCATCATTGCCTTGGCCCTTACTGAAATCTCAATATAAATAAAATGTTGATGAGACTAGCATATTCATATGCTTCCAAAGTACTTCTTGTTGCTTGCTATAGCAGGTTACAGTGAGGCAAAAGATTCCTTGTATAGAAGACCTGCTATGAATAATCAATTGGTTTAGAGGGATTTGATGACAAACTATACGGCAGTTACTTTTCTATCTTTAACAGAGCGTAAATGACAAACTGAATAATATAATTCATGAAACATTCAAAATAAATCTGGCTCCAAGTAATACTTTGCGAAGAATTTGATGATTTAACTTATGTCCTCGTGTAGTCACATTAAAAATCTAACTCCCCTCCAGTTCTTATTCTATCAAACTTCTTTTCTTATTCAATACAACCATGCTAAATTTATCAGATCAATCAGTACAAAACGAAAGGTGAGCCTTTGTGGAATGTGAAGATGGTAACAGTTTTTGGCCCTGTGATGACGCGACTTTTATGCACACTAGAAGAGACAAGAGAAGGTGTGAGAAAAAAACAGAAAAGTGCACTAAGTGGACCACATGATTCAAGATTCAATCCTGTAAGAAATAATTTACAAGAATAGTGATGAACACTTCCATCAACAACCACCGCTGATACATGGCAAAGCGCTGAGGAATGAAGCATCAACAGCATATCAAGGTGTTATCTGCCAAGTGAGGGGACTGTGTAATATCGTGTATCTATGAAATACCATACCAAAATGAGCAAACATTCGAAAATGACACAACCAAGCTTGAAACTTCCAGTTTAGTGATACCAATTCATTTGCCGACCCACAAGGAGAATAAATGTGACTTGTGCCAATAACAACAATGAACAGGAGAAATGAGAGCATATTATACTGCATAATGTTTTGTGACTTCTCTCAAGCAAATGATGCAGTAAATTATTGGAGGACATTAAAGACATTATAAAAACAAAAATCTCTGAAGATCAGCCCACTCCTTTACACTATTTCTCTATCATCTTTCCAATCTCCATCCCAGCAATACAAACCAAAGTATTAAAGAGAGAAGTCTCTTCTCAATTAGTAATCATAAACTGTTTTTACCCATCATCACTAGGTGACTTTGACAACATAGACAAGAGCACAGTGCAGTAAAATATATTATCTGTGAAAAGTTTCTGCATTTCAGATATTTGATTTGTAACTGTTTTTGTGCATCGGAAGTGCACAAAATACATTTTGTAGGATATATCTTTCTGTCATTGTTAATGAAATTTTCTATTTCATTTGATAGACATTTAATTAGTCCTATCACAGATTCACACTGAAATGAAATGCCTCTGACATCCTTTATGTTTGAAGCATGGCAACTTTCTGTCAAGAATAAAAGAAAAAAAAAGCCAGCAGAAAACTTGAGAACACAAGTTTAAAAAGTTGATTTATTTCTAGACCAGACATGCTAAAAGGGTATGTGGCATCCCTATTTCATAAAACTAGAAATCTTATATCTGAAATAATATCCAATACATAAAGTTGATTTAATACAAAAACAGTTACGTCAATGAGTATGTATTTACTATTCAGATTCTTCTCCTTTTTTTTTTTGGGGGGGGGGGGTGGTGAGCACATAAGTATAATTACCCTGACAATAAAATTTGATGATTAAGCAACAAAAATTAGAAGTTCCCACACTCTACAACAATGTAATATGACCATGCAAATATATCAGATCAAATTTGTTTGTTAGGCAAATATCACTGCACACAAAACTGGTTCAGTTAGCACTGCCCTCTTTGGCTTCCCCTTGTGGTCACTATATGGATGAATACGATGGGTATAGAATGCTACAATGAATCTTCTGGCATTTTGATTGACAAGTCTCGGTCTAGATATTTTTTGGTCTCCTGGATGACATACTATTTGCTGGAGTGACAGGACTACAGATCTGAAGTAGATTTTTTTTTTTTTGGGGGGGGGGGAGTGGGTAGAGTAATGCTGAAAATGCATTTCCACTCCACTTTGAAAAAAGAGATTGGACAAAAAAAAAATCATCAACATCAAATACAACATATGGCAAGTACAGGAATGAAACTGTATAGTTTCCAACACTTTCTCTGAACTACAATGAGGATTGCAAACAAATTACATCAATATGACGATGTAACTTCTTCAGAATTCTGTCATTGGACTGTAATGAAAAATATTACAAATAGTTTTTTAGACAATAATTTTGTAACAAACATTTCTCCCTAAAAGTCGACACTGCTAGGTCATAAAAATACAAGAACAATTTCGAGAAAAGAACTCAAGTTTTTCTGTTTGATTATTTTAGGTAGAGATTTAAGTGCAGTTTAAAGGAAGACCTGTGAGGTTATGACATCACCTCATCTCCATGTGTAGTGGACATTGATATCAATGCTCTGTGAAGACTCACAAGATCCCCTTTAACTTTCTGATCATTGGACTAAATGTAGTGAATCTTCCTTCCACCACTTTTGTTTTTGAAGTTACACTTTCTCTTTACAGCTAACTTCGACAGAAGTTGTAATGTATTTTACAGAGGAAGGAAGCAATGAAAAAGAAAGTGAAAATTAAATATGTCTCCGATACCCAAAGAGGGGTGAGTATATAAAAAAAAGAAGAATAAAATAAAATATTCATCTGAAGTCTGAAGCTTTAGCCTAGCACAAGAGAATCTCTCCCAGGCATGGCACCACAATCACTGGGCTGCTGAGGACAAGATCATACAATGAGAGGGGGCCTTTTGTATACACTGTGTGATGATCCCCTCATAAAAGCTCTCCAAAAGACAGAGACACATAATGGGCTAGTCTATATTCCAGACTTTCCAACTTGGATATGAACACAGCACCGTCTCTCTGACACAACTGAACTTGTGCCACATAATACCAACTACATCCAAGGGCAAGAATCTCAAATAGGGAGGCCACGAAGTCAAAGGCAAACTAATCCCAGTCTTGATTCAACAATCATTTTGCTCTAGTCTCTCTCACAGACTTGTAATAATTCCAGGGTTGATCTCTTGAGCACATAATATCCTTGTGGGCTCACCTCACTTTCAGCTAGAGATAAACACAATATGCCTGTTTACCACAGGATGATGGTGCGTGTGAATGAACATGTGTTTTCCTCACCAGGAAGTGCACACAGCATACTTTGTGTACATATATCCAAACATTCAAAACAATGGTACGCTCAGGATGAATGTCGAAAGCAGAGGCACCCGCCACTTTTAGAATCGTTTCCATGCGCACAGAACATGAGAACCGAAAAAATACACACTACACCAACGACATCGACAACAGTCAATACCAAATGTCTTGATACGAACACATCAGATATGTATTCAAGTCATATCTCCAGCTCGGCGTAATCCTACCAATGAATAATGCCACCGCAAAAAGGGATCAATGACTTGGATCAGTCTATGGGCCTATTCTGCCTGTCACGCTCCAATGCAAGGTCTTCAAAGTTTGCAGAATGTAAACAAAGCTGGGGTTCCTTGCCCATTGAATGAGCACCAGAGTACAGACCCCTGATGATGACAAAAATAGAGGCATGCAATTTCTCCTCGCAAAATGATCCCTCAACAATACAGTGCGTGGAGCCTATACCCACCCAACCCAGGGGAGGTGCGGAACAATTTCTCCTCGCAAAATGATCCCTCAACGATGCAGTGTCGTGGAGCCTCTACCCACCCAACCCAGGGGAGGTGCAGAACAGTTGCTGGTCGGGCATAACTGGAATGTTTACAAACATTTGCAGGCATCTACAGCATTCTGAGACTAGCTGCCACCAGTCATGTGGTCATTACAATTTCACCGTCTAAAGAGCGGGAAGGCATTGTATTACATGGTATCACTGCTGATACATGATACTAATGAGGAAGAGTTCATTATGTTTCCTTCTTTTCACTGTGATCATCAGTGGCTTATACCTGAAGAGTTCAGAGTCACATACAATATCAAGAGGCACTATCAAACAATTTACATATTTGTTGCAGCAACCATCATTCCTTCTCCTTGCCCCCCCCCCCCTTCAAAAAATAATCTTTGAGAAGTGAAATAATTTTACAGACCAGAAATGAACATATATTTCAACAGCTACAATATATCTGTAGGTCAACAGTTACAATATATCTCTAGGTCCTACTGAAAAGCAGGCACTGGTAATGCAAGAATAAAACATCATAAGCTTATTCAGAGAGTTTTCTGTGAAGATGGGTAAGAGTGAAAAGATGCAGCACTGTTGATTTATTAAGATTGAATGTCATAACAAAATGAGCAAATACTTTAACAGCAATGGCATGACTTGGTCTTTAAAGGATAAGTCCACCTTCATATACATAAGGATTGAGAGAGTGCAGCAATATTAGTAGAACACAGCAGTAAAAGTTTGAGGAAAATTGGACAATCCGTTCAAAAGTTACGAATATTTTAAGTATCTGCGCAGTCACTGCTGGAAGAGAAGACTACTACAGTGTGTGATGTCACATGCCTACAACTATATAAGGAAAATAAAAAGAGAAAAAGAGACAAAAAAAAAGAAATAAATACATGTACAACTAGAGAAGCACTCTGAGAGCGCAGATGTACCTCCGGCAAGCAGCATGATTTCCACCAATGATCTTGTTCTTCCACATAGAGATCAGTGATTTCCACCCACTGAAAAATCACCCGATTTCCCACTATAGAAGCCTTTGTTACTTCACAAACCCTCAGCTGCGCGGCACGCCTCGCCTTTGCAGAAATTAGAGCACGCACTTTAGTGTGCGCATGATTACCTAAAAAATACTCAGCTTGAACTCCCAAGTTCATTGACCCTACCTGCCAAACTATTGAAAATCCTTCATAAAATTCATACAAATTTCCAGATCACTACCAAAATTTGCTCATCTGTTCCTTGTGTCATTCTCAAACTTTCCTGCAAGTTTCATCCAAATCTGTTCATAACTTTTTGAGTTATTTTGCACACAGACAAACAAACCAACAGTATTGAAAACATAACCTCCTCCCTTGGCGAAGGTAATAAAATAAGGGTCCAGGATTTATGATACTTCTGCCAACCTGAAATTTATTTTCAGAAGTTACGTTCAGACTGGAGCCCTTAACCTCGAAGTTAGGAAACTTCGAGGTTAGAGCTTGTAGTTAGGGACCGTGAAGACGCACTCGTAGTTAGCAAACCTCGAGGTTTGCTCGATGTTTCGAGCCACGAGAAATCTTATGGTTAGCGCTCTAACCACGAGCCGCGGGGGGTCCCCACTCGTAGTTAAGCACCGTGTGGACACAACTCGAAGTTAAGAGTGACCTCGCCGTAAACTCCAGCCCCCACAATTTTCCTCTGCTTCCGGGTCAACCTCCCAAACGTACACCACAAATACACTACACGTGAAAAACCTATGACGCACGACACAACAACATCATCTTTTCTTCCCATGCGCTTGATTTCTGAAACTGAACACGTCGAACTCGCTACTGTATTCTATATTCTTCTCCGACGCTAAAAACATGTTTTCGACGAATATCTTCATAAAGGCATAAAGTCATCAGTGCAGTGCTATCTCTGCATACCATGACAGAGAAAAAGAGTACCTGTAAGCGAGTCCGACAGGGTTGGACTAAAGAATAAATAGACGCCTTGTTAGCAGTGTGGGCTGAAACTTCCGGTTTTGTGGTTTTAACATCGAGTGGGACCCACTCGTAGTTACGGGGGGCAGAAGCTTAACCTCGAGGTTTCGTAACTTCGAGGTTAAGATTCGTCGTGTGGACACACGTCGTAGTTAGGGGGCAAGAGCTAAACCTCGAGGTTTCCTAACCTCGAGGTTAGGGCCTGCCGTCTGAACGTAACTACTGTATGCCTGAGATGTTTTAATCCAACCATAACAACGTTCAGTTGTGTGCAAAAGTATAAGACCGATGGATGTAAATTCCTCTCATTCGTCCAGTCAAAGTACAAGGTCAATAATTAGTTGAATCAAGAAACTGGAATTAAACTCACTTGTCGCGACGTTTTGCCAATTATCAATAACTGACTTCTTCGGGTGATACAAGTGCAGTTCCATCAACGGCAGCATCATTCACCCGAAGAAGCCAACTGATAATTGGCGAAACATCGCAACAAGTGAATTTAATTCCAGTTTCTTGATTCAACAAATTATTGATCTTTATATGACCGATACTGTTTCATAATTTCATCAAGGGTAATGTGTGTTGTATCTACTGTGTCTCATCCCCCTTCCCCCCCCCCCAAAAAAAAACAAACAAACAAACAAATGTGGAAGAGACACAGGTGGAGGAAGAACTTGGGAGAGTTGGCTTAAGAAAAGAGGATGTATAAATATAATAAAAACAAATAAAACAGTGGTGGCCACTGCTTATACTACAACTACTCCTTCTCCATATCTACCTCCCTAACCCTACAAAGAAAAAAGAAAAAAAAATATGTACCTTTAATTTTCTGTATTGATCACTGCCTGCCAGGCAGAAGGACGCAAAAGTTTGTGTGCTCAAAAAAACAAACAAAAAAAAAAATGATAGGTGCATCATAGAAAAAAACTTTCAAAACTCTTGTCAAATTATGTCACAAACCACAATTCGGTTACGAGTGGAAATTTCATGCTAGGGCCCTTCTAGGTGTTAATAAACTGCTTTGACAGAAGACAGAAGACAGCATTTTTCAGAATGCACTGCCTGCCAGGCAGGAGGACGCAAAAGTTTGTGTGCTCAAAAAAAAATTAAATAAATAAAATAAAATATGATAGGTGCATCATAAGTGAGAAAACTCCTGTTCCTATTCATGTGAGTTGTCAAATTCATTGTCAAATTATGTCATTGTCAAATTATGTCATTGTCAAATTATGTCATTGTCAAATTATGTCACAAACCACAATTCGGTTACGAGTGGAAATTTCATGCTAGGGCCCTTCTGCCAGGCAGGTGATGAGATGAGGTAAAAGACAATTATCTCATTCTTCTTTTTCATGATGCATTTAAGTGAGAGAACTCCTGTTCCTAGCGTGTTGAATCGCTTTACCATCACAAGTTATTAGTAACCCAATCCACATTGCAATTCACCGCTTCCACAAGTTAATTTCCCTCGGGATAGAGTTCCATTGTGGGAAAAACAAGACAATTGTGATGTGACGAGGGACCACCTGGTTTCTATTCAGATTATGACAAAATTTACCTCCAGCGAGATATGTTGTTTTGAATGAAATCCGTCACATCATTTTGGAAAAAAAAAATGTTCAGGCACACTCTATCAATACTAAGTTGGATGACATGTAGACACTAAAGCAGTGTAACCTTTACAAAAAAATTCTACCCCCTGGTCAGACTTTGCCGAGATTGTCATACAATTTATATCTACACACGTTTGTAGACTAAACCATACATGTGGCAGGCTCACATGAATTGCTCATATATTATCAATAGCATGTCTTACGCCACCTTCAAGTAAAGGCTTGCAATCTTGGGAGCAGACTGTTCCAGCATCAGAGCTACTAAGTCTCATGTATTCTGCGTGAGACTCACGCATTTAGGGTCCATCTCACGATCTCATGCATGGCACCCATTTTTCTCACGCATCGGGACCATAGCTCAATGGATTAAAGTGATAGTTGCAATTGAAGGTATATTTCCCTTTTGTCTTTCAAAATAAGTAAAAAACAGTCACTGAAGTATGCACCAGATTGCACCATTAAGAGCTAAAAATTGAAAAAGCTCCCTACCGTGGCAGGGGACACGCGCCGAGATGCCAAGTCATGAAAATCTCACTCATAACAATTTTTTTTTAACTTGGCATCTCTGCAGCATGACAGTGAATCCAACTTTTTGATGTGCTTACTGAATTGAATAAGCCCCCTTTTTGAGTTTGTAACTCCTGACTGCTCAAAAACTATAACGATGATACAAGTCTTGTTTGGGGTTCTTACTGATATTCTTGCATGAAATCATGTTGAGACATGCCCAAAGGTCTGTTGGTGTCAGCAAAAGAAAGGATTTCATAGTGCCGATTCATGTGAGTTAATCCCACCAGGGAGATGCTATAAATATACGTAATAAGAAATGAACAATCTCCCCTTTGTACCCATGCCCTGTGCCGCTGAGAAGTAAATGCGCTCTATCGCAGGTGTTAATAAACTGCTTTGACAAAAGACAGAAGACAACATTTTTCAGAATGCATCATTCCTCAAGCACAATAAACCGAGCGAGGAGAGTTCGCTGTCCCTTTCAATAGTTTTGGTAGCAATTATTAAGTGTGTGGAGGACAGGACACATGAACAAATTCAATGTTTAAGCTCAACATCTGTCACACAGTTATATATGTTAGCTTCACACAATGTCCCTAATTTTACAGATTAGCTTGAAGTTTTAAACTTCGATGGATAATTAGCTTGCAGTTTAGCCCCATGGAGATGCACTCATAAGTTAGAATCTTAAATATCAGTCAATGATTAGAATCACATGAATTTCTTAGGGTTCAAGCTCTATCCATGAGCTGCGGGGAGCCCCCACTCAAAGTCTAGCATCGTATGGACACGACAATCAACAAACTCGAAAGTTACGTGACCTCTCCATCAACACTATTTCCCTCAGCTTCTGGGTCAATCTCCATGTTGTACATTACCGTATCGTCACACATCATTGAGTACATTGCTCGCGGTGCTTGTGTGTATTTATTCCGGTTCTCTGATTTAATCATCATGTGGGACTCTCCCTCTGAAGTTCAATCTTTAAAACTACATGCTAGTGGACGTGTGCTGTAGTTTAAAGGGATCATATAGTTTTGGTTGAGACCTAATTTCATGTTTCTAACTTTTTTTTTTTGGTGAGATAATGAGAAACCTCTTATGAAATATGAAAGAGCATGTAATTTCATAAGAAATTCAATGTTTATTTGATGAAAATTGATTTTGAAATGGCTGAGATATCCAAAACAGAGCAATTATGATAAAGTGTGGGACCTACCTTTTATTATGATCGCTTTGTTTTACTTTGTTTTTGGATATTTTAGTCATTCCAAACTCAATTTTCATCAAATAAACTTTAATTTCTTTTAAAATGGTATGCTCTGTACTATTTCATAAGTGTTTTCTTGGTATTTCACAAAAAGTTAAAAGCCCAAATCTCATCTCCACCAATACTGTACCATCCCTTTTAAGAGTGCAAGATCCAATAACTGATAATTAGGCTCCGTGTGAACATAACTAATATGAGTAAAGTCGTCGGCTGAGAATGATAAGGGCGTTAAGTTGCCTCTAAACCCATAGTGTTCGGGACAACTTAACGCCCTTCTCATTCTCAACAGAAGAAGTATTGTCACAAGTTTACATTAAAGCCACAATTTACCATTTGCAGATTTAAAAAGAAAAACAGCTTTATTGCATCAAAATAGTTCTAGAATGTGAGTTACCAAGAGAAACAACCAACATTAAAATGTTAATCAGAATATTACAAGTATTGTTAAATATAGAAATTGCAAACAATAGTTTATTGAAATTGTTTCTACAATAAACCATCTGGGCAATTCCGCAGTTAGGTGGACATGACATGGATAAAAGAAATGTGCCTCTTTATCTTACCCTTTAATCTAGGTATCAACTAATGCCACGGATGTTCACCAATCATTAGGGTCTTTCAAATTCAGTAGATTTTATTTTTCATATTCATTGATTTTGTGAGATCTAAAACCATCATTTAAAATGTACATGTGGGACTGGGGACGCTGAAATTCACTTAAATGCAAATTACAGTGGGTTTCTTTAAAATTTTTTCCTCAAAGTTTTGCTAAAGGGTAAAAGGTGAATACATTTAAATACTCCAGAAGTCATGTGACATTTTGTCAATTACAAAAGGGTGAAATGACCTGCGGAATTACTCCGGACAAATGTAACGTTACTAACCGTAACGTTACTAACCATGCTTTTGGGGGTCTAGCTAAAAAAATTATTGGTCGAACTGCTAAAAGAATTTGCATGAACATTTGTCATGATGCAATAATTGAAATTAATGCAACACTTTGTTTGAAGTAACTTGAATTTTTGCACACTTTTTGTTACAAGACATTGCTTTTTTTGTCATGTCCTTTTTTCGTAACGTTACTAACCAGCCCTTTAAGTTGCTATAGCAATTCTAATATTTCTTGGATTGTGTTCATTCTTTTCTGTATCATAAACCTGGGAAGGATGAACATGTTTTTGACATAATTTTGACTTGAAGTGAATAAATGGTAATTTAGTGGTAAAAACAAATATCTAAATTTGTTCAAATGTAACGTTACTAACCGCGGAATTGCCCATCTACACTTATGGTTTATTGAGAAAATTAGTGATATCTCCTGATAATGGTGGCTTTATTGCGTAACTTTTATATGGCGGGATGTTTTGTGATACAACTGAACTATGAATCAAATGTGCTAACTCGAACATTGTTTTTAATCACTGCTCCTAATGGTAAACAGTGGCTTTAAGGAGTTTGAAATTAAAAGGGAGAGGTCACAGCTCCATATCAATTAGATTGTGTAGTTCTAATTGTGAAAGTATGATTAGCTGGTCAATCTATCAACTCTTCATGTGGAAGTTAATCTTGTGGCATGGACTTTAATCGCTCTTTGCCCGGAGCAGAAGCCACAGACTGCAGCATCAGGTAGAAGAACATTTCGGAAATGAAGTGAGAGGGAGAAGGGGGAATACATTTGAGCATCTGAGCTTGCTGCATAAGAGGCTATTAAAGCACAACCAAGGCCATATCAATCTACAAGCCCTTCCACAGTACAGGTGGGTACACCAATGCCCAGTTGGTCGGAAGGAGTGAATTTTCTATGCCGTTCTGTACAGCTGCATTAACTGCTGCATTGACCACATACACACACCCACACACACACTTATACAGCAAACTCTTCTGTTTTGTGTGTGTGTGTGTTTTGGCACATAATGAAAAGAAAGACTGGTTTTGTAAAATACACAACAGATACAGATACATAACACTTAACAGGGAGGAAAAGCCACTTGAACAAGTTGAGTACACAAGAATGTGAAGTATTGAATACTTCCATATCTGGGTTAGATCAAGCATTACCATAGTACCAAGCTTTAGAATTCAGAGGATTTCTCGTGATTCCAATGGCTCCTTTACTGAAGGAAATGGTCAGTTTAACATGTTTACTGGCTGGTGGTATATTCATGGTGATAAAATAACATATTAATGAAAATAAAACAGGACAGGGTAATGCAAAAATGCCATGAACCAGGCAAGAAACACACGTACCCTCCATATCAGGATCCTGCCCACGAGTTGGAATTCCAAACCCCTACAAGTGATCCGTCCGCAAGCACATCCAATAAATGCACCAAGCATCACTCTTCCCATTCTTTCCCCCCCCCCCCCATATATTTACATTTTCAAAAGATATTTAAGTTGTCATGTTATACACTTTCTGGAATAATCTACCATCTATTTTTTTTCCAGGAAATATAAATTTCATATTCCTCACCCAGATTGCGTTAATATGTAGCTTTCTTGGCTTTTAATATCTGCAACTAATCATTGTAATGTTGAAAAAATGTAACAATAAACCACACCATATATCATGTCTGAAGGTCAAAGACCATCAATGGCAAAAGCTTTTCCAGAAATTCAAAATTGTTTCCAAATAAATAATAAAGTAGATAGTGCAGACACAAGCAGGATACACATCACAGAATTTCGGTTCTTCACAGTCTTCAAAGTGATTTGGCAGCACGACGTTCATTCAAACACTAGTGGGAAATGCTAAAGGCTTGTAACAAAATGTCAAAGGATGTTGATAAAATCCATGACATAGAATGTGAATGTCAAAGAAGTAATTCTGGTAGACTATTTTATATAGTACTAAACATTTAATAATTCAAAGATCTGATGAGGTACATGTAGTTGTAAACACTATGAAGAACCACCTGTTGTAGCCTCCATTTGAAAAGCATCATATATGGGATGTTGCCATGGTTACTACCTTGGGTAATTATTAGAGACCTGAAATATTCTCCTTTCTCCATCATCCCCTTTTTCCTTTTTTTCTTCTCTCTCCCCTTTTCCTTTCTACCTTCTCATTTTTTTCATTCCCTTTTTTTTCTCCTCTTTCCTTCCATTATTGCTATTTTCTTTTCTTTGTTCTTTTTTTCACTTTTCTGTTATAAATCTTCATTTTTTACTCTCTTCTTTCCTATCCACCTCCCCATCTCTTCTCTCCCTCCCCCTTTAATTCTTTCTCCTTTCTCTCTCGCAGCAACCATCCATCTCTGGGGGGATGCTCACTGGTAAACCAATCAAACTTGGGTAGAGTATGATATCTAACAGCCACTCGTCTGGGTAAACAACTCCTTGCATCACTATTTAATAGCTGCATCATCATCAACACCACCACATCTCCATCTCCCTCGCTTGTTCTCCGGAGCAGCACGAGAATCAACCATGCCTAATTATCTATCTACACAATGGCTCAGCAGATATCATGCACTTCTCTAGATCACTTTCATGGCATTATACCCATGCTAACACTAAAGCAACAATGCGACAACCAGACTGGTATATATCCTCCCACATACATTGTACACATGCATAAAATCCCTCCCAAGCACTTGTTATTTTATCATTATTTACAGTAATGACGTCCTTTTCCTACTGGTATAACAGGAACTGTACATGGGAAGGCAAGTTGACAGTCAACATCATTGTATTTGACCCAGCTACTGTAAAATGAGGAATGTTCGTGTGCATTTTCATATTGCGAATTTTGCGAGAGCCAAGATTCGCAAAATTAAAACGCATGCGAAAGTTCTTGTCTACACTATATGCAATCAATGTTAGAGGCAACTTGCAAAAATTTCATGCCGCGAAAAAGGCCGTCAGCACCAATTCGCGAAAGATTTCATGCCGCGAAAATATCTTGTTTTACAGTAGATGGAGCTATTTGCAAATACTTCAACTGAGGTTATTGGCAACAAGTTTTGATCTACCATTTTGTGCAAACACTGGGCCTGAGGTGATGTTTGTAGGAAAATTCATCAATGTACTAATTAGCTGTATTCCAGTTCATATCAATGTTGTGTGGCCAGAGTCAGGTGGAAGTGATTAAGTAGTAATCACTTTCATTTCTGAGATAGCAGCCATCAAGATGCATAAATAATCTGCATATTTAACGACAGCCTTCTGAATTCCCATTCCCCCAATGCATTATACCATAATTCAAGCATAATTCAACCATATTACCATTTATTTCTCTATCCTAAACAGTTCAAAAGCAGTACCAAAGGGTATATCTTTCCATTTTGCTTTCAGACTATTTATTGTACATGTAATTATTAGTTATGATTGAATGTATGATTGTGTGTCCTAGTGTTTTTGAAAAATGGGGGAAAAAATTATTGTACTTCCATTTTTCATATGTTCAATGCAGCAAATTCAGAGTAAAATTTGAATTTGAATTAATAGTAAAGTTAACAATGTAACTAGCAAAGAAAAAGATTAAACTTTGATGCGCACAGCAAATTGGTGATGGATATTTTCTAGCAGAAATTGGCCTATAATCACAATAGTCACATTACCTATACATGCCAAGATATTAAAAAAAAATCATTCATTTGAAGGCCAAAAACATACTATTTGTGTAAAAAAAAAAAAAAAAAAAAAAAAATCTTGCATATATGATACATCATAAGGACATCATAAAAACTATGCCCATAATTTGTATTGAATAGATCACAAAATCAAAACATAGATTCCTATATCACATGAGGTTCACTTTACCATCCTAATCTTTCTGTAACTATTTCCTTGCTGAAATACAAAATGTGTATTATTGAAAAAAAATAATAGATTGAGATTTGAAATATATTCAATTGCTGTTATATTTCAGTCATGAAGCCAGTTCTGAAAAAAAAAAGGAAAAGAAGTAAAGAGCAAAAGAATGAGTAGGGAAAATATCCAGAGGTAGCCAAGTATTCTTTACATGCGTTGGTCTCCATGGTAACACAGATGTCCTGCAAGAAAAAAAAAAAGTCTCCTGGCATTCCCTGCTCCATTGTTTGATAAATGTGAACGAAAGAAACTCGGTTACAGTTTCTTTTTTCTTTTCATGGAGGACTCCTCTTCCAGGATAAAGATGTCATTTCTCCACACATTCACTGTGAATGGGAGTTTGTCAAGCTCTTTGCTAAAAAAATATGCAGACTTTGTCCCCGGTTGCCATGGAAATACACCGGTTCATACTGAATGGTGCTTAACAGGATTCGATTCCCACAAGTACTTGGCTATTCATATCTTTGATGAAAGCCGAACGTCACATTGGTTTGACATGTGCATGCCAGAAATTTCGCACAGTCAGAGAAAATTGAGAAAAGATAGAATGCACAAAGGTGCTCACCTGTCTGTAAGAATCTCACAGGCACATTTCTGGAGAAAATATAATAATTAAGAACTAAATACTGGCAACAACTGAAAATCTGGTTAACCAACCAACTGCTAAAAGATGTCAGCATGCTATGATGCATGTCAGGCTCTTGAAAGTGTTTTCTTTCTTAATCCATCCCCTATGAGGTCCTAAACTCTCCCTATAGATATACTTTGCACATGAACTACAGGATTTCTGTGGGCTATGGGTTGATAACAATATTCCTGAATTGCTCTATGCATAACACACATACACACACAAAAAAAAAAAAACATACAACTTCATTTTTTTTTAGGAAGACAAATTAAATATTTGTCTTCAACAGCATGAAGAACCTTTACATTTGTATATAGCTGCTCTCACATGAGAAGAATCTATGAAGAAAATATATTTTTTTAAACATTTCTTTCACAAAAATGTAAGACTTGTGTGATATTTCAGACAGAAATTTATACTGCATATTCTGCATCTTCACATAGGAAATCAAGACAATTGCATAAAATTGGCTGCTATATTTATAGATGACTCACACAATTCAACTGGAAACAATTTCCACGAATTTGTGATGATTTAACAAAGCTTCATGAGCATATCTACACTTAGAGCACATTCTCCCATTCTCTGAATTTGCCAGAAGATAGAATAAGAATTTTAAAAGATTAAATCGTGCAAGCTTGCTTTGTCATTCTAGGAATGTTATCAAGTTGGTATGCTGATGCCTAACAGATAATATGAAAAGAATCATTTTTTTCACATTCAACATGATAACTGGATAATTATCAGGCTGTCAGTCAGTCATATTGTTTCTGGTTGGTTAAGAACAAAAAACAAAAACAAACAAACACAAGCACAAAAAAAAAACCTAAATGGGTCAGAAAAAAAAATGAAATGTAACATGCACTTTCAAAGAAACAAAGTAAGATGTTCCCAAGTCTTTGGTGCTCATGCATATTTTGTCATTGCTATAGATTTGTATGGCATGTCATGGGCTAATGCCTAATGAACAAAATCATGACCTTTCAGTTTGCTACTATGACAAAATTATCTATGTGTACACATCTGTTCTGGGCATTCTCTTCCAGGCTGCTATTAGTCCAGTCAAAATACGACAAAAAGTGGGTTAACCCACAACTAATTGCAACAGAAACGATTCCACTTGCATTTGACCCGGAAGAGCTATTAAAATAACGTATTAAAAGTTCCCTAAAATTCGAGTGGTGGATCAGTGTCTAATTTGCATAAATTCAAAATGGCCGCCATACAACCTGTTTATGCCTATATCTCGGGATACGTAACCAATAGAAAGTAAATTCCGGTTTCTAAACCTATGTTTTTTAGGTCAAGGAATACAATTATGTTATCTGTAGCAACTTTCAACCATCCCTTTATATAGTTTTTGCATATATTTGCATATAATTATATGCAAAATGGCCGCCATATTGCCTGTGCAAGCCCGTATCTTCGTATACCATAAATGAAGTACACTCAGGAATAAGTCGCTATATATCTGGACATAAAACCCACAAAAAAAAAAAATATATTCTGGTGTCTCAACCTATGTTGTTGTTTTTTTTAGGTCAGGGAATACAATTATGATATTAGCAGTAACTTTAAAGCTTCCCTTTATACATTTTTTGCATATATTTGCATTTAATAAATGCAAAATTGCCGCCATAATTCCTCTACAGGCTTATATCTCTATCTGTAAAAGGTACCCAGTGGTGGTGTCTATGGTCTTAATTTTACTGCTGAAAGTCACTGTTGTAGAAAACGTTCCAATCAGGTATAATTACCTATATTTCACTAAAAATTTGCATATATTTATACATAAATCTATTCAAATTAAGAGTAGCTTATATCCATAAGCTACTCTACAAAAGTTTCATGAGTTTGGACATTTGTTTAGAGAATGTTCTTGTCATATCCTGGTACCATGTCACTCACTCACTTTCTGAATAAAAGACCCAGGGGTCCAGCCCTCACCGAGTATCTCAAGTTCACCTTCCATCCATTCTTACAGACTTTCACTTGGGAGAGAGGAAATTGGAAGACTTTGGGAACCTCTAGGGCCATATCTACAAGCCTTTAGGGACCTCCATGGTCCAGGGAGGCATGATGTTCATATATTCATGACACTAGCAATAAATGCACCTACAGTACTAAGTTTGTTGAAAATTTGACCATATATGTTTTCAAAAAGAGGATCAAAAATCAAAAGTGGCCCCCAATAATTTGGTCCCAGCCCCAAGGCGTCCGCACCTATAAGTAATATTTAAGGTGCCTTTGGGCATCCTGTGGCCTGGGGTGGAGGGGGGGGGGGGGTTGGAGTATATATAAATATATATATATATATATATATATATATATATATATATATATATATATATATAATAGATGACGAAGTATGGTGGTAATGCATTTCAGTTCAACAGTGCTATTTATTCAGACCAAATTTTCGACGGATACATTCGTCTTCCTCAGGATCGACAATGACAATTGTGAAGAAAGACGAATGTTTTCGTCGAAAATTTGGTCTGAATAAATAGCACTGTTGGACTGAAATGCATTACCTCCCTAATTCGTCATCTTTTCTGTACTGGTACCAACACATGGATTACAAGTATCATATTATATATATATATATATATATATATATATATATATATATATATATACATAAAATACAATGTGTAATATTTCGAAAACAGTTAAACTGCGAAATTAAACTTAAATCTATATGCAATCTCCAAGATATTCAACTTTGTACATTATACCTAGCTCTGTTACACTTGGTTCTACTTTTGTGTGTGTGTGTGCGTGTGTGTGTGTGTGAGGATGTATGTGTGTGAGGGGAGTTTTTTTTTTTTATAATAGATTCCTTAATTTCGGGGTTCTGGGACCTTTTGGACATGGTGTCTATTTGAACACCTTGAATGTCTATCATCCTTGGGATGCTACTTGCCTAGTTTGTTGAAAATCTGTCATTACATGGGTTTTTTAAAGAGAACCTGGAAATGGTTTTTGAAAATGTATGCATGACCGACGACCGGACAGTAGAATATAAATGATGGCTATTTGCAATATTAGCTTGAACTTTTTTTTGCTGTCTTGAACCTTTGGCTAAGATGAGTTTAAAATCTAATGGATCAAAGTCACTTGATTTCAAGAAAACTTTCTTTCGTTTCCTGTACATTATTTTCATTTTCTAGCTTGTGATAACACAGATACTAAGGTATGTAATGTGATCTCTCAAAATAGAGATCAATGATAAAAGTGAAAACGAGTATAGCTTACACTCACAGTGTTTTATGTGTTTACCACAAATTCTGGACTAGGATGGTGTGAAATTGCAGTTGATTAATTTAAAGCAAACAGGATCTCGGCTCCATTTCATACTGAAGCGTGGTAAGTCTCACGTTTGTTGCAAACTGTGTTGATGTCTTTCGAGAATGCTTCTTATTCCTAGTCACCAATTAGAACAGCATAATCTCACTCCTCACATATTTTAGAAATACAACATTACAAGTGTCTGATATATGGCCCGCATCTGACACTGGTATGGGTTGTGTGCAGTCAAATCTGCTTGCCCTGCAACTATACACTGCCAGTTGCTAACATCCTGTCTTGCAGTTGCATCAGACTTTCTTCAGGAGTTCCTTAATAGCTGCAGCTTTGTCTGTAGTGATCAGAACATATTTGATTTTTTGATTAAACATCTTCCTCAAATCGTCCCAATTCCAATGATTGTATGTCATTTCCCTTCCACTGTTTAACTTGAAGAAAAGCTGCTACCGAGGTGGAGGGAAGGGACCTTTTGGAAGGGTTAGGAACAGAAAATGATGTAATGTATTTTCTTTTTTATCTGACTTAAGACTGCTTTTTCGCCAGCAAAATTGAATTCAGCCTTCATGCTGCTCGCATTTCTAAAAAACAACAACTGTGTGTTGGTGAAAATGTTATTAGTGCGAAGCCTCAATGCAATAGGAAACATTTCTTTTAATAAAGCTGCAGATACAACACGAAAAATGGTAAAAGTAAGACTGATAAGAATTTATATGTGTTGCATGAGCTTGAAGCCAATGAGAAGGATGCTGTTTGTATTGATCGACTGATGAATCCAGAGTACTAGTAATAGAACTGTTAAAGGGACATTCCAGACGATTTTCATAATTTCACATCATGTAGTACATAAATCGACAACTCCATGTATAGATTTGTGGAATTTATTGTGGTTCTTGATCAGAGAAACAATACTTTGAAAGACCTTAAATAAATTACACTGAACAAGGATGATGACATTGGAGGTTCACATATTTCAGAAATGTAGCAGTGTAATTCCATTACAATACCACTTGCTTGCGAGTTCACCTGTGTATAATCTATGCATGCCTTCTACTTTTGTTCTGCTTCCTTGAGCCCCAATTAAAGCATTCTTATGGTGACTCTGCCATGTCATCATCCTTGTTCATTTCAATTTGTTCTAAATTTTGAAAATATTCTTATTCTTCAACCCAGTTATCATAAATTCTGAAACTCTGTCCTCTGTATAACTAATAGTTATTCAAATGCAAAAATCTGAAAGTCATCCGGAGGTCTCCTTTAAGGCATTTCCTTTTTTTTCTTTTTCTTTGTATCTGGCTGTAAATCACAATGTTTTACATTTTCAGTGAGTCACTGGGTGAAACCGTGCAAGAATATGACAAAATCCACTTCCATACAAATTATCACGGTCATATGTTGCTCATTGATAAACATGCCTTTACCAAAAGTTTTGCAACAAAGGACACAAGTATCAACTAAACATGGATGTGAATCATCGCAGGTAAGAAAAAAAAATGTTTGAAAAAAACCCTGCTGAATGATTTAAGACCAATTTTTGTGTACCGTAAGCACACTTTGAAAGCCATATGAGATATGTCCAAACTCATGAAACTTTTGTAGAGTAGCTTATGGATAATCATGAACTTGATGATATGCCCCCCCCCCCTTTTCGGCAAAAAAAAAAAAAAAGAGAGAGAGAGAAGAAATAAAGAATTGCAACATAGACACAAGTGATAAGCAGTAAACATGAGGGCAAATTACAAAACATAATACATTAAATATCATGCAATCATGAAATATTTTAACGATTCCTACTGCATAATTTGAGACTTTAATATTTGTGTACCTATTGAGCACACTTTGGAAGATAAGTTGAATTTACAGTTAAATAAAGGTATGTTCTATTCGATGCTACTTACAGTTGTTTTCTGTTTTGAGGCTGTATCTCAAGAAAATGTGAGTACAATATAAAACAATACTTTTGATAAATGCAAGAATATACATACTATATAGGAGTAGGATAATCATCAAGGTTTTAAATGGTATTATAACAATTTTCCCTTGATATCTTGGATGAGACATTACAGTACAATTAACGTTCTGCAGCTTGTATTCGTATATCTGAAATCATATTCACGGTAGTAATTTGAATAGATTTATGCATAAATATATGCAATTTTTTAGTGAAATATAGGTAACTATTCCTGAGTGGAACGTATTCTACATCAGTGATTCTCAGCAGTAAAATTAAGACCACAGACACCATCACTAGGTACCTTTTACAGATAGAAATATAAGCCTGTAGTGGCACTACGGCGGCAATTTTGCATTTAATTGAATGCAAATATGCAAAAACTGTATAAAGGGAAGTTTGAAAGTTACTGCTTATATCATAATTGTATTCCCTGACCTAAAAAACAGCTATAGGTTTAGACACCAGAATCTATTTTCTGTGGGTTTTATGTCCAGATATATAGCGACTTATTCCTGAGTGTACTACATTAATGATATACGAAGATACGGGCTTGCGCAGGCAATATGGCGGCCATTTTGCATGTAATTATATGCAAATATATGCAAAAACTATATAAAAGGATGTTTGAAAGTTGCTATACATAACATAATTGTATTCCTTGACCTAAAAAACATAGGATTAGACACCGGAATTTACTTTCTGTGGGTTATATATCCCCAGATATAGGCATAAATAGGTTGTATGGCGGCCATTTTGAATTTATGCAAATTAGACACTGATCCACCGCTCGAATTTTAGGGAACTTTTAATATGTTATTTTGATAGCTCTTCCGGGTCAAATGCAAGTGGAATCGTTTCTGTTGCAATTAGTTGTGGGTCATTTCATATTTTGACTGGACTATATGTTTTTATGTCTTTGCCAAGTTTACGAGACACTATACCTTTCAAAATGAAAATTACATCGCAATTTATCAAAGCTTTGCATCTCACGGCAGGGTTTTAGTGAAACTAATTAATTTCTCTGACAGCTAGAGCCTGGCTTTGGTGACACGGGCAATGCTGTTTTTTTATTTTAGGCTAAGTGCCTCTGCAAAGCAACAGTGGCACGTCACTTCAAATTAGTGGATAGAAGGCTCACCTCTCCATAAAGCAATCTGGGCCGACATGGATACTGAACACTTGCTCACGCCCTGTTACAACCAAACTGCCATGGTGGGGCGTATCTCATTTTCCCCTCTCCGTTTTCCTTTTCTCAATAAACAGCTGTCTGTGTATATGTATGCGGGCACACATACACCCCATAAATCATTAATGGAATCGTAAAGGACCTTTCGTGTGGAAGACACTCCCAGAAAGCAGTGTGATGATATTTCATTTCAATGGCATTCAGATGCAGATTGTGTCCTCTTATGAGGAAAAACACACAAAAGATGTTTGCTTTCCAAAGGGTTTGCACCATGGAGTCTACACACCACACAAATGATACACAGCATCTAAAGATACAATAAAACTGGCTGACATTACTGCTCAAAGGCTGAATGAGAAAACAATATAGAGAGTATTAACTCGACTCGCAAAATCAAAGAGCAAAACTACATAAATTATCTTGACATTATGCTAAAGGCCAAGATTGTAAAAAACATGTACATGGGACTAGCACAATTAGTTTGTGGCTGTAGATGAGAGGTAAAAATCAACGATATGATCTACTCTTCTGATCATTTTACTCTTCTCTAAAAAACTGTTCTGTACTTTCTGCACACAACATTTTTTTTAAAACTTCTTTAACACATTCATATAACAGCCTAGTTTTAGGATGATTGTCTTTTCTGATATGGCCAGGCACCTATCAGACTTCAAAGGGGGCTCCCAGCTTGTTTTCAAAGAATACAAGGCTAATACAAGTTGCCTCGTTACCTTTAAAAATCAAACATAATCCCGTTTTAACATTTGATGGCTTTTTATTTGGCCCCGTCTGGCCTCTCGGGTCTGCGGGCGGGATCAAGAGATGGGCTCGTAGATTGCTGGCCCTAGTCCAATCTCAAGCTATGTGACTAATGATAGCAATGCTGGCATGGAACATACATGTACCATGCCAAGATTGTCTAGAGCTATGACAAGCGTTTCCGTGCTTCAGCAACTCACATCCATGTACCACGCTGCATGTTTGTAAAAGTGACTACATAGCTAGCAGGTATATCGGTTTGGGACAAAATCAGTGCATTTCGAAATGCAAGGATGACAATTTTTTTCTCCTTTTTTTTTTGGGGGGGGGGCGGGGGCATTGTCCCATCTGTTTGGAATTGAGCAACTGTCATGAGTTGTGTGTGTGTGTGTGTACAACAGAAAAAAATAATGCCTCCGGCACTCTTCCCACGGAAGCATAAAAAAACTCCCTCATGACATATACTGAAACTTACAAATGAGAAAGACTAGATGTGCTATCAGGATTCATCTAAACTTCACCACGCTATTATGTAAGATGGTCATATTTGCACTAACAGCGTGACTTTCAAACAATATTTCTCTATCTGGGAAACACTCGGAACACACAGCAAAAAACTACTGATTTACAATCTACTAATCTCAGTCAATATTTCATACTTTGAAAACTAATAATTGAAAAAAAATAAGATGCTGACAACTACAATAGTAACGTTATGCACTGGATATACAGCAGCATACAGACACGCACATTATACACTCACAACTGAACCAATCAACAATAACAGTGTATATCTTATTTGACAAATGTAAACATGTTCTCTTATTGTGCTAATAAAGACATGAGGCAACTATTTTGCAAGCAGTTTAGGGATATATGTAAACAGTTTCATTTTAACTGAGTAGAAAATTTGACTTCTAACCAATGCTTTTAATTACTTTTATTTTTGAAATAAACTTGTAAAAAAAAAGACCAAAAATTAAAATTTTGATGGGGAATTGGGAGGGGAAAAGAAATATAGATGGAAAACAGACTGTGATGTGCAACAGACAGTAACGAGGAATCATTCCTTGACCTTTCCTGTAAGTGATATCGAGTTTGATATATTGCCATCGCAATGCATTCTGTGTATAACAGCACTACCCTCATCTATCTCCATCGACCCCTCCCCCCTTCCGATGTCACAAATAAATCTTCCAGAAAATGAAGTGTCCAACAAGTGTTCTCATCAAGATGAAGTGGTTGTCCTCCAGGGAGCAGGAGACCCCAGATGACAGTGCTGCATCGCCACGACGACATTTGTTTCACTGGGCAAGATGATGCGGACGAAGTCACCAATTAATCAGGTACACATCTGACATTTGGTGGCATTTCTAGCCGAGAAAGCGCTGAGCGAGCTAATCTCAGCACCTTCGATAAATGTCTCGATTGTCTACTAGATGCTAGATTTCTTACAATGCATGAACACACATATTCACAAACTCAACAAGTCTTCCGAGGCTTCTGGGAATCGAATGCATCACGCATGACCCAACCACGAACCACTAAGCATCTCTCAAAGCATCAACTTCAACTCTGGCTTGATCAAGAGAGAGCGAATAATTTTATGAGAACATTGAAAGCTTTTAACAGACAGTGCGTAGAAGTTCTTGCAGCAGTGATATAAAAGGCACTTGGATTTGCTTCATAGTCTTGAGAGGCACCTGTCTCTCTTTAAAAAGGCACTATTGACCTGTACCTTTGGGAGCAGTGATTTAAAAACTGTTTGAGATATCACATTTCATGCTTATGAGTAGGTCAGTTGTATCACAAAACATCCTACCATTTACAAAAAATTGCAATAAAGCCTAAAATATGTGACCCGCTACAACAAAAAGGTCCTAAAGTCTCGCACGGTCGAAGCCGTGAAAATCGAGTTTGAAGTCAGAGCATCATAATTGGTCAAAACTTACAATTTTCTGATTTTGACATATTATTGGAGTCTGACATGTCTTCTATCATCTGTCGAAATTTTGAAGCAAAATGATGAAAGGAAAGACCAAAAAAATAGCGTTTTTCTGGGCCATGTTTTTGGCGTTGCAACCAAGCAGAAACCGGTTCGAAAATTTGGATTGAGCGCCACAGATAGGCTCCGCCCCTAACAACGACCGGAGTGATCTCATTGGTCAGTTTGCTGCTTGCCGCTAACCGAAGCGTGAAGCTCGCACACTGCCAAGTCGACTGGTGCGTGCGGGCGGGGTGCGCTATGCCCAGCTGCTTCTCCTGGCATTCTGGTCACTGATTGGTCGGTGAGGAGACCGCCGACGCTGTGCTTGAATGAGCATTTCGGGGGTTGCTAGGGTTTACCTTCTATTGTCCGGAGGTGAAAATTGACTAGCGTGACCCTTGATCGCGATTGCGTCGCAAGGAAAACTTTTAGGGCGCTTTTCTCGAAACAGTGATTTCCCATACGTCTCGACATGCTCTCTTTTAAACATCGATATCTCCGCAGCCGATTATTTTCATAAGATGTGTTAATTTAAAGCAGAAAGATTAGGGAATTTTGTCATGCAATTTTCAAATAATCGACCTCACCCGACTTTAGGATCATTTTGTTGTAGCGGGTCACATATAAGAAGATATCACTTTCTTTCTCTCAATAAACCAGAACTGTATATGGTTTAGTCTAGAAACATTTTCATTATACTTATTGTTCACATTTTGTACATTTAACAATACTTACCATTGATTATACTGATTTAAATTTTTACATCATTTGTTTCTATCCCCGATTCACGTATTTCGAAGCACTAAAGCTGGTAAATAATACCTTTAACCCTCTGTGTGCCGTGTTTATTTCCTGTCCATAGGTTTGTGTGTGAAATTTGTGCACATTTGATTCATTAGCACAGAAAACAGTAACCCTTACTGTGTTCTGTTTGCTGATTGGTGCACACGCTGAAGTGCTTTCTCAGTCGATTCAGTCAAATCAGATGCCTGGAAACTGACTTAATGAAGAAATTACCTAATCCCCCTAATTCCCCTAATCCCCAATGCGTCACCATGGCCTTCCCCTTGGACTGAGGCAAAGTGGTACACTTAGATTGGGCTTGCTATCAACTTTTTTTAAAAGAAGAAAGTCAAGTTTGGATGGACTGGAGAGTGCTGACGAAAAAGTTTGGCAAGTTACAGATAGGACCTAGGCAGATAGAGAGTTATATGTGACTCGCCTCCTTGTTACCCCAAAAGAGTTACAAATACCAAGGAGGTGAGAGTCTCACCTCACTGCAAATACCAAACTGTAGAATGAAGTAATTTGCATTATAAATAAAATTATCTCAGTTTAAAAGGAACTGAAGCTGATAACTTTTAGTTTCACCTACTCTCTGAATTTTCAGAAAGTCTCTACATGTTTTGAGAGACAAGACTTGATTTTTTTTTTTCCTCAAACACATTGCTATGTTTTTTTTCTAATGTAACTACATGTATTGTATTTGGATGTCTTACTCTCATCCCTTCAACTCTTTGTTGCATCAAGCAGGCTTTCTCTAAACTGTATTTTACAACAAGTCAGGTGCCCTACTGTTTTTGTGGTGGATTGCTCTGCAGAAAGTGTCAGAAATATATCATAGATAAATAATTCTAAAGCTGTTATGTTGGGGAAAAGTAGAAAAGTTGAGAGACTTTTCAATGACAGGTAATCTCTTATTTTCTTTCTGTGGCAGTGTGTATTTTTCAGGTTAGAAAATGGTTGCCCAGCGACGCAAGTTGTTTGATCCAGCAAATGGACGTGGAGGAGATTGAAGTGCACTGCCTCTATTCTTGAAAATTGTTGTCAATGTCTTTTACACATGTGGCCCTGATTGCTAGTATTTATAGTAAATGTAGATTCACAAAATACTTGGCTGTGACACAAGTAGTCTGGAATAGTGACAGGGGTGCCTATTGAAAGGTAGGCACAGTTAGCAGTTGCTCAGAGCTCTTGTACTTTTGATGATTTTCATTTCTTCCCAGTGAGAGAATAAAGGGGGGGGGGGGAGCTGTATGGAGCTGTTGGGAACAAAACTAGCAAAATGTACTTCATAATACACTTTACATTCTACACACACACCTACACACCCCACATCCCACATTATACACATACAGGTACATAAAACATACAGAGGGAAACTTGGTGCCAAATAGAATACAGTTGAACCTCTCGTATCTGGACAAGTCGGGACCGGGGCTCATCCGGATAAGGGATTTGGCCGGATACAGGAGACTCAATGCTTTATACATGTACATATACATACACATGTATGTAGCCCATTGTAGTACCACATGTAGTAATGTGTATACTGCAACCTTTTCATTGTTACACTCAGTAACAGACCCCAAAATAGAGGTGTATGTTAATGTTGGAAGTAATATGTAATTCATGTGTGTTTGTGTAGGAGTTCTCAAGGAGTTGAGAATCCCCCTTTCCTCCCGTAATTATTTTAAAAAATAAAAAAAAATCACGGCGAGATTGCGTCCGTATAATAGAGAGATCCGGATAAAGGGAGGCCAGATAAGAGAGGTTCAACTGTATTCAGACCCCTCTTAAAGGGCAGCAGCGCTTATCAATCTGAGCCACATCTTAGTCTAGATCCGAGGTTGTTAAATCTTTTCTTTGTCCTAAACCTTCGCTCCACCAATTTCCTCAGATATGAATTATATGGAAATAGAGATGAAAAAATATTACTTTTGACACATTCAGTAGATAGAGAACAATAAGCCCATGTCTTACTTGCTGTGTATGTTCTTTCAGGCTAAAGATTCTCACAATAAATGCGATGCAGTCTGGCAATAAGGCTAGGCACCTCTTGAAACCTGTGCTGTTGGTGCCAACATGCTGACTGACGCGACAAGGCCCTAGGAATGGGCGAGGTACATGGCTTGGCTTGGGACGCGTGGGTAGGTGGGATGATATATGAAATGCCATTAACCCAGAGCATGTAATCTACACTGAGATACAGACATCAAACAGCTGTCAAGACGTACTAGCAAGATACAGCTTCCTTCTGGGCATACAATGTCTTCATATCTCAGGAAGATTGTCTCAATCAAAAAGAGCCAATGGGGATGTCGGATAATGTGTGTAAATCTATAGCACCGAGTAGGATACTCTTTTGCTCATCTCTCACTATATAGGCCTATACATACATATATACATGTGTACAAATAAATATATATATATACATATATATATATATATATATATATATATGTGACCCTGCACCTCAAAACAAACAAAAAGTCGCCAGACATGAATTTTTAGTTAAGACCATATTCTGAAAGAGCAGACTTTAAGCTTTAAAATGATGTATAACTCAAATAAAATGGACTCTCCTAACCTATCTAAATATTGGAAAGAAAGCACAAACTCAGGAAAAGTGTGAACTGAGAAAAGAGGCTCTGAAGTAGAGTGTCTATTCAATCGCTTAATCTTTACCAAACCATGCTGGCTGTGTGATGAATGGGACAAAAAACAGAAAGTAAACCACCAGAGTAACAACAATGAAGGGATTATCAGATTAAACTGAAATTAAGCATGCCTCATTAACACATTCTGTCTATAATTACTGCCAACTTTCAAAGCAGTAGCACTATCCTTTCAAAAGTTATTGGAGTTGAAAGTGAAGAGTGTGGACAAGGTTTTTCAGAAATGAACTAGAAATGCCGCTTTGGCGACTGGTATGCCTCCGCCATAATACATGATTTTCCCAATAGGTCTAGATAGTACATGTGGACAATGTGTGACTACATTTTCACAAAATTGGCAAAATATTGAAATAACAAATTTCTCACAAATGTGTTGAATGTTCACCTTCCTTGACCTAGGTTTAATTGGATGAATAGGAGAGCATGTATCTAGGGATTTAAGGACTTTAACTTGACTTTGACCCATTCATACATTTAGGCATTGAGTAATTTTCAAGGTACAGGTGTGGAGAATTGGTGTGAATTTCTGAATTGAATAGTAAATTGTTACCATTTTCATCTGGCCCTTGACCCTAAAATTCATAAGATAATCACTTTCAGGTAGAACATGCATAATATGTACTAAGTTTCAAGATAACTTCAGCCACTTCCGAGATATGGAGGAAAAAGTTAGTTCAGCACTTTCACTTGATCTTTGACCTTTTGACCTTTGAGGCAAAAAAAAGAAGAAAAAAACACTTTCCAGAGAATTTCTATTAGGTTACACATGCATACACCAAGTGCAAAAAAAAATATAACCCTGCTGGCATTGCATAAATATGAGGGAAATAGTAAAATTTTGAAGTGTTGCACTTGACCTTTGACCCCTGACCTTTGACCCCATGAACCCTACATTCTCTAGATACAATCAATTCCAGTCAGTACATGTATATACTATGTTCCATGAAGATACCTTGAACAATTTTCCAAGGTACGGAGAAAAAAAAGAAGTTTTAATATTTTTACTTGACCTTTTGACCTTTGACCTTTGACCTCAGGACCTAAACTTTCACCAGAGAATCTTCATTGGGTAATACATGTATACACTACGTTTCAAGAAAATATCTTCAGGCATTCAATAGATTTGGTGGAAATAGTGATATTTTATGTATTTGACCCCGACCTTTTGACCTTTGACCTTTGACCTCATGACCCAAACCTTCACCAGAGAATCTTAATTGGGTAATACATGTATACACTAAGTTTCAAGAAAATATCTTCAGGCATTCAATAGATATGGTGGAAATAGTGAAATTTTATGTATTTGACCCTGACCTTTTGACCTTTGACCTTTGACCTCATGACCCAAACTTTCACCAGAGAATCTTAATTGGGTAATACATGTATACACTACGTTTCAAGAAAATATCTTCAGGCATTCAATAGATATGGTGGAAATAGTGAAATTTTATGTATTTGACCTTGACCTTTTGACCTTTGACCTTGAGCATGTGCACCCAAAAGTTGATAGGCACAACTTCACCCCCTAATACACATACATGCCAAGTTTCATTAGGATACCTCAACAGGTTTTGATAGTTACCTTGTCCACAAAATTCATTACGGACGGACGGAAGGACGGACGGAAGGACGGACGGACGGACAGACGGACGGACGGACGGACGGACAACCCGAAAACATAATGCCTCCGGCACCACTTCGTGGCGGAGGCATAAAAAGGGATTCTAAAGACAACCTAATCACGCTATTCTACCAAAAATGTTCGAGATAAACTGCTAAAAAAATACACTTTCCTGCCCGTTTTATGATACCAAATTTTAGCATAATGTAAAAGAAGACCCGCTCTTTCAGAAAATATGAAAAAGTCAAGTTCGGCTAGGTTGACCCATTTCACTTATTTTCAGTCCTCACGCAAAATCAGTGTGTGCGACTTTACGTTCGTTTTGAGGTGCACGGTCACATATATATACATATATAAATATATACACACACACACATATATAAATATACTCGCACATTATATCACACATGTTGTTTATCAACATTTCTAAACCCAACAGACGACTACACCCCACCCCCAAAGTCAAGGGACTATTACTGTTCCACCTGATACCTTTTCTTGACAACCATGAGATGTCAGAACTGTTTTCAAACATTGTGTTAGACTTTGGAGTTACAGAACACACACCAAGACGGTACAATCCATGTTTCATTACACCGTCTGCGGTACGGTACGTCAACATCGTGGCACTGAATTAAACTCCAATTACCTTGCTTCAGAGTCCCAACATCATTACTCTCGCCCTCACCTACCCACCCCTGTTGCTTTAATTCGTCCCCCACCCCCTCCATTTCTAAACCTTTATGCTGCCTCGCTGACAAATACTCCCACTGATTGGCAATTGGCTGATTTCAGGTCACCAATTCTAGGCACTGGAAGCTTTTCAAGTGAAGAATATTGGGAGAGAGAGAGAGAGAGAGACAAACACACAAAACAGAATGAAGAACCATCTCTCCATGGAAGAGAGAATAAATGAAAGTGAGATGCGTGATGTATATCAAACCTCATTCTAACCATGACATCAAAAAAGAAAGAAAGAAAAAAAAAAAAGGAACCTGAATGAGAATGTCTCGCCACATCGCATGACATCTAAATTCTAATGCTCTATTGTGATTACACAGAACGGCACGGCGCAATATCACACTTTTTTCCCCTTCACACTATTTTCCCCCCTTCAGATGGAAGGTATACCAGCCTTGCAGGTGGGGCAGCACCCATTTCCATGGCAACAGGGAGAAATTTACATCATGCAAAGGAGGAAGGCGTAGGAAGAACAAATGCCAGGGGATGAGGAATCTCCTCCCAATCCACTGATCAGATATCATGCTGTATTCTAAAATTGATTAACACAAACAGACAATCTATAATCCTCTTTATCTCTTATCTTTTACATCTCTACTTCCATATCTGTGATAGATATGCAGTTTGTGGTCCCTGGATTTTCATCTGTTATTTTGCAAATCAAGAAGTCCCGAAGGCTTTGAACAAATTGAGAATAATTCATTGTAGGCTACAAGGGACAAAAATTGAATTGCATTTAATTTTATCCTTTTGAATGACTGCAATGCATTTTGGACAGGGCTTGCAGAATTGAGAAAGAAAATTTAATGCATAAATGCAGAATCTTCTCTTCATCTATCATACAATAATTAATTGAAATATATATGATGCAAGTATACATGAAATGAATGAAATTTCTTGATGCAAACACAGAATACAATAATTGTATAATAAATGCACCATATAAGATACAAAGCCATCTAAAATTGCAGTTAAAGGAAAAACATTGGTTAGGATTGCTAAAGACCCAGTAGTGTGGGATACCATGGAGTAAGAAGGCTGGCTTGGTTAGGATGTACTCAGGGATCCCCATAATGAATTGTGTATATCTTCATTGTTGATCTCTGTGTAAGTACACACACAGTCGAAAAATCAGGACTGGAGAAAACCGTTACCGCTGACCATCCACGTCAATGCATATATCTGCTGACCAGTGCTATTTGTGGTTTTCAAATGTACCTTGGTGGGCAGTGAATGAATCAAGCCATCCATGAACCTCCATATTACTAGGTCTATAAATATTGATGGAGTGATGAATAAAACTCACAGCTTTGTCAACTGATTTGAAACTTATGTAAGAAATAAACATTCCTAATGAGGAGAAAAAATGTATCCCTTTCCCATGAAATTCAAGCTAAAATATGAAATCAAGTTTCTAATGAAATGTCTTATCTTTTTAAAGTAAATTTCAGTTGGTAATAAAAGCTTTAGTTACACATTAAAAGACTCCCAAATCGTCGCCGGTCACACGAACCGACGAATCCCTCAGGTTTGCGTAAGAATGACAATTCGCGAAAAACGCGTTTGAATCGTCGAATCGCCTGATTGTTTAACACACGCGTCTATGGGGAAAACAAATAATTTTCACAAATGGAATTACATACTTCTACAAAAGTGATAACTACGTAAAAATTACACTGAATTACACACTGAGAATTTCAGAATATGTAGTATGGAATGTCTACTATCGAAATGATTGAAAATCTCAAAATCGAAAATTTGACCCAAAATCAAGTGATTCGTCGGTTCGTGTGACCGGCGACGAAATGATACATTCTAAATGATTCCCAGGAATGCTTCAAATCATGCTTTACATCTGATATATCAAGTGCATAAATGGGGGGAAAAAAAAGATGTTCCTGTGTCAATAATTTTTTGATGAAATGAAACCAATGCCCAGTTTTGCTGATACTCCTTCTCACACAAAATTAGCTGTTTCAGAAAATATATTTTGCAGTGCGATGCAAGAACCATTGAAGCTTTTGTGTGAACACAGCTGCTATCTCTCATGATAATGCATCATGATACAAAAGTTGCTCATCTTGATATTTTCTTTTTTTTTTTAATCCTCATAATTTGTCTTGCATAGTGTATGCGGTGTGCCGCCCATAAAAAAACAAACAAACAAGTTTTTTAATCTCATAATGCAACTCATCGAACAAGGTATGTACGCTATAGGGTGTCCAGGATCATACTCTGGTCATTGTTTAGGCATCTCCGGTCTGGACATTCCCTGAACTTTACTGGCAGCCAAATGATTTGTTGGGTTGTTTGTTTGGGGTTTTTTTTTTTTTTGTCTATGCTGCATGTGAACGGTGGTAAATACGAGATCGATATTCGCATCACGATGTGAAACCCGATAACGACTACATGTGAATGCGGCGATTGTTAATCTCACCACTTATTGAGAGGAATGCTTTGTTTATCTGTAAACACAAATCTCCGTTGAAACCATGGTAACTGTTGACGGCTGTTGACAAGTGGTACGGGACATTACAAAAGATAAGCTGTACATGACGTGCTTGCCGTCATGGAAACCTAAATAACTTGATCTCCTGCCCCATCCCACCCCCATTTTAACTAGCAGTATATAGATCCATCACTATTTCTTATAAGTGCTGTCATTTTTAACCGCCACAAGGCAACTACAAGCAGTCATAGTAGTCTTTATCTGAAATGAAAAATCAATACCAATCAATAAAGTCTTAAATGTGTCCAATTTCTCCTCCACAAGTACCTCAATATTTTTTTTTTTCCAGAGATAGTTGCTGATACATGACATCTGTAAAGGCAGCATTCTTTATAGCTTTTTCAAGACACCAAGTGGATTTCACATCATAAGGCTTTAAGGAAGTCCAAGGTATTGACTCTTGATTTCAACAAAACCATGAATCTATTGTAAAGCTAGCATGAAGTCAGAATACATACACCTTACAGAAGTCAGCACTTGCTAAAACAAAATTTTGCTTCCAACACTTAAAAACACTGAAAGTACTGTACTGATGATCCAGCAAATCCGTGCTTTGTCTTTTTTTTTTCTTTTTCTTTTGGAAGGGGAGGGGGGTGGGGGTTCTAACCATAGTTCTGGCAATTCATTTCCAAAGCAGTAATACGGTTGTAAAGCACTGTCTAAAATTGTGGTGGCTAATCCTTAGAAATGTAATGATCACACTTTGCTAACAGAGTTGGAAACTGAAATCAAAATAGGTGAAGGAACACTCAAATCAAAGCATGCAATAGTTTACCAGAGCATAAGAATATTTGTAAAACTTATGCCATAATTTTTCAGATAATTGGTTCATTCTGATGTTTAAAAAAAAAAAATGCATATCAATGGTAAATCTGGGTCAAAAACAGATTTTTTTTTTTCTTTTCCAAGCAATGCAGCATTTTTACCTTTACTTCAGCCATAGTTTTTCACAGCTTCAGTTTTTACATGAAAGCAATAGCAATGGGAGTCATGTAGAACTGTGCGTCCCAGATTTGACAGATTGGAAACACTGCGAAATAGTGCCTTCAGGCTTTCAAATTTTTTGAGCAACATTGAATATCTATGGCATCCTTTCAGGCTCTTGAAATTAATCTTGGAAGGGAAAAAAAAATTCTTGAAATCCTAAACTGACTTTCTCTTCAGGTGATCAAAGGACATGCTACCAGGTCTTCAATGTCGCTCATTTTTCAATGAGGGAAAGACAGAATAAAAACTTATCCATCATTCTGATGCTGACAGAGCAATGTGTAGACAAAACTTAGATTGTCGGACAATGTACTTTAAAAGATGCATCAATGCACATGTACATGTACGTCAATTCAAGAGTAAAATTCAAGAATATCTGTGGTTATTTACTGTAGTTACTGTCCAAATAGTGACAATCTCACAATGCTTGTAAGTTACAATTACAGGTAAAGATCGCAAGTCGATATAAGATGCATTCCAGTTTTTGCTGCACAATTATGGTTGATAAGGCCCATATTTGCTCTTTCTCAACACAAGTAAAGTTTAAATATCACATGAAATGATCATAATAGCACTATCTTTTTTGCCTTGTCACTGACAAATTCCTGCATTTTCATGACTCCAAATATTAGGCCCTGCTAGCAAACAAAGTCTGTCATAATACTTTCAAGAAAACCAATCACATATATCAAGTCCTCAAAATCAAATCACTGGAGTGTAGACAAACTGTAGACAAAGAGTATATTAACAAAAGCTGTTTAACTCAGCTGTTAGTTTCCCCAAAACCATCCCTCGTCAAAACCACAGAAAGACGAACTTGATTGAGCACACACTGAATCTACATCCGTATGATACAGCCCACCATCCTTCCTTTCTAATGAACAATGGATGCATAATCATGTGACACATAGATGCCATTATTGAAAGAAAAAGCACTACTCTTCCAAATACGCAGTCAACATACTAGAACATTGAGACAGACGTTCTCTTGAACTTACGACACCTCCAGCTTAGAAATAACTTAGAAAGAAGCGACCACAACAGAGGCACACCTGAATGGGAGATCGAACAATGAAAACCAACCATTGTTGAATCTACCTGTGGAGGGTAGCTGCCGGTAATACATCCACGACATACAAGTCACGACACTCTTTCCCCTGGATGCATACCGTGAACGAGAAGCCGCGGCGAGTCAAGAAATCACGTTCAAGGCGATCCCTCCATCCATCCCTGGCCGTGATTGCACAAATTGTCCAGTCAATGCGGTGTCCTTGGGGAAGGAAATAACAAAAATTTTTCCCTCACCTCACCTCCGAGAGACTAATATCATTATACAGCTGCACTCAGGCAAACAGCTCCAGCTCCCCGCTGCACTGTGGATGAAAGTTCATACACGGGGAGCAAGCACAAGAAATAATCGCTGGGCAAATGCAGACGATATATTTTTATTGGATAAGGAGAGGCTAATGCGGCTACTTTATCAAAACTGTTTGGCCAGCGACTGACTGACTGATGCGCGGCCGCTCCAGAGCTGCGAGCATGAAGATGATGTAGACGGCAAAATGCCCACACACATCTGCAAGATGACATAAACATGGGTGTGTTCACAGGGGCATACAGATGCAACCAAGGGGAATGACAGAGCATGCTTCCAGCGGTAGTGTCCCCCTCCCCCCTTTTCCCTCTCTCCCTCCTTCCCCCTCTTCCCCCACCTCCCCCTCCTCAATCCTCCTCCCCCCCCCCCCAAACCTTTCTCCTGGCAGGAGTTCATTCTCAAGACGTGTTATACGGCCTTGATGCAGACTTCGATTTATAACTATGTCCTGGTTTTTCACAACCTGTCTTGTGCGAGGGCGTGAACTGCTACAGAGGGGTAACTGGTCGAGATGAAAGGAAGGGGGGGGGATATTTGGAGCTTTCATAAAAGAGGAGCATTGTATGAAACAGAAATGAACCTTAATAAAACAATGACATCACTGCATTCTTTTCTTATTCGTAAAGCCACATGTGGTTTCAGTTTACAACAGTGTCACCCATGTGATAGTATAACAAGAATTTCTCACGTTCTCAAAGTTAAAGAAGATGAAGAACCTTTCAAGTTTTTTTAAAGACTTCGAAATTGAGTCCAAGAAAAGAGATAAACCAAATGGCCTCTAACAGGTGAAGAAATCAAATTACAGCAAAAATAAAGGAGTTTACACCTGCCTATATTGGCATGAAATGAATTGGCATTTCATCTGAGAGCTAGCGACTAAACATAATCCGCCTTTATATGCGATAGCAAGAATTATCTTGAGGATTTCACACAAAAACATTAAGATGGACCGACTTGAGCATTATGACTCATTATCACGAGAATTGGCAGGTGGTTTTTTGTTTTTCTTTCTTTCTTTTTTCATCCACACACAAGAATCAATGGTTTTTGCATCATGTTGCAATATAAATTTTTAAAAACGAGGTTGACTTTGTAGTGTAATGGAGTGTAATTCAGGCATTAATTTGATGAGATGATTTCTGCTGAAAAATTCTGTGGGACTTGATGATTCAGTACACATTTAAGTATCCTACAAGAAGTCCTAAAACACTTGGAATTCCTCCCAAATACAATAATTTGATCAAACTTGTACCTTACAATCCCACGCACACACAGAGAACTGCACCTTGCATAAAGAACCCCCAAGGAAAGCTTAGAAATATTGGGTAAGTATAATCTGGGATCAAGACTTCACTGCAGACAGTAAGAAATGAGAACAAGTCCTCATTATATTGACAGTGCACTTGTGCTTACGTGGTGCATATCTCAATGCACTTCTCGTAGATGTATGGAATGGGGTAACAGTACTTCCATTACTCCGTCCCCCTTAAAGGACAAGTTCACCTTCATAGACATGTGGATTGAGTGAATGCAGCAATATTAGGGGAACACATCGATGAGAGTTTGAGGAAAATTGGACAGTCCGTTCAAAAGTTACAGACATTTTAAGTATCTGCGAAGTCACTGCTGGAAGAGAAGACTACTACACTGTATGATGTCACATGCGTACAACTATATAAGGAAAATAAAAAGAGAATTTCACAAAACTTCACTTTTTTAATAAAGTTCACATTTCTTCAACTTGCTACTGACGTATGTTAAGGGTAATATTATTCCCCCTGCCTTCTGAAAGAGAGAAGTCGAGTGTTCTTTTGTTATGCGAGAAAAATGGAAATATGTCGAATTTTCTTTATTCTTTCTTTATATTGTTGTACTCATGTGACATCACAAGCTATAGTAGTCTTTTCATCAAGCCGTGACTGAGAAGAAACTTCAAAAATTCATAACTTTTGAACGGATTGACCAATTTTGCTCAAACTTTCACTAATGTGTTCTACTAATATTGCTGCATTAACTCAACCCACATGTCTAAGAAGGTGAACTTGTCCTTTAATACACTTCTTTAAAGGACAAGTTCACCTTCATTAACATAAGGATTGAGAGAATGTAGCAATATGAGTAGAATACATCATTGAAAGTTTGAGGAAAATCAAACAATCCGTTCAAAAGTTATGATTTTTTTGAAGTTTTTGTGCAGTCACATGATGTCACATGCATACAACAATATAAGGAAAATATAAAGAGAATTTCACAAAATTTCATCTTTTGAAAAAAGTACACATTCTCTTGACTCATTACTGACATATGTTATGGGTAATATTATTCCCATTGCCTTTAGAAAAAGGCAAGTCAAGTGCTCTTTTATTATGCGAAAAAAGTAAAAATATGTTGAATTTTCTTTACATTTTCTTTATACTGTTGTACTCATATGACATCACAAGCCTTAGTAGTCTCCTCATCCAGCAGTTCCAACACAAAAATTTTAAAAATTTATAACTTTTGCATTGATTGTCCAATTTTCCTCAAACTTTCACTGATGTGTTCTACTTATGTTGCTGCATTCTCTCAATCCTTATGTTTATGACGGTGAACTTGTCCTTTAATACACTTCTTTAAGCAGACAAGGAGTCACTTCATATTTTGTACTGCTTACGCTTTGGAATATTTGCAGTTTTTGAGAGGGATCTATACAAGAGTCGGGGGGGGGGGGGAGAAGGGGATGGTGGGGGTCATTGTGTGTTTGTTTTTTATAATTATGGTCTGCCTGCTTTAAAAATTGATCATTTCCAAAGCTAAAAAAAAAAATGAGTATTGATCAAAATTTCCCCCTCTGATAAAAAAATCATTCAAAGAAATGACTGAATAATCCAGTCTTAGCCTGGCTGTAGTGCCCTATGGCAAAGGCACTTTATCTTCATTGCCGAGTATTTTTTTTTTTTGGGGGGGGGAGACTTAAAAGGACAAGTCCACCTTCAGATACATAAGGATTGAGAGAATGCAGCAATATCAGTAGAACACAACAGTGAAAGTTTGAGGAAAATTGGACGATCCGTTCAAAAGTTATGAATACTTAGAAGTTTTAGTGCCACCATCGCTTGATGGAGAAGACAATACGCATATGAAGGTGAACTTGTCCTTTAAAGTCATTAGTCGCCGCATGAAGGAGCATTATAACCTTACACATAACCCAGAACCCATTTCACTTCTCTCTCCTAAAGAGTAGGGTGAAATTCTGGTCAAGTGGTCAAGCAAACAAAAGCTAGCCGATACACTCCACAGAAGTGTAAAGGCCTACAAGTCACAGTCACTAAGTCGTTTTTATTGCTGTCCTGGCAAACAAGGAAATTGCATAAGAAACAAAATTAATGATTATTTATCATCATCTTATTTTTTTATATTTATTTATTTTTTTTTTTTTGCAGCAGGTACAAGCAAGTTGTTTTAAGAGCACACATTATACAAACCCTGTCTTATTTGGTACATGCAAAAAGTGATCAACAAGGTACTAAGATGTCTTTTAACATACACTGTATTTGACACTAAAATTGCAGTGTATTTTCAAACTACAGTTAGTTCCACTATTTCAGTACTCCTGTACCATTTATCTTTTTCTTTTCCCTTCATATATTTCTCTTGTTCTATTTATTCTTTGTCTTTTCCATCTCCTCCTTTTTCTTTCTTCTCTTTTTCCATTAACATTATCTACATCACAAAATTAAACCTTTTTTAAGCTTATTTACATACAGTATGTCTGGTTCAAGTCTCACATCCCCCCCCCCCCTCCGTCCCAAGCCTTTGAGAATGAGCGCTATTCATTACTTTCACCCACACACTAACCTGTCATTACTACTAATAATAGTAGGCACCCTAATTACCAGACACAGTCCATGCCAAGTAACCTGGAACCTTGTCTAATTGGATGAAAAAACTAGCATGCAAAAGCAAACACCCTGTAAAGCAAAAAGAAAGTCTGATTTGTTTCTCAGACAGACTAAAAAGTATCGGTTTCCTTATCAAGCATGGGTAAGGACAAACTTGTGGAGTTCACTGTCAAATCTTAAGCTGTCTCACTATTGTGGGGCTGACCGTAGTTTGGAAGCCTTTAGATGCCAAGCTGTTCTCATCAATACTGTTTCTGTACTACATAGAAAACATATGGTAGATCTCTTTCCTCTTTTTATTTGACGTCTATCTCTTTTGCCTTTTTCCTCTGACACACAGACAGACAGACACACACACACACACACACACTCATTGCCCAGTACCTGCATTGTATCTTCTGAAAAATGAAATAAATGCACCTACATGCTCCATTATAACAGACTACTGTAAAAATCCATTTCATTCCCTCTTCATTAAAACACATTGGAAGGTTCCCATAAACAGATTTGACACACAGAGAGAGCTGGATATTTAGACAAATGGACATTATGTGCTATTCTTTCAACTCTTGTGACTATCGCCATGGCAACGTACCAAAAATCTAAAGAGAAAGAGAAGGGGGTGGGGGGAAGCAAGAAATCTGGACAATACAGTGTAACATGTTTACATCCTCAGTAGACAGGGTCAGTTTTCAACACGCCGCATCCCGGGGCTCATACTGCCCGATGCGGCTGGGAAGCGGAGAGCAAATTAAGCACGCCCGGCCACATGAAACTCGACACCTCCTCCGAAACTAATCAAGTCATCAACATGGCAGTCTAATGGATTACATACCAATCTCCAAGCCTGTTTTTTTTTTTTTTTCCCTCTCTCTTTCTTTTTCCCCAAAGGCTGATATTGATAAGCATGGAATATCAGGGAAATAGAAAACAGAGAGAGAGAGAGAGAAAGATGTGCAAACAATATTTCTATCAATCATTTGTTGACATTAGATTGGGTTTATGCTGTGTTGCTTGGGGTTTATTTTCATGTGAAAATGCTCCACTGTATCTATAGCCATTACTGCTGAAAGCACAATACTGCAGGGGTTTATTTTCAAATGAAAAAAAATGATCTCTCTCTATTACTTTCATCATTTCTATTTCATCTTCTACCTCTTCTACCAGTGAGGTCGTTTACCTTGATGTCTGTCAATGATATAAATTTTTACAGGATAAATTCCTCACATATGGCATTTACTCATATAAAAGTGTAGCTCTTTTCTGCTTACCAATATCCCATACTAATTGTTTACTTCTCATTCTGACCTTACACCATGCAAGACAAATTTCACCCCAATATTTTCCCTGTTCCCACCCCATCCATACACAAACAAGATATTGAATGAAAACATTCAAAAAATAAACAGCAGCTGTGATGGTAATAATCATGATAAACTATTAACTCTTTATATGCCACGTTCGCACGTCTGACTCAGTCGACGGCGTGCCAACTTCGCATATTCTGCTCAACAAACAAAGCCGCCAAAACCGATCGATAAATCACTAATCACCGCTAATCCCGCGGCACAATGAAAGCGTCTCTTGTGCTTTTGTTCCTCTCATTAAACGGCTTGCATTCTATGTGGTAATTGACTATCAAGCGGCGTTCCCAACTAGATTTGCTCGTACATTCTAAGTTTTTGTCACAGTTATATGTGCAAAAGTCATGCCTTTACAGTAATGTAGCAACTGGTCATTAAAAAGAAAAATTGAAAATAGATTCGTCATACAATTCATATCGAAACAAAGCTTGGCATTCCTCTTTAACTTTGCCTACTAGTATGCCCGTCTTAACAGAAATTTGTAGGAGTTATACAAATTGGAAAACAGAATTCTTTCTCAGAGCATGACTACCTTCCTGTCTCAGAATAACGTGGCACACAGGGGGTTGCCACCATGGCACATAAAGAGTTAATAGTGCACTCTGGCTCCTCAGCGAAGGAAATAAGGTGGAATAGAGATACAGTAACACAGGGAATGTTTGCGTGAATTTTACTTTTGTGAATTTTGCGAGAGCCAAGATTGGCAAAATTTATATGCATGTTAAAGTTCTTGTCTACACTATATGCAACTCGCAAAAATTTCATGCAGCGTAGAAGGCTGCCGGCTCCAATTAACAAAAACTTCGTGCCATAAAAATATTGTGTTTTACAGAAGGTATGTGTTCCTGCCACACAATAATCAACTCCACACTGTCAAAGATATAATTTCTATTTTAAGCAGATTGGCAACATGGCATTTTACTCAAACTTTTTGGTCTAAATAGTTATCCATATTCAATATTTACCTAAACGTCCCAGTGTATATTTGGGCCCATGATTAGCAAGCTTGCTTTTATGTAGGCCCCATTATATTTCTCATACTTTGCAAGATTGTAGTCACCAATATGACTGTAAATTGACCATTACATTTCTTTTCTTATCATGGAAGTTTGCACAATCATGTAAGTGATTCGCCTACTTTAACTTTTGTATATGAATAATTGTATTTCTCATGTTTAATTTTCTTCAGAAATATGAAAACATATTGGAATTGGAAAAACTGAAATCTCTCACAAGGTACTTTCATCTTGTTACACAAGAAAACATTTGTAATGCCCAAGACTACTTTGATGCTCAGAAATGATGCAACATGTACCATTTATTCTAAAAAAATTTTTTTACTTGATTTTCTTATTTCTCATGCCCTTCTACAGGGGGTATCTCACTGAGTGACAAATGCTTGCAAATACAGAAACTTTTGGAATTTTGTCAAGATTTGTAAATAGTTGTATTCTAATCAAGTTCCCAAACCATTTTTTTTTTAATTATCCAAAACAATTCTTCCTGTTGCAACATAAAATTCTGAACATGTTCAAAATTTTGTTGTGAGTATATATATATATTTTTTTTTTGAAGAGCTGCAAGCATTAAAAGTTACAAAATAGTTGGAAGCCTTTGCAAACAGTTTCAAGACGTTTCACTGAAGTTCTTTTTAATTCATTAATTCTAGCACATTGTCAATGCTAGCACAAAGAGAACATCATTCTTTCTCTTGTTGTTGGAGATACAACATAAAAAATGTAGGGTGCATAGGGAACTATGAATAAATAAGTTATTTACAATGAGCCTCTTGTAAACCCTCCACCTGAAGTGAAGGTAACCAATACAGGTGCCTTCCCCTTAATCCCTCAGACATATCCTATCTGTACAACAATTTCTAATATTGAACATCATTCTACACTTATCCCTATTCAAATTCATTGATAGGGGTTTATTTTTCAATCAATATTCAATGGACGGTACATGCAGACCTCTAACACGAGCTTTATGAGCTCAAACCAACAAATAACTGACCGATAAGTGTTTTTGTTTGTTTCTGTTTTTGTCTTGTTCAAGACACTGCACCCATCAACACATTATGTAATAAACAGATGCACTATCGTTCAGTTAGGATAAAGCATCAAACGCTATAAATGCACACAGAGACTTCATTTCCAATTTCTTTCCAGTAAATCTGGCAGATCAATATTGGCATTTCAATTTCAAGCAAGGATGATGCGTAGAACATTGCTTTGTGGGTTGCTTTTGGTTTTGTTTTGTTTTTTTCATAATTGAAGATGCTTTTCAAGTGTTTTCCAATATGAATAATACAAATTGACAGAGCAGTCATCCGAAATCAATTCAGAATTGGATTCACATCAAATAAAATGAAATTGTATGCAACTCAAAATGTTTCCCCTTCACAACAAATAGCATCATCTCCGCATTTCTTGCATTATTACACACAATGTGCACAACTCAGCAGTGGATCAAGTCAAGTGCATTGTCTTGATGAAAATGAAGTAACTAGTACTTGTCTTATAAAGCTACAACATATACGAAAATGATGAGAACAGTTTTTCTAACCTTTTTCAGCGGAGACATAGAGGGAAGACATGACATCTTGCTGATTTTTTTTTTCCTGAGCAGAAAGTCCTGAAAAACTGTCCAAAATGTCAAACACAGCTTCCGCCAACTTGTATACTGGGAGAGCAAAATCCTTTTGTTGCTGCTTCTTTATTAGGAATTGAGGTGGCTGAGAAGGTTGTTTAAAATTCAGCCTGCAGAGAAGGCCTATTTTATATAGGACACAGACACAGCCAGAGCTTGTCTCCCTAATGAAAGATGCCACAATAGTGTTATAGAAACACTGCTCAAAAACACCCAAACCACAGATCGTCTTTTTTAGACTGGCTATCACAAAAGGTACATGCAGACAGTATCTGTAGTTTACACCCATGGCCATCTCGCCAATTTGTAGACAGCATTCCACTCTGCAGTATTATGTCATTGTCTCTTCACTGCACCCCCATTAAAGTCTTGTGTGAACTAGAGTGTGAAGGTAAGACTACAAGCATCCAACCAATCAAAAGAATGATCACCATCCTTGTTGTTCTATTTCACACATTTTACATCAACTGGCATGAAGGTGGGTGGCAAGATTAAGCTTAAAGGCACAATAGGCAACTCATTTAGTATACTGTAAAAGTGGATATTTTCGCACGACTAATTGTTCGCGCTTGGCAGGGTAAGAAGTGTTTCATGTGTTTTAATTCCGCGGAATCATATCATCAACTGCTGGAACACATGGCAAACAAAAATATTTGCATGCTTTTATTTTCGCACTTGTTTCGGGTTGTGAGAAATGCACGAAAAATTTCCACTTTTACAGTATTCTATAATCTATCATTATGCAATACTATCAGGACCACGTGGATGGAACAAGGAGAGAAAAAAGGTGAATACCTTTTAAAGTAAAGACACAAAGATGATAATGTTTCGTGTATTTCATTGACATCTAAACATTTCCAGTTGTCACTACAGATATTTTTGCCCCTTTTCTTCTCTTAAACTGGTTATGATTTTGAACTGAACCTTCTTTGCAAAAAGCAGCAAAACCTGGCACAAATGAGTGATAATTCATTCAAACGATGCAATCAACCCTCTTATTTTTACACTTTGCTCCTTCAAATATATATATATTTATATATATATATATTTATATATATATATATTTAGATAAAGTCATAACAAACCTTATGCTGGTATGGTATATGACACTAAAAATTAGATATCATCAATATGTTATTCAACACATTTCAAAACCACAGAAAATACTGATGTGCTGTTACATGATTGCATCATATATTTATAAACTTACCACTGAATACACATAAACTCCATGGCAGCCTATTACGCTGTTATTTTTCGCTGAGGCAATCAACATGAAGTATGTGACGTAAAGCCACAAAGGCATAAGGTAGAATTACTAAGCTGGGGTGAAGCTAAAGGTCACATTACCATGGCAACGGACAAACAGCCACAGTCATACAACTGATTGTGGACTTCTGCAACTCAGACGTACCGACATCAGCGCCTGAAATCTAATTATTACTGCACAAATCGACAACAGGTACCAATACTCGGCGGCAGATGAACATGAAAGTAGAGAAGATTTAAGCCTAAAGCACAGTGCTTTGCCAAACTTCACTATGAAATATAGGCCTATACCAGTTGTACAGCAAAAATTATGCAAGACAAAATACTTTCGCTATAAACCTAAAACTACTATCAAAAAGAAAGAGACCAAAATTGAACAGCGGAACAACAGTTGATCAAATATACATTCTGTATGGCAAACTCTTCAATTTTTCAGAGAACTATGAAAACATTGAAAAAGAAAATTATCATGAAAATTCAAACCTGCCTTCAGCCTTATAGCATTTGAATAACTGCCAACATGTCGTTATACAATCTACTAATCATTCTTATGAAAATTACTAATTGTGGGCTTTTTGGCATAGAAGCACACATTATACTTATTACACACAAAAAATACTGATATGCATAATTTTACAAGGCCAAAACAGCATAGTCACATGGTGAAACTGCTTATAATACGTAATTGACAGCTACATGTATGCATTTGGAGGATCTCACCTTTAAAAGCCTCAGGGTCAGGGTAGGGCAACTTTGTTGACGGGCTATAGAGTACATAATTGTACATTTCTGGAATTTGATGCACCTGTTGTACAGGCCACTGACCTGCACACCTGTTCACTTCAGAAGATGTTTACCAAATAGTTTACAAACAAGTGTGAAAGGTTCAAACCCAATGGGGTACAGCTTGATGAGATAAGACAAAATGGCGTTTTCACATCAGCCCGATATTTCGAAATAGCACGCTATTTTCTGACTTGGGAAATTTTTCCGATAGCGAAATATCGCGCTATTTGATAATGTGAACACAAATTAGCCCGCTAATTGTATCGCTCTGATGGAGAAAATTTCTCGACTCCAACTCGGGAAATTTCTGAAATAGCGGGATAGTAGCGCGCTATTTGATAATGTGAAAACGACTCGAGTAGCGCGATGAATCCCATCATGCCTAGCGTGTGTGACCCGATCGATCGAGGCAAACTGCACACAAATCATGAGGAATTTTTGAGAGGGCACACACATTTTTTACTGATGCTGTTTGCACATACTCAGCTGTCGAATTAGCGCGAAAAAAATGCGGACTAATTCTCTTCGCGCTGATGTCAATAAGAAATGAAATAGCGCTCTAATTCGCAATCGCGAAAAATATTTCGAGCTTGGATTTTTATCGGGCTGATGTGAAAACGCCTAATGTGAAGCTTTCCTTTTATAACTGCATGGCAGAAATAAATGAAGAGTGTGCATGGAAATTAATCATAAAACATGAAAACAAGAGAATGAAAGTGAATGAAAAACTAGAAACTAGAATTCTGACATTATCATTTTATTTGTTTTTCATCGGTGGGATTAACTTTCAGAAGTCACATTTGCCCACCTCTGCAGTACCGTTTAGGCATATTTGCTCAGGAGAACTTTGATTTGATTTAACGTGATCAAGAATAAATGGACTGGGAGACTCAATAGAATATTACAGGGAACAAATATTTCGTCAGTTTTCTCTGAAAACTAATTGTTACCAAAGCAATTCTGGGATTTAAGTGGAAATGGTCGGCGAAGCAAAAGGACCCATCAATCCCGTCTGTTCTCTGAAGAAAAGTCTGATGCGCCAGCGAGAAAGCAGATGTCAAACAGGTCTGCATGATGAGCAAATGCCTGGTTTACTAATCATGTTTTCATATTGATCGATGTTTCTGTCCTGTAAGTCTGGGTACTATACTTCACTCTCTCCTTCTTATTCAATTTCTATAACATAAAGTCTCTCCCAGCTGTATGATTATTAGCTGTTGCTACATTGGGCAAGCCTTATGTAACTGACTAATTCTAAGAATAATTCAAAGATGGCCCTGTGAACAAGTATGATCACTTCATACATCAGCAAATTGGTCTAATGAATACTTTTCTTTCAGTATCTATATTGAACCGGGTGCTGTTCGTTATTCCGAAGGTTCGCTATTCCGAAGGTTCGTTATTCCAAAGGGTCGTTAATCCGAAACGCACGAATTCCCTATACCCGGGGGATCGTTAATCCGAAAATGAAAAAGGGTTTGTTAATCCGAACATTTGTGCCGTTATTTCGAAGGTTCGTTATTCCGAAGATTCGTTAAATCCGAAAATGAAATTCGGAACAATGAACCTTCGGAATAACGAATCTTCGGAATAAAGCGCCTTCGGAATAACGAACCTTCGGAATAACAAGCTGTAACCATTGAACCATTCACAACTTGTTGCAAGACTTTACTAGCAACACTATACATGAGTGGTAAGCTAATGCATGAGAACAGATTACTGTACGAACTGCAACTTTTACATAAAGGTATTCTTTTGTTTTGCTGTCACTGAAGTACTTCTCTGATTTTTCTGTTTTCATACAAATGCCATAAAATCAGGATGGCCTTTTCCTTTAAAGATTCTTATCAAATCAAACTCTGTTCTGCATCATTATGAGACTTCATCAGGACGTTGACATCCTAGTTCCTCTAAGGACCTTATTTGAAGAACCTTTGTTCTGATAGGCTTGACCCAGTTAGTCTTGGATCCTTACTACAGCTAATCCTGCATGCAATTTTGTAAAAGACTCTTGAGTTTCCTTATAATTCACCTTTACAATTTGTTCCTCTTCGAACCTGCTTGATTAAAAGAAACACCACCTGCAAAGCACCTAGGTGTTCAAACTTTTCATCTATACTCTTTTTGCTTGAAGGCTTTGCCACATTCACCTTTAGACTTAATTGACCTCTTTACTTCTAAATGACCTGTATGGTTTCTATGAGGCTTCATGAGCAATAAGTTTTTATATACACACTATAGTGTGATGTAATTCCTTGCACTAGCTGTTTGGTATCAAGCTACTTGCTTTCAACTTTCCTCTTGAACTTTCAATGAGACATAACTTCACAGCCTAGATTTATGCAATCATGGCTTTGGTTGTTGGTAGGACAAGGATTAAAACCATTTATAAAATGGGTTCAAGAATGTAGCCAATTGGAAGCGCTGAAATGAGTCACGTGTGCATGCATTAATTTCTTAGTAAATGCACTTACTAAGAAGAGTCTCTCTTCCACCTCCCTGGCCTGACGTACGTCACAATGTTTACACTAGCAGTGCGCACTCAATCAGTTGTTACAAGTGCGTCACGCGCTATTATACGCGCTGTCAATCCTGTAAACAACTTCTAGTTTGGGCCGCGGGCTGCCACAACAGCCGGCGGCCTTTCTTGTGCATATGAAAACACGTGGCGTACGTATACTCTTATACGTACGTACAGTACTTATGTGCGGGATTTCCAAGTGCGACGTGCGTAAATGTTTGGGACGAACATCTTCGAACATCTTAGACTTTTGAGCGAGTGCTACATGTAGCTGACTGGTATTGACCCACAAAGGTACGTGAATAATGCTGTTAGTTTTTGACCCATTTTATAAAACAAATGATGCACAGGATTATTTCGTGGTGTTAGTGAAGGTGCGGCGCGCTCGAGAGTATTGACAATGGTGCGACATGCACGAGGCGCAACACACTCTATCCTGTGCATCATTTGTATATCACTGCACGAGCCAGGTATAGGTATACATGTTAACCCTTTCTGTGCCTGGAACTTTAGAAAATGTGTACAACCCTACAGGACTTTCTGAGCCAAAATTAGTGATTAACCCGTTGAGGACGAATCCCAAGAATACTAAGGCAGGTGTCTATGGGAAATGCGTGTTATAGCAAAATCAGTCCGTCATCAACAGGTTAAAGCACACGAAGGGTAAAAGACTACTTGGGGGAGTCAGGGGACGTTGGGTTAACAGAAAGCTTGAAGTATAAGTGACCTTGTTCTGCATTCAAAAATATATCACATCCCTAAAGAAGTAAAAGACAAAGCATGGGTCCTTGGATTTAAGGGGAATTGTTCTTTGGTCATTGCAAGAATCAGTGGTCATTGCAAGAATCAGTCGTAAGTACTGCATACGCCATATATTTTGCGAGTCTAAATTTTCGCGGATCGGGAATTCCCGACGATTTCGCGAGTGGTTAAATTCGCGATTGTGGAGTCCTGTACTGAACGGAGAAATGTACACACGTACGTCACTCACATCCACATCGGGATCAGAGTCAATATTTTGGCGTGTCTTTAATTTCGCGAATAGCACCTGACTCGCAAAATTCATGAAAAATAAAAACCTCGCGAAATACTCGGCGTATACAGTACCATTCTGATACTGTCAAAGTATTTTATAAGTGCAGTATGTTACCAACTATGTACAAGCAGAAAAAAACAAGCTTCTGAAACCAGGAAGGGGAGGGGGAAACACATTCCTGGCATCAAACAGATTCAGTGAAGTTCAGTGTGAACATATGATACCATGTACAGACAAAATACCATTTTATCTGCAATGCAATTCAAGCAGCACACCTGCCTTCTAAACTCTAAAGCTAAAAAAGATAATAATAATAATAAGTGCTAATTTGGCATTCTTCAAATTCTCCTTTTTCACATTACATACATACACTGTAGTTCTGTTGTTTCCAGCAAGAGAGAATTAGGTGTGACAGCATATTGCAATTGACAATTTCACATAGAGAATTAGGTGTGAGACAAACATCGGACTGTTCTAGGCATACCTGTAATACAATTCTCCCATGTGGTATGTGAAGAATCTTTTTATAAATGGTTAGTAAAGCATTCAATCATAAAAATGCTGAAATAAACATGCCTTAAAAAAATTCCACCACAGCTTGTTTGTGACAGAATGTAGCAGCAGTGAACCGAGTTCATAAGTTCTGTGATTTTGTGTAAACAGCACACACTGCCCTATGTTTAAACAATAACTAACAAAAGCAAATTATACACATGAACAAATCAACACAAACCCCAGAGGCTGACATAAAGCAGTTACCCACTTGCAAGCCAAGTTCCTTTTCCAAATTCCTCCAAGGAATCAACAAAGAAATGATGTAAATTTTGGATGGAAGAGAGCGTCATTAAGCAAAAGCTGCCCACTCTTCATACTATGATGCACCTGCACACCTGTGCCCGAGTAAATACAGGTGCACACAGTGGTCATATTGATTTGCATTTTATTTTTGCCCATTCTGTTTGAATTTCTCCCATGAAAAAATCCATTGTTTGACATGTGTTCCTCAGTTATGCAATGTACTGTTATAGACTGCTAACTTGTGCTATATAATGTCATGATACATTATGTTCATTTTTTCTCATATTATTAGAAGTTTGCTTGGTTTTTTTTTCTGCATTGTTGTGTGGTGTTGGATACATATTTAATCAAGTTGGCTCTAAATAAAAAAAAAAATGGTTGACCACTGAAAATGCCAATGTGGTCAAATCAAATAGCATGAACATATGACAGAACGGATGTGTAAATAAATATGAAAACAAATAAATACCCTAAATACTGTATCCATGAATAGATGAATAAATTATCAAATCAAATACATCATTTAAACAAGCATATGAATAAATAAATAAATTGATAAATGAATAAATAAGCAAATAAAATCATCAAGTGTGAGTTGTCTCACACCAATATTTGGTTGGCAACTCAACCCCCCTTCACCCCCACTAACCTTTTCCCTCTCCCATCCTCCATAAACTCATTCCCCCAAAGACAGTAAATGGACAGCAAATGAAATTGATCATGAATTGAAGTGAACAGCTCTTAAGCTGGTATCTCACTGAGCGGCGAACGTTTGCAAATGTAGCAAATTTGAGATTCGCCAACTTCTCTGACGAATGTTTACGAAAAATCAAGGTTCACTTTTACTGCCATTAGCGACAGTTAGTGACTTTTAGCGATGTTTAGCGACAATTAGCAACACTTGAGGGAATGTTTGCGAAACCATGGAGGGGCACCTCCCTGGCGAAACACAGGTGGCGACTATTAGCGACTGTTAGCAAATGTTAGCAACAATTCTGCAAATGTTAGGGACAGTTTTGCAAATGTTAGGGACAGTTTTGCAAATATTAGCTACTGTTTGCAAATCCCTTGCGACAATTTGCGAATGTTTTTGGACCTGGGAAAGTACCAGGCGATTATGTATAGTCAGACCCATAAAACGAACGTACAGCCTTCCACTGTTTTCAGATCTCTTGTGACCACCGTTCAAGATGGATTTGAATGGATGGAAATGAATTTCTGCCAAGAAAAGGTTCAACGTGCTGCTATCCTTGAAGAGCTGCTTTGCCTGGCTGCTGCTACAGCTATCGTGCAACTTAAGAGAAAGAAGATGAAGAAAAACAACAAAGTAAGGAGAAAAGAAAGACTGTTTGGGTCGGAGAGTGGTTGCTTGCAGCAATTACATGATGGAGATGTCAAGTGATTCAAGAACTTTCTTGGAGTGGAACCTTGCCTGTTTCAGGGGCTTTTATATAGGAACCATATGGTTACTTGTTCGCTAGCAGTGGCGAATCAAATAAAAATGTTAGCGACACCGTATTACGACAGTTTGCGAATTCCTACGAGTGTTTTGCGAATGTTTGCAACTGTTAGCGAAAATTCAAATTCGTAAGGAAATTTTGAACATGTTCAAAATTTCTTTGCAACAAGAAAAACTGCTTGTGACAATAAAAACCGTTTGCTAACTTTCTTGCAACTGTTTGAGAATCTTTTGCAACCCTTTACGAACCCTGGCGAAATCCAAAATTCGCTACGTTCGCAAACGTTCGCTGCTCAGTGAGATACCCCCTTTAGATGAAAAACAAAACTGTCATACCTTGATTGTCAAAAAAAATCAAGAACAAAAGACATAAAGCAAAAATAGATAGATAGATAGATAGATAGATAGATGGATAGATGTAAATATAGATAGATGAATAGATGAAAATAAATGGATAAATAAATAAATGCTATAGGGGAAAATACAATCAAATTCAAACAGCTAATTTCCATCTATCATGAAAATCAATAAAATTTTTCATTTGTTCGTTTTTTGTGTCAGTTTCCACACCACAGGCCTCAGATAAGTACCTAGTCAGTTTTTGAGTTCTCGACTTCTACGTCATGATACAGAACTGCTTAAAATCACAAATCAATATCATGGAGATTACAGAAAGCTCCGAGAGAGATATTTGTGTTTTACAATAATCTCAAATGATTGGCAATGATAATTCCTATAAAAGTCAGGAAGACTTTCACATTTCTTTGTAAGCATGTGAAGAGACACATTTGTTTATTACCTCCACCATGGGAGGAGGTTGTGTTTTCATCGGCATTTGTTTGTTTGTTTGTTATTGGGCAGGTTGGGTGGTTGGTTGGTTTGTCTGTGTGCAAAATAACTCAAAAAGTTATAAAGGGATTTGGCTGAAACTTACAGGAAAGGTTGAGAACGACACAAGTATTAATGCAGGGCTTGACACTAACGGTGGCCCAGTGGCCCGGGGCCACCAAAAATGCATGTCGGGCCACCAAAATTTCAGAAATTCAAAATTTGGTGGCCTGATCGGGCCACCAAAAAAGGTTGGATGTTTGCCTTTGGGCCACCAAAAATAAAAGTTAGTGTGGAGCCCTGATTAATAGATTATTAAATTTTGGGAGTGATCCAGGAATTTTTGTGGATTTTATGAAGGATTTTTGATATTTTGGCAGGTAGGGTCAATGAACTTGGGAGTTCAAGGTGCGCATTTGTGAGGTTTTCATACATGCACCAAAGTGCGTGCTCTAGTTTCTGCTACGGCGAGGCGCGCCATGCAGCTAGAAGATGATGACAAAACAAAAAGCTTCTATATCGGGAAATCAGGCAACTTTCAGCATGCATACGTAGATGGAAGAACAAGATCAGTGGTTGAAATGAGCTGCTTGGTGGAGGTCTGTGCTCTCAGAGTGCTTCTTGAGTTTTATCTTTTTTCATGGAGCCCATTGTGCAGAAACATGGAGCCTTGCCACTTTCAATGTTTGGACTTAGAGGGCAGTATACTATATTTAGATACACTGTCTGAATGTTGCACATTACGAGGACCCATACCCCATCCCACTTAGCAGTATTGTGTACACATGCGATTTGGCACGCCATATCCCAGGGTACCGTAATACCCTGGGATATGCTACAACGTTGTGTAGCGCCATCTCGTGTTCGTAAGATATATAGTTTATATGCATTGCTATTATGGCAGCCAAATTTTAGCGATTGGCGATGTCGATCCCAATGCCAATTCAGCACTGTTATGACGTGTTATGACAAATTTCAATACTGATAATGTTGTTCTCTGTTTATAAATATCATTGATAAAACAATACAGAAAAAGTTAGCTTGTTCATTATATCTGTAAAAGAAGGGGTTGGTAATTTCTGGTCTTTTCCTACATATATATCATTGATTATTGTGGCAAAAAAAAAAAAAAAAAGCTTGCCAAAGTTACAAGGATTTGAGGGAGTAACAAGGATAATGAACAGAATTTTAGATGCAGTTCACATCGGAAGATCCATGACCCTAATCAAAAAGGAATTCACAGAGTTTTTTGACAATAGTCAGGGAGGGATCCAGGAATTTTGTACACGGGAGGCGTCTTTACAAAATTAAAGGGGGCACATGCGCCCCCCCCCCCCCCACTTTTTTTTTTTTACATTTCTTTTGTTTAAACAAAAAATAAAGAGGGGGCGTGCACCCAGTGTGCCCCCCTCTGGATCAGCCACTGATAGTGCTACATAATCTTCTTGAATATAAGGCACTAAAAACTGCTTTCCCACAGGGGAGGTGTCTTTACAAAATTAAAGGGGGCACATGTGCCCCCCCCCCCACATTTTTTTCAAATTTCTTTTGTTTGAACAAAGAATAAAGAGGGGGCGCGCACCCGGGGTGCCCCCCTCTGGTTCCGCCACTGGTAGTGCTACATAATCTTCTTGAATATAAGGCACTAAAAACTGCTTTCCCCATTTTTTTTCTTCTTTTTTTTTTTTTTTTGGTATGAAACATATATCCTCCTCAACCCCACTGTGCAACAGTAATGCTTGACAGTGATCTAATGCAGCTCTAGTCTGATAAAGGCTCTCTGGTTTTAATCACCTTTAGTGTTAAAATCCTATGAATACACTTTGTATTTGCTGCCCAGTGGTGAGGAAGGAAAAGGTAATTCTATAATCATGTAGGTACAATGTACGTATGTAATTTGATTAATGTAGTTTTGCTTTGCACGCTTTATGGTGTGATGCATACTAAGAAATGATTGTTACTACAATTTTCCTCATTATCATTGCACAATCCTATTGAAGTGACATGCACCCAGAGCTATATTAAGGTGATGCCAGACAGTTGTACTTTCTATCCTATGAATAATAAAGTGTGGTATAGTATTGGTTGAAGTGAAAATTCAGTTTTTAATGTTTTGCAAGATATTTAGAAACCACATTATGAAATGTTAAGAGCATATAATTCTATAAAAGGAAAATTGACAGATTATTTGATGAAAATCTGTTTTGAAATGACTGAGATATCGGAAAACAAGGTAAAACAAAGAGATCCTGGTAAAAGTCTTGGCCTTATGCATTTTAATAGGATCACTTTTGGGGATATCTCAGCCATTTCAGGACCAGTTTTCATCAAATAAACTGTGAATACCTCTCAGAATTACATGTTCTTTCATATTTCATACGAGGTTTCTCATTATCTCACAAACACCCACAAAAAAACCCCAAAGAAGTTGGAAACCTGCAGCCATATCTAATCCCAAACTGTACCATCCCTTTAGTCAATCTTTGTCAACTTTCAACCAGCAAAAGGCCAACAACTCCCTGAATTCACCCCACTGAGTCAAAGGGAAGTTTGATAAACGCATAACCAGTACATACTAAGCAGTTTAGGAGGAGCATAAGGGCGCAATCTCAGAACTATCACATGCAGAACTTTATTACTGTACACATACACCGTTTCGTAAGACTGGACACATGATCAGCAAACATTAAACTTTCATATCACATGAACCGAGTGACAATGCCATAAGAAAGGAAATGTAAATGGCTTTGCTTTCACTATTTTCCTCCTGTAACGACCCTAGGTGGAAAAAGAAAATGAATATTTTTGTCCCCACCTTGTGTTGTTATGGCACTGCTCATGAATAAAAGATGAGAGATGGAATTAGATCTGATCCTCATAAATGGCAACCAAACTATCCCGGCTGCCCTGCCACAGAAGCAGGAAAATCCACTTTTTGAAGGAAACTGATTATTCATTCTTTTTTTTTTTTAACCAGATTTTTCATATATTCCATACCAAGAGAGAGAGAGAGAGAGAGACAGATAGAGAAAGAGATAGAGAACTTGTTTTAATCCTACTCAAGATGAGAAAAGAGATAGCAAAATGAACTCTTAAAAACACTGCAGTCTACCTTTCTAGAGATTATACTGGAAATATGTCTGATGAAAATATAAAGCTTTGCCAATATTCTGAAAACAAGTAGGGAAAAAATCATATTTTCCTTGATATGGAGCCTAGTAGCTCATCAGTAGGACCCTAATGATATTCCTCATCCTGTAATGTATAATAACCCCGCTTAACCCGTTGAGGACGAGTCCCGAGAATACTTGGGCAAGGGTCTCTGGGAAATGCGTGTTGAAGCAAAGTCAGCTCGTCCTCAACAGGTTATACAGGCAGAAGGTGATATTACACCCAAATTGCTCCCTTTCTCATCACACTTTCTCATCTGAAGATTAGTGTCTGACACAAGATCTATCAATCCGCATCTCGCTTCTTGGAGTGCAATGACTGTTGCCATAGTTACCGACATTACATCAATGGCGAGCTGGATAATTCATTCTCTCCTGTATCATAGAGAACTTTTTAGATAAATACCTTTTCTTCTTGTATCTGTGCGATATGATCTCACATGCATGAAGCTGCAAGCAGCAGGCAAATGCTACATTATTCACATACAGAGTTAACACGAGAGCAAGGATTGATTCCTGATATTTCAAGTTTGTTTTCTTTTTTTCACAATCGGCATCATCGAATCCCACGGGGATACCGGTGCTGCATCGCACTCAGGTAACTGATTAAGTTAGAATGTCGCTGATCAGCCTGCACGATAAGAGATTGTGGCAATGATATATATAAAATCAAGTCATAGCACAGAGGGATATCAACATGTCCAATCAATACTCTCTATTGCATATAAATGTAGACATTTCATAACTGGCAGTCGGGTTCGTATGCTGGCCGAACGCTATGTGCGAGTGAATGAGGTGATCTTACATGCCCATGCGCAACATGCATAAGTTAGACAAGATCACACTTTCAGTGTCCACGTGTGCTCTTCCAGTCACGCATGTTATGTACTGTGCAGACAAAGACACAGGCAGGTGAGAGTAATGTGGTAATCACATCTGATCTTTTCCTTTTTATCAAGACTAAACCATTGTCACTTCACACATTAGAAATGCCTTTTCAGAGCTTATAAGTTGATGTTTCTTTTCCAAACACATAACAATTGCCGAGAAACTATCGTAGTTTGGAGATAGGGATCTAAATGCTCCACGTTTTTCATGTATGATCAAAAAGAGTTCCAGCTGTGCACCGGGCACAACACTGTCAACACACTGTTATGAAAAATAAATAGTGCTACGCTGTCTTAGTTGTTACGGTGATATCCAAAGGGGAGAATTCAGAGACACCGAAATCCACTTTCCCAACTTACCCTCCAAAGCCCAGGTCCAGAAAAGATATACATGGAGGTGAATTCAAGCAGCACACTCAGATAACATGAAAATAAAACCTTTTCCAGGGGGAAAAATTTCACAAAATTCCTGCTGCTTTCCACAAATGGGAACAATGCAATATCTCTCTCTCTTCCCTAGATACGTTGCAACCTTGGAAGAAATGTCAAAGATCTTGCTATCATCCTGGACGGAGAAAAACAATTCTCCTTGAACAGATGTTGGGTCTTCAAGGTCACGCTCCGATGGAGTACACCGTCATCACACACAGCAACATTAAATGCGAACAGTTGGAGCAATTCAATTCAGAAATCACAAAATCCATTCTGCAAGCGTCCTCTCAATACTGAATCATATTCGGAGAATAAACACAGAAGAAAAAAAAGAACACCTTGACAATGAGACAACATTTATCAGCCACCAAATCAAAATCTATCGGAAGAATGAGGGGGGAATTCTCAGTGACTTGCAAGTGGAAACGAGACCTACCCTCCTCCCACTCCTACCCCTTTCTCAGTTCTCATCATTCTCCAACCAGATGAATCGTGACCTTAGAGTGACACGAGCGGCTCATCAAAACTCAGACATCGTAAAACTGCTAATTTTAGCAAACAGACCTTGTGTCAACTCAGAGTACCTACAGCAGCACAAACATGTCACAATATAGAACATTAATTCCTTATCGTATTGTACCCTGATAAGAAATACATGCTGCAGACAATCCCTCCCCCCTTGATATTCTGTGATGTTTCAACTGCTATCTCCAACACCCTGTAAAACTACTTTCAAGAGTAGAAACTTCCAAATCAAAGCTGAAAAAAAAAAATAGATTAAGCACAAGTTAGTTCTTTTCCTCAAATTTTGTATATACCCCCCTCCCGAAAAAGATAATATTTCATAACCATGTCTACAGGCAATAAACTTGACTTAAGCACTGTGTACAGACAAAAAATATGGCATGACCTAGAAAAATATATAGAGAATCAATATTTTATGTAAAGGTAATATAACTTTATGACAGTCAGAATTCAGCAAATATACGACATTACACCCTTTATCAGCAATTCAAAAACAGCAATATATTCTATTCAAATGTTTATCCCAGGCATAAAAAAATCTCTTCAAATTGCTCAAACTTAAGACCATAAATACGACATGTCTTGACCTCAAACAATAAGTCTGTGACTCTTGTGTATTTTATTCCGATATTCTGAGGTATAAAGGTTGACTTTGATTTAGTCATCAAGGCTTATATCACAATATAGGGTTAAAATGAGGGCAGTAGACTCATTTTAAGACCTCTTTAAATTTTCATTCTGTGGTTATAAAATACTACACTTACCCTAACTTGGTGTATTACACAACCCTTGATTTACAATATAATACTAAAAGAAATCTTTCACAAAGGCGTGTACTTAGGGGCTTTTACAAGAAAACTCAAGCCTTTGCAGCAAAGAAAAAAATGGACACGGATGGCTATTTAGTCTTTAATGTAGCTGCATTTCGACAACAGAGATATTTTCTCTGGGCTTGGTTACCACCTTGGAAAAAGAATACATCCCAAGTGCAGATTTAATTGTATGAATGCCTCTGCCATAAAAACAACAACAACAGCCCTCTGAATATTGAATTGGACGAGTCAAGACAGCTTTCAGCATTGGTGATTTTTTTTTCTTTTTGATGGACCATTCAAAGAGAAATCTTGAAAGAGAATTCTTTTTCATGTATTGGGCCCCTGTTATCATAGTATTGCCCTCTTTTTTGACTATTACTAATTTCACATAATTTCCTGTGATATTTTTGTTCCATGACATTCGCTCCTGCAACAATTGCTCCTATGAAATATCTGCAACGCTAAGCCAAACATAAAACCTACCAACAAAACTAATCCTAACCCTAATCCTAATACTCACATCAAACTAAACCCAAAACCCTACCACAACCCTAGCTTTAAAGATAATAAAAAGTTTTGGTACCTCAAAAGGTTCCCTGAATTTCCTTGTCTTGGTTTGTGTTTCACGTTAAAGTACGTTGTCTGTGAGAATTACTCGCCCCAAAGTGCTCTCATGTCTTAGTAATCATGCAATAATGGTTTCGTACCAGAGCCGTCGCCGTACAGCGTCGATAAATATTGTACGAAACCACTGACTGCGACCAGCACCGTGCAGCCCATTGTACGCATAGCTAACTGCGACCAGCAGCCCCATACGCATAGCGTAATGGGGCTTAGCATTGTAACATTCAGGATCATGACAGAATTAGTATCGCAGGTAAATGTCAATTTAAAATCCCAAAATTTCTTCGATTTGAAGATTTACCAATTAAGTTGAAGTATTGAAAACAGGCTTCGAACAACGTTTGGTTCTGCCAATAGTCCCTTTCTTTTCGAATTGATGACTGAATGTGACTCGGTCGAGAGGACCTTGGGAGAGCTGCATGCACCATGGACCGATGCATACACTGACTACTACGGCCAGCGCATGCGCACACAAACATCTTATCCGTTGATATGGGATTTGAAATTTGTGCGCATGTGATGTGTTCGCATGCACTGGCTGTAGTATTCAGTGTACATGGTGTTTGTAGCTCTCCCAAGGTCCTCTCGGCCGAGTCACATTCAGTCAACAATTTGAACAGAAAGGGACTATAGGCAGAACCAAACGTTGCCCGAAGACTGTTTTCAATACTTTACCTTAATTGGTAAGTCTTCAAATTGAAGAATTTTTTGGGATTTTAAGTTAACATTTATCCCGCGATACTAAATCTGTCATGATCCTGAATGCTACAATGCAAAGCCCGATTACGCTATGCGTATGGGACTGCTGGTCGCTATGCGTATGGGGCTGCTGGTCGCAGTTAATTGCATGATTACTAAGACATGAGAGCACCTTGGGGTGAGTAAGTCTCACAGTGTTAGTTACATGAAAGGTACTTTAACCTGAAACACAAACTAAGACAAGGAAATTTTTGAGGTACCAAAACTTTTTATTATCTTTAACCCTAAGTCCTTGAAGAAAATAAGACTGAAGCAGTTGTCACAGGAGTAAACCGATATTTTAGCCTCAGAATTATCCTCTTAAACACATGAATCAAAGAAAGTATGCCAATTGCAGATGTTCTACAGTAAAAGACATTTATTCCCTAATAAAACTTAATGAACATCCATTTCTTTGTCTTTTTGAACACAAGGGGGATTTCTACCAATATAACACCGGTAATATGATTGTTTCCGATATTCTGTAGAAACTGAATGATACCATTTCAGCCCATTTATTGTCCTTAACACTGCCATGGATTTCTGATCACTCATGTGAATTTGGACAATCCTCACCACTGAGGCTTTCATTCTTTAAAAAAAAAAGCAGAATAAACCAAAACAAAACAAAACAAAACAAAACAAAACCACACAACATTTCATAACTTCTTTTATGTGTCAATATTTTTCCCCAAATTTTGCTGATATACTTTTCTGATTACTCAATTTTCATACAAAGCTACATAATATCATAATGAACTTTCCTTTAATATTCTGTTTGCAAATTGGAGTGGAAAACCTTTTTGCAGCATGAAACTTTTGCAAATTAGTAATTGGCATTCAATGCATTATGTATACACACACAAAAAAAATCATTTGCATTTTATTTTTGCGAATCTTGGCTCTTCGCGAAATTCACAAAAGTTTTATGCCTGTGAAAATTTCTGGTTGTACAGCATAAAGGTACAGTGTACATCTGTATTGTCTGATTTGAAGTCTGGGCACCATGTTCATTGCCCCCTCCCTCCCCCTCCCCCCCCCCCCCCTCCCCCCCCCCTCCCCCATTCATCCACAGGCCATCAGATCACCAACTTCAAATCAGCATTTAACAACTAACCCTTTCTACACCAGCATCTCAAATCACCACAGACATTACACATGTATCAGTTGCTACCAGAAAGGAAATAGATAGAGAGTTGTGCATATCCTTTTCTGTACATGGATGATGATTCGTCATCACTTCAGCAGGGCATCACTCCTGATAATTATCTGTATCATATATCTAAACCATCTTCCCTATTTCTTTCTGTATGTCTCTCTCAATCTTCTCTCCTTTTCTCTATCTCTTTTCTTTTTATTCGGTCTTCAGTCTAGTTCAGCTTATTTCTGTATTCCCTTCTCAATATAATATATAGCAGAATTAAACAAAATGTCATGAATTGTACGCATTGTTCAGTATAATCATTATAAAGGAAAACACAAAAAGAAAAAAAAATATTATAAAGCAATATCAATTTGTAGGTACCTAATACAAGAGAGAACACTTCACATTAAGTTTTGAGAAAAAAAAAATGTAATATACATAATTAGTAAATGCAAGCGACCATCTTCATAATTAGAGCTTGGCTAGGAAGATGACCCCACATAAACTTACAACATAAAATCAATTATCATATTAAAAAGTACATTATAAATGTTGCCACTCCTAAGGTGAACAGCAGTGATGTATTAAGATGTCTGTTGTATTAAGATGTCTATGTCATCTTACTCTATGTTTACATTTTATATTTTTCATGTCTGCTCAAATTCATCCCTATCTGATTTCATTCCTTCCTTCCTTCCTCTGTTCCTCTATTATATTATATTCATATCCCTGTCTGTCTCTATTTTTGCTTTTTTAATGTTTGCTTACATTCATTCCTATCCTTACCCCTCTATCTCCAGGGGGATTCACACGTACACACAAATTAGAGCGTTACAAAAGTCAAGCTTTGTAACCTGCTAGTTTGCACATGTGGACACACACACAAAAAAAACACAAATTAGCATGATCAGCAGCGCAATGCTAAACCCAAGATATCTTGCTCTTACATTCTGAATGAGCACATTAATTTGCAGTGTCGTGTGATCAGTGGAACAGGAATTTTTATATCCCATCATGCAAAGCGAACATCACAACAGCGTGCGCTCCATACCATTGCGAGGCACAAGAACAATAGTTTTATCGATTTATCGATCGGCAATTAGCGGGATATTTCTGCACGTGTGAACGGTTGCAAAAATCGAGTTCCTGAGCGCGATCGCTAACCCGCTAATTTGGAGTGTGTGAACGTTTGCAAAAAAAAATAAATAAAATAACACTCGAGTTTTGGAGCTAGCTCGATAACCCGCTATTTGGTACGTGTGAATGCAGCTATTCTCTATATCTCTCACTCTCTCTGGTCCCTCGTTCCTCCTAATCCCTTACATACAATAAAACCTCCATCTTTCCACTTCAGGTTGGCATGATACCACGTAATGACCAATTCAGCCATGCATCCCTCATACACCACGTTAATCATACTCTCTTTACCCTTCAGGGGTAGATGTAGACACACTGCAGTTGAAGCTACCACAAGTATATTTCCTCAAAAAAGCATTGACTGACGCTCAAAAATTTCACCCTCCTATATTTCCTCAAAAAAGAACTTTGACTGCCACTGAAAATTCTGTGCCTCGTACTCATTTTCTGTACTATATAAACGCTTGCATACTTGAAAATACATTCAATTTATACACTTTAATCTCCAGTATGCTCCATAGGGCTATTAAGAATAGCAGACTATGCACAAAAAGAACATCCCTGATGTGTCATGTACTGCTTGTATATGTTTAATCTTAGCATTTATATCGTAATGACAACATGACACATTTTATATCCAGAAGATTTTTATTGTTTGTTGTTGTTTTCCTTTCAACTATTTCTTTGAGGATCCACAGAACAAATTCATGAGTGGAAAAGAAAACTGCAATTCCAATAAAAAATAAATAAATGAATGATCATATGGTTTCTGTTCCTTGCACAATAGATCAATGAATCCAAATAAAAAACAAAACAAAACAGAGTTTATTTCCTTAAGAAATGAATATTCAGAGGCACTGAACTGAATGTCAGTTCTGCATCTCTGTGTATGCTAATATGATTATTTACATGAATGTGTACAAATGAGAAAAAGAAAAAATATTGTATCTTTAACAGAGGATTTCCTCCGCAAGTAAGAGTACAATATCCATGTCTCAAATCATTACCAATGGTTTATTATTCTTTTTGAATTCATTTATTTACATATGCACTCAAATACATTATGCACATAATACAGAGTTTACACAAGACTAACACAAATATTACAAAGAGAAAGGGTACACAAATCAGTTGTAAGAGCACATACAAACTCACACAAAGAGATCAGAAGCTGTTATTTTGTGTGTAATACACAGCTGTATAATACTCAAAAATATTTCCACACAAACACACACAAACTTTCCTTCCCACAGAATTCCCCCACTCACCTTAGAATTCCTGTCTTCAAAGTGATCGACTTCACTGCCGTCTGCTGCCATCTTGTGGCCAATGTCAGTACAGTGCCTTCAGCTTGTCAGCTCTCTGCAGCTATTGTCACAATCCAACCTGCATTAAATGCATAAAGATATTGAAGCTCCACGTTTGAGGCTGTACTCAACAAACACGAAAAAACGAAAAGGAACAGTAGGGCAGTATGCCATGACAAAAGAAGAAGAAGAAGAAGAAGAAGAAGAAGAAGAAGAAGAAGAAGAAGAGGAAGAGGAAGAAGAAAACAGATCATTTTGTTGGGAAAACAACTTTTCTTTCTCACTTACCTACCCTGCTGGATGAGATTATACATTACGTACTGAGTAGACCATCACTCATAATCCAAAGCTTTTACAGTATCAAGAGCATTCACTCTTAATCTGTCTGAATATCACCAGACAGCTTCAACCTTGCTCTTTTTTTTTCAGACATTATTTCACTCATAACACTACAGAGAGAGGTATATAAGGGGCAGAATTATTTTACGGACCTTCTGAAAGAAAGTCTGATCTCTTCGCATTTTGTTAATTTTTTTTTTGTTCTCCAACGACTCATGGTATATTTCCACAATTTACAAATATCTATGTGGTTGATATTGAATGTGCATTGCGCAAACAATGATAGTGCTTGGACTTGGATACTCAACACGCATATGACATCACTTTTCTTATGCAACGGCAGTTATGAAATCATACCAGCTATTGAGTAATCATTACAAATCAGACCTAAAGCTTACAGAAAACTGGACAAAATTTTCTCAAGATGCATCGGCGTGGACACGACAGAGAGTTTTATTGATAACTTTCAAATCTACTACTGGAGTTAACATTAACACAGATTTAAACTTATCGCTGCTTCACACACAGGAATGAAAGTTTCATGTACAAATCAAATTTTTAAAAATTCATAATTATGAACTATTAAAAGGGACAAAACTGAAGATTTTTTTAAAGTTAAAAAAAACCCCTCAAAGTTATTAAAATGCAAAGTCAAAACACAAATCCCACTGAACAAAAATGCTTTTCAGAATTTTAAATGGAATTGCACAATAAAAATTTGTGCACTTACTATGGCATTCCACACTCCTCTTATTGCTTAATGTCACTCAAAACAAATATATAAAACAATTTAAACACAACTAAAAATCTTCCAGCAGTTTTTGCGACATTTGCACAAAATGTCATTAAGAAGAGCATTTCACAATATTGCAAGTCTTGCCTGCAATATATAGCCCTGAGATACAAAAAAGAAAAGAGTTCAAATTCATGTACGGTAAGAATATTGTCAAATGACAAAGATCTATATCAAATCACCTTTATTTCTTACAAAATGATAATTCATATCTACATAATTATACATATATATATATATATATATATATATATAGTATAAATGTAATAACACATGTCATATTCAGGTCTCTGTTTATTTTATTTTTTTTTTTTTTTTGGGGGGGGGGGAGGAACTCTCGCAACACTTTCTCCTGTACTCCAAGTGTGGATGGTGGCAAATAGAATATATGTTTGCATCTTGATACAAAAACCATTAACTCTTATGTGTGAAAGTGGCTACTTTTGATCTATTATGTATCAGATAAGGTCCAAGCCTAAAAAGGTACATCCATCTAAAGACAGATACTTCATTAGTAAGATACCATGTATCTGACACACCAGCATGGCTGGGCCTGTGAAAATCGGCAGCCACGAATGAATGGGGAGGTTCTATCAGATGGAATGGGCCATCACAGCGAAACCGACACGGGAAGGAAGTGACACAAATATGTCGCACCTCTCCGAGATTGCCATTGATCAGCCCGGAAATTTTCTGGGTCAATCTAATTACACATCATACATGGGTATTTTCCTTTATGTCTATGTCTGTGTGTGTGTGTGTGTGTGTCTGTGTGTATATATATGTTTCTGTACTGATGGAGTGGGGGGGGGGGGCTGCAATGTATCTTGCTATCTGGTGAATTTGCCTCACTGCTAGTTGGTTGGCGATGCTCTCATCATGTGCAACCATGTTATGTTTTATTCGTGCATGATCTGGCAAAAAATTCTCAGAATGGTATTTTACTAGAACCATCCAGAGGCAGCAAGAAATCGCAGCACGAGAACAGATTTGTGACGATATAGTGCCATCTGGGAAATGGCTTTTAGAAAAGCCATCGAAAGCATCACCAAAAAAAATAATGTACATCAGAAAGCACTGTTTCTGACACCTCGAGAAGTCTGCTGTCATTATTTTCTTTATAAAAAGACCTACTTATTGCAGAAAATGGTGGTTTTTATGACCCATCTTTCACCAAAATTTGGATTACTCTTCATAGCCACATGTAAAGTGCATATCAATTGCAGCTCACTGGCTAGGCTATTCATGACATGGCATCTTACCTTGAAATAAACTGCCCACAAAATAGTACATTTGCTCTAGACAGTAGCTAAAACTTCTTTTTTTTTTCTTTCTTTCTTTCTTTTTTCTTTCAGAGATAGGGGCATTGCAGTGCCAATTGTAAATGACAGAATACATATGAATGTTTTAGTCACAAAATATCTCACAATAAAAACTTGGCATAATAACCCTGGACTGATTTAAAATCAGTGGGGAAAGATGAATCACTGTGTACTGGGGTGCAAACTCAAGGCAAAGGTCGCATAATTGATTTTGTTCCCCCCTACCGACATTATGTCGCCAAGCTGTATGCATTCGGTGCAAGAGGCAGAAGAAATAATATTTAAACAACAAATTACACCTCCTCCATCACTTCACTTTCCTCGAGGTACTGTCAGGATTCTGCCTTTGAATGTACAATCAAAGGCCCTTCCACCTCACCTCAACCCCACCCTCACCCCTTCCAACCCTTCCCACTAATGTCCTCTTCCTGTCCCACTCTAGCCCCCCCCCCCCATTAAGGTTTTCATTTTTCTATATTTTTCCCCTCAATTCTGAAGATCATTATCCTCACAAGTCATGAATAAAGAAATAAAAAAATCCATTGAAAGAAAGATATTATTCAGAGGGGTGAAGGTTCAGGTGTGAGTTTCTTCAATTTGTCTCCCTCTACAAACTTAATTTGTTGTATGCAAACCTGGGGGCTCTTTTGCTAAGCACTAAAATCAATCTTAAGTCCAATTCAACTGATCTTAGGGACAATCTTCAGATCAATCAGTCCTAAGCAGTTAGGATTCGTTTCATCAAACCGTTTGGGAACAACACCTTGCCACCTTGCCACATTCTACGTCCTCCATGTTTACATCTTGAATGTCTGTGTATTCTTCCCAACTGGGTCTGATCTGAATCTGTCCCAACTCCAAGTTCGCTGTTTGACTCAATAGAGGTCTCATGTTAAAAAAGTGAAACGGGGCCCAGGACATTCAAAGAGTGATATTAATATTAAAACACTCCCAACTGAACTTTGCAATATATTAATATCCCATTCTTTTACAGGCTATCTAGTGTAAAACCAGATTCTTTTTTAGTGATTTAAATTTTGCAAGAACCAAGATTCATGAAATTAAAATGCAGGCGAAAGTTCTTGTCTACACTAAAATACATGGGATGCAAGCAGCTATTCATGAAAACTTAATGCCCCCCAAAAAAGGCTGTTGGCTCCAAGCTACAAAAATTTCATGCTGTAAATATTTCTTGCTTTACAGTAATTTGTATGCACTGTTATCTATAGATTGCAATAGGTATCCTAAAAACATGTCCAAAGTTCTAGCTAAAACAACTATCAAAGCAGAGAAGTTTTTGTTTTTTTTCTCCTTTATCAAGTTTCATTTGTTTGCTTACAGTTCTGCTACAAAACAAACACACATGCACAAAAACACCTTATCAACAAAAACACCTTATCAATAAAAACACCTTATCAACAAAAACAACAAATATGCATGTGATCTAGTTCTGAGTCCTTCGTGTATCTCCATTTCCAGTTAATCAGGACATGATATACATCAAGGACAATACCTCTCTTTTGCAAAACGTTTCAGTTAATAATTTTTGACCTCTGCATGTCCTGCTTTTGACCTCCTCCTCAATCCCATCCCATCCCGCCCTCATTTTTTTCCCCTCTCTCTCAAAGACTGGTTTCTCAGCCACAAAGAGCTAATTGATAGTTTCCCAGGCACCTGTCAGTCACCGATCGGCTTACCTTGCGAGGTTGTCGTTCAAATGCTTTGTCCTTTCCTAGTCGCAAAGTCAGCTACAAGAGCAGACACCACGCATGTCGGAGATACTTCAAGGCAACATTCCGTCAAAAGTATCTCCACGGTCTCTCTCGGGCCGCCGGATTACCACACTTTCCACGGACTCGAGCGGTCCTTGGAAGCATTTACGACACTGGGTGACCACTGTTTACACTTCGTACCGCCTTTTTCCCCCAACAACCCCGCTCTCATATTCATGCATGCGAGCCGCTGTCCTAACGACGAAAAGCAATCGCCAACCTGGATGAAAAGGAGGGAGATGACCGACATCTACCCCACATATCTCATTAGCATTCCTCATACGATTGCGTCAAATTCGCGCTGGGACTTCTGCCTTGCAAATTTCTCCTGTTTTTTTTTTTTTTCCATCCTCTCCATCAAACTTGTTTACACACCTTTCTTTCTGATAACACCTCTTCATTCTCTCTCTCTTCCTTTCCCAGCTCCTACCTTCCCCCTTCTCTCCCCCCCCCCCCTCTGTATTTTTCTCTATCTCTGTCTGTCTGTCTGTCTGTCTGTCTATAACTCTCTCTCACTCCGTCTCTCTCCGCTGAGATTGGCTGGTGGTTAGAAATGCTGCCCTCGTGTGATGAGAGGCACATCCACACACGCACAATGGGACAACAGCCCAGAAACACTCAGGAGGTGATAGGCACTCAATCAGAGGTTTTTTTTTCCCTACTTTTTCCTTTCTTTTCTTCTATTTTTCCTTGGGGAAGGGCGAGGGAGGCATCTTTACACAAACATCAAGGAAAAAACACCAAGGGTGGTTTCAGACTTATTATTAACAACACCTTTGTAAATCTGCTTTAGAAAAGTGCAACATGGTAAAAATTCAAGTCATACTTTGTAAGTTTGAACGCAAACACTAGCAACCATCACGTTCTTACTAAACACATTGTTTTCAACTCGTCAATAGCCAATTGTACTTAATATCCGAGGCGATTTCTAATTGAGTTTTAATCTGCCCGACTCTGGGGGCACCGTCTGAAATCTGAACAATGTGAGCTCGAAATCAATGTTGCTATAGGGAGATCCATGGAGCATTTCTTGGCCGTGACACATATGTAGCCTATATGTTAAAGGGAACCTTAACCCCAAAGAGAAATGTGGATTGAGTGAAAGCAGCAATATTAGCAGAACATATCAGTAAAAGATTGAGGAAAATCGGACGATCGATGCAATTAAGAAATTTTGAAGTTTTGGTGTTGGAACTACTGGATGAGGAGACTACTAGAGGTTATGGCACCATGTGTGGACAACCATAATACTTATAAAGAAAATATAAAGGGAATTCCACAAAAATTCATTTTTCATGAAAATTACACATTCCATCAACATGGTACTGACATATGTTAAGGTTAGGAATTATTCCCCCTGCTTTCTGAAAATGGTTAGTCAAGTGCTCTTTCATTATGCAAGAAAAGTGAATTTTTGTGGATTTTCTTTATTCTTTTTTTATGTTGTTGTCCACTTTACCTAAGTCATAACCTCTACTAGTCTCCTCATCCAGCAGTTCCAACACCAAAACTTTAAAAATTCACAACTTTTGCATCACTTGTCCAATTTTCATCATACTTTCACTGATGTGTTCTACTAATGTTGCTGCTTTCACTCAAGTCACATTGCTCTTTGGTTTTGGGTTCCCTTTAACTTCTGTCATGGAGCATGCCTATACTGATGTGTACATACTCACAATCTTTTGGGAGCTAAGAATCTTGTGTCAAACCAAAGAATGCATGGCATGGCTGTTGTACCAAGTGCTGTTCACAGTTGGCTATCCTCGAAGAGATTCATTCAGTGTGTGGACACTCCATACTTCCTAAAGATGCTTTAGAAACATGTTTCAGAGACAGTATTCACTGGAAATACTGTAAAACACGATATTTTCACTGCATGAAATTTTCACGAATTGGAGCCGACAGCCTTTTTTTTTTTGGGGGGGGGGGGGCATGAAATTTTCACAAGTTGCCTCTAACATTCAATGCATACAGTGTAGAAAAGAACTATTGCATGCATTCTAATTTCCCGAATCTTGTCTCTTGCGAAATTCGCGAAATTAAAATGCATGCGAACATTCCTCGTTTTACAGTATTTGTGTGTGTGTGTGTGTGTATGTATGTGTGCGATAAGTCTGAAAGCTCTCAAAGAGTGGGTGGTGGAGAAGGAATAACAATGACTGATTCATAGCTGTAAGGGCATAGAGTATGTGACAGGATTACTGATTCATCTTATCTATAATGTAGCTACATTCACACAGAGATGAGTGTATCCATTTTTGTATCACAAAGCAAAAATATATTTTATTTGCTTCCATTCACACACACTGCACAGGACATTCGACAAATTACTGAAAATGCATATATTTTTGTGGTACACTAATTTTTTCGTGTATTTTGCGCTTCTTCTGGCTAGTGCGAATTCTAAAATTCCAACAATTCTAAATATAACTGTAAGAAGAATTCAAAGTTTATTTGATTAAATAAAATAGTTTTGAAATGGCTGAGATATTGCAAATAAAGCAATCCTAATAAAAGATGGGACCCACCTTTTATCAGAATTGCTTTGTATAACTTTGTTTTGAGATATCTCAGCCAATCCAAAACCGATTTTCATCAAATAAAATTTGAATTCCTACTAGAATTGTATGGTCTTTAACTTAAGTATCTTGCAAAAGTTAAAGGCTGAATCCCCACCTCAACCAATACTATCCCTTTAATCATGCAAAAATATTGATTGTTACAGTATTACAAGAGATTAAAAACAACAACAACAACAGTGACTGGAATGGGACCTGGGCATCCTACTATGGTAAGATGCATAATGGGAATAAAAATAACTACAGGTAGCTTGTAAACGTCTCTGCACACTATTTTCACATGTGCATTGCAGAGCAAGTTATTATAGTTTAAATTTTTTAAAAAAAGCAGGACTGTTATTCGCATCACGAAGTGAATTACGAGAATTAACATTTGTTGTGTGTGTACAGTACACACATACAAAAAGATAGTTTTCGCACTGTATTTCAAAAATTGATTTTAAAAACCATGAATTTCATGTGTGTAAGAATATGGCTTCTGTATACTCTATTTCCTTCAATTATAGATCTTGATAGATAGATAGATGATGTTGGAACAGAATTTTTTTGATACAGTGTGTATTCTGTGCCACGCTCCAAATGCTTTACGCCATACACTTGTATGTGATGACTTAAAATCACACCAGGTACACTTTGTACGGTATATACACTGTAGAATTTATGAAACATGTACGAACATACAGCATGTTCTGCTGTCGATTAACCACAGATAGAATATTCCAATAATTAGGGACGGTGAAATTATCCATTATGTTGCGATATTAAAAATCTGGAGTAACTGGTAAAGCTAACCATTAATAACCACAGTCTTGGACTTTGAAGATTGATTTGAAAAAGTAGGGTTTGTAATCTTCATGCAGTCTGTGCAGACTTAATGATTATGATAAACTTGCACTTATTTTGGATTACTTTCATGTTATGATTTCCAATCAAATGAAATGCTCTTGAAACTAGACTACGGCCTGAAGCATTAATGATTGATGCAGGATGTAGCAACCGCATATATTTTTTTCCCCTTTAAAACCTTAAAATGCAGGTGCTAGCAATCTTTATGCTTCGTGCAAACAAAGAAATGCTTGGGCTTGTTTTGTGTTGCTTGAATGCATGTTTATCATGAACTCGCATACGCTACAGAGCATAAACAGCCGTAGCAGCAAATTTCTTTGGCTAAACGATACCCATGATGCAATTTGAGCATTCTCCCCGACTGTCCCCAAAGGCACATTAAACTCCATGAGGACAAAGCCTGAAATTTAATCTCTCAGCGATCGCAGTACTAAAGTACTTACAGCGTCTGACTGCAGTTTGTGTTTCTCTTCTTCGAAAAAACCTCCCTTTAGATCCACACAAGAGGTGAAAACCCATTTTGTGATATATTCTAGTTGACTCTGAGAAAGAGTAGAAGAGGAGATGCATTTTTCTCAGATTTGGACAGTAAGAGTATGAATGTTATGAAATTGAAATGAGGTGATTTGCATAAAGTGGGATCCACAAACTGTACACAATGTTGGCAAACATGTGAAATTCTTCAATTCTACGATTTTCTCATTTCATATTTATCATTCTGCATGTTTGTACCCTATGTAATCCAATTTCTCCATCTATTAAAAAGTGAAATCCAATCATAATATGTGACCCTGCATCACAAAACCAACAAAAAGTTGACAAACAAGGATTTTTAGTTAAGGGCATATTCTGAAAGAGCAGACTTCAAGCTTTAAAATGATAACTAAATTCAAATGGACCCTCCTAATCTATCCTAACATTGGAAAGACAGCACACACTCTGGAAAGTGTGAATTGAGAAAAGAGGCTCTTACAATTGTACAAGTACAGGGTCTATTCAAGTGTTTTATCTTTACTAAGCCGTGCTTTACCTGCGCCATGAATGGGACAAAAAACATGATGTAAATCACTGTAGCAACAACAATGAAGGGATTATCAGATTAAGCTGAAATTAAGCATGCTCTATTAACACATTCTGTCCGTGATAAATTTCAACTTTCAAAGCAGTAGCATTATCCTTTCAAAAGTTATTAGAGTTGAAAGTGAAGAGTGTGCAAAGGATTTTCAAGAAATGAAAAGGGGCCTCTAAAGAAAAACCTGATCACACTACTCCACCAAAAAAAGGGTTGTAAAACAAGGCAAGTGCCAAATTGTGTCTCGCCCATTCGCATAGAAGAAATTAATGTTTTTCTAACTCCTAGAAGTTCACTGACCTGCCTATGACCTTTGACCTTGTGGTGACCTTCAACTCCCCAAAGGACACTTACCATCCAAGTTTGGTTACAAATGGACAAAGGGATAAAAAGTTATGAGCCATAATCACAACGCCCCGTAAAAACTTAACATTGGGCTCTAAAAGTTCATTGACCCCTGTCTGTGACCCTTGACCTTCTGATGACCTTCAACTCCCCAAGAGACATCTACCAACCAAGTTTGGTCACAAACGGACATAGGGATCAAAAGTTATGAACCATAATCGAAACGCACCGTAAAAACTTAACATTGGGACCTAAAAGTTTGTTGACCTCTGTCTGTGACCTTTGACCTTGTGATGACCTTCAACTCACAAGGGACATCCACCATCCAAGTTTGGTCGTAAACGGACAAAGGGATCAAAAGTTATGAGCCATAATCGAAACGCCCCGTAAAAACTTAACATTGTGACCTAAAAGTTTGTTGTCCCCTGTCTGTGACCTCTGGGCCCTGTTTTATCAAGATAAAGTTAGCGTTGATTGCGATATCAACGCTGCCTTTATCCAACTTGAAGTCTGCTATAACTTTAAATCAACTGCAAGTTTCCGTTTTACGAAGAGACTTAATAGTCGATTACTAGTATAGTTATAGCTCATCACCATGACTTAATTATTGATTTAGTCAAAACTAAAAACACGGGACGAGGCTGGTTTCCGGTACTGTCTGCTTAAAACCAAAACAATACATTAAGAAAAACATGATTGTTTGCCATGGCCACGGATTCGTAGTCTGCTAGTGCGACGCAGTATCATTAGCGCTATACAGCCGCTGAATTAGAAGTATTAAGTTTGCAACAAAACCGCAAAATACGCCGTTTTGCGTTGTATTGAAAAAAGTAGGTCGATAAATCTAGCACATCCCGAGCTCAACAAAAATCTGCGTACGCGTGTACCGTAAAGATTCCGCACATACGTAGGATTACTTCAAGTCTTAATTCAATAGGCTGTCAAAGTCCTGTGTGTTTACGTGTAGGATTATGGAAACTTGTGAGAGTGTGGTGATTACAGTAGCTTGTTTTTACCTCTACGGCGCAGATCGGCTTTGTAAAGAATAGATCGCAAGTCTACATCATCAACATGTCGAAATTCTAGAATGACTTAGACGCTCTATCTAATCAGCAGTACGCCACAACGTGTTACGGTAAGTACAAACGACTCGCTGAACGTTATCTATAACCAGTTGGGCCTAACGTTAAGCTGGATCTGAAGTTACTGTCGTACTCGGTGCTATATAGAATTAAACTCTTTATTTTCTGTATATGCCTACTAAACTCTTAATTAGTATCTATTGCCGAACTAGCTCTACGTAGGCCTACGCACGTCAGAAATCACTGGTTTCCTCGCATATGGGTTCTTTACTTTGGCAAGATAGGCATTACACACAGACGCGGTTCCAGTTCCAGTGCTGTACTCGGTTACTTGCTTGCTGGTGATAGCTTGATTGGCGGGCGGACGGCGTGCCGAGGCGCCGGGCGCGCAAGCTGGGATTACGACTGCTGTCGAGGGTGTTTGCGTGCAGCAGTCGCGTAAGCAATGCGTGCCAATCGTGAATTTCATGCAAGGAAAAGACCATAATTACATGAAAGAAACGCAACAAAATGTTAGAGAAAGGTTAGCATTTAACAGACAAACATTTGTGACAAGACCCCAGCTAGACTAGGAAAGTGTGACAGTCATCTTTCTTCTGTAAATTGCCTTACAATTGAGTCTACCTAGACTGTTTCTACTTAAAGTTGATATTTATCACCTGTTAAGTTAATCATAGATTTGGAGCGGTTGAGAAAAGTTATGTGTTGATTTTTTAGGAAGTTGGAGTTGATGTCAACTCTGGGTGTCTTGATAAGACGGACTTGAAGTTGATTTGGTAGTAAATCATAGATTAAGTGGACTTAGAGTTGATTTGAGAGGTTAATCATAGATTATTTTGACTTAACGTTAAATTTATCTTTTGATAAAACAGGGCCCTGACCATATGGTGACGTTTAACTCCCCAAGGGACATCTGCCATCCAAGTTTGGTCACAAACGGACAGATACATCAAAAGTTATGAGTCATAATCAAAACGCGCTGTAAAAACTTAACAGTGGGCATAAAAGTTCGTTGACCCGTCTGTGACCTTTGACCTTGTGGTGACCTTCAACTCCCAAAGAGATATCTACCACCCAAGTTTGGTCACACACAGATATATACATCAAAAGTAATGATCCATAATCGAAACGCGTCGAAAAACTTAACATTGGGCCCTAAAGTTCATTGACCTCTACCTGTGACCTTTGACCTTGAGGTGCCCTTCATGTTTGGTAAAATGTGTAACTTTGTATAATCACTCTTCCCTCCAAGTTTGATTGAAATTGAAGTCCTCAGTAGAGAGTTATTCAAGTTTTGTAGCGTCACTGACGGACAGACGGACCGTCACAGACGACAGACGGACGACGGACGGGCAGACGCTGCAGGCCATCCCTTAGTCTCCCTACACCTCCGCTGGGCTCGACAAAAACTGCTGAAAACCCACTTTCCCATTAAATTTATGATCCTAAACTCAAGAATAAATTAGAACAAAAATAGCCCTTTCAGAAAGTCTGGAAAACTCAAAATTGACTTGGTTGACCAGTTTCACCTTTCTTGAGTCCTCGCGTAAAATCAAAGGGTGCGACTTTTTGTTTGTTTTGTGATGCACGGTCACATATTATGTTGCTTTGTACGAAAAATAGAAAAAGTTAGAGCAATGAATCAGTGGAAATTTGGGGAAAAGAATCAGACACATAAAAAGCATCTATAAATTCTGAAAGTTCAAAGTGTAAGATGAATTGGTAATTCTGTATAATGTAGGTCTTAGGCAACTCTCCATTTGTTTTGTACACAAAAATTCACATATTTTCATTTTTATCAAATATACTTATACTTGGGCAGAGAGAAAAAAAAAACTCATCCTCTGATGAGGACACAAGCACACACACAACACACACACATTCACACACACACACACACACAGACACAATCACTTTAACAGGCCTGAAAAAAAAAATCTTGGGAGAAATATGTAAAGGCCCCAAGAAAATAGACAACCCCTCCTCCCCCCCCCCCTAATTTTTGGGGAAGTTTTTTGATACATTGTATATTCTGGGGGGAAAAAAGAAGAAACTTCTTGGGGAGAAATATGTAAAGGCCCCAAGAAAATAGACCCCTCTATTTTTTTTTTCTTTATTTTCTTGATACATTGTAATATATATTATATGCATGGTATAAATAGGGGGCTTTATCCTCACCAGTTTAACTCATTCACCCCTGAAATCAGAGTGGAGTATACCGAGTTAGTTCAAATTCTAAGAAAAAATGACTTCATCTTGATGGATGTGGTTTTGAGCTCCACAGTTTCATCTCTGCATCCATCGTGACTGGACATGTTATTTTTCCCTTCTTACAGGTAAGAAATCTTACTGATACCTCAGTTCAATTATTGTAGATCATTCTTTCTGACTGGTAAATTTGGTTGATTCTATGATATTTTTTGTACTTGAATTGCATGGCTCCTCCTTCAGAAAAAGAGGAATTTAGATTACAATGGTATTCTCGGTGAAGTTATTGAATAGTTACTTGTTATTGCTGGATACTGTTGCTTGATAAGGATGTGTTACTGATTATGAATACTAGTGGTTGTGTCATTATTATATTTCCATAGTGATTTAATAGTTTTCACTATGAAAGACTTGAAATTGCAACTTAAACTGCTTTAATTCCTGATTACTGTAAACCATGATATATTCGCTGCATGAAATTTCCGCGAATTGGAGCGAACGGCCTTTTTTGCAGCATGAAATTTTCGCGGATTGCCAGTTGCATTCAATAATAGTGTAAACGCTCACGAAATTCACGAAAATTAAAATGCACACGAACATTCCTTGTTTTACAATAAGTGTTGCTGGTGCTCCAGATGACATGGGAAATAAAATTTGTCTCAAAATATCTCAGTATCAGGTCAATTGAATATGTTCTTTTCTTTCAAAAAAAAAATGAATATTTGTAAAAGGCCACACACTATACGACTCACGACCTTATGACTGACAGACTTTGGATCCAAAATAAATCACAATTGCCTCAGAATAAACACACTTGTTTATTTCAGATCCAAAGTCTGTCAGTCGTATAGTCGTGAGTCATACAGGTGTATAATGTGCAGCGGGCTTTACTATTTCAGCATTTGCTCAATCCACATAATATACTGTAAAACATGATATATTCGCGGCATGAATTTTTCGCGAATTGGAACCGGCAGCCTTTTTCGTGGCATGAAATTTTCACGAAGTGCCACTGGCGTTCAATGCATAATAGTGTAAACAAGGACTATCGCGTGCATTTTAATTTCACGAATCTTTGCGCTCGCGAAATTCGCGAAATTAAAGTGCACGCGAAAATTCCTCGTTTTACAGTACTTCCCTTCACATGCTTGTTTGGAGCAACTTCTTTGCTTTTTATGATACTTCTTAAGTATATTGTAGGTCAGTCTGACAAAACAAAAAAAAACAAAAAAAAAAAAAACAGCAGGGATGTGTCAGCATGATACCCTGTTGAATGGGTTAAAGACAAACCCTGCTTGAACCTTGGAACTGTATCAAGGTTGGTTGATTACTGAGCTGTTATCATTTCATTGAAGACTAGTCCCCGAGTATAATTAGGCAGTCTGTCCTCAAAAAGTTTAAATAAGGAGCAATTTTTTTAAAGGGATTTAATCCAATACATCAGAAAGTGCCACTCAAAACAAAATGTCAAATTCTGTGGCAAAAAAAAAACAACATAATTCTGTAATGCTGCTGCTATACATGTCATGTATTGAAGTAATTACTTCACTGAAATGGAAGACTCTAGTCTGCTTGATTTCTTTAAAGATCATAATACCAAAAATAAGTTAAAAAAATCAAAAGAAAAACAACTATTGAAAATCAAGCAGACTACACCATTAAAAACTAGAGTAGCACTCTGAGAGCATAGACCTCCGCCAAGCAGCTCATTTCCCCCACTATGTTCTTCTTCCATATAGATCAGTGATTTCTGCCAAATACGTATGCATGCTAAAAATTCAATCACCCGATTTCCCAATAAAGAGCCATTTGCTACGTCATCAACTTCAAGCTGTGCGGCACGTGCACTTTAGTGCAAGTATGAAAACCTTAAAAATGTGCAGCTTGAACTTCTATACTAAGTTCATTGACTCTACCTGCCAAAATATTAAAAAATCCTTCATAAAATCAATAAAAATTTTCGGATCACTACCAAAATTCAATCATCTGTTCCTTGTGTTCCAACCAGTTAACAAAGAAACAAACAGAAAAACGCCCACGAAAACATATCTCCTCCCTTGGTGGAGGTAATAAAAAAAAAAATATAGACTGTAAACACAGGCATTAAAGGGAAAAGGAACCACCTATGAAATTGTACCAGCATCCATTCCAGAGTGCGGGTATACATCAATTCCATCAACATGGGGTTCTGAATAGTGTGAACAATTTGACATGCCATTCCTCCATGGCTAAAGAAACACCTCAAAATAATCCAACTTTGAAGTACTGTTCATTGTTTGTATATAAATAAAAGGCATATCACAGTATATCACATGATTATCTGCTATCGCACAGTCACTCCATACATCATGCAGCATGGTGTAAGAGGAAAGCAACACCCTAGACATTCATTACCCACGACACGCTGAAAAAAGGCCCGTAATCTAATTGAGGTCGACAGCAGCGAGACTGTGCTGAATGTAGTCTGAAAATCCATAGATAGTGACAAGATAGGGCAGTGTCCTCTCTCACATGCAGGGATGGAAAGGTTGTGGACAAAGTCCATTTGTCTGGTCATTCTGTCAATTTGGCTCGTGAGTTACCAATGCCTATTTTCCAGGCTATCCATGGTCACTTGATACATTGACCAAAAAGTCAATTAAACTTGAAAAAAAAAATACATACATTCATACACATACATACATGAGTACATTTTGTATACTAACTATATGCATACACACAAGTAGTATATACTGTATGTAACGGTCCACACCAGGGCCAGTGCAACAGAGGGGGCCAGTTTGCCCCCCCCCCACACTTCTTTTTTTGCATAATACCTAGGAATATACACAGTGTACAGTCAGACCATTATGTTATGTTACTCTCGCACGCACTGCGCACGGGGTCGCTTCGTGCGGCTGCGTGCAGGTTCGTGCGATCTCGCACGGGAGCGTATGGCTCCGTGCGCCCCTGTACGCACCCGTGCGTAGTCGTGCACCTCCGTGCGGATCTGCACGCCCCCGTGCAGATCCGCACGCCTGCGTGCGGATCCATACTCCCTCGCACGCTGTCGCACGGACCCGTGCGGGTCGGGCGCACGGTCCCGTGCGGGTCGGGCGCACGGACCCGTGCGGCTTTTGGGTGCGATTTCGCACGGCCCCGTGCCGCCAGTGCTTGGTTCCCGCATGATCCCATCTCACCTCCCTGGTTCCCTGTGTATCAGGTGTATACCGCGTGCGAGTCCATGCGCCATTCCCCGGCCGACAGTTTCAGCGCAAGCGTGAAATGAGACGATTCCCGACAATACGAAAGGCTTGTTACTTGCGCCAAGGAGCTTCAAACCCTTGCTTGCTTACATGTATTGCCAGTCAGTCGGCAAGCCGAAAAACCCCGTCTAGAATATCCAAGTTCTCGCACGGGTGACCTCGAGTTGACCCCGCAGATCATGATCACTGAATTACGTTTTCACATGATTTTTTTTTTTTTAATTTGACAGGTTAAGGTTAAAACCTGAATGCAATATTGTTTAAATTTTCCAAGAGCGACATGAAAGGTCATCGACTTCGTGCATGGCTAATTCATTACCGATGTCCCGTAAATAATGGGTTCACATACTCGTCTAAAATTCCCCCAAAGAGTCTTCTTTTTCATTGTAGGGCACTAACGAACGCATACCATGTAAAAGGAAAATTATTATCCAGCTATAAGATGATACCTAAGGTGTAACGTGATGATTTGATGGGTCAGCAGCGCGCGCCAGCAGAAATCATAAGGATATCATTCCTTTACTCGGCACGAAATCGCGAAAATATTGTACTGTCCCACATATAGAAATTGACGTGTTCCATGGAGGCCCTTTGTGTGTTATGAGCGACCCCGGCGTAACTGACATGGTCAATTATAAGCGTCTACTAGCTGTGATATACCTTGTTTGTGTCTGTCGGTGGGCATTATTAACAAGTAGCCTATTGCCTCTTGCTTGGCCTCTCTCTCTCTCTCTCTCTCTCTCTTCTCTCTCTCTCTCTCAACAAGTCATGAATTCACTTTACCCATCATGCCTAATCGAACTACGACATGATTGAGGTAACCGCGCCTTTTTATTCTCATAGTCAAAATCAAACTAATTCTTTACATAATTCAAAAAAAATTTTTCATATAATTTCTCAAAATACTCAAAAGATGGCCTCAGTCAAAACTTTCTACAAAGATTGCATACGCCAATCTTTACGGCCTAAACAAGTTTTTTAGAGAGCTATTAGTTCACCCTGTGACGATGACTTCGACTGCGTTTTGAACTTGTACCGAACTACTTTCAACACAACTATTACCTTTATAGTTCGATTGATGAACGTTACTAGTCTTTTGAATTGATAACCGACATTCGTAATCGTAAGCATACAGTAACGAAATACTGTCAATAACAGTTGGAAAATGCAAATGCTATAATAATAGCGCGAAATACACGAGTAACGATCATCTTCATACATTCTAATTCCCAAGTGATGTCGCTTCGAAAATGACACATGGTTTGACTACTGCTTCAAGCAAAGAAAAGTAAAAGGAATGGGATATACTTCTAATGATAATCAGGCCGTACAAGGCATTCCACTGTATTTGGTAATGTCGGTTACGTTTTTGTGCGCTTTACGTACGGAAAATAAAAGGCAGATTGATGCTATTACTGTAAATGCTAACACAACGCATTCAAATGATTTTTTTAAATAGACCGTGTACAATGTAATGTTTTAGTATTCGGTTTGAAACTTTAAATTTGCGAGTCCTTTATAAAGTCATATGGGTTATTACATTATCAATTCAAGCAAAAATTACAGTACTTTAAGGATTCGGATTTGCTCAGAAGATTAACAATGCTATCTTTGGCAATAGTTTGCAACAGAGACAATCCGCTTCAATAGATATACAATGTAATTCTGTTTTCATAAATAGAAAGGAAAACGTAAATAAGTCAACTTTATAACTTCAATGAGCTTTCTCACCAACTGAACTTGATTTGATCTGCCGTGCATGATATCGCTGTGTGTTCTATTAATTCTATGATATTGTTTAATTTGATATTGTTTAATTGGCACATCTACTACGTGTTTTTTTTTTATGCAGAATATTTCAGGTAAGTATAATTCATTGAAGCTAATAATGTTTGTACATATGACGTGTTCGTTGTTTTGTATTTTCATTTTTATAATATATCACGTGTCCATTATCTGATTATGACTACGAAAATATGACAACTGTTTAAATGCGGAGTATGTACTGGAACACTAATGTCTCCCACCAGTATAGACAAACTAATTTCTAGTCGTCTATCCCCGCTTGAAATGGAAATGAAATTACACACCAAAAAAAAAAAAGAAGAAAGGGAACGAAGTTCAATTGTCAGTAGATTTCAACTGTTTTGTTTAGTGCCTGATACATATAATGGGCAAAATTCTTTAGCGCATAAGCAATCACACAACTTTTGGGAATAAATGTATGTCTTAATGATTGTATCTTATGGAAGAAAACTCGTCTCCTTGCCTGAATTTTAACTTCTTCTTTTTCAAGCTTGCGGGAAAGAAATAGTTGAACATCAATCGCAATCATAAAGAGAAGCCACATCCTTAAAAACAAACAAAGGAGTACTGAGACGCACAACGAAATGCTTCCTTTTGTTGGGGGGGGGGGGTTATTGATTATTCTGAAGGTTCATAGATCACACAATTCATATGGTTCGCTATTAGCTTAGGTTCGTTAAGAAAAAAAAAATAAACAGATAAATGCGTTCCTTTTCCGGTGGTTCCTTTACCCGAAAGTAATCAAGCAATCACTTATTTCAGTATAAGATTTGTGAATACAAAACGATACAACGACGGCCTTTAAAGCATTAATTCCGAATATAATTGTAAATATGACTATCGGTCTATACTCAACTTCTCAAATGCAGAAAGATTGCAACTGTAAATGTGGTGTTCTGTAAAAAAAAAAATAAATAACAAACAAAAATTAAAATAGGTTTAAGCTACAAGTTAATGGTTCTTTATATTCTATGGTATCATAAAAGTGACAGAGAATAAGAAGCACTATAATTTCAAATTAATATGATACAATCATAATTATAAAAAAAACAACAACAACAACATGAAGCTGTTAGGCCTATACATCAACATTTGCTTCTGATACGTATAGTATAAATTATGTGCAGCTTTGGCAAGCGCGATAAAAGCGATAGATAATGTGGACGCAACGCCTATAAGGGAAATGTGCCTAATATGGCGGGAATTCAGAATGTTACGGCTGTATACAGCTGCAGCAGAGCAGACACGAAAGCAGTCGTTGATGCTCTGCAACATTACGACCATGTGCATTATTAGAGGGTTTTTAGTACACGCAAAGAACACGATCTGAAAAGACGACTATCGTTAATTAACTTCATTAACTTCCTCTATTGATGCTGTCTTTTGTATCCCCGCCTACAATGGGTTCTCAGGTTCTATTCACTCTAGTAGTCCATGGGCCAGGCCAGATATTGGTACCATCTGAGGTGGCAATACCTTTTTGGTGTCATTTTGTTTGTCGGGCATAGATATGCCTATCAAGCTATGATAGCATTTCCAAATGAGTAGCTTAGTCATAGTAAATTAATTTTAAACCAATTTGGTCTCGTTGTTATATCCCTCTACTTCTGAATCGAGACCAACCGCTATACAAAGAATATCCTTTATATTTTCTTTGTATTGTTGTCCACTCATACGTCATATCCTCTAGTAGTCTTCTCATCCAGCGGCTCCAACACCAAAACTTTAAAAATTCATAACTTTTGCATCGATTGTCCGATTTTTCTCAAACTTTCACTGATGTGTTCTACTAATGTTGCTGCTTTCACTAAATCCACATTGCTCTTTGGGTTTACCTTCCCTTTAATGATAGACCTGTCCTGCGATTGGGTCATTTGCCATCTTACACATCCAAGCTATGCCGTATACGGTAGTGCGTGCGATTGAGCGTAAACGCCGTCGCTAAGCAGGACTGTTGTATTGTTTCGTCTATAGTGAAAGAAACAGGTTGTTAGCTTGAACATAGCCCGAACTTTAAGAGCGATTTTCTCCGTTATTTAGAAAATGGACTGACATCATAAGCGTAGATAATATTCGTTTCTATGATCCATAGGGATGTCCAAATGAGTTGTATTACATATCAGTGTAAAGCTTAGTGTCTGTAGAATTCACATATAGGCATAACTACGATCTCATTTTTTGCGACTTTTGACTCATTCCGACGGAGCGCATCACGTGTGTGGCGCTCCGACAAAATGAGTCATAAGTCGCACGGCGAGTTTTCCCGTAATGAGCCGCAAATGAAGGGGAAGCAGTGCTCGGGTCGAATTTTTTTTTTTTTATACGGATTTTGATTCCTTGATGTTTTATCTGTTTGTACAGAAAATTTCAGCGAGTAAAAATGAGTACAAGTGTCCCAAATCACAGTTCTTCTGAGACAATTTTTTCGGTTACATTTTTTTCGAACGCTCGCCTTTGCGTTGCGTTTCGCACCTATTGTTCTTGCCCGATTGAGACTCCACCTCCGTTTCTAGGGTGTATGCTAATGAGGCATTGCTCTTGACCCCATTGAAGACAAAACAAAGCATGGTGCGCGCGGCGGTCAAGCGGTGAGGGCTTTAGAATTACGCAATAATAGTGAGCTGACCAAGGCTATCGATTGCATGACCACACGTGATGACCAGCGAGATTCGTTTGATACATGCCCTCCATTTCATGAAGTGGTGATTGATGTGACGCACAAATCGCGCTGAAAAAAAAATAATTTCAACGAACGATCACGCAGAATTTATAATACTTTATCTATGAGCTAATACAATGATCATAATAATCGAACTTGAAACCTCTGTATGCGAGTGTGTACTTTTACAACGGTTATTAATTGGCCTCATTAATGAATTCATTCAAATAATCATAACTTTCTTTCCCTGGTATCTGCCTTGCTGTTTAAAGTTCATCTCTGGAGATATAGTAGGGCCTATAAGTTGTCAATTACATGTATTCTCGTTTTTATTAAGTCGACAATTCGTGTGATAATTCGCCAAATTTATGTAATGCATACTATTGTTTCCCTGGTTAATAAAACTTATTGCCCTATTTCTTATGATGGTTTGGACCGCGACGGCATGGAGAGAAATCGGAAGATAAACATTATTAATGCCCAAATACAATGTAGGTCGTGTTCCCTTTTGAGGATATTCTGACTCTTGTCATCTGTGTATTTTTTTAGAGGTAGGACCTATCTGAGAAAGGGACAGAAAGCTGTGTCGCTACTCAAAAGTGTGCTTCTTCATTTTGTTTTGTTTTTTTATCAGAATGTTTGTAATGATAGCTGTTTGTCGTGTATTGCGTGTAGCTGACATGTGAGAGGTCAAATTAGTCTGCAAAGAATTTGGCTAACAGCTTTGCGAAGTAGCAGCGCTAATTGCCCATTGAATTGCGTATTCTGAGGAATTTCAAATGAAAGAACTCGGACGACACTGTTCACGCCTTGTATCCGAGTAAACCCCGCATCAACGAAGCCTTAAACAATGAAAGGTAAACTTCCTGCTATCAAGGGGTGGATAAAGACGCAACCAGTATTCTTTCTTCGCCATTGATAGCAGAATCAGTGACTGAATGGAGCAACAGTGTTGGAGGATCGGCATTATGTCTGCTAATTTGTAAAAGAATTTTTCAGTCCCCTTTTGTCTTCAGAACCACAGTCAGGGACGCTAAGTTACTCTATCTCCTACAAGCTGTCGTTACTATCTTAAAACGTGAATTTTATGAAAGGTTAAAAGTGATCGCGGAATCAGTTCTTCTGCGTGACACATGCAGGCTTTTATAATAGCATACCAAGCTTAAATCGTTTACCTGTATAGAAAGGGCGGGGATACACACTTATCGCAATTATCCGGATTTGAGAGTAATACACTCTACTACTTTTCTTCATCTTTCCCTCAACAAAGACCATGGTAATTCAAAACAAACAAACAAACTAACTAACTAACTAACAAACAAGCAGTTGCATTATATCAGAACGTACACAAATTTTTGTGTTTCATGTATGTATAGGTCATCTCTTGATGTATAGTACGCATTTGTTGTCGTTTTTACAGTGTTTCCTAATAAATGCCTATAGCGAAAACCCAACACAACTTTTATCAAGGAGGAAAGGGAACTTACATTTAAATATAACATAGTTTACAGAAATCAGACATGTAAATAAGGCAATCATATACATCCGCACGGCCGATTATAATCTCTTACTTTGATTATCAAACATGATCGCCGGCATTTACGTGCTTTTTTCTAATTTTTTGAACTTTGCCTCATTTTCTCTTTTTTTTTTTAAACAACTGCTCGAAACATTTAAAAATCGTAACACAGTCTGCTAACCCACAACATGATATTCCATTTGATTCGTCACTTATTGTTGGTCGGGTGACGCCAAATGTTGGAATCTCGAGCGATGATACACGGCATTTTGTTTGTTGGTTTTCGTCTCATCGCTCAAAAGAATTTTGACTACGATTACAGAGGTATCATCTACAAGACATAACTGATAGTTTACAGTAGTGATCATCAATTCAGTAAGGATTAGTCAAGTCATGAATTCACTTTACCCATCATGTCTTTTCGAACTACGACACTGTGTGGGTAACCGCGCCTTTTTGTTCTCATAGTTCAAACTAATTCTTGACATAATCAAAACAAATAATTTTCTTTATATAATTTCTCAAAATATTCGAAAGATGGCCTAAGTCAAAACTTTCTACAAAGATTGCATACGGCAATCTTTACTAGCCTCAACAAGTTTTCTAGAGCTATCAGTTCCCCCTATGACGATGATTTCGATTGCGTTTTGAATTTGCATCGAACTACTTTCAAAACAGCTATTACCTTATATTTCGATTAATAAACCAGTCTTTTGAATTCATAACCAACATTCGTAATCGTAACCATACAGTAACATAATACTGCATGTCAATAAAAGTTGGAAAATGTAAATGCTATGTCAGTAGCGCAAAATAAATGAGTACCGATTATCTTCATATATTCTAATTCCTAAATGATGTCGCTACGAAAATGACGCATGGTTTGACGACTGCTTCTAGCAAATAAAAGTAAAAAGGAATGGGATATACTTCTAATGATAGTACCACGCCGTACAATGCATTTCACTGTATTTGGTAACGTTTGGTTACGTTTCTGTGCGCTTTACGTACGGAAAATAAAAGGCAGATTGATGCTATTAACATGCTTACACACAACGCATTCAAAATGTTTTTTGAAATACACCGTGTGCAATATAATATTTTAGTATACGTTTTGAAACTTTGAATTTGCGAGTCCTTTATAAAGTTATAAGCAGGTCATTACATTATCAAGCAAAAATTTAAGTATTTAGGGATTAGGATTTGCGCAGACGACTAACAGTGCTATATATAGCGATCGTTCGCAACAGAGACAATCCTCTTCATTAGATATACAATGTAATTCTGTCTTCATGAATTGAAAGAGAAACGAAAAGAAGTCAACTTTTTAACTTCATGTAGCTTTCTCACCAATTGAACTTGATTTGATCCGCCATGCATGATATTGCTGTGTGTTCTATTAATTCTATTGAATTATCTAATCGGCGTGCTTGTTTTTTATGCAGAATATCACAAGTAAGTTTAATTCATTGAAGTTCATAATATTTGTACATATGGCGTGTTCGTAGTTTCGTATTTTCATTTTTATAATATATTATTTGTCCATTATCTGATTCTGACCACGAAAATATGGTGACTGTTTAAATGCGGAGCATGTACTGGAAAAATGTAATGTCTCCTGTCAGTATAGACAAACAAATTTCTAGTCTATCCCCGCTTTAAATGGAAATGAAAAAAAAAAACGAGTTCGACTTTCAGTAGATTTCAATCGTTTTGTATAGTGCCTGATTCATGTAATGGACACAATTCCTTAGCACATAAGCAATCACACAACTTTCGGGAATAGATGTATGTCTTAATGATTGTATCTCATGGAAGAAAATTCGTCTCCTTGCCTGAATTTTAGCTTCTTCCTGTTCAAGCTTGCGTGAAAGAAATAGTTGAACATCAATCGCAATCATTAAGAGGGGCACATCCTTAAAAATAAGCACAGGAGTACTGTTTTCTGTATGTTCCGTAGAGCTGTAAAATGCAGCTCTATGGTATGTTCACAGGTATTCTGTTGTAAACGCGGTGCGCTTAGTCTTTATTCTAGACGGCGAAGGGAATATCCAAAGCTTATGATACAGTGTATATCCTTTTATCTTAAAACAACAACAACAACAACCAAAAAAAAAAAAAGATTCCTCTTGAATTTTACCGTATTTTGCAATTATCTATCATTTTCCGGCAAAAACGCTAGTGTGAAAACGCTAACACCACGCCGATGTCGCTTTATTTTCATCCAACAAAAAAGGATAATGCAAAAACAATGGACCGGTACACTACAATACATTATAATGAATAATATTGTAAATAAACAGAGTGATTTTTGTTTAAAATTGATTTATTTGTTTAGAGGGTGGTATAAAAATAGTATAGATAATCCCTTATATGAGGAACTTTAGATATGATAACGGTACATTGGTCCAGATGAAGACTATATAAGCGCACCGCGTGACAGCTGTGGACATCATAACCCTTTGGATATTCCCTTCGCTGCCTTGAATAAAGACTAAGCGCATCGCGTTTACAACAGAACACCTGTGGACGTACGGAAGACAGTGCTCTTCTTTTTATAGCGGTTAGTTTCGATTCAGAAGTATAGGGATATAAAAACGAGACCAAATTGGTTTAAAAAAAAAATTATGACTAAGCTACTCATTTGGAAATGCTATCATAGCTTGATAAGCATATCTCTGCCCGACAAACAAACTGACACCAAAAAGGTTTTGCCACCTCAGGTGGTACCAACAACCCATTTTTCGGGTCTTGGCCCATGGACTATAAATTGAAGTGTGTTCATGCTACATTTGAAGGGATAGCATATAGCGAAGGGAAAACAAACCTGAATGGCCATCTTCAGGAAGCTATTTTTTGTTGGCGATTATGAATTACTTAACTATGAAATTGAAATAAAAACATACAGAAAAACGACTGCAAAATCTTTGCATAATGTGCCATTATTTATAATCAAGTTTCCATTACTTTTCTTTTATGATACATTTCCTTCGATTAGTGCTCCTTTATTCTTTCCCATTACATTTCATCACTTTCCTTTCCGGCTATCCACTTCATTCCCGCCTACAAACGTATACAGATATTTTGCCCGTAACAAGATGACCAGATATTGCCATAACATAGATAGGCAAACCTGACCGGATGTAACATTACATTTCGATTGCTAAAGTGTGATCGGATTACCATCCATCAAAAAAGAATTTAGAAGACCATCATATTTCTCCCCCCCCCACCCTCTTTGATCTCTCTCCCTCTCTTTCCAGTTATCCAATTCTTTGATTGAATAATATCATTAGTGAAGATCACTTCTCGATGATGCTTTGCCTGTATTATATATATATTTATATATATATACATATATATATATATATATATATATATATATATATACAACAATATCTAATATATGTACATTCATCAAACAACATTTAGAAGACCAGCCTATTTTTCTCCCTCTCTCTTTCTCTCCCTTTCAATCTTTCTTCTCATCGCTATAGATTCCAGTGTTTCGCCTGAAGACCGGAAGACCTCATAAATGTTCTATCAAATATACAAATTCCACAAAACAATAGTCTTTCCGGTTAGTGATGAGTTTTCATCATAATAATATTATAACAAATAACTTCTGTCTTATCACTACGTGAAATCTTATTTCATGTGATTCGTAATGAGCAATACTTCTTGGCAGTAGAGTTTTAAGTCAATTATAACATTGTACATACAATTGGCAGCATTTAACCCCTACTGTTGAATCACAGATGTGCTCATTGATCTCTTTTATTAAATCCCATGGAAACCTTAAGTCATATCTGTAGGCAGACATAATGGATAATTCCAGAAAGCAAACTTCTTATACAAAAAAAAAAAGAGAAGAAACTTCTGTGTGGATGGCAGGTACCGCAATAGCATGGATTTTTTCAGATTTAGTTATCATAAGTTGTCAAAGAAAGCAAGAAAGATGCAATGATTTATTTGAATATTGAAAATCCCATCAGGCTCTTGTCAACATTAACAAAACCGAGAAACTAACTCAAATGAAAGATTGGTCTGCGAAACTCAACTTCGATGTTGCTTGAAGTTGTTTTTTTTTTCTTTCTCTCATACCTATGAATGACAGTCTGATTATGTCATTTACAGGTCGTTCAAATAATCTACTTGGCCAACAAACCAAATAGAGGATATTCTGTATAACATTCATGCAACGCAAGATCCGATGGTTATTGCCTTTATGGGGTCCTATATATTTCATCATGGTGAAACACAGCCTAACATATGCGAATGTTTTACGCAAGAATACTTTGAATAGACCAGGTGGCCAGAGTATCAGGTTACATTGTACCTTATTGAATAGACAGGATGTTGATATAAAGACATTCCTGGACGCGCTCGTAGAAAAGTCGGGGATTATGAGCATAATAGAGAAGTTCAAAGGCCGATTACAGACGGTCTCTTTTTTTTTTCTGCACCGGTCCATAGAATGCATTTGCCTTCGTAGAAAGCGCTCCAAATTTGTGAAGAGTGATTAATTTTGTGAGAGATGGACCTGTGATAACCCATCTCTTCAATTGAACACTTTGTTTAGGAGCAAGGTATTTTGGGCAATAAAAGCATGAAATGTTCTTGTCTTATCTCATATGTATCGATGAAATCAAATGTTTTCATGCTGCTATTGAAGTGGTTTATTCACTTATCGTGCCAGCGTAACATATATATATATATAAGGATATATATGCATTTAGGTAGGACTACATTTTTTCATTCCATTAGACTTCGCGCACTCATGCACATTGCAGCATTTTCATATTCATAAACGATTGCAGCAAATGCTCATTTCCTTTATACATTATGCTTATTGAATGAGATTAGTTCTTCATTTCTTTCTTGTCTTTTATCGGGGGATGACTGGTACTGTATAAACAATTAAACAAATATTGATTTACACTCATGACATAAGAGAAGAACAATTCAGCAAAATTAGCAGTCTGTTATGAGAGATTGAAGAATGCCAGGAGAAATGTTGTTTATTTCAACAAAGATATTGCCTTTTCCTTATTTTCTCAAGTGATGTAATAATTTTAGGCCTTCAAGCCTGTGTGGCTTGTGCTTGTCATACTTCTATGATCATGTCGGCTTCTTCTACAGCTGCTGGAGTATACGCGATGGCCAGCCTTTTTTTTTTTTTTGTTGTTGCTAAATTGAATTAACTTCTGCGTCGAATTCGGGAATGGTCACCTGCGACCCTGTTTGAAAAGACGCTCTCTCACATGGAGACGAATTTGAATTGTCTACGGGCATTCTAATTTGAATACGTTTTTTTGAAGTGATAGAGGAAACTGAGATTGAATTATGAACATATTCATGGCGCTATCTTTTTTTTCTTTTATTTTGTCGACGAGTTTGAATTACATAACTGTAAAATTAGAAAACAAACGTACACACACACACACACACACAGAAAAAAAAATGACTATGAAATCTTCGCATAATGTTAAACCATTTTGAACACTCGAATATGCCATTTTCTCTTCCTTTGTAATACATTTGCCTCGATTCGTGCTCCTTCATTTTTATCTCATTGCATCACATTACTTTCCTTTCCAGCTATCCACTATGTCTTCTTTATTCTCATCATCTTCAATTAGTCGTCTAGATTGAATATCCTCATCGATGGTGGCGATCACTTATCCAAGATACTTTGCCCGTATTATTATGTATAATCTAATAAGATATCACCATAACACAGATTATAGGCAAACCTAGCCGTGTATAATATTTCATTTCGTTTGCAAAAGTGTGTTAAGATTACCATTCATCGAACAAAATTTAGAAGACCAGCCTATTTTATTTTTCTCTCTCTATCTCTCAATCTTTCTTCTTATCGCATAGACTCCGATGTTTCATAGGCAGACCGGAAGAGCTTATAAATGTTCCGTCAACTGACTTGAACATGTGTTTTATAAGATCATATAGTTGTAAGTGAATATATAATTATATAAATATATATATATATATATATATATATATATATATATTCTCCACCCTTTCTCATGTCTCTCTCTCTCTCTCTCACACAGACACACACGCACACACACACACACACACACACACACATAGACAAAACAATAATCTATCCCGTTTGCTGATGACTTTTATCATATATATCATATCACAGTACACTGTGTAAGATTTAATCTCACTTGATGTGTAGTGAACAATATCTCATCCCGACATTACGGTGTATATAGGGTTGTAAGTGAATCGTGATTGCACATAAACTTTGCAACATTAAACCCGACAGGAAACCTACAAATGCGCTCGTTGATCTCCTTTATTGATCCCATGGAAACCTAAGACATATAATTATGGTCGAAATCTGGAGGCAGTCATGATAGATAAATTCAAAAAGAAAACGTCTCTATACAAAAAAAAAAAAATAGATAAATGAATAAATAAATTGTGGATTTCACAGGTTTAGTCATCATTAGTTGTCAAAGATTGCGAGAAAGGTGCAATGATTTAATTGAATATTGAACATCCCATCAGGCTTTTGTCAACATTATAAAAATTGTTGAAACAAAACCGAGAAACCAACTCAAATGGAAGATTAGTTCGCGAAACTCAACTTCGATGTTGCTTGAAGTTGTTGTTTGTTTTTCTGTCATACTTATGAATGACAGCCTGCTTGTAAGATCGTTAAAAGAATCTATATACTTGACCAACGAACCAAATGGAGGATCCCTGTATAGCATTCATACAACGCAAGAGCCGATATTGCTACTACGGGGTCCTATATATTCATCATGGTGAAACACAGCCTAACATAATTACGCGCGTGTATTACGCAAGAATACTTTGAATAGACCAGGTGGCCAGAGTATCAGGTTACATTGTACCTCCATGAATAGTCAGAATGTTGATACAAAAACATCCCTGGACGCGCTCGTAGCCGCCATCTGAAAAGTCGGGGATTATGAGCATAATAGAGATGTTCAAAGGCCGATTACAGACAGCCAGTTTTTCTGCACCGGTCCATCGAATACATTATAATGAGGTGCTTCGTATGTATTATGTAACCTTTTTTACGGACCCCAATGATTTAATGGTTGTTGGGAATCGAATGTGCAAGTTCTCATGTGGTTGTTACCAACATTTACCATAGCATTTATACTTCGACAATGACATACGCTGCAATAAAGCGAGAAACAAGACATATGGCAGAAGTTTTTTGTTCTTTTCTATCTCTTTCTCTCATACGCTTAGCATTCACGGGAAATTGTATATAAAAATTACGATGTTTGATATTTTGATGCTTGCAGCATTTTCAAAGAAACCTTGGGATAGCTAGACCAGTGGTGTAATGTAAAACATTTTCTTGAATAAAGAAACGATTCAATCAATATCTATATATATATTTTTGTATATGTATATAATATATATATATATATATATATAAATGTATATTTATATTTCTTAATCTATGTATATGTATATATATATTTTGCCAAGATTACAAACCTATCGAGACGGAAACTGTTAATATACCGACCTATCCTGCAGCGACGATGTTTTTTTTTTATCTCCTGCTTACGACAATGTGTAAGCTCTACAGCTTTCGGGGAATATCAGAAAGGACAAAGAATGTGTGTGTGTTTTTTTTTCTTTTTTAAGAGAGGCAAAAATAGTAAAAATACTAATACACCATACTGATAATGTAACAATATGGAACATCTACAATGTACATTTATTATTACCTTTTGAGTGATCATCAACATCATCATCATCATCATCAACAAATGGTTCCCTTGATGTAATTATACAATAGCGTTTCTCTGTTGTTGTTAATTGTCATTATTACCATGATTATTTCTACACTGTTCAAGTTATCGAGTGATAAAGACACACATACAACCACACATTTTCTAATTTCTTTGCAAGGAGAGATACATGTACACACGGTGATGGTACTCCATATTCTTAGAAAGATTGCAAGTGATCTCTGCAATGTAGAAAATCGTCCATTTTTGGACAGGCATGAGCGTTTACATGTAATACGCAGTTGCACAGACTTGTAAGGGCTTTCATTGAACATTGTACAGTGTGTACATCGTATCGTCTTCTCGCGATCGCTTGCAGGCACACAGGCATGGGCACGGATCCACAGACATGGACACGCAGGCGCACACATAGTCATGAGCACACACTTACAAAGGGGATATTATTATTTACAATGCATGCACGCACGGCCTCCAATGGATTCGCACGCAGGATGCTAGTCCACTGCCTCGACTGCCTTCGTATACCGCCAATGAGGGCGTATGAGAGAGTGAAAAAAAGATAAGAGTCCCGTGTCGGGACTAGCAGGATGCTAGATTCGCACGGACTCGCACGGTAGCGTGCCAGCACCACGCACGGTACCGTGCCAACACCTCGCACGGTAGCGTGCCAGATGGTCCGCACTCGACGGTGGCACGCAGCCGCACGGAGGCGCACTGACTGGCACGCAGCCGCACGGAGGCGCACGAGGTCGCACGGGGTCGCACGGGGGCGTACAGAAGCGCACGCACCCGCACGAGGCCGTATGAAATGGCACGGAGCCGCACGCACCCGTGCGAAACCGCACGCAGCCGCACGAAGCAGCCCCGTGCGCAGTGCGTGCGGGAGTAACATAACTTAATGGTCTGACTGTACATTGTAAGAGTCTAACCACTTGGGCCCCACTTCTTCTTTTTTTTTTTACCCCAGAAGCGGCACCAGAGGTTTCTTTTGTTGTTGTTGTTGTTGTTTTTGTTTTGCTGTTGTTGTTTTCTTCTTTTTTTTTTTGCTTGTCAGGCACCAGAAAATAACACTTATAAAAAGCCTACTTTTGTTTCTTTTTTTGTGTCTTGCTTGCTTGTCAGCTGATTAAACCTGAAAGGACAAGTCCACCTTCATATACATGAATTGAGAGAAGGCAGCAATATTAGTAGAACACATCAGTGAAAGTTTGAGGAAAATTGGACAATTCGTTCAAAAGTTATGAATATTTTAAGTACCTGCGCAGTCACTGCTGGAAGAGAAGACTACTACAGTGTATGATGTCACATGCATACAACTATATAAGGAAAATGAAAAGAGAATTTCACAAAACTTTACTTTTTGAATAAAGTGCACATTTCTCATTTCTTCGACTTGCTACTGACTTATATTAAGGGCAATATTATTCCCCCTGCCTTCTGAAAGAGAGAAGTTGAGTGTTCTTTTGTTATGCGAGAAAAATGGAAATATGTTGAATTTTCTTTATTCTTTCTTTATATCGTTGTACTCATGTGACATCACAAGCTATAGTAGGGTACCTAAGGGGGGGTCACCGTGCACCCCCCCAGGACTCCTAGAAACTTACATTTTCAGGATCCTCATGACATGCCGAAACATAATCAAGATGTTAACAGGAACGAAAAGTGGCTGTTCTAGGTGAAATTTAATGTATTCTATTGTTTTTCATAATTTCTTATGTATTTCTCTGTTTTTCAACTTTCTCAACTTTTGTTTTTTCTTTGTTTTTCTATTGGAAATTGTCATTGACCACTTTTCTACCATAATTAGCACAAAACTAATCAATGAAAGTGATTAATTGTAAAAATAATCAGGTTTTCATGACCTTCATGACAGAGCACCTGTTTTCCATAGGAAATGTACACAAAATCACAAAATTGTGCCCGTTTTGGGGGGACATTCCGTTACAATAATGGGCGTGACTTCGCAAAAGTATATGCGGATGTTGCAAATTTGGTCTCAAAAGTTGTGCGAGACTTGAACAAACAAAGTCAAGAAGCCTCGCGACAGATTTATAGCGCGAAACTTTGAGGGGGGGCGGATCCCAACCCCTGTCCTTAAAGGGTTAATGTTGCATGAAAAAAAAAAATAAATTTTCACATAATCTCATTTTTAAGGAGGTGGTATGCTTTACTAAGTACAATTGTATTTATCCATATCTTTCTTTTTGATAAACCGACAGTCACTTAACTTAGTGAGTGCATTCGACAAAAATGTATTTCTTCTGTTTCCACGACAACAGGGAGTGCTATATATGTACGTGCTTACATGTAGTGCCTACATAGTAGGATACCAAGGGGGGGTCACTGTGCACCCCCCCCCCCCCAGGACTCCTCGAAACTTACTTGAATTTGTTTTGTTCAAATCTCACGCAACTTTCGAGACCAAATTTGCAACTTCCCCGCATACCATTTTTGTAGCGGAATGTCGTCCCAAAACGGGCACAATTTTGTGCTTTTGTGTACATTTCCTATGGAAAACAGGTGCTCCGTCATGAAAGTCATGAAAACCTGATTATTTTTACAATTAATCACTTTCATTGATTAGTTTTGTGCTAATTATGGTAGAAACGTGGTCAGTGACAATTTCTAATAGAAAAACAAAGAAAAAGCAAGTTGAAAAAGTTGAAAAACAAAGAAATACATAAGAAATTATGAAAAACAATAGAATATATTAAAATTCACCTAGAACAGCCACTTTTCGTTCCTGTTAACATCTTGATTATGTTTCAGTGTGTCATGAGGATCCTGAAAATGTAAGTTTCGAGGAGTCCTGGGGGGGATGCACGGTGACCCCCTTAGGTACCCGACTACTTAGTCTTTTCATCCAGCCGTGACTGAGCAGAAACTTCAAAATTGCACTTTTTTTAAAACGGATTGTCCGATTTTGCTCAAACTCTCACTGATGTGTTCTACTAATATTGCTGCATTCACTCAACCCACATGTATATGAAGGTGAACTTGTCCTTAAAAGTGGCACCAGAAATATAAACTGCCCCCCCCCCCCCTTTTAAGAACACAGCGGCAGCCACGCACACATACATTTAATGTATATATAGAGAGAGGGTGACGTGGATGCAAGGGCTGTAAACTTCTGTATTATTTAAGTGCTATATGAATGCAATTTATTATTATCATACTTCAAAACCTCCACTTCACTAGAAAGCCATGTGTTCACTAAAGGAATTATCAAATCTTACCTTACTTTGACTAGAAAATTCTGCAAAGTATTTTCTGGTCCCTTAACAACAGACACGCAACTAAAGAATAATCATGCAACTCACAAAGGATAATATCACTCTAAATATCACATTCTGTCTACGAGGGGATAACACCAGAACAGAGACCCTTCAAGGATTTCACAGTTTCATGGTTGCAATAAGCCACAATTTTCCTCCAGGGGGGCTAGGATTTTCATATGTCACATGATTAGAACACCATCATTATCAGTTTATGGATTAGTACTGTATCGCTGATGCACCTTTTCCTGCATGTAAATCACTGCAACCTGGTATATATCCCCTCTCACAGTGACAAGAGTAGTGATACCTATGACATCACAACCTACGCACAGATACCAGTATGATTTCAAGTTCTAAGCATGCATACTGACATTGCAATTTCACATCATAATGTTTTGATTCCATGATCATAAGCACAGATACAAGATTTCATTATCGAAGCAAAAATGACACTCAGATTTCAAAATCTCAAAGCAAATAGTACACTAATTTCACAACATACATTGTACACATAGCTGTCATTATGATTTCATAATTTAAGCTAACATTATGATTTTATAATCCAATTAGATATCATTATGATCTCATAATCAAAACAAGCATATAGATACAGATACAAATGATTTTGTAATCCAAGCAGATAGTATAATGAAGTTCTAATCTCACCATAAATATCAATTATGATTTTATAATCCCAGCACAAATACCTTTTTTTATTTCATAATCTAATCATATCTTCATTATATCATAATAACAGTACAGATAAAATATGTACTATACTGATTCATCATCTAAGCACTGATTTCATACTCTAAGCACACATATTTCAATCTATGCACAGGAGATCTTATGATTACATAATCAAAGCACAGATGCCAGAGTAATTTCATAACCTTTACTGCAGATGTACATTGCATGTAACAAAAGAGTTCAAAATCTCAGCACATACAACAAATTATGATGTCATAATCTATGGACAGATGCCACTATGATTTCATTCAGCTAAGCATGGTATTGTTGACTCTTTGAAGATGAGCTACAGTACTGTAATTTTACTATCAGGTGGTATAATTGTACCTAGATATACCACACATTTCCCTAAAGACACCTGCCCAAGTATACTCAAGACTTCATAAACATGCTAATCTTCATATAATCTTCATAAACATGCTAATGCTTCACAGGCACAATGCCATGGTGTGACTTGGCAAGACCTGATTACTATGTATCAGTACTCGTACAAGCAACTGTCCATTCATTTGGCATACACAGTACCAGGGAGGTGACACCTCCTTGATTGTACTACTGTAGGATATCAGTGCAGGGAGGGCAGGACTACGAAACAAGCATTGAAAATCTAGAAAATGTTGATGGTTGAGACAAAAAATTCTTCTCATGTAAACATACTTGTACAATGCACATGTATGTTAAATACAAGCTACTGCGGTACATGCATGTATATTTTTAGTGTACATAGAAGAAGGAAAAGCTCCTCTAATCAGGGATTGAATTGATGGTGTTTATCAAATCAACAAGGGAGGTACAAGTAAGATAGAGAATAATAATCAGAGTACCAGGTAATAACATAAATGATAACCCTTTATCTTCAAAATGAGAGATATCAACTGTGCCAGTTACTACACAGACTTAAACAAAATTGTATCTTGGCATATTATCATGTGAATCTTAAAGTGATGGTATAGTATTGGCGGAGCTTTAAACTTTTTGCGAGATACCAAGAAACTCCTTAAAGGTAGGGGATACCTTTTACAGACCTCCCAAAATGCAGCAAAACATTAAATATGAACCTCAGGGGACTTGTTTAGGCCACTGCTGAGAAATTTGAAGTCAACAGTTATCTACAATTTGAATAATGCACAAAACTCAACTACTCAGTAGTTCTGTGTGTCAGCCACACTTATGCCTTTTTGTTGCAGTCTTCTGTATTTTTTATCTATAAACACAAATCTAAAAGTATAAGAGCTGATGTAATAACATAATAGAGTGTGTGGCAAGAATGTATATAGAAATGCTTGTAAGTTTTGATGAACTTTCTCCACAAAATATACATGATGGACACACATGCGGTGCATGGGTCTGCAAAGGTAGCCTAGTAGTGTACTGGAATTTACGGTGAGCCCTGAAAAAAATTAAATTCAAAATCGAACGGTCAATAAAAATGTACTAAATGTTACCTTCCACTTTCAATACTTTATGGGAGTTTCTAAAATGATGCTCTCTTCAACATACCACTGTATTTATACAACTCTTCATTTAAGGCATGCAAATGGGATTCTCTACCTTTAAGGCTTATGAAATAGTACAGAGCATACACATATAACAATGTAAGAGGAATTCTAAGTTTATTTGATGAAAATCGGATTTTGAATGGCTGATGCATCCAAAAACAAAGTAAAACAAAGCGACTGTAATAAAAGGTGGATCCCACCTTTTATCGCTCTATTTTGGGTATCTCAGCCATTTCAAGACCAATTTTCATCAAATAAACATTGAATTTATCTTGGATTACATGCTCTTTCATATTCCAAAAGAGGTTTCTCATAATCTCACCCAAAACTGTTAAAAACCTGAAGATAGGTATCAACCAAAACTATATGATCCTTTAAAATGCTTTTGGCACAGATCCTAAATTCTGAGTTGTCAGTTTTCCAGTGCCAGCTACAGTATTATGCAGGTTTTAGACTACTGTATCATATCATATCATCACTCAAGAATCTGAAGTACGAGAGCTTTTGGCACAGATCATAAAATTTGATTTATCAGTCTTTCAGTGCCAGCTACAGTATTACACTGACTATGACTACTGTATAAGACTTCTGTATCTCACTATATTATCACGAGAATCGTTTAAGTGCTTCAGGCACAGATAATAATACCCCATTCACACTGTCAGAGTCATCTTGCTTTAGGTTCGGACCCAAAGCAAGTTAACTTTCAGTATAAAAGGTCGAAAAATATCTAGCCTGAGCTAAAGTTTGCCCACTCTCAGAGGTAGTTCAGGTCCACTTCATCAGGCCCAAGATAACGTCAGTAGACTGTATAAACTGTTAACCCGTTGAGGATGGATTGATTTTGCTACAATATGCATTTCCCATAGACACCTGCCCGAGTATACTCGGGACTCGTCCTCAACGAGTTAATTTCGCTAACAGATGTTTTCGGGAATGAGGAGGTCACGGATATTTTCGCAAAATGTTGTTTTTTGTGATTTTGACACCAAGGCTGTCATGAGTGCACTAATGCCTGTCAGTTCAACATGTTTTCACTTGTTGTTATTAATTAACATTCACAGTCAAACAGAGATTCATAAACTTCGCAGAAATAAAACCCTCGTGTAAATAAGAACTTTATACAGTAAATAGTATCTCAATTTTAGTTCGGGCGTAATTCAGTAACCCATGAATTTATGAATTTCACGCAGAACTGAACTCATACAGGTAGCTTAAGGATACGTAATTGATAAACAATTTTTGCCCTTGCAGGAGGAAAGTTGGGAGGTGATACGGTTACCATGACAACTACTCTCGTCTCACGCGTACCTTGAGTGGTTGAGGATGGCAAATTAAAAGGATTTGTCCCGAGATACAGCTATCTTGCTCCAGCAGTGAGCTACAGTTGTGTGCAGTATAAAAGGGGTATCACGAAACACAGCTCAGCTGGAATGCACTCATGGTTTCCCCCCCATCTGTCTGCATGTGCCATGCTCCAGCGCCTGATCGTCGTGGTACAGTGATCTCATATGGCGCTGGGTTTCAACATTGTTCATCCCTATCCGTGTCCCATGCAGTATCAAAGGCTGCGTTTATCATATATCCCATGTTTGAAACACGTTTCAATACCAACTATCAAATAAATGCACCTTGCAAAGGCCTTTCGGTTCACATTTCTAAAGTTTTTGGATTCATCTCTATCATAAGTCGAGTAAAAGGCCTCGTCACTGCACAGCTTCATTGTGCACTTTGACCTGAGAAGAAGTGTAATATAAAGAGTAAAAATCACACAAACTGTAGGGATTTATTTTGAACTTTTAGAACTACACATAACAATCCGTACCTCTACACACCAATGCAACAGTCCTCCGTTCCCCCCCCCCCCCCATACATGTTGCAGGCATGCACACTTCTGGGGTTAAACTGTGACCTTGGTCATGATCCCACCACAATATGTTTATGAGTTTTAATGAGATGATGGTGTCATGGAATTACTGTGCAAGACTTCTTTATAAATGTATATTTCTTATAAAGATTCTTCTGTTGTTGTTGTTGTTGTTTGTTTGTTTTTTTTAAGTTTAAAACATTTAACCTGAATGGGGAGTTTAATTAACCTAAATGGGGAGTTATATTCAACTGTCAAGAAGGATGGAGCTATCATTTCTTCTTGTTCCTTTTTTTTTTTCAAATATGTCCCTTTTAAAACATCAAGCCAATATCCAGGCTGGAATTTTCTGAGAATTATCTATGGTGTATTGCATTGTTCATTCTGTGTTCAAAATTCAAAAATTTTGTTTTTCAGTTTTCAGGGCAAGATCCTTAAAACTTCTTTCTCTGCTAATAATGGTATGATAGCCATTGCACAGCTTTTTCTCTCTATTTAGTTTTGTTTCACTTCTATCATTAGGCAATATTAACACACACCTACACATATAGCTCTGTGGACTAAACATTTGACTGTCCAACAGGGTGGGGCGAATATTTCTTGCAAATTTGCCTAATGAAATGTGGCACACACAAAATTAACGACTCATTCAAGGGCAGTCAGTTGTTGATAATGGGTATAAATTTCAATGAGTCTATTCCTCACTGGATCATTATCTAGATGTTCAATGCCAGTAATAAGCATGGTGATGACCCACTTTGACCTTGTGACCTTAAAGGTCCAGTTTACCTTTGGGAGCAGTGATTTAAAAAAAAATGTTCAAGATATAATTTTTTATGCATATGTGTAGCTCAGTTGTATCACAAAACATTCTACCATATAAAATTTTTGCAGTAAAGCCTAAAATATGAGGAGACATCACTATTTTCTCATGAAACCATAACTGTAGACAGTTTAGTCTAGAAACATTTTTATTATAACTACTGTTCACATTTTGTATATATTTAACAATACTTAACATTGGTTATTCTGGTTCAAATTTTTACACTTGAATTGGTTGTTTCTATCCCTACCTCACATTTCAGAACTACATGTATTTTGAAGCACTAATGCTGGGTTTTTGTTTCATCTGCAAATGGTAAATTATGCCTTTAAGAAGTTGAGGCCAACAGTCAGAGTTCAATATCACATCAGTGCACTTCTAACAATCCTCCTTTTGTAAGGTTCACTTTTATATGACCTCACAATACAAAAAAAAAAATGAAGGGCCATCAAGATAATTAACTACTGTACACATGAGGCAGAGGGAGAGACAGCTGCAAATTCCTATGCAAGGGCTCTGTAACTGTATCCACGGTAGAGCACATGCCGTCAAAATATCTACCAATTCAGACTGCAATGATACACACATTGCCACACCACTTGCACCAGTCTTAACCTCTAAGAAAAAAAAAAATAGGTATATTGAACACCACCATGCATCATATCTCAATGAGACATGAAACTGACTGACCTGGAGCCACCTATCTACTGTTGTACATTACATCTACCTTGAATAATCACATCGCAGGTTGATGTGTATCACAGACCTTGTACGAAACAGAACAAAAAAAAAATGAATTATGTTGCTTTTATGCACTTCTCCGTGCACAGTTTCACAAGCTAATTTAAATCATGGAGCTATACACACTACCGTAGGTTACCTCTTAGAGCAGTGATTTCAAAAAAATTCAAGATATCTCATTTGATGCATATGTGTAACTCAGTTGTATCATAAAACATCCTACCATATAATTTTTTTTGCAGTAAAGCCTAAGATATAAGGAGATATGACTATTTTTCTCATTAAACCATAACTGTAGACAGTTTAGTCTTGAAACATTTTTGTTGTAACGATTGTTTACAATTTGTATGTATTCAACAATACTTAAAGGGTGTGTACAGTTCTGGTCGAGGTGAGGATTTACAATGTAGCTTTTAACGTTTTGCGAGATATTCAGAAACCACTCTATGAGATGTCAAAGAGCATGCAATTCTAAAGGGTATCAAAAGTTTATTTGATGAAAATCGGTTTTGAAATGGCTGAGATATCCAAAAACAAGGTGAAACAAAGAGATCCTAATAAAGTTGTGGCCTGTCGCCTTTTATTATTATCACTTTTTTGATATCTCAGCCAATTCAAAACCAATTTTCATGAAATAAATGTTGAATCCTTCTTAAAATTACATGCTCTTTCAAATTTCATAAGAGGTTTCTCATTATCTCACTTAGAAATGTTCAAAACATGAATCCCTTACCTCAACCAGTACTGTACAGTCCCTTTAACATCAATTATACTAATTCAAATTTTTACATCCATTGGTTGTTTCTATCCATTCTATCTATTCTAACTATTTTGAAGCACTAATGCTGGGTTTTTGCTTTATCTGCAAATGGTAAATTATGCCTTTAAACCAAGGAGGTTCAAGAGAATAGAGTCACAACAGTCTCAGTCCCTTTGAACCCATGTTTGATACAGACACATGTGTATATTCCATGCCCAACTATATCTGCCTCACACAGATAGGAAGACAATTGATTTGTGGCTCACTTAATAATGAATGACCAGGCACCCTCCATGGGAGATATAAATGTATGTCTTTGTGATGATAATCAATTTTCGCCATTCTTGCCATTTCGCTAATCCAGTGACCAGAGTAATTAAGTGCACTGAGATATTCAACAAGTGTGAATTGCAGTAAAAAAAAAAAACTTTTATTATTATTATCATTATTATCATTATTCCTTAGATCATGAAAGATGAGAAATACATAATCATTTGGATAGTAAAGACAATGAGCAATGCACAAATAACAATTGTACAACGATGATGAAATAAAGAACAAAAATACTTGACTGGACGTGCATGGACATTGGACATACAATGTAGTAATTCATAAAGAACAATGCTTGAATATTCCACTTTATCACTTTAATTTCTTGGAATTAATTTGAAATTTAAAGTACAGTTGTAATAAAATCTGCTTTCCACAAAGTCTTTTAAAACCATATTTACACAACATATATAGGCTCTCTGATTTACACAGTTTATGCACACACATTTAGATATTTCTGGACAGGAACAATTTTTGTTTTAAATAAACATGTTTTTTCATCTAGGTGAAATTTTATTTCCTTTTATTTGTGCATGTGTGAGTGTGTGTGTGTGTGTGTGTATGCTGTGCATGTTCACACTGCATTCTTCACTACACGTCTTTCTGCCACTGCGCACCTCACTGTCTATACTCTGATATTTACTCAAGAGTGATGTAATTTAAGAAAAAGATGACCAGCATTTGAACCTCCTCGCTATTAACCCAGTAAACTATTCCTATACATGCCATGACATTTGAAGCACATGGCAACTTTTTCATCAACTCTAATATCCTGAAGTAAAAGTGATCAATCAAATACTGACAAACACTTCATCATGTGATCATGACAGCTTACTGTGTGTTCCCTAACAATATTAGACAAAGCATATATTCATCATGATCAGCAGGTATGTTATACTATAGCACTACGAAGGTGACTGATACAAATCTTAAATACAATGAAATGGAGTAGGCCTATAATTCATATCATATAGTCAACATTAATCTTCAGTTCTATGCAGTAAGTGCAAAAAGGTGGAATTTCAATTGCCCCCAAACAGGTGAATTTGATTCAGGTAAAGTTTGTCTGAGCTGAGGTGACGGAATCATGTTTTTGTCCATCCATCTTGAAGACTTGATCAGCTTCATGCCCGCTGGTTTCAAAATGCATTGTGAAATTTGCCTTTATAGTATACATTTAGGTACACATTAACACATAATGTTCAGACTGGTAAGAGTGCTAACTGACGTTCTACACTTGGCCTAGACTATACTATATTGCTATAAATCAATGTGCAAATCTCCCTGTTTATACTGTAGTGATTATGACGTGCGTAGCTTCAGATACATACCACTACCCGCTTTTTGTCAACTGGGTGCCTGCTGTATATGATGCTACCTGTCCGTGCTTCTGGCTGGGTCCTGGAATCACTGCTCACATCCACACTATCAAGGGTCACGGGTCCGATCGTACGATTTAGCTGAAGTTGTAGATAATCAAATCCCGGGTTCACATCCGTACAATTGTCCGAGTGCTAGAAATTCACACAGATGTATCACTTTTAGCATTTAATTGCACAGTCAGATGAATCGACGATGCTGATGCAGTAGCTGTAGGTGGTGTGTGTAGAACCTACATCACAGCTAATTAATACAGTAGCTGGTGTGTGGTGGTGTACGCACTGTGTTTCTGTGTGTACACGTGGTTACAATCACAGGAGTTGTTTACAATAATTCTTCAAAGACAGCGCATGCGCGCAATTCTCAAGAACATCATCGGCCCAATATTCTCCGTGGAGGACAACCAAAGAGCAGTACGTGGAGCGCTCTCTCTGCATTCAATTTTTTATTTATCAGCTTAGAGGGGAGTGCAACTTTCCAACGAGGACGCCTATATTTTGTTTTAATTTTGAGTTTAGTTTGTCTACGTCGAGTTTCCACTTGCAGCAGATAGCATGTATTGTGCAGTCGGCATAATATCAGTTATGATGATTTTGAGTGGTGTGGCACTTGGAATAGGTGCCTACTTGTCTTGTTGGATGCGTCACACTAATGTGTGGCAATATCAAAACACATATTTAATGCTGAAATCAAACGGATTGATGGAATTACCGTTCATAAACGTGCCGCACAGGAATAACAGAGAATAAGTCCGATGAGTACAAAAGTGATAAAAGTTAGAAGATAAAACAGGAGAAATATAATAGAAGTGTTTTTAAATAAGTGGCAGGGAGAAGGGGTTAAGAAAGAGAACTCAGGGGGAAGAATCGACCATGTTACATAGTGATGGTGGAGATGGGAATTGTGAGATATTTTTATGTAGGTGTCTACCAATAAACCAGTTGTGAAATGTTACTGGAGCGGCATTAAACCCTTCTAAGAGGAAGTTTACTCGATGAAAATTGGTTTTGAAATGGCTAAATTTATCCAAAAACAAAGCAAGACAAAAAAATTACTGATCCTATTCAAAGGTCCCACCTTTTATGAGGAACGCTTTGTTTGGGAGATCGACACTGCCACTCAAGTTCAAAACCTCGATACTAGTGTTGAATTCCCTTTGGAATTACCGTGTTCTTTCATATTTCATAAGAGGTTTCTCGTTATCACACACACACACACACACACAAACACACACACACACACGCACACACACACACACATACACACACACACACATACACACACATTAGAAGCCTGAACAGGTCTCAACTAAAAGATATGCCATCCCTTTAATTCCTATATTAATGAATTTGGCTCTGGCGAAGTCCAAGAAACGGGCTTCAGAAAGAGAAGCATGTGACTCAGGGAGCCACTCCAAACCAGAATTGCAAGTAGACGGGGATGTGTGATAATGTCAATTTATCCGTAATTATTGAGCATGTTTCAGTCTTACCTCGTTAATCTTTACAAGGATAATTCATTGATCGCAAAACTCCATTCTTTTTAAGTTAAGATATTGCGATTACACAAGTTCTTTATAAAAGCACACCAGAAAATTAACAAAAGAATACGGGATATTTTTATTCATAACTTCAAGAATATTTCCTTGTTATGTTACAAGTGAGGTATCGCTGAACAGTTTTTGTTTTGTTCAATCTGATGATGGACTTACTTTAAAAAGTTTAGATATGGCGCTTTGCTCATTTTGTGATCAAACTCCGCAGAACTCCGATACAGCATCAAAGTATAGTGGAAAGGGAACTGAAGAGCAGGGATATAAAGATAAAGGACACGAAAATAAGGAAGGAAAAGAAAATAAACTCATTCGAAACCATATAGGAATACATGCTTTCGAGTAATGAATAATATTATTTTCTAGTAACAAAACTCGCACAGCGCACCAAGCATCATTGACGCATTGATACTGTGCAGCTCGGTAGATGGCGCCATTGCACTTTACATTTTACTGCACTAGTCTGTCTGTCTGTCAGGAAAGTAAGGGTATCAGAATTGAACCAAGTACTCCAGTTTCCTGGTTCAATGCTGGTCAGTATCCTTGCGTTCTTCCCTGACAGACAGACTAGTGCAGAAAATTGTATAAGGCCGTGTTACACCTTTCCGGGCAGTGAGCCTTGCGTCCGACTTGCGAAGAACATTTTTTACCACCCGGAGGTCCCCGCAGTCGACCCGCACATGACAGTACCTCGTTAGCGCGTATCTCACCCGTAGTCGCCCGGAGGTGCGCAGGCAAAATCTTTTTACCTGCAACATGCTTAGGCCCTGTCACACCTTTCCGGGCAAGCTACGCGGGCTTGTTGCGTGTAGGGATTTTCCAGACAATTTCTAAGGGCGGACAAGGATTTGGGCGAGTCTGTATGGAGTGTGTCTAACTTGCTGGACGCGTTCTACTTTAATTATACTTGCGGGTATACTGTGTAACCTGTGTGCCAGGCGTGTGGGGGCTGACAACTCAGTGAAGGAATTCCTCTGAAGGAATGGCAGAAGTCCCACAGAATGTCATCATCTTGGCTGCATACGGGGACTGCGAAGTACCTGCGTGGGAACTGCCGCTGCGAGGTTGCTGCCGCTATAAGGGCCTCCTACTGGCGTTCTGCGTTGACCTCTCCGGGCATCCCAGCGACCTCATGATCACCCGGAAAAAGTTTTGGTCATGCTCAAAACTTTGCTTCGGTTAAGGCAGTTTCACACCAGCCTTGAGTGCGACTTGCAAAGAACAATTTTGACTACCCGGAGGTCCCCGTAGATGATCCGCACATGGCAGTACCTAGCATGTATCTCAAAAGTAGTCGCCCGGAGGTACGCACACATAATTATTATTTTACCCGCAACCGTGTTTAGGCCCTGTCACACCTTTCCGGGCAAGCTACTCGGGCTTGTTACGTGTAGGGATTTTCTAGCATACCGGACATTCCTGAGGGCGGAAAAGGATTTGTGCGAGTCAGCGCATGTGTCTTACTTGCTGGACGCGTTATACTTGCGAGTATACTGTGTGACCTTTCTACCAGTCGCGTGGGGGCTGACAACTCAGTGAAGGAATTCCTCTAATGGAATGGCTGAAATCTCACAGAATTAAAATTTCATTATCTTGGCTGCATACGGGACTGCGAAGTCCCTGCGTGGGAATTGCCTGGGAAGTATATACTGCCGCTAAGGGTCTCCTCCTGGCGTTCTGCGTGGACCTCTACGGGCATTCCCGCGACTCACCCGGAAAAAGTTTTGGTCATGCTCAAAACTTAGTTGCGATTAAATCGGACTTGCGTGAGCACCTCCGGGCAACTACGCGCTAGATACTGTCAGGTGCGGACCAACTGCGGAGAGCTCCGGGGAGTAAATTTGTTTCCCCGCAAGTCAAGCCGCAGAAGTTCCCCCGTACGGTATGACAAGGCATGAATGAAAATTGCAAACACTCTTGTTCGCCCGCTGAAAATCTTCTACGTGCTGGAAACTACCTCCTCGCCACAAGCCCGCGTAGCTTGCCCGGAATGGTGTGACACGGCCTTTAAATCGGACTTGCGTGCGCACCTCCGGGCAACTACTAACAGGCGAGATACGGGCTAGGTACTGTCAGGTGCGGACCAACTGCGGAGAGCTCGGGGTAGCAAATTTGTTTCCCCGCAAGTCAAGCCGCAAAACTTCCCCAGATACGGTATGACGAGGCCTCGTCTGCACTGGTTTCCAAATCCTTTGCCAACTGGACTCCGCGGCGACGAAGTCGCCGCCTTTGCCATTTTAAGGTGGTGGGGAAATAAGTATACGCAAGTGCTCTGAAATGACGCACTATCTGCCAAGCAATATACAATGTACAGGTATTATGTCACATTAGATACACTCTCCACACTGCGTCATCAGTATAGCTCGGTTATCAAAATGACAATAGATTTTCATGAAAGCGGAGATATTAGTATGAATAACAGGCGCAGCTGAGAAAAAAACAAAGAAAAAGAAATTAAGGACTTTTTTCCTGTAGAACGACACTTTCTGATTGTGTAAACAAGATGTTATCTGTTTGCTTTGTTTTGTTTTGTTTTCATTTTTCATGTTACAATTTGGTTGGATGACCCAATATCGAGCTGCACTTATCGCCGGTCTGCCATTAGGTCCAGTTGATATGTACTGTACCTAGGTGGGGGGGGGGGGGGGGGCACTTCGCCGGCTTATTTACCCTGCTCTATGCAATGAATAAAATGAAGAGTGATCTTTTCCTTAGACTGTCACGCCTTGGACCTCAATTGTTATTCTTCACACCTCCATGGTTCAATCCGAGGGACAGAGTGTTTTGATTCTCGCGAGGGGACAGCATGATTAGTTCAAACCCGCACCCAAACCCGCGCCCAAACCCGATCGAGTAGTTCGATTACAAAGCAGACACGGACAGAGCTACCTGACTTTTCATCTTACAATTTGGTTGGATGGCCCAATAACGAGCTGCACTGTATAGCCGGTCTGTCATTAATAGGCATCAGTTAACATGGTTAATCTGTCATATTTTGTACTGAGGTGAACTTGATCAAAAACTTGATCATGTCTGTATAGTCAGGCATTTTTCTTATCTGTTAGTGTTTAATGTGCAATATAATTATACATTCCAGTTCAAAAACATGAATGTTGACAGCGTGCATTAATCTTTGAGACTTCGAGGAATTGTAATCGAATACTAGCATAGAATCGAACACACAACATGAACATCCCACACACACATTATTTCAAGCATAATACCATGTGTATTATGTATCTATATAGGGCCTATGTTTGTATCTAAATATATCTGTCTGTCTATCTATCTCTATCTATCTATCTATCTATCTATCTATCTATCTAAGCCTATACATACATTTAGTATAGGATTACTATATGGTTATACACATATATAATTATGTATATACATGTATTATATCATACTTTATGTATCATATCAATATGTCATGACACATAAAAACATAATGCACACAAAACACTTTAGAGAGAGAGAGGGGAGATGAAATTTTGTAATGAATGGTGCATTAGGCTCGAGACACTTCGAAATTCGAATTCCTCTCCAAGTCTCAGTGCGAACCCTTTGAATGCATACTATACCCTTTGCTGGGTTTGTTTGTTTGTTTGTTTGTTGTTGTTGTTGTTTTTTTGATGGATGGTGCCTCCTGGACTCCTCCAAGGAGGAACCGGAACAGGAAGTATAAATAAAAATATTAGTTCGTTTCATGTCATTTTTCATTTCACTTTTTTGTTGTTGTCATTTTCAATAAAGAGTGTCAGTATACAAAACGTAGCACGAAGGAGAAAGCAGTATACATTTTCTATATACACTGTACATCAAAATGATAAGCAATAATGAGAAGGCTATAGATATCTGCTTTTTACTGAATCATGTTGAAAAATGTTTAAAATGGAGGGAAAGCGAAAAAGCAAAGCTTGTGGTAATACTATGCATTCCCTTCAAAATCATTATCAAAAAGGTGCAAAAAATGTATTACCATGTAGGCAGAGAAACGTATTATCTATAGTGACTACATCAAACATTGACGACAGAACTAAAAATCCTACAAAGCCACTTACAAGGTCACCTTCTGGCAGCAGGGAATGTGGGGGCGGTTGAGAAGGCTGGGTCATGAGATGAGTTGAAACGGATCATTTGGGACTGGGAAAGGAAATTCCAGATGAAAAGTGACAAATTCCAGCAAAAAGAAAAAAGAAAAAAAAAGGAGCTTACTAAAGGGAACCCAAACCCAAAGAGAAATGTTGATTGAGTGAAAACAGCAACATTAGTAGAACACATTAGTGAAAGTTTGAGGAAAATTGGAAAATCGATGAAATTATACATTCAATCAACTTGATACTGACATAATAATAAAAGGGTAGCAATTATTCCCCCTGCTTTCTGAAAGCGGTTAGTCAGGTGCTCTTTCATTATGCTAGAAAAGTGAGTTTTTCTTTACATGATTGTCCACTCACACGTCATAACCTCTAGTAGTTTCCTCATCCAGCGGTTCCAACACCAAAACTTTAAAGATTCATAACCTTTGAATTGATTGTCCAATTTTCTTCAAACTTTAACTGATGCGTTCTGTTAATGTTGCTGCTTTCAATCAATCAACATTGCTCTTTGGGTTTGGGTTCCCTTTAATAGTGAGTTCAGTAGCATCTGGATCATAGAATTGTAGCAAGTACACTTTTTGCAAAGTTTCTTGAAAATTGCTGAGATGGGGATCGATTCTTTCATAGCATTAATCTTTGTGAAAAATATTCTTAACCTTTATACAGAGAAAAATATTGCCTCTCGTGCACGACTCTTACTAAAAGCTGGGGCATCCGACGTAATGCAAGAGACATTATCATGAAACACCTGTGACCATTCGTGTAAACACTCGAGAGGCTATAGCAGACAGATAGAAACTTATTTACGTCAATGGCTGGATTTGACTATCTCTCTCCAGGGTCGTTCACGGTCGCTGTCGGGGTCTGGCACGGTACCAGCTCATCTCGATGACACCATCAGACCAGGGAGTTGGAAAGAAAATCACCTCCCTGATCAGACGTTACTCGCAAAGGCATTTACCTTTATTCCGTATTTTTTATTATGGCGAGTGTCACTTAAAGGTCCAGTTTACCTTTGGGAACAGTGATTTTAAAAATGTTCAAGATATCACATTTGATGCATATGTGTAGGTCAGTTGTATCACAAAACATCCTACCTTATAAAATTTTTGCAATAAAGCCTAAAATATGAGAAGATATCACTATTTTTCTCATTAAACCATAACTGTAGACGGTTTAGTCTGGAAGAATTCTTATTATAACTATTGTTCACATTTTGTGTATTTAACAATACTAAACATCGATTATACAGATTCAAATTTTTACAGTGGTTGTTTCTATCCCTAACTCACATTTTATAACTATTTCAAAGCACTAATGTTGGGTTTATGTTTCATCTGCAAATGGTAAATTATGCCTTTAAAGTTAATATGGATCATACCTTTATACTTCTTAATTCATTTCAGACATTTATGAAGATTTAGAAATGAAAATTGATTACATTCGTGGCATACATCTACAGATTAATGAACAGTACCATTTGAAAGTCAAGTGCACACAGAAGAATCTCTGATAGATATTCCACGATGCAGAACATGGCAGAACGGATTTGAATCAGACATTGATAAGAGCGAAAAAAGAAGCATAATTATATCTATGTCCACAGACTTATTATTCTAGGATTCTTCTTATACCAGTGTTACAGTTACTCTTCTTGTTTTCATCTCTTTGTATTTCCTGTCTTTACGCGATTGTTTGGTTTGTGTTATATATATATATATATATATATATATATATATATATATATATATATATATATATATATATATATATATATATATATATATATATATCTGTTATGGGTTTGCGATGATTCTTAGGCCTAATAATATGGTATGATGAATACCCTGGTATGACTTCAGCCACCTATCTCTCAAGCAATGATCATCGAAACTTGTTTGCTTATTTCCATTTTCCAAGATTGTCATCATGCAACTAAAGACATAATCGGCACATGTGATTTAACAGCGACGAATCAACTCCCGTGGATATTTTTGTTACGTCTTGTTGCCATTTCAGAAGGCGTTTTCGCGCTATATCGAACCATTTCCAAATTCCCAATCCACTTTCATTTCCGCTTCCCCGACCTCTCTTCCTTCACAGCTGCTAGGAGGTCAATGTAATGTCTGTGAGTACATAGGGCCTATTTGTAGGACGTGGAGGGGATTATGAAATATTGTGTTGTGTGTGTGTGTGTGTGTGTGATGGGGGGGGGGGGGTGTAACAAGCCACAAGCCAGTTTGAAGACACATTCTGCGTATGAGTAAACAAAGGTCAACTGAGAGCAACAACGTAATGAGACATTGTAATGCGCAATGTCACTGACAACACCTGCTACATGGTTTCTTTATACGTTGCAGCTATGAAAGATCATTCAAAATAGTGTAAGCACACAGTCAAATTGGATTGGTTACAGTTCGTTATTCCGAAGGTTTGTTGATCCGAAAATGTGATAAGGTTTGTTATTCCAAAGGTTCATTAATCCGAAAATGAAATAAGGTTCGTTATTCCGAAGGTGCGTTAATCCGAAAATGAAACAAAGCTAATTCCGCAGGTTCGTTACGGATCCTATTTCATTTCTGATTAACAAACCTCCGGAATACGAACCCTACACTGCAAAAAGTCCGGTGTTAAATATGAAACACCGAGCTGGTGTTAAATTTTCGGTGCTCATTTTTGGTGTTGTCACTTCAATGTATGAAAATGTTTTTTGACTAGTTACTTGGTTACTGTTTTTCTTGGTGATTTTGAATTTTAACAAAACGATAAAGAACTTCCCGATAAAGTACTTGGTTTTGGAAAAAAAGGTGTGAAAACATTTACACCACAGTAACACCAGTTGGTGTGGTCCCTTATTGAAGCTGGGCGGGTGTTATACCATTGAAATTAACACCAGCAATATCAACTCAACACCATGTGGTGTCAATGTTGAATTAACACCAACGCAGTGTCACAATATCACCAGCTACAGTGTCAAATTAACACCACGAAGTGCCAGGTGAACACTTTTCAACACCATCACAAAATACTTTCAACACCTGTCGGTGTGATCCTCTATTGACACTTGATCGGTGTTATGGTGTTAAATCTAACACCGATGTTTTTACAGTGTATTTCATTTTCGGATTAACGAACCTTCGGAACAACGAACCCTATTTCATTTTTGGATAAACGAGCCTTCGGAAGGGCGAAACCCGTTTCATTTTCGGATTAACGAGCCTTCGGAATAACGAACCATCGGAATGACGCCACAAAATGTTCAGATTAACAAACCTTTTTCATTTTCGGATTAATGAACCTGTAGGAACAGGGAATTTGTGTGTTTCGGATTAACGAACCTTCGGAATAACGAACCTTCGGAATAACGAACAGCACCCGAGTTATACGTGTAAATATACGTGGGTAATGTCTAGCTTTGCTTTAACTGTTTTGGTTCGATTGTTTAAAAATTTTGGGTCAATAATCGCTAACTGCTAACTGGTCTATAGGCAGGTGTGTGCTCCAGTAATAAACGGAAATTGAGCTTGTATGGGCAGTGATGGGGGTGCGACTGTGTGCGTGTGTGTGCGTGCGTTCTTCTTTGGATGTCAAGATGAGCTTAGGGCTTGATCTTCTTCACTATGAGCATCAAAAATATGGAATTAATTAAAGAATATGCGCGCACACGCGCACACTTACTTGTGCAATTATCTTATGCCAAAAGACATCGATAATCAACTCGGAGTATACATATCACGTTCCAAGGAGACCATCTTCACGAAGAAGATCGTTTGGAATGATTGCGATTTATGCAGATAAGAGAGAAAAAGATTAGAGAAGAAAGATTCAATGTACGGCAAACAAAAATCTAGTTATGATATTCGCTTTAAATTGTGCACTGTTATTGTCTGTTCAAATGGAACGATGCATTTGAACACTTGGAGTTGTGTGCTTGACTATAATATATACCAAGCCTGTGACATTAGAATTGAGTCCATGAGGTTGCACTTACTGTCACTGAATAAAGAATTCCTATTGTTGCTCTTGTTTGAATTTGTACATAATAACTGTGTATGTCAGCAAGATGAACACAAATTATAGTGAAATTGTAGTCAAATCAACTTAATTGTGAAGAGAAAAAAAAAAGAATGATTTTAGATAACCCTATTTAGCAGTGGTTTAGAGGGCGTCCACAGATAACACTGTAGTCTTTTTTTGTTTCATATGGGCAGTAGGCCTACATTCATATCATTTGCATATTATTCATCATTCATACATTCACAAGACACAGACAGAGTAAGAGATGTTAGAGTAATAGTGAATGGTGCATTATAGGCTCTAGACACTTAAAGAGAAGATCCGGAATTCGAATCCTTCTCAGTACAATTCCTATTAGAAAATATACCCTCTCAGTATACCTTTTGGAAAGGATTTCGCCATCTAAATAGTCAGCCATGGAAGACCCGAAAAGTAAACAACAACTTTTACCCATGACATGGGTTTAGCGGTTATTTTGTCTGCAGATACCCTTTTTCCCCTGTTCCTCCATATGTATAGATTTGGTGGAATTCAAGAACATTTTTTTTTTCACAAAGCTTCTGGGATCTGGAAATGGGTAAAGACGGTTGTACTGATGAGGTAAAAGATGATTAACCTTTATGAAGACAAAAGATATCCCTTCTCGTGACTCTTAAGAAAGCTACAGGGGCAGACATTAATCTAGAGACGTTATCATGGAACACCTGTACCACTCTTGTAAATATACTCGAAAGGCGAGTATTAGATAAAAATGAAGCTCGTGTCAGCGTGTCATTGACCGGACCTGACTATCTGTCTCCGTCTAGCCAGGGCAGCGGCGGCGGACTTCGTTCGCTGTCTGGTGGCACGTCCTCCACCAGCTCGCCCAGATGACACCATCAGTCGTTTCTCCCAGGAACAGTCAAGTCTATTCAGCATATTTGATTGTGACGCCAGAAAGCAAGTCAGTGATAATGATGAATATGGTGGTGGTGGTGGTGGTTGTGGTGACGATGATGATGATGATGATGGTGGTGGTGGTGATGATGATGGTGGTGGTGGTGGTGTTGGTGATGATGATGATGATGATGATGGTGGTGGTGGTGGTGTTCGTGATGATGATGGTGGTGGTGGTGGTGATGATGATGATGGTGGTGGTGGTGATGATGATGATGATGGTGGTGATGGTGATGATGATGATGATGGTGGTGGTAGTGGTGATGATGATGATGACGGTGGTGGTGGTGGTGATGATGATGATGACGGTGGTGGTGGAGGTGGTGGTGGTGATGATGGTGGTGGTGATGGTGGCGGTGATGATGATGATGATAGAAATTAGAAGGAAAAGTATAGATAAAAGAAATCACTGAAAGAATATGCACCCCGCGCATATACACTCACTTGTTACTTCTCCAAAGAGCATTAGCCTTTATTTCGTATAAATTTTCATTGTTACCCAAGAAAGCAGTTCAGGAATGGTGACTATACTATACTGTAATTTGCCAAAAAAAAAAAAAAAGAGGAGAAAATCAGATGAAAGAAATAAATGAAAGAATATGTAGCCCACGCGTAGTACACTCGCATGTAAAATTTACAGGCCAAAAGACATCAGTCAAGAATCATCATATCGTGTGGATGTCCATGATTTTTATCATGTCTGCTACATGTACCCCATATTATGCAAAATACTGATGGGTAATCGTCCGAGTGGATTAACGTGGATGAAGGCCAGTTAATCAACAATGTGATAAAAACAACTCTACCCAATGGTCAGTTAATCTGAGTATGCAGTATACCTGCGGTCATATACGGACCAGGACCATCTCCCTATATAGCTAGTGTCCCCCATGGATATCTGGAGGAAACCCGGCAGCCTATTGATTGATTTTATGACGCCTGCCCATCAATCAAGAAGTCACCAGTTCGAGCCCCATTCAGCTTAGTACGTATGCCCATAATTTTTATCATCGCCGTTTAACGGGATCGTATAGTGTTGGCTGAGACATAACATCAGGTTTCCAATTTTTTTTTTTTTTTTTTTGGTCAGATAATTCAATTCGATTCAATTCAAATGATTTTATTTCCACAAAGTAATACAAAGCAACATACACAATGCTTACATGAGTACAGTCATAATATTTTAAGGAACTTTGAATCACACAAGTTTCATGAGAAACCTCTTATGAAATATGAAAGAGCATGTAATTCCAAGAGGGATTCAACATTTATTTGATAAAAATTATGAAATGGCTGAGATATCCAAAACAGAGCTATCCTAATAAAAGATGGGACCCACCTTTTAAAGGATCGCTTTGTTTTGGATGTCTCGGTCATTTCAAAACCGATTTTCATCTAATAAACTTTGAATTACTCTTAAATTGGTATGCCCTGTATCATTTCATAAGTGGTTTCTTGGTATCTCGCAAAAAGTAAATAAGCCCAATCCTCATCTCCACCAATACTGTATTATCCCTTTAAACGCACACACACACACACACGCACACACACACACACACACACACACACACACACACACACACACAAACGCGCATTAAAAGTCGGTGTGCATTATCACCCACGAAGACATCATGCCAATATAAAAGTTACAATCCAACGATTATGGAAACTATTCTGACAGGGACAGCAGTGCACATAATAGGAAATTATTACAGTTTTGATTACTGATGTACGGTATCTCAGTAAGGTGGCTGCACATTCTCCTTGTCAAGAAGTTGTCTTGAATGATATAATGATTAAGCAAATTAGAGAAAAAGCGGAGCAAAGAATGATCCAATGTCATGACGAGAGACGAAAATGATAACTGCAAATGCTGAACTGTTGCCAGTTCGAATGCCTCAAAGAAAGGGAAGAGATACGCACGTATAGTATAGGTGTGTTTTGACGATACACCAAGTCCGTGAAATTAGAAGTGAAAGCAAGAAATTGCATCACGTTCATTATTTTGAGACAACATGAATTCGCCAGAATCTTTGTTTATTTATTGTTGCTTCGGTTGTCTATTTTCCAGACGAACATAAACACGTGTATATCAAAAGAATAAACATTGAAATGACATCTAAATTGAAGTTGTAGGTTCCTAATTCAAATAATTATGAAAGAATGATTATCTGAACTTACCATTCAGACCAGTTTTTAAAGCACTTCCACACATAGATAAGCCATTTTTAATTCCGTTATACCCAGTCGGGTTCCATTATGAAGAAAGGTGTATAAAATTTAACGTTGATAATCATACAAGGGTGTTTACAATTAGCACAAGCCTAGAAAGAAAAGAGATCACTAAAGCCTACATTACATTGTATATAAGATACACCTATATTGGGGGTGTCACCCATTTTGGGGGTGTCACCCATATTCTAATCAGCGTCTATACGAAGGCGTGTAAGCATGGTAAGAGTCCTGTGTTCTGTGCCTGAAAACGTGGACTTATAGTGACCCTACAGAGGTGGTACATGTAATATGATTAAGTCATCTCCGCTTTGTAACGCACCTTATTGTACAAAACGACCTTTGATTATAGCTCAGACGTCATGCAGCCTGAACTGAATGACATTCGTGAAGCTGCAATTATTTTAATCTAAAGAGGCGAACTCCAATGATTATTCTACATTACTCTCGAAAACTCTTATTTTCATAAGACATTTTGATTAAGGAATGACCACTTTTTATGCTTTTTCGATCACCCATTATAATGTTCTGAGTTTTCGCACAGGCCTTCTCCTACTTAGCATGTTGCGAGATATGGTGATGTGCTTTTTATAGATTGTTGTTATTATCATTATGATGATGATGGTGGTGGTGGCACAATAATAATGATGATAATAATAATAACAGTAATAATGTTAATAATAATAATAATGATAATAATAATAATAACAGTAATAATGTTAATAATAATAATAATAACAATAATGATATGATGATGATGATAATAATATAATGGTAATAATAGTAATAATGATAATAATAATAAGTTTTTATCACCATTATCATTATAATGATTATTGTTGTTGTTATTATCATCAACTAGTGTACTACAGTACTTCTGCTGCTACATCTACTACTACTTCTACTACTACTACTACTACTACTGCCACAGCTACTACCACTGCTACTACTACTGCTATTACTACTACTACTACTACTACTACTACTACTACTACTACTACTACTACTACTACTACTTGTATGCTGTTACAAACATAATTATATGTATATGAATATTTGACTTTGAATCTATACATAGAGGGCTGAAGGTGCTGGTATAAAAGTCTGAACTCATTATTACATCTATAGGGGCCCATAGTTGAATATCTTACTGTCATTGTATTTTTTTGCTGGAAATGTAGTAAATAAAATGGAAATTGTGATTCACTCTAGGCAATAATTATGCATGCTTTTGATATCGGCCTCAAAATATTAATGCTAAACTTACAATAGGTTGTAGTAGTTTACAACTTGAGATAAAAGCAAATGCACAATCGGTTGCTTTGACAGGAGGTCGTCATTAACAGACATTAATGTCTTATAATGCTTTTTATGAACAACACATAAAATAGGAAAACGAGACGGAAAATATATAGTATATAATCTTCTTGAGTGCCTTGCAACCGTTTCAGACAAACATTCTCCATCGGCTTCCATACCTTGTGATCGGCATAGGTTTTAATAGAGGGATATACGCCTCTTTGTAAACTCTACTTTACATCAAAACAAATCTGCATTTACCCGCTTGTGGTCACAGAAAAGGTGTCATTTTGAAAAACTGGACGATTCGTCGTTTTTCCGATGAAAGAATCCGACTCAACTATAAAAAGTACTGACAAACTGAGACGTGTAGATCATCTATGGTGATAAACGAAACCTGCACCTCTTCTCAAGTAAAGGTTTTTTTTTTAATGAATTATAACTCTTTGTCGCTGATGGCGCTAATTAACATTACATACTTCGAGCCATGTCCCTAATCATAAAATTACTGGCTGCTGTTTTGTATGTTTATATCTATCCAGGCATAAGAGAAGGGGGGACTTTAGTATGCCTAGAAAAAGTTGATTTATGCACTGACGATGTCATAGCAATGCAACCTGACTCATTCCATAACTCACTGAATCATCTTTTCTTAATATTTTAGAAGTCCCCCAAACCCCAACCCTCCCCGTCGTCATGGTCCAACTAAGATGCAGCGCGTAAAACTGAGTAGGTCTATAGAGCAATTCGATTTGAAAACTGACTTAAGTCGGCCATAAGTGGGGGCTTCCAAAATGAGAAGAAAATAATTATAATCCTGATGATTAACTGTTTAATGCGATGAGTCATGAGTTAGGTGCTTTGCCAAATGCCAGCGTATAAATCAACTATTGCCATAGGCATACTACCCCCCCCCCCCCCCCACTAAATGGCTGAAATATAGACATGGACATACGAAACAGCACCAAAAGCGGATTACGTGTCTATAGACGGCTCTGCTTCAAACATACATATTGGTCAAGGAGGTGAGCCTCCCTGGTTTGCTGGTGTGGTGCGTCGAAAATTCTGATGAAGAAGATTGGGAAGCCATATAAACAAGCAAAGGGAGAGGGATAGGTAACCATCATGACGTCCAATAATATGGAAGCCCTCTTTTACTCCTCTTTAGTTCAGTTCAATTTTTATTTCTGCATTTCAAAATCAATACAAATCAACAAGTCAACAAAATACTTATATGGTCATTTACACAGCTAATATTCGTAACGTTTGGATCTTACATACATTTTCTTCTTTTTTTTTTTCAAGAACGAATATCATATATGAAAGGAAGCAATAGGAAATGATAAAAATGAAATGCAGGGGACCTACATCATAAGCTAATCTTGACGAGGAAGATGGCCCCAGGTAAAGAGATACATAAAGGAAATATTGCCACTCACTGAGTGGGGGGTAATTGTGCAAAGGGCACAATAAAGAGATACATACAGAAAATCTTGCCACTCACTGAGTGGGAAGTAATTGTGCGAAGGACGTGCGGTGCAGTGCGGTGTGCATTGTGTTGGGATGAATCTTGGTTTGCACGTTGAGTGTTATTTTGTGTATCAGTGTGATGAGGTGAATGTTACTTCAGTTATGGCCGTGAACTCATTGTTTAGGGTGTTTGTTGACCAGGTGGTATGAATATTTATGTGATCGTTTATTTATCGAATATTTATGTGAATATTTATATTTATATATATATTTATATGTGAATATTTATGTGATATTTTATGTGATCGTTTGCCTGTTCAGATATAATCTTGAAAGGTCACCGTAGTGTTTCCAACAAGACAAAGTGTATGATGACCTCACAGTGATTACTATGTATAAAAAATTTAAAACAAAAAAATGAAAGTAGGGCATATTATTTCACTTTATTGTGAAATCGAGGCTTTAATTCGTCGCTTCATTATACTTGCGATTTTCAGATGAGCATTAAAAGTGGCTGAGGTAGGCCTATGTGTTTACAGAAATCGACATTCGAAGTCAGTTAGTGTACAGATAGGGAATGGTATACATGCATTGTATGACTCTCACGATTCGACTGTAGCTCCATGATTCAACTGACTGATCGCACGTAGATGTTGAGTTACGAGCAAATAAACTTCAAAACCATCAGTTACCATATATGGTAAAGTTCTGAAAAGTTAGTCAGCCTCTCGAAAACTTTGTATTATAGGAGAGCCCTGGTAAAAACCTTTGCTCCCGTTTCGACCCATTATTCAGCAGATTCTAAGAGGAGTTATTGACATTGCCACGTGATAATTTATGATAGGAAATTCAAATTCATACCTTGCGTGACGGGTAACATGTGGCCATTTTCCCTCCGGTTATATCATCGACCTTCGTACCATCTAGGTGTGTCTCCCCCGTTGGCCGAGAGGATAAATTGACGCCGGTTGCAAGGTTGGAACGTAGTGCCGATCTGAGAGCCCCAAGTTGTCATCTCGACTTCGCTTTGCAGAGAACACTTGCATCGGTGAGTATAAACCACTTCGAACTTGTCATACCAAAAACCGAGGCTACACCCATACTTTGAATTAAGTCTTTGCGGAGTATGTATATAGGTACGTACCACGGGTTAACTCCTTGCTTACATCCTCCCTTCCTTGGCCCAGCCCATGGAGCCCAAGAAATTACATTTTTGTTGGCTGTTGTTTAAAAATCTTACTACTTTATATCGCGGTTCAAGTAGTAGGTTGAAAGTGTGATTGTTGCTGTTGTGTGTGTGTGTGTTTTTTTTTTTTTTTTTTTTTTTTTTTGGGGGGAGCCCTTTGTCAATTTAACTCAATTAATTTATTGTTTGTATTTTGTTGCAGAATTTTCAAAACCTTCGTACACTGTACTAGCACATAGAATCTGATTTAAAAGACAACAATGACAAATTGCACTTTTTCCAAGTTGTGTGTTTTTGAAGAAACAATGCATGTCTATACTGCATGGAAGAGATCTGTCAGTGAAAGTGGTCAAATCATCAGGCCAGCTTGCATGACTGCAGGTTCGTGTTTAGAGTTTCAACCTTTCATGGTTCATAGCCTTCAACATGGCAACGTTGTTGATTTCTAGTACTTGGTCCTTCCCATAAAGGTTCAACCATTATCCATTTTTAGCTCACCTGAGCCAAAGGTTCAAGTGAGCTATTGTTTGGCTCGGGTGAGCTATTGCGATCGCTCTTCGTCCGTCGTGCGTCGTGCGTCGCGCGTAAACTTTTTACATTTTCATCTTCTTCTTGAGAACCCCTTGACTGATTTTCACCAAACTTGGCAGGTAGCATCCCTAGGGGGACAGAATCTCAATTTGTTCAAGTGGGCACCGTACCACACCTGGGGGCTCCAAAGGGGCCCAACCCCCCCCCCCCCGCCCCCCAAATTCAAAGTTCAAAGTTCAATTCATTTATTTCATTCTCATTTTCCTTCCAACAAAACATAACACATAAATTAAGGAATCTTTAGAAATCTTCTTCTCTAGAACCAAAAGTGATAGAGCTAAGTTAATACTATGAGTTAGTACATTGATGACTGTATACTAAGTAGTTTGTTCGTGGCGGAATCACGGATGCCCCCCTTGGGACCCTAATGGGGACCAAATTGTACATTTTCATAGTTTTCTTGAAAATTCCATGATGAATTTTCACCAAACTTAGGTAGCATCTCTAAGGGGATAGAATCTTATTCCTATCAAATTGGCACCATGCCCCACCTGGGGGCCCCAGGGGGTCTATGGGGCCTAAAAATTTTCTTCTTTTTCTTAAAACCCCATGATGAATTTTCACCAAACTTAGCAGATAGCATCCCTAGGGGAATAGAATCTTATTCCCGTCAAGTGGGCACCACATCCCACATGGGACCACAGGGGGCCTAAATTGGGGCCTAAATTGTAAATTTTCATCTTTTTCTTAAAAACCCCATGATGAATTTTCACCAAACTTGGCAGGTAGCATCCCTAGGGGGATAGAATCTCAATTCCATCAAATGGACCCCATGTCCCACCTGGGGAACCCCCCCCCCCCCCCCCCCCCCCCGGGGCCCTACCCACTCCCCAGTAAGGAATCATTAAAGATTTTCTCTAGAACCAGAAGTGATTGAGCTACGTTAATACAATGAGTCAGTATATTGATGACTGTTGTTTAAAGTTTGTTCATAGCAAAATCAGGGGTGCCCACTCCCCCCCCCCCCCCCCTTGGGACCCAAGGGAGTGGGGTGGGATGGGTCCAAATGGTGATGTAGATTGTACATGTTCTCTGTTGAAAACCCATTGATGAATATTCACCAAACTTGACAGGTAGAATGCCAGGGGGTTAAGATCTCAATTTGTTCAACAGAACACCATGCTCCCCTTGGGGGACCCGAGGGGGCCTAATTCACCCCCCCCCCCCCAACATTAAGAAATATTTACAATTCTTCTCTAGAACCAGAAGTGATAAAGCAAAGTGACTTTGAGTTTGTACTGCATTGATTACTGTAGTTCCAAGTTTGTTCATGAGATTGCAGATCCAGTCCAGGGCTGCCCCCCCCCCCCCCAGTCGAGGGGGGGGGGGGTCTAAATGCTGACCTAAATTTTCATCTTTTTGCTGAAAACAACACAACGGTGAAACGAATATCTAGACACATTCCATATTTTTTTTTTTTTTTTTGTGGGCGTTCCCAAGTTATCCGTAGAAAAATAGAAGAAAAAATTGTTAAAAATATATGAAATGTTTCGAGATATTCGTTTCACCGCAAAAGCGATGTTGAGGGTATCATAAATCAACACAAATCAACGTGCATTTGGATTTCAGGGGCTCTTTAATTAACTTGAAAGTGATTAAATGTTTATGACTATCCATAGCAGTAACCCCGCCTCCACTATCACTGCGAGGAAACTACAATATCATATATCTACGAAAAGCTCATTATTTTGATCTTTTCATTGGTTTTGGTAGGCATGATTGTCACGTGGTCAGCACCGGCTATTCAAAATGTGTATTATTCTGTCATGATGACATGTTTTGACTGTTATGCCGTTTACCGACAACACAAGACATTGGTTCTCGATAAGGCCGTCTATCTTCAATAACAAATAGGCCATGTCGGGCGTCACTATTCTTGTGTCTATATACATCGCATTAAGGTGGGGGCGCTGTATGGCATAGTGGATAAGACTCCCGACTCCCAATCGGAGGACCCGACTTCGATTCCCGCCCAGTAGTCACGTCCTTGGACAAGATGTTTTTACCCACTATGTCCCTCTCGACCCAGGTGTATAAATGGGTACCTGGCAACGCTAGGGTAATGATAATGGCAGGACCCTCTGGTAGAGCAGTGGCAACGCTGAAGAGGCTACTCTGGAAAAATAAGACCTTATTGTTATTATTATTATTATTATTATTATTATTGTTATTATTATTATTATTATTATTATTATTATTATTATTGTTATTATTATTATTATTATTATTATTATTATTATTATTATTATTATTATTATTATCATTATTATTATCATCATCATCATCATCATTATTATTATCATTACTACTACTACTACTACTACTAATATAAAACGAAAAGAATTGCGAAATTAAAGCTCAAAAAAGGGAGGGAAATAGCCATAAAAATTACCATTCATCGACGTAAAGTGCTTTAGTAATTGTCATGATGTCAATTATTTTCAATACTCGACGCAAGAATTCATTAATTTAAATAAATATACGCAATGCCCACTGCTATAGCGGATTAGAACAGCGGAAGCTCAGTAGCCTAGACTGAGTGGATACGACGCCTGTCTATGGAATCAGGGGATCATTGGTTCGAGTCCAACCCGAGTAAGGTATGTCCGGACCTTGCTGATCACAAAAGAATTGCATAGGACATGGGGAAATTAGTTGGTGCAGGACAGGGTGCGGGGTTGTAGCTCCATGGTGGATGTTGCTCTTGATCAATGAATGATGTGGATTCCCTCATTGTCAAACAGTAGTTATTTTGAATCGATATATCGTTTGTCAAACACAGGATATCGTTATCAAAGCGATACTGACGTCATGCTGAAATTCTTGATTCTGTTCCTCGCCGTCGCGTACGCGCACGAAGACGTCGAAGTCGGTGAACCAAACTTCGTTGGCGGACGCACGGTCATCGTACACCTTTTTGAATGGAGATGGACGGACATCGCTGAAGAATGCGAGAAGTAAGATACAAATTGTACATTCTATGAAAAGTGTCAGCAGGCATAAGTATGGACGAGTTGTGATGTATAAATAGTCTAAAAGTTGCTCATTAAAGTCTCTAAGTAGTTATGTGCGCACTATTTCAATGCAATGCAAAATGAAAACCAAGATCGCATTCAGTTGGGAAAGATATGCGGTCTATTTGTTAGTCATTTGTGCTTTCTAACTATCTTCATGTTACTTTATTTTGATCAATTAGACACTCCACTCTGTGGTCACGTTGATATAAAAGAAGAAGACTGATACGCGAAATAGAAAACGGTTAACTTTGTAACACTTTAAGTGTACCCTGTCTTCTTACTTTTCCTCCAGCCATGTATAATGAGAAGAAGTGTGGATCTTTTTTTTTTTTCATGAACCCTTTGTTCCGAATTCACGAAGGTGGTTCAAATGAAACCATAGTTTAAACCATGGACAAACACCATGGAGCGCCAAGTGTCGCACGGAATATTTCGTTACGACAAAATGACCGTTCGTCGACAAAATGACCGTTTCGTTAACGAAATTATCATTATATTTTCGGACGAAATGTTCATTTAGTTACAAAATGTTGTCATTTCGTTACAAAATAATCATTTCATCAACGAAATGACTGACTGACGAAATATTCCCATGCGACACTTGGCGCCCCATGGTTTTTGTCCATGGTTTAAACCATGGTTTCATTTGTACCACCTTCGTGAATTCGGGACAAAGGTTTCACAGACTTTGGACAGTGTGTATAGGGCTTTCTGTGTTAATCGGCACCAGAAGGTCACAAACCGTTAACCCCATTGACGTGTGTGCATTTTGTGAACACTGGCAAGACGTTTAATGCGTATAGATGATTATTCATCAACTCCAATGCAATCATTATTCTGCTTAAAGTCTACCCCTGCTGGATAATGACTATACATATATTGTATAATAATGATTTTTACGTCTGTATAGAATGCATGAAAACGTCCTTGATCTTGCACTTTACAAGAGAGGAGGGCAAGTTGAAGAAGAAATCCACTAAAAAAAAACAAAAAAAAAACCTGCTGAAAAGTGCAAAAATGATAATAAATTGACAATAAGGAAGTCATGATGTTCTGAATTTTCATTTTTTTTCTTTCGGAAAACGCTTCTTAACCAGTCGTTATTAATATTCAAATCAGCAAGTTGATGATGTCATGCTATCACAGTTTCTTTGTCACTTCCTTAAACAGCAATGACAAAAATCTCATATTTCAGACATTGTCAGATGTATAGCTAATTATAAAACTTGCTCTAAAACCACCACCAAAAAAAAAAAAAAAAAAAACCAACCCAATGTTACCTCTAATATATTTTGGTATGGTAATATGTTGTTACCTGTTTGATAGCTGAAAAAAAACACAAAAAAAAACGAATCTTATAATATAACATTCATGAAATATTGTGAGGCCATGACGTTAACAACTCGCTCGTAACGACTGGACAAGAAATACTTTCCGGAAAATGTTTGAAATTTCCTTAAATCCTGAAATCTTCCTTATTTTTAGTCCGATTTTTGTCATTTTTGAAACGTTCTGTAAAGGGATTTTTCTCTTTCTGTTGGAGTTTGGGGTGGATTTCCTCTTAAACGGCAGTCAGTAATATGCAGGGTGATGGAAGATTTGCAAATAGATAATTGACTCTCACATGCCAAGGGCGGATGCAGGAATTCCGTAAAGGGGAGACACCTTTACAAAATGAAAGGGGGGGGGGGGGGCTGGGGCGCACGCCCCTCCCAGATTTTTTTTCTTTTGTTTTAACAAAAAATAAAGAGGGAGTCGCGCCCGGTATGCCCCCCCCCCCCCCGATCCGCCACTGCACGCATCCACCATCGAAAATGAAAAGTACCAATGGATTGGTCATCTATAAGCCATGAGAAGTGCATTGTACGTAAAACAAAAGAAAAAACCAAACCAAACCAAAAAAAAAGCACGCGGCAAAAACACCAAATCATAACATTATATAACTTTGCCTATATACTGCTTGATAGTACTTGTAAAGTGGTTGATAATAGTAATTCCTTATGATGAATAACCAATATCCAATTATTATTTTTCTTCTCATGCCATGAAACATTCTTTTAACACGAGAAATAAACATTGTTATATTTTACCATTTTATCAATAGTCCAACTCAATAAAGAACAAAGGGGCTAAAAGTGTGTTTATTGTGGAATTTGTTAAGTACGAAACTGTAAACCGTTCTCACACCGAATCTTTTTATGACTCAATATAAGCAGCTATTCTTTATCTGCTTTAATTGATGTATGAAAGAATGATGAAAATTGTAAAATTATCATACAAACCTTTGACAATATTATCCTGCATGCTTGTTTTTGTTTTTATTGTATTGTATTGTATTGTATTTTATTGTATTGTATTATATTGTATTGTTTTAGTTCAGTCGTTGTATTGTTTCGTGTTTCTATGATAATGTATTGTTAATCTCGTAGCGGCCTCTGATTTTAGTTCTATTTTTAGGTACATTGTAAAATATATTATATTTCATTCAAAATTGTGATATATTATAAAGGAAATCTCCATTTCCAAGCCCTCGATAGGCTTTTGCGTGATTTGCTCCTTTGACTCACACATCTATGCAAATATTTTTAATTGGATTTTATGAAATGAATAAATTGAATTGACTTGAATTGAATTGACTACTGAATTTAAATTGAATGGAATGATTTTAAACAATTATCATCATGACAATAAAATCAAAGGAACTTTTTTTTTTTTTGTCGTCCGGGAGTAGAGCCGCCTTTTTGTTGAAGCATCTAGTCGTTTTGTATAACTTTTCATCCTGTTTTAATCATGGCAATTTTTTTGTGTATGAATGCATGCGTCTCCTCTATCTGAATAGTATAAAAGCAAATCGATTGTAAAGCTTACAGATTTAGATAGTATATCTCGATGCCAGAAATGATATAGCAGAGTATACATTTTTACAAAGTTGGTTTGCAGGAATTCATAAATGAAACGAAATCCTCAAAATATACCCGTTTCACCTTCATAATGAAGTCACTTCAACCCAATGTTTGTGTAAATTGTGTAAAGGCAATGAAGAAAATATTCTGTTATCGGAACAACTTATGTTTATGTATGCATACTTGCTTGTACGTGTATGTGCATGTACAATGATGATATCACAGAAACCAATAAGTCAGATCAAATCAAATCAAATCAAATCATATCATATCAAATCAACAATTTGGCAGCTTCCTCGGCCCTTACGGCTACGCAGGAGTCCAGGTGTCTCCCCCGATGGCACATAGGGAATATGCCGAGTATGGCTACCCCTGGTGGCAGCGTTACCAGCCCGTGGACTACACACTGGAGAGCAGGAGCGGGACCGAGCTGGAGTTCCAAGATATGGTCTCACGTTGCAACGCAGTGGGAGTCCGTATCTACGTGGACGCCGTTATCAACCACATGGCAGCCGGTGAGTTTGACAGTTTAAATTGAATTGAATTGAATTGAATTGAGCTTCTTTCTCATATTTACGATAAAACAAAGTACGTCAATGGACAAAATCGCCATCAAAATTACCAGATCACAATTCAAAATATAGAAACTTAAAGCTACGGAAATAAATGCAAGTATATCAGAGAAAGTTCTCTCCATACTGACATCTTTATCCTTTTTGATATGAACATAATGAGATCAAACAGATATCATATTTATAATATCTATCTATCTATCTGTCCATCTACCTATCTTTTTATATAATACATTGTACATCTATCCACCTATTAACAAAGATTAACATAAAAAGTTATGGAATATTTCAAGTTTATTATGTTTTGGCATTGGTCCCACCTTGCATGATGTGAAGATGTCACATCAATACATGTTTCTTCTTATCTTTCACGCAATCTTTTTCCTAGTTTTCCCTCTACTCAAAGTGAATTTCTTTTAAAAAAAAAGAGAGAGAAAGAAGTGAATCTCCTTTGCATCAGATTATCCTGGAGTTGTATACACTGTATCGATTGAAAATGAAGACGTTCAAAGAAACGAGTTATTCTTGCTGATCTAAACAAGCAAGCAAACAAACAAATTGACGATCTTTCGGTGCATGATTACTTGATAGTAACATTTTCTCAAAAAATTGGATTCTTGACTATTGTCATTTTTCTTCAATATATGCAGCCCTTCCTGGCCAAGAATCTGATATGTACAGGTTCGACGGTGTTCCATACGACGAGTCCGCCTTCAACGTGCCCAACGGACGCTGCACGACCCAGTCCGGTAGGCCACATACTTTTCAATTCGACAGGATAACACGAAGAATAAAGGGTCTCGACTTGATAGATAACGAGTAAACAAGAAGAGATCCCAAGCTGGTCAGGGGCTCGTTTCATTATTGGTCGTAAAATTGATCTTATGATTGATGCAAAAATTAGAAAAAAAAAGTTAAGCTCGATCTACTTATCCTCTATATCAAGCATGCTTGCTGTAAATCGAGCGTGCGTCTTTACGAAACAGACTTACCGATCAGTACTGATCTTAGTAAATACGCTCAATTCACTGAGTTATGCTTGATCAAAGAAAATTGATAGTAAGATCAATCGTAACCTTCAGAATGACCCTGAGATCGCAATCCTTCTTGACGTGGAAGTCGCAGCTTTCTTCTCTTTGCCAGGAGAATGAAATATTCATCCACCTTTCTGGAGGTCATGATTAAACATGACTGTGTTGTTGTTGTTGTTGTTGTTGTTGTTGTTGTTGTTGTTGTTGTTGTTGTTGTTGTTTGTTGTTGTTGTTTGCATATGTTTTTTTTTTTCAAGCATACATCACATGGGCCCGAATTCACGAAGGTGGTACAATCTTGTCCATGGTTTAAACCATGCTTAGCTCCATGGTTTAAACCATGGCCAACATGGGGCGCCAAGTGTCACACGGAATATTTCGTTACGAAATCAGTCATTTCGTTACAAAATAATCATTTCGTCGACAAAATATGCCATGCGACACGTGGCGCCCCATGGTCTTTGGCCATGGTTTAAACTATGGAGAAGATTGTACCACGTTCGTGAATTCGAGCCTTAGTGTTCAAACTGTTCTCTCTTATTTGAGAGCGATGTGGCACAGTGGATAAAGACTCCCGACTCCCACACGGAGGACCGGAGTTCGATTCCCGCCCATACCGCAGTGCTTACGTCCTCACAGTTGCACAAGATGTTTTTATCCGTAGGGAATGTCCCTCTCGACCCAGGTGTATTAATGGGTACCTGGCAAGGCCCTCTGCTAGAACAGTGGCAATACTGAATGGGCTGACCTGCATGGATAAAGAAGACATTATTAATGTTTTTATTATTATTATTATTATTATTATTATTATTATTATTATTATTATTATCATCATCATCATCATCATCATCATCATTATTTAAGATCAAAAGAACGAAGTAGAGTGTTTATAGAGCACAGTGGTGGAGTGGATAAGGCTCTCGGTTTTTAAACAGAATGTCTCGGGTTCTATTCCTACAAGGTGCATTCATCGTAGGACAATTAAACTCACACATAGTCTCTCTTCACCATGAAAAACAAAGCGGGTAGCCAGGTAACAACAAACAAACAAACAAACAAACAAACAAACACGGGGATCTTTAGAGAGGACAGTTTGATCACTGTGGTGTCCTAGAAAAAGAAATAAAACATATACAAATAAAAAACAACAAAACAACACAGTCATGTATTCGTTATTGTTGCAATTGATGAATGTTTTTTTTCTCTCTCTCTATCTCCTTTAAGGATGTCGTATCTTTAAGCTACATGTTTATTTGACGACAGTCTTCTGCATTCACACTCTCAAGACATGATGTCATGTGCTATAATTCGGTCAGATCATTTTTGTATCGCTATAATATCCCGAGTTCCCATTCCTCGTGTTTTCTTATTCTTTTCTTCCATCTGTACAAGTAAATTTCAATGATGTTCGGATGTATACATACTGTTTGCTTTTTGTGTCAAAAAAAAAAGAAGAAGAAATGACTGTAAATTAGATTAACGTTTTTCCAACTAAATACTTGTGCTCCCAACCGAATGCAGGCAACATCGAGAGTTACCTGGACGCTGACCAAGTGCGCTACTGCAACCTGTTGGGCCTGCCCGATTTGGATTACCGCACGGAGATTGTGGAGGAGAGTGTGGAGGAGTACCTTAACAAACTCCTGAGCTACGGGGTGGCTGGGTTCCGCATCGATGCGGCCAAACATATGGATGTGGAAGATATCGAACATCTCGCCGGCCACCAGTACGTATAAATAATGCCCTGCTATATAACTGGTACAACAGTCTATTAGTGTATGCTGCCACTCCATTTAGCCAATCAAATACTTTCCCTCCAGGAACCCAAAGTCCCTTTGATCCTTCCTGAGGATATTTACGCCGGATTTTCACCTCACTTGCTCATTCCCTTGAGAACGGCGAGAACATGCTTGTCGAAACGTCGGGATTGGGTAGGCCCTTTTCAGGGCCACACACTTACCCTAGAAAGAATACGTGGTGCACCGTGAAGCCTTCTATCACACCCAACGTTCTTCCACTACTTCCACCCCACTATAAATCGATTGTCATTGCAGACCTCTATGGGGTACTATAATACCCTCATTACTGTTTTAGGGTCACATCATTATGGTCACTCTGCCCTTCTAAAGTAAGCCTAAATCTTCCTTCAGCTTTCTTGAGAGCCCCGAGGAGAGTTGAGTTATTTTAAAGTTTCCTTCTCTCTCCTTACGCTTTCTCTTCCAGCACCTGATCTTTACAGAGTACCAATCTTGTCTAACATAATGGCATGTATAACTTTCCGTATGATTACATTCTTCATATCATTACACGATGGCATATTTATTGCTTCAATAGGAAGCCAGACCTTCGCCTATACAAGCATTAACCAAATCTAAAACTCACGATCACACTACACAAAGCGAATAAAAAAGGAACAAAATACGTTCGTTTTTTGTCTATACTCCTGGGCCATTGTATCGTTTCCATTATAAGAATTGGTCCCATTCTATTGCTTCAGCAGTTTTGCTGGATGTTTGTAGAGTAGTCCACATGTTGTTCTGCAGACGCGCGCGTTTCCTTGATGAGTGGGATGGGCCCATACCAAGTCTTCTATGTACGCTTACAATGTCTTTTTTTTTGTGTGTGTGTGTGTGATTCCATTGTATTATAGCCTCAACGACTGCACTTTTGGAGGCCGTCCATACTTCTACCAGGAAGTGATAGATATGGCTCCGGCTGAGGGTGAGACTGATGAACCAATCACGTCCAGTGAATATATCCACAGTGGTGACGTCACAGAGTTCAAGTACTGCGAGATAATCGCACAGCTTGGACGTGGCGAGAAGTCGCTGACGGAGTTCGAGAACTTCCCGGATGCAAGTTTGGGGCTGCTACCGTCTGAGAACGCAGTCGTGTTTGTCGATAACCATGACAACCAGCGCGGACACGGTGCAGGCGGCGAGATACTTAACTTCCAGTCCCCTGACGAATACACAAAAGCGACAGCCTTCACCCTTGCCTGGAACTATGGCACCAAGCGTGTCATGAGCTCATACGCCTTTGCAGACACCGATCAAGGCCCGCCCTCCGACGGCAACGGTAATACCATCTCTCCCACATTCGACTCGACAACCCTGGAGTGCACCGGCGAATGGATCTGCGAACACCGCTGGCGTGCGATCCGAAACATGGCTTGCTTCAGCAACGTAGCCGGTACCGCGGCGGTTGAAAACTGGGCTGACAACGGCAACAACTTCATTTCCTTCTCTCGCGGCGGCAAGGCCTTCTTCGCGATGAGCAACGAGTCGGGCGACGTCTGCGACACTCGCCAGACTGGACTTCCAGCCGGAACCTACTGCGATCTCATTAGCGGTGAACCCACGGCTCTCGGCTGCTCCGGAGACCACGTCACCGTTGCAGCTGATGGTACCGCCCAAATCTGTCTGTCTCCTGGGGCAGGTTCGATGGTGGCCTTTACAGCCGCTTCCACGCCTGGAACATCTAGCACGGGGTGTCAGATGTAGTTCAGCACTGCTCATTAAGCCAAGGGATTACAGTATGTAGAATGTTACATTCTGTATTTCAAAAAAGGAATTGTAAATGATGCCACACAGAGAATAGATAAATCAAATCAAATCAAATCAAATTAATTAAAATCAAATAAAGCAAATATCAGGAAAATAACAAATATGATTCATAGGATGAGTGTGACATACAACAACAACAACAACAACAACAACAAATGCATGTATTACATTCGTATACTGCACAACAATTAAGAATCTTCCAGCCAGTCTTCCAATTATTAAACTCTGCAAGGTGTGATATCATTATTAGAATTTTTTGAGCCCGTCGGCCTGATTTATTCCTTAAAATCAACATTAAAACGTTACTTGGAGCTGTATAATCTGCACGCCAAACTCCCGGGGCCAAACTAAATGGCAAAGCTCCTGGGATAACGTAGGTCCTACATGAACCAACAGCAGTACGTATACACTGCATCGTCAGCCGTATGGCAAACATGCAACGATACAATAAAGAAACCTGTATTGATAAAAACGCAGAACCAAGCAATTGATAACTTGTCAAAATCATACTGTGTAATCACGTTGTAATTCAATTCAATAAATGAATTAGAATAGCAAAACAATTAATTTGTGTTATGTGGAATTAAGCTGTGTGACGTAGCCGCTTTCAACCGTCGTATAGTGCACGACCGAATGGGATACAATGTGTTCTATTTAAATTTAACAACAAAGATGCAAGTGTGTATATTTTCTCTTTGAGCTATGAACGTGAGAAAGAATAACAACTGTAATGATTTAAACTGTGTATATGAACTTGGTAATTATTTGCGAAAGAGGGATCCGGAGTGCATGGTTTACGTGTATTAATTGAGAAGTAATAGAGTGAGAAAGACACTGTGTGTGTGTGTGAGTGTGTGTGTGTGTGTGTGTGTGTGTGTGTGTGTGTGTGTTATTGTTTTATCCATTATGACACAAAAGACAATGCACACAAAACACATGAGAGAGGAAAAGATGAAAGTACATGTATTGTGAATGGCCCGTCTGTCTGTCTGTCTGCCTGTCTGTGTGTCTACCTGTCTGTGTGTGTGAACACAGTGTTTGCGTGAGGTGATGACCCTAAACTCATCTGTGAAGAGACAGTACAAACGCTTTTTTGGGGAATATAGGCATGAATCCCTGAAGGTTGCATGATCGTCCTAATAATAGTTTCGAGAATGCTACCCATGAATATGGATACTTTGTGAAACACAGTACCATTTTGCTTTGCGCCATCATTCATTAACACGGGAGTCTAAGAACCTGATGTATACAGATACCAAGCCATTATAGTATCTCCGACACCTATATCATTTTGAATTTATTTATCATAATGATTATGATTTCACATCACACAACGCTAAGGCTCTTTCATCTCAGAGCCCTGTGTTCAAGGATAATTTTTAGACGTTATGTAAGTTCCAGGACCTGAATACGAAAAACAAAGGTTTAAGAAATTTAGAACTAACCCGATTAAAAATGTACAAACTTCTTGTTCTCTTGGACAAGTTGGTGTGTTTTACCTTTCAAAAATGTCAATATAATTTTGTGTATAGGCCTACATTCTCCAGTCGACACCATACAAAGTTACACTACAAAGGTTTGGGTCGAAAAGGGCTCACTATAACCACTGATACCACCCCTGATACTAAAAGTGTTTCCGAACTTTAATTGGCAGCTGTGTTTCACGCAGCATATGCGCTTAAAGAGGAATTCCATTCAGTCCAGTTATAAATATTATAGTACATCGTATATTAGGCCTATGATATATCATAATAAGCTAGTAAACTAAATCTTACAAGTACAACAGTGAAAACTTTTTCAAAATCTGATGAAATTAAGGACTTTATGAAATCGTGAAGTTTCGCTAATTAATTTTCTGCAGAACAGTAAAGTTTATCGTATATACAGTTGATATGAATATGCAAAGGAATGAGTTGTTGATGTCACAGCCTCACAATCTTCCATTGATCGTGCAAAAAAATACGAAAATTCAATTATGATATCTGTTATTAAAATGTGAAATATGATGTTATTCATGGTTAAATAACTTCAGAATAATGATCAGTTTAGATAACAGGATTTGAGACTGGGGCGCAATTGCGTTTGAACGAAAAACTGGAAAAATCAAAATTTAAATATGCACAAACTTTATGACAAGCTGTGACAATCATCACTAAGCTATTTGCATATTCATATTGACTGTGCAAGAAGTGGGACCTGAAAAATTAGTGAAACTTCAAAGTGTGGTAACTTCCCTATTTTTCATACGATCTAGGTCAAATTTTTGTTGTTGTGGTGAGAAAATCTTACTCTTTCTTTTCAGACAAACTTTCAACTGCACTGGAATTCCGCTAGGACTGAAGTGCTAGGAGAATATATGCAGGATGATATACCACACTACCACAGAGAAAAAGAATGACAGTATAGTTGTGAATTCGTTTGTAAAGATATTAAAAAAAGAAACTGAGAATAGAACTGTTGCAGAGGCAAACTGGCTTGTCTCTGAGCAGTACAGACATTTGAAAAAAAAATGAACACCTTTCATTATAAGTGTGCATGTTATCTTCAATCAAATCACGAACGAACATTTTGTTTGAGAAAAAAAAAAACGTGTCAAGTTTGCAATACAGTGTTTATAAGCGGCAAAGGTATATTTCGGTAAGATATCTATATTAACCCATATACATGTAGTGTGTTTCGTGTACCGATTGGCACAGGAAACCCTGCAGCGTCGTACACGCTCGCTTAAGTCGTATATGCACCGTACAAAAGCGGATAGACTTATCATTACTTTTTCATTCAACCGTCGTTCTCGTTGTACTGCTAGTCTTATAGAAACTTTAGAAAGAGTTAGTCAGAGTGACATAATGCAATGCTGTAACTGATAATCTAACTATACACAGCCCAGTGGCTGTAAAAACGAGTTTTTACAGCGACTGGGCTGTGTATGGGCTGTATGGGCTGTGTTAAATGCAACAATATTAATATTCAGCATTAAAAACAAACAAACGCAAGAACATTTTGATTCTGTTTTTGTTTTATCATCATTATCTTCCATTTGATTTGTTTGCAGAGGGTTTGATGAGGCTGTTGATGCCTCGGCGCCCATGTGTGCCCAATATGGTGGGAGCTTACATTATCCTTCTAAAATTTCAGGGTGGACGGCGATGCAAAAAAAACAAAAAAAAAAAACAAAAAAAAGAGAGACTCTGAATGAACAGCAACACGTGTGCATATCTTCGAAAAATTGTATAATAATATTATATACAAAAATGATGGTGATGATGATGATAATGATGATGGTGATGATGATGATGGTGATGGTGATGATGGTGATGATGATGATGGTGATGGTGATGATGGTGGTGATGATGGTGGTGGTAATGATGGTGATGGTGGTGGTGGTGATGGTGGTGATGGTGGTGATGGTGGTGATGGTGGTGATGGTGGTGATGATGGTGATGATGGTGATGATGGTGATGATGGTGATGATGGTGGTGATGATGGTGATGATGGTGATGATGATGATGATGGTGGTGATGGTGATGATGGTGATGATGATTTAACAACTGAATAAGATAACAAAATTCAGATATTCCCTATTGTTAACATTGTCGTCATCACTGGCCATGCATGCGTCCCGGGTGAAATCCGAAAGCATGGCTCAAGTCTTGTACAGTGTACCGGAAGCATGATGGGGGAAAAAGGTTTATTTCATAAATTTACGGGCCCATTTTATAACGCGAATGATGCACAGGCCTATTTCGTAGATCGGTGAGAATTGAATGTTTTTGTTTAATTTTGAAACAGTCTAAAACTCACTCGCTGCGCTCATGGGTTTAGACAGTTCCAAAGTTAAACTCGCGCATCCAATTCTCATCGATCCACTCTGTACTGTGCATCATTTGTATAATTATTGTTATGAAGAACTACTGCCGATTCCTTACCCATCTGCTGGTATTGCTACATCCTCTATAATCATCATCATCGTAATCAGGGGCCGCGGAAGCGGGGGGGGGGGGGGGGCTGGGGGGCTGCAGCCCCCCCCCCCCCCCCACACACACACACACACACACTTTTGGTTCGTAAAAAAAAAAAATCGGAAAAAAAAATCACAACACTCATGAATTTCAATTCCCAAAGATTCCGCCCTTAGATTCTTCCCGTCTTTTAAAGGGGGGGGGGGGGGGGGGGGGGGGGGGGGGGGGTCTTGACCTTGCCACACCCCCCCCTCCCCCCCGGTCCCGCCCGCAGCCCCCCCCCCCCCCCCCCCCCCCCCCCCCACACACACACACACACACTGAAAAACGTTCCGCGGCCCCTGGTAATGGTATTTGAATATACACTGTACATTGTACGTGTAGCAGGTCATAATACAGTACCACAATCTCTGCCACTGTGAAAAATACAAAGGCGATTCATACAGCAACGTATGCGACTCACAAAGAGCTTGTGAGGAGAAAAAAAAAATTAATCTCTTTATCGACTCATCACTAGATGGCTCTGTTCCACTGTTTCGTAACACCGCCCTCAAGCATTCATTCAGGAGATTTGTATGTAAAGACACACTGCATTTCGGTTCGCGCGAATGACCATTGAATGAATACATAATGTACTACCGAATGTCTTCCAAGGGCACAAAATTACCCCCTATCCCCACCCCACCCCACCGACACTCTTCCCGATCATAGGGAGTCCATGTATTGAACATATATTGTTTTTTAGTTAACCCTGTGCCTTTCTAGAATTTTAAACTGGCGCACTGTACACCTTATTGTTCCGTATGTCATGGTGTTGTTGATGAAAGTTGAATATTGTGTGGCAGTTTTGTTTAATAGCACTGTTTAGACTTTGCCATGGCCGATCTCATTTACTGCAATCTCAACACGCTTTAAAATACCTTTAATTCTCTATAATCTTGACATTCAGTGCACACCAGGGAGGCTTCATACACACTCCAAGGACACTACACTCAAGAATTTTAATATACTGTATATATATATATATATATATATATATATATATATATATATATATATATATAATGAATGAGATAATGCCATGATTCTTTACCTTGTGTTAGATCCTTTTCTATGATCTCATCAAGACACTTCTTTTTTCCCCTCATTATATAATTAAAGGACAAGTTCACCTTCATTAACATAAGGATTAAGAGAATGCAGCAATATTAGTAGAACACATCAGTGAAAGTTTGAGGAAAATTGGACAGTCGATGCAAAAGTTACGAATTTTTAAAACTTTTGTGTTGGAACCGCTGGATGAGGAGACTACTAAGGCTCATGATATCATATGAGTACAACAGTATAAAGAAAATGTAAAGAAAATTCAACATATTTTCACTTTTTTTGCATAATAAAAGAGCACTTGACTTGCCTCTTTCTAAAGGCAATGGGAATAATATTACCCATAACATATGTCAGTAATGACTCAAGGGAATGTGTACTTTTTTCAAAAGATGAAATCTTGTGAAATTCTCTTTATATTCTCCTTTCCCGTTGTACGCATGTGACATCATACACTGCAGTAGTCTTCTCATCCAGCGGTGACTGAACAAAAACTTCAAAAATTCATAACTTTTGAACGGATTGTCCGATTTTCCTCAAACTTTCAATGGTGTGTTCTACTAATATTGCTACATTCTCTCAATCCTTATGTTAATTAAGGTGAACTTGTCCTTTAAACATGGAGTGATACTGACAAATACATGTGTACATTAGTGTATGAACATGTGTATAGGCCTACATTTTCTGTTTAGCCCTACATACATGTAACAAAAATTGCAATTTCAATTTACTTTTCATCTTCCTTTGTTATATTCAGCATATTATGCAGTCGAAACCATCTCAGTTATTCAAGATTTCAAATGTACTTAGTATGAAACGAGCAAAGAATTGAATGCATATTGGCAACATGAAAATCTTGAAAAATTATGAATTGTGATTGAAACTAGAAACAGGGCCATGGTATTCATATGCACTGACAGGACGAATAAAGATGCACAAAATGTAAATTCACTGAATCGTAAGGGTATTTCTGTTTCAGAAAGATAAATCCACAAAGTCAATGTGTTACCATTGCAGTTCATCTTTTATTTTTCTTTTAACTACAATGTACCTTCACATGAGTTTGTGTTGCCCGTATTCTACTGTCAGTTTACCTGGAATTCTTTCACAATTTACATGACACCATTACACACTTCAATATACACATACACGCAAACAAACCAACATACAAGAAAAGCATGTTCGCATTAGGGCTGCATTTTTTTTTTTTTTTGTGATTGTGATTATTTTATTTCATCATTCCAATGATACACACACAAAAAACACACCTGTCAACGTGTAATATTCCACACACACAATACATCATAGAGTGGTACAATACAAATTGCATCAAAACCATGTAACATCATCAATGCACTGCTAAAAGATTCCATTTGCAAAAGATTGTAGAGCAATGGACTCCACTTTCAGTACACAAATATTGTATTCTAGACTTCTGTCATCCAACAGGTTATCACAGACCAACAAAACATCTGGGGGCTGTTTCATCAAGTTAGTCAGCACTGACAAGTTGTCAGTCTCTGACAATAACCATAGTAACAGTCAGTGACCAGAGCATCTCAGCCAATCAAAACCAAGGATTTGACTGAAATTGTCAGAGACTGACAACTTGTCAGCGCTGACTAAATTGATGAAACATCACCCCCCCCTGTTCTCTTTAATAGGCATTGACAAACCTTACTCCATCTCAAAAAGAATACCTGTAATTCATGAACATCAATTTTTGACTGCTCCGTGGGGTACGTGTATTGCAACAACCCTAAAGATCACGATGGTCCTATGTTGCAGAGTTTAACAGGTACATGAAATCTGAACACATTATAACATTGCTCTTTGTGAGTACTAAAATGGCATTATGCCAATGCAACAGACACACTGAATTACGATGGAGCCACAGCTCTCTTATCTGTCGCAAGGATGTCTGGCCATGCAGTACAGTACATACATTCGCTATGCACAGTAATGCAATACGCATAGTCCTCCGCTCTGATCATGTGCAGTGTTTCTTCACTTCCCTACTGCATATATTCTGACGTACATCTGATAGAGAGTTAAGAAGTGAATACGAGGTAGAATGATGGGAACCCTTGCAAAATCAGAATGAATCCATACAATGTGCTTGCATTCGTGCTGCCACAACTAATCCTCTTATACAAAGGGATGTGTCATGGAATCACATACACGTAGGTGGAGTACGGAATACACTTTACATGCATACACTTACAATATGCTATCCAGTTCTTAGTGATATAAAACAAATTTGGTACAATTTTCCTGAAGGAGTGAGCTGTATATGGCAAGGGGGAAAAAACATACAAAAATATTGGAATAGATGATGCTTTGAAATTAAAGTCAATTTAAAATGCTCTAAAAACACAAGACACAACGAAAACAAAATTGCCAAACTGGGAGGCCTCACAAACATTCTGTTGCTTCTACACATGTGTTCCATTGTGATTGAATAGAAGCAGATCCACTCTCTCAACCAAAGCTGACGCTTGCTGTGCGGTCTAACTGTACTAGTGACGTACAATGTAGAGCAGGGCTCGACAATTTAGTGATGGCTCGGTGGCCCATGGATACTAAAAAAAGGTGTCGGCCACCATATTTATGTTTTGGTGGCCCGATCGGGCAACTAAAATTTATAATGGATTGTCATTTATGCTTTTATGTCAGGCCAGCAAAAATTTCAGATTGAAAGATTTTAGTGGCCTGACTGGGTCACCAGACAAGAAAGTTGAATGTCGAGCCCTGCATACAGGCAGTGGGGTTGAATCAATGCAAGGCATTGCATATGTGTTACGCTCTTGGCCGTGACAAGGCCTACAATATATACAAATTCTGTGTCCATAAATTATCATTTTTTCTTTCCAGCTTGGGTCACTGGGGTTGGGACACGCTCCACAATTGAGTGTTCGTCTGCATTAGCATACGAGTTCAGTGTTTGAGAATTAGGGTTGGTTTTAACGTGTGGTATTCGTGGATGGAATATATGAGTTTTAGCATGAGGAGTGTGCCCTGATTTCATTGACCCTTGATGGACTGAGGTTTCGTTTTCCTACAATCTTTAGTTTAGGGCTGACAGTACGATGTCAGATTGAAGAATACCTTCCTGTGATAACATATAGTCAGCTGTTCAAGTCTGTGTAGTTTATTTATCATTTCGGTGGCTTGGTATTGTTTCTTTGATATTGGATGTTATTTTCAACTTCTTGTCACCCTTTTTTTCTTTTTTTTTTCTTTTTTTAATTGATTTGTTTTTTAAATCATTGCAAATCATTTGTAAATAATTTGATTATGTCTGTGATATGATTCAATAAAACATACAATTAAACAAAAATGTTTTACACTCTTCCCAGGCTCAAGAGATGAACACAGGGAACATAACATAGGTAGTTTGGTTTGGAGTGATTCAATTTGTTCCATGCCAGCACTGATGGAATGAAGTGGGAGATGCGTGATCTGCAGCAAAAGCCATCACTCTTTTGCATCCCGCCACAAAGTTCTGTGCGAACTCGTCGACGGAAGATCCGACAAAATTAGCAAGGGGGTGAATTTCAACTGCACGGTGAAAGTACAGAACTCATCCGTCCTGCATGAAGAAGATCAAATGGACTTTGATTTTGTAAGCGCCCATGCGGCACTCTGGTTTCTCTTGACAGGATAAAATGGCTTACACTCACTCAGGCATCACTTTCTCTCTCTCTCTCTCTCTCTCTCTCTTGATCTCTCTTTCTTGCTCTTTGCACTTGTCTTCGGAAGAGTGTGCCAACTGTGCAGTTACTTCATTCCGTAGGTTGCCTTCAGCTGCCCTACCAGCTCAATGTAATCTGCCTCAGCTTTGTCTTTCGGGGTGCCTGATAATACAACAGGAGAGAAAGAGAACCGAAAAAAAAAAACCCAAAACAGGTTGATTATGAATTAAATGTTATTGTGCATTGCAGCACACAAAAAGTTGATATACACTTGTACTAGTAACTAGATCTCGAAGAAATACATGGGATAAAATATACCAAGAACAGACTCAAATGAGAAAGAAGTGAATGCATCTCACTTGAACTTGATTTATGTCATAAGGAAAATAGTATGTGATCCAAACCTATATTCCACTCCCCAATTCCAAATGCAATCATTGTGCCATGCTTCAAACGTATATTAGATGAAGACATTGTACACGTATTTTACAACTGACAGAGATTTCTGAAGAATGACTATTACACATGAATTCTTAAAGGGGAAGGCTAGTAACTGATCAGTGGGAATCAGTGGAAATGCTGGGAGATGATTGTTCCAATCCTTATGGGATTCATTCAAGAGTTCATTGTATATCTATTGTTGTGTGAAAATGATTTGCTTCAGAACGGTCTCATATTCAAGTAATGTGCAGATTAATGCTCCGTCACTGACCAGGGACGCTAACCTGGAAGCATTAAACTGCACATTACTTGAATATGAGACCATTCTGAAGCAAATAATTTTCACACAACAATAGATATGCAATGAACTCTTGAATGAATCCCATAAGGATTGGAACAATCATCTCCCAGCATTTCCACTGATTCCCACTGATCAGTTACTAGCCTTCCCCTTTAAAGGAAACTGAAACCCAAGTATAAATGTGGATTGAGTGAAAGCAGCAATATCAGTACAATACATTAGTTAAAGTTTGAGGAGAATCACACATTCGATTTAGAAGTGACACCATTGCTGGATATTATGTTTCATGACTTCATTATGGAAAATACAAATATCTAAAAAGAAAATCCAAAATATTTTCACTTTCTAGCAAAACGAAAGAGCACTCGACATACCTCTTGCAGAAAGCAGAGGAAATAATATTACTCTTAACCCTATTCTAACTGGGCTTTTTGAGACCAAGTTTTAAAGGGGGGTCACTTTGATCCCCCGTCAGATCTCGGCTGCCAATGGCGCGATTGCTGCAAAATTTTGCCCGAACATAGGGCCCGATGTCTACTACAAGATTATATGGTCATACAATAGAAAGATATTGATTTTCTATTTGTAGTGAATTTATTATGCAAATCTATGCATGAAATAATATTTTTTCCCTGTAACTTCATTAGAAAGACTAATGGATTGCTAAATTTTCGTGTCAAAATTCCTTAAGACACATCAAACAACTTTTTTGCTTAAAAAAAAAAAAATGCAATCAAAATTGATTTCTTTTGTTTTCATGATTTGTTACTTTCCTATGTACTTTATTGCTTTTCTACCTTTTGTTTTGAATCAATTGTCCAATTTTTCTCAAACTTTCACTGATGTGTTCTACATATACAATCCACATTTATGTGCAGGATTTGGTTTCCCTTAAATAAAAAAAAAAGAAGCTGGAAATGATTGGCTTAAAGCCTGTCTCTGTGGGAGAGTCAGTCTATATGAAAGGTAATAAAGATATTCATCTGTCACTCCCCAATGAGCACTTGTACCCTGCCTTTATCTTAATGCATTGTTTTGGAAGAAACTAACTGAGCATTCAAACACAGTCATGTTCAAGGCACTGTCGTGTAAAGAGTTGCTTAGCTGAGAAAATTAGAAAATCACATCCTAGCATAATGATTCACAACAAAGTAGCCATGAGTAGTTCGCACTTGAAAATAAGATGTCATTGGCAGAGTTTGTGGACTAAAATACTCTTTTTCTGAATCACTGTCCAAGATTATAATCATATATATATATATTTGAAACAAAATCATTTCATCAATTCATCATTTATTATCATCATTATTGTAAAATCATGGTTAATACATCATAACAAGGATAATTGGCAATGGGATTGAAATCTTTAAAATTTGGCCACAATGACAGCAGAGTGTATCTGTACGTCTTCAGAACACAAGACCACACTACACAACATTCACAGTGAAGACCGTAATCCGGGTTATAATGGTGCATGTGGTTACTGCATGTCAAATCATATACATAAAAATTCTGACTTTTCCACTTTTCCACAGTTTTCCACATTGAGAGTGTGACCAGTTAAAGGAGCCTACGAGAGAATGTCATTATGATCTCTCTTGTCTACAGCAGTTGTGTATATGGGTCTAAGGCAATTACCCCCTGGACAATTACCCAAGACCCTCCCCTTCCCTTGACCTTAATCCTCATAATTGCCCTGATACGGTGCATATGTACCTGATCATGACCAATGTCACTGTTTTGTCCAGACTTGGAAAAAAAACCTTAAAAATCATAACTTTCTTTCTAAGTTTTTACATTCTGTATGAGTGACAGAGCCTCCCTTATCAGAGGAAATTTGAATACAGAGTAGAGTTTTCCTTCAAGGTCATATGTTAATGCTTATCTACCTTTCAACTCATTCCATGCAGTCCACTTGGCCTTTCCTTTCATGTCAAACATGCCAGGTTGAGCTGTAAAAAATCAATGATAAAAAGCCATGTACATATGAGAATATCTAACAATGATAAAAGCCATAAAAATATGAAAACATAACAAAGATAAAAGCCACAGAATGAGAATTAACTATGATAAAAATCCATACAAAGACATTGAGAGCAAGAGAGTAGCCAGAGCAAAGATGTAATCTCCACAGTATGTTGAGATATTTTTAGTCAGATCCATTCATGCTCGTAGTCATGCCCTTCTAGCATTGTTCATTTCTATGCTTCTATGTGTGTTCATGAATGTTTGTTAGTGTGCGCAGTATAGGCTTTTACACTGATATTCAGTTCCCATTTGCTCCATATAAAAGTGATAAAAATTTTGCAAGTGCGCATCTAATTTTGAGGGATTTTTTTCAGACAGAAGTCGACACAGCAGGCAGTAGTTTTCACCTTTGTTACAGAAAAGAAACTCATGAGGGCGGTATTGATATAACAAACCTTGCCAAAATCTGATGCAATATATAACATCCACCTTGCTCTCTCTCTCAGATAACGCTATCCATTCAAGTGCTCCACATCACTGAAGATACTGTCCTACATGGGCCTTTTGCACCCAGTACAATGTATTCCTAGCTATCACAGATCAATGTTTCAATGGTAAAGATAATAACAGTAATAGTAACAGCAATAATAGTAGTAGTAGTGGTAGTAGTAGTAGTAGTAGTAGTAGTAGTAATAGTAATAGTAATAGTAATAGTAGTAGTAATAATAATAATAATAAAAATAATAATAGTAATAATAATAATAATACAAGATACTACAGGCATGATAGCCAATCAGTCACATATTTCAATGCGACCATAACCTGTAGCATGCATCTACGCATCTAGGTGATGTTCATCATAAAGGGCTGTTTGTAAATCACTGCATCTTAGTATTTCTGGGAGCACTTTTAACTCACTCCTTTGCAATCACTCTTATGCACAGGATTGTCCTAAAAAGCACTTTTATAGCACATCCTAATATGGAGTAATCTCAGTAAATGTGACTCGGTACCTCAGACATTCTACAAGTGTGATAACAATATGCATCTAGATTGACGTAGGTCCACATATTCTAAAAGAGCTCAATACCTGTATTACAGTCTCCAACAGTGGCTTGTTTGTAGAGACTGTACACTTTGAGAAGTTCTTCATTTGACGGCGAGGATTGCAGATTCTTCACCTCTTCAGCAGCCTTGTTGAATGCTTCCTGTACGCACATCAAAGAATAAAGATCAAAACACTGTGTAATCTTCAGATTGGCAAATACTCAGTTATTGTACAGTATTTCTAAGAAATGTCTCTGCATTGTCAATGAAGAACATGATGGAGGCTAAAACAAAAAGAAAACAAAAGCTAGACTTGGAAATTTGTCACTAAGACTGAGAAATTAGGCGATCCATTAATTTGTGATCGGGGGCAATTGGCCATGCAATGCAAAATGTTCTTCACTTGGCATTTTGTGGACAATAAGCTGCAGGTTCTGCCCATACACAATGAGTATTGCACGAAAATCCTGCTAAATCAAAGCCTAAGCTTTACTTGCAATCTAAAATTTATACATAATCCTGACATGTATTAAAGATACAACTTATTGAAATCTGGAAGAAATTTGTCTACGGACAAAAATTTGAAATGAAGTCAATGAGTGAGATATGCTCAAATAAGTTTGACATTTGATGATGTCATCAAGCAAAATGGTCACTTTTACAGGGTTAAATTTCATTGATGTTTTCGCAGTGATTGTGTTATCAATTGAAAAGCTGTTATTTTAAACTTGTGAGTAGTATTTTTCATTATAAGCTATAATACACTGAAATCTGGAAAAAATTGTCAAGAATAGGTAACTCAAAAATGTATGAAATTTGATGTCATTTTGTTATCATCACTTTTCTCTTATCAATCTAACAAACAGCTACAATGTAAATCTGGGAGAAATTTGTTAAAGGACAAGTGAGCTATTGCTCAATGAACACAATCATGTCAATCGGCCTTGAAAGAAAATGGACTGCCGTAGAGATAAACACATAGAATGGTCAAATTTTACAAGGGTAAATGCAATTGATATTTTCACAATCATGACATCACTAAATCCAACAACTGTACCATGAATTCAATTAACTATTTAATAGGCTACAATACTCTGAAATCTTGGTACAAATTGGTCGAATATCAAAGTGAGATGCCATTGAATGAATTCAAAATCTAATGACGTCATTAGGAAATTGTATATTTTTCATTTCATGCACAAATTTGATTACTTCAAATTATTTTGTCAGTCTTGAAGACCCATTAATTGATATCTACAATTCATCAGCTTTCAGAATATGTAACAAATTGTGGGGGTCAAAATGCTCAAAGTAGTCTGAGACGTGCAAGTGTGTAAAATGATTTTTGTGCAACTGGAGCATTTTGAAATGTGGATGCACTCGTACAGTGTACATGCACGTACATGTATGCGTGTCGAGTCAATTTTAAAGGGTGTGTACAGTTCTGGTCGAGGTGAGGATTTAGCTTTTAACATTTTGCGAGATATTCAGAAACCACTCTATGAGATGGCAAAGAGCATGCAGTTCTAAGGGGTATCAAAAGTTTATTCGATGAAAATCGGTTTTGAAATGGCTGAGATATCCAAAAACAAGGTGAAACAAAGAGATCCTAATAAGGTTGTGTCATGTCGCCTTTTATTATTAGCACTTTTTGGATATCTCAGCCATTTGAAAACCAATTTTCATCAAATAAACGTTGAATCCTTCTTAAAATTACATGCTCTTTCATAGTTCATAAGAGGCTTTTCATTATGTGTTCATATGTTGTTCAAAACATGAATTCCCACTTCAACCAGTACAGTCCCTTTAAGCTTTGTACATACATTACATGTATGTGCATGGCCAATTTCATTGCAAAATAACATTTAGAAAAGAGATAGAGAAAATAATGTGGCTGTACAAGATGACATCATAATGACATCACAGTTCTGCGATGACAGAAAAAAAAAAAATTATAGCATCCCGAGCTCATGACACATAATTTACGTGTGCGTGTACGCACTACATATTGTAAATGCTGTAGGTTTCAAGAGCTATTAGGCCTTGAGCTTTTTATGGAGATAATCAATACACAAAATTTGTACATGGAAAAAAACAGAAAGAAAGAAAGATAAAGAAACAAAGAACCCGAGGGGCTGTCAAAGGTGGCAGACCCATGCCTTAGCGGCACTAAAGAGTAGTTGCAATACTGTACTATGGGGTCAAAACTACAAGGTCACATAGAATTTGCAGGGGTCAATTGATCATCACCAAAATCTCGGCGTGGGTAATGAAAAAGAGTGCGAAGCTGTGATCTTGACATGTATGGTCCTGTGTCCAAATTTTGCCCAAGACTTCAAATTTCGCCCAGTGAGATAGTGCACTATGAAATGGAAGCATACGCACTGCAGTGTGACTGGAACCTAGCAAAATTTTTTTTTGATTGAGGAATGTTCCTCCAACGAAAAAAAGAAGCAATATTAATATGAAAAATCACCAAATACAGGCCATTTTGTGACGACGGAAAGCGAACTTTCACAAAATTTTCACAAATTCAGAAGGACTAGTCTCTCAAATAAACGTAAATTTCGGAATTCTTACGAACATTTGAGCAGCGAAGTTCGTCGTCTGGGAGTTTTGTTTTCGTATGGTAGCGGAAAATGTGCAAAGTAAGAAATGGGAAAATGTTTGGAGTGGTCACCCCATCATACTATACTATGGGGTCAAAACTACAAGGTCATACAGAATTTGCAGGGGTCAACCGATTATCACCAAAGTCTAATTGATTCTTTCCTGTCACTATCCAAACATTCCCTGAACATTTGGTGTAAATTTGTTCACCCATTCTCTTGTTACAAACGTATCTTGTACACAAACTTGAACAAACAAACATATGGAGCCCTTTACATATCCCTGCCGATTTTCTTCGGCGTGGGTAACAAACAAACATACAGAGCCCTTACATAACCCCTGCTTATTTTCATCGGCGTGGGTAATTAATACAGAAACAGGGTATCGGTGAAAACTAACCTAATAAATTACCTTATTGTAATGTACACATCTTCATGAACTTGTGGTTACATGAACAAGGCTTGGCAAGTGTTCAAGTTACAAATTATGACCTGCTGCTGTGTGCTGTGCTGCTGTACGCTTTTCAACGTAATCTTGGACTTATAACAGAGACTCCAACTCTCCCACTTTCGACGGGAGATCTCCCGCCGAAAGCTCATTTTTGCAAATATCCCGTTCTCCCGCTTGAGATTTAATTTCTCCCGCCCTGGCTCTGTGTCTCTCGTTGGAAAGGATTTCTTACTTACTGCCATCGTATATTGAAAAATAAGCCTTAGATAGCACGAGAGAGCATCTAGAACCCTAGAGCCTGGACCCCGGCCGTTATGAACTTCGCCCTTCGCTCACATCAACTTAGAGTCTCCTGTTTGCTAGAGGTTTCAGGCGGGAGAATCTCCAGATCAGAAGGTGCTTGGGGTTGGAGTCTCTGTTATAAGCCCTCTGTTGGTATTCTCTTTAAATTTCTTTTACAGGCCTACTGATCTGCAGCGACACCCTCGGACCATCTCCACGAAACTGTATCTGATCTTGCCACCTGGATCCTGGCACCTTGCAGTTTATAGGTGATTAAAAAAAACTGATACATTCACCGAATGCTGGTACACTACATGATAATGAAGGCACATCATCTGTGCAGACAGCGTTACAGACCTGTGTGTTTCTGGAATAGAAATTACTGTAACGCACTTGAAGGGAAAGAAAAATTTGTAAAAGTATCCTGAGAATTTGAGATAGAATAAATGCATTGTTTCATTTTGTCTAATTATCGACACATTCTGCCACTAGCTTAGAGATTAGGAAAAAAAGTATCTTCAAACAATGAAGAGTTGCATGACATTAGGCCTAGATACTGTACTGTATGAGTCATATGTACAAAAAATTGGTGTAACAGACCCTCCTCAAACTTTTGTGCTTTCTACAGTGTAACTAAAGGTTACTGCAATCTCTTTTAAGTAAACATTTTTGAACTCTTACAACAAGTTGCATGAGCAATCTTCAATCGATAACACCATTCATGGGCTCTTTTCCACAGGCTTCTACATCAAACATTATCAGGTCACTTGTTAATCATTGACAATGTAAAATAAACACTCAGGTGGAATGAATCATGGATCAAAGATGATTAAAAAAAGAACACAAAGATTGAATAGTGTGAACATTTGTAATTCAACAGTCTTGACAAATATACTACATAAGTATGATCCTCTATCTCTTCCTTTTTTTTTTTTTTTTTGCTTTGCAGCAAGAGAAAACAAAACACATGATTGTACACGTAGGTACCGGAAAGTAATAAGAAATATCTACATGTACAGTTGGATTTTGTGATAAAAAAAAGTGTTGGCAGACATCACTGAATCTATGTATGCTTTGTCATAAAGAACTTTTGAATCCAGTTTTGCAACATCATATACATTTTTAGCGACTGAAAGAAATTCATCTTTGTGGTAGGTCTTCTAATTAGTTTAAAAAGTAGCCTACAGGTAAAAACCATGTCACACAGGGGTTTCTTGCAGAACCGTAAATGAAATGCTGTACATGTATTGTAGTGTATCAGATGGTCCATGAATACTTCTGTGTCAGAACCACCATGCAATTAAAGGGGGGGGGGGGGGGGGGGGGTGTACACAACATGTGCCACATTTCAAGTCCTGTGTACCTACCAGCACAGATTTTATCCAGCTACCCCCAATACCAGCAGGTTACACCAAAGGATTAGGGCGACATTAAAAAGTCCAGAAATGTGTTGGGTGATCTCTTGCTTCCACAAGTGTGTTGGTCTATCTATTTCCAATTCCATAGCCATCATCTTTGCACTTTCAGCCTGACATGGTATGTCTTGTAAAAACATATGGAATATGGAGGTGGGGGGGGGGGTGGGGGGAGTAAATGTCTCAGTAGTAAATATAAGGTCTTATTCCTCTAACATCCCGTCCATAATGTATTTGCTACCCCAGTATTGAACAAAGCAATTTACTGTAAAAAGTGTATTATTCTCCATCAGATTCTAATAGTCATCTGTGCATTGCAGCATTCAAATAATGCCTCCGGCCACACTTCATGGTGGAGGCATAAAAAATACAGAGAACTATTATACGGTACTTCAGATGAGTTCATTTTTTAACTGCCGCACACTTCATAACAACTTTCATGTGACAGTGATTTTAGCTGAGAAAGGAGAAAAAAGATAATAACAGGCAAAACCATGAAGTGATAAGTCTTGGTATTTGCTGCATTCTCTCTTTTCAATTACTCTCAATGGCAATACAATGTATAAACTACATCAAAAAGGTAGTAAAACTGCTAAATTCATGGGATACTGTAAAGAAGGTTATATCATTAATGTGAATATATCATTAATTAGGAATCAATTGTTCAATCAATCAGCATTCTAGAGGTTTGGAAATGTACATTGTAGCTCAATTGCGTGTTTAATACAAAACTTCATATTATGCATTGGAAGTTGGAACATTTGCTAACAGAATGCAGTTGTACTAAGTACTTTGTGGGATACATGTACAACATGGTACAGGTACTGTGCAACATGCACAAGGGAATAGCAAATATTATACTTCTTTACACTTCTATTTGCACTAGGAGTGCACATTTGTCATGCAAATCTGTGTCAGCTTGGTTGCTTAGAACCACATCCTAAGCTTCTTGTAAGATTGGATAACCTCCCTTCCTTGGTTCATCCCCCTCCATCCCCCCCCCCCTCCATTGTAGGGAACATAATGGAGGCTAATATTGTTCTGTGGCTGAGCAAACCCAAATTGCACGGCATCCTTGGTATCAGTATTACATGTTACAGGTTGAACATGATGGTCTTGGAGAAATTTGCCCTAGCTCCAATACTTGCTGGTCGAGGCTACTGACAGCCGCCTCCTCCATCAAACTGCCATGTTTCAGATCAGCCCTCAACGAGCTCTCTAATTGTTGTTATCATATTCCTTTTCTTTCTTTCTTTTTTCAAACTGAAACTGGGAGAACCCACCTAATAATTTGGGATTTTCTAGCACCAAAATCTTACTCTCGGTGCATTAGCTTCTACTTTAGCTTTTGGGGATTATCACTGTTGTTACAGGCACAGCCATACAAATAAAAGCTTACCACACCAATAGGAATGAATTTAAAAGTCTGGCTCTTCTCTGATTATAGCTGGGTGAAAGTGTCTATTTGATTCACTGCACTAGATTGCTGTACATTGGTCATTGCTGTATCGGACACAAGTCAATTTATCTTTGTAATACATTCAGCATATTGCTGATGTTCTTTAAGGTCCAGTAGACACAGCATATCATATTGCATCATGTTGTTGAGTGAGCCCTGCCCTCAGACATAATTTCAAGCACTGCAACTTCCATAGATCAGATACAAATGTCAAATGACCACTCCAAGTCTACATTTTGTTTATTTTCAACGGTTTGTTCAAGACAATTATTTTCACAATAATCATTAGAATCTCCACTCTCATTTCTGCATGTTGATTGGGATGTGTACATCAACTAACCTTATTTCAACTCCAATTCTATGAATTTCTAGTTAGACTAATGAGTACAGAGTAAAACTTTGTCCCACTCCGAACAATGCTCGCTCACAAGCCACATGTGTATGATGTGTACTTGCCCACCATGCACCACTGGGCACCGCCCACCGCCGCGGCGACGCTCTGCCCCCGCCTGGGCGCCCGTACAGCATGCCTACCACTGAGTAAATTAGCTCGATCGCGTTATTGCGATCAACGTTACCTCTCGTCTCGCCACAAAACCTCATTCGGATTGCTTCCTTCCAACGCTCAAACTTTCATCGCAACACATTCATTGCAGTCGAGTACTAGTATACTTACCGACATTTTCGTGATCTTTATGAAGGTGAATTTTACAGCTCAAAAAATTGTGAGGGATACGGTGTTTCTCGGACGGACTCGCAGATGTAGAAACCTTACAGTGTACGTCCTTGCAGAGCCCGCACAATGGTTGTGGCATGATGCATGGCGCATGTGCTGGGTGATCGAAAGAACAAAAACGCGTAGGAATCGATCATTGCTCATGCACTCACGAATTGAATAAAGAAATACTTAGTAAAATAAAGAAATTATTGATATGGTGGAAGCAAGAGATTTGACATTAGTTGGTAAAATTCGGTTATGGAAGACTTTTACTTATTCTAAGTTGATATATGTGGGGTATTTTACCTCTTTGCCCCTTCACGCTTTGCCATGATGAATTGGAATCGGTTGTTTGGGAATTTATTTGGCAAGGGAAACCAAAAATTAAAAAAAAAAAACAAACTGTGTTGGTATTAAGGCCCCGTCACACTACAGCGTATAAATCAGCGAATGCCGAGCGGATGGGCAAAATTTGGCAAAGTCCAGATACGCTCAAATCCGCTCGAATTCGCAAGCAAAATGTGGTTTTCGAACGTTCGCCTAACGAGTGATGAGCATATGCTAACCGTGTTACGAGCGGATAAAGTAACGAATGAAAGCGAATGCGTACAGTCCACCCAACGGATGCTGAGCGGACAAAGCGAGTGATCAGCGAATGCCCAACATATGCAGAGCGATACTGCGGCGATCACGTGACGGATCTCGGCTGACGCACACTTCACCAAATCATTTTGCAGTGACAGTGTTGAGTAATGTTGTGACTGTGAAAATGGCCCCATAAAGAAGGAAGCAGAAGTCACCACCAAGTTATAGTACTGCTGATGTCACTACCCTCAACAGTCCTCAAGATTCCCCTATTAAAGTGCACCTCCTTCTGATGATCACGTTGACGCATGGTGTTGGTAGTCCAACATCCCCCATTGCGTCTGGTGCCTCCAACTGGAGTCGAACTTTCACAATTTCAAATTTCCACGCAGAGATTCCCATTTACTACAGGTTGACTTTTATAGCAGCGGTTTAGAATAATGTTCTCGATACAAGCACTGCAAGTGCGGTTATTATCCACCATTTATTACTTAATGCCAGAATACGTATAATGAAATGTCATGTAGGAGGTGTACCATAGTGGATAAGACTCCCGACTCCCGAACCGAGGACCCGGGTTCGAATACCGCCCTGTGCTTACATCCTTGGGCAAGATATTTTACCTACGATATCCTTCTCGACCCAGGTGTAAATGGGTACCTGACAACGCTATAGGGTAATAATATTAGCAGGGCCCTCTGGTAGAGCAGTGGCAACACTGAAGAGGCTACCCTGGGTAAATAAGACCTTTTCTTATTATTGCTATTACTATCATCATTATCATTATGTGTGCTATGAATATTGTTTTTTCCTACTACGTTTAATTAACGTGTGTTGCTGTGCAGATTTGCTGGGCGAATTTGGACGAACGGCGGACGAATAGGAAACGAACGCAGAGCGACCAAAACTTTCGATTAGCGGATGCTAAGCGAACACAGAGCGGATTGTCATTCCGTTCGCCATCCGCTCAAGATTTTGGACATGTCCAAAATCAAAATTTGGCTCCGACGGATCTGTGCGAATCTCTGCGAACAGCTAGCGGATACAGCGAACATCAAGCGGGTCACGAACGACGAGCAACGGATGTGAGCGTATCTCCAAATTTTCGGATCCGCTGGGCATTCGTTGGCTCGATCCGCTCTAGTGTGACGGGGGCTTTAGATTATGAACACGGGGAAGTAAAACTGATGCATTTTCCATCATTGATAAACGCTCAAAGAGTAATGTGGGTTAAAAGGTTATTTAATGGTGAACAAGAAATGAAATGGAAACAATATTTTCAGTTTGCTACTAAACATATTGGGGGTAAATTTATATTTTGCTGCAATTATTTTACTTATCTTTTGAATTTGTCTATACCGGAATTTTACAGGGATCTGTTGAAAACATGGGTGAAAACAAGGGAATTTAGCTGAAGGGGTAATTATAATCAAATAAGGAAGGAAGTATTTTTTAATAATAAAATGATTCGTATTGAAGGAAAATGCAGGTTTGATGAAAATTTGTTTTTGAAAAAAAAAAATGTTTTAGATTGGAACATAATATGGATAGGAATGGAAAATTATTTTCTGTGGAATATTTTTATAATTAAGGATTTAATTATTTAAATATTTTGAGTATTCAGAAGATATATGAAGCGCTCCCAATTGGTTGGGAAAGGAATGCAGAGAACACAGAGGTAGAGAAGGACATACGGTGTTGACGAAAAGATTACCTCCAAAGATTTCTATGTTGAATCAGTGAAGAAAATAAGTGACGATTTACCCAGAAAAAATGAGAAACTTATATTTTTGTGATTTTTCTAATAGAGATATAAAATGTATTTTTAGCAGGATAAGAAGTAGCACTTTGAGTTCTGTTTTGAGGGATTTTCAATTTAGATTATTGCATGGAGTAGTGTACACAAATCATCATTCATTTCAGTTCGTAAATGATAATTTATGTTCCTTTTGTCATAAAGAGGAAGAGACGTATGAACATATATTTTATACATGTGAATTTGCTAGGAATGTTTGGGGAAAATGTAGAGTACTTTTTTTTTTATTATGTTGATTTGCAACAGTTGAGTTGGGAAGATATTTCTTTGGTATAGAGCTACCAGATAAAGGAAAAGCTAAGTTAGTTAACCATGTTATAATTTTGGTGAAGAAATTGTTTTTTTTAGGAAGGAAAAATAAGACACCCCAACGGAATATTTCATTAAAAGGTCTGTAGAGCAGGATAAGTTAGAAGAAGAAAGGTTAGCAGTTATACGTAATACGTTGTCAATACATTTGCAAAAGTGGGAAAACTGGAAAAAGAATTGAGATTTTGTTTTGCTTTTATTTAATAGAGTATAGGGTCTGCTGCACATCCACCAGGAAATGCCTTTCCGCGCACTCGTATTGAAATGTGTGTTGTAAGGTATGTCAGGACACACAGGTTTCAGTTGCCTTTAAGGTTTTGTTGTGAGGGGGGTTTTGGAAGGGGGAGGGTCAAGGGGGCAGGGTAGTAAGAGGGAGAATGGACGGGGGTTCATAGGGTGGTGGGGGGGGGTTGTGTGTGTGTGTTGTTGTTGTTTTTTTTTTAACAATAAACTTCAATCAATGGATATTGATATTTTAAGTTGGATTGAATGAATGTTGAAAAGAAATTTTGTTGGGGTTTAGTGATTTAGTTGATAAAATTTGTAATGTAATGAAGGAATAAAATTAAAAAGAGAATGAGGGATTAGTAGTGTAACAATAGAAAAGAAATGAAAAAGAATACGTACATGTGGATTGTATATATATGTATTGTGAAAAAAATGTATCAGAGTGTATCAAAATGTATTAAATTGATGTTAAGTTTTGGTATAAATTTTGTATCCATTGACGAAAATGATTATGAAATTGGTCCAGAGAATTTTGAATAAATTTGTTTGTACGTGTATATTATGTTTCCCACTGATGAAGAATAAAGTATTCTTAAAAAAAAGAGAGAGAGAGAGAGAGAGAGCACGCACACGGTCGATCGATCGATCGATCGAATACGCTACTGTACTGAGTACTTTGTTTCCATTGATGAAGAATAAAGATTCAAACCCGGAACCACAAGGAGGGTGGGAGGGTTGAGAAAATGCTGGGAAGGGTCCGTGGAGTTGGGAGGGGAGCGGCAGAAAGAATGGTGGGAGCATTGGTTACAACTACTGGGTGGGAGTGACAATTAAAATGGATATACATTGTAATTGTATGTGTCAAGCTATTCTTTTCTTCTTCTTTTTTTTTAAGAATCTATTGTTTGCTGAGAGTACAGCTGGATTCGATTTCACAGTTATAGATTATGTAAGGCCTAAATGCTGATTTTAGTTAATTTTGGTATGTATTTTGATTTCTCATGTACATGTATTTCAATTTAATATGGAGTTAATATTATGGAAAAACAGCAACAAAATCATTGAAGCAAATAAGTGCAATCACTGATCTCTGTGTAAAATATATGAGCGCAATGTTGGCTATGCTTGTTGTTGTTGTTTGAGTTCATTTGGCATTTATCATTCCCAAATAGGAATATTTATGTTCAATCTTTATTCTTAAAAAATGAAATTCCAAATAGGGTGTAAATCATTTCTTCCTACATCGTTATTACACATAAATCATACATTCAGTCTTATTTTTCCAGACTTTAGGAAGAAAAAAAAAATGCTTTGCACAAGAATGATCCATTCTTACTTATTACATTTTGATGACAGCCATGTCCATCTTTAAAGGGAAGGTAAACCCAAAGAGCAATGTGGATTGAGTGAAAGCAGCAACATTAGTAGAACACATCAGTGAAAGTTTGAGAAAAATCGGACAATCGATGCAAAAGTTATGAATTTTTAAAGTTTTGGTGTTGGAACCGCTGGATGAGGAGACTACTAGAGGATATGACGTATGAGTGGACAACAATACAAAGAAAATATAAAGGATATTCAACAAAAATTCACTTTTCCAGAATTATGAAAGAGCAGTGGACCAACCGCTTTCAGAAAGCAGGGGGAATAATTGCTACCCTTAACATATGTCAATATCAAGTTGATGGAATTTGTAATTTTCATGAAAAATGGATTTTTGTAGTATTTTCTTTATATTTTCTTGACATTGTAGTCCACTTTTGCATCGATTGTCCGATTTTCTTCAAACTTTCACTGATGTGTTCTACTAATGTTGCTGCTTTCACTCAATCCACATTGTTCTTGAGGTTTATCTTCCCTTTAAAGATTGCAAATGTCATACAGGGAAAATTTTGAAAAGAAAGTTTCATAACTGTGAATAAAGTATTGTTTTAATCCTACCAGAGCTCCTTACATCTATTTTTCTTAATTTATGCATAAAGTCTCATTCATAAATTCAAATTCATAAATTAAAATGCCCCTATCTCTCAAAGGGCTTATTTCTTGAGACATACTTAAAAGGGCTGATGAATACATGTATCTATTTCTATGTCTTGTGAATACACGATGAAAACAAGAGACCATCAGCACAACCTTAATATGTTAATTGTGTTGGGTTTTGTCTGCAGTTTTGTAACTTTACTATTCTCAAATTAAGTGAAATGCTACTCTATGTTCAAGTTATTCATGGTAAAATCAAACAAGGGTAGCAAGTTTCGAAAAAAAAATGCTACCGAGTGATGAAGTTTCACATTTCTCGTGCAACAGAGGTATTAAATGCAATACATTGTATCCTATGCACATTAGCTTAAATAGGCAATGTGAGCGCCACGTGACCCCTAATAGCAGGGGCGGATCCAGGAATTCTGTAAAGGGGGGGGGGGGGCACAACTAATATTTCTGGTGCTACTTCCGGGTTTCATTTCATTTTTTTCTTTTTATTTCTTTTGTTTTTAACGAAAAATAAAGAGGGGGCGTGCGCCGGTTGCGCCCCCCTCTGGATCCGCCACTGAATAGTAATACTGTATGCTGCAGAAAAATATACTTTAACGAAGGACCTATCCAGTACAAATGCATCAACTGACTAGTAGTGTGCTTGGTATATATATTTTGTGTCATCATAGTTCAAGAACACTTGTATGTAGGATGTATATGCCACATTCACTATTTTCTTTAATATGCTGATACATGTAATGAACTCAGGATGATACATGAATATCTTTTATCTGATTTTAAGTTTCCAGCTGAGAATATAAAGCAATATTCTTTACCAGAGCTCTCCCATGTAGCAATGTACACAGTTATTGCATTTTCATCCCAATCCACATCACCACAAAAGAACACTGTTCTGTCTTGATACACATACAATTGTAGTTCTTTATTATACTTCTCCATACATAGAGCACAAAACTCGGTGCGCAAACAAACATACCATACCAACAATGATTCTGTACACATAGATTTTTCTTTTTGTTTAAATACCAGTAGAAGCAAATCACTGTACATGAATTTATCCCCACATCACTGTTTCTGGAATTTTGTCAATTGTGTGTATTGGCTGTTTGGCTGAACTCTTTAATACTTTCAAAGGAGCACACCAAATACTGTATGAGCTGAAATTTTCGCGTACAGATATTTTCGCGAATTGCTACTTGGAGGACATTTTGGCGTGTTGTTAATTTCGCGGTTGCGAGGGTCTAACTGAACTTAGTTTTTCGTGCGTTGTTATTTTCGTGGTTCAAAGGCGATTCGCGAAATTCGCAAAAATAAAACCACTGCGAAAATTTCAGCTCATACAGTACACTGGTTCGTCGCAATCTGAAATGGCTGCCAAATTTAAATACATGTACCAGGTACACGCCCATAAAAACAGAACAATGAAAAACAAACAAACAGCATACCAGAAATAAGTTGTACGTTCAAAACACAGAACCTGGGACACTCTAACAAGTCAAACAATTTTCGTTTTGTTGTCAACATGCAAAAGAATGTTAATGATGTACTGCACAATAAATCTCCCTTTCATACTTGAACTGTGTTGGAAATTAAACATGTTCCATTACACCTGTGTATTCAATTCACGACATTAACAAGCAAACAGTTACTACCACTGAAATGACATTCACAGTTATTGGCAAGTTGAATTTGGACCATAATCCTCCACCGCTCTTTCATTCTCTTCAATTGATATGTGGCTGCAGTCTGCCCTTCAAATATTATAGGCCTACTGCTATCTCATATTCATAACTCGGTCATACTTCTTGTCATCTGGGTGCATAATAAATATCATAATAACTGTTATAGATTACATCATTTATTTTTCTCCACATTCTTTGTGTAATGGGAAGTACTGAACTACAACTATCTTCATCAATAGTCTTGATAAAACTCTGAAATTTTTAAAGTCTGTGTCAAAGCCTCAGTGCACACATAATTTTACAATAGTTTCGATTCCTGTGTTTTATCTTCAAAACCAAAACCAATGAAAATCCAAAAACAGTACTCTGTACTCTGCAATATGGGGTTACAGGACATTGTAAGGTGTAGTAGAAATTTCTTGCATCATGCATGAAATACAAGAATGCGTACTATTTTCTCATTTCCTGCACGCTTAAACAAATCGCAGAAAGGTGAATGCCAATTGTTTTATTTATTCTGTTTCATTTCTAGGTTGATGATATGGATGCATTATTGCATATTTTTCCTTTTTACCTTCTGAAGCATGAAACATAATTTTTCCCAGCAAGTATGCAAAACAACACCATCAGCTTTTAAAGAGGAATGTCATCTTCACTGATTTAATACAAGCAAGACGGTTTTGAACAGAAAACAGACAAACATGCTATCATACACACAGTCTAATCTGCCATGGAACGCCATGTATTACAAGACACACCTTGACATTAAACATATTTCAACTTTGAAACAAAGTAAACCTTGAGCTGAATAGCATGGTATATATATTTTTGCAATGTTTGTTTTGGGTGTCTTTTGTTTTTCTTTTGTAACTTGCTCTTGTGTAACATTTCAAATCTTGGATGTATCATGGTCTCCTTGACTACTGTAAGCTGTGATGCTGCCCCCTCTAGTTGATCACCGAGTTGAGGTCAGCGAAATATGCATGCATGAGCCCCTCCTCAGCGGACATACGTAGAGCTGGGTTGCACATCATCAGGCGCTGAACAAACAACAAAATTAGAGAAAACCGGAGAAATTCAGTGAAACAAAACAGAGGTTTTGGACAATTAAGAAAAAATTAAAGAAACTCAATAAAAATTTCAAATATCTAATTTATCACAATAGAATGAACAGTAACATGTCAGAAAGACAGGCAGCGTGGATTAAAGCAAATCCTGTTTTATCAAGAGGGTGAAGTTAATTGTGCAGCTTTTGCTGATACTCTCCATATACAGTAGGTTGCATGTTTGATCTGTATCAAGTCTGTACCAAGTCGAAAGAAGGAAGCAGCCCAAGATTGAAACTCTTTGCCCACTGCTTACTGGACAACGACGCCATCAACACCCCTGAAGCCAGTTCCTCATAGCATTGACATGATAAAGTTGGAAAAAATACCCAACCCTTCAACTCACCTCTTTTCTTTTCTTTTTTTTTTTTTATTCTCTCTGGTCTTATTCATAAAGTATTGGACATAAGAGAGTACTCAATAGAGAGAAAGAAAAAAAAAATGATAGTCTCCAATGCCACCCCCCCCCCCCCCCCCCCTCAAAAGAAAAATGGTGAGCCTTGCACATGACTACTGTCGTCCCGTTGAGGATGGACTGATTTGCTACAACACACATTTCCCATAGACCCCTGCCCGAGTATACTCGGGACTTGTCCTCAACCGGTCAAAGTGGAAATTTTCACAGTATGAAAATTTTCGCAAATTTTGCGAGACCAGAAACCAGCGCAAAAATATAAAAACATGCACATTTTTTTTGAAAATCGTATGTTCCACTTATGAATGTCTTGATTCAGCGGGATTAAAAAGACACAATATTCATCTTACCCATGAAAATATCCACTTTTACAGTATACAGTGCTATGTGAGTACTTCACCCTTTCCTCTACTCTGCTCTGGTCCCGGCCACGTACACCCCTACTTGTCTTACCTGTAGCAAGTCACGTCCAGTGGCTGACAAACTCGGCACAACTGATGCCAGTGGAGTTGTGACAGGGTAGATGGGATATGGCTGTTGGTATAGAAGACAGAAGCATTTTAAAGTTGACATATCAATTTAAAAGTGAATACAGTGGACTCCCATTGTGACAAAGTCCTCTGGACCGGCAGTTTTCTTTCGTTATATCGAAATTCAATTATAACTGAACAAATAAGCAATAAAAAACAGAGAACCGATAATGCTGCGGCCTGATTTTTTATTTCGTCGTAACCGTATTCATTATAACGGGAGTGCATTGTACATCATTTTACTTAAAATTTTTCCTAGTGTTGCAATAGTACTTTATCGACAGTTGGCTTATTTTATTTCTTTTTGAAATGCACTGACTTAGTAATTTTCAAATACTGTAAAACGAAGAATATTCGCGTGCATTTTAATTTCACAAATTTCGCGAGAGTCAAGATTCAAGAAATTAAAACGTAAGTGAAAGTTCTTGTCTACACTATATGAATGTTGGAGGCAACTCGCGAAACTATCATGCCGCGAAAAAGGCTGTTGGCTCCAGGGGAATTGCAAAAATTTTGCACCGCGAAAATATGGTGTTTTACAGTAGTCCCAATTGACATTTTATTCTTTCTCTTTCTCTATGACAGTATACAAATATACTTTGCCTTGAGAGTTTCTTGTTAAAACTATGGGCAGAGGAAATTCTTTTGGAGGCACTGAGCCCTACTGTTTGAATAAGAAACTCGAAATTAGGCAAAGTATATCTGTTTTATATTTTGGATCAAAAATTTAAACAAAAGAAGGGGAAAAGGGGGAAAATGCAAAATGAGAAATTGCATGGTGGATGCGATGGTGTGAAGGGATCCTACATAAGAAGCATGTCGCAGCGCACGATGTCAGAACTACTAAAGTACTTTGTGATGTTTGTCAAAAATGTTGCATTTGACAAGCGCGCGACACACGGTGCAAAGCATTGCGCAATGTCAGAATTGTTTTATGACGCCACAATCATTTTGTTAAAAATTGTTACATTTTGCAGAGTGACGGTACGAGCAGTGCGCAATGTCAAAATTGCTTTGCGATGTCACAACTGTTTGTTAAAAAATGTTACATTAAACAGAGTGACAGGTACAAAGCTGCCCACAATTTCAGAATTGCTTTGTGACATCACTTTGCAAATAGTGTACTATTTGCAAAATGATGTCATAGAAGTGACGTCATTTTGCAAATAGTACTTACGGAGTGTCAGCTTTCTGACATAGCTGAAAATACCTATAATTATATGAAGCTCTTTCAACCAATCACCAGAGGATAAATTCTTGATCCAAAATATAATTAATAATATCATGACTACCAGGTATATGTCAAGATGTGCTTTGTGAGAGTTTTAGCCCCCTTTCCTCTCTTGAAAATCACTTGCTGTTATACACTAAAACATGGCGGCAACTAAAACACGCTGGCAACTAAAACACAGTGGTAATCTCTAGATTGCTTTGATTGTCCAGTGTTAGCTCCACTGTGGTCATTTCATTTTTTCTTTTTAACATATAAATTTACCGTTTTAGGCGCTTTTATCATTGACGTGATTTATAAAATTTCATTAAATCACTTTGCAGGGATGATCCATGCCTTGTATCAAAAGAGTTAAAGGGGAAATCCAGTCCAAATATAAGTTAGTCTAATAAGAAAGAGTAAAATATTACAAGTTCAACGGTATGAATTTCTATCAAAATTGGATGAAAAATAAGCAAGTTATGAAATTTTGAAGTTTCTCTATTTTTTCAGGAAACAGTTCTTGAATGGTCAATATGAATACGCAAATGGCAAAGTGAGCATGTCATCCCCTCACAAATTGCAACATAGTTTGTACATAAAATTGTGAGATTTCCAGTTTTTCACTCAAATGCTATTATGCGAATGCCCAAGGCTCAAATCCTCATATATCTAACTGTTCATTATTCTGAAGTTATTCAACCAGAAATAACATCGTGTTTCAGACTGCAGTGACAGAAACACTTTTGTACCCGATCAATGGAAAATTATGAGGTTATGACACTCATTTGCATATTCATATCCACGGTACAAGAACTGTTTTGCAGAAATTAGCCAAACTTCAAAATGTCTTGACTTCCTTATTTTTCATCTGATTTAGGTCACATTTCTACCATTGAACTCGTAAGATTTTACTCTTTTTTATCAGACTAACTTATATTTGGGCTGGATTTCCTCTTTAAAGGATAACTTTTTGACACACTTCCTGGTATGGCCGTATGTATATTTCTGTATCTATGTACAATGTACCTGTAGCTATGGTTAGTACTTATATATGTGTGACACACACACACAGGCACATACACAAACACACACATATACACCTTGAATTCTGGCAGCTTTGAGATCCCCGGCCATGTGTCTTCAGTTGAAGTCCCCAGCAGCTTAAAGATCCTCTTCAGCTGATCCTCAACGTCATTACCAGGAAATAGTGGTCGCCCTGCATTGGCCATCTCTGTGGGAGGGAAATAAAGTATCAACAGGCAAGTTTACTAAGGTTTTCACACATCTGTGAATATTTCTTTGATCTCTGAAGCCACAATAACAAAAAATTCAATAGGTTAGTTTAACTCTTTATGTGCCGTGGTGGAAACCCCCTGTGTGCCACGTTATTCCGAGACACGAAGGTAGTCATGCTTTGAGAAAGAATTATGTTTTTCCAATTTGTATGACCTCTACAAATTTCTGTTAAGATGGGCATAACAGTAGGCAAAGCTAAAGAGAAATGCCAAACTTTGTTTCGATATAAATTGTATGACGAATCTATTTTTTAATTTCTCTTTCGAATGACCAGTTGCTACATTACTGCAAAGGCATGAATTTTGCACATAAAACCGCGACAGAAACTTAGAATGTACGAGCAAATCTAGTTGGGAACACCACTTGATAATCAATCACTACATAGAATGCAAGCCGTATATGAGAGGAACAAAAGCACGAAAAACGCTTTCATTGTGCCGCGGGATTAGCAGTGATTAGCGATTTATCGATCGGTTTTGGCGGCTTTGTTTGTTGACGAGAATATGCGAAGTTGGCACGCCGTCGACTAAGTCGGACGTGCGAACGTGGCACATAAAGAGTTAAGTAACATTAATTTCATCTTCATGGATTCTTGACCCCAACCCATCCCATGTCTATTCTGGTTGCAATGATCAACACAACTCCTACTGTACAAGTGGAAACTTTTGCGTTGTTGAAATTTTAGCGCATTTCGCGCAACCAGAAGATATCACGAAAATGAAAGCATGCAAATATGTCTGCTTGACATAATGTTCCAGTACTAGTAGTTAATGTCTTGATTCTGTGGAATTAAAAACACATGAAACTCTTCTTAACCGGCCAAGCGGGAAAAATTAGTTGCGCAAAAATATCAACATTTATGGTAAACCATACTGTAACAGCTGTTATTTTGAAGTACAGGTATTTTCTCGAATGAAGATGTCATAGGCATTTTTGCGATTTTGACTTTGCGGCTATGGTAAGTGTACTAATGCCTGTCTGTTTACAATATTTTCGTGAGTTGTTACTAAGGTTTGCGCCCCAATTGTGATTTGTGAACTTTGCAACAATTAAACCCTCACAAAATAACTGTTTTTTTTTTTTTTTAGTTAAGGGGTTTGCATACAATTTCAAGATTATGGCACACCATTCTAGTCACACCAAATCAGGGAAAAGACACACTATGAGGATAGGTGTCAATATCTATTTAAATTATCTCCAGTGGCTTTATAAGACATCACTTCATTTTTTTTATGTTCATTGACACAAGCATTGTCTACTAACAGAGCATGTTCACTTTCCTTTTCTTAGACAAAGTGTGTTCATCACACAATAATCACCCCCTCGGTATTTCTATGTATCAATCCTATGACTTGATTGTATGCACATTTTTACCCTGGTCACTTGTATGAGGTACTGTAACACACAATATTTTCGCGGCATGAAATTTTCACGAATTGGAGCCAACAGCCTTTTTCGCGGCATGAAATTTTGCGAGTTGCCTCTGACATTCAATTCGTATAGTGAAGACAAAAACTTTCATGTGCATTTTAACTTCGTGAATCTTGGCTCTCACGAAATTCGCGAAATTAAAATGCACGCGACCATTCCTCGTTTTACAGTAGTCATTTATTGGATGGTTATTGACATGAAGGTGGTCAAAACTGTCATCATGATATTTTATACATTGTTAGAATTCTTTACTCAGTTGTTACCATTTATAAATGTCATTCCACTGTCTACCATAAGAAAGCGATTAAACAAAATGAAAGGCTGTTGGACATTGATTTTTCTCTTTGGTCAAGAGGGGGAAGCACCTGCAAAAATGCATCCGGCTGACCACATGTCAATGGACGTCGTGTAGACCTTGGCCCCAAACAGGACATCTGGGGGGCGATACCAGAGAGTGACCACCTCTGCTGAGTAGCAGCGCACCGGAATGCCGAAAGCACGAGCCAGGCCAAAATCAGCCAGCTTCAGTTCTCCATTCTATAGGGAATGTGTAAAAGTGCAGGATGAAATTAAAAATTTACATTACTCTTGCATATGGACTGCAAAATCATAGCAATTGGTTTTCATCTGTTGCATAGTCTTTGGAGCTTCACCTTAAATGCTACCACATACATGTACATTGTATGCACATTAGTCTGCACTACAGTCAACTTTGCCTATTAAAGTCAGACCTATTTGCACCGAAGAAATAGCTTCGACTTATAAATTCAGCTTCTATGAGGGATTAAAATCAATAGAATATAAAGAGATGAGGTCTTAAAAAGACCTTCGACTTAGACAATTATTCGACTTATGCGAGTCCAACTTAAATGGTTGACTGTATTATAGATAGCACTATTATTACCATATTAGTCTGCCATGTTGAGCAAGCCTCTGACAGTCTTCAAGGGAACAAAATTTATGATTTGATGATTGTTGATTGTTGTTCCGGTTAGATAGGCATCCCATCGTGGGTGTAAAAACTGGTGCATCTGTGAATCCTGGGAAACATTATTGGATGTACCATGTACGTCAAGATGCCTTATCATAGGACTTTTGTGTGCAATTAAATTTACTTTCTGGATGTTGCTTTTCCTGTATATGTGTGCCAACTATTTAAATACCGATGTGTTGGCTCAGTGAGTAGAGCGGCTGCCCTCACAATCGGGAGGTCGTGGGTTCAAACCCCGGCCGCGTCATACCAAAAGACGTTAAAAGATGGGAGTTGCTGCTACCTTGTTTGCCGTTCAACAGTTGAAAAGGTTAGAGCAACGTCGATCTGGTGCTGCTCAGTGGCTGCCGGGCCCACGATCAATTGCGCAAAAAAAATTTCCTTTCTTGGACAATAAAATTTGGAGTTTATATCCAAAACAATTATTATTATTAAATACATGTAGGTCAGGGGTATCAGACTAGGACACCAAGTATCACGGTGCCATCATCATTAGGCTAATTCATACATTTTGATTGACAAGTCTGAACACAGAGTGCTCTTCAATCACTCTGAAGGGTTCTATTTCACACGGTTTGTATTACAGGCTTGGCAGTTGTAATGATATACATCCAAGGTTAAAAAAATAAATCATGAGATATAATCCAAGGGTAAAAATGCACGGGAGATGTGATCACAAACATCATACAAACAACAAATGTGCATATGAAGTGATTCATTTTCTATTTTGATATGCTTACAGCAGGGGGAAATACTTGTTTAAAAAAGGAAATTATAATATTTATCCATTAAACTTTCAATGAAAGGAAATTGTCCCAAATGGCAGAGGCTATTTCATATTTATATATCATGGACACAGAAAACATACTGAGAATCCCAAGAGAAAATTAGAGGTAAAGCAAGGAAACTACATTGTATCAGCTTCTGCCATGTTGAATTTCACATTTTCTTGATTGAAACTATTCATACCTCTACACAAGAAACAAATTGAATGATATTTCTTTACACTACAAAAACACAGAAGTCAGTAACAAGTGAAACATTGTCTATTTTCTATCGAAAATATTAGCAATTTAATGAGAAACTTAACAGTCATTGAGCCACGACAGCAACTCCTGATGAACATAATGCATCCTATCCTAAGTTGGATACTAAGTAATACTCACATGGTCACATTTTTTTTTCTTTTCATTTCATTCCACTTTCAACTGATCGCTTGCTCTGAATCTTCCATACTTCATTGAAAAAACATCATATTTCTTTCTGGCTTGTTTTCTTTGTATTCTGTTAACTCCAGTCCATTTAGGGCGTGGTGAAGCCATAACTAAGATGGAAAGTGGCTTTAGTATGACAAACTATACAACGAGAATATTCTGGACATGCGGATAAAACAGCACACATGGTACTTTTACTAAAGAAGGAAAATATTCTTTTCCACACCATACACACAATTATAGCATTGAAACTCTTCACTATGAAATGCATGCATGAAAATCTTATGTAGTACTTTTCTTGGATATTTCTTCTTTTTTTTTTCTTTTTTTTTTTTTTGGGGGGGGGGGGGGGGTTACTGTCCTTTGCAAATCATGGTACAGTTGAACCTCTCATATCCGGACAAGTCGGGACCGGGGCTCATCCGGATAAGGGATTTGGCCGGATACGGGAGACTCGATGCTTTATACATGTACATATACATACACATGTACTGATGTAGCCCATTGTAGTACCACATGTAGTAATGTGTATACTGCAACCTTTTCATTGTTACACTCAATAACAGACCCCAAAATAGAGGTGTATGTTAATGTTGGAAGTAATATGTAATTCATGTGTGTTTGTGTAGGAGTTCTCAAGGAGTTGGGAATCCCCCTTTCCTCCCGTAATTGTAAAAAAAAAAAAAAAAAAAAAAAAAAAAAATCACTGCGAGATTGCGTCCAGATAATAGAGAGATCCGGATAAAGGGAGGCCGGATAATAGAGGTTCAACTGTATTTAAGTATTTACTCAGTTACTATGGTGCCTGTTTTCACAATAAAATTTTCACAGAAAAATGGCAATCTCTTGAAAACTGAAAAAGTGTGGACTGATTGACAGTCAGTGACAAATCACACTTTGAAAGTATTAAATGATCAAAAGATATGTTTTAAAGCATATTAAAGTGGTTTTAACTACCTTGTTTATCAGGAGATTCTGTGGCTTGAGATCACGGTGGAGTACATGGTGGCTGTGACAAAAGGCTAGGCCCCTCAGTAGCTGGTACATGAAGGACTAGAACAAACAACCAGAAGAAGAAAAAGATAAAAACTAGAAATGTCGCTTTGGCGACTGGTATGCCTCCGCCATAATGCATGATTTTCCCAATAGGTCTAGATAGTACATGTGGACACTGTGTGATTACATTTTCACAAAATTAGCAAAATATTGGAATGACAAGTTTGTCACAAATGTGTTGAATGTTCACCTTCCTTGACGTAGGTTTAATTGGATGAATAGGAGAGCATGTATCTAGGGATTTTAATAAGGACTTTAATTTGACTTTGACCCATTCATACATTTAGGCATTGAGTAATTTTCAAGGTACAGGTGTGGAGAAAAAGTGCAATTTCTGAATTGAATAGTAAATTGTTACCATTTTCATCTGGCCCTTGACCCTAAAATTCATAAGATAATTACTTTCAGGTAGAACATGCATAATATGTACTAAGTTTCAAGGTAACTTGAGCCACTCCCGAGATATGGAGGAAAAAGTTAGTTCAGCACTTTCACTTGATCTTTGACCTTTGAGGCAAAAAGAGAAAAAAAAAACTTTCCAGAGAATTTCTATTAGGTTACACACGCATACACCAAGTGTAAAAAAAATGACCCTGCTGGCATTGCATAAATATGAGGGTAATAGTAACATTTTGAAGTCTTGCACTTGTCCTTTGACCCCTGACCTTTGACCCCATGAACCCTACATTCTCTAGATAATCACTTCCAGTCAGTACATGTACAATGTATATACTATGTTCCATGAAGATACCTTGAACAATTTTCCAAGGTATGGAGAAAAAAAAAGAAGTTTTAATATTTTTACTTGACCTTTTGACCTTTGACCTTTGACCTCATGACCAAAACTGTCACCAGAGAATCTTAATTGGGTAATACATGTATACACTAAGTTTCAAGAAAATCTCTTCAGGCATTCAATAGATATGGTGGAAATAGTGAAATTTTATGTATTTGACCCTGACCTTTTGACCTTTGACCTTTGACCTCATGACCCAAACTTTCACCAGAGAATCTTAATTGGGTAAAACATGTATACACTAAGTTTCAAGAAAATATCTTCAGGCATTCAATAGATATGGTGGAAATAGTGAAATTTTATGTATTTGACCTTGACCTTTTGACCTTTGACCTTGAGCATGTGCACCCAAAAGTTGATAGGCACAACTTCACCCCCTAATACACATACATGCTAAGTTTCATTAGGATACCTCAACAGGTTTCGATAGTTACCTTGTCCACAAAATTCATTACGGACGGACGGAAGGACGGACGGACGGACAACCCGAAAACATAATGCCTCCGGCACCACTTCGTGGCGGAGGCATAAAAAGACATAAAAATGAAAGGCTCAATAGGCTTGCTTACTAATGTCTGAAATTCATGGATATTTGACATGGGATTGTGGTAGGAAGCTACTCTGTTCATCTGCTTCTACCCACTACCCTTCATCAGTGGGCCTACTAGAAATGCAGTTTGCATGGATAACATGCTACTATTTTATATCAGACATTGCTCAGGCAAGCTTTCTGGGTGTTAGAACCAAACTATTTTATGAATGGTATGCAGAGTATGTTAAACTGGGCCCTGTTGCATTAAAAAACAACAACAATGAAACAGACAGTCGGGAAAAATCAAATTTAAGTCAGCTGTTAGCCAATGAAAAGGGAGCACTTATGATTTCACAGACTTACATTTGATTTTCTGATTTAAGTTTAATCTCAACTTTTATGCAACAGGCCCCTGGTCTGTTCTTATAAAAAAACAACCTACAACACTGCCTTTGCATCAGAACATGAAGAACTACATGAAAAACTGTCAAACTGATAAATACTTTGGCAAGAGTAAATCAAAACATCTCTCGGATCTCTCATTGTGTTCTCTAACTGCACACAACAAAACTTGCCGGTAAGGTCATGACCCTTTATTTCCAAGCAGCACAAGATTAGCATGAGGCAATATCCTAGGAAGGTTGACAGGTGCATAACATGTATATGGAAACTGGTGAGATTTCACACATGTTCTGACCAACGTAAGAATGTCAGCGAGACAGAGACGCACATACTAAAACACACATATATATTGCCCTCAAGCAGCAAGCTATTTCATTGTCTTTCGTTACAGTGTTAAATATTACCAGACAGAGAGTGACCTTTTCCAATCTATCAGCTTACTGATATTCCAAATATGCATACCAACTCCCTTTCTGGTAGATCAATTTAATAACATTTCAAATATTATGCATACCATTAAAATGATTGTTCATGACAACCAAGTAACTTGCCCCTAAGGCCCATTCATCATAGCAACATACGATGAGTGCAGCTTGGTACCGAAATGGTTTTGTATGAACAGGTGAACTGAATATTGCACACCAGATTACTCAGCCAAATGGGGAAAGAGCAACCCTTGAGATGAATAAATAATGTACCTTCTACATTTCTTTTGAATTAAATGATATCCATACAGTGGCCACCTGCCTTATACAGCCACAAAAAAAAAAAAAAAAAAAAAAAAATCCCCCAAGAGAAAAGCCATATTAAAGACCATAGCAGCCACCTGTCTATAATGGCCACTTTATTTTTTTAATCTTTTTATTTTTTTTATTTTTTTATTTTTTTGCTCCCTTAGGTGGCTGCTGTAGACAGGTTTGACTGTACCTTCACTGTGTCAGGATCAATCTCTCCATTGCAGGTGTCAAAGTACTTCTTGAGGTCCTGGTCACAGTACTCAAAGACCAGAGTCAGTTTCTTCTCGCTGTGCAGGACGTCGTAGAGCTGCACAATGTTCTTGTGCTTCAGCTCCTTCAGCAGGCAGATTTCCCTCAGCGCTGAACTCGGAACACCCTGGCAGCATTTGGAAAAAAGACAACTGAGATAAATAAATTTTGCACTTGCTGCAGGGGTACTTAAATCATAACATATGATTATCTGCATTCATCGCTTTCCATCTTAATGATGTAATTTATAATCCTCAATTCAAAATTTTCAAAAGTCATGCAAGACGTCTATATAAAGTGAAGTGAACATATCATCAACAGTAAATCAATGCTGGATGCAGCAATGGGTACTCACATTGACATTGATTCACTAAGTGCCAAATGACGACATAAATGGTATCCCGGGGTACCAAATAAAAATCAGCCATTTCTTTTGAATTATTATTATTTTTTTTTTTTTGTTAAGGTTGTACCCTGGGTGCCAAAAAGTGGAAAATTTTTTTGGTGCTGGAGCTAGCGCGTGCTAGCCACTGCACTGCACTGCACACGCTATTGCTAGCACAGCATACCATGCATGCATAGTATAACATGCAGTGGCATGGGAATGACTATACAGTACACGCACACACAGTGCATGCATTTCTCTGCGGCTGTCCTCGAGTGGACGTGAGGTGGGGCTACACAACGTGGTATCCCGGGGTACAACGGTACACCGGGGTAACGCATGATGCATCAAATGTTAATTTCAAAACAAACCAACCACATACTTGCTTCCATTCTACAAAATCATCCATTCACAGAGCATTTTTTATGTGCTTCATGGTAACAAAATAAACGGGAGGTACTTTTTCTTTTTCTAGGAGGGAAAATGAGGAAAAAGTATGGAAGAAAACAATCACATCCTGCATTACATTGTACAGTGTACCTCGTCTTAAGTTAGCTCCACACATGCAGGCCGAGGTGTATGGAGAATGTATGTTATTCAAAACAAACAAACATTTAACAGGTTGATAAAACTGATAAGCAACTCCCTTTATGACAAAGTCCTTGGGATAGGCAGTTTATTTTCATTATATCGAAATTTTGTTATAGGCAGCTAAGAAATAAAGTATACTGTAAAACATGATATATTTGCGGCATGAAATTTTCTCGGATTGGAGCCGACGGCCTTTTTTGCGGCATGAAATTTTTGCGAACTGCCACTGGCATTCAATGCATATAGCGTAGACAAGAACTTTCGTGTGCACTTTAATTTCGCGAATCTCTGCGCTCGCGAAATTGAAATGCACGTTTTACAGTATAAAGATATACGGACAATAATTTGGGGACCTGAAATGTTACTTTGGTGTAATGAGAGTTTTGTTAAAACCGTGTTCGATAATAACAGGAGAACACTGTAATTCCAAGGAGTGTGAGGTGATATAAATGCACGTTTGAAATTTGAAGGCAGAATTTCTTTTTGAAGGAAATTTTGTTTGGCTCCTGAATCCCGACCACCCATAATTACCTCATCGTCATCATCCAGTCGCACTCTCTTGAGTGCTACGATTTCCTGAGTGTCGCGGTTCTTTGCCTTGAAAACGGTTCCATATGTGCCTGGACAAAAAAAAAAAAACCAACAACAAAGATATTTGGTTATTGCTCACAACAATTTACTGTAATACACACAGATTTTCTATCAAATCAAAAGACTGCTCCCTGATTGAAGCAACCTGGAAAAGGAGAAAGTAGTCTTGAATGATTGTAGCCAACAGGCCTTTAAAAAAAAAAAAAAAAAAAAAATGAAGTTCTCAAAAAAAAAAAACAGAAAGTAAGACAGACAGATAACAAGGAAGTTACAAAGTATAAAGTGAAAGGGAAAAATGATTGTGCTGTTTAAAACTTCATTACCCAGGACATGCAGCATGACCAATGTATTAATGCCCATTGCCATTGGACGTCATCATAAACTAAATTCTGAAAAAAAAAAAATTGGAAAGACTTCCTTATAATGCAAATATGCACTCACTTACATGTGATGCACTTACAAGTGATGCACTCACTTACATTTGATAAGTGGTGGGGTTCATGTACAATTGTATGGGGGGGGGGGCATATAAGATTATTAAGGAAGTCTTGCCAAGAAATCAATACAGTCCCAATTCAGATAACGTTTACCACATACATTGGACCCTGCTATCACACTAAGTAATCATATCAAAACATAATACTTTTATACATTGCTTGTCACTACGCTTGAACAGACACAAAACATCTTGCAAATTGTCTGGTCAATATCAACAATGACATGACAACCGACTGAGAAGGAATCCCTCCAATGGCAATGATTCTGAAGAAAACAAACCAGTACTAGTCAATCATAAATGACTAGTTTTAGTGGCCTACTAACGTCTAGTGAGTAGCACACTTTTTGGGCTGTGAATCCATGACCATGAACATGGTTTGCATAGATGCAAACATTTTTCACTTGGTCTTCCATTGAATTACTTATGATCTACATAAACATATAATATATATCTAGTGTCTATAAACTAATACTACATATCTAAGTAATTTGTTGTCCTGAAAAATTCGTATTGCTCAGCAGCCAGACTATCGACTCTCGCCTCGTCATCATTCTCGAATAGCCAGGAATTAAAATTTTTACTCGTCCTGTAGGCTGTATTTCATGTGGTACTTTTTGCTGGTATATGTTGATGGTTTAAACTGATACACTGTATGTAGCAAAGCAGCAACCATTCAGAAGAGAACATCAGTAAAAACCAAGCGAGTTACATTCTAATTCAAGTTTCAACTCATCGTTCATCGCATCGACGCGAAGCGACGCGACGCGTAACGGAAAGATATCAAGCACCACAGTAACATGAATATGCGGGACTGTATTCCCTTTCACCGGGCTCAATGTCATTTTGCAATTAATCATTTACAAAAAGACAAAAGCTTGTTCAAAACATAAAATGTTGAATTACCTTCTCCAATTTTCTCGAGACGTTCATATTTTTGCATTTCCAGTCTTCTGTGCTCCGGAAAACAGCATTCGTCCACGGTTGTTTCGTTCAAAACCGCGGTAGTTTTTGTTCTGCTGTGTCCTTCCCTCTGAGCGAAAAGATTATTATGATCGATATTTTGGCGAACACAAAATTGGCTAGCTTGCTGGCGCTATACGGTGGGCGCAAAATCGGCCTCAAAATATTCAGCCCTATTCCTACACAACTAATTTGTGTGTTGTTGTTGTTGTTTTCCAGCCCCAGAATTTGGTTTTTAGAAGATTCATGCATGCATTGTAGGATTTATACTAGGGATGTAGAATACATAGCTTGACTAGGGAGCCGAAAGGCTCTAACTTTAGAAGTGCAGACCTATCCTTCTATGTGCATGATGCAATATCCGAAGTACCTTCTAGAGCCGGTGAGCCTCGCCGGAAGTCACTGAACTGCAATTCTGATTTGGCTGCGCTCTGACTCCCTGGAGCTACACGCCTGATTGTAACTAGTCTCACATCATTAACACATATTTTCAAAATAAAGAAAGAAAAGGAAGGAAGTAAGGAACTAGAACGAAGAAAGAAAGGAACAAGGAAAGGGATGAGAAAAAAAAAGAAAGAATAAAAGAAAGAGAGGGGGGAGAGAACTCATGACGTGATGGGAACAATTAATTTTGCCTTGCGATATAGTCGAACGCGTTGAGTACACAACAAAGGATCAGTGAACGGATATAATGTATAGCCAATTTATACACATAGTAATGATACAAAGCACATCACGTTAACGAAAAAAAAAAAAAAACCATCAAGAATGATATGTGATATCTCTATGTTTGTAACCCGGTTCTGCAGTCACGTTTTGTTCACCGGTCGATAGGAATTGTGAAGGGACAGTATTAGTGATGGCCGAGAATAGCCTTTCGGTTGCAAAGTCCCGCGCTATTACGTCATACATTGAACGGTTCAAATAGAGACACAAGTGGATATAAGCGGAGATTTGCTGAACCACCTCCCTGGCTGAACCACGAATGCTATGGCCGGAGATTTAGATGGATGAACTGTATAGATAGTATTTGTTCCTTAGTTGTTTTGCGGTCCACAGGGCTTTGTCCTATAAAACTTGTGTAGAAATCAATCAATCACAAATCTCTTGAAAGCTAGGCAATCAATCGCAACCCGTGATTGATTGATAATTGATTGCAGTTTTTTTATAAGATGGATTTGCATTCAATCGTAAAGTTGCGATTGATTTGAATCAATCACAAATCTTTATAAGACGGAGCCCCTGCAAGCTTTCATCACTATATTAAATACACCGATTTCTTCTTCAATTGTGCTTTTAATTATGTTTGCTGTATGTTTCGTATAGTACAGTACTGTAGGTCTATATACAATGTAGGGCCTATCAAATTTGTTCATAATGATCGCTGATCAACCCGATACTGACCAACATGTTGAAAATACAATTAGGACAGTGTATTCTCATAATGAGGAGGAACTGTTTGTATGGGTCCCTATCATATAGAGCTGTAAATACAGCTCTGTGGTCCCTATACATTATAGCTGCTTGTGACCAACTGTTTTCCGTACATTATCTCGAGAAGGGGGGGGGGGGGGGGCGAAAATTAGCCCAACAAGAGCCAGAGGCAAAATACAATATTAAAAGTTTTCACAAGGGCTCAAAGTTCATAAGATTGACTTTCGAAAGATCGAAGAGCTACCGATAATCCACGAGACAGCAGAATAAAAATTCTCACGATTTTCACAGAGCCTATAGACATTGATTGACCGTAATACGTCGCGACATTACGGTCAATCAATGTCATATAGGCTCTGTGAAAATTGTGAGAATTTTTATTCCGCTGTAGTGTTCAAAGTATGTAATTTACGATGCATAAATCTTGCAAATAGGGTCTATGTTGAGAGAACTCAGGTATACAGCAGGGGGCGAATTTTTCCACTGAAAGTCAAGATTAATGTACGTACCTTATAGAGATGAAGGACTTTGGAAGACAGGATTCAAGGTATGTTATTTGTTATTTCTAAATTGTTTTTATTACAGTATCATCCAACCTGGACTCTGAACAAAGTTATTTTTCAAGAAATATTATGTTACAATTCCAGCCTAAACTCCTAAACAAAGCGCTTTATAATTTTTGGTGCCAAAGGCTAAGGGGGCGTGTACGCTAACGATGAAACCGCTTAGTACAATGAGATTGTTTATTGATTTCGGATACGACACTGTCTGTACTCGTATCTTCTTCTGCTGTGTCACATCGCATGTTATACTGCAATGTATGACGGCAATTTACTTGATACTCTTCGACGTTCGAGAAATCATTATCAAGACCTGCCTCATGAGTTTTTAATGTGACAGATCACATCCTTTTTGTTTGCTTATTTCCACATATTTTATTTTATGTGTTTGTTTATCTTTTTCATCTATAATGATTATATGCTTTAGTATTCATATGTTTGCATGTTTATACATGTACTTGCCTTTTTATTCATTAAGTTTATTCCTTCATGCACATTTTCATATAAATTCATTGATATATTCTATTCATTCACTTATTTTATTTCATATTGAACTTTTTAAACACGAATGAAGATGTTGATATGAAAGTTAAATTTAACACCATTGTCGCGTTCATTTTATTTGCCCCAAATTTCCCCTTTAAATGGTGGTATAGGCCTAAAGTGACACAGTCATGATAGCACCAGTCCTCTGTTAAGAAAAATACAGTTGTGAAAACCTTGGAATTTACACAACATTCTCTAATATCAAATGTCATTTTCTGAATGAAACGTCTGATATTCTTTGTGCATTATTATGTTACTCTATCTAAAAATAGTCAATTTGAACGTGATTGTTGTGGTATTTCACTCGAGTGCTTCTGCCAATATTACAAATCACATATTAAGGTGGTAATGATAATTATACCGATGGATGAATTTGAGAGCAATGTTTTTACCGGTATCTCTCACTGTTTTAGAAATAGTGCAAAAATCATGCTTCTTATCAAAATCGTCCTAACAGCAACAGTATATACCAAAATATCTTAACTATATACAAATTTATTGTAGTTATGTTTCCCTTTTCTTTTGTTTCCATGGAGAAGTGAACCAGCAAGGCTTTGAAAGGTTTTAAAGAGCAACCAGTCAGTAAATGCTCCAGGAAACATGAATGTACACCATCGATGACAGTGATAAATGTTGACAGTTTGATTAATCTAGTCTTAGATCAACATTATTGTTTTTTTATTCAATTCAATTTAGGTCTATTCAGAATTTGTAATAATGAATATTTATAATCACAAATGAGCCAAGTACAGTCACTTTTTTTTCTCGAACACGACAAGGCATACAATCTGTGAGCATAATTGAAATTTACGTGTACAATGGACTGTTAACAGATTGAAAAAAAAAGAAAAAAAATCATCGATTGGGAGCTATTCAGGACAGTGGGTCAACAATGATCCGACTGACTTATAACACGTGTATTGTAGGATTTAAATGCAGAAAGCTGTCGTCAAATAAGAAAATAGTTAAAAGATACGAGAGCCTTGGGCGGGCCCGTACAAAACATACATCATGTGTACTCAACAAAAAAAAAAAAAAAAATGATGAACAAAATATTAATCAATGTCTTAACGATGCGATTTTCAATAGCCAGCTATGACGTCATTGACCGCACTTGGCATCCGATCCTTGCTATGTAGTTTCTCGTCAGCCAGCTTTCCACGCGACAGAGTGTGCCTGTCGCAGCGAAATTCGTGCTAGACGCTGTCGTAACTGGCGGGGACAGTGTCTCGGTGTCCTGGTGTCTCTGTGGTGGTCAACTCGCTGCGTCAGAAGAGAACGGTCTTCCTGGAAGAAGGTTGGCTTCATCAGGAATGACACTCTCAACATGATGCTTACCAGAGCAACCATGCAGTTCACCTTCTGAACACAGCCGGAAAGACATGTTTATCCTGTGGTGCTGAATAAAGTCTTCCTGACTCCGCTACACCGTTTCCGAAGGGAAGTTAGTGGAAGGAAAAGGAGAGAATAGAAATTATTGGAACATTCTCAGTGAGAGTTGCGATTTCCCTATCTGTTTGTATCCTTTAAGGACTTGACAAGCTCAGCAAATATGTCTGACGTCGAGTGTGACCCAACAAGTGATGGCACCTTCTTGGATCCTCGCATTCAGGTGAGTTTATTTCACCCTAATGAACATAGCCCATACTTTAATTTACCTGCTGATGAGGCACAACAGCCAATACTCATGATGTACACAACCCATGTTTGACCTTTTTTAAATCCTGGACGAGTCTGTTTTTTGTTTTTGTTTTTGTTTTTTGTTTTTTTTAATCTAACGCCAATATTATTTCTGTAGGCTTATACCATTTTGATTTTCATCAAAACAAGTTGAAAAGGACAACTTTTTGAAATTGCAGCATGTAAAGTAAAATAAATTACTGTTAAAAGGACTTCATGGTTTATGTATCGCAAGTATATTTCAATGTTGCAACTATTTAATAGTGCAATATTTTACCATTGTAACAAATACACTTTTTTATTCATCGATTTCGTGAAGAAATTATTTTTATGACTTTTGTGGAGAAATGATTGCTTACTTGTTTATTTATCCAAACCAAAGTTGATGTCATTAAGTGATAATATTGTATTCATAGTTTGTTATTTATGTAATACTCATGTAAGCGTTATGTATACGTATACATTGTATTTTGTGCTTTATTTTATGGAAATATAACCATTTTGAATTGAATTGAATCGAACTGATTTCACCGCGGTTATAGGAGGCCTAATTAGTTAATTCTTTATTTTACCATTTTAGTTGCTCAATACTGTTCTAGATTAATGCAAGAACATTTTTGCGTTCTCGTCACTTGATCACTACTGCCTGGTACTTGTGTTTTATGTATAGGAAATGGATGTTGTTCAAATTACGGTACAGATATTTCATTCTTGACTTCAGATGACTTTTGCTTCATTGCATCTTCGTGAATTGTTCTTGTTTTTTTTTTTCTCTCTCTCTCACTTCGGACTTAGATCAATACACACGCCTGGATTTTTTTATAGTGTAAATAAAAAGAAGGTACAACTGTACTTTGTTTCGAATGGCACGTATATACGTAGGCGCCGATTTCGTGTTAAGTGTCATAGATTAAATCACGTCCACGTGCACTTGGCTCACGTTTTGGGTCCACGCTGATGAACTTTACGACATGAGAGTGATGTCTGGCATATAATTTAGGAACAAAAATTGCTAGAAAGCAACAAGAACGCAAGAGTGTAGGCGCCATTCCGTTACACCAACAAATTAGTAAACCTCCTAATTGGCTGTTATACAAGGATAACGATTGTTGACGTCAACCAAGAAAAGAGTCCGAGCTATCTGCTGGGAAGACTGGGGCCACATAACGGGGATGGGGGGGGGGGGGGGGGGAGGGGTGTTGAGGGTTATATGCATTGCAGCCCCCCCCCCCCCCCCCCACACACACACACACACAAATCATTACAAACTTTTTGATCTTCAAATTAAAAGAAAAATAACCAAAAAAATGTGGAAAAAATCACAACAAAACCCATCACACTCAAGTGAGATTTCTCCCGTCGAAGGAAGGGGGAGGATTCAATTGACCTTTGACCCCCCCCCCCCCACACACACACACACAAACGTACACACACATACACAGACGTGAACACAAATACACAGATTTAGAGCTTTTATACTAAAGAACGTGAGATATGGGAGGAAACATAGTCATAAAGTTTATTGAACCAAACGCAACGTCGTAAAGGGCACCTCTATAAGTGTTATTTTTTATCACGTGACATCAGAGTTATATTTCTTTGAAATTTGATTCAGCCAATCCCTCCATTTATTCGTCCATGCAGTCGTCACTTCATTCATTCTGGGCAATTACAATCATGTTAACAAAACCAATAAATGAAGCGTATAATATCATAAATTATACTGATCTGATATTTCACAAAAAATACAAATTTGGATATTGAACTTATAACTCATGCTAAAATAATAATGTCAAAGAATAGGATTGTGTCGCGAATTACACTGTCCAAATTAAAGTAATTATCAGTGTAATTATAATATTGGGTAAAGAACACGCATTGTGAGACATGCACGTAATCCGAATTCGGAATTCATCATTATGCATAATCTGCTCCAAAACCATCAGCATGTATGGTTTCAACGATGTCAGAATACTGTCACACACAGGATAGTTACTCACGTTTCGATATCAAACATGAATCATGTTCAAGTATATTTGCTAAAAACAAACAAACAAACAAACAAACAAACAAACGAATATAGCATCAAAAGTTATATCGATACGTTACGGCTTTTTTGAAGGTTGGCAAATGATGCTTTTACAGGATATGACTGTGTTGGGTAACTTGCTTCTATTCAAATATTATTGTCTAATGTCAGTATCATAATACCTTGTCTTGATTTGTCTGGATGAGTTACCTTTAGAATACTCTATAGTAACTCCATACTTGATAGGTTTACCCATAAAGTACAAGCTAATGCCACTGTATGCATAATTGTCGTGGCAATTGACAAACCACTGCACAGAACCATGATTGTCCTGCGTCTAACTGCAATTTTATCCCAACATCCCTGACATCGACTGCAGTGAGCGAGTATATCGGAAGGAAATGGAATCACTTTCACTTTTTTTTTTTTTACAATGGTTTCGTTTAGTGGACCCGAACAGAGATGATGAATATACTATCAAGCATGAGTCACAATAATTATTTCGGTTCACTCCATTTTACTTCATGAAAGTATGTCGTTGTGAAAATGAAACAAAACACACGTGTAACAAAAAAACAAAAAACAGCAACAGATCAAATAATCATAACAAAACAAAAAACAAAAACACCCAGCAGCTTTAAATAATACAATGACGGCAAATGTTGACATGAGAAAATGTTATAACAAGGTAGACATGGAATTTCGTTTGAGGCATTAACAATATTCTTTTTTTTTCTCGACCGAAGCATAACTTTTTATTTTTTGCCAGTATGCTGCATGCGTATCATTTTCTGTATCATTTATCCTCTGCAATGTCGAATGTATATGTTTATGATATGATTCCTGATTTACTCTGTGTTATGTTTTGTTGTAAAAAGAAGAATGAAAATAAATGAATTGAATATTCACGTGTACAATTCTTTGCTCTGTAACAAGTACATGGTTTAAATTTTCATTTGGTGTATATATCGATGCTCCCCTTCATTTTACTTGTGTGTGTGTGTGTGTGTGTGTGTGTGTGTGTGTGTGTGATAACTTACTCCTGTTTGGACTTCAAATATTGACTGCTGTGGAGATAACAAAACTAAATAGCACGGTAACAGCAGTCACCTTCATGATGTATACTAGAATCCATCCTGTGCCCTTGCGTTACACAATATCAATGACGTCGAATGCTGTTTTGTCTACGAGAATACTGAAATTGATCGATTTGACTATGATGCTTTTACTTAGGCCTTATTAGAACAGCCCTTGTGCTGTATGGAGGTATATATACAGCAAGCAGCGTATATTTCAATCAGTTTTTATATGAAATCAATCAAGACCGATGTACATCCGAAGTTCGTATACAGTGTCGAATCAGTTGTCGATAACTAACTTTGTGTGCGTGTGTGTGTGTGTGTGTGTGTGTTAGATGGTGGATGTACAATGTCGCTTTTGCCAGCATATAATTAATGTTGCTTTTTATGATTAATTAAATGATTAAGGTTTATGGTGACTAATATATGCAGTATCCATGAATTTGTGTGCCCGTTTGCAAGCAAGAGCATAATGTGAACCCCTGCATTTTCGTAACACAACATTGCGAAATCAACTAATAAAAGTCTAGAGCGCGACGATACAAGGGCATGTTACATATTAATCATACTTTATAGTAGGCCTAATTATAGAGATTGTATCTCTTTGATCACAGCCTTAATTCTCATAATCTGTGGATCGCTAGATAATCACGCGGTATCTCATTGCGACATACGCCATTATTATCATCCCGATCATGTCATTAATGAATATGGGAATGCGTGTTTTAACTCCAAAAAAATTGTATACGTTTAATGAAAACTGATAGCTTGGAGGTGTGTTATATACGGTGTAACAATGATTATTATTCTGGACTGGTGACATAATATTTTGGAAGCAGGATGGCGAGGAATTTTACAATCCGGTTTAGAAGGAGATCTGTTGGAAAATGCCAACGTCATCGCTCATCTCTGTGTTCCTTGCTTGTTTGATTAGCATGTCTGTCCATCCGTGATACAAATCACGCACCAATCATGCCTTATATTCTACATTGTGTTGATAATGTTATCGGCATGCACAGCAATAGGGTCGTGTGGGGTGGCATATATTATGTAAAGTAAGGATTACATTGGTATCTTTTTGACGACCTTTGATCAAAATACGGTCACAACCACCTCAACGGCATAATCAGTCAGGTTCTGATGTTCGACCTTTATTATACACCACAAAGTTGCACAGCGCAGATATTGAAGCCAAGATGATATTTAAAATTAAGTTTATGAAACTCTGTAATTAACTGAGTCTATACATTGATTCGATTTCATTTAATCGCCGATCTGTTATGAAATTGCTACTTATATTAGGTATGATTTCTCCAACTGTTTTCATTATTATCTCAAAACAGAAGATGAATCCAGGTTGAGATTACTTAATGTCTTTTTGTGTCCTCTCATTACACAGAATTCAATCATTTATTATATACACAACAATGTCGCCACCAGACATGATTCAATTTACTGTACATCCAATAAATATATATAGAAAATAACTAGAACAATGTTTGTTTTATAGCATTATCGTTCATAATATGTGTAAACTATGATACATTGGTGCTAGTTGCAAGATTGGTTTACTTTGTTTGCACATTATACACATTTCAAATGGTGTGAGAGGTAAAGAGAGTAGTCACAAATGAGTGTAACTCCTCTTCTGAAAGTATACCATCTGGAAGGTAGATTTAGATTCATCGGTCAAGGTTGAATGAATGTCAAGCAAAATAGACTTGAACGCAGACTAGTGTCATAATAGAGGGAAGATTCACGGTACTGCACTGTCAACACGGATGGTGCAGTAAAACAAGATAATTCTAATGAGGGCACTAAGGTCGGATTTGTGCAAACGCTAGCCTAGCAAGGATTCGTCTTCTAACAGGAGCTCGCCTTTCCAGGTCTGCTATGTAAATACACTTTGGAAGATTGGGGAGACATCCAACATCATCATAATCAAGCTGTTGCTTGCATAGCCCCTTTAATAGTTAACCTTGGGGTCAAACAGTATCGGGGAAATAGATTTACCTAATATCTACGCTGCAAGAGAGGTAGAAAAACGATTTTCATTCGATGCAAAGCTCAGGATCAACAAACTTCAAGGAAGTTTTGTCGATCTTTGCGAAAAACGTGTGGCTCTAACTGTGATTAATAACGGGGAGAGAAATACACTGTAACAACTTTTCAGGTTTAGATTTACAAGGCAAAATACATTGACATTTCGTCTCTGACTGTGTGAATTTCTGTCACCTTCCTGTGTCCCGGTTAAAAACAAAAACTAAATTGAAGGTGTAATAGACATGATATTATGAGTCTGTATTTTATTGCCTTTTAATCTGTTTGGATCATTATTACCGTAAACATTAAACTTAGAAACACTATGCAATCTGTATAGGGCCTATCACACGTTAGATTTTCATGTAAAGCTCAGAGTGGTAAAACAGCTAATCACAGTGTACTGCATTTATGACGTCTTTATATTTGAGATAATTAGAAGAGTAGAGAATCATTGATGCTCAGCAAAACTTTTCTAGACCATTCAAACATTTCTTGCTTCCTTTCACATTTCCTTTTCAACTTTATGCTTAAAGTTACCTATATAGGGAGACATGCAGCCCCTTTAAAAGGTAGCACAAGCCTTATCAGCTGCGGGCATCGCGGTCACGGTTAGATGAGCTCAGCACTGCAAAACCCGACAGTTTGCGGTGTAAAGGGCAGTATGTCAACATTTGATTTTATCTACACAATGTATGTCGTGTGATTCGGATGTGGATGCATTAATTTTGAAATATCCCATATATTATAGCCTACATTGCGTCTTGCTAATACTGCCCCAGCCTATACTTCCAGTATTTGTTTAAGCTTCTCACCCTTTGTCTGTCCTCTCCCTCTCTCTCTCTCTCTCTCTCTGTATAAATAAATAAATATATATATATAATATATATAATTATATATATATATTCATTTATATACAACATATATAGGGCCTATATATTTATATATATGTATATAAATGTGATATATATATATATTATATATATATGTATATATATATATATATATATATATATATATATATATACCCCTGGGGGGTGTTTCACAAAGCCGTTCTTAAAGTTAAGAAGGACTTAAGTGCGACTAGTGATCAGTTCTTGTGTGCTGTACTTATCAGAATCTCAATAATTCGGCAGCACAAGAACTGATCACCAGTCGCACTTAATCCTTCTTAAGTTTGCGAACGGCTTTGTGAAACACCCCCCCCCCCCCCCCGGGTTTCTACATTTCCATGGACGCAGCAGGTGCAGCACAATTATTTTCTTTGCATTCACTTACTGAAACTATATGGGTTGTAATATTTACTGGTAGAAGAGAAACTGACCATGTTTATCATTGATTCTCTCGGGACCACCATCTCAAAGGGCATATCAACCATTGGGTTCAAACAGCCTGTTGCTTTGTGGTAATGACACATGTACAAGTAGTAAAGTCCATTTCTATGTATGAGGAGCACAGCTTGAAATAACACATCACAGATAGTACAGTCCAGGGTATTATAGTATACCTATATACATATATATATATATATATATATATATATATATATACTGAAAGAAATTGGACTGAGGCGGACGTTGCTCTCGATCTTGAGTCTCCCTTTTAATCAGTCGAGCTTTCGGCCTGTCATCAGGCCTTCATCAGGATCTACCACTATATATATATATATATATATATATTATACATACATATACATATGTATCATAATTATGTACTTTCAACAAACTTATCGATCATAAAATTTTATGAAATGGTGCTCTAGACAAACATTTAAATGAATATATCGCTGCTGCGGGTTATTTCAGGCGGTGATGAGCTCACGCCCCATTGTGAGCGAACTCCTCAGAAAATCTAACCTCGATCTGAATGGCATGTATTATAGTGGATAGCAAAATTAAATGGTCATAATATTATCAGACATGCTCGACGAGTTAACTCTATATATGTGTTTTATCTATTTTGTTATTTTGTTTGATATCATTTCGTTTTGCATTATATATAACTTGATCTGATTTGATATATTTCATGTATTTCATTTCGTTTAATTTCATTTCATGTTATTCAATTTTATTTTCGAAAACTACAATTCAGACGAAAATTCAGTTATTTTCTTTAAATGTAATAGAGTCAAGATTTTGAATATTCTTGATAATATCTCTACCATTGTTGCACCAGATTGTTTTCAAATAATAACTACACGTATGCTTGTAAGTTTATGAAGTGAATAACTGGATTGTCAGATAAGATTTTTTTTTTATTTCTTTCTCTCTCTCCTCTCTCTCTCTCTCTCTCTCTCTCTCCATTTCTCTTTCTTTGGTCTCTTTAATTTTACAGGAGGAACTGGAAAGGCTAAACACAGCATCTGCGGAAATAAACCGTCTTGAAAAGCAATTAGACGTACGTACAATGTGACTGAAGTGTTACCAATTTCGTAACATCCAGAAGTTTTTATGTATAAGCTTTCACGTCATGTCACGTGGTACTCATAGATACCAGAAGCATATAATGTCACACGTGTACAGAACTGATGGCTTCGTAATGAATATTTTGATACTTGCGGTAAAGGCTGATAATATGCAAATGTATTTTTCTGCATTTCATACCGCTTTATATTCGATACAATGTATGACAAACGTTGTTGTATACAGTTGTCTGGAGTGAAGGTATTGTTGAGCTATTATACCACTGCGTAGATTCCTAACAACCGTTATTTTTTGCTTAAGGTAAGAGGCAATTATATTGTGTGCCAAAATAGGAGAATTTACCTCGACTCCATGTACAAAAGTTATTTCAAGCAATGTTGATGTCAGTCCTAACCATGATTCGGTGAAATAGAGTTATTTTAATCTTCGTGTGAAAATCTCCCTTTTGTCAGCAGCGCATAATTATGAGCGGCATCGTTTATGATTTTTCATACAAACTATGATTACTAATGATCACCTCGAGAGATTAAGGAAATACTGTCATTACCATGACAGTAATCTAACAACACAGATTAAAAATCAATAATAACCCTCAAAACGAATATCCTCCTTCAAGCCATTCACGAAGCCAAACGTAATTTACAAGTCCCGACTATAATCGTCCATTTTCTCAAAATAGTTAGGGACCCAATTGATTTTCAGACCTTTGCTTTTCTTTCTGTACTCGAAACAGGAATCTCGACAACAATTTCGTCTCACTCTCACGAAGTCGTCCCAGACGCTTAACGAGAAATTAAAGAAGTGTCGGAAGTCGGCCGCCAAAGCGCAGAGCTACTATGAAGCCAAGGAAATCGCAAACAAGGTGAGTTGAATGGGGTCATCCCACGAGCCCGACACCCACGTGCTATACGGCCCACGAGCTCGACATTGACGAAAGGTCCATGTGTCATACAGCCCAAGAGTCATAGCAATTTTCACGCGAGTTCACGCTATGACGACATGATTGTCATCACGCGAGACTATCATACAACTCGGCTAATGTGCGGTTTGAAACGACGTTTTGAAACGGCGTTTGTAATTATGAGCAAGGACGCAACCGCGTTTTGAACTAAACGCGTATCAAAACGCTGATTCTGGCCCGAAAAGGGGAAGCATAAACACAGCCTAAGTGGGACGTAGCTATACAGCCATTAGTCATTCCACAGCCCATCAGATCGACACTGTAGGCAAACAAAGCCCACGAGTCCGACACTCGGCAAAAAAGGCCCACGAGACCGACAATGCCTACAAGCCCCGTGATGTATGAGTGGCGGACTCATGGGCTTATGATTGTGATTGTATAGGACTCATGGCCCTCTTTGCCTATTGTCGGCCTCACATGCCTTTTTGCCTCGTGTCGAGCTCATGGGCTGAATGACTCTTGGGCTGTATGATTCTTGGGTGTCGGGTGACGTGCACTCGAGTTGAACTCGAGCAGGGCTCATGGCAATGGAAACACTTGGTATTGTGTGGTTGTAATGACTTGTTGTCGAACTTTTATGCTCTTTTAATTCTTTTCCTTTGCGATGATCCTGTTCCGGAAAGACGTATAGCTTTGCGTGCATGATGGAAATATCTAGGAAACAATCGGGTAAAAATCAAAATGTGCGACTTTGCTCAAAGAAAACCGCAAACGGTCCAACCATTGGTAAACTTTTTTTTTTCTTTTTCGTTCCTTTAGTTTAACCAAGAATTCCTTCTGGATAGTTCCTGCTTTTTAATGTGACTGTGTGTGCACGTTTCTGTTCAGTATGTCTCTGTTATTGTTTTTTTTTTCTCCTCACAATTTCGTTTTGATTTCGAGCTCGTCTATTTAAACCGAGTATCAATCCCTTGGTAATATTTTAATAAAACGAGAGGTTATGCTATAATGTCTATACCGTTGCCCTATAAACGAATGGTTACGAGCCCTTAACATCTTTGCTTAGTGTGGACTTCGGTGGACGATGTTCCTTTGAAACAAAACTTTGATATGCTGAGAAAACTTATCTATTATTTTTTACTTACTCAAATATTGATCATAATAGTTGGGGCAATGTTTAATGCATAATAATGACTAGCTTTAATGAACACAAAGCGGTTAGATGATTGGTGAGTGCATGTCAGAAGGTGATTACCTAGTATATAGGCTCACAGGATACTGATGTTGTTTGTTGTCTCTTTTATGAGTGTTGTTGTAAAGGACACATGAGATCTTTGCGTTTGTTTCATAAGGGTTTTACAAGCTGTTTTGTTGTAGATAACGCTTGTGCCTCACAATTTACCCACGTCATGAGGTCTTGCCTGTAATAATCACACTTTTCTCAATCATGATGGAACAGTCAGCTTGCATATTAATAATCATTTATTGCTCCATAAGATTGCTACTAGCATATTGTGTGTGTGTGTGTGTGCGCGCGCGCATGTGACTGTATTCATATGTGCGTTAGTATGTGTTTGCGAGTGAGTGAGTGAATGTGTTATAGATGATAGAGAGGGGGGGGGGGGTATCGAGGGGGAAAGAGAAAAAGGGGAGTGAGAGTTCCCACCATTACTTTTGTCTTTGCAAACGTTTAATATTCTCATCGAATTCACAGGAAAGTCGCTAGAGTGAAGTCTTGGCAAACAAGGTGCTGCCTCTATGAGTCAGTATAATAATAATGGTCTTCATTCAGAGTGTCTCTGCGATCCTGCGATCATTCAATATTTGAATTTTCGACCTTTCCTGTGTCTACCACGTCAAAAAGCAAACAATAGCTCACTGTATAGATAACAAAGGACAGTTCTGATCGTCATGAACCGGCTCGGGAGGAGACTTTGTTCTGGTTTCGAGGCGACACCCAAATCATTACCGATGTATCACCATTTTGATGGCAAGGTGAATTTTAGCTTCGAAGTGACCCCAAAGGAATGTGGATTGATAATTATCTTAGCCTTAGTCCACTATAATAAATGGGGAATGTAGGCCTACATAATAATGTACATAACTCTGTATATTTTGCGGTATTATTTATCAAGCGTATATCTCCCCGGTGTAAGCGATTATTTTTTTTTTCTCAGAAGGCTCTATGAGCCATTAGAGACAGTTGTTTATGATTAAGAGTAACCGTGTTCATTTTGAAGGTTGGGGTGATGACTCTTGATCTATTAAGGCTATCATTATGGGATAATGATAAGGATGATGATGAGGAGGAGGAGGAGGAGAGGGAGGAGGAGAATAGTGATGATGGTATTTTTTTTTTATCGTTGTCATCATTACTGATATCTTTTTGTTTCAGTTTGGTAGTTGTTATGGTTATCAATATGCGATCATCATTATCATCATCATCATCATCATCACCACCATCATCATCATCATCATCATCACCATCATCACCACCATCATCATCATCACCATCATCACCATCATCATCATCATCACCATCATCACCATCATCATCATCATCACCATCATCATCATCATCATCATCATCATCACCATCATCATCATCATCATCATCATCACCATCATCATCATCATCATCATCATCACCATCATCATCATCATCATCATCATACCGTGATGACTTCTTTTCATGTTTTCCTGCAGGCCCAAGAGAGCGCCCAGGAGGCAGCGCTGCGCTACAAGCGCGCCGTGGGAATGTTCAGCGCGGCCAAGGAGACGATAGCCATTGCCGAGGAAGCGGCGATCACCTCCACGGACGGGACGACAGAGCGACGGAGACGATTCGACTCGGCCCTCCAGGAAATGCTTAACCTATCGACCATGAAGGTACGTCAACTCGCATGTCTCGCTTGCTTCAATCCTAAATGGAACCCTTAAGAAACAATGGAGCACCGATTTCTCAACCCTTCGTGTGTTTGGAGTGCCGATTAGCAGATGTAGTAAACCCTACGGCCGCTTTGAACACGCTGTCCAAATTCCCTTGCACTGCACATAAATGGTGAAGGGTTAAAGTGCGATTTATTCGTATTACGTGTGTGTTCCAGCAGACGCGAATGAATGAATGAAGAAAGTCTTAAACAGCAAACAAAATCAAACAAATTAATATTATAGTGGGGGTTTCAAGAACCTCAGATTTGAAATAGGAAAGTTATGGGATATCGGTTTCATTTTGATTGATGAAAGAGTGATAATTATTAGCAGCAACCATGAAAAATAATAATCATGAATTAGATGTCGCCATACAATGTGAGGCTTCAAAAAGTCTTTTGCAATGACCTTCCCGGATCTAGCAACTCATAAGAGTAAAAGGTCGTCTTTGTCTACCAAAATGTAATTTGAATGGTGGTTTTGTGTTCAAACGGAGGAGAGAGTTTTGAGTTGATAATGTCATTACCACCACTTATATCAAGATAACGGTAATCACAATAGCAATCATCGGCATCACGTAGTAGATGAAATCAATTACTAGTAATGTAGTCATTATAAGAACGATAATAATAATTCAATCATAAACATGCAAGTCAACAAGTCTGAGGAAGAGAAGAGAAATAAAAAGAAGGCAAGTGTGATATTTGGTGTCAAAAGATATGAATTAAATATTTCGTTCTTCCATTCAAAACATTCTTTCATCTTGCTGATAGGACCATGGAAAACACGCGTATATCCAGGAAATATCTTAACACACTTCCTGAACGTGATCCATGATGCTTATCGTGTTTCCTGTGTGCATTTAGACATTTAAACTTCCAATGCGGAATTAAGCTGAGTTTATTTATTGACAGCGTATACTAAGACTAGTAGTCGATTGTCTGTTGTGCTTTAGAACATGCAGCCAATATTGTATTCAGTTTGTCCTTAAATCTTGAAGCTAGTTAACGAAAAAGAGGAGGATGACAAATTTAATTAATGCAATCATGATAATCTACAAAATGACGAATCATTACAGCTATTAGGTATTATCGATTATTGTTATTTACTGTTATTGCTTGTATATGAAAAAGTCATCTCTTGAAGCAATGTATTTTCTGTTTGAATTTCTTGTATGCATGTCATTTTGAAATGCGCAGTAGAGTATATAGTAGCTGCGCAATGTCCTTTTATTATTATTATTATTATGTAAACGCCGTAAAATTACATTCACAAGGCATTATTACTGACTTTCCACCAACAAACTTCGTGACAAGCAGCCATGACTAGTCAGTTTTATATCACACTGCAATCATTTTTGCAATGAGTTAAAATGAATATGTCACGCTGTGTTATCATTGCACACAGATAACAATGTCTTAAAGAAGATCACAATACCGGGTATATTAAGGCCTTTATAATTATAGGTCTGTTATTATTTTATCCCGTTTCAGTCTGGTTATGCCACATTACAACACATGGCATGTCGTTATTGGTGAGCTTTGATCATAATTATTGTTGTTGCTGATTAACATCCGATAATATTCGTTATACATTGTGTCCTCGTTCCAGCTGAACGCAGCCGAGAGAGAAAGAATGGAAAGTCAACAGGAGCATGAAGAGCGCTCTCAACGGTACATTGCCGCACAGCAGAAGGTTGACCAACTCTCCAAGAAATTCAAGAGATCGATCGCAAAATCGGCGTAAGTATTCTTTTATGCCCAAAATAATAATAATTTATGGATTGTCTGTTTCAGTTTCTTGATCCAGTGGATGTATCGACAGGAATAAAAGTTTGATGATGGTGTCTAGACACATAGGTCTACTTGCAAAGTTGTATGCGCTTTGAGCATTCTTAGAATGGATTTAGCGCAATTATTCATATTATTAGTATTATTATTATTACTTTAGATCTGAACACAATTTGTAAATCATTTTCAGACGTTCTTCCTGATCACTAGACTAAAAAATAATTATGATTGATTTCATAACTTTGAACAGCAAAAGATCCATGTCAGCATTTCAGAAATTCGCTTTTTAGTTTAGACTGTCGCTCAATTTTTAAGCTCCGGATAAATTCAAATTACTTTCAAAGGAAAGCAAAGACCATGACCTAGTCAATCATGGAGATGTGAAAACGGCGTGCTTTTGACTGCCACATGATTCGCGCAATAATGATAAAAATTATGTGGTTGGCCCTTAAATCATATAGAAACAACACCACTCTCCGCAGACTGTCAATCAAAGTCTTTGTCTTGTTGTTCTCTTCGCTCCTTTTGGAATGGACAGCGACTACTACGACCTGAAGAAGTCATTCTTCTACGACCTCAACGACCTGAAAATCCGCATCGAAGCGCTGCAGACCGCCCTCCACGACAGCAAGGAAAAGTATCGTAGCGCCCTCAAGAGCCTGGAGCGCATCTCGGAAGACATCCACCACTCTCGGCAGGTTGCAGTCATCCTGGCGGAGAGTCGACAGAGCGGAGTGGGCGCCGATAGCAATACAGACAGTGAGCCCGAGGGGGAACACTTCGACTTGTCTATTAATCTTGGTAATCACAAGAGCCACTATCTTTCCACCTGGACGCAATGCATTCAATTTTACGAGAAAAAATAATCTTACCACCTGTGTACAATACAATTACCAAATGGAATGATTTGTACTTACGTACAAGTACACGAATTTCATTTGAAAATGTATTTTTCATGTGAAGGATATATCTATTTTCTCAGATGAATGTTGATGTACGAAATAGGATGAGTTAGTTACTAAACTGAAATATTGTCGCACTTGCAAAAAGATTGATGATGTTCCCAAAACGTCCCTACAAGTTCGTGTATCATTCTATGATGGCTAGAGTGACAGGGCAGTGTATTTGTTTATCCTCACAATGGAGGTTGATTTGCGACAAAAATGTTCACTCGTTTTAGAGTGACGTCAGGGATCACTCCAAAATCTTCTAGTGATCCCTGAGGTCACTCCAAAATGAGTGAAAATGAACATTTTCACTTGAAATTCACTCCAATTTCACTCTAAATTTACTCTTTTTTGTATTCACTCCTTTAAGAGTTAATATTTTCACTCGATTTTTTTAGAGAGTAAACACAGAAGATAATATTTCATTCTTTGAATAGCAAAGTTAATGGTCTTAGCAATCATAATAAAATAAAATAAAATAATATTTTCTTTAAAAAAAATGTTTTTGATCTTGCAGCTGACAAGTTCAGTGATATCTCGAGCACCGACCAGGATAGCGCAATCTCCGACGTATCGAGTGTCTCTTCGCCAACAGCCGCCAGATCTCCGCCAGTCTATGCGCTGAAAAACGCCGGTCGTTCCGTGTCGGGTACCAGCCTGCCCTCCGTAAACGAAATCGATGGCACCTTACCCTCAAGACAAAGCAGAGTCTCCGTTGAAGGCGCCTCATCCATCTCGGACACGGATGGTGCGGATATCGCCAGGGCATCGCCCCATGGGAAACTGCACAGCTATGGAGATGACGAAGACGATGATGACGATGATGATGACGACGATGATGCAGACATTTTCATCGACGAAAATACTGACGATGATGATGATAACCACAGTGATACTGACACCCAGAAATCGAAGATGGAAGTCAATCGTAGACTGAGAACCATCAGCATTGGCGACCTTAAGTCGTTTGATGTGAACGCTGTCGATGAAGACGACTGCCATCAGGTAGTCGAGATCATTGATGACGAGAAAGCTGCAAAAGAACGGAAAAATGATACCAGTGATCAAGCCAAGACGTCTGAAAATGTTGAATCTTCATCAAATCAGGAAGCGGCAGCCCCACAGGATTCAAGCCCTGTGAACAACAAGGCAGATGGGAAAGAAGTCTGGATATGATTTTCCGCAATGATGCCAGTAGAAAGGTTTGATGAGAATTTACCTGGACTGCTCAAATTCTGAAAGTCACGCTACAAGCATCGCCACTGCACGGGAAGGGATTGTATCGCTTTGTCAGACGTGCGTTATAGAATGTATCGAGTGCTATAGTGTCATGCACACGAATGATCTGCCTGTTTATATGGAAAAAGATGTGAAGTAAATGCACCAAGGCGATAAGAGATATGCATTTTGTCTACCGCCATTACAGTACCAAGAATGTTGTGTAACAGCATGTGCTTTGTGACGGCGCTCTAACAAAAAGGGAATTAATGCATTTTGTTGTGTGTATCGCTGTAACACTATGACATTGGCAAAATGACTCAAACTGTCCAACTTGTTGACATTCAGCATACATGTTTTATTATTTTTTTTTGTCTGCATGAATTGCCATGATGATGCAAACTGGCTTTGTCCAGTCATAGTTGAAAAAATGGAAATGAAGAATTAATATTGTATAATCTCCCAGATGCACCTTTTTTTTTTTTTCAAATTAGGCGTTTTCACATCAGCCCGATGTTTTGAAATAGCGCGGTATTTTCTGACTAGGGAAATTTTCCCGATAGCGAAATAACGCGCTATTTGATAATGTGAACACAAATTAACGCGCTAATTGTATCGCTCTGATCGAGAACATTTCTCGAGTCCAACTCGGGAAATTTCTGAAATAGCGGGATAGTAGCGCGCTATTTGATAATGTGAAAACGACTCGACTTTAGCGCGATGCATCCCATTATGCCTAGAGAGTGTGACCCGATCGATCGAGGCAAACTGCACACAAATCATGAGGAATTTTTGAGAGGGCACACACAAATTACTTATGCTGTTTGCACATACTCAGCTGTCGAATTAGCTCGAAAAAAATTCGGGCTAAGTCTCTTCGGGCTGATGTGAATAAGAAATGAAATAGCGCGCTAGTTCGCAATCGCGAAAATATTTCGAGTTAGGATTTTTATCGGGCTGATGTGAAAACGCTACCGTCTTATGCTTATTGGCGCTGGGGGAAAACGTATGTACAAAGCGAGGAATGCCTCATCAGCAGCTGGAGAATATAACGCAATACCAATATTAAAGCTAGTCGGCTACCTCAATTCTAAACTAGAAATATATCAATACACTGCAATAATTTCTCTTGAGGGTAACTTGAGTTTTATTGCACAACTTTCCTTGTGATCCACATCGTGTCTTATATCGAATTTAATAATCAATGAAAATAACATACACGAATCACGCATTTGCGCCTGACCGTATATACAATATACATGGTACTGTTTTCTGTGTGTTAACATTGCCTTGTTGTAGTGCAAAACTTGCTCTTGTATTCAAAACGAATTATTTCAATCATGGCCTTACAAAATAGTATATGAACCTCATACTTGTCTTATTACGCCGATTTTATTGATGAATCCACGAATTTGCGTTCACGTGTGTATTTTTAAAGGGCCTCAATGAATATCATCAACATAATATTCATTCATTTTGATAATAATCCAAGTCGAAGTCCGTCCCTGTGTCTTCAAGTGTGACTCAAAATTACATTTTTCATGCTGCATTAGAGGACAAATATGACTTGTATACAGTATATTCTTTAGCGGTGATTTAACCTGGCTGCTTATATACTTCAGTCAAAACCATTTTGTGAAATGCTGGAGCAGTATTATCGTTCGGTTTCTTCGCCTATTTTTGAATGTGCACGTTTACGTACTGTGATAATTTTGTGATGAAATTTCGACGGTACTGTAATGAGATTATTATCTCTGCCCAGTAGATTATCATGGTATCCTGGCAAGTATAATTTAGAATAAAGTACACCTCTGCTGATTCGACTACTTCTACTTCTATCATCTTTTTAAATGATTATGTCACCAACAAACTGTACAAAAAGATTTTTACAATTGAGCTCATGTGCGCTCAAAAAGAATGAAGTAGGCCTATTTCTATGCAATGGGGTTTCTACGTCAACGATCACTTGGCAAATTTACTTCATATTATGTATTATGATGTCAATTCTTTACACGTATCTCAAAAGTATTTCCTTATACCTCAGAGTGGCAACGTTACATAAATTCCCAAATATTATGCATGTATAAAAGATAGTTTTTTTGTATGTCATTAATTTTTTTTTCTGCGATGAATTTCTTTTGTTTAGATTTCAATTTCTTTAATTCAATTGTGTTTATTCATCTCATTTTCTGATAAAACAATGCAACAGTATTGACTTTTTCAATACAGAAAAAAAAGATAATCAATCATTTACATTATATCTGTGAAATGAAAAAAGAGAACTTGAATAAAGCCAAAAAGGCATTGTACAGTACAAGTTCCCTTGTGTACGAGTATGCACAAAATAATAATATGATTGACAAAGAAAATACGGAATATTTTATAGAAAGCAACAGAAGATCAAGACAAGTGACATGACAAACAAAGAATAAAAAATTTTCGATCATCATAATGGATTTTATCATAGATAGATAGCACTCTCAGTATCGAATGGTTGTATGAGATACAGGGCAAACTTTACACAGCAGCATTATTAATATTAAGACAGCGTGGTAGCCTTTGAGAAGTCCGCATAGTGAATATAGACCAATAATATTGTGCATGGTTCGTGCTGGATCCAGAGCGAAGGCTGTGGAGATACATTGCATTTGAATCTCTTTGATTACAGAGAAAATTTGTTATACAACCAAATCAAAATGTGCTAGCAGTTTTCAAAAATCTCCCCATCAGAATGCTTGTCGGTTGCCGAAGGTCATCATAATGCAGGCGTCACACAGTTCCGAAAATGAGTAAAGACGGACACACAATGAAGGAAAATAATTTTTAAATCCGGCTCTGATCATGAATCAACATCCGGCCATTGTTATGTGAGGGTCATCGTACGACCGCCGTTGTCAGGCTCTAACAGCAACTTCGTCAGAGGTGGCAAAATCTTCGTTTAGCCGTTTTGTTTCCTTCGTATCCCCTTTTGGCAAACTTCTTAATAAATATTCAAATCTTCGTGCAACCTTATATTGTGCGAGATTTAAGTGCCATCGTGTAACCGTCTGTAGGCACCGTACTTGCTTCGGCTGTTGATTGGTTTTTTACCACATTCGGGGACAACTTTCCATGAAATGAAAATTCTATATTCGTGTAACGCCATCTTGTGTATTTCAGGGACAGTATAAAGTATAAGATGACGCCACCTTTAAGACAGCAGTGGAACTTGATAGGCATTTCGAAGAATCGAAAGAGAGGATAGCTACCATACAGGTGTGGATCCAGGAATTCTGTTAAGGAGGGGCGCCTTTTCAAAAGAAAAGGGGGCGCACGCCCCCCCCCCCCCATTTTTCCTTTGTATTTCTTTTGTTTTTAACAAGAATAATGGGAGCGCACCCGGCCTGCGGTGCGTCCCCACTGAATCCGCCGCTATTATAATTACTTATCGTTGTTCGTCGCTGTCGCATGGTGAGAGCTAAAGTATAATCACCAGTATTCGTATTCAGATTTCATTCGTTACGATCCAAACAATCTCGATGATAGTGTTCAAATTTGATTTAATTTTGTTATATTAATATTGTTTTCCGTGACCTCTCCGGAAGAAGTGGATGCTCGTGAGGAGGCAGCCATAATACTAACCGACAGCGTTAAATCCTCTCTCCGAGGAACAAGGCTTATGGCATTGAGGCTAGAACGTTTCTGACAGAAAAGACAAGAATGTCTTACCCGGCATGCCCGGCAGCCATTATTGAAAAGTCGAAAATGAATCTTGTGTCGTAGGCCCATGAAATTACTGTTGTGACATAAAAACTTTTGAATTAGAATGTTTGTTCGAAAGGATCAACAATCTATTCAAGTGTCATATCACTACAGAAACCCATATGATTTGTTGGTGGATGCTTTGACGTAAGAAACAATGATAAAGATATTATGATTATGAAACTATTTGTCCCCTCATGAGCGAACAAAAAGAAATGTGTGGATATAAGCGGTCTGCATGCTTTACTCATCTTTTCCCTCTGATCATTTCAAAATGTTCATGTGTGCTGACAGAGTTATGACACGACTTGTTTGGGAGTGTGATGTATTTTAGCGTGACAAACAAGAATAAGCGTTTATTGAGTTTGTTAATGATATGCAGACATAACGTTGAACGTAGACCTGGGGCCCGTTTCATAAAACTTGTCATCAGTGACAAGTTGTCATAGATGTGACAAGCTACTGAAATCCTTGCATCTGATTGGTTGAGAGAAAATTTGTCATAGAAATGTGACAGTTGTCACTGATAACAAGTTTTATGAAACGGGCCCCTGGCCACAACGATCTTTGGAGCAAAATGCTAGTTGGAGTGGCTGTCATCATCTTGTCCCAAAATTTCATGCAATTTGAGAGAGCGACTATAATTGGCACAATATGCCATAAAAATAATATCTGCAGCTGCATCATATCATTTTACTCAGTATGTGTTCTGCGTTATTCATAATGAATAGCAAAGCTCGCCAGTTTTATGGCAAGTAACGTAAAATGTATATACTTTATGACGCACTGGATGAAAAGGAAGTCATTTTAGTTAACTTCTTATAGTTAGCCCAATATTCTTGTTGATAGTCAGATCATGAAAAATATAAGATATTAGAATCTATGAATGTGTCTTCAGTAATAATGCAAAGCTAATCAAATTAATTGAACGAAGAACTTTTTTTTTTCTAGTTTAGACAGTAATTGTTTCCGTGTTAATACTCAATTTACAGTCCCAACATGTCCAACACGGTTTGAGTATGAAACCGACGAGTAAAAGTGCCATGTTTTGAGCATAATAAACGTTTTCATTATAAAGAAACTACTCGTATGCAACGAAGATGCATTTTGACTTGTATGTGCCATGCATGATTATTATGCAAATAATGCGCAGGTCTCTTGGACAGAGTACATCGGTGAGAATTGGATGCGCGAGTTTAACTTTTGTGACATAAAAGACATACACATATAGCCACTCGCTGCGCTCGTGGGTTTTAGACTGTTCCAAAGTTACACAAGAGCATCCAATTCTCACTGATTCACGAAATAGGCCTGTGCATAATTTGTGTTATAAAATGGCCCCGTAAATTCATGAATTACAACCATTTCCAGATCATGCGTCCGGTACACCTACAAGGCGACGTCGTTATTATACCGAACGCATGGCCATGCGTTCGGATTTTACCGGACGCATGGCTCAGTGTGGTTCAGTAAAAATCAATGCATGGTAATTGACCAATCAGATTGCAGAGATTCTAAATCCCATTTTATAAATTTTTATAATGTATCTACACAGTGTACTATTTCTCTTCAAATTACTTAGATACACCCACAAAACAAAACAGACAAACAAACAAACAAATAAACAAACAATCAATCAATCAAACCAGGATTCTCTCGGTGACATCCTGTTAATCATTGCTAAAAAATTAATGTATACTGACATGATTAGTAAAAGGCATTCGAATGCACCTTCCCCTAGGCTGAACATATTACATGCATGCTTCCATGCGTAATATTACTCATTATGACTCCATGAACAACAACAACAACAACAACAACAACAACAAATTAATGCAAGGAAACATCGATCGGTCTTATAGTTGACGGTGTAGTTCAATGTCTTTTTAAATCATTTTTGTGTACTTTAACAATGATTGACAGATGAAGATTTAGTCACCGATAGAATCTTGAGTTGGAAGGTTTGTTTTTTTTTATTTGTGTGTGTGTGTGTGTGTGTGTGTGTGTGTGTGTGTGTGTGGGCGCGGCTTGCGTATCCTGGTGGCACAACAACATGTCACACATTCTGACACCGAAACAAAAATCACCACCAACAATGATATCAGACGTAAAGTAACAAAAACTTCGCCTCAAACGGCATTGTCCCAGTCTCGGTCCATCTTTTTCCCATAAACATGGTCCGAACAGGCCACACCCACTTTGTACAAAATCATATTCATGACAATTTGGCTATATACACAAGTGATGTTGAGGGTGTCATACATGACTTAATACAAGTCAACATGTATTTGCATTTAGTATATAGTTCCTTTAAAAGCGTTTTACAAACGCAATAGAAAGCGTCAAATCAGAGAAAGCAGGTAGTGAAGCATTCAGGATGTGTATGTGTGTGTGTGAGTGTGTGTGTGTGGTGTGTGATGTAGTATGGTGAACATTTTTGCAGTTCTATTGTTAAAGCAATTCTGTCGTAAAACTCCTTGAAATTATACATGTACCTGGATTAGACTGTACATTACTGTACAATGAAACATAAAACTTTTCTATTCAAAGACGTGGAGGCCAATATTTATTCATGAGCGATAATTCAACTAAGGCCCCCTTTTTATTTTCATTTGACTTTGAGTCATAATATTTCAAGACGTAATTCTATCCAAACTTCAGTCTTATACCTTACAACGATTGAAGGCTTGGGGTTTCAGTGAGCTCGCCACCCGCGAGTCATAGGCCAACAGCTCACGAGCTCGACACTGAAAAAAAAATGGTCCATAGGTCACACAAAAAAGGTCCATGATGAGTCATACAGCTCACGAGCTCTATACCAGCCCCCACCCCCTCCCCCCCCCAAAAAAAAATAAATAAATAAAAATCCCACCAGCTTGACACTAGGCAGCTAAGGCCCATAAGCTAGCCCATCACACTATGCAAAAAAAGGCCCATGGGACGAGACCGACACTCGGTCAAGACCCTGTGGTGTAGGCCCTAATGATGCCGGTCTCGTTTGCCTATAGTGTCGATCCCGTGGGCCTTTCGTTTGTCTGTATAGTGTCGAGCTCATGGGCCTTATGATATGCCTAGTGCCGAACTGGTAGACCATAATAATAGCTCGGGGCCTATTTTACTTGATGTCGAGCTCATTATGCTTTGTGCCTGCACTTTAATAGTCTCTAGCTAATTAGGCTGTACATGGGTGTCGAGCACCTGTCATGACGTGCATCCGATGGCTTTGGCTTAAAAAATAATTTTCTTGGAGGGTCAGAGGAATGCTTGTTGTTGTTGTTTTTACCTTTCTGTTTCTCTTACATTACAGGTTTTAGTGCAAAAGGTGTATTTCTATAAGTGCCATTACCTTTCGGCGGGCAAAGTCCGATCGTCTAATTTGTTGACACAGAGCAAGTTGAAAATAAAGATAAGTGTATAAACCTGCACTCGGAAAAAAAAAAAAAAAATCCGTAACCTTTGTATATCGATGGGAACCAAGGTTTGTTTCGCCTGCTGACATCATGATATCAAATTTTGCATACATGAAGTCCTGTACAGATCTTGAGATTCACAAAATTTACAAGCTATGCTTCTCTTGTGAATTCCTCCTTTCCATTAAGATTGTATTGCTTATTAAGCTTGTTTATTTATCTAAACACCAAAGTTGATATTATTATTACATGTATATTGTATCCATGTTTTGTTGAAGCTTATGTTATTAAAAGTTCCTTACAATATCTACTCTTGTAAGCGTTATGTATATTGCTTTGTATTACTTCATATTGAAATAAAAAGTAATTTGAATTGAATGGAACTGAATTGAATTGAATTGAATTGAATTGAATTGAATTGAATTGAATTGAATTGAATTGAATTGAATTGAATTGAATTGAATTGAATTGAATTGAATTAATATTGAATGAAGCACGTCACATAGCTATCACTGACCAACACAAATAGCCTTTAACACTATACGTAGTTATTATTATCAGAAGTTAAACTACCCCCCCCCCCCCCAAAAAAAAAAAGAGAAAAGAAAAAGGGTGATCAAAGACATCGCAGTTGGGATGTTGGGGAAAGGTTATGGTCTCGTGCGACAAAGTAGATAGAGGACGTTAACCCCTTGCTTCATGGTATATGAAAGATTATAGGACATGAGAGCAGCATTCTGTTTTCTTTTTTCAGAGGGGGGACTACTTGATATTAAGCGTTTTTTCTTTAAATTTGTTCGGGCGGAACAGCTAAATGTGTTCAGGTTCGGAAGCTGGAGTTTTTATAGTTCGAGGTGTGGGTCTACGAATTAACTTCCTTCCCCTTTGTGTTAAGCACATCAACCGTTTTATAAGGACCCTCTGGAATTTCCGATATACAATCAATCGCAGATAACACCCCCACTTTTATTTGGACAGCCATAGTTGCGCACCAAGCTTCCAAAATAATCTTTCAGAGGATAGGATAAACTGCATGCGCACTGCATGTGACACCAAAGCAGAGCTGGATCTATTCGTTTCCTGGCCTTTTGCATGCGGAGATAGCTGGTATCAGAGAACATGAATGACATTCCGTATATAAAGGTACGTTTGTTAGTTATCACGTAGGCTTATATCAATATAATTATGATAACTCTCCGTCATTGCACTGGATGTACGTTGTGTTGTATACGCGATAATGTGCAGCTCATGCAAGCAAACACTCCGCATGGTCATTGTGTATTACATGGTGGTGCCTGATGAATCTCCCGACTAATTTAGCCTAAAAGGATTCGATACATTGTATTCTATGACTGTATCGTTATACCAGTGTGAGTTCCCTCCACTCTTGAACATAATGAGCTTTCAGCTTTGATGTAACCTACGTGTACTGTGTGTATAAATATGTATACGCACCTCCTTGGTACATACGCAAACACGACCCAAGTCGTGTACATAATATATACAGTGTTTCACCTTTATACTCTCTCTAAAAAAAAAAAAAAAAAAAAAAAATCGAGTGAATATGTTTTTCACTCTTGAAGGAGTGAATACAAAAAAGAATGAATTTAGAGTGAAAGTGGAGTGAATTTTGAGTGAAAACGATCATTTTCGCTCATTTTAGAGTGACCTCAGGGATCAGGGACCTCAGGGATTTTTGAGTGATCCCTGAGGTCACTCTAAAATGAGTGAAAATGAACATTTTCACTCAAAATCCACTCTAATTTTACTCTAAATTCACTCTTCTTTTTTTTATTCACTCCTTCAAGAGTGAATATTTTCACTCGATTTTTTTTAGAGAGTAAGATGATGTAAAGGCGTTGTGTTTTATATATACTTCTTCCTCTGGTAGTCCTGCGTCATTCAGATTTGAAAAGTATTACAGGCGTGTATAGGCCTATATCATGCTTGTATTGGCAATCTAGAAGATTATTTTATTATTTCAGACGGAGAGCGCAAACATGATAATTATTTATTATCTGCATGGTACACAACTGCCCCATCCCATACATTTCTGATAATACATAATCAAATTACCATAAATGGGAAGTTCTCCTTTTTGTATGTTCATGTTATAGTTATTGATGTCACTACTACCATTAGCTAAGGACAGTTTATTTAAATAATTATAATTATCCAGCGTTGTTGTTATCACTATCATTATCATTAACTATTATTATTAGGTAACCTTTCGTTATTATTATCATTTATGCACCATGCATCATTATTACTATTATTATCTTTATTATCATCATTATCAGTGACAGTAGAGTATTAGTAGTAGTAGTACTCTCTAAAAAAAAGTCGAGTGAAAATATTCACTCTTGAAGGAATGAATACAAAAAAGAGTGAATTTTGAGCGAAATTGGAGTGAATTTTGAGTAAAACTTTTCATTTACACTCCATTTGGAGTGACCTCAGGGATCACTCGAAGATTTTGGAGTGATCCCCGAGGTCACTCTAAAACGAGTGAAAATGAACATTTTCACTCAAAATTCATTCTTAATTCACTCTTTTTTGTATTCATTCCTTCAAGAGTGAATATTTCACTCGACTTTTTTAGAGAGTAGTAGTAGTAGTACTTGTAGTCGTAGTACATAGTAAAAAGTGATAGCAGCATTAACTTAGTCATGTTAGTATAGGCCTATTATGTAGGCCTACTAGTCCTGGCAGTAGCAAAGAAAACGATACATGGATATACACCAAGCCTGATATACACCATTGCGACTATAAGTCTGCAGTGTTTCTGGTTTACCATTTTTATTTGTGTTTGGTCCTCCGAGTTTCATTCCTCTCTGCATATGCCTGCTCCTCCCATTTTTCTGTTAGCATGTACCCTATAATAATACTATACTTAGGCCTATACTCTTCGCGAGGCACTTGTTTATTAACAAAACGCAAAGGTCTAAAAGAAGATGCTTACGTCTTATAAATGGGCGATGAAGTTAATTTTCTAAGAACTCATTATGGCATGGTTAGGACCCTATAAATGGATACACACACTCTAAATACTGCATGCGATTCCAATAAGCAGCTCTTTATATTTTTTCCACGTCAGTCCGGATTGGAAGCTCTTCCTGAATCTTCAGCCTTTATATATAATTCTTTGCCTTGCGTCTCGAGGCCGTACTACGACTTTGCTTTTCATCGAGTTCACAGACCCGTGTCATCAGTCAATATTTAGTCCGTAACCAGCATGCTATTATAATACTATGACAGCAATGAATACTAACTATCATGCTGTCTTGTGCAGAATAATGCTGTCTACAAATTATGTGCGAAAATAATTATATCGTTTGATATGAACCATCGAGCTAAAGCTAAAAGGGGGTTAGTAACAGTACATAGCCGGCACATTTTGCTAGAAAATAAAGATGTTTTGGTGAACGTTATCGAGCAAGAAGTCTCGGATCAGCGCTTGACCGCAGTTGTTCATAAAAATAGCGTAAACAATACAGTGTCATAAGGATTTTTGTTAGTATTTTTGGGTGTCTTTTTTCCCCTTAGTCTGCACGGATAACATGCTGCTTCTGTCTGCAAGATGTAGCATGAGTGCTTTAAAAATGACACAACAAAGAATGCTAATTTCCAATGAAGATGCCTGAAGCTCTTTTCTTTTATTCTAATGTCCATTAATGTTCCCTTTAAAAGTGTGATAATCCAACACTGACAAATTACTTAGGAGCACACGCCTACTCGCTCATTCTTACTAATTGAAGAAATATAAATCAGGGTTTACCATCACTGGAAGAGACGTCGCCGCGATTGCCGCAACCGATCCCTCAGTCGCAGCAACTCAGTGTGACTCGAAAGATTGATGATAATATTTTCGCTCTCTCACCACACGAGGCCCTCCAATCAAAGGGAAAAATCCAGTCCAAAAATAAGTTAGTCTGATAAGAAAGAGTAAAATGTTAAGAGTTTAACGATAAAATTTTGATCGAAATCAGATAAAAAATAAAGAAGTTATGACATTTTGAAGTTTCGCTATTTTTCGGGAAACAGTTCTTGAACGGTTAATGTGAATATGCAATAATGGTAAAGTGAGCATGTCATCCCCTCACAACTTGCATAAAATTATGAAATTTTCATTTTTCATTCGCACGCAATGTAGCTTATGCCAGAAACTCAAATCCTCATGATATCTAACTGATCATCACTATTCTGAAATTATTCAATAAGGAATAACATCATGTTTCACACTTTCATTACAGAAACGTTGAATTTTCGTCATTTTTTTTTTGTGCACGATCAATGGAAACTTGTGAGGTTATGACATGGTTAGCTCACTCATTTGCATATTCATACCGACTGTACAAGAACTGTTTTGGAGAAATTAGCAAAACTCAAAATAAATCTATTGTCATAACTTCCTTATCTTTCATCCGATATCAGTATAATGTTTGCCGTCGAACTCGTAAGATTTTTTTTTTTTAAATCAAAATAACTTATATTTTGGACTGGATTTCCCCTTTAATGAGTTCCGTCCGAGACGTCTCCAAGCAAAGTGACAACTTTATTCGCTCGGAGATGGAGCGAGTACGTTGCTATGACGTCCCCAGCATAGTCCAAGCGACTTTTCCAATCAAGACGTCTTCTCAGTTGCGGAGACGTCTTTGCGACGTTTCCCCGTCGTCACCCTAAGGTCGGCGAATAAGGTGTCCCCAAGTCAGGTGAGACGTCGCGGAGAAGGCGCGGAGACGTCTCCTCAACCAGTGGACTAGACTCGAGCGAGTCGCCATCAGGGTACCGTTTCGTTGTCAGCTCTGACAAGTTGTCGGTTTCTAACAATCACCACAGTAACAGTTAGTTACCAAAGCATCTCAGTCAATCAAAGCCAGTGATTTTACTTAATGGTGTGATTTCACGGAGCACGCGAACGATTTGCGAAGGACGCGAATGGCAAAATCTATCAGCATTCGTATTTTAGTCTGCAAAAGATCGCCAAACGAACGTGACTGTTCGGAAGCGTCGTCAATAGTTCGCGAATGTCGTTTTTACTTCGGCGAGAATTTCAAAAAAGTTTGAAATTTAGTGCGAACCTTTTCCGCACACTTGGTCGTGATTTGCTCTCGAAAGTGTCTATAAAGCCACGTCATTATGCGCAAGACCTTCGCAAGTCACGCGCGATGTTCGCAAAATGTTCGTGAAACCCCCAAAAGACCCCGAAACTTTGGAGAATGTCTCGCGTATGTTTCGCGAAATCTGCGAAGTTTTTCCGGTCATTTTACGACGTAACCGCAAACTGTTCGCATACCTTTTGAGACATTCTCACGAACGTTTAGCGCATGTTTGGGGGATGTAGACTATGACTTGCGTTTTCTACAAATCAAAATCGTATAGCATACATCTAAACATCAAGTTATATTAACAACTATAGAGTTAAAAAAAAATAAAGACTTGCAAAGAGAAAGAAAATGTTTGATATACAAAAAATCGCATAGTACACTTAAAATCAATCTAAAGTGTGCCAAAATTGCATTTGAAACTAGAGATTATGACAGTGTTGTAGAAACTGCAAAAAAAAAAAAAAAAACAACAAACAAACAAACAAACAAAAAACGACAATCAAATGCTTTACTAGTGGAGATAGGTCCTAAGAAAAAACTGTTGGCACGCACACGATAGCGAAATGAGAGAAAAGGAAAGGAGAAAAACAGGAAAGAAAGAAAAAAAACTTCAACTCAAGACAGCTTCCACCTCTCCTCGAATACATTTTCTCCCATGATTATTGAAAAATTTGCGTTGTTCGCATTTCCTTCGCGTGTTCTTCGTGTACGTAACGTATACTATTGTCTTTAGCAATGATACACGCGACATTCGCACATATTTATATACGTTGTGAGAACTTCTCACAAACTGCGCAAAAATGGTTTTCAGCTTCATTGTTGGAACACATTCCGTGAAAACTTTTCCGAATATTGGATTTTTCCATTCGCGTCCTGCGCAAATCGTTCGCGTGCTCCGTGAAATCACACCCTTAAAGAGGAAATCCACCCAAAAATGAATAAACTTCAAAAGAAAGAGACAAATATTCCCTATACAGAATGATACAAAAATGACAAAAATCGAATACGAATTAAGGAAGATATGATATTTTGAAATTTTACATTTTTTTTTCGGAAAACATGTCTTGACCAGTACTTATGAATACTCAAATCAGCAAGTTGACGATGTCATGCTCTCACAATTTCTTATTCATTTCATAAACAGAAATGACCGTAAATATCATTATTTCAGCTGTTTAATTCACCCAAACTAAATGATTAAGTTAACTATTATGTGAACACTATTAGCTCAAAATAACAATTTTCCGAATTTCATAAGATAGGCCACATGAAGAATTGTGAGGGTGTACGACATGCATCATCATTTTACTCGCTCAATAATTGAATATTCATAAGGAATGGTCAAGAAATAATTATTTTCCGAGAAAATGTGAAATATCAAAATGTCATATCTTCCTTATTTCTTATCCGATTTTTTTTTCTTTTGCAGCTTTTTTTTTTTTTGATGGATTTCTTCATTAATGTCAGAAACTGACACTTGACACCGTGAAAGCTTAAAGGGATCGTATAGTTTTGGTTGAGACTTAACTTCAGGTTTTTATCATTTTGGGGGGAGATAGTGAGAAACCTCTTATGAAATATGAAAGGACATGTAATTCTATAAGAGGGATTCAACGTTTATTTGATGAAAATTGAATTTGAAATGGCCGAGATATCCAAAACAGAGCGATCCTAATACAGCGTGGGACCCACATTACGATCGTTTTGTTTTACTTTGTTTTCGGATGTTTCAACTATTCCAAACCCGATTTTTATCAAATAAACTTTCAATTCCTCTTAAAATTGAATGCTCTGTACTATTTCATAAATGTTTTCTTGGTATCTCGCAAAAAGTGAAAGCCAAATTTTCATCTCTACAAATACTGTACCATCCCTTCAATTGTCCAAAGCTATAAAGTGAAATAAATGAGTGTCTATAATAATATGCCGTTAAGTTCATTTCACTTACGCCATGCAGATAGGCCTAGAGCAAAACGAATTACCCCGTGATTGACTCACTACTTGTCATTACAATCAAAGGCATTGTTGAGGTTATATATGATTAAAGATATTCTACATTTTCTTCTTAAATTGTTTGCGTTTTTAGCACCTTAAATCGCAAATATATGAACAATAATGGCGTAAAAATGTATCGGCCTATACTAGTATAAACCATGCATCACTTTCAATTTACACATTTTTGAGTCGGACAAAAAAGAAATAATCCCACTAAAATTGCAACTCTCGTGGCTTTACGGAGATTACATATTCTTTGGGGGGGGGGGGACCATTCCCCTTTTACCTCGATAATTCCTATTGGGCTAGATGTTGTGATCCCTATTTTAGAAAGTTGTGCTTTTCGCTATGGCAATAAGAAGCTGAAAATCTTGGAAGCACTTCTTTTCTTATAAAATTTTTGTTCACTAAACTTGGTTCCCATCAGAATAGATTGTGTCTTCCGGGCCCGATTTTTTTTTTTTTTTTTTGGGGGGGGGGGGAGGAGGGAGGGGGTATTAATTTTGTACAATTTTGAGTGCTCATTGGTCATAGCATCAACCCCCCCCCCCCCCCTTCGACTGGAAGAATCTCCATGTAGGGCTCTCATTTTCAAAAGCCATAAGTACAGGCCTATAATACCTTGCAGGGGCGGATCCAGGAATTTAGATGGGGGGGGGGGGCACACAATATTTCTGGTGCTACTTCCGGGTTTCATCTTTTTTTCCCTCTTTATTTCTTATATTTAAACAACAAATAAATGATGTGGGACCTGAGCCCCCCCCCCCCCCACCCCCTCCAGAGCCGTGCATGCTTCGAACAAACACGTCCCAGTCAGGGAATCGTCAAGACGGTTGTTGTTGTTGTTTGAATATGTATGTTTAGGGCCTATCTATTTATCTGTTTTTATTTTTTATTTAGTTGATTGCTCGCCAGAGCTTTTCAAGAGGTCGCAAAACGCGAATGAAGAACACGTAAAAGCACAACGCTATTGGGTTTTGTCCAGATTCTGCAGAGGGGTTTGCAGGGGCGGATCCAGGAATTCCGTAAAGAGGGGCGCCTTTACAAAATAAAAGGGGGCGCACGCCCCCCCCCCCCCCATTTTTTTTTTTTTTTTTAGTTTAAAAAAACGCAAACAATTAAATAAATCAAGAGGGGCGCGCCCGATACGCCCCCTCCTGGACATCCGCCACTGAGTTTGTCCTTTTGAAAACGAGGCCTTGAAAGCCACGACAGAACATACAATTAGAGTTACTGTGGTAACACACACACACACACACACACACACCCACACAAAAGATAGCGCTATGTGTTTAAAAACAGGGAGGTACACTAGGTGGGTAGGAAGGCCAGAGAGGGAGAGAGATAGCCTTGGGCTCGGTGCCTGGACCTACTGAGGTCGGTGAGAACATGGACCTAGGTCCATGGTGAGAAGCAGCTGCAATACAGGACCCGTTCACTGGGATTATACAGCAAAGAAAAAGAAAAAGCGCGCGCAATTCATTTCCTTTCAGTGTAGACGGTACTATTATTATGTAGGTATGATGCAAAGATTAAATAACAATAATTCTACCTCTTAGATTGAAAAATATTTGACTGAATATGTATTTTTATCTAAATATATAATTCTAGATCCCATAGTATTGATTTGTTGGAGGTGTGTATAAAATTATTTAATTTATAGATAAATACCTACACTCTATTTCCCCTACTCGTAGATCAGCTGTCCGATCGATGTACCCGAGTTTGCCGCGCTACCATACTTCACGTGCACAGATGTACGAAATACCGCAGCTACCCACTCACTTACATGTACTTTGAATACACACCGTACGTGTATACACGCAAAGCATTGACATGAACGGGCAAACGCGCGATAGTACAGACTGTGAGCCTCCAACGAAATCGAGGAAGATGTCGACCATAATTTCCGTAAGTTTATTTTTGAAACGTCGAAACATAGTTTAGCTTTTTTACATTCTCTGAATCCAGTATGTGCGTCCACAGAGCACCAGGTGAGGGGCGGAGGTTTTCAAAGCAGCTTTATTCTTGGCATGCATGTGCTTGCGAATGAATGACAATGGCGCGGCGCATCGCTTCGCTCGTGTATTGTTGGTGGTGTACGTTTTGCATTGTGGAGTATTACAGAATGTAGTCTGGTAGTGTGATGTTGTTGACTTGTGTTGCTGCATTCTATACAACAAGAAGGGATAGATCTGGGGATTTTGTAACAAGCAAGTTGGTCGTGACAGCAATGACATTTCTCAACGGTTCGGTTAGCATCCACACTACCTACTAAAGTACTATTAAGTTTCTAGGTAGGCCTATGGGAAATATGGCCGGAAATGAATGAAAATGACATGTTTAGTGTTGATGCGTTCAGGCAATTGTCAGGTCCCACGCAAGCAAGGTTATTAAACCACTCCATTAAATTACTGCTACTGGCACTTGATCTAGGCTAGTCCAATAAATGTAAAATGATGCATCACGCGTTACCCCAGGGTACCGTAGTACCATGGGTTACCGCCTTGTGTAGCGCCACCTCACGTCCACTCGAGGACAGCCAGACAAATGCATGCACAGGGAGGGGAAAACGTCTAGCGCAAGCGTCATCTCAAACTTTCGCGCGTCAAAATCTAAAGCTCCCTCCCTATTAATGCCTCATCACTGAAACTTTATAAAAAGTGATGCTGAGTGCATACTCTTTAGTACTAGTAGTAGTACGTAGGCCCCAGTGTCATTCACACTATGCATTCAAACATACGAATACGATAAGAAAGGCTCAAAATTCATCTTCCACCTTTTATAATTTGCTTGCAATAGAGGATCTAGAACCTACATAACATCGACCAAGGAGGTACAGGCCCGAGGAGGTACGAGACCGTACCTCCTTGCATCAACTTACAAAAGGGTTTGGGCCTTTATACAACCTACCATAATACCAAGTACCTCTTTGCATAGTACCAAGCAAGAAACTTGTCTGGTTGGTGTGATTTGCCAAGATAATGAAAAATGAGTTACTTACTTTGGTATACTTGGGTGTAACATTACAGACTGGAAGCAACAGTTCTGTCCCTTCTCAGGTAGGGTTCATACTTGATTGGATTATTTCTCCAGTGTCTTTCTACTCTAGGGAAGATTTGAATTGGTTTATGGTGGCAGCATTCCATTGATGACTTTCTTAGGTATTGCATTCCAATTGTTTACATACTGAGAGAGCAGACTGTCTCAGACTAGAATGGACATGTTGTTTGATTAATAGCTGGAGGGATTTACTCTATCGAAGCCTTTCAGGATTTTGAACATCTGTTTTGGAGTCTACAAACAAGAAAATTTTTCAAGACTCGAAACTTCAACTCAGACTCAGAGATCAAGACAAAAGTGCACAGAACAGTGTGTCGACCTACATGAGTAGAATAAAATAATTTTGCTCATATGCATAAGACTCAGAGAAAGACTTGTTCCTGAAGCCCCCCCCCCCCCCTCAGTCATAGTAATCATAAGTTGGTAGGTAGAACCAAGGAGGTACTAGGCCTAGTACCTCCTTGGTAGAACGTTACTTGATAATTGAGCGTGCCTGCAAGCTGTGTCGCGTGACCTACAACTTGTACAGTGTACAAAGGAGAACGCATTTTCAGTATTATCCATACAGCTGTAGACACAGTCAACCTGCCGTGTATGCATTCTTTGAGTGATAGATGATCAAAATCAAAATGCAGCCAGAACAGAAGTTTAACTGTGTTACAAATTCCACATTTTCTCATCAATAAAGGCAATAAATCAATCTCAGAATTCAGTATTTGACAAGTGTGTGAACGACTGCTACAAGTTCTTATCTCTGAGTATTTTTTTTTAAATTTGGTTGTATGATATTAATTGGCAAGATTACAAAAGGTTCATATTTGCAATTGATGTGCATCGATCCATGTGTGTTTGTTGCAAGAGTTTGTTTATTTTGTTCTTTTATTTTCAAACTTCATGCTGTGCACATGCAAGTGGAATGATTATTTCATGTGTCAAAAGAAATATGTCCATGTGCAGTATTCACAAAACTGTTACTCAGCTTGCCGTGGTGTAACTGCACCAGCGACCCAAACACATACGGTGTTACTAGTTACAGCACCCTGTGCCGGGGTTAGCCAGAGTGCAGAGATACCAAGATGACAATACAGTAAACCTCGCATGAGTCGAAGCTCTCGGGACTGACAAAAATGCATTGACTTAGGTGAACTTCGACTCTCGCGAGAGTCGATTTTTTTTTTCGACTCGCAGTTATGTACATGTGTTATAGTACATTTGCATGCATGTGTGTGTGTGTGTGTGTGTGTGTGCTTGTGTGTGTTTGCATTCAAATTTGTCTGTTCTTGAAGATAATGTTCTTGTTCTAAATTGAACATGGAATTTGTATCATTACTGGTAGTTAAACGTAGTTTTGAGAATGTCTGCGCTAATGTGGCAATGTGGATGTGCTATATGTCTATGGTGCAACATACATGTAGGTAGCCATCTCTGTCAACCTACCCTGAGACAAACACTCTCCCAGGCCCATCCCACCTCCATTGAACAAAACTATACAGCCAGCCGGGCACTCACAAACAAGCTCTGCCCACTTGGCCTGTTACTAAAATATTAAAGCAGCGATTGGTTGATCAAGGAGTTCTGGCTTGACATGGATCAAAAGTATGGATGTGCTGTGTGTATATGGATAAAGTATGGATCGATGTGCTGTGTGTATACATGTACAAATGTGCATGTATTCGACATGCGTGCGGAGCGGTACGGTGAGTGTGCATGCTTACTGCAGCAAGTCAGGGACGGGGTTCTGCAACATGCCGATTTTTTTTTGTTCTCCTCTAAATGTAATGAGAATGCCAGATTAATTTTCTTCGGCTCAAGTGATGTAAACTACGTGTATTTTGTACAAAAGGGACTGAATGTTGTACTTCGACACATCCGAAATTCGACTCTCGTACTTCGGCTTATCCAAATATTTCTTAGAGAATATACATAGGGAAAAATCGGGACTTTTTATTTTGCTTCGAGTTACGTGATTTTCGACTCACTCGACGTCGACTTATCCGAGGTTTACTGTATGTCATCTACAGAAACTAAATGTTGCAATAGTTGGAAGGGCAGGTTGTTTTCTCTACAGATGCATAACAGATAAACATGAAAATAATCCCCACTCCGGAAAGAAGTTATCGTACATGAACAAGAATTGCTGTTGCTTTCTCTGTATGTTTTTTTTTTTGTAAATCATATCACAGACATAATCAAATTATTTACAAATGATTTGCAATGATTATTTGGTAGGAACCTTGTGACATATTTTGATGGCTAACTTAATTTTGAAATTGGCCAATAATGAAGTCTTGTTAGGCTACTCAGAGAATATCCATCAGTCTCTGGTGGATCCAGAGGGGGGTGCACCGGGCACGCGCCCCCTATTTATTTTGGGTTAAAACAAAAGAAAGAAAAAGAACAAATGGTGGGGGTTCGTGCACCCCCCCCCCCCTTTTAGTTTTGCAAAGGTGTCTCCCCTTTATTAATTCCTGGATTTGCCCCTGTATGTATATAAATAAATTTGTATTCGTACTGTGTGACACATCACATCACAGTCTACATGTATATCAAGCATTTCTTCTACCAGAATGCATTATTTGTATTCATCCCTCTTTTGATTCCTGACAGATTCCCGATGACTACGAGGGCTACAGTCTGAACACATTCTGTGTGCCCAGACATTATGAGCAGGACCTGGACCGGATCCTGGTCCCTCAGGGAGTCATTGCAGACAGGTAAAAATATGATGACAGGCCTGTGCCTCTGGAACATATGGTTGTTTGAAAAATAAAACCCGAAAGACAAACAAAACTAACACACAATACTTCCTCTGGGACTACAGGAAGTTTGAAGCTTTGACCATTTTTTTTTTTTTAATTCATTTTTTTTTTTTGGGGGGGGGGGATATCGAAAGTGATCTGTCAAAACAGGGAGTTCAATGTTATCACTGACAGGACGTTTGTATCCTGATTATTGGATCCTGATTTGCCACCACGACCAAAAACAAACAAAGAAGAAGAAATATTTGAATTCAGTCCTTTTTGGAGTGCTACTCTACAGTCTCTGGACATATCAATTTGTAAGTCTAGTGGCAGAAAAGATGTGGATTGCTCTAAAGTACAATAAGGAGTTTACCATAAAAAGTAGCATAGTGATTGTCTAATCAACACTTCTGTGCTGTGCTTTGCAACATAAGTGCAAAAGCATGTGAAGATTCATAAGTAAATTATGTTAATGATAAAAATGTAGCAGGAATAGCTAGAAACATAAAATGTGTACATGCAGTCATTTTTAGTGTGGAAAATCAGTTGTGATTGGAAGCAGACATTTTATGGACATGACGTGTTAGCCAATGCCCACCTACATGTAATAAACGATACATTACATACTGGTTTCCAAAGGGAGTACTGAAATCTCTGGTTTGCTGTGATTTAATAAGATGGGTTCACCTCAGGGCCACCAAAATTTTTTGAAAAGTATAGGTATGTCAGTAAATTCGTAACTTTTTGCGCTGGAAATGTTGAGGTTTATTTATGAGTAGATATGGCCAGCTTCCAATTCTTACTATGATAAAACTTATATATTTGACTCATTAAAAAAACCCAGGACTTTTAATGTTTTTCATTTGGTTTTTTTCAGGCCACCAAATGTTTCTCTCGGGCCACCAAAAATTTGAAATTGATGATTTTGGTGGCCCCATTGGGCCACCAAAAAAAAAAAGTTAGTGTGGAGCCCTGTTTTAAAGATTATCTTCATGCAGCTCCAGTACTTCATACATAGTGACCTTGTGCTTTCAGGAAAAACAGAACAGCAACAACGAAAGAGATAGATTGACAGAGCCTAACAGTGCAAGATACAAAGATGTCCTTGCATAGACATGTGAAAGAAGTGATGGATTTTATGGATGGTATCACTTTTTCGTTTGATTGTCTGGAAAGGACGGAGAGGCTCGCCCGGGACATTTGGGACGACATGGGTGAAGCTTCCTCGCTCGTCGTCCTCTGCGTCTTGAAGGGAGGCTACAAGTTCTGCTCCGACCTGCTAAACTTTGTTCAGGCGCTGAACCAGAATGCCGGCCGCTCGGTCCAGCTGCGCGTGGACTTCATCCGCCTCAAGAGCTATGAGGTGAGATCATGCCCTCAGAGGTGCGAGAGAAGTGTAAAAGCTGATTTTTTTTTTTTTTTTCTTGTTTGTGAGGGTTTGATTTTGCAAATTACCTGGTACTGATGGGCCACAAATTTAACAACGTGCAAGTATATTGCATTTACAATAGGATATCAGAGTGAATGGACTGGCAAAAGTGCACTTATGAAAGCTGTGGTGTCAAAATTGCGAAAACAAGATGTTGCAAAACTGTGACCTCATCATTCCTGAAAATAACAGCTCTGACAGTCCTTGCAAATGTGCACATCTTTCCTTCCCAGTAACCCATTTCACAAGCTAATGTTACATTGAGCCAAACAGTCTATTGTCTGTATCAATTACAATGTTTTGGCATCACATGTTGTGGTATCACATGTCAGTTTTGCTGGGTTATAGGAAGTATGGCAAGAAAAAAAACTCCAGCGGCAGTATTATCTGTAATAAACCCAGAACTGAAGTAAGTGATCCTCAGGCACGGTGACTTCAAGGTTCTCCATGAAGCAACTATAAGCGGCTGCTGGTAATTTTATCATCAATGGGGAATCCATAGATAGTATGCTCTATACCGTATTTTCAGAAAAATACAGAAATCAGAAATAATATTGAATGAATTGAGAGTGTCATCATAAAGGAGCTCTTTCACTCATGTGAATATGAGTTAGGCTTGCACTAAAAGGAAACATTGGTATTGAGAGTGCTCAAAGGATTTAAATTTCTGCCATTGCATAACAATCCTGCACCTGTGTTAAAGGCAGTACATTGAAGGTAAAACAAAGTTCTCAAAAGGGCTCAATATTCATCCTCCACTATTTTGAATTTATCATAGCTTGCAATATGTGACCCGCTACAACAAAAGGATCCGAAAGTCGGGGTAGGAAAATTTTCTGCAAATGGTATAACATTATTCCCTTACTCTTCTACTTTAATTTCATATATAGCACAACTCATAAAAGTACTCGGTTGCGGAGATATTGATGATTTTATTAGCGCATGTCAAGTGGTTGTGGAAATCAGAGTTTCGAGAAAAACGCCTTCAATGTTTTCCTTCCGACGCTATCATGATCAAGTGGAGGCAAGACAGTTTTCACCGCTTGACAATTAAGGTATGCTCCTAGCGACCTCCGCGATGTTCATTCAAGCTTAGCGCCAGCGGTCTACACACAACCAATCAGTAATCAGGATGCCACGCACTGACCAATAAGATCACTTCGTTGCTAGGGGCGGAGTCTACCTGCGGCACTAAATCCAAATCTTCGGACACGATTCTGTTATGTTGAAAGTCGGAAAATCATGGCGCAGAAAAATGCTGATTTCTTGCCGTTTCTTTGATCATTTAGCCTCGAAGTTTCGGCAGATGATAGACAAAAACATTGGACTACAAAATTATGCAAAAAACAGAAATCTGATTGTTTTGACCAATTTTGATGATGTGATTTCAAACTTGATTTTCTCGGCTCAGCCGTCAGCGACTTTAGGATCCTTTTGTTGTACGTAGCGGGTCACATATATTGAAAGGGTCTACCAAGAAACTTGTCTGGCTGATGCAAGTTGCTCGGATAAAGAGTTGTTTTGGAGTATTTTTGGATCAAAGGTCAAAGGTGATCAAAAGATCAGTGGATACAGTGCACTCCCATTATAACGAACACGGTTATAACGAAATTCCGGTTACAACGAAATAAAATTTAGGGCCGCAACATTATCAACTCTATGTATTTTTATTGTTTATTCATTCGGTTATAACGAAATTTCGTTATAACGAAAGAAAACTGCCGGTCCTGAGGACTTCGTTATAACGGGAGTCCACTGTACTGCTATGGCCGGATTTGTTCTCAATTATAAAACATGATGTACACGTGTAGCAACCATGATTGGATATGCTTTGGGATTGCAATAATGCCGGCATACAAATAGCTAATATTTCACTTCTTTTTTGTTGTCACCCAACTGACATTGTTTTATCACAGCATTATTTCACATATTTCTTATGCCTTTCTACATGTATATGTCCATTTCAGAGCAAAAATGAACAGTTTTTTGTTACCCAACTGACATTGTGTTATCACAGCATTATTTCACGTATTTCTTATGCCTACATGTGTGTGTGTCCATTTTAGAACAAAAATCAACAGTTTTTGCAGACATGATATGGAAATTATGTTTTACCTTTAAAATTGTCTCTCAGGAATGTGGAGTGCAAAGTTCATCAACTAACATTGGATTCAGTGGGTGTTCTGGAATGGCATCAAAATATCATATGTTTTTGATGTTCCCTGGCCCTTTGCCAGCTTCTCCCTAAAATAGCATTCAGATTCATGCATTTTAGACCTCCTCTTTTTCAGATATCATGAATAAACAAATGTGCCTTGGCTAACAACATGACTTCCATGTTCGTAAAGATGTTTGGGAAAATCTTATGCATCATTAGGAGGTTTGACTTTACTCTGCCCCTCTGCAAACCACAATATCATTTTATAGTTTTGATTGAAAGTATTTACCACATTGGTGAACAAGCTACTGATTCCTTGCATCTGATTGGCTGAGAGTAAATTTGTCATAGAAATGTGGTAGTTGTCACTGATGACAAGTTTTATGAAACGGGCCCCGGAAGTACTTACAATATGGTATGAGCTTCCTTGCTGAGCTTGCAACAAAATTAGTTTGGATCTCTAATGTGCATGTTTGTTGTTGTTTTTTTCAGTACTTGAAAAAGAGATAATGCAACATATTATTATTCTACCCTTGCCTCTCTCCCCAAATGGTCTCTACAGAATGACAAGTCGACAGGAGAGATTCGCGTCGTCGGGGGTGACAACCTCACAGACTTGGAGGGCAAGAACGTCCTTATTGTAGAGGTAAGCGCAGGAACCATGTAGTGCAGTGCAGTGATCTTATGCAGTGCTGTGAATTTTTGCAAAGTTGGTACAACTTGTATGTAATCATTGCCAGGTTTTAGGGCAGGGTGGGTTGGGGTGGGGGTGGGGGGGGGGGGGGAGAATAGATGACACCTATTGATTTTTATGGTGCTTTTACCTGCTTTCCAGTCCAAACCTTGAGTTAAACACCTGACCTCCAGAACATATTAATCATTTCTTACTGAGGATCTCTGTTGGTTTTTCTTTGATAGTTTGGAGATATGTCTAAACAACAAGAACAACAACAAAAATGCATAATTTTAGACTCATCCACAGCTCAGAAGTTCTGTTGTTGTTGTTTTTTAACAGTTATGAGGAGATCCATTAAGAAGGAGAACAAATTAAACTGTATTGCCAGCAGAAAATTTGACAGCCTAGGGGAAGCAAAAAATAAAGAAAACAAAATTTGAAGAGTAGAAAACCAGGGGCCCGTTTCACAAAACTTGTCATCAGTGACAAGTTGTCATAGATGTGACAAGCTACTGAAATCCTTGCAGCTGATTAGCTGAGAGCAAATTTGTCATAGAAATGTGGCAGTTGTCACTGATGACCAGTGTTATGAAACGGGCCCCAGATACATTTTGTATGCACAATCAAACAGCATTTCAAAGTGAAGACTGAAGTGGTAACGGGTTATCATGGTTTTGATCAGTAATATGTGGTGACAGCCTCGATCTCACATTTAGTCATGACACTTCCTTCCCGCCATTTCCCCGTCTCCGCCGAAGGACATCATCGACACGGGTCACACCATGCAGAGGTTACTGAAGATCGTCGGGGGCTACAACCCGAAGATGATAAAAGTCTGCAGCCTGCTCGTCAAGCGAACGCCAAGGAGTATCGGCTACCGGCCAGACTGTAAGTGTTAGCATGAGCACGTTACTATTCATGTGGAATAATAGTAACGTATCGGCGCTTCAATATTTGTACACTTTTGTGTAATGTGATTCCACTTGGACTAGATATGCACAAATATTTTTTGTACTTTAGTTAGGCTGACAGGGAGTTCCCCAAACTTATATTTAAATTCTAGTGAGCTAATTTCAATGATAACAGTGCCTAAAACACCTGTAAATTAGAGTTAAGGGACTGTATCAGGGTGGTGCATAACTTCAAATTTGAGCATGTTGCAAGCTCAGAATCTGAGAATATTGCAGAAATTGTATGTGCGTGGAGCACATAGTATGCAATATTTTGCAGTTTATCTCTTTTTTGTGGCTTACATTCCATGTTCTCTCTCATGTTTTGCACACAAAAGTCTCAGTACCAGGTAGTTTGATGTTTCTTATGTTTTGCACATGTTTTTCACACGTGTAAATACATTTAATTTTGAGCTTGTTGCAAATTCTTGAGGATGTGGCACAACATGTTGCTGGCTTTTGAGGATTTTGTACAAGAATTTGAGCATGTTGCAGCAACATTCTTAAACCCCTCGTGGGCCACCCTGCTGTATGAATGTAATTTGTAGTTTGCTAACTTTAAAGTTAGTATGACAGTCCTAATCACAAGAAATCATTTGGTTAGATTGCATATGTTTGTGTACTCGATGGTAAGGACACCCCACTTGGACCATCATAGTTAGCAGGCATACACGTGGTGTATGTAAGACAGTGTCAAAAAGCACTTGTAAAAAAGTCAGTCATTGTTTTACTAAACACACACACACACACACACACACACACACACACACACAGAGCAAAAAGACGTAAGGGATATGTTAACAATTTTGATTCAGATTTTAGAAAAATATTACCATGTAGCTTGTGATACTTCTTTCTTCAGTAGTTCATTATTACTACCAGCCAAATAATGAAGAATATCTGTTTTCCTGTCACTTTGCCTAATGCAGTAATCATCTATCATATTGAAAATTAAAAGTGCTTCTTACAAAACCACTGAAGCATTGAGAAATTGGACAGAACATTATGTTTAGTTTTATTAATCAACAAATGGCATCAATGAGTTTACCTTACAAGTAGATTTTTATGCCTCCGCCACGAAGTGGTGCCGGAGGCATTATGTTTTCGGGTTGCCCGTCCGTCCGTACGTACGTCCGTACGTCCGTACGTCCGTCCGCTTTCGTTTACGCGATAACTTGAGTAATATTTACTGGAATTTTACCAAACTTGGTCCAAGTATGAAGTATGATGGGGCAACGATTTGATAAGATTTTGGGTGAAATCGGCTAAAGGTCAAAGGTCAAGGTCAAATCGTGAAATTGTATCCGTTTACGCGATAACTCAAGACTGTATGGAGCAAATTTCACCAAACTTTGTTGGAGGATGATGTATGATGGGGCAATTACTTGATTAGTTTTTCAGTGAAATCGGACAGAGGTCAAAGGTCAAAGATCAAGGTCAAATCCTAAAATTTATCTGTTTATGTGATAACTCAAAACTGGATGAAGCAGCTTTCACCAAACTTGGTCCAAGGATGATGTATGATGGGACAATTAGTTGAGTAGATTCTAGTGACATTGATAAGAGGTCAAAGGTCAAAAGGTCGAGGTCAAATGCTAAAAATGTTGCTATTTCCCCCATATCTATGCAATGCCCGCAGTTATTTTCTTGAAACTTAGTGTAGACATGTACTACTGCGTAAGGATTCTCCAGAGAGAGTTTCATGTCATAAGGTCAAAGGTCAAAAGGTCAAAGGTTAGGTGAAAATGTTGCAATATCACTTTTCTCGCAAATGGTTCAATGTATCTTCATGGAACATGGTACATATGCATGTACTGACTGGCAGGGATTATCTAGGGAATTTAGGGGTCATGGGTCAATAGTCGGGTTCAAAGGTCAAGGTCAACTCCTCAAAATGTTACTACTGTATTTCCCTCATACATGTATACTAGTATATGCAATGATTGCATTATTAGTTTTAAAAGTGTTTAATGTATGTACATGTATTACTTGATGGTGATTCTCTTGGAAATTTCCAGCCAGAAGGTCAAAGGTCAAAGGTTAAGGGTCAAAGGTCAGGTTTAAATGAAAAAAAAATATTTTGTACTGTAATTACACTCTTTCTTCATACCTTGAAAATTATACTCAATGCATAAACTTATAATAAGGTCGGTCAGAAGTCAAGTAAAATTTTTCAATTCCCCAAATATGTGTACCTGCACTCTTTAATAGACAATTATAGCAAACCTAGTTCGTGGAAAGTGAACATTCAAGATATTTCTGACAAACCTGTTATTTCGATATTTTGCCAGTTATGTGAAACTGTCATCACACATTGTCAAGACATTGTACTATACACCTATTGGGAGAATCATGCATTATGGCGGAGGCATCAGTCGCCGTAGCGACATTTCTAGTTATAAAATGGTTCTTTGGCAACAACGTTTCATCCATCGAAATTAAAAGGGGTAAAATACATGTAGATAAAGGATATGCACTCCAGTTATTGAGCAAACACTTGGGTCATTGACACGTCAGTATTATAGATGTGGTGTAGGTTTTGTTTTCAGTCACTCAGATTTTTAGTAGCAAGGATGATAAGGACTTAACCTTGACCCCCTTGAGCCTACCAACTTCCACTCATTCTTCACAGTCACTGTCAAAGATTGAGACATGGTGCAACATTTTTTGTTTGTAGTTCTGTTGGCTTCAGTCAGATCAAAACATGTATGTCCTCTGTTGCTGGCTGAGTAATTTCTAGCTATCGTGAGCTCCCTGATTTAAAGACGCAGTAGTGTGGGGATTTATGGGTGGCTTGATTCATTCGCTGCCCACCGGGATACATATTACTAGTAAAAGATCATGAATAGCACTGATTAGGAAACATGCGTTGAAGTGTATGCTCATTGGTAGTGGTCAACTCCAATGAAAGTTACAAATTCAAGAGAAGATTACAAGTGCATGCATGAGTATGCAGGACACTGATTTTTTGGCCTGTTCAGATTTTCCTGTCTTAATGATATTTAGATACATAGGTGCATTTGTAGTCTGCTGTAATTAAAGTTTGCTCCATTTTTTCAATGTCACACATCCCAAATATAATGTTTGGCTTTTAAAGTAGACTTCAAATTCCTTATTCTTTTTCTGTTTAGTTGTAGTATTTCTTATGACCATTTCAAGACCAAGGTCAAACATGAGTAATCCCAGTCAGGATGAGTAAGACGCGATGTACATAGCTACAGCTGTGGTGGAGCTTTCAAAACATGACCAAAAATCGCAACCATGAAATTCCCGTACTCCTACTCCTCAGTGAATCACTCCTTTTTTCTGACTTTAGACTCATGTAATTAAAAAAAAGAATACAAAACAAAATTGAAAATGCTAGTGTCCAATACATTTGAAAATGAACTTTATCCTATGTTGGATCATATCGATGGAAATAGATTTTTGCCAGCCCTACAGACTCCAGCAACTTTTCAGCAGTGGATAACAGTTGAACTTGGGTCTGGGACAATTGTACCCCTGATCCTTCCCCTGATCCTTCCCCTGACCCTAACCCTAATGCTAATCCTAGCCCTAACCTAAACTGTAACCTAAACCTTACCCTAACCCTAATCTTTACTCTAACTCTATCATCATTTGTTCAAAATGATTCCCCATTTAAAAGCCCAATTATGTGTTGGGAAATTGCCAGCAAAATATTTTATTTCACTTTTGGTATGTGATTATGTGACATTATATGTCTATTAAACTTTGTGTAAACTTTTTTTTTTTTTTGGGGGGGGGGAACTAAGATGAGTTAAAGTTATAATTTGTTATATCATGAACAAGTTGCCTATACTACATAGTGGAGTGCAAGACATATTTTTATTAATAATATTGATAAATGAAAAATTTCATGACTTCCATCAAGTTTTGATCAAACTGTGTGGTGATGTTTCATTTTAAGATACTTCTTTACCATTTTGTACAGGAGCACAGTACCAAAGAGAGATTGCATCATTAGCATTAAGATAGTTCTTTACCATTTTGTACAGGAGTACCGTACCAAAGAGAGATTGCATCATTAGCATTCTCAGACCTTTTGGATGTAATATATATATATTTATCTGATCTCTACATGGATTATTATATATGTCTGTCATATTGACATTTATTTTTGTGTTTGCATTGACTTTCTCCCCTTGGCAGATTGTGGATTTGAAATTCCAGACAAGTTTGTGGTTGGATATGCTCTAGACTACAATGAGTACTTCAGGGATTTGGGAGTAAGTACACCACATGATATTTCCAATCATAACAGTGTGCTTTATAATTATAGTAATCCATGGTGGGAAAGTGCTTACTTTTCTCCTGAGGAGGAATAGTACTTATTTCTCATTTCGTTGCTTTGGTAGAAGGTAGTGAAAAATGCAGGAGACATTGTGTAATTATTAGCTTTGTTTAAATGAAAATCAACATTTGTGTACAGTGGAGTCTTTTAATGTAGAGCACTTATGTAGCAAACCCAAATAGTATAACAATCATCTTCAAGGCCCGAGATTTCAAAGTTTCATAGCAAAGTTTAATGGCATTTTTATTGTTAGTTTGTTTGTTTGTTTTTTAATCCTGATTTGACAAAATTGTGATAAGTGATATCCTCTAGTCCAAGGGAGTTTGCCATAGTAAGAGTCAACTACATGTGTGACCTATCGCCCCAGTACCTTAAATCATAGGCATCAACGTTGAAAAAACTGCAAAATGAGAATATTTGGTTGATAGATACAAAAAAAAAAAAGGTGATATATCTACTTACTACATCATGTCAAAATTTCAAAGCTACGTATGTTATGAAATTGATAACACCTCAACTTTTATGGAGCATGTTACTTTGGTGTTTCAAACGAATCCATTATGTCTCTAAACTGCTTCTAGACTGCAAAGACTGTTTTCCCAAAACTATGGTGGCCCACTTTCGGTAATGATAATAATAGTAGACATTTATACAGTGCCTTTTCCACTGGATACAAAGCGCTAATACCATTTCTGTGATACACATTTTTTTTTTTTTTTTCAAGTGCAATCGGACAAATTATCTTTGAAAGCTAAAAAGTCAAGACAACTTAAAAAACTGCAGAATCAGAAAAATCAGAGGACTGCAAAATTTGACAAGGCTTTTATGTTGGTGGGTCAAGTTATATAAAACATGTTTGTCATTAAATTTGAAACCCTGGAATTGTTAAATTGGAGCCTTGTATTCTAATACATGTAGATGCATCTTTTTTATTTATTTTTTATTCTTCTATTCATTCTCTTCTCAGCACATATGCATCATCAATGAAGAGGGCAAGAAGAAGTACGCCATCTGAGAAGTGACAGTATGGATTCAGCAACGTACATTTCCCTCCCAAGCATAGGACGCAACATGGACTCCTGTGGAAATCATCTTTAGCAATTTCATATGTGGACTTTGTAACCCTGTGCTGTTGCGGATATCTCAGAAACATTGCTTATTCATCCCGCCTAGAGTTCTCTTGCCGACAAACACTCAAAATACCAGAGATGGACTATCAGTGTTCCTTTAGTGCAACCAAAATACACAAGACATGCTTATCGGTGTACCTTTAGCGGAACAATAACAGACAAGACAGACTCTTTGTGTACCCTTGGCACAAATGAAATACACGAGACAGGCTGTTGGGTGTGTCTTCAGCCCAACCATAATACACAAGACAGGCCTATTGGTGTACCATTGGGTATAACCACAGGACAGGCTTTGTATGTATCTTTTACAAGACCAAAATATTGACAGACGGCCAGTGTACCTTGGCAGAACCATAATCCGCAAGATGTGCCATGAGTGGAAATTTGCACCTTTACAGTTTATTGTAACAGTCCCGTGTTACCCATCTGGTTCCAAGTGAGGACTAGAATTTCAAATATTCCTCAAAATCCCAGCAAAAGTAGTAATCATGTTCACCGTATTGTTGTAGAATGGACAAAAGAATGAGAGGGCTCGAAAGAGTTTTGGCCGTGGTCCAGAATTTTCTTGCAGTGCTCCATACTGGTAGCTACATTTGTGATTAACCCAATGATTTTTTTTTTTTTTTTTTTTTTAAAGCATTTAACTGTCTCAGATGCCAGATTTCAAGAAAATTGGGGTATCATTTTGTAACAGAAGATTTACAAAAAAATGAACTCTCTTATTTTGGCACAGGACGTCAGCCATGAAAAAAAAAGATTATCATGTATTTTGTTTGTTCACTTGCAGCCAAATGCTCCCACCAACCCCCCGTCTTTTTTTCCCCCTGTGTGCTTCATTATTGTAATATACAACATTGTAGAAGTCTTCAAATATGGGGGAAAGGTTCCATGTTTGTGTGTGCTGTAGTGTACGTAGAAAGTAAGGGTGTATCAAGAGAAGAATTCTTGCTAAATCTCCTCGAGTAGCAAGCCAGTCTCAGAGACTTTCATTTCTACTATGCTTGCAGTTTCTCCATTTCGGCAGTATATTTAATGCGGTCTGTTTGTGAATGGGTTACACATATCTGAAAGGGGTGAAAAAAAAATCCATGCTCATGTTGTGCATGTGCTAGCGTTGTGCTGTGAAAGATACCACAGCAGTACAAGGTCATTTTGCTCTTCTGGATTGGATATGCACGTAACTGCAGCTCGACTTTGTACTGTAATCTGTCCAATGCAACGTCATTCCACCAACTGTCTGTGACAGATGGCTCATGGTTACATTTTTCTGGCATTGGTTTGATTGTTTGTCTGTCTCTTTGTGAACTAACTCAAAAGTTATAAACGTATTTGAATGCAATTTTCAGGAAAAGTTGGTGGTGACACGAGGAACATTTGATAAAATTTTGGTGAAGATCCAGATCATCCTTTGGATCTAGGGGGGTGCTTTATAAAGCTGTTCTTATAAGTTACAAACGACTTAAGGATGACTGGAACATGTTCTGATGTGCTATACTTATCAGAAGTTCAGTAATTCAGCACAAGAACTGATCACCAGTCATTCTTAAGTCGTTTGTAACTTTAATAACAGCTTTATGAAACACCTTCCGGGAATGTGTTCAAATTTTTTGAAGGGGTCTTTATCATTGGTAGGGTCCATTATGCAGAACACTAGATGGAACACTTGCTTTTGTGACCCTCAGAACCATTGCACTGTAGGCCAGGAAGTATGGCAAAGGCAGCGACAGCTGGACAGGACAGGTCAGCAGTGAGGGTATGTGTTGATCGTCGAGAAATCTAATAATGCAGATGATATGAATGTAGGACTACATGTATATTATAGGGTGAAAATCACAATACAATGTATTAGTGGAAAGTAGCATCTTGGCGGACGTCTCTGCTCTCCGAGTGCTTTTCTAGTGTGTGGTTGCTTGTTTTGCCACTGTTGCTTGAAAGATACAAAGGTAGTTTGACTGTCCATTCACACACAAGGGTTAGTATGTATCTCATTGTGTCATACATTTCCCAACTTACATGTACATTGTATTCTCCAGTTCGTTTATGTAGATACATAGTAAATCATTTCATCTGTGGCATGTTTCAACTATTGACGTACATGTACATGTATAAGCTTTTGTTGTCTTGATTGGCTACATAGAAATGCTACAATAAACTCTGAATGAATAAATGAAAAAAAAAAATGGTAATACCAAAACGTGGTGTAGCTGAAAAGATTTAACTATTTTTAGTACACATTGGCAAGGTCAAAATAGATTAACCTCAGGAAGGAAATTGTTCATTTCGTATCGTGTAGGTGATACTACAATGTATACTTGTTTCACTGTTTTTATTTGATGTACTGTAGATATATATGCCTGATATATATTCTGGTATCTCAGTGTGAGGTGTGGAATGGCACTCGGCGAGGAAAGTTAGATTGTTGGTTTGAAAAGGTTGCGCTCTGTGTGTCACAGAATAATAAGCAGACATCAGTTTGAGTGAAATTTCTCAAATAAAGTGAGGAATCATGTGTTTAAAGGAATATTTATATTCAGGTTGGTTTGTGTGTGTTTTTTTTTTTTTGTTTTTTCAATGTCCGTACACATCTAGTGTCATAGACAAGCTTGATTTGAAATTTAAAAAAGAAAAATTGAAGAGATGAAAAAGAGGGATTGTGCATGTGACTCAAAAGGCAAAACTGAGGCCTTAAAAAAAAAAATGATCAAAGAAAACCTCTCGCAACTGTATCGCACACACTGGATAATTCTTCTTTTTTTTGTCTAGTTTCTTTGCCTAATGTAACTGGGGGTATGATTGGGAATGTTACCTTTCACAGGCTTGAATGTAATCCAGGCTGTTGCCGAGTTTTTCCAAGAGCCCTGTTGATATTTGGCGAACAAGGGCTGCATGTCGATGCTCTTTAATACACTAATTGAGATAATGAGAAAACTTCTGTTTGGGAAGAGTGCTGAACCAAATTTTGGAGCAGCCAAAATGCTGAAATTGTGACGAGATTCGGCGGCCAAATTTTTTCATGAGATTGTGTTAGACTTTCGCAACAAATCTGCTAACACACAATGGTAATGTAAGGTACATGTAGTTGCAGATCAATCTCGGGCTTAGTTTACTGTTTGTCTCATTAGAGTCGCATGTTAAGAAAAATTGCTGAAAAAGGACAAAAGATCGAAAAAAGTGAATGGTGTGCATCGATAGAAGTGTGTGGCACACGGCCTGAATATGAACTTAGATTATGTTTGTCTGACCTCAAAAGTGAAAACAATGTACAGTTTGTATGTGCTACTGCTGGGCAGTTTACCTCTGAGTGATCCTCCAGTCAGAAAAGAAAAAGACAAAATTCTTTGTTCATCTGGATGAAGATGCTTTGCTCTCGGTTTACATGACTCTTGCTTTCAACATGTCATTCAGACCTCACAACCATTCTGAATTTGGAGGAAAGAATCTGAATTTTGACTACATGTATTACCAGCTCTTGTTTAAATAGGAGTCCCCCCCCCCCCCCTTTTTTTTTTTTTGATAATTCTACTACTCACTCCTATGGGAACTGTTTTCTTTCCTACTTTCAAACAAATATACAGTCAGAAAGGTTGGGAGGTCTACACCACTGCTTTTGCTTAAGCAACTTGTTTCTTTTGCTGCTATTTCATTTGATTTCTTTTCCCTCTCATTTTCACATCCCCACCTGTTTTATTTGTTCTTTCTCTCTATTAAATCAAGTAGATTTTTGCAATGCTGTGATTGTGTTATAGCTTTAAAATAAGAAAGATGCATGCTGTGTACCTTAATAGTGAAAACTGTCCCTATACCCAGTATATTATTTGAAAATTAGATCATATGGAAGGGAACTTTACTTGTTTTTACTTTTTGTTTTTAAGTCACAGACGCGCGCGTGCACACATAAAATGTTATGGTATGCATTTCATTGTTGGAAAATAATACCACAAAGGTGTCGCAAATGAAAGCTGGAGTGAAGGTGTCTTACTTAGTGGTCATACAGTGAAAACTCAGTATAACGAGATCCTTGATCCCAATTAGACAATTGGCTCTTTATACAGTGAAACCCCGTTATAACGAGTTCGGTTATAACGAGGTACCGGTTATAACGAGGTAATATCGCCGGTCCCACGGACCTCGTTATAACGGGGTTTCACTGTATTAGGTAGTTTGTTTATCAGTAGTCAAACAATACAAAACAAAGGAAATGAATTCATTGGGACTAGAGAAATTAGTTTGTCATATCAGGTATTTTGTTACTACATCAGATCTTTTTATATCGAGTTTCCACTGTATAAAAGGAACCGTGGAAAAAACAGTGCTTGATAGATTATGTCTCTGATAAAGAAGCAGAACTCAAAGTCAACAGACAAATTCGGGTTGTTTTATTTTACAGTATTTCATTTTTTTTCAGGGACAGAGATAAAGGTGCAGGAGAGAGTGAGAGAGAGTGAGAGAGAGAGAGAGAGAGGGAAAGAGTGAAGGGTGGGAAAGTGTTACTTAACCAGTCCTTGAAAAGAGACCCGCCTGCAGCTTCTCCCCACCCCTGCAGTCGCCCCCACGAGTCCAAATTTGGCCGAGTCAAAAAAAAAAAAAAAAAAAAAAAAAAATTGCCAGGTTAGATATAAACGACATGTTGATTCTATTATGCAAGTCTTCATCTACCTTAATTCGAATTATGTATTTTCTCTGGTCCCTTTGGATTTACAGGAAGTTGACTGTAGTTTCACAAAGAAAAGTTATACACGTGTATTACACCATCCTTTTCACTACACTGTGCTGTTTTGCCATAGAAAAAGAACACCTGCAGGCCATTCACCTGTCATGCCAATGTCCTCAACTGACTAACATGAATGACATTGTTTTGTAAATCTTGTCAAAGTTAGTTATACATGCTAAGGCCCTATGTGTGTCAGCCCTTGTAGGAGATTGCAATAAAAGTGTGTATGATTGACTGAGAGACTAGAGCAGCGCCTAATGTTTTATTTTCTGTCGCAGTTGTATTGAAAAGGATGAAAAATTAAGTACAAAAGTTTTGAGAAGAGTGCCCCAATAAATTGTATGGAAATGAAAACTAACAGATTGAATACAAGTGTATTGCCATACGCGCGTGTTTTTCAGCGGAGGAACAAGCATTAGTGTGTGTAGCATCCGGTGTGTGTATATATATATATATATATATATATATATATATATATATACATAATTATATATGTGTGTGTGCGTGTGTGCGTGAGACACTGTAGGCCTACATGATTGTATTTCCACAAAACAATGCGAATTGACTTTTATCATGGCATCGTACCCTATGTACGTCATACATGACTGACCAATGGGGGCCGATAAAAACAATAAAATTGCTTGCCTTGACCCCACATCGACCAGGAAGATGGATAAGACTAAAAGACAGGAAATACAAAACTGTAAAGAGCGCAAGCTCTGCGTCTATGTTTGAGTGTGTGTTCTGTGTACTTGTTCAGTTCAGTTCAGTTCAGTTCAGTTCAATTTTTTTCGTATTTCCACTTTCTCAGTGAAATTACAAAATAATTGACAGTATAATACAACAAGTAAAACAGAATTGTAACATACAACCATGTCTTTTGATTGAAGAAAAAGAAACAGGACATACTGAACACAAAATGTATATGGTCATACATGGTAAGTCATGGTAAAGGTGTCACAAGGAAATAACATAAATATGATGGGCCTACCTAAAAGCTATAACGCTTTTAAAATTGTGGGTCCCCAAATTCATAGGCGTGGAATTATACGGAGAATGGATATATCTTGACCAACTAGAATTATTCTTGTACGAAAACCAATATGAAGAATTAACTAATAGACCACATGTATATTGCTCCAACAGACTGTACAGATTCGCCATGTTTGGAAAAACAATGCTATATGTTATATCGTTACCATTAAATTACTTAGTGGTGAGGATGAGTACAAAAGACTGGAAATATTAAAAGAAAGTTGCTAAAAGCCTGGTAGGGTGTATCCACTAAGAAATCACTGTTTTAATTTCCGTTTGAAAGTGAATAAGGATAAGAAAGAAGTAATATCTTGAGGGAGGTCATTCCAGTATCTGGGTTCAGTTAAGCATAATTATATTGTTCTCTTTGTAAAAAATATTGCAAGTGCGTATGTGTGTGTGTGTGTGTGTGTGTGTGTGTGTGTGTGTGTGCGTGTGTGCAAGATTGTGTGCGTATCACAATCATTTACGTTTGTTTGTTTGTTTGTTTGTTTGTTTTTTAATCTCTCAGTCTGTTAAACTTCTGGGCCCTGTTTCACCAACATGGGAACTACTAATATTGAGCCAAGCAGTGAACTTTGGGCTCACTGCTTGGAAGGACACAGACATTCAATTTCATTCAGTTCAAATGAAATTTTATTTTCTATGACACACCCACGTTTGTTATCGATACAGATAAAGAAAACAAAGAAAACAAAACGTGCAATGTATTACAACAATAAATGTACAGTATGTCCCCAAAAAAATTACAACGGGGCCCTACGCAATGATATCTTTAAAAATATTGCATCAATCTAGATAAAAATTCAGGGTATGAAACTATAACTCATTGCCCACATCTTACAGAAAATCCCATTCGATTTGCCTCAGTGGTCAAAGAGAAATTAGGAATTTTGTAGAGGATGTCGGGAATCTCTTTTGTCCAAGTTCTGTCTATTGTTCACACACAAAATCACCGAAGTGCTAAACTTGGAAGAATCAGACTCATGACATGCTTTACTACAATCCCCATTTCTCTGTGACCGCTTAACTAAATCGAACGGGGATTTCTGCAAAATAGAGCTAAGATGTTATATTTTGAGACCCTGAAGTAGCATTGAAAAAAAAATATAATCATATTGGATGTTGTCAATGCGAAAATCTTATTGTAATATTTATGGGACATACTGCAGTATGTCCCTCTAAAATTACAATCAAATTTTCGAATAGATAACATCCAAAATGATCGACCTGTCTAAGTGCTACTTCGGGGTCTTACAATATAACATCTTAGCTCTATTTTGCAGAAAACCTCATTCAATTTGGTTAAGCGGTCACAGAGAAATGTAGATTGTTGTAAAGCATGTCATGAGTCTAATTTTTCAAATTTTAGCAATTCAATGCTCTAGTGCGTGAATAAAAGACAGAACTTGGACAAAAGAGATTCCCGACATCCTCTACAAAATTCCTCATTTCTCTTTGACCAATGAAGCAAATCGAATGGGGTTTTCTGTAAGATTGGGCAATGAGTTCTAGTTTCATACCCTGAATTTGTATTTAGATCGATTCACTCTTTTTAAAGATATCATTGCGGGCGGTCCCGTTGTAATTTTTTTGGGGACATACTGTACATATATATACTTATCGAATAAATTGTTCAAAATAGTTGCATTATTGGAAAAGAGGGACTCACATTGGAGATGTTTTCTATAACATTGTGGCTAGTATAGGCGCAATGCATGTATATTATACTATTCCCAAAATGGCCTAGTGGAACAGTTCCTAACTTCTGCGGATTTATTAATTCCCCAAAGTTGTCCCTAAGAGCAGTTGCATGAATTGCACATTATTTTTATACCATTGATTTCAGCACTTATAGTGAAAGAGCCCCAGTGTCGGTAAAATTACATGTATAATTGGGTTTTTCATGTTTTTTTTTTCCTCATGAGCAGGTTAAAGGGATGGTACAGTTTCAGTTCAGATGGGACTTATGATTTCAAGGGCTTTTGATAATGATTATTAATTGAGATAATGAGAAACGTCTAATATGACATAATATTATGAAAAAGCACATAATTCTAAGAGGAATTAAAAGTTAATTTGATGAAAGTTTGTCTTGATATGGCTGAGATATCCAAAACGAAGTGATCCTAATAGAAGGTGGGACCCACATTTTATTTGGATTGCTTTCCTTTACTTTGTTTTTGGATATTTCAGCCATCTCAAAACCAATTTTCATCAAATAAACTTTGAATTTCTCTTAGAATGGTATGCTCTGCATTATTTCATAAGTGGTTCCTTGGTATTTCGCAGAAAAATAAAAGCCCAATCCTCATCTCGACCACCTGGTGAAGAAGAAAAAGAAGAAGAAGAAGAAGAAGAAGAAGAAAAGAAGACGTGTGACCAAACGGGGCATTCAGCCAAATCTACCTCAGTCAGAACTCTGTTTTCTTGCTATTTGAAAGAAAACAACAACAACAGAGAGAGAGAGAGAGAGAGAGAATGAGAGAGAGAAAAGAAGAAGAAGAAGAGAAGGAAATCCCCTTTCTCCGAAGGGAGGGGTAATTTTATCCTTTCTTGATTTTTATGTCGATCCCAGGTTTATTGAGCAGATTGACAATCCGGCTCAGATTGAAAGCAAAATAGCGAAACCAAGTAAACATAACACCCCATAATTATGAACCCTCGATATAAAATAATTATTATCAAAGAAATGTGTAAAATAATGATGGGGCACATAAACACATGAAAGAAATCTGACTCTTAAAAAATCAACGACCACTGAAAACTGCCATCCTTGAAGACTTCCAGGTTTCGTATATCCCGTTGAATTGTTGATGAAAGGTGATAATTGCAATCTTTTTCCGGTCGCGCGTTTGCTCACGTTCATAGATCCTAATTAGGACCGGGTCAGCTTGGTGAGGGAAGTTGCTCGTAAAAGGGAAATCAACGTATAAACAACCTTACCTCATAACCACCATCCTCTCCACACGCGCAAACAGTAACTGTTTTATGTGCAGGAACGCACACTGGTAACTTCGATAAAATCATAATGAGTAAAATCAGATAAACGGAAAAGTGTTTCTCCAAGTTCGGACCTAAAAGTAGGAAGTTATGGAATTACAATGTTGCACCATAATCATCCACCGAAAATTCAAAATTACGCGATATTTTGAACAGGGAAATGATGTCATCACTTCACGGACACTGTCCCAGCGATTTGTACACAAATTATCATGAAATCATATTTTGGGTAATTTAGCGTCGCAACACTGTGATAATAAAACATGCAGCTGGAAATGCAGTTTTTGATAACTCTTGTTTGTTCATCATTTCTGATTGTCCGTTCTTTAGGTTCAGTTTTAGATACGAGCCGCCAATCTCGTCAAAAATGAAATGAATTCTAAAAGACACAATTAATCAACATGATTATGTAAACTAATAATTCATGACATTGCTGGAAAAGAGAGATCTACGCAAGATTGCTGATGTTGTACACAATATCATGCATCTCCTATAATTCTTTTATTTTACTTGAAAACACAGCCATATTCAAATTCATGGAATTCTTCCGTCGAGATGCTTTCATTGCAACTGATTGACAAATTGCCCTGCATCGACGTATGTACGCCATGAATTTTTATCATGGCTACTACTAAACACTGATCAATTCAGTGCTTATTTGGCAATTTGTCAATCAGTTGCAACACAGCCACATGTTGACAACACTACAGGGTTGTCAACACATTGTTGTGGAAATTAGATAGCGCCGCCGCTGTTTGAGTTTTTGTACTGTATAATCATGCAATAGGCAGAATTTATATACTGCCTTTAAATACAAAGAAAACAAAGTAAAAAAAAATGCACGAAGTCCAAACGCAGCACATGATGATATTTAGATGGATATGAAAAGAAAGTGTTGGTCTGTGATACTGTTTCGTGGCCTCCGTATTTTGAAATGGATGAATGGTCACATAATTATTACACCGGACATACTGCCGTGATTCTATGTCCTTCCAATCTTTAACTTCCATAAGATGTAATAACGTCAAAGTGAAAGCGCAAACATTGGTTGAGAAATGATGCTGCCGTGTGCAAACTGAGCTCCCTCGCGGCGATAACTGCTCGGCTTTGTTTCATTTCATTGAGGATGCTGTAGCGTGACTGTGGTAGATATCTTTTGGATATTGTCTGACCTGCCAGATCTTTCTTTCTCTTTTTTTTCCCTAAAAATCATTTTATGTATACCTCTTTTCGAGCAGGCGACGCACAACGTATCAGAGGAAATTACGCTTTATGAAAGGGTAGTGGTGGGTGCTATAACATCCGCTGATTGTTTGCGTTTGTGGAGGGAAAAATACTACCATTCGCTTTTCTTATTTTGAAAGCGCTGAATCGCCAGACTCCACAGCGGATATCTAGTTTCGGGGAGGCAACATCTGACAGTGTGTGCCTTGACTTCTCCCGGGGTGGATAAAAACCTGAGTTTTTGATACGTGCAGCTTTGGTTCTGAGACAGTCCGACTATTGTATTATACTGCACCAAAATCGCATTTCATTTAACAACTGATTATCGTTGGTTTTGATCTGTCCACAAGTGGAAACGCAGTAAAAACCATTAACATAGAATGTTGTGGTTAGATCAGTTTTGAACAGTTGTGGACTATAATGATTCAGAGTGAGTGTCCAAAAAGATGGTCTGGTAAAGAGCAACATCAAAGTGACCACTGAAGTGAAAACAGTGTCAGATTTATTCAAAATATACTTTCCGTGACTCGCGTCTTGCTCTGTAGACGAGGCTAAGATCCTTTTCGCGACTCGAAAATATTCTAGATGACACTTTTACATCCAGTCATCAAACGAACAAGCTTGACTAGTTTTGACACCCAAGTTCGGCCGTACCTTCCGATAGTCTGTCAACAGACCGCCCGGCCATGGAAAGCAATACCTCAACGAGAATTATGACTACAATGCCAGCGATGTCGGTGAATACTACGATCCCGCCTACCGATTGGTTCAAATTTGACGATCCCGCGCAGCGGATCTTCGTCGCAATCCTCTTCATCATTGCATCCATAGTCGGCACTGTGGGAAACTCGGTTGTCATCGTAGCCGTCATCGTTTCTCGTCGTCTCAGGACGATCACCAACGTCTTCGTCGTCAATCTCGCTGTGGCGGATCTCCTTACATCGGCCGCGGTGCCGTGGAATGCAGTGGCACTGCTCAGCCCCAGCGGATGGCCCTTACAGCCGTGGGTCTGCTCGGTAGCCGGCGGCATCATGTACCTGTGCATCGCCGCCAGCCTGTACTCGCTCGCCTCCGTAGCTTTAAATAGGTTCATCCTCGTCACTAAGGACTTCAAAACTTACCGACGGACCTTCACCACAGTCAATCTCGTCATCTGGGTCGGTCTCATCTGGGTCGTCTCCTTCATCTTCGTGCTCTTCCTACCCATCATCGACATCGGTGCCCTCGGCTACAACCGGAAGTACCACTCGTGCGGCCAGACGTCGGACCACCCTAAGGAGGACACCTACCAGCTATTACAGGCGTTCGGAATCTTTCCAATCCCCCTGACCATCATCTGCTACTGCTACGGAAGACTCTTCTGCTTCGTTCGGCGACATGCAAAGGTCATGAATGCTCACCTGTCCGTTACCCAGGAAACCACCCAGTCGGACCTCAGCAACGAAACTGGGTAAGATCTAGCTCCAAGAATTTATATAGTCATCCTGCTGCTGCTGATTGACCATTCGGCATCTAATAGGTCTGTTTATTGTGTCGATATTATTGTTTGGTATTCGCCGATAGGTATCAAGGCAATTACCGCCCCCGAGGACAATTACCTCTCGGCTAAATACTGGTAAGTGATAAGGTACAGAGTAAAATATTAGGGTTAGGGTATAAAGTTTAGGGTAAGAGTTTGGGTTAGGGTTAGGATTAGGATTAGGATTAGATTCAGAATTAGGATTAGGGTTAGGATCAGGGGAAGGGTCCGGGGTGATTGCCCAGGGGATAATTGTCCGAGAACCAACTCTACTCATACAACCAAATAAAATCGTAATTTGGTTCGGGGGGGGGGGGGGGGGGATGGGGGCGGTCGCCCCCCCCCCCCCCCCCCAAGATTTGGACCGGGGATTTGCGAGGGGGGGAAAAAATGCGTGTATACTGTATGTGACTCAAAGTGTGCACCAGATCGTTGAATTTCAATTCAAAATATGCAAAGACCCTCCCCCTCTGTGCCTCTTTCCCTAGCCTTAGTACACTTTTTAGATTTACAAAAAATTATGAATAATTCTGAGTGCACATGACTTATCACGAATGTATAATATTCCGAAAACTCAATGTTCCCTCATGTACAAGGGGAATTTCCCCTTTTTATCGACCCTTTCCTCCCTAAGCCCCCCCCCCCATCATCTTTTTAATGATTTCCCATAGTATATTCCATCAAATATGCGTATACGAGATATCTCAATTTCAACCTTAAAAAGGCAAAAGCTCCATCGTACGGGAAGGGTGGAGATAACACTCGCCCACGCCTTCTTCCTGCTCGCCCGCCCCCCCCCCCCCCCCCATGCATGTTGACTGTGGCTAAGCTTTGAACATAAACAGTTTTCCAATTATGACACAAAATGTGTGCACCAAAACGTTTAACTGCAGCCAGAAAATTATATAGAATCTCCTTCCACAGACTTGCTACACTTCTCTTCTGATTGAAAAATTTCCAGATATTCCAACAAAAGTGTACGCCAGATTGTTGAATTTCAGTTCTAAAAGCTTAAAACTGAAAAAAGGCTCCCTTGAATGTGGGAGAGGTATCTTGCCACCATTCCATTGCTTGTTACCCACTTTAGACCTAGTAGTAGTACATTTTTTGGAATGACAATTTCCGAATTTTCCACAAAAATGTGCTCTAGATCGCTTTATTTCAATTCTTAAAACGCAAAAGCTCCGCCGAGCGGGAGGGGGAATCCCCCTTCCCCTAAGCTTTTCCTCGCTCGCTCCGCTCGCTCGGGCTCAGTCGCGTTCATGATATTAACAGTAAGAATTGATACAAAAAGTTTATTTTAATGATACCATTTTATTATATTATTGGCAAATTGAGCAATAATAATCTACACTAGAATATACTGCAACTTTAAACAAGTGGGACTGTTTCAACTCGTTAAAACACGCAAAAACATGCATCAAATTGCACCATTTGCAACATCAAAATGCAAAACGATCTCACCATGGGAGGGGGACACCCCCTCCCACACCCTCCCCTCCCACTCGCTCGCTCCGCTCGCTCGGGTTCAGTCGCGTTCATGATATTCAGTGAAAAGAATTAATACAAGAAGTGTATTTAAATCATACCATTTTATAGGAAAATTGTTCAATAATAATCTACATCAAAATATATTGCTACCTTAAACAAGTGGGACTGTTTCACGTCGATAAAGCGCGCAAAAGCCTGCATCAAATTGTACCATTTACAACATCAAAATGCAAAAAGTTCTCACCGTGGGAGGGGGGACACCCCCCCCCCCCCCCTCCCTCGCTCGCTCCGCTCGCTCGGGTTCAGTCGCGTTCATGATATTCAGTGTAAGAATTAATACAAGACATTTTATTTAAATGATACCATAATTATAGCCAAATTGTTCAATGATAATCGACATGAAAATATATTGGCACCTTAAACAAGTGGGACTGTTTCAATTCGATAAAACGGGCAAAAACATGCATCAAATAGCACCATTTACAACATCAAAGTGCAAAAAGTTCTTACTTCCCCCCTCCCACGCCCCCCCCCCCCCTCGCTCGCTCCGCTTGCTCGCTCGGGCTCTTTCGCTTCGCTCCCTCTCAGACTAACCGCCCCCCCCCCCCCCCAAGATCAAATCCTGGCTACGCCGTTGTGTCATGGCACCAATGAAAGCTGTTTGGAGTTCATTTGCCAGCATCTCACTGGAAGGTACTTTTTTGGAGCTGTTTGCAAAATTAAACAAAGGCTGCGTTTATCATCTTTCCCCTGTTTGAAACGGCTTTCAAAAGCCGTTTCCAAAGCCCTTTAGAAACGGCTTCCAAAATAGTTGCGTTTATCAACACATAACACGAAAACTGGCCTTGTCACTTCGCAGCTGCATTGCGCAATTTGACTTAGAGGAGAAGGGTAGTACAAAGCCGTTTCAAAAGAGCTTTGAGTTTATCTTGCTTCAAAGGGCTTCTAGAGACAGGTTTCTGGAAACAGGTGTTTCGGAAACCTGTTTCTGAAAGCACAAATTTGCGGCTTTCAAAAAGGCTTTCCGAACCCCATAATCAAAACAGCTTTGCGTTTATCAACTCGTAAAAATTCCTTGAAAGCCGTTTGGAAAACCTGTTTCTGCCGAGAAAAAGAGTTGATAAACCCACCCAAAGATGAACGTTATAAGTGTTTGTCAGTGAGTGTTTCTGCCTCGCCTACCGGGCCCTGGCAAGACGTAAATTTGAATGAATCCCTTGGAGTTTTGAGTGCATTTAGACTTGCACCACATCCTGTACAAAGTTGAACTAGAACTCGAAGTACAGTCAACCTCGCTTAAGTCGACATAATCGGGACTGAGAAAAACACGTCGACTTACGCGAAAGTCGACTTGCGTTAGTCCACATTTTGTCGACTTATAAATGAAAACTAATTTTCCCCTATCCAGAGTAAGATCACGATGCGGACCGCTACCCAAGTCTTACTCCTTTTGCCGCCAAAACATACCTACTGACATTAGCAACAATTATGTTTTAGTTCATGCATAAATCTCGCGCGGATTAGAAACGACAACGCACAATTCCCAAATCTCTAGAGAGATTTTGAGAGAGTGGGATCGGAAACCTGGACCCGTTTCTAGACACTGTACGTTTTGAATTTGATTTGAAAAATCAAACACATATTCCCAAAATTGCAAGCAACTTTGCAATTTAAGTGCGTTGCTGCGAAGATATGCGTGTGAGTTCGTATGATTCTGTCGAGATAATTTTTCAGTGCCGACTGAATTGAAATAGGATGTGTGATTTTTCTTCCCTAAGTCACCATATTATTTTGTTTTGCTTAAATTTCTATTCCCATACTCTGCAAACTTGCGTTTATGTGCAAAGTTGCTCGTGAATAATGATACATCTGCGTTTGATTTTTAGTTGCATTTAATTACATGTAGTTGCACTTAAATTCTAATTATTTTTTTTTTAAACGGGCCCAGGTTTCTAATACTGCTTCGGAATAATTAGAATATTCGGATAAACGGAGAAACACCTACTCATTTCAATGACATGTTCTGATAATGATTCTCTACTAGGACCTATAGGTGTACAAAATTTGTGCGTTTTGAGAATAACGAGAAGGAAAAAAGGGGGAAAGTGAACTGCTTTGGGTATACTACATGTAATTCTCCAATGTAAATGAGTGATTGCCCTTTCTATTCTGGCGTACAAGACAATGGACGCATGGCGCGAACACCTACCGACCCTCTTGGGTTTTGACAATTAAGGGCAAACAAACATTTTTTTTTTTGCCTTATACAGGTACGTTCATTATTCTTACAGTTGCATTAAAGTTAATAGTGATATGTCTGATCGAGAACCACTATATTGCTCAAAAGTCATCTGCGTAACTTGAGGGGAAACAACCATTAATTTGAATGATAGATCGCTCAAAATTCAGTCAACCTCAACAAATTCGACCTCGCACAAGTCATGAACTTGACTAAGTTGAAGAAAAATAATTATACATAAAGATGCGTGTATCAAGTCATAGGATATAACTCTGCATGGTCCTTTTGGATTCAACTTGTAGGCAAGGTTGATCATAATGACATGACACCCCCAAAACAGAACATGCAATGCATTTTCATCTTTCAAACACGTCGATGCTTAGGCAGTGGCGTATCTAGGGAAAACGGCGCCCGGGGCAAGCGCGAAAATTGCGACCCTAATTTCTGAAAAAGTGTTCAACCTCAACCCTATCCCGGGTAGGGACTTTAAAAAAAGTCCACATGATATGCTTTTCAAGCACTTAAAAGTCGTCTTTTGAGGGTGATTTAAATGTAATAAATTTGGATACATTTTGGCGAGCGAGCGAGCGAGCGTAGCGAGCGAGCCGAAAATTTGTGTATTTCAGCTTACAAAACATGGAATTCTTGTCATTTTTTGCTTATTAAATCTTACAATTCTTATCAAGATATAGTGACGACCTTATAGATAACGATCTATACCAACAAACTGAGGACTTGAAAAAATACTCCAAATTAGTACGCGCGAGTGAGCCGAAATTTGTATATTTCCTCGTCATCATCACGTTTTGTTCTTATATTTTTTTTATTTGATAAAGTTTGGCGAGCGAGCGCAGCGAGCGAGCCGAAAAATTTTGTATTTCAGCTTTAAACAAAACATGGAATTCTTGTCAGTTTTTGCTTACTACATCTTACAATTCTAATTAAGATATATTGACGGCTTATAGATAACGATAGTATACCAAAAAGCTGAGGACTTGATAAAATACTTTAAATTAGTACGCGCGAGCGAGCCGAAATTTGTATTTGGGCGTCATCATGACGTTTTGTTCTTATCTTTTTTTGAAAAATTTTTGGCGAGCGAGCCGAAAATTTTTGTATTTCAGCTTACAAAACATGGAATTGTTGTCATTTTTTTTTTTTTGCTTATTAAATCTTACAATTCTAATCAAGACATAGTGACGGCCTTATAACGATTTATACAAACTGAGGACTTGAAAAATACTCTAAATTATTACGCGCGAGTGAGCCGAAATTTGTATATTTGGGCGTCATCATGACGTTTGTTCTTATCTTTCTTTCTTTTTTCGATAAATTTTGGCGAGCGAGCGCAGTGAGCGAGCCAAAAATGTTTGTATTTCAGCTTACAAAATATGGAATTCTTGTCATTCTTTTTTTTTTGCTTATTAAATCTTACAATTCTAATCAAGATGTAGTGACGGCCTCATAGATAACGAATTACACCAACAAACTGAGGACTTTTTTTTAGTATATAAATGTTAGCGAGCGACCCGAAAAATTTTTGTATATTTCATCTTACAAAACATGGACTTCTTGTGCGAACACAATTAACATTTTCATTTTGTCCGCGTCATCATTTTTGGTTTTTATCTTGTTTGATTTGGTTTTCTGCCCCCCCCCCCCCCCTCCTTCTCCTTCCCCCCGTCCGAGCGAGTTTGTTGTGTTTTTTTCTCTTTCTTTCTTTCTTATTCTTCTTTTTTTTTCTTCGTCTTCTTCTTTTTTTTTTCGTTTTTTCGTTTTTTGCGCCCCAAAGGAGTGGCGCCCGGGGCACGTGCCCCCCTTGCCCCCCTTAGATACGCCACTGTGCTTAGGTCATTTCATTTTCCAGGCTTATTACCGTGAGTAAAACTGATGTTTAGGCCTATCTTTCAAACATCCGAATGACCTTTCATTGAAAACTTTCAATTTCAAAGACAGATGGTTGTGTATTAAAAACAAATAATGATAATAATGGTGATAATAAACCGAAGTTATCAACACCTCTTCTGGGTCTAAAGAAATAAGAGAGTTGCGGTGTTACATGAGATCACACAGTCAGGAATTAACACATCAGGACTTGTGCTTGAAGATGAACATGAACTTATCAAACCATTTTTGAAATTTACTCTACGATTTTTGAAATTTACTATACGTAGCTTACAACAAATCAGAAAGCAGCAGATAACGATTTGGGTTTGCTAAACAGCCCTGATGTATAGATCGAGAGCACTTAACTTAGGCCTACGTCCCTGTCATTCACTGATTGTTGAGGTGTGTCTACTCATGTACGTACGAGAGTAATGTTAATGTAGGCCCTGATATGCGAGTTCACGTCCTATTATTATTCATATCATTCTTATCCATGTATCTTCTTATTGGTTTATTCGTTCGTCGATTCACCTAGTATTTTTTGGTTTGCTTTGGTTTGGTTTGGTTTGGTTTGGTTTGTTTGTCTGTTTGTCTGTTTGTCTGTTTGTCTGTTTGTTGTTGTTGTTGTTGTTGTTGTTGTTTTGCAATTTGTAGGACTGGGAAACTCGCAAAAGGACTGCCCAATACTATAGATATTGGCTTTGCATTTTTTTTTCTTCTTTTATTATTTCACTGTATTCTCACAGTGATCACAGCAAGGCGGCGGCAGCTGAGAGCAGAGGCCGGCAGAGCCTTCAGGTCCAAGAGCTAACAGAGGTGGGACAACATCAGCCGACCCAAGAGAAGGTGCATATCAGCAGCGCCAGCGATTGTGAAAACGGAAGCAGTCACCCGAACGGAGTACCTCCGGTCGTCCAGACAAACAACAACAACAGCATCATCTCCCGCTCGTCGTCGGTCTTCAAGAAGCGCGGCGCCAGCGTGAACAAGCGCCAACTGCAGATCACGCAGAACATGTTCATCGTCGTCTGCGCATTCTTTGTCTGCCTGGCGCCCTTCACCGTGTGTCTCTTCTACGACGACAGCGACCCGTTCGTACCCTACGCATGCGCAATCGTGCTCTGCAACTCGTGCATCAACCCGTTCATCTACGCCACGAAGCACCCTGTGTTCAAGAGCGTCATGAAAGCAGTGGTGACATGTCGTCTGCGCAACGTGCCCGAGCCGACTCGAGTGATCCATCGACTCGTCATTAACAAGTCGAGTTCTCGGAGATGAATATTCTTGACTGTTAGAGGAATGTTCCTTAAAAGTATAGTATATCATGCCGTAAATTGCACAGAAATCATCACAACTTTAACAGAAAATGGTAATGCGAAAAACAGCACCTACAACGTAATAGATATCACTTCTGCTCCAGAAATGTACACCACAATAATGTTCGTTTCTCCTCTTCAAGATATTCGAAATCTTGCTGTGTCATCAAAATAAAATGTACAAACTGTTATTGACGAAAAGCTTTCGTTTAATTATTATTTCAAGTATATAAAATAGTGTAAATACGTAGGAGTGTAAAACGTGCAGATCTTTTCACAACTATCAGTTTTCTCACCTAGCATCATTATCTAATCCACCGTTTTCAGTTTGATCCACAATAGGCCTAATGTCCTCCGTATGCAATAAGTTTACTTGCCTTTTAAGCCATTGCCTACGCGAGCATGGTCTCTTAAAATCTATGGGATTTAAGACTCCAGTACGGAACGGGTAAATTCATTGGTCTATCACGATTGTATTTTACCTTCTAATTGATGCACGATAGGTATAGCTTTTATCGTTTGGTTGTTGTTTTTTTCACAATTTGAAGATGTTGTTAGACACTTATGAGTTTAAATTGCCTTTATTTACTTAGGTTATGACCATGATGATAAAAAAAAAGACATTGTATTTTTACAGTCAATAGAAACTGACCTGTATTTATATTTTCGGATGTCATAGCTCGACGCACTTTCAGAATTTGATTACAGAGAAATTAATGTGTGTGTATTGCTTTTGTTGTGCGCGCGTGTGTGTGTGTGTGTGTGTGTGTGTTTGTGTGTGGATGCTATGACAATCTCGAAGAAGATAATTTCTTGTAATGTGATATATATTGTATATATTATACTTTTTCCTATTTTCTGCGATCGGAATAGCTACTTTCGTATACACCTGTAATGAAAATTGGAGTCTGCCAGGTACAATATTATCATACACTCATTAATTCTGGAGCCGCCGTCTTTTCTCTCTTCCATAATCACAATATCTACTAACATCGAAGTTGTACTTTGCTAAAGCCATAACTACGATGAATTTCATAAAGAAAGGGGCAAAAGTAGTCCGATAATAGGACACTCATATACGCCCTTGCAGGATTTATGGACGTTTTGTTCCATTTTTTTTCTAGTTGATTTGTTTTGTATAATTTTGTCAAATCAACACCAACAACTTGAGTCCATGATGGAATCAAACGGGTCTATAGGAGAAAATGATTATTGAGAAGAGACCTCAGGTACTATAGTGATACGTTTCTGTCCATGCATGCTATAATCGTTCGTTATACGTGGTATAGCTATTAAGAAAATACCTGATCCACGCTCACGGGTGAATATTGCGTTTAACAATAATTCTATAGACAATGCTAGATTTTCTTCTTTTTTTTCGCAGTAGTGATTCACTATTTCTCTGTCGAATCTGTATGGGAACTATAATGTTCAAACCAATTTTTGCGTTTGAACGGAATTTATAATGTTTAAATCGCATTAGATTATTAATTAGCAGAGCGTATACAACAGTATGATGCATTCAATAAACCTATTTATTTAGAATGTGGCACGATAATGATGGTACTTCAATCGTTTCTTCAATTCTCTATAATAATTGCATGTTTTCGTTATAAAAGAAGTATAAGATGGCTCGAGACAGGAACCATAAGGTGGCACAATTTCTTTCCAAGTGTGAATAAAGTCGCAAGCCACCATAGTGCACACATATAATATTACGAACACCATTGCATACACAAAACACAACTTATATTCATTACAGTGTATTATCAATACGCCCACGAATGTAATGTGCCCACACCAACATACTCATGATGGTTGTGCCTATTCATAACATGAAAGAACTTGAAGGGGTTTATAAAGAAAGAAACACTATGAGAATCAAAGAGTGTTTCTATTAATAGTTGATGGCTACACATGCCTGCGTGTATATGATAAACATTATAGACATCGCATAATTATCATACAAGATTAACGTAGACTTATTAGAATGGAGCTTAATCATGTGTTGTAAGCCTATACCATATTATATTGTAATATATACGTGCACTACACCTACTGCTTTCGCTTTCCATAATAGCTACGAGGACATCAGAGAAAAAAAAATTGACCGCCCTATAGTTTGGAATAGCTTGGCTAGAAAATGTTCGGTCACGAGAACAAGGAATCGATGCTCACGCTGATGATACGCTCCGGAAAACAGAACATAAACATCCTATTTTTATGACAAGTAATGAAATGAGAAATAAAAGTACATATAAGATATTTTCAATATCGATGCATGATGATGATATTCTGGGTATTTCCCTTGTTAGGCATAACTCCTGGTGTGTAATGTCAAGTCAAAAACCGACATGATCATTTTGTACTTTAACAGAAACTAATAAGCACTTTCATAAGCCAGATTAGATGTAAATGAAATTGCTATCTTCCGATCATTAAGAGCGTGTGATCTTTATATTATAGTCTTTCAATCACAATCATCTTAAATCACACCTTGAAGGGGAAATCCAATCCAAGTTTAAGTTAGTCTGATAAGAAACGAGTTCACCGGTAAAATTTTGATCGAAATCGGGTGAAAAATAAGGAAGTTATGGACATTTCGAAGTCTCGCTAATTTTTCAGGAAACAGTTCTTGAACTGTCAATATGAATGCATGCAAATGGAAAAGTGAGCATGTCATCCGTCACAACTTGCCATATTATGTTTTAAAATATGGCAATTTCCAGTTTTCATTCAAATGCAATTATGCCCGAGGCTCGAATCCTGGTGTATCTAAATGATCACTATTCTGAAGTTATTCAACCGGTAATCAAATCATGTTTTAGTCATTTTTTTTCCGTCATTTATTGTACACGATCAATGGAAAATTGTGAGGATATGACATGGTTAGCTCACTCATTTGCATATTCATATCTACTGTACAAGAGCTATTTTGCAGGAATTAGCAAAACTTCAAAAAATTATAACATCCTTATTTTTTCATCCGATTTCAGTCAAATCTTTACAGTTGAATTCGTAAGATTTTACTCTTTTTTTATCAGACTAACTTATATTTGGACTGGATTTTTCCCTTTAATTCGGCATAAACTCAGTACCCTTTTCTGGTTACAGAGATTCTTGCCGTCAGCCCCTGTATATATATTAATTTGTAACATTGCACTAATTAGTTGGGTTTGGTTTGGTTTGGTTTATTTCTGCATTTTCTTTCTCCAAATACAATAAATGAAAACAAAGTGATACAGAGTATGCAAAAAAGGACAGTTTGACATACAAATCAATACAAGAAATGTCATTTTCATAACAACATCAGTCTGTAATGACATATGAATCAAAACAACAGATTAAGGCATACTGTATTTATGAACAAAGGAGAAATCAATACAGGGGACCGTCATCATAAGCAGAGCTTGACGTGGATGAAGCCCTATCTATACGAATATAATACAACACCAATATAAATCTACTCATAATACTCTTAATCTTAATATACAAAACACATTTTGCTAAAGAAAGAAAAAAAAAACAACAAGAAAAACAGTGACTTGGTAGCACCATTGACTACTGGTATAAATAATACGATAGAAGTGTAGGTGTGTGCGAGTGACAGTGCGTCGTGTGTGCCGGTGACAGTGCAAGCAGGGAGGTGGGAAGAGATAGGTGACAGTTTAGGTGACAAGAGTATAGGTGCAGGTGACAGTACAATACATGTGCGTATTTCTCGGGGGAGGGGGGATGGGGATGCATCCCCCCCCCCCTTAAATGGAGGGGGGTGGCCTGTACAATCATCCCCCTCCCCCTGAAATTTGTTTTTAAAAAATGGAGAAAGCAGAAATGTGATTGTATCAATTGCATGACGTCCGTACGCCCGCCTTCAGACAGGTAACAGAGCTGAACAGTATTCTATCTATATATAAAGGATAATATACGCGTATACATAATTTTCTCAAGCGCTCGCTCGCTTCGCTCGCTCGCGAAGAAAGTAATATCGACATAAGGTATGGTTCAGACGTTGACAACGTCAAATAGTATAGGCCTACATGTAAACATGCTATGACGACGAGGACGGGACCATCTGCAAATTATGTACGAAAACAAACAAACAAACAATAAAAACTATACCGCCATAATGATTGAACCCCCCTCCATTTCCTGAATCATTCCTGAAACGATGATGACTCTGATGACTCAGGATATATCTATGGGCATACCCAGGGATGATCAGGGGCGTCGGTTCTATCTCGGGGGGGGGGGGGGGGGGGGGCAAAGGGGCATTTGCCCCGCCCCTACGGAAATGTTGGTTGCAGACAAATCATTTGTCCCCCAAGCAATACCCGAGATGAGGACAAATCTCGAACTTTCTTTAAAATTGTCCATATACCGCCAGAACTAGTGTAATATGCACCGGATCGTTGAATTGCAATCATAAACATGCAAAAGCTCCGCTACTGGGTCCCTTTCGATAGACTTTGTACACTTTTGAGATTGATGTATTTCCTAATATTTCATCAAAGAGTGTGCAGCAGATCTTTCACTTACAAAAGCTCCCTCTTATGCAGAGGCGTCGATGGGGGGAGGGGGGGGGTGGTTCCCCCATAAAAGTATTGGGGACAAACATATCATTTTGCTCCTCCTCGTATAACTCCCGAGATGTGGAAATGATCTTACTTTTTTGACAGGAAGCTGTCTAAATATTTCACTCAAAGATGGCTGACTTTCACTTCTGAAAGTACAAAATCTCCCTCGCGTAAGAGGGGGATAGGCCTAACCCCTTCCATACCCTCCCCGTTCAGTCCTTTCTACTTAATACACTTTAGATTGACAAATTTTAAAATGTTTCATCTAGAGTGTGCACCAGGTCTGTTACTTCAGTTTAAAAAATGCAAAAGTTCCATGGGTGGGAGGAGATATCAAGATACTTTCAATTAACGGAGGGTTCTCCCCCCCCCCCCCCCAAAAAAAAAAAAAAAAGGTATTCACTGCTGGGATTGAAATTTTCCCAGATTACATCATAAATGTATTTACGAGATATTTTCATCTGAATTCTAAAAATGCAAAAGCACCCTCGTATGCAGGGGCGTCGGGGGGCGCGGACGGGGGGGGAGGGGGAGGGGGAGGGGCAAACATATCTATTTGATCCCCAATGATTCCCGAAATGAGGAAAATTTTCTTGCGTTTTTTTGATAGAAAACTGTCCAAATATCTTATCCAAAGTGTGCACCAGATTGCAGAATTTCAATTCTGAAAATGAAAAAAAAAACTCTCTTGCGTAGGAGGGGAATACCCCCTCCCCCTTTTGGTCCTTTTCCTTCTTTTTTTTTTGACAGATTCCAAAATGTTTTGTCTTAAGTGTCCACCAGTTACACAAAAAAAAAAGAACTCAAAAGATCCACCGCGGGTGGGAGGGATATCTTCTTTCAATCAACCCTTTCCCCGCTTTGTTTCCCATTAAAAACTTTAGTACACTTTGGGGATTGACAGCTTTCCGAACTTTCCATCAAAATTTTTCATTTGTATTTGTATTCTAAGAATGCAAAAGCCCACTCGTATGCAGGGACGTCAATCCTGGACGACTAGGGGAGGGGGATACTAGCTCCTCCCAAACCCTCCCCCTCTGTGCCCACTTCCCTAGCTTTAGTACACTTTTCAGATTTACAACAAATTCTGAATAATTCTGAGTGCACAAGACTTATCACTTATGTTCCGAAAACTCGAAAGTTCCTTCACGTACAAGGGGAATATCTTCTTTTAATCAACCCTTTCCTCGCTCACTTCCCCCATCACAGATCATTTTTTTTTATTTCCCAAATATTCCATCAAATATGCGCATACGAGATATCTCATTTTCAACTTTAAAAAGGCATAAGCTTCCTCGTACGGGAAGGGTGGTGATAGCATTCGCCCACGCCTTCTCCCTGCTCGCCCGTCCCGTCCCCTCCCCCCCCCCCCCCCCCGCCCCCATGCATACAAGTAGACTGCATGTGGCTACACTTTGAACATAGACAGTTTTCCAAATATGCCACAAAATGTGTGCACCAAAACGTTTAAATGCAATCAGAAAATACAGAATATCCCTCGTGAGGAAGGGAGAATAGGGCTTATCCCCTGCCACCTTCTCTGATTGACAAATTTCCAGATATTCCAATAAAAGTGTGCACCAGATTGTTGAATTTCAGTTCTAAAACTGAAAAAAAAGCTCCCTCGAATATGGGAGACGTATCTTGCCACCCTCCCATTACTTGGTCCCCTCTATAGACTTAGTACACTTTGGGGAATAACAATTTCCGAATTTTCCACAAAAACTGTGCTTCAGATCGCTTTATTTCAATTCTAATAACGCAAAAGTTCCGTCGAGTGGAATCCCCCTCCCACACCCTCCCCTTAAGCTCTACCTCACTAGACTTTGTACATACACACAGGTGATGCACACTCGGAATAAGAGCTAAATTCCATGATTTTAACACTTCCCTGAAAAAGCCCTACTTATTTCTTCTTCTTTTTTTTGGGGGGGGGGGGAGGTGCTGGAAAAAATTCTAAGTATTGCACCAAAACTTTCCACCAGATCGATGAATTTCAAGTCTGAAAATGCAAAATCCCCTCCGTGTGGAAGGATATATCTACACCCTCGTGTGCTTGCTTTTTCTGTTTGAATTGCTTAACAGACAGCGTTCATGATAATTATTCATCGTAAAAATTAATATAATGAGTTTATCTAAATAATACCATTTTACAGGCAAATTGTTCATTGTAATCTACATCAAAATATTCTGCTACCTTAAGTGGGACTGTTTCAAGTCGATAAAACACGCAAACATGCATGAAATTGCACCATTTACAACATCAAAATGCAAAAAGTTCTCACCGTGGGGGGGGGGGGGGGGAACCCCCCCCCCCCCCCCCTTTCGCTCGCTCCTCTCGCTCGGGTCGCGTTCATGACATTCAGTGGAAGAATTAGTACAAGAAGCTTATTTAAATGATACCATTTAAGGCAAATTGTTCAATAATCTACATCAAAATATTCTGCCACCTTAACCCTATAAAGCCCAAGGGGGGGGGGGGGGGGCACATTGTGCCCCCCACCAGATTTTCATTTGCCGCTCCTTCGCCCTTAATCCGATATCAACCAAATTTGGTGACTTTTCCTAAAATCTTATTGCGAACATTTTGATATATAATTTAGCTATATTTGATGTTGCTTGTTGCCATGACAACCATAAACTGACAACCATGTCAGTCGGATTTTGCATCTTTTTCTGTTCCCATTTCATTTAACAGCATTACAGTGTATGAAATGGCTGTTTCTTGGCTGAAATTTGTTGAAGGAGACAAATTTGAAGTAAGTATGGTCCTGGATAGTTTTTCTTATTATTTAATTTGTTTTTATATGACAAAGGCATAAAACAATATATATAATAGAGATATTTGAAAATAATCATATTTTCTAAAGAGTGCCCTTCTATTTTGAGTTATTTTGATTCCTTCACCCAAGTTATGCCTCTAATATCATAAGTTTATCATATTATCAATTTGCTATCTCAAAATTCCACTATAATGCAAATATGAAATGTCATAACTATACATGTACCCATCCCAAACATTTCATCTCAGGTCTCATAATGTATCACTATGTTGATATGAATAGCGCCCCCATGTGGTGACCTTGAGAAATTTCAACCATAACAAATAATAAGATTCCACTTGCTTATCATTTGTGGCAAATATGAAAATGATTGGTCTATTATAAGACATATATATAATGAGGATAAAGAAATTATACAGAAAAATCATGTTTTTAGCATATTTCCTATGTATTTCTTTATATTTTGGTTAATAGCGCCCTCAATGGGTGACCTTGAGAAACTTCAAATGTACGGTCATGTAGAATACAAGTTACTCTACCTATGTGCCAAATATGACGATGATACATCAAATAATAAAAAAAAAGTTATATAGGGGGCACAATGTGCCCCCCCCCCCCCCCCCCTTGAGCCTGCGAGGGGTCAAAATAGCTTGGGCTTAATAGGGTTAAACAAGTGGGACTATTTCAAGTCGATAAAACACGCATAAACATGCATCAAATTGCACCATTTACAACACCAAAATGCAAAAAGTTCTCACCGTGGGAGGGGGAACATCCCCCTCCCATCCCCTCTCCCCCCCCCCCCCCCCCCCCCCTCTCGCTCCGCTCGCTCGGGCTCGGTCGCGTACATGACATTTAGTGGAAGAATTAATACAAGAAGTTTATTTAAATGATACCAGGCAAAATTATTCAATGATAATCTACATCAAAATATTCTGCTACCTTAAGCAAATGGGACTGTTTCAAGTCGATAAAACACGCAAAAACATGCATCAAATTGAACCATTTACAACATCAAACTGCAAAAAGTTCTCACCGTGGGAGGGGGAACATCCCCCTCCCACACAGATAGTAGTTCTTACTCAAAACTAATGGTTAGAATCGATTCAGCACCCCAGAAACACCTAGTTAGACATCTCACACGCTTATATTGGAGTTTTTTCCCATTTTTGCCCCCCTCCCCCTGTGTGCCCAACTTTGATTGGCTCCCCAGAATTTTCCACAAGGATTTGGGTTGGAACTACGAGTAATTGAGAGGTATTAGAAGACACCTTCATGAACACACTGGTGAAGAAAGCTATTGGTAAGCAATTTTTTTCACACATGGTCCAGAGATTTTACAAATGCCCTAACTATCAAGAGAAGCTGAGCACTTGTTCTTCAAGATGTCTCTTCAAATGTATTTCTCAGGCCATCATTAGAATATTCTTTGTCTTGTCTATTGAGGGACTAGCGAAGTTGTTAAGTGCCTGTATAAGTAATTTACGTAACTAAACTGGATCGGAGACGCTTGGTAAATGACTTCGAAACGGGTTTTCGGCCTCCCTGAAAGCCGAAGGTGAATTAAAGAACTAACCGGACCCCGTGCATCACTGCACGAGGGACTTCGTATTTCAATCCTTGACATAGAGGCCTATGTAGATTACCTAGGGCTAGGCCTATTAAGTAATGACAATAATACGGAATTTTACACGTAGAAAATATCTATTTGCCGTGATAATGGCTTTAATTTTGTGACAAAAAGGACGGGAAAGGCAAGGTGTAGGCTTGTTCACAGGGTCAGGCGATGCGATCCAGTGGCGGTGCCTGGATATGGATTATGTGCTGTGGCGCATGGCAGTAAACAGTGCAGCCAGCCAGCGCCAGGGCAGTGCCATTTTGATTAGGCACTGAATTACCGATTACCATACCACACAGCTGGATTTTTTTTTTCTTTTATGAATTTTAGATATTTTATTTTGTTGCTTTAGAAACTCTGCTCTCTAGACAGAGTTTGAGAGTAATGTATGAAATAGACTCGGTGTTTGGGCCCAGTGTTTGTGATGTTCTGCATAATAATTATGCAGAACATCACAAACACTGGGCCTCAATTTCATAATGAAATTGAGGCCTTTGAAGGATTCATTTGTACCATAATGTGATAAAGATGAAAAAAAATCATAGTCCATGATTTCATGAAGAATTAATGTTGTTGATGACAGCTCCTGGGGTGGTCCCCTTTGGCCCCTGTAGGGTATAAAATTTAGGGATGGGCACTTCAAGAGAAAATATCTTTTTTTTTTTTTTTTTTTTTTGCTCCTTTAGCAAAATGCTTGGTCAAACTTTAGCCAAACTTGGTAGAAATCATGCTTATGATCAAGGGATGTGCAGTGCTTGAAATGATTCCTGTGGGCCCCATGGGGAATGAGGGAAAGGGCCCCCAAGTGGAAAAATATTGTACAAATGGTACATATATGTAACCATCTTTTTTTTTTCAACATGCATATTCATAATATTATGATTCAATATGAATCATCAGTGAGGGTAGAGGATCTAAAATTTGCAACTTGGTGCATGTGACCCAAGGAGCCACGGGGAGGGCCCCAGAGGATAAAAAAAATAGGGAAGTTTCAAATGCTTTCTTCTCCAGGAGCTGGATCTGGATGTGTACGATGCAGGGCCCTACTGGGCATAACGCATCAGACGAGAGAGGGCGCAGGGGTAATTAGGAGGTTCTATCGATCGCCTTTTTGAATGAGGCGATTGATGGCGAGTTGATATAGTGGCGTCACTCAGGTGGTTCCACTCGATGACAGCTAGTAGATTGGAAGAATGAGTTTCTGAATTGCTTAGCACGGATACGTCGTCTAAATTTTGTAGGTTGAGCAAAGGTTTGAATTGGGAGAGCTGGCACCAGCCCCCCGACCACTTTGAAGAAGAGGGTGAGTTTGAGGTTCCTTCTTCTTTCCTTCAAGCTTGGGAGATGCAATTCAGCCAGCTTGTTTGTGATGAAGCCGTCATCTCTAGACACGTAATCTCCTGTTATGAATAAGACAGCTCTTCTTTGAACACTTTCAAGTCTGTTTATGTCCTTTTGTAGATATGGGTCCCAGGCAGTGGCACCGTACTCAAGAAGTGATCTAACTAGTGAAGTATGGGCAGTTCGTTTAACGTTGGCAGGAGAGAAGTAGAGGTTTCTCCAAAGGAGGGATAGAACCCAGTTCGCTTTTTGTGTGGTCTTTGCAACATGCTTCTCCCACTTTAAGTCATTAGAGATAGTGACTCCTAGGTAACGAATGTCGTGGACGTGCTGCAGGATATGGTTATCAAGTTGGTAGAAGTAGGATGATTTACTGCAGACACTCATAGTGTATCGCACTTCTCTGCATTGAAGCACATACCCCATTTGTGTGCCCAAGAGACCAGGGCTGTGGGGTTGTTTTGAAGGATGAGGTGATCTTCCTGGTTTCTGATCTGACGGTAAAGGAGACAGCCTTCTGCGAACAGCCTTATTTGCGACCTCACTGTGTCTGGTAGGTCGTTGATGTAGCAAAGGAACAATAGGAGCCCCGAGTACTGTTCCCTGGGGTACACCTGAGTCAACATGTGCATCGTGGGAGCTCTCTCCATCGACAACTCTCATACAGCGTTTTGTTAAGAAATTCCCGAGCCATGTGTGGGTGGGGCCAGTGATTCCAAAGGATGTAAGTTTATGTAGGAGTTTTTCGTTGGGGACCTTATCGAAAGCCTTCGAAGGGTCCAGCACTATGATGTCTGATTACTTCCTTTGGTCGTTTGCTTGCAACAGGTCATGGAGGGCTGTGATCAACTGGGTTTCGGTGGAGTATCCAGATCTAAAACCATGATTTAGGTGAGTTAGGATGTTGTTTTCTTCTAGGTAATCAAGGAGGTGCTTACATAATTATGATATGTTCCAGGAGCTTACATGTGACTGATGTTTTTGAGATGGGACGGTAGTTTGCCGACTGGTGGACATCCCCGGTCTTGAAAACTGGTGTTAAGTTGGCTTGCAACCAGTCTGTAGGTAGTGCCCCAGTGTCCAGGGAGAGGTGGAATATCTCACTCAAGGCTGGTGCAAGTTCGGCGGCACACTGTTTCAGGATGATGTTAGAGATATTATCCGGTCCACAAGCTTTATGGATGTTGACGTTCTGTAATAGCTTGAGAACTCCATCAGCTGTAATCTGCAGGGGAGGGAGGGAGCAGTTGTAGCTCTTTTTAATGCTGGACATGCTATTGATCTGGTCCCTTGTAAACGCAGATGTAAACTGCTGCAGGAGGGTAGTTGCTTTGGTCCTTGCTGTCCTTCGCAAGCTTTTCTTCCAGCATGAGGGGAGGGACTCCATTCCTGTCTTTCCTCTTTACCTTGATGTAGCTCCAGAAGGGTTTGGAGTTCTTGTTGATTTCAAGTTCGTTGATGATGGTGGAGTTGAGGTGGTCCCTCTCAGCTCGATGGAACTCTTGTCTACAATGGCGTTGAAAGGCCTTATAGTCGTCCCACGAGTTAGACTTCTTGGCTCTCCTGTACAGTCGTGCCTTCCTCTTCACCATCCTTTTCAGCTTGTGGTTAAACCAAGGAAGTGACCGTCTGCTGATGCTCGACTTAGAGGGGATCCTTTGTTCTATGATGTCTCACAAGGAGTCTTGCAGCATAGTCCATAGGTCTTGTACATTTGTCCCTTGCCTCTTTCTTTCAATGACCATCTCAGATATGCTGGCTACGTCCTTTTTCACCTCTTCCCAGTCAGCTTGAGAGTACTTGTAGATTTTTCTCCGTGGTATCTTTGCAATGGCTGGTTTCATGTCGAAGTCCGTGACCACCATGGCGTGATCGCTTATACCTGGGATGCTGTACGACGATTTCACTTGTGTTGGGTTGTTAGTGAGCACAATATCTAAGATGTTATCATATCTTGTAGCTTGGTTGTGAACCTGGACCAGTCCGTGTTCCAATGAGAGGTCGATTAGAGCTTGTTGGGCTTCTCTGTCTTGAGCATTGTTCAAGTTTCAAGTTTCAAGTTTATTTCATATTTCCACTTTCTCAGTGATGGAATTACAAAATGATTGATAATAAATTTGTATTACAGTATTATGTAATACCTGGCCAGGGTTTTACCCTAAGAAAACCAACGTCAGGGCCCAACTCATCTGCGACGTGACGGGGAGGCGACGCCAGACGCTATCACGCGGAGAACGCGTCGATGCACGGGGACGTCGTCGAATCAGCGGGTGACGCTATCTCAGGTCAGCTTGCAGCTCCGCGACTATGCCGGGCAGAAGGGCATTGACCGCCAGGTGCGCGTTGCCACTCACACAGTCTCGACGCCCTGGATCGACCTCGGCGTGGCTCCCACTGGTTGCCGTGTAGCAATCACAGGTGGGCGTTGGCTCCAGACCGCCTGGTGGTTCGCCTGGCCAAGTCGACGAAAACTTTTTGTCACCGTCGTCGTCGAAGGAAAACGGGCTAGAGGCAGGTTGGCTTCTCCTGGATTATCCTGCCTTTAAGCGCTTATACTATAAACTCAGTTAGCAGAGCACTTGTCTTTGGGAAAGCAATTTCTCCCAAGACCGTGGACGCGGGACGTTGAAAAAGCTATAACGGTCCTCTTGAACCGGAGTCTGATTGTCGACTGACGCGAGCAATGGATTTTTAACATGAATATTCTCACATACATGGAAAATTCCATCAGGCTGCGTTCACATACAAAACGGTATTCGGTATTCGCTATTCGCTATTCGCTATTCGGGCACCCAGTACACCATTACCCGCACCGTCAACTCACCATCCCATGCAGTGAGGATTTCTCCCTCCTACATCCCAGCAAATCTTATCAACAATTTCTAAACTGCATAAGAATGTCAGTCTACATGCTTATTTTTGCTAAAGGGCAAATCCAGACCAAAATTGTCATTATTTCATAAACGAGAGACGGTATAAGCTGCAAGAAAATCGAACAAGCTCGATTCCCACTATGCTATACTATTCTGTGCTATTCGGTACTTTCGAATAGTGCCCTCTTATGTGAACCGGTGTTAGGAAATCCTATCGTTAGATTCAAGCTATTCGCGTGCCCTCGAAAACGAGCCCCGAATACCCGAATAGTATACTTCTATGTGAACGCAGCCTATAGAAGGCACGCCCAGCTTAATAATTATATTCACAACATTAAACTCAACCTGGGCGAAATGTGATGGGGCTGCGGTTCAAAACGAATGACTCAACATTAAGATTACGTAACCGGCAGTGTTTACAAACATTCGCGATCGCGCACGTGTGATCGCATACACAGAATAATAAAACATAGAACTATATTCTAAAGTGATTACCTGGGCAAATTCGTAACAATATATATACAAATATATATATATATATATATATATATATATATATATATATATATATTATATATGTGTGTGTGTGTGTGTGTGTGTGTGTGTGTGTGTGTGTGAATGACTCGCAAACGTTGCAGTAATGTTTACTATGGCCTTTTATTCTCCCAAGCTTTCGACTGTGTAACCAGTCTTTTTCAAGGGCTTGATGAGACATAAACATAAAAGTAGAAAAGCAACCAATTTGCATGCATTTGAACAGAATAAGGCAAAATAAAAATAAAACAGAATATAGACTGGTTACACAGTCGAAAGCTTGGGAGAATAAAAGGCCATAGTGAACATTACTGCAACGTCTGCGAGTCGATCCTCCGTCACACATATACCTAAAGATAATGCAGCACCCACAACGTACGAGGCCAAACTCGTAACAATATATATACATATATATATATATATATATATATATATATATATATGTATATATATAATACATTTACTTATTCATTTATTTATTCATTCATTTATTTGTACACACACATAATCACGCATGTTTATGCACATTTATATTTACACACATGATATCGTTTACATAAACACAAAAACAACTTGAAATAACTATACATTATTAGAGAACTGAGACTGGTAGAGTGGAGGAAGGAAATTACAAGAAGGAGAAAAAAGTGAAATTTGGTGCAAGATATATGCGAAGAGGAGAGAGAGAAAACGAGGAAGACATCCCCTTTCTCTCGGTACCATATGTCATTATCATTCACCGAAAATTCAAAATTACGCGATATTTTGAACAGGGAAATGATGCCATCACCTCACGGACACTGTCCCAATTATTATCAAAGCAATGTGTAAAATAATGATGGGGCATATAAACACATGAAAGAAATCTGACTCTTAACAAATCAACGACCACTGAAAACTGCCGTCCTTGAAGACTTCCAGGTTTCGTATATTAACATCCCGTTAAATTGTTAATGAAAGGTGATAATTGCAATCTTTTTCCGGTCGCGCGTTTGCTCACGTTCATAGATCCTAATTAGGAGCGGGTCAGCTTGGTGAGGGAAGTTGCTCGTAAAAGGGAAATCAACGTATAAACAACCTTACCTCATAACCACATCCTCTCCTCACGCGCAAACAGTAACTATTTTATGTGTAGGAACGCACACTGGTAACTTCGATAAAATCATAATGAGTAAAATCAGATAAACGGAATAGTGTTTCACCAAGTCCGGACCTAAAAGTAGGAAGTTATGGAATTACAGTGTTGCATCATATCATTCACCGAAAATTCAAAATTACGCGATATTTTGAACAGGGAAATGATGTCATCACTTCACGGACACTGTCCCAGCGATTTGTACACAAATTATCACGAAATCATATTTTGGGTAATTTAGCGTCGCAACATTGTGATATTAAAACATGCAGCTGGAAATGCAGTTTTTGATAACTCTTGTTTGTTCATCATTTCTGATTGTCCGTTCTTTAGGTTCAGTTTTAGATACGAGCAGCCAATCTCGTCAAAAATGAAATGAATTCTAAAAGAAACAAATCAACATGATTATGTAAACTAATAATTCATGTCATTGCTGGAAAAGAGAGATCTCCGCAAGATTTCTGAAGTTGTACACAATATTATGCATCTCTTATTCTTAGATTTTACTTGAAAACACAGCCACAACGTTGTCAACACATTGTTGTGGAAATTAGATAGCGCCCCCGCTGTTTGAGTTTTTGTACAGTATATGCGATAGGCAGAATTTATATACTGCCTTTAAATAAAAAGAAAACAAAGTAAAATTTTCTGCACAAAATCCAAAACCCAGCACATGATGATATTTAGATGGATATGAAAAGAAAGTGTTGTCTGCATAATACTCATACTGCTTCATTTATGGCCTCCATATTTTGAAATGGATGAATGGTCGAGTTACACCGAACATACTGCTGTGATTCTGTGTCCTTCCCATCTTGAACTTCCATAAGATGTATATCTTAATAACGTCAAAGTGAAAGCGCAAACATTGGTTGAGAAATGATACTGCATGCCTTGTGCAAACTGAGCTCCCTCGCGGCGATAACTGCTCGGCTTTGTTTAATTTCATTGAGGATGCTGTAGCATGATTGTGGTAAATGTCTTTTAGAAATTGTCTGATCTGCCAGATATTTCTTTCTCTTTTTTTTTTCTAAAAATCATTACCTCTTTTCGAGCAGGCGACGCACAACGTATCAGAGGAAATTACGCTTTATGAAAGGGTATTGGTGGGCGCTATAACATCCTCTGATTGTTTGCGTTTGTGGAGGGAAAAATACTACCATTCGCTATTCTTATTTTGAAAGCGCTGAATCGCCAGACCCCACAGCAGATACATCTTTCGGGGAGGCAACATCTGACAGTGTGTGCCTTGACTTCTCCCGGGTGGATAAAGACCTGAATTTTTGATACGTGCAGCTTTGGTTCTGAGACAGCCCGACTATACTGCACCAATATCGCATTTCATTTTTCAATTGATTATCGTTGGCTTTGATCTGTCCACAAGTGGAAACGCAGTTATAACCAGAAACATAGAATGTTGTGGTTAGATCAGTTTTGAACAGTTATGGACTACAAAAGATTCAGAGTAAGTGTCCAAAGATGGTCTACGGTAAAGAACAACATCAAAGTGACCACTGAAAGTGAAAACAGTGTCAGATTTATTCAAAATATACTTTCCGTGACTCGCGTCTTGCTCGCTGTTGACGTGGCTAAGATCCTTTTCGCGACGCGAAAATATTCTAGATGACACTTTTACATCCAGTCATCAAACGAACAAGTTTGACTAGTTTTGACATCCAAGTTCGGCCGTACCTTCCGATAGTCTGCCAACAGACCGCCCGGCCATGGAAAGCAATACCTCAACGGGTATTTTGACTACAATGCCAGCGATGTCGGTGAATACTACGATTCCGCCTACCGATTGGTTCAAATTTGACGATCCCGCGCAGCGGATCTTTGTCGCAATCCTCTTCATCATTGCATCTATAGTCGGCGTCGTGGGAAACTCGGTTGTCATCGCAGCTGTCATCCTCTCTCGTCGACTTAGGACGATCACCAACGTCTTCGTCGTCAACCTCGCCGTGGCGGATCTCCTTACATCGGCCGCGGTGCCGTGGAATGCAGTGGCACTGCTCAGCCCCAGTGGATGGCCCTTGCAGCCGTGGGTCTGCTCGGTAGCCGGCGGCATCATGTACCTGTGCATCGCCGCCAGCCTGTACTCGCTCGCCTCCGTAGCTTTAAATAGATTCATCCTCGTCACCAAGGATTTCAAAACTTACCGACGGACCTTCACCACAGTCAACCTTGTCATCTGGGTCGGTTTCATCTGGGTCGTCTCCTTCGTCTTCATGCTCTTCCTACCCATCATCGACATCGGTGGCCTCGGCTACAACCGGAAGTACCACTCGTGCGGCCAGACGTCGGACCACCCTAAGGAGGACACCTACCAGCTATTGCAGGCGTTTGGAATCTTTGCGATCCCCCTGACGATCATCTGCTACTGCTATACGGAAGACTCTTTTGCTTCGTTCGGCGACATGCAAAGGTGATGACTGCTCACCTGTCCGTTACCCAGGAAACCACCCAGTCGGACCTCAGCAACGAAACTGGGTAAGATCTAGCTCCAAGAATGGACATGGTCATCCTGTTGCTGATTGACCATTCGGTATCTAACAGATCTATTTGTTGTGCCGATATCATTGTTTGGTATCTATAGGTATCAAGGCAATTACCCCCGCCCCACACCCACCCCCAGCCCCCCCCCCCCCCCCTCCCCAGGACAATTGCCCCTCGGCTAAATACTGGTTAGTCATAAGGTTAGAGTAAAGATTGGGGTTAGGTTTAGGGCAAGAGTTTGGGTTAGCGTTAGGATTCGGTTCAGGATTAGGATTAGGGTTATGGTCAGGGGAAGGATTCGGGGTAATTGCCCAGGGGGTAATTGTCCTACGACCAACTCTATAACTGAATATTTTTGGCTCCTTTACAGCAGTTTCGCGCTGGTATTTTACGCGACTGCGACGAGGTATTTGGAGTCAACAAAGTATGTAACAAACCATGCAGCAAGGCAAGAAAAGGACAAACAATAGTCAGGTGCAGTGTAATGCTCAGAATAAGAAATTGAACGTAAAAGTTGATCCTGTTCGGTGCTGCCGAAATCTGCACACTATTAAAACAACTTGCGATTGATCAGCATAATTCAGTTTTCGTCAAATATTTCAGGCCTTAATTTCTATCATGCTTGTGAAAGAGGCGAGTCTGAAATAACTGAGTCTTACCCACATAGAAAAATGAAGGGGTCGGTGCAACATAGTGCTAACCCACACAATAGTCATTTTGAGATAATCGCTGTTGAATGTTTGGAAAGTCCATACATTGTACATTAATAAAACATGAATGCATGCATTTTTTACCATCTTATAGGTTGAATTCAAAATATTTTCACGGAGGTTAGAGTGAAGGCTAAGGATTATGAAAATGCATGTAACTCAATTTTGACAAAAGTGTGGGTTAGCACTATACTGCACCGACCCCTTCAAATATATTATAACCATGGGGCAATTGTCCATTTAAATCGCAACCTGCATGCTCTAATCGTAGTTTGTGGTGTGATCATTCTCTTCCCGGTGGAATGTTAAAGGACAAGTTCACCTTCATAGACATGTGGGTTGAGTGAATGCAACAATATTAGTAGAACACATCACTGAGAGTTTGAGGAAAATTGGACAATCCGTTCCAAGTTATGAATTTTTGAAGTTTCTGCTCAGTCACGACTGGATGAGAAGACTACTATAGCTTGTGATGTCACATGAGTACAACGATATAAAGAAAGTATAAAGAAAATTCACCATATTTTCACTTTTCTTGCATAACAAAAGAACACTTGACTTCTCTCTTTCAGAAGGCAAGGGGAATAATATTTCCCTTAACATACGTTTGTACGTCAGTAACAAGTAGAAAAAATGTGCACTTTATTAAAAAAACAAAGTTTTGTGAAATTCTCTTTTTATTTTCCTTATACAGTTGTACGCATGTGACATCATACACTGTAGTGGTCTCCTCATTCAGCAGTGATTGCGGAGATGCTTTAAAATTCATAACTTCTGAACGGATTATCGGATTTTCCCCAAACTTTCACTGACGTGTTCTACAAATATTGTTGCATTCACTCAATCCATATGTATATGAAAGTGGACTTGTCCTTTAAGTGAATGATTACGTTCATTATTTGTACAATCGCATTCATAGTGATAAATGTCTGATCGTGTACCACTATATCGCTGAAAAGTCATCTGTGTATATCACTTGAGGGGAAACAACCATTTAAACGATAGATCGCTCAAAATACAGTCAACATCAATAAATTCGACCTCGAACAAGTAATGAACTTGACTAAGGTGACGAAAAATAATTATACTCCGGATATCATCACAAGCGTGTATCAAGTCATAAGATATAACTCTGCATGGTCCTTTGGAATTCAACTTGTAGGCAGGGTTGATCATTATGACACCAAAAACAGAACGAACATGCAATGCATTTTCATCTATCAAACTCGTCGATGCTTAGGTCATTTCAATTTGCCATATACATTGTTTTGATAAAAATCGGTGGATAAAAAAAAAAAAAAAAAAAAAAAAAAAAAGATTGTAGAATTTTCACGACGTTGCAACCTGAAGGATGTCGTTAACAACGCACAGGATCCGGTCTACAATAGGGAGTGATTGACATTAATTTTACATTGGTCTTTCATTGACGCTTGCTATGTGTTAGAGACACAATAGCATGGGCTCCCTCGTGGAGACTGTATGAGCTCCTTTGTGGAGACGCCTATTATGAGCTCCCTCGTGGAGACGATATGAGCTCCCTTGAGGAGACATCATGGTAAACTTTGGTGATCATTTTTTGGTTTTGGATAACATTACTTTAATAAATGATCAATATTTGATGGTTGTAATATTTTTTATGAGCTCCCTTGTGGAGATGATATGAGCTCCCTTGATGAGACAATCATCGTGGTATACTTAATATTCTTCTTTAATATCGCTAAGATTTATTTGCTTTACATTAGTATTGTGTGGGGCAAATTATTTGATGTATAGGGCATAATTTTTCTCTCTTTCTCTATCTTCTTTAAAACAACAACACAATAGCAAAGTGTAAACAACACTTTTCATTGTGTCATTATTATTTAAATATCAACATTCATCGAAAGCAACCATACAGTTTTTAGCACTTATAAAATAATTAAAGGGGCATTCCGGACGATTTTCATAATTTCACATCATGTAGTACATAAATCAACAGCTCCATGTATAGATTTGGAGAATTTATTGTGGTTCTTGAGCAGAGAAACAGTACTTTCAAAAACCTTAAACAAATTACACTGAACAAAGATGATGACATAGGAGCCTCACATATTATCTCAGAAATGTAGCAGTGTCATTCCATTACAATACTGCATGCTTGCAAGCTCACCTGTGTGTAATCTATGCATGCCTTCTTCTTTTGTGCTGCTTCCTTGAGCCACATCTCATGCATTCTTATGGTGAGGCTGCCATGTCATCATCCTTGTCATTGCAATTTGTTATAAACTTCGAAAACATTCTTATTTTTCATCCCAATCATTATAAATTCTGAAACTCTGTACCCAGTATAACTAATTTATATATGTTCAAATGTAAAAATTTGAAAATCATCCGGAGGTCTCCTTTAATGGGATGACCTCTTTCACCTGTCGATATCACTGGTCGATGTACTTTAGAATGATATTTTCCCTCGCATCATACCCACCTGTATTTTCTCTCTACCCCCCCCTCCCACACACACATACACACACGTGCAAACAATGCATACAATGCCCACCAGCATGTAGGCAATGATATTGGCACTTTTTATACAGTAGGGTATGTAAAATGTATTCGTCGAAGCCAATTAACATCGCTAATACACACAAACGAGAGTCGTTACTTACGCAGGGTTCTATATAAGCACTTGTCCGATTGCCCGGGGCAAGTAAAAAGCAAAGTCGGGCAAGTGTTTTGGAACAATGAGAAAAAAATGCTTGCCCGAATTGGGCAAGAAAAAAGTTTTGAAGCCATCTTTACTTCTCACCACTTACGCGAAAAAGTCCCATCAATCCAACACCATGAACACTCTATCCAACCAAGTTATTCAAATAATTGGGTTTTATCAAGCCCTTGGCTTTACGAGAGATTTCTTATATCTTTAGAGTGTCTTTTCGGGCAAGTATAATTCATGTTCGGGCAAGTGTTCTGCAACAGTTTGAAAACTTGCTTGCCCGACCGGGCAAGTGGTAACAAAAAGTTATGTAGCACCCTGATTACGTAACACTAAACAATGGATGCCCTCTTTGTTTAGGCTTCACACAATGTCATGAGTCAGGGTGTTCATCAAAGCAAAACTCCATTGTTTTTACAAGCCCGCACATCTTCACCTTTCATGTTTTTATTTTTTTTTCCTCCAGTGTTTGTACCGTTGGTAACACTGTATTAGGCCTATCTTTCAAACATTTAAGTGGCCAGAAAACTTGTAATTTCAGATACAGATGTTCTGTATTTTAAACAAAATTAACTGAACTTACCGACAACTCTAAAGAGAAGCGGTTTTATAAATCATGAGATCACACAATAAGGGATGAACACTCCGTACATGTGCTTGACGAACACGAATTCATCATAATGATTATACAATTTACTCCACTTAGCTTAAAATCAATCAGAATGTAGCACGTATAATGCATACAACACGAAATTCCATGCATCTACATTTTGTACTTATTGGTTTAATTATTAAGAATCGATTCACCTATTTTTGTAATATGTTGTGCAATGGGGAAACTCGCAAAAGAACTGCCCAATACTAATAGCCCATTGGCTTTCATTTTTTTCTGTATATTTCACAATATTCTCAAAGGGATCACAGCAAAGCGGCGGCAGCTGAGAGCAAAGGCCGACAGAGCCTTCAGGTCCAAGAGCTATCAGAGGTGGGACAACATCAGCCGACCCAAGAGAAGGTGCATATCAGCAGCGCCAGCGATTGTGAAAACGGAAGCAGTCACCCGAACGGAGTACCTCCGGTCGTCCAGACAAACAACAACAACAGCATCATCTCCCGCTCGTCGTCGGTCTTCAAGAAGCGCGGCGCCAGCGTGAACAAGCGCCAACTGCAGATCACGCAGAACATGTTCATCGTCGTCTGCGCATTCTTTGTCTGCCTGGCGCCCTTCACCGTGTGTCTCTTCTACGACGACAGCGACCCGTTCGTACCCTACGCATGCGCAATCGTGCTCTGCAACTCGTGCATCAACCCGTTCATCTACGCCACGAAGCACCCTGTGTTCAAGAGTGTCATGAAAGCAGTGGTGACATGTCGTCTGCGCAACGTGCCCGAGCCGACTCGAGTGATCCATCGACTCGTCATTAACAAGTCGAGTTCTCGGAGATGAATATTCTTGACTGTTAGAGGAATGTTCCTTAAAAGTATAGTATATCATGCCGTAAATTGCACAGAATCATCACAACTTTAACAGAAAATGGTAATGCGAAAAACAGCACCTACAACGTAATAGATATCACTTCTGCTCCAGAAATGTACACCACAATAATGTTCGTTTCTCCTCTTCAAGATATTCGAAATCTTGCTGTGTCATCAAAATAAAATGTACAGACTGTTATTGACGAAAAGTTTTCTTTTATTATTATTTCAAGTATATAAAAAAGTGTAAATACGTAGGAGTGTAAAACGTGCAGATCTTTTCACAACTATCAGTTTTCTCACCTAGCATCATTATCTAACCCTCCGTTTTCAGTTTGATCCACAATAGGCCTAATGTCCTCCGTACGCAATAAGTTTACTTGCCTTTTAAGCCATTGCCTACGCGAGCATGGTCTCTTAAAATCTATGCGATTTAAGACTCCAGTACGGAACGGGTAAATTCATTGGTCTATCACGATTGTATTTTGCCTTCTAATTGATGCACGATAGGTATAGCTTTTATCGTTTGGTTGGGGTTTTTTTTCCACAATTTGAAGATGTTGTTAGCACACTTGTGAGTTTAAATTGCCTTTATTTACTTAGGTTATGACCATGATGATAAAAAAAAAGACATTGTATTTTTACAGTCAATAGAAACTGACCTGTATTTATATTTTCGGATGTCATAGCTCGACGCACTTTCAGAATTTAATTACAGAGAAATTAATGTGTGTGTATTGCTTTTGTTGTGCGCGTGTGTGTGTCTGTGTGTGTGTGTGTGTGTTTGTGTGTGGATGCTATGACAATCTCGAAGAAGATAATTTCTTGTAATGTGATATATTAATTGTATATATTATACTTTTTCCCCTTAGAAGAAGTTTCTTCTTTTAAATTTCTTGGTGTTTGCGTTGATAACAAGCTTTCATGGAGGAATCATATTGATAACATATGTAAAATTATTTCACGTAACATTGGCGTAATGAATAGATTAAATATTATCTTCCTTCATCTGCATTATTAACTCTTTATTCTAGTTTGATACTCCCTTATTTAAACTACGGGATTCTTGCTTGGGGTAATACATATCAGATGTTACTTGATAAACTTCTTTTATTGCAAAAGAAAGCGCTTAGAATTGTTTTTAATTTACATACCCGAGAACATACAGATGCTTTGTTTTCTGACCATAAAATATTAAAAGTAAATGATTTGTATGTGTTTCGACTTGGTCAGTTTATGTTTAATTACAACAGTAACTTTTTACCTAAAATATTCCACGATTTATTTCATCGAAACAGTCATGTTCATAACTATCCCACGCGACGATCCGACGAATTCCATCTTCCGTTAACGAGAACCGCACATGCCCAAAATACATTTCTTTGTACCGGACCCAGACTTTGGAATAATTTAGATAATAGTTTAAAAGATTCCCCCAAATTTGTCACATTTAAATATAAACTCGGAAAACATTTACTTTCTACTTATAATCTTAGATAATTTTAATTGCTATAATTTATGCTTGAGCTTTCACCTGTCCTGATGTCGCAGCACTTGGCGTGTTCTGTGTGCAGACCTCTCTTCTTTCTTCTCTCCTTTTCCTTTCCTGTCTATTGTTCTTCGTAGACTTGTATTGTTACCGTCTTCTCTCCTCTCGGTACTGTCTCGCGTCCAACAGTGTATATGCGTGTGGGCAATTGAATGTGTGTACGAATGTATTGTCCTTGTCATATTTTCCCGGTACACGTGGTTCAATGAACAGTGTCCGGGCACTATAGCATTGGTATTCTATATTTTTTTTCCCGACCTGTGTATCTCAAAATAACTACATGTATATTGTTATAGAATATAGTATATCATTCACTCATTATTTATCTAGCGATCCACGTCCGACAAGCTTTGCTTTTTAGTGGATAACTATTTTCCATGATCGAATTTATTTTCCGCTCGCCCACTTAGTATTTGTACAGTGTTCCTCTTTATTATTGTACATATATGTTGTTCTATGATTTGTCTCGTATATTTCATGAATCTTTTGCAAGCGTTTGAACAATATCATTTAATGACATGTATACATTGTACTATGTTTTTGATTTTCGTTGATTGGAAATAAACTATGATTGAATTGAATTTCCTATTTTCTGCGATCGGAATAGCTACTTTCGTACACCTGTAATGAAAATTGGAGTCTGCCAGGTACAATATTATCATACACTCATTAACTTTTGGAGCCGCCGTCTTTTCTCTCTTCCATAATCACAATATCTACTAACATCGAAGTTGTACTTTGCTAAAGCCATAACTACGATGAATTTCATAAAGAAAGGGGCAAAAGTAGTCCGATAATAGGACACTCATATACGCCCTTGCAGGATTTATGGATTCTAGTTGATTTGTTTTTTATAATTTTGTCAAATCAACATCAACAACTTGAGTCCATGATGGAATTAAACGGGTCTATAGGAGAAAATGATTATTGAGAAGAGACCTCAGGTACTGTAGTGATGCGTTTCTGTCCATGCATGCTATAATCGTTCCTTATACGTGGTATAGCTATTAAGAAAATACGTGATCCACGCTCAGGGGTGAATATTGCGTTTAACAATAATTCTATAGACAATGCTAAATTTTCTTCTTCTTTTTTCGCAGTAGTGGTTCACTATTTCTCTGTCGAATCTGTATGGGAACTGTAATGTTCAAACCAATTTTTGCGTTTGAACGGAATTTAAAATGTTTAAATCGCATTAGATTATTAATTAGCAGAGCGTATAGAACAGTATGATACATTCAATAAACTTATTTATTCAGAATGTTGCACGATAATACCTTGATACCTTGATACCTTGATGTAGTAATCCCTTGAAGCAGCTTGTACATGAAGCTATACTGGGATGAACTCGAACTGTGTGTCATGAGGGGGTGTCATTCAGTGTATGTACAGATGTCTCACTATCATACAATAAAATGTGAGTATAGGTGCTCAGTGCGAGTAAAAACAGCGTCGATCCTCTTACACAGTGGCTGATCCAGCAGGAGGCTGCATTGCCCTGAGGATGGGCAAAGCAGCTCCTTGGAATAATGTTGGGTTGGCGGTGCTTACTATGGGTCCCGGCAGGCGATTCCATAGTCTTAAGGCTCTTGGGTAGAATGAATACTTGATGATGATACTTCAATCATTTCTTCAATTCTCTATTCATTGCATGTTTTCATTATAAAAGAAATAAGATGGCTCGAGACAGGAATAAGGGTGGCACAATTTCTTTCCAAAACGGAAAAGTCGCAAGCCACCATTGTGCACACAGATAATATTACGAACACCATTGCATACACAAAACACAATTTATCCACAGTGTATTATCAATATTCCCACGAACATAATTATAATTATGCCCACACAAACATACTCATTATGGTTGTGCCTATTCATGTAAAACGTGAAAGAACTTGAAGTGCTTTATAAAGAAAGAAACTCTATAAAAGAAACAAAGAGTGTTTCCATATAGTTGATGTGGTTGGTGGCTACACGTGCCTACGTGTATATTCGGTTGTATGATAAACATTATAAACATCGCATTAATTATCATACAAAATTAATGTAGACTTATTAGGATGGAGCTTAATCATGTGCTGTAAGCCTATACCATATTGTGTATATACGTGCTCTACTGCTTTCATTTTCCATGGACATCAGGAAAAAAAAAATGACCGCCCTATATAGTTTGGAATAGATTGGCTGGAAAATTTTCGGTCACGAGAACAAGGAATCGATGCTCACGCTGATGATATAAACACTCTGGAAAACAGAACATAAACATCATGTTTTTATGTCAAGGTAATAAAGTGAGAAATAAAAGTAAATAATTATACTTTATTTTCGATACCGATGCATGATGGTGATATTCTGGGTATTTCCCTTGTCAGGAATAACTCCTGGTGTGTAATGTCATGTCAAAAATTGCAATTTTGTATGCTTGAACGGAAACTAACAAGCACTTTTATAAGCCAGATTGGATGTATGTAAAATGTTATCTTCCGATCATTAAGAGCGTGTGATCTTTATATCATCGTCTTTCAATCACACCTTAAAGGGGATGGTTATAGTAACTGATCAGTGGGTATCAGCGGGAATGCTGGGGGATGATTGTTCCAATTCTTGTGGGATTCATTGAAGAGTACATTATATATCTATTGTTGTGTGAACATTATTTGCTTCAGAATGGTCTCATTTTCAACTAATGTGCAGTTTAATGTTTCCAGGCTAGCATGCCTGTACAGTGACAAACTTAAAACGGCACATTACTCATGACTTGAATATGAGACCGTTCTGAAGAAATAATTTTCACACAACAATATATAATGTACTCTTAAATGAATCCCACAAGAACTGGAACAATCATCCCCCAGCATTTCCACTGATCAGTTAGTAGCCATCCCCTTTAAATCACACCTTCAAGGGGAAATTCAGTCCAAATCAAAGTTAGTCTGATTAGAAAGAGTTAAATGTTATGACATTTCGAAGTCTCGCTAATATTTCAGGAAACAATTCTTGAACTGTCAATGTGTATATGCAAATGGCAAAGTGAGCATGCCATCCTTGACAATTTTCTATATTATGGTTTAAAATTTGGCACATTTCCAGTTTTCATTCAAATGCAATTATGCCCGAGGCTCGAATCCTGGTATATCTAACTGATCACTATCACTATTCTGAAGTTATTCAACCGGGAATCAGATCATGATTTAGCCATTTTTTTTTATTTTTTTTTTGGTCATTCACACGATCACTGGAAAATTGTGAGGGTATGACATGGTTAGCTCACTCATTCATTTTGCTTATTCATATCCACTGTACAAGAACTGTTTTGCAGAAATTAGCACAACTTCAAAAAATAATAACTTCCTTATTTTTCATCAGATTTCAATCAAATCTTTACAGTTAAACTCGTAAGATTTTACTCTCTTTTTTTTTATCAGACTAACTTATATTTGGACTGGATTTTTTCCTTTAATTCGGCATGTACACAATGTACCCAATACCCTTTCCTGGGGTCCGTTTCATGAAGCTATCACTGGTCATAAAAGCTATCACATAAATCTTAGAATGGCCAAGCCGCTCTTAAGCTAGGAGAGACTTTCACAGAGAAGTAAAAACCATTTCACGAAGTCTCTCCTAAGTGTGACTTAGGAGAGAGAAAGTCTCTCGACTTTCATGAAACAGACCCCTGGTTCCATTTAGAGATTCTTCCCGTCAGCCCCATGTGACTGATTAATAATATTGCAATAATTATGTAAGTACTTTTTAATTCGGTGTGTGTGTGTGTGCATGTGTGTGCGTGACATATGATGGTATCCAATGCAATTGATTTGAAGTAGATATTATAACTATACTTGTATGCGTAATTAATGTAACATATTTTTTCCCCCGCAAGTTTCTGTTGTTGCTTGTACTGGTGCTTCTGTTTCGCTTCCGTCGGTCTATACTCAGAATTGACTGCACCCCACCAACATTGTGATTGTTGTGGTCGTGTACAGTATGCGCCGGGCGGAAATGTGTTTCACATTAAATGTTTGAAGTCTCTGTTTGAAGATTGCACTGGGCGTAGACGTGACTGTTTCCTCTTCAAGTTCGTACTTATTAAAGTTATTACTTTGAAATTGCGCAATCGAGGGAATGTTTATACACATTAGTATTTCATAAAAATATGTAGGCCTATTGCTTTGATAGATATTAGAAATGGCCATCAAAAAAAGAAAAGAAAAGAAAGTGTAAGGAGAACAAATAATTTTTGCGGGCATGCAACCACGAAACTTATCTGAGGTCTTAGAGAATTTCAGTACAAATTACTTCCTTGGGGGTTTTATAAGTGGCAGTTACTAAAGTTTTGCTTTGCTATTGTTAAGATTCGTGTTCAGCAATATGGAAACAGCAACAACAAAAAAAAAACCCACAAAAACAAATTAATAAAACAAAACAAATCAAAAACTAAAACAAACTCTTCAGAAAATTTGAAAAAAGTGAACTCACCATTGTACAGGTATACAGGTAACACAGCCGAAATTAACCACATAGAGTTCGTCGTTTATAATAATGTATTTCTACATAATTATGTGGTTGATGTATGCAACTTATACTACATTTGTGGGCGTTTCTACATTAGTGGGTGCTGTTTCGTTTTTACGTTTGTAGTTAAAATTGTCTACATTTGTGGGCGATTTCTACATTGTGGTTGATGTATTTTTCTACATTAGTGGGCGTTTCTATATTTGTGGGCGTTTCTACATTAGATTTTGTCGATGAAATTTCCTACATTTTATGGGCGCTGTTTTCTACATTTGTGGGCGATTCCTACAATGTGGTTGATGTATATCTACATTAGAGGGCGTTTCTACATTTTTTTTTTGTGGGTCCAACACGACGCAGCCTCCTGGGTTTCTGGTTGGACCGTATGGAAACAGCTGTCTTGCGCACTGAGCGGAACAGTTACAAGATCTGCACGATCTGCACATCTCCACGAACATAACCCTAACCATAAGTCAGAGCACAAAATAAGACTGGAGCAACTGTCGCAAGAGCAAACGTCGTGTTACCGTGCAGAACACCTTTTTTTTTTTTTGCCCAATCAGCGTCGTCTTAGCGTTCGCGTCGAAGATGTAAACTCGCTTGTATGGCATGATGTGCCGATGCACTTTTTCTTCATCCCCCCTTCAGTCAGTGAATGATGACTTGGTGGACTTGAGTATTCTCTTGATTTGCCGTATTGTATAGACTAGGGCCCCGGCGGAGCGTTTTCAAAAGTGTGGGGGCCCACTTCCGGGTTTCATGAGCTAAAAAAAAAAAAAAAAAAAAAAAAAAAAAAAAAAAAAAAAAAAGCTCATCTCCCCTTCCATTTCCGGCCTCCGGGTTTTTCAGCTCACCACCACCACCACCACCAAAAAAACAAACAAACAAACAAACAAACAAACAAACAAACAAACAAAAAGACCAATCTTCAGTGGAAAAACATAACCCTACCGCGCTCACACTTCAAGATCTGTATCTATTTCTATTTAGTGCCACTTACATACGTCCGGGTTAAAAAAAAGTGGGGGGGGGGGGGGGCCCAAAGTGATGACACCTTTGTATGGTGCACAAAAAGTGTGGGGGCCCAAGCCCCCACGGTTCCGCCGGCCACGTAGACAACTATTATTTTCTTAGACCATTATCCTCGTCAAGGTCTCCTCTATTTCTATTTTTTTTTTCAATTCAATTCAATTTATTTCCACAAATCTGATAAAAGAGGCAATTACATTGTACATGACAGCATACAAAGGACATCATAAAGGCAAAAAAATAAAAAAAAAACATACAAAACATAGGCGTTATATCAAGAGAAGTGGAGGAATCAACATAGGCTTAAACCAGCCTTTCAAGGTCAATCCCCAAGAAATATACATTCAATTATACATTGACAAGACAAAACACACATAAAAACTTAAACAGAAGACATTACAAAGTACAAAACTGACAAGAGACAAAACAACAAGGCAAGTTAGCATAATATGTTAATCCTTATACATAATAATTTGATTAAAAATCAAACAAAAGCAGAAAATTATTGACTTAATAAATGTATTTTATATCTTTTCTTAAATCAATTCAGACTGTTGATACACTTTAAGTCATTTGGCAAAGCATTCCATAAAGAAGGACCAGCATAACATATTGTTCGTCTGGAGTGATTATATCTATAATTTGGGATATACAAATGATAAAATTGCCGAGTATTGTATGTATTTCTAGTCTGAGTAAAAGTAAAATAATTACCGAGAAATTTGGGGAAAATATTATTAAGATAAGAGTATACATAAAAATACAAACAGCAAATTTATTAATATCATACACTGTTAATAACCTAAACTTTTTAAAGATGGGCTGTGTATGAGTTAAGGGTTGAGATTTTGTAATAATTCTGATTGCACGTTTTTGAAGAACATAAATACGTTTAAGTAGATAATTGGCACAATTTCCCCAAATAATGTTACAATACATAATATGAGGTAAAATCATAGTATAATACGAATTTCAAAGAATATTTGAAGGTACTTAGTTGCTTACTCTGTCTTTTGAACGGCAGGTACATGTGATTCTTTAGTTTGCATAATATGTATTATCGTTGAATAACGTAGTACATTTTGAATTAATCACGAACCTGCTTCAATTTTTAGATGAAAAAATATTGCACTCATTAATTTTTTCAATTGACTGTGTTACATTGATTATACATTTAAAAAGGAATGCTGAATAAAATAAAATCAGTTAAAAATTTTAGGATTTTTACACAAAATACACAAAATAAGATAACTGAAAAAGCGATTGAATTTTGTCCGTTAATTTTAATTACACTTTGAAGTAGATTCTGATAAAAAATTAATAACTGAACACTGAACCATTTGCATACAATGATTTTACGATGATCTTTTTACATGAACTCAGGAAACACACGGAGCTCTGAATAGTGCAGCACCAGTTGATAGTCCATGTGTCGCCCTCTCATGATGAAAACTTTGCAGCAACTTGTGATGTCAAAATTGATAAGTTTATTGCAATTAAGAAAGTAATATATTCAGAAATATCTTATATTTTATAAGGAAGGGTATGCAAGAGTGAAGTAAAAAAAAAATAAAGAATTTCACAAAAGTTGTCATTGACATTAGACATGAAGGTAAGTTGTTGAGGAGGTTGCAGTGTCCTCTATAGAAAAACGAAAATTTGTGAAATTCTGTTTACAATATTATTGCTGTTGTGACGTCACTCACAAGTCACTGCCAATCTTCCGTCTAGAAAGAGCAGCATAACGGAATTTTCTAAAACTTTCGAAACGCACAACTCTTGAACGGGTTGCTTGTTGAGAGAGTTTCCTTGCACTAGCTTTCACGGAGTGTTTCAATATTAATTTTCTACATTCACTGATTCAATTAACATACTAATGGAATCTGATTGATTCTTCATCGAGAAAGATGCATTTCGGGCGAAAAGGAAAAAATAATGCTAATGACTAACTATTCAAAGAAACACGTGCACTTTAAAGGTAAAATTTCAGAGGTGGCCATATATACAGCATGTCATTCATCGTGTTTTGTTTTCGTAGTTTTTCCTTTTGTTTTGTTTTCGACTAAAAGACACCATACCGCTCTCACTCATCGGCACGGAAAAATGGCGTGATCTAGGGAAGCTAAACACTTGTTCTTCTTCAGAAACAAGATGTCTCTACAAATGTATTTCTTAGGTCATCATTAGAATATTCTTTGTCTTGTCTATTTAGGGACTAAGTTGTTAAGTGCCTGTATAAGTAAATTTACGTGACTAAACCGGATCGGAGACGCTTGGTACCTGACTTCGAAACGGGTTTTCGGCCTCCCTGAGGGGACCAGCGTCACCTCGAGCTCCACACGCGCAAACACACGTCTGTCAATGCGGTAGGTTGAACTGAAAGTCGAAGGTGAAGAAACCGGACTCGACCCCGTGCATCATTGCACGAGAGCCTTCGTATTTCGATCCTTGACATAGATTACCTAGGCCTGATGGCAATATTACGGAATTTTACACGTAGAAAATATCTATTTGCCGTGATAATGGCTTTAATTTTGTGGAAAAAGGACGGCAAAGGCAAGGCACTGAAGGCAGGCCGGCTTGAGTTGTGCTCAGGCGCAGGCGATCCAGTGGCAGTGCGTGGGTGCCAGGCCAGGCCAGTGGTTGCAGTGCAATGCAGCCAGCGCGCGCCATGCCAGGCACAGGGCAGTATCATTGATTAGGCATGGCATACCAATTAGGTCTATCGTTAGACAAACGTTAGAGTCTAACATTAATCGTTAGATCTACCATACCACAGCTGGATTTTTTTTTCTTTTGTGAATTTTAGATATTCTATTTTGTTGCTTTAGAAACTCGAGTCTAACGTTACTCTCCGAGTCACTGAGAGAGTTTCAGAGTCATGTTAATGATCATGAACTTATGATGAAGATTGTTAGGCCTATGAAATAGACTCTGTAGAGGTCTAATGTGTTTCTGTTTGTGATGTTCTGCATTGAGATAAATAGACCGTAACAATGTAACATATTAAGGTGGTCTTTTTCCTTAAACAACTGATGAATGCTAAAGTAAATTTAGTGTGCAGAACTACTGTTTTTCTCTGTTATGCCTTTATGGCCCAACGCTATGCGCCAACGCCAACGGCCAAGGAAGAAGAGACTTGTAACGTGTCGTTAGTTGTAACTACATTTGTTGTAATGTTGCAGTTACAGAAACAAAGCCATTGCTTTGTTTCTGTAAGTGTAATTGCAACATAGATCTAGACCACGTGATCTAGTACGTAGTTACACGATTACAGGTGCATTTTATGTGTTCAATCCTCAAGTCCCATTTTACATGTGTCTTGAGCTAGAAGACTCGTCACAGGCACAGCCATGTACGAATGATGTAGATCCACATACAATGTACACAGGGCCAGGGTACAGCATCGCGGGCTGGGGCTAATAATATGTCATGATGGTATCATCAACTGAACATGCATTTTTGTTTTTGTTTTTATTTTTAGATAAGCTTATGGGGCTGGGGCTGTGTGCAATTTCTATTTAAGCATCGGTATGCAGTACAATGTTTTTGACAGTAATGTAATCATTTACAGTGTACAGCTAGAGTAACATCATGGAGATGCTGAAATGTAAGCATAGGTCCTACATGTAAGGGTTACCATTCTGTGAACTAGAATATCCATATTTTCATAATTTTGCGAGATTACACAAATGCAACTCAACATGGCCTCTTGACCCCCACGATTGGCAATTGTCCTATGTAAAATGACACTTAATTGGTCACAAAAGTATTAGAGTATGCCACTATGGATGCCTTTTTCAATCCTACCCGGACAGTTTCAAACCAATTGTGAATTGTGTCACCTTCATGATTTGCAGTGTGAATGAAGAGACAGTGTAGTGAGCCAGCCCAGAACCAGTCTCCCAGCCATGGCGGAAGGGATTAGGAAAAGACGGTCAGAGGATGCCTCATGGGACAATGATGATGAACTCTTACAGGAGGAGAGTCCGACCAAAAAGGTATTTTTTTATGCCTCCGCCAACGAAGTGACCGGAGGCATTATGTTTTCAGGTCGTCTGTCCGTCCGGCCATCCGTCCGTCCGTCCGACCATCCGTCCGTCCTGTTTTGTTTTTGTCAATATCTCAAGAACTGTGTGGTGGTTTTACATCAAACTTGGTATGAGGGTATATCCTGGGGGGATAATACTTTGTTTGGATTTTAGGGTCACTGGGTCAAAGGTCAAAGGTCACAGGTTATTTTGTGAAAAAGAACTTTTGGTACAGTATTTTACATACTATGAGACATGAATGTTTAACTTGGTGTGAGGGTAGACTATGACAAGACAAATATTCACTGGTATTTTGGGGTCAAAGGTCACAAATGTCCTTATGATATAACAAAAATTAAATATTTTGTATAATATTACAAATGTTAGACCCATGAAAGCCACTGATTAACATTGTGTTTGATCGATTTAAAAAATTCTAAAACTGAGCTGCCTGACCAGTCTAATTATGTTCAGATGGATGACACAAGAATGCAAAAATAATGAAAGTAACACATTAACTATGAAGATATCTATGATAATTGCATTTATTCTCGGTCCGAAAATAATTCTAGCACAGTAGTTTGTGGAGGTGATTTCAAATTTTTACTTTTTTGAAGTACTAAATGATAAGTTTGAAGCAAAATGTTTTCACAGCTCATTTTTTTACACCTTATCAGATATTCTGATATTTAGGACCATGCAACTCAGATTTTTAAAACTGAACATACACTGTGTACATTGTATTAGGAGAATCATGCATTATGGCGGAGGCATATCAGTCGCCATAGCGACATTTCTAGTTTTTTGTTTTGTTTTGTTATGGGGGAGGGGGGAGGAGAGTTATATTTCATATATCAACTTTACTTTGTGGTGAGAACTGCCATTGATTTAGCGTTGCATGCTGCATCTAGAGGTGTCGTGGCCGAGTGGATAAGAGTGCTCGTCTATATGGGTTTGGGCCTATGAGAAGCCCAGCACACTTGCTCTTCTGCAAGGCACTTTGTCCACATGTCCACATTGCTGCTCTCCACGCAGGAGTATAAATGGGTATCGGGTAGGATGAGAATGTTTATGATGGTTGAACAGCATGTGTGCACCTGTAAAATGGCGACTGGCTGGAATGCTCCCCAGGGAGTGGAGAGTGAGCACGATGAGTGCTGTTTGGAAATAGTGTATCCAGTGACTGGGGTAATAATAGTCTGTACAGTGCATCAGAATTCTTACCAAGTGTGCAATGTGCTATGGAAAAACTAGCTAGTATTATTATTATTGATTATGAAATATCTTTTATGACTTCATTCTTGCATTTGCAAAACTACAGGTAGCTAGGATTCATAGTTGTGAGACTTTCATTGTCTGATTGACTTGTTTCGCAAATTCTACCATAGGTCAAAGACATTGCTGAGGAAGAGGAAGAGCTTGATGAGGACGCCCTCTTGGGCATAAGTGATGGAGAGGAGCACTACGATGACCAGCAGTACAGATTGGGAGATGAGGCGGGTCTGGAGGGGGAAGCCTACCAGGAGGGTCAAGATGGGGAGCTGTTGGAGGCGGAGGAAGGGGGCGAAGAGTTGGGGGAGGGGTACGCGGAACTGGAAGAAGGGTACGCCGCGGAGGGAGAGTATTTGGAAGGAGAGGAATACCAAGGCGACGAGGAGTATGAAGGAGGGGAGGAGGGATATGCGGAGGAGGGGTACGAAGGGGGAGGAGAGGGCGAGGAGTATGGTGAAGCTGGAGGAGAATGGGAGGGTGAGGCAGCTGGAGAGGAGGAGCAGGAGGGGTGGGATGGTGGAGAGGGGGAAGAGGGTTGGCAAGAAGGGGCGGAGACGGAGGAATGGCATGAAGAGGAGGAGCATGGAGGAGAGGAAGAGGCACAGGAGGGGTAAGTTTGTTTCCTTCAACTTTACACCTGTTCTTGCATTGACGGCAGTCACACCTAAACCATTTCTTCATAAAACCTCGCATACCAGAACTTGTTGGGTTTTTTTTTTTTTTGTCGGCAGTGAATTATGAATACTCCATTCTCTATGTAGGCAGTAAACTTCAGAAAACAGGAAAATGTTTAGCTATTGCTGATGCTAATTGCTTGGCTTTAGCAGTCTCGTGGTTGTAACTATTGTTTTATTGTAAGCGTTTAGAATTGACATTAAGAAACGAGTTGGGACCAATATTCAGCCGTCATGGAGATGATGAGCTTTTGCTGTGCCTGTTCCTAATTGGAATAAATGAGTATTGGTGTTGGTACACAGTTGTTGCCTTATACACCCTTTTGTAGTATAGCATACATTATGATTAAATGTCCTCAGGAACCCAGTCTTGATATTATTCCTTTAAAAGCATAGAATGGACTGACAGAAAGTAAAAATTCACAGTCATAAGCATCTCTATAAATCATGAATACATTGTTTAAAAACTATCATTCATTGTGAATCTTTGCAGAAAATAGTTTGAGAGCAGACTCTTATTATCTTTGTCATACATCAAGCAACATTTTTGAAAACCAGTTTATATTTCCAGTATTTTTCTTTGGCTACAATTTCACAAAGGTGCAAATTATCTGAGGTAATATAACTTTGTATAAAGCCTGTAGCTTTATTGAACAGATGCCAGTATATTTCTGATGAATGATGATCTGTACTCCAGACTTGGCGAAGAAGAGAATGCCGAAGCAGCAGAGGGCTTAGAGCTCTTCGACAATTCAACCGACGTACTGGACCTTGATATACCCGATGACAGTTTGGTGGAAGACTTTGACACAACGGGCGAGAACCTGCCTGGCGCATCGGAGGGAGATGTAGGTGGTTTAGTGTCCACATCGTTCTCCACTGCAAAGCTGGACCAGCCAAAAATGATCACCCCGACGGACGAGGACAAGCCCAAGGACAGCGCCAAAACCACAGCAGCCAAGGAAGTTGAAGAGGATGATGATGAAGAACCTGAAAATGAACCAGAGGTAGACATTGTATACCCATTACTAGACTTCGTCTTAGCCAGTACCAGGAGAATATGTGACCCTGCATCACAAAACCAACAAAAAGTCCTCAGACATGAATTGACACATTCAGTTCATAAGTAATACAAACTTTCAAGGAGGTAGCACTATCTTTTCAAAAGTTATTAGAGTTGAAACTGAAGGGTGGGCAAAGGGAGTTTCAAGAAATTAAAGGGAACTTTACCTGATAGTGATCTCACAACTCTACAAAAAAGGCTGGTACAAAAACTGCTGAAAACACTTCTTCCTTTTCATATTATGACCCCAAACTTAGGAATAATGTAGATAAAGAATAGCTCTTTCAGATTATAATTTATGAAAAACTTAAAATTCACTTGGTTGACCCATTTTACATGTACCTTTACGTAGAATCAAGGGGTGCGACTTTTTGTTTGTTTTGTGATGCATGATCACGTATATATCTTGTAATTTACGTGATAAGATAGCATAAGACGAATCTGATGATGAACTTCTCATGTGCATATTGTAAAATGGCTCGTATCATGTGGTGTGAAATTGATTTCAAAGGTTGCTACAGAGGTGTAATTGTAGGGTATGACCCACAAAGTGTTGATATGGTGTATCAGTCTGTGTTGTGTTATGCTACAAAGAACAATAGGCATACATGTATTGCTTGTTTTGTAATTCAATTTCCTTGTACATTGTAGTTATTGTGACAAAATGTGAATCATGCAATCTATAATATATTTGTGTGTGGGTGTGTGTGAGAAAGCTCAAGGAAATTATACTTGGTGTTGATTTTAAAGGAGCACATCAACATACAGTAGACCTCGCCTAAGTCGACATCGCATAAGTCGACAACTCGCTTAAGTCGACACAATAAAAAAGTCCCGATTTTTGCCTTTGTTATTCCTTGAAAATTTCCTCGTCTTAGTCGACATTTATAAGTCGACAACTCGCGTAAGTCGACCTGATTTTTCAGTGCCAACTGAGCTGAAATACGTGTTAATTCCCTCTTCTAAGTCGACATAATTTTTCGCTCAAAATCTTATCGCCATTCTCTGAAAAAGAATTGTTTTCCCGCTCCGATTCGCTGCATTTCTACTCGGTAATTCGCTAGTGTACGGCGCGGTAGCGTTCGCGCCATGCGTCTGTTCTCTTGTATGCCAGAATAGAAAGGGCATACACTCATTTACACTGGAGTATTACATGTAGTACCCGAGGCAGTTCACTTTACCCCTTTTCTCCCTCTCGTTTTTCCCAAAACGCAAAATTTTTGTACACTTAACTATGTCCCAGTAGGTATTCATTATCCGAACATGAAATGTTTTTGTAAATCCGAATATTCTGACGTTAATTATTCCCTTTCTAGAAAATTTATTACAATGCAACTAATAATGCAACTTAAAAAAAATCAAATGCAGGTGTATCAAATCACACGCAACCTTTGCATTTAAACGCAAGTGCGTTGCTGAAAAGACTTGCGTCTGATAATCATATGAAACTAGAAAATAATTGTACGAACCTGAAACTCAATTGCGTTTAAACGCAACTCTAAAAATCAAACGCAAGTCCATGAAATCACACGCAACGATGTATTTAAACGCAAGAGCGTTGCAGTTTTGTACGAAACTAGAAATTGCGTTTAAAAACATCTCTATACATCTACGGAAGTGCGTTATTGTTGAAAAGACTTGCATTTTTTTTTTATTTCGTAAGCAAAATTAGAAATTAAACGCAACTCTGAAAATCCAATGCAAGTCCATCAAATCACACGGAAAGCTGAAAGACGTGCGTTTGATAATCATACGAAACTAGAAAATTGTAGGGAACTTTTTTTTTTTAACTCAATTGCGTTTAAACGCAACTCTAAAGAAAAACAAATGCCAGTCCATCAAATCACACGTAACGCTGTATTTAAACGCAAGAGCGGTGCAAAAAGACTTGCGGTTTTTGTACGGAACTATAAGAAACTGCGTTTAAACGCATCTCTAAACATCTACGGAGTTGTGTTATTGATTAGAAGACTTGCATTATTTTTTATTTCGTAAGCAAAATAAGAAATCAAACGCAACTCTGAAAATCAAATGCAAGTCCACATCAAATCACACGGAACGCTGAAAAGACTTGCGTTTGATAATCATACGAAACTAGAAAATTGTAGGAAACTTAAACTCATCTGCGTTTAAACGCAACTCTAAAAATCAAATGCAAGTCCATCAAATCACACATAACCCTGTATTCAAACGCAAGAGCGTTGCAGAAAAGACTTGCGGTTTTTGTACGAAACTATAAGAAACTGCGTTTAAACGCATCTCTCAACATCTGCGGAAGTGTGTTAATTGTTTAAAAGACGCATTATTTTTCATTTCGTAAGCAAAATTAAAAATTAAACGCAGTTCTGAAAATCAAATGCAAGTCCATCAAATCACACGGAACGCTGAAAAGACTTGCGTTTGATAATCATACGAAACTAGAAAATTGTATGAAATTTAAACTCAATTGCGTTTAAACGCAACTCTAAAAATCAAATGCAAGTCCGTCAAATCACAAGCAACGCTGTATTTAAAAAGCAAGAGCGTTGCACAGAAAAGACTTGCAGGTTTTGTCCGAAACCAGAAACTGCGTTTAAACGCATAAAAATTTACGGAAGTGCGTTATGGTTGAAAAGGCTCGCATTATTTTTTATTTCGTAACGGAACTTTCGCCGTGACCGAACTTAGTCTGCACTTGCAGGGGAAAGACATTGCAACATTCACACGTTTCAAACTGCCGAAACGCATGCTGCTTCACAAAATGTCAATGAAAAAAATGACAACGAATTATTGTTAAAGTTCGCTATGCCGATGGTTTAAATCTCAGTCCAAAGTTAAATTAGTCCGACATTGTTTTTGCGAAGGTTATAGTAGTCCGAAAGATGTTGTTTTCAAACAAACGTTTCTTCTTCTTTTTATTTCAGACGGGCCCGCGCCGTACAGAGCGGTATGTTGCGAATCGGAGCGCGAGAACAATTCATTTTCAGAGTATGGCAATATTTAAACAGAACAAATATGGCGACACATATTTCAACTCAGTGGGCACTGAAAAATTATCTCGATAGAATCATGCGAAATCACACGCACATCTTCGCAGCAACGCACTTGAATTTAATTCGCAAAGTTTAATGCAATTTTGGGGAATTTGCGTTTGATATTTCAAATCAAGTTTAAAACATAAAGTGTCTAGAAACGGGTCCAGGTTTCCCATCCCTCTCTCTGGCAAAATCTCTCTAGAGATTTGGGAATTGTGCGTTGTCGTTACTAACCCGCGCGAGATTTATGCATGAACTAAAACATTATTGTCGCTGATGTCAGTAGGCATGTTTTGGCGGCAAAAGGAGTAAGATTTGGGTAGCGATCCGCATCGTGATCCAAATCTTACTCTGTACGGGGGAAATTAGTTTTCATTTATAAGTCGACAAAATGTCGACTTACGCGTAAGTCGACATTCGCGTAAGTCGACGTGTTTTGCTCAGTCCCGATTATGTCGACTTACGCGAGGTTGACTGTACATTGTACACTTTTTGTATACTGTAAGGCTGATCTTGTGTTTTATTTACAGTTGCATCACATCATGTACACTGTCTGTGTTAAAAATGAGATACTATGAGGGATACATTCTTATGAATGTACAATACTGTCAAATCTTGTGTTTTATGGGACAGGGTTGAGTAGCACATCTAAAACTTGCTGAAGATTTTAGAAGGTGTACTGAGAGGAATATGTTTATTATCCAAATACATATTTTTATGTAAATGTGTTGTAGTCATTCACTTACTACTTGTATTACAGGACTTGAAATGATATACCTACAACCCGATATCACTATCAGCATATTATGTATCATGTGGTAATCCTTTAGGACTGTCTCAGTAATGGAACTCTATCACGATTTGGTCTCAAACTTCGCACTGACAATATTACCCATGCTACTCCTCCCCATCTAGGTCGCCAAGGAAACGGAGGACTCCAGCGAGAGTGAGGAGGAGACAGCGGACGACGAAGACAGGAGGGGTCGCTTTCGGTCCGAGAGACAGTCAGCCGTGGTATCCTTAAAGAGCACACGCACAAGGAACATCCCAGACACCCTAGGTATTGTTCTATAGTTGAGATGATCATTTGGCTTTTCTTTTTGACTGGAAATCAGTTGTAGAGATATGCAACAAGGTTTTTGTGCATAGGGATAACACCAAGCTTCAGATCTGTGATGCTAATCTATGATGTGGCTGTTAGGCAAAAATTGATGTTCTGGACATGAGCAAACAGCTGTTCCCATTGTTCATCCCGCAAGGAAGCGCATCGTAAATGTTATCGTGTTATATCTAAAGCTCACTGTTGATGAGCATTATGGGGGCTTAGAGGGCAGAGCAGCCAACTGGTATCTTTCTTTTATTTTTTTGAATATTTTTTTAAGTAAGAAAATGTTCGTTTCAATATAATATGCATTTTCATTTTTTCTGAAATTCAAATTGATATGCTTGTGGTGAGATTTCCATTTTTAAAGTAAAGTATAATTTTTGCCGTGTAATCATATTGTGCATGAGGGTCTTTTTTATGCCTCCGCCACGAAGTGGTGCCGGAGGCATTATGTTTTCGGGTTGTCCGTCCGTCCGTCCGTCCTTCCGTCCTTCCGTCCGTCCTTCCGTCCGTCCGTAATGAATTTTGTGGACAAGGTAACTATCAAAACCTGTTGAGGTATCCTAATGAAACTTGGCACGTATGTGTATTAGGGGGTGAAGTTGTGCCTATCAACTTTTGGGTGCACATGCTCAAGGTCAAAGGTCAAAAGGTCAAGGTCAAATACATAAAATTTCACTATTTCCACCATATCTAGTGAATGCCTGAAGATATTTTCTTGAAACCTAGTGTATACATGTATTACCCAATTAAGATTCTCTGGTGAAAGTTTGGGTCATGAGGTCAAAGGTCAAAGGTCAAAAGGTCAGGGTCAAATACATAAAATTTCACTATTTCCACCATATCTATTGAATGCCTGAAGATATTTTCTTGAAACTTAGTGTATACATGTATTACCCAATTAAGATTCTCTGGTGAAGGTTTGGGTCATGAGGTCAAAGGTCAAAGGTCAAAAGGTCAGGGTCAAATACATAAATATCACTATTTCCACCATATCTATTGAATGCCTGAAGATATTTTCTTGAAACTTAGTGTATACATGTATTACCCAATTAAGATTCTCTGGTGAAAGCTTAGGTCATGAGGTCAAAGGTCAAAGGTCAAAAGGTCAAGTAAAAATATTAAAACTTCTTTTTTTTCTCCGTACAAAATGTACCTTGGAAAATTGTTCAAGGGTATCTTCATGGAACATAGTATATACATGTACTGACTGGAATTGATTATCTAGAGAATGTAGGGTTCATGGGGTCAAAGGTCAGGGGTCAAAGGTCAAGTGCAACACGTCAAAATTTTACTATTTCCCTCATATTTATGCAATGCCAGCAGGGTTATTTTTTTTTACACTTGGTGTATGCATGTGTAACCTAATAGAAATTCTCTGGAATTTTTTTTTTTCTTCTTTTTTTGCCTCAAAGGTCAAAAGGTCAAAGATCAAGTGAAAGTGCTGAACTAACTTTTTTCTCCATATCTCTGAAGTGGCTCAAGTTATCTTGAAACTTAGTACATATTATGCATGTTCTACCTGAAAGTGATTATCTTATGAATTTTAGGGTCAAGGGCCAGATGAAAATGGTAACAATTTACTATTCATTTCAGAAATTCACACCAATTCTCCACACCTGTACCTTGAAAATTACTCAATGCCTAAATGTATGAATGGGTCAAAGTGAAGTTAAAGTCCTTAAATCCCTAGATACATGCTCTCCTATTCATCCAATTAAACCTAAGTCAAGGAAGGTGAACATTCAACACATTTGTGACAAATTTGTTATTTCAATATTTTGCCAATTTTGTGAAAATGTAGTCACACATTGTCCACATGTACTATCTAGACCTATTGGGAAAATCATGCATTATGGCGGAGGCATACCAGTCGCCAAAGCGACATTTCTAGTTAATCTGTATATTAGACAGCAGTGAAGGGGTTTGTTAGTTGTTTTTTTTTTTTTTTTGGGGGGGGGGGGGGGAGGGGTAAGTGAAAGCATATTCATTAATTTGTAGGCACCTGTAATGTCTACTAGGAAATTGCTAAAGAAAGCCAAGCAGTTCCCATGCGTTGTTCAGTTGTTGATTTTTGCTTTTGCATAATGATATAAGCTCAACGTCTGTCTTAAAGGTAGGGAATCCCATTTGCACGCCTTAAATGAAGAGTTGTATAAATACAGTGGTATGTTGAAGAGAGTATCGTTTTAGAAACTCCCATAAAGTATTGAAAGGGGAAGGTAATATTTAGCACATTTTTTTTGACCGTTAGATTTTGAATTGAATTGTTTTCGGGGCTCACCGTAAATTCCAGTACATTACTAGGCTACCTTTGCAGACCCATTTTCTGCATGTGTGTCCATTATGTATATTTTGTGAAGAAAGTTCATCAACACTTACAAACATTTCTATATCCATTCTTGCCACACACTCTATATGTTATTACATCAGCTCTTGTACTTTTAGATTTGTGTTTATAGATCACAAATACAGAAGAATGCAACAAAAAGGCTTAAGTGTGGCTGACACACAGAACTACTGAGTAGTTGAGTTTTGTGCATTATTCAAATTTTAGATAACTGTTGACTTCCAAATTTCTAAGCAGTGGCCTAAGCAAGTCCCCTGAGGTTCATATTTAATGTTTTGCTGCATTTTGGGAGGTCTGTAAAAGGTATCTCCTACCTTTAAGCGGTTGGCTTACCACTCATGATATACCATGATTATCTTGCCTATTTAAATGGTTCATTGATCTCATGTAGTACAGTGTAAGCGCTCATGTGACTCACACATTGGTTTTGTGTCCGCAGAGATATCTGAGGAAGCGCAGCAGCAGATTGAGGCATTTGAGAAGCAGAAGGAAGAGGAGAGACAGAGGCGCCAGGGAAGACACCAGAGGGGTCGTGGTTGGAGGGGCAGGGGGCGGGGTAGGGGTGGGTTTGGGGGTGATATGGTAGGACCAAGAGGGCTGCCACTCATGATGCGCCCACCTCACCCCCAACTCCAGATGGGACCCGGTGGTGTGATCCCCATCCTGGGCCATCCCGGAATGAGGGCCCCCTTTGGGCAGCGGCCCGAGCTGATGATGGGTCGATCGGGGCCCATGTGGGGTGGTAGGCCACCACTGCAACAGTTACTCCGCCCTCAAAGGCCACATCTCATGCAACACCAGCCAGTACTGCAGCTCCAGGGACCAGGCTCACGCCCGCCTTTTCAGGATGGACCACCCCAGCAACAACAACAACAACACCAAAACCAACCACACCAGCAGCAGCCTCCACAGCATCAGCAACAACAGCCTCAACACCAACACCAACCTCAACAGCAACAACATCAACAGCACCAACCTCAACAACAGCAACACCAACAACCCCAACAACAACAACACCAACAGCCCCAGCAGCAACCACCACAGCAGCAACCACAGCAACAACAGCCTGCCACCAAACAGCCCACATCATCGTCGGCTTCCCAGTTGCCGAAGAAAATCCACATCAATCCGCACTTCAAAGGCAAAGTGCAAGTGCCACCGCAGTCTTGTAAGTGGACATCTCGACATCAATTTTCTTGGCCATCTGCACATTTGACAAGGCATTTCTTTATTGAATCCTTTACTTGTGACTATGGGCAATGTGTATTTTGCTGGTGGAGAAGATCTTTCCATAAGATCCCCACAAGTACTCTGACATAAAATTGATTTGAAGATTATATATAATATGTCAGATCAACTTTTGACCAAATTTTGGGTCAGTGTAAGTCTCTTGTAGTTTTAACACTTTCCTTTAATACTGCTACTTGTGATGCCTTGCCATTGGCATTAGCCCATCTCTAAGTTTTCTCTGTCAAATCCTACCATTACTTCACGAGATGATAATTAATTGGATGTGAGAGCTATCATGTTTGGAATGAACACTTTGGAAGAAACCAACGTTTGCATCCAGATCATTGTTTGATTGATAGTTTGACTTTGATATCACCTTAAATGTTGACTATTTGATTGATGTCCATGGGAGCCTTCTCAATTTTAAACTGTTAAAGCTATTCTGAAGTGGTGATCATTCATACATTGTACTATTTGGACGTCACAAGCAAGATTGTGTGAATTATGTGTATCAGCCGTGGAGTAAGCATGAAAGAAATTTGAGATGTACATGGTACTAATGAGACATCTACAATTTGTGGCAAATTTCACACTCTTATATCCTATCTTTGGAGATTTAAACTTCAGTGCTGTTTCATGTCTATACTCTGCTGATCAGCTGATGATTCAACAGTGAAATTTGTTATTTGTGTCCATTATATTCAGCTGGAGCGCCCCCACAGTCAGGTCCAGGGCAGCAGCAACAGAATACTCAGCCGCCTAGCGTTCCACACAGACAGCAGCCTTACCAGGTACCATATGAAATCAAAAGTACTGTGAATCCAGAAATTTTCACATGCATGAAACTTTCAATTATAGTCTTTTCAGTCCATTTTAACCCCCTCCAGATTCCCGCCGTCGACCGTGCGATCGCGACGAAAATTAGCACACACATTGCCTATGACGTAATCCAAAGTACCACGAAGTTGAATTAAAAGAAAATTATCATTTATGCTAAATTATGCTAATTTATGCATAATGACGCATGAAATCAGACAATTTGGTATAAATCACTAAATAAAGCTCAAATTGGGCACATTTTTTGTGTAAATATTCTGTTTAGTATCTTGAGCAAATATAAGAGAAAAAAATTGTGTCATCAGAAAAAATTTCTTAAATATTTTATTGTTTTTCTGAATTTCATATGTATTTCTTTGTTTTTTTGACTTTATATTTTTCATTGTTTTTTCGATGAAACTTGTCCACGACATTGTTCCGAACAAGAAAATATGTTATTAATTGATTTCAATCAATAAAACCCCAAAATAATCATGCTTTTATGGAAATTTGCCTGTAAGCACAGTTTGCATTGAAATTGTACACAAATTCACATTTTTGAGCAATTTTTGGTCTGACATGCACGTACATATTTATGCACAACTTCGGAACTGCGTGCCCGGGCATCGCAAATTTGGTGTCAAAAGATGCGGGAGACTCGAAAGAAAAAAGTCATGAAACGTCGCGGCGATAGCTTTTCGCATTAGTGATAAATCGCGCGGAACGTCGAGGGGGGGGGCCTCAGAGGCCCCCCCGGCCTAGTTAGGGTAACCTGTATTGTTCCATTCAGAGAAGATACCATAGCACCGTAATTTCTTGATGTATCCTCTATCCTATTGTATCTTTTTCCAGGAGCCACAGACCAATCAGACTTGGTCTCACACCCAACCCCAACCCCATGCCCAGGTTCACCCGTCCCAGCAGCCAGCCCTGCCTCATAGTGGTCCCCCACCCTCATCAGGCCCTGGGTGGAGACATCCCCACTCTCAGGCACAGCATTCATCATCTCAGGGGACATGGGGCAACCAGCTGCAGAGCCAGCAAGGCAAGTCACTTGTGATGAACATGGACATGAGTAGTATTTCATATTCCTGGTTCATGGCCAAGACTATGAATTGAGGTTAATAACAAGAACGAAATGATCTGTGTTTGAAAAACAGCAAAACAAAACAAAACAAAACAAAACACACTGCTAAAATACATAAAATCTGGCATATATGATGTCAAAGTCTGTGGGAAATTGTATAGATGTCCTTACCAGAGCAAACACACGGACGGATATTTTTAGTTTTGAAGAGCTTCTTTAAGGTTCCCTTGTATTCTCAATTTGCAGTCACAGTTAAAAACCAAACGCATATGTGTAGAAAAAGCTAGTTGGATGCCATGCTGTTGGTTTTTATACATGTTGTAAATATGATACTGTAAAAGTGGAAATTTTCGCGGTGTTGAAATTTTCGCGCAACCAGATACTAGCGCGAAAATAAAAACACGCGAATATTTTTGCTTGCCATACGTTCCTGTGCGTGATGTCTTGATTCCGCGGAATTAAAAACACGCGAAACTCTTCTGACCCGGCCTAGCGCGAAAAATTAGTCGCGCGAAAATATCCACTTTTACAGTAGTTGATAAATAAATGCCAATTCATAATTGACTGACATCTGAGACTGAAAATGAAAGGCAGGCATTGCTCAAGTTCAGCACACAAAGTTGATGCAAGTGAGAAGAATCCTTTCGGAAAGCATGCTATGTGTGGTCTTGAGTAATGGTCAGGAAAAACATATTATAATATAATCTCAATAATATTGAGAATGAAATGTGCCTCCTTCCCCAGGTCCAATCTACACTACTCCGGCAGCAGCTCACAATGCTCCACCCCATCAGCTTGGGCATCATCAGCACCACCAGCCCCCCAGAGCTGCAGCCCCACCTCATCCTCACCCACAGCACCAACAACAACACCAGCAGCAGGGAGGAGGACCTCCACCAAGGCAGCCTTTCCCCCATCAAGAGCAGGTAATGATGATAAGAATTATTACGACCATTTTCAGATTTCCTTCTCCATCTTGCTGTGATACCGTGTACACAATATGTTTTGCAGGGTTTTTCACTTTCAGGAATTTAGGTGTATATTTTGCAGGGTTTTCACTTTCAGGAATTTCACAAGTCGCGTGTTATTTGCGAATTTAACAATGCGCAAAAATATGAACTCTGACCCTGACTGCATGTGATGTGCACTCGTACATTTTTCCATCCGTAGCTGTACTCCACTATTGCGAATTTAACCACTCGCAAAATTGTTGGGAAGTCTATAGATTTGAGAAAAATTATACTTCCTAAATATATGGTGTATACTCTATGACATAGTAGTTTGCGAGACTATACAGTTTTCTTGGTAATTTGATTGCTTGTGAGCATTTTGCTTTTTGCAATTTTTTTTAAATATACAAAGATCTGACCTGTGTTGTTACAGAGGGATAAGATTACCATTCCTGGTAGGAATTTAAGAGCACTTTTAGGAATGAGATCACACTTGGTATTAAGCTTATGATGAAGTGCTGAGTAGAAGAATGAAGTACCATAAAGCATTTCACCTATTTGATTTGAGAATAGACGGGCAAATCCAGGATTTCTGTAAAGGGGAGGCGCCTTTACAAAAATTAAAGGGGAGGCGCAAGAGCCCCCCCCCCCCCATTTTTCTTTTTATTTCTTGTGTTTTGGCAAAAAATAAAGAGGGGGCACTCACCCAGTGCGCCCCCTGGATCCACCACTGGATAGATCTGGTGAACTGCAAAGCTCATTGTCAAATCTTAACATTCTCCCAATCAACAGCCACCCCACCAGTTCAGGGGACCGGCTCCTCCCCACTCTCAGGGACAGCGGTTCCCGCCCCCTGCCGGTGGGCCCAACCAACAGGGGCAGCAATTTCCTCAGCAGCAGCAGCCCCCTCCGCAGCACCGGCAGCAGGGAAGGCCGTTTGACGGAGCCAACCCCGGTCAGGCGGGGCCAGGAGGATTCGGTCAGCCAAGACCTCAACAGCCGAGACCTCAACACCCTCCCCAGCAACTGAGGTGAGATATTAGCTCAAAGCAGTGATCGGCTGCAGAGTTCTTTTTGGTAGACTTGTGTGGTTGTAACCAAGTCATTTAGCGGGGCATTATTATCTGAGGTTCCCATCCTCCCCCCCCCCCCACACTTTTCATTTGTCAAAAATAAAAAGAAAAAAAAATAAAAAATTGGACCTTGACCCCCCCCCCCCTCGTCTCCGCGGCCCCTGCATGTGTCTGTGTCTGTGCCTGTGTATGTGTATGTACAAATGTACACTATGTCCTTGTGTGTGTTATGTATACATGCTTACGTATTTATCTGTAGGATTGAGCATACTGTAAAAGTGGAAATTTTCACAGTGTTGAAATTTTTACGCATTTCGCTTAACCCAAAACTAGTGCGAAAATAAAAGCACGCGAATATTTTTGTTTGCCATATGTTCCAGCAGTTGATGACTTGATTCCGCGGAATTAAAAACACGTGAAACTCTTCTTATCCCGCCGAGTACAAAAAATTGGTCGCGTGAAGATATCCACTTTTACAGTACTCTCATGGAGGAAAATCTATAGGAAAAATAGGAGTAGCCAATTTTTGTCGAGCCCACCGGAGGTGTGGGGAGACTAAGGGATCGCCTGCGGCGTCTGTCCGTCTGTCGTCCGTCCGTCATCTGTCTGTAACGCTACAAAAACTTGAATAGGGAGTTTTCGATTGGGTGAACGAGAGGGTTGTGACGCCAAGCGCACTGTACGTCAAGGCGTCACGTCTGTACGTTGACCCGCTGCTAAAATACATTTCGATTTCGGGCACCAGCGTCACGTCTCGTGGCGTGTGCAAAAGGCAACCTGTGCCTTGCGTGCATATATGCGGAATTTGTGACTTGTTTCTGTTCTTGTAATATTTATTTTGTCTCAGACTAGATGCGTATCCTGGGAGGAATTATGTGGATTTTAAAACATGATGCATGGTAAGAATCCAAGGTAAATGCACTGCTGCACCAGACCAAAAGCACCGAGATCTGTTTGCGTACAGCATTACGTGGAAATGCATGTGTGGGACTACGGTATGCAGTTGCAAAGTGCAAAACAGTGAAAGCGGGCAAATAGAGTAGGTACCAGATGCTGTAGTTTGTATGTGTTTATTGTCAGCACTGCTGCTGTGAGGTATCAAGATCATAAGCTTTCATGTAATTAGAATATCAATATTCTCTCGAAAGAAAAAGGAAAACAGGTGAACTGAGCACGGATTTCCTGAGAGTTACATCGTGCCATTTTGCACAATTTTTGTCTATCGCGAGAGGAGTGTGACGTCATAGATATGGTGGGTTGAGCGCGGCGCAACCAATTTGAGTGGACGGTGATAACGGGGGTTAACGCATTCGAAATTTGTGCGATGAGCTGAGGGTCGACACTCGCGCATGCGCAGTACGTCAAAACTACGTCATAACAGGGTGACGCCTGGCTCAACATGCAAATCGAAAAGTCCTTGATAACTCACTACTGAGGATTTCAATTTCAATCAGACTTGGAGGGAAGAGTGGTTAGGCAAAGTTACACATTTTACCAAACATGAAGGGCACCTCAAGGTCAAAGGTTACAGGTCAATGAACTTTAGGGCCCAATGTTAGGTTTTTAGGGCGCGTTTCTTTTATGGCTCGTAACTTTTGATGTATCTGTCTGTTTGTGACCAAACTTAGATGGTAGATGTCCCTTGGGAAGTGGAAGGTTACCACAAGGTCAAAGGTCACAGACAGGGGTCAACAAACTTTTAGAGCCCAATGTTAAGTTTTTATGGCGCTTTTTGATTATGGCTCATAACTTTTGATCCCTTTGTCCGTTTGTGACCAAACTTGGATGGTAGATGTCCCTTGGGGAGGTGAAGGTCATCACAAGGTCAAAGGTCACAGACAGGGGTCAACAAACTTGTAGGGCCCAATGTTAAGTTATTAGGGCGCGTTTCGATTGTGGCTCATAACTTTTGATCCCTATGTCTGTTTGTGACCAAACTTGGATGGTAAATGTCCCTTGTGGAGTTGAAGGTCACCACAAGGTCAAAGGTCATAGGCGGGTCAATGAACTTCTAGGAGTTAGAAAAATATTAATTTCTTGTACGCGAATGGGCGAGACACAATTTGGCACTTGCCTTGTATAGACACTGAATTTCCTTATGATAATTTCTCTTTGAGCAAGCAAGGCTGTTGGTTTGTTGCCTCCTACTTCATGAGTGCATGAGACATCCTATTTATTTTGTCCACCCATATTTGTGGTTCCAAGAATAAAGTAGATTGGGCAAGAATTGAATTTGTGAATTTTTGCTGTGTGGTTACCCCCTCTCCAGAGGCCCAAGTCCTATGCAACCTCAGCAGCAACATCCCACAGGCGCACAACACAGGCAGCGTGCACCAACTCCTCAGCGACAGGGAACACCACAACAACAAAGGTATGTCTAAATTGACATCTGCTGGTTTCTCTAAACCTTGTTTTGTTTCATTAGAAGTGACAGACTTTGAGTTGTTGGGTTGGTTTTTTTTTTTTTTTTTGTGATTGTTGCTCCATAAGTCCAAAGATTGATGTCAAGATACTGTTGGGTGTAATGGAATTTTTTGTTTATTGAAAAAGAAGATTGTTTTCCTGTGGTGTACTCATAGGAGACATATTCATTGCTTTCAAATATGTCATTTTAGAAGGACATTGGCCTGTTTATTACATTTATTTCAGTTTAAGGTCAAAATTTCAGTACCGTTTAAGTTTGACGGACTGATCTTTCCAAATCATCTGTGCCTGCTTTTTGGGAAAGTTATGAAATCACTTTGTTTTATCTAGTGTCTGATTTTGAAAGAAAATTTGATATGCCTGTCTTCTTATTTTCTGCTACTGCTATGTCTCAGGGGATTCCTAATTTGAATTTTTTTTTTTTCAATTTAGTATATCCTTGTGTTATCCTGTGTATGAAATAGAAAGCATTGAGTCAAGCATTTTATTCCTTTTTGTTCAAATGTGAACTATCACAAAGTAAAGTGCTTTAATCATGACCTGTTGTCATAGAAGCCCTTGCTCTTTTTACTGCACTTGGTATCCTTGCAGACCTCAGGTACCCCAGAAACCTGTAGCGCCCCCAAGTCAGCTGATCGAGCAAGCTGCCAAGAAGGCCACTGGTGACCTCCGCCAGGTCATCTCCAGCAAGACAGCTGCTGCCTCCAAGTCCACCGATTCAAAGGTTGAAAAAAATAAAAATATGGCCTTTGCACATTTTCCTCCTATTTTTGTTCAAATAGTGAATAACCAAACCACCTTTTTGCTTTTTTTTTTTTTTTTTTAACCAAGCGAACTGTATGTGGCAAGTCCTGTTTAGATAATTTGTAGCGGGTGAAAAAGTAAACCACTGTACTAAATTTCACTCATCACTTTGAGGCAATGGTGCCAATAATGTTACTATCATCTGTCAAAATTTCGAAGCTAAATGATCAAAGGAAAGGCAAGAAAATAGTGTTTTTCTGGACCATGATTTTCCGACTTTCAACGGAACAGAAATGTGTCCGAAGATTTGGATTTAGTGCCGCAGCTAGACTCCAGCTAGACTATGCCCCTAGCAATGAGGAGTGATCTTATTGGTCTGTGTGTGGCATCCTGGTTACTGATTGGTCGTGCATAGACCACTGGTGCTAAGCTTGAATGAACATCGCGGAGGTTGCTAGGAGCATACCTTCTATTGTCAAGCAGTGAAAACTGGCTTGCCTCCCCTTGATCATGATAGCGTTGGAAGGAAAACTTTGGAGGCAGTTTTCTTGAAACGCTGATTTCCTAATCCACTCGACATGCACTAATAAAATCATCAATATCTCCGCAACTGAGTGCTTTTATGAGTCGTGTTATATATGAAATTAAAGTGGAAGAGTAAGGGATATTGTCATGTCAATTTCAGAAAATTGTCCTCCCCAGCTTTTGGATCCTTTTGTTGTAGTGGGTCACATATGTTGCCAATATCATCAGACCAAAGTGCTATACATATTGTCATTTTGTCATCTCCAGGATGAGGATGCGGAGGCACGGAGATTGCGCGTGATGCTGGATGAGCAGAAGAAGCTCCGCGAGGCAATCATGAAGCGGAAGGAGGAACGGCGCCAGCAGCAGGCCATCCAGAAACAGGCTGAACTCAAGAAGAGACTGGCTGCGCAGGGTGGTCAGCAAGTACAGGAGGTGAATTGATACTAACCAACAATACTGTAAAAGTGGATATTTTCGCATGACTAATTTTTTGCACTCGGCCGGTTAAGAAGAGTTTTGCATGTTTTTAATTCCGCAGAATCAAGACATCAACTACTGGAACACATGGCAAGCAAAAATATTTGCATGTTTTTATTTTCGCGCTTGCTTCTGGTTTGCACGAAATTTCACTTTTACAGTAGTCTGCCTACTGTATACTCCATATATTTAGGGAGTCTAATTTTTGGTTTGTGAATCGGGACTTCCTGACAATTTTACGAGTGGTCAAATTCACGATCATGGAGTACAGCAATGGACAGAGAAATGTACACATGCATGTCACATTCATGTTGGGTGGTGCCTTGAGCAGAGCATCCGCTTTATTGTGCATATGCAAATCTCAAATAGGTGCAGTGTGAACTTGCAAGTTCATTGACCCTATTTGCCAAGAGATACCAAGATCCTTCAAACATGCATAAAGATTCACGGATCACAACCAAAATTCAATCATCTGTTCCTCTTACCGTTATCAATTTTCCCTGTAAGTTTCATCTAAATCCTGTAGCAAATTTATGAGTTATTTTGCACACAGACAAGCCAACACCGACAAAAACATAACCTCCTGTATATGCCATATATTTAGCAAATCTAAAGTTTCACGAATCAGGATTTCCTGACGATTTTGCGAGTGGTTAGATTTGCGATAGTGGAGTACAGTACTGAACAGAGAAATTGTATATGTGCATGTGTTGTTCATATTGATATCAGAGTCAATATTTGCGTGTGTCTTTAAATTCACAAATAGCACCCGACTCATGAAATTTGCGAAAATAAAAACCTCGCAAAATATTCGGCGTATACAGGAATAAATTATTTTATTTTAATTGCGTCCCCTAGGGCCCCCCTGCCAAGAAGCCCAGCCCTCCCAAGAAGCGACTCGGGAGTGGATCTGGCCAGCAGCAGTCGGGGCACATTCAGCAGAAGGTCAGGCCTCCTCCCCAGCCACAAGCTGCCCAGCAGTTTCACCAGCAAGGGCCACAGCAGCATCAGCAGCACCAGCAGCACCAGCAGCACCAGCAGCAGCACCAGCAGCAGTGGCAGCAACCACAGCAACAAGTTGTGTACAACACGAACCAGAATGCTTGCCATGGTAATGTAATGCATTATATGTCTTCCTCGAAGAGGTTGAATATCTGTCGTTACATCTATCTCGTATCACATACCGTCATCTTTATTCTCTTTCATGCTTGCCATTTATCGAAAAACCTCACAAGAGAAAAATATAGGTATTTCAAAATACGTTTTGTATCTTGATGTCCTACTTCAGCACTTGAATTTCAGCTAGTGTCAGTCAAGTGTTTCAAGTGCATGGGACAAAAAAAAATGTCAATAACTGGTTGCTAAGACTAGTATTTCAGCCATTCCTCTAGTGTGTATTTCAGGCATTCATACAGGTAAATGCAAGGCCAGTGATGAATCACATCACAGAGAGGATAGCAGACTTCTGAACCATTCTGAATTTTGAGGGAAGAATCTTAATTTTGACCATTCCCAGCTCTCGTTTCAATAGGTATTTCCTAGTTTTAACTTGATAATTTTACTACACACTCCTATGGGAACTGCTCTCCCTTTCCTACTTATGAGCCAAATCATCCCTTAGTTTTCAGTCAGAAAGGTTGGGAGGTCTATGATAATGGTAAAGTTACTCTTAACCTGTTGAGGATGGACTGCTTTTGCTACAACACGCATTTCCCAGTATACTCGGACTCGTCCTCAACGGGTTAAGAGTTCCGTGGTGTCTTGACAATGGTTTACTCATCCAAGATTCCTGCGTCCCCTCCTCTTCCTCCTCGTAGATGAAGGATCTCCTCCATTTCATCACCATGGAGGCGGGTACCACCAGCCCCCGAAGCAGTGGACAGACCAAGGCAATGTTAAGGTCAGTCAGGCAGTTTTACCCCTCCTGTTTTGAGGTCCACTTTCACCTCTTTGATAATGAGAACCTTTTCCCCAACATCAGCTTTTGTGATAATGATCATCCAGCCATTTCCTGCACCTTTCAAATTGAGTACGGAAGCCGTTATTTTCCTCTTTCCTGGAAGAAGTCAGATTTCATTTCAGTAGTGATTTGATACTTCCCCACAGACACTTTCTTGCTGTCTACTAGCAGAAGGTGAAAGTGGTTTTGATATCTGTGTAATCCTCTTTTCTGTGAAAACCACCCACATGTAGTTGGCTTGTAGAAATGTTAACATTACTCCAGTGAATCTGTCCTCAATTTTAAGCCGTTCAAGTGCCAGGAGCTGAAAGTTGAATGCACGAAACCAAGTAGATGGTCTGCCAATCAGAATGTAAATTATGCATTTTGCCTTTTTCTGTGAATGAATGTTATTCAAATCTTTGTGTTTCTGTTCATGTAAACAGATGTAGTGTGGAAGTGAACTGATTCAGTTTCAATTGAAAATGTCTACATTTTAGTGTAACTACTAAGATCATGCATATAAACAACTAGAAAGGAAACAACAATGCTATTGTGAACAATGACTGGTTATGCTTTGTGCAGCTGAAATGCTTCATGATAATGAAGATGTTTTTTACTTATTTTGAGCTTTTCATTTTCTAAACAGGTCCTGTCTGGTCTGAGCCAGGAATACCACCCACAGGGTCCAAACACCTACCACGAGCCCCCTCCCCAGGGGCAGCCGATCCCCACCCTGGGGGGCTCCCAGCGTATGATGAGCCCCACCCCAAACAGAGGAGGACATGGCCAGATGCACAGGGGAAGGGTAAGAACAAAGCGTCCCTTCTTTCCCCTCTATTGGTTAAAGGTCCAGTTTACCTTTGGGAGAAGTGATTTTGAAATTTTTGAAGATATCACCTTTTATGCATATGTGTAGATCTGTTGTATCACAAAACGTCCTACCATATACAATTTTCGCAATAAGCCTAAAATATAAGGAGATATCAGTATTTTTCTCAATAAACCATAACTGTAGACGGTTTAGTCTGGAAGTATTCTTATTATAACCATTGTTCACATTTTGTGTATTTAACAATACTTAATATTGATAATACAGATTCAAATTTTTACAGTGGTTGTTTCTATCCCTAACTCACATTTTAGAACTATTTTAAAGCACTAATGCTGGGTTTTTGTTTCATCTGCAAATGGTAAATTATGCCTTTAACACGCCCATACACCATGACTGTAAACTACTCATACTGAACATGGCTCCATTCATATTGTAAAGGGGTGTTTTTTGCTCAAGGAGGTTGGGGGTTGGGTGGGGGGCTATCTCTCAACAGCCTCTCTGACGAGTATCAGTATGTTCATGTTACACGTCATGGTAAAGGAATGGTTATTTAACTATCTGATCTGTTTCATTACTGGACTTGAAAGAGATGGCATAGGAAATTTTTAGCCCTTATGATAGACAGGATTATATGTGAGTTCAGTCAGTTAAGATCAGACTTTTGTGAATCCATGCAGATGCATACATTTTGTTTCATTCTACCTCAAAATGATATAAGTATGATTTTAATCGGCAGAATCCAATGTTCTGCAACAGATCTGTATATTGCAGTACATGCAATTCATTGATATTCAATGCACTTCTTCTTGTTTGGCATAAAAGATATAAAAATGAATATGTATTATTCCTCTTTTTTCTCCACAGGGTCAGTCACAGATGTCCAGGGGACGTGGTCGCGGTAGGATGAGAGGGCGAGGTCGTGGACACGTTCAGGGAAGAGGCGGAGTCAGGCCACCCCAGGGTGGCTCCGCCCCTCCCCATCAACAACTCCAGCACCAGCCGCAAGGCCCACACCAACAGGAGGGTCCGTTTATGGGCTCCCCACCCCACAGGGATCAACACGACCAGACCTTCATGCACGGGCCCCCACCCCAGCACCATGAGGACCAATACCAGGAGATGATGCAACTAGACGAAAGAGAGTTCATGCAGCAAGATGACCATTCCCAAAACCAAAGCGGAAACTCTTTCCCTGGAGAGCAAATGGTTGCGAGGCCGAGGGGCAGGGGTGGTTTCCGAGGCGGTCAGAGAGGGAGGAGTATGATGAGGGGCCGGGGTAACATGATGCGGGGACAGAGAGGTGGCCGGGGAATGCAGAGGGGCGCAATGCAGGGACCACGAGTTGAAATGCATGGACCCCCAGGTGGTATGCAAGGAGCCGGTGGTATGAGGAACGTGCAGAGTGGCAGAGGGGGTCTGTCCAATGCCAGAGGTGGACCCACGAGGGGCGGGAGGGGCGCAATGCAGCCTGGTAGAGGGAGAGGGGTGGGACAGGGCGGGGGCAGAGGTGCAGTTCACAACAGACTGTCCTTTCCCCAGCAACAGCAGCAACAACAACAGCAACATCAGGGCGACATGCCAGCACAGCCAGTTGAAAGGACTGTTATCAAGTAAGAATGCTGTGATATACTCTCAGTGCAATTAGTAATGCAGTGATTGACAAATGTCATTATATCTTATAAATGGATGGATGGATGGGTGAAGTCAATGAGTCGTGCTGTGTAGCAATGCTCTTATTCTATCAAATTGTTTTACAGTCTTTATCAATTCAAGATTTGTTTCTGCAGAGATTTTGAAAACATACTACATTCAGGAAGATTTTGAAAGAAGGAAGAGGTACCAGGTACTCCTACATTCAAGAATTTCTAGTATGCTTGTGTCACTCAAGAGAGAACTCCCAATAGCTTCAGGGTGCTACATACCTTTTTTTTTTCTTCTTTTCTTTTTTTTTTTGACCACTTGCCCAGTCGGGCATGCAGATATTTAAATTATTGCAAAACACTTGTCCGAACATGAGTTTTACTTGCCTGAAAAGAAAGTCCAAAAGTATAACCAACTGATTTAGAAACTTGTAAATCAGGGCTAAATAAAACACAAACATTTGAATGAAGAGCACATGTTGCTTCCCATGCAACACATTGAAGTAACAAACTTGGTTCGATGGAGTGTTTGTATTGCATTACTCTATGGCTTCTTCACATAAGTGTTGGAAAGTTGCTGAAATGAAATTAACATGCATGTTGCATCCCTTAACAATGATTATCTTTGGGCTTACCAGTATATATGGTTGACTTTGTTGGTTTGTTGGTGTTTGAGAGGGGGGGGGGGGTAAAAAAAAAGTGGCTTCATTTAATCACTAAGTCTATGGGAGATTTTCTCCTCCTTTAGCTGATAACACTAGCAAAACTAGTAAGCCCGATAGGCATGAGCCAAGTCATAGCTGGAAATGATCTTTTTGCTCCACAGCTTCCAAGGCTCCGGTGGGGGACCGCCTCCCACCAGAGGCAAGCAGAGAACGATAATACCTCCTGGTTCCCACCCCATGGGAGGAGGAAGAGGAAGAGGAGGGAGAGGAGGTGGAAGAGGAGGGGGAGGAAGGGGAGGAAGAGGAGGAGGCGGAGGAGGATGTGTCTCGGTGGCCATCACTGGTCTAGCAGCATCCACCACCAAGGAGAGCATCAACCACATGCTTCATTCCGTCGGTCCAATCAAGGTGAGTGTGCCGGTAGCATGGGAATACAGTGTACCATGCAATGGGAAAGCTGACCTGACTTCAATATATTTGGGGATCCCTGTGCTGAGTGTGCTGGTAGCATTGGAATACAGTGTACCATGCAATGGGAAAGCTGACCTGACTTCAATATATTTGGGGATCCCTGTAACAGATTGTGTACAGATTTATCACTGATCTCGATTACACACACAGCTAAAGAGTCTTGACTGGAGTTGAACACTACTATTATGCTTCAATGAACATATTCACTGACAGGCAATTTAATTCTCGCAGGCTTGCACTACTCTTGGTTTTTTAAGGGTACCCCAGGGGGCAGCGAATCCACTTCCTCGCCCTATGCTACCAGGCTCTTTAATTCTTTGTGTGCGAAAGTTCAAAGCCCTAAACATTGTTGTGGTAATAAGCTGATGTCCTCAATAGTTACATTCATGCGCAGTCGCCAAGCTTGAAGTTTAGGTCAGAAACTTAACTGTCGATGATTAGCTCCACTTGTGAATTCACAATGCAAGTTCACATGTGCACCTACACTTTAAGATACAACGTACGAGCGTATCTCGCTCGACAAGGTAGCACAGCTGGAGGTTGACCAGGAAGCAAACGAGAAATGAGGTTCAAGCTAACTCACAGGCTCATTGATTTAATCCACACGGAGCAAAACAACAAGTGGGGACTCCCCATGGCTCATGGATAGAGCGTAAACCCTAAGATGTCTTGTAGTTCTAATCATCAACTAAACTTTAAGTGCTAACTTTCAAGTGCGTCCACACAGTGCTAAACTACAGCTAATCATCGAGAGTTAAATTTTTTATCTAAACGTAAAATTAGGAATGGCGTGCGAACATAGAAATTGAGACAGAGGCAATTATTTTGTCATAGACTGCAGTCAAATGGTTTAAGTCATACCATATCATTTAAATTTACATAGACCTCTTTTGTTACTTAAAAGTTGACACGGTGCATTTGTTGTTGTTGTTGTTGTACTTTCATTCTCATCTTGTGAAGAACCTGCAATTCATGGGACAGCAACGGAAGGCTATTGCTACTTTCACCAACCCACAACATGCGCAGCTGTTCCAACTGAAGTTCCACAGGTAATATTTTACTTGATTATGATTATGTGTTTGTGGGTGTATGCGTGCATGTGTGTATGTTTTCAAATTGACATAGAGAGATTTAAAACCCTTGTTTCTAATGAACTTTAAGGAAAGAAATACTTATTGTATGGAATGTTTTGGGGTATGATGTTTGTAGAGTAATTTATTCAATTCAATTCAATTCAATTCAATTATGATGGATAATGGAAGATTGAATTAGTCATTTTCAAAGCACAAAATGCATATGGGCTGTTTTTATATACATGGGGTGGAGTCACATGACCAAGGTTGCTTATAATTGACATGTTCATCGCTCATTGATTTACATACATCGAAATGGTTCTAACTGTCCTTTTAGTCGGTTTGATATTGTTGACATTTCGAGGAAGTTTGTGCCGATGTTAAATGTTGTACCCTTGACAAAAAAAAAAGAATAAATAAAAATGTCCAGTCAAGGAGATTCTTTTCTGTTCAAATGGCAGGACTGATACAGTACATCTATCTTCTGCTCATCTGTGGGATTTCTGTTAATGTTTTTGTATCTTCCACCAGGCATTTGATTGACTTGGCCCACATAAACGTCATGGTGATATGAGGATGTAGATAGAGCAGCGCCCTCCGGTGACAAGATCCTGTTTTATCAGAAGGCAGTGGTGAGGAGTGTCTTCCGGAAGCTTAACCTCTGTATCAGCTGAATTCTGGTCTACCAGGGCTATCTTGCAGCTGTGTGTGAAGTGTCCGTCATCTTATCATCTCTACAAGCTGAGCTGGAAGCTCTCGAGTACATCAAATGTTTTCATGCCCGCCTCTTACACCATGATTGTGATTTGTAACAAAATTAATGTCAAAATGCCATTGTTGAAAATGTTAAAATCTGAATGCCCTGGTTGGGTAGATTTGTGTAAAGTACCCATGGCTGTAAACACCAAAGAGTGGCGTGATGTGTGTCACAGTATATTCGTGGTATTTGCTGCCTTGTGTGTGATGTATACACAGTCATCATTAGGAATTGATGATTTTGTTCAAGGTGTGTGGGTATGACTGATGCCTTGAAGACGTTTTTCCATCCCTAGAGAGAGCATGGGATGCCCAAAACAAATTTATTCTTAGATGATGTATTCCTCTGTTGATGTGTTCCTCATTGAAAGTTTATATAACATGACAGGAAACGAGTCGCCCAGATGTCCAATGAAGGATAGATGACATTTCTATTTAGGCATCATGCAGAGAATGCAAGGTAACCATGGCAACAGAGGGCCGGATGATGTGGGCATCAGGGAGGACAGACTGGCAGCGGTGATCTTCTTACTCCAGCTTTAAGTGGACAACTTGCTCATGGATGCTCCGTCATTTTCTCTCTGATGGAATCATAAAACATTAAACTTTTATGCTGTGCATCATGTCAGCACCCCCTACAAACTCTAAAACATTGGCAGAGATGCAAGCTGAAGTGATGGTGACATTTCTTGAACTGGCAAGCAGTTGGTCTTGAAATCTGAAGTAGGTGTGCTGGCACATGGAAGAACTCTTCGACTGGAGCCGCATTTTTCATTCTTCAAACAGGACTATTGTGTGATGTGAACAAGTCAGCGTAATTCCCTTGGCAGACTTTGACCTTGCGACGAGAAAGCATAGACTGGAATGTTGGAATGGAACACTTGGAAAGTGTCAGCCAAACATACCTCCTCCTGAAAAGGTCATCAAGGTGTTTTGAGGTCAGAGGTCATAATTGGAGTATAACCAAGGGTAATATTCAAATAATGTCCATCGTTTAAATATGTGTGTGCTCTTTATGCAGAATGTAAAAAATGCCATGACCAAGATATGGTGTTTGCTTGTCAATGGTACTCGTGTACAGTGGTGTACATTTTTAGAATTGGTGTAAATACAATGTACATGTGCAAGCACAGTTTGTGATGAAGGGATGGTGCTGCTCAATACGCCTCTGTCTGTCCGTCAGTGCACGTTACCCAACGAGTGGCCTCATCTCACCCAGCACTTCAAATCGCCATGACAACAAGTGCCCATCATCATCATCAAGACTGCCTCCTCATCTCAGCAAAGCACCACCATCATACCCTTGGCAACAACAAGCAGTCGCCTCGCATCAGTTCTGTACGAAAAGACGACCAGACTGTGGCATGCATGTAACAAAACTTCACTCTCTCGAGACAGCAGGGCTACCAGTTGTTGTTCAAGTACTTGACATGGTGATGCAAAGTAGGATGCATCTTGCCCAAGTATGAGATGTATGTCCATTAAACATGCTATCGCTTGTGGGTTGGTCAGTGTGAGGATATTTTGTGTGAACTCTTCCACGGAGTCCCTGCCACTGTGCTCTACCCACTGAATGATTGTAAAGAGTTGTGATGTTAAGAGTGTAAATAAGAGGTACTGTCATTGATGATGTCACTGTAGCAGCAGATTGTTGTTACCACCTCCAAAGATCATGCCCTTGAAGACTGTTGACAGAGAGAAGTTGTACCAAAGGGCTTGGGCATGTGATGCACCCATGATATAAGATTGGAGGCTTGAATTTCCATTGTTAACCATGCCCTGACTGCTCCAGTCTAGATGCTATGTGGAGGGCAGGGTTCCATCATGTATTTTTGCTGTTACGGCATAATGTCTGTAAAACAGAAACAAACAAAAACGTTATCTTTCAACCTCATGATCGGAAAAACTGGAAGTATTCTACGCAAGGATGACCAATCATGAATGGATGCTGTTCATTTCACTCCTGAAGAAATCTTGACCGTTCTGCCAGAATGTGGATCATGTGACTTTTTTCCCTTGAAAATTTACATAGACTTTGAAAAGACATGAAAGACTTTAAAAAAGACAATAAAAAATATTAAAAGACACTCTTGCATTTGACAAGAGGGACATTTCAGTATTTGTACTCAAGACAACTGCAGTAAGTATTTAGTTGATTATGTCATAGAGAGAGAGGCGTAGTAAGCTACTATTCTATTACAAGAAGTGTAAGTTTAGAAATGTACCATTTCAGTGATACAGTCCAAGTCCCACAGCATCTCATAAGCCAAAAAACAGAATGTAGAAAAAAGGTTTTCTCTGAAATTTAAAGAGGCAGGGATACACCTTGACAGTCTCATGAAAGTTTTCGTTCCTATTTGGTAACGGTTTTTGTCCCTTTTTAATTTCAATTTTTCAATTTTTAGAACTCAAGTAATATAATCACACACACATGGTCAGTTCTCAGGCGAGAAACATTGAAAAACTAAAGCTTTTGGTTTTGAGTAATTTGCTCAACACGCATAGACATTTACCACAAAGCAAGATCAGCCTTGTTAGTATTTTTTCATAACCCAAAGAGATTTTGAGATTTAATAGTAAAACTGAGTTGCGATTCCGGTTTACGAGTATCGCTTCTGCAGATTCTTTGCCATAGAAAAAACATTGAAGAGATGAAAAAAGAGGACTGTAGGCCAATCTGCACATTTTTAATTGAATATTTCTGTGGAAGCTGCAACAGAGAAATTTGACAATTTATTTTTTTGAATGAGTGTCTGAACATCTGTATGGCTACAAATCCACTTATCAAGCACGTAAGTACAAGATCACATCATGTCAAATTTTAAAGGTAAGATGAACATAACCTTGTCCACAATTGTGTCATTACAGTTCACACTGATAACCTCTGATGCAGTGTGAATTTACATGGGACAAAATATTAGCAGATCGTGAAACATCTCCACACAGCCAGTTCTGATACAAGAATTAACCTTACATGTACATTAATTGGAAACTGGTAGTGATCTTCAATAAGGATTGAGAGAATAGAAGTATTAGGCATCCTCCTACTGGAGGAAATACAAATTGACACTTGATTAACATCTCACTTAATGGTGATGGTGTTTTTTGTTGGGGGTTTTTTCAGACAAGTCCTGCAATTATCAAACTATCATATCAAAGGTTTTGTAATACAGTAATTAGACATATGATTGCACATTCACGCATGCCTTCCATTTTTGCCGTTCATTCTTTTTTCAGCTATTTTCCTGTTTATATTTTGTGAGGGTTACGGCTGATGTTCAGTATTCAGTTAATGAGATTTTTGCACTCATCATTGAATACACAAGTAGAAATCTAACTGACAAGGCACAAACACATTTGCCCATAAAAGCAATCCATACTCAAGCACTGACATAAATTTTTGCTAAATTATGAGAATGAGACAGATTCTTGGTAATGAAAGATTGATGATACACTTAATTGAATCAATTTCTTTTCACCGATCTCACTAAAATCCTCAGTGTTGAAGGCAACAAGTCCCTCCTGTTAAGCAGGAGGGACTAGAGATAAAGAATATTCCTCCACTCCTTGAATACAGCTGTAGTGGAGTGATATGCAGGTGGGACTCCCAATTCACATACAATCTGAGACGTCGAGAAGAAAATTGATGTGATTGAGGGAAGAAATTAATTACATTTGAATTCATTCATTCCTGCTTGACAATACTATGATACTAATCACTGTGAAGATGCTGTACAACTCAAAAGACTTCAGAAAATTTGCCCAATACTTTCACTTCCAGCATTTCATACCACCAGTGAGATTACAAACAGGTACTATTAGTTTCTTTCCTCTTGATATCTCTTCATGCCAACTTTGATGGAAAATAGCTTGCCTTTGAACAGATGATTGCCACCTTCAAGAGAACTTTCAAGAGACTGTCAAGATGAATCTCTAAAATGTTCCATACAAATGGTATACTCAATCGTTACATTATTGTATGTATTTGTGAAAGTACCAGTTTTAGGATTCTGGTCAGAGCCTTTTTTTCCAAAATTGCATATCATTATTACCTACTGTATAGTAATGTAGTCACTTTCAATATTCTAAGTACTCTGTACGTGAAGTGTTCAGACCTTTTCTAGGAGAGCCCTGTGTTATCAAGAATGGCAGTTGATTATAAGATAAGATCAGAACTTGCAAGATAATTTTACCAAGTGGTTAAATTCATGATTGAGAACCACAGTTGCAGAATGAGAAATAAACATTAATCTCTTTTGAAGGAGCAAAGTTAGCAATTTTCCACATCGGAGGTGATATACTTTGCATTTGTCTTATGAGAGGCAATATTTTGCCATGCTGTCAAATGTATGGAATTTGTGAATTTAAAAACCACTAGGAAATATATGCCACATACAGTATTTGGAGAACTAATTATTTGCATTCTCTATTTGTAATACAGGGCTCAGCTATTTAGGGCTAGATCTAGATTGTGCTACTGTGTGTATATATTTCCACAAAAGCAGGTACAACTGTAGCTGTATTTTCACATGGTTACTGAGTTGAAGTGCAATTCTGTAGCTTGTATAGCTTATTCAAGAAATACCCTTCACATTACTCTCTCACTTGGTCAAAAAGACTACTAGAGCTACAGTTGGACCTCGATTATCTGGCCTCCCTTTATCCGGAAATCTCTATTATCCAGACGCGTTCATGCAGTGAAGGACTTCTTTTTTTCATCCAAAAATTGAGAAAAAACAGTGACTTTAACATCTTTTCATGGATCTATTTCACTAACTTCATAAGATGTGCATGATAGGTTTCTCAATATCTAATGAGGTAAAACATGTATGATTTTCACATAAAGATATACTTTATTTTTGTGAAAAAGGGACTACAATTTTGGGACGGCAGCTTAGACGGCAGCTATATACATTAACATTGTGTCTCCCATATCCGGCCAATTCGCTTATCCGGATGAGCGCCGGTCCCGACATGGCCGGATAATCGAGTTCAAACTGTATGTCAAATACAGTGGACTCCTGGTATGACAAAGTCCTCAGGATCGGCAGTTTTCTTTCGTTATATCGAAATTTCGTTATACCCGAACAAAGAAACAATAAAAATACATAAATTTTTACTTTGTTATAACCAGAAATTCATTATAACTGTGTTCTTTGTAACGGGAGTGCACTGTAGTATCATGTCTTCTTCTTTTTTCAGTCAGTCTTAGAGGAATGACACATGTTTGTGAATACCACATTCTCCTATTTTGTGATTTAAAGGGGTACACTCGACCTACAAGTAGTTGAGAAGTGAATAGAAGAAAAGAGCATGTCATTGCATACCAAAAGAATTCACCCAACTGAAATACATGTATCTTCCAAATTCAGGGCTTGATAATTATATTGTAAATGTATCTACTCGTACTCATGAGGCCACTGATATTCTAATTCATCATTGGCGTCAATGCAATTATCATAATTATTCTGGTTCATCATTACACTGTTTACCTTCAAATATCTAATTGCCAAAGTGTCTGTATCATTTGGTTGTGCTTTATATTTCAGCATAATGAAGCTTTTACATTTATGCCAATCTGCCACTATATGAAATAGGGGCATTGACCCTGAAAATATGAATTACTCACAACTAACAATTTTGTTCTCAAAATGTTTGAGGTTTCATGCCTTGAGTGGATGGTGTTTCAGTTGTATCGAACAGGTTGCATAAAAATATTAACATCATCTTCAACTTCAATAGATAAAATTTCTCATTACTGACTGAGAAAAGACATTGATGGAATTGAAGGAAAAATTCTTGAATAATGATATGATGATTTTGATGATGTATATTTGCAAACTCTACTGCACATTTGGAATCTCCTTCACTCTGTTTTAGGTTTCATGAAAGACAGCACAGAAAGTGATACAACAAGAATTCTCTCTGTCCTTATCAAAACTTCAAAATTGCAGTCTACAAGAGTAGATCTCTTGGTTGCCTGGGAAAAAGGAGTTTACACTTTCTTCAACTGATATCTTAGTAATTGAAGAGCTGACATTTTTTTTTTTTGCAAATTAAATTCTGAATGCATGAATTTTAATGACCAGTTTGCTAGGATTCAATTTCTATATGATGTTTTGGTTGGTATTCTTTTTCCTGAAGGATCACGGTCATTACAATATGCCCATGGTACATTTTGATCAAACAAGGGCATGCTCAGTGGAATATATGCTGGCGTGTATCATTAGATTAAGTTTTTTGCAAATCTGTCAAACTATCAGGTAGGTATGACCTTCAGTACCAATTAGATCCTCACCTTTAGTGCATGCATGATATAGTAAATAATCCTTTATACCAATTATGATACTACAGGGCATTTTTTTTTAATCCATTGTCGCTACATAAATTTTTGAATGTGACAGCAAAATCATTGTTCAATTTAAGTAGCCAGATATTAAACACACAGACTGAAAACCAAGGCAGGGTGAAGGTTGAACAAAGTGTGCTTGCAAAACACTTCATACTCAGAATGCTTTAAATTATTGGAGGGTGTTTCATATTCCTTTGCAGATCTAGAGCTGTCCTTTCTTCTATATGCATCAGGTGTTAAACTGTAATATAGAAGGGTATCTTTGTTGTACTTTGATAAGGGTAGATGCTGTGGGCTCAAGAAAGCACTAGCTGAGATTTTAGAGACTTCAGACGTAGCTTATGACTTTCGATTGTTGATTCTTAATCGCTATTTGATGATTTTGTCAGATGTTGTGTTTTAGTCACTTGATTCCAGTATTTGCTCTTTTGACCTTTTTAGATGCTTTTAATTGAGCGTATTTGTTACCAAGTCTCTCTTGTTCTGTTACCTTTTTTAATGATTGTTTTCTGGTCATCAGAAATTGCAAAAATCTGTCTAGATCATAATGAGAGATAGAGAGGATTTTTTTTCTTCTTTCTAACTTCTCCCCTATTGTTGTGGAGAGTTATTTGAATGTTTTTCCAACAGCCAGGTGAATTTAGAATGCATATAGGCCTCCTGTCATATCAATCAAAATTCTAATCAAATGTTTGGAAAAATGGAAAGAATCACATGTTTCCAATGCTAAGCTAGTAGCAAAGTGGTACGCTAATGTATCACTCCAAGAACCTGCATGATTAATGACTGCATTTAATTGTAAGGCTGTTATCAATCACAGTCCAATATAGAATCTCGAACAATTTTACAATTGATATGAAATCCTAATGTTCAGGCCCCAAGTAATACTCTAATATCCTTCATAAATTTTTTTGATGTGTTCAAAGTCCACCTTTGATATGCAAAAAAAAAAAAAAAAAAAGAATCTAGACTTTATTTCAAGTTTAGGGAAAAGAGTGAGTTTGCAAACTTCTCTGGTAATAATGGGGTTTTTATAAGTAAATGCAAAAAATTTGCATTTGTATAATAAATTATGCAACCTTGGAAGATTATGTTGAGAGTTGTACAAGAGGGGAAAACTAGAGTACAATCTTGTACATGCTGGTATGTAAAGTTGGTAGGTATGATCAGGTTTTCTTATTAACTTGTTTGAGAAGAATGGATGATGTTCCTGTTTATGATGTTTGTGCATATTTTGAAATTAAAATTTCACAAGAGTTTGTGAATATCATGATAACTTGAGTGTGTGTAAGAGACGTGTTTAGTGCATACTCCTTGCCCAGCTATATGCAATGAAGCGATAACTCTTCTTTGCCACATATTGAGGGATGATTACAAATTAAAAATGTAAGAAATTGACATCGCTTGAAGAATATTGTATGAATTAGATATATGCACAATGAATTCATCTGCTTTTTATCCAGATATGCAGCAGTATGGTTGTGATTGAGAAATATCCTTACTCACATTGTCTGATGTGACTCGTTTACAAATGACGGTGCTATTTTAATGTAAGGAAGATTGGTTCGTAGACATCACAATGAAATGGACCGACTTGCATGCCATGTGTTGGCAATTCAGTGCAGCGTACTGGTGCTATATGCCAACTTAACTTTGGAAAACACTGCAGTACTATTTTTCTGTGATGTGGTATGGTTAATGTCTGATGGCAATATCATATCAGGGTGTCACCTGGCCACAGTATATTCCAATACAACTTGAATACTGGTATTATTTACTGCAGTGTAACGATGCATTGACAACTATCTACTCAGTATAAAGCTGCGATGTGTCTAGCTGCTACTGAAAACAGACATCCTTAGTATTGCAGGTGTACACCACCTCACATCCCAGCCCATGCCCCAACCCCTTCCCTCAACTTTTGCCAAGCTGAAGGAAATATCTTACCTGTGACAGTGTAATGTTAAAGTGCAAGGTAATTTTGAGGCCCAGATTAGTTAACTGGTACGTAGACTTTGTTCACAACCAGTTCAGATGTGCAAAGGGATACTTCTTTTCTGTTTGTGGGTGGATAGAAGTCGGAGCAGTTTCTGTCTTATAAATACTCATTTCCTTGCCAGATCTGCATTTTCAGAAATGGTTAATGGTATGAAAAGCTGAAGATTTTTTTTTTTTTTTTCAGCAGTGACATGAATGTTATCTCTTCTCTACATTTCAGGAAAATTTTTGGTTTGTACTGGAGCACTAATTCAAAGAAACTATTATGTCACTTGCGAATGGAATGATTTAATGTACATTATAAATCCTTACTGGTCTGAAAATATTCAATGATGTCATTAGTGATCTCATACACAATATGGTCAATATTCTAGAAATTATGTGAAAGTCATTTCAAAACATTTTTTGATACATGCAAAGAAAACAAAAATGAATTTCATTCCTGTTTAGTTGGAAGAGTAAAAATAAATGGTAAGCTCATGTATGTGAGAATGTGAAAATATTTGGGGGTAAATTTTTTTGCATGCAAATTGAACAACATGATAGCGAGGCAGAAACTGGGCTGATAGCCACATGTGGCTTGTTCAAGATTTGTATGTTTTGAATTAAAGAGACAATTTAAAACAAGAGTGACTTTGGGTGATTAGATAAAGCAGCATTTGGCTGATAGAAAACTTGGCAACCAAGCCACTTCAGTACCAGTCACAAGTGAGACATTTCCTTCAGCATTGGTGATTGCAGTCAGGTTGCTTTGTGATGCCAAATGTTAGCAAAATTTAATGGCGCAGTACTGGGGGAAAGGAAAATCATGGATGCAGGGATGAACATGAAATCAAAAGTAGATTTTCATTGGAATAGTGCTCAGTTCAAGTGAAGATGTGCATAAGTTTAGTTTACTCTGGTAGAATTAATAATGTATTTTGTTTACTCAAAGTACATTTGTATTTTGTGTCTTTACAATGATCTTCCTCTAGAAGTGCTCTTAGTATATGAAATATGATCAACATTGTGTAATTTAATCAATTTGAAAAAGGCACTTCCATGTACAAAAACTTTCACCTCTTCACCAGGTACCAGCAATATATATTTTGTAGTACCAAAGAGAATTTGCAATTTGTTGAGCATCAACTCAGGCTGTGTTTGACTTACTAGTACAGTTAGGGGTAAAACTTACCACATCTCAATGTTACATTATTTCACAAGTGTCAATGAACACACAGCTTTAAAATCTTCTTCAGATAGAGCAGTTTGTAGTTACTATTTTCTTCTGTTCTTAGAAGGACATGGGTAAACTGATTTTATGTGCATGAGATGTTGTGAAGTGCTGTGTGTATTTACAGTATGTTGGAAGATCAGTATGTACCGTACTACTGTAGCCAAATAGTGTTGTGCATGATGAAATAAGCTGTGCATGCTCCTTTGTGGAAGAGATATGTTGGAGGTGTAAAGTCTGTGAAGTCTGTATGATGTATGAAAGAGAGGAAGTGCAATTTAAGATGCTAGAAAATATCTTTCAGAAAAAAAAAACACCATTCACAGTATTCATCATCATGCTGGTATAAAATTAATCTCCAATTTAAGCTCTGTGAGATGTACAGATCATGTCTGGAACACTATATTACGTGAATAGCAGCCATCTCATATTCTTGATAGCCATTTTTTTTTTCCTAGTCTATGATCATAGTAACATGTCTAGATGTCTTCTTATCTTTATCTATTATCTTCCTTCTACTCAGCCATGCTTTTTCTATTGGGAACAAGGCAAGACATTCCTGAAACACATTTTTTTTTCTTTTCCATTTTACATGCAATTAAGGTAGCATTTTTTTGTGTGTCTTTTCCGTGGTATGCATTTTTTTTTTTTTATCTAGCATTGCATATGTCAAAGTCTACCTACAAGCTGCCAGTGAGTGCGGAAGAGCAACATTGAAGTAATCTCAATGAATTTCTTTCTATTTTTATCTTGCAAAACAATTGGTTTCATGCAGATGCTTTTGATAAACCGTTCTGAATTCTCTTACAGTATGACTCTGTGTGCATTTTTTTTTTTTGTCTTTAAGGGAATCAATTGTCCATTGACTTCCACATTAATATCTGCCTAACTATGGTAGAACCTCTGGCTCTTACATTTGACATTGATTAAATAACAGTGTTCTAAACTTTACAGGAATTTACCATTGTACTTCTAAGTATTCATCAGGAAATATTCCTGGTGGGAAGGTACTGAAATATTCATAGTGTGTTTTGAATGGATGTGTTGACAACATGCAGATATTATTGATTGAATGCTTATATACATTGTACATGCCTTAGCAAATGTGCTGAAACTTGTTTAAATACCAGTTATATAGATATTTGTGCTCACTTTCAGTTGAAATGTGCTGTCATTCTAGATTTACATTTTTATTTTTTGTACTGCCGAGGCACACAAATTTTGAACACAAAGTTGTATATTTGGGTGTTTTTTTATATTCATATGTTTAGATGTAATATTTGTTTATTCCAACTTGCCTTGGCGATATGTATAATCGCATTTCCAGTACTAACTTGGAAAAAAGAAATTCTGAGACTGAAGTATGCAAGCCTTTTTTCATGTGCTGACATAAAGGGTTGCCAATTTGATACCTATGAGGTTAGATGAATTCAGTCAACAAGTATTATTGTATGCAGCGTCCTTGCCACTGTAGGCAATGATTGGCCATTGTGTACAATTCCGTGGTACATGTATTATCTATTTTGTGAAGTTATACATGTATATGCCAAGTGGTGACTTTCCAGGTAGCTACATCGCCAAACATGGGTACTATCTTTTAATACACTGACTGGGTATTATCTTCAGCACCAATGTCACACAGACATTATACCGTAATCCTCTTGTGTAACAGGATATAGTTTGGTTGGTATGTTGTTGTTTATATATCTTTTATATTCACTAATTTTTCTTTTGTGCACGTGCAGTTCCATCTTGTGCTTTCTGTAGTGTGCTGAAATTGTTTTGTGGTGTTTTCTTTTTCAGTTTTAGTTGAACCCTTGTCATTTGTGTTGTCCCCTTTCTTTAACTCACAGGAACACACACCTTCTGTTCTTTTTCTCTCTGTCTTTCTCTTCTATCTCTCTTCTCTGTTTCTGTCAGTCTGTCTCTCTCTCTCTTTCTCTCTTCTCCTCTGTCTGTCTCTGTTTCTGTCTGTCTATCTTTCTGTTCATCCCACTGTTTCTCCCTCTCTCTCTCTCTATGTCTTTCCTTCACTGTTTCATTCATTGCCTTCTCCAATACTCCTGTTCATTTTGTCTTTGTCTTTCTCTTCTCCACTCATTTCTATTCGTTCTTTTTCTGTCATCTATTTTATGTATGTGTCTTCTCTTTCTTTGTTCATAACTGTATTTGTTTTATAATTTTATCATTTGTTTTGTAATTTGTCAATTTCATTTCAGTTCACTTCATGTTTTTATTCAAAATGACCGTTTAGTTCAGATTGCAATTTGGGAGGACCAATAGAAACATTCCATACTATTTAGAAATACAGTACCTGGTGTGGACTGGGGATGTGAGAGTTAAGAGTTTTATCTGAATTCATACCTTTTTATTCTGCTGCACACCCACTTTTCTGGCTTTTCGGCTCACCTGAGCAAAGGCTCAAGTGAGCTAAATTGCGATCACTCGCTGTTTGGCATCTGTCGTGTGTCATGCAGTGAAATGTTCACAGTTTTATGCATGCCAGACCTTTTTTCATAAGTTTCAAATGCTTTTTTATATGTTTTTCTGCAAGTACTCTCACACCCCTGAGAGACCCATATTGGAGATTGTCACCCAATCCCTGCTGATGTAATGGAGTGGTCTCTTTTAGTGTCAAAATTTCTCTTCTGTTTGTTTGTATTGTTCAGTTGTTGCCGTAGTAAAAATGACTGTTTGTGTTGAATCTTAATGATTATATATGTTTATTTGCTGGAATAGGCACAGAGCAGAGTCAACATGGTGTGATTTGCTTCTTTTCATGCCATATGTGGGTTTTTTTTTTTTTTTTTGTCTTTAATGTATTTCCTGCACTTGTCATATATTTATGCCTGTGGGAACTTTACAATACAAATTGAAAAATTACTCTGTGGGATCATGATCACATGAGCAATAGAGCATATTTTAGCACATCGAGTCCTAAGAACATTTCATCACAGGAATGTTCATTCTGTCATCATTTGATTGCCACCGCTGACTGTCCCTGCATATACACTGTATCATATATTGGGGCTCGATATCAGCGGTGGCCTTGTGACCCAGGACCACTGAAAATTGATGTCAGGCTGCCAAATTTCCAAAGAGGCTTTCTTTTTGGTGCCCCATTTGGGCATTTTAAGATTTAAAAAGGATTTCTATGTTTCTGTGTATTTCAGGCCACCAAAATTTCAGATGTAAGGATGTTTCGAGTGGCTGGTTTTCAAATAGGCCACTAGAAAAAAAGTTAATGTTGAGCCCTGCATAAAGGATGAAGATTAGATGAAGCATCTTAACCCTTTTTTGTGCCAGGGACTTTGGACATCTTTCTGCAACCAAAAACAAAGAAATAGATAACACCCAGCAATGCACCCCACATACCCACATCAGTGTTGGCGGCCAGGGAAGGTCATGGCCTTTAGCAGAAAGAATAGTTTTCATATCATTTCTAGACACCACATGTCATAAAACATTTTTGGGGGGGTGGGGGGGGGGGGTGGGTGGGCTGTGGTACAGTTCGTGTGTAGTCAGGCCAGTGTTTTCATGCCTTTAATCTAATAGGCTCATGAGGGAGGGATGGAAACCAAAGACACTCTCAAAGTGATCAATGTACATTTGCTACAATCCTACATTATATGAACTGTAATGGAAAATGAAATGTACAATGTAGCTGGAACTTGAATATCGTTACAGTGTCCTCAATTCACAAATTTGAAGGTAAGTAGGATGCAACAGCAATCATCACATCACCTAATCCTTTATTCAGAAAGTTGTTCATAAAACAAGCCACTGTGCTGACAAGCCGGGCACTATTTTCTCTGGTGTAAAAACCAATGTGTTTTGATGGCTAGTGGGACCATTAATATTTCCTGAGTTTCTGGCTGTGTTGACTCTCCTCTGTGTGTTCCTAGAGCAATCATAGAACCTTGCATTTTTGTGTGTTGTTCTGATTTTTTTTTTTTTTAATGATGAAACATAGCTGATATTGAATTGTTCTCCTACCACCTTGCCTTTGTAAAAATCACAGGTTTTCCCAATATAGTTCTTATTTGTGTTGCCAAAGTCATTTTGACCAATTCCGGTTTAACCAAACTAATCATTTCCAGCTGCAATACTGCGTAGAGTAATGTAACCTTCCAAAGTGCTGAGAAAAAAAAGCCCTGTGGTAGTCCATAGATATTTGTTGCAAGTGTTTGTTCCGAGAATGTATTGTGCTCTCCATTATGAAATGATGCGATTTTGTGTTTGTATATGTGTAAAATATATGATAATGTGCCAGTGTCTTGTCCGCAAAGGCACCAAATCAGGGTTCACGTTTTTTTCGAGTGTAGTAAAAAGAGTGTCCCCGTAGATGACATGTTTTCTCTGCCAATACAGACACTACTTGTGAGGGCCTGTTTTCTCCATTTCCAATCCATTTTTTACTGCCTTTGGAATGTAGAATAACTGTGCAATTGTCTGTTATAAAATGCTGCTTCCATGACAGATGTCTTGCATATTGCCCTATTAGTACTGGATTTTTTTTTGTTTTTTTTTTGTTTTGAAGAATTGGGGAATTTTGAAATAGAATTGATTTTGGAAAAAAAAAAATAGAATGGCATTATAACTATGATTACAAAGAATGTGCACTACAAACGCAGTAAGGTTTCCTATTTACAGTTTATGAGAAGTGGCTTTTCAAATTTCAATTTTTCTGATGGGATCAGAAGATAGATTTATGTGAGAAAATTACAAGTAGGGCTTACAGGACCATGGGGCTTCTGAAGACCTTATATTTTAACTATTATCGTTTCTCCACAGGTTAAAGAAGAAGGTATAGCTCTTCATATCACTCAGATCAGAACAATACTTGGCCTCAAGAACACTAAATTTTGCAAAAGAGAGAAAAGGCAATGAATACTGAGTACAGTTGAACCTCTCGTATCTGGACAAGTCGGGACCGGGGCTCATCCGGATAAGGGATTTGGCCGGATATGGGAGACTCAATGCTTTATACATGTACATATACATACACATGTAGGTCCTACTGATGTAGCCCATTGTAGTACCACATGTGTATACTGCAACCTTTTCATTGTTACACTCAGTAACAGACCCCAAAATAGAGGTGTATGTTAATGTTGGAAGTAACATGTAATTCATGTGTGTTTGTGTAGGAGTTCTCAAGGAGTTGGGAATCCCCCTTTCCTCCCGTAATTATTTAAAAAAAAAAAAAAAAAAAAAAAAAAAAAAATCACGGCGAGATTGCGTCCGTATAATAGAGAGATCCGGATAAAGGGAGGCCGGATAAGAGAGGTTCAACTGTATATAAACTGACAGACTGAGGTATGAAAAGAAGAAAAGACAACTTCAAAACAAAATTGCAAACTTTGCAATCTGAATGTAATGTTTAACTTTCTGATACACATGCCCTGTAGGCACTGCTGCAAAGCCTGAGGCTTATACTTTCTGTTACAATTATGTGGTTTACCACCCCCATTCCAGTACAAACTAGAACTATTAAAGTGAAGGGGAAGACAGAAGTGGAGTATGTATCTTGATATCTAGATTTCTTTAGAATATGTCTTCAAATTGCCAACATGCCTTGTAAAATAAGTGGATTCCCAATGATATGTTTTCGTATCAGTATTTTCAGTTTTTGGTGAGGTTCTGATTTCAAGATTGACATGGACAGCAATACCTTCTTCTATAAAATTCTATTCACTTTGATTATATTGTATGATTGTGTGTGATGATAGGCCTTGAACTTCCAAGTGAATCCTGTTGATAACAGCATGTACTTATTTACTGGTACAAGTGTTCTCAGCTTTGTAGAGAATTTGATGTGGAAACATTTAACTGGATTTCATCCTCTGTTGGTCTTTCTATTCCGCGTAATATGTTTCTTTTTCTCATCTGACAAAACATGACGAGGCAGTGTTGAGCCAGTATGGCTCTCAAATATTTTGCTTTGTTGTAGAAAGTGGAAGATGCATGGTTTGCAAAGTTTCACGCCTCATGGTGTGAATTTTGTCCCTTCACCATCATATGGTGAATGCAAAGTGAATTTTTATGAAAGTATCATGTCGTCTGAAAAGATGATGAAATTGTTGGCAAAATCAGTGCGAGTGTCTAAATTTGGATGGGTAATCTACAGTTTGCTAATGCATTAGATACGTCTCATTGATTGATTTATGATCGCACTTTTTACATGTGCATATTTGCTTTTCTATTTTTCTGAAGGCAAAACACCACAGTGCTTTTAATGTGTGATGCATATTGATCAGTACTTTAATTCAGACATAGTAAATGCAATTTACTATTGTCTGGATGTTTTATATCTTGCCCATGTAATTACTGATTCCTGTGCAGGTTTCTTTTTTTTTTTTTAACAGTGGAAGATATGGTCAGTGTATTCCACTTTTGAGGATTATACACCAATATGTTTTTGTGTGTGGCCAGCATTTCAGCAGTTGCTATGTAGTACCTCAAATTCACATGTGAGCTATTTGGGCTCTCAGTTAATACAGTTGCTGCTTCTCTTTTGTTACTACAATATCAGTGCTATGTAAGTGTGCTTTCATTGCTACTGCATCAACCTTTACTTCTGATGCTGGTTTTTTTTTCCATCATTCATATTTTTGTCCTTCATCTTCTACTCTTTCTGTGTCTTCATTTTTCATTTCCTTCTTCATCCGCTTCTTCCTTTCTCTTTGTTCTCTTCTTTTTTTGCTTCATCTGCCTTTTCCTCTATTCATCTCTTTTTTCTTCATTCACAGTTTTGAGATTGGAGTTAAATTCTCATGAAAAAGAAAAAATAATGACCTAGCCAGTCATTTTTATTGTTATATAGTCATGGAAACTGAAGGTGCCCCACCCTTGATATCATTTCTGGCATTGTGTTGACTCTGTTATTGTTGACCTGCATTGAAGCCTTTTCACTCTTTCCTTTCAGCTCGATGAGAGAAACGACAAGCACTAACTTCAGTCCTTAAGAAATACTGAAACACAAGTCAGCCATTATTACACTGGAGCTCTCTTAGCTTCTTCCAGAAATCACTTCATCCAAAAGGCCAGCAGAATTTGTCCATCCAGTCTTTCCAGTTTGATGTCACTCCTTTCTCATTCACCCTAAAACTTACAAACTTTTCTTTTACTTCAATCCAATTCACTTCAATCTAGTTCAGTTCAATTTCATTTAATTTGATTCAAGTCAATTCAAGGCAATTCATTTCAGTTCAGTTCAGTTCAATTCAATTAATTTTATTTCAATTCAATTTAATTCAATTCATTCAATTTTTCAATTCAGTTTAATTCAATTTGCTTCAATTCAATTAATTTAATTTGATTTCAGTTCAATTGAATTCTTAATTTAATTCAGTTCAATTCAGTTCAATTGAATTTTTAATACAGTTTAAATCAATTTAATTTTTAATTCAATTTAATTCAGTTCAATTCAATTTAATCATTAAGTTCCAAAGAACAACAAAGTTATATGTTGGGTTCTTTGGAGAGACCAAAAATGTATTTGCATTTCTATTTTCATCACCCCTTTCCTCCCTCACTATACAGTCTATTTCAGATCCAACTTCACATGCCTGTCTGATTATTTACATTCCCCCTTTTCTGTCAATGACTCACTCTGCCCGCCTCATTCTTGCTCGGTATTATTTTCATGTGCTGAACATAGTTGTGCTTTATTGAGTCGTGACTGCTAATATTCATTCCATTTGCAGTGAAAGTTAAGCACAATCAGTAAAAACAGCTCCCCCCCCCCCCCATCCATTTGTCAATTGAGAGTTCAGATCTGAGGGGGGGGGGGGGAGGAAATCATTTTGAAGTTGTGTATTCCCTAGCAATAAGTATTCTTCCCATTATCAAGACTTAGTTCATGTGTATTACCCATCCTGAGTATCATTTCCAAACAACTATTGGTAGATGTGTATGTGTGTCAATGAAATTAGCCAAAACTTAGCTCATTCATTTCTTTGTATGTGTTAAATTTGTAGATGTCCAATATGTGAATAAACCTCCCACCTGCCCCCCTCAAAAAAAAAAAGAAGAAAATTCACCACTCTCAATGGCTTTCTTCCATACGTATTGCTGAAGTGCTGTGCCACGCACATTTGATGAACAGAAGTATTCATTCATTTCTTTTTTCGTGCAATTATTTCTTTTGTTCTATGAATGCATTTGCACATGATGAGTTTCTTAAGTGTAAAATCTTATTTGTAGCCTTCCCCAAACTTATAACACAAAGAATGTCTGATCATTTCTGGCAAGTTTGCATGAGGCAGGAGGCTCTGTACTTTGGCAGACATGCAGACACATTGAGGAGCTTGATTATATTGGACTGCTTCCTTTGATACATCCCTTTATTTCTGGAGTATTAGATGATTACAGATTTTTTCCCCCAATATTTTGCCATATATTGATACAGGTCAAAAATATTTTCAGAGTGGCAGACATACTCTACGACTTGGACGGTATTCAAGATCCAATGAAGAAAGATCCCATTGTGCTCCCAAATCTGAGCCAATCCACTTCCACAGGACTTGTTATCCTTTAATCATTATCAGTTTTGTAAGTGTGTAATTTGATGCTTCAGCTTTTGATTCTGTTTGCAATAATGTGAACAACATTGTTGAGGAATTAAAGATTAGGGAAGATTTTATTAATTGCACTTTGTTGCAAAAAAAAAAAAAAAAGATTAATGACTTTTGTCTCTTTCAAAATTTCATTTCAAGAGATGTTCAAAATTCATCCAGATTGGGAAAGTTATGTTTGGGCCAGTTAAACTACATGATTTCTGTGAATTTGTCCCTTGAACTACTGATTACATGTTTTTTCAACATTTAGCATTTCAAACATAGCAGTTATTGCATTACTTTTGTATTCTATTTTTACAATATTGAATCCCAATTTGCTTTTACATGTAGGCCTACTTGATGAAGTACGAGGATGAACAATCCAGTCAAAATGATTTTCTTTTCCAAATTGAAATTGATTCAGATGAGACGAGAAAAATTAAGTTCCACAAAATGTGATTAATTCTTGAATCATCCAGAATTCCTTGCATCAAAGAGAGATTACCAAATTTATATCAATTTCACTTCAAGGTTTTTTGCTGAAAAAGATTGAGCAAATTATGTAATTATTTACTGTCACTCTGGAAATATTTTGCATCTGTGTTTGGGACCAGTTAATTTTTTTTGTTTGTTTTTGTTTTTTTCTTGCCAGTAACTAAATCATTCTAGAGCCACCTGATGAAATTATTGAATTTTTTACTGCCTGGAATGAAGCAACCCTCATCTCTGCCAATGGCATTTCAGATTCCCCTGACATTCTTTCCTAAATTTGATAGACAATAGATATTTTAATGCAGTCCAACTTCTCCAGTGATATCGCTATGATCTGTTCATTTTCGCTGCCTCACTTTCGCCGACAGTCTTTGAGTTTTTGTATACCTTTGAATGGAAAGGCCTGATTGATGTATTTGCAATACACAGATTTTAATAGGTTTGAAGGTATACTTGTCAAAGAAATACATTTATGCCATATGAAACATGAAATAGTTATTGTCAGTTTGTCTCATTTCTTCTATTTGTGTGTCAATATAAGTGAAAGATGGACCAGTGTGCTTAAATGATGATGATGATGATGATGATGATGATGATGATGATAGTGATAATGGTGATGATGATGATGATGATAGTGATAATGGTGATGATGATGATGATGATGATGAGGAGGAGGAGGAGGAGGATGATAATGATGATTAAGATGATTATGAGTATGGTGATAATGGTGATGATTATTATGATGATTATAAAGTGCTGAGAAAGCATTATAAAAGCCCCTGCCAAGGCATCTCACTTCCACAAAAAACTACCTAGACCATTTTCCTCTGTCCATTTTCTAAAATTCCCAGCAAATTTTGTCTAAACCTGTTCAAAACTTTTTGAATGAAATTGCCTATGACCAAACAAACCAAAGTCAAGTGGAGATGATTATGACAATAATGATGATGATGATGACAATGATGATGACGATGACAATGATGATGATGGTGGCAGTTACAATAATGATAACATGGTAAAGAAGAATGGAAGAGGCTATAACCATGACTTCCATAAGTACACAGGATTTGTTCGTACATCTCTATGGTTTAAAATTAATGAGCTTTGTGTGATGAGTATACACCAATACGAGTGAGGGAGGAATATGAGTTTGAGGGGCTTGAGGGCTGCCACCCCCCTCCCCCCCCCCCCCAAAAAAAAAGATCGGAAATAAATGACGATAAATTCACACCTACTCATGCCAAGAAATTCAATAAGATTTTACCCTACATTGTTTCCTACATTGCCAACACATGGTAGTTATGATTTATGACAATACTATTCAGTGAAGTACAGGTAGTGAGTAATCTCATACACATTCACACAAATGTATTCCTGTAGAAGCTCTGCGAAATTGGGATAACCCAAGGAGAAAGGGGGGGGGGGGAATAAAATTTTTAGTTTTATCTAGGACTACGCCAGTCCAGACTTATCAAGGCCTACACATTAGGTGTGGGGCTTTTGCCTCTGAGGTCTTAAGACACTCACATGCCCGATAAGCTGTTTTAAAAAAATGAATCAAAACAAAGCAAAATCCTAACCTCTAAAGCTGTCATATTTTGAAACATTTCTATTTACGAAAATAAGTCAGAATATCTATGATCCACTAAATCATGCAATTATAAGCTTAAAAATTTTAAAAACCTAAATACCGGTGTTAAATCATGGGGGGCATTGACTCTTTTACCTCTCAAAAACAAAACAAAACAAAACAAAATATGGCTTTCCCACCTCCAAAACGGTCATATTTGGAAACATTTCATTCAAAAAATAAGGCCGAATATTTATTACTAAAATGCTCAAGATAGCATGATTTACATCTTGAACCACTGATCTCTTCCCTCCTTGGTATATAACCAGGGACTCGGCTCGGTCGCTTCCTCCTCAAATCTCAAGCCAAGCTGCTCTCATATCAGACCTTTTGTATGATTGTATCTCCACTGCCATACTGTCAACAGGAATCACGATTGCTTTTACGTATTTGACGACGCAGTAATAGCAATGCATAAGTCGGCATATTTCATGCTATTTAACACTCGGTCGGACCTTGTTATCAAGCTGAATTTTTCGATCAATAATCACAGCAACTGCGATACACACACATGATTACGCAAGGTAATAAACACGTCGTCGAACTACGCCACGGGGCACGAACACCACTGTTGACGAAGCTTGACTAAGCGTGTAAGTTTATATTTCATTATCGGTAGTTGAATATAACGGGTATTACACAATGGGTAGATAAGTTAGTAGCTGTATTCAAAACATTTTATGGTCTAAAATTGTCGTCATGAGTGTGAGTTCCGTGAGAGGATCGAGAGGTTCGAGGAAGAGTGTAACGTTGCGTTAGAATTGAACCGGTCGCACTTTGCCCGCATCGCTCCCCGGAGTTACGGCGGGGCAATCAGCCATCGTTAGTTAGCGAAGTGTTCAGCGAGATTTTGCTGCGAGTGACTGTGGCAGTGGCCTGTGCTGCGCTGTGCCAGGCCATCGGGCAGGCCACCAGGATCAGGACGGACTGTGGGTTTAAGTGACATGACTCTGCTTCAGCGCACTTTCACAAAGTAGAAACTATCAGTGGGGCAATAGATCTTGGTGTTCATCCCTGGGACCTGTTGAGTAGAAAATAGGGTAGGGGTCTAACGTTAGATAGAGTCTAGCCGGCCTAACCCTGGCGCTGAGTGCTGTACGGTACGTGTTGGGGTCGCTGGTGTGGTAAGACTATAAGAGTCTAACGGTTAGCCTTGGTTGTCTATCCAACATTAATTTTGAATTTATAATAGAACCTAATATGAGTTCTATTGTTAAACACAAACAGAAGGAAGCTGACCAGAAATGAATATGAACCAATTGGCTATAGCATGCCATAGGATCTAAAAGAGAAGGTATTTTTACTCACCAGTGCTCACCTGCAACCAGGCTCTCAGGATATGAAACAGAAACATGTCTTTCTTCAAACAAGGTCTGTCATGCCATCGAGAGGAGAGAGCTCTGACCGTGACCTCTCCGGCTTTGCGGCCATTTCCCTATATTCTCCCATCTCTTGCTGGCTTCTGTTTAAATTTTTCCCTCTCTGGCTTCTCACATGTAATACAAGAGCTTTGTCATATTAAGTTAAGGCTAACATCTAACTATACACAGCCCAGTCGCCGCTGTACATATGTAGCGCGACAGGGCTGTACCAACGAATCTCCAAACACGAAGAGGGTCCAACGATCGCATGCGATCGGATTGAATTTTGATACTTTAGATCATTTTTTTGCCACTTCAAACTCATCTGACGAACAAAATGATAATGAGACTTCATATCTATGCTATGAGTATTGAAATTTAGATTCAATAACTTACCTAAATTGATGGTTATATGCAGCATGTGTGAACGGTTCACGAACGGTACATCGTCTTTCACGCCAGGCCATTTCCAATATTCGGGAGGTCACATGATCTGAATGCCCTTTCAAAAGGTCGCACTGTCGACCGTGCTGCTACACCAACACTTAACAAGCAGCGCATCGCACGCACGCAAAAGATTTCCGCAGAGATCAAGGCGCCATTTTGAATTCTGCAATGATGAACCGCGACGGTGTTAGGGAATCCGCCAGAAAGTTTAATTTTTTGGTTCCACAGACTTATCACGAGGGCTCTCAATGGACTTACGAACCTTCTGTAATACAAGCATGCACTTCAGGTGAGTAACGTTTGGTAACGTGTACATTGTTTATAAAGAACGTATAAATTTTCATAAGTTTTGTAGTTGTGTTGTGGTTCCCCACTTTGAAGGTGCCCGCTCGCTGGTCAGACGCTGTATTCGCGTAGCGTATTAACAGCGTCTGGTCGGGCTAGCTAACATCATGCACCAGATAGCATCTAGACCTTAGTTCTAGATGTCTATAACTGTACAGCTGGGCCCCTTCTGCAAGGGACGTCGGGCATTGCATGTAGACTGTCCTGTATGGTCCCACAAACACGTTGTAGGCACACATTTGTGCTGCTAGCTGTAGATAGTGCATTTAATTAAAAGAGTATTGATGTTACATTCATTCACTGCTAATCTACCAAATGCTGCTCTTCCTGGAGCTATAGGTAAGAGAAGAAATATAAATCAATCATTCGGAAGTATAAATATTAATTAATTATGTGCTTGTTACATGATTTCTATCAAACACTACCTGCTGGTTCCCAAAATCAAATGTTTGCTCTGCCTCAGAGAGATTATCGGCACCCACACCAAGGTTCAACCTCCCAGGCCAAGTTTCAACCGTGCGCAAAACCAGGTTTCTACACGAAGCAGGCGTTCTAATTTTGGACAGTGTTGTGGTCGAATTATGGGCAGCTTATATTATATGCGTTCTCAACTGTCAGCAATGTTTCATGAAGTCATGATTGTTGGCACGTTTAGTTTGATTTAAATTCATACCGTGCTGGAGAGTGCAATGGTGATCAATGTTCACTCTATACTCCTCCCATGACAGGACCAGGATGTGGCGACTGAGAGCTGCCTCGGCTCAAGGAGGGAGATGGTACTCCTTGGCACACCTCCGCAAGGTCAGTCAGAAACATGAATTAATTTATGGTGATAATGATTAAAGGATGTGTACAGTTCTGGTCGAGGTGAGGATTTAGCTTTTAACATTTTGCTAGATATTCAGAAACCACTCTATGAGATCTCAAAGAGCATGCAGTTCTAAGGGGTATCAAAAGTTTATTTGATGAAAATCGGTTTTGAAATGGCTGAGATATCCAAAAACAAGGTGAAACAAAGAGATCTTAATAAAGTTGTGGCATGTCGCCTTTTATTATTAGCACTTTTTTGGATATCAGCCATTTGAAAACCAGTTTTCATCAAATAAACATTGAATCCTTCTTAGAATTACATGCTCTTTCATATTTCATAAGAGGCTTTTCATTATCTCACCTGGGAATGTTCAAAACATGAATCCCCACCTCAACCAGTACTGTACAGTCCCTTTAATGTTGAAGATGATAGTGATGAAAATAATGATGGAGATGATGGTGATGCTAATAAAGAAGCAATAATTAGCTAATAACAACAATGGCGGTAGTAACAATGATTGTAATAGTAACAATGATGCCATGATAATAACATCAATGATGGTAGTAACAATGATGTCATGATAATAACATCAATGATGGTAGTAACAATGATGCCATGATAATAACATCAATGATGCAAATGAGGAGAATGACAATGATGAAGGAATTTTGTTTCATGTTACATACTTTAACAATCTTGTTTCATTACTGTCATACCATTTAAATCAAATAATGATGGACTGCTTCATTTCATAATAAAGATATTTTCTTTGCTTGTTTAAAAGGTGCAATAAATGTGAAACAAACACACACACACACACACACACACTCACACACAAAAAGAATAAGCATATTGTGTAATCAGGCTGTCAGAATAAAGCAATACATAAAGAAAGAAATTGTGCAGTTTTGTCAGTTATTTAAGGACAAGAACTACATATCCTGTGGGATTCAAACCTACTTGTGTCCAAACTTACGTCTCTGGAACCAGAAGCAGCGCCTTTGACCGTGTTGCTAGAACTAAAACCTCAATGCACAAATAATATCTCAAAGTCTCATTATAGGTTCGATTAAAATCAACTATTTTAAAGGAATGTGTCAGAGTTACCCAATACCCCCAGTTTGTTTAGTAACCCCTGACCCATCATGTTGCAGGTTGGCACGCCAACAGTGACTTGCGTGAGTCATCTGCACAGAGAACCGCTGCACCCAGAGTGGGCCAAACTGGCGCAGAAGCAGCTTAAAGGAGGAGATCCGGAAGAGAAGCTCATGTGGCACACACCAGAGGTTTGTTTCACAATGACTATACAGAAGGGAGAAAGATGGGGGGGGGGGGGGGGGTTGTGCATAACACTACCGGTATATTGCCAGTCATGTATGTTACACAAATTTTCAAAAAATTTTGAATTTCACATATTCTACAACACTGATATTACAGTCTTTAGCAACCCCATAGCAACAATACAAATTGGAGATGATGATGTTATCACATTTTCAAGTCTCCAGTGTACCTGCATATGAGTTATCAATGAATTTTCTTTCAAACACAAAAATGGTAATGATAAGTTCTATCCTTTCAGGAGAAGTGGGTTGTACTTGCCAGGTTATTAACCAAAACATGATATGTTGTAATAACAATTTGTGATTTCCAGAAACCAATTGGAGAGTTGTGAGGGACAGCATTACCACCTCCTGTACCTTTGAGTGTGTGGCTGCACCCAATATCACTATTTGATGAAAACATGTGAATCTTGTGTATTCAATAACTTTGATATCTAAGGGGCTTATCTACCAAGAGGAGATGTCACAGCAACTGCCGCAACTGATCAGTTGCAGCAACTTGTGCATCTCAAACCGAGAAGGTGGCTCCAATGCAACGTCCTTGACATCCCCAAACAAGATGACAACATATTTGTCCTAAAGTCTTGGGGTAGTCACTGCAATGTCTCCGGCAATTGCAGGGATTTCTCGAGACATATTATCATAACAGTTGCAGAGACATCTCGGAGACGTGGCAAAAAAGTCTCAAAGACCAGCTGGAAACTGGAACAAGTCTCCAAGGAAATCAAGCATGTCTGACACTCTTGTGACTCCATGGAGACCCAGCTAGTCAAGTCAACACCACGTCACCACCTAGTTTTAGGCCAACAAGAAATCATCTTTAATTCCAGTTTGGATGAAATTTCTAGTATTCTGTTCATCTGATTTTACTGTATTCGTTGAGTTAAATATTTGGTCTTCATTTTTCCCAGGGCATCTCCTTGAAGCCTCTCTACACCAAACAGGACACCGCCAACCACCCCCATGATCTTCCAGGCCAGTATCCCTTCACCAGGGGGCCGTACCCCACCATGTACTCACAGAGACCCTGGACAATCAGACAAGTAAGTCAGGTGTTTAAGTATGACATATTCTCGTCTGCTAGTTTGTGTTTAGTGTTGGTCTTTTGGTGTACTTATTTCAAACAGTCAGACAGGTACATCAGGTGTCTCACTACACCGTGTGCTACTTTGCTGGTCTGTGCTTTGTTGGGTGTTGGTGTGTCTGTGTACTAATTTCCAAATATGATGCATCTCTGTACCCGTTCATAGAATTACCTTTTCTGTATCTTTACCTTACACTTTGTACGCTTACTTTGCTCCATCTTTCATTATGTTTGCAGTATATCTCAGGTACCTCTGTGCACCTCAATGTTCCTTTGTCTAGCATGCTCTTATGTCTCTGTCACACCTATATCCATGCCACACATTTCTGCTCTGCAGTCACTGTTATGACTACTCTTTAACATCCCTCCCCCTTCTGTCATCCATTTCTATTCTCTCCACATTGTCTGCTTACCCAGTCTTGCATTCTCTTTTTGTTAGCTCACCTGAGCCAAAGGCTCAAGTGAGCTATTGCGATCGCCCTTCGTCCGGCGTCCGGCGTCCGTCGTCCGTCGTGCGTAAACTTTTTACATTTTCATCTTCTTCTTGAAAACCCCAAGACCGATTTTCATCAAACTTAGCAGGTAGCATCCCTAGGGGGTTAGGAACTCAAATTGTTAAAATGGGCACCATGCCCCACCCAGGGGGCCCCCAGGGGGGCCCAAACTCCCCAAAATTAAGGAATCTGTAAAAATCTTCTTCTCTAGAACCAAAAGTGATAGAGCTAAGTTAATACTATGAGTTAGTACATTGATGACTGTAGTTTCAAGTTTGTTCATGGCAGAATCAGGGGTGCCCCCCTTGGGACCCAGGGGAGGGGGTGGGGAGGGGTCCTAATGAGGCCAAAATTGTACATTTTCATCTTCTTCTTGAGAACCCCATAACCAATTTTCACCAAACTTGGCAGGTAGCATCCCTAGGGGGTTAGGATCTCAATTTGTTAAAATGGGCACCATGCCCCACCCAGGGGCCCCAGGGGGGCCCAAACCCCCCAAAATGAAGGAATCTTTAAAAATCTTCTCTCAAATCAGAAGTTATAGAGCTAAGATAGTACTATGAGTGAGTACATTAATAACTGTAGTTTCAAGTTTGTTCATAGCAGATCCAGGGGTGCCCATCTTGGGGGTAGGGGGGGGGGGGTTGGGAAGGTCCAAATGGGGGGCCTGAATTGTAAATTTTCATCTTCTTCCTGAAAACCTCATGATGGATTTTCGTCAAACTTGGTAGGTACATGTAGCATCCCTAGGGGGTCAGGATCTCAATTTATCAATATGGGCACCATGCCCCCACCCAGAGGGCCCCAGGGGGCCCCAATCCCCCCCCCCCCCCCCTCCCACACACACATTAAGGAATCTAAAAAAAATTGGGCCATTATTGTACATTTTCGTCTTCTACTTGAGAATGCCTGGTCAAATTTTGGTAGAGCTGTGAATAATTTAGATTAGTGACTGCGTGAAAGGTGAACTTGCGATACTCGGGTGAGCGCTAGACCCGCGGGTCTCTTGTTGAGCTTGTAATCATGGATCTGTTACAACTTAAGCCCTGCTTTCTACCATTGTTCTTGCATGTACGTATATCTTTGTACTTCTCTTTTAATGCCCACTAACACATACTTTTGGCTCTTCCATAGGTCTCTTTTTCATATATCTTCAGTCAGCCCATTTCAGTCTTACATTGCTATGATGTTTTGTTGCCTCTGTTACACTAATTTTGTACTTTCCAAGACAATAATCAGGCTGATGCATTCTGCTGGTCATCAAGTAACACATGAATCAACAAATTAATTATTTTTTAGCTGACAGAAAATGTAGAGACATTATGAAAAGATTGCTTCCACTGGGTTGGATGTGCAGCAGATGTGAATATTTGTTTCCTCATCTTCTCACCCCACCCACTTTCTCTTTTTGATACCAGTATGCAGGTTTCAGTACAGTGGAAGCTAGCAATGAGTTCTACAAGCAGAACATCAAGGCTGGCCAGCAAGGGTTGAGTGTAGCCTTTGACCTGGCCACCCATAGAGGGTAAGGCTCTGTTTGTCCCTAGTAATATGATAGTCTTCAAGTTGTTGTTTTTTTTCCCTAACATTTACTGTTACTTTTTACTCTGTTCTCATGCTGTATGCTCCGATCAGCACAAATGTCTTGAAAGTAATGTCAGTAGAGGTAGTACTAGTACCTACCTATCTTTTTACTGTATTGTAATGCTTTGTGCTCCAATTAACACAAATATCCTGAGAGTAAATGTCACTTTGTAGTATTTACCTATCAGGTAATCCTCATTATCTGTTGTATCACAATGGCCTTCATAATTTACATAGTACATAAATTATGATGTTAAATCCTCTCTCTCCGCTACATCTCTTCAGTGAGTAGAAGTTTATGGTATACAGTATTCATCGCATAATCGGGCATCTGATAATCGGGAACCTCGCTTAAATGACATATGCTTCCCAGAAACATTTCCAATGCACGTTATTTTCACTGGATAATCGGGCGGGGACCTCTGATAAACGGGCCAATTTTTCTTCAAGCGATCTTTGATTTTGTTGATACATGTATTTAAAAAACATGCCTCGCTCACACAACTCAGGCTGTGTACGTTGTTAAATCTCAGCCATACACTTTGAGGGCAAAGTCCAAATTCCTCGTCTCTGAGTGTTTCAACTTTCAATACACTGTGATCTTTGCGTACAGCACAATCTTCCTCAGTTGTGAATGAGCTAGAGGGTCGCACCGAGGGGTAGCGTGGTAGTGTATTCATGCACATGTACAGTACGTCAGTATGCATGTGTGTGTGTGTGTGTGTGCACTACATGTACATGTCGTATGCCGTTAGTGTATGGTGAATGCTCATCGCGAAATCGGGCACCTCGCTTAAAGGGGCCGTGTTTGCTACTCCCAACCTGTCCCGATTATGCGATGAATACTGTACCACCATATTCCCAAAGATTGTGTGCAAATGAGGCAGTCAGTGATAGTAAAGTGAACGTTGTGAACCTCAAGTCATTTGATCGTTATGTCCTTCCATTGTTTCGTTTTGTTTTCCTTGTTCTGTGCAGCTATGATTCTGACAACACCAGAGTCCATGGTGATGTAGGAATGGCTGGTGTAGCTATTGACAGTGTGGAAGACATGAAGGTGAGATGAGTTGCCATTCACAGAAAAACATATTAAAGTATAGTTAACCCTATTCTAACTGGGGGGGGGGGGGGGTCAAATTGACCCCCTCCCCTCTACGTTTCGCGCCACGATTCCGCAACACGCAAAGATTTTGCCGCGTCGTTTCACAACTTTTTTCATTGAAGTCTTCCGCATATTTTGAGACCAAATTTGCGACGTCCGGGTACACTGATCTGAAGTTACGTAATGTTATGCATATGCATGTCAACCCGAAAACAGCTCAAATTCATGATATCGTGTGCAAATTGAATGCAAATTGTGTTTTTTGGTTAAATTTATATAAATTAGATTATCTCAACTGTGAACCATTGAAATTAATCAATTCTAGTGTTAGATAAGCCTGAAAAAGTGCCTACAACAAATTTTGGCAAAAAAAAAACAATAGAAAACAAAAGGTTGAAAAAACAGTAAAATACATAAGAAATTAACAAAACAATAGAAAACAAAAGAAATTGATTTGATTGTGCTATTTTTTCACATGAAAATTGTTTGATATGTCTTGAGGAATTCTGACACAAAAATTTAGCAATACTTCAGTCTTTTTAATGGAGTTATAGGTGAAAATATGATTTCATGCACAAATTTGCATAATTGATTTATTAAAAATAGAAAGGCAATATTTTCTATTGTATGACCATGTAATCTTGTAGTTGAAATCCAGCTCTATCTTCAGGCAAAATTTCGCGGCGATCGGGCAAACGGTGGCCGAGATCTGAAGGGGGGGTCAAATTGATCCCTCCCCCCCCCCCCCCCCCCCCCCCCCCAGTAAAAACTTGGTCTCAAATAGCCCAGTTAGAATAGGGTTAAAGACCCAGTAATGTGGGAACACCATGGAGTGTGAAGGCTGGTCCAGCTTGAATATACAGTGGACTCCCATTCTAACGAAGTCCCCAGGACCGACAATTTTCTTTCATTATATCGAAATTTCATTATAACCGAACAAATAAACAGTAAGAATACAGAGAGTGGATAATGTCGCGGCCTGAATTTTTACTTCGCTGTAACTTGAATTTTTCCTTCAATTTTCTTCATAAAGGTTCTGTTTGATGACATACCATTGGACAAGATGTCTGTTTCCATGACGATGAATGGAGCTGTCCTGCCAGTCATGGCAATGTTCATTGTCGCAGCTGAGGAGCAGGTGAGATAAACCATCTCTTTCTGTTCTTATGATTTATAGATTATTTTTTTTTTTTCAGTGTTGTCACATTAATTTTGATGATGCTTGTACATCTATTCATTTTGATGATGCTTGTATAGTTATTCAATTTAGACCTGTGCATGGCATTTCCATTGCAGTTGGATTTGCTCTTGGGATTACGCACTGACTGAGTATCATCATCAAAAGGTATTTTGGGTTTGTTTAGGGTTTTTAGCAGTATTATTCTGTTTAGGATCATCATGAAAAGTCAAAGATGTGTTTTGTTGGAATGAGTTAAAAACTGTTATGTACACTATTCCCAGTTCTGAAGTCTTCAGCCCTTCCCTCCCACAGGGGGTCAGACAAGAGCAGCTGACAGGGACCATCCAGAATGATATCCTCAAAGAGTTTATGGTGCGTAACACTTACATCTACCCTCCAGCACCCTCTATGAGGATCATTGGGGACATCTTTGCTTACACATCACAGGTAAGGCCACCTATGGAGATCTAAAAAGTAAGAAAGCAAGAAGTCAAGCAAAATTTAACAATTTAGCACGACCAAAGAGGAGTTAATTTTGCGGTCACACACACACACACACATATATATATATATATATATATATATATATATATATATATATATATATATATATATGTTTTTTTTTGGGGGGGGAGGGGGAGGGGTTTGTACTCCAAGGCTTTGTGATGCAGTACATCCATTATCATTGTTACTACTGTAACTTTAAAAAGAAAATAAAAGTGAAACAGAACTTCATATAGGTTACAAGTGCCATGGTATTTGGTATTGAAATAAATAAAAAATTTGGTAAATGTTTAATGCAGTAAGGCACAGGTTATGCCTGAAATAGTCTTTCATCAAGTTGGCAGACTCTCTTCAGATAATTTTTAACCTGTGCATCATGAGATAATAGTGAATTTGTCAGAAAATTACTAAACTAACTTTCTTTTTTATCTCAACATCCTTTCACAATCATTTGCAAGAGAAAACAGGACTGATTCCACTAGTATAATTATATGCGCTATTTCTCACACACCTCCATCCCATGCCTATCTCCATCAGCACATGCCAAAGTTCAACTCCATCTCCATTTCGGGCTATCACATGCAAGAAGCGGGAGCGGACACCATTCTGGAGCTCGCCTTCACCATAGCAGATGGCCTGGAGTACTGCAGGACAGGTGCGTTACTGACAAGGGGGACTGGTGTTACACAATCTTTATCTATTGTTCTTTTCTTCAATAGTCTGACAGGATTCAGTTACGTCTTAAGTGATATTTCATGTTTTTGGAATTAAAAATATTCGATTCGATTCGATTCGAACCGACCCGACCCAACCCCAGCAGTCAAGTTGATATTAACCCTTTTTTAAACCTGTTCACATCCCCCCCTCTAACCATCTCACAGTAATGCCATCTCAGACCGGTTTTTAAAAACTACGCATGCAAACAAGGGCGCCGGAAGCGGGGGGGCAGGGGTGGCACTTGCCCCCCCAAACAAAATGTTGGGGGGGCAAAACGAGTTTTTGCCCCCCCCAAAGTGCCCCCTGTAACAAATAATTAATCACTGATTTAAAGACCAAAATGAACAATAAAGGCATATTTCTTGTCTAAATGTTGTAATTTCATAACTGAAAATGCAAAAATGTTCGCCCCTTACGGGGCGAACACTAACAACATACATTATTGTATCTATACACTAATAGTAACTTATGAGTAAATTTAGTGTATAGATGGTAGCCTCGTGTCCTCGAGTGTGCCCACTGAAACATACCTTTAGTAAACCTTACATTTTTAATTTTCTTCTTTGCTTTCTAGCAGTATAAGAATATGTTTTATTGTTCGAACGATGCGATCACGTTTAAGCTTTTAATGAATACATTTCAGATAAATTGCAAAGTGAAAGTGGCTCGCTCGTTCTGCCCGTACTTAAAGTAAAATGAAAAGTTTTCATAAGTTATTATCATAGTTCTTCGCAGTGATTTCTTTTACTATTCTTTTACTCAGAAATTTAATTTAAAATGCTCTATAAAAGCGACTTTTATAGTCTGTATTTACAAAAAGACCCTACCCTGGGAGGGAGTATCCCCCTCCCACACCCTCCCCCGCTCGGTCGCTTCGCTCCCTCGACGAGGATCTCACACCATCACATAATATACCTCCGTATGTTAAGATCATGGTCCTTCCAACTGATTTTTTTCAATATGTTAAATCCCTAGAAATTTGCTTTTAAATGTTCTATAAACGCGACTTTTATACTCTGTTTTTACAAAGAGTCCCTACCGTGGGAGGGGGTATCCCCCTCCCACACCCTCCCCCCCACTCGCTCGCTTCGCTCCCTCGCCGAGGATCTCGCACCATCACATTATTAATGTACTCCCGTTCGTTATGATCATAGTCCTTCCAACTGATTTTTTCAATATGTTAATTCCCTAGAAATTTGCTTTAAATTCTCTATAAATGCGACTTTTATAGTCTGTTTTTACAAAAAGTCCCTACCGTGGGATCCCCCCTCCCACACCCTCCCCCCGCTCGGTCGCTTCGCTCCCTCGCCGAGGATGTCACAGCATCACATTATTTATGTACTCCCGTATGTAATAATCAGAGTCCTTTGCACTGATTATATTTCACTATGTTTAATTCCTTAGAAATTTGCTTTTAAAGGGGATGGCTAGTAACTGATCAGTGGGAATCAGTGGGAATGCTGAGGGATGATTGTTCCAATCCTTGTGGGATTCATTTAAGAGTACATTATATATCTATTGTTGTGTGAAAATTATTTGCTTCAGAACGGTCTCATATTCAAGTAATGTGCAGTTTAATGCTTCCAGGTAAGCGTCCCTGGTCAGTGACGGGGCATTAATCTGCACATTTCTTGAATATGAGACCGTTCTGAAGCAAATAATTTTCACACAACAGTAGATATATAATGTACTCTTAAATGAATCCCACAAGGATTGGAACAATCATCCCTCAGCATTCCCACTGATTCCCACTGATCGGTTACTAGCCATCCCCTTTCTATGGTCTATAAACGCGACTTTTGTACCCCGCTTTACAACAGCTCCCTACAGTGTGTGTGTGTGTGTGTGGGGGGGGGGGGGGGGGGGGAATCCCCCTTTCCACCCCCCTCACTCGCTTCGCTCCCGCGCCGAGGATCTCACATCGTCACAATGTGCCCCCGGTGAGATTTTGCCCCCCCAAAACCGGAAGTGTTCCGGCGCGCTTGCACGCAAAGGGTTGAATATTTTGATTCTGTATTGTGGCCTTGATTCCAAGGAAGTGACAAATAAAAGGAAATCAAGCTACAGTATTGACAGTGCATAGTAAAACTGAGAAGCTGTCTTCCATTTAAATATCTGAAATTTCTGTCATGCTGATATTTAGGTTTGAAAGCTGGCATGGACATCGACAAGTTTGCACCACGCCTCTCCTTCTTCTGGGGCATCGGGATGAACTTCTACTTTGAGATCGCCAAGCTGAGGGCAGCCCGCCGCCTCTGGGCGCACCTGATGAAGAAGCACTTTAACCCCTCCAAGCCAAACTCCATGATGCTTCGATGCCACTCCCAGACCTCTGGCTGGTCTCTTACTGAGCAGGTGAGCTAATTGTTTTATTAATGAAACACAACAACACTCAACTCTAAGAATTTTTTAATGGACATCTGTGCTTTGATGTAGGAAAAACTGTGTCAGTAATACAGATTCGAATCTCTTCAAATCTCTGCTAGCATGCCTCTGTGTAGATGTGCTAAGTTGTTATCACAATTACCACTACCACTTCTACTACTACTACTACTACTACTACTACTGCTACTGCTACTGCTACTGCTACTACTACTACTACTACTACTACTGCTGCTACTACTACTACTACTACTACTACTACTACTACTACTGCTGCTGCTACTGCTACTACTACTGCTACTACTACTACTACTACTACTACTACTACTACTACTACTACTACTACTACTACTACTACTACTACTACTACTACTACTACTACTACTACTACTACTACTACTACCACCACCACCACCGCCACCACCACCACTACCACTACTAGTAGTAGTAGTAGTAGTAGTAGTAGTAGTAGTAGTAGTAGTAGTAGTAGTAGTAGTAGTAGTAGTAGTAATAGTAGTAGTGCTAATGTTAGTACAACCACTTCCACTACTACTACTGCTGCCACTATTGATACTTAAACTACTTCTATCATTTGTTGCATTCTGTGTTATCCCAACTCTGGGAAATAAAGTCCTCAATCCTTCTTGTCTCTGCCAGGACCCCTACAACAATGTGATAAGAACAACGATCGAGGCCATGGCGGCAGTCTTCGGGGGCACCCAGTCACTGCACACCAACTCATACGACGAGGCCCTGGGCCTTCCCACGGTCACCAGTGCCCGCATCGCCAGGAACACCCAGATCATTCTCCAGGAGGAGAGTGGTCTTCCAAAGGTGAAAAAAGGACAGAATTATTACCTGTTTAGTCTAGACTGGATTTTTTGCCATAGGAAAACAAAGAGCTTCTATTGAGTCTAGCACATATCCTTTCATTTGTCATGCTTAACTGATGCCCCTGCAGGAATTGATGGTTGAAAGGTCATTGTATAGATTAGTGCAGTTCCAGCATGCACCACGTTAGCATTCTGCAGTACTCCTGCCTCCTAGTACTTACTGGTTTGTATCACACTTCCGACTACATAACAATTTCAGCTATTACAGCATTTATTTTGCGAATGTAATATTTTGCAAATTGGGTCTTGTGGGGCAATTTTGCAAGTGGTTGGCCTTATGATCAAGAGCTACAATTAATGGAATGATGGAAAAAAAAGTATCATAGTTTTCAAGTGAAAAAATAGCAGTTTCCCACCTTGGATGCAGCACATACTATTATCACATTTTCATTGCAATAGGCAATATTTGCATTTATTGTTATTTTTTGTGATTATTGGGAACTCATTTAATTCATAGAAATAAAAGCAACAGATTATAGAGCTGTACCACTTGTACAATTGTAATGGCCTCCTGTAAAGCTGAGCACTGCACTCCAACATAAGAAGGCAAAATAAAGGCGACATGGGTGTCCCATTCATGAAGAATATATCATGGGTATATCAAAAGCACTGAGTGATATAAAGAAGCTTTGGCAAAAACAAAACAAGGAGATGAAACTTAAGAGTCCCTGGAGCCTGCATTTTCCCGATTGCAACCTACTCCTCCCAAGCTTGGGTTCTACAGAAGGCAGATGAACAGAGAATCACCGCATTTGAAAACAAACGTTGCCGCAGGATTTTGAGAGTCCCATGGGGGGAGGGGGGGGGGGAGCGACATACAAATAAAGACATCAGAAGGACACTCAATGTACCTAGTGACTGGCTATTGAAGTTTGCAAAGAAACAGAAACTGGGATACTTTGGTCATACGGTTATGAGACATGATGGAATGGAAAAAAAAAGAGCTCTTGCAGCCCAATTTCCTGGGAAGCATAGTAGAGAGAGACCAAGCTATAGATGGGGCAGAACAGTAAGAGGTGTTTGGTTCCATGGAGAAAGCTACTAGAATGGTTCAGAACAGATGTTTCTACCATGCTGCCGTAGGGGAAGCTATGCTGTGACAGAGTATGTTGTGACGATGACGATGATATATTTCTAAAAGAAATAACAGCTGCTGCATGCTTTGAAGTGCTGTGCCAGTGGATGGACAGGGTTGCAGTCATGTTGAAAAGAGTTTCTGATAACATTTGGTAGGATCAGATGGAGATAGGCTTGTTTAGAATAATTTATACAACGTCCAAGTAGATCCTTGTAATTTGATTGGAGGATTGTTGGTGACGTGATATTCAATAAGTACTCCATTCAACGCGCCGTGCAATTTTGGTTCTATTTTTTACGTGCAACTTGGTTCGATTTTTCCGTTCTATTTCACGGTTCGAGAAATTGTACGGTACTGCATGTACTGTGTGTTGCATATTGAGGATCGCATGCAGCTAGCGCAATGTACGTGTGCGGTACATGCATGCGCGTATGTAGGCCTACATTTGTACATAGTGCTAGTGTACGAGCGCTAGCTGTGACCTGTATCTACACTGATTGCACAAGCCAAAAAGAGAATCGCAGTGGATCCACATGTAAGTATGGCTATATTTTTCATACATATATAGACTTCTAGGCCTACTAAGACCTACCCAACAATCCTCCAACCAAATAACAAAGATCTACTCGGACGTTGTATAAAACAAATAGTGTATGGTCATTACTCGTGCAATGGAACGAGATTTCGCACTCGGTGAAAGATGAGGCGCACTATTCAACTCGGCTTCGCCTCGTTGAATAGAGCGCCTCTATCTTTCACCTCATGCGAAATCTCGTACCATTGCACTCGTGACATTCACTATTTGTATACTACTACACTGTGGTGATCATTTATGTACCTGTCTTCCTTGAACTCTCCTCATCTCTCCAGATCGTTGATCCATGGGGTGGGTCCCACATGATGGAATGTCTCACGGATGAAATCTACGAGGCTGCAGACAAGCTCATTCAAGAGGTAGGCCACTTCACACCCACTTTGTCTCTATTGGTAGGAGAAAGAAGCAAAGCATGTTGGTTACCATAGCAACAGGATGCTGCAAACTTTTTGACAACCCAAAGAAAGTGTGGGAATCGTTGATGAAGGGGGAAGGATAACATGTCCATCATTAGCATCCCTGGGAAAATTTCTTTCCTACAAACTTGATGCACTGCTTTCTATTAGGCCTATAAACCGTTTCAATTTCGATGGCCTATTCACCTACCGCCGCTAGCGGCGCTATAACGGCCGCCATAATTGGGGGCCAACGGGGGCTCCCAACGAGCTAGCTACCCAGCGAGTTGCACTTGCAGCTAGCAGCCCAGCGTACCCATCGCGCATAGTTAGCCGGGCGCGGCCGCATGCGCCGCCGGCGGCCGCTGGGTCGGCGACCGCCACGCTAAAATTGTGATTGTTTTACTTACTGTGGAAAAGTCATTCAGCGGCATTTAATGCCTTTCTTTTGGATAGATTGAGTAATTCAGACATATCGATCTAAAATGAAAGCTTCAAAGGATAAGAAAAAAAAAAAAACACCACATATTGTGCAGTTGTTTGGGTGCACAAAATGACAGGCGAAAAACCGGAAATGGAAGCTGCATGTCAGTGTGTGAAATTCAGACACTACTGACCGTGACGCATGAATATATCACTTAAGTGAAACACAGCGGTATAAAAAAATGCACAGATTTTCGAAACAAACTTTGGCCTATGCCTAATAGATTCATTATTCAATATAGGCTAAATCACTGCATATTCATATTCGTAAAATAAAGTTGATCATTTTAGAAGACAAGTTCAGATCAAAGATTTTGATAATTCATTATTTTTTTTTAATGCTTGGTGCAATACTTACCAAAGTTAGAATACACTTCCTGGTTATACTATATGACAAACATTTAAAGCCTACACTACAGCCAAATGAATGTTTCAAGATGTGTACAAAATTCTTATATTGTAAATTTTTACTTCTTCACTAAGCGTTCAGCATTAAATTGACCATATTCGACTTGGGCCTGGAACTCTGAATTTGAGTTAATTTTTGATAAAGTGATACTTATAGACATTAAACTGCTATGAATGGTGGTAAACATCCGTTTCATAAGCATAATTCATATCAAGAAAGTTTGATTTTAAAATCACTTTTGTAGATTATAATTTTAGGCGTTAGCGCGATGTTAAATGCAAGGTTACTTAGTATACCTTAAACAGTAGAATTTTTGGTTGTTGACATCAGGCAACGTAAATTAACTTCTTAAGTTTATACGGCTTAGAAACGCCTAGATTTGCCTTCAGTTTGGTTTACATAGTTAGGCTTGCCGGAAGTTAGTGACAACCGAAAATGATATAGGATGTAGCTAGGGTTCTAGAAGTCAATAGGCAGACGGGTCTAGATCTAACAGTTGTTAGTCTGGACTGTTGGCTAGAATTCTAGACAAGATCTAAAAAAAAACGTTAGACAGACTCTACCCCGCTGGTCCGAGAAAAGCCCAAAAAGGTTTAAGTTAACTGATATTATTAGTTGCTTTGATAGCGGCATATATGCTATCTAGCTCAAGATTCTGATTCATTATTTGTATTTAATTATATCAGTTAACTGCTCAACAGTCTAGGCTTACTATTTAGACGTCTGTCTGCGCCTAGCCATAGTTCTCCCCAGGTGTTTTTATCCTCGTACACAAATGTGAATAGATCTAGTGAAGGGGCTTACACGCGAGTACCCAGGTCATCGCAAAAGAAATAGAGTCTACAAACACTCACGGATCGTACCGATATTTACCTTAAAGTTCAAGTTTGGGCTACAGCCGTATACGCCATCTACCCATTCGCTCATAGTCGGTATAAGTTGTTTAATTTTATTGATTAGCTAACGAAAAAAAAAGCAGACTCTATAGTTGTCACAAATCCAGATGCGTCGATCGCTGCCAGCGCCAGAGATAGCTAGCTGGCCGGCTGGCGTTTTTTTAAAGACGGCACAGATTGGGGCATGGCGCGTGTTAAACCTATGGGAAAAACGTTGGGTTAGGGTTTTTGGTTATGGTTATGGTTAGGGTTAGGGTTAGGGTTGGGGTTAGGGTTAGGGTTAGGGTTAGGGTTAGGGTTTGATGGTTAGGGTTAGGATTAGGATTAGGGTTAGGTTTAGGGATAGGGTCCCCGATAGATTTTTAGTTTCCCCAATCTGTGCCGTCTAAAAAAAACACGCGGCCGGCTGGCACCGGGTGGTAAAAGCACTGGTTTCCGCTGGCACCCTTGCCACGCACGCACGGCGCTTCCCGACCCGGCCTGTTTGGCCCCCAGTTATGGCGTCGCCTTTAAGAGGGCGCACTTCCATGAACAGTCGCTTGAATCGGTCTATACAAATGATGATGATAAATCCCCCTTGATAATGTTTCCTCTTGAAGTAGTCACTAGATCTTCTATCCCTATACCTCATCATCACCTTTGTCATGTTTATTATTTGGTTTGTGATTTTGGCTCTGTAAGTACTGTAAAAGTGGATATTTTTCGCGTGACTAATTTTTTGCATTCGGCCAGGTAACAAGAGTTTGGCGTGTTTCTAATTCCGCGGAATCAAGACATCAAATACTGGAACATATGGCAAGCAAAAATATATGCGTGCTTTTGTTTTCACACTTTTTTCTGGTTTTCAAAATTTCAACACCACGGAATTTTCCACTCTTACAGTTCATGTTTTTTCATGACCAGAGCCCCAGTAGTTTGCCAACATTTAAGCACACAACTTTCTCTGGATGATGTCTTCTCTGGAATGAGAAAGAAAAGACTCCAATACACTGTGTATCACGTACTCCATTTAATGATTATACCACCGCCAAACAAAGTTTGAAGGGGGTATATAGGAATCAGCGGTCGGTCGGGCGGTCGGGCGGGCAGTTGGTCCGTTGCAAATCTTGCGTCGCGAACTACTTCCTCAGTTTTCAACCGATTCCCATAAAACTTGGCACAGATGTGTGCCTTGGGTTGTAGATGTGCAAGACGTATTTTTTGACTGTACCCAAAAGTATGTTGCCATGGTAACGGCATATTATGGGCAAAAATGGGTACAAATCTTGCGTCGCGAACTCCTCCCAAAGTTTTTGATCAATTGTTATGAAATTAGGTACAGATGTTCATCTGAATATGTTAATGTGCAAGACACATATTTCCGCAGTGGCAAAAAGTGCGTTGCCATGGTAACGGCATGTTATTGGTAAAATATAGGGCAAAATGCTTCATGGCAAAACTGCTTCATCAGTGTTCTTCCAATTCTCATGGAATTCATATGGAATGTTTGTCTTAGGATATAGGTCAGCATGACACATTTCTTGACAGTGACAAAAAGTATGTTGCCATGGTAACAGCTCACATATTATGAGCCAAAATGATGGAAAATTTTGTGTTGCAAACTACTTCCTCAGTTTTTGCCCAATTTCCATGAAACTTGGTACAGATGTGTGCCTTTGGTTGTAGATGTGCAAGACGCATTTTTCGACAGTACCGGAAAGTACGTTGCCATGGTAACGGCATATTAATGGCAGAAGATCAAGGAAAGATCTTGCGGATTTAACTACTTCCTCAGTTTTTTGACCAAAGCTTATGAAATGTTGTTTGGCGGGGGTATAACCAGTCGCTGTAGCGACATTTCTAGTTAAACTTTGTCCTGTTTTTATTCCAATTCCTGAAACTCTTCCTTTGATTGTTTTTATCACAATTGATTAACAAATTGCCCTGTATACATCAACATAAATAAGCACTGAATTACTGTAAAACGAGAAATTTTCGCGTGCATTTTAATTTTGGGAGCGTGAAGATTAGCGAAATTAAAATGCATGCGAAAGTTCTTTTGCACACTATATGCATTGCATGCCAGTGGCAGTTCGCAAAAATTTCATGCCGCAAAAAAGGCCGTCGGCTCCAATTCGCGAAAAATTCATGCCGCGAATATATCATGTTTTACAGTAATCAGTGTTTTAGTAGTAGCCATGACAAAAGAAATCATGGGCATACATAACTCGGGCAGGATTCAAACCTATGACCTCCTGATCTTCGGACAGGCGTCTTATCCACTAGACCACTGAGCTTCCGCCCGACAGCCAGTGCTGGTTCTAATCCTTGTAGTTTGCAGCGGCTACTTCAAATTCATGAAATTCTTCCTTCAAGATGTTTTTATTGCAGTTGATCAACAAATTGCCCCACATCAACGTGAATAAGCACTGAACTGATCAGTGTTACTATATTAACTTTTTCTTGTTTGTTCTTACCTATCCTGTTGGATCACAGATTGAGGATATGGGCGGTATGGCCAAAGCAGTGGCCGAGGGCTTCTGCAAGCTGAAGATTGAGGAATGCGCCGCCAAGCGACAGGCCAGGATTGACTCAGGCAAAGGTACGTTCTTTCTTTTTCTTTCTCTTCAGTGACTAGCTACACTGGGAATGCTTGGTTTGATAGCTGCACTTCTTGGGCCATTTCCAAAATCAATGTATGTACATGATGGAAATCAGTATCAATAGTCAACCATGACTGAGATATGCCAACATTGAAGAATGTGAAAAAGAGATAATCATGGTAGTAGCAGTGTAATATTATAGTAGCAGTCAGAGGCCATGGAACACTTGTGGCTCGTCAAAATTAAGAAAGGAAAAAAAATGGAAAACTATAGATAAAAAATTACAACAAAACCTGTGACTCTCCAAGGGTTCTGCTCAGAGATTCCAGCCACTCCTCCAACCCCCCCCCCCCCACCCCCTGGCTGTGGTAGAAGTGATAGTAGCATATTGGTAATAATAGTAGGAGCACTAATTGTTGGAGTTGTAGTAAGTAGTAGAAGTAGCTGTACTTGTAGGAGAGACAGCACCTAACGTCTCTAGTTCCAATTCTATATTGAAATACAAAAATCACTACTTGTTATATAGACTTTTCCTCTCAATGATGACTTACGTTTTCTGAAACACCACTTCTTTTCCTCATTCTCTATACACTGCAACTTTTCGATATCTTTCATACCATGCAGAGGTGATTGTTGGAGTCAACAAGTACAAGCTCGAAGTAGAGGAGCCGGTGGAAGTTCTGTCTATCGATAACACAGAGGTCAGAGAGAAACAGATCGACAAGCTGAAGCGCATCAGGGAAACAAGAGACCCTCAAGCAGTGAGACAATGTTTCATTAATCCTTTTACTACTGTTGGCAATGTCACTAGCATTATTGTGGGATTGTGTTTCTGAGATGATTAAAAAGCATTACTCAGGTTTGGTAGTAAAAGGTATGCTTTTGGGGAAAGGTTTGTAATTTACCACTACAGGAGGTTCAGCTTTGTATCCTGGCCAGTCTCTTGCCATGCATTGCCAAATACCATCATCATCATCATCGTCATCACCATCACCATTGTCATCATCAGTCACCACAATCATCATCTTCATCTTTATCACCATCATCATCATTATTATCAATACCACATCACCACAACCTTATACCATAAATATGGTACTAACACCACCTTAAGTAAATTCTTCTCACCCTCTACATACACCAGGAGAACGTCACAAAGGACATCGAAGCAGAAAAATGCTGCACATCCCTCAGGGTCTCAAAGTACAACCAACGATTTGACAAATCAACACAAACTTTAAGCAGAAGAAATATATTCCTTTGTGTGATTAGATGATAAATGAAGGCAATGATATTTTCTACCAGTATAGACCTTTCTACCATACCACAGTAAGATGCATAAAGAGCCTGGCAAAGCATTGGCCAAGAATAGATCTGGAACTTTCATGAAGTCTTCTTTAGGTGTCTTTGAATTGCACATGTGCACTTTGCTTGTTTCATTCTGTAGGTCGAGGCGGCACTGTCTGCAATCACGGAGGCCAGCAAAGGAGATGAGAACCTTCTTGATCGCTGTGTGCAGGTCAGTACGGATGTGATGGAGTGTCTCTGCTGGTTGAGCTCTGACATTTTGCATTCAGCATTAGTATGTATGCATTGTGATTTACAAAAGGCCATGCTTCTCATGGTAGTCTTTAGTCAAGGTTGCAACTACTTGATAATTTCAAATTTAAGGAACCAGTGTATTGCTGTAAAACCAGAAATTTTCCAATGCATGAAAATTTCACAAATTTTGCAAGGAGCCAAGATTCAGGCAAGGGAAATGCACATGAAAGTTTTTGTCTACACTTTGCATTGAATACGACTCCCCAATTTGCGAAAGTTTACCGGTATGCCGCAAAAAATGGCTGTGAGCTCCAATTCGCAAATGTTTCTGGTTTTACAGTATGCACTAACCTTGACCTTTGACATCCTTCTCTGCATGTATAGTTTGTGTCTAGTTTCAAGAGGTCTTCTAGCAAATTTCAAACACTTGCATAGAGCACAGATGAAGAACATTTCACCCTTTTTGTCATGTAGTGAGAAGTGCTGTGTGACCATGAGTGTTGTCAATGTAATGACCTTATGTCCCCTAATCAGGATGTATGATTATCATTCCTGCTAGAAGACTCCATTCACTCATGAAAATTGCAGTTAGATTTGAGATGAGATGAGATGCCATTGATCAACAAAACACAAGGAAAACTTCATAAAAATTCCCATTTAGTATGATCTCTGAAGCAAATTACACAGATATTGTGAATAAAATTGTCTTGCACATCTAAAAAGTATACGTTGGGTCTAATAAGGGTGCGTAAATATGGAGCCATATGCTACTTGTGGCCGTTGTAGCTCCCCCCTTGTCCAAAGTTACCTTTATGACTGACCCCCTTGACCCCAGGCTGCTCGGGCCCGATGCACTGTGGAGGAGATCTCCTCGGCCATGGAGGCTGTCTTCACCCGCCATGTGGCCAGCGACAGGATGGTGAGCGGAGCCTACAAGTCAGAGTACGGCGAGAATGAAGAGATCCAGGCATGCATCAGGAGAGTGGAGGTAAGTTCGATGAAATGGGGGGGGGGGGGGGTGGGGAGGGCCAAAGGTATACTTATTCTGGACCCCTCCCATCTTCCTCTTCCCACCCACCCTTAGCAATTTGTTGTCCCATTTGATGCTGGTAGTCTTCACGAGCCCCTCAACAATGGGGGCAGCAAACATAGTGAAAACGTTAAGTTGGTGTGAGGAGAATGGAAGTAAGTTAGATAAAGGTGTTGGGGAATGAGGGGGAGGTGTTTAGAGTAGGTAGTCATTCTCTCCCCCCCCCCCCCCCCCACCCTCTTCTCAGCCCTTTCCTGTCCCCTTGGGTGATGGTAGATGTTACCAGTGCATCAGCAATAGGGGCAACAAATATTTTGAAAAACTCAAGCCGGCATCAGGTGAGTGGGGATGAGTTGTAAGGAGGAGCGACGGGAAAAGATTCAAGAATGATGTTCCACATCCTCTTTAGCCACTTTCCTGTCCCAATTACACTGATGATCACCTGCATGATTATGATATATGGGGGGGGGGGGGGGGGGGGGGAACAAATGTTTGGACATGGAGAATCGGGGGGGGGGGGGGAGGGACATTAGAGAATGGAGGTATGTTTGAAGAATATCTTTCTTTGTTGTAGTTGTGGGGTGGTTTTATTTTTCTGGAGGGGTAAGGGAATGAGAATTGAGGCTACTTTGCCATGATGATTTTGTATTTACTCACCTTTATTACCCCCATAGCTGTCCCCATACCAATGACAATCACCAGCATATAATGAGTTGATGTAGCCTGGTTTTTCTCTTTTATCAGGGCTCTTATTCTCCGATGACTGTGCATATTTTGGAGACAACAAGGGAGAAGAATCCCAAAAGTGTGAAAGATTTAGTGTAAGAGGATAACAATTCTCTAATTCTGTCCCTTTGGCAGGACTTCCAGGAGAAGGAGGGTAGAAGGCCACGCATCCTGGTGGCCAAGATGGGACAGGACGGCCACGACCGAGGGGCCAAGGTGGTTGCTACCAGCTTCGCCGACCTCGGCTTTGACGTCGACATCGGACCCCTCTTTCAGGTCAGTGCAGACTCTCCTGCTGATGTTTTGTAATCTGATGAAGATAAAAATTACCATAAATCTCTCTTTTGCATATTAAAGGCATTATTTACCATTTGCAGATGAAACAAAACCCCAGCTGTAGTGCTTCAAAATAGTTCTAAAATGTGAGTTAGGGATAGAAACAACCAATGTAAAAATTTGTATCAGTATAATTGATGTTTAAGTATTGTTAAATATACAAAATGTGAACAATAGTTATGATAAAAATATTTATAGACTAAACCATCTACAGTTACGGTTTAGTGAGAAAAATAGTGCTATCTGCTTATATTTTAGGCTTTATTATGAAATTTTGACCTGGTACGTAGGATGTTTTGTGATACAACTGACCTACACATGTGCATCAAATGTGATATCTTGAACATTTTTAAAAATCATTGCTCCCAATGGTAAACAGTACCTTTAATGGAAGCATTTTGTTACTAGTCAGGTTGGGTCCATACGCTGGCCGTACACTGTGTACAAATGAATGAGGTGATCTTACTAGATTATCTGATATCAATGTTCCTGACTCGAGCAGTTTTTCCAGAATTTTTTCACCTTCTGCTCCACCATAGACTCCCAGTGAGGTGGCACAGCAGGCCATAGATGCTGACGTGAATGTCGTAGGTGTGAGCACGTTGGCGGCGGGACACAAGACGCTCGTCCCCGAACTCATCGCAGCTCTCGGCAAGATGGGAAGAGGGTGAGTTACCATCAGATCTTTTGCAGTCAAAAGTTGACTTCTGTGTCTAGAGTAAGAAAGTGGTAGGAATATCATCAAACTTGGACATGAGTTTCAAAAGTTATTATATTTTCTATAAATTAAGTGCCAAACCTTAATGATTGTAATGTCTGATTTGATGACATTTTTACCAATCTGTTTGTTTAATTTACTCTTCTTTTTTTTAGTCGACATGAAGGTAGAGTTTCATTGAATTTGAAAGTTGGGTAGCTGTTAATGTTGCTGTGATATGAGTTATGTCAACAGAAATAATTGGTATGTAAATTCTGTAATGATTTACTGGTCATTGTCATGGAATATTTTCATGATCATGCAATTATACGTCCTTTTCTTGAAGTACATTTTTTTTTTGGGGGGGGAGGGTGAAAAAACAAAACAAAACCGAAAACAGGGCAAGGTGTAATTTCAGTTGACTTTGACCAAAAAAAAAAGTTTTATTTAGAGTACATGGTAACATGGTTGCCAATTCATGTTAAATGCATAAAGTGCCTGACTTGGAGCTGATCAATTCCTTTAAGACTGATTGTGCACCATTGATTAAACAAAGGGATTTGCCCTATGACTTTCACTTTGCAGTCTTGAATGATTTGTGAGCAGTGGATGTTATTAGACCAGTCATTGTAGTAAATGGGAATGGATGAAAGGCTTGCAACACCAAATAGTACAGAGTTTAGCTTATATTACATTAGTGGATGAATCTAAAGAAGTGGGTCAACTTCCGGTGAATTGAGACAGCCCACTTCCTGTAGGCTAACTAGTATCAGTAATGATGAGTCTTTTTTTCTTCTTTTGGTATCATGTGTCATCAAATCCCCATAGTTCTGTTCATGTCATTTTAAGGGAGCTGTCACAGAGGCTTCTATGCAGCTGTCCATTGGACGCTTCCATGGAGTCTTACTCCTATAAGGAATTTCAAAAATTGGAAGAATGCGACATATAACATTTTCTCTCTATCTCATGTGCTTTACTTTACTGTAAAAGTGGATATTTTTGCGCGACCTATTTTTGCGCTCGGCCAGGCAAGAAGAGTTTCACATGTTTTTAATTCTGCGGAATCGAGACGTCAACTACTAGAACATACTAGCAACAAAAATGTTCGCATGCTTTTATTTTCGCACTAGTTTCTGGTTGCGCAAAGTGCGCGAAAATTTCTCTAAACACCGCAAAAATTTCCACTTTTACAGTATGCCTTTCTTTCTCTGTGTTTTTATGCCTCCGCAATGAAGTGGCCGGAGGCATTATGTTTTCGGGTCGTCCGTCCGTCCGTACGTCCGTCCGTCCCGTTTTGTTTTTGTCGATATCTCAAGAACCGTGTGGTGGTTTTACATCAAACTTGGTATGAGGGTATATCCTTGGGGGATAATACTTTGTGTGGATTTTAGGGTCACAGGGTCAAAGGTCAAGGGTCACAGGTTATTTTGTGAAAAAAAAAATGAAATTTCATGTTTTTCTCCATATCTCGCAAATGGTTCAAGGTATCTTCATGGAACTTAGTATATATGCTTGTACCTATGGGCAGTGATTATTTAGGGAAGTTGGGGGTCATGTGTCAAAGATCAGGGGGGAGAAAGGTCAAGGTCAACTCCTCAAAATATCACTACTTCTATATAAATGCAATATGCCTGAAGGTTTTTTTTTTTAACTTGATGTATGGCATGTATTACCCAATATATATTTTTGGGGAAGTTTCTTGCCAAAAGGTCAAAGGTCAAAAGGTAAAAGGTCAAGTGAAAGTGCTAAATTGCACTTTTTCCTCCATATCTCGAAAGTAATTCAAGGTATCATCATGAAACTTACATATTTATGCATGTTCTACCTAACACTGATTCTCTGTGGAACTGTGAGGTCAAAGGTCAAAGACCAGGTTTAGATAATGCTATTTTCCCATTTGATACTGAAATTATACTTTTTCTCAATACCTTGAAAATTACTCAATGCATAAACTTATAAAAGGGTCAAAAGTCAAGTAAAAATCATCAGTTCCCCAAATACCTGCACTCTGACATTTGAATAATTCATCCAATTGAACCTAGTTCTAGGAAAGTGAACATTTCAGCACATTTGTGGCAAACCTGTCATTTTAATATTTTGCCAATTGTGTGAAACTGTCATCACACATTGTCAAGACATTGTACTATAGACCTATTAGGAGAAACATGCATTATGGCGGAGGCATATCAGTCGCCGTAGCGATATATCTAGTTTTTTCCCTCTTTTGATCTTTACATTTTTATTTTTGTTAGTATTAATACTATACTGTGATTGTCATTATTTTATTATTATACCCCCGCCAAACGAAGTTTGAAGGGGGTATATAGGAATCAGCGGACGGTCGGGCGGTCGGGCGGTCGGTCCGTTGCAAATCTTGCGTCGCGAACTACTTCCTCAGTTTTCAACCGATTCCCATAAAACTTGGCACAGATGTGTGCCTTGGGTTGTAGATGTGCAAGACGTATTTTTTGACAGTACCCAAAAGTACGTTGCCATGGTAACGGCATATTATGGGCAAAAATGGGTACAAATCTTGCGTCGCGAACTCCTCCCACAGTTTTTGATCAATTTTTATGAAATTAGGTACAGATGTTCATCTAATTATGTTAATGTGCAAGACACATATTTCCGCAGTGGCAAAAAGTGCGTTGCCATGGTAACGGCATGTTATTGGTAAAATATAGGGCAAAATGCTTCATGGCAAAACTGCTTCATCAGTGTTCTTCCAATTCTCATGGAATTCATATTGAATGTTTGTCTTAGGATATAGGTCAGCATGACATATTTCTTGACAGTGACAAAAAGTATGTTGCCATGGTAACAGCTCACATATTATGAGCCAAAATGATGGAAAATTTTGTGTTGCAAACTACTTCCTCAGTTTTTGCCCAATTTCCATGAAACTTGGTACAGATGTGTGCCTTTGGTTGTAGATGTGCAAGACGCATTTTTCGACAGTACCCAAAAGTACGTTGCCATGGTAACGGCATATTAATGGCAGAAGATCAAGGAAAGATCTTGCGGATTTAACTACTTCCTCAGTTTTTTGACCAAAGCTTATGAAATGTTGTTTGGCGGGGGTATAACCAGTCGCTGTAGCGACATTTCTAGTTATTATTATTATTATTATTATTATTAGTGTTATTATTGTTATTATTATTATTATTATTATTATTATTATTATTATTATTATCATTATTATTATTATCATCGTTATTATCATTATTATCATTATTATTATCATCATCATCATCATCATCATCATTGGTAGCAGTAGTAGAGGTTGTTCTTATCATGGTGGTATCACCGTCACCATTTGAATATAAACATGCTTGAATCATACACATTCCTTATCCTTCCACCACCAACCCCCCTTCATCTACTTTCCTTATCCTTCTTCCACCACCCCCACCCCCACCCCGCCCCTACATCTACTTTTTTCTCTTCTTCACCTGACATTCATCTTCTCTCCGTCTCTCTCCTCCCACTTCTGAAAACCTTTTGGTAACACAGTTGCCTATGTCTTTGAATAACATTTTTGTTTGTGTGTTTGCATCTTAATCATCAGTTGCCTAGTAGTTCTTTGTGTAACATTTTTGTTTGTTTGTGTGTGTGCATCTACCAATCAGTGACATCGGTGTGATAGTGGGCGGAGTCATCCCTCCCCAGGACTATGACTTCCTCTTTGATCAGGGCGTCAAGAGCATCTTTGGTCCAGGTATGTGGAGGTCTATGTATATTTTCTCAAAACCATTGCAAACACAGTTTTAGGAAATATTCAAATATGTCATATGTACGTACCCCTAGGAATTTTGATAGAAAGAAAGAATGAAAGAAGGGTAAGCATTAATAATGATGATGATAATAGTGGCTATTTGTATAGCTCACAGGTTCACCTTTCAGTGCTCATGGTGCTTCAAAAAATAAATAAATAAATAAAATAAACATATATATATATATATATATATATATATATATAAATGCCTTCACAATTTAAAGATAATCCTTTTTTCAACTGGCAGCCACTGTTAAGAATGGAGGATTGGCAATATGGAATTATAACACCAATCAATAACACCAATCACATCAAAAGTAACCCTAACCCTAACAGTTCAAACTGTTTAAACAAAGGTCATTGAACTTAGGAGCTAACAGTAGATTGTGACTGTCAAGGTCGAACCACAGTTTCCCTTTTCTTTTTCTCGGTACAATTAACCTTGTATCGTAAATATTCCCTGCATCACTCGTTGTATGCTCCATTCTCATTCTTTTTCTCCAAGGGACACGTATTCCAATCGCAGCAGTGAAAGTGATCGACGACATTGAGGAAGAACTGGAAAAGAAGGCTCAGAGGGGCAGGTGAAAGGACGCCGCCGGTGTGAAGACATCAATCTTCCGCCATCATACGAAGTGATGTTTGTGTCTTGTCCGTGTGCTGTCAGAATAAAGTGATGAGTGTCAATAACTTGAGTCGTTTGTGCAGCACTGCCATTCTCATATCTGAAGGAAACTTTTTGTTTTATTTAGTCAAGATACCTGCAAGCAAAGAATTTCAAAGTTTCTGCGTGATCACTTTTTGAAGTTTTGCTGCCATTCTACAGAGTGTCTGTGCTGTGTTCAAGAATACGTTCCACTGTGGCATACTGTAAAAGTGGAAATTTTCGCGGTATTGAAATTTTCACATTTCGCCCAACCACAAACTAGCATGAAAATAAAACCATGCAAATATTTTTGCTAACCACGTGTTCCAGTAGTTGATGTCTTGATTACACAGAATTAAAAACATGTGAAACTCATCTTACCCGGCTTAGCACAAAAATATTAGTCACGCAAAAATATCCACTTTTACATTAGACTTAGCAGTTAAGTTAACCTCCTTTATAGCTTTGTAGCTATGTGTGTGCAGCATTCAGGAATCTGGTGACTTTGCATGTGGCAACTTTCAGTAGTCGGGACTGGATTGGCTGGAGCATAAATGATGCTGAGTTGTTTTTATATTACCTGGCACAACGCAACTATTTTGACTGACATGGCATGGATTTTGAGCAATTTTATCTCTGTCTGTCTGTGTATCAGCTGTCTGTCAGTTCATTGTGTTGATATGTAAACATGAAGGGCATAAGCTGATCTCATGATGTATCAACGTTTGCAACAGTGTATGCATGCACACACAAAAAAAGTAGAAGTGGTAAAGAGTATCTGAATTACAAGAACAGCTAAATGATTAATCATAAGATAGCACTTTCATGTACAGTCATGCTACACTTTTTCAGCTGAAATCTTGAAGGGAATTCACCCCTGAAATATGCAACAATATTTAGAAAATGTGAAGAGAACTCAAGATATTTTCTATCAAAATGAAAGAGCACTTGGTTTAAAATGTACCTTTTTTCATAAGACAAAAGGAATAATATTGCCCTTAAAATATGTCAGTGACAAGGCGAGGAAATGTGTGCTTTACATTAACCCAAACTAGGCCGGGCTATTTAGGTAGATCATAGAGCCGGGAGGGGGGGCCTCCCAGGCCCCCCCTCCAGATCTCAGCCGTCGACCGCGCGATTGCGACGAAAATTGGCACACACATTGCCTATGATGTAATCTAAAGTACTACGAAGTTAGATTTTTAGAAAATTGTCATTTATGCTAAATTATGCTAATTTATGCATAATGATGCATGAAATCGGACAATTTGGTATAAATCACTAAATAAAGCTCGAAATAGGCACATTTTTTTGTGTAAATATTCTTTTTAGTGTCCTAAGCAAATATAAGAGAAAAAAATTGAGCTATCCGAAAAGATTTCTTAAGTATTTTATTGTTTTTTGAATTTCTTATGTATTTCTTTGTTTTTTCGACTTTATGTTTTTCATTGTTTTTCCGATGAAACTTGTCCGCGACATTGTTCCGAACAAGAAAATATGATATTAATTGATTTTAATCAATAAAACCCCAAAATAATCATGCTTTCATGAAATTTGACTGTAAACACAGTTTCAATTGAAATTGTGCACGAATTCACGTTTCTGAGCAATTTTTGGTCTGACATGCATGTACATAGTTATGCGAAACTTTGGAACCGCGTGCCCGGGCATCGCAAATTTGATGTCAAAAGATGCGGGAGACTCAACAGAAAAAAGTCATGAAACGTCGCGGCGATAGCTTTTCACGTTAGCGATACATTGCGCGGAACGTCGAGGGGGGGCCTCGGAGGCCCCCCCCCCCCCCCCCCGGCCTAGTTAGGGTTAAAGATGTACAATTTTGTGGAATTCTTTTTAATTTCCTTTACATCATTGCTCTTCTGTGACAGCACAAATTGATGTAGTATTCATGTGATGGATTTGACAAAATTTTGAAAATTCATAACTTGCGAATAACAGGCAGTTTTCTTTCTCATTATATCAAAATTTTGTTATAGCCAAATTAATAAAGATATCACCAGTATAGACAATAACTTTGAGATGAGAATTTTACTTCAATGTAATGAAATTTTGTTATAACCATGTTTGTTGTAATGGGAGTGAACTGTATAGATCCCAGCAGCAAAAGCAGAAACAAAAACAAAAAAAAAATAACAAGCAAACAAACATAACTGGCTGAAAAGTTGTCTCTTACTGTAGTTTTGCTCATCATTACTGAAGATACCATTGATTAGACACATTACACTCAGTCTCCTTGCATGGATATCCCTTATATAGAAGGGCTGTTTCAACCTCTGAATCTTATTTTTTTCTTTGATATTGCAATATATTACCAGAGATATGGACATTGTGGGGGTACAGCTAATAAGGTAGTGGGTGCTTTTGGCTATTTACTTAGTAAGTGAAAGTTATCCAGTGTGTATGGAGTGAGTAGTACATGTATTGATTATATCATTGATTTTTTTTTTGTAACATTATCATTAAAGAAATAGAAAGCACAAACTCTTTAATATGCCGGTGAAGTATTATTTGATAGAATGGGAATAAGGTGAATTTTTTAAATGAAGTCGAGAGAGGGAAAAAAAATGGTCAGTAAACTTGTCAAAGTGGGAGAAAGGACATATGTAAGATGGTGCCTGTGCTTAAAAAGGGGGCAGCAAAAATGCACCATTGAAAATTAAAAGGCTGTGTAATGATTCACATTCATTCAACATAAGAGCAGGAAATGTGTTGATTGTGCACGCATGTTTGGGATTTTATGCTAAAGAGTATTTGGGATTTTATGTCGTAGAGTATCAGAAACCAGACTTTGTTTTCGTGGTAAGCTTTAATCTGCAATTCAAAAGATACATTGTATAGGATAAAGTGAATGCTTATACGTCTTTCTGTACTCCTTGATATACACACATTCTCCCATTGCCATCATTGTCGCACAGATTTGCCATATGTTAACTGACAGTGTATTTGTGTGCACAGAGACTCCAACCCCAAGCACCTTCTGATCTGGAGATTCTCCCGCCCGAAACCCCTAGCAAACGGGAGACTCCAAGTTGATGTGTGCGAACCGCGAAGTTCCTAGGTTCTAGATGTTCTCTAGTGCTATCTAAGGCTATTTTTTCAACATACGATAGCAATAAGAAAGAAATCCTTTCCACCGGGAGACACAGAGCCAGGACGGGAGAAATGAAATCTTCAGCGGGAGAACGGGAGATTCCGCAAAAATGGGATTTCGGCGGGAGATCTCCCGTCGAAAACGGGAGAGTTGGAGTCTCTGTGTGCATATGAACGAAATGATGTACCTGTGCATACCAGAGTTATGTTGACCTTTCATATTACATTGACTGACACTGTTTGTCTTATAAAAGCATGTTATATTTGTTCACTGGAACAATCATTAAATACTTAACACACTGCAATATACATAAAATCTGTGTAGAGTACAGTTTGGGGGTTGGGTTTCGTTTGTTTGTTTGTTTGTTTTGTTTTGTTTTTTTTTTTTTTTTTACATTTTCGTCATGTAATTAATCGGGGGACAGAGACAGTTTGCTGTCTCTGTTTGTAGCAAACGTTTGTGAGATGTTGACATTGCTTTAAAGTGCTTCAAGTGCTATATTGATATCACTCTCACCACTATCAGTACATGTAGTGTGGCTGATACGTATAGTCTTGTACCTGTATTATGGAGCTCTGTATCTTTATTCAGAGGATGGGGAGCATGTAGAATGCTGTTGAAAAAATATTCTGTTTATAATAGGATTAATTGGTCTAAAAACGCTTTCCATTTGGTGTTTTTTTTTTTCCTTTACTGACGAAACAAAAAGGATAGCTGAAGAGTAAATTCATCAGAGTAAATTTACAAAATAGCCTGGTCTGATATGTGAGCCTATGCAGTATTATTGATAGTCACTCATCATTTCATTCATGTACATATAAATCTGATAGTCACACATGTCTACACAGGTATATGGCTATTATTTTTTGTTGTGAGGGATAGTTTGTGCAGAGTATGCTGAATAGTCTGTTGGAATCTATGAGATGTAACATGGTATTTCATGTAAATAATATCAATTTGGGAATTATCATTTGAAATATAGAAATGTGCCACTATGAATACTTCAAACTGTGTGTATGTTGTTTGATTATTGCACAAGGCTTTCTCTGAAGAATGGCAGTTTCCGGTCTGTGTTGTAAACGTTCAGCAGCCCCTGATATATATATATATATATATATATATATATATATATATATATATATATATATATATATATGTATATATATATATATATATATATATATATATGTATATGTATAGATATATATACATATATATATATATATATACATATATATATATATATATATATATACATATACATGCATATGGTGCGAGAGATACAGATAGAGATAGTTACATTTGGGTAATATACATGTATATAGAAATACACAATGGCCCGAATTCACGAAGGTGGTACAAACGAAACCATGGTTTAAACCATGGACAAAAACCATGGAGCGCCCAGTGTCACACGGAATATTTCATTACAAAATTGTTAATTTCGTCAACAAAATGACTGTTTCATTAACGAAATTATCATTTCGTGGACGAAATGTTCATTTAGTCACAAAATGTCATTTCTTTACAAAATAATAATTTCATCGACGAAATTACTGATTTCGTAGCGAAATATTCCATGCGACACTTGGCTTTCCATGGTTTTTGTCCATGGTTTAAACCATGGTTTCAGTTGTACTACCTTCGTGAATTCGGGCTAATATGTTGATTTAGATAGTGTGATAGTATAAAACTGTAATATATATATATATATATAGCAATATATATATTAAGCAAAATAAAGTAAATACCTATTCTATTATTCACTTATTATAAAGATTATCTAATTCTAATTGCCTATCAACCTGGTAGGTCATTCCAAAGGGAAATTTTATGCATGAGTGAACACATTTGTTTTTGTCCTCCAAGGTACAAAAGCAAAAATTGCAGAAATTAAAGTTTTTTCATTCATTTGCAAATGTTCGTCAAGATAGCAATGATAACAATTAGACCAATTTAACACAGTGAGAGACATGAATGAAATAGCAAAAAGAAGTTTTCGTTCCCTTGTATCTCTTTATCTCCTCAAACAAGAAATAAGTGGGATTCTAAAGGTGGAAAATAAGAATTTTCTGTCGAATCAAGCTTCAAATAACACGGAGTAAACCACAAAGGTGATAAAAGGGACAGAATTTCTTTATTTCATTCTCTTTATTTGTGAGACAAATAATTCGTGAGACAAATTCAAGAACCAAATATCATTTTAAATTTTCTTGATTTGAAATCAATGTTATTTGAATTTGGATTTGACAGAAGATTCTTGATTTTTACCATTATTTTTTTTTTTGCCTTTCTTTATCTTTAGGGACTATAAAGACATTATGGAGATCACAGGATGGTTTTTGCAAATTAATTTGTGTTTCCTATTGTGTTTAATTGTCTTTTGTTCTCATTGTTATATGGAAGAGGACATACTCATGAACGAATCACTTGTCTCATATTTTGCAATCTTTACTTTTGTTCCTTTATTGGGAAAAGAAAAAACCAACACACTTATGTGCTCACTCATGCGTAAAGTTTCCCTTTTTATTCACTTACCAGGTTGATAGTCAATTAAATTACCTTTAACCTGGTGTATAGAAAACTAATGCTCAGCTAAATATTCTATTTGAAATATGAACTTGAAAAAAGTGTTTACTTCCCTTTTATTGCTGAGTGTATATAAAGAAGAGAGAATGTATGTATGTATGTATGTGTGTGTGTGTGCGTGTCTCCATGAATACACATGTACAGCAATCAAAGAAATGTGCATTGAATAGGAGCCATACACGTTTCAAAATGTAAGATTTGCCTAGTGAAAGGTTGTGCCAGGCTCTAGAGGTGAGCTGGTTAGAGTTCCGCATGAACGCGCGAGTACTGGGTTTTTCCCACTGATCTCCCCTCTGTGTTTTTTCCAGGGAGGTGATGAGACGACTCGCCTCCCTGGTTTTTCTCTCTGCTGCTGATTCTTAGAACTTATCGTACGCTCCAAGGGAGAACTGTGGTATGGTGGCAATTAAAGGCTCAACCATTGACCATTGACCCGCAGCGACTCCCCCCCCCCCCCCCACCCCAACCCCACCCTTGCCCGCAGCCCCATCCCATCTTTTACAAGAACGTTCCACAGCCCGTGAGTAAATAAGCGCATTACAGATCAACGCACTAAAGTTTCGTTTCATTTCGTTTGTCGAGAGTCTTCAGCTTTATTTGTTTTTGTTTTTCTCAAATTATGATTACGTATTGAATGTAATCCATTCCTTAACAGGACAAAGAAATTGAAGGCAGGTTAGATATAATATAGGCCCTGATTTATGAAGAGTTATAATTGATTATATAGTTGATTTCTATGGTAAGTCTATGGCAGCCTGTATGGCAAGGATATTCATAATCGATTATATCTTTTAAAAATTGATCTATAATTATTGCGGGGATGACTATATTTGTGAAGCAGTTACTGTGTATTGTATATTAGAATAATCAGAAATTAACACAATGACAGTCCTAAGAATCATTTTGTAATATTTGGATATATGTTTGAACTGCCACGCAGCAAGCAACAACTAAATGTTGAATTGTAATCAAGGATGGACGATGGAATCGAAATAAAATATTGTTTGAAACAAAAAATAAAACGTGGCCCAGCAGTGGATTATCATAATCATCTTTTTTTTTTCTGGTGCAGTAAGCCTATCTCTTCAAGAAACGACACGGGTTTTGTTATTCTATTCTTGATAGATGAGGAGATACAACAGTTCATGCTCACTTTTTTTTTTCTCTCACGTTTTGGTTTCATTTGGCGGATATAACTGAAGTGCAAAAAATAAACATACAAACAAAACAAAGCGAAATGAAGAAAATGGCTTGTACACTGTACGATCGTTCGTGATGACATCAGGTAATTGTCCCGAGAAATACAAAAATAGAGGTCAACGTATGAAAAACGTGAAAAGAGAAATAGATTTAAATCGTTAAGGTACGTGAGAGATCTAAAATTTCAACCATCGTGCTTCCATTTCATATTTCATAAATATTCACATAATGTTCAGGCGTGTTTTCTGTGGTTATGTGTGCTGTTATTACTATTTTTTTTTTCACCTGGCGTGTTTCCCATGGGAGAGCGGAAACGCCCCTACTGAGAAAACCCTCCATCGAAGTATTTCGTAGAGCTAATATTTCGAATTTACGAGACGCCTATAAGCACTTCCTTATTGCGATATTTGTCTTAAATATTAAGAAAAATTGTGTTTGTTTTTTCCTAATTCATAAGGAGCGATCAGATATATTATCACAGAGAACGTAAACACAGATTTCAGAAGATTCGACACTTTCGCGGGATGGAGGTCACTGTTTTGGGAATTAGGCCAACAAGATTTCCTGTTATAAAGCAATAGAGCTAATGCAGGTAAGTGATTATCTTGATTATTCATATTCCATTAGTTTTTTTTTTAATCAGAAACCAGGGTAATTCTTTACGTAGTTTTATTTCTCTTTTCTTTCTCTTGTCCTTCAATAATCAGTGAGATATAACCATTTCATTACAACTTGTGACACTTTTAACGAGACTGTATACATCAATTACCAGTATCGGACAACCCAAGTTGTCAAATTTTGATGCTGATAAGGAAGAATAATCAATATTACACAAATTGGGGAAAAATATGTAAATTTTGACGTTTTAGCTTTCTACCTCATTTCGGCACTTTTGAAATATTGCTAATTATCTTTCTGTCGATTAAAGGCCCTGATGATTGATTTATTAGTTCGTTCAGACCTCCAACGATCCGTGCTTCAGATTCTGAAAAAAAAAAGTGATTAATAAAGGCTTTTAGTGAGAGCAATGGGGTTTTCTTAAAAAAAAAAAAAATCACTCTTGCAAATATTGTCACACATTCCCATATCAACTGCGTCTGTGGAAAGACACATCTACTATAAGTATCAACTGCTGAAATAAAGTCTTTTTGTATGCTAATAACCCGCCATTTACAAGGTCATAATGAATACTATAGCCTTAGGTTTTCCCGGCCAATTTCGTAAAATTAATGTCATTTACTTTTATTTTATGTGCATTCAAATTCGTACCCTTGAAGCGGTGCAAGTGACTTTGGTTAGCCTAAACGATTACTTCTCGTGCTTTCAAATTCGTTTTTAGGCACCCAAATTAGTGGTCCCAAGTTCAAATTCGGATGTGAGCCTTCACTTTCGTGTCTGGGCATGGATTTCCAAGTTTGTGCATTCAAATTAGTGCGATTGGCCCGATAAGCACGTAAAAGCACTTTCGATTCTTTTAAAGCGAGCGATTTTCACAACTGAGCATTCAATTTCGTAATGCACGTATACTTCTAAACAGGCGAGAAGGATCATGTCGAGCTAGTAATCAAATGTGACTTTTACGTTTTATGTTACACCAGACTTCATTCATCATGATCAGCATTCTGTTTATTTGAACATCCAGATTGTTTTCTTTTGCTAAAAGTGTTATGTAAACTTCAATATAAAATCCTTGATTTGTCATGTCATCTCATTGGTATTTTTATTTCTTGTTTACATCTTTATTTTAATCAAGAACATCACATTGTGTTTACGATCTTCATGAGACGTCTTTATCATAATATATGACCATCACGCATACAGCTTTCTGATCTTCATCTTATATGCATTATCATGTGTAATCTATACGTGTAGACATTTTCAACATTCAATTTAAAACGCAGTACATAAATGTACTTTTTAATGGACGTTGTACAAGTTTTATTTAAATGCTCCTTTTATGAACTTCTTTGCCCATACCCGAACTTGAATACTCCTAAAAAGCTGGCGACAGGTGGAGATGAAGCTGAATAACCGTTGCCGAAATATAATTATGCGCATCCAATGAATTAGATCGGTTGCCAAATTAGTCAATTTGAACGAACAAAAACGATTTTGAATGACTGCCTGAGCAAATTAGACGAAAATGAATGTTTGTAATATAAAATTGTATGACAAAACAATGAAATCGGTCGGGAAAACCGATATTATCCTCTTCATGACTTCACTCTCATTCAGACTGTCAGTGGCCTGGACAAATTTTATGGTTACATGACTGTTTTTAAAATTCTGGTCTGTTTTAAATGGGCTTGTAATAAGAGAAAGAGCTCCTTTACTTTTAGATACACACACATCTTTCTGGGGAGTTCGGAGCGTGCCATCAATTGCCAGTGTCACAGACACCATACATTTTTTTGACAGTCATAGACCTATGAATTTCAGTTCATTTCAGTTCAGTTCAATTTATTTCATATTTCAACTTTTTCAAAGATATTACAAAATAATTGACAGTAATACAAGTAAGAATACAAAATGTATATATACAACCATGTCTTTTGACTGAAGAAAAAAAAAACCCAGAACATACTGAACACAATGTTGATGGTCATATCATGATAAAGCTGTCACTAGGAAATATACAAAAATATGATGAGGCCTACATAAAACTAGCTTATAAAACTGTTATTATTATAGGTCCCAAAATTTATAGGCGTGGAATTATTACGGATAACGGATATGTTTATCTTGACAAACTAAAATTATTTCAGTACAAAAATCAATATAAAGAATAAACTAGTAGACCGCATATATATTACTTCGACCAGTCTGTACAGATTTCCTCGTGTTTGGAAAAAAAAAAAAGAATGCTATGTCATATCGTTATTCAGAAATCAGTGCATATAAAACAGAGTAATATTGATTTTAAAAGATGTATAAGAAAACCATAAATTATAAAGTAATAATGACACATTATGTGTATAATACATGGTGGGATCACTTAATACTCATATGGAAGGCAAAGATCAACTGCCAAATTGCTTTGTTCTATTACGACAAGGCACGTGTATAGAATGCATACTGTGTATTATACTACTGTCTTTCTAAGAACTCGTTTGTTGTTGCACACCATCGATGGGGACATGAGAGAAATTCGTATAACAATTGGCAGCTATTAATGGATCCAGCGTACGCACGCTACAGCACATGACATGGCACAACAGTGGTGCTTCTCAGAATTTGTGTCTGAAAAATAAAATATGATTAACATTTTGAAGTGTTTATCATTTGAATTCAAAAGATTACCTATCGAATAGACTACCGTCATCATTATTTTGACACTCATATTTGCTTTTAGTCTCTCCAAGTGGAAAATGCTTTCATTTTGTATTTGGCGTCATTCTTTTATGGCGATGTCAAATCAAAAGCTTGGTTTACAAGAATTTAGCAATGTCATCCTTCACACTTGTTAATTATTGTCAATTTACCAATTTTTGATGATGTAAAAAGCGAATCCTACACTTGTACCTAATCTTGAAATTGCCATTGTTTATCCGAGCAAAGCGTAATTGATTTCAATATAACTTGTGTAAGCAGGGAGGCGAGAACGTGGTGGTGCTTGTGGGAACGTCGCAGTGCTGTGAGCGGACATTCGGCGCTATGGTAACATCCCAATGTTTTTCCTTCCTTCTCGGATTTTAGCGCCCTGTTGAGATCGGAAGTGACGCGATATCAGTTTGAACATGAGATGCATCGCGCTGTTGTCGATCGGCCTGTACTACTTGGTACAGTGCCTTCTGGCCGAGACGTGGGCATGTAACCGGTGCCCCGTCTGCAAGAGGACCGAGTCTTTGTCAGCGGAAGCTCTACCACAGATACAAGAGGACCAGCTCAATAAAGTATCCCATTTTCAATTATTATTTTCTCTTTTTATAAGGATGGTAGAGCTAAATCTCCTTCATGAATGTGATATAACAGGGGCGGATTCAGGAATTCCGTGAAGGGGGGGGGGGGGGGCGCAAAGCAGTTTATTTACCTAACGAAGAAACATACAAACAAAACCCCCCCCAAAAAAAGGCTTAAGCGCAATACAAAGCGCCTGACAAGGACGGTTTCTTAAAAAAAAAAAAAAAAAAAAAAAAAAAGAATAAGAAATTAAAGGGGATGCACTCGCCCCTTTTATTTTTCTTCTTTTTATGTCTTATATGTTAAAAGAAAAATAAAAAAATAAAGGGGGAGCGCCCGATGCGCCCTCCTGGATTCGCCATTGTGTAATCATCATAATATAGGCCTAACTTCTATGTGAGGCGATATAATCCAATGTACATCAGAATCTCACCCGGCCTATGAATGGCAGATTACATGACTTCATGAAGTCAAAGAGTGCGGGAATATTGTATTGTAGTAATTAAAGATTCATTGTGTATTATAATGCAGACGCCAATCCTCTCCGGGGTCATACCACGAGGTCGACACCCATGAGTCATGCAGCCCGTGAGTTAGACATTGAAAAAAGGCCCACTTTTGAGTCATACAGCCCATGAGTCATACAGCCCATGAGCTAGACACCAACTAATAGAGGCCCACTAATTAGACACCAAGTAGAACAGCCCATGAGAAGACTGGTGACACTATAGGCAAATAAGGCCCAGGAGTTCGACACCAGGCAAATAAGGCCCACGAGCTCGACACTAAGTGAATCAAGCGCCGTTATGTAATATCGAGCTCTTGTTGTTGTTGGGGGGGGGGGGTTGCCTCATGTCGAGGACCTTGTTTGCCTAAATTGTGGAGCTAATGGGCCTTATTTTTATGTGTCTAGCTCGTGGGCTGTATGGACTAGTGGGTGTTGAGCTGTTGTGCCATGCCCCCTTCTCTCCACACCTCCCATCTCAACCAACCCTCTCCCGACCCTTCCACATCCCCCTTTATCTTCCTTCGCTGTTTTTTGTTTTCTATTTCCCACCACGATTCTGATCTATAGACACGTATGCTGTTTACAAAATTAGATAGAGTAAAGTGTAACAAAATGAAGACTGGACACTGTACACAGGTAAAGAAATGAAGGTACATGACTCTTTAGCTATCCTATGCCCCCTGGTTGTTGTTGTTGTTTTTTTTCTAAAAATTAAACAAAGATTACGAATTTTATTCCCCCCCCCCAAAAAAAAATAAATAAGTGAATAAATGCGCATGCTACGTCTTCATAAGGTACTGTTTAACAAATAAAAATAAAGATTTATCGGTAGAGTTAACTGATATCTACGTCACATTCCAAGAATATAACATCAATGCTGCTTTTTGCTTTGTAAGTGTGAAAACACTCTAAAGGCATATAATACAGGAGCACGTTTCAGATAATAATAAACATGAAGCAAGATGTACTTCTCTCTCCCCTCCCATCATGTCACCTCCCTCTCTCTCCTTTCTCAAAGTCTCTCTCCATAACTGTCTCATATGTCCTTTCCCCACTTCTCTCCCTCCACCTCTCTACCCCCTACCCCTGCCCACCCCTTTCTCTACTCCCTACCCCTACCCACCCCATTCCCTATCCCTACCCCACCCAACCCTTTCCCTACCCCACCCACCCCTTTCTCTACTCCCTACCCCCACCCACCCCATTCCCTATCCCTACCCCACACAACCCTTTCCCTACCACACCCACCCCTTTCTCTACTCCCTACCCCTCCCCACCCCTTTTCCTATTCCTACCCCCACCCACTCACCCCTTTCTCTACTCGATCCCTACCCCACCCAGCCCTTTCCCTATCCCTATTCCAACCCACCCCTTTCCCTACCCCTATCCAGCACCCCTTTCTCTACCCCTGCCCCTACCCACCTCTTTCCCTACCCCTACCCACCCCGTTCCCTACCCCACCCCTACCCATCCCCGTTCCCTATACCCCATCCCTACCCACTCCTTTCCCCATATCCACCACCGCTATCATACCCACCCCTTTCCCCGCACCCCTACCCATCCCTTTCCCCACCCCTACCCTGGTATACCCAACCCTTTCCCCACCCCTACCCTGGTATACCCAACCCTTTCCCCACCCCTACCCTGGTATACCCAACCCTTTCCCCAACCCTGCCCCTACCCATCCCTTCTCTATACCCCCTACCCCTACCCATCCCTTTCCCCACCCCTACTCCTACCCATCCCTTCTCTATACCCCTGCCCCTACCCAACCTTCTTTCCCTACCCCTACACCTACCCAACCCTTTCCCTACCCATACCCACTCCTTTCCCTATCCCTCTATTCCTTCCTCTCTAAGCATTCAAACAACAACTGATAACGTACCCCGTCTATACTTTTCGTGACCAAATTATTTGTCCTTTTACGATATGTGACAAGGGGAAACTTATATTCCCTGGATGCCTCTAATAAAAACGTTGTATCAGCAATAGATCTCCTGCATCTCACATAACCATGTCAACCTTGATTCAAAGTTGAGTCAAAGAAACATCTTTTTTTTTTTCATTTCAGTGACAAACTCTCCGCAGTACAGAAAATCCGCAAATCAAATCACTGCATCAAAGACGCTAATGTGACGTCATTAGGTTGCACATAACTCGCTACATTTCAATATCTCTGCTTGCTTCATCATGGGAGTTCATTCCATGCACAAGAAAAGATACACCAACCCATGATTTAATAATGGTGGCTTGTATAACAAGCGGCTCGTAAACACGTAACTATACATTTTTCTCTTCCAAGGAAATCAGTATCACTGTGAACAGTAGTGAAGCTGTATTACGAAATATTGGATGTGCGCCAATATCACATGGCGCATTATTATTGATAAAAAAAAAGGAAGAGAAGAAAAGAAGAGAGCATATTTTCTTCCCTTCTTCCTCAACCTCCCAAAGATTATGAAACCAAAGAAAAAGAAGAACATACAAAAGAAAGAAGAAATAACCCGTCAAAATCGAAGCCTGCTTCAGAAACGTGCGGGTTTGTTATAACGTGATATTATAGCGTCCTTTGACACAATGCACATACGGTGTACATTGCCGAGAAATTCGTTAAAGGCGAGATAAATTGTATCGATAAGGGCAGAATGATTCTGCCCTTGCCACAAAGATTTTTTTTTTTTATTGAAGATGACAAAAAATAACGCATTGCATATTTCTCTGCTATAACTCTTTCGTGTTATCGGGAGAACCTTGTCATTAAATCATCTTGGATGAGAATGATTCCAGTTGAAAAAAAAGAAAGAAAGAAAAAAGAATGAAGGGGCTTGCAAAAGAGAACTGCGACAAAATGTAACAACGATACCTTCGCTTCTGTGTGTATAAGAAAGTTTTATTGTGCTTCTTCTTCTTCGTCTTCGTCTTCTTCTTCTTCTTCTTCTTCTTCTTCTTCTTCTTCTTCTTCTTCTTCTTCTTCTTCTTCTTCTTCTTCTTCGTCTTCTTACAAGTTAGTATGTACGCCCCTACTGCACAATATTAGTGAGCTTTAGATCCACAACGTAATCTTATTGGACGCGGCTATCGAATAGATAAAAATATTGTTCTACACAATGCGCGAGACAGCTGTTCTTAGTTGTTGTTTTTTGGTTTGTTTTTGTTGTTGTTGTTGTTGTTGTTGTTGTTGTTGTTGTTGGTTTTTTGGTCTAACTCGGTCTAACTCGGGAGGAGCCACGTCATAAATATTAGCGTTGCAGATCTATAAAGCTCGCTATTACCAGTCATTCGCACGAAGAGAACGTCACTCCAAGACGAAGGTCACCTTGTCGACTAGTCTCAGGGGGAGGAGATGTGAGCATAGAGAAATATTCATAAAAAATGGGGGGGGGGGGGTATCTGTATGACAATTCGAAGAATATACCTCTAACGTGGAATAAATGCGTCCTACCGGATGATGTTGTAGTTGTTGTTATTGTTTTCTGCAATGTGTCCCTTCTCATCTCATGAATTTATATTCGGATCTAGCTTAACTTAGTTAAGCCTAATGATGTACATGAACATCACACAAGGCTAATAGACAGTGGAAGTCTGCATGTGCCAAGATTTCGCTCTGATTGTCACAATTTAGTGTATAGCCCAATCGTATCTTCTGTACTTGAATGGAACAAGCTAGATCATACAATCACATCAGCTTCTTCCACATATCCACAAGAGATTATTTAAACAAAGTTGTTATTTTGTAAGTATCACACCAAATCCATTCTGTGCTAGCTAATCATTCCTGCACAATAGCGAGTTAATTTATATAAATCAGCATTCTGGTGAACTCTTATTGTGGCATAATCAACACGTGAATAGAAACTGTATTCTTTGCGTTACTTTGCAAGGTACATTAACAATACATCTATGTTTTCTTCTGTATACATTTTGCTTTATGTTCATCAATACTATTCATATTTCATATCACACAAATCTTGATTATGCATAATAAAATCATAGTAATCTTGTCTTTATATTCCGATAAATGATCTAAGTAATAATCAAAATTATATTGTTTAACTGTATAGGAAAAAGAAAAATATATACACACACACACACACACACACACACAAACACACACGCACACACACACACAAACAAAGCTTGAGAATTTTATGAATAAAAGATGATACTCTAGAATACTCTAGAAGATGATAAAGGACACATCAAGATCAGTCAAGGACTCTATGAATGAAAATCTCGACATCATGACGTCAAACAAAAAAGACTATAACAAAGACAAGAACAAAAAAAAAAGGATAGTTCACAATATGACACGTAATAATAAATACCCCATAGTTTTTAGAGCGTTACACCTTCTCCAATTTGTCCATCACAGGTCCGGGAAATATCGTCCATACTAGACAGACTGCGGTCCTCTCCCGATCTTCTCGTTAGTCCGAAGTACCAGTCCCCGGTGGTCAACTTTACTTCCGGTCAGCGACAGTACATCCTAAAACATTTCGGCGAATTCTTCTGCTCAACCTCTTCATCGTCAGTGTCGACTCCACAGTCGAGACTGTCTAGGAGTGTGAGGCGAAAAGTTCGAGTTTGTCCGGCGTATGAAAACCAGCAGGCACTCAATCTCGCGCTCAACTCAGATGGGGTCCTTGTCCAAATTGCTCAGGTTTGCGGTTGTTTTTTTTTTCTGTATATATGTTTCGCTTCTTATAATAATAACAAAACTTATAGAAAGATTGTTTCCATTCAGACGTAGTATAATTATCAGCATTTGATATCCCTGTCCTTTGTAATTGACTCTCAAATCCAAATCCACCATATAAGGTTTCAATCTTTTCTTCTTCTTTTTCTTTGAGCGTTGGTATGAGTTTGCAGTCCACCTTGGAGAATTTTTATTTCCCGGAACGAGTGTTGATCGTGTAAAGAAGGTTTTTTAATGTGCATGTAGAGTGAGTATTTGTCCTAAAACGTCTTTGCTGCCAATATAGAATGAGTAGGTTTCTTTTGGAATCAATACTTGTCGGAGAAAGAAAATGTGATCAATGTGGATTTCAAATCAAATGAGTCGAATTCTCCCAACAAAATATGATAAAGAATCCGACAGTCTGATTTGATAACATGGTAACGTGATGACGTGTTAGCAGAGCTTTCAGATGATTAGCTGATAGGCATATCATCGTAAGGCATCATGCCATAATCACGTGTTGATGAAAGTGACATTCATGTTGCATTTCCCTTGAAGAGCGAGATCCTAATTCTCAGTCAGATTTGAGTTATGTCATACCCGACGAGCCCAGTTTTCCTATTACGAATCACCACTACTTCCACTTTCAAGGAGATGTTCATCAAAACCTGTGAAACAATAAGCAGTACAGGTTAGGATAGAAACCTATCTTTAGTCCTATCTACGCAGCGTAACATAAGACTGTGTAATGTTAAGTATATCATACGAAGTCAATTATTTTCAGTTTAAACTTGTGACTGATTGGTCAGTTTGAAGAATATAAAATGACGGATGTAAGATTGAAGCTACAGTACAGTCGACTGCTGTATAGGGTGTTTTATGAGAGACCTGTATTTTCTGGTTTGTTTATCTGAACTCACAGATATAAACAATGACAGGAATAAAATTAATAATTAATAACAATAACTAGGACTGTCAAAATTGTACTTTGATTTAAAAAAAAAAAGAATACATGATAAGATGATAACAGATGTTTGCTGTTCGATGTTTATCTCCGACACCCATAACAGTTTCCCGAAGTGAAAATGCACCAGTGGTTCGTACAGGAAATATGTCGTGACGATCGCAGTAGTTTCTTCCTCAACGTGCGGTGCGAGGTGACGACGCGGGAGGTGCGAGCCCTCGTTCTCAACCTCAGCTCCATGACCACCAACACGTCCTGGATTCGACTTAATGTATGTACGGCTTTCAACGTCATAGATGCAGCGGGATGACGTCATTATAACAAAGTTTTTAAAAAAAAGTGTTTTGAAAAGTTTGAAGAAAACATATCAGGAAAATGCCATCATATCAAATTCAATTTAAGTCACTTCAAATTTTACTTCATTTTTCTTCAAAAACATACAAATCACTTATAAAATAATGATAACTTTAATGAATTTGATATCCAGTTTTGTGGTAATGTATTGTTGGTGTTTTTCATACCCTGAATTGAAAATGACTGTAGTTCGACTTTAATTACAAGATTATTTAATTTTCAACAGAAAATCAAATGAAATAATTTGGTGCTATCGGATGTATTTTTCGTTTTCATAATGTTGTTCTGAAATATTAATTTGAAATTATGATGTCTTTATTATTCGTGATTTTATCTTTAATTTTTCCCTTCGAAAACAGCTGTAGGCTGAAAGGGCCAGCCATCCCATGCGAGACTAATAAAGACATATAAACAAACATAAAATGCACACCTGAGTAAAACGTAACAAAGTTGGGAATTACAAGTCATGCTATATCAACGAGATTACCTAGGCATGATAATAAAGGAAGAGGTTCCCGACTCTTTGACGCGAGACCAAGTTCGAATCCTGGTCAGCGTGTACACAATCAATAATAGATAATACATAGGAATACACTTTAAAAAAACAATAAACATGTGATAAGTTAGACTGCTAGCATAACAACGCTAAAACAAGCATGTCACTATGAATAATCATACATTTACTTTCTGCAAATTGTTCTAAGAGGAAACATTGTAAATTGAATAAGTTTGAAGGCAAACTGTTCCAAAGTTGAGGGGCATAACAGAGAAGGCACGCGATTGCCATACAAGACATTAGTGTAGCGCGGGATCCAGGAGTGTATATTTGGAGAGGGGCATCTTTATACTCGACCATGATCTACAGGATGGAATCATTGGTTGGAGGGGAGCACTGCGATAAGTTGGGAAAGAGCCATATCTAATTCTGTCTATTATAATCTATACTAGTATGCGCATTTAGAGCATTAATTTTGATGACTTATTATGATGCAGGTAATATAAAATCATACTCGGTACTTGTTTAAAAGTACAGAGGAAAAACAAATGTTTAAAACAAAATGTTTTGGCCTAATGAGATATCAATGTTAAGGCACAGACCGATAAAATTTATATTCTTTGACCCGTACGTATCAGGAAAATATGGTGTCAAAACAGCAATATTATATATATCTATCTATCTATCTATCTATCTATCTATATATATATATATATATATATATATATATATATATATATATATATATAATATTATATACTAACCGACAAAAGAGATTTTTTTTCTCCTCTTTGATATAATACACACATTACAGTATAGATGGGCAATTCATAATTGGAGTGATGTGCTCATGGGTTCTAGGGCAATTTCCCTCTGGACAATTACCAAGACCCTTTCCCTATAACCCTTAACCCTAATCATAATCCTGAACCTGATCCTAACCCTAAACCAAACTCTAATCCTTAACCTAACCCTTACCCTAATCTTTACTCTAACTTCATTAGTAATCAGTATTTAGCCGGGGGTATTATCGGAGGGGGTGGGGGTATTAATTGCCCTGATATTATGGCGCTCATGTTTCCGGGATTTGGTAGCAGGTTTGCCTTACTCGCGATATTTCTATACAATTCTCCGATGTATTATGAAAACATGATAGGACAACCAAATCTACTATAGTAGATGTTACTGGAAAAAAAAACACCCAAATACTATGTCATGTTATTCAATTTGTAGTGTTTATGAAGGCGTTCTGATGTATAATGTTTGTGAAGTGTTTGAGTGTTTATTAATGTGTTCTGATGACGTGTTTATAAAGTGTTTAAGTGTTTATGAAAGTGTTCTGATGATGTGTTTATGAAGTGTTGAAGTGTTTATGAAAGTGTTCCATTATAGTGTTTGTAAACGATATATAAAGGCGCGTATGTGTTTATAAAGTGTTACAAAAACTGTTACGGAAAGTGCTGAAATCATAAACACTTCATTTTACGGTGTACTGTTTTAGTCTTTTTAGATAGTTTTGTTGCATGTAATTTGATTTTTGAATTGGAAAAACTATAAATGAATTCAGTCAGGCAGCAACATCCAACCTAATAATTTCATTTTGAGTTATTTCACCTCTATGTGGATCCCTGCCAATTTTGAAAAGAGTTCATTTGAGAAGACAGGTGCGATAAAGATATAATCAAATAACAAATGCACCGAAAGCAATAGTGGAAAATACGCATTATAACTTCACCATGTTCACCGGGCAGCAACGCAACACTATGTATGACTGTGCATTGTATAGCAACTGAGCCACTTGAAGTGAGCACGTGCAGTGAGCACAATTTATTTTCCAGATTTCATTCACACCATTCCAAGCATTCTGGTCAATCTTAAATCAAAACAAAACTTCTATAAAGAATAGGGAATCATCAATATCCAAACAAGTGGGCACTGGCACGGGTTACATCACAACGACTAATCAATGATGGAGCAGGGCAGGGACAACATTGACAGGCCAGGGAGAACATCGAAAATATCGTAATTTTGTTTTGTCCGACGACACTTGCATGTCACATGTTTCTTGGACTCGTCAGCCGAGAGCATTGCTCGTTTTATTCGCTGACAGAGTGCTTTCGATTATTCTTTCTTTTTCTCACCTGTTTTTGGAAAGATGACAAATCCACGTTTTCAGAGTTGATGAAAGCCACTGGCAAAGCATTTCATTATACTAATGCATGTTTATGGTGAGAGCTTATACAAAGCGTGTGCTATTAAAACTGTGTATTCTGCGTTTTGAAAACCATGCATTGATTTTGTGTCTTTTTATTCACCTGTTCCAGTCACGTGACACCGTGTACACGGTTAAAGAACGTGACACTGACTTAAAATATTTTTGCCTCTGTCGTTGCTTTTGTTTGTTTGTTTGTTGTTGCTGAGGTGTTTTTTTTTTTTTTCATGTCATTTTTTTGACAAGTTGGCCAGCCAACAATTGCTTTCTTTTATGGTTTGTGTCTAAACTAAACGGCAATTCAATAAGACAAATAGTCTAAGCTTATGAAAAAAAAAAACCCAGATTGATTTACAGACGTGTTTAGTATAATGGTGTCTGTTAATGAATGACATTGCGCCTGTCTCGCACACTTGTTTTTATACCCCTCAAAATAAGTTCTGTAAGAAGGTTTGATATAGACCTATGATATTTCTCATATTTCATTCAATTCATTTCATTTCCGACAAAAAGATAGAATACAATATGACATTTGCATACATACAAACATTTAGAGTACGATTTATGACTTTTGCATGTTCAAGCGAAATTAATGCAGCTCATGTTTTTTACACTATCTTATGTTATGTTTTATCTTATTAACTTCATGAAATATGACATCATAAGAAAGCCTGATTAATTATCTTTAAAATGACGCCTAGTTTGCTATTACTTGGTGTTCCTGGAATGTGCAAAACAGCCCTGAGTAGGGAAACATATCAAAAGTGTAAAATCACTATTGTATCATAATATCCAATGTAAATAATTTGCTTTTGGAGCCTTAATGCTTTGGTCGACTTAATCACACAATTATTTTATTATCAAAATTCTATAAGAATTAACGGTTGGTTTCATGCAATGCCTATGATAAAGGTTTCAGAACAATACTTTCATTGCAATTGCAAGAAACGTAGAAGATCTATTAGTATTTATGTTTGTATTTGCATATAATTTACTGCTTTAAGAACGGTCTTAGTCCTCATTGTTTTTCACCCTATAATTTTGAAAACCCTTGCGAAGTACGTAATCCTGTAATCATTCCAATGTGAGGGCTTTTTAACATAAATTAGTACAGATAACGTTGTTACAACTAAAACACTTAGAATATTAAGACATTGTCTGTCATTTCTTTTCATCGAAATCCTCTTTGATGGACTCGGGTCTTTCTTACTATACCTTACTCGTATATAAATGTAGAAATTTCCATCTTTCCGAATCCCAAATTATAAGTGACACACAAATCTATCACACATTCGGGTCCGGATATTGAAACAATCTTCCGAACAACACAAAGTCTTGCTCAACTATTTATTCTTTAAAAGCTATTATACACTTAAGCGATATTTGATACAGTCATATTGCTCCCCACTTTTAAGTTAAGATAACATACAGTTTCAGTTTCAGTAGGTTTTATTTCTCCACTTGTATGTAAAATAAAATAAGTATAACAACATCGAACATATTATTCACAAGTCATGAAGATACAAACAACAGTTCATATTACAAGTATATAATCATGTGAAATAATACATAGATTTCATTGCAAATCTTTAAATATACAGGTGGGGGAGACCGTTATCAATGAGCAAATCGCTTGACTTGGACGACGGCCTCTGAACATCATGCCTTGTAACAATTTTGTTTAACTAAAGGAACTATTCTTGGTTAATGATTGTTAATTTTCAATCTTTTTTTCTTTATTCAACTGCATTCTGCACCCACCCCTGCAACTGCATCGCACCTACCAGATTACTTAATGTCCTCCAAGAGAATTGTGGATAGTCTTTTTATGAGGCCCCATCTATTTCAAGCTTAATCGCTCATGACGGCCGTATCCTGTATTCAATTATCTCTGTTATTTACCGAAAACTGATCTCATTGCTGGTTTTTTTTTTTGTATACTAGTATGTATACTGCTAAATACATTTGCTTATGTTTATGTATTTGTGCAATGTTATATTATTATTTCAAATCACTGCACTTGCTATTCTTTGTTTTTGTGCTTTTGAAATTTGTATTCAAATAGAATAAAAATCCAGGTATCATATACTGTACTTAATAAGGTTAGCTAGAATTGCTGTGACTTCTAAAGACATTATTCAGTGTGGTTCCTATTGCATAACGCACATTTTGTCAGCCTATATAGTGTAAGTTACAATAGTTCCCGATCCCGTCGCTTGAATCGGCCCCACTAGTAATACGTAGTACATTAATCAATAACCTGTACGCATGCCCTTGTTGCCACGGCAACTGAGTTATTGTAAATTTAGTGTAGAGTCTTTTTCTGGGACGAAGAGACCCTGGGCACACGCCACAATCAGCCATTGAGTAGGCTCAGGCGCGTGACGTAACAATACAAACGCGTGCTGTCTTGAGACGCGCGCGCAAATGCCATGACGACAAACTTTAGCAGCTGAGGTCCCATGAGTGTCCGCAGCATGCATTATCAGAGCTACTAGAATTTAGCTCTCGCTCGCCGAGCTTGCATACTATGACCACACTCAGTCGAACATCAGAACCCAGAAACAGCGGCTGGGAATGAAAGTACGCCTAGCCGCTTTCACGATGATTCCGTTTCTGTAACAAAGCGATCTAAACTAGGACACGGCATCACTCTCGAATCACGTATAACAAGGTCAGTTAACAATCCACGCGCAAAACAAACGCGTCATCAAAATCCACTTTCGGCACTTTATACTGCAACAAATGAGCGACGATTTTCGTACGGGAGGAGGACAGTAAATGAAGTAAGGAGTAATAAACAGGAGAAAAACCATGGCCAACAAAGTCGAACCAAATAACACGGATCCGATTTCCAGGATGAATGCATTTCGTCAGGAAATGGAAGCACAAAAATTGAAGGAAAGAAGTACGGGTAAGTTGATTACCCCAATGTGACGTTTTGTTCCCATCAGCTCAAGTTAACTGTGATTTTTTTTTTTATCCTGCTTTTTCAAGGAAACTTGTAATCGGCGTCAAATAGCGTCAGAACTCGGATTGTATATGCATTCAGTTCTCTGTGCTTTTACTATGTACCATGTTTCCTTGAGGAATGCTCGCTATATTATCTTTTTAGAAATAGAATGAGTACTTTATAATATTATCTGTTCTTGTTGTTACTATTACTATTACTATTACTATTACTGTTACTATTATTATTATCATCATCATTATTGTTATAATATGCCGATGCAATTTGCAAGAATGGTTAGAAGCAACACCTACAAAGAGATATCATGACCACATTAAAATGATATACATGTAAAGGTAACGTTTCCCCTTATAATTCGAAGTATATCGTGAAATGATGCCATATCCCCACATTTTGCTGTTGTTTTATGCACGTGGTCAAATAAGATAGAGAACTACAACTGAACTAAAGCTCGTAGAAAATAATCGAATTCTTATATCAAATCCTGATTTATAGTAAGATACTGCTTTTCCACTTTTGTGGAAGAAATCAAAGACATTGAAAGTCGGGAAATATTAGTTGTTTGTTGGTTATTATGTTCCTTATTTATGATCGTGACTTATCAACGTCATGACGTACATTATACTCTGAAAGCATTTTAATTACTCTCCCTGAACTTATCCTCATCTAATATGTAAATAACTCTCCATCATGTAAGATTAAAAGCCCGGTCACAGATCATATCGAGTCAACTATATGCTCAACGAATTCGAAATTTTGAGGATACGTTCGCATCCATCGCTAATTATTACTAGAATATAATATCTTATTGTTTGCAATTTGTTTGACGTTCTTTGTATCCATTTGCTCTTCGTAAGGATTCGCGGAGAGACGCTGCAGCGAAATATTATTTTGGACATGTTTGAATTAATAATGAAAGAAAATCGGCTCCAGCGTATCTCTGCGAATCCTTGCGAACGTATCTTCAAATTGTTGAATTCGTTGGGCAGTCCTTGGTTCTATATACGCTCTATAGTGGGACGTCCAAGGTTGCCCGTGGGGGGAGTCCTTTGTTCGTTGGGCAGTTGATGCATGACAACAAAATAGAAACAACACGCAAGTAGCATATTTTGCTTTAAAACTGAGAATTTAGTGGTATTATTGTTTTCATCTTCAGCATGCCCCATATCTGTGCAGTCCTTGGTTCTATATACGCTCTATAGTGGGACGTCCAAGGTTGCCCGTGGGGGAGGGACGCGAGGGAGGATTGTGATTCAGGAGAGAGAAAGCGAGAGAGATTGTTATTGTCACATTTCAAGGTTATATAGATCAGTTTTCTTAGCTGACGTTTATTCAAATATCAAGTAAAATGCAACGAAGACTAGTTAGGGACACACACACACACACACACACACACACACACACGCAATCATTTGTATATGTATATGATATATATATATATATATATATATATATATATATATATATATATATATATAAAATATATACGTATATACATACATGAATGTATACTTTAAAACTCCACCTACCGATACGTCTTTCATAATCATTTCTTTTCAAAAAAAAAAATCTGAGAGTCCAGTAATATCAATTTTCCACTCCTTGATATAACTGATCATTTGTCATTTCGCGTCATTGATAACAAGATCGCTTTGCCATGTTTTTAACAGCTAAAACAGATTGAAATTTACCAACGTAACGAGAAAATGCGTAAGAGGAAAAAAAGGCATGTGTTGCGCACGGTAGTGACAGAAAAAATTTATCCGTATGATACAACTGTGCAGTGCTTGTTCATGTATTTGGTTCCATGTCATTGTTTGTTCCTGCGACAATGGATTGCTCCCATGAAATATCTGCACGTAAACTAAACATAATTTCTACCCACACACGCAACCCTAACTCTAATCCTACTCCTCACATCAAACTAAACCTACAACCGCATCAAAACCCTATATATCCCTTACCCTTACCTTATAGTCCTTTCTATGGAGACGACTGGAGCAATATTATTGTCGCAGGAGCGGTTTTATTTACATCGCATTCATACCAGACCATTCAAAGAACCGAGGGTAAGATGATAATTATGTAGCCTACATTGATGTAGTCACCACAGACTTTGATTAAACTCTTGCGCAGTTTCCGAATTTACTTTTCACCCTTCATAACTGGTTGAAATTATTCCTAAAAGTGCTTAAAGTCACGACCTCTGAGTGTTTTGTTTCCGGACATTGGTCTTGACATCGCACTGAGGGAAAAATAAAAGGCATCCGCACGCCGATCGGCTAAAAATGATGTCACAGAGGGCCAGGGACTCAGCGAGATTCAGGGAAGAGAAAAGAAATAGACAGAGGGAGAGAAAGAGAGGAAGAGAGAGTGACAGAGTGCATAGAGTCAACACATTAAAGAGATTACACATCCGCCAAAAGTCAAACACAACGATATCAGGTGTTAGCTATCGCGATCACGTTATTCCAGGGACAACCGTCTGCTCCGCAATGCGGCCGAGTCCAAGGCTTAGTAGCGCGTGTTATCTGCGCCGCAGGCTCGAAGTTGGTTACCCCCATATGCGAGCTCTACACCCCCCCCCCCCCTCGCACGCATACACACACACACACACACACACAAAGAAAAATGAGGGAAAATAAGAGAAGAAAGAAGAGCTATTCAAGAACTTATAGGTTTATTCTTCTTTATTGCCGCATTTTTTGCGCATCGCATTTTCAAAGAGGAGTGCAAACTTTCCCTGAAAAAAAAATCAGATTTGACATTGTAATGATTCTAATTCTTATGTAAACTGTTTGAGATACAAAGATGCATTCTACAGTCATCCTTTCTATATAGTTGTCTATCGTTGGAGTTAATTCTCATGAGCATGCTGTAACTGAAATGTTGGCTGCTCACCAACAATCCTTATATTTAACAACACCGTTGTTGTCACTTCCGACATATTTCATAACATTGGATGTGACGCTCAGGACAAGCTGGTATAGGAAATTTTTCATTTCACTGGAAATGATATTACAGATACGAGACAAACACTCGTCACATCTAACTCTGCGCATTTTTTCCTGAATGTTATTAGTATATAAGCATAAACATGTTTCACGAATGTCCTTTTCTTTTTTGGGAGTTAAGTATGTAGTCTTGCGTCACTTTCGATTTCACTGATTTGTTGCTCATGCACGATAAATAATATCAGTTGCAGGTAATGAAACAACCACAAGCCTTAGCGATATGCTTGCCAAATAGCGTGTATGTGTAACCAAAAAAAAAAAGAAAAAAGAAAAAGAAATTGTGAATATTCTATGTCGCAGCAATTTTGCGAGAGAGTACCCACTGGCGGGGACTGGTAGAGAAAAGACAAAACAAAATTACACATTATTTTCACGAACTATGAGACACACACACACACACACACACACACACATGAGGTAATCTGTGTGAGGACACAAAACACCTACACTCAAAAACACACGGACACACACACACTAATAAGACAACTCCACAAGACCATGATGTAATATAGCAACACACACACACACGCATACACACACGAGGTAATCTGTGTGAAGACACGAAACTTCTACACTCAAACACACACGGCCACACATACACACTAATGAAATAACTCCACAAGACCATGATGTAATATAGCAATACACACACACACATACACACACGCACACACACATGAGGTAATCTGTGTGAGGACACAAAACTTCTACACTCAAACACACACGGACACGCACACACTAATGAAATAACTCCACAAGGGGTTATAGCAATATACCCAATTTGCCCCCTCCTCTATCCCTCTTTCTTATTTTGAAGTTGATAGAGATGACAATATTCGTCACATTACAATTCGTGTTCGCTTATCGTCAGTAGATGTGAAACAATAGTCTGCACGCATGAAATCTGACGCAGGCGTCGCATCAGTTTACTCTGTAAATACTTCAAAGCTCCAAATAAACCATGAGGATGTGTGAAACTGGATTCCTTTTGGAAGAAAGTGATGTTCTATACAGACAAATGAAGCTGGAACATATAGAATCATATCAAGTCGTTTTAGTTAATATGTCCTTTCTCTTGCGCTTGATTTGGTTTCAAGCAGGTTACCAAACGGGCAATTAGAAATAAATAATGAGGAATTAATGTTATATTTTTTTTTTAGTTTTACAGAGCGCAACCCAAGCAGTAAAAAAAAAAATGCTAGAATGACTATAATTTCTCAGCTTTCTGCAGTTATGCCATCGTCCGATTAACTTCTGATGCGGCAGGGGAAGGGGTGGGAACGGGTGGTGGGCATACACCATCCGCCTTTGGCAGTGAGAGAAGATAATATTTCCCTTCCTTCTTCTTTTTCTCCTCCTCCTCTTCCTTCTTCTTCTTCTTCTTCCTCTTCTTTCCTTCCTTCCTTCCTCTTTCACCGCTTTCGGTTTCTTCTTGATCAACTGAAACAGAAGGGGTGACAGAAGCAGAATTTGTCAAAGATGTTTTTAAAGTTACGCCTTTAGATGGGTATTGAGGTAAAATGTTTACAACGTGAGTGTGAGCCCAGGAAAAGTCAATTTTACATATTTTCGTGATTTTTGAATAACCAACACTGCGTGTGTGAAGTGAAACAAGGGCTGCTATATTACAACTTTAGAGCATCACCACTTTCCTAAAAGACAAATATATACGCTTGTTTACTTATGTGTTGCTTGAAGCTTTGCATAGTGAAGTAAATGAGGGAGAAAGATTTGCGGTGACACCGCAAATCTTTCTCCCTTGTTTGCTTTTGTTGTTATTATTATTGTTGTTCTCGGGTCATACTAGGTGTTTATACCATTACCTTGGACAAACATTATTTTCTTTGTCATGTTAATGATGCTGACTTCTCCTGGTTTTCATCTATATAGACAATGATAGAGGGCTGTTATCTTTAACCTCCATTTTTCCAAGTGAGAATCTCAGTGTCCGGCGGAGTGCGGCGTCTTTCCAGGTTGCTTGCTTTTTGGATGAAATCAGTGTAGGCACTGTCTCGGTCAGTAGGAATGTGGTTGTTCCCTCTAAATTGCTGACACGAATCACTGATTTGCGCGTAAATTTATTGGGCGCGCAGAGCAATTTCACAAATTTCCGAAACGCTGAATAAAGTATACTTTATTGCGTTGTTTCCGTATCAAAGATATTACGGCGTTCAGAATTAATAAATGTTCAGATTATGTCTACATTCCTCACAGGTTATTTTGATCTAACATCTGAGAACTCGCAAGTAGAGCGCAATTCCGACGACACAGAAATCGCATCAGTGAACAGGAATATCAGTTCGCTTCTTTTGTCATGATTTTGTTCCATTTTAACGTACAAATTCATATCAAGGTAAATGGCAATGCAGTATGCTTGGCTAGCGCAGAAACCACTCACTTCTGTCTGGGTGGAATATATCGTGAATCACATAGAGATAAAGTTGCTATCGATATTCACAGGATTTTTTTTTTTTTTTTTTTTTGGGGGGGGGTTGTTTCAAACATGAAATTTGTTTCAAAGTGCCGTTTTCGAAGCCCCCTCGTGATAGTGTGCTCTCTGATTGGCTGAAGTATACTGAAACAATTCTTATACTTTGTAATAATTATATATTCTTCCAAAGTTCCAGTAATACATGCTTCAATGCATCGGTCATTCATTGCAGTGCAATGAAACATCAAATCGCAGGACTCATCACCTCGCAAGAATAACCGGCTATCAATTTTTGCCTTGTCCACAAATGTAGTGTTGCAGCACAAACCTCATTAAAACCAACTATTTTTAACGTTAACGGCAAAACATAGGTAGAATTCAAATCAAGTAGGAAGGTATAACACAAGCAAGAAGATTTGGGCAATTTGAAGGAACGCTATCTTATTATGTAACAGCGACAAGTCGCTTAGATCACTGAAAGTTCTAAGTTTATCTGACAGGAACCTTGGAAATCTATCCGCTGTGAATGCGGTTTTTCATAACTATCCATCATGGTTTGCACTATGCGGCGCCTCGCATTTGACGTCAGCCGCCACAAGGCGACGAAATGACATCAAAACAAGACAAAACAAAATGAATGAAATAAACTCACGATATAACATGAATCAGAATCAAATGAACTCGGAGCTGCAGTGTAGAATCTACGTGCTCGGAACAACTCGAGACAAACAGTGTTGTACGATGTATGGTGACTTTGTAAAACAAACAGACAAACAAACAAAAAACAAACAAACAGAAGACTTGGCTTCCGACACAGCTGGGTGTAAGATTACCCGGGATTCGCATTGTCCCAAGATGACTCAGGTTTTGATACATGGTTACTATATTTGACGGGTGAGCGATTGCGCAGTGCACCATTGTGGAATTCGGGCGTGATTGCCGCCAAATCTAGGCGACGTGACAAAATGAGATATTGCGCCTTGTGCTTTGGAGCCTGTGCGTCTCCGGACAGTGCTCTCACCTTTTGGCAACTCGGGCTCATTCATACTGGCGATCGAGATGAAACGCTCCGTGTGAAATGCGCCTAATAAAAGCGACCTGATCCCACTCGGGCGTAGATAATAGTAAAGCTACCATTCACACGTGTCTGTGTTCAAGGGTGTAAGAAGCCAAAAACAACATCGCAGCGCCCAGGTGCGTGCAGAGCAGATCACGACAGAAATAGCACAAGTGCCCCATTTTCTCGTATTCTGAAAATCAAATCGCAGCGACGTTAGGTCGCTGTTATTGCCGGACGTATCACTGCTCAGTGTTTAGAATTGTATCGAGAGTGGCGATGTAGAACTCGGTTGGTTGATTGCAAACTCAAAGCTTGAAGGATTGTGAATAACGAGTTTATATTTAGTGACATCTTGAGGATAAAGGAGACGTGCAAGTGACTCGCAAGCCGATGGTGACTTGCTGTCAACATACATATTTATCAACTTGAGATATCTGAAACTAAAGCTGCTTGAAAAAAAAAAAGAATAACACATCTAGATTACAAAATGCTGATACTTACAATAATAATATTATATCTTCAAAAATATTTCTTGTTTTGTAACGAGTGCAGTATCATCGAAAAGTTTACTTTTTTTCTATATGTGATGATGACCTTTAACGAAAATTGAGAATGGTGTTTATCTTTTTTCATTCAAGCTCGTCATATATAATATATAAATTATATATTATATAACGCCTGAAGAGATTCTTTTCATTTGATTGGTTGTGTGACATCGGTCATTCGGCCCATTTCACTGTGACGTCATCATCCGTGCAATTGTGGCTTCATTTACTGCGCAATTTTGGATCCATACGTTTTGCTCCATTGCACGCTCGCTGAGAGCCCGGCGATCTCAGATTCTGTCTTGTTTCTAAATTACTGAAACATCAAATGACAATTTAGGATCTATTTTAGGCGTTATATAAAACAAATAATAAATGTTTTTCATTTGTGCGCCTCGTTGAATGGATCATGCATCTTTCACCTCATGAAATATTCTGTCCATTGCACTCTTAAACATTCAATATTTGTTGCTTATATACACACATATATATATATATATATATAAGAGAGAGAGAGAGAGAGAGAGAGAGAGAGGGAGATATGTATAAATAGATAGATATATACATAAATAGATGAATATATTGAGGATTTTATTCCATGGGTTGATTCTAGGACACAAAAATTGAGAGATAGAGATCGGCAATGCATCATTAATGTCCGTTGTATTGTAATGGTTGCACTAATGTTGTCTGGGATCCCCGGAAGGAGACGCATGACGCGTTGAAAATCTGGTGCACCAACACGACCAAAATACGTTGGACATTAATAATGCATTACGGCTTAGGCCTACTTTCCATTCATTTGTTGGAGATGAATATAGATGATATTGTATATAAAGTATATCTGTGTGTGTATGTGTGTGTGTGCGCGGGCATGTGTTTGTTGTGTGTGTGAGTGTGTGTTTGTATGTATGTGTGTGTGTGTGATTGTGTCATGTCGGATGCAAGAGACAACCAGTCGATGATTCCTTTTAAAGGGATGTTATGGTATTGGTGGAGATGAAGATTGGGTTTTTAACTTTTTGCGAGATACCAAGAAACCACTTATGACAGCATACCATTTTAAGAGGAATTCAAAGTTTGTTTGATGAAAATTTGGTATTGGAAAATTGGTTTTGGAATGGCTGAGATATCCAAAAACAAAGTAAAACAAAGCTATCATAATAAAAGGTACCATCTTTTATTCTAATCACTCTGTTTTGGATATCTCAGCCCTTTCAAAACCAATTTTCATCAAATAAACATTGAATTCCTCTTGGATATGCTCTTTTATACTTCATTAGATGTTTTTCATTATTTCATCAGAAATGTTTTGGATATCTCAGCCTTTTTAAAACCAATTTTCATCAAATAAAAATTGAATTCCTCTTGGAATTACATGCTCTTTTATACTTCATTAGATGTTTTTCATTATTTCATCAAACATGAAATAAAAAGGAAAGTTAGGTCTCAACCAAAACTATACGATCCCTTTAACATTTCAAAACGATCATAACATATTGATGACGTCACTATCCCCCTGCATCAGTTCCGAGTGATACCAGAGTGGCCCGGATGACTCGTGGCAACAGCCTCATCATCGAATTCCCGGACCAGAACACGAGGCGGAACTCGATCTCGATACCGACCAAGGAATCACTCTTCCTCGCCTCGGGCCGCGAGTTCGTGAAGAAGATCTACCGCAGCGAGAAGGCGCTCAAGGATGAGCAGCAGCGACAGCAGAGCATTAACCTCTTCGTCATCCACCCGTTCAGTAACTTTCGGTTGGTACTGGAATTACATGCATTTTGTTTCATTTCATTCCATTTAATTCCATTTCATTCCATTTCATTCCATTTCATTCATTTCAATTCATTTCATTTCATTTCATTTCATTTCATTTCACTTCATTTCATTTCATTTCATTTCATTTCATGTCATGTCATATCACTTCATTTCATTTCTTTTTATGTCATGTCATTTTATGTCATGTCATGTCATTTCATTTCATTCCATGTCATGTCATGTCATGTCATGTCATTTCATTTCATTCCATTTCATGTCATGTCATGTCATGTCATGTCATTTCATTTCATTTTTATTTTCATTCCCAAAAAATACATCTATATGATTGTGTTGGGTTTTTTTTTTTTGGGGGGGGGGTTTTGGTTTTTTTTTTTTTTGCCATTGCTTGCACCCTTGTCTCTTGTAATTGGTTTATTGTTGATAATTTCTCCTTTACTAGAAAGATGAATGAACTCCAAGATGGTATGCTCGATATTTTGAGGTGAAGAATACTGATGAGCATGTGTACTTTGTGTTTGTACTGCTTTAACTGCATCTAAGAGGGAATCTCGGTAATTCAGAGTACAAGTTGATCGTCACATCAACTTGTTTAATGCTTTGCTTAACATCTACATTTCATATCTTCTCCTCCTCACGTAGAATAGATTGTAATACTTTCAAGAGTTATTGCCTCTGAGAAGCTTTGATTTTTAGTCAAAGTCAAAAGTAAGTCAGAGTTTTATCTCCGGAAGCAAATACTATTCTGTTGAAAGAATATATTAGAAATTAAGGATTATTAAAGTGATGTATAGCCCAAGATTATGGACGTTTTCATGCTCATCGCTTTTCTGTAGAGGTCGCCGTAGGCACATCAATTTTTTTTTCTCTTGTAAACTATTGCGGTAGCGACAACTAATCGTCACGACAAACAGATTTCGACAGATCAGACGATGTTTATATTTCCCCAAACTTGTCAAGATATCCTCATGGGCCATATTGACGCGCGTGATGAAAATGATTTCCCCCGCGTCCATAATGTTTCCCAGACCGCTCCGGGAGCGAGCCGGCTTGTCCGACATGCCTCGTTACAAAGAAATGTCGTAGAGAATTCCCGATATGTTGCCATGAATATACACAACGGCGCTTCAGCGCTGAGAACTTGCATCACAACATAATTCCAACCCACGAGAGAGGGGGCGATCGCCTATCTCGAAATCCCCATTAGTTCCCGATACTCGTATAGTCGGCTTTCTTTCACGTGGCCGCAAATCGACAACTTTGTGACGTACATATCCAAAGTGGCGGAAAGAAAAACTCTGCTTCAGCGGTGATGCGTGGAACTTTGGTATTGAAGATCTGTAATACAAACACACCCCCAAACTCCCGACATACAGTGCCGAAATTAGTTGCTGTGCCAGTAACCTATCGTAATAATTGTCGGGTCAATTTCCGCAGCAAAGCGCGAAGACGTACCAGCCGACTGTCACTTTCTTCTTCAAAAATGACTATCCCATTAATGTATTTTTAGACTCCAACTTCATTGAAGGAACTACACCAGAAATTGATATATATTTCGAGACCCATTGAAATATTTTATGTATGTTACGTCCCCAGGCTCATGAGTCTTTTCCAACAGTGATTTAGAAAACTCAATGGCAACGCTGATATTTATAGTTCACCAGGGTTGAGGAATTTAGCCCATTTCAAATAGATCCCCCCACCCCATCACCCCTTCATCGATGAGACTGATTCTATGTATAGGACAAACAAAGAGGGTGGGAGGAAATGGGTTAAGGACGCCAAATAATACAAACAATCAAGTCTGACTGTTTATAGCTGTATTTCATCAAACTCCACTGAACGCACAACATTATTCCGCCGTGCGAGATTTTGTATGTCGTTTGGATGCTTTAGCATCCGAATGTATACACCGATATGTCACATTTTGAACAGACCACGAGTTTATCGGGCGAGCACGCATTTCAGTACCTTAAGCTGCAGGAATGCTTTCACGCTGGCTGTCCGTAAAGTCTAAATCTGCGGTAGATTGCGAAACGAAGGAAGACATACATCCTTAAATTCATTTCATTTCATCTTCTAAGCTTAAAGTCGCTTCGCTGTTCGGCTTTCCTCATTATCGGGTGTGTGTGTGTGTGTGTGTGTGTGTGTGTGTGTGTGTGTGTGTGTGTGTGTGTGTGTACGTGTGTGTTTCAGATGTAATTTTCAAAAGAAGGTATTTTTGTGTTCCTCCAAGGACATCATTAGATCTAGGTCTTTGAATTCGCAGAAATGTAATTGTATTATTCAAGCTATCGTCCGCGTGTAAGTATACCTTTAACTTGTCTACCTACACTGTCTGTCTTTGCTTATAGAGATATAATTATATACAGTGTAACGTGCAAAGGAGTTGGCGTTTACAGAGGGATCATACTGTATGCGTTCATTAAGGTTGATATAAATAAAGAAAGGAAACAAAAATTACAACATCAAGAACAGAGGTGTCAGTAAAATGTGATATGAGATATCATTATAATTATACTTTCTCACGTTTACTGGGAGTCCATCTGACACTTTTAAACTACTCTATGCAAATTTGATAAGTCAATAATGACATCTTCTCCGGAGTCCCCAATGAGCTTTATGACATACAAAATTTCACTTGATTTCTTTCCTCTCTATCCCCCTCTCACCCTCCCTCCCTCTCTCTTCTATATGTCTCTTTCTCTCCCTCTTTCTCTTAATAATAATAATGATAATAATAATAATAATAATAATAATAATAATAATAATAATAATAATGATAACACTAATAATAATAATAATGACAACAATGATAACACTAATAATAATAATAACAAAAATAATAATAGCAACAGTAATAATAACAATAACAATAATTGCATTTATATGGTGCTTTATACTGGTGTTTCTAAGCGCACTGGTGCTATTCATACAAGAAGACTAGAAAATACAATAACATTAGGACAATGCAAAAAAAAAAAACAGTAACAAAAAAGAAGAAGAAAAAAGATACATGTGATACAGAGATACAATAATAATAATAACTGACTCTCTCTTTCTTTCTCTCTCTCTCTTCGACTGACCGCAAACCCGCAGGTGGTACTGGGACCTTTTCATGGTCTTTCTACTGCTGGTGACCCTCATATTACTTCCGGTCAACGTGGCCTTCTTCAGCGACGAGATCACCCGCTACTGGGTCATCATCAACTGCGTGTCTGACTCTCTCTTCATGGTCGACATCACGCTCAACTTCTTCACCGGCATCGTCCTCAACGCCGAAGATACGGTGAGGCACACTGCTCCCCTTCCCCCTCCCCAATACGCTCTAACATGTGGTTACATTTCGTTATTCCGAAGGTTCTTTATTCCGAAGGTTCTTTAGTCCGAAGGTTCGTCATTCCGAAGGTTCGTTATTCCGAAGATTCGTTATGCCGAAGGTTCGTTAATCCGAAAATGTAATAAAGTTTGTTATTCCGAAGGTTCATTACTCCAAAAATGAAATAAGTTTTGTTATTCCGAAGGTTCGTTAATCCCAAAGTGAAACAAAGCTCGTTATTCCGAAGGCTCGTTACGGACCCTATTTCATTTTCGGATCAACGAACATCGGAATAACGAACCTTCGGAATAGCGAGTCCTATTTCATTTTCGGATTAACGAACCTTCGGAATAACGAACCTTCGGAATAACGGCACAAATCAAATGTTTGGATTAACGAACCCGTTTTCATTTTCGGATTTACGAACTTGTAGGTATAAGGAATTAGTGTGTTTCGGATTAATGAACCTTCGGAATAACGAACAGCACCCCACATGATTTATTCAGACACGCAGACAGACCTGCAGCCGTAATACATTCATGCACAATAAGAATGATAAACGAGATGCAAAGCGCTTATGACCCCTACCCACGCAAGAATGAAATTTCAGCGTCGAGTGAAAAAAAATGTCCACCAACAAGTATGCATGTGAATATAGGTAAATGTATGAATATTATCATGATTGATTGATACTATGAATATAACTGCATGTAGTACATTATATACATGTAATGTAATTGCATATAGACATACAAAGATTAATAAAACATTATATATTTAACTGTATATTGATATATACATGCATACATACATACATACATACATACATACATACATACATACATAAACATTACATCATAATGAAGGCTGTAATATTATATTCAATTAATTTATTTTTCATTATCATTTTTCTTCCATCAAAACATAACACAGAATAAATCAGGAATTATATCATAAGCATATTATATACATTTGAATGTGTGAAATATACAAAAGATATGAACATGATAATCATGTCAAATAATATATTCTGAACAACGTATGTTATATATCATAAAATATCATTATATGTAAACTGTTGATTTTGAGACCATTTTTTATAGCTCTTCATTCACGTATACTGTTGGCAATTCCATTTAGATATTGTAATTAGCAAACGAACTCAATATGTGTACACTTTTCCCATGAGAAATGAGAAAAGATTGGTAAATTTCAATTCCTCTTTTTACCTGAGTGCGGAAAAAATTCGTGTTTCCCGAATCATCGGAAGGCTTTCCCGTAGTTTAAGAGTCCCAGTATGACCAGGGGGTATAAAGGTTGTGAGATGTATATAGTGAGTCATCAGAAAATGCTACAGCGGTTCGTATAACACCGTCAGCGTTTAAAAGCTCTGGGCGATTCACCGCAGTCTAAGGAATAAGTCATATTTGTTTCACGAGCAACCATTTGATTTTAATAGACTTAGCATGAATTCTCATGGGATTTTTTTTTATCTTTTCTTACGGGGTCGTCAAAATAGTAATTTGCACAATTTTCTTTCAGTCTACACCAGCAGTTTCCTGCAAAATATTTGAAGTTATTATGGAGACCGTATGATAATGTAGGAAATAAAACCCGAGATTGAGTGAGATATGCATAATGAATGAGAGAGAGAGAGAGAGAGAGAGAGATTGGCGAGTGAATTGTGCCTTACGCATAGTCACAAACACATACTAACATACATACACACGCACATACACACACAAACACAAAACAAACGCACATTTTAACTCATTCACACACGTTGGACGCTTCAACGTTAATCATTCAAAGATGACAACTACCAAGCCCATTATAGAATTACAGAAAGGAAATTTAGCTCAGATTCTGAAGTTTTTGGTTATCAATACAGGATCTCAGAATTTGTCCGAATTTTTTTTTTTTTTTTTTAAATCCCTTTCCTTTTCGTTTCAGGTGATATTAGACAGACAAAAAATCGTTTTCCGCTACCTGCGAGGCTGGTTTTTCCTGGATTTCATTTCGTCGTTTCCATTCGATTACATCTACCTGTTTCTGGAAGGATCCACCGTCGCATCTCAAACGGCTCTCGCCTTCAGAATATTGAGGTAATTGCAGCTGCAACTAATACCATTGTCATTAAACAGACTACGCATGCGTAGTGGTCGCGTAACGAATGTCACTAAACATGCTAAACTTCGGAGTGTTCGTGTATCCATGGAATATATATAGAAGAATGTAACAAGATATATCAAAGAATTTAAAGGCATATATTTATAAGAAATGAACCGGAAGTGATGGTGATGGAAATAGAGTACCACGCAATAAAAATGAAAGGAGCACATACGACTTTATGCAAATTAAACTTGATGAATTCGCCGGTATTGTCAATGAATGACCAATGAAAAGTAATAACTTGGAAAAAAAAAGATGCAAATACTGTTGTATGAAGTAAAGTCAGCTATGGACTATCCCATTATGCTACTCGTCTGAAATGAACAGATTTGTAGAGAGAGAAACGTAAAACTTAAATTCAGAAATTTCTTCAGGAATGTATAGAAATCATGAGAAACACAATCGTGTGACTATACATGATATAGGTAGCAGTGGCTCATAATTATATACATGTATAATAGAACAGCAAAGCTTTAACAGTGCACGTATAGGTTTTGAGCACCAATGAACATCTAAATGCACCCAGGGAAGTGCTGTTTTCTGACACTTTTTAGGGAGGCAGGCAGTAGGTGCATGAATATTCGAATTGATAATGCATCGATACTCAACGAAGCCCAGTGAAAAATCGTATAACCTCACGCTGCTTAACTTTTGTATCTGTGTAACAAAAATGTTTCTTTGAAAACCATGCGAATCGCGCTGGTAATATACGCCAATTTGGTAATGCTTTGAAATATATGGTTATGATAATAATGTTGCCTTAAAGTATGTTTATTAACGAGCTATTCTGCTGTTTCATTCTTCTGCATAAATACATTTCAATGCTTGGTATCCAGTTTGTATATATGCACTGTTCAAAGTCACCGGGCAAGCCTCATGTCACCGGACAAGTTTTCATGATAATGTTAGTGAATCCGTCTATTGTGGCGCAATAGCTATTGAGAATTTGCCGTGTAAATGCAGATATACCATACTCTTTATTGTTCTTCTCGCTCGTTCTTGTTTTTTTTTTTCACAAATTGTCTTTCTCGTATAGACTGACCAAAGTACTCAGTTTGCTAAGATTACTGCGACTATCACGTCTTCTACGGTACATCCATCGTCTAGAAGAGGTTAGTTGGTAACCGCATGTTTCGTTTACTTATTTATCTGTTTTTTGTTTTGATTTGGACTAATCGCAAAATTTGTCGCCTTTCTTATCTGTGTACAAAGTCTATGGAATTGGAGTTTCTCTCTGAAAAGTAATAAGACTCTTTTAGACTTGCACAAACGATAGGACATCCATATCTAATGCAGTTCGTAACAATTGCAAAGTAGTTTGCCACTGAACGGCAGTTGAATTGAGTGGCGACAAAAAGAAAACACAAAATAACACGATAATGCCTTTTATCAACAGTGTATAGTACGAAAGAAATGTCTTTGTGATAGCAGCGGTGATCCAAAAAGTGTCGCGAAAGAATGAAGTGCATACAGGATTGTTGTTGGATGAGTATTACAAGATAGTGATTTCTTCATACTCCTCCCAGCACAGCGTAAACCATAAAACATAAACGGCAAAAAAAAAAAAATCAAAGCCGAGGAATTCCGTAATTGATTCAACCAGTAATCTGTAATCAATCGATATCGCCGTAACACAATTCAATCATACATCATGCCTCTTGTGACTTTGACAAGCTACCACTTGAACACCGCTGTACACTGATGGTACAGTGTATTTGTATTCGTACCGTACAGTACTTGAAAACTGTACTGTGTTATCACTATAAATGCCTGCCTCGCTCTGTTTTTTTTTTTTCACCGTGGTCGTCCGCATGTGGTCATCGTCCGTCGACAGCTGCTGAATGTGGAGTCTGCTGTGATTCGTATCGTTCACCTCGTCCTCGTCATGCTCCTACTCATGCACTGGAATGGCTGCATTCAGTTCCTGGTCCCCTTTTTTCAAAACTTCCCGCCCGACTGCTGGGTTGTCATCAACGGTCTGGAGGTAAAATTTGCATATTCATTAGGCCTTGTATATACAAGCCTATACATACTGGCCAAAATGGGTCGGTCATCCTGCATTTATATTCTTCTTTTTTTTTCTCTCTCTCTCAAAGACACGCGTATTCAAATAAGAAAATATTAACAAATTTTAACCGAAGATCCACGAAAGTTTTGATGCGTTTTGTACGGTAAGTACTCAAGTAAACTAGAATTTGTTTACTTTAATCTTAGCATTTTTATCGCTCTTTTAGAATACTATATTATACTCAACCCTGCGCGGAGATCCAAAAAAGCAGCTTACGTCTCTGCGATGAAATTTCGCAAAGCAGCTTGTCTTCATTATATAGATGATGACTGGCGGGGGAGGGAACATACCGAATGTTCCACCCGAAGGGTTTGAAATGCTATTGAGGGAGGTTATAAGTCCCGAGACGAAGTCGAGGGACTTATAACCTCCCGAAATATCATTTCAAACCCTGAGGGTGGAACGTTTGGCACATGTTCCCGACAACAAAAGTCATCATCTGTTATATTAAATGGGTTAGTCAAATCACCAGCACAACGCACTCGATCGCTCGCGCTGAGCCAAATTCACTGTGCGCGGGTCCTTCAAATCACACTTTCGTACGCATTACAATAATCGGTCATCTGCTTTTTCACATTGTATGGAATAGGCAAATTTATCCTATCGATTGCGTGAAAAATATGGTCGTTCAATCGTTTGGTATCGTTTGTCATTTGTTACGTGAAAACGTTTTCCCATGGGAGAACATAACAAAAATGTTCTGCCCATGGGCGAACATAACCAATGTGCCTCCATCACGCGGCCGTTCCATGGTAAAAGGGTCTATCTTGAGAGAAATGTTACTTCGGAGAAAAACGGTTTTAACGTTTGGTGTATTTTTCATATTCTATTTTTTTATATTTTCATAATACATAACACTCACAAGCCATTCTCTTTACAAAAACAAGAGGCAGATATACAAATACACCAAACTTTAAACCCGTTTTTCTCTGAAGTAACATTTCTCAAGATAGACCCTTTTACCGTGGAATGGCCGCGTGACTGTGTTTAGCCAATCATAAATCGGTATTTGACTATCCCATTTAATATAAATCATTGTCAAAACAAGGGTAGGCCCTCTAAAGTAAAATATTAATATCAAGGACAATATTGATCCTATAAATAGAACTGGATTTTGTACGGGAAGTCATCCTCATCAGCTAGTGCTGACCATTTCAGATAAAGTTGCCATTTCTATGTGGGTTTTCTTTCTTCTCCCGATATACATCGTAGTACATGCGTGGTACGACAAAGAGCTGGAGCATAAGTTATTACAATGTTATTGCAGGTGAAGAATGCATAGCTAATGTCGCGCATGCGTATTTCGGACCACAAGGACACACATATTGCTTAGACTCTAACGGCTGCGCAAATACCGATCCTTCGCGGACGAAAAAGAAAAGGGGAACATTTCAAGGCTCGCAAACGACAAACATCGGGTTCTCCCAGGCGACAAGTTCAGCACTTCAGTCTCGTCACAAAGGCTTGCTGAAATGATTTGGCGAGCATTCTGTCGTTATCGCTAGTGACCACATATCACGTGATGTGAACAGCTGACAAACGACTCTACGTGCTGTTTTATTTTGCCGCTACAGAAACTTGAGTACAGAATGTCCTCGAGAAAATTCCTTGTGGGGCAAACCATCACTCATAGCATAAAGAAAGGTATAATTCACATTTTCAGCGACGCACGGTAAACTTGGGTGCGATGATCCGAGATATAAGCGTTTTGTTCTTCATAATCATCAACAAATGTTTAAACTCTCAAAGTTTCCGCTATAAAATCTGGGGTCAATGACTGTTAAACAGTAAATTGGACAAGCTGTCTATCATTATAAGATTATTATCATTATAAGGTTTACGCCTGTAGTCTATAGTATCTTGTGTGACAGTTCGCTTACAAAATAGGACCCTTTCAAAATTAGCGCTCATTTCGTGGAGGCTGTCAAATCATATTGTTTTAATCAAGTTAAATAAACTCTTGGATTATCTCACTTGAATTCTCAAATCAATCAATGATCAGTCGTTAGTAACTTACCATTTCAGACGTGTAACCACAGGTCATTATGTGCAGGCTGGCTAACCCTATAGGACTGATCCCTATTACCAAATGCACGTTTTAATATCATGCCATAAATATTGTATTTCGTTTAAAATGGATTTTTAAATGCAATAAAGTGCAATTAAATCAAGTACCGACGTATATAATATAGCCGATAATATTTGAGATCTGAACAGCGATGTCCGTTGAGTGCTTTGATACAAGAGAAGCTGCGATACACCAAAATGAAACTACTGTAATTCCGATTTTGGTCTGCAGAACGCCAGCAAGATGGAGCAGTACTCGTGGTCGTTCTTCAAGGCGATTTGTCACATGCTGAGCATTGGTTTCGGTCGATTCCCGCCGATGAACCTGACCGAGATGTGGATGACGACGTTCAGTATGATGCTCGGCGCCACATTCTACGCGCTGTTCATCGGTACCATGTCAACCCTGCTGCTAGCCGTGGACGCGTCGGGCAGACTGTACAACGAACGGGTAAGCGACTTTGCATGTGCACTCCGATACTTTTACGACACCTGTAACTCTGTGAGCATACTGTTTTTTTTTATTTTTTATCTATGTCTACTAGTATTTAGTCACTGAGGAACCAAAACAAAATATGCACTTGGCTTATATCAGAGTCAATATCAGAAGAACACGATTTCTATAAGTTGTTTCGCAGATCATGCATATTTCTTTTTTTCGAGACATGTTCCAATGATGCCGCTTAATTTAAACTGAAAGGTTTACAAAAAGACGCGAATGGAAGACATTACGACAAAGGAAAGACGTACAAACGTTTTTAAGCAAAATGGCTTTTACATAATGCAAACATAATCCTTAAGAAATTCTTAAATATTCTTCTGTAGTTTGTCTGGTGACGAAAATTCCTGATATTGCTGTACAATCACATAATGTAAAGTTTCATTAATAACAAGAATAAGAAAATGGCTGTAGCAGAATTCGACTAGTAATATTCATTTTCACATTGCAAAGAGATGACACTTAAATATCGCCTGATGACGTAAAAAGGGCAGTGTACACTTCTCTTTGTATTGCTTGCTAAACCTGTCAGCTAAACCAAGTCAAGGAATACCTGAGATTCCGTAGAGTGCCGATGAAAACGCAGCGACGGGTGCTCACTTACTACGAGCATCGCTACCAGAGGAAGTACTTCAACGAAAGGATAATCCTCCAGGAGCAGTCGCATCCAATCAGACGGGTAAGAGCTTTTTCCATGGAGACTGGGCGTGGCGTGCAAGACATTGGAGTCTAAGCGAACCACTGCCAAATGCTCCACTTTCGGCATTATTATCTACAGCATTCTTCACGTATAGCAGTCGAACTCATATAGCAAAATCGTAAATCTTTAGGATTATCAGTTTCGTAGAACAGAGTAAAATATTCAAAGCAGCTTTATGAGGCAGGCTTTCTATTTCGCTACCATATCGATGATGTGGAATCTAATAGCATTCGTAATTGAAATAAGGGGGATCTCCCCATGAAAGACCACTTTTCTTCCCATGCATGGATTTACCTAGCATGACTAACATGAAAAAAAAAAGTGAATAACAAATGAATGAATAAACGAATAAAGGTATAAATAGGTAAACAGATAAATTTCCACATCTAATCAGTCACCTACATGTAGATTTCCATAATGGATATCATTTAAAACAGATTACCTGCGAATTCTGCGAATTCTTAGCGGTTGCCAAGGGACAGTCCGTCTCTCTATTTCGTGACATGACATTTGCTCCTGCGACAGTTCCTCTGGTCTTGTTTTCTTCAAGGACTTAGGGTTAGGGCTAGGGTTGTGATGGGACTTTAGTTTAGTTTGATGTGAGGATTAGGATTAGGTTTACGGTTTCGTCTTATGGGTAGACTTTATGTTTGGCTTATAGCGTGCAGATATTTCATGGGAGCAATATTGTCGCAGGAGCAAGTGTCATGGAACTCTCTGTTCATCTCGCATTATCTTCTTTCCTCCATGGGGGCGCTGTGGCATAGTGGATAAGACTCTCGGACTCCCAATCGGAGGACCCAAGTTCGATTCCCGCCAAGTGTTTACGTCCTTGGACAGGATGGTTTTACTCCCATGTCCCTCGACCCAGGTGTATAAATGGGTGCCTGGCGACGCTGGGGTAGTAATAACAATGGCAAGACCCTCTGGTAGAGCAATGGCAACACTGCCCTGGGAGAGGGTACCCTGGATAAAGAAGACCTTATTGTTATTATTTCTCTCACCGTATTTTTCCCTTGTGTGCTCTGCAGGAGATCTTGCAGCACCACTTCACAGCGTTCATCACCAAGGTCAACTTCCTGAAGGAGGCCGACCCCGACTTCGCCTTCGACGTCGTGGAGAAGCTGACCTTCGAGGTGTTCCTCGAGGGCGACATCATCATCAAGGCGGGCAGCTTGGGCGGGGCGATGTACTTCATCGAGCACGGCACGGTGGAGGTGTGGGTCGACGACCGGGTCGTCAACCGACTCAGTGACGGCGACCACTTTGGGGGTGCGTACAGCGGAAGTTCATAATCATCCGAAATGGATTAAATATAGCTGTGATTATTATGAAAACCCTTACATCATTCCAAATTTGTAAATCCATTTTGATCAGGTCGATGACGTTAAATGCGTTTTCTCCCCTCCTCCCTGCGTCATCTTTGGTTGAAAAAAAAGAACAGCAAATTAATATATTTGTTCCCTGGACAGGGAAAGTAAGCTTATTAGAGAAAGGATGTATAATCATCTGTAAAAACCAGTGTCACTGTTGCAGCTGCGTAGGAGCAACTTAGCCGTAAGTATATTATACTGGGTGGAAATTATGTTTCCTTCGCCAATTTTATGAATGATCTGGAGTACAGAAGTCATCGATACTAAATTAAATTAAGTTTGTGCAACTGTAGGCACACACACAAAAAAAAAAACTAAAAAAAAAAACACAACAAAACAACAAAAGCAAGCACAACTACAACAACAGCATGGTTACAGACCTGTGAGTTCAAATGGATGTCGAAATGTCATTTTAATTCTTCGACAGTCGATATCAGTATGACTTTAAATGAGTATCAATGCTATCGAGTGTATAGATATCGTTGTTTTATGGCGATCATGCGTCAATTTGATTCTTTGACAGTCGATGGTCAGTCTAATTGGAAATGATTATCAAATTCTATCGATTACAGAGATATCGTTGCTGATTGACGAGCGGCGAGTTGCTTCCATTGTCGCTGCCACAACGTGTGACGTGTTCTGCCTCAGCAGGGAGGACTTCTCCAAAGGTATTTTAAGTAAACATCTTTATTCATCAGACTGACTTAGCACCACGATTTGCCATTACTTGTGTCCCATACGTGTATATTGCCCATCCGCCGAAGAGTAAATGTAGTAAATGCATGATAGACATATTGCGGCCGGCTCGAGCGACACCGCAGTAATGTCATACACAAACCGATCCTCGTCAGGATCGGTTCGGTCTATGTAGCGCACAAATCATATTATTTTCTTTTCATTCATCATTCGTTCATTTTATTTAATCATGGTACTAACATTAGCCACGGCTGTTTTTCAGCTAGTCCGTGTTTCCGTCCATTCTTTGCGGAGCTACACATACGTTGACTACATAATGATGGTCACACTGCTAGAACAATTATTCAAAACGTCCCTCACAGGTTTAGTAGACAGTTTTTTGTTTTTGTTTTTGTTTTTTTAATAATAAAAGCACGAGATTATTCGGCAGATTATTAAGCAGAGGGTAAAGCTTAATACAGTATTTCTATTTTTGTTTAGTTTAGCGTTCATAATGCTCATTACGAACTTAATAAGTAGGTCATGTAGTTCGTCAAAGTGAAATCGCTGTGAGGATTTTGTGATCTCGATCTTAGTAGATGAATTGATATCGCTGTTGTTTTCTTTTTGTCTTTGTGTGGCTTTGTGCGGTGGCTGTGACCCAGTTCTCAAGGAGTATCCAGAGATGGGAGCTAGAATGGCGGAAATCGCTCAGGAGCGCCTCAACACAATCGATGAGAACGAGTAAGCGGTTCCAAAAGCAAGTCATTGTGATTCTCTATCTTCCTTTTGCATGTTTTTACGTTCCTGGTATTTAGAGAAAAATACAGTGTAGTGCATGTCTGTCTATCTATCTACATCTATCTATCTACTTACTTATTTATTCATCAATCTATCTATATATCTGTCTGTCTATCTATCTATCTATCTACTTACTTATTTATCAATCTATATATATATATATATATATATATATATATATATATATATATATATATATGTATATATATCTATCTGTCTGTCCATCTTTCTGTACACGTCATATAGTTAGCGAGTCTATTTTTTCTTTCGCAAATATAGACACTTCCCAACAATTTTGTGAGTGGTTAAATTCGCACTCCTCGTCTACGAGTAAGGCAGTGGAAGCAGATTTGTACACGCGCACGTCACATTTATTCTTGCCAGGATCAGAATCAATATTTCATGTGTTTTAAAATTCGCGAAGAGCACCCGACTCGCGAAATTGGGGGGGGGGGGGGGGGGGGGGGACCGCAAATATTACATGGCGTCTACAATATCTATTTATCGATTTTTTTTTTCTATTTGTCTACTTATCTGTCTACTTACATATAGTGTACATGTATTCTATTCGTATAAACTTCCTAAATTATCCTCAGTTCTATGAAGGCCTATTGAAGTATTTCGTGGTAAATTTAGTTATTGTACAGTAATTGTACCTTACGAACTTGCTGAAAACAGCCTAACAGCCGAAGAAAGTGTGTTTTTTTTTTTTTTTTTTTTTATACGAGATAAAAAATAAAAAAAAAATAAAAACCCGAACGCAATTACTTTCTGAGGTCGGGTCTTTCCCTGTGTAACAGATATGGGATTATTCAGTTCACCCGTTTCTTCCATAGCACCCTACATAAATTTCGATGACCTGGATCCATTCTATTTGGCATGAATTAGTTGCTATGTCAGGGATACCAATTGATGTTCATGAAACTTGATTGGTTAGTTTAATAAATCAGTTTACCGTCACGCACTTAAGAGTAGAATATACTCAGCATTTTCTCTCATGGCCATGGAGTGTATGGGATAAATTTTTAACTGTACGCCAGTGGTAGGACTCGATAAATTCCTATCATTTACTTCTGTCGATGGAATCTTATTCACAATTATGAAAAGCAAACTTATTTGTCATACGAGACATATATTTTGAAGTCTACAACCTCAAAGATTTGCCTATCCAAAACAAGAATAGTGAAAGTGTTCGGGTGTAAGTGTGGATCTGCTTATGAGGATCTGCTTATGAGTCGCAATAAGCAGCCACAATTCAGGGGCGGAGCCAGGAATTTCATAAAGGGGAGGTGCCTTTACAAAATTAAGGGGGGGGGGGCACATGCCCCAGCTATTTTTTAATTTTTATTTTTGTGTGTTTTTTAAACAAAATACTAAAGGGATGGGGGGAGGGGGGCAAGCGCCCAGTGCACCCCCAACTGGATCCGCCACTGCAATTATATGCATGGTAACTACCCACGTAATGATATTTATGGTCATTAATGTGCTGTACATTTACAGTTCTTATATATGTACTGAACTATATGTTACAAAATAACATTTCCCACTTTTGATCCTTAATAATTAAAAAACAAACAAACTACAAGTAGTATCAGATAACACTGGCATTGATATGAGCAATGACTGAATAGTGCATAATTTTGTTGGAGGTACATTTAATTCATAAATGATAGCATAAATCAGTTTGATTAAATTCAAGATTCATTTTAAAGTTAGGTTTAAGATTTTGCTGTTTTCAACCCTCTGTACAAAACTTACATTTTCCACAGGGGTCAATTGGCGTGTATAAGAATGTGTGTTTAATACCCTGACAATGGTCCTGAACAATGGCCAGGATTGGAAAGCTCTATTACACATTCATGAGAAATTCCACTATCACAGCTAGTCTTTATTCATCCTGAAATGTGGTGTTTATGCAAGCACATGAAAACATGTGCTTATGGGTTTTTGTTTTTTTTCCAAGTGCATGCATTTTACCCTTTACCATGAATTCAGATTAGCAGTGTCCAGGGCAATCCATCATGAATTATTTATAAAGCATTGATGTGCCTTGGAGCAAGAGTCCAGAAGCCTGGTCAGCAGAGCTCTGACAAAGGTGGTATTCGCAGTAATCGTGTCCATTGTTCAGGGCCATTGTCAGCACACACTCACATACACATCATTGGTTCTTGTGTAAAGTTCAATTTTGTATAGAGGGTTCAAATTCGACCATAATCTAGAACTTAACTTTAAAATTAATCATGGATTTAACAAAATTGATTCATGCTCTCATATTCAAATCACCTCAAACTACAAGTAAATTGTACACTATTCAGCTATTACTCATATCAATGACAATGTTATCTGATGTATAGTTTTCGAACTACAGTATATTAAGGATCAAAAGTTGGAAATTTTTAATTTAAACACCTAGTACATGTACTATATATATTTACAATTATGATAAGACTGTAGTGCACTTTACAAAATTTTTCATACGCCTCTCACATGCAGGGAATCCACAGGGCAACCAAACAGCAATGCAAGCAACCGCACTGAGCCAGACAACAAGAGTAACAAAAAGGACAACAAGCAAAAAATCAATGACTGGCTGAAAGAAAATTTTGCCCAGCAAATTTGAGGGAGATTCAAACTTTTCTACCAACAACTCTTCTCCTGCAGCAGAAATCTAATATTTGGAGAAATCATATTTCCTGCCGACATATGGCTGTGATATTGATCGGCTGAGCTCGATATGAAATTCACGCCATACGCTTGACAGAGATTCCGCCCAACAGAAAACGTGTTAAGCTAATCAGAACACTCTCCATCCAAGTACTAGAAATCATGGAGTCATAGACCCATCACAGTACTTTTGATAAAGTTTATTCCGTGCCATACAAATGGACTATATCACCAAAGTGAAATGTATGACAGAGCAAGGAGATATCGTAATTCCAAAAGTATTTCATCTCTTACTGTTCACAGCATATTCTCATGTCAAAAAAAAAAGGGGGAGGGGAGAAAATTTGCAGAAAGGTATGAAAAATAAAATGCCAACAAACGACTGACACTCCCAGATTTTATTCAACTGTTGCAGTCAAACAAAGGACAATGTGTGTGTTAGCTTCTTAGGTATGTTGCAAAAAACAGTAAGCTGTAATAAATTATGACTTCAAGTACATGTGACAACGTGTGTTTTTTGTCTCTGTACATGAGAAAGTTGTGTATTACATTCAATATTGACATTGGCACCATGAGACAACTTTCATAAAGGGCAAATAGCAAGCAATGATCAATTGTGCGTCAGATGGACGTATGTCTACGAGCTGTGACAGACAGATGAACACGAAAAACAATTCCATCTTAGGGTGGATGAGAATTGTCATCTATCCAATATGTGCAGATTCGACTCAACAAAATGCTCATTACTGGGAGGGCGTGAGGAGCTGACGTATTGATAAGGTTCCCGTCAATGTCAGTTTTCTGGTCTGGCTCTGGCAATGCTCATTGGCAATTCCACTGCAGTTATGTTTTTTTTAGCTACAGTGCTCTCCCAAGCCTTATTGTTTGTCGTATGCAAGTACGACAAGCATTTGAACCACAGTTGAGCTTTAGAATATACACATAACTACTGACAGAACTCAATTAACTTGCAGCAATCTGCATTTTGTAGTTGAATAGTGACTGAGAGTAAACAGCCAGGAGAAGTCTTGCTTTTTGCCAATTACAGTAATAAAGGTAGATAGCTTGTACACAAAAACCAGAATATTCTGTTAAGGATCTAACAGGGTAATTCAGTTTGTCTAAATTGATACCATGAGACTTGCTTGCTTTCCAATGTGCAGTGCACATCTGCCAATTTATTTTGAAGTCACAGAGGACTTATTGTTGGACAAAAATGCAATAGAATAACTCCATAATCATTCACTTTAATACATCTTCCGTAACTAATAAGTATTGCTTTAAATGGCTCAAGAGGAATTGCATGAGACTTCTGAACACCAGCATACAAGTTAACTTGTACGTTCCAGTAATGATGACTAGTGGTTTAGAACACACATGCACTTTGGGAGATTTGATAAATCAAGTCAAGATTATTACAGCACAACATAAGTTTGTAATTATTATTTACAATTCAGGGAAGCTCCTATCAGCATCGCTGTATCTGTCATCATCACACATTTCTCTCTGGAAAGAAACGACTCTTTTAGACTTGCAGAAACGATAGGACATCCATATCTAATGCAGTTTGTAACATTTGCAAAATACTTTGCCACTGTGCTGCATTAAAATTCACTCTTCAATATACAATATCATTTACAGTGCCCAACCCACACTTCAAAACTCTTCTGTAGTGTATAAAATATGCTCTATACAGCACCTGGCAGGGGTGACTGACAGTAATTGCTACTGCACATCATTGCTCTGGGCATCAAGCTTTATTGATCAGATAATTGAGATCTAGGCTAGTAGCTGCTTAACCTTATGTCTGCAAAGACAAAGTTTGCCTGTGTTGGCACTACCAGAATTGAAGACTACAGGTAACAAGGACTTAAAGGTAGCAAGAGTCAACCACATGATTTCCTCTCTAGCTATACCGATAACAACTTTTTTAATTAAGCAAAGTTCTCCAAAAGATGAAGTTCAGCTTTCGACAATGTGGGTGGGGCACTCCATGCTTTTTGGGGCAAAATGTTGCTATTTAGTTATTTCTTTTGTGATGCCTGTGTTGCAGCCTGGACACACTTAGCCATGGTCTGGGATGCCCGGCTGATGGCGTCCGTCATGTAGAAGTCTTGTAGGGCAGTCTGTCGGACTTGGAGGGGAGCGTCGGACAGCTTGGCACTGACCGTCTGTGGATGGTGACACAAAGTGCAGCGTGAAATAAATATGCTTGACCATGCCCTCCTTTTCAACACCGAAACAATGTATACTTACACTAATAGTTGGATACATCATGTTCACATGCCTTGAATCAGAGATGAAGTTAACCCGTTGAGGACGAGTTCAGAGTATACTCGGGCAAGTGTCTATGGGAAATGCGCGTTGTAGCAATATCAGCCCATCCTCAACGGGTAAAATGAGATTATTTCAAAACAAATGCAACATGAACAAGACAAAAACCTGGAACTTTTCACAGTAGATAGATCCTGCTTGTATGTGATTAAATATGGTGACATAATAATCATGGCATAAGTGGTTAGCCTGAAATCAAATCGCTTTAAGCAGTTGACTCCCATTATAATGAAGTCCTCAGGGCCAGCAGTTTCCTTTTGTTATATTGAAATTTTGTTATAATCAACCAAATAAAGTGTATAAAGATGTGTGGATGATAAATTTGGCGCCTGAATTTTTATTTCGCTTATAAAGGGAATTTCTTAATTATCATGTTCTCTATGACAGAATCATCGCACAAATAAACTTGTGTAAAATTATTTGTCTTTATGCAATGTGCATGAGTTGGAAGACTGATAAAAAATAGAGAAAAAAAAACCCATTAAATGGCTCAGAGGAATTCATTTCATTTGACATAAAATTTGTTACAAAATGAATTAAAGAAGGGAAACAAAACATGAAATGGCCCTGGTAACTTATTTGAATAAACCAAGAACGGCTAAGCGATATGTAAGTATATGCTGCTGCCGTACCTTGCCAAGCACTTGGGACTGCTCAAAGAAATTGGCCTCCTCCACATCACCGTAGCGTGTCAGGTTTGGCGAGACCTCACTAAGCCTGTCCCTCACTTCCTGGATGTCATCGTATGGAAGCTGCTGACCAGCAACCTGTAAGTAAGGAAAGAAAGATGTTTGGTGTTTGATATCAATTGGTTTATGGACGGAACTTCGATATGATCAGAAGAATACACATTTTTCTACAACAACTTTGAAAACATACACACTTCCCCCTCCTCATACAGTGCACTGCCAATGTCATGAATACGGCTGTAATGAAATTTCATTAAAGGTAGGGGATACCTTTTACAGAACTCCCAAAATGCAGCAAAACATTAAATATGAACCTCAGGGGACTTGTTTAGGCCACTGCTTAGAAATTTGGAAGTCAACAGTTATCTACAATTTGAATAATGCACAAAACTCAACTACTCAGTAGTTCTGTGTGTCAGCCACACTTAAGCCTTTTTGTTGCAGTCTTCTGTATTTTTTATCTATAAACACAAATCTAAAAGTATAAGAGCTGATGTAATGACATATAGAGTGTGTGGCAAGAATGTATATAGAAATGTTTGTAAGTTTTGATGAACTTTATTCATAAAATATACATGATGGACACACATGCAGTGCATGGGTCTGCAAAGGTAGCCTAGTAATGTACTGGAATTTACGGTGAGCCCCGAAAAAAATTCAATTCAAAATCTAACGGTCAATAAAAATGTACTAAATGTTACCTTCCACTTTCAATACTTTATGGGAGTTTCTAAAATGATACTCTCTTCAACATACCACTGTGTTTACACAACTCTTCATTTAAGGCATGCAAATGGGATTCCCTACCTTTAAAACAAAGTAAAAATTTGATCCCACAATCATGATCCACAATTCTTTAAATACTTGATTTGTTCAGCTGTACGAAAAAATAGACAAAAGAACACTGCTGTTCCTCAAGACTTTGTTGTAAGGAGAGTGGCCTGTACCACTCTTCACCATACACAGACAAGAAAAATGCTTGTCAGCCTGCAACACACAATTTCTGTATTATATCTATCTCTTTTGTGGTCCTCCTTTGTTTGTTTGTTTGCTTGTTTTTTCTACATCTCTCTCTCTCTTTCTCAACACTCTTTCATTCCTGAAGACATCTTAACTGCTGAAATGTGTAAATACACTTGATCTTACATTAGAACATCAGTCATAGAGCATGTTATTCTTGCGAAACGTAACTGGATATCCACAATACCAGTTATGGTGACATGGGATCATCAAATTGTCATTGTCTTTGCATAGTCCACATTAAAGTTGGTGCAAAGAGCAATGCCAAAGTGTGTACTTACATAAAAAGAACATGCAAACAAACAAACAAAAATAGTCTCTTTGCGCTAGTTATGGCCTGAACTGACCACCTACTCACCTCAGACAGGGCCCTGAGTATCTTCCAGTCTTCACGGGCAAAGCCTGGAGGACTGACCGCTAACCTGGGGGTCAAAAAAAGGAGAAAATACTTGTTTAGTTCGCATTCAATGCTTCCAACTATCACATAGCCATATTCCATTATTGTGTGGTTTGCCACGGGGAAAATCACAAGTCAAATCTTCATAAATTTCACATCCCCCTCAAAATCTTATAAATTTTGGTGACAGTGTTAATTTCAGGAGATGAAGGAAGTGCTAAATTAGAAGGAACACCATAATGTCTGTCATTCAAAACAGTCATGATCGACTAGGTAATTAAAGACCGACTGACGAGTGCATTTTTGTTGGAGATTGAAAATTTCAGTATCACTGGAAGGTTGACCAAATCTCCTTTTGTTTACTTTTCATTACACCTTCAGAGGTAACAATTCTTCATTCGTTACTAGTGTTCTGTCATTCATGAAGCACATGTTCTGTTTGATCATGGCTTTTTATAGAAGCTCCAGACTTTTTTGCTCTTACAATAGCACAATTCTACATTGCTCTCTCATTCACAAATCAGGTTGGAAGTTTGTCCCCAACACTCGCTATGAAGTTGCTTAATAGCTCAAAAACAAATTGAAAACATTCATTCATTCATTCATTCATTCATTCATTCATTCATTCATTCATTCATTCATTCATCCATTCATCCATCCATCCATCCATCCATCCATCATTCATTCATTCATTCATTCATTCATCCATTCATTCATTCTTTCATTCATTCATTCATTTATTCATCCATCATTCATTCATTCATTCATTTATTCATCCATTCATTCATTCTTTCATTCATTCATTCATTTATTCATCCATCATTCATTCATTCATCCATTCATTCATTCATTCATTCATTTATTCATCCATCATTCATTCATTCATTCGTTCGTTCTGTCATTCATTCATTCATCCATCCATCATCCATCCTTCGTTCGTTCGTTCGTTCGTTCGTTCGTTCGTTCGTTCGTTCGTTCGTTCGTTCGTTCGTTCGTTCATTCATTCATTCATTCATTCATTCATTCATTCATTCATTCATTCATTCATTCATTCAATTCAATTTGCCTTATTTTCACAAGGTGGCTCCATCAGTCAGTTGAGCACTAATGTTCATGGAGGCCCTTGCATGAACAATATACAGCTGTTATAACATGTTCCAAATGTCAAGTGTTCATATATACTGGGTGATTTCAAGTTTGGTGCTAGTGCTAGTGCTAGTGCTAGCCGCCAAATAACAGCCCTAAATCGACCTCCAACACCGACGGTCAGATTAACGAGGCGATACTGATCAAAATTAACGATCACCAGCAGTAGGTGTTGGATCACAGCACCGCGAGCTCCGCGGGAATTGCGTGACGAAAAAAGTGATGGCGCATAGTTAAAGTCAAATACAAAAAGATATAGCCAAAACTGCTTAGTTTTGGACACGTAACGAGGAAGACTGATTAAAATGCCACAAATTCATCCCTTCTTTAAAACTAAATTATCTTTATTTTGCTCCCAGGCTCAGATTTCTATGGCCATGTCTGTAGTGTTCGTGTTCTTTACGTGGGCAACCATTGCATTAGCATAGACTTTGCACGTAAAACGTGCATCTCTTATGGAAGTGAATACAGGTCTCGCACGGCAACGCTAACACCAGCACCGAACTTGAAATGAAGAAAATGATAATCCCTAGGGGCTAGTGTTAGTCAATAGGGATAAAGCACGTAAATCGCTAACACAGACAGCGGAGCTCGGTTCAGCAGACGACATTCAACACCGAGCCCACCCAGCACCAGCAACCGGAAATACGTCATAATTTTGAGGTCAACTCCCAACACCGACGTGATTTCAAGTTCGGTTTTATCGCCGGTGCTAGTGCTGAGATAGCACTAGCACTAGCACTAGCACCGAACTTGAAATCACCCAGCGAGTCTGCATATCAGTACCCTATTACAGCATAAGTTCTGGGAGCTAAAATGTGTTGACTGTGTTTCTAACCTGGTCTGCTGTGCCCTGCCTTCTGTGTTGATATAAGTAGCAGTCTTCTCTGTGTAGGCTGCACCTGGAAGGACCACATCGGCCATGGTGGCTCCCGCATCGCCATGGTGACCTGACAAGCACAAGGAGACAGGTTAATGTTATTTCTGAATAGAATATGAATTCTAGGCTCTTGCACAAGTCAATATATAGACAGTGACATGATAGAATTGTTTGTACATCATCACAATTTCTGATTATTAACTAAAAGGAAAAGGAAATGAAAACATACAAATTGTATTACCTAGAATTGAACAGACAAGTTCACAAAACAAACATCCAGATTAAGTAAGTACTAACAAAGGAAGAAACTGGTAGGTCATTGTCATCTATTTTGACAAGTGCTACATTCCGAAATGAAGAAGGAGTATGCAAGAACTTGAAGCTTCTACAACATGTCTGTCTTGGGACTCATTAATATTCCATCAAAGTAACAAAAGTAAATTCATAAATAGTATTTCTGATCCTAGGTCTGGGTGAATGGCATAAAATCATCTTAAAATTTTAGAGGAGTTCATCTGTGATTTAGAGTGCTGTCACCTTTCCCTTTAAGCTGGCATTTGCAATTGGCATTCTGGCTACACAAACCCAGTCCCACCCATATCATTTGGTATCTGTATAATGCTAACAACAAGAGGAACGCAAAGGACACATTTATGTAAACTGACCTTGGTAGACAACAAAGCAATCTTTGGGAAGGTCGGCCCTTGTGATTGTTCCCTCGTCAGCTCCAAGTAGGAACAGGACCTTGGGCTTGTTCTCACGGATGTAGTCCACACCGGGCCTGTAGCCCAGGTCCAGAGCAGCTACTTGGCTGGCAACCTAGCAAACAATGTAGCAGTCATGCAGTGGTTTACACAGAAAAGTGCCTTATGTGATCAATTTTTGTGTGCCAATTTGAGTATGAATGATTGCAACTTCAAAACATCTCAGATTGGATCAGAATTTGCTCAAACTTTTAATGTCCTGTCCCTCTTATCTTTCTGCTTCTATTCATACAAAATAATTTTCAAGGTAGATTTCCTCTTAATGCATGAAGATAAGTCAAGCACAGTACTTGCATCAATTTCAGCTGGCAGAATATGAGAACTTTCTGGTTATTATCCTAACCATCACCCCTTACAACTTTCACGTAATGGAGGATGTTTCTACAGTCTTAGAAAATATACAATACTCTTAGCCTGACAATACAGTTAGGCCAGTGGTGATGAATGAAGCAAATCCTAGCTCACTTTGTTTCTTGTTTTGATAATACTTCATCTCATTTTGAAAGGTACATTGCCATCTAAAATTTCATTCAAACATACAGCTACATAAAAGACTGCACAAGGCTTCAGATTACAGAGTCCAAAATAGAAAGTTAAAGGGATGGTGAAATTTTGGTTGAGATGGGGATTCAGATTTTAACTTTTTTTTTCTTTTTTTTTTGGCGTGATAATTAGAAACCACTAATATGAAATATTAAAGAGCATACAATTCTGCAAGGAATTAAAAGTTTATTTGAGCGAAATCCTTTTTGAAATGGCTAAGATATCCAATAATGAAGTAAAACAAAGTGGTCCTAATAATAGGTGGGTCCCAACTCTAAATGTAGGAGATATTTGTATTCTTATATACAGTATTTGTAAAGTATATTTTATGTATGTATGTTTCTGTATAAGTGCATATGTACACTGTATAAGCTGTTATTTTCGCGAGGGTTAAATTTTCGCAAATTTCGCGAATTGCAGTTGGATCGCGAATTTAACAACACACGAAATTGTCTCCATGCGCTTTGTTAATAGAGCATTAACGTAAGCGTCAGCGTCGATTTGCAAAAACAACATCTCGCGAAAATGTCTATGACCTTGTCATTCGCGAAAATATCTGTGCGCGAAAATAATGGCATATACAGTATATTTTTTCCCCTTCATGTGGGTCATAAACATTACCCATAGTGGATCCATCAGCAAGAAAGAGCAAAGTGATCTCACCCTGTGCAATACATTGAGGACCTTCCAGCTCTCGGGGGCACCGCTGCTGACCCTGGCGCTGTGAGCGAGGGAAGACACGGCGGCGTGGATGGCTGCTCCGTCCTCTCGCTGGAGGGCACCGCTCCCGACCACGATCATGGGGTTCTTGGCCGCCTTGAGGGTCTTGGAGAAGGGGTGGGAGCCATTGGCCAGCTGCTCCAGCACTGCCACAGATTCTCCCACGTGCTGTGCAGGAATGATGGGTGGAAAAGATTGAGAAAAGGAGGGGACCAACTGATTAAGATGTAAACTGATGATGATGATGATGACTATGATGATGAAGATGATGATGATAATGATATTAATAAGAATGATAATACTAACAGTCACAATACCACCACTTCTATTGATATTAACCTATTGAGGATGGGCTAATTTTGCTACAACACGCATTTCCCACAGAACCCCTGCTGGAATATACTCAGGACTCGTCCTTAACGGGTTAATGGTAAGACAAAGCATCATAATATATAAACAATTATGATGGGTATGATTATAATACTGGAGGTAAACAAATAAACACAAATGTGCATGGCAAAAAGAATGTAGGTCACAGTGACAGTGATATACAAAGAGTTACAGATAACACGAGAGCAGAAATCGGTAGAATCTACTATTCAAAGAAATATTTATACACCAATTTACCAAAGACACTGTATTGAATCGAAGGGCCTTGATTGTGAAGATAAAACTTTCCTAGGAGATGAGAACCACAATGTTCTTACCTGGTAGTCATATGTGAGGTCCACCTTGGGGCCCACCATCGCCACCTGGAGGTCGTTGTGTATCCAGCTCTTGCGGATACGGGCGTTGAAGAGCGGGGCCTCGTACCGAGGGTTGGTTCCGACCAATAAGACGAGGTCTGCCTCTTCCACTCCAGCGATGCTGGTGTTCAGCAGGTAGTTGGAGCGCAGGTCAGTTCTGGATTGGGGGCAATTCACATAGAGATACCAAGAATTTAAATACAGATACCAGCACTCAATGTAGTCTAGCCATTTAAAGTACCTCCATATGACAAGTTCTCTTGAAACTAGTATCTCTCATTGCAATGTCTGAAAAATTAAATATTTTGTCTTGATTCATAACTACAAGCTAACAGGAATATGGTACTTTTGATCTAGCTGCCTTTTCCCTCAGAAAGAGCAAGTATTTTGCTAAATAAAGATCACACATCAGCCATGTGGAGGTTGAGAAAGCATTTCACTCACAAAATGGCAATTCCTGATTATTAGTACACTACAAAGTTGCAAATCATTTCATCGTCAAGTTACACATTACTTTCATCATCAAGTTGTACACCATATTTATGATACGTAGCTACTGTCTGCTTCCAGGAGAAAGCATTTTGATCATTGCAGTGTTTTTAACTGACCCTGCTGCATCCATGGGGAAAGTTTCTTCTGTGCAAAGACCCTCAGACCCAAGTCTGTTTAGCAGATCCTTGAGAGCAACTAGTGCCTGCAGGGGAAGAACAATAAAGGTCATATAAATGCTGCTTGCATCATAGTATTTGATATCCTTTTTCACACATCTTAACCTTTGGTATGCATTCATATTTCTTACATTCAAATTAGATGTATGTTTAAAAAGTACGTCCCTGTATTTTCTTAGCTAAAAATATAGGCCTACTGTTAACAGGTTTTACTGATAACTTTTAAGGTTACTCAATTTAAAAGTAACAAATCTGATTAAGCGGTAGCTGGGTCTACTTTTCTCCCCTTAGAAGGCGACTTTTGCAGAATTGACACATACTCCACTGTGCGAAATCTTCATCATTTATACAATCGTCACATCACACTGTATCCTTTCACAGATCAATTTCATTGCTACCAAACATTGCAATCATCTTCTTTGAGAATACAAAAATCTACTTACAAAAATTCATCCCCTACCGAAAACACGTGCCAAGCTACTCCGTCACAGTTCATGTCAGTACAACATTTGAATGGATTCTTTACTTTGGCTCTGGAGGCTTTTATACATTTACTTTCACCACCACTACATACGTTTTAAGGTCAATCAAATTTATAACACTGCCACAGCATATCCAAGAGCCACTTAACTGTTAGACAAAGGGCACTGCCACATAAGAATATTTAAAAAAAAGGATAATTCTAGCTTTCACCATATATAATTGTTTATTTTTTCTTCTACGGGTCCTTTTGTCCTTACCTCAGCATCCACCTGGCCACCAGCAATGGCTGCAACCTGACTCCCATCAACTCCAGTGAGCTGGAAGAAAATAAATATGAATAGGTATCTTTCATAATTCCAAACATATATGCAAACTATTAGTCTCATGACATCTTTGCACCACAGCCATAGTATAGTTTTGGTTGAGACCTAACTTCAGGTTTCTAACATTTTTTGTTGAGATAATGAGAAACCTCTCATTAAATGTGAAAGAGCAGTTAATTCCAAGAGGAATTCAATGTTTATTTGATGAAAATTGGTTTTGAAATGGTTAAGATATCCAAAACAAAGCAATCCTAACAAAAGGGGAACCACCTTTTATTAGGATCGCTTTGTTTACTTTGTTTTTTGATATCTCAGCCATTTCAAAACAGATTTTCATCAAATACACTTTGAATTCCTCTTTTGGTAGACTTGGAGACTTCTTAGCATTTCATGAAGTGGTTTCTGAATATCTTGCAAAAAGTTAAAAGCTGAATTCTCACCTAAACCAAAGCTATACCAGCCCTTTAATATCAGGAAGATTTCAAAGAGCAGTAAAAGAAATACTTGTGTGCTACATGCAACTCAATGGGCAAAAATAATACCCAAATCAGGGAGTCTTTCATACATACAACTCTCTTGTCAGCACATCATCACGAGATGTTCAAGGTTTTTGGGAGCCCCCTTGCAGACTCAGGGAGGTTTTGGGAGCTTTGGCATTGCACAGGTCCTTCAACCCAGGGTGAAGAGTCTTACCTCGGACGCCACCCTGGTGAGTGCTTCCTCCCAGTCGGTGGGGGTGAGGTTGCCCTCCTCATTCTTCACCATGGGAACAGTCAGTCTCTGCCGCTTGAGGCCGTCGTAGGCGAACCTGCTCTTGTCCGACAGCCACTCCTCGTTGATGTCCTGGAGATGACGCAAATTGGAATACAATGGAGGGTTTTTTTAATGCACACGCCACATATTTAGCGAGTCTAAATTTTCGTGAATCAGGGCCCCGTTTCATAAAATATGTTAGGATGGCAACTCTTGCTGGAATGGCAACTTCCAACAACAACAGCCAATCACAAAGCTGGATTTTTGTCGTTGTCATGACAATTGCCGTTCCAGCAAGAGTTGCTATCATATCAACTTATTACGAAACGGGGCCCAGATGTCCCGATGATTTCACGAGTGGAGTACAGTACTGAGCACAGAAATGTATATGTGCACGTCACATTCATATCAGGATTAGAGTCAATATTTTCGTGTCTTTATATTCACAAATAGCATCTGACTCGCGAAATTCGCGAAAATGAAAACCTTGCGAAATATTTGCAGTATCCAGTACTCAAAAGAACACACACACACACACACACACTCTCTTTTGTCAGTATTATAGACACACAGATACACCTGCTTGTAAAGACAGCAGAAGGGAAGCAGAAGAGGTTTCCTTGTGCAGGTGGCCTTTCTAGACAGGTTCATGAACATGGACTGTGCTCTTAAGAGAAAGCAAATTTTAGTGCTCTTAATGGGCAGCTGGTCCTTATAGTAATATAGACAAGTGGTTACAAAAGCAGGCTTGACTGTATCATTTTACAGATATTTATTGGTTCATGAAAACATATAATGTACCTTCATCTTACTTCAGTTTAGTTTTATACTTGTGAGGTGATAACATCATCAGCTCATTTGCATATATTCATATCAACTGTTTCAGGATCTGTTTTGCGTAATTAGCTCATCTTTAAAATTTCATAACTTCCTTATCTTTGTTCCCATTTTGATACTATTTTCATTCTTTGTGCTTTTTAATTGTATTTCATTGATATCAAGATATTTCTGGTCAAGAATTCTCCACTGATTTTAATGGTCTTTTGAGATGGTGGTCCTGACGGGATTATGAATGAGCTGAGAAGCTAAAATAAACTGAAGTAAACCGAACCAACTCACCTCATTCATCCGTGGCAAAATTCTCATGACCTCTCCCGACCTCGTGCTGACCACGATGTTGCTTCCCACAGCGTCCATCACATCCACTGAGTCGATCTTGCGCGTCTCCCACGGACGAGCAGTAAAGGCGTACGGCTTTGACGTCAGCGCTCCCACGGGACATAGATCTGAGGCATGAGACATGTGAAACCTCATCTTTCAGTTACATGTCTATGCTTCTGTTTAATTTTGTCTTCTATTCAATTCACACTATCTATATCAAGTAGCCATTCAGTAGTTTCTGCAGGTAATTTATGAGACTACAGCTCCAACTCAATTATGCTCATCACACTGTACATATTCAACTGTCATATCACAAACTCACAAAATACAGCCAAACCTGTCCATAGTGGCCACCTAGGGGAGACAAAAAAAAAAAAGGTGCCCACTATTGACAGGTGGCCACCATAGACAGGGTCTTTAACAAGGTTCTTCTTTTGAAGGTTTTTTTTAGGGGGTGGCTGTGTATGATAGGTGGCTGCTATAAACAGGTTCTGCGTTCAGTGCCACTAGACATAATAAACACAACACAAAGTGGATGGCAGTATTTTCTACAGAAGATATAAACTGCATCAGCATCATCATATTGAAATTTCAAAACATACACGTCTAACCACATTAATGTCTTCACCAAAATATAGTACGTCTGTACAACATTCTTACTCCTATATTTGAAAGTGTTTGGAAGAGGACACACAGGTGGGCACATAAAAAAAACAAGGCAATCGCCAAATTGTGTCTCGCCCATTCGCGTACAAGGAATTAATATTTTTTATAACTCCCAGAAGTTAATTGACCTGCTTATGACCTTTGACCTTGTGGTGACCTTCAATACCCTAAGGGACATTTACCGTCCAAGTTTGGTCACAAACGGACAAAGGGATCAAAAGTAATCGAAACGTGCCATAAAAACTTAACATTGGGCCCTAAAAATTTGTTGACCCCTTTCTGTGACCTTTGACTTTGTGATGACCTTCAACTCCCCAAGGGACATCTACCGTCCAAGTTTGGTCACAAACGGACATAGGGATCAAAAGTTATGAGCCACAATCAAAACGCGCCCTAAAAACATAACATTGGGCCCTAAAAGTTTGTTGACCCCTGTCTGTGACCTTTGACCTTGTGACGACCTTCAATTCACCTCCCCAAGGGACATGTTCCATCCAAGTTTGGTCACAAACGGACAAAGGGATCAAAAGTTATGAGCCATAAACGAAATGCGCCCTAAAAACTTAACATTGGGCCCTAAAAGTTCGTTGACCCCTGTCTGTAACCTTTGACCTTGTGGTTACCTTCAACTTCCCAAGAGACATCTACCATCACCCAAGTTTGATTGTCATTGTAGCAACATGTGCTGAGTTACGTGTGATAAGAGAGTCTTGCAAGTAAACTTTAACGTATGACCTCAAATGACCTTTGACCTTATCATGTGACCTCTTACGGCACCATAACATGAAGGTACCCCCAGTGCATCCATCTCCCAAGTTTGATTGCCATTGTAGCAACATGTGTCGAGTTACATGTGATAAGAGAGTCTTGCAAGTAAACTTTAACGTATGACCTCAAAATGACCTTTGACCTTATCCTGTGACCTCCAACGGCACCATAACATGAAGGTACCCCCAGTGCATCTATGACCCAAGTTAGGTTGTAATCCAAGCAACTTATGTGAAGTTATTTGTCAAAAGAGAGTCTTGCAGGTAAACTTTAACATAGAAAAGAGGGTCTTGCACATACCCTTTAATATATGACCTCAAATGACCTTTGACCTCATCACATGACCTCTGACAACACCATAACATGAAGATACCCCTAGTGCTTCTATCACCCAAGTGTGGCTGCCATTGCTATAACAGTTGCCAAGTTATGCATCATAAGAGAGTCTTGCAGGTAAACTTTAACATTTGTGACAGACGACGGACGAAGGACGGACGACGGACGGACGCCATTTGGATCCCTTAGTCTCGCCTTCACCTCCGGTGGGCGAGACAAAAAACAGAAATGAACATTCGGATCAGGTATCTTACCAATGACATTTCCTGATAGCTCGGAGGCAAACATCTTTTCAATGTATGTTCCAACCTATTGAAAAAGACAATACATGGCAAAGTACAATGTTAACAAAACACTGCAAGAATTTTTGATTTGATGCACAGATGTTAAAAATAACAATCTTTTCTTCTGAAAAGGGATAATAGTAATACCTATTTATCACCCCATAACTGTGGATCATCCATTTGTGAAATTGGCTAACAAGTCCAAATTTGTAAGGTATTATCATCACAAAATGTACGGCATGAACAGCACTCAAGCAGTATCTAGCTATCTTCTTTTTTCATTATGTTGCTATACACATGATTTCAACATTTGAAGAGAATTACAGAAGAAGTGCCATTTCCAAACATTTTATAATAAGTCCATCATCAGATAGAGGAAAATAAAACCTTTCCAGTGATACCTCACTTGTTATGAAACAAGGAATATTCTTGAAGTTACGATGAAAGGTATCCCATATATTCTTATTATTTTCTATGTCTTATAGCAGCTTTGATTTCAAGTATCTCAAATTAGCAAGAATGGAGTTAAATCGTTTTGCAAACACACTCTTCCATATGTTTCAATGATTTTGACTTCTCACAATCAGTACCTGCATATCGCCTCCTCTTCCTGTGGTTCCAAGATCATCCACACCAGCAACCTCACTGGCAAATCTTTAGGGACAAAAAATAACATGAACGAGTAAGAAATCATTGTTGCTGTGATGCTGACGAACTCCACAAGTACAAGTCTGTTACAAAAGTGGACATGATGGAGCCATAATCAGGATGATAATAACACGAATGAGTGAAAAGAATCATTATACTGATGCTGACAACAAACTCTATACGAAAGTCTGTTACAAAAGTTGAGTACTGCCCAAGAATAAGACCATGACGGAGCCATAATCACATGACATGTAACAAACCAATCATGTTAAGCAGCCAACAGATGAGAGTGTTCTGTGTATGCTACTTTACAAGAGTGTCATGTTATCAAAACTTGCTTGGGGATTGTTAGAGGATATACCAGGGTATGAGTGTGTGGAGCATGTGTCCTAATTCACCAATCCTGACTCAGTAGGAACTGTATTTGCTGTAACAACAATCGTATCGAGTTGGAAGGGACGACAGAAAAACAGATTTAAAATATCCCTAGCTGCAAAATATTTAGTTTCTCAGAGCTTTCTCAGGAAAAATGGCAGAAAGCCCCCAATCATGCAAGCATATAATGGTACTGAAAATATAATGGTAATGAAAATATTGCTTGGTAATTGCACACATCTACTTCATTCAAACATTACATAATACTGATTTATCAATTTCATGACAGCAGATGATGGTATGAAAAAACCTGGGGTGGCCTGAAAATACAGAGATATTGCTGTGTGACATCTTACCAAGTTTTGCAGAAGAGCAAACATTTCTTACCTGATGCAGCGAGTGCAATGAATACACCTTGTCATGATGGTCTTGATTAGGGGGCCCACATTCTTGTCCTCCACGGCCCGCTTCCCTGAGAACTGGTTGTCCACAAACCGACTCCTGTCGCTACCAAATGCCAGGGACTGGTCCTGTTGGCAATACACAGAAAATTTTGATACTGTACGAGCTGAAATTTTCACGTACAGATATTTTCGCGAATTGGTACTTCGAGGACATTTTCACGTGTTGTTAATTTCGCGGTTGCGAGGGTCTAACTGAACTTACTTATTTGCGCGTTGTTATTTTCGCGTGTTGTTATTTTCGCGATTCAAAGGCGATTCGCGAAATTCGCGAAAATAAAACCACCGCGAAAATTTTAGCTCGTACAGTACAACTTTTCTTATGCCTACTTATATGCAGGCAAACTGATGAACGTGCTGATGGTCTTGACATGAACTGTATGCCACAGCATGCTGATTACAATAAGCACATTTTACTATCACTTGGTGTAAGTTTCAGGAAAGTTGAATAATTTTCATTTGAACTCCCAATCTGCACTATATTATATACACCATTTCAGAAATACTTTCTCAACTTTCTATGAAGTCCTTGATAATGAACTGTGAGCATAATGTATTGATATATTTGGAGCAGAGGTCTTCACTGATTATCTCTTTCAGTAAGTGTAAAATGAGAACTTCGTACAAAAATGAGTGTGAAATACAGACTATGCATAGAACCTTCAAGCAACACATAAAGACTATGCATAGGATCTATGTTTGATCATCTGTAGTCAATATTACTCGATTTTAGTTTTCTTCTGAACTGTCTTGCTTTGTCTCCAGTTTCATAAGTCTGCTGCAGTTTTTTCATCAGTTGTCATTGAAAATGTGTATGTACATGTACCCCACTACACTTGTACTTTTGCTTTCTCAAGTGTCTTTGGTCCTTTTTAGTTTTCATGTTGCGTTAACATGATTACGTTTGGCCGCAAAGTTTGGGGTGGGCCTTAGGAATTCCACACATACGGTCATGTAATTTTTAAATGTTGAAGTATTTTTCCTGTACCATTTCTATGTGTATGTTTTATGTATTGTTCTCACAGTCTTCATATACATTTTATCAGATGTGAAAATATAATCAAATGCAATGTAATGAAATGAAATGAAATTTTAGCAAAGTTTCCTCAAAGATACGTAATGAGGAGAGTGTACCTGAAGATCACATTCCCCTCCCTGGTCACAGATGGGGCAGTCCAGGGGGTGGTTGACCAGGAGAAACTCCATGACTCCTTCCCGCGCCTTCCTTGTCATCTCAGAATTGGTCTTGATACGCCATCCCTTCATAACAGGCATTGCACACGCTGCAACAGGCTGCACATACACAGGAACAAATGAGAGGCACCTTTAACCAATCAATTATAACCAAACTGTGAGATTTAGAGTTTATGGCATCTTCACTCATCTCTTAGATTACTGGCAACTTCATTTTGCATGAAACCTGGAGAAGAGGCTAAGTACACACTTCATGATTATTATATCTCCTTTATTGTGTTTGCTCTGTCTTCACTCCTGAATTTATCAAGGAACAGCTGGATACTGACAAAACTAGTATACAGGTAACCTCCTGTCTGTAAAGTGTCTATGTGCTTTTCACTACAAATTACATGAACTCACTTGCAGCAATAAACGCCTTCTGTTTCTGAACATTTTTTTTTTTTTTTTGCACTGTAACTTTTTCTTTGCCAAGAAGATGGTTCTATATTCATACAGTGTATAACATGGGTGCATCTGAGCTGACAGAATGGAGTGTTTCTGATGTATAAAACTTTGTGCTATAGCCTGATATTGCTTAGCAAAGATGATTATTACTACCACGCACAATTACATGTATCACAACACATCATCACCTCTACGTTCCCTACCAGATTGCTTCATAGTGTTATCTTTTCTCCCAAAGAGATCGACTGCAAGGTATGGGCGAAATACAACCTGTTTCAGGGATCAACTTCATGGTGTGCATCACAAATCTTATCTCATGCAACTGCTTAGTGAGCGTCAACTTACCTTGGCAGATTTCTCTACTTCCACCAGGCACATCCGGCAGTTTCCAGCCACAGACAGCCTCTCATGGTAACAGAACCTTGGAATCTCTACGCCTACTTCTGCACAAGCCTGTATTGGAAGATGTGTCAAATTGTAATTTAGGGAAAAAGACAAACATGTAATTCATCAATGAGAATGGAAAAGTTGCATTTTCTATTTGTGTCTAAATTATGTCTATGATGAATATGTGTGATTTGAAGGCTGGAAATAGCTTTAGAACCCACAAAGGAAAAGTATTCACATACCCTTCCTTGACATTAATCCCATTACTGATGCTAATATGAAAATGGCATCAAAAGTGTCAGCTAACATTCTGCTTTTGGGAATATAAGAATGAAATTGGACAATGTATGACACATTAGATACACAAGAGATGAAATGGAGTGTAAGCCTTACTGAGAAGCCATGTTGTATACAAACCTGAAGAACTGTTGTTCCGGGCTCCACAAAGACGCTCTGATCATCAACAAACACTTCTATCTTCTCTGCCGCCGGAGACGTCGAGGAGATCAGGCGGGAACTCTGGGGCAGCAAAAGTTGCCGCGTTGCCGACCAGGCCTTCAGAGCTGGTGCTCGCAACATGATGGCTGAATTTTGGAAGAAAATACATGTAAGCAATACATGTAATTATATGCACTAATGCAGTTGGTTTCTTGTTTAATAAGCATTATTCTCTGAACTATTGATTAGCAACAAACAAACACTGTGTGCATGATGACTGATGATGCAAACTGGGGCAAGAGTTCCATAAAATGTACCTCTGATAAAATTGAAAAAGAAAAAAGAAAAAGAGAAGCGATATGTACAAATAGGCCCTAATATGATTAAATTTAGGTGGCTTCAGGATTAGGGTTAGGGTAGCATTGCTCTCGGTGTCCTACCAAGGGTAATGCAGACTTCAAGTACTCCTGGGCCCCATTTCATAAAAGATCTTAGGAGAGCAACTCTTGCTGGCAACGTCCAATAGCAACAGCCAATCAGGAAGCTGGATTCTCCTCGTTACCATGACATTTGCCATTCCAGCAAGAGTTACCATTGTATCAACTTTTTATGACATGGGGCCCTAAAGTTATAAACTGTGACCAGCCCGAACGCTTCGCATTGGGGCTGCATAAAATAGGATTTGGGGTCCTGTACGGGACAGTATCGTCCCTAAATTCCAATTTAAATACTAAAAATTGCTCTAATTTGAATATATACAGATGTAGAGTCTAGTCCAATTGTTGGCAACAGGTGTCATGGAACATTTGCTTCCTCCAATAAACTTAGTTCTTTTCTGTCCAAATGGATGATTTTAAATGATTCAGTCAAGAGGAATCTGTGAGAACGGCAACTGCTCGCAAGACAGATTAGAACAGAAGCCTGTGTGTGCATGCGCTCATTGGTACATGTACATTGTAGCAGTGTGACCTCTTGACAAGGCACTCTCATTGCGCGACATCGTGTGGTACTCGGTCACTCTGTGCTGGGCGCGTTTCACTTGAACCCTTTGAACCCACACTACACAGTGAAAGAGCATGTCCAAAGGCTAAAAACGTGTCTGTTTCTGTTCCTGTTTCTGTTCTGGTTCCGTCGGTATACTCAGAATTAACTGTACTCCACCAACGTTCTAACTAGTATGGTTGTTTATGTGCAGGGCAGTGTTTCACATTTGAAGTCTCTGTTTGAAGACTGTATTGGATGTAGACGTGACTGTTTCCTTGTCAAGTAGGTTCAAGTCCACTGCTGTCCTGTGGAAGAATGAGTAAAATTTACTTGTTTACATCTTTCTTGGTCAATGTTCTTTGGACTCTTCTGCTGTTCCCTCTGGTTGTTCTTCTGGATCTTCCCCCTCTGTCATTAACTCTTGATCCCTCTAATTCATTGCAACTTCTTATGAATATTCATTTTTCCAATGCACAATTTGACCGAAAGATCGGTCTGTATCTGTCCGTCGGGGAATGTTTTGCGGAGACTACGTCTGGCTTCACGGATCCCTTGCGTATACAGACCGAAGTCAATGATGCCAGCTATTGTGTGGATCAGGTGCCAGTGGTCGCGCACAGATGAAATGTCACGATAAACCCAATTTCATACAGCTCTTTAATATTCAAACACGTTTGACATGAATAAAAACTACTATATGTAGCAATATTTTACCCCTTCCCACATAGTACAAAGCAAATACTCACTCTAGATCGCAAAAACCTGCATCCTTATCGCAGCATCAGACGTTCCGCTAGGTCGCCATTTTCAGTTTTCGCCTGAAACTGATCACCGCTGATCTCGTATGTAAGGCGTGCTCTGATTGGCCAACTGCGCATCCCCCGTCAGCTGATCGATATGAATATGTAAAATATGTAAATGAGCAACTCTGATTGCGCAATGGATGATCGAGACCTCGTGTCCCAGGTCCTGAAAACTGTCACAGGAGAGTTGAGACGTCGTGTCAATGTAGTCATTCCCGCAGACACCTACTACCACAGTATGGCAAACCACCATCTGCCACATCGCGACAACTTTCATAGATTCTACGACTACAGATCAGGGCTGAGGCGGATTGGACATGAACAGAAATGGCATGTTCAAATTGCACAAATACCGTAGGGAAGAGATACAACTTATCTGCTAAAATCAATCACAACAGTTTCAATTCTATAGATGCCCTTAATTCTGTGGGCATAGTTGTCAGCCCAGACAAAGTACGAGAAACGTTATGCCTCTCACGCAGATCTATGCTTTCAAGTTTATCAAGACCCAGTGAAACAGTCGTTCAAACTACGCGAAAAATAAAAGAATCAGCGTGTGCAGAAGTATACCTGGGGCGCAAATTCAAGAGATTGCGAACGTCAAATTTGAAGCAACCTGCAAAACGTTGGAAAACAATATGTACACCTGTCAAGACGCGACGAATCTCGCCTCAAAAGAGTAAGGCGATAACAAGTACGGTAAGTATTCTACTGACATTGACTACCTGTACGTGTACGTGTAAATGTCAGCATCAGATAATAAAGAAAAGATGAGAAAACTATGAATATTAAATTAGAAACATTGTATGTCATTCATCAATGATATGAAATCACAATTGGTCAGTATCATTTGACGATGTTGAATGAATTAAAGATCAGTCAGTTCTTGTATAGGGGACATGTTCCGCAGAGACTGCGTCTGGCTTCATGGAATGCGCTAACGGAGGACTGAGCCGTAAAAATAAGATAAATAGATAAATAAACGAAATAAAATAAACAAGTAAAAAAACTCCTCCGGACAGTTTTTTTTCCTGTCTATTGATAATGCAGAATACATTTGATTTACAGTCAACCTTGAACCTATCCTAAGGTTCAATAAATGCATATTTTCGCATCATGATTGTAATATGAAAGTAAATCGATCCTAACAAATTGCCCTTTTTAATATTCTAACATAATAATATTTGTATTCATGTAATTAATCACTGGGTTATTTACTAAATTTTCATATGTATTAAGTATATCCAAGACTTAGGTAATGCAGTATTAGTTTTGTGTCTAATTCAATTCTTCTCAAAATGTAGTCCAAAGGATTTCTTCAAACAGCAGCCGCTCATCTATTATAGGGTAACTACAAACGGGCTATCGCAATCATGTGTCGGAGAAGTATCTCTTTCACCACGCATAATTATGGTTACAGCCATATCAAAGAAAGTAAAGAAAGAGGCAATACGTTTGGACAAGAAAGGGACATTCAAGCCAGGATCATCAGGAGCAACCAAGCTTGACAGCTACAAGCAACTGAACTGGAAAAGTGTTCTAAAAGACATCAGACAAACATGTCCAATACTCATGCGTCTCTTGCAATCATCGCTCCCGTACGGAAGACTGCAGACACATCTGCAACACATACGGATGATTAATGTCATATCAGTGCTCATGTTCCTTCAGAAATCCATCTCAAAACAAGGTCCTCCAGGAACTAACTGGCATGATACTGTGGTTTGCCGGATGCAGACGTGAGGTGGGTTGTATAATTTGAAGAGTGAAAAGGACAATATTGATTTTTCAGCCACTTTAGTGTTGAGAATATGAGAACTACGATTACTATACTCTAACAAGCATGTGTACACGTACTATATAGGTGGATTAGCTTCAGATTTTACACGCTAAAACGTGCAGTATATATGACACGCGATGAATTTAATATTTGTAAAATTCAGCAGAGAGATGATGATGATGAGGAGGAGGAGGAGAGATGGGGAAGGGGGTTAGAGCTATTTATGAACAGGAATGTTCGACATTCCGAAGGATGTGATTCTGAAAGTGAAATGTGTTTTATAAAGACGGAATAAAGATTGGTACAGGGAACAGACTTATGGCGCTTGATTCGCCGAGTTACGCTGAATATATCGAGCGTAAGATCAATCATAGCTCTTTAATACGAGACAGGTCCAATGTTCATTATTCTGGAGGTTCGTAAATTCGAAAATTTAACAAGGTTCGTTAATCCGGAAAGGCGTCGCGTATTAAGGATTCCTGGGAAAACGAACCTTATTCAATTAATTTCGGATTAGGCCAAGTAAAAAAAGAAAGCAGTTTCTCATCCTCGCGGGCATCGATTTTTTTTACTATTTAATATTTTCAAAATGGCGCTGAAAATACCAAGAAATTCATAATTCTCGTCCCAGCCCGCTCCCTGCCCGCATAGATTTTCAGTTGCCGAATCGACTTTCTTGATATTTACTATTTTTTCGGCTGCCGAAAAAAGAAATTGACAATAATATTCACCTACCAATGGTGATGTCTCATTTCTAATTATGCCTTGCGTCCTCTACTTAGCTGTAGTACAGCTGTAGCTTCTGTAGTGCGTATGTAATAGTTAACGCATGCATTTCACACTGCTCCACAAAGCAGTCGAACTGTAGTTGGATGGGCGGGCCTGGGCTGTGATGTACAGCGCACTCGGTACGTCGTGAACGCGATAGCGGCAACATTTTTGCGCACAATCGCTGATATTCCACGCGTATTTCGCGCATTGTTCGTATTTTTCCCCGTTTCTCATATTTTAAGCGGATGAATTGTACTGTACAAATGCTTGTGAGGATTGTATGGAGTTTGTATACATTTTCCTGTCATTGTGACTATGTGCATGTGCGTGCAGTGTCGGAAGGTACGGTAATGCAGTGGCCGTGCCGCACCGTTTATTGGCAAAGTGTGCGTGTCTGTAGCTGTGTAGAGGCCCATACACTCTGCTCTGTAACGTTGCATCTGACGGCGATGTATTGTTATATTTTGAAGATAAAATGAATGCACTTTTCCAGCAAATGTAGAATTATTACATGGGTGTATCTACAAAATAAATAACTTTTCCACGGATTCTGGTTTGTCTCGTATTTCTGCGGGATACTTTTCTTTACGATGTAAATTCACGGACACGGCCGTGAGTCGTATCATCTGTAGTGTGGTATACAATCATTCATCATCCAAATGATGAGTGATTATCAAATGTCTTTTTAGAACATGAAGAAACATCTTTAAATGTTTAATGCTATAATGCCATATCAGTATCATTTTGACATCCATCTGCAATTGTACAAGCCATTTTCCAGTTGAATGTGCTACAATTGTACTGTGAAGAAATGCAGATACATACCAGCTGTGTGGACACAAACAGTCACAAACACCAATGATAGATAAAGCAGTGTTTTGAATATCATGGAATTTATTTCAGTCGTACATTTGTTGAAAGACATGTTTTATACCTGTTTCAATTAATAGCACAATACATCAGAATTGCACATACACTGGTATCAGAAATGCCATTACAACACTAAATACCAGTTTTAAGATGGTCATTTTCCCTTGACATCTGTAGTGGAAAGAAAAAGCAAATGTATTTCTGCATGCATGAAGTTTCATTTCAAGTATGGTACATATATATATTTGTTTGAAAATGCACAGAGTGCAGGCAAGACATACACTTGGGACCTGGTCTCTCATAACACAGCTACCAGAGTGATATTTCATTTCATAAATTGGATATAGAAAATAGTAAAGCCCTCTCTCGTTACCTTCCTCAGAATTACCGGACGAGAAACACATATTACTTTCGTTTTGACAATCCTCGAAAAAATAGTAAGATATCAAATAGAAAGGACCTCCCTCATCGCCTTGCTCAAAAAACCCGGACGAGAAACTACTTTCTTTTTTTACTTGGCCTTAAGCAACCTTATTAACTTTGATTTTGTTTTTCGGATAAATTATCAGACTTGGGAATAACGAGCCGCAAACTTTGTGAACAATGCGACAGGTACACACACCATCTCAATAGGTGTTGATAAGTGGATTATACGAAGATAAGTTTATTATAGCTTGAACTTTGAGACTTACTCCGACTGCCACTGACGGTTAAAGGGCGTTTCCTGAATTTCATTCAGTGCCAAAGCAAGAATTAGACGCAATCGAGAAGGGTGAGGTACCTCACCCAATTTTTCATAGAGACAGTGGTTAAGAACAGTTCGGGAAACCCACTCAAAAGGGGGGCCCCTCCTTATAAGTAACCCGTCCCCCTTATAAGTAACCCCCAGGGCACCCCTTATAAGGAGTCTCCACGCTTTTTTGCAATGCAACGCGAAAATGAAAGGACTGCGGCAATTCGCTTGATTATGTCCATAAAGCTTCACAAGTTTCCTAGTTACTCACGAAATTTGAGCAAAATCGGTTCGAGGCATCATATCTAAAATCATGGATTTAATTGCGATGTCAAACGACCCATGCGAATGCTGAAATGCGAGCGATTACTGGCGTGAGTGTCGCCAGGCGCGGCGGCGCGGCAATGCTTGAGTGCAGACGTGGCGACTGAGTACGGAGACTTTCGTTCATTCAGGTGGCTTTAAATGAAGGAAAAATAACAAAAGTAACGAAATAGTCAACCACCTACCTTTGCAATTGGTATGCATATATACAAAAGGATACGTTCCCATAGGGTTGTCCAGTTGAAGTCGTCCCTAAACAAAAATTTTAAGTTGAAACTTGCAAGTTTCGCCAATGAAGCTTGAAATTTCCAACAGCTCCCGCATTCAGCAAGTTGTTCAGCGCGTGCGCGCTCTCGCGCTGAACAACTTGCTGAATGCGGGAGCTTACCGGGAGCTGTTGGAAATTTCAAGCTTCATCGCCGAAACTTGCAAGTTTCAACTTAAAATTTTTGTTTAGGGACGACTTCAACTGGACAACCCTATGGGAACGTATCCTTTTGTATATATGCATACCAATTGCAAAGGTAGGCGGTTGACTATTTCGTTACTTTTGTTATTTTTCCTTCATTTAAAGCCACCTGAATGAACGAAAGTCTCCGTACTCAGTCGCCACGTCTGCACTCAAGCATTGCCGCGCCGCCGCGCCTGGCGACACTCACTCCAGTAATCGCTCGCATTTCAGCATTCGCATGGGTCGTTTGACATCGCATTTAAATCCATGATTTTAGATATGATGCCTCGAACCGATTTTGCTCAAATTTCGTGAGTAACTAGGAAACTTGTGAAGCTTTATGGACATAATCAAGCGAATTGCCGCAGTCCTTTCATTTTCGCGTTGCATTGCAAAAAAGCGTGGAGACTCCTTATAAGGGGTGCCCCGGGGGTTACTTATAAGGGGGACGGGGTTACTTATAAGGGGGACGGGTTACTTATAAGGAGGGGCCCCCCTTTTGAGTGGGTCTCCCGAACTGAGAATATCCACACAGCGTCAATGGCAAAATATAAAAGAGTCCTCCAGACAGACGGATCTTTCTGTCTAATGCACAATGACAATGTGCCACGCAAAGCTTGTTTCAAAAAAATAAAGGAAGGGGGATGGGCCTGGGGTGTGAAGATGTACTCATAGAAAAATGTCTTTTCAAGACCATGGGATCAGTCTGGAAATGAGTATCAAGTGCACAACGCCAGGATTGCCCAGTAAAGTTAGCTCGACAACCACATGTAGGCCTAGGCCCTAAACTAAATTTTAAATTTACACAGGACAGACAGCTTGAGCAATCTACCACACTGGTCACTGCACTGCGTCACTGGCACTACACTGCAGCTAAAATTATCCAATTCATATAATTTAAATTGTAAAGGTAAAATAGACTTCTACACTTTAATTGGCGGTAGGCCCCTTTAATTCTGACTCAAGTCACTGTGTTGAGAGCTGGGTGCATTTACGGATTTAGAGCTCTAACCCGTTGTGGCGTTAAAGTCATAGTCTATTACCAATATGATTACCAATACTGTGCGCAGTGTAACCGGCAGGGTTCGGTTCGTCAACGTGCAAATGGTATGAACGTTCACACAGACAGTGCAGTGAAGGATGCGAACATCAACAGCAACACTGCATGTAATAATTCTCTTCGTAAATAGGTATTTAGCCTCTCAAAGCCACAATTTTTATCCCTCAACTACGAGACAAATCTGCAAAACTAATATGAGCATTTCAACAGTCCGAGAGAATACAGTTTTTTAGTGTAAACATTACCTTTTGGCGTTGGCTTCGCCTTCAGGACACTTCTTCTGGCTTCTCCAGTTCAGCGTTACGTGCGTCGCGTATTATACACACATACACACACAAAATCTAGGATTACGGAATACCGGTGAATGGCTATGGTATCTTCTAGTCCGTAAATACCATTCGACCAAGGAGGTATGAGAGAGTTCTCTCAATACCTCCTTGATTCGACTACTAGTAGCGCCGTATACTATAAGCACTGCATTTATAACAGACAGGACCGGGAATTTTAGTGGGAGAGCTAGACCCCTAGTAGGAGTAGATGATAATGACAACATTCATAAAATAACTGAACACTCCTACTTCCGCAGAAGACAATGAAGAAAAGGTTGCCATACTGGTAATATTGCTTGTCTGACAGCAGAAAAGAGCACGTTGTTGTTGTTGTTGTTGTTTTATAGAAAGAAAGAAAATAAAGACATGATACACTCCCCACTTAGACAGTCGGATATACAATCGGATATATCATCTGACGTAAAGGTCACTGATTTTTCAGTAATAATCATGATCGATCAAAAGCTAATGATGATAATAATAAGCATGATGATACATTGTAATAACAACATTGATTGTTATTATCATTATCACTATGATTATATTACAATCATCATTATTGTTTTTATTATTTTCTATCATATAAAATCATTATCACCATCGTCATCATCGTCATCATCGTCATCATCGTCATCATCATTGTTATGATACCATTACTACAACTCACTATAAAATGACGTTTTCGTCTTCTAGAATTTGTGCAGTGACCTTGACCTTGATAACCCCCCCCCCCCCCGGGTCTCACAGCCCCCCCCCCCCCCCCTTGAGTTGAGACTTCATAATTCGACGCATGTACTTTTTCTTGTAAATTCAGTAAGCATAATTAAGATGTATATCTTAATTATGCTTATTGAACTTACAAGAAAATATAAGTATAGTGAAGATTTATTTGTGTAAGGATCAACCAGAGGTTCGTTTAGCTATCGATCACCTCTGTAGGTCAATTTGACCATGTGGTTACAATATTATTATCACTGATATATTTACTATATTTACAACATACTTGTATATCAATATATTTTGAATTGAATTGAATTGAATCGAATATGGGAAAATTAAAATTCCATGACTTTCTTACGTTGGGTCTAATTCTGACATGAAACCTCTAGGTCCTATCATTTTGTTCATCTGGTTTAACCTTTTGTGGGCTTTTTGAGTGCCAATCGGGACAGAAAACGTCATAGCGTTGTATATTGGTTACAGACACTGTCCAACGGAAAGGGTTAACTCTATTTGCTTGAGCGAACTTGAAAATTGTGTGGAATTGCTCATCAATGTAATGCTTTGTTAGTTGTTTAGCTTCTTTCAACTTAAAATAAAATATAAAGGGTGCTGTGAAGATATACATGACAGTCATCTTATTCACCATAAAGTCAGCAGCCCCAAGCTCGGAAACCTCGAATGATTCCAGAACTTTCTTCCTTTCTCCCCCCTTCTCCTTCTCCTCCTCCATTTGTTTTTGTACTACACGTGCTCTTTTCTTGTGAGAATTATTCTTGTTTGTACTTTGGCATAACCAGCAGGGAAATATAATGGCAGGAAAATTATAATAAAGTTCAGCGATTTCCTGCGTCTATCACCTGACGAAATGATTGATTTACAGGTGAACTGCAATGGAAATTGTCATGTAGAGTATATGCAATCATTTCTAAATACAGAATTACAATAACCAAATCGAGAATGATGCATGGTCACTGATAATGATAATTCTGTTTATTCATTTTGCTATTATGGTAAATGGTCATAACAATCATTATCACTATTAAGCTTACTATGACGTTTCTCTGCAGCATACGAATGAAATATACAGTAGTCGGCACACGGTGTATACAATTTATTGTGCTTCCACATATTTTTATTGCATCCATCATGAATATCAACGAACACAAAATCAATCACAGGAGTCAACTTCTTGTCATGATCAGGATCATAATCGGTGTTGAAAGTTCGTGATTGAAAGAGAGGGAAGCAACCGAGATGGGATTACAATACAGTTTATGGCGGCTCCCTTCCACGGTATGGAATATTGCCAATTAAGGTCGCATTATATTCCAAATTTATGAAGATGGTGATCGCCATCACCATTCGAGTATATGAGTTATAAACAGCCTCCCACGTCCACCATCACCATCTCACCATACTACAATGTACTTGCTTATGAAAAAAAAATACATGTACTTGTTTAGAAATACATTGTAATTGGAAAACTACTTTTAATGCTACGTCGTAGCATCTAGCATAGGTCTTGCTAGATATAGGTCTATACCTTCCAAAGCAAGACTGTGCATTACTTGGTTGTATGTTTCCATGCATGTTGCTCATGATATAACTGACAAAAGACGCTGCAAGGAACCTCGAATGTAATCCTTGGTCTCCGGGAAAAGATGCATTCCATATCTTTTCCTTAATCATTTAACTTTAGTATCTATACTGTAGCAATGATGGACAGCTGAGGTCAATCGCACAGGTAGAGTCTTGATTTGGAATATTTTTGCTTTGTTGCTGGCGTATCCGAGTAAACTGAAGAAAAATGGTAGAAAAATATCATAAAAGATATGGCAGATATACAGAGATAATAGATATATACAGGGTATTTAGATGTCATTCATTTGGCCATCACATAAAATGGCACAGAGGGTGAATCAACACGCGGTCAACAAGCATTTGGAGTTAAAAAGGTCGTATAACTATTCCAGTCCCATGATCGCTAACAGGTGTCCGCAAATACATCACATCAAGTGAACAAGAGACCCGCGGGTCTAGCGCTCACCTGAGTATCGCAAGTTCACCTTTCACGCAGTCACTATATTCACAGTTCTACCACGAAATTTGACCAGGCATTCTCAAGTAGAAGATGAAACTGTACAAAAAGGGCCAAAATTTTTTAAGATTCCTTAATTTGGGGGGATTGGGCCCCCTGGGGCCCTCTGGGTGGGGCATGGTGCCCATTTTTATAAATTGAGATCCTGACCCCCTAGGGATGCTACCTGCCAAGTTTGACGAAAATACATCATGAGGTTTAAAGGGAGAAGATGAAAATGTACAATTCAGGTCCCCATTTGGACCTTCCCAACCAACCCCCCCCCCCCGCCCCCAAGAGGGGCACCCCTTGATCTCCTATGAACAAACTTGAAAATATAGTCATTAATGTACCCACTCATAGTATTATCTTACCTCTATAACTTGCCAAGTTTGGTGAAAATGGGTCATGGGGTTCTCAAGAAGAAAATAAAAATGTACAATTTAGGCCCCATTAGGACCCCTCCTCACCCCCTCCCCTGGGTCCCAAGGGGGCACCCCTGATTCTGCCATGAACAAACTTGAAACTACAGTCAGTAATGTACAAACTCATAGTATTAACTTAGCTCTATAATATCACTTCTGGTTCTGGAGAAGAAGATTTTTATAGATTTCTTAATTTTGGGACGTTTGGGCCCCCTGGGGCCCCCTGGGTGGGGTATGGTGCCCATTTTAACAAATTGAGTTCCTAACCCCCTAGGGATGCTACCTGCCAAGTTTGGTGAAAATGGGTCATGGGGTTCTCAAGAAGAAGATGAAAATGTACAATTTAGGCCCCATGAGAACCCTTCCCCACCCCCCCCCCCTCCCCTGGGTCCCAAGGGGGGCACCCCTGATTCTGCCATGAACAAATTTGAAACTACAGTCATCAATGTACAAACTCGTAGTATTAACTTAGCTCTATCACTTATGGTTCTGGAGAAGAAGATTTTTACAGATTCCTTAAATTTGGGGCGTTTGGGCCCCCTGGGGGCCCCCTGGGTGGGGCATGGTGCCCATTTTAACAAATTGAGTTCCTAACCCCCTAGGGATGCTACCTGCCAAGTTTGATGAAAATCGGTCATGGGGTTTTCAAGAAGAAGATGAAAATGTAAAAAGTTTACGCACGACGCACGACGGACGACGCACGACGCACGACGCACGACGCACGACGCACGACGCACGCCGGACGAAGGGCGATCGCAATAGCTCACTTGAGCCTTTGGCTCAGGTGAGCTAATAATTATGATTTATATAGACTTTGGTGATCCTGAGGGAGTTATGATTATACAAAGAGAAATCCACAAACTTTGATCGTTTCTTTTAAATAGAAAAGCTTACATAACACCTTTTACTTGTTACAGACAATGATTATGATGAGGGAAATTATTCCCCCGCCTTCTTAAAGACGTAGCCCAAGTGTTCTGTCACGATACTGGAGATGAGACAACTATAACCGTGCAGTTATATTATTACAAACAAGCAACAACATAATTTTTAAATGGATTGTCCGGTTTTCGTCAAACTTTATTGCGGTATTCTAGTAAAACAATTACCCGTATTCTCTCAGAGTCTCAGTCCATGTTTGGGTTACATTCCCCTTCGGTAACTGAATGTGCTTGCTTGGAATATAGGAACAAAATCTGGCGGCATGAAAATAATGCCCGAAGCAGGCTATATGAGAATGATGAAAGCTAAGTGCACTCTCCCTTAATAACGAACACAGATAATACGAAATTTCGTACAACGAAACAAAAATAGAGGTCCCGAAATTATAGGTAACAAAATTAAAGATAGAAATGCCAGAGGTAAAAATGTCAGAAATAGCCGTCAGAGGTAACAATGTCAGAGGTAACACGCAATGTCAGTTAATGATGTCAGACGTTAAAATTTCTGACATCTTCACACCTGACATTTTTACACCGAACCAACTAATATCACCCATACACCGTTATTCGGCTGAATTGAAATTCGATACAAACTTATAACCAAAGAAAACTGACGGTCTCACGGGCTCTGTTATCATGGGAGTCACCTGTATAATAGTATATGAAAATATGTACAACGCTGCAGGTGTGATGGTAGACCCTGTTATAATTGACAACCTTCACTTTACCGATGTGATGCTGGTTGACATATTTTGGAATGTTGACACGTAAATTTTTAATGTTGTCATTAAGCCCAACAAGCATTCACAAGTCGAGACCCATTTTTTGCCATGTTCACAGCTTCTGTCATCAGTGTACTCCCATTATAACGAACACGGTTACAACGAAATTCCGGTTACAGCAAAGAAAAAGTCAGATTGCAACATTATCAGCTCTTTATGAGTATGTTCATCGTTCATTTATTTTGTTCGGTTATAACGACATTTCGATAAAGCGAAAGAAAACTGTCGGTCCCGAGGACTTCGTTATAACGGGAGTCCACTGTACTACTCAAACGAGATTGGGATATTGGATCCTTCCATTTGCTTCCGATACCAGTCATCGAAGAGTTCGTTCTGAGCTACAGTAAAATGGTCCTTCCATCTTCCCGCTACACCTGTTAAAGAAGTGAAAAAGTGTTCCAAGAAAATAATTTTCATGTTATTCATGTAGGTTACTTACTTTTGCTGCGCTGTTTACCTATTCTAGTCACATGATTGTGTTTTACGAGGATAAGATTAAAGGGATGGTACAGTATTGATGGAGATGAGAATTGGGCTATTAACTTTTTGCGAGATACCAAGAAAGCACTTATGATATGATACAGAGCATACCATTTTAAGAGGAATTCAAAGTTTATTTGATGAAAATCGGGTATGGAATGACTGAAACATCCAAAAACAAAGTAAAACAAAGCGATCATAATAAAGTGTGTGGGTCCCACACTTTATTAGAATCGCTCTTTTTTTAATATCTCAGCCATTTCAAAACCAATTTTCATCAAATAAACGTTGAATTCCTCAGAGAATTACATGCTCTTTCATATTTCATAAGAGGTTTCTCATTATCTCACCAAAAAATGTTAGAAACCTGAAATTAGGTCTCAACCAAAACTATACGATCCCATTAAACTGAAATGAACGCTGACATTACATTAAAAATTTCTTCGTTTTCACACAATGTGCGAAAGTGTATGTGCGTGGAGGGATTTAGATCATTATCCTTTTATCGTACAACGGGTAAAGGGCTTGTTAAAGTGTGACTAAAATTACTGTGATAATTATATTATTCACTGAAAACTTATCATGGTAAACAATAGTATAGTAAAACGAATAAAAACTAAAAAGAGAAAAGCGCACAAGCGTGATGTTGAAAAAAAAAAATCCTTTCACATACATACATGAGTATGTTTCAAAAGCATTATTGATCCAAGGAGTTAATCATTAATTGTATCGCGTTATTCTTCTGTTGTTACTTGGCCATCTTTTTAGTCACATCGTGCGTGTCGTGGCACATCAGGATTTCATGGGATATAGAGTTTCACTTGAAATTTCCATATTTTTCATCATAAGTCGAAATTACAGTTTGCACCCAAATATAATCTTCTCTAACTACATTTAGGTGTGATTTTGAGCGAAATTCATCGAGACATCATTGACAAAAGAAAGTGAAAAATTTTCTACTATGAGACATGGTATTCAAGCTGGAAACAATGCTGTTCTTGGAAACATATATGTATAACACAGTTATTACAGGGCTCGACACTAACGGTGGCCCGGTGGCCCGGGGTCACCAAAAATGAAAGTCGGGCCACCAAATTTCATAAAAGGGCAAATTTGGTGGCCCGCCTCGGGCCACCAAAATTTTTTGAAAAGTATGTCAATAAATTCGTAACTTTTTGCGCCGGAAATTAGCAGTTAAATATGTTTAAAGGATGGATAAAAAGGACTGAATGAGTGCCCCAGAGTGAGTGTTGCAAGTTTGTTGAAGTTTATTTATGAGTAGATATATAATTCTTACTATCATAAAACTTAAATATTTGACTCATTAAAAAAAAAAAGGACTTTTAATGTTTTTTATTGTTTCTTTTTTCGGGACACCAAATTTCTCTCTCGGGCCACCAAAAATTTGAAATTTAGGATTTTGGTGGCCCCATCGGGCCACCAAAGTTAGTGTCGAGCCATGGTTATTAATTTCACTGCTATATGACGGTTTTTCAATCAGAAAAAAAAAACCAGTGAATACATTGTGTGATTTTTTTTTTTGATTTTCAAATGTTCTTCTTTTTACAGAGTATTACGTCACCTTTAGAGATGAACTGAAGTTTCGGCACTTGACAATTTTTGTCCTTTATTTCGCCAACCTTGCGATACGTTTTCTTCATTCGGTCAACTGAACTGTTCTCGACCACTCGCTGTAAAACATCCGCCGATAGATGGCGACCGAGGTGCTGGGCAACCATCTTGACATGTTTGTGTGGATCCTGCATCGCAAGCACGTACATTACATTGTATTATGAGTGAAATAAAGGCAACCGAATCAGATTGAAGCTTTTTAAAATCAGTTGAATAGACGGAACACTAAAACTCACCCTGCGTGAACTTTGAGATGTCGATCAATCTTTTTCATGGTGTGTAGTATAAATGGCTGCTTTACGCTTTTATGTGCTTGTATTGCAATAACATCCTATTATTCTCGGAGTGACTGCATAGGTTCACAAATACATGTATATACAATGCTGCTCAAGAGGGCCAACGTTACGGTCGTACGTGGCAAATATTTGCAGCTAAATATACATGCACTGGCATTCAACCAATGTCAACTACTACCACAACAATAAAACGTTTGGATGTAAAAACGGAAAGACTGTGATACATGTGATATTCCTTAGCACGAAGGACACGCCGGTATACAGTAAAGTTGATATTCTGCAATTTATTGATAGACCTAAACGTCATTTCGCATAATAGTTCAAACATGTGAACAAATTCATTTTTGTTATTCGTATCTAATGCAGAATTGCGCCACGGTAGGTTCATTTCAAATACGAAATTTTTGATATATTCCCCCTTTGTATCTATTTTGATTTCAACAAATTGAAATAAGAAATATGAAAAGTAACAAAATAATTACCTCTTACTGTTTTGAGCAACTTTGGTCCCAACAGAACTACATTATTTTACAATACCATAATTATTTCACTTTGCAGGTGTCACTTCATTAGTTATCTATGACAATACATGCAGTCATGTAGGTCCTGTAGATGTGCCTGGCAAATCATGAGTTTTAAAGAGTGTAACATAGCCACGTATAGTTGTTCTCTCTTACAAGAAGTATCTAAAAAAAAGTAAGGGTATATAGGCCTACAGCGTTTTTAATGGGAATTCTTATTATCAAGGGATATGATTGGTTATCTTACATTTTAATGTTACAGGATGTACAATAAAAAGGAGTGTTCTACATGCTGAAGAAGTGTCGAACATAATATCTTGTATGCAAAGGTTTAGTGCCCTACATATTACACGGTATTATTATGACTGCATAAATATTTCAAAAGTCTGTGAACGATAAGAATCATAAAAGCGAACCATGTGCAAACTAATGTTTGTATACTTATAACGTTATTGATATGTATAGTAGATCGTATATGATACCATATTTGATTTTGTTGAAGCTGGGGAAATGATAAATGAATGCAGCTCAGCAAATATATATTTGAAATTACGTGACGACAACGACTAAACAGTGTACCTCTGTAACCAAAACCGTGTGGAGTTGTAACTGCGTGTTAATACGCATCTGTACAAACATACAGTTATATACGTTGCACTAAAACATTATCAAAAATTTGCACTCTAATATACGTTGAGTTAATAATTATGTTTGGGGTTTGGGGTGTTTTCATGGTTTTGTTTGCTGCTGGCATTTTCGGTGTCATCTTTTCAGGTTGTGCAACAGATTGAATAACAGACACACTTACAATGGGCGGATTAAATTCCACGTATGAATATTCTTATTCTATCTCTGTTCTTTTTTACGAGTATATCCAGACACTGGCTTATTATTACAAAATGTTTGCTATATAGATGCTAACATTTGAAAATTGTAATGTTTTGGTCTGTTTTAGTGCTGTACCTACATTTTAAAAGTAATGCTAAACATTTGGACACTCACATAATACAGAAGTACTTATAGGACCCTACCTATCATGTATTGGTTCTTCGTTAATTCCTTTGATAATATTTGCAATGTGTCAAGAAATAATGCCCTGGTGGCACGGTGGATGTCGGTGTGTTGGCATGTGCTTTGGTCAATTATATTGGTATTGTAATTGTCACTACAGCTATGTGTAGTGAGGTCTTAGAAATTTTATTGCTTTCTGTGTGATGTTACAGACCAAGACTAACCATCGTAAACAGGTCTGAAATGGTCAGTCTAGGCAAACCCCAAGGAGGAGATAAAACCCTCCGTCCCCAGCTAATGTAAACATTCCATAATGACCCCCTTGTTTCAACTCAGTGAAGGTGGTTGGTATATTGAGAAGGAGCTGCCCCTTTTGTGCACTTCTGTAGAGAAAGGCATTGCAGCCGAGGAAACCGTATAAGAAAGTTCTATACAGCATTCATTTGATGATCTCTGTGTTTCAAAGCCCGAATTCGGTAAGAACTGACATTTTATGCCTTTACTGTTATACAGTACATGTACTTTGTAGTCACTGTATACTCCATGTGTGCCTTCTATGTTGTAAGAAAGTTAGGTAGATGATGCAAACTTTGTAAGATATTGGTAGACAAAGGAGTTGTGATTCAGGTGGATGTATATGCTCCCATGAGTGCTTGTCTTTGTTTGTGAATGGGTAGTGCATGGATGTATAAGTAGTGTGTGGAGATTAGGTGAGTGCTGTTGCTGTGTTAATTGTAGTGTTCAAACTTTCTATAAGTAATTAGTATAGATGTCATATTATGCACATGATTTGATACAAGTATCATTTATAATAAGATTTTAGAGTGGAATAACACTGGGATAAACAGGTGATATTCAATATCCTCAGTCATTTTCATGTTTGTAATATATTAGTAACACATAATAGTATATAGAGGTTACTCATCCTTTGTGGTATGTGAGAGAGTAATTATAGTTACATGCACTCTGTGTAGTCAGGTTATTAGTAATTGAGAGAGACACACATACTGTGATGGAAAGTGTAACCTTCGCATTTACAGGTGATATAATGATATTATTTGATTAATATAAATAAACACATTATCTCACAAACAGGAATATATATGTAATATACACCAGCATTAGTGGGTATTCAAATCCCAATGGGAAGTCAAAACAATTTGGATGATTATATTATATTTCAGTAAATTAGTAGGAAGAGTCCGAGTTATATAACCTTTTTGTTAGGGTGGATTCAGATGGTCATTTGATAGCATATATCCACATGTTGTTATGATGTTCAATAAGTACGGTGAAGTGAAATTCTGAAGTTGTCACAAGCTGTTTATGACAACAAAGATCAAAAGCTGTGACACAAATAAGATAATTGTCTGATATTTATTTTGGTTATTATTCATGGAAATATTAAATGAAATTTGAATTATCAGTGTACGTTTACACATGATGAAGTTAACACTTATATGGACTGATATGTGCAGATTTCAGTATCACAGTTTTATTACCTTGTTACATGAGGGTAAACAAGACAACATAGTATGAATTGAGTCTGTATCACATCTATTACAGATTATTATCTCCACTCCACTCCACTCCACTCCACTCCAAGATCGATGACAAGTTGGATTCCAGTCTGATTAAACAGGATTTAATCGTATATCTATGTTTCCAGTGTCGTCTGTTGGATCTTATGGCGAATAATAATATAGGGCGTATAACAGAGAACGAAACTCCTCAGCAAACGAGGTCGTCGTGAGCTGAGGCAGCCACAGTAATAGTAGTAAATGAGTTTTGATTACAGCGCTGACGAGATTCATGACGGAGTGCATGTGTGTGCATCAGTGTGTGTGTGTGTGTGTGTGTGTGTGTAAAAGATCTTTAGTGTGTGTGTGTGTAAAAGATACTTTATCTGATAGCGTGTGCTCTGCCCCCCCAAAAAAAAGAAAACACAAATTTCTTATTGGGTGTGTGAGTGATAAGGCACATTCGGATTGGCTTGATTAGGCTGATCAAAATAGCTTTTTCTGAGAATTATGCAGAATTTCATGTCATTTCTCTTATAAAAACAGGGTATAATTGGTAAAAAGACCCAATTATATCGTACTGTATGTTTGAAAAATGATTTAGCAGCACAAGAAAGAAGAATACAGCTGCTTTTTTTTTTTGGTAGACATATTAATTTTATTGTTAATATGGATTTGATATCGAATGAAACTCAAATAAAGAACATTATAAAACAAAAAAAAAGATGTCGAACACAGTGCTTACTTCTATAATACGTTCTTGTATAGGAGTGCTCATAGGCACCATGTATGAAAAGCAAAGGTGACAAGAAGAGTTTTCATCATTACAGTCAGAGAAAGGGGTGACAATAAGCATCATTTCAAGGTGCCTGATTTCACCCTCCAAGAATTGTGCTTGCTCGTGGGCACCTGTTTTGGTGGGTGGGCACCCCGGTCTTTAATATGACAAATGTGGCAATCTGTACAGGTACCAAAAACAGACCGTCTTTTCTTATAGTGATAGAGTATAAACAACTAAGGGTATGGTGCACCTACTCGCAAGATGTCTTCGTAGAACAGAAAAAGCACGCCTTCATCGTCTCGAATTTCCCAGAATTCCCTGACGTGTTCCGGCCACGGACCCCAAGCGGTCTCTGACGCAACAAGAATCAAGTGTCAGTTTTCAAATTTTTGCCAGTGACGTTGGGCAATTATATTTTCAGTCTTAAGCAAATAGAGTTTTATGTATGGAAGGCCTCTTTACAATCTTGAACAGAAGACATAATAGATTAACCAAAGTTAGACACACCATGAGACGCAAATACATGATTTGTTGCTTTTGTTTACTGAATTGGCAATTTCCAATAATGATCAAGTCATAAAGGCGCTTTTTTTAAATTTTAGAACTGAACTTTCTTGAAGTTTAGGAATAAAGACTTATTTACAAACTCATGATAAACCATGATATAGCAAATCATAGTTACCTTTATTTGTTATTTCGGATGTTTGTTATTCCGTATTATAGGTTCTTAATTCCGAAAATGAAATAAGGTTCATTATTCCGAAGGTTCGTTATGAGAGTAATAATAATTGAGCTTCTACGATATCGTCCCTATCTTATGCGCTTTACAATAACTCTCGTCCATTTTCACACACACTATCACAAAAAACCCAAACAAACAAACCAACAAACAAGCAAACAAACAAACATATTGACAAATCATATTCAAACGAAAGTTCGTAATTAATCCGAAAAAGAAAGAAAGAAAAAAAAAGGTGCCTGACTCCGATGATTCGTCGGTACACACCTTTCTTTTTTTTTTTTTCCATTTTCGGATTAACGAACCTTATAGAATAATTCACGAATAACTTTCGTATAAACATACTTTCGAAATAACGAGCCTTCTTCACTTTGGAAATAACGAACATTCGGAGCAACAAATCTTACAATGTATTTCATTTTCGATCAACGAACCTTCGGCATCACAAACATCACCTGCAGATATTATTTCATCACAGAGTTCTTCTAAGTTCTTAATTATTCTGAACAAAGAGGATCGACGTTGTATGAAATCTGAAACCTATTAGTGCGTTTATACTTTCAGACTCTTCGTCAAGATTCCAATGAAACTCCAAAATGGTGCTCACCTCCTTCAAGAAAGCTCTTTAAGATGCCCTCCCAGGATCGAAGGGTGAAGTGCGGCAGATTCTTGTCGGCAAAATGGAACCACGATGTTACGACGTCTTTAGGATTGCGAGCCAAATAGATCACCTGTTTCGTGATGACATTGTATTGTGAGATCACAAGCACGCACAAAAACGAGGCTTTTTTTCATGTTACATTATTCCGCAACAGCAAATGCTGTTTACGATATGCTATATGCTATTGCTTTGGAAGGCTTCACTAAAACTAAGAAGATGATCATTCTAGTATTACATCCACGATGTAACGAGTCTTGACTTCTAAACATAATCAAAATTATACGTGACACTAGTGTTTCTGGCGCAGATTTTGTTTGTGTGCGTGTGTGTGTATGTGTGTGTGAAAAAATGTGTTTGTTTGTGTGTGTGTGTGTGTGTGTGTGTGTGTGCGTGTGCGTGTGTGTGTGTGTGTGTGCATGTGTGTGTAAATACTTGATCACAATAATTCTCCGGAGAAATAATATGGGGGAATTACTCGAAATCACCAAATTTGGATTTGGTAAAGGAGATTTCCTCAGCAAACTTATGTTTGTTTTTTTCTTCCTTTGTTTGTTTTGGTTTTTTTTCGTTTGATCACCATTATGAAGAAGTGGACCTACTACATAATTATTGTACCTTCGCTTTCTTGGTCATGTCCCGCGGGAACCGAGATAGCCTGAGATGACTCTGGATAACCCTCGGTGAGGGCGCTTCGTTGAGGGTCTCCAGGAATGGCTCGCGCGACTTGTCACCTTCGTCACCCTCGCTCGTTGTCTTCGATGCCGGTCCGTGATCGACCGACATCTCGATGCACCGAGTCCAAGTGCGGTCCACCTTCTCTGGATCGCCGTCGTTGAGGATTAGGCCCACGATTTCCATCATCCAGTGGGTTCCTAGTGTCAGCATTCAGCATTGTTATCGAGATGGTTTTAACACTTTTTTTTGGGGGGGGGTGGGGGGATTACGTGAAACATTGTTCAGTGTCTTTTTGTTTTATCACCCTGCCATAAATAGGAGCAAAGATTGGCGTTACTGACGTTTTGTTTCAATATTCTAGCTGTGTGTCGTTGAAATGAACCTCAGCAAATTTGCAATATATAATTTGTCTTCATGTTTGACAAAGGAAGTCCAATATTCAATTATTTTCATACAGCAAGAAGTGAACCATCATCCATTGTCAACCATGCATCCCTGATCTCGAAATTTCTAGAATAAAGTTTGAATTGGTTGGCTTTATTAGGTGTAGGCCATCAGCATTAAAGAAAACTATAGATATGCGTTAAACTCAAAAGAAAGAAACACTTAAAGGAATTATCTGTCTCTTCCACATACCGACGAGCTTCATGTATACAGAGCAACAACGCTCTCCGTTGACGATTTAAAATAATTGCAGCCACGGACACTTCACAAACACAAACATGAACACTCACACACACACACACACACACACACACACACACACAAACACACACACAAACTTGTATGTAGAGCGCAGGTAAAATGCTACATATAGGCCTAAATCATAATCATAATCACGCCAGAGAAAGCAGCACCTGATTTAGGATACGTCACAATCCAGACATCGTCTGAGCGGACTTCGAAGCTGCTCAGCGCTGTGATGCTCGACTCCAGGACCATCTTGGGGAACCAGATGCCTTCGTGGTAGAACTCGCGTGTGGTGTCAGGAGCTTCATCTTTGAGAGCCATCATACTACCACAGGGAAGAAATAAACTTTACTACTGCTGGTAGCGTTCTTGAAGGGTTACCGTCCGAGCTGAACTCTGTCCCTCCAATTCCTGTAGGAAAACAAACAAATAGGTACCTAATAGAGCCTGTGTGGAAGGGACAGTAGGCCTACTGACCGTTTGCCTGTGCAGGTAACAGTAAATATAATTATAGCGGAACAGCTTATCATTTGGATTAAAAGGCATGTTTCTTTTTCTCTTTTTTTTTTGGGGGGGGGGGAATGTTTCGAGTGTGTTCAGCAGGAATCTCTTTCAGTCCCTCGGACGCCTTTTTATGTACAATATGTTAGTGGGATTTCGGAACGGTGATCACAAAAGTACGAATCAAACCGATAATAGATATACACGTGTATTATGTTGATGTAAATACGTTCCAGGGACAGTACGGTAGTGTTTGCAGCTCCGTTGGCGGTTGTTGATGTGAATAGAATGAATCGTCACGCATGATTCATTCTAATCTAAGATCCATTCTAACACTCTATGTCTCATACAAATTCGAAAAGATGGCTGTGGCCTGTAGTTATCGAGTAGTTTTTGTTGTTGCCACCTAAGCCTTTAGTATAAAATGAATGTTAGATGCACTAGAAAAGTTTACCTTTATGGCGCTAAGCAACACCTTTTCAGTCTCCAGTGTCCCGGTCCAGGCCGCGACGCACCTCCCTGCCCCGTCCAAGACCCGTCGTATTCTGGACTCTTCAAACGTAAAACTAAACACCGCCGCGGGACCCGCTTCGCGTGATTGAGAGCATTGATGACGAGATATAGTACATCGATTGGGGACCGCATGCCCTATAGAGGGATAGTGCAGATTTCCAACTTCTTTTGATGATGATTTTTGAGATAGTGAGCAACCTCTTATGAAATATGAAAGAGCAAATTCTAAGAGGAATTTAAAGTTTAATTGAAGAAAATTGGTTTTGATATGGCTGAGATATCCAAAACAAAGCGATCCCAATAAAAGATGGGACCCATCTTTTATTCGGATCGCTTTGTTTTATGGATATCTCAGCCATTTCAAGGCCGATTTTCATCAAGTAAACTTTGAATTCCTCTTGGAATAAGCTTTTCAACATTTCATACGGTGCTTTCTAAGTGTCTCGCAAAGAGTTAATAGCTGAATCCTCACCTCAGCCCAGAGCTATAGCATCCCTTTAATGTGACACTCCGCAACATGTTCGAGTTCACTACCGCGAGTGAAACAAAACAGGAAAACAGGAAGATAGGAAGTGGTTAATAGTGGTGAACTAAAGGTTGTAAGAGAGTCGACGAAATTATTAAGTGTCATGGAAACAGTGAAATTGTTAACAATCACATAACTAACTCAAAAGAGATGATGACGTCATCACCTGAATTCTTACATTAACATTAACACTTCATTCGAATTGCAAAGGGCCTATATAATTATAATCTGAATAATGTTCGAGGGGTAAAAAACATCATGATAATGAAGTGCTATATAACTCTCTGTTTGTTTGTTTGTTTGTTTTGTTGAAAATTGCCGATTTGATCCGTTTGAATTCCCTGTATCGATTAATGTCCTCGGAACATAGTAGAATGTCACTTTAATCCTCTACCCCCCCCCCCCCCCTTTCCCTTAGGGCCAAACACACGACATCATACAGGGACAAGCGAGTCAAAAGTTTCGTCCCGGGCTTTTGTACATTGCACGCCATGGTACAAAGTCCAGTGATAGAAAAGTAAATACACATCTACATACTCGCACTTATACGAACATGAAAGGTTTCCCCATTTTTTTTTTTTCCTTACAGGAAGGGGTGGGGGGGGGGGGCAGTCTCCGGTGGCGTAACAGCTGCCGAACTGAGGAGGGACCGCTAAGGGGCAATTGCTTGCCACCACTAATAAAGGACCGAATACCACGTGGTATAGGTCAATATCAATGATATGTAGTTCTGTGATAGAATTTGTGTTTGTATCATTTTTCTACCATTCTTTTTTGTTCACCACAACATCGACAATCGACAATAAAATGATCTCAGAAGAACTGCTATGATTATTGATCACAGTTTGTTTCTTTGAAGAGAGAGAGAGAGACGGACAGACAGGTGTCAATTCAATGATCATTATCTAGGGGATGATCGGTGCTCAGCAAGGGAGTGAAGTGGAGGGGGCACGTACACCCTCTTCTAAGATTAGGACTGTTTCAGTGCTATATCATTTCAAGAGCGCTTCTTATTTTCAGTCCGAATTCACCACAAACAAGATACCAGGTACAGGAAACTCAGTTTCTTGTTTCAATGTCGTATGCGATCCGCATCTGAGCATCACTTTTTAAAGATTGATTAACAATCATGATTAAAAAGCTTGTCACTACACACTAAGAAAGGAAGTAAATCAGCGAAAATGAGAGTTAGATGTTTAAAGGGAAGTTTCAATGAATGGTAATGCACTCAAACGCAAAAAAGTGGACCTCGGTTATTATCAGGCGGGAGAAGCGGAACGTTTTTGTTTTTGCTGTCGTGTTTTATGGGGGGGGGGGTCAAAAACGCAACCAAAGTCCTTCATTCCCCCCCCCCCCCCCAAAAAAAAAAAGAAGAAGAAAAAGAAAAAGAAGAAGAAGAAGAAGAAGAAGGAGAAGAAGAAATAATGTAAAATAAAGTCTGATTATTATCCAAGATGGATTGCTCACCGAGGCTTCAGCAATATAAGTAGAAAAGTGCATGCACGCTCGGCTTTCGTCATGGCACTAGAACGGACGGTGTTCGGGCACTGCGCGCCACCTAGAGATGACAAGCCGACAGGGCTATCTTATCCTGCGATTACCCATTGATCTCTCTCTCTCTCTCTCTCTCTCTCTACTATCTGCATGCTTACCCTATAATAAAAGAGATCAGTGCCGGTAAGCATCTTCCCCTCGCTATGTCATGTAGAGTGAGAAGGACCAGCAGTCATGACACATCCGAAATATTCAGTATTTATTATAATAATTTTAATGTACCGCTTGTTGCTAAAGAGCGCATGTTGTAACAATAGGAATAAATACTACACCCAGTGCTTATCATCGGTTCTAAAGAATGCAAGAGGAACTTATAAAGAGAACTAAAATGTACGTAATTCCCTCAATATCACAATTTTTGAGTACATGCATGATTTTCAATGTGCTAGTTTCATTTTGACAAGTTTTTCTCAATGTAGACGGAAATACACATGATCAATGATAGTGCGAACTACATGTATATTTCACGGGGAACAATGAAAATTTGCAACGTTTTTCATGGAAAGATGACTACTGCGCGCTGGAAACAGGGGCATGTTTCCCATAAAGGGGTGAAACTATTGTACCTTGATCAGGTGAGCATAAAAAACTTACAGCGTCTCGTGGCTTTACGCGAAATGGTCAACTGTATTCTTTCATATTCAAAGTAGTATATGTTTGCCTTTTTCTTCCGTCTATTAATTTACCTCATCTTCTATCTAAAGTTCGTGACGTTCTTTCCGTATTCCGTCTTAATTCTATACGTATTGTAAACAATTAAGATGATGGCAGATTGTCAGATATAGGAATGTCAGACAAGATTTTCAGGGTGACAACGTCAGGTGTAAAACGTCACAGGTAAAATAAAAAGAGTCAATGATATTATAACAAGGGCAGAGATAAAGATGCCAGCGGTGATAGGCCAAAGGTAGAAATTTCAGACATGAAGAGTTCAGCAGAAATTAAAGAAAAAATATCAGTCAAAAATAAATACTGCAATACCATTAAGTTTTGCTATTTTACCAGCATAATAGATTTTTATTCCCGTTGCTATTAATTGCTATAGAGTAACTGTAGTCTAACCCCGCAATAATAAATCTGACGTACTTTTTGTGCGCTTTTTTCTTTTCTTTGTTTTTGTTTTTCTGTTTTTTACTTCTGACTATCTTATATACGCCTACCCCCTTTTCTTCCTCCATCCCTTTCCACCTCTTAATTTGAGGGGGACATTTCATCAAGTGTGTGCTGTTTTGTCAGTGATTTTCACTGTTTGGATTTCAGTATAGCTTAAAACACTTGCCAGTGACTGACAGGTTTAATGAAACGTTGCCCCGGATTTCTCCCTTTAATTTGGATATTCGACTGTTTTATAAGCCAACACTCCAGATGAAGTCTGGCGTGATTCCATATACTTTCAAACTAAATTAAGCTGGAATGCTAAACCGAGAATATTCATGGAGAACATTCACCACTCATATACTTCATGGAGAAAGAGAATTACATTACAACAAAGACCAAGGAAAAGTAACCAGCATGACTGATGATAATAGACAATAAAATGACCGAAAATTTATATCTCTATACACCATGAACGCTATGATCTCCGCATATCTTAGCAAACAAAATAGCGACTGTAAAGCAATTTCTGGTGTTATGCAAAACATGGCAGTCATTGCAAAAAAAAAAAAAAAAATGAATTACAGATTTTATTCGCAACTGAGAATACTTGCAGACGTTCAGACATTTAGCATGCATATAATATAGGCATTTATTTTCTTAGATGTCATAATTGTTTTTAACCCAAAGCACCTGTGCTGCGCGAGCACTCTCTCCTTTACACCGTGTATTGCATTCCGATACCACTGTCCATCACATTAATAAGAACCATACGATTGTCTCAGACTCTAACTGGTATCAGTTACGTAGTTTTCGTGTTATATTAAGATTACAAACCAGAGCGGCTATTTACTCAAGAAAGTCGGCGCATTTGCTCGCGGCATGGGTTCATTTTTGTAACCACGGGCAGTCCGTCTGTTAGGATGACCTCAAACAAAGCTGACGTGACCTCAGAAGTTAAGTGGCGCCACCTGTAGTTAGTCCGCTTCCAGGTTTCATCCTGTGCCTTCATGTTTCTACGTTGTTGTGTTATCATTAGCAGGGGACACCATAGGGAGAATTAAATTTGTTGTAATCAGCATAGCGGAAGCAAATCTTGTTGACTGTGAAACAGTTGCAATTATAGGTTGCAACTGTTTTATGTTCCGTCCTTGATTCAGCGCATGCGCATAACCGCAGTTGTGATTTGTTCAACGTTAGACCCGTACCGTATAGCTGCACTCATTCATTAGCTCCTCGTGCTTAGAACATTTCTCTTTCTTATCAAGTTTTACCCATTTTCCCAGAATCAACGCCATAATCTATAGAGCAAATTGAAAGAAGCATTCAAGCATCTTAATGTGCTTTTTCCATTAATTAAAACATAAAACGTATGTTTTTTTTTCTACATAATTTCTGAAGAATTTGCCAACTATAACTTCCCCTCACATTCTGAAGTCGTTATTGCACGCAATCTCCTAATTGCTAAAAGGCTTGATTTATATTTTCTTTGTCAAATCAGTAAAAAAAAGTACATTAATTCTTGTGTACAAGGTAATTGGAGAGTTGTGAGGTCATGACACTCATCTTATCTAATTTACAAATAAATAAGTAATAGTACCTGAACAATATCACTCGACGGGAAAACGTGAAATTATAAAAGTCCATTCTTCCTATTTTTTATTATTTATTTATTTTTTATTTTTTTTGTCCAGTGCTATGGACTCTGTTTCACTATCAATTGTGAAGTCAACTTGAATAGCTTGATTGATTGATTGGTTGGTTGGTTGATTGGTTGATTGGTTGATTGATTGATTGATTGGTTATTGATTGATCGATCGATCGATCGATCGATTGATTGATATTTTAATTTTGTTACGAGAGACATAGGAGGAGAATTTATATTTTTGTGTGATTATTTACCAGTGCTGTTGAAAGTGAAAGCTCCATTATTTTATATGGATTTATTAGAAGTGTGGGTAAATACGAAACAAATGAGAAGTAATGTTAGTAATAATGTTAGTAATAGTTTGTATAGTGGTAATGTTATAATATTTAATAATAAATATATACGATTAAATAGAAATTGTATATATGATGAAAATATGCATAAAAAGGGAGTTTATAGATTAAAACATATATTAGGAAATAATGGTGAATTGAAATGTGATAGATATTATAGAGATTTAGGTTTAGGAGTTAAAGACATTTTTTTTTTTTGTTGATGATGTATCTATGAAAATATACCAATGGGTTGGAGGAGAAATATGAAAGAAAAAGAACAAGATATTTTGGAAACTGATTTTATCATAGGAGGGAAAACAATTGATATTAGCAATTTAAGATCAAAACAAATGTATTTGCAATTTCTTAAGGAAAAAGAAAGTGCAGTATTGATTTTTGGTAGAATTAATCAAAATTATGGGTTTTCTGTTTAGGAGATACAAAATATATTTTTAAGGCCAAGACAATGTACATTAAATAGCCGATTAAGAGAGTTTCAGTTTAAACTGGTGCATGGTATTGTTTACACAAATCACCATCTTTTCAGGTTTGGTTTTACTGCAAGTAACTTATGCTCTTTTTGTGAAAAAGAAGAAGAAACATACAAACATTTATTTTACACCTGTGAGCATGTGAAATTAATCTGGGAATTATGTGAAAAAATGATAGAGGATGTTGATTTTAAAAATTGTACTTGGGAAGAAATTCTGTTCGGGTGGAAGGAGGATGATAGGGGAAAACACCAGTTGTTAAATCATATTTTTAATTTTGGTTAAATATTTGATTTTTAAAAGTAGAGAATATGGAAAGCCGCCTACATATAATGAAATAAAAAATACCAGATTTTAGAGGATAGATTTGAGGAAAAGAAATTAGCATCAATGAGGGGAACTTTAACCATTCATTTCAGTAAATGGGAAAATTTGAAAATAAGTATGGAAGGACCCGGAGCCAGATGTCCACGGGGAAGGGGGAAGGGAGGGGAAGGGTAGTTGAAAGAGGGAGGGGGAGGGAGAGAGGGTGGGGGGGGGGGTGATTAAAGAGAATATCGATTCCATTTGGTTGTATATCGATTTTATTTGGGTGTATGTGTTAAATATTTTTTTTTTCTTATGAAGCACTGTCATGCTGAAAGTACATCTCCATTTAATATAAATATTTTTTTCTTATGAATGCACTGTCATGCTAAAAGGACAGCTCCATTTGATTTTAATGAAAGTAAGTAAGCAGTGTATGTTGTTGGTTTTTTTTTTCGGTGCATTGTATATTCTTTACGAATGCACTGTTTCTGCTGAAAGTACAGCTTGGTTTGATTTCATTATAATTGTGTTTTGTTGAATCGTGGATTCTATAATACATATGATTTGATTTATCATGAAACTGTATGGAATATGGAATCAATAAAAGATTATGGAAAAACAAAAAAAAAATTGATTGATTGGTTGGTTAACACACTGATCGATTGATTGGTTTGAAGGCATTTCCGTATATTTAGAATATCATATGTAAACTTATCTTTTTGTTATGTATTGTGATGTAATTTATGTATTTAATTTCTGTAAAATATATATTTCTGGTGGAAATGAAAAAAAAAATGAATGAAAATGAATTAAAGGCCAGTAGGCCCTAATTATACTGTGCAATATTCATCAAGTACAAAGTTTTGGTTCTCGTGGTGGTAGATGGACTGGTCGGGAGGGGGTAGAATGCCCGCCGAATAGTCAAATAAGCTCAAAGTCGGACATGAAATGTGTACCCAATTTACATCAGATTGATTATAATGTATCACTAATGTGCAGATTAAGGAGAAGGAGACTTTGCCGAGGAGTTGGGGAGAGACTTATATATCGATGTCTGAAAGCTATAGGACAATACTTTCTGCATGCCCGTTCATGAAATTCATATAGTGTCAGCTATTTTTCTCCAACTTAACTGTCCATCTCTTTTACAGTCGTTAATTCCTCGTCTGTGAGGTGCAGAGGTGTATCAAATAAGAACAAGCAAAAGGAGAAAGGGAAAAAGAGAAGAGGTAAGAAGAAGAATGGAAAAAGAAGAAGATAATGAGAAGAAGATATAAAGAGGAGGAAGAAAATGATGATGACCTGACGGAAGACTAAAAGAACAAGGTAAAAGGTGAACGGGATAAAGATAAGGATCGACGTGGAGACAAGGAGATGAAGAAGAAGAAGAAGAAGAAAAAAAGAGAAGAATACAGGACCCTAAGTGGTGGAGAGGACAAAGATGAAGATGAAGATGATGATGATGATGATGATGATGAAGAAGAAGAGGCAGAAAACAACATGTAGTAGCTAGAAGTAACAACAAGAGAACAAGAGAGAGAGAGAGAGAGAGAGAGAGAGAGAGAGAGAGAGAGAACTAGATGAGGTGCATAGAGGAAAGAAAAGAGGAAGGAGCGAGAAAAATAAGAAACAGCATCAGCAGATGGAGATGATTGATTGCCTATCATTTCATTTATCATAATGCGATCTACTCTCTCCACGGGTTGTAAGATACTCCCCTCCCCTCCGTCTAGATGCAGAATGCCTGTGTTGTGTTCTTGTCACCTTCCGCCGCTGTCATCGTTAGCTTCCCTACATTCCTACGCCATCTGGATTTCTTGTCACTGACAGCAGGGATCCGAGAGCTCGAAAAGAACCCGTCTGTATGCCATCTTTCTGTTTCTCCTCAACGGAATTTATCGGCTGCACTTTTCGATGAGTTTCTTGTAACTCCTTCATCTTCGATACTTCAGAAGAAAGCACCCGTACCGTCTCGGCTCATTTCTCGTTCATGGCTTTGAACCATGCAGGGGAGAGCTTGAGTGTAAATTGAACAGAACGATCAGAACTTGATCTCTGCGAGAAATCTGCACTGGGTCCGCTTTCTCGCTGGTGATGTTTTTTTTTTTTTTTTTTTACCGTGACCAAGAAATGAACACTCCCTGGGATCTGGGGATTTTTTAGTTGAAATGAAGACGGCGGTTAGATGAAATCCTTCAAATTAAAAGCGCGATCAGATACAGACGATACGGAACAAGACATAATCCGGTTGAGCATCGCTGAGCATCGTAGGTAGGTACGCCAAAAACTAAATTTTACAGTCCGAGTCGAGGTAGAGACCGTGTACCTCCGCTCAAGCGGGGCAAGGAGGCTCGGTCAGATACTGGAAGTGTTACCGATGGCGATACCGATACTCGGTGTGTATGTTACGAGTGCAGGAGGTGACAAGCCTTTTAATGCCGTAATAGCGTGTAAAATAATGAATGTGCAAATGACAAGATATGTGGTGTTGTGACAAAATGTTCATTACGGTATTGGAGTCTATGGTTGAGGTACAAGGTGACTATGATCTCCTAGTGAGGTGTGTTGTTGGTTTTTGCTCCTGTGGCAGGTGTGGTGGTGAAATCGAAAGTAACTCTTCGAATCATAGAATGGTAGTGCGTGTGCAAAGTGGCATGGTGATGCCCTGATGGTTGTGATACTGATAGCTGATTGATAGTGGCAATGGTTGGTTTGTTGAGGATTTGGTTACAAAGTATGAAATGATTAAGGAGTGATAACTCCTTGAATGATGGAGGTGATGGTATATAAGAGGCATCCCTACTCATGATGGTTGTATTGGTATAAAAAAAATCAAAGCCACAGAAGTGCAGTCATTTATAAATAGTCTTTAATAGTACTGTATGGTGGAAATAATGTTCATGGATCATTAGATGGATTTAATAGGGCAGAACTTGTATCATCTATGATAATTACCTTGCCAGTTAGATAAATAGTTATGAAATGCATCAGTACCCCTTCAAAGTCAAAGACCAGCAAATAAGGACAAATAGGACCTGATGGAACAAACATCAGACATTGTTAATTATGAGTTACTATAAGAAGTCGACCACTAAAATTATCAGTGACACTGTTGTTAATATAGTGTTGATCAAGCATTTTTCCTGTTATATTGCCAGTTGCCAAATCTCCTGGGAATGAGTAGGCCTATTGTTGAAGCATCGTCCATCATGAAGGGTGAATTTGTGACAGTGTATTCTTTAGCACTTTCCAATCACCAAAAATATAGAGACATTGGGTTTTATAGAAAAATTTGTATGACATTCTGCTCTTTTAGTTTTGATACTGTGGGCACAATGTAATACAAGAGTGGATAGCTGATCATGGTTGATGATAGCCCATCATTTTTTTTTTTCATTTTTTTTTATTATTTTTTTTTATGATAGCCCATCATGAGGAGACATGAAAACTTACATCAACTCTGCACACTTGCACTGGTCCAATGGTCCCTGACCGGTAAAATTTAATGTCGGACCAGTAACTTTTTCAAGAATGGACCAGTAAAACATGGAAAAACTGGGCACCTACTAGTCCAACCTGTCTGTCGGACAAGTAGAAAAAAAATGTGTTAGTGTGCAGCCCTGCTTACATGTTAAAGCAGACTACAAATTTTAGGTATGACATGAACTCAACTTTCAAATGTTTGTGGATCTGAGTATTTTAGAGTTTGGCTCATGAAAGAAAGAAAGTTCAGCTAAAAAAGTAGATTATAAATCATTTGAAGTATGATATGCATTTAATTTTCATATGTTTGTTAAGTCTGAGCATGATAATGTGTTTGGCTTTTTTATATTTTGTAGTGAAAGTAAAAGCAAAATCAGAATAAAAGTTGTAAGTACCAAGGTATGGATGTAACTCTCATATGGGCCTTTGCATTATATTATGTGTTTGGCTTATCAAACTGAGAGCAAAACAGAAGTAGAATGCAAATCTTAAAGGGATGGTATAGTATTGGTGGAGATGAGGATTTGGCTTTTAACTTTTTGCAAGATACCAAGAAACAACTTATGAGATGTGAAATACAGAGTATACCATTCTAAGAGGAATTCAAAGTTTATTAGATAAAAATCAGTTTTGGAATGGCTGAGATATCCAAAAACAAAGTAAAACAAAACAATCTTAATAGAAAGTGGGTCCCACCTTTTATTAGGATTGCCCTGTTTTTGTTGTTATCTTAGCCATTTCAAAACCAATTTTCATGTGGAATTACTTGCTCTTTCACATTTCACAAGATGTTTCTCATCATCTCACCAAAAAATGTTAGAAACCTGAATTAGGTCTCAACCAAAACTATATGATCCCTTTAAAGGGAAGATAAACCCCAAGAGCAATGTGGATTGAGTGAAAGCAGCAACATTAGTAGAACACATCAGTGAAAGTTTGAAGAAAATCGGACAATCGATGCAAAAGTTATGAATTTTTAAAGTTTTGGTGTTGGAACCGCTGGATGAGGAGACTACTATAGAGGTTATGACGTATGAGTGGACAACAATACCAAGAAAATATAAAGAAAATTCTACAAAAATCCATTTTTCATGAAAATTACAAATTCCATCAACTTGATATTGACATATGTTAAGGGTAGCAATTATTCCCCCTGCTTTCTGAAAGAGGTTGGTCCATTGCTCTTTCATGAGTCTAGAAAAGTGAATGTTTGTTGAATTTCCTTTATATTTTCTTTGTATTGTTGTCCACTCATACGTCATATCCTCTAGTAGTCTCCTCATCCAGCGGTTCCAACACCAAAACTTTAAAAATTCATAACTTTTGCATCGATTGTCCGATTTTCCTCAAACTTTCACTGATGTGTTCGACTAATGTTGCTGCTTTCACTCAATCCACATTGCTCTTGGGGTTTATCTTCCCTTTAAGTGTGAATTAAACTTTCATATGTGTGTCGACCTAAGCCCCGAGTGTTATATATACAATTGTGTTCGACTTGCACTGGAAAGCAAAAACCCAATTTTAAGTTTGAATTTGATGTCCATATGATGTGGCCTTTAGCAGATGAGTCCTCACAAACTTGGGAATAGGATCAAGAAAATGAACGATGTCTCAAAAGCAGACCGTGATAGTGTGCTGCAGTGTTCTACGTGGACAGGAATTCGTTGTGAACTCGGATAACCTCAACTTCTTTTGGACTCTGGCTACTGGCCTTTCAAAATATTTCCCTTTTCCATTGACGAGATGCTTTCTCTCCCTTTCTGCCAGAACCAAAGTTCAAGTTGACTCTGCGGAGTCTCTGAATAGCACAGTTTGTATAGGGGATTAGCACTGCAGTATTAATTTCTGAGTTTGTATTGTGGATACACTTTGTGGTGGTCAAGTAGGTTCATTCACCTAGGCTTCTGCATATTTTTGTCTCTTTTCCCCCTATTTTTCCATCGAAATTCTGTTGGAATGTAGCCAAAAATAAATTCAGGATTTTGGTTGTGAAAGCATGGTCATGGGCTTAATTATGTTAGAGGCTTGTAGTACACTAAGTAAATAGCTCACACGGCATAAATAGTGGTCCTGTTGGTCTAAGAAATATCTTCTCTTGCAATGAAATTAAAAATGAACTCAAAATAGAATGAGAATTCAGATGTTTGTAGAGTAGATTTTCAATTTTCTTTGCCAGTTGGGATTTAAGCTACTTCCCTTTTTTATTTTTATTATTATTTTTTTTTTACAGAACTAATTCAGTCTTAAGCTGCAAATGCTGTGTATGGGTTTGGATATGGCTTGCCTTGATATGACATGTGAATGTTCTTTAAATCAAACACAAAATCATGCCTGTCATGTGAAGGTTAAGACATTGATTTTCTCACCCATGAACTGCACAGGTACAACAAATCATTTTTTTTTTTTTTGATATCACACTGCAATTTTAGCCTTTTTTGATACTCTGAAAGTATCTCATGAATAAAGAGCTGCCAGATCTTCTGCAGGAGACCCACAGACAGCTATGAGGTATCTCTTTTTCACGTCCTGACAAATTTTAGAAGCTTCTCTGAGTTGGGAAATACCTTTGCAGTATGAGGTACATTTAGCACACCTGAGATAACTCCCTGAGTGCTCTTTCAAACCAATATGTGAATATTGGCAGTCATTCACAAAGCAATATGCTTCATAGAAATTTGCAAAAGTTCATTAAAAACAGTACATTTACTGAATAGTATTGCTAACTGAATTTCATTTATTAATTTATTCATGTTTCCATTTCCAACAGAAAATATATCTTTTAAACAGAAATTGAGAGCTAGAGTGTACAATAAATGAAATATACAAGCTTGTAAATATTTTGAGAAGTATGGCTATTTAATGGATGTACACTGTAGTATTTGCTTATACCTCTGTGTATTGTCTAGCTCTGAAGAGTCAAGTTTTGTGTGTCACACAACTGAAAACCATGGAGAAAAGAAGGCCTGTGATATTGTGTCACATGCTTATTGGAGACAAATTCATGCTGAAGTTAATTACAGGTGTAGTGCAGTAAGAGGTTGATAATTATTGAAGATAATATGAGTAGTTGAGTGCAATGCGTTGATGCCATACGTCAGGATAATGTAGTAAAATAAAAGCTTTACCCTATATGTAAACATGGATTTGAGAGTAGATGAAGAAAATTACATTTTTATCTAAAATTCCATATTACTTCGACTTGTTACTGACATGTTGAGTTCCCCCTGCCTTCTGAAAGAGTGAAGTAAAGTGCTCAAACTTTCATTATGGTAGAGAAATGAAAATACATGTTGAATTCTCTTATTTTCTTTATATCTTATTCCATTCTTTGACATCATGATATTGTAGTCTTCCTATCCGACAGTGAACAGCACATGGATTTAACCAAAATTTGAGAATTCAGAACTTATGAATGGATTGATCAATTTTTCACAGGCTTCACCAAAGTGTCCTAGAAATATTTAATGCATTTGTTGAGTTCACAAATATAATTGGAGGTAGTTCCCCTTCATCTTCTTAGGCTGATGTCACTGCTTTCACTTTGGAGGACTGTGGTCCTCAGAGACTCTTTATGAGAAAGCAGAGCCATGAAAATTACCTCTCATTTTGCCAGAATAAAGAAATTGAGAGACACAATTTTGACATCATAAGTAATTTTCAGATGAACTAGATGGTGATTTTGTCAGGTTCAAAGAGGAGAGCATCTGCTCTAATTGCCCTCTGCTTCAGGTTGATTGATCAATTGATTTTATGTCATTGTGTATGTACACAAAATGACTTGCTCTATTATAGGAGGTGCCTCGCTAGGCTGCAGACAGCTTGGCGGGGAAACTGTGCCAATTCCAGCTTTGTGCCCCTCGGCATCTTCTGTCACCATTGTACAACCTGGTCGGTGATATAAACTACCCTTTCTTTTAGCTTACAGTGTATGTATTAGCAGGTTGAGTCATCATATTGCAAAGTGTATTTATTGTTGGCACTTCCTACCACCTGTCCGCTTCATCCTCCGTCGCCGCGGTTACCGGCATTACCACTCCAGCATCAGCATCATTCACCAGCATCCTTGGATGCTAAGCCAGAAAAGGGGTCTCTCAAGCTCACTTTCTCTCTGACTGATTATAAAGCAGAAGGGCACTATTACATCAGCATCAGTCACCTGCATCCTTGGATATCAAAGCCAGAGAATGGGTCTTCCCCTCCCCCTCTCTCCATCTCCCCCTCTCCTATTTTTCTCTCAGAAGTTATACCTTTTTGAGAACAGAAATACAATACTATATCAGCAGCATTCTCCTGTATCCTTGAACCTTCAGCCAGAGAACAGAACATTTTACTCCATATCTCACCCTCTCTTTCCATCCCAAAGTTTTTTTTTCTCTGTGTTTTAGAGGCAGAAAGTCATAAGTGTATCTGCATCATCTGCCCTATCTGTGGACCTGTGTTGAAGGAAAGGACTTTTCCTCTTTCTTGAAATCATCTACATATTAATGTTTAGATTAAGCATGTTTTTTAGAAGTTAGTTTCTCCCCTTAAAAGGCAGAAATATTTCTTTTTTTTCTTTGATAAAGAAGCATGAAATGAGTCTGTTGTAAATTTTACTGGTGAAGTAAAATAAGACATGGTACTTGGTGTTATGATTATGATTTTTCTTTTTTCTTTTTGACCTGGTAATAGATTTTGACTTGTCTTGCTGTTCTTGTACTTAAAAAAAAATTAATTCTATCCTGGACAAAATTCTGTCAAACTCAGTGAAACTCAAGAAATGAGAACTCTTCTTTTTGTTGAATTGATTGCATTTTCATCCTTTGGTTTGGTATACTTATATGCAAATGAGATCAATGTGAAGATGCTTTCACATAGTGTGATAAAATTATGTATTTAATAGTTATCGATAAACATCACAGTGAAGAAGAGAATGAAGTTGAGAAGATATCAATATCTTGTCATGTAAAACCAAATTTAAGGCCTTCTTGCACACAGGTGTCACCAAAAAATCATTAAGATGCCCCTTTGTAGGACTTTAGAAGAGTTTCAAGAGTGCTATAGCCCTCTGGGATCATCCCATTTCAGCAGAGGCACAGCAGTGGGGACCACCTTGGCAAGCAAAATACATCATAGCTGGGGCGAGCTTTTCTCCGTGTGAGACTGATGCCTTGGAAATTGACCATTTTCTCTCTCGATGACAGCTCTCAACCCGCTTCAGATCCCTCTTTGAGCGGGATGCTGTTGAAAGCCAGGTCCTTGGGTGCACTTCAGCTCACAATTTTCATCACAAGTTACATGTTACTGGAGTTTTTTTTTGCTGAAAGAGGTTTCAAGAGTATGACTGGAGATACATGTTGGAAAGCAAGAAACAGATACCTGAGCCTTGTAGACTTCTGCCTGAAGCAAAAATTTAATGATTTCATTGCATAGAATTACATGTGATCATCGAAGTGATTTCTTGACAGAGTCACCAGTTTTGCATTCCATGTAAATGTGTTCTGAATTTCCTTCCATAAATTCTGCCTATCCAATAAAAAGCTATCAATTTCATCTATTTCTTCAGTTTTTGGATGCATGGATATACTATGAACTTTTGGGTGCATGCAGGAATTTTAATGTCAGGAAAGTCTTAAGCAGGTTAACTGCAAAGATTTGTCAAACAGGAGAGTGGCTGTCTGCCTATAAGATAATTAGAAAAAATAAAGGTCATATCTTATCATAGAGTATGTCATATTATTTTACAATGATTGAAAATAATGAAATATCAGTGTGTATGAAAGTGAAGAATTTATAAGATTGAAGAATTCATTACCATTTGAATGATCTACATACATCAGCATACTCAAAATTTGAACTTAAATCATTTCTTAGTGATGGAGTCTTAAACAGGAGTTATTAAGTGTCTCAGGCATTTTATGCATGTCAAAAGACTGAAGGAAATCAGACTTTTAAACAGTTGTCTGTGTGAAAAAGTACACCTTAAAATCACCAATAATTTTGCAAAATATTTGTGGGATTCACATGAATGCTAATTAGTGGGATACATACTTAGAGATCTGCATCACAATCAGATTTTTGCCTACTCAGGGTGTGGACATCCCAAGAAATCTTGCGATTATTTTGGAATTGTGGCAATAATTTGGGAAATAGTATGATAATTCATAACAAGATGAGTGTGTGAACACTTGAGCAAAAAATTTCTCAAGATTGTTTTCATCTCTGAATTTTTTCATCTCATCATTCAGAGCATGCATGGTTGAACAGTGTATGAGCACAAGGGCAAGAGTCACTGTTATAGTAGATTTCAGGCATGTGTAGTTTGGTTGACAAATTCTTGCCATCAGCCATTGGCGTGATATTTTTGTATGTCTGAATGGTCACAAAAAAATCTATTTTGTAAGATAAATATGATATAAGGTATTTGGATTGCGATCATCCTGCTATTTTGTCTGCGTGAATGAGACAATTCAAAACACAGTATTGAGAACAAACGGATAGAAACAGGGTGTTTGTACTATCATCAGCAAGTTTCCACACCCTCTTTTCAGCTCTCAGACAGTGAATTGTCCCAAGTCTTCTGCAGGTCACTTGTCTCGACAGGTGCATCCAAAGATAGCGGGTCTATCTTATGTCAGTCAGCAAGCAATCTCTTACCTGAATTGACAGCACCAAGGACAAGATGCTCCTTAATCAAGAAACAATCATTGTCCTCGTAATATGTTCTGCAACAGGAGGAAACTTTAACAACTTGGTAACAATGAGCCGCCTTCTTGCAATCTACTGCACATTTCACTGGCCAAATGATATAGGAGTACTTGCACATGTGTAACCAAGGAGGTATCTCCTTTGAATAATAATGGACATCATATTTCACCCATGTTTTTTCTTCTTCTACTTTTGCTTTAGCACCTCCTTACAATCACAAAGCAATCCTCATAAAAGTACCTGTCCAGCTCAGTTAGGGCCACTGGAGTATTACTGCACAGCTTTATGAGGCAGTGGGGTGATCTTGCAAAGTCTGACCAGGTGCGTCTTGTTTACTGGCAATTTATGGAGACTGTTCATGACATTTTATGGGTACATGATACCACAAGACAAGTGAGAGGATGGGACATACCCTTTTTTTTGGGGGGGGGGGGGAAAGACTTTTATCCATCAAACTTACTGTGATTTAAAGGGAAGATAAACCCCAAGAGCAATGTGGATTGAGTGAAAGCAGCAACATTAGTAGAACACATCAGTGAAAGTTTGAGGAAAATCGGACAATCGATGCAAAAGTTATGAATTTTTAAAGTTTTGGTGTTGGAACCGCTGGATGAGGAGACTACTAGAGGATATGACGTATGAGTGGACAACAATACAAAGAATATATAAAGGAAATTCAACAAAAATTCACTTTTCTAGAATCATGAAAGAGCAATGGACCAACCTCTTTCAGAAAGCAGGGGGAATAATTGCTACCCTTAACATATGTCAATATCAAGTTGATGGAATTTGTAATTTTCATGAAAAATGGATTTTTGTAGAATTTTCTTCATATTTTCTTGGTATTGTTGTCCACTCATACGTCATAACCTCTAGTAGTCTCCTCATCCAGCGGTTCCAACACCAAAACTTTAAAAATTCATAACTTTTGCATCGATTGTCCGATTTTCCTCAAACTTTCACTGATGTGTTCTACTAATGTTGCTGCTTTCACTCAATCCACATTGCTCTTGGGGTTTATCTTCCCTTTAACAGGGAGAATTCTGCTTGTTATTATCAGTGAGTTTCTCTACCCTCCTTTCAGACCAACAAAATGGTGAGAAAGCTTGATGAAAAAAAGATAAAATTGTGAAAACATGAATCCTTAAAGGGATTGTCCATAGTTTTGGTTGAGATAGGATTCAACATTTAACTTTATGCGAGATGATTATGAAACAACTTTGTGAAATATTTAAGAGTAATTATAAAGCAACTTATGCAATATTAAAGAGCATACAATTCTGGGGGAATTAAAGTTTATTTGATAAACATTGGTTATGAAATGGTTGAGATAGCAAATAAAAAAAAAAGAACCAAAGTAAAACAAAGTGATGTTTGATAATCAAATGTGGGTCCCATCTTTAATTAGGATTGCTATGTTTTGGATATCTCTGCTATTTCAAAACCAATTTTTATCAAATAAACTTTCAATTCCTCTTGGAATTTTATGCTCTTTCATATTTCATAACAGGTTTCTCATTACCTCACCAAACTAACCAAAAAAGTTGGGAACCTGAAGCCCCATCCCCACCAAAACTACAGTATATCCTCCCTTTAATGTCTGTTAGCTGTGTGTTTGGTGCAGCAGCATCATGCCCCACCATGCACTGCTTGTGATTTCATTGAAAGAGCACTTTAGAGAGACCCAAGTCTCCTGATGAATCACCATTGAACAAGCAGTGAAGTCACTCTGGGGATGATGAGGAGGGTAACTCTTGCTCAACAGTGTAGGAGTTTTTCATCGATTTTCAGTTGGGAGTTTACTCGAAAGGGTTCTTAGTCCCCACAATGTAATTATTGCACATGCAGACCTAGTTAAAGGCGTCTGTTCTGAAAGGGGGCTCTAGTGTGAGTAATGTTTAAGTTTTGCAAAATGATCTTCCTTTTATGTCATGACCTAAATTTTTTGCTAGGGGCTTTATGGTTTGTTTGTTTGTTTTTTTTTTTTGGTTGTCTGCCCATCTGTCCATCCAAGATCTCTTATTATGTAAGAATAAAACAAGTGCAGTGAATTTGCTGGGTACCTAGCCCAGGTAAATATCCTACATGAGGTACAGTTGTATATAGATGTGCTGGTTAGATTTTTGGCTAAATCTTTAAAGGTCAAAGGTTACTGACAATGGTCAAGCTGTATTGTAAAGTTGCTGTAGTGGATGAAGTGCAGTGGAAAATATTATGGTTGTGCAGATATGGTGAATAGTAATATGGTAAATAAATGTCCATGTTCATATTTCAGATGTACTTATTGCATGAGAAAGTTGAGGCATCCCCCTTGACTGCAGTCTTCTTGCTTTAGACTTTACAATCCACCATGTAGTGTGGTCTGATTTTGGCTTGCTTTTGGTGTCTTGCTAATTTGTAGGCACACATTTTTCTATGACGAAACAAACAAACAAACAAATGAAAGATGGAGGAGGACATGATAATTATGAATTGAGGATGGGATTATTAACTCTGCCCGAGCTATCAGTTTCCCAGTTGTATGCATTCTCAATAATGTTTATTAAATGATGGTGTGGAGAGAGTCAAAGGGACCGTACAGTACTGGTTGAGGTGAGGATTCATGTTTTGAACATTCCTAAGTGAGATAATGAGAAACCTCTTATGATTATAAAAGAACATGTAATTTTAAGAAGGATTTAACGTTTATTTAATGAAAATTGGTTTTCAAATGCCCGAGATATCCAAAAAAGTGATAATAATAAAAGACTACAGGCCACGCCTTTTATTAGGATCTCTTTGTTTCACCTTGTTTTTGGATATCTCAGCCATTTCAAAACCGATTTTCATCAAATAAACTTTTGATACCCTTTAGAATTGCATGCTCTTTGACATCTCATAGAGTGGTTTCTGAATATCTCGCAAAACGTTAAAAGCTAAATCCTCACCTAGACCAGAACTGTACACACCCTTTAAGGGAATAGTATAGTTTTGCAATGGTTGAGATACATGTAGGGCTTCAGGTTTCCAACTTTCTGTGTGAGATAATGAGAAACCTCTTATGAAATATGAAAGAGCATGCAACTCTAAGAGGAATTGAAAGTTTATTTGATGGAAATCAGTTTGAAATGGCTAAATCCAAAAACAAAGAGGTCCTAATAAATAAAGGATAGTTCGGGCCCATCTTTTATTAGGACCACTTTGTTTTACTGTGTTTTTCGATATCTCCAGCCATTTCAAAACTGATTTCCATCAAGTGAATTTGGAATTCCTCATAGAATTTTATGATCTTTAATATTTCATAAGTGGTTTCTCATTATCTTGCAAAAAGTTAAAATCTGAATCCCCATCTTAACCAAAAACTATACCTACCATCCCTTTAAAGTTGTATGCACAAATTTCTCCATAAAGAAAAAGATGGGGGAAGGATATGAAAAGGATTGAGGATGGGATTATTAACTCTGTCTAAACCACCAGCTTACCAATTGTATGCATTCTCAATGATGTTTATTAAATGGTGGTGTTGAGAGAGTTGATGCTCTCTCAGAAAGGACCAGAGGGAAAGGAGTGGATGGTGGAGGGCAGGAGAAGTGGAGGTACGTGCTCCAGAAAGAGATGCCCAGCCACGCACGTACCGGAGTAGTGTTTGATTAGGCACAGGTGCAGTGTTGGCTGGTTTCTGCCTGTATGGCATTCCCCTAGTGGGAGCTGCAAATTTGCTGATGTCTGACTCATGATAGCTGCTCTGTGATTATTCTTTCCATCAAAAAACCTAGCAAAAATACAACAACAACAAAACAACCTAACCATGATGTAGTCCCAACCTCTTCATCTCCTTCACCCCTTCCCCCAAGAGAAAGAATGGACTGAATATTACAACATTCTTCTAAGAGAGAAGAAAAAACCCAGAAATATGAAGATCAAACATTGACAGAAAAGGAAATGAAACAATAGCAGGAAAAACTGAAAAAAAAAAAGTTTACAAAAATATTATTCTTGAGAAATGGATCAGAATATGCTATGATACTGAAGGAGAAAAGCAGAAAGTGAAAAAGGAGAAATAAAAAACCTGTATACCATGAATAAAAGAAAAAATACAGTGTGAAACACTGAATCACAAAATAAAGTAAGGTAGAGAAAGGGAAAAACAGAAAGAAAGTCAATCTTCGAGAAGAGAAAGTAAATCTTGTAAATGTTTTCTTTCTGACGAACATTGGCAATCAGCCATTCTCCTCAAATATGAAATTTTCATATATAAAGACTTCAACTAAAATGTATTTGGTCTTCAAAGCTAATTAGATGGAAACCATGATGTGTATTTCATGCCCACCATATTCCAAACTATATGCATGCACTTGTTGGAGAACTTCATCAGTAAGACACATGAAGAAACTGCAGTAAAACTACCAGGGATAAGGGAGAAAAATACATAATCATCTAGACCAGTGGAAATATGATATCCCACCAACCTGTAATGGTAGACAGGTAGAGGGCTTATACTACCACCTGCTGACATATATGTAATGTCTTTTAACTGTTGGATACAGTCACATGATGCTATGGGTTTTAGTCTCTTGCTGGCTTGTATGAACAAGTGGTCACAAAATCGTTTCCATTAGAATGGATTGACAAAAGAAAAAAAAATACACATACATACAGTGTATTATCATGGTATTCTATAGGAATGTAATAATCAGGTAATCATATAATGTTGTGCTTCTAAATTTAATTGACTGTTGATAAACCCTTGAAATGAGCTTTATACCAACCAGTGCCAGACACTGGATGTAAAGACATCATCATTGCTCCATCCTATGTACATGTGTAATTATGACTGACACAACTAGCCCTTGAAAATGTGAAATTTACAGAATCCATAACTAGATCATGACTGTATAATTTGAATTAAGGGCTTAATGTTTGGTTGTTTGGCCCATAACTTTTTGCATTAGAATTAACTGAAAATTGGGGCAAAATAATTGTTCCCATTTTATGAACAGAGGAATGCTCCGTGATTGGGATACATATGTCCCCTTAAAGGCATAATTTACCATTTGCAGATGAAACAAAAACCCAGCATAAGTGCTTCAAAATAGTTCTAGAATGTGTTAGAGATAGAAATAACCAATGTAAAAATTGGAACCAGTATAATCAATGTTAAGTATCTTTAAATATACAAAATGTGAGCAATACAGTAGTTATGATAAAAATGTTTCCAGACTAAACTGTATACAGTTATAGTTTATTAAGAGAAATAGTGATATCTCCTTAAATTTAAGGCTTATTGCAAAAATTTTGTATGGTTGCATGTTTTGTGATACATCTGACCTACACATGCATCAAATGTGATATTTTGAACATTTTTTAAATCACTGCTCACAAAGGTAAACAGGACCTTTATATTGCAACTGATTGACAAATTGCCCTTAATAGCATTGCAGTGGTAGGGCTACCAAATATGTGGAAGGTACAGACTGAAGCATTTATTATAGAGGTAAACTATCAACTGAGTGAACTTAGGCAGCTGAGGAAATTAATTTCCAGTTCCAACACAATTGTTAAGGACACTCACCTTGCCCAAAGCCTTAGCAAGCTTGTAGTTATAAAGGAAGCCATCAAATGCAAACTGTTTGTGCTCTCTTGGCTTGTATATCATTCAAATAGAGGTGAGAATAAGCATTATGAATTCAATCTTTTGGTGTTAGAGAGCATTATTAACAATTATATGCACCAAGACCCAGGTGAGTAAAAGCCTAAGGGGTAATATTACAAACTCGATGTGATTGCATTTGTGTGTGTAGAACTCTAAACAAGTCTACATTTGCCATAATAGTAGGCAATTTGTCTGGCCGATGCTTAAATGGTGTGCAATAAAAGGTATTTATTTAGTTGTATCCCCTATTTGGGAGGCCTGCTCCCCTATTTTCCCTTGGGAAATTTTCTCTGCGATTGTCAGAAAATGGAGCTGCCTTCCAGCTACTCAGCTGGTTTAGCATGAACCAAAGAAGAAATGATTGTGCTGATAAGAATTGCGTTTATGGTTATTGCCACGCTTTAGAATTCTTGGGCAGTGCATTCAGGATCATTAAACCATAAAGACATTGAAATAGGCACCTGGAAAAAAAAAACCCTCTCGTAGTTAGAGCAGAAAAATGAAGTATATTAAATTGTTCATTGCATCAATCTTTTGAGATCATAATGTACAATTTTCAAGTATATGGCTAATAGATAGCCATCAAAGTTGAGTTAATCATAGTCATGTGTATGTACGTTACAAACATTTTTGTTTAGAACAGCCGTATGCCAATAAAGGGAGATTTGGAGACCGTGTGTCCCTTTTGCAACCCTGAAAATTGGATTTCCTTTATAAACTGGTATTAGAGGTAGATAAATTCAGACCTTTCCTCAGAATAATAAAATTTCTTTATGATGGGAGGGGGGATGTAACAATACTGTAGTTTTCCAATGAATTTATTTGAACTCACCAAAAAAGTTCCAACCATTATTGTCAGTACAAAAGGGGAGAGCGTATTCTTGAGTGACAGGGGGTTAGTTTTTTTTTTATTTTTTTAAAACTCTGAGGTATGTTACTATAAGATTTCATACATGATGTTTTGAAACATTCTTTTTCAACCACGCAAAATTTTGTAAGGTTTACAAAAGGGATCAACCTTTAAAGGCAAAATTCTCCCAAACAAAATCTAACACAAACTGCCCACAGTCTGTGAGTCATGTGGTTCCATCAGCACACCAAGGATAAACAGTGCAAATTGTAGAACAAAAGAGCCGAGGGATCAGCTAAGTTTGCTTTTGAATGTCCAAGCTCATAAAGACGATTTAACTGCAGGGTAAACAAAGTTTCATGGGCAAGAAATTTGGCAAGAATCTGCGAACTGAAGAGAATTTAAAAAAGATCAAGTTAAGGAATAAAGGTCATGATGAAGAGCAGTTTTAACAAGGCATGAAATCCTCAATTTAGCTCTAGTTGTGAAAACTCTGATTCATGCACAAGATGCAAGTATTGTGGTGGAGACTTTGTGAGAAGGGGTGAGGTGGAGTGCAGTACATCAAGGTTTTGTGAGGCATCATGCTGTGTATTTTCATTGAGGAACCTTTGCAGTTTAGGGAGTTATATTCAGTTTCTCAAACATATCAAAAGTTTGCACCAATCTTGACTAAAGCAGCTTGTACTCCTGATACCATTCCATCGGGTGTGGTTAGAGCTGCCCTGGTTGTTATCCAGTCAGTTGTTGGAATTGTTATTGAGCAAACTTGTTGTTAGACAACTTGTTGTTAGACAACTTCATGTAGCCCATACTAGCATGAAGAGCAAGATATATATGTACAACTGGCGGGACTTCTATTTCTTATTTTTTTGCTTACATAGTGTATGTGCTATACAAAAGAAAATATGGCTGAAATTCAATCAACAGTTTCCACTTTAAATTCTTTGTGTAATATACCCTTTGAAGATGATACGGTTTTGCAGCATGCTAGAATTACAAAGTAGTAGGTAGTCATCACAGGAATATATTTTCCTATCCTAGTGCAAGATATTTTTATGTGGATCTTTAATGGGATAATTCCCCATTATGTATTTCCTCAGAGAGATCATTTAATTTTGCCAGGTCTTTTTGTCCAAGGTATGTAGTTTCCTATCCATTTCTGTCCCCATAAGTCATTAAACACTCAATGGCATAGCAACAATGACCTTCTTCGCAAATCATGGGGGGGGGGGGTGGGAGAGATGACAGGGAATTAGGCTGAAATCAGCAGAAAATTAGGCCGCTAGAGATATACTGGGCATTGTTATGTCCAATCCTGACACAAGGCAACATGAGCACGATAATATCATAGGTGCTCATAATGAAGTATGTGAAATACTGTATACGCCGAATATTTCGTGAGGTTTTTATTTTTGCGAATGTCATGAGTCAGCTGCTATTCGCGAAACTAAAAACATGCGAAAATGTTGACTCTGATGCCGATATGAATGTGATGTACGCGTACACATTTCTCTGTTCAGTACAGGACTCCATGATCGTAACTTTAACCACTCGCGAAATTGTCGGGAAGTCCCAATTCGCGAAAATTTAGACTCGCAAAATATATGAAGTATACAGTAGACTTTAAAGGATTATTGCCTTTGCAAAATTGATTTAACTATCTGGTAGTGTAGACCAAACTGACTATCGATTGCGATGCCAATTTTATGCTTTTCACTGACAAAACTGCATATATATAATTTGAGAGAATTTCCCAAAAGAGTAGGATATAAGCCTTAATTCTGTTGGAGAGGGTTGCTGTGATAAAGTCATCAAGTTCAATAATGATAGATTTATGACTGCAGGTGTTTCTTGGGGATTTGTCAAAGGCTGTTTCTCATTTTTTTTTTGTTCTGCCTTTACTGTATGGCTACCAACTACTTTGATAGTATAGGACCCAAGGGATGTCTGTCATAACTCATAAAATCTAAACTGAGAACAAATGAAATAATAAAAGATCATTAAAGGTCCAGTTTACCTTTGGGAGCAGTGATTTCAAAAATGTTCAAGATATCACATTTGATGCATATGTGTAGGTCTGTTGTATCATAAAACATCCTACCATATGAAATATTTGCAATAAAACCTAAAATATAAGGAGATATCAGGGTTTTTCTCAATAAACCGTAACTGTATACGGTTTAGTCTGGAAACATTTTTATTATAACTATTGTTCACATTTTGTGTATTTAACAATACTTACCATCGATTATACGAATTCAAATTTTGACAGTTGTTGTTTCTATCCCTAACTCACATTTTAGAACTATTTTAAAGCACTAATGCTGGGTTTTTGTTTCATCTGCAAATGGTAAATTATGCCTTTAAAGAAGAACAACAATGTGTGAAGACAGAAAAATGCCGCAGAGAAATCAAACTTGCCGCCAGATTATGGATGCAAAATTTTTTTTTTTGATCCTATCTACTGCCAGACTTTTAGAATTTTAGAGTCGGGAAGAGAATTTTTCTTGCATGTTGATTACGAGTGCATCCTGTATGCCTGTGGCACGGCGGCTGGGATGAAAAGGAATGATCTATTGTGTTGGGAGTGTGATCGAATCTGTGATTGCTAACACTGGAAGTGGTAATAAGCTGCAGAGTTTAGTGCTGTATGCCAAGAGGCAATGAACTTCTGAACAATCACCCACTGAATGAAACACTTGTACCATTATTGTTATTCTCCTGAATGGTAGATTTCTTGCTGGAAGTATAAAAGAAGATTGTTTGGTGTTGTGGAAAGAGAGCTGTACATTTGAGGGGGGGGGGGGGGGGGGGGCTAGTCTCTTCACAGACTGACAAATGTCGTAGTTTCCAAAAGTACAAGTGTATTACAATTTACTAGGGAGGTGTGAGCTCACACCTCCACGATTACAGCAACGGCACACAGTAAAGAGACCAATGTATACCATTACAATGGTCCATAGCCACGCCATGTGTATTCAACCTTACAATACCGCTCCGTTTGAATACATCAATTAAGCAAGAAAAGATAAGATTACACCAGTGACCACACATACAAGTGTGTAAGGTGCCCCACCAGGCAATACATGCTAATTTGGTTTGTGTCACTTTTATGCAGCGTTATCTTGGGCCGTTATCAGGTAACATGTCACGGACATGGAACAGTAGCTCCGTATCAGACAACCACCATGTTTTCTTGCAGAAAGACAACTTGTTTTCAGTACTATGCAAATATGATCGGTATCATATTGGCGATTACCATCTCAATAAGTCGTGCCCACATCAAATGGACAGATCAGGGGTATTACTGTCAACACTGGAGACCTGTTGATTAAACGATAGCCGCTTGTTTATTTCAATTGGCTGTACAAATGCCATTAAAGGACAAAGCTCTCTATTGTGAAATAACATGGTATCAAGACTACAGAAATCAGAATTTGCAGTATTTTAAAATGGCAGGTTGAGGGGGTAAACCTATCAAAATGTGGACTATTCAATAGCCATACATAGCGTGCACATGGTAAGTGAACTTCTGTCTGTGAAGATTGGAAGATGCTTTGTGCATTCAAAGTAAATCATATTTCTAAAGGGCAGATGATTTTCCCATTAAACTATGTCCACTGAAAGAGTGTCAAAATACTTGGCACCGGCTAAAAGCAAAGTATTAAAATACAGTAAAAGTAATACCAAAGTGTTCAGAAGTAGATTGTTGCATGGGAAAAGTGTGAAATAGATATGGATCAAAGTTTATGTTAATGTGCTGCTTGGAGACAGTCTGAAAATTCATCATCCATCATGTTGCTTTATTTTTTGTAAATCAGATGAGTATTTCAGTTACCGTAATATTTCTTCATTGAAAAAAAAAAGTGAATGTAATGCTATTTGTTCAATGACAGCTGAGAGTGCTGCATTCTTACATTCGCAGCATCTTGTTTTTAGGATATGACACTAGTGTGTTATTCTCAGTCCCATACAGTTTCAGTGGTGTCAAGGCAAAAATAGCTCCATATTTTGAGGGAAAAAATGAAAAAGAATTTATGTGCAGTGTCTTGTCAACATGGCCATGGACTATTTAGATTTTGATCTCTTTTTTTTTTTTTGTTTTTTACTTCTACTCTTTCAAAGCAATCTAAGAATTATTCTAATTGGTTATAACTACATAGGTGACTTAGTTGTGTCAACATTTCTGGGGAAAAAAATAATTGTTTTATGAATTTTGCATTACTTGAAAGTTTATTCTGCCATGCACATCATTTTGAATGATTCACATAATATTCTATAATGAAATAAACTTAAATCATCATTTCTTTTTATTTCAGCATTGAGCTTTGCTGTTTTCATTGTTCACTATGTTAATTTCCAAAATAATTGAATGAATAGATTTCCATGTTGAAGAACTTTGACATGTCGAATTGAATGTAAAGGAAACCATAACAGATTGCCTCTATGGGAGTTTGAAACATGAGATATGTATTGTAGTAAATGATGGTAGAGCCTTTTTCTCGCATACACTGTATTAGCCATCCCAAATGAAAAATGTCTCACATTATCAACAGAATTGTATATTCTTCAAATGTCTTTTTCAGATTGCCCTTTTAATACTACAGACCATTATTATTGTGGTGCTGTTCAACTGAGGGGTCAAAAGGGGTTTAGAAATGCAGCAAAAAGGAATTGAATATAAGAGTATGCTCTTGCTGTATATACCCTATCATGGTACCTAAAGCCAAATAGGACCTTATTTGGCCAGCACGTTCCAGTGTTGACAAAATTATCAGAACAAATGTTGTAAACCTTGGCTATCCTTTTAAGAAGGTATTCATGAAGGAGGATATCGTAAAATAGTATGTCCGTGTTTCAGGTGATGACGGCAAGACTGTATCATAATATTTCAGAAGGGGAAGTTCCATTGTTGTATGTCTCTGATAACAGAAATCAGTCATGCTCTTTCGAACTGGATTGTTGTGCTTTCAAAAATACTCCAGGACTTCAACTGCTGAGAAGAAACTGGATAGCAACTGCACATGTTAGCACCTTATCTTGCCAAAAGTAATTAGCCTTGCTCAATTTACAGGTCAAACATCCCCCAGGAGGGGTGAATGTATGTGCAAAAATTCAGGGGATTGGCAACCCTGGCAATTCAACTGGTGAGAACATAGTAAAATATAGATTCTGATCATCCAACTAGTCATAAAAATTCCTATAATTAGGTGGAAATTTAATGAGCCTTGTAAGCTTAGCTGACATTGTGACTATGTAAATCTTGCATTACACCCTGTTTTTTAGATTTTTTTTTTTTTTCAAAATGGTTATGACACTAAATGTCATGGTTTTCTCATATGAGCTGTAAATCTGTAGCTGAAGGTGACTGAATTTATATTTCAAGCTGTATTTCAGTCATATCATATTGCATGCTGAGTTTCATTTTTTCGCACTGGGCCATGGTCTTGTGACAGTTGGTATGAGGCAAGTGGGAATAGGTACTTTTTGGCTTCAAGGACTTGCCCTTGTCCACAAGAGTTGATAGGAAAATTAAACTCCTCACTTAATGACCATTATGCTGTGTATTTCTCTGCATTCCTATGCATGCTGTGTTTTATGGTCATTGTTTTTATAAACTTATCCCTGAGCCTTATCACATCAATCATTAATCATTCATGTAATGAGATGTTTCAGCAGAACAAGGTTCTCCCTTTTTCTCTGCTCTTGTTTTGTAAAGCAAGAATGCTATTCAAGTTAGCAAAGGTCTTATTGCCCGATCATCTAAAATGTCTTCCAAGTTTTGTAACTGCACAAGATAACAAATAAAGACAGAATAAACTGACCAGAAAGAATATAAATTATTAGTGGAAAAGTGAGCAAAGAAAATGGGATTCCATCGGGAGTCGAACCCGAGACCTCCGGATTGCTAGACCGGTGCTCTACCGACTGAGCTATAGAAAGCCCTAGTACAGTGTTCGTCCCAGAAACCCTTAATTGTCCCCGCCGAACGAGTTCGAGCAGGGAACTATGAAACGGGCTCCGTACGTGTGTGTGTCCGTGTGTCAGTGTGTCCGTGTGTCCGTGTGTCCGTCTGTCCGTGCGTCCGTGTGTGATCAAAATGTTCAAAATGCTACTCCTTCGCCATTTCTAAACCGATTTTGATTCTGTTTGCTTTATATGATAGCACTGCATGGGAGCTTTGAAACTTCTATACAGAATTTCAGTTGTGACCTTTGACCTTGTACATTTTGCTTCAAAATGCTACTCCTTCGCCATTTCTAACCCGATTTTGATTCCGTTTGCTTTATATGTTGGTACTAGGTGAGGGCTTCAAAATTTCTACACAGAATTTTGACCTTTGATTCTTTGACCTTTGACCTTGATTTTTGACCTATATTGTACATTGCCTACAAAATGCTACTCCTTCGCCATTTCTAACCCGATTTCGATTCCGTTTGCTTTATGTGATGGCACTAGGTGAGGGCTTCAAAACTTCTACACAGAATTTTGACCTTTGACTTCTTTGACCTTTGACCTTGATTTTTTACCTATATTGTACATTTTGCTACAAAATGCTACTCCTTCGCCATTTGTAACCCGATTTCAATTCCGTTTGCTTTAAGTGATGGCACTAGGTGAGGGCTTCAAAACTTCTACACAGAATTTTGACCTTTGACTTCTTTGACCTCTGACCTTGATTTTTGACCTGTATTGTACATTTTGCTACCAAATGCTACTCCTTCGCCATTTCTAACCCGATTTCGATTCCGTTTGCTTTATGTGATGGCACTAGGTGAGGGCTTCAAAACTTCTACACAGAATTTTGACCTTTGACCTCTTTGACCTTTGACCTTGATTTTTTACCTATATTGTACATTTTGCTACTAAATGCTACTTCCGGCGGGGACATATATTACGCACCGCGTAATTTCTACTTTTCCTTGTTCTCAATGCTCGGGTGGTCAGGAGCTATAGCAGTGTGTTTGTGTGTGACACACACGCACACACTTAAACCTGGCATAAACCCGAAGGATAATTCAACTTGGGGATAAATGCGAGGGATCACCGAAGTGATGCAGCTTTTTGAGTTTGGTACAAAAAGATTGAAACAGCATCAAACATCAGTGTGAATATGCAGTTCATAGAGAGGTATTGATGTGTTCATGGCATTCCCCAAGAAGAGAAATATTGATTAATTTCTGGCATTTCCATTATTTTACTTGTTCATGGCAAAGCCATCATTATGAAAGGGGTCTTGGATCAAATGATCTACTTTGGCAGAAGACAGTGAGTTTTGAATAGAGAGTGCACTGTGGTGTAGGAGATGTATCTCCATTGTCTCAAACTGGAGATTCCAAGTTCAAACTCTGCCTTTGAAAAGGCATACTTTACATCCTTGGGCAAGATGTTCAATTAACAATTGCCCTCATTAAACCAGGTGCGGTATAGAAACATGGACCCAGCAATGCTTGGGATAATAATGATGGTTTGGCTATCTATACTGAAAGAGCAGAGCTCATTAAAAATTGCAGTGGCTACTCTTAGCAAATCAGGCCATACTTTCGTTCACTATAACATTTCTGACCATAACAGTTAATATTGTGATATGTTATGACTTGAAAGTCACATGGAGAGGCAATAAGCTCACTTGCTGTTTTAAACTGCTACAATGCCATGGAAAATAGAGCTACTTCCTTTAAACACTACAGGGGTCGCTCCGCTGATAAAGATATGTATCACTGGTCGACCAAACCTGCAAACTAATATTTGCTAGAAGAGGTTAGTGACTTTGACCACTGACGATTTTATGGCCAATTTGATATTTATGTCTATTCTGTGTTAATCAAGTGCCCTGACTGTCCAGTGCACTGCCCACCTGCTGTAAAATTTGGTGATTAGACGCACTTCACCTGAGGCTTATCTTTTTCTCTGATGACCCTGTGGGTTAATGGCGTAGATCGTCAGGACAGAAACCATACTCAATAATTATTGAGTTTCAGTTTCTTTTCACAAACATTCACATCAAGTCAGTGATACATGTAAATGTAGGAACACTTGTGTGTCAGTTTACAAAATTACAACAGGTTTATGCATTGAATGTTAACAGGGACCTAAATAAAGTGCAGCTTGTTGAACAAGGTCCCAAAATACCATACTACAAAACCAGAAACATTTGTAGCATTAAATTTTCGTGAATTGGAGCCGACAGCCTTTTCACAGCATTAAACTTTGGTGAATTGCCACTGGCATTCAGTGCATTGTTAAGACAAAAAAAAAAAAAACATGTATGTGTGTATTTTACTTTTACACATGAAATTTGTGACAGTTTCTTGCGAAAATTTCTGGTTTTACAGAATTAAAGTGAAAGTGATATATTACAGAAGGAAGAGCTGGAATGGGAATGAAAATGGGAAGGGGGGGGGGACAGAGAGTAGTGAAAGTTATCATTGTGGAGTAGCAAGGAAAACTGCAGGGAGGTGAGCAGGAATCATATTTTTATGTGGAGTAAAACCAAGTCTACACCTACCGCTTGAGGAAGATAGAAAGGGTGGTCTTTATGCACAGGTGGTATTATTATAAGCAGGTGTATTTACATGCCACTTGTTTTAAAGGGAACCAAATGCAGTGGTCTCACAGACGAACGGTGGCCTAGGCGTGTTTGACTGTGTTTTGATAGATTTGCTGTTTATACCGATATGCGTCAGTTGAGATATTATCCCCAAGTTCTCTCTGGCAAATTTTCCCCATGAGTGTCTTTATTCTGCATGGAACTAAAGCTAGGAACCATTCAAAGCTCAATTAGTTAAAAGCAATTTTCTATTCCTGCCAAAGAAAAAAAGAGACAGTATGAACAATACTTGTATTTTTCTCTGACTCCCCGGGCAAGTTTGACCTGGACATGCTTGAAAACATTTTGAATTGCGAAGCCCAAGGACAAAAACACAAAACAAAAACACAAAAAAGGTTGATGGAAATTATTCCTTGTTTTATACAGCACCATTTTCAATCTCATGACAATTCTGTTGTAATCAACTCTGGCGATTTCCCCAAGAGAGTCGTATAATTTGTACACATGCAGCAAGGAACTGTTTTTAGCTAATACCATTTTTGATATATAAAATCAAATTGGAAAGTAGTTGTAATTTTCTCTGATCCTGGACAAATTTGACCTTGACAGGCACAAAAAGTTATGGAATTGTTAGCAGAGGTAAAAAAAAGTGAAGACATGATTGTGAACAAGACCATTTTCAGCCAAGCATGCAAGGGTTATATTAAAGATAGTAATTTCCCTATTGCCATGGCAACCAAGTGTAACTATTGGGCAGCTGTAGAATAGAATAGAATTTGTAATGGAAAAATCCTCAGACATGCAAATCAGACAGTTATAAATATTGTCCACTTAAATTTGAATTTCCTTTCTTTTTTTTTTTTTCGTTGACATTCTCATTTTTGTTGCATAAAACAACCAAATAAAGTATATGAAAAAATGCACTTGTTTTACAAAGTTTTGTTTTATTTGGTGGCATATCCGGCTCCTCCCCCCCCCCCCAAAAAAAACAAAAAACAAAACACCAAGCAAACAATTTTGTTCCCTTAAACTGTGTTGTGATAAATGGGAACCGAAGCCCTGAGCAGCTGATGTAACTTGTTTGATCTAGAATGCACTTTATCCTGGAGTATGTGCAGTTTTGCATGTGAAAACTTATGGAATGTGTACATCTCTATGCAGACTGTTGATGGAAATGGAAAATCATTTATAGGTTTATGACAACCATAAAATTTGTCGAATGATACTTTACAAGTGTGTATCATTCATAACAACAGAGGCAGAATTCTGTTGAGTTGTTTTTGTTGGGGCAATTTAGCATGAGAGGTATTTGCTAATACGTGAAATTTAATAGCTTGAGATCTGTAATTGTTATATTGATTATGATATGAAAGTAGAAAACGAGGTTGAGCATACATTGATTGAAATTTAGTTTACTATTCATAAAAAAGAAATCATGTCATTCATCCTTTATGATGTTTGTGAGTTTGTTGCCCTCTTATGCAAGCTGTTACCTGTATCAGCTTCCTGTTGAGATAACTTTTATTGTGTCTTTTTTTTTGGGGGGGGGGGTGCAGAATACACCTGGTTTGTAATCAGAGTTGCAAGAATAAAAATAAGGAAGAATCAAATGTATTTCAGATCTGTTTCTCTGGTAATAGAAGTGGAATTGAATTTTAAAAAAGTGTCTGCAAATGTACTGGTATCATGTGATTGAGTGTACAACTAGCAGAGAGTCATAAATTGAACAGAAACTAATACAAGAAAAAACAATGACTGTTATAGCTCGCAAGGAATGTGTACGTGAAAGTTGCTTTTAACATGAATGTCAGATTATGTTGGAATGGTATGTGAAAACTGTAGGCAAGGAAGTCTTAGGAGTTCCAAAAGGGAATGAAGATTACCCTGAAGTGAAGGATGCGTGGGCACTTTAATACTATGCAAGCTTTTTAATCACAGTGAATACATTAGTAATGAATCATTCAAGATTAACTCTGTCACCATAGTCACAGGTAAGAAGGCTTTAATTCTGGCCCTGAATGAGATTTGTCTGAAGGTGGCATTCAATGTCTTTTTTTTTTTGGGGGGGGGGGGGGGGCAAGGGATGATCAGAACATTTTGAAATCAGAAAAAAAGTAAAGGAAAAATTCAAACTCTGTCTGTTTATCAGGGAGAAAAAAGTTGGTGTAAACCTCAAACGGTGTCTCTTTTATCCTTATCAGTGTAACTAGCTGTCACTCAATCAAGAATTTGACATGGTGGCAGGATTGGTTGTCGTTTTGTACCCGCACATCTTTCTCAAAACTGACTTTGAAAAGCCAAATCGGTGGGGGTGGCTTGTAAAGTCTTGCCAGTATAAACCCCTCAAATCAATCCCAACCATTGTTGGGTGGGAGAGGGGATTGTTTGGGTGAACTCGCGCAGAACAGTGTTGCGGACGTGCATGCAGCTCTCATGCTGAGGGTGAGGTGATGGGGGAAAAAAATAATCCTGGGTGAGACTCGAGTGTACATAACTGTCTTGTTTGCACCAGCTTGCAGTCATTCTAGCTGCTCGCGCCGCCACGGAATACGCAACTGCAGTCGGTGCGTGGATCATTGTACTTTGGCGTTATTATCTCCTGTGTTGTTGGGCATTGTTGCTATCAAGGAGCATTAGCGATTGTGCCCCATTTTCAGTCTGAGGATCCGTTTGTGTGGACATTGTATTTGTGGTCGGACTAGATCATCTTCTCCTGACTGTACATTATTGAGATATTCTTTCAACCTGTCGATACTGGGCTTTTATAATTCTTGTGCCGTGTTTCAGAGGTAAGCTGCTGTGTTAATGATATGTTTCATAATTTATATGTTTCATCCATAACAGTTATAGTGTGCGTGCTCAGAAGTTGCAATTTGATGATTAACTCTAATCTGGCTAGTGGAGGCTGACTTTACTGGATTTTATGAATGCTATGAACTAGCTGACAGTCATGTTTTTTAAGCAAGAATAACATGCCAGCTGTGAAGGAGGAGTTTATCATTCAAATCTTAATAATGAAGGGGTTAAAGAAGTCTCTTCACTGTTTTTCTGTTGTTGAATATCTGGCTTAGGAGAGAGACCACAATGTGTATTATAAATTAGCCTCAAGATTTGAATGTGAGAAATCGATATATTTGATGTACTATGTTGTCTGTATTATCATTTACCGTATGTCCCCCCCCCCCAAAAAAAAAAAAAAATTACAATGGGAACTCCGCAATGATATCTCTAAACATAGTGAATCAATGTAAATACAAATTCAGGGTATGAAACTATAACTCATTGCCCATATCATACACAAAACCCCATTCGATTTGCTTCAGTGGTCAAAGAGAAATGAGGAATTTTGTAGAGGATGTCGGGAATCTCTTCCCTCCAAGTTTTGTCCATTGTATTCACACACAAGAGCATCAAAGTTCTAAACTTGGAAGAATCACTCATGACATGCTTTACAACAATCCACATTTCTCTGTGACCGCTTAACCAAATTGAATGGGGTTATTTGCAAAATAGAGCTAAGATGTTATATTTTAAGACCTTGAAGTAACATTTAGACAGTTTAATCATATTGGGTGTTATCAATGCAAAAATCTGAGTGTAATTTTTTTGGGGGACATACTGTATTGACTCCATCCATGATGTAAAATAATTCATTCTAATTTTTTAAACTCATAAAGCATTTTTTTTTTTATCTTACTCATCTCTAAAATCGATAAAATAGTGCACCTTTTTATGATGCATGGCAATAATGAAGATTAATTTGTATCTTTACTTTGGTGTCATTTCAGAAATATTATTTTACTCACTTGAATGTCAAAAAGTTTTTGCCTCTTGCATTCAGTATCAGTGACTACGAAAAAAAAAAAACAGTGCAAAATGTAATAAGTATAGTATTTTTTTTTTTTTTTTGGTAAGATGTGAAGGTTCTGATTTTTCAGATGATTATGAAAGAAATATGGTGTTGCAGTCTTATGACAAGAAATAACAATGTGTGGATGCATTCAGTAATTGCAATTTGGATGGGATAGTTGATTATAATGCAAATGAGAATATGCAAGTATCATCCAGTAAGGGAACTAGTATGCAAGTATTATCCTGTAATGAGGAAACTGGATTGGGACTTGCAAAAACAACCACAATTTGTTCTCTGTTTTCCAATTTGTCACAATGTTGCTTATTGTGATTTCTGTGCACAATCTACACTTATTGCAATGCCTGTGCATACATACTTTTATTCTCAGGAGATTTTTTGGACCAAATCTTGTAGAAGATTGAATGAATGCATGAAAAATTGTGTGCTCACAAAATTCATCTAATGCCATCAATTTTCAGATATCAAGAATGAAGCCAGTAGGGAAAAGCGACAGTATCATTCTTTGTTTCTCGTTAGAAAAATTACCATTTTGGGGGTCAATAATTTGTTGGTGTGGCACCCAGCACGATCCGGGGTGTGGCTTGCAATAGCTCGGGGCTTTATGAAATACATACCGTCCCGATTGGGATGTAGTCTGTATGCAATCAATCAACTGCCGAGTGTCTGAATATGGGGGCATTCATCACCAAAACCGCCACAAAGTCAAACCAATTTGAAGTCACGCCATCAAACTGTGACCTTGAGCTCGGTACTGATGCGTCCGTGCCGTAATATAATCATTTTTTTTTTTTTTCGGACAGAAGCTCATTGGTATTAATGGCCATAGATACGGAAGCGTTTCAATTGAGAGAAAAGTTACCCCATCATACAATTAATGGGAACTTCCTATGCAATTCAGTGTGAGATATAACATCAGTTAAAGCTCTAAGTATATTCTACTACCCAATCATGGTGATTAGAAATCAAATTACTTACAAACTCTTCCAACCTGCCTTGTTTTTGCTATGCTTTTATGTGTGATGATATAGGAACATCTAACTACTTTAAAGCAAAATGCCATCACTTTTTTTTTTTTTTTTTTGCTCATATACGACTACCAGTTTATACCAGTCAATGATTATTGTCATACAATTATGCTATTAAGCTTGGGATGCATGTCTTAGGCAGCCATGGCCATACTTGTAATTTCTGTTGATTTGAATATCTGCCAATGACCGAAACAATGCCCTTGGAAATTTTGGGTGCCAGCATGGCGACAGTTATCCTGGTGTTTTTATGGTTTTATGTGACGTACTCCCTGCCAGAGAAATGGGTATACTCTGGATCATCCCATGGCTGGAGATACAGTTGACTGATTTCCTTGTTTGCATTCATGATTGGCCATTCTATTCTGGTTTGTAAAGGGTTACAAAGAATAAGGGAGAATGGATTACATTTGTTTTTGTAGTCCCAGATTATTATTCCCTACTTTGTTTACCTTCATCTTCTATGTGTCCCAGATTATACCGCATTTGAAGGCTGAAATTACTCTCTTGTGCAATGAAACATCCATTGATAACCAATACAATCTAGTCTTTTTTTTTTAGATTGCCCTAGACTCATTCATTTTTTTTTTGACTTTTTTAAATATATTGTATTATCTGTTATTGTCAAATACATTGTAGTGTCACTGCACTTGATGAGCTTTACAGAAAAATATGTTACATTAGATTTATAGTCTATGGATTGTTCTTTTCAACTTGACAATAGCAGCACTTTGGCTGTTGTTGTGAGAATGCTTTTTTTTCTGCTGTAAATGTTATGTAAGCCCCTACACTATCTTGCTATCATCTGCAGTTTACTTGGAATAATATACATAATCTATTGCATGTGTATGTGTACATGTATGTATGCATGCATTTATGCAGTGGATTAAACCTCGCTGCTTGCATGAGATGACAAATGAGAAACCTTCATAATTTTGTTGATGAAATGAGAAAGAGAGAGAGAGAAAGACAAAGAGCAAGAGGGAAAGAGGAAGGAGAGACACAGACAGAGAAATAAGGAAACAAGAAGAAATAAAGAAGGAGAGGGGAGAGAGAGAGAGAGAGAACGAGAATTACCAGTCCTCCAGGGGCTGACTCATGTGGCCAGTTGCCATAGCAACACTCCCAGCTCCAAGCGATTCAGTCTCCACTGATGCCAACATGACACCTTTGAACTTTCAAGAAGACACCACAGTTGCCGCCGGATGGCAGAGAATTTTTGATGAAGCCTCTTTTTCTTTCACCTGTACAGGAATTTGAGCTGAAAAATTACATGTAACAGGAGGAAAGATTTTGAGTTGTCTTTTTTGAATGTTTATGCATCTTTCAACATGGTGATGGGTCAGGTAATTGGTCACCTGACCATATGGGTCGTCAAGTATGACATATTAACCTATTGAGGACGGTTTGATTTTGCTACAACATGCAATTCCTAGACACCTGCCCGAGTATACTCGGGACTCGTCCTCAACGGGTTAAAACAACAAACCTTGTTATACAGTTACCTTATTAAATGGGTACTGCTGTGTAGGCCTACAGTTTGTAGAAAGGAAATGCAGCAGTACAGCGATAAATTTGTTTTGGTTTTTTTCAATACGTTTCTTTAATAGTGTGTGTGTGTGTGTGTGTGTGTGTGTGTGTGTGTGTGTGTATGAATTGTAAGTATATGTGGAGCTTTGTAATTGAGCAGTTAATTGAGCACTGAGCACAACTCACAACCTTGGCGAGTGAAATTCCCTAAAGGTTAGTGCTGACAGTGATACTGCATTTTAAATTCACTCAAGCTGTTGCATTGTATGTATGACAGTCTGCTCCGTGGGAAGACATCAATATCATTTGCATCTGAATACCAATGTTATTCATCGTAATTTGTTTTGCATTTTAAGAACCTATTCAGTGAGAGTATTGTAGATGTAAAAGTGTGAAATTGTCCACATTCCTCATTCAAAGTCACTAATGTGTGATGTAGATTTTATTTTTTATGTTTTATAGTGTTTTTGGGTGTGCCTGTGTGTGTGCATATGCATATGCATGTATGCTGTGTTTGTGTGTGAGAGCATTTGTGCTTGTGCATGCATAGATAAAGTAATTAAGAGACGTAGGGTATGGAAGGGTGATATGTTTAGAAATATGGATTTTGTATGATCAGTTGAATACTCATTTACTGCATACCTTTCTGTTTGTGTTCTTTGTATGTATCCATTTTGTGTGATTGGGCAGCATCATGAACAGGAATTAAGTTGATCAAGATAAATCATGGTTGCAAGTCTTTACATAAATCTTTATTTGTATGAATCTGCTTAGGTTCTCTCTTTGAATACAACAAATTTATGTGATCAAGCAGCATTAATGGGAGGAATACCAAATCTTTTTTGCATTATATATATATATATATGTGACCGTGCACCACAAAACGAACAAAAAGTCGCACACACTGATTTTGTGTGGAGACTGAAAATAGGTGAAATGGGTCAACCTAACCCATCTTGACTTTTTCATATTTTCTGAAGGAGTAAGTCTTCTTCTACATTATGTTACAATTTGGGATCATAAAATGGGCAGGAAAGTGTGTTTTTTAGCAGTTTATCTTGAACTCTTTTTGGTAGAATAGTGTGATTAGGTGTGTTTTTAGAGTCCCCTTTTCATTTCTTATAAACCTGGAACACACTCCTCACTTTAAGCTCAAATAACTTTTGAAAGGATGATGTTACTGCTTGAAAGTTGGCATCAATTATGAACAGAATGTGTTGATATGGCGCTCTCAGTTTCAGTTTAGTCTGATAATCCCTTCATTGTTTTTACTCTGGTGATTTACATCCTGTTTTTTGTCCCATTCGTCGCAGAGCATGATGGTGATGTGTATAGGTATTGCGGGGTTTCACCAAATTTTCCCCAGAGCTCCGCCATGTTCGCGGAGCTGTATTTGCAGAAGTGTAACTTGGCGTGGTTGGAATTTAAGTCTGAGCAAACATGACATTCGGTCTGCATCCACCAATAATCTCTGCCTTCCCCACCCCACTCGATTCCGGTCCTCAATCATACTGTCATACCCACCTACCCCCTTCTCTCTCTCTTCCTTCCGCCACGATATTTCACATCTCAACATTCGTTCCTTTTGCAGCTCTTATTCGCATGTTAAACATTAACAGCTACAATGCAGGTTAGGTGCAGAATATTTGCCTGTGCATGTTTTGAGAGAAACTGGAGAAAAAGATAGTTTTGCATCATCAGTTATCATTGTAGACCAAATAAGTCAGGACTTGAGAGGGAAGACTACATATGGAAACAGAAATAAAAAAAAAGGAAGTAAAAGAAAACAAATTGGTGGTCATGTATTTCTAGTAGGTCGTTATTAGTATTATTTTAGTGCCTGTTACAGGAAGATGTCTCTTATATTTCAAGAGATAAATGTGCCCAAAGTTTTTCATGTATTTCTAGGTATTATCTTCATTAACATCATAGTACAATTGATTTGAAACAGCTATAAAGAAATTGCTTTGTATTATAATAGATTTTTCCCAAAACTATGTTGGCTGAAAAAAACCCAAACCTTTGTCCACTTCAAATATTTGATGTTTTTGTAAGCTCTTTCTCATCCATGCAGCTCATCTCAGAAACTCCCCTCAACTGATTTTCCCTTTTCTCATATTTGCACATTGATGTGTCAAAACACCACCCCCTTTTGTCCTCCCCTTGCCCTTCTCTTCTCCCCCTTTCTCTGCCATCCCTTCTTCTTTCTTTCTGTCATCATCTACTCTTGTATGTTTAGGTTCATTCATACTTTTGGTGAAATGCTGCAGTATCTCGCAATGTGAACACAAATACACCACGAAATAAGGTTGTAATTCAAACTTCGTGCCAAATCTGTATACGAGCTTTGAGTATGAATGGTGACTCAAAGTACTACGTACTGCTCTGAGATATGTGTAATGTGCAACCACAGATTTGCTTACTGTAAAACACAGTATTTTCGCGGCATGAAATTTTCGCTTATGGGAACCGACAGCCTAATTGGCCACAGCATTAAATTTTTATGAGTTGCCTCTAACATTCAATGCATATAGTGTAGACAAGATCTTAAGGGCATTTTCATTTTGCGAAAATCAGCTCTCGCAAAATTTGTGAAATTAAAATGCACACATGTGAACATTCCTCGTTGTTCGTTACCTCATAGAGGTTTAACTTCTGACCAGCAATACCATAGTGTTTCATGAATGACAACATCACCAACTTTGAAAAACTGTGACATCTGTTGCCATGCTAATTTTGCCAATGAAAACTGTGACAACAAGTTGCCATGGTATTTAACCCAATGAAGACTATAGTCCTTAGTATCCTCAGGCTGGGGTGAATGGGAAATGCGTGTTGTAGAAATATCAGTCCGTTTTCGATGGGTTAATACCACAGTAAATTCTTATGTGAATGGACCCCTTGTGAACTCTTTCCTGATGACCAGCTCTAGACAACGGTATAAGGCCACTCAACTTGTTTTTCTGCTAGCTTTATAATGTATTTGCCCCCTGAATGTTCAAAGGCAGTGCTTCCATCCCACCGCCATTGTTTATAATCTGTGTTTGTTCTGCTCTGTCTTGCTGTGTGTGCAAATGGACCCACATTTGTAATGTAGGCCCTACATGTGCTTTGGTTTGAACAACGACAACATTCACAATGCTATGGAGCCTGCGACCTTATCTTCCAATGTATAGGACTATAATTGGTACACCGAAATGGACAAAGAAACTTTGAATTATGAACGAAAGAATTTAAACTGCATCTTATATCCATAGAAACCTAATAAAATAATATGATCTCTGATTTATATTTGAATCAGCCATTCTTTATATCATATGTTACTTCTTGATTCTTTTAGGTTTAATTCTGTTGCACAAAGTTGATGGCATGTTGTCAAAACTTTAAACCCTTTGTCTGCATCCCTTTAAAAGTTATCTAATTGAAAAATAACATCTTTTTTCTATTCTTCATCATCATCATCTTTAAAAGCACAGTCTACTGTAAAAGTACAGTCTGTTTTGTTCTATCTAGATGGTCAATGTAGTATGCATGGCTCATAAAGACATATGATCCTAAAATCCTGTACAATTTAGTTTTCTTCAATTCACCACAAAGAAGTTTCAACTGAGTTCTGATTTTTAAGGATAATTGTCTTTGACTGTCATTTGTGTAAGTTGTTTTTCTCCAGAAGAGAACTGTGCAGAAGATGAACAGCCACAGTGATTGAATGATAAGGAATTATATTATTGCTTGATGAAGATATTGTTTAAAATCTTATGATAAAGATAAAATTGTATCACAATCAGAATGAAGATGTTTTCAACCTGAAAGTACTGGTATATAGTATGTAACCCCCCCCCCCCAGAAAAAAAAAGAGGGGGGGGGGGGAAACTTAAAAAATTCAGAGTCTGCAAAGCAAAAAAGAAAAACAATCTACATGTAGTACATGCATGGAAACCAGCTGACTGTGTAGATCATATATGTAACTTGTATATTATCAGTAATATATAGCAATATATTACAAGCTTCTTCTTAGATAAGTGTGTGTACTTACGACCTATTATGGTACAGTGTTGCCCTTTTAAGTGCAAACCTAGGGTCAGATATCTAGAAGCTTGACCGCAGACACGGACAAAACAGTGAGGCAACAATGTGCACGGTTCCGAGTGAGCTGTAAGGGCTACTCTACTAAAAGAAAATGGAATAAATGAATAGATAAATAAAAACATAAATAAAGAGTAAATAGATAAATGAATGAATAAATAAATAAATAAATAAATAAATAAATAAAGTTAATATGTGTGTGTATGTACAAAATAGATAATTGTAAAGTGTGGAGGGAACATCAATTTCTTATATTGTGCCATAGAAGCTTATTTATCATTATCATTATTTGATAAAAATATGCACATTTTTTTTCAATGCGCAGTGATTGTGAGTATGATTCTATATATAGCACACCACCATCAATCAATTGCATCATAGGTGACAGGTTTTTAACATAAATTTTACCAGTTTTTTTTATATGTACATGCACTGCGTGCACACATTTAAGGAGTATTACTTTGATATGCACTGTGTGTACAGATACCCCAAGGAAGCAGAAGTGAAAGATGGTGGAATGTAAGCATTCGTCAGATATTTGCAACATGATAAATCTCATCACCAGAGAAAGAGAGAGGGTGAAAGGGTTGTATCTGTGGTTTCCTGATGGCAAGGAGTTCACGATATGCATTTTTATTGTTGCAAAAAGAAAAGATCCAACAGCATGCTTACACTGTTCAAACAATTGCAAACCACATACACGGAACAAGCACATGAATAGACTGTCATACATTAGAAGTGACCTCACAAACTACATCTTTTTGTGTGTATGTGTGTGTGTTAGTGTGTATGTGTGTTCAGTACCATGCTCATGTTCATTTCATGAAGTGATTTGGCTCTTTCCAAGAATATTCATTTTTTTTTTGTTAATCGTAAGTCAATTCTGAAGACTGATACAGAGTGGTTTCTTTGTCTCCTTAGGTGGAAAGAATATTCATCATAAAATACATCAGTCTTCAGTGTCATTGTAGAAATCAGAGTGTTGTCAATATATATAATGCAATACTGAGCTGACCTCCCCTTTCCTCCCCCCAACCCCCCCCCCCCCACCCCCATCCAGGAAATAAAATGACTTTTTTTTCCCGCAGGAGATTGTTTGTAGACAAGATTGAATGTGTAGATGAAAACAGAAGAATTTCTTTTTCTTTGTCAAGAAAATCTGCTGCATGTATGAAAAGGATTGCTATTTTTCATAAATTTGTATTAAAAAATGATTCAATTCCACATGAAAGTGAATTCAGATGTATTTGTTGCCTTCATTAGGAGAATATCGTTTGCATGTAGCTATGTAAAAGATTCATGATGAAAGTGTCTAGCTAATGTCGATTGTGAAGGTGTGTAATTTTTATATGGATGATTATAGATGTGAAATTTTTAGCCGAGCCACATGGAGGTTAGCAATGAACGTGGACAATGTGACCTTCGGCACTGGATATAGCGTGTGTTTGCTGACCTCGGTGTTATCATAAAGCAGGGTTGGGCAGAAAGTCAAATACTGAGGAATCATTTATTTGATTTCTGACATGGGGACAATGTGTAGTGACAACCCGCAAGAAGTTACAGTCATTGTTTCGAAACTGATAAATGATAACTTTTAGGCCGAGGGGTATTCAGTTATCACTTTACTAGAGGAAAAATGTAATTATGAGTAGATAAGATGTTATCGTAATTTTAAAATAAAAACTACACTTGTCCATGCTGTGATAACAGCAGCTACACATAACTGGAAATGACTGTGTTTGTCACCAATTATGAGTCTAAATGTAACAGCATTTAAGAAAAGAAAATTTGGAGAGAATATTTTCTTTGTAGAGGGAGACAAATTGAAGAAACTCACACCTGAACCTTCACCCCTCTGAATAAATATCTTTCTTTCAATATTTTCTTTTTTGAAGACCATTTATGTTTGTGACAGTGTATTAAGTTGAGAGAGGAAAACAGTTCTTATGAGTCTAATGACTTTCTGAAAATTTGTTTCATTATATCATTATTTGTGGTACTAAAGTTTGCATGCACCTACATTGTAAATATATTCATTTGTATTTCTGTTTTCAATCTTTCTTTCTTTCTTAACCTAATCTATCTATCTATCTATCCATCCATCTATCTATCTGTCTATCTATCTATCTATCTATCTATCTATCTATCTATCTATCTATCTATCTATCTATCTATCTATCTATCTATCTATCTATCTATCTATCTATCTATCTATAGGTGTTGGACTGTGGTACAAATGTGTGATTACTTTCCTGTCTTGAATTCAGTACTGTTCACACACATGTATCTGCAACAAAGAAATTGCATCTATATACATAGAGAAGATTTGATTTAAGAATTCTTGTTGCCATTGCAGTGTGCAAAATTGACATATAATGAATATTGCTTGATATGATTTTTGATATCCAAAAATGGAATATAGTTATCCTTTTATCTGTAAACATAACGCCTAAAATAAAACCCTTTTCTGTACCTCTTGAATGTTCACAAAATCTTAACTTGATTTATTTCTCTCTCGTATGCACAGGAGCTTGTTTGCCGTCGCTGTGACGTGGAAAGGAATCATCTCGGGGACTTTATCAGTAATTATCGCACTGCTTTTTGGAAGGCGCACAGCTTTTTGGAAGGCACTGTGAATAGAAACAAAGAACAAAAGGGGAAAACAGCTCCCGATGGCAAACAAAACCTGAACATTATCAATCACTATCTGTGCTAATCAGTGTGCGGAAGGCTACATACAAGACACTTCGCACTTTGCTGGGGATCAAGCAGGAAAGCATCTGGTCAGACCCAACCTCATAAGTCTGTCCCCATCACTCATCAATGTAAACTTTGGAGTTTGGACTAACTTCATACAGATTATGTGGTAAGTCCCCATAGCCCCTTTGGTAGCTGAGCAACTTTTTTGTTCTATTCTTGATCAGAGGGAAAGAAAAGAAAAAAATTGTGAATGAAGGAGAATACAATAGTTTGCCGATTTTTTGACCTAAATTTCTCTTTCACATTTGGTCATTCTAGCGAGGTTAATCTTGGGGGATGACTGCATTCTTATATCTTCCTCAATACATCAATCATTTTCAGATAGCTTATAGGCCTTTGTTGCGAGGCTGTCTCTGCTGTTGTTATTGTTGTGTACCAGACATGGCTGTTCTAATTCTTAATTTCAAAGAGTTCTATGTCACTGAATACAGGGATTGATTCATTGTCATTTAGCCCAGATAACTTTGGGTCACTCCATTGTGCACGCATGTCCCGCATGCCACCACTCGTTATAGCGTTCATCCTCACTGCGAACTTTGCAGACTACAGGTGTGCTCTGAAAATGATTGCCTTCATTTTAGTCATGAGTAGATGATCACACACCTATTGCAGTCTCATTAGATCATATTCTCATGTTATGATCACAAATTACCACATCAATGACTTAAATGTTTGTTGAATTGTTACATGATGAGCAAACAAGTTCTTGATGTTACATTTGGTGTCTCTTCTTCAACCTCGTATTAAGAGGGCATCCCTGCTTTTTGTTAGCATCTTTACCTTGGTTTTTCTTATTATTGCTTTATCTGCATTTATGCCTCATAATGGCTTTGATGTGTCTCAAGGGGAAAATATTCTTACCATGATAGTTGTAAATATTTTGTCTTGAATTCAAGGCAAACAGTGTGTGTGTGGCTGCACACTCTAATTGTTTCTGATAATGACTTAACAAAGGTGGAGCCTCTTGAAATGTAATTTTTCATTGATAAGATTATTGCCTAATCACACCCCAAAGCAAGCAAATCATGATCGCGAAGAGAGGTTTGTACAAATTAAGGTGCCATTCCACACTTTGCAAATGTTGACTTTTTATGTGGTATATGGTATAGATGTTTTATCAATATCAAGAACAAGATAAGAATGTTATAAAAACTTTAATGTAAGATAAGAAAGTTATAAAGTTTTAATGTTTTTTCCATGTTTTTACAAACTAGTGAAATATCTGTATGTCAAGTTGTCCACTTACAAGAGAGTACCTGACTAGTGAATGACTTTATTTATTTATTTATTTATTTTTTTTTTTTTTTTTTTTGGGGGGGGGGGGGGGAGGGGGGACCTTTGAGTTCAGTGATTTTTAGTTTCACCTCAACTCGAGTACAACTCAAGTGGCAATGAGGGTATCAGGGAAAGTACCCTCACATTTTTTCATTGTCTTTTTCCCCCTGTAATAAATCCCTTCTTAACATATATCTGTTAAAATAATTAATTGAACCACAAGGGTGATCATCAGATTCCTAACTTCTGTTTACTGTTATGGAATTTTACAAATGTGAGTTGTGATTTGACTTTTTGAAAATATGTATTTCATGTTCACTTTCTCCCATTGATATGTGAAACAATTTCTCATGTAAAGCAATATTATGTCAAAGATTTTATTCGCAAATAATTACTGATCATGAGGCGAAATTCTTCCTGGGAAGTCAGCTCACACTTACGTGTTTCATGAGGTCTTCCCAGATTTTGTTTTTAAATCTAAAACAAACCAAAGGTAGGAGTGTGTGTAGCTAATGTTAACCCATTAGTAACTGAACCGCTCAAAACCGCCCATCAGATTATTCCCTAAACTGCCCAGAACTGCCAATCTGTTTTTTTTAAGAATAGTTTTATGCTTTACTTTTTTTTTGTTTTCATGTATTACATAATTTTAAAACGGTCAAAGGTCAACAAAAGTATATCAGAATTATTTCTGTCACTCACAAGTCTCTTTGAGAAGTCTTAGTAGGCTTTCAAATAAACATAACTTATAATAGAAAATAAACATGCAGTGATCTATTTTGCATAATTTTAAAAGTTGTCGAAATGAGAGCTATATTACTGTACCTTCCAGTGAAAATATAGGCCATTATGTACAGAACCTTCAGTTGCTAAAGGGTTAAATGTAGAATAAATCCAGATAAAGAGCTAGGTAAAGTAGATTTTGTCCTAATTGGTAAGAGCTCACTCATTCTTCCTGGTGGTATTTCAAGAAGATGCGTTCAGCGTCCTTTCCGGAAGTCTTTGAGTTATTGACAGAAAGTGAAATGATTGAATGGAGGAGCTACTGTGCCAATTTGTCTCTTTCATCAGTGCTCTTCTAATCCAATCAGAGCACGATGGGATCATCCATTCATGTGTCCCACTCTCAATAGAGGAAGCTGTCAAGAGAATACAAAAGGGGCGGATTATGGGATAGGGTCTGTGAAGGGGGATTATATGAAAGGTGCCCTGCTCAAAGATGAAGGGTCACACTTTACTGGGCTGTAACCTGCAGACAGGAAGAGGGGCCTGGAATTTGATTTGTCTGTACTGATGAGGAGCGGGCTGAGGACAATGGCTTTTCTCTGAGGAAGAGGAGGAAGTGTGGGATCGCGCTTCCTGAATTTATTGATTTCTTCTTCTTGATCCTGCAGTAGGAGCTTAGCTCACCAGATTGGAAGTGGATTTCACCCTCCATCTTGTTACATTTTGTTGTCTTTACAGACACAGTCAGGAAACTAGGTCCAGAGGGACAAAAAGAAAAAAAAGAAAGAAAAAATGGCAAGAACAAAAAGCTTGAGATGAAATAGAATCTTGATCTTGTTGTCATGGCGATGTTGGTATGATGGTGGTCTTGGTGTAGGAGAGCTATGAGGGAAAAAGTCCTCCCTTTTTTTGTCTTGATTAATCTTCTGATGAAAAGTGTAAGTTTGTGTTCATGTTACAGATGTAGATGTAATCTATCATAAATAGACATGCCACATAAAGCTCTTGAAGAAAAATCTTGCAACTTCTCATGATAGTCACTAAGTATTGTCAATCAATTATTATCACTATTGATATCATCGCCATTATCATCATTATTATCATTATCAGTAGTAGTAGTAATATTACCATTGCTATTATTGTCCCCGCCGAACGAGTTCGAGCAGGGGACTATGAAACGGGCTCCGTACGTGTGTGTGTCCGTCCGTCCGTCCGTCCGTGCGTGCGTCCGTGCGTCCGTCCGTGTGTCCGTCCGTGTGTGCGTCCGTGTGTGATCAAAATGTTCAAAATGCTACTCCTTCGTCATTTCTAACCCGATTTTGATTCTGTTTGCTTTATATGATAGCACTACATGGGAGCTTTGAAACTTCTATACAGAATTTCAATTGTGACCTTTGACCTTGACCTTTGACCTATATTGTACATTTTGCTTCAAAATGCTACTCCTTCGCCATTTCTAACCCGATTTTGATTCCGTTTGCTTTATATGATGGCACTAGGTGAGGGCTTCAAAACTTCTACACAGAATTTTAACCTTTGACTTCTTTGACCTTTGACCTTGATTTTTGACCTATATTGTACATTTTGCTACAAAATGCTACTCCTTCGCCATTTGTAACCCGATTTCAATTCCGTTTGCTTTAAGTGATGGCACTAGGTGAGGGCTTCAAAACTTCTACACAGAATTTTGATCTTTGACTTCTTTGACCTTTGACCTTGATTTTTGACCTATATTGTACATTGGCTACAAAATGCTACTCCTTCGCCATTTCTAACCCGATTTCGATTCCGTTTGCTTTATGTGATGGCACTAGGTGAGGGCTTCAAAACTTCTACACAGAATTTTGACCTTTGACTTCTTTGACCTTTGACCTTGATTTTTGACCTATATTGTACATTTTGCTACAAAATGCTACTCCTTTGCCATTTGTAACCCAATTTCAATTCCGTTTGCTTTAAGTGATGGCACTAGGTGAGGGCTTCAAAACTTCTACACAGAATTTTGACATTTGACTTCTTTGACCTTTGACCTTGATTTTTTTACCTATATTGTACATTGGCTACAAAATGCTACTCCTTCGCCATTTCTAACCCGATTTCGATTCCGTTTGCTTTATGTGATGGCACTAGGTGAGGGCTTCAAAACTTCTACATAGAATTTTGACCTTTGACTTCTTTGACCTTTGACCTTCATCTTTTTACCTATATTGTACATTTTGCTACTAAATGCTGCTTCCGGCGGGGACATATATTACGCACCGCGTAATTTCTACTTTTCCTTGTTTCTGTTACCATTATGTTATCATCATAATCATTGGGCTTATGATGATCATTATCCTTACAAGCAGTACCAGGTGTTGTTTCATGTCACCATAATGCCTAGTATTCCTTCAACGATATTACTGCTTCTGCTACCACTGCTGCTACTTCTACTAGTAGTAGTACGTGCTGTAGTACTGTTGCTACTGTTCTGCACAGTGAGCATACCCAACACCCATGAGTCATAGATACATAGGTTGCAGATAGGTTAATGATTAATTTCTGTACGTTCATGAGGAAGATGCATAAACATTAACCAGTTGAAGATGAGCTAATTTGGCTATTGTATGCATTCCCCATAGTCACCTGCCTGAGTATACTTGGGACTACCCTTCAACGGGTTAAGAGTTAGAGTTATATGAGAATCATCATTTATTAGCATTATATATTTGTAGCTTCATACTTATATTCCCCCATGATATACTCTGAGGAACGTATTTCAGCTACTCTATCCTGCTAACTGATGTGTCATATGATAGCCACATTCTGTTTGTGTCGTAAAGGTGTATGCAATCAATGGTGTGTGATACCCATCAATGCATTTATTTGGCTATGATCCAGTTAGTGTTGCTGATGACATCACAAGGTAAACTAATCACAAGTATTGTGTGGATTGATTTTCTGTGAAGTGGATCATTGGGGTGTGAATGGAAGGATGTATGTAATGTTGGTGCTGGTGCTGGTGTTGTTTGTGGGGGGGGGGGAGAGGGAATATTTGTTTTCTTTCTAACCTTGAGTGGCACTCACAAGCACTGACATCCAATTCACAACAATATTTGATATGCACTAATGCAGCAAAGAGTTTGCATATGTTCACACATATGTCACCTTTGTACTTTGGATTTGTATTATTCTAGGTGGCAAAGACTGCCAAGGATTATCATGAGTGGTTATTGTTTGGTGTTCATGTAGGAATGTTTCATGTGAGATATTTTCAACAGTAAAATATACACTTGTCAAAGTGGAACTCACGTTGATTAAGTGATCAGACATGAAAAATTATAGTAGCTTTTTCGTGCTTCTTATAATGTGTATGCCTGTCCAATGTTCTAAAGTATCTATGAATTTCATATCGAGATAAGGAGGTAACGGAATATATTTTCCCCACTGGTACAATGTGAATTCTCCTTCAACAAATCTGCAAGAAAAGACTGCAGCCATGAATTATTTCCCCCCAACATCCATGTGTGGTCTTTAATGCGAATGAGGACGAACGAATGCCGCTCATACGAGGTGGCAGCCTCATGAAAATTCATCGCGCTCGAAGCTGTGACTGAGAGGAATCGGGTCATTTCATGCACGAGAGATGTGTGATCGGCCAGAGGTGTGCACGGTTAAGTTTGACACATCAAACTGCCTTTCCCCAGTGGATAAGGTGTGTTTTAAAGGGATGGTGCAGTATTGGTTGAGGTAAGGAGTCAGCCTTTTAACTTTTTGCGAGATAACTTAGAAATCTCTTTATGAAATGTTAAAGAGCCTACAATTCTAAAGGGAATTCAAAGTTTATATGATGAAAATTTGTCTTAAAGTGGCTGAGATATCCAAATTTAACAAAGAGCTCCTAATAAAAAGTGGGACCCACCTTTTATTGCGATCACTTTGTTTAACTCTGTTTTTGGATGTCTCAGCCGTTTCAAAATCAATTTTCATCAAATAAACTTTGAGTATTTACTATTTTCCTGTTAGAATTGTATCCTATTTAATATTTCAGTGGTTTGTAATTATCTCTTAAAAAGTTAAAATCTGAATCCCCCATTTCAATCAAAACTATACCATCCTTTTAAACCCTGTTGGGCTAGAGGAGTCATGCACAATCTAGTGTGATACATCAAACTGCTTTTATCCAGTGAATGAGGTGTGTGATGATGACCCTGTTGGAACTGCAATTTCAAAATTCTACTTTTATTTCTGTTGCTGATGGAATTTTAGTTCTTTATTTCAGTATGTTGTTCCTCATATCTCTTGAGGGATAACATAACAACATGAGAATATTGTAGTTACAAACATTATTAGTAAAAATATGAATTTGCCATGTAATTTTTTTTTTTTACTGTATATATTGTAAATGTGGAAAGAAATAAAGGAGAGTCCTATGCTCTCGGTCAATCAATCAATAAGAAATTACCGGTCTGATTGAAATTTGCAATATCAATTATATTTGGTAGTAAAGCAAGCAAAGCAGTAGAAACAAAAAAACAAGATTTGGTCCCTTTCCAGTTAATAAAATAATTTCTTAAACATTAAATACACAATCTGAAAAAAGAAATCCAAGACATACCTTTGAAGAATGGCTTATGTGCACTTACATGGCAGTACTGGTATCTGTCATGAACACAAATTAATCATTGGAAATCCCCGACGGGATAAGCTCTATCAGAAAGTAGTGGTGGTCTGTTGCCAGCTTTATATTTGAACAGAAAATGAATGGACAAGTAGTGTGGCATTACTGTAAAGTGACATCTATGTACTTTAGTTTCCTACTTTCTGCCTCATAGATGTTGATGCCTGTGTAGAGTTGAAAGAAACCGAAACCCCAATATGAAATGTTGATTGTGTGAAAGTAGCAATATTAGTAGAAAACATGAGTGATAGTTTGAGGAAAAGAGAGAGAAAGAGATGAAGGGGAGGGGGAGAAGGGTAGATGGACAGACTGGAAGAAAATAGCTAATACAGTGAATACTTCACTTCAAACTACTTGGGGTGTTTTCTTGCTGCTTTGCTAGTCTTGAGTACTAGACATACTTGGACTGTTTGAATTCATTATCTCCCAAGTGACTGACTGATGACTGGCAGTTATTACTATACAACTTTTCAGGAGAATTGCCCAATATCAAGTATAAACATTTTTATGGTAATTCATCTTGTTTGTGGTATGTACATTTAACAGAAATATAAGCGATTATCGTTTAATTCACACAAGTGTCAATATAGCAGGGCAAGTAATGTCCCAAGGAGTTGCATACTGTCCATGATCCTAAATGAAATCTTCCAACCAACAAGGTAAAACAAACCACCCAACCCAGAAGGCCCATGAACAGAATAACGGCTTTCGTATAAAATTGTGAAATGTGATACCAAAACCAGGCTTTGAATGCAGAAATATCAAAAAGTCACTATTGTGACTCGCATCACAACAGGAAAATTAATCTATCATTTCATTTTAAACCTGCGCAATGATCGTCTCACACTGCACAGGATTCTCTTGCCATTTCATGTGATCGCTGTCAAAATGCCTGAATGAACAGACTAGGTGGTCATCACCTGCACTTTGCTTTATGCATAGGTCATGGTACTTCAGACAATTGCCATTGATTTTTGCCAGTCCTCTCAGACGGGGTTAGAGGGAATTTTCCTTTAGAGCTGGGCTACAAATATGAAGTATCATCCAATTCGGTATCCTGAATCATTGATAGGTGTACCATTGAAGCTCCTGTGTAGTTCAGGTGGCAAAAGATATATATTGTGGAGAGAAAATTTGTGTGAAATGATAGCTTTCATTAGTTCCTGTGCATTCTGGATTATTTGATAATGATTATAGGAAAAGTAGAGGGAATAAAAAAAATCAGCAATGGCCAGGTGAAAGAAAAAATGGCAAAATAGCAGTGTGGATATTGGTATCCACAGTCAATCTTCGTTGATGATTATAGTAATTTGGTAATTCTGGTGCTATGTTATTTTTTTTTTTATTAGTGAACTTCTTAACCTCATTTTCTTAAAATGCAAGAATGTTGTCTTTAATTCTATCATGATATTGTTTTGATTTTTTTTTTTTTGCTCATGATATCATGTGTAGCTAAAGTATACAACACTGATTTGCAATAAAATGCAACCAGAGTAGAAGTGTCTTTATGTCTAAAAATAAAAGTGATAAATCTATAGATAGTAGTATTGGTCTATATTCTCCAGAGTACAACATCCTGTTTATTGATATCAGAATATTCAATTTTGCAACTTCCTTCATTTTGTATTTGTCCCATCCCATTTAGCCTGATTTATTGCAAGGGATTAAAATAAAACCATTCACTCTAATAGAATACACATTTAGATGTCACACCTATACTGTGCTATTAGAAGTAGGGCCCACACAAAAGGATGATGTACTGCAGGAAAGCAGAGAAAATAGGGAGGAATTAAATTGACAAAATAGCTAAAAACAGTGCACAACTATACAAAGGAACATTTTGTCTCTGACATTGCAATACTTTTCCTCGAGACACTATTTTGCCTTTAAGAACATACTACGTAAGAGTAATTTTAGGCCCTCACTTACGTGAAGAATTCAAGTAATGGAAGAAACTCTTCAGATGTACATTATTAGATTATTCATTTTATCAAGAATCTTAGTGGAATTAGATGAACAGAGTGGTACTGTAATTGGATGATATCATATGAAAACATGGAGACCGTTTTGCAATAGATACAACCAGTGGGCATGTGTTGATACAGTCTGTTTATGAATTCACAAATCTGTTTTTTCAACTCGTGAAATTACTTTCTGTGCTCCTGTTTCATTTGAAATCCTTTACTATTTTGCTGTAGTGTAACTGTAAAGTGGTGGCGTAACATGTCCACTTTACTGGAGAGATAGTACAGGCAGGAAGCTGGAATATAGCTTTCCTGCCAAGACATGTAACATAAGTTTATGGAGCAACTTGCCCACTTTAGTGTACATACAGTTTGTAGAACCAGAAAGCTGGAATCTATTCATTACCAAGATACAATAGCTGCTTGGTACACAGTGTATTATATAGTGCCACCACGCAACCTAAAGGTTGAATGAGTTTATGAAACAAAAGAGGTACTGCCACCCTACTTGAATAGTGGATTTAGTGGCAATGACTGGACAGTGGCAATGACTGGACAGTGACTTAGAGATAGAAAACCACATAAAAGTGGCTGGTATTGTTCTATGTTACTTTGAAGTTTGCCACCCTGTGATGCCGTACAAAGAAGCAGAGTACATAACCACAGGAAAATCTTTCTTCTCACCTCTTTTCCTATCACAGAATGAATGTTCTCTAAGACTGTTCTCGAAATAATATTCCCAATCCCCTCAGGAAATCAAATTTTCTTTATTAGATTCTCTCCAGAGCCCATTCACTGTAGAACAGGAAAAAAGTTCACCAGTTATACACTTTCCCTTTATGTATCTAGCGGGCTTCTCGCACCTCAAAAGGAAATTGTTTTTCCAATCAAATAAATTGAATCACTTGTGTATGGAGCTGAATTATTGGGAAGTTTGAATTGCAGGAAGAATCAAACCTAGTCTGCTTTTCATCCTGAAAGAAAATAATATAGCTCATTTTGCCACAGATTGTAGGAACCTCTGAATTCTCATAAGTCTGTATAGCATGTTCATGAGTTCTCAGGATAAACAAGTGTTGAAGAAAAGAAAACACATTAAGAGTCACTGACCTGTGAGATAAAGAATTTGATTGAAGTGTACTGTACAGTGTAAATGTCGTGCTTGTTGACAAATTAATTTTCTTACAGACATATTGCTCATCCAGTGGCCATCTGCGAAACAAAGTCCAAAGTAAAAGCATTTCAATATTGACAGCAAAAGAAGTATGATAATAAGAGATAAAGTGTGAGATATGACAGATGCCCTGTAGATGGGTTATATTTACAGCATTATTTCCCTGTAACACCTAAGCATATGGATTTCAAGCAAAATGTAACAGAACTTCAATAAACAGTGACATTAGTGAGATATGTTTTATGATTTAATGAAATGAAATGAGACCGAATTATGCCATTGCTTGCCAGAAACCTTGGATGTGCTATGTATTGATCTTTATATGATATTGGTCAGATGCAATAGATAATAACGTCATGTCATAAAATTCCTTGTAGCGTGTCGCACACACTGACGAGACACACTAGCGTCGTTATCCCAGGCGAGACCAAAATTAATCCATGACTGAAGAGCCGTGCGTTTCATCAAAGTAATCATCTCAATCCTAATTCAATAATTCATTTCATCATGGATGTCTATATCACCCCATCTGACAGTAATCTATTTGTATGGGTCTAAATGAACCAGTGTCTCCCTCGCTTTCATAATAACATATCTGTGATCCAATCTCATCCTAGGTATCAGCATGTTTTTACTGATGACTAACTTTTACCTGTCCCTAAAAATTTAATACGATGAAGAATTAATATGCCCTTTACATTATATTAAACTTTCAGTCTCTTTTTGAATATGTTGGCAGATAGATGCTGTAGTGGGTATGAGTAATGTTGCTATGAGTCTCCTATGGAATGAAATTGAGAGATTTTATGAACAAAATGATAATATTCTTTTAAAAAAGAGTTATCTTGTAACAAAGTATATATTTCTCTCAATTCAGTACTTCTTTTTTCTTATTTGATACCTGGATTTCTTTCTTTTCTTTTGCTATGGATTTTTTTGTTCATACTTCACATTCACTGGATTTTGCAATTTTAGCCTAGGTTGTTATGAGCCCCCAAACAAACAAACAAACTAACTAACTAACTAACTTACAAATAGAAGCTAAAAGTCATAGAATAAGCTCTTGTGAAAAGAGGATTTAGGATTTAGAACAGCTCTAATTAAGCTTCACATGAAGCTGATTGGGTGCAAAATAGATAGTTATGTCACGAAAAAAAAAATAGTTATATCATGGCCACATCCCTATCTGATGGAAGCGATGAATCCTAAAGCTTTGATAACTATCTTTTCTTTGATCCTTACGCCTTTTCCTTGTCTGTATTAACAAAAACATTTAAAGTGTCGGCATCCATGAAGACAAGCCATGCTTCGTGACAAGGGTCCTGCTGATATCACCCCAACTAATATTCGAATCTTGACTCTGGAGCAAGTGGGAGCTCCCTTCTCCATCGCCTGATACCAGGCCGAATCTATTGATGAAACCCCGCTGGCTATTTTCGAAAAGCTCATGCGGCTTTTCAGGGCTAGTCACTAAGTGATTGCTAATCCTGGCGTACTTCAAAAGAAATGTGAAAATGAGGGAGGGGCACTGTGGCGATTCAAGCTATGAAATTGTAATCTTGTGAAGTTTATAATTCACTTAGAACCTGTACTTGAGACAAACTCTTGCTACCACAGTGGTTTCTGTATGAATAAACTTGTTGAGTACAAAGAATGGAAAATTGTTGATGTAAATAAAAAAAAAGAAATTAAATGCATGCCAATGTTCAACAAGTAATCAATGAAATTTGACACATGGAAAAATTAAAGGATATAACTGCAGAAAATTTGTGGTATTATGAGGATTTCACTTTAAAATTTCTGGACATTATATCTATTTGAACTTGAACTTGAATTTGAATTATAATCCACATCAAAATTACCTGCAATGCACAGTACATTAATTAATGTTTTAACAGAATTATGATTAACAATTTATTTCACTGTATCTTCATCTCATTGGCACACCTTGATTAAAGTTTTGTTGTGTTGAAAAATGAAATAAATTTTGAATTTAATTGAATAATCAAATAGGGTAGTTGTCCATTACCTCATACATGTACCTAAGATTTTTTTCCCCAAAATTTTAGGACAAAATTTTTCTGCTGTATTTTATTTTATTTTTTGATTTTTTGCACTTTCAACTATCCATTCCAAGGGCATGTGTAGTTGTCGGCCTTTTCTGAAGTAAAGAAGAGAGCCCCCAGTAGTGTGGTGGGCACTACAGAGTTAACAGGTGCATCGCACGCGCTTTGATAATTATCTAAATTACGATGGAGGAGGCTCAAACAAAGGACATCATAACTAATGCCATAATCCTGCGAGCCATGCATGACTCACACATATTTGACGACAGCTAAGTCCCTGTAATGCTTAGGGGAGGCCAAAATGAACATTAGAGGGAACATTGGTAGTTTTCACACTGGTTGAGAAACATAATTACAATGCTGAACTACAGTTATGATTACAATTATGATTGGCGTTATTATTCCTACACATGATAGAGGATGGCTTCGCAGATTCTGCAGTTTTGAACTTCAGAGAGAAGAGAGGAGGCGTTCAAGATTTTCTCACCATGGAAGTGGTTGAATGACCACGATAAGCTCTGCTCCAAAAAATGTGATATGAGGTCAATCTGTACACATGACTGATTTGTTCCGTAATTCTGGTGAATCGTGATCGTAAAACTTCTCTGGACTGTCATTTGAATTACGATTCAAATCACCCTCCACGATTCCAGATTGCACACACATGGCCAAAATGCATCATTTGAATCATGATTCCAGTGATGCGTCATTAAAATCATGATTCAAATTACGCACTCTCGTACGTGTGAAAACAGCCATTGTTTCAGCCCACGGCGAGTCAAGGAATACATTCGTCTGCCCCGCAGTGGCTCTCTGGTCTCATGACTCATCTAGCTCTGTCGCTCAACAAACAGATCATGTGATTAATTGCAGTATATGTAGATGGTGTCCACTGGAGTCAGCGGAGTCCAGCAGTATGGTGGGCGTAAACGGAAAAAAAAAATCAGTGTAAGGAGAGAATCAATGGCCCATATTCTCAAAGGTGGTTTTAAGTCAAAACCATGGCCTACATTGATTCCTTGGACTAAAAGAAGCGTGAAATAGGCATAATAATATCTTACACACATGAGTATCAATGCATACCGGTAGTTATTATTGGGTGTCTGTTGATGTATTCGATGCGGAAGAAATTTGCATAAACAATGAACTAAAGTTAAACCACCTCCGTGAATACGGGCCAATGTGACTGAAGAGAGGTCTACAGCAAAACTCCCTCAGTGTGTGATTGGACAGTTATCAAGAATGTTAAAATAGTCTGATTGCCAAAAATCATCAGACATAAATGATATGACTTCATACTGGAGAAAAGGGAGAGTATTTGAAGGGTTTGTTTGCAAAAACCGATAAGTCCATTTTTGAAGATTTTGAAGTACGATCTCTGTCATAAAGTACAAAATAATACCTTTTAAATGATATATTGGTCACTACATATAAAGGTATATTTTTGAAGTTATGGGCAAAAGAAGCAACAATTTTCTTATTATTCTCTTTATTTTTCTTGACCTTTAATCGCAAATATCTCCATTTGGCAAATATGGACTTATCGGTTTTTGCAAACAAACTCTTCATTTTAAGATACTGTATTGCCCAGAAACCGTTATCCAGTCAAGCGAATTGCTTCATGAGAAAGGTTTCATCCACATACACATTTGTACCTGTATACCGTATAAGATACATTGAAATGTATTTGAGTATATTATATACCTAATTATATCTATTTCTTTTGAGTTCTTTTGTTTACATTTTGATATGAAAACTGTTGATTTTGTTGTAGAGATTTCATTAAGTTGTACAAGTGGAGAAATTGAAACTGAAATGTATATTTTGTCACAAGATCATGGTAAAGCTTGCTTAGAAAATGATGAGTTGTGGATTTTACGGTACAATTTATTCACCTATTTTTGTGTCGTCTGTTTTATTTTCATCTAGCCTATGATAATCATTATGAGTACATCTTGTTAGAAAAAAAATTCCATATTTGGCAATGTGTCTCAGACTATATCTGATGCAGGATGATTGGTTACCATGGATACAGAATGATGAGTGGGTCTGCATCCTGCATCTCAAAACAGGAATGGATTTATTCCATATGTCAGGGCTTCTTCTTTTTTTTTTTTTTTTTTATGTACATGAATCTTTGTCCCTCATGTCTTGTACATGTACTTGTATGTAACAAAGGATTCTGCTGCATGTTATATGTGCTCTTCTCCTTCAGTTATTATCATTTTTGCTATTCCATACATTTGTCTCTTTTAATGGCAGTTTGAGTTGATTTATTCTCTCTGATATCACAATATGTTGCCAGAAGTGCTTTATTAATACTATATCCCAGTTATAAACTTTACCAGAGTATGAATACCTAACTAATCTTAATCCATCTCATTTCACATCAATTATCTCTATTCACATTTGAAATCATGTTAGTGCCAAGAGAAAAAAGTGTAAAATCTTCAATTAGTACTTGATAATAGTTTAAGCTGTCATAACCAATGTTCAGTGCCTGTCTAGGCACAGGCTACTCTCTGTGAATAGTGACGACCGTCTGGACTGGTCGCCACGACGACGTCGTTACTGAGAAGAGTAATGGCCGTCCCATACATCTTTGGCTGCCAATACTTCATCTTGCATTGATGATGACAAATCTTTCTACCCCATCACGCCAGTGACTGGCTAGCTAGCTGTTGAATTAGGCATAAGGAGCGGGCTCATAAACGATTCATTTATTTCAATCGAGCGTGGCGTGTCCTCGTTTTTTTCCCCCAGATTTGGCACAGGCCAACCCCTTGCCCGGAGACATCTGTTGTATTTTGTCTTCATTGCCTTCAGATAGAGGAGAGATGACTTGGGTAAAGGAGGTTGATGTATGTATAATATAGCTACACCAGGAAAGGAGGCATGTTTTATAATCAATATTGGACAAACTTGGAGATTTGTCTTAATTACGGCAGTATAACACACTGAAGAAAGTCAGATGTTGTATCATCATGATATGACTGAGCTATTTTGCTTCAAGTCAACTGGGCGGCACTTCTCAGGCTTTTTTGTCTTGCATTTTTTTTTCTGTTTTCTTAGAAGCTGGCAAACAGAGACGGATGCACTCTCCTAAACCATCTAGCAGACTTTAGACTTTCATTTTGATACATTCATGTTTGTTACTCTGATACTGTATGCCATCTTTATGCACAGTCATGAAAAATTTGGAAATCTTGCATAAAACAGGTTTTTTTTTTTAAGTTCTTTGTTTGAGCAGATGAAACCACACCCTGACACTGTTTTTGTCTCCCTTACCATACTGAAAGGAGTTTTTAAGTAACTGTAAATGTTGAATACTTCCTAGTGAACATTTTTTAAATGTAATTTTGTGCTCTCCTATAAAACCATTGTCAAAAAGAACTTAGCAAGTATTTTGGGGAAATTTTGAAATATATACAGAAATAATCTCATCTGCAAAATTATAGACAAACAAATTCTACTGAAATTGGCCCAGCAAAAAAGAAAAGTCTCGCAAAATGCTTTCACATTTACAGTAGATAGTGAAGTATGGAGAGTGCTGTCGAGTATTAGAGAAAACAGAGGGTACATAGCACAGTATTTTGTGAACAATTTTTTAGTACTTTTCTGAAATCATAATGACTCAACCAAATAATTGAATCTTCCAGCTACTTGCAAGATTACATAACAAACATCAATTCACACTTCAGGCGCCCATCCAAATAATTGCACAACCTATCAGTGGCTTGTTCAAGTGCCTTTCACACGTTGGATTTGCCACCACATCAACACACTCTGCTGTGCTCTCCTGCAAGGATTTACATGGTAATAATGGCAGTTTGTTGGACGAGCAAACTTGGCTATATTGGCCATCCAAACAGGCCTAACAATGGACTGAACTGCCAATACAGACACCTTTGCTTGTTGACATCCACACACTCTTAATTGACCCCACTCTGACGGAATAAGAAGAGAAATATTCAAGAGGCAATCACCTTTTTCTTACTTCAACAGACACGTATTCAGCTTTAACTACCGGTTTCCTGAATTCATCTGAGGGACTAATTTGCATATAGTCTGTAAAAGTACTGGTATATGTTCTGCTACACTTTTCTTAGTATTAGAAGATACTAAAAGACCCCCTATTTTCAACAATTTTTAAGGATTCCCCCTCTCCTGAGTGTCCCTAAAATCATGGACCTACGTCCAAGCTAACATACATCTTTCCCCCAAAAATTGGGAATGTGCATGCAGTATAGATGACCACCTGATGAGTGGGGAGATCTGCATGTTCTAAATTTATGTCTAAGACAGGTGTATTGGTAGTTCTTGACTTCATTCTAGACCCTCATTATAGCAAAGCACTTCATTATAGCAAAGCACTTCATTTTGGTTCAAATTTGCTGAAATCTACCATTAGGGTTGCATGCCTAAATCCGAATTCTATTTTTTGTAGTAATGTGAAGGAGGCTGAGCGCCTTAATGTTGGGTATAACAATATCAGTTTAAATATAGACAGTGAGTTACAGTGTAAAGCCCAGTCAGTGAGGGATTTAGTAGACATTAGGGATGGGGTCAAACATTGTGATCTTTTTAATCGAACCGAATTATGTGAAATTATTGATTCCTTGTGTTTGACTTGAAACGTGATTTTTAAATCTGTTAATATTTTTTTTTGTCATGTTTATTTATTGTATATGTGATTTCTATGTTATTTGATTGCCTTTAATTGTGCGAATAAAAGATATATATATATTAGAGCTGAGATGTATGTTGCATGGACAAACCTCATTAGTTGTGTTTAGAATTGGCAGACCGTTTGAAACATGTTAAATAGTGTATCAAAGATCCCTAGAAACCGTGCATATTGTGCAATACCTGATTCAGTCAGGACTTCCGAAAGTTAGATGAGAGGCTGCAATTTATTGTATCACTTTTTGCACTTCACAAGAAAAAGATGACAAGTTAATACTATTATAAAGCAACTTATCTTGTGGGCCTGTGTGATATGGCGTCAAATGAATTAATTTTTCAATTGTGCTTGTTATATTGAATGTTGATGGAGAAAAATGCTAGGTTCTGTCAGCAACTAACTAGATCAAAGGTTTTAGGGTTTAAAGGTGATTTCAAATTGCCCTTGCTACAGACATTAATTAAGTTTAGCTGGGGTAACCCTCTTCAAATTTCTTGCACTTTTTTTGAGGGGGTAAATTTGTGTCAATTTGGGTCAAGCTGTAAAGTGACACACCCCCTATTCAGATGCAAGCCTGTTTATACCAAAACTCGATAAAGAAATGATGTATAAAGAATCATCGTATAGCCGATAGACCGTTCAGACGCTAATTTCGACCATTCCGGAAAAACATCATATAGATGTGCAGTTACTCACTGCGCATGTTATTTTGGTCATGAGTGACAGGTACAAGGTCACCTTTCGTGCTCGCTCCCATTCAGCCCTGCCCAATTATACCGTTCTATGGTCGCCATACATTCAGACGCACAATGCACACGATGGAATGCTGATTTGTTATAGAGTTCTAGTTCGAAAAGGTGCTCCGACCGTTGTTTCGCTGCATGTCGTTTCGTTATACGTCGTTTTGTTAGTCAGCATTCAGACGTATAAATTCATCGTATAGCTATACCGTTTTGGTATAGCTATACCATTCTAGTATACATTTTTTGCGTCTGAATGCCCTGACAGTCACATGTTTTGATGCCTTGATATGGCAATTTGGTTAACTGATATTTCATAGACCTTGATGTCTGTCAGTTTTTGACAACTTTGTCAATGGATGTCACAAGAGGCTGTGATAAGTAGGCCTGCCAGTCTCATGCAGGTGTCTATTTTGTACAGCTTTCCGGAGATGATAGAATCATCTTCTCACCTGCAGCTTTGTGCAAGAGATCATTCTCCACGCTAACTGTCATGACTTCATGTCAAACTGACGAAGAACAAGAAAGGCTTATGTCCGAGATCACAGCAGGAGGCTATGAAGACGAAAGTTCCTTTGTTCCTTTCCAAGCAAGTTTGCCTGCCAGGGTTCAATATTTGCTGTGAATAAATGGACCATGTATTATTGTGCTCCAGGCGGATGGTTTACTCAGGCACAAAAGGTGTCCTCTCCTCTTTCCAGCAGTTTGACTTCTGTTCGGGCTTCCCTTCCTTTTGATTTTAACTTTCCGCAGGCGTTGTTTGGAAACCGATGTCTTGAAGGCAAAAGAGGCATGATAGTCCAAACAACTGCCTTGGGAAGCACTTTCAAGTTACCTGTCCAGGTAATCTCTAAAAACAGGTGCCAGGACTGGTGTGTATAGTCATCTTGTGATAAAATCCGCTCTTGTCGTATTAAAGGTAGAATCCTTCAATTGTTTGCAGTGTCCCCTCCCATCCCCATCCTATTCTGCTGAATGCAAGACTTGATTTGGTGCTTATGGGGAAGCTCTAATGCATGAAATGGAAACAACTTGTTGCATCTTGCCAAGGCACCGTGTTCAGGACCAGCAGGCATCTTCTTGACACTTTCTGCTGCACTATGTGTGGAATAAGAAGGTGAGAAGCAACTTGCTCAATCCTACCCAGACACCTTGTTTGGGACAAGATTGTTTGAAGGCAACTTTTTTTTTTTTAATTAAAGTGAAAAGTTGAGTTATTAAAACTCCCTTTATAGGCTTCTTTTTATTATTTGAGGGTGAGAGGATAAATTCTTATCTAGCTTGCCCACAGGTTCCTTGGAATAAGAAAGTGACCGGATCAAACTTGCCAAGGTGCCTTTTTTGGATTGGAAGGTGAGAAGACAACTTTTTAAAACTTGACAGGGGCCAGGGTACCCTCTTTTCCTGAACGAGTTGCCTTTACTAGTTATGACAAGTCACTTGCTCTCCGCACGTCCATATACATGCCTGAGATCAGTTTAGCATGTGTGAAATTTCAGATGGCTCATTTTCAAACAAGATATGAGAGCCCCCACATAAACATTTCTGAATATCACAGTTTCCATGATTGATTGGAGCATTTTCTTGTCAATTTGGGATAAAAATCCATATTATGATCATGAATCAAAGATTATGATGAGATAACAACATCAACTGTCCTTAAGGCCACATTTGAAATATCTTTCTTCAAGTTTGTAGGCCCTCACTTCCTGTCTAGAAAACCGTGCCTTACATTTTGACTTTCATTTTGAGCTTCAACAAGGAAGTCCCAGACAGCTTTTATGGATGGGTTTTAAAGAGATTCATGCTCATGATGGCCTACAAAGGCAAACAAATTTTTACATGCCAGTTATTATTCCAATAAAGTAGCATATTATGTCAGCATGAAAATGATATGAAAGTGCTATGCACTAAAGCAGGGAATGATGGTTAATGTCTCTTTAATATCTTTCAAGTTTTTTCTTTTAGGGTAACTGATCTAGGTGCATACATTGTGAGATATGGGTAGAATTTCAAGGACATTCTGCAACCTGTTCTTAATGGCACCCAAATAGGACTTCTGACTGAATAAATACCAGCAGGACAAGGAGGATTCTCATTGGAAGTGCTTGCTGTTGTATTACTCTGTTACCATGGTATCCGCCAGCAAACACTGTGACGTTTTCGAGATTTCGCCAACACCTGGGGTGAGATATGATATCAACTAGATCTGATAACGGATGTCCTTAGTTGAGGATGGCCAAAATGGGCAAATGTCATGATGTCACTCAAATTTTTCTTGTCACATCAGAGTCACATGGATCGACTGTGAGCAGGGGAATGGAATTCTTGCATTGTCATTGTTGAGCATTACAATCATCTGAGTAATCCTCGTGTGACAAATGGCATCATGTATTTGCTGAGATTGATAATGGTAAACCTCGGATTTTCCATATCAGGTCACATCAGGTAGTCGGGCATCATAGGACACGAAATGTGCCCTTAAAGTCTTAGCCAGAATGGTAGGAAATCATACACTCTGATTAAGGCATGGAACTCTCTTATGCAGACTTTATCATAATTTGTGTCACATACATACATGTTTAGCCAAGAAAGGTTTATCAAGGAGGTACTATGCGAGTACCTCCTTGGGTATATGTACTCCAAGGTTTAGATTTTGATAATCAAATAATTTTAATCAATTCAATAAAGAAAAGAAGTTATACTGTTTCAATTCCATGAAGTATATCTGAAATGTATATACGCTGTAGGCCTACCCATGCCAGTCAACACTGTACTATAGTTTTTAGTGTGGATGGTCTTTTTACAGTTTTCATATATTTCTCCTGAAAGTTTGCCCTGACTCAGTCCCATCATAACCCAGTTGTGGACAGTTTGTCGAGTATTATCACCATGGCAACTGAAAAGGACCTGTTTTGGACATTCTGTTTCTGAAAGCTGTTGAAGAAATCAAACTTTACTTATGTATTAGGGCTTTAAGTTTCCATTGACTGGCAGCACTCATCCGTACAATTATTTGATTGATGCTTTGATTTGATGCATTCTCTTGCTTTGTAAATGAGTGGCAGCCAATGAAAATGTTTCTTTTTCCAAGTTTTGCTATCAGTTTTTGTCCTTCCTGTAGCTCTGCTAAAATCCTGACTGACAGAAAAGCAGTTGACACATTGCAAATAGATTCATGTGATTGCAGAAGAGAGTTAAGTAACTATTCAAAAAGAAAAATAAAAAGAAAAGGATGTGTGGGCATTTGTTGAATCATTCACAAGACACTACAGGAAACATTCAAAGGTCATGTAAACACAAAGTTTAGTTTCATTGACAAAAGAGCCAGTTGCCTTCTAGGCCTCTGAATTTCATTCATAGGCAGCTCTTTGATTTAACAGTGATGCCATGCTTAAAATGTTATTCATGAGAAAGTTGTGTAGAGATTTATGAAACATTTCTGGTTGAAAGGATTGTTATGCATTGTGCAGAGTATCACAGATAATAAATAACCTATTCAGATTTACCTATCTGTAGACACTGCAGATGTCTGTTGATTGATATTGAACATACTCCACATGGTCCCTTGAATTTAAAAATCATGCCCAGTTAATTTTTGTTCCCAAGTATTGTCAAATGCTACTTGGCATGTCTGGGGAATTATCATCACTGACGAGTGATATACAATGCATGGGAGAATATTCTCCATCAAGTCATGATCATTTAATTGCATGTACTGTCGGTGCTGCAATGACAAAGACCCACATTGCACTTTTAAACTACATGAAAGCATTGTAGTCTGCTGTGACAATACACTGCAATGTGCATTATTGCAATTTTTGTGGTGAAGTTAAAGGGGATGGCTAGTAACTGATCAGTGGGAATCAGTGGAAATGCTTGGAGATGATTGTTCCAATCCTTGTGGGATTCATTCAAGAGTACATTGTATATCTATTGTTGTGTGAAAATGATTTGCTTCAGAATGGTCTCATATTCAAGTAATGTGCAGTTTAATGCTTCCAGGTTAGCATCCCTGGTCAGTGACGGAGCATTAATCTGCACATTACTTGAATATGAGACCGTTCTGAAGCAAATCATTTTAACACAACAATAGATATACAATGAACTCTTGAATGAATCCCATAAGGATTGGAACAATCATCTCCCAGCATTTCCACTGATTCCCACTGATCAGTTACTAGCCTTCCCCTTTAAAGGGAAGGTAAACCCAAAGAGCAATGTGGATTGAGTGAAAGCAGCAACAATGGTAGAACACATCAGTGAAAGTTTGAAGAAAATCGGACAATCGATGCAAAAGTTATGAATTTTTAAAGTTTTGGTGTTGGAACCGCTGGATGAGGAGACTACTAGAGGATATGACGTATGAGTGGACAACAATACAAAGAAAATATAAAGGAAATTCAACAAAAAATCACTTTTCTAGAATTATGAAAGAGCGATGGACCAACCTCTTTCAGAAAGCAGGGGGAATAAATGCTACCCTTAACATATGTCAATATCAAGTTGATGGAATTTGTATTTTTCATGAAAAATTGATTTTTGTAGAATTTTCTTTATATTTTCTTGGTATTGTTGTCCACTCATACGTCATAACCTCTAGTAGTCTCCTTATCCAGCGGTTCCAACACCAAAACTTTAAAAATTCATAACTTTTGCATCGATTGTCCGATTTTCTTCAAACTTTCACTGATGTGTTCTACTAATGTTGCTGCTTTCACTCAATCCACATTGCTCTTGGGGTTTATCTTCCCTTTAAAGGACAAGTTCACCTTCATAAACATAAGGATTGAGAGAATGCAGCAATATTAGTAGAACACATCAGTGAAAGTTTGAGGAAAATTGGACATTCGATGCAAAAGTTATGAATTTTAAAAATTTTTGTGTTGGAACCGCTGGATGAGGAGACTACAACAGCTTGTGAGTCATGTGCGTACAACAGTATAAAGAAAATGTAAAGAAAATTCAACATATTTTCACTTTTTTCGCATAATAAAAGAGCACTTGACTTGCCTCTTTCTAAGGGCAGGGGGAATAGTATTACCCATAACATATGTCGGTAACGAGTCGGGGGAATGTGTACTTTTTTCAAAAGATGAAATTTTGTGAAATTTTCTTTATATTTTCCTTGTATTATTGTACTCATGTGACATCTAAGTTAGTCATACACTGCAGTAGTCTTCTCATCCAGTGGTTACTACACAAAAACTTCAAAAATTCATAACTTTTGAACAGATTGTCCGATTTTCCTCAAACATTCAATGATGTGTTCTACTAATATTGCTACATTCTCTCAATCCTTATGTTTATGAAGGTGAACTTGTCCTTTAATGTTTATCCTTGATAAAAGCCAGGCTCATGTTGTAACCTTAGATATAATCTCATACCAGAAAAAGAAAGAAAGATATTACAAGAAGTTTTTACACCATAATTATGACTACAAATAGAATAAAACAAGATAGACACAGAACAGAGAAAGGTTCACTGTCTAATCTAGAATATTTCTTATATCTCATGCACAGTGTAAAGTTGTCCTCATGTAGAGTCAGCTGGATTGTTTTTAAAGGCTTTGAAAGTGGTAATATGAGCTCTTGATACTCAACAACAGTCTTATACCCTTTGAATCTTTGCTTGAGCTGGTATACCATATCATAGGTTTGGGATTTGCTTTGGGTTAGGGGCAGAGTTGAAGGCCAGAGTAGAACTCGAAATACATATCTGTCCTTGCTTTCACATGTACCGAGAGTGCTTGATTTGAATGCTGAATTTCAAACGGGATTACAATTACAATTCAAATCATCGTTCATTCACATGACCGAGTGTAGCGCCGAAACTTTTCGGGTGGGGGAGGACCTTTCATAAAACACAGATATTAATACGCAGCGGAAGAATTTTTGTTGGGCTTATTGTTATGCGTATGTACTATTATGTTAACATACACTAACACTCAAAACAATACATATCCCCACCTTTCGGTCTACTGGAAGGTTTCAAACATATGTACAGTGTGCAACAAGTCACATCAACATCACTCAGTCACAACTATACACCTTCACACATACAGCATGGTGAAACACTTTCATTTACACTCACCATCATGCATACTATGCTCACCAGTAAGGAGTGGTTAAACAAATTCACTACCATGACTGCTGATCAATAACTATCAAGACAACTGTCTTTAAAGGAAATATATAGCTTCCTTTAATGGTTATATAAAGAACACATATACATTATTTACAATATGATTTAGTCATGCCAAGGGCATTCCAATCAGACCCTACATGTCTGGATTTAATTGTCCTGTTTCTCGACAGTTCTATTTCTTAAGTCATTACAAGCTTGTTCCTAACAATTTAACCAAGTACGAGCCATTGCAAAGATTGAGCAAGTTTTCAGTGCAGACATTTTACTTAAGCCATTGTTTCAGGTCACTGTAGTCGAGTTGACCTGAAATACCTGAAATATCAAAAGTTGTGAAGACTGTCAAAAGTTGGGATGCTCAACACATCCTCGCTCTTTGAAGAGCGGGAGCAAAAGAGGATAATCAAATGATTTCTCATATTCAACTTCAAAGACGTAGTCTATTAAATGAAGCAAAACTTCATGGATCAAACATGAATCAATTAATCTTGAAACGTAATGTTAAAACATGAATAACATTCGATACATAAATTCACACAAAGTAATTATATGGCAAGTGCACGATCTGTTCAGTTCAGCTGTACATAAATGCATTGTGAGCCTAATGTGATGTGGCAGCCACAGATAGCTGCAGTCTATCTGATGGTCCTGACAATACCACTTCATTTAAATCCAAAATAAATGTGACTTCCATTTCAAAGTCATGTAACTGAAGCATCAAACAAAGCATCATGTGCAGCGTAGCAACACTGAACAGATGAACAAATGACCTAATGTACAATTTACCAAAATGTCGGTACTTATCATCATAAAAGCAAATGGGCTTAACTCTCGGAATTGATAAAGTATAAAAGCACATGTTATCAATTGACTTCTTTCAACTACTTGAACTACAGCAATTATTCATCCTTACTGATATTACTTCAAAGCAATCACACACATCAATAACTACATAATAGGATTGAGTGCAAATAGCTTACCTGAAATATCAAAAGTTGTGAAGACTGTCAAAAGTTGGGATGCTCAACACATCCTCGCTCTTTGAAGAGCGGGAGCAAAAGAGGAGGAAGTTTGAGCCAAAATGATGCAAGCTTAGGTGGACGGTACCATCTTGCTATATTAGAGGGTGGATACTGTACTCTGAGGGGGGGGGGGGGTGGTTGTGGAGTCTTCAGGTAAAGCATATTTGTACTACATAGTGTGCTGTTTTACCACATTGTAATTAGCACCTATACACATAACACATGAAACACATTTTCTTAAACTAATTACTCTCAAATATCATAATTTCAATATACTCGAATAACCTTTATCCACCTTCATCTGTTGAGATGGAAGAGTCCATTTCTCATTAAATGACTAACGCCACTTTCTTGAGAAAAGGCAATAGAGAGGGGAAGGGAGAGGAAGTGGTAGGTAAAGAGAGTAAGGGGAGACAGGGACAGAGGATTTGGGAACCAAGAGTGGGAGTGGATAAAGCAAGAGAAAGGAGAGAGGGAAAGAAGAGGGCAGTGACGCAAGCTCCTACCAGAAGCTGGTATATATCATGTGCATTACCATGGCAACCACACTGACTGGACTTCGGAACCTGTCAGCACACAGGTGTGTGTTTAGAGCAGTCCATTACTGACCGGTAGTGACCACAGTGCTTAGGAATGTGAGCTGCTTGCCCACTTTCATTTTGTTGCAGCATCCTGGTCATCCTATATACTAGTTTAAACCATTTAAACTATACAACATGAAACATATCATTTAATGTTGCACCAAACAGGGGCTACATACTCTTCCCCCCTTAAAAAAAAAACAACTAGCAAACAAAACACTAGCTCGAAATATGCTGTGCTCATATCCTTCAAAAACATTTCATGATTGTCATTATTGATGTGACAATTATATGAAAACAATAAACCTAAGCAAACACTTCATAACAATTTTACTTCCAATCCAAAAAAAAAAAAAAAGAATGTTCTTTTCTTCTTCTTTATTTGGATGGATATACCAAAGGATGACTATCATGCTATAAGTAACCATAGTTCTCCGTACATCGTACAGCGTAGGGCAGATGTTTCTCCGGATAACACATCTCACAGGCAGTTCGTTGAAAGAGTTACTAGTTCATCTTGGACGTTCACTCAGTCCTTCATAATGAAACAGTAGCAACACATTTCCGTTGGCACACACATAACAGTAGTGTTCTGGTGATAAATGGGCTTCATCATCAGGATTTATAACAATTACTGCTACGTCGGATAAGGGAGTATGGGACTGGAGATCCCAATCGAGACTGATCATACGTCACCCAAGCGTCCACCCTAGCGACCCTCGCTCAAAACACTGTCCTCCTCTGGTCCAGCGTGCGAAAAAGGCCCTGCAACGACAGCGATACCTTTGTGGTCTGCTCTGTGGTTGGCTGGTGAGTAGAAATCTCAATCCAGACTGACCAAACATCATCACCCAAGCGTCCACCCTAGCAACCAACGCACAAACACTGTCCTCCTCTGGTCCAGCGTAGCGAAAAAAGGCCCTGCACCGACAGAGATACCTTTCGGGCTGCTTAATGGTTGGCCGGTGAATCTGTCTTCCTGTCAGTCGGTGCGCCATGGTTGATCTGCTTGTCGCCCTAATTGGCTTCATAATATCATACACTTCTAACTGCTCTTTCTATATACTTGACTTCGTATTAATTTAAGCAAAAGCATTAATAACTTAATGTTCTTTAAGCCTATACCTTACACCCAAATTATTACTTTTACAAATTTAATTCAACCTATCATAAAAATATTTAAAAACATTTCTCTCTCTTAATTTCATCTATTCCTTTTATGTCATAACCCTGAATATTAATACTTGTGTGCTGGTGGCTCATACTCATTCCATTCACTCTAATGGTCCATGCTTCAGCCAACATCTCCAAACACACCACACATCCATCAAAAATTCAATTAAACCCCACATAGACTTATGCGTCTACAAAACAAAACAAAAAAATTCAGAATCATCACAGATTCTCCATGAATGCTCTCACTTGTTAGACAAGAGCAAGTGTAAAATCGGCATTGAAATAATTTTAAACTTTGTCTAATGGTAGGATTTTGGGGGAGAGGCGGGGTTGCCTTGAGCTCAGATGCCAGGGGACCGTCATAGCAGTACACTGTAACAAATGCTGGTGGAGGACTCTAGGAGCATCAGTACTCCTTTCCTTTCGGAGACGATATGTACTCAGGAGTCATCGCCCTTAGATAACTCTATACATACGCGTCGCCGCCACACTGATTTGCAAAGTCGTGCTTTCCACGCAAAGTGCACATTTTTGACGAGAACCTTGTTTCCCTCACTCAGGACAGGGACCTTACCCTTTTGATCCTGAACTTCTTATTCTTATTCCTCTTCTATAAAAATGGTCTATGATCCGACTACTCTCTTTCGAAAGCTTGTCTTTAGATATTTTGTCCTCAGGGAGTGCGATAATCACACATAGGGTTTCTTTATCATTGATCAACTTCAATCATTGCAATGAAATATCTATGCACTCGAGAAGATACCTCAAAACAAAGCAAAATCAATAACAAAACTAGCCTGACACTAGCAAACCCAATACAATCAGTTCAGTTCAATCTCGCAGGATTAGACTGTGTATGACAGAGGCACAAAACAAAACTCGGGTATTAATTCCCTATTAAAAATACCTGAGCATAAACAAAACAAGAAAGTATCCACAATGCCTTATCAAAATCACTCTCTCATTTAAAAAGAAGTGATTCCATGCAGAAAAAATGAGAGTGAATCCAAAGTTCACACAGGGCAATGCCAACTAACAGCAGCCAAGGCCGACAAGTGTTATGACATCAACACAAGCGATTGTAAAACTAGGGAAACTGTGGCAAGTAGCCCTAATTCACAGCTCAAACTGAAAACTATAGCATTCCCTGTCCAAAACAATGATCACACTCATAAAAAATTGGCAGAAGTTGACTCATAACAATGAATCAACAACACTTGTTATACATTTCATTTAACTTATTAATCAACCTCGCTCTGCTACCAATTGTAGCGCCGAAACTTTTCGGGTGGGGGAGGACCTTTCATAAAACACAGATATTAATACGCAGCGGAAGAATTTTTGTTGGGCTTATTGTTATGCGTATGTACTATTATGTTAACATACACTAACACTCAAAACAATACATATCCCCACCTTTCGGTCTACTGGAAGGTTTCAAACATATGTACAGTGTGCAACAAGTCACATCAACATCACTCAGTCACAACTATACACCTTCACACATACAGCATGGTGAAACACTTTCATTTACACTCACCATCATGCATACTATGCTCACCAGTAAGGAGTGGTTAAACAAATTCACTACCATGACTGCTGATCAATAACTATCAAGACAACTGTCTTTAAAGGAAATATATAGCTTCCTTTAATGGTTATATAAAGAACACATATACATTATTTACAATATGATTTAGTCATGCCAAGGGCATTCCAATCAGACCCTACATGTCTGGATTTAATTGTCCTGTTTCTCGACAGTTCTATTTCTTAAGTCATTACAAGCTTGTTCCTAACAATTTAACCAAGTACGAGCCATTGCAAAGATTGAGCAAGTTTTCAGTGCAGACATTTTACTTAAGCCATTGTTTCAGGTCACTGTAGTCGAGTTGACCTGAAATACCTGAAATATCAAAAGTTGTGAAGACTGTCAAAAGTTGGGATGCTCAACACATCCTCGCTCTTTGAAGAGCGGGAGCAAAAGAGGATAATCAAATGATTTCTCATATTCAACTTCAAAGACGTAGTCTATTAAATGAAGCAAAACTTCATGGATCAAACATGAATCAATTAATCTTGAAACGTAATGTTAAAACATGAATAACATTCGATACATAAATTCACACAAAGTAATTATATGGCAAGTGCACGATCTGTTCAGTTCAGCTGTACATAAATGCATTGTGAGCCTAATGTGATGTGGCAGCCACAGATAGCTGCAGTCTATCTGATGGTCCTGACAATACCACTTCATTTAAATCCAAAATAAATGTGACTTCCATTTCAAAGTCATGTAACTGAAGCATCAAACAAAGCATCATGTGCAGCGTAGCAACACTGAACAGATGAACAAATGACCTAATGTACAATTTACCAAAATGTCGGTACTTATCATCATAAAAGCAAATGGGCTTAACTCTCGGAATTGATAAAGTATAAAAGCACATGTTATCAATTGACTTCTTTCAACTACTTGAACTACAGCAATTATTCATCCTTACTGATATTACTTCAAAGCAATCACACACATCAATAACTACATAATAGGATTGAGTGCAAATAGCTTACCTGAAATATCAAAAGTTGTGAAGACTGTCAAAAGTTGGGATGCTCAACACATCCTCGCTCTTTGAAGAGCGGGAGCAAAAGAGGAGGAAGTTTGAGCCAAAATGATGCAAGCTTAGGTGGACGGTACCATCTTGCTATATTAGAGGGTGGATACTGTACTCTGAGGGGGGGGGGGTGGTTGTGGAGTCTTCAGGTAAAGCATATTTGTACTACATAGTGTGCTGTTTTACCACATTGTAATTAGCACCTATACACATAACACATGAAACACATTTTCTTAAACTAATTACTCTCAAATATCATAATTTCAATATACTCGAATAACCTTTATCCACCTTCATCTGTTGAGATGGAAGAGTCCATTTCTCATTAAATGACTAACGCCACTTTCTTGAGAAAAGGCAATAGAGAGGGGAAGGGAGAGGAAGTGGTAGGTAAAGAGAGTAAGGGGAGACAGGGACAGAGGATTTGGGAACCAAGAGTGGGAGTGGATAAAGCAAGAGAAAGGAGAGAGGGAAAGAAGAGGGCAGTGACGCAAGCTCCTACCAGAAGCTGGTATATATCATGTGCATTACCATGGCAACCACACTGACTGGACTTCGGAACCTGTCAGCACACAGGTGTGTGTTTAGAGCAGTCCATTACTGACCGGTAGTGACCACAGTGCTTAGGAATGTGAGCTGCTTGCCCACTTTCATTTTGTTGCAGCATCCTGGTCATCCTATATACTAGTTTAAACCATTTAAACTATACAACATGAAACATATCATTTAATGTTGCACCAAACAGGGGCTACACGAGGAAGACTTCACAGATTCTGTGGTTTTGAATTTCAGAATGAGGAGGAGGGGTTTGGCTTCTTTTCGAGTTCTTATCAATCTCACTTGAGCTGTAAGTATAGGGCAAGCTTTGACTGCATGCATGGTGAGCATTTGAAGAGCGCTGTCTTTTTGCGGAGGTGGTTGACATTTCACTGCAAGCTCCGTCCCCAAAACGCGATTGGAGGTCTATTATGTTCACACTGTCATTTCGCTGCTTACTTCTGGTAAAGCGTGATTGGGAAACACCTGCGGACCATCATTTGAAACACTATTGGAATTACGATTCAAATCACTCTCTGCAATTACAGTTTGCATTCACATGGCAAAATGCTTAATTTCAAACACGATTCTAAAGTGATGGGTCAGTATAATCATGTTTCAAATTGAGAACTCTCAGTACATGTAAAAGCTAGGTAAGATTCCACCAATCATGAAAAACAATAGGACTTAGAAGGTCATTCCGCACAAACTCCTCCGGCGCATTTTGTATAGGTTACAAAAATGTGGCTCTTCGAAATATTATCATTATTGCTGTAACATTATCCTCCTTATTCATAGGGAAAATGTTCCAAAGAGACATGTTTATCTCAGTCTGAAGTGTTTGTGGGTGATATCTCTGGAGAAATAGGGACATTGAGAGGTCATTGAACAGATCAGTAATATCAGATAGTATGTTTGTTGCCATGGTAACTAGGTGTTGACACATATTGTTATCAAGTGCATATTCTCCAGCAACAACAACAGAATGAACCATAATGTATGGAATATTCTCTTATAATGTATGGTTTATTCTGTTATTGCCTACATTGTCTCTTACAATAACCTTCGATGGTGCTTTTTCTAATCATGCCCAAACTTTGCAAATTTCTTCCTTTGTTTTGAATGGTTTCCTTCACAACAACTTGCCTTAGAAGGAAGGGTTTGATTTAATGCTGTGCAGTGATAACTTTTGGCAGTTTTCTCTCTCTTTTCTGCAGGCTGTTCTTCATAGTCTTTATATGAAATATCTTATCACACAATGTGGTAATGTTAGGGATCAGTTTACGGAACTCCTCACAAAGAGAATTTTTGTACCAGTGAATGTCTCTGTCTGACATTAATTCTTTTTTTTAATGATGATGTTATCATGAACAATTTTCCATGAAATGTGTGAACAAATTCAAAGTAGAGAGAATGGATCATAGTTTTGACAGTCTAATTTGATTCTAATAAATGAAAAGCTATAAATCCCACATTCACTATTCATTTTTGTACTTTTTAAAAATGTAGTCTTCAGAATTTTTCCCTTTGCAAAAAAGTAGACCCTATTCATTTTAATGGTTTTTCTGGTTACTCCTAATATTGGAATGATTGATTTTAATCCCGACAGTCAGATCAGAACTGATTTGGTTTCTATCTGATTTAACTCTTTTAAAAAAAATTCCCCCAAAGATGGGGCTTTTGGGTAAAAGATAGATGTGGGATTCAATTTTCTTGACTTATCATAAATAGGTTTGCTGGCAAAGGTGAAAATGAAGAAAAAGACATGTGACTGAGGCATTGGTTGGAACTCACCTGATGCTTGGGTTGATAACTGTCCCCTATCTTAAAAATCAATAGCTTAAAAACTTTTGAAGAGCTAAACAAACACCAGCATTCTTGCCCCATAGATGCATCTGGCGACCTGCTGGATTTACCCCACCAGATAACTTCTGGAAAGATCAAAGGCATTTTCTGCTTTGAGGGAACAATACGTTACAACAACAATGACTTAAATAAACAGGCAAGGAAAAACCCAGCCAGACTGTTATACACTTGAATCTGAGGGATGCATGAATACTGTATAGCCTCAGCTTTGGTAACTTACAAGTACTTGTTGACAATTAGAAGATTTCAGACGGATAATGAGTTGTCCATTGAAGGTAAAGCTGGGGAGCGCCTTCAGGTGGATTTTAGGTAGCTGTGTGGAGATAACAAAGATAGGTGGGATCAATAGGGATTATTTACTAGCAGCCTACAAAGGAGAGTTAGGAAGTCCGGGCAGCTACATTGTGGTCCACCTTTAGAGTGGACTGTCCACTCCTGAATGTCCACAGTGTGGTCCAGTTGTCATTGGTCCAGGTGTCCTCATGTTAGGGAGAACGGTCTTGGAATACAGATGATCTGTGATGAGCCATCACTGTCTACTCAGTCGGTCACTCTGCTAGCATTGGGTGAAGATGTGTTTCTGTCTGTAGGTGCATATGGGTATATTATATGAGCATGGAGCTGCAACTTTGAGTTTGGTATATCTGCTTGACTGATTATTCTCTTCCACTGATGGAGCTAGATCCTTTGTATGAGCATCTTATTGCAGGTAATGACCCACATTCCAACAAGGGTTCTGTATTTTATTCACTTATTCTCTTTTCCATTTCTTTACTAAGTTGGACTAGGAAACAAAACATTCCATGAAATATTTAATTTCATAAGCTTTTCATCTTGGTTTGTATTTCGTTGTACTCTTTACATATATACATCACCAGACAGATTTTGTGCATAATGCATCAGTTTGTAATCAAACTATTTTTTATTGTAATTTTGTGAAGCTGTGCAGACATGCTTGTTACATTTTAGAGTGCATTTTATCATGATGTTTTTCTTACCCTTGTGTTAATGTGTCAATATAAAATGCCATTAAAAAAAATGTATTCAGTATTTCCACCACAAAAAAATAATCAGCATCGATTTGGATTGGGATCGGTATAACTAGCTGGTACGACTCTGAGCCAGACTTACAAACTGTACATGTACAGGTATGTGCAAGAGTCATGAAGAAACCAGGTCTTTCTACCGGGGATCACGTTCAAATATTTGTTCCTATGGAGTACCCCTCACACTGTGCATGGCACACAGCATCATTTTCCCATTGTAAAGTTCCTGGTGCGTGACGACCATATTTCAGGCAAGCTTTACGCATGTTTGATCCAGCCAGTTCGCTCTAACTCAGTTTCCACCACGTGGGTCCGCAAAAAGCAAAGCTAGATGCCTGTTTGGTTTTGATTTATTCGACGCCATTGTCTGGACCAATAAGGAACAGGAAAGGCGGAGAACTGGAACATTTAGGTGCAATTACAATGTGTGTTTGCTTGCTGCGTGATCCTCAAAGGATGCCAGACTCATAGATTGATGTCGTTGGTCTGACGAATAAAAAGGGGTTGGGGTATTGTGTAGCACTGGTACATGGTTAAAAAAAAAAAGAAAGCAGTGGCACTGAATTGATTCCTTTTGAATTTCTGTAATAGACCTTGACTGCATATGCCCAATAATGCATGGAATAGATATTGCTGATTATGACAGACACAGTACTCAGCTTTTACAGCTTGTACATGTATGTGTCTGTGTGAGGATGATTATGTACTATGTGTACAAATGTAGGAATAACTTAACAAAGTTTGTGCACGTTTACAGCTCTGTATCACTACCTAATTTTTAATATGTACACATATAGTGTAATTTTATTTTAATGTACTTCTCTATAATTCTATTGTATTCTAAAAAACTTGATCAGTCAAGAAGAATGAAAAAAGAAACCCACATCATGTTAATTTTTGGTGTACATTATTGAAAATCAACATACTTCTACGGTTACAGTTCTTTATTTAAGCATTTTATAGGGGACATCACAACAGCAATACAATGTACGCCTATGTCAATCCATGTATGAATTACTACTGAAAAAGTGGAAATTTTCGCGGTGTTGAAATTTTTGCGGATTTTGCGCAACTACAAGCTAGCGCGAAAATAAAAGCACGCAAATATTTTTGCGTGCCATATGTTCCAGTAGCTGATGTCTTGATTTAGCGAAATTAAAAACACGCGAAACTCTTAGTCACGCGAAAATATCCACTTTTACAGTATACCTTTTGTAGCTGGGGATATGTTTCTCCATGTGATGGTGGTTTGTTGGCTTTTGATGGGCCTTCATCTGACATATTTTCAGAGACCCCACTTTTGTGAGAGATCTCCTGCATTTGCAGCCATTTCTCTCTCTCTCTCTCTCTCTGGATAGTAAACTACACTGTATTTTTTCTTCCGTCAAAAATTGTGCTTTCTCCCAGCTAAAGATTTAGCTTTTTCTAGTCCAACTTTAGGCATAATTTACCATTTGCAGATGAAACTAAAACCCACCATTAGTGCTTTAAAATAGTTCTAAAATGTGAGTTAGGGATAGAAACAACCACGGTAAAAATTTGAATCCATATAATCAATGTTAAGTATTGTTAAATACACAAAATGTGAACAATAGTTATAATAAGAATGCTTCCAGACTAAACCGTCTACAGTTATGGTTTATTGAGAAAAATACAGATATATCCTTATATTTTAGGATTTATTTGCGAAAATTTCATATTTTAGGATGTTTTGTGATACAACAGATGTACACGTATGCATCAAAGGTGATATCTTGAAAATTTTTTTAATCACCCTTCCCAAAGGTAAACTGGACCTTTAATTCTGTCATGTATGTTAAAAATGAGGATAAGATCCAGACAGAAGTTTGTTTGTTTGTTTCCATTTTTCCATCAGGCAAGATGCCTGTAGATACAGCTGTAGTCCATACTCAGCTACCAGATGAGTATGGTCGAATGCCAGGTGCACACATGGTTACATATTATTAGTAGTAAGAGTATCCCAGGCTTGTCGACAGTACTACAAGTGTATGTACTCCAAAGAATGGGGGACAACATCTTTAGGAGTCACTGGAACATGGTTGGAATTGTTGGAATAACAAACACTTCCCTGGTTATCAGTGCTATGGGGTGATAGTGATGGCAAGAAGGGGTGATTTATGTGGGTTGGCCTCTGGGAGGGAAAGGTATGTTTCCCTGTCAAGATTGATGGTGATGTATTTGTGTGTCCCTTTGCTCAACCATCTCACCCCTGGAGAAAGATTCAACCTTTTGACATCCAGACTGAAATGGCTGAAAATAGAGAAGGATATCTTGCACATACTTGGCACAGGTTAAACTTACTTGAACATGATCTGAGGTGTAATGTAATATTCCAGAATTATGAATTCAAATCACAAATTATAGGGCCTTCAAAAAGGTGTCAGCAGTTCTGTGCTACAGTTGTATATTCTTAAAAGCACATTTGATATTTTAATACTACAATGTACAATTGTATGTCCTATGTGACACAGTAAGAGAATACATTTATACTCCCAAGGCTATTTCTTGAATTTTACGAGTCACAATGTAAGTCTTTAGCTTTATTTCATACTGTAGGTCATACAAATATATATTTTTTTTCATCTTAAATGTCAAATGAACATATTCATATCATATTTTACAACACAGGGCCAGCAGAACCGATTGGATGGGGGTGGGGAGGGGGACTCATATCTTCATATTTGATAGTCCCATTCATATCATTTACTTCAATCTTTGGAACAGCCAGCATTTGATCATACAGGTTCAAATGCAGCTGAAATACACCTATCAATATCTGAGTGACTTGGAAATGTTCTGTCGCTCATGCTGAAGGGTACATTGTACGTTATCATCATTGAGAAGTCATGCAGTGCTCGTCTATTTTGTCCGACTGTTACCAAACACTTCCTCCAAGCCACGGAGCGTGGGGGAACCTCGACTTCATCACACGCTCCAGTGGAATCGCAGTTTTTAGACTCTTCTGTTCAATAGAGCCTGAGGCAAGAGGGTAGCTAAAGCCAAAAGGCATGGATTGATTATTTGTGGTGAAGAGACCGTGAAAAATCTGTCAAAAAGGCGGGGCTTACAGGCAGAAAGTGGCCCTGTGTGAATAAAGAGACATTTATTCTGCCACTAGCAGGGTCGGTGGTATTCATTGTATTGTACAAGGATTTTTACACAAGTACAGTGAAATACTGTTTTTTCTTTCTTTCTTTCTTTCTGTGATTCTTTTTTTTTTTTTAATTATTATTAACCACATCCGGTCTGGCTTTTAATTTCTACCTCTCAACATTGTCAGCAGTTAACTTATCAATACACTTGTGTAATTCTACAGTGTTTCACAAGACAATTCACACTTGAAAGTATTAGGCTATGTCTGAAACTTTATCAATTAAGAATTTTGAATGATGTATCTTTGCTAGATTGATGTTCTAGGAAGTAGGGCACCGATTTTCAGTGGATATGTTTCTGTGTAATCCTTGAAACGTAGATTGCAGTTGGGGTAAATTTCATGTACATGTACTAATGAATATATTTAGGCTGGGGCAAATAGGTGCATATATTTTTTCTTTGTTTTAGTTGGTTTGTTTTGCTTCAATTTGTGACATTTGATGTAATTTCCTGGGTGCTTTTGGACAGAAAGATTACCGTGTTCTTCAGTGGTTTGATATTTTTAAAAATGTGAACATTCCTGGTTTTAGAATAATTCAAGAGAGGTTCTAATGTCTTCAATCAATTTAAGTGGCATGAATTTGGTACAGATGAGTTGTTGCTAGGCCATGCAAATTTTGACAAGTTTTCAGGATGTCTAGATGTTACAGATACAGTAATACATGAAATGTGACTACCCTCTGAAAATTTAAGTACATGAAATTTATTGCTGGGAGTCACCACCAAGAAGTATACAAGACTTTGAGATGACACCAAAGGGGGGGGGGGGGCTGGTAGTGGTACTGTAATCAGTTATCTCCATGTATCTCTTGAAAATAAATGACACTTACTGTCTGCACAACGAACATTCTAGTACTGGATGTCACCTGTGTATACAACAAAAGAGCCATACCTTCTCAGATAGTATCAAAATGTCAATATACACAGCTGTATACAGTGTATGAACAAAAGGTAAGAATGTCAGCAAACCCCCTAAAACAAAAGCAAAAGCAACAAAAACCCCTTTTATGGCCTACAATGGGTATACATTCTATGGTATACACAACACAATGCAACACAATTGATTGTATATTTTTGGATTTTGTTGAAAGAGATACAACTTTGTAAGGGGATAAAAATGTCAAGTAAGAAGTTGTATTACTTTTTGTGTGTTAACTATGTAAACAGTGGTACACTGCTAGTGTATGCATTCTGAAGAATCCTTGCCTTTATACATATTGTGTCTGAACATTGTGTGCCTCTTTCTCTTTTTCTGCCATTTCTGTGATACAGATACTGTGAAGCTTTCTGATTAGAGGTGGAAACCCGAATCAAGATGTCCGCTCATTGTATGCCGACCATCTCACATTGCAGTTGAACTGTCATCAGCGAAATCAATCTCCGTAAGTAAGACATTTGTTTGACATTGCATGCATGTGTTGAATACGGTGAGTGGCACGGCTTACCCATTACACAACCCCTCTGTCTGTAATAGGGCTACATTGTTTCCAAAATTAACCCTTCGAATACAATTCCTCCGCCCGAGTGGGTGCAGAAGGCATCATTTCATTTAACAGTCTACTTAAAGAATGATTTCAAATTGATACTGAAGAGAGCTTTATCTTATTTTGATAAAATATGTTTGCAATAAAAATGGTATAAACATCAAAAGAAAGACTAAAATTAAATTTAGATTTCTATCCAGCACTTGGTACATATATCACTGACTTATTTCCTTAGAATATGCTTAGTTGTAATAGGTGTTTGTGTTTGTGTAAATTTTGTAGATTTTCGTCGGGAACCCTTCTTGCGTATCGTGGACGACTTCTTAGACCAGCCCGCCATCCTGTTCCCGAGGTGGTTCCATCATGTTGGTGTCGCAGCTCTGCCTGGGGGCGTGTCACCTCCCTTGGCTCTCATTGGTCGTCTTCTGCCTGAGCATTGTGGGAATGTACTGCCTGCCCAGCGAGCCGATGCTGATATTCTCCTACGATGACAGTAAGTTTCACCGAATGGCACATTGCTGGGAGGCAGAAGCCAATTGCCCTTACAGAATTTTTAAAGGAAAATTCTGGACCAGTTATAGTCTGATAAGAAAGAGTAGTATAAGTACAACAGATTAAAATTGGATCAAAATTGGATAAATATTAGGGAAGCTATGAAATTGTAAAGTTTTATGAATTTTCACAAAACAAGTCTTGAACATTCAACAGGAATAATCATGCAAATGAGTTAGTTGATGGTGTCATCACCTCACAATTTGTCATATAGTTTGTACACAAAATCCTGAAATTCCATTTTTTTTTGTTCAAATGCAATTATACTCCATTGTCTTATCCTTATATATCTGACTGAATATTGCTTTGAAGTTATTCAGCCAGGAATCTAACTTTGGTTGGTTATATCTCTATAGCACAGAAATGTAATTTTTGTCATATTTTGTTTTTGTACATGATTAATGGAAAATTGTGATTTGATGACATTATCAGCTTGCATATTAGTATTAACTGTTTGAGAACTGTACAAAATGAGCAAAACTTCACAATTTTCTAACCTTCCTACATATTTTCAGTGTCGTGCTCATAAGAAGTTTACTCTTTCTTTTCACTTCAGACTAACTTTTACCTGGTGAGGAATTCCCCCTTTCTGCTCCATGTAGGTGGTAGGTGCTACCAAAGAGATAACTAGGCAAGCTTGTCTAATACTTCCTTGGTGGTAGCTAGGCTCTCATACTTTACAGCATATGTATGATCACACATTTGGGGGAAAAATAGTGTTAAATGAAACAAATGAGTGACAGCAGTGGAAGACTTTGCAGAACGTATGCTGACTGAATTGTGACATAACTGTACACACATCAACATAAACACAATTTCCAAGTTAATGCCAAAAATAATGCCCTCAGCTCTTCAGTGTCAGATGCCCTGTCACATTTTTTGGCCTTAGACTATTAAAGTAAAAAAGAACAATACGTTTTTTTTTTAAGTGTGAAAAAAAAAAAATTACAAGTAGCAAATCTGCCCTCACACAGTGTGACTCCCAACACCCCTGGAGAGATTGTTAAGTTTCTCTCTTTGGTTTCTTCCAATCCCCTTAGACCCACGATCTCTATAAGTTGCACCCTTTCTCTACTCGCACCTCCCCCCCCCCTCCCACCCACCCCACCTCATTCCAAGTTCAGTTTGATCGCTTTTAGTAGCCAAGAGCAGGGCGGTGGGACCAAGAGGTTTGCAGGGTTTGGGGAAACCGGAGACAAATCTGCCTCACCAGTCATAAATTTGTGACATCGGATACGGGCCTCCGATCACTCCCACGTCGATCATCCATCTTGACACGCTTGAACAGGTTCAGAGGCAGGAGACGCAAAGACATTTACTCCTCCTTCCAGGAGAATTAAATAAAGAAAAATAAAATCCTTGTATGAATGATTTAGGAGGATGCATAAAAGATTCCACACCTCCATGGATGCACAGAATTGGTCTTCCATGTGACACAGCAAAGCTTCACACAATATCAGGGGGCAGTTATAATTTTTTGAGAGAAAAAAATGAATTTGTCTCGCTTTTGTTATATAAGCAGAGTTTTGAAAAATGACTTCAAGACCCCTTGACATAATATATTCCATTTATTTTAAATGGTTGTTATTGGTGCAAAAGAAAATGCAGGTAGCACTTTTATGATTCATTCATTGATACATAAATTTAGTTTGATTTGATACTTGGCCATTGCACTCTTAGTATTGGTTCTTCACTTACCAAAATTTGCTATTTGTCCTCTAGGATGTCTTCTGATTCTCAAAATTCTTTCAAATCCTAGAAATCTAGAGACTTCTGTACAGCTGTTTTGCAAGTCTGTGATGTCAAGGGGGTTCTAATAGGACCTCATCATTACCAATCAAAGGTCTAAAAGAGTATCACAGTTTGAATACCAAGTATTTAAACTTTGAATAGGTTAACAAACCATCAAATGAAAACAAAAGCCTGAAAGGGACCCATTTCAGAGCAAAGGCATTAATTTCACCCACATTTTCATCAGTCTCTATAAAAGTATCAGGGAAACCAAAATTTCTGAGAATAGAATGATGATGTCTGTTTGGGGAGAATAGTGAATTTGAAAGTGGGGAATGAGGTCCTCGGATATGCAGCTCGTGTGTGTGCGTGTGTGTATGTTGATGTGTGTGGGTGTATGTGTGTGTGTGTGTGTGTACACATGTACTGTAGTTAGCATTCTTCCCATGTGAGGAGCTTGTGAAAAAATATATCTGCTCTCAACACAGGTAGCTTCTTAGGTTCGCTCCCATATGTTATCCATTTTAGGTGGGATTTCTGTTGGCGAGGGAGATGGTGAGAGAGAGAGAGAGAGAAAGAGGACAGCATATGTTTCATGCTTCGATGAAGCAATTTTTTTGCTTGCCACTCGTCTTACCATAGAGTGCTTGGATCCATCTTTCAGATTTTCACAGTTTGGGATGTCAATGCACTATGGGATACATGCAATTTATATCGTCGGCTGAGAACCGAAAGGGCGCCATCGGGTTCTAAGATTTGAGCATAAATAGAAATGAAGCAATCAATTTTCATGAAATAAAAAGTTTATTTTATAATCAAAAGTGGGTAGATTTAGAAGCATTTTTCCAAATAGGCCTATAGGGTAAAATAGTGCCCATGTGGTTTTCATCTTTAACATTTTACTGAAAATATAGATGATTTAAAATTGACACCCTAATGTAGAGGAGCTCAAGCTCTACAATATGATACCAATAACTGAATACCTCCCCCCCCCCCCCCATTGTGATAAAGCCCTTCCAGTTCTCAGCCGATGATATATATATTTCATATACAGTATTTTGCTTTAGGTATGGTCCTGCAGGTTCTCTGCCTTTTTGTTTTCCTTGTGGTCTCCATCTTCGGAGTACTACCTCAGCTTTTGTCGACATATATGATAGGAAGACTATCACCTGTAAATGTAAAATTAATGCTCTTTTGATATTGTAATGGTATAGTTCAATAAACAATATGACTTGACATGGTTTACTAGGTTTGATGGATATTATGATATTACACATATGACATTTTTGCCCTAAATCTCCCCAAAGGACTACAACACCACAGTAATTTCAGTAGTCCTTGTTATCTTTTGTAAAGAAATTTCATGATAGTTATTGATAATCATTCATATTTTTGTGTCATTTGATTAGAAAGATAACCAATTAGACAGTTCATTATACCTGTTTCAAAAGGAAAATATACTACATAGACTGAAATAAATAATGTTGATACATTATGGAAGCAGCAACATTTGTGTAAGTTATAACAAAATTTAGTATGATACCGGGAGAGTCATAAACAACCCTTTTCGTGTACTGGTATTTATGAGGAAATGTATATGACTTATCATTTTTTTTAATGCCCCTCTGTTCATTGTGGAATTCAACAAATCCACTTGGAAAGAAAAGTAGGATTTTTTTTTGGATGAAGACTAATACAAAGTGTGGATTACAGAAAATATGTGTGATGTAAAAAGAGCATTTAAATCCATCAAGTTCCCCTGCAAACACACCCACACCTCATGTAGAAGAAAAAGTAATGACATCAAAAACAGTTTAGTGGTGAAAGAGTACTATCTCACACGCTGAACGGTAATACATATATACACAGCTGATGTGGCTTGGTATTGATGGAAGCTAGGAAAACATTTCGCACAGTCCGCGCGAGATTACCACTCAGGTGATATGGAAGATTCCACATCTCCATCGAGCGTCGGCATTTTCAGCTTGTTGCCCTGGCTGCTTCTGCACTGAGCCGCTAATCCGGCGAATCCCACCTGATATGGGTTCCCCGTTTCGTTCTCGTCCCAGCCGACGCTCGTTGTGTGGGCAGCGTTGCTCCACCACAAGGGTAGCTAGTCTACCTTCAAAGCTGATATTCCAAAAGTGGAAATCTTACGTCAGCAATGTACAGCGTACGATACAAATGAGATTGAAGCAATATTTGTTGCACTCAACATTCCCCTTTGTGACATGCAGCAATTAACCATATCAATGCACAGACTCTTTCCATATTCATCAATATTTATAGACTAAATATTGAAATTATCACAGAATTATTACATGTAGAATTCAGAGGAAAAGGGTGCAGCAGAGGGGATATATTAGATGCCCTTTAAGAGGAGCAACACTGCCCACACAATCTACTGCCGTTTGGAGGGACATTGTAATTGAAATCTCGTGCCATTACCTAGTTTTGCTTGAACATCAGCAAATCTTCCATGTGAGATTTGAACTGAGGACCTGCCGTGAAGATGCCAATGCTCGATGCACTGTTGGGATGACTGAGCCATCTTTTGTTGTGTCCATTGTCAAAACAGCGGTTGGCCATTAGCTGCAGAGATAAGCTGTAAGATAAAATTGAAGCCATTGCTGAAATGGGGTCTGAATTGGAGGAGACTAGCAGTGTACCTGTTTCAGCAGGTTTGCCCATGGTCTTGAACTTGGGGAGTACATGTCAACTTTGGATGTATTTTCACCCCAATCCCTGGAAGGGTTGTACCAGATGGTGTGGCCGCTGTGATGCAAGACCATCTCTCATCTCCTGATTAAATCCTTCCCCGACCCCATCAGTCCACCACTTGGATCCTGGTTGGGACTTACCGTCCCCCCCCCCCCCCCCCCTTTCTTTCACTTTTTCTTCTCTTGAGGAATGTCATAGACTTGGCCCTTGTAGAGAAAAGTGAGGCAAATGGTGCATGAAATATCTGTGATGGGCTCTAGAAATGTCTGATTTGATTTATGGCTTGACAGAGCAGCCCTCAAGTCTATCAAAGTCTTTTTGTTGTTGTTGTTTTTAATTCATTTTTTCTTCTAAAGATTGTGTGCTTTCATATGTCATGCAGATACTGTATGAATATCCATGTCTATTGGCATTGTCATACATGATTGAGACACTCAAAATTCCTTTGTATGTGTAAGTGAATTTTAATGGATGGATCAAATATGACAAGAGAGGAAGAGATTTAGATTGTAGGCCTACAAGCTTTGCATTGAAATACATTAAGCAGCATACATAGTGTTGTTAGGATGACCAATTGCCCAAAGGGATGCACACACAAACCAATGTTTAGTAGCTTATTATCTGTTATAATATTTTGATATAATGCAGTTCCAATATCATTGATAGTGAGTTATAAAAGAAGACTTTAGGTGTGTTAGTCAACAGTCAAATGCTGTTTGTCTGTTGGAAACGCTGTTTGTCTGTTGCTTACACAACTAATCATACCATTTGAAAGTTATAAGATTAATAGAGATTTTTGTATTGTCGGCCAGTGTATGTATTGATTAATGTTTTACTGATGACATAGTGGAATTTGATAGTGGATTATGGTCATGATTTTTTCCACTGAATGAAAAATTTGTTTTTCCTCGACCTCCCTCCTTTCCTCAGGACCCTGTCTCTCATTCTCTCTCCCTCTCCATCTCCTGGAAGGATGCAATCATATACCGGGTCCTCCTCCAAGCCCTGACATCCATCAATCTTAAAGGGATTGTTGAGCTTTGGTTGAGATGGGGATTCAGGTTTTAACTTTATGCAAAATAATTATGAATCACTAATATGAAATATTAAAGAGCATACAATTCAAAGAGGAAGTGAAAGTTTACATGATGAAAATTGGATATGAAGTGGTTGAGATATCCAAAAACAAAGCAAAACAAAACGATCCTAATTACAGGTATAAAAGGTTGGTCCCACCTGTCATTAGGACCTCTTTGTTTTGGGGTATCTCAGCCATTTCAAAACCAATTTTCATCATTTAACTGTGAATTCCTCTTACATGTAGAATTATATGCTATATAGGCCTAATATTTCATATAAATGATTTCTAATTATTTTGCAAGAAGTTTTAACTTAAATCCCCATCTCAACTTAAACTATAACCATCCCTTTAACTGTCCATTCTATGGCTCATTTATTTCAAGTTATCCTCTTCAGCAGTATCTCCCTCAGCTCGTTCACTGTCGCATAATGTGGGACTTCTTTTTTTGAGTCTCTGCAATGTCAACAGTTGCCATTTTGCATGAGTGGGGGCATTTGTCAGAGTTGAATTGTTAAGGAGTTCAAGGGTCAGTCGCTGACCCATGACCCTCCAGGTACTTGGATCAATCATTTCTGCACCATGATGAAGAGAGTCAGCAGGAACAAGCGCTCTTTCCGCCCACTCTAGCCAATGTCACTTTGACTTGAAGAATTGCCGATCCATTTTGAAATTGTATTTTTCTTCAGTGGAGTGACATCTCAACATTGAGTCTTGAATAAATGATTCTTTTTGTTGTTGTTGTTGTTGTTTCTCAGCAGGCATCAGTCATTTTTTTTTTCAATTTTCATTGTGTCATACTGTAAAATGAATGTTCGCGTGCATTCTAATTTCACGAAAGACGAGTTTCGCGAAATTAACATGTACGCTAAAGATCTTGTCTACACTATACGCAAAGAATGTTAGAGGCAACTCGCGAAAATTTCATGCCGCGAAAAAGGCCGTCGGCTCCAATTTGTGAAAATTTCATGTCGTGAAAATATTGTGTTTTACAGTACTCAGCTGCCATATATGGTAATTTGTTTCATTTCTCATATTTTTTGTTCTCTTTCTCCCTGTTGTCTCTTGCTTTCTCATTTCCACTCTCTTTCCCTCTATGTGATACTGTTTATACTGAATATTTCACTAAGTTTTTATTTTCATGAATTTTGAGAGTCATGTCCTCTTTGCCATTATAAAAACATGCAAAAATATTAACTCTGATGCTGACATGAATGTGAGTGCACTCATATATCTGCTCATTACTGTACTCCAAAATTACAAATTTAACCAATTACGAAATTGTCGGGAAGGCCCTATTCACATAAAATTTGCTAGATATATGGTGTATATGGTCATCGTTGTGACTGCCTGTCCTGTTTTTATTTTCTTTTTCACACGCACACACACACAAACACACAAACATACATGCATACACACATACATACACACACAAGCAAACACACACTTTGACATTCCATGTAATTGTGCCTCTCTTACTGCAGTACTTCACTCCCTTGTACGGGGAAAGTCATATGTTGGCTCGAATGATCAGATTAAATTTGATTAGATTGGTCTGGGTCCCATGATTAGTTGGTTCAAGTTTTATTTCCTCTGTTGTTGTTATAATTTTTTTCTTTCTCTCTTTTTTCTTTTCTTCTATAGCAACCCCATTTCCAGATGCAATCAAGTGTTTCACCTGCAGTAACAAGAAGAACAACCAGGAGTGTAACAGGAGAGCATATGATGCTTTTTGCCCGCAAGGTAATTGATGGAGTTAGCCTTTGTTCAAGGCGTAAAGATATCTAAATGGAGACCTAGCGTTCGCTCAACATTCCATCGCAGTGTAGAGCTATTGCTTGTTTCATATGTTTTCATAGCAGATTTATTGTGGATGTTTTTTTCATCATTTGTGTTCAATGTTTATCAGTAATGATACATTTTCGGACACAGAATATCACTAAATTCAAATTTCATTAAAACCAGCCCCCATTATAATTCTTATTAAGTAATGTCAAAAGACATTGTGCTCTTATAAATCATCATAGAGGCATAAAATCTTTCCTGCATAGGAATGCAAGAACATTCAAATTGAGCAATTATCTAGTGATGGAGATGTGTGATATTCTTATGGCAAACACAACAATGACGTGGTTGCCAGTGGCTGACATGTTTGAGATGTTCTGCTGACATCAAAACAGGAATAACTTCCATTTTTGTGTAATTTCCACCAAATTTTAACTTGTTTGTTGCCTGTTATACATGGCTGCTTCCTTTTCTTGGGAAAAAAAAAACAACCCTCCAAGGGGGGGGGGGGGGATTTTCCTGTAAAAGTTTTCATCCTGTGGAACTCATCAAAATTCTTAGCTACCTGAAGTCTTTGTGAGTAGATGTAGTTTGTTTGTACCCCTCTCGGGGTATTATGGATAGCATCATGTTACAAATATGATATACATGTCATGGCAATATGAACTTTTGAGGGATAATTACATGTTGTATAATGATTTTATACTACCAGAGTACAAACTGCATGCTCTGGATTGCATCCCACCCCCCCCCCCCCCCAAAAAAAAGGGGGGGGGGGTGGGGAATAAAATACAGCTCTGTATGCAAGGTGCATTTGCTAGTTGGTGACAGTGTATCTATAGTAGAATGTGAGGGAAAACAATTTTCTAACAGAGATAGGTTTGTCTCAACAAGGAATGGATGCCTGCTGGTTGATAAAGGTCATATGACATGCGAACTCCTGGGAGGAGTTTTTCTCTGATAAACAGACGAGGGCAGCATAACAGTTTTGATTGGACGTAGACGTGTTCATAGTCACGCCATGGGATGCCTGGCTCAGATAACAATGTAGCAGCTTAATACTTACTGTATAAACCTGGATGGTAGAATATCAGGTGTTCAGGCATGTTTTCCATCTGCCCAAGGTAGAAAGTATTATTTTTGTTTGCTTGCCAGGGGGCATCTGTCTGTGAGCATGTTTTAATAAACAGTCTCATTCACCAAAGAAAAGTATTGATATTGTTGTTATGCTTGCTTGAAATCATCAAAACATATAACATACTTTTTCTGTAAACATATTCTTCCTTCTTTAACAGTCACCCTATGACAATTATTGTTATTGGTTTCGATGTACTCTACATGCCAGATTTATTTGAGTTTTCAATGATTCAGCCCTGAACAAATGAAGATATTCAAACATTTTGCAGAAATCAGTCATTCAGAAGTTACATTTTAGCTCTTGTTGTTTTGTAAATAAATAGCGAGGGCAAAATTATAATTTGTGTTAATCGTTTTTAGAGGACTGCTACACATGCAAAGTATACAAGGGTAACAAACTTTCCCATCTCACAAAAGGAGAAGCGTGCAATCAATTGATTTTAATCCCCAGAGTGCACTGTAATTGATTGCTGTGGATTATGTGGATGAATGAATTGTGGTGCTGGTATTGTATCCGATAGATTATATTACAGTGCTTTGACCTTTACAAATTATGACTCTGTCAGTCAAGAGAGTGACCTCGTATGACCCCATTCTTTTTTTAGACTGCCATATGCACATTTCCATGTACTGTGCACACCCAACTGGTCATATTTCATGTCATGTTCTGAAAGCTGCAACATCAGATGGAAGTATATCTCATAAATCTTGACCAGGGGCCGTGGTTACAATTTGATATGTTAGTTATCTGAAGTTGAAGTGATCCTGGTTGCTATGGCAGTAGCCAGGAACCAATCTTCTGTTAGCATTTGAGTTATTGCCATTGAAACTTGTATCCTGCTATTATTGCGATTTTGCCTCTGGAAGACAATTGCAACCATATTATATTCATGTACACATAATACATAGTATTGGCCCCAGGCCTCTGCAATAATCAAATAAAAATTTAGTGAAACGAGCATGAATTACACCAAGTTATGGATATATCCATATACAACAGTGCAATGTTATTTTCATGCTCAATAAAGAAAAAGCTTGTGTTCACTTTGAGTCTTGTGCAGACATATAAGTGTAGACTAAAATCTAATTCTGTATCTTTATGTGTTTTTCAGGTACAAAATACTGTTTTACAGCCCACCACTTAAACCATGTTTCCGGGGAGAGTGTTTTAGTCCAAAAATTGTGTGCTACTAATGGGGAATGTACGCCAGATGCTGTTGGCTGTTTTGACACCTATCAGTCAGAAGTAAAGGTAAGACAAATTTTTGATATATGAAGTAAATGAATAACTAAACTATCACTAGGATTTCGAAAGGGGTGCAGTGTGTTTCCTTTGGAGCATACCAATATGTGGAAATGCAATTCTCAGCTTTTCTTGCGGAATTGTGGAAATGCAATTCTCAACAATCTGAAATGCCCTTGTAAGGAGGGATAATAACTTCAAGAACACTTTTTATTTATCTTCAAGTATGGTAACAGTTCTTATTATGCAATAGTAGCAGGGGCAACCTACACTTTAATAGCATTAAATGCTTTTTATCACCATGAAAAAACAAGTCAATTCTATCCAGAGAGTGAAAAAAAAGAAGAAAACAATTCACACACAAAGCAAATGAAGATATTTTGGAGTGTTTTCTCAGTTTTTACTGCTACTTGATTATAGTTTAGGAAATGAAGTTTGTATTAGATAGTTGCTGTTTCACATTCAGTATGAAAAGATTAAAGGTTTGATCAATAGTTCGTAGAATGGAAATTGTATCAAATGTAGAAAACAGAACTATGGTTGTTGTTTTTTTCCTTAGGAAAAGGTCTGATCAGTTACTAATGCATAGAACTGTAAACTCCTATCTTTTCTCCTTTCTCATCAGCGTTGTGTTTCATGCTGCGAGGGATCACGGTGCAACGTTGAGGTCCCGACAAACTCGAGCACAGCGGTCTTTACGACAATAACGCCTTACAGCGGCGGGACACTATTACAGTCTTCACGACTGTGTACAGCTTTGTGCTTACTCCTCTCAATAGTTCTGGTACGCGGATGGTTATGGTAACACTCTCAGCCGGGATACTTGACTGTGTTTTTACGCCCCAGCCCCGAAGGGTGCCGAGGATATTACACTTTTCTTTTAGTATGTGGAACATTACTTGTTCTCTTGTCAGAGATCGGAAGGAGAGTTAAACATTAATACACTGACGTCATTCATCACGCACCACCAAATGTTTTCTACTGTGGCGCAAAGTGGCATGTTACGACCGCCACTCACATGCTCTCATCGTGTTTAGATTTCGCTCGACATTTAGGACACTTTTTTTTTTAACTCATCAGTTTGGTTTTCTTTATGCCTGGCTACAAGTATGATTTGCTTCTTCTCGTCTCATGTGATAAGTAGCTAAATATATCATGCCGTAGTCTGAAGATCATTTTGTCCTGTGTTCACGTGCATCACAAGAGGGCTGTGTAAGTACTGGATTTTGGAATCGTGCTTCATCACAGTGAAGATCGACTAGTGCATCACTGGCTGTGGATATTTCCTCTACAGTAGCATGCTACGGAGTTGCTTGAATCATTCTGGTGTGAGAAATTTGCCAACTAATCAGGCAAGGAAGGCACCGTAACTGATATGATCACAAATGTATTCCCTATGGATGGACAATCAAAGAAGGGTATGCTGAATTCCCATCAACTGTTACTCCTCCGGAATGAAATGTTCACGCACAATAAGCATAAGATTTTGCACTTCAAATTAAGAGACGTATGTCAGAAAATGCAAGTGTATTGTTCCCTCAAAACAAGAAAGAGTGGCAAAAGGTGGGCAAAGGTAAATAAATGCTCCATACAAAGATAGACTTTGTGTAGTTTTATGGATTGCATCAATTTGTTACCTATGCCACTGTTGTCTGCTTGTCTTGACCAATGAAGGTGTGGATAGTGAGTGACTATGATGTTTACACTCTGATAGTAAGATATTTGTTCCATGCAAAGTGCAAATTACTTGTATCTGTACATATGTACCATATTTCATAATAACTTATATGGACAGATTTATTGTCTTGTAAATGGATATGAGAAAGATGATATGTGATTGTTGAAATTAGTGTCACTAGTGTTGATATAGTTAGCCAGGGCAGGATGTTAGTTCATTTTTCTCTTTCTCTTTTTCAAAGCAGAAGCCCAGTCTTGCAAATCATTCTTATTTTATGAAAGTTTCTCTAGTTGTAATAGTATTTTTTAAGATGATATCCCTCGATATTTTCATGTGAAAATGTTAAGGGATGTACTACAAACTTTAAAGTTTTTTAATTTTTATATTTTCCCATTTCCTCTATGGGAAATCAGAAAATATATGAATATAGATTAGAAGATATACTGATTTATATCCGTAATTCATATATTTTCTGATTTCCTGCAGAGGAAAACCTCTTTGTAATGTCGTATCATGACCATGCTTGGGATGTGGCACTACAGTGACATGATAAACTGCTGTTGAGTGCCAGCGCTCATGCACTATTAGTACAGTTATCTCTCTTTTAAGACATTCCCAGGGTGCTTTGTAACTGAGAGCATATCAGCCATTTTGTATGTAAACTCGGGGGGGGGGGGGGTAACTTTTGTTTTACAGCATGCATGTACTGTGCACTCCCATAACGAACATAGTTAAAGGGTGTGTACAGTTCTGGTCGAGGTGAAGATTTAGCTTTCAACGTTTTGTGAGATATTCAGAAACCACTCTATGAGATGTCAAAGAGCATGCGGTTCTAAAGGGTGTTAAAAGTTTATTCGATGAAAATCGGCTTTGAAATGGCTTAGATATCCAAAGTCAAGGTGAAACAAAGAGATACTAATAAAGTTGGGGCATGTCGCCTTTTATTATTAGCACTTTTTTGGATATCTCAGCCATTTGAAAACCACTTTTCATCAAATAAACGTTGAATCCTTCTTAGAATTACATGCTCTTTCATATTTCATAAGAGGCTTTTCATTATCTCACTTAGGAATGTTCAAAACATGAATCCCCACCTCAACCAGTACTGTACAGTCCCTTTAACAAGGAAATTCTTGTAACAATGAAGTAAAAATTCATGTCCCAAAATTATCGTCTTTATATATATGCCTATGTTTATGTACTGTATTTGTTTGGCTCTAACAAATTTCAGTATAACGAAAGAAGGCTGTGGTCCCAAGGATTTTGTTGAAATGGGAGTCGTCTATATAACAATGAAAAGTAGGAATTATAAAACAGAGATACAGCATCAAACAACAAATATGTGGTGTATGGAACTCGATGAGGATGAAGAAACATTATGTTTATTGCATTGTTTTTAGGCCAGAGAATTGACATAAATGAAGGCAAAGAAATGTTTTCCTCCCCTTTTTATTGTGAGAGAAATATTCTTAATGTTATTAGATGTATGCTTATGACCTTGGCAATTGGGAGTATCCATATACAGTATGTCCCCCCCCCAAAAAAAAAAAAAAAAAAAAAAAAATGACAATCAGATTTTCGCTTGAAAACTTCCAACATGAATAAACTGTCTGGATGTTATTTCAGGGTCTTTAAATATAACATCAAATAGCTATATTTTGCAGAAAACCCCGTTCCATTTGGTTAAGTGGTCACAGAGAAATGTGAATCATTGTAAAGTATGCCATGGGTCTGATTCTTTAGCACTTGTGTGCCTTTGGAACTGTGAACACAATGGACAGAACTTGGAGGGAAGGGATTCATGACATGCCCTGCAAAATTCCTCATTTCTCTTTGACCACTGAAGGAAATTGTATGGGGTGTTCTGTAAGATGTGGGTAATAAGTTATAGTTTCATACCCTGAAATTGTATGTGGATTAAGTCATTATTTTTAAAGTTATTATTGTGGAGAGTCCCGTTGTATTTTTTATTATTTATTTGTTTGTTTTGTTTTGTTTTTGTTTTTTGTTTTTTTTGGGGGGGACATACGGTATTTGCCCTGGTTTATGCCCTGAAGAGGACACACCAGAGGACACTCCACTCTGGGTTCACTATGACCTTTGATTTGAGTATTAAAGTGTATTGCTTTCAAAGAAAGCATGTGGTGTTGACATTATTTATATGAGGTCTTTGCAGATTGCTTCCTAAATTGTATTACAACTGCACAAAGATAGGTCCATTTTGTATTTGCCAAATGACACTGTACCATGCCATTCAGTTGTGGTCTATAAAAACAGAACTTTTTTTTTTTTTTTAATTTGGTCAATGTTTATCAGTTTTATGGTTTCCTCGGCAGGGGTATTGCCCCAGAGAATAAATTTGTTAGCTTTTTATGTGCCACGGTTTAAACTCCCTGTGTGCCACATTATTCAGAGACCACGAGCAATTTAGGAAAACGGCATGTTTTTCAAAGCCATGCAACTTTTTATGGAAGAGTAAATGCTCAAAATACAGGACAGCACAGTTGTAGAGAAAATACGCAAGCTTTGTTGTGATGTAAATTTCACAATGAAGCTATGGCCACAACGTTGTCAATGTACTGTGGCATATTGCAATTTATCAATCAGTTTGTGCATGGTTATGCCTTAAAGCAAAATATGTTAAGAGGGTAAGCTGTAGAATGAGTCTGGTGTATGAACGTGTCACACAAAGAGGTCCCAGGATACAGTAGTTTAAGGACATATGCATTAAAGAGATTTGTCAAAACCCAGCAAGCTATCACAAAACACATGTACAAGCTGATAATCAGTGAATTTCTGTAGGTCCAAATCATGACAATCAAATCTCTAATTATTTCTGCATGTGCAGTCCCACATACCTACATCTTTGTTTTCACTGCAATGGTTATTTAGCAAGATGGTATCACTTTGTGTCTAGTGCACTAGTCATCCAGTACAATGAAGAATGTTTGAATGAAGGTTTGACAGCAGTATATTTAAGATAATTGAGAACCAAATCCATCTTCTTTTTCATAGAATTCTCTCATTCAACACTGCACTGGGGCTCCATAGTTAAACTTTGAAGGGTTTTGATGGATAGAATCAACAGGGTATTGTAATATTGACCAAAAATAAATAAATATGATTTTTAAGTACCAGGTATGATAGATTATCTTGCCACTCATCTCTGTACACTTTATAAAAGCACAATAGTCTCTGTGTAGTTTGAGTCATGATAATAAAAAGACCAATGTTTTCAGAGCTGTTGCAGTTCCGGTCTCATCCCCTCCAGTGTACAAGTATGTTGTTTTGCTGTACTTGTGTTGTGGACAGAGAATATAAGTTTTAATATCAAGCCATGAGCCTGTTTGAATACACTAGTCTGCACAAGAGATGATTGTCGTACGTGTTCATTTGGTTCGTTGTGATTAGAGTGGAGAGCCATGTTCTGCTATCTCAGTAATCCTCTTTACCCTTGTCACTGTCACTATAATCACTATAATCTTCATTAATTGTCATTACCACCATCATTCACATTTTCACCATCATCACCATCATTATCATCGTCGTCATCACCACCACTATCCTCACCGTGGTCGTCATCATCACCATCATCACTATCCTCATCATCGCCATCATCATCATCACCATCACATTATCACCATCATCATCACCATCATCATCATCGCCATCATTGCCATCATCATGAACAAGGATGATGACATAGCAGAGTCACCATAAGAATGCATGAGTTGGGGCTCAAGGAAGCAGAACAAAAGAAGAAGGCATGCACGTAGATTATACACGGGTGAACTCGCAAGCAAGCATTATTGTAATGGAATTACACTGCTACATTTCTGAAATATGTGAACCTCCTATGTCATCATCCTTGTTCAGTGTAATTTGTTTAAGGTTTTTCAAAGTATTGTTTCTCTGCTCAAGAACCACAATGAATTCCACAAATCAATACATGGAGTTGTTGATTTATGTACTACATGATGTGAAATTATCAAAACAGTCAGGAATGTCCCTTTAAGCCTTGATTGCCTAGTCCATTGGAGGGTACAGCTGCTAGTCCCATGGTTGCTTCCTTGTAAGCATTCACTACTTCCTTAGCAGTCACATAAAACAAATAAATTCATAATCAATTTATCAAATCAAATCTCACGTTCTAGACATTACATATTCATTCCTTTAATAGTAATTTTTTTCAAGTCTCTTTTTCTCATTAGTGCATGAATAACTGTATACTGAACACTGTAATAAGCATAAAAAGATTGTCACACTCGATTGCACATTGTATTACCATCGTTTATTATTCATAATCTGAAATTTTTTTAGAAATTCATGAAAACTGCTGCTATCACATTATAAATGTCACTTTTTCACATTGCTGTTGCAGAAAGTTCTCCATGGCTACTTTTGTGTTGATAACAAAGAGTGTGAGTCAACATGTCAAAGTATGCACAGTGCATTGTAATGGAATTTCAAGCATAATTTGGTTAAACAGACATTGCTGGTCACACTCTCATAGCCTTCCCAATATCTTTATAGTGTTTGGTGTCGCTAAAGCACAGCTTTTAAAATGATTTCAACCAAAAGGCATTGATATACCTATAAGGCAGGTCCCAAATCTTTATATTACTTCTTTATTTTTATTTTTACCCCAACATAATCAGAAGCAAGATATTGTTTTTAGATCCTCTTTATGATAAGGTTCCCTCGCATTACAAAGATCTTTTGCCTATTATTAATGCAAATTGTCTATCCTTAACATTGTCATTACACAAATAAAGTAAAATTACTTCCATTCTGATTAAAAAAAAACAACAAAACAAAACAAAAAAAAAAAATCTGCAGATGATATACTAACATCCCCATAATCTCCAGAAGGGTTCATCATATCTAAAGCAGGCTTTCCTCACTTTATTTCTTTACTATTAAAAATGATAGTACTGATCATAATTCATGTCAAATTGTCATCATATAACAAGCAGACTGTCTGCTGTATTAATAAAAACATTAATCGATGATACAGGACAATCTGTATATAAACATGTACACAATCTTTAAAATAACTTAATGCATCTTTGTACATAGAATTGTGTGACCTCCCTCAATGTCAAAGAGAAAATCACAAATTCCATTCCATACTATGTTTGCTATACTAGCTTCATTCTTTGTATCTTTTTGGCAAAGAGAGTTCAAATAAGAGAGGGAGAAAGAGATAGATAGAGTAGATACAGAGATAGAGAGATAGAAAGAGAGATAGAGAGAAAATGGATGAGGGTGGAGTGAAGAAAGATCTGCATCTTGCCTTCTTCATGAAGGAAGGAAAGAAATTAGAGATTTAGAGCACAAAGCAATAAAAATTCAAAATAGACCAAACAATGAGAATTAAAAAAATTGAAGGCATGGACTAGACTATCTACATAGACCACAGACAGTAAAATGATACAATCTAAAGCTATTTAAATGAGTCTTGACATCTGCAAAAGTGACATTAACTGAAATGCTACCAAATATGATGCTTCATTTGACCAAGGTATTCAACATTATCACCATGATTTGCTCCATGGCGATTGGTCAATTTTCCAATGACAAAAAAAACCCAAAACAAACAAACATTGCAATACCAACTTCAATCAAATAACTTCTATCACCTGCATGTATCCTTCACTCTCAGCACTGAGACTTCATATTTCAAGCTAACCAATCTTTCATACTTAATTCCATCTTACGGTTGAATGTCCAGTCAGATGTAAGTTGTGGACCAGATATAATGAACTATCCATCATTTACATGTACATAATTGCATCAGAAGACACAATTAAAATTGACACAATAATTGACCCCTAACCTTCCCAAGTTTGGACAGAATCTAATTATTGAATCATCCTGGCATATACATCCTTGTGCTGAATTATGTAATGTAATACTGGAAAAAAAATGAGTTGTTAGACATTAAAGTGACATATCAAAAGTGACCCATTCAAAATGTTATCCAATTATGGTGCAATATTTAAATCATGCAATATGAGCTTTACCTCCGATGTGTGCACAGAAGAATCTCATGACAGTGCAGACAGAGTGGACCTAATAATATATGGGCTACTGGCAGCTTCAAACCACAAGACGGGACACTGGCAAAGTACACAAGTGTTACTACTACTATAGCAGGGGTCCATTTCATCAACTAGACTTGCAATTATTTCAAGTTGCAATGATAGTAGTTAGCACTGTGGCTACAACCAATCAACCGTAAGCTTTTGTGCTGCTACGGTGATAGCTGCAATGACATCACGGAAGGTCAATGGATGCTGTTGCCATGCGAGCAGGGTAATTTTGGCGGTGTAGTAGCTTTGAGCATTTTCCATTTGTGCTGTGTCAATTATAAATCTATATCCCCCCTCCATAAACCCTATGTGCATATGGCTTCTGCAGGGCATCGTAAAGCAAATTTAGCCACCAGGTCACAATACGCCCTAATGCCTGAAATACCGGTATTCTAACCAAATATGCACAGCAGTCCCAGCTGTAAGTAGTCTTGTTGGCCTTCCAGCTCATGTTATGTCTGAGTCTAGACTACACAGACATCCAAATACATTACACAGTAGATGTGGGATAAGTATCAAGCAATCAACTTCTCCCCGCCCCCCCCCCCCCAAAAAAAAAGAAAAAAAAAAGAAAAAAGAAAAAAAGATGAGGCAGAGTATACTATTTGATTATACCGGATGTGAACACCTTGGCACTAGTGCCCCTGTGGATATCTACAGCCAGATGAGCTTAACCCGTTGAAGACGAGTCCCGAGTATACTTGGGCAGGTGTCTATGGGAAATGTGTGTTGTAGCAAAATCAGTCCGTCCTCAGGTTTCAACGGGTTAATAATTTGTCTTTTGATCTTCATTAGTAATTTTCATGTGCTCATTATTAAAACTGACAATAGTTTACAAATAATACACATCAGTGAGGGCATTGGTAAGAATTACCCACACAAGGTATCTTTGGAACAGTCTAACATGCCCAATGCGATAGTCGAGGGTGTTTGGACTGCTTTGAAGTTACTGTGTGTAGGTAAGTAACCTAATGCCCAAACAAAATGTGTATTATTTGTTTTATATAAGAATGAAGCAGATCTTTGTCATTTGATAAATCACCTACTCTCAAAGTCCATATGTTCGTAAAAAGTAAATAAAACGACGAAATCTTGCATGGTCACCATCACGACATGACAGAGCTAATGACCAGTCATTGCACTTTGACTGGTCACAAGCAAAATTACATATTATAGGCAAAATAAATGCCTTGTCACATATTTTCTCCACGAATCATTTCAATCAGAATCTGCTTCATCATTTTATATGTAATAGCAAAGGTCCTTGAGAAATGCAGCCCAGGCATGGTTTGTCTTCCCCCATGGATACATCCATCTGGACTGATGAGATATCATGTATTCTATTCTCAAACAGCAAAAATCATATACCCCAGTGCAGCAAACTGGACAACAACTGATCAGCTGCATGTATTTCACTTGTTACCACGGCAACTTAAACTTTTGCAACTCGTAACAACTGCCAGCATCTTTTGGTGATGTACCAAGAGATCAAACTATGAGAAAAGGGCTGGAGCAGCACATATGTCTTTCTTGCACTTCCAAGCAGAGATGCTCTGTACATTTTTCTAATTCTATGCAATCAAATTAGGAATTCTTGGCAGGCACTTAATCCTGTGGTTCTGCCATGTCACACTTTTAAATGGTAAATTTGAATACTTTGCTTCCATTGAACTTTATGAGTAAACTGTAGGGGCTTTTCAAAGCATTTTCAGAGCAGCATTCTAGCACTATGAATATCTTCTCACTACCATGACTGTGCAGTGAGCTTCCAACAGTGTTAGCTACATCATCATACACCTAAGTCACTATTCACAACAAGGTTTCTAACAGGGGAATTTCACTTTGTCCAGAGGATTGCACGTTAAACCACATTCTTGTCATGCGTACTCCTTCCATACCATCAAAGAGCTGTGGTCATGCTTCTGTGGAACCATAGTGGAATTCTCTCTCCGTATCTCAACAGCGAATAACCATGCAGTACTCAGGCAAGGCATCATGGGAAGGTTGAGACTGCAGCATCGGTTGGTTGTGCCTCACTGGAGGTGAACGACCTTCATGGCACAGGAGGCGGAGATGGTGAGGAAGAACGGCGACTCCTGACCGGGGCTAAAGGTCGTAGGTCGTATGTTGTACGTTCCACCCGGAATGTCTTCGAGCTCCATAATTGTAAAACCATTTCTGTTGTGAGAAGACACAAACATTCTATTACAGAGTCTGGCTAAGCTTTAAATTAATCAATGAGTCTTTGAGTGTCATATTTGCACAGACTACTGTCTATTCACATCCACATACAACAATACAGTCAATTTGGTCTATGATGCAGGGCTTCAAACATTCAAATAACAAAGTTTCATAGGGAGATTCCAAAAAGCTGTAAAAATACTGGAAAACAAAAATCCAAGTAGTGGAAAAAATATGTCACTCAGCAGCACTTTTCATTGCTATCTACAGCCCTATCTCCTCCCTGAACAGATTTCCCATTGTCAGGGGTCAGGGTATCATTTCTTTCAAATTTTATCACATTGCCAATTTGATGAATACATCCAGATCTGCCGAGATCTGCGTGAACTCACCTGTAGTCTCCACTCGTCTTTTTCTGGAAGCGCCCGTCACCTTTTCCATCGGCTGCTATGCAGATGATCTCAAACCCAACGTGGTAGTTTCTATAAAGAGCAAAAATGCAAAGACACGTAAATGCCACCAAACACAGCGAAGGTATATAGTAAATCCCTCCTGTAGAGACTTCTATGAATGTCAAATGTTAAAATTTCAAACATGCCATTTTATCTAGAAATGAACCTCCTCCACCTGAATACTATTATGTTTATTACTGTGTGAGCTGTTATTTTCACGTAGAGATATTTTTGAGAATGAGGAGGTCACAGGCATTTCCATGGGATGTTGTTTCCCCGAATCGAAAAACCGAGGCTATCGGTAAGAGCACTATTACCCTGCGCATGGCGACATTTTTGCATGTTGTTAAATTTGCGATCCAACAGTAATTTACGAAATTTGTGAAAATTAAACCCCCACAAAAATAACGGCTTAGACAGCAGACAGTATAAAGCAGCAGATATCAGTTGTACTGGACCCTACAATGAATGGGCAATTACACTTTGATTTTGAATTAGGTGATCCGAGAATCCTCTCGGATCACCTATTGTATCTGTACGGATTCTTTCTTTCTTTCTTTCTTTCTTTCTTTCTTTATTTCTGGACAAAAGCTGTGCAGAGGTTACAATGTAGCTCAGAAAGTGCATTGCGTATCAATGTCAAATTTATACCATATATGTATCGTGTCCCAAACATGACAGATCTAGTAAAATTGGTGTGATCAGTCGACCGTGACGTCATTATGACGTCATTATATGAAAACACATTTTCATTCATATCTCATTAATGGAATGGAATTTTTCAATCAAATTTACGTCACATATAGTTCAAGTCAAGCGCATTATACTCATATTCTCAAAATTCATATTTACCCTTAAAACGAGCGCGTACGCGCGCGTTGAAATATTTGTATGCTCCAATCGAGCTCTAATTTTTTTTTACACACGTTTCAGACCATTTGGAGCATTTTTTGAAAAATTGAAAAAATCGGACGGACGCATACGCGCGCGAGTATATATGCACGAACAGCTCATATACAATAGAAATTTCCCGTTTTTTCACTTTGATCGGATGTCTGAAATGTCAAGGAATATTTATACCAAGTTTCAAGTCAATCCGACTCAATATGATGTCATACGGGACCGTCAAAGTTGAAATTCCGCGCGCGCGTCAATGGCAATATACAGTGCAACTATGCCAAAAAACCGCCAATTTTAAATCCGATTTTACTCGTCAGAATGGACGGTGACCCCCCCATTTTCTTTACATATTTTGAAAGCTAATGAGTTGTACATGTCATTTCATTGGGTGGTGATACTGAAAAAATGATAAAAAGATATCAAATTTCTTAATAAAGTAAAAAAAGTAAATTTTCAAAATGACGTCATCAAAATTCAAGTTCACTTGAAGAGTATCTCACTTATCCTTTGCCGATTTTCACCCAAATTTCAGTATGTTGTAGCTTATTTAATGTTCTTTCATATTTATAATTACAAAATTTTGATTGGATGACGTCATCACCTCGTAAAAATGGATTGAAAGTATCCTTGTAAAATTTGACCAGTTTACGTGTTATCTCTATGGGAGTGCAGTTTTTCTGGAAATGAAAATTGACATGACTATCTTTATCGAGAACTAGCTCACTTATGCTTCGGTGAATTTCTCCCAGATTTTGATATGTTGTAGATGAGACTTTTGGCTATCGCAAATGTGCCCTTCATTTTTTCATACGCTGTCGGGATCACGTCCAAAAACTTGGTTGAAATTAAAGCTTATCTTCGATGTATTTTCATATTAATTTCCTTTTGCAACTTTCTTTGCAATAACTCAAGAAAAACAAGCCCTATCTACCCAATATTTCGCACATGTTTAGTTCATGGTACGTACATCATTTCATAAAATAACAATTACTTGATCGGACACAATCTTCGGTATGTAAATTAGGGTCAAAGGTCATTAATGGTTCATCCCGTATCTAAGTGAATACATTTCCTATCTCTCCCATATTCTGCACACGCAAAGATCATGTTCCAAGAATCATTTCACAAAATAACCACTCTTTGCTCAGATGTCATCTTGTCTGTGCAAAGTGGGGTCAAAAGGTCATGTGTACTTCTTTCTGTTTCTTCATTATGACGTGTTATCTCAATGGGAGGGAATATTTCTAGATGTGAAAATTGACATGATTGTCTTTATCGAGCACTAGCTCACTTACCTTTCGGTGAATTTTTCTCAGATTTTAATATGTTGTAACTGAGACTTTGCGCTATCGTTACATGCCCTTTGTTTTTTCTTTTTTCATCTGAGGTCGGGATCATGTTAAAATACTTGGTTGAAATTAAAGCTTATCTTCGATGTATTGAGATATTTCTATGTTTCTGCAACTTTCTTTGCAATAACTCAAGAAAAACAGCCCCTATCACCCCCATATTTTGCACATGTTTAGTTCATGTCACGAACATTATTTCATAAAATAACAACTACTTGATCGGACAACATCTTGGGTATGTAAATTAGGGTCAAAGGTCACAGATGTTTCATCCTGTTTCTTGGTGAATACATGTCTTATTTTCCCATATTTTGCACACGCAAAGATCATGTTACAAGAATCATTTCACAAAATAACCACTTTTTGCTCAGATGCCATCTAGGTTGTGCAAAGTGGGGTCAAAGGTCATATGTACTTGTTGCTGTAACTTCGCTATAGTGTATACAGATTTGGTACCAAAGATGGCAGATATGACTCCCTTTTCTAAATGAGAATCCAAACATCACACGGCCAATGTCTCTGAACACAGATGAAACCTGCATGGTCATGCCTATTGCGATCAGGACTTGAATCATTGATTAAAAAAAAAAATCGGATCACCTTAATTTGTCAGTGATGACAAATTACAATCTCTAGTTTAAATTTATGTTCTCCTTCTAATCATTTTGTAGTTGTCATTCTGAAGCTGAAGGCATGAGAAGCAGTTTATTCAAGCTTCACATTCAAATCTCTACCACAAAATTTAGGGTTATGTGACCAACCAACATGGAAAGCTGAAGGGGAGAGGAATTCAGTTTCATTACAGCCCAGTTCATCTCACATCAAATGGTACTAATTGTTCGATGACTTTTGATTCTTGCTTGAACACAACACTCTAGTTTCTGCTAGGGTGAGGCGCGCCGTGCAGCTGAGGGTTTATGACGTAACAAAGGCTTCTATATTGGGAAATCGGGTGATCTTTCAGCATGTATACCTATGGGTGGAAATCACTGAAGAGCTTTTCCCCCAGTGGTGGAGAGGAGAAAAATCTCTTTGGGAATAGCAAGATCATCAGTGGAAAGTAGCTGCCTGGTGGAGGTCTGTGCTCTCAGAGTGCTTTTCTAGTTTAAAGTGGGGTGGGTGGGGGGGGGGGGGGGAGGGGCCAGTTTATATTCGGGGTCTCATCAGCTAACAATTAAAAACGAGATATGTAACTTGTCACACTGAAGACGAGTTAGGTGATACGCTGGGGGTCATCAGATATCGGTTACAGGTGATCGACAACAAAATGATATTAAATAGCGACTTGAAGTCATATTGAGAAACATTCGTGAAGTCCAGTTTTTTTTATACAGGCCTACATAATTCAGATCAAATTGTTTCTGTCATGCAAACCAAGTGAAAATTTCATGCATGTGTCGGCGTGTGCAAATAAGTCGATCAGACAGGCTATGTAACTGAAAATTTACCAATAGGTCTTCAAAATGTAAAAAAAAAGAAAACAGAAATCAAACATGGCAATAAAGTCTTTCAAGAGTCACCTTCACTTTAACATTTGTATTTTCAAATGTGAACTTTGATCATTATTTACATGACCAAAAGGGCTATGTCTCATCTCATCATCATTGTATAATATGATAAGTTTGACAAACCCTATAAGCCTGCAAACTTTTGCAGTAGTCGAAGCAATGTGGTCTCCAACACAAAACAAAGGGATATTGTGTGTGTATGTGTGTGTGCGTATGGGTGTGTTACATGAGAACGTGATTTCTACATGGAAGAAGGTGTAATTACTCCATTGAAGAAAAAAAAAGTAAAAGATGGAAGTATTTTGTTTCGTGTTCTTGTGGGGTTTGTACCCGCACGTGTGCAACCTCACGTCTCTGGTCCCAGAGACGTCGCCTTTAACCTCTCGGCTATACGTCTCGACGTGGAAATATGAGGAACGTAAGCTTATATGTGAAAGATAAATCAGGAATCGTTTCGTCCACATTCCATTCTCATTTTCAGTTTTAAGCTGCAAAATTATCAACCTGATGAGGAGATTTGAAAAAATAAAATGCATGATTACTGCAGCTTATTGTCTCAGCTTCAACATACACAAGTTTCAGCAGTGCATGATAGACATGGAATTTTACCTTTTATTTGATAGATGGTGTTACTGTTGATGCAAAATCAGATTATTCAAATGACATGGAAAAGCAATAGATTCAATTTGCATTGGTATGGCATTTATCACGGCTTAATATGAATACAACGCTCACCTAGGAAAACAGTTACACCTTCGAATCTGTGCAATGTATATGCAGGAGGGAGTCTGCATTTGTTTGCTGAGTCCATTCAGTGACGTCACAAATATCAGGTGTGTTTGGCAAGTTTCGGTACGTTTTCAAAATATATAAAGGAAATGGTATTCTTCTAGCTTTATGTTGCACAAATCTTTTCTATGAGGTTGGGAATCATAATGACTGGGGGTGGCTTCAACTCTCTTTGCAAGTTCATGAAATATTATTCATGTATAATATCTTTGAATGTACAGTTTAACCTTTAAACTCAGGTCTACTCTGTGAAAATGCCCTTACACCAGTTACATACAATGGGCCTTGTGTCAACAGCACACATCATTCTTTTATCTCTTACTTTGATAATGGGATAATTACACAATTTTATCAGGTGAGAACACAAACACCTTTGCTGCCACCTAAACAATTAACCTTTGATCATCTAACCTATGACGCGAGTGCTTTAATAATAGCGAGTATACTATCATACCATATAAGTTAATACAACAAACTTATCAGTTTGTATTATGACTTAAATATCTCAGGCTAGAAACACGCCCAAGAATAATTGCGGAGCATATTCTTGGAACAGCAAATTCCCAGCAATCACAGTATATCTCATATTGGAATAAATGCTGACATGTTTGGTTTTCGTCTGTTTGATATTAACATATCCATAACCTGAAGCATGAGACTAAGAAACCATGGTATCACACAGGGGCCGCGGAAGCGGGGGGGGGGGGGGGGGGGGGGGCTGGGGGGGCTGCAGCCCCCCCACACTTTTGGTTCGTCAAAAAAAGAAGAAAAAAAAATCGAAAAAAAAAAAATCGAAAAATCACAACACTCATGAATTTCAATTCCCAAAGATTCCGCTCTTAGATTCTTCCCGTCTGAGCGGGGGTGGGGGTGGGGGGGGGGGGGGGGGGGTCTTGACCTTGCCACTGTATCAAGAGTAAGTTGATCAATTATTTTTTTATGAATGTGCATAAAGGGTAAGATCATTCAGTCAGACTGGAACTGAAGATATGATGTTGGTTTTATACAAAGGCTAAACATGGGGGAGTTTTCCAGAGTAACACCTAGGCATTCATAAATAATGGGAGGGGGGGGGGATCTACAGCGCCAGCATGTCTTCAGAAAATTATATACAGTCAACCTCACCTTAAAGTTGACCTCACACAAGTCGAAAAATTGGCTAAGACAAAGAAAAATTCTATAGATATTACAACTGTGGGTCAACATTCATACGAGTCAAAGAATTTTTTCTTCAGTCCCTTTGGATTTGACTTGGGCGAGGTTGACTGTACGTCCTTCTGTCAGAAAATGGGGCAGATAGAGGGGTTGGAGGAGAGCTGGTCAAGACTTACTTGGGTCCTTTAAGGTCCACCAGGAGCGAGTTGCCCCTACTGACATCCTGGAGGGTCACCTGGTAGATGGGGTTGTTGCTGAAGCTTTCCCTGTTGTTTGCACACCCACCTGCTGTCCTGCCCTTCCACTCACCGGTTATCTACATTGCAAGCACAGAAGTCAATATTTCATTTTCTTTTCATTTATTTACTTTTCAACTTTCTACAAAAATTATGCCCAATCATAGACCCAACACGATTATCTGAGTACAGAATATTTCAAATATTCACATCTGTACATGAACTGTTCTAAGCATATCAAATTTTAACCAAATCATAGGCAATCAATCAACATTGAATTTAAAAAAGGGTAATCATATAGGCTTTTGGAAATGGCTGGTATACCTTGATTACAATGACTTTTAAGGCTTATTTTCTTCTGCTTTGTCTGTTGAGATGTAGAAACATGTATTGAAGTGGTAAAAGTTATGTTGCCGACTATTGTTTATCATTCAAAAAATCATTGTCAAAAAACAAAATCCAACTCTGATCTATCAAATTTGTAGAAAAATTCAAATTTGTTCGAAATTTGCTTGTCAATTCTTGATACCTTCACTTCAGCTTAACATCTCTTCACAGTGAATTACAATGCATTTTTTTCATATCTTGAAATATTGCTACAATGTTTATATGGGACACTGCAACTTAACTCTTAATGTGCCATGGTGGAAACCCCCTGTGTGCCACGTTATTCTGAGACAGGAAGGTAGTCATGCTTTGAGAAAGAATTCTGTGTTTCCAATTTGTATAACTTCTTCAAATTTCTGTTAAGCTGTACATAATAGTGAGCAAAGTGTTAGAGGAATGCCAAACTTTGCTTCGACATACATTGTATGACAAATCTAGTTTCAATATTTCTTTTAAATTACCAATCACTTATTGCTACATTACTGTAAAGGCATGACTTTTGCACATAAAACCATGACAGAAACTTAGAATGTAAACGCAAATCTAGTTAGGAACACCGCTTGATTGTTAATCACCACATAGACTGCAAGCCGCAAGTGAGAGGAACAAAAGCGCGAGAAACGCTTTCATTGTACCGGGGGATTAGCGATTTATCAATCGGTTTTGGCGGCTTTGTTTGTTGAGCAGAATATGCGAAGTTGGCACGCTGTCGACTGAGTCGGACGTGCGAACGTGGCACACAAAGAGTTAATAATGGTGTATTTTAGTTGGCAAAAATGTTGCAACTTGCCATAAGTATTCTACGACAACATCCATGCTAAAACAAATTTTGAGCATTGTTTGGAGCTTTTGCACTGTGTGTTAAAAATACCTTGAGGAAAAAACTGATGTAAGTTTCTACTTACCGACTTAGTGTGCTTGTATGGATCAGCTATTTTTGACAGTCGGAAGTCACATGTTCCATAGGCCTAATACAGATTTACACACACACACAAACACAAAAAAATAATTTCTCTAAATTAGTTCATCGTATTGAAAATTAGTCTCAAAAAGTACATAAATGTTCAACAACTCCACTGTGAATTATAAATGAATCCTTGGCATGGCAATGATTATATATAAAGAGTGTAATCAAATATAAATTCCTTTTCCAAATGATAGTAACTGCATCTCTTATAGATTTGCACATTCAAAAGAAATTTGTTACTCTCATCCGTGGTGTATAAGAACCCAGTTTGTATTTAATACACAATGAATACTAGCATACCAAACACACAAATTTTGGGATAAAAACCCAAAGTTTGCCGAACAAGCTTGCACACTTTGCTCAGATGACAACTTATTTTCTGAGTAGATTTCAGTGAAAATTGTGGCGATATGAGGATGAATGCTACACTTTAAAAAGTTGCATTAAACAAATACATACTGCTACTGAACGTTTTCGACGTGCACTCTTCGGAGTAGAAACCGCACGTATGAAACTCCGAAGAGTGCACGTCAAAAACGTTCAGTAGCAGTATGTATTTGTTTAACGCAATTTTGAAGTTTTGTACCACCAAGCATCACTTTAAAAAGTGTCATACAAGAAGAGGACATAATCTTAAAATCATAAAGAGAGGGAGAAATGAAAGAACATGCAATATATGCTATTTGATAAAGATGTCTATCATCCTTACCCTGAGGGTGTAGTGTATGGTGTTGTTCTTTTCGAACTGGGAGACGATGACTGTGAAGACGGATGAACTCTTGTCGTTGACGATCATCTTGCACAGGTAATGCGGGCTGTTGATGCGAGTTCCATCCAAATAAGGCCCTGGATCATCTGGGTTCCACGTAAAACAAAGCAACAAAATAAAACAGTGTTTCACGACAGCTTTTGCTTTGTACATCACATGAGTTAATGGTAAAATACCAGTCAGAGACTGGATAAACACGATAGTGGTTTTATCTGTAATGTTCCCCCCGCCAGCGGAACAGTCTCGGGGAATGTTCACCCCAAGGGTTCATTGAAACAAATAGCAATAAATGAGGGAAGCCAGCATAAAACAAAATAAGGGCACTCAGTTTGGGTATACCATGCAAGCATAGCCACAGCTGATAACAGCTATAGATGCACAGTTAGCTAGCTGTGGATTTGTGAATGATAATGGAAAAATGGCTACCACAGAAAATTTAAGTTGAAGGTAACTGTAATGATACTCTGACACTACTTTCACTTGATGATGACTTCCATTGTTGGAAACATACAAAATGTTCTAATCCTTAGGGTTTGACATTTTATTTCTGTGAGGGTTTTTACTTGTCCTACAGTAGGACATTTCGAACCCTCTAGATGGATCACACTATGCAGGGGCGTATCCAGGAATTCCGTAAAGAGGGGGCGCGTTTACAAAATTAAAGGGGGGGGGGGTGCACGCACCCCTCCTCCCATTTTTGTCTTATTTATTTTGTTTCAACAAAAAAATAAGGGGGGGGGGGGGCGTGCGCCGGTTGCGATTCTCCCTGGATCCGTCACTGCTATGTGGTTCCTTCCAAACCAGTCTACTGATTTATATTGTCACAACTTACATTGCACTGGCTGGGCAACACACACTGAATAATGCACAATCATTTTTATTCGCTGATATAGTACCTACTGCTATACTAACTGACATTAATTGCAATTATCTTTATGGAACAGGGCCCTTGAGATTTAATTGCATAATGAAGGATATATGATCACACCTCATATTCCTATACTGTTGCAAATACAGCAGTTCACTGCTCCATGTTCATGAAACCATTCTCATGAAAAATAATTTCAAATTGACACAAAGTTGGTAACACGACTGAGAAGTAGACCTACTAAACAAAGCTTTACGTTGTGATTATGTGAAGGAAAGGTGTGATATTCAGTGAAGATATGGCTATCACAAAACAAGCTCCGAGATCATAATTCTGTCCATGAAACTTGCTTACTTGGATAGTAGACCTTCTTCCCTCCTTTGTACACCAGCAATGTAATGAACTCCTTGTTGTCAGCAAAGTCATCCTACGGGAAATATAAAAACCCAAACATCATTAGACTTGGAAAAATTATGCAGAAATCACCACACAATTCAATGCTGCTATTTTGAAAGCTAAAAAGCTAAAAAGCTAAAAGTGTGATATACAGAGCCAATGTTACTGACATGAGGAAGTTTACAACAATTCTGGAATCTTTTTTGCCCATTTTCCCCCTAAGTATAGTACACTGGTATCTAAACATACCAGCTAAGGTCTGGGATTTGATCTGAAGGAATATGAGTAACCATAAAAACCGTAACAACACAAAAGTTTTCAAGAAATACATATGGATATATCCATTCTAATTAAGATGGTTACAGATCACAATATCCAGCACAGTAGAGAACATGGTATTTGTATCAAAGCAGACACACCTAGTGAATCAGGGAAGCCTAGAAGGCACAACATATTCATTGATTGCAATCATTTTTGAGAAAAGAATCACATCACTTGTTTGGTAAAGTGAAATGCCCAAACAGACAACCCAACACAGCTTTTGGGGGGAGATGAAAACTTAGACAAAGGTGAAATGAACAAGGCGAGATATCAACATGGCTTGTCATGGAAGGAGATGAATTTTGAGACAAAAGAGGAATAGGTGAAGGAGAAAAGATCCAAACTGTACCTTGTCCGTGATGTGTCTTGTCAGGAGGACCCAGACCGCCCCCGTACCCTTCACCTCCAGCCGGTACTGAGGGTTGTTGCCGATGTTGATGTTGTCCTTCTTTGGACCCTCGGCAGCGGACCACATTCTACAGAAAAGAAAGCAGATTTTCAGCGATGGACCCATGGGACTAAATTTTAGTAATACCATTCAGCACATACATATAAATATTGTTGTTATTCCTTTAATCTTTTGTTCTTGAACTCACTTTTCAATAATAACATCATTTCCATCAGCAACATACAAGTAAGCGACAGCATGTATTCATATCTCATTACAGGACTACATAACCCATTTACGAAATTTAAAAACATTTCCTGGTCTTAATGTTTTAAAAATGACAAAAATGGTAACAAACATGGAAGAATTACTATCATTACAATCAACTAATATTTTATTAAGTACATGGTACATGTGATCCTACTTCAAGGACTTGGTTATTGTGTAATATCACTAATTCACACAACATAAGACTACCTATTAATACGCACACATTTGTGCAGTGATACATCAAGCACGAGAAAAACATTCATTAAAACAGTACAGAGACCATGTAGTTTATGCAATTCTACTTCTTGGCTTGGATGTCTACAGTGAAACAAGTAGAAGCTGAAAACTTGAAGCGAGAATTGATCCAGCTAAAGGTTGTTACAAAAGAGAACAAACTCCTAATAACAAACATTCCTAAATGATTGATCAGGACAAAAACATTGGCATAACTTAGTTATTGCTTTTGTATGTTTCCACTTACAAAATATATGGTATATTTGTGTATAAATGTTCAATAAAAACAAAGCAGCTTTAAAACGATACTCGACTCACCCATGCATGACATATGTGTGTGGGAAGAGGCTTGGGTTCCAGTTCATGTAGATGACATCAAAAAAGTGACACATAGACTCCAGGTCAATCCAGAACACACCTAGAGCATGAAGCAAACAGATGTCAGAATTGAAATATTCTTCTACCAGCATATGGTAAGTGAGATTTAAAACTTTCTATGGAAACAAAGTTCAAAGCAAGACTACCAAAAAACAGATATACGTGGATCAAAGAAAACTATGACTATTAAAAGAAATTTAATGTTATTCCTTCACAATACTGCCCTGTAATAGTCTTTACACAGTCTTCATAAAATTTTTTCTAGGATTTATCTACTAAGGACATATAACCAAACAGACAAACAAACAACTTAAAAATGAATGACCACGTCAGTCCCTGATGTTGTATGTGAGACGTTCTAGATGAAATAAGCCATGTTGGCATACTGCACATGACATATGTTTAGCGAGGTTAATTTTTTGCGAATCGGGACTTCCTGACAATTTCACGAGTGGTTAAATTAGCGATTGTGGAGCACACCACTGAAGAGAGGAATGTATATTTGTATGTATGCACATCACGTTCATGTCGGGATCAGAGTTCATGTTTTCGTGTGTTTTGAAATTCACGAATAGCACCCGATTTGCGAAATTTGCAAAAAATAAAAACATTGCAAAATATTTGGCTCGTACAGTATATCAAAAATAGATAATACTTGTGAGTTAAGGTATACCATTGTCAAATTCTTGGGCGTTCTTTGGGTCAAAGTTGAGGGCCTTCTGGAGTTCCGGCGTCCAGTTCTTGGTGTCTGCCTCTGAGAATCGTCCCTTCCATCTGAGATGACTCCATGGGTTCTTCAGCTGGAAAAGTTTCTTGCCCTATTCCATCAGAAAAACAGAACATACATTTCTGATTCGGTTGAATTGTGGAGTCAACAGGGGCCTAAGCTTTTGATCCTAGCAGAATTTTCATCAGAGGCAAAATGACGTGAATTGTGTCATACCTAGACAGAACACAGCAGTTTTGCTACAATGTTATGTCATTCTTACGACCCGCCACCATCTTAAATTTCCTTTTGCTACTGCACAATTACTCCCAACATCAAAGTAATGATGTAGTTACCTTGTGATTTGATACCAGAAAGTTCTGCTGAATACTTGATAATTACTTGTATCGCATATCATAACATACATGTACGTTTCCTTTAATTCATAATTACAGGTATAGCATAACATACATGTATTCTTCCTTTAATTCACAGACCAGAAATCTGTACAGTGTACAATAACTTGATAAATTTGGATTTTAAACATGTAAGTTTGTTGTTGGTTGGGCATGAGAGGTACCAAAAGTAGTTGAGTCTTTCTGTTACAAGAAAACTCTGACTGACATCCAATTAGAACCATTACTATTCTTTTACATGCACGGAGTGCGATGCCACTCCATGCTAAAGTTAGATCTTATAAATAGAGTAAAATCAGACACAGGGAATGCTAAAAAATTCATCAGAAACTTGATCAACTTGTGGAAATACACTGCAGGATTGTTACAAAAAATTGAAACAGAGGGAGGCCTTGATTTGAAATATGCAAATGGTGCATAGGAAAAAGGTGTCTAGGCATGTTATTAAAACTGTATATTTTTTTATTCATCATCATGATGCAACAAAAGGTTTAAAAATCCGAGGCGGGGACTTGTCCCTTTGCAACTGGATATTTTCTAATGTATTCATAGAAATTTGGAGGAGATTCAAAGAAGTTCTATTTCTCCTTACAAGACCCACCAGCACATTGAGCTAAGATTAGCAACACCCTATTCTGAGAATAAATTCAATCTTCACATGAAAATAAATGGATATTGAGAGGATTTTAAAAAGAGCGCTGCAACTTTGTTGTCTATGGTATATTCATCTTACTTTGTCAGTATCATATCATATTCCCTGTTTTATAATCATCCTCTAAACTTGTGGATGAACTCAAAGCTTGCATGTTTACCACAACTCTTGACAAATTCGTTGTTGACCGAACACCCACCCACCTTTATCTCTCGGATGTCCAGCATGGCGTAGGCATGCGTCGGCACGAGCCCCGCCCGGTCAGCCTCTGCTTCTGGCATCACGCCTGTTGCCACGGTCGCAAGGACATCTCCTCTGTGGAAGCGATCCTTCAGCTTTGTGAAGATCTTGTCGGCGTCAAAGTCTTTGGAGTCCGGCCTGATGGCTACTCTCTCCGGAATCCAGCCGGTCAGTGCATGGAGGTCAATGTTCTGAGAAAAAAACAACAAAATTTATAGAGGAACATGACTGTAAGTGCACAATGAATCCTATGTTAGGAATTCTGTTTAATAACACACTTAATTGACCTCCCAATGCATAATATTGTTTTTGATGAAGAAACAGCAGTCTGAAAATATATAATTAGCTTTAATAGCAACATTTTGCCTTTAGCAACAATCTTCAAACAAGTTATAAACATTGTCATCAGACGTTGAATATCGATTAGCTGTCATGGTCTCTTTTTTTTTTTTATCATGATAGGGTTTCTTTGTCCGAGATATCCTCAAAATCAGCTAATAGCGAGCTTTAGATCTGCAGTATGAAATCTTAGACGATGTTAATTAGGTAGAAAATGGTGTTCTGCACATGCACGAGATAGCTGTTTCAATTGTTCAATGCAGGAGGCTGCGTCGTCTTATAGCGTTTGCGTTGCAGAACTAAAGCTCGCTACTCGATCTGTTCGAGATCAATCAGAACCACAGTGTTCTTGCACATCATCTCAGACCAAGGAAGTTTCAATTTGTAAATCTTTCATGATGATTACAAATGTATTATTTGCTCACTACGAGTATGAAGCTAATTAGGAGTATGTAGATGTTGTACTCCTTTGACCGAATGATTATCGCTATTTTTGACATGACCAGAGAAAAAGGGATTAAATTTCAAACTATTTTCAAAATTTCAAATTTTCACTTAGATGTTGCTTCCATGCCACTGCCATGACCTGAGTAAAGTTTGTCAACCCCCCATACCCTCAAATTTCAAACAAACATGTAGAATAGTAGATTTCCTTTAATAGCACAATAGGTCAGACAAACAATAAGATCAATACAGTATTTACACTTTACCTGTCAATCAAATCATAAACAAAAGAAATCAATGAATGAGGCATTGATTTTTGCAGTTCAATGGATGGACTCCCCCCAGAAATAAACAATGCTTTCGCACATATTTCTGTAAAGAGGATGAACACCTGTGAAAGTCATGAACTTGAATGAAGACAGGTGCATTAGTGCATTAAACTAACAGAAGTTTGTTACATGCTGTCCAGCAAACTATAAACAACTTCAGTTCATCAAACTTTTGCAAAGTCTCCTTCTGGGGGGTGTTTCATCAACGCTTGTCAGTAGTTGTCGGCACTGACCAATTTCAGCAAAATCCTTGGTTTTGATTCGCTGAGATGCTCTGGTCACTGACTGTTACTATGGTGATTCAAGTTGTCAGCGCCGACAAATGTTGATGAAACACCCCCCAGGATATGGATACATGACACAAACATCATATAATGACTCTGTCAACCACTGTTTCACTAATACAACAAATTACATGATTTAGTTTTTGAAATTATGCAAAAAATGCTTTTGTTGCATCTCAAATTATAGATACTGACTAACAGATCTTTAAAAAAAAAAAAAAAAACACAAGCATACTAGCACCAGGGTGCTACATAACTTTATTTTACCACTTGCCCAGTTGGGCAAGCAGATTTTCAAATTTGCTGCAAACACTTCCAGGAACATTAATCTTACTTGCCCGAAAAGAAAGTCCAAAGTATAAGGAAATAACATAGAAAATCTGTGTAAGTCAAGGGCTGAATAAAACACAATCATTTGAATAAACAGCACACATTGATTCTCATGCTTAAACACAATAGAGTAACAAACTTGGTCCGATCAAGTGCTGCTGTCACATTGCACTGGGGCTTCTTAATCCAAGTGTTGGAAAGTTGCTGAAATAACATATAAAGTGTGTTGCATCACTAAACAGCCATTTCCTTTGGGCTTCTGTATGGTTGACTTTGTGAGTTTGTTGGGGGATTAAGTGAAAAAAAATGTGGCTTCAAAACTTTTTTCTTGCCCAATTCTGGCAAGCATTTGTTCTAATTGTTCAAAAACACTTGCCCGAATTTGATTTTCACTTGCCTTAGGCAATTGGGCAAGTGCTTAATTATGTAGCACCCTGTAGCACATATGTACATTGTACTATAGCTAATCATGGTTTTTGCTTACTGAATTTGATCCAGGGAAGTCGTATCCACCCATGACTTTCATGTAAGCCTTCTCCAGCAGCGACACCCAGAATTCATTGCGATTGGAAGAGAATGAACACAAGAGGTCGCCACGCTTGTCCACAGGGAGATAATCATCTATGATGACCTGGAGAAATAGAGAAAATATATACTTGAAATAATAAAATGAGATGAGATAGAAATTGTGAAAGATTCACTATTCAATATTAAATCTTAATTAACTAATGCTCCTAAAATAATTACAGCATTACCAGAAATGACACCCAATTAGGGAAATGTGCTTGAAATCCTTACATTAGTCACTTTGATTTCATTACAGCAAGAATTTTTTTTTTTTCAGTCTGTCTTAAAGCTCTACATATGCAAACTTAGTGCTAAACTCGACAAATTATTTTATTTTATTATAGATGACTAAGCTATGACAACACAAAGGCAGCAAAAATGAGTTTGTGATACATAAAAAAAAAAAAAAAATCATTGTAAAAACTATTTGACTGATCACCTTTCTCTTGACCCCATTTATCCAAAGGATGACCATGTATTTGCCACAAGGATTGTAAATTGGCTTACGACTTCGGTCCTGAGGGTAGATGATGCTGAAAGAGGAAACAAATCCCCAAAACAAGTCATTTACATGAGAAAAGAATAACATCTAATGATGCACAAGAGTTGTGCTACAAGGCAAATGTAAACCACGTATTTAGGTACAGACATGCATTATAGTATACTTCTAACAACAGAATGATAAAACAGAACTGAATATGTCTACACATATCGCAACTGGCTCTTTATCCAAACTTCACAGAGCTTAGACTGAGAGCTCATAAAAATTTGAGTAACATACTCAATACTCAAGAGATGTGAAGTGTCTCATGAGGTGGAACAAAAATCCATGTTCATTCAATTTTGAATCATGTGTATCCATCACGGCAGGAAAAAGTGCACAAACTTTTATAAGAAAATCAAGTTTCTGTATTCAATCTTAAAGATGCCTTCTTTATAATTTCTAATCTTCTTGGTCTTACATTCATAGAAGCAAGTGTTTGACTTAAATGTGGGGATGGCCATGCCTAGACTCACTTTGTGAGGAGATGTTTCTTGAACCGTCTCTCATAGTTGGCTGATATTGCAAGGGAGGCCAGGAATGAGCAGTCCTGCACTATTGTCTGAACAGAAAAATGAATGGAGAAAACAAAGTGAGTATTGGACATCAGGGGAAGAACAATAACTCAAGATAGACATGCATACCAAAGTAAGAGCTACTCTGATTTGATTTAATCAGTTTTAACATTAATCTTCTTCAGGAAAAAGAAGGGAATTAGATTCAATTAACAGCAAAGATATTAAAAAAAATAATAATATAGAGAAAAGCCCATTGTAAAGTCAAATGTGATGATGCATTAATGTGGCTAGTGCTTATCTTTTTCGATTAAAAGTTGAAGGTTTAATGGTCACAAAGATTTCTAAAATAGGAATCATAAGTGTATTTTTTTTTTTTTTCACATTTGAGAAGCTCATGCCAAATATCATGCTCACACATCAAAAGCTCAGTTCCTTTTATGCTCAGAATACCATGACTTGCATACAGTCAGTGGCATGTATGCATTACTCAAGAGACATCATAAAGCCCTTTAATAGTCCCATCCTGTTGCATTTCATGTTGGGAACAACCTTTGGGATCACCTAATGGCAGATATCTACATACAGGGTGTGCATCATACTAACCTGTCTCACACTGAAGCTGGACACAGCATAGATCAGCTTGGGGTCGCTGCATATGTCTGATGGTCGCACCCACTTCCCGAGTCTCTCTTGCTGCTTGGCGCACAACACAAGTTTACCATCTTTATCTCTGCAAAAAATAGCACATAAAATGTATATCAAAAACAAAAATGTTCTAGAAAGGCACAACTGGAATTTAATCTCCAGCAACAAACAATTATTGAGTTGCATTTTTCCACTTTTCTCTTCCTGTTACTTGCAAAACTGACAAAACTCAGCTACACCACTCTTTTTGGTATGATAGAGTACTATCTTCTTATTCTTAGATTCTTTGAGATAAATTCACTTATATTGGAACAAAACGTCAATTCAGGCCATCTAAGCACCAACATTTTACACAAATTAAAGCAGTTAACAGCAAATACCAATACAATGTTTTGATATACTTGATGATGTAACTGATGAACCAGACCAGTTACATACCAAAATTAACTTTCAACACTTTGCTTCGAGATAAATGCACTTTCTCAAAATATATCACCAACTTTTGTTAGACTTTCAAACTAAGACTGACATAGTGGTATGAAGTTACTTTACTATGAATACTGTACCCAGATAGCACTTGGCCTTCTGGAGATCAATATGGAAAAGGCAGATTAAATGAATTAAAGAAATATATTATTTTGTGTCCATTTGTGCGCTACCTGTGTTAATACCATGTGCAAGAAAGGAAAACTTGCAGTAATTGGAAGGTCAAAATGCACACTCATTGAATCACTTTCTGAGAAACTGTTTCAACAAGTATCCACTACTCTGTTAAAACACTCATAACAGTCACTGCATTTTGTGACTGTTTCATCAGATTTGTTGTTGTTGTTGTTGTCGGTTTTTTAATGGCCTGGATGGAAATGTCGTATAAAGTGAAACTCCCATTATAACGAAGTCCTTGGGACCAGCAGTTTTCTTTCATTATATTGAAATTTTATTACAACTGAACAAATAAACAATAAAAAAAAAAACAGAGTGGATAATTTTGCTGTCTGAATTTTTACTTCGTTGTTACTGGAATTTCGTTATAACTGTGTTCGTTATAACGGCAGTGCACTGTATTATTCAGAGAATTCTTGCAGTTTGCTATTTTTTTGTAAGTGCTGAACTTAGAACATCATATGGATTTGGGGGGGGGGGCAATCTTGACAAATATTCTGGGGTACAAATACTCACGTGAAAGGCACTGGATAGGCGAACTTCTCTTTGAGGTCAGCTTGTGAGATGAAAGGAAGGTATGAGCGGCCATTGATTTCTGATGTTTTTCTGTAAAACAAATGGGGTAGGGCGAGGGCGAGGTAAATTTGTTGAAACTGCTCAGAATATTCTTCACCAACATACTGACATTTCTTTCCTCAAACCACAGATTTAAATATTAGATATTCTTTTTCATATATTTCACGGCTCTAATGATGCCTATGCTATTCTATATTTTCCTCATGTTGTTAAGATTGTAATTGGCATTTCTATTTAATAGTCAATTACAAAATATCTCCATATATTAATTTCGGGTTAGATTCGTAAGAATTGTTGAATTATATATACAGTACATGCAAGCTTGTTGAATAACAGCCTCACTGCCGATTGCAAGTTTTTAATCCATGTTCAAATAAATATATAAAAAAATAACAACAAAGTTCGTAGAGCCATCTTTGGTATCAAGACATAATCATGCTTTGATTTGGTAATCTCCGCTTCTTGTAGAGATTTTCACCACGATTCAGTTGGGCTCCAACACATACGACAGAAAAACAAAACAAAACATGTTTCGGTAAGTTTACCTACCTCAGGACCGCTATCTCTTCAGCTGTGTATTTACCACCACCTCCTCCTCCTCCTGCTCCTCCTCCACCTCCTCCATTAAAGCCCCCAGCCCCACCGTGACCTCCCGCAGATCCTCCTGTGCCGCTGCGACCTCTTCCATCTTCCCTGGGTGCGTTTGACCTTCCTGGGGTCGCAGAAGGCACCCCCGACCGGTCATCCACCTCGGGGAGGTCTCTGGGAATGGCCGGTAGACTGGACAGTACATTGTCCACCCCGGCACTGGTCTGACCTGTGGATGGCTTTTCTTGGGGAGGGGCTGGAAGACTGTTAGTTGGTGAGGATTTTTTCTTGATTGCTTCTGCCCTGTAGTGAAGTAACACAGGACATTTACATGAAAGTTTAATTACAAGAGCTTTCATGAACTTTTACATCATCATATGCTTGCTTGCCTATAAAGTGGTTAGCATCACCTTTAACTTTATCATCACAAGGGCTTTAAGATGAATTCATAAAGACTTTAATAATGTACATGGCAGAATCATATGTACATGGCAGAACCACAGTTACCTCCACAGAAAAATTGAAGTCTTATATGTCTTGCTCAGTGGAAACAATCATGACCCATTGAAAATATGATACACATGAAGATCAGAAAGGACTACAGTTTATCACTTATTCTGGGGAGTATTCCTAGCATGTAAAACATTGTATCATTGTCTCAATGTCTTTATAATAAAAAAATTGAGAAACACACCACTAAGTGGCATCTATAACAGTTGAGTGCCAGTTTTCCATGTCAAGTAGGGATGTCAAATATATTTTTCAAGTACGATGGTACCATCTCAATCATTAATGTAAGAAAGGAAAATAATGATATGGAAATGCACATGTTATCAATGAATAATCAGATCACAACACACTTACCTGTCCAAGGCCTGCTTCGCTAATTTGTTGAGTTTCACCTTCTGCTCTGGGGTACTTGTTTTACTCTAGAGGGTAAGAATAAAAATTGAGCATTGCTGCTAACAATAGTATCTGAGGAGAGTATTTCAATATCATTCTCTCAATATCACACACAAATAGAAACATACTATGAATTCATTTATTTCTTTTTAGCTGCCCATCAATCTACCTATCAACTGTTTGTGTACCAATCGAAATCAAATCTTTCAATCAACCAACCAACCAACCAACCAACCAACCAACCAACCAACCAACCAACCAACCAACCAACCAACCAACCAACCAACCAATCAATCAATCAATCAATCAATCGATGTCTGTCAGTGGCAAGGGTACAAAGGTTTAGGTTCTTACAGCTTTGATGCAAAGTTCTGCAGCATTCATGTACAGCTCGGCAGCTTCCTCCAGACTCCCATCGTCCCCAGAGTCCTCCAGTTCAAATGCCTGCCTCACCAGGAAGTTTGCCCGCTCTGCCTCGGCGCTGGTCTTTGGTGCCATGCTGCTGGAACCGGTAAGGACACTCCCCCCTGTCTGATTGACTAGATGGTTGGGGGAGGGGGGGGGGGGGGGGTCAAAGTTCAAATTGATCACTTATATGGCAGCAGTTTTCAAAAGTGTTGAAAATTATGAAATTCATGAAATTTCAGCTAAAGACGGGAACAACCCACATATTCATCTCATCAAGGTAGCAGTACTGCCTCTTAAGTTTTGTGTTGAAAATATAATAGAGGGTATGTTCTTGTAGATGCTAACAACTCTCATGAGGAAACAAAATGAAATGGAGTGCAAAGAATTATCAAGACACACTTGATAATTTGAATTTTAGGTAATCATTCAGCATCAAGTTTCATGGGCATTCAAAATATGGTTGATCAGCATGAGTTTGACACAATCTTTGACATAGCTCCTATTGGCTTCTCTAATCAAGTGTCACTTATGTAAATGATTTGGTAAAAAGAAAACTTGGAATGTTGAAAATATTTTAGCTTCACTCACCGAGTTCCTTGAGTTCTTTGACTCGAGTGACATACTGGGAATACTTCTCTGTGATGCTGCTGTTTGGTGTGGATAAGGCTGCATTGTACATTGCTTGAATGGCTTCCTACAAAGAGACACATCATCATTATAACCAAACCATGAACATGATGTATGCAATATACATTAATTGTACTACCAGAGTTGAATTTCCTTATTTGATATTCTCTCCAACTATGCTGCCATTGCTTTGTTTGAACACAGTCTTCTCAGGGTTTGTTCGTTTTGGGGGTTTGGGTGTTGTTTTGTTTTGTTTTGTTTATTTACACATAGGTATCACAAATATGCTTTGTTAATAACATCAACATCTAGTAACTGAGTCTTTCATTCCTACTAATCCTAGCTCATTGTGGTTGGGTCATTAGTGGTTTTACAGTGCAGTGTAACTGCTATACTGTTCGTCTGTTTTATTTTTGTACCCCTTCCTTGTACCTTGTACATTGTACCTTGTGTTCATCACTTCTGAATAGTCCTCTAGGATTAGGAACTTTCACTTACTGACTCTGAGTAAACCTTACGACATAAAGTTGATAAACCTTTTAGTTCCATCATTTGCTTTTAGTTACGTTAATGGTTGTGCAATTTTAAGATGTTCAATCCATCAGTCCATGTTTCAGCTAACTTTCACAAATCAAGTAGAATCTAGTCCTGTACAGAACAATAAGTTTCATTAATAACTAAACATCCAATAATGGCAATATTGATAACTTTATTCAAAAAGAAAGTCAAGGGATTCTATATAGTTTCACATGTTGTTAACGAAGGCATACAAGTACACAAGTCTAAGTGGGTTATAATTGCTACATCACTGACAAAAACACAAACATGGTTTTCACGTTTATGACATGATCAGATGATTACTCGAATTCAAGATCGTATACGTAAAGATCCATCCAATATCTATGCATTTGGGTTCTAATAATTCTACTTGGATCTGTGTAATGCAACATGAACGAGATAATTAAGCACTCTTTAGTCTTATCTAGTTCAGACCTCCGCCAAGCAGCTCATTTCAACCACTGATCTTGTTCTTCCGTAGAAATCAGTGATTTCTCATGCATATATATATATGCATGCTGCAAATTGCCCGATTTTGCAATATAGAAACCTTTTGTTACATCATCAATGCCAGCTGCACGGTGCGAATCGCGATCGCCCTGGACCAGAAACTAGAGCACGCACGCACTCTAGTGCGCGTATGAAAACCTAAAAAAATATGCAGCTGGAACTCCCAAGTTCATTTACCCTACCTACCAAAATATTGAAAATCCCTCATAAAATCCATACAAAGTTAATTCCCGGATAACTACCAAAATTTAATAATCTGTTACTTGTGTCATTCTCAACCTTCCCTACTATTTTACAAGTTTCATCCAAATCCATTAATTAACCACTTTTTGAGTTATTTTACACACGGACAAACAAACAAGCGACGATGAAAACATAACCTCCTCCCTTGGCAGAGGTAATACTAATCATGCTAATAACATTGTATGGTTGGTGCAATGGTGGTGGCTTTGCAGTGTCTATTTATAACGTTAGAGCTTCTATATCATTATTAATCAAATTCACATGAAACTGACAAATGTATTGTACGTAGCCAATTGGGCCTGGGTGCATGATGTAGACTAGAACGTATAGACTCTAGATCTATACCTACAGCTGTATAACCAACTAACACATTACAGCTAGCAGCTACACTTGATATCCTGTAATATGTAATGAATTCGTTCTTGGTATCTACATAAAAACCAACTCACGACATAGTAAAAAATTGCCGTCCGAAATTGGCCATTACGATCACATTCCGTTGCCTTCATTGCGAAATCATATGCGTCACGTAGCAGCGCATCATAGTGCCCCCGTCCACCATTACCACCGCCGAAGCTCCCGGAGCCCGGCGGTGGAGCACCGTCGTAATCCTCTATCATCTGGCTGCTGCTTGACCAACTTGAATTTGGTAAGGAATCGTTGCCGTGATAACGATTGAATTCGGACCAGAACATCGGGAGTCTTCTTATCAAGGTTCTTCAAGAGACAAAGTTACAAACAAATCTTGTCATCGATTAATATGTAATCTTCGAATGTAGTTCACCATGAAGTCCTCCATCATCACCACGGAAGTCCCCGTTTTTCATTTGTGTCACTTTTGAACAAGAGAGGGCGCCAATTCTATTCTGCAGCGGATCTCCTCCGAAAAGAACAACACATGCATGTCTGCTCGTGATAGATAGAGAGGGCTGAGTTTTCAACTTCTGCTTGTACTTGAGCTCGCTGACTGATAGGACTCGACTTTGTGGTAGACGTAGGTGGCTAGGAAGGTAAAGCTTTTTAATTTTCTCTATTCACTAGTAAGAAAGACATACATCAACATGCAACACAAGTTGTTGTCAGCAAAACTTGACTAGCTAGTTGACTGCATCAAGTGCATGTGAGAGCACGAGGACTGGGGGCGCAGCTCGCGGGCCCCGGGCGGGCGCAGCGCTGGCGCGCCTCTAGTCTACGGCTGGTCAGCATGGTCAGCTGGCAGCCTACTTTGAAACTTGATGAGATTAAATCCCTGAAGCGGCTCTTTCCGAACTAAACTGGGATGGGATGTGCTGTAACAGTAGATGGTGGTGCAGTCAATATTTTATTGCATATTTACAATTAAACTAGTGATGTGGATACTACATGTATGTTTAGATGTACACTTTAAATTCTGTAAGATTTTCTTCATCGACCAAGATGGAATCCACAGTCCGCCTTTTTGCCTTTTGGCTGTGGTGTGTGGTGAGGCCTGGGTTCCATCGACCATGCCGGGCACACATAGTAGGCCTATTAGGAGGTTTCTGCTCTGTTGACAGGAAGGGCAGCCTCCTGGAAGACAGTAACTGTTGCCAGTGTTGGGACAGAAACCGTCATGGACCATGGTTGGTAAATGATTTCAGATGTGAGTGGTTTGGGGATAAAAGGAGAGTTTGTAGGAATCAATGGTTGCTCCGGAGACCGCGTCTGGCTGTGACTCAGTGTGAGTACGTTGTATATGATCTCTTCTCCTGATGTTGCCTAGCTGTTAGCTGTATTCTATATAGAACATGGTGCATGCTGTTCTGTGCATGGAGACGACGTATGTGCAGTTGATCCCATCTCGGGTTGGATGTTGGAGACAAGCCCTGAAGCTGATGTAGATTTTTTTTTTTTTTTGGTAATCACAAGTGACAAAGTGAATTGACTGAAAGATCGCTCTGTATCTTAGCGAGGATATGTTCTGAGGAGACTGCGTTTGGCTTCGCGGACTCCCCTTGACTACAGAAGAGAGCATTTAAAATAAAAAAAAAATGATAAAAAAACTCCTCCAGGCAGACAGATTTTTCCGTCTGCAAAGTGAGCAGCTGCTTTCTGCACTCTTTCTAAGCCTTCAGCAGTACTGCAAGTGTAGGGATTTCAGGCTTCAGAACCGTACTTTAGCTGAAGTCAAACAAGGCTCATGTATGCTTTTCTTGGTTTTACAACTTTGGAACAGGATGACAGGGTTCTCCTTTTAAACAGCCCAAGGGTTTTGCTAGCCTTGCCTTGTATGAGTTGACAGTATGTGTTCCATCTGCAAAGAAGCGCATCTTGGGTTTAATATTTGCGATGATGTCATGTCCTAAATGCGAATCCTGTGGCTAGCGCTCAGACACTTTTTAATACTTCGATTGTTGGTCACATTATATTGACAATTGCCTAGTTGGGTTATGGTTGAAGTTGTATTGTAAATTGTCAAAACAAGGAACAATTGCATTATGGCAGAGAGTGGCATGATTGCCATGAATAGTCTGCACATTTTAGTTGTAGACTTCAGACTAGAACCCCAGATAATAGTAATAATGATAATAATAATAATAATAATAATAATAATAATAATAATAATAATAATAATAATAATAATAATAATAATAATAATAATGATAAAGATAATGATAAATAATATTAATAATGGTAATAATAATAATAATGATAATGATGATGATGATAATAATAATAATAACTAGAAAAGCACTCTGAGAGTGCAGACCTCCGCCAAGCATGCAACCCATTTCCACACGCACTGATTTTGTTCTTCCACAGAGATCAGTGATTTCCACCCATACGTACTGCATTATGTGCTGAAAGCCGCCCGATTTCCCAATGTAGAAGCCTTTTTTATGTCATAAACCCTCAGCTGCACGGCGCGCCTCGCCCTAGCAGAAACTAGAGCACGCGCTTTAGTGCGCGCATGCAAACCTCAAATACACGCAGCCTGAACTCCCAAGTTCATTGACCCTACCTGCCAAAATATCAAAAATCCTTCATAAATTCGAAAAAAAATTCTCGGATCACCACCAAAAGTTAATCGTCTGTTACTTGGGTCATTCTCATCCTTTCCTGCAAGTTTCATCCCAATCCGTTAACTTCTTTTTGAGTTATTTTGCACACGGACAAACGAACGAACGCACAAACGAACGAACTAACTAACTAACTAACAAACAAACAAACCAACGGTAACGAAAACATAACCTCCCCCCTTGGCGGAGGTAACAAACCAACGGTAACGAAAACATAACCTCCCCCCCTGGCGGAGGTAATAATAATAGTAATGATACATTGGGCCTTCAGGAAGGGCTCCACAGAGATGAAACTGTGACATCTCTATTTATGCATTATTCAGATAACTAGTACAATATGTGTGCTGTCATAGTAATGTTAGAATTATTATCCCAGGGTACACGAAGATGGAGAAAATGGATTAGTAATGCCATATCCTTGTCAGGTAATCTTTGGAAGTACCATCAAGTTTAACTTTGCTCGGTTGAGCATCAGTCACTCCGATGAGCATCAGCCACAATACTCCTTCATTATAATTCGTGTGTGACTGCTTTTGTTTTGCTTTGTTATTTATCTTTGGAAATTTTGATACATTGTGAGAACTAACACATTTTGGGCAATATGAGAAATAAATTGACGATAAACAATGATGTATTTTATTTGACACTCTTCGCTCTTTCATAATGTAGGACCCTTCCGAGGTGCACGAGATAATGGGTCGTCACAAGAAACCAACAAGTCTGGGATTAACTCGGGGGTTGCAGAGGGATGTTGACGGCCTCCTCGCCAGATTCATCAACTCACAGAGTGTCCGCTATGAAGAGTTCTCCAGGATTTGGCGTGAGCTTAATTTTCCTCTCATCTTCTGGTGAGTCACATTGGACGCAGGCCTAAGCTCCTTCCCTTTTTTTTTTTCTTTCTCTCTTTTTCTAGTCACATGGTCAATATCAATTCAGTATTTAGACATTTGTAATAAAGGGTTGAAAAACAAATGAAAAATAGCAATTTTGAGTTATTTGTAACTCAACAATTTGTAGATATAAACAGACAGTTTGCTTTTCTTTTAACCAAATGTTGCATTTCGTCACATGTTGCTTCATTTTCAGCAATAGATCTCAGACACTATTAGCAAGGAAATGTACAATGTAAATCAAACTCAAACTTTTGAAAGAATAACTATAACAAGAAAGCCTTTTGAGGAGTGCTTTCATCATTTTGATTTTCAGTTGATTTCATGTACATAGTGATTTATTTAGCTTTATACCATTATATTTTACACATGCAACAAAGGATTTTGTTCACATATAAGGTGGTGACATACAATATGAAACATGTGCAGTGGTTGGAAAGTGGAATGATACCAAACTCCATCAAGAGAAGGAATTGGGGGAAATCCTGGAGAGGCATTTATTCGTCTGGTGCTAGCTGTACTTTTACCCTCACAGTGAAATGCATTTCTGTCAAACCTGATAATTTTTCAAGTGTGAAAGTGATATGAAACACAGAATTATGCAATGAAAAGGGTCTGAAACTCAGGAAAGACCAACCAATGATTATGTTGCAATCACAGAGCAGGACTTCCAAGGTCTTGCTGGGTGAATTTGAGATTATCTTTGTTGACACTATATTCAAAGATTTCCTTTCTCTCTCTCTTTTCACAGTGGTCTGAAGAACTCTACGACTGAAAGAACGGTAAACAATTGGCTTATATTAAATGGAATATGTTCCGTATATTCAGCGAGTCATTTTTTTCTTTTTTCTTTTTTTTTTGCAAATTTTGACTTCCTGACAATTCTATGATCATGTAGTATGGTCATAAACAGAGAAATAATGTACACTTACATACATGTATGTATACACGTCACATTCATTTCGGGATCAGAGTTGATATTTTCATGTGTTGTCAACCTTGCAAATATCGCCTTACTCTCGATATATATATATATGTGTGTGCAGTACGTTTATTCCCCATTCACATGTTTTCATTTCACTTTGAGGATGTTGATAAATTTGTTGTTATTTTTGTCAATACACAAAAAATTTGTAATTTTTTAAAACTTTCTAAAATATCTTTTTACTAGTCTTCTTATTATTGAAATAAAATGTTAGAATTCTATGCAGTAGACATCCCGGTTAACTGTTATGATGTGTACATAACCCAATGCAGGATTATTACATCAGAGACTGTAGGTCAAACATGTGCTTAAAATGTGCATTAGCGGTTCTGTCCATTTTTAATATACCTCCATTATTGTTTTTTCGTCGAGGAATATGATGGTTGGAAACTAACAAGAATTTTAGTTCGCTATGATATTAGCGTTACTGTATTTGCAGTTTGTAATATGTAAATGACTGTACAAATGTATAATCTAGATAGGCAAACTTAACCACACATTAACGTATCACGTTTTGACATTGAAAAATCTTTGTGTTTACCTTGACCTTAACTTTATTTGTTGTTTTTGTGTTACTCTACAGTTTGCAGGGGAAGTATTTTACATTGCTTTGAAGTATCTGCTGCCCCCTACTGACCTCCAGAGGAAAATATTTGGAATGTATCTGCTGTATGGTATTTACTACACACAGCCATGCAAGCCACCAATGAAGGTAAAAAAGGTTCTGTAATTTTACGCTGCGTGCACGATGCTTTTTGCAGTTATATATCATATGAAGATTTTTTGTTTTTTTCTTTCTTTCTTTTTTAAGGTGTGTCTATCTGTCCTAGGAGGCAATTTTGATCTTCAAGTTGGATTAAAAAGTCACTCAATGCCTATAAAGCAAGTTACCCTTGATTCGACTGTTTCCATGAATTGACCACTTTTACGAATAAAAATTCCCTGAAATTCATGAATAGAAAATGGCGCAAATCAAGTGCGACAATTCAAACTATGCAACTACCTCCACGCGTGTTCCGAAGAGCACAACAGTGGGCCATGTCGCCGGACCCCGAACTCATTGTCGCGATCCTCCCAGGTCAGCTCGCATAAGCAGTTCAACGGGTAAGTAACGGGTAAGTAAAGTTGCATAGCAACACATATAGACTTGTTTCATTCCAAGTTTTGAAGTGTCTAGTCTGTTTATGTGCATTGAATCTGTACAGTGTGTACACCTACAGCCACGATGGCAGCAGTTTCTGAGATAACTTGAGCATTTACGTAATATTTATATTTTGCATGCCACCCGTGCCAGAATTTGCGGTATCGCCATGGTTCGATCGCAACGAGTTATGTATGTGTTGAATCTCTCGCACAGCGTGGAGTATATGGAGTACCCGGTACCATGCTCTCATAGTGCGGTGTATACAGTTTCACCTGCGCGTGGCACGCACGCTAATCCATTCATAGGCAGGGTGAGCGCACGGCGCAGTACGTCGCGAATGTCGAAGCACGGACATATGGTGTCGAACAATGAGCATAGGCATTCGAACGATGATCGCAGTGCAGGCGTTCGAATCATGCACGCTATTTTGCTTCCGCAATTTAGGCGGTCGATAAGTGGGTAACTTGCTTTAGTCATAGCAGAGAGCCAAGTATTTTGTAGGTATATGGTAAAGCAATTCAATATTATGCTTACAGTTGAACCTCTCTTATCCGGCCTCCTTTTATCCAGATCTCTCTATTATACGGACGCAATCTCGCCGTGATTTATTTTTTTTTTAAAATAATTACGGGAGGAAAGGGGGATTCCCAACTCCTTGAGAACTCCTACACAAACACAGATGAATTACATATTACTTCCAACATTAACATACACCTCTATTTTTGGGTCTGTTACTGAGTGTAACAATGAAAAGGTTGCAGTATACACATTACTACATGTGGTACTACAATGGGCTACATCAGTAGGACCTACATGTGTATGATGTACATGTATAAAGCATCGAGTCTCCCGTATCCGGCCAAATCCCTTATCCGGATGAGCCCCGGTCCCGACTTGTCCGGATACGAGAGGTTCAATTATATTTCTAAACAGGCAATGCAACTGCGGGTACTTTGTATTACATCAGTGTATACCATGCACAAATCCACCCCCTTTGTTTAACCTGTTGCGTACGGACTGATTTTGCTACAACATGCATCTCCCATAGACCCCTGCCCAAGTATACTCAGCACTTGTCGTTACTGGGTTAAAAGGTGTGTGTTACACAGACCATTATTCAACTCAGTACGGGCGTAACATATTCTTAATCTTAAACAATCACAGAAATCTATCATAATTTTTAATGTAGCGTGTATAAAGGGTGCGTTCGAGCACTCTCCTGGTACCGTACCGGGCCATAATTGCACCAGATGAGCGCTCGAAGGCTCCCAAAGTGTACCGTTCCGTACTATATCGAGCCAAAAGTGGACCATTGAGCGCCAGATATTGGCATGAGAAGAATCGAAGTAGCAAGTACAGTACATCACGATACAAAGAGTTGATTCTCTTTGTTAGGGACTCTGTCTGTAAACATGCAACCCCTGTGACTCGAATCCCAAAATAACTTGTGTGGTACGCTTTTCTCCGCAAAGAGCTTTAACACTCCCATTCTGGCATGGTATGGTATGGTTCAGTTCGCTTTTGACTGCTTGAACACAGCCTAAATTGCAAACTAAGCTGTTTCAGGAGAAATTCTTGACATGGTGTCAGAAGTGAGATGCGTTCTATTTTGCAGTGGTCATGTTTATGTGGTCATGCTATCATCAATGACTTCTTAGGCAAATTAGAGTAGATCTTACCTGCGAGTTACATTCACATGGTGCTTTGCATTGATCAGCAGTTAGCTACAAGTTCTGCTTGATGTTATGATTCTGGAGTGAAGTGCCCTATATGCAATGACTGTTGTTACGTGCATGCTGTAAGGGGCAGCGTTCATTTACAGGATGTTATTCAGCATTTAAGGGGTCAAGCCAAACTATGAGGTCATTGTTGATTGTGATCACATGGACCCACTTATAACAATGCTTCACAGGCGTACCCATTATCCTAATCACCAGTTTGTGATCAAGCTAACCACAAGATTTCCGGTAAGTACCGGTATGCTGAATATGAGTTCCGTTCACATGCTCTGTAACTAGTTTAGTAATTTGGCTGTGTGGAAGAGTCTCTCTCCCCCAGATCTTTTGTATGTTATATTATGCCAATTATCTGCCACTGTGTTATAGGAGTGGTAGTGTAAACTCATCAGATAGTTAAATTAGCAATGTACATTATTTTCAACTGTATTGATGTGAAAGATGAAGCTTTATGTGTGTGCCTAATGCATATTAGTTTGCTGCCCTCTTGTGGTGTTTTATACATCATACAGACGGACTTTCACTTTCAGACTAAATATGAGTATCTAGACTCGTCCAAGCACTGAACACTGTTTTTGTTATTTTTTTTTTTTTTTATACAAAAGACTCTCAAATAAATGGAGGGGTGGAGGGAGGGTAGCCTTCATAAAACTATGGAATGCCAGCTTGATAATAGTTTGTAGCTGTGGTCAGTAAGAGTGAATTTCTGTATAGAATAATACTATATCCCAGTTGGAGACTGGGCATACTATCCTTCAAACCTAGAGAAACTACAATTGTTCTTCTGTTTTAGATTATATCCAGTGGTGAAATCTGTAGTCCACCTGAAGGGGAACTTTGCACAGGATTTCAGGAGAAATACAAACAAATGAGCACAGTCATGACTTTTCTGGGGAAAAAAAAAGTGAAGCAAGTCACTTTTCCTGTTTTCTTACTTTGATACTTGGCTGTTATTGGCAACACAAAAGGCATTGGATCTTGCTGTATTCTATAGAATTTATTGTGTTTTATATCCTATTTTGAACCCATGTCCCTATGGCAAATACATACAGTTTACAGTTTTTAGACCTAATGATGGCACCCGTATAAAATTCCCAGTGACAACTGTTACTGAAGAAGCAAAATGATAATAAAGGAAATCTCCAAGATGCTCAAATGATTTTGATAGGTGTTGCTTTGTGTGTAGTGTTTGTTAGTTTCAGCAAGATTTCAGTTTTTTCTATGCAGATGAACTCTGCTCCATTAACTATGCCAAATTGTAATCAGTAAAATAGTTGGAGTGTACTTGATATATTTGAGACAAATTTGGATAGATTCTGAAAAGGTCCAGTGATATTAAAGTGTAAGACAAATATAAAAAGTGGGTGAATTTGTCCTATCCATTTTTGTGTTTTCACCATTTATGACATCAACCATTTTTTTCCATTTTGGAAATTTTATTTCAAAAGTAAGAGGGTAACCATTGTATTCATATTTTGAGTGCTGACTATGTGAGACAGAAGACTATTAATGTCACATATAGATCTCTTTAATGCCAGAACACACTGCAGTCGAAAACTCTCTTACAGTTTCATGATATACAATGTGACACTACATGGATTTTTTGTTTACCATGGTATTACCTCCGCCAAGGGAGGAGGTTACATTTTCATTACTGTTTGTTTGTTTGTTTATTTGTGAGTGTGCAAAATCACTCAAAAAGTTCTGCACAGATTTAGATGAAACTTGCAGGAAAGGTTGAGAATGACACAAGGAACAGATGATTAAATTTTGGTAGTGATCCCGAAATCTTTATGGATTTTATGAAGGATTTTTTGATATTTTGGCAGGTAGGATCAATGAACTTCGGAGTTCAAGCTGCACATTTTTTAGGTTTTCATATGCACTCTAAAGTGCGTGCTCTAGTTTCTGCCAGGGTGAGGCGCACCACACAGCTGAGGGTTTATGACATAACAATGGCTTCTATATTGGGAAATCAAGCGATTTTTCAGCATGCTTATGTATGGGTGGAAATCATTGATCTCTATGGAAGAGCAAGATCATGGGTGGAAAGTGGCTACTTGGCGGAGGTCTGCGCTATCAGAGTGCTTCTCTAGTTTAGATAATGTCATTGCTCCTTTCAGGATTAAAGATAGAAATTCATTGTTAAAAAAGGAAACCCATTGAAAAAAAAAAGAGAGAAGAAATCCACTGGAAAAAAAAAAAGAAATTCATTTTAAAGCAGAGCTGAAAAGGGGCTTCTGAAAAGGGGCATCTGAAAAGGGGCATAACAAAAGAGCAATCTCATGTGGCATATTTTTGTCATAATTTCTAATTTTGTTGTTGTTGTTGTTATTATTTTTTCATGCTGATAAGAATAGTATGCAATACCTGAGGTGTGGATTAACTACTTGCCCCTGTTACCTTGTGTGGGTAATTTTGATATCCATTTAAATATAACACGCAGCTGTTGGAAATATCAGCCGGATTGCTTCCAGCCAATGTCTGAAAGAGAGCGAGTTGGGGTAAGGGGGTGTGAAGAGTGGGTGAAAGTTGAGGTCAACATCTGGACAGCATGTCTTATGGCTATACCATACCTGGGCACTCGTTGCGCATTATTTATACTCTGTTGTCATGCATAGGAAAGGTTGAATAAAAGACAAGTTTCATATACAGCACCATAATCTCTGTTACATTGACAGGGAAGCTATGTTACACCACAGTTGCATTCCATAGAATAATCATGTGTAGTCTTGAGTAAATTCTTTGGTACATCCATCATTTGGTCTAGATAATATTTTGATTAATCAGTTCATGTCAGAGCTTTCACTCAAACTTTTTTAACCTTCCCCTTTATATGAAATATGAAGTACCATACATAAGCTTCAAGGATATTTTGCATACACAAAAACTTACTTTAAAGGGAAAGTACAGCTTCGGATGAGATGGGGCTTCAGGTTTCCAACATTTTTTTATGATGTTTGCTGAGATAATGAGAAACCTCTTATGAAACATGGAAGAGTGTGTAATTCTAAGAAGAATTCAAAATTTATTTGATGAAAATTGGTTTTGAAATGGCTGAGATATCCAAAAACAAAGAGATTTTAAGAAAAGGTGGAACCCACCTTTAATTAGGATCGCTTTGTTTGACCTTGTTTTTGAATATCTCAGCCATTTCAAACCAATTTTTATCAAATACACTTATAAAGTTTGAATTCCTCTTAGAATTGTATGCTGAGTAACATTTCATAAAGTGATGTGTAAGTATCTCACAAAAAATACAATTCTTTAGTTTGATGCAGTATGTTTTTATTTATGATTTTCATTGAATTCATTATTCATATTCTGTAAGGTAGAATAAAAGCTTAAGGGACTGTATAGTACTGGTTGAGGTGGGGATTCATGTTTTGAACATTCCTAAGTGAGATAATGAGAAACCTCTTATGAAATATGAAAGAGCATGTAGTTTTAAGAAGGATTCAACGTTTATTTGGTGAAAAATGGTTTTCAGATGGCTGAGATATCAAAAAAAAAGTGATAATAATAAAAGGCGATCTCTTTGTTTCACCTTGTTTTTGGATATCTCAGCCATTTCAAAACCGATTTTCATCAAATAAACTTTTGATACCCCTTAGAATTGCATGCTCTTTGACATCTCATTGAGTGGTTTCTGAATATCTCGCCAAACGTTAAAAGCTAAATCCTCACTTCAACCAGAACTGTAAACACCCTTTAAGCTCTAACTTTGTTATAAATGCAACATTGTACATTTATGTTGCCGAATTATCAAATGCTAATTGTGTATTCTTAGATTAGCAACTAGCAAAGTAGACTAAATCCATAAATGTTCCCATCTCAAATTGGCAAATTATTGCATTCTTTTTCTGTCTGTGTGCAGATTAACCCGTTGAGGACGGGCCGATTTTGCTACAACACCCATTTCCCATAGACAGTTGCCCGAGTATACTGGGGACTCGTCCTCGCACTTAACCAGTCACATTCAGAATGTTTCTCCAATATACACGCCGTAAGATATTCATTGACATTCAGAGTTGCCAATTTGGTAATGTCAAGAGGATCATATCTGCAGCAAATTCCCCCCTGGTCCTTGATGGGTTAAAGGGATCGTATGGTTTTGGCTGAGACCTAATTTCAGGTTTCTAACATTTTTTGGTGAGATAATGAGAAACCTCTTCTAAAATATGAAAGAGCATGTAATTCTATGAGGAATTCAATGTTTATTTGATGAAAATTGGTTTTGAAATGACTGAGATATCCAAAAAAGAGCAATTCCAATAAAGTGTGGCACCCACACTTTATTAAAATCACTTTGTTTTACTTTGTTTTTGGATGTTTCAGTCATTCCAAATCCAATTTTCATCAAATAAACTTTGAATTCCTCTTAAAATGGTAAGCTCTGTACTATATCATAAGTGTTTTCTTGGTATCTCGCAAAAAGTTAAAAGCCAAATTCTCAACTCCACCAATACTGTACCATCCCTTTAAGATGAAGAAGCTGTCAGTCTTCATAGGATATGGAGAAGGGGGTCGGCTTTCAGCGAGGATGGTCTCTCTCTGCCCTTCCCCTTAAAGGTTTGTGGTATCTTCCTGTGTTTACAGGACGTCGGACCAAAACAAGTCTGCATCCAGACGTTTGGAATCCTTCCAGAGGGATGAGTCATAAGCTTTGGCCATCGCTACCTCCCACTTGATGTCATTTATCAATCTCTGTCCCCCTATCCCCCCCCCCATAGGTTCCTCCCCCCTCTCTCTCTTTCTTGCTTTTTGCCAATCTTCTGGAATCTAGATGACTCTTCGTAAATGCTTTTTCTTCCGTCCACTTGGCTGGTCGTTCTTCACACGTGATAAAGCTTTTCTTCATCCAATATTTTTAAGGTCTGGTCGAAGAGTGTCTAATGATATTAAAATCGCTTGTCAGGCAGTGCATTGTTTGTTGCTTTAAGACCATAACAACCTCTTTCTCTCTCCTTATATAAATGTAAAGCTATCTACATTTTCTCTCCCCCTCCCATCTCTCCCTCTTTATAAACTGTCTCCCTCTCTCTCTCTTTCTCTCTCTTTCTCCCTCTCTGTCACAATGATACCGCTTTCCTCATGTTCAAGTGATAATAACAGCAGCTGTTTATATCCTGAATGTGAACTTCATAAAATTGAATAGACCCAGGGGTCCTTTAAATACTTTTCCTGGAAGGATGTCATTATACATCTTCATACTTTATGATGTTTGGGATATGTTGGTATGCTGCCATGGTAACCTTAGCTGTTCCTGGGTGGTTTCCATTATAAACTTTGTGGAAAGCAAGGGGAATCGCACTGTAGACATTCTTTTTTTCATGAAGAAACAATTTAGGTGAAAAACTTGATCAGTCAAGATTACTATGTCTTAAAATCAAAAGTATACTTTGTCAATAGAATTTATCGTGATGTAAGTTCATATACTAGTACTCTTGGTTCACAAAACTCACCTGCCATTTTCTCCCTTCTTGGTTGGTTTTTGATTCGGAAATTTATAGGGGCAGAAGGTGCAGTGCTGATTTCCCAACAGGAAACACTTAATAAGAGAGAATAACAATGGTATGATCTTATTCATCCAGGGAAACCTTTTTAGTACCTGGCATGGCAATCCCAGAGGGCCTCCAGTATTATTACTATCACTTTTAGCATTGACAGATTTACCCACTTAATAATCATCCTCGGGCAAGAGGGACCTTTTGAGTGAGACATTGTGTCTGACGATGTTTGTGAATGGATTTGACCTGAGAATACCTTATCAGAGAGTCTGGAGAATTGTCCGCTACACCACAGGGCTCCTACATTTGCAGCTTACACCCCTCCCCCTCCCACCCCCCTGAATTCATTGAGAATTTGCGACCTCTGCAGTTAGTCCCAGACACACTCATAATAAGACTTAAAATTAGAATTTAATCTGGTTTTGCCCATGTTTTGGTCTCTACTAATTGCCAAAAAAAGTGTTCATTGGGTCTTTTGTTTGTTTATATGTTTGTTTGTTTTTTTGTTTGTTGGGAGGATTTTATGTTAGCTGCTGTAGAATCTTGAGCTCTGGACAATTTGGGCTCCAGTTTTGCTCTCATTCCCAAATCCTTCTCTCCTCATGGAATGGAGGAGTAATATGTTCCTATCTGTGTTAGGCCTTTAACTTATTTTCATGATTCCCTATTGCTATACAGTGTAGGTAAAGTGTGTTCACTGCATGCCTTCCTCTATTGTGCAATCTTAAGCAGTATCAGTGTAGAGCATTTTTTTTTTCCAATAGTGTTACCTACACTTGGATAGGAATGTACAAAGTGCATTTGTAGATTTAACATTGCGAGAATAATTTCATACAAGTACAAAGCCTGCCTAGCAAATGATGTTCAGGTTCACAAACTTCTCATTCAGAGAATATTGAATTTCCAGACTTTGTGCATCTGGAAGAACTGTGGAGGAAATTCAATGTTTCTTTTAGCTGTTCCATGAGGCTGCTCGGGTTCACAATGAATTATGATTTTCACATAAAAAAAGTTTCAACATAAGTTCTTCGAGAACATTGGCAAATTAGGATAATTGATAATATTTGAAGGAGGGTAAACAGCAGTCCCTGTCTAGAAAGTCTTTTGGGAGTGTTTGTAAAGACGATGTACAGGCCTGTATATTTAGATGTCTTGCGAATGAAGGAGAGTCGAGAAGGATGCCGTCTGTCAGAAATCGTTTTGATGAATTCCCATCCTTTCCCTCCCCCTGGCAGCTTCACAAGTAAGCCTGGAGCCCGGCCAAACTTGTCTTCCATGAGCATCACTCAGGGTCAGGACCGAGTAAACTCGACAAAGTGGGAGAAGGAAAGGAAGAAAACAACAGCACTTTTCATCACCCTCGTCGCCAACCGCACCCTTGTTTTGATGGGCCCTTCTTTGTTTTCATGTTGAAGGCACGGCAATTAAACATGCCTCAAATTGTCACCTATCCCTTTGAATGGATTAAGACATTTTGGATGGAAGTGATGAGTAACTTGTTTGTTTTTCATCTGCAGTCTTTTTTTTTTTTCTTCTTTACTTCATCTGGGCAGAGGTGCATGCCCTGAAGGAAACAAGCAATGCATGATGGGATTGTCATTCATAACAGTGTGACAATGTAAGACACAAATTATCCTCATTAGAATATAATGAGAATCTCTGTTCTCTTGCTCATTGTATCATTGACCTATTTCTGCACCAAAGTCTTAACTATGTATGTCAAGGATTCAAACTGATTTCCTTTGAACAGAAAAAGCACAAAAGCTCATCAAAGTTCTGCAAGTGTGTATCTATATACCTTTTTATGGTTATTGTCCCCGCCGAACGAGTTCGAGCAGGGGACTATGAAACGGGCTCCGTACGTGTGTGTGTCCGTGTGTCCGTCCGTCCGTCTGTCCGTGTGTCCGTCCGTGTGTGATCAAAATCTTCAATTTGCTACTTCTCTGTCATTTATGAGCCAATTTTGATTCTGTTTGCTTTATATGATAGCACTACATGGGAGCTCTGAAACTTCTACACAGAATTTCAGTCGTGACCTTTGACCTTGACCTTTGACCTATATTGTACATTTTGCTACAAAATGCTACTCCTTCGCCATTTCTAACCCGATTTCGATTCCGTTTGCTTTATGTGATGGCACTAGGTGAGGGCTTCAAAACTTCTACACAGAATTTTGACCTTTGACTTCTTTGACCTTTGACCTTGATTTTTGACCTGTATTGTACATTTTGCTACAAAATGCTACTCCTTCGCCATTTCTTACCCGATTTCGATTCCATTTGCTTTATGTGATGGCACTAGGTGAGGGCTTCAAAACTTCTACACAGAATTTTGACCTTTGACTTCTTTGACCTTTGACCTTTGACTTCTTTGACCTTTGACCTTGATTTTTGACCTGTTTTGTACATTTTGCTACAAAATGCTACTCCTTCGCCATTTCTTACCCGATTTCGATTCCGTTTGCTTTATGTGATGGCACTAGGTGAGGGCTTCAAAACTTCTACACAGAATTTTGACCTTTGACCTTGATTTTTGACCTGTTTTGTACATTTTGCTACAAAATGCTACTCCTTCGCCATTTCTTACCCGATTTCGATTCTGTTTGCTTTATGTGATGGCACTAGGTGAGGGCTTCAAAACTTCTACACAGAATTTTGACCTTTGACTTCTTTGACCTTTGACCTTAATTTTTGACCTACATTTTTTGTTCATTTTGCTACAAAATGCTACTCCTTCGCCATTTCTTACCCGATTTTGATTCCGTTTGCTTTATGTGATGGCACTAGGTGAGCGCTTCAAAACTTCTACACAGAATTTTGACCTTTGACTTCTTTGACCTTTGACCTTGATTTTTGACCTACAAATTTGTATATTGTACATTTTGCTAAAAAATGCTACTTCCGGCGGGGACATATATTACGCACCACGTAATTTCTACTTTTCCTTGTTTTCATATGTACCACTTTAGTCATTGTAGGATTTCAGGCTAGATCATGTGTAATTTTTTTCACATTTACCGGCAGACAAGAAGCAGTATTATCTGCTTGTAATCCTACAACTTATTCATTATACCTTTAAATTTGACCACTACCTTAATTTCTTAGTTCATTTCTTTTAAAGCTTTTGCTTTGCTGATAAAAATTGTAGAATCTGGCATTTTTACCACAGGCATTTGTATCTTTGTTATTTTGACTGTCATAAGTTTTACTACAATGTGAAATACTCATATTGATTATGCAGAGATGATACAGGGTTTGATAAACTTTCTTGCAGTGACAACATTAAATGCATGGTGCTGATTCGGTTTAGGTGGGGCTTCAGGTTTCCAACTTTTTTTAATTTTTTTTTTTCTAGGTAGTGAGAAACATGTTATTAAAGTGAAATGTAAAAGAGTTTACATTAAGAGGAATTCAAAGTATATTCGATGATAAGCAGTTTTAAAATGGCTGATATATCCGAACAAAGCAAACCTAATAAACGGATGTGGGTCTCACCTTTTATTAGGATCGCTTTGTCTTACTTTGTTTTTGGATATCACTGCCACTTCAAAACCAATTTTCATCAAATAAACTTGGAATTCCTCTTAGAATTGTGTGTTCCTTAATATTTCATGAAGTGGTTTCTATTATTTTGCAAAAAGTCAAAAGCTGAATCCTCACCTAAACCAATACTATCCCTTTTTAATTCATCAAGTTGTAGGGGAAATCTTGCTGTAGAAATCATCATCTCATCCATCCCCATAAAACTGGCAACTTTGGGAATTTCATTGCATATCCTAGTAAATTAGAGAAAGATTTGATAAAAACTGGTTGAATTTATTAAATCTCTGCACACATACAGGAAACAAAATGCAGAAACATTTGCCAATTTCAGACAGAAACACTAAATCTTCTGAATTGTGTTGCCAAATTAAGGATCACATACACATGTAGAGATTTTTTAAATGATTTATAGGCTGTGATTCAGGACCAAAAATAAGCAATTGGATGCCACTATAGGGCTCAAATATGAAAGAAATTCAATTTTACCCTATGAAATACTTAGTGCTAGGAATGAATGATGATTGTGATAAAAAAGATGCAGCATAAAGTCACTAAATATAATGTGGTTTCTGGGGACGTGATTGGTGAAATGTCGACGGATTGATCATCGCAGTTTTTGGACAGTGGAGATGCACCTGTTTTTTGTTGCAGGGAACGGCACACCTTGCAGACTTGGTGTCCTAATCCTCTGGCTGTGAATCACTGAAAACTTGGCCTCAGCAATGTTGTATATATCCTTGTGTCTGTGTTTTAGGCAAACCCTTTTCCTTACACCTGCTCTTGATGCATTTTAATCTTTTTTTCCCCCATATATTCATGAGATATTTTTGCCATTGTCACATGCTTACAAGTGGTCTCTTCACAGCCTGCTCTCTTCCCCCCCCCCCCTCTTTTCTTGTAAAGAGAAAGGGAAATTGGCCAGCATCGCACCCTATTTTCTTATTCAGAATAGGCAACAATCAAGTTACCTACTTGGATGGGGCACCCGCAGTTAAAGGGCAATTATCCCTGCACACATTGGGAGCCATTTACACTGCAGTCAGTTGAAACCTCAGTGAAAATTTAATGAGAATTTGGCAATCCATTCAAAGTTTATTGGTTTTTAAAGTTTTCATCCCATGTGCTGTCCCTTCAAAGTGGAAACTCTATGACAGTTTGTGATGCAAAAGGTCATTTGGCTTCAAGCAAACTGCACATATAATGCCTAAAACAAAGCCCAGAACGTGACCCCAGGCACCCTCAACCAAGACCAACAGTGCCGGGTTACTTCATCTTGGATTAATAACTATAGTGTTGTTGTTGTTCTTTTGCAGGCTGTTCACACACACACACACACACACACTGTGCATGGCAAGTTATAATGAGGGGTAAAAAGAAAATCAAGCGGATTGATTTTTTTTTTTTTTGCATTGCGATGTGGATCACCAGAGAGATTCTTTTGTGCATTTGTCTGTGCAAATTCATTTTTGCATCATGCCAAATCAAGTTTGTATAATTTTAATTTCAGGTGTCTGTGAAAGAGCCTAAAGCATGCTATGAAATAATAGCAACCTGTCCATGCTGTGCAATGGAAAGCTTTCAGCTGATTAAAAAAAAAAAAAAGGATTATTCTGATGTCTGCACCTTGTGGTAAATTTTGTGCAATTTATATCTTGGTGCTATTATCGTATGTCTGCATCTAAATATAGCTCCTGTGTATATGAATATTACCACATTTCCTGGGTATAGTAGCTGCAAAGTCAAAGTGAAGAATCATTCCAAAAAATAATATGGCACATCTTGGGATAATATCTACTACTGGAACCTGCTTCTAATTTCTAACAATGGTACATCATTTAGTTCAGAAACTTTCACAGTTTGCAAACCAAGAATTATCACCATTAACTTTGTTAGAGGAGGGATAAGTCCATGATAAAAAAAAAAAATGTTCAGTTTCAATAATTCTAACAATGGTACATCATTTAGTTCAGAAACTTTCACAGTTTGCAAACCAAGAATTATCACCATTAACTTTGTTAGAGGAGGGATAAGTCCATGATAAAAAAAAAAAAATGTTCAGTTTCAATAATTCAACAACATCGGTATTAAATGACACCTGAAGATTTTCTACAATGCATCTAGCTTCTACTCAAAGCAATATGTGCACACACACATACACGGCATAGTATTCTTGATATGTTAATACAGTTTAATCTTAAACAGGATAGACCTTGTGTGGAATGATGCAGTCACACATTGGTTTAAGCATCCCTTTTTCATTCATTCATGCATGCATTCATCCATTCATTTATTTATTTATTCATTCATTTATTCATTCATTCATTCATTCATCCATTTATTTTTTTCCATCCCCATCAAAACATGGAAATGCAATTTCTTTTTTTTTCTAAAAGAAAATCTATATATTAAGTGCGTAGATAAGTATATCGGCATTACAAAATACAGTATGATACTGTAAACGTGGATATTTTCGCGCAACTATTTTTTTGCACTTGGCCAGGCAAGAACAGTTTCCACTTGTACTGTATTCGCCGAATATTTCGAAAGGTTTTTATTTGCGCGAATTTTGCGAATCAGGTGCTATTCGCGAAATTAAAGACACGCCAAAATATTGACTCTGATCCCGATGTGGATGTGACGTGCGCATGTGCGTTTCTCTGTTCGGTGCAGGACTCCACGATCGTGAATTTAACCACTCGCGAAATCGTCGGGAATTCCCGATTCATGAAAATTTAGACTCGTGAAATATATGGCGTATACAGTATTTAATTCTGCAGAATCAAGACACAAGGTACAGGAGCATATGGAAAGCAAAAATATTCACATGCTTTTATTTTCGGGCTACTTTCTGGTTGCACGAAATGCGCAAACATTTCCACTTTTACAGTAAGTGAAATTTATGGATATACCATTGATATGGTGAAAAAAACACACACATAAAAAATCATGCAATGAAAAACACAAGAGCATACAGGCCTATACTGTTGTACAAATGTACATGCATATTGTATCTTTCCTTTTTTCCAACACTGTCCAGCAGAAATGACTTCCCTTCACCCTATGACATTTCAAATGAGACAAATACATCGGGAAGCTGATTTTTGTACCATGATCAACAGGAAGACTGTGCTATTGTGTCATCCAAGAGGAGAAAATTTATTCCCCCCCCCCCCCCCCCAATCTAGCTGAGCTGTCTTGCATTTGCATCAGAGAAGAGAATTACCGACTAGGGTACTGCTGTATGATATTGATTTATACTGATTACGTTGATTGACTTTCGATATGAAGTACCATTTGTAATAGAGGAAGATGTTCGATGTGTGGTTAGGAAGCATGAGTTCAAATACTGTATACGCCATATATTTCACGAGTCTAAATTTTCGCGAATCGGGAATTCCCAACGATTTCGCGAGTGGTTAAATTCGCGATCATGGAGTCCTGTACTGAACGGAGAAGTGTATATGCATACGTCACATTCACATCGGGGTCAGAGTCAATATTTTCGCGTGTCTTTAATTTCGCGAATAGCACCTGACTCGCGAAATTCGCGAAAATAAAAACCTCATGAAATATTTGGCGTATACAGTAGCTCAAGAAAAACAAAAGTATGTATAGACAGTCAGACAAACCTGTCAGAGCAAGAGAGAAAAAGATGGAGAGAGAGAGAGAGAGAGAGCTTGAATCTTAGAGATGCCAACTGTTTCTTTTTTTAAGTATTTACTAAGCACTGTTTTTCCTGCATGTCTGCGGGAAAGGTAAAAATGCTGTTTTCCACCAAAGTTGGCAACCCTGGAATTTACATTATAATGTAAAGCAATTTTGAATCTGAGTGACAACTAATTACATCTTTAAATTTCTAAAAACAGCTTGAGTTTTTGTTTTGTTTGTTTTTATCCATATTATGCAGCTACATTGTACCTTGTTTGTGTCATTTGATTGTTACAGATTACTTTAAAAGTGTTTCTTTTTTTTACCATGGAGGTGAAACAAGTCATGTGGACTTAAGATTAGGTCATATGATCATGATGACGTGCTGTGTTCATATTTTTTGATTGATGAGATTATCACCAATTGCTTTTCATTTTGTCTGGTGGACATGTAAATTTTCTTCAGTTATCTTCCCTTCTGATGGAAAATCTTGTGTTATGTACTAAAATGATCAAATCAACTATGAGAGGGAAAAATAGTGCATGTTCTCAGGAAGTTCACAATAATTTAATCTGTGGCAGTGGTTTTGCCTGCAAGCTTAGCTCCTCTCAAAACTTGTATCATTGAACGTACCCCTGTCACTTAACATTAATTAATTAAGTTAGTGGATGATAGAACTAAGAATGATGGAGTGATGGAATAGATATTGGTATTGACTTTTTGTTTTTTAGTTTATTTGTGTGTTCTTGTGTTTTGGGCATGTGTGACAGTGAGTTATGTTTGTCATTTAATGAATGCATGGACTCCGTTTTCTGGAATCTTTCTGGACACAGTGCCAAATAAATGAGTTGAAGGACGTCATGTTGCAGGGAGGTTTCCATGTTGCACAAACACTGCAAAACAAACATTTTTAGTAAATCAGACAAGTATTCATATCTTTTATTATACGACTTTTAAAGTCTTCCAAAGACAAAGAAAGTTAATACTTTCTCATTAATATGTAGAAATTGTCTTTTAATCTTTTCTGAAATTGAATGTGCGTACAAGTGACATCAGTTGTACTTTGTACATGACAACCCAGTATTTCTATAGGATGTCATTTATCTTTTCAATAATGAAGTTGCTAAATGTTCAAACCATCAGCTTTTTCAGTACCAGTCAGATTCTGTGGAGGTATTGGGGGAGTTGTTTTTGTATGCATCCAACAAACAGATGGTTCACAAAAGAATAATCTTCTGACATATCACCTATTGGTGATCAATCTTAATTAACTGACAAGAATCTGTGCTAGATATTCTAAAGTTGTTGCAAGAAGTGATCATGATTATAAAAATAAGTGTTGAAGATTGCTTGTACTTTTATTGGCCTTGCACAGGTCTCTTGCTGCTTTTGCTCACTTCCTTTAATTCTCCTTCAAACCGATTCATGGTCCCTGCTGTTTGACTTTCAGGGGATGGCTTGTTTTGTCCGCATAGATGATAATTTCTGCACATGATTGTCAGTTTGTGTATAATTGTCAGTTTGTGTATGACTGCCAGTTTGTGTATGATTGTCAGTTTGTGTTTGTACTTTTTATGAGCATGTGCATGACTCATGAGCAGTCACAATTCATCATCATATGTCACACACTAATTGGAATTTGAAACTGAATTTCAATTTTGAGTATGATTTGTTTTACGTGGCCGCTAATATGAGACTGCATGACGTCATTACACTTCCATGTTTATACGTCTGAGAGAATGGCAACCATTATTTGGTTGGAAACATTAATGCTTGATATTCAAGTGATGGATACATGTTTGGGCAATACACCTTGCCAAGAATGACTATCGAGGAAATCTGTCCGAATTCAATCAATAACATGCTGGTTTAAGGAGTTCCCATTTCCAGTTTCCTACAGATACCATCATACAAATTGTAGCTCAGATTTAGGGACATTGCATGAAGTATATGACCTTGGGATCAGTTGATGATATATAGTATGGCAATCAATACAGCTATTATATGTTTGAATCCTATTCTTAATGTGGAAATAAGATTCAAACAAATCAGAATTATAGATTTACATTTTCCTTCGTCGCTAGCACTCTTCTGCAATGCAGAAGTCTAAGATATTTTACATGTAAAATCATCTCAATTATATGTTTTATTTCATTACAGTATCAAGAACTATCAGACAGTTTTAAATCAAAGCTGTCTGCTTTGTTCTAGTTATTGTAATGAAATAGAACCTAAGATTGGAATGATTTGTCACTTCTTAAAAATCTCAGACTCTTGCATCGCCTTTAAGCCAGCAGAGTGCCAGAAACAAAGGAGAAGCAATTGTGCAGAGGGAGGATGTATTGCATTAGGCTACTGCTTGACAGTAATAAACCCTGAAGGCCACTTAGCTCACACTTTTAGCTGCCATGGCAAGTGTTACATTGAAACTGAGTTGAAGAACTAGTATCTCATCCCCTTTCAGACTGGAGTTATCTCGGTATAAAAATGTTTTATGTGCAATGCTCAGATATAGGATGTTTTTAGGTGTTTGATTATGATTGCTCTAATATGTTCATACATCGTATTCATACATCGTACGAATGTGGTATGTTTTATAAGCATTGCTTTGATATACAACCTTAAGTACAATGTTCATTAGTGTCTGAATGCTCTCATTTTTATTAAAACATCATATGAGAAGGCGGGGCCTGTGCAAAGTTCACATTGCGCAAGGGAGAGAATTTTACATGTTTATGAGCTTCCCATGAAACATATTGTGCAAGGTCTGATGCTACAATACACCTTACACATATTGGGACATTTTGTCTGAATGGTCTTATATAGAGACAATGCACATCATCTACATACATTCACATATGTAACATCGCTATGTCTGAAAGCAACCTAACTTGCTGAATGGTGCGTGTGTTTATATATCGAAGATGTTTTCACTGCGTTTTTGCATGATGGGCTTCTGGTGCAAATTCCTTTCCTTTCCCCAGTTTTCAAAGTTTTGACTAAGTCTTGTTTCAAATTGTGCCTAGAATTATACCAGGATATGTATTTTGTGACCTTAAATGTCATGCATCTAGGCCAACTGTATGCATGCTTTAAGTGACTCCCTTATTGGAGAGATACTTGTGATTTTAATTTGTAATTAGGTGCATTTGAGACGTATTCATTTATTGGATATATCGTCGCTGGGGTGACAAAACCTCGTATCTCAAAATTGTCAAATGTTCAGGAGGGCGAAAAAACATGGCGGCCAAAGCACTATAGTGAATGGGAAAGCCTTCTCTTTGACATGTCATGGTGGCTTCATTTTTGGAGTAAGACAGTTAGGATTTGGCCAAGACATCACTTGACCCATTATTTGACCATAAAGCTTAAAAAAAAAAATTTGACATTTTTGAGATACGAGGTCTTGTCACCCCAGCAACGATATCTCATTCTGACAGACAAGAAGCTTTAAAGGGTGTTTTTATTTCAACTTCTTTTTCTTCAAATAATGGACCATGAGTTGTGTATGATAGTAACCAGTGAAAAGTTTGTCAAGATTCAGATGTGACTCAAAGCCTGCTAAATACGGAAATTGTATTCATGTTCTCAAAAAATTTAGGTCAAGCTCTTTTTTTTTTTCCTTTTTCATGGAAGAGGATTGTTAAGTGCTCTTTGGATCTGACTCAAAAGTTGCATGATGAGTGAACATTTGTTCAAGGATGATTTTGCTCAAGACTGGGTAATTATTTCCTGAATAGATCTGAACCAATTGATTTAAGTAAGGCCACTTCAATGCCATATTTTTGCCAGGAGGTGAAGTAATCGCTTGTTGAACTTTGTGTGTGTTTTGTAAATAAACCTCTGTAGGACATTGCCACCCCCCCCCCCACATTTGTCCCCACCATTTTCTTCCCCCACCATTTTCCCCAAGTGAATTGTGAGTCAGATGTCCACTGTATTTTGTTGCAGACAAACAGCAATACTTTTGGATGGTTTGACAGGGAGTTTTGGTTGCCAATGGCAACCATGGGGTTGCAGCATCCGGCATTGATAATCCATCCCATTCAAAAGGATGAAGAATCGTAAAAATCCGTTAAGAATGCTCTTTTACAGAATCAAGTATTTTCATACGTCAAACTTTGCTATATGAAAAGATGTCTGAATAGCCCATATTCAGCTTTGTTTTTTTTTTTTTTTTTTTGTGTGTTTTAGTTGTTGTTGTTGTTGTTGTTGTTGTTGTTGTTTTTTTTGGGGGGGGGGAGATGGATGGGCCCACTCTCTTGTATATTAGATTTGTGTGTCTCATTCAAAAGGCATTTTCTCTTGTGAGTAAAATGGTGATGTTCTGTAACAATGGTTCTTGGATATTCCCTGTGAGAACCAGTGAAAGCTCCATACCAAATGTCATTTTACATACAATGTACATACAATTGTACATATGTGTGCTGTGATATGGATCTGTGAGAATCTATGAAAGCTCCATATTGAATGTCATTTTACATGTATACTTTATTGTACATGTGTGCTGTGATAATGGATCTTACAAATTTTTTTTTCTGTTAAATACATGGTACAGAATTATAGGAACCCACATGCTCATTTATAATGCTTATACTGTCTCACATCTATTACCAGCTTTGTGCATCAGACATACGGGACTTACAAGTGTGATTGCTATGGATGTCCCCAAATCTGTGCAATTTCTTGCACAAATGTGAAAAGAAAGCACAAGGCAAATGGCAGGGACAATATGAATTCCACTTGTTTCTAAAGTTGTCCTGAATGCATAAAACATGAAATCATGTGAACAAATTGGAAGTGCAGTCAAACCTGCCATAGCGACCACCTGTCCATAGCGGCCACCTGCCATATATGACCACTAATATCAATTCCCGCCAGTAGAAAAGTCATGTTAAAGTGGCCACCTGTCTACAACAGCCACTTTTTTCGTCTCCCTAGAGTGGCCGCTATAGATGGGTTTGACTCTACTAGTTTTATGGAAATTGGATGTGAAATGAATTAATGTCTGACTTCAAATTTCTACATGCTATAAAAACTGATACTATTTGTCAACCACATACTGGTATTCATTCAAAATTAGGGGTTGATATTCCCACCTCCAAACTCATATTTACTTGCTCATAATTCTTGAGTAGATTTCTTTTTTTCTTTTTTCTTTTTGTTGATTAAATTGAATAGCCATAATAAAGGTTTTTAAATTTCAATAGAAATTTGCAGTATAGTAATATACTTGTAGTGAGATTATGTCTGAGGGGAAAGCAATATATTGTAGTTGCTAATCTATTGACTGTAATATGAATTCTTGTCATGTTCTGTGAATTTAACCAATGGGAGAGTTGAGAGCCAATTTCATCATTGTCTTATCTTGCAGAATATTAATATGATTGTAACCAAATATCAGAGTTTTAAGAAACTTGTGAAATGCTGTAACTTTCTTGTTTGATATCAGGTTGTATTGAAACTTCGGTCATTCTCCTTGGATAATTTATTCTTTTCAAGTATCATAAAGCTTCAACACATAGTGGAAGGCTTAAGCTTTCATTTCTACAGCAGAATTAGCTGCTTAGAGACAGTGTGCTACAACTTCTCCACAACATCTCTCTCTCTCATGTTCTGCCCCTCCCCCACCCCACCCACCCCCTTCAGATCCGTGTCACAAAGGAGCACTGGGAGGCGCTGCTGGAGCTATACCGGGAGCTGCAGAAGGCAGAGCATCTGGATGCGGCCTACATCTTCCTCAAGATGCGTCGGAACCAGATCTTCCACTTTGTTGTCCACACAAAGCCAGTACGTTGGTCTCACATATTTTGTGCAAGTCATTGAGGAGTGAGGGTGGTTGGTTTAAAGGAGACCTCCGGATGATTTTCAAACTTTTACATTTGAACAACTATAAATTAGTTAAACTGAATACAGAGTTTCAGAATTTACAGCGATTGGGATGAGGAATAAGAGTGTTTTCAAAATTCATAACAAATTGCAATGAACAAGGATGATGACATGCCAGCCTCACCATAAGAATGTACAAGTTGAAGCTCAAGGAAGCAGAACAAAAGAAGAAGGCATGCATAGAGTCTTCACAGGTGAACTTGTCGAGCAAGCAACATTGTAATGGAATTATACTGCTGCATTTCTGAAATATGTGAGGCTCTGATGTCATCAACACTGTTCAGTGTAATTTGTTTAAGATTTTCAGTTTATTGGTTTCTCTGCTCAAGGACCACAATAAATTCCATGAATCTATACATAGTAGCTGTCGATTTATGTACTACATGATGTGAAATTATGAAAATCGTCTGGAGTGCCCCTTTAACTCTTTATGTGCCACGTTTGCACACCTGATTCAGTTGACGGCATGCCAAGTTCGCATATTCTGCTCAAACATGCAAATCTGAACCAACTGATAAATTGCCAAATGCCATAGTACAATTGAAGCTTCATTCATAATTCCATTTCTCTCACATGTAGCTTGTATTGTGGTGTGATTGAATATCAATTGGTGTTCCCTATTGGATTTGCAAGTAAATTCTAAGTTTCTGTCACTGTTTTGTGTGCAAAAGCCATGCATTGACAACAAATGTAGCTACTGGTCATTTGAAAGAAAAATTACAAATTTGTCATAAGAATTTACATCATAGAAAAGGCTTGTCATTTGCTCTAGAACTTTGCTCATCACATGTCCAGTGTAACAAAATCTGTAAAGTTACATGGATTTGAAAAACAAAATGTTTTCTCAAAGCATGTCTGCGTTGTCGTCTCAGAATAATGTGGCACATGGAGGGTTTTCACCGTGGTGCATTAACCCTTAAATTCACAAAGGTGGTACAATTGAAACCATGGACAATTTGTATGGAGCGCCAAGTGTCGCATGGCCTATTTCATTACGAAATCAGTCATTTCGTCAGCCAAATAGGCCATACGACACTTGGGGCTCCATACAAATTGTCCATGGTTTGAACCATGGTTTCAATTGTGCCACCTTCATGAATTCGGGCCAAAGAGTTTGACTAGATGGATGTGTAGGACCTTCCTCCAACACAGGAAAAAGACCAAAAAAAAGTACCCTGAGTCGCTACAAGCTCATCGTGAGTTGTAGAGGAAATAAAGAATAATAGACTGATCTGAGGTAGTGTGGACATAGGGAAAGAGAGATGAAAGACCCTGGTTATACAGAGGGTTACAAACTTCTTGATTTCTGGTTCAAGACCACAAGGTACAATCAATAAAACCAAGAAAGAGACTCTTGCAGAGAACATTAAACTATCTATAGGGGTGGGGGGGGGGGGAGGGCAAAAAATATTCCTGGTACCCCTTCCAGGTTTAATCAGGGGGCAGGCTCCCCCCCCCCCCCCCATTTTTATGAAAAGATGTCTTTTTTCGTCCATCATATGATGCTATACAAAGGGGATATCATAGGATTATATCCAAGCTGCTGATCCAGTCCAGAGCAGCATCACTTGGTTTAACAAGTTCTGTAGGCCCCCCTCACAGAAACTTCTGAAGGTGGCAGTCCTCTGTTTCCTCTGCGATGTGATGCAGGATTTGGTCAGGATGGCTGCAGTCAACTCTTGCTGCAGTGGCATGATGGTGATAGTGATGGAGCTGGTGATGGTGATGGTGATGGTGATGATGATGATGATGATGATGATGATGATGGTGGTGGTGGTGATGATATGATATGATATGATATGATATTGGTGGTAGTGGTGGTGGTTGTGATGGTGGTGATGATGATGATGATGATGATGGTGGTGGTGATGATATGATATGATATGATATGATATGATATGATATTGGTGGTAGTGGTGGTGGTGGTGATGGTGGTGATGATGATGATGATGGTAGTGGTGGTGATGATATGATATTATATGATATGATATTGGTGGTAGTGGTGGTGATGGTGATGGTGGTGATGATGATGACGACGACAATGATGATGGTGGTGGTGGTGATGATATGATATGATATGATATGATATTGGTGGTAGTGGTGGTGGTTGTGATGGTGGTGATGATGATGATGATGATGATGGTGGTGGTGATGATATGATATGATATGATATGATATGATATGATATTGGTGGTAGTGGTGGTGGTGGTGATGGTGGTGATGATGATGATGATGGTAGTGGTGGTGATGATATGATATTATATGATATGATATTGGTGGTAGTGGTGGTGATGGTGATGGTGGTGATGATGATGATGATAATGGAAATGATTATGAATTGCTGAGTTTTCAGAAGCACTTGAATACCCTTACATATCCACGTATTGATTTCTAAAGCAGAGTTGGGTGTAATAAACAAGATGTGATGAAAAACCAAACAAGCAAAGAAATATAGAAACTGTTACTGGTTTTGATGTATCTTATCTCATCCAACACAAGTTTAGAAATATCATTTGAAATTCCCTCAATTTGTTTGTAATTTTTTTCTCCTTACAAGAGGCTTGGATAAAAAGCCATATAGTGCCAGTAGATTTACTTCCTATGTATCTAGATTTTGCCTGTGAATGACTGCATATTTTTGTGTCTTTGGTTTTTGATTGTTGATCATATGAATATATAAGATATCTCTCTTTTCTCTCTTTCCATCTATCTATCTATCTATCTATCTATCTATCTATCTATCTATTTATCTTTCTTTCTTTCTCTGAAAGATGTTGTACACTCGCACCTATAGAGATGATGCATATGACAAGTGGAAATCAGGAAAGGAAATTTTGACAGCAACTTTTCATGATGACCTTCTTGAGGTAAGTGCATTCTCAAGCATTCCATATGTGACCGTGCATCACAAAACCAACAGAAAGTTGCACTTAATGTTATGTGAGGACTCAAAAAAGGTGAAATGGGTCAACCGAGTCCATTTTGAGTTTTTCATATTTTCTGAAAGAGCTATCCTTCTTCTACATTATTCTTTAGTTTGGGATCACAACATGAATGGGAAAGTGTGTTTTCAGCGGTTTTTCCACAACCCTTTTTTGGGGGAGAGTAGAATGATCAGGCATGTCTAAAGAGGCCCCTTTTCATGTCTTAAAATCCTTTGCACACTCTTCACTTTCAAGTCTAATAACTTTTGAAAGGATAATGCTACTGCTTTGAAAGTCGGCATTAATCATGGACAGAATGTGTTCCTAAAACATGCTCAATTTCAGCTTAATATGATAATCCTTTCATTATTGTTGCTCCAGTGGTTTACATCCTGTGCTTTGTCCCTTTCATCGCGTAGCTAGCACGGCTTGGTGAAGATTATAAAACGCTTGAATAGACTCTGTACTTCGGAGCCTCTTTTCAGTTCACACTTTTACAGAGTATGTGCATTCTTTCTAGTATTTAGATAGGTTAGGGGAGTCCATTTGATTAGAGTTATACATCATTTTTAAGCTTAGAGTCTGCTCTTTCAGAATCTGCCCTGAACTAAAAATCCATGTCTGATGACTTTTCCTTGGTTTAGTGATGCAGGGTCACATTTCATAATTCACCACAGATAAATGGTCAGAAGATAATGTATTGCGGTCTGTTGAACACACCGGGAGCTTGCCGTAGTTGCTGCACTGTTGTTTTGAAGGATTACATTTATGGCCACGTGATACTCCTAAGAATATGTTTACAATTTCCGGACTTCCGGCCCTTGTAGGATAGGGAAGAAAAGCATGTTATAAAAACACAGACATATCCTGTCTTTACCGTAAAACACAAATCCGTGCCCAATGAAAAGCTGCAGGTGCATCCAGTTGATAATCGTACGTAGATCAAACTGGCATACTAGCAGCACACTTTTAATGTTCGTTTTGATGCTCATTCTGTGGGGTAGACATTCTTTGTGTCATATTATGTGCAATATAAACAAAAATATATGTTGGGAATACTTCAGAAAAATGAATTACAATGTGAAAAACAAAGGCTTCAAATATGGAGGTATTATTGACTAAAGATATCTAGTAAACTGTGAACTTTTTTTTTTCAAAAATTGTGTTTTTGTGGATTATATGGACACCTGAAAAAGATGCAGACTCTTCAAAGTTATGAAATGAAAGATTGTACATAAAAAATGCAGTCATTTTGGTTCATTGTGATGAGCCAGATTTAATCATATCACACCTCAAGCTCTATCTGAATAGCAGTTTGACATCAAAATGATGTCGAATACACCCATTGGAAAAGTCACTTTGTACAATTATCTAATAGACACGTTAAAAGTATTTTAATGGACACAATTTGGCTAATGTATGAGCAATATCCAATAGGCCTTAGTGCACATAAGATCTGTGACATAATGAATAACTTAAAGGCATAATTTACCATTTGCAGATGAAAGCATTAGTGCTTTAAAATAGTTCTAAAATACGAGTTAGGGATAGAAACAACCACTGTCAAAATGTGAATCTGTATAATCGATGTTAAGTGTTGTTAAATACACGAAATGTGAACAATAGTTATAATAAAAATGTTTCCAGACTAAACCGTATACAGTTACGGTTTATTGAGAAAAACCCTGATATTTCCTTATGTTTTAGGTTTTATTGCAAATATTTCATATGGTAGGATGTTTAATGATACAACAGACCTACACGTATGCACCAAATGTGACATCTTGAACATTTTTGAAACATTGCTCCCAAAGGTAAACTGGACCTTTAACCCTAAAAAGACTGGGCTATTTTGGTAGCTCGAAAGACTGGGGGGGGGGCCCTAAAGGCCCCCCCCTTAAGATCTCGGCCGTGGATCGTGCGATCGCCGCGGAAATTTGCACAATGGTAGTGTGCGATGTAATCTACAAGATCGTATATTTAAATTTTCCAAAATAGTCTTCTTTTATTTTATTTTGATTAATTATGCTAATTTATGCGAGAAATCAGACTTTTTTATCCAAATCAGTAAATAAAGCTCCAAAAGTGCTCATTTTTGGTCTAGACATTCTATGTAGCATTCTTAGCAAATGTACTTGAAAAAAAATTCGGTATCAAAATTAATTTCTTATTTATTTTATTGTTTTATGAATTTCTTATTTATTTCTTTGTTTTTTCGACCTTTTGTTTTTGTTGTTTTTTTCAGCAACATTTGTGGCAGACCCTTTTTGAAGCATAATACTACTAAAACAAATTAATTTTAGCCATTGAGAGTAAAAATAAGTATATTTATATGAACCGTGTGATAAAACTCAATTTGTATTGACTTTGTACACAAAATCACATTTTTGAGCCATTTTCGGTCTCACGTGCATGTACAAAAAGTTATGTAACTTCAGAACCGTACCCCCGGGCGTCACAAATTTGGTGTCAAAATGTGCGGGAAACTCGAAAGAAAAAAGTCACAGAGCAACGCGGCGAGAGCATTGCGTGTTGCTGAGTAATCGCGCGAAATGTCGAGGGGGGGGGCCTTTTAGGCCCCCCCCAGTCTTTTTAGGGTTAATCTGCTACACTATGAAGAAGCATTGATTAACCCATTGACAATAGAATTATTTTTCTACAACACGCATTTCCCATAGACACCTGCCCGAGTATTCTTGGGACTTGTATTCAGTAAGTTAAAAGTTCATCACAGAAACTTCTCAGCAGCACCAGGTCAAATGAACATCAGGGGGAAGGTTTTTATTTTCAGGGAATTCCTGGAAACCATCAAATTTTGTTCATTCTGTATGTCATCATTCATAAGCTATCACAAGATTGATTTCATTTATAATTCCACTGCTGTTGTTGTGGTTTTTGAAAATTGGATACAATGCATTCACCAAATAGTTAAATGTCACGAATGCTATCCTAATGCAGCTTTAAAGTTTAGATATATTCTGTCTATTTGATTGTGATTGATTATTAGCAGGTTGTGGTGCGAACATGTTAAAAATCTCTATCTCTCAAAGAGTACAAGTACTATCATGCAAACAAGTGTTCCTGGAAATGGCTCAAATCGCGAAACCATCTAAGCACAAGAAATCTGCATGCTCCGCTCATTTCAAAGTCTTGATTGCCTTAGTCAGTTTGATGGCCTGGAATGGGAAGGCATGTTTACAGCTAAGCGGCACATTTTGAATCATCGATAGCAATTCGATAACTTGGAATTAGAAGGCACATTTACAGTTAAACAGCACACTCGCTCTCATAAATGTGTTTCATATCTTTGTAGAGTCTCATGTGGTTGTCTTGTGGTGACAGCTCCTACTGGCATTAAAAACACTGCCAGTCATAAAGCTTAAAGGGATGGTACAGTATTGGTGAAGATGAGAAATGGGCTTTTAACTTTTTGTGAGATACCAAGAAAACACTTATGATATAGTACAGAGCATACCATTTTAAGAGGAATTCAAAGTTTATTTGATGAAAATCGGGTTTGGAATGACTGAAACATTCAAAAACAAAGTAAAACAAAGCGATTGTAATTAAGTGTGGGTCCCACACTTTATTAGAATCGCTCTTTTTGGATATCTCAGCCATTTGAAAACCAATTTTCATCAAATAAACGTTGAATTCCTCATAGAATTACATGCTCTTTTATATTTCATAAGAGGTTTTCATTATCTCACCAAAAAATGATAGAAACCTGAAATTAGGTCTCAACCAAAACTGTACAATCCCTTTAAGGTTTAAGGCCACCGTAAAATCCATTTCTCGAAATGCAAATAGTCGGGAGCTAATCAGCGCCAAATGCCCTCGTCATTTCAATAGCAAGATTGGCCGAGATGATCAAGAATGTGACGCTTTGAAGAGGAGTTCACCCACATGTGACATTTTACTCATCTCGTCTCACTGTCTGCCAGAACTGAAACATTTACAGATGCTCTCAATATTATATTATGTGCACATTGACTCTTCCGCGGGGGTGTTTCCATGGAAACCAAGCATCACAGCAACACTTAATGCCACATGGGTTTTCAGTGTGAAAAGTTCACATTGAGGAAGCGATATATCAATGCACTTTTACTCTATTTGAGAAAGGGCTGCATATCATGAGAACATCATCATAGCAGATTTCATATGATTCTTCAGTTGATTTGTATCACCACAAATATTAAAATGTGACATAGGTAATTACACACAAAATGTAACCTCAATTTTTGACTACTTTGTTTGTTTGTTTTTTTTTTCTCTCTCTCTTTTTTAAATTTCCATTATGGAAAACTTTACAGTAGGGACAACTTTGCTCAATATGGGTAAGAGATCCTTTAATATCCTATTTTATGTCCCAACCACAAATATATATAAGGATACCTGGGGTCCCATTTTATGAAAATTGTTATCAGCGACAACTGCCACATTTCTGTGACAAATTTACTCTCAGCCAATCAAATGCAAGGATTTCAGTAGCTTATAACAACTATCACAACTTGTCACTGATAACAAGGTTTATGAAACGGGGCCCTGATCTGTATTTTTTCTTTCCATTTTCAAGTTTGTTTGTTTTTTACTTCATGTGTGCCATCATATCAACTACTTTTATTAGCTTGATGATGGCTTGAAGTTGCCCACTGAAAACTTGTGTGATCATACAAAAAGGCCCGAATTCTCAAAGCTGGAATAAATATTCCGCGGAATAGTTATTCCGGGGAATAAGTTATTCCACCTTTGAGAATAGATTCCGGGGACTAAATTGTGTCATTTTACGTGACGAGGGCCTGATTTGCATAAGAGGCATAATAAATCGGCGGAATAAGCGGTGTAATAAAGTTATTCCACCTTTGAGAATTCGGGCCTCAGAGTATAAATTAGATGTGAGGTTTTGACCCTTTCTTGAGGTCAGAGATCAAGGTCTGAGTGTGAAATTTCACAATTACTGGTATACACAAGGACTCAAGAAGCATGTTTAAAATGAGATGTAACAGTTTGTATTAAAGAAGATTTATTGTGATACTGTATCAAGGGCAATTCCCTGGTCTAACCACATGACTGATCTGGCTTCAGTCAGAGAATGAAGGACAGGGGATTATGGGAAATTAGACAATTCACGCTGTATAACAAATATTCAACACGTAAAGTTTAACCAATATTTGGACCTAGATGAAAAAGAATTACAAAAAAACAAAAATACATGGAGTAGTTTTGTAATGACAGGACTGTGTTGTAATTTTTAACAAATCTTTAATACATCAAGCCATTATGATGAAGTATGATTTGATAAAATTTTCTAAAATGAAATGAAATGATAGTTATGGACAAAATAATAATTTATCACATAAATGTCCCATTATTTACGTCTAAGTATAAATTTCTGACTTTTTTTGTTGTTGCAAACTCAAGAATTACATTTGAAAATTCATACATTTCAGCCAAAATAGTGGAACAGACAAAAATATTACTATTCCTGAAGGTAACTGCTGATTTTCAAGCAGATATGTTTTCTTTGATAGTATGTACATAGTCCACCTGATTTGTCAAGATTGCATCCAAACTGTACAAAATAGATTGCATATTTACATCAGTACATTTGGTTTGCATTAGGAGCAGCAGGGTGATATCAGTGCACTCATCATGAAATCATTGCCCTTTATCATCACTCTTCCAAAAATTCCTGGCTACAAGTTCCCAGCAAAGAACATAAAAAAAAAAGATATAACACTTTCTCATCATCGAAGTGGCAGCATATGTCTAAATTGTGATTTTAATCAGCCCTTTGGAGTAAGATAATGATCTGAATATTATAATCAATAGATTGTCTTCTTCCCGCCATTTTTCTTCTTACACGATGTCCAGGAGCAGCATCATTGTGAATGCTTGGGACTGAGTGACAAGTACAATTAATTCTTTTCATGGGCAGGGCATGAAGATTACCTTAACTGTTTTGCTTAACTGCTGTATTCCCAGTAGGACTTGATTCTTTATCAAATAACTTTCTACTGGATTCCTTTGTTTATCATATTATGTAGTTCAGGGTTCTTACATTGCATTCTTGTAGAGTGTGACAGAAAGTAGTAAATATTCACACAGTAAGTTACTATAAAGTGTATTTGATATGCAGACCTCCCTACCTGTCTAACTGTAAAATAAGGATGATTTGTCTCGAAAGTTGAAAAGAAATAGCATCTCCTATAGAAATTATCAAGAAAAATAAGAAACTCATACTGAAACAAGAGCTGGAAATGGTCAAAATTCAGATTCTTTCTTCAAAATTCAAAATGGTTGGGAGGTCTGGATAATGTGGAACCATTTAATACTCATGACTGCACAATACAGTAAACCGCAGCACACTATACGACTCATGACTATACCACTGACAGACTTTGGATCTGAATTAAGTCACAGTAGCCTTTGAATAAACCCTCTTGTTTATATCAGATCTGAAGTCTCTCAGTCATAGTGGTATAGTTGTGAGTTGTATAGTGTGCAACAGGCTTAAGTCAAATCCAAAGAGACCAGAGACAATCTTGTGACTTTTTTACGTGTATGTTGACTTACACAATAGAATGAACACATGTTGATATCCATCCATCTGGGTTAGACATTTTCTTCCAGATGAGCTAGTTTTTCACCTTGTGTGAGGTCATCGCAGGTGAGGTTAGACTGTATGTACATTACTCCCAGGAGAACGGATATGCACAGTTGCCATGGTACTTTTGCCCTTGTGCAGGTACATTCACTTTGGATTTCATGCCAGTGACAGATTGTTGTGTAGTTCAGTGGCTGAGTGGATTTCCATACTGTAAACAGCCCAACAATGCCACATTTGTCCCATCACTGAAAATTGCACATGTTTAAACTGGAGAACCACTCTGAGAGCACAGACCTCCGCCATGCAGCTAATTTCCACCAATGATCTCGTTTTTCCATGGAGAGCAGTGATTTCCACCCAGACGTATGCATGCTGAAAATCGCCCGAATTCCCAGTATAGAAGCCTTTTGTGACATCATCAACCCTCAGCTGTGCGGCACGCCTCACCCTAGCAGAAACTAGAGCACTTTACTGCACGTATGAAAACCTAAAAAATACGCAGCTTGAACTCCCCAAGTTCATTTACCTTACCTGCCAAAATATCGAAAAATCCTTCATAAAATCCATAAAAATTTCCAGATCACTACCAAAATGTAATAATCTGTTCCTTGTGTCATTCTCAACTTTTCCTGCAAGTTTCATTAAAATCCGTGTACTACTTTTTGAGTTATTTTGCACATGGACAAACAAACAAATGATAATGAGAACATTCAACCTCCTCCCTTGGTGGAGGTAAAAAGAAACACAGCTTTTACACTTTTGTCATTCCAGGGCACTCCATGCAAAGACACGATCGACGTAACAACAATAACCTGATAAGTCTCATGATGTCTTTATATGTTTTCATCTCAAGGACATATTAAAAAACAAAAACATAAGATGGTATTAAAGACTTTGATTCATCCAAAATCTAAATCTTTGATGTAGTTTCTGTTCCTGATTTTTTAGTCACTGGAAACTGCATGGCAGCTAGTATATATACAGACAGTCTGTCTGTTGTCAGGCACACATGTTCAGAAGATCGTTGCAGTACGTTAAATGTGCATTCAGTCCTCCATTACTAACCAACCAGTGAAAGTCGTCATACGTGCCAATCCTCCGTACACTTCGTTATTGCTGTGAAGTTGTAGCCACACGCGATCACCACGTTGCAGGTGTAAGAGCAAACTGTTGCTGATGCCGTCATAGTAGTCGTAGCCGGCGTCCTCATAGATTGCACTCACCATCTCCCCGTTCAGCATCAGCTTGATGTAGAGGTTGCGCGAATTCGACCACTTGTTTGCGTGCATGACGAAGTAGTACGTTCCATTGATGCTGCAGGTAAAGACGCTGCGCTCCTGATCAAAGTCGTCGCCGATGTTCACAAACTGGTGGTCAAAGTGGAGTATCATGTCATCATGGCTTGATGCGGTGATGATGTTGGTGTTACCGAATGAGAATGCCGACCAGCGACCGCTGGACCTCAGGTTGTGGGAGCGACGGCCACCGTCGCCCGGCTCTCCCTTTGGACCGCGGTGCCCCCTCGGCCCGCGTAGTCCCTGAATTCCAGTACCTGGCTTGCCGGGAGTCCCTGGTATTCCATTTGGACCAGCTTGACCCACTGGACCCACTGGACCCACTTTTCCAGGTAGTCCAATCAATCCAGGCTCACCTTTGATCCCAATAGGTCCAGGAGGGCCCATCGGCCCATGATCACCTTTTGGCCCTTGGACCCCAGGGGGACCATTGTTGCCATTGTTTCCGTGGTTGCCTGATGATGGAAAGGAAGGCCAGAAAACATAGTTCAATATCTTCTCTACTATAAGGGTCTGAAACACATTTATTTAGTTTGCTCTGAAGAAGCCTGTAATATTTGCACATATAGACAATTGCACAAGACATGTCTATTGACAGCAGGTGGCCTCTAAGACAGGTTTGACTTTTTTTTACTAAATGTACAGCATTGATAATGATGATTGATCTTAGGTCCAATACACTTTGAGACTTCAAAGTTGAAAATGTCAGCCGTAGATCGCTGGGTCTTGAACTTGCCAGAGTTAAAAGCCATGTAATTGCTGTCTTTCCGCCGTGCCCTTACGCGCTACATTCAGCAGCCGACGGTGTTGACAGCCATCTGCGCCCCAGGAGAATCCACTCCTTTGTGATACCTTAGCAGGTCCGATAACCCCGTGAGCCTTGGAAAAAATTTGGGTTTTCCTCTACACTCCCCCCTTTTCCCCAATTGAGGGTGTCCTGACTTTTCCTAAGAAGTAAAACACAGCACGGGGAGTTCTTTTTAGAGTGCAGATAGACAACGGGGGTACCAGACAGGAATTGATTTGAATATGAAACCTGTCACAACAAGGGTGTGGTGATGGTCTGGCCTCATTTGTTTTTGCCCAAAAAGTTTTTTATTATTTTTTTTTTTAGTTAGGATATGATATATTTGATACGATAAAAGCATTTTGATTGTATTAATTCAATTTTAGATAATACACTTCTGTCCATATTGATTTGTGCCATTTACACAACATTTGGTTAAGTTACATTAAATGCATGGGGAAATGATTACCACTTTGATGAAAGTTTTCATGTTATGTCTTGGATCATCAAAGTTTCTACATGATATCTTTATTACATGCCTCACCTGCATTTTTTTTTTTAACATGAATTGAACCATATGCTGAAATGTATTAACACATTGAAAACGAGTCCCGAGAATACTCGGGCAGATGTATATGGGAAGTACATATTATAGCAAAATCAGTCTGTCCTCAACAGGTTAAAAAAATAAAACAAAACAATCAGTATTGACTCTTTTGCCAATCTGACTCTCTTTCTTTTGACATGATGCACACTTTCTACAAATGAATTAAAGGACAAGTTCACCTTTATAAACATAAGGATTGAGAGAATGTAGCAATATTAGTAGAACACATCACTGAAAGTTTGAGGAAAATCGGACAATCCGTTCAAAAGTTATGAATTTTTGAAGTTTTTGTGCAGTAATCGCTGGATGAGAAGACTACTGCAGTGTGTGAATAACTTAGATGTCACATGCGTACAACAATATAAGGAAAAATATAAAGAGAATTTCACAAAATTTCATCTTTTGAAAAAAGTACACATTCCCCTGACTCGTTACCGACAAATGTTATGGGTAATAATATTATTCCCCTGCCTTTAGAAAGAGGCAAGTCAAGTCCTCTTTTATTATGCGAAAAAAATGAAAATATGTTGAATTTTCTTTACATTTCCTTTATACTGTTGTACACATATGACTCGCAAGCTGTAGTAGTCTCCTCATCCAGCGGTTCCAACACAAAAATTTAAAAAATTCATAACTTTTGCATCGATTGTCCAATTTTCCTCAAACTTTCACTGATGTGTTCTACTAATATTGTTGCATTCTCTCATCCTTATGTTTATGAAGGTGAACTTGTCCTTTAAGTTATACACAATGTCGTCACAGTATTTTGACTCCCACACACACTGATACAGCATGCTCCTCTCCAAAAATGTTTGTGGCAAGTTATTCAAAACTTTGAAGCAATATTGAAATCCCTTTCAGTGGTCTTTCAAATTGGCTACCTTTAGATATTTTTATACAGATGATGTTTTTTGAAAGCAAGTGTAGAGATTATGTTGTCAGCATTCATTGAGATCTTATTTGTTTAAACTGACACATTCCCATATTGGACACTATGATGAAATGGGTTGCACACATCTCTGATTTTTCAAATTCATGAAATTCCGTGCTTATTTACGTTGATGTAGGGCAATTTGTCAATCAGGTGCTTAAAAAAAACCTCTGTACCAAAGAATTTCATGAATTTGAATAATTACGCAGTACCCGCTGCATGCTATAAGGATAAGAACCAACACTTGCTGTCGGGCGAAAGCTCAGTGGTCTAGTGGAGATGACGCCTGTCTGGAGATCAGAATGTCATAGGTTTGAATCCTGCTCGAGTACGTACGCCCATGATTTCTTTAATCACGGCTACCATAACACTGATCAATTCAGTGCTTACTGTATACGCTATATATTTCGCGTGGGTTTTATTTTCGCGAATTTCGCGAGTCGGGAGTTATTTGCGAAATTAACAACACGCGAAAATATTACCTTCCAAAATGAATCCCTTGCCTTGATGATACGAAGTACTAGTAAACCATGTCGCGGCTTACCGAACAGACCATACTGGCTAAGCTTGTTTACGTACATATACATGTAGCACGTCCACGTCTAACTACTAGTATACACAGCCCAGTCGCTGTAAGTAGCATTCGCACAGCACAGCGTATTAACAGCATCTGGGGGTGGTCGGGCTAGTCCACGTCTACTTACAAATACTGTAGAACCAATCCATTATTGCAACCCCTCGTACCACTCGTCAGAAATCTAGCACGATGGACTTAACCACTTCAAAAATGTTGAATTCTAACTTACCAGTTCGCAGAGTTTGGTAAGTTTTTTTTTCATGCAGTGTATAACTAGTATCATTCTTATTTGCTAGTAAGTTGAAAATTCACACTTTCTTTGCCACTTCATATTTTCTCTGGTCCCCCAATCGCGAATTTAACCACTCGCGAAAATGTGTGACAGCGGCAATTCGCGAAAATTTATGTACGCAAAAATGATAACGTATTTGCATCGATGAAGGGCAATTTGTCAATCAGTTGCTTAAAAACACCTCTCAACCAAAGAATTTCTGGAATTTGAATAATTACGCAGTACCCGCTGCATGCTATAAGGATTAGAACCAACACTTGCTGTCGGGCAGAAGCTCGGTGGTCTAGTGGAGATGACGCCTGTCCGGTGATCAGGAGGTCGTAGGTTCGAATCCTACTCGAGTGTGTACGCCCATGATTTTTTATCATGGCTACTACTAACACTGATCAATTCAGTGCTTATTTACGTCAATGTAGGGCAATTTGTCAATCAGTTGCTCTCTGATTTTGCTCTATAAAAAACACAAAATTTCCTGTACGACTATGCACTAATTAACCACTTTTTTTCTTAATTTTGTTATTTTGTTAGTGTTATCAATATGTATATATGGCAGTGGAATTAACCTTCCACAAAGTTTCATGATTGTCAAGTTTTTACATCCTCCAGGACTCGAATCAATTAATCCATATTCAATAAAACTTTAAGGTTTATGTTTATTCTATGAATAATTCATTACATGACCATAAGGGATAATTCAAAGCCCCACTGGGTGCCATGCCACCAATAGCCTGACTTTCAAACTGTGGTAATTTTCTAAATGCTTGCTAGAATTCACTCAAATATTTGCTCATCTGCTGCATGCATTTGCCCAGTTTCTTCCAAGATAACTCCCTCAAGTGGGGTGATCTCTCCTTCAAGTACCTGCTTTAATCTTAATGCACCGTTTACATGTGTGTCGTTGAAAGCTCATTAAAGGCGAGACAGCAACGATCATATCTCACAGATGCTTTGAAGTGAGTCATATTTCTTGAACGCACAACTCCAGCCCATTCAATTTACACATACTTTTATCTCTGCAAGCAAGTTGTCATCGTGGCACCACGTGTCAATTCTGATCCAACTTGCCCTCCGATTTGTCGGTGAATGGCACAGATACTTTCTCTGATTTTCCTCTCATCTCTTCAGAAAATGTATGTATACGATTCACCTCAAAGATAAAGTTAAACTGAATTAATTAGAGCAAATTCATAGAGCAGGGATGGTTCAAGTTAAATTTTGGAGTGGATAAAGTTTGAACATCTGTGAGTCTTCAATTGCAGTGTATGACGGGGTCCTCAAAAATGACAGTCTTCATCTTTTGACTATGCTGTTGCTGGAGTACATTTCCTTGTTTACATTTGCCTATATAGAAATACCAAATATATTTTTCTTTCATTTTTATGTGTTGGAATCACCTATTAGGTGACATCAAGACATAATGTTTTAGAGGATGCAAGATAACACGGTAACCTTCTTGTGTCGTCAGTAGAATCTTGATGATAAAGATAGTGGTTTTCCACTCACAAATTAGATAGAGAATAAATATCCTGCTTTTAGAATTATCAGATACATGACCCCGGTGATCATTTTGTGTTGGCCGTCATATGGGCTTGAAGCAAACTGCAAGATTCGAGAGGTCTTACGTTTTGGAATTGATTGCCCAATTATTGTCAAAATTTCTATCATCTGCAGCTATTTTGATAGTGAGTATTAGCAAGTTTAATTGAGGTCGCTGGAAACATACATGTGCTCTTGCCTTGAGCAATGTACATCCTGTTCAATAGGCAAGTAAAATGAATGGCTATCTGATTTGTGTGTTTGTTATGTTTTGTTTGTTGTTGCTATAACACAAACATTATCTTCGAATTTCAGCAGTTTTTTGTTTTGTTTGTTTTTTTTTTTTTATTGAAGTGCTATTAAAACCACCATGCTTTTATGTCACTTTTTAACATTAATGTGCTTGATAGGAGCAGGTGCCAAATGTCAGTTTTAATAAAGATTTAATGAATTTACATGGGGCACTGATGAACACAAATTTACACTTCCTGAAGTTCAAATTTATTATTAGCCTGTACCAGATGATTTTTGCGATTGTTTGTTTTTTGTTTTCTTCTGAGACCAGGCAACAAACTGTTATCAGATCATCTGATATGAATGAATTTGACACGCTAAATATGTACTGAGTTTCCATGTGACAGTGCACTTAAATGTGATTTCCCAAAACATATTTTTCAGCATTAAGTTAATCCCTGAGCTCAGCCTTGATTGCTATGTACATCTTCATATGAGTTTGACAGCAGAACAAGCGCACACTACATTGGAAAAAATGGCAAATAATACTGCTATACACATGGTTTTTCATACAGGAAAAAAAAACTGATATTGATAGAAGAGACTCCAATCTTTCTATCAAAGCCATTTTCTGGGCAGCATAACACAAATAAACATGAATTCAGGCCATAAATGCAGGCAGTCTTGTCTACATTCTGGAAACCTGTTGTACATGTACCAAAAACCTTGTGAGGAAAGGGTTAAAATGTGTGTGACAGAGTGTGTATGCTAGCACACTCCAAAGATATATTGTCAGTGGGGTGACAAGACCTTGTACCTCAAACTTTGGTGAAGATTACTTTTTGGATTAATTGTCAATTAATCGGGTAAGTGATGTCCTGTCCAAATCCTATTGTAGTTGTCTTATATCCCCAAAATAAAGCCAGCATGGCATGCCAAAGGAAAGGTGATCCCATTTGTTATAGTGCTTAATTGGCAGTCATGTTCTTTTGCTCTCCTGAACATTTGAAATTTTTGAGATAGGAGGTCTTGTTGCCCCAACATCCATATGCATGCTGGTACGCCAGTGTAAAAGTTCCCTGTTGCGCACGTGTTTGAGTCTAGGGACTATATTTGAATTACATGTAGGTTCAGACCTGTGAGTCTAAAAGCAGCCTGAGGCTTACCTGGTATTCCAGCTGGTCCTTGCACCCCGGGATACCCCGGGTTCCCTGGGGGCCCAGGCAGTCCCCTCTCACAGCAGGGCCGACAGACCTCTGGCTCTTCCTGTCTTGGAGGCTGGGGCTTGGTGGGCTTGATCACCCCCTGCCCACCAGCACCAGCAGGGGCCCTCATGACGATAAGGGCCAGGGAAAGGCCCAGGAGGAGGTGCCCCACTGGTACAAACCACGTCGTCATGGTGGCCGCAAGAAACTGTTGGAGGAGTAGAGTAGAACATGAGTAAACTTTTGTGCTATGTGGGTACTTGCAGATTACTATTTGTGGAATTTTTGTGGTGTGAAACTTTTGCGAATTGGAGCTGACAGCTTTTTCACGGCAAGAACTTTCAAGAATTGCCACTGGCATTCAGTGCATTGTATAGACAGGTCCATTTGTGTGTATTTTACTTTTTAGAATCTTGGCCCCTTACAAAATTCATGAAAGTTTAATGCAAGCAAACATTTCTGGATTTCATAATGATTTTTTTAGAAGGGTTGGCTGTTTCTTTTCTTGGAAAGGAAACTGCCCTAGTAAAATCAGTGGAAATTGAAGTGACAATGTCAACACAGTCTCATGAATACAATATTCAAACAAGTTTTGGATGAGAAAATATCCTCAATTTTGATATCATGCAGTCCTGTAAACATGGTACCTTACATTACCTTACCGTGGAGGAATCAAAACATCAAATCAGTGAATTTATTGTTTGATCCAATTTCATTAAAAATGGGGGTTTGTTTGTTCAACATTGCTCCTTTTTATTACTATTTGCGCATGGACTAGATTTCTTTGCTCTTTCCTTCACACTAATAAGAAGCAATAAGCACTCTAATTTGATTGTTCGTAAATGATACAAGCACAGCATATAACCACATGGAAAACTAGAGAAGCACTCTGAGAGCACAGACCTCCGCCAAGCAGCTAATTTCCACTAACGATCCTGTTCTTGCATAGAGATCAGTGATTTCCACCCAGATTAAATGCATGCTGGAAATCACCCAATTTCCCAGTATAGAAGCCTTTTGTTACGTCATCAGCTTCCAGCCGCGCGGCGTGCTCGCCTTGCCCTAGCAGAATCTAGAGCACGCACCTAAATAGTACACGTATGAAAACCTCAAAAATGCGCAGCTTGAACTCCAAAGTTCATGAAGTATGTTGACCATTCCTGCCAAAATATCGAAAAATCCTTCATAAAATGCATAAAGATTCCCAGATCACTACCAAAATTCAATCGTCTCTTCCTTGTGTCATTTTCAACATTTTCTGCAAGTTTCATCTAAATCCGTTCACGACTTTTCGAGTTATTTTGCACACAGACAAACAAACCAACTGTAATGAAAACATAACCTCCTCCCTTGGTGGAGGTAATGATGTTTATTGGTAATTAATTTGTATTTCATATTACTTTTTTTCTGAGACTGTTATCAGATAGTGTAACAGGACTCTAATATCATTTCACAGCTAGTGGTTCAGTTTACCCCTGCGATTAAATCTCGCACATACTTATTCAGAAACTTAAGCGAGGTATCCCTGGAATGATAATGCCGTCAAGGCAGATTTAAAATGATGTCTAATGACAAGGAATTGATTGTCATCCTGCATTGGGTACCCGCAGATGAAATCTCATGTTGCCACAGAATTTCCTCCCCAGTGGGTGGGGGAGGTTTTCCCCGTGTCATGACCCCTATCAGTGGAAATGGCACAAGAGATCAGTGTTTCATGCTTTTGACATTTCAATATCCTTGTGGTTTGGAACTGGGAATTAAGAATACTGTTATTTTCCTCTATCAATTTCTGGCCATTTTTGGGTTTTTTTTCTCTTCCAGTGTTTTTCTTCTTTTTTTAAGGTAAAAGACAACATTTTTTATGACAGCACTGTTGTTGTTTGGTGCATGTGGCAACTGTGGAGCGGAAGAGTGACAACCTTTCTCAATGGGTAATCATTTAAAGGGATTGTACAGTATTGGTGGAGATGAGAATTGGGCTTTTAACTTTTTGCGAGATACCAAGAAAATACTTATGATATAGTACAGAGCATACCAGTTTATGAGGAATTCAAAGTTTATTTGATGAAAATCGGGTTTGGAATGAATGAAATATCCAAAAACAAAGTAAAACAAAGCGATCGTACTTAAGTGTTGGTCCAACACTTTATTAGAATCGCTCTTTTTTGGATATCTCAGCCATTTCAAAACCAATTTTCATCAAATAAACATTGAATTCATCATAGAATTACATGCTCTTTCATATTTCATAAGAGTGTCAGCAGAGGTTTCTCATTATTTCAACAAAAAATGTTAGAAACCTGAAATTGGGTCTCAACCAAACTGTATGATCCCTTTAAAGGATGTAGTAGCATGAATATCTTTATTTGTTTTTGTTCTAATCTCTTAAAATAATCTCCATGACTACCCGTAAGGCCTACTTGAGTGAGCAGTGACTCTCATCCAGAAATTTTCGGATTTTTTTTTTTTTTCGTTTGGATCCCAAACATACCTATAATCTTACTTATGTTACACAATACATCAAATATTGAAAGATAGCAGTGTCTAATTTTTGTATACAGTTATTAAATTGTGATGAGAGAAACAAGATTTTAGCTTGACCAGACTCTGATGAGGTCAGAAAAGATTGAGATGTAGGAGAGATACGTGTATTTGCTGTATCTCAGCACCCTGATCGATCATACAAAGCAAGAAGAAAGTATTAGTGATATTTAACAAGTTCCGCAGTGTGTGTGATGTGATCCTCATGTACAGTGGACTTCTATTACAATGAAGCCCTTGGTACCGGCAGTTTTCTTTCGCTATATCGAAATTTCGTTATAACTGAACAAATGATCAATAAGCAATATAAAACACATAATGTTGCAGCCTGAATTTTTACTTCGTTGTAACTGGAATTTCCTTATAACCATTTTCGTTATAACAGGAGTGCACTGTAATTTTATTTTATGTACTGGTGGGACAGCTTGATGAAAACTTAAGCTGTGAGGAATTATGACAAACGTCTCATCCATTTAGTCTCTCGGTCACCCTGCCACAAAGTCCAAGTTCGATTGTTTCTTTTCCTGCCGGAAAGTGCAGTGACCTGATGCCCCACTTTTCCCACTCACACTCCTTTCTGTTAGATCACTGCAAATTGTTGTGCCTGTTCCTGTGTCTTTTCTTCACTCTGAATTTCCAGTGTCATTACAAATTTCCTAGGTCTATTCCAATTTGATCTTTATATCAGCTACCCAATATACAGTGTTTGCGTAAATTTTCACTAGCTCAAAATGTTCAATATAAACCTCAACTTTGCTTTAATATTTCTGATGATTTCCTCAAGGTTAAGCTAAGCATGAGGTGATTGGTACTGGCAGAAAGACTAGGAAGATTTGTATAAAAGAAATGAGATCAGTATATTATGTTAATGCCAGTTAAATCACTATTTCAGTTTTCACGTATGAATTGTGTTGGACATTTGTATTTCCACTTGTCATATTAAGATGGTATTAGTGAATTCCCTGCAACTGCAGATATCTGAATATAACATTGTGTCTCGCAACAAAATGAGCAGAGCCATTGATAAAAGTTCTCACAAGAAAAGAAAAGTGAATAATTTTATAGAGCAAATGAGAAGAACTTCACAAGTAGCTTTGCATCCGTGTGACTTGAATTGCAGTTAGGACTGCTAAAAGCACACGTAACATGGGTAGAACTTAAAGGACAAGTTCACCTTCATTAACATAAGGATTGAGAGAATGCAGCAATATTAGTAGAACACATCAGTGAAAGTTTGAGAAAAATTGGACAATCGATGCAAAAGTTATGAATTTTTAAAATTTTTGTGTTGGAACCGCTGGATGAGTAGACTACTAAGGCTCGTGATGTCATATGAGTGCAACAGTATAAAGAAAATGAAAAGAAAATGCAACATATTTTCACTTTTTTCGCATAACAAAAATGCACTTGACTTGCCTCTTTCTAAAGGCAATGGAAATAATATTACCCATAACATTGGATATGTCAGTAACAAGTCAAGGGAATGTGTACTTTTATCAAAAGATGAAATTTTGTGAAATTCTCTTTATATTTTCCTTATATTGTTGTACGCATGTGACATCATACACTGCAGTAGTCTTCTCATCCAGCGGTGACTGCATAAAAACTTCAAAAATTCATAACTTTTGAACGGATTGTCCGATTTTCCTCAAACTTTCACTGATGTGTTCTACTAATATTGCTACATTCTCTCAATCCTTATGTTAATGAAGGTGAACTTGTCCTTTAAGATTTCAAATGACCATAACATTTATTGCATTTGGGTGTTTTTTTTTTTTTTTACCAAGTCCAGCGTAAAAAAAAGAATTTCACTGTTCTTGTTGTTTTGTAAGCAGTATCTACATTGTAAAGTCTACTAGTTTTAAGCAAAAATGTATTACAGCTGTTAAAGTGTGAAGTTCACTGGGGGCTTGTTACTGCATTTGAAACAGGAGGGATGTATTTTTGACTTTGCAGATGCCACAAATTATCTTGGCCCTGCAAGAGACAAGGAAAAGACAATGACAATCGCCCGGATGTCAATTATGGCAATGTTGTTTACAACAGCAGGGATGAGTAATTGCTCTTGAGGCTTGCCAGCAGTTATGGTAGAAAATGAAAACTCTTGTGTCACGTACCGGCCCGCCTGCTATGGCCAGTTACACTGACCCAGACCGCATTCCTCCATGACCTAGTTTGACCCCATATCTCTGTCTCCCCCACCAGTGACTAAAGAAGGTGGAGAAGCTGTTCATCTTGTGAATGTTGTATTTGATTTTCTACCCAAATTGCTTCATCAGTGCACAAGTTTCCATGGTAACAATCATGATGACATGCATTATTGCATACTGTCATGTCTCTTGTTCCCTAGTCTGGGATATTTTTATCAGGTGATTCTTAGAATTTACAAGTGGGTGTAGTATGCATTCATCACCGGGTATTTTGAACCTGTGCCATTTCTATCTGAAGAAAATAAGCAGCCTCGACACAATATGCTTTATTATTTTCATACCCTGGGGGTGTTTCATAAAGCTGTTCGTAAAGTTACGTACGACTTAAGAGAACAACTGGTGATCAGTTCTGATGTGCTATACTTATCAGAATTTCCATAACTCAGCGCAAGAACTGATCACTAGTCGTTCGTAAGTCGTGCATAACTTTTAAGAACAGCTTTATGAAACACCCCTCAGGTTGCTGTGAGTTATGGAATGTTTTCCTCTGTTGTGAATTTTTGTATTTACATATATTCTTTTTTCTTTTACCTACACATATTGTTTCATGTCCCAAAATTATTGAAGTTAAAGTTACTAGGAGTATTTTATTAAAAGAGGTATAAGTTGTAGGTAAAGTGCCAACATGACAATGAGATTTAATGCAAATGTGCACAAGCAAGCTGTACTGCATTGCATTTGTATACTCTGTGTTACATTAATGTTAGGGCTAGTCTAAGTTTGTAGTATTAAAGGCATTTGGAAAGGGAATTATACAAGTTCTGGCTATATTCATAGTGATTAAATTGGTAGAAGTATTTCTGTTACAGTTAATCAAACTAGAGTAAAATTTCTTGGAAAAAATTGCCACCTTCAATAAAGTCCCTGTGGAAAAGCCATGTGAAAGAGTGGATCAATTTTGAAAGCATTTTAGAGTACTTTTGTAAATAATGCATGTTGATAAAAGTTCCTTAGAGTGGAGACCATAACGAGTAATGGAATTCATCTCCAGTCTGACTGGATTCAAGATTCAAGATTCTTTATTCCCTGATAAAACACTGAAATTCACTTTCCAGTGACAGATACAAAACAGAAGGAGATTGTAAACTGATGAAAAACATTGTCCAGGCATGAACTGCGAAAGCACACTCTTTCACAGTTAGGTTGTGAGAATATCACATTGTGTAAGTAGGCCTAATTAATTAATAAGAGCCCAAATTGACGATATACTCAACAACACATAATTGACATGGAAAGAAATTAACACATATGTGTTACTTCTCCCTCTTTCCTTATGAATGCTCAATGGTCATTCACAAAACTCGGCAGGAGTGAAGCATGATAGCAAGCACGCTTTAAAAGCAGACTCTAAGGACCCCATAAACTGAGCCATGGTATGGTTTTGTATATCTTTGTTTATGTAAAGCAGAATAGATGCTCTTAGGATGTGGCTAACTTAAATGCACATGAAAATCATTAGGAAGTGTTGGCAATCAATCAAATAGGAATGGAGGAACTTTAAAGAGCAGTAAAGGAACTTTAAAGGGATCGTATAGTTTTGGTTGAGACCTAATTTCAGGTTTCTAACATTATTGACCGAAATTTGGTGAGATAATGAGAAACCTGTTATGAAATATGAAAGAGCATGTAATTCTATGATGAATTCAATCTTTATTTGATGAAAATTGGTTTTGAAATGGCTGAGATATCCAGAAAAGAGCGATTCTAATAAAGTGTGGGACCCACACTTTACTATGATCGCTTTGTTTTACTTTGTTTTTGGATGTTTCAGTCATTCCAAACCCGATTTTCATCAAATGAACTTTGAATTCCTCTTAAAATGGTATGCTCTGTACTATATCATAAGTGATTTCTTGGTATCTCGCAAAAAGTTAAAAGCCCAATTCTCATCTCTACCAATTAATACTGTACCATCTCTTTAAAGAGCGATAGAGCAGCTTTCTGAGATGTTAAGAATTATTTCCTAATATTTGCCTATTCCGCTCCATGACATTGGGCAATGACAACACCATACTTTCAATCGTGTTCACTCTAAACATCTAAAAAAATATCTGACTCAGTATAGAGTCGATGGGCAAACAAGAGATTTATTCCTTCCGTCAAATGAGAATGGCATAGATCTTGAGCACAACTCACCTTCAAAATCTGGAAAGCAGTCAGTCAATCAGTATGCCAGGCAGTTGTCACCGAGGGATGCTTAAATGTCCTAATTCCGTTCCTCGCTAGGAGCGAGCCAGATTCGAAGCAGAGATCTGTAAACCCAGACAGACACCCAGCGTAAGAGCCCTGGCGTGTTTGACTGGCATTGCAGGAAGTTTGTGACTTGGTAGCGTTAGTCCGTGGGGTGGAATGACCAACTCCAAGCACGCAGCGGCGGTATAATCCTGGACAGAAAGGCAGAAAACCAGAAAGAGAGAGAGAGAGAGTGGTAGAGACGGACAGACAGACAGACAGAGAAAGAGGAGAAGAGAGAGATTGTCAAATTGTTAGAGAGAGAGAGAGAGAGGGGGGGGGGGGTAGAGAGGGGTAAAGAGGTGGAGGGAGGGAAAGATTGGGAGTGGGGATGGTAAAGATAGATCAGTATGGGCGAGAGTAATGTTTTCTTCCTCTCATTAATGTCTGATGAGTTTAGTGGACCGTACTTGATGTCATTGACAGAAAAGTGAAAATTGTCCAGAAAAGGGATTGGGGAAAAACAGAGAGCGAGAGAGTATGTGTGTGTACGTGTGTGTGTGTGTGTTTGTCTGTTTGCGTGTACATTGAGTGAACGTCTGTTTGTGCTAGGCTTTTTGGAAGAGGTTGTTTTTTGGTTTTGTTTTGTTTTGTTTTGTTTTTTTTTTTTTAGCCATGCAGTGTGAAGTTTTGAACTCGGGTTGTTACTGTCAAAGTTCCCTTTTTAGATTGTGGCTGACATGGAGGGGGGGGGGGGGTGGGGAGGAGGGAGGCTGGTTCTTCGAAGGTAAGCATTTAGTGTGGGGGTGGGACTAGCAGGATGATTTGTCTGTCAGGGGAAAGAGAGTTCATTGGGAGGGGGTGGGGTCAAGGAAAGAGGTTGTTGTGATGAAGAAGATGGGTAAAGGGAAAACAGGGTTTTAGGATATGAGGGTGGATGACAGCGAAGAGGAGCTTATTTATGATGTGGAGGATTGGTAAAAGGAAAGAGGTTTGTGGGGTGCTATTAAGTCATAGCAGGTATTAAAGGGATAGTATTGTATTGGTTGAGGTGAGGATTCAGTGTTTTAAGTTTTGCTAGATGTTTAGAAACCACTTTATGAAATGAGAGCATACAAGGGGAACTGAAAGTTCATTTTATTGAAAATCGGTCTTGAAATGACTGAGATATGCAAAAACATGGTAAAACATAGTGATCCTATGAAAATCGGTCTTGAAATGACTGAGATATGCAAAAACATGGTAAAACATAGTGATCATATGAAAAGTTGTGTTAAGGAGCATATAAGGGGAACTGAAAGTTCATTTGCTTGAAAATCGGTCTTGAAATGACTGAGATATGCAAAAACATGGTAAAACATAGTGATCCTATGAAAAGTTGTGTTAAAGAGCATACAAGGGGAACTGAAAGTTCATTTGCTTGAAAATCGGTCTTGAAATGACTGAGATATGCAAAAACATGGTAAAACATAGTGATCCTATGAAAAGTTGTGTTAAAGAGCATACAAGGGGAACTGAAAGTTCATTTGATGAAGATTAGTTTTGAAATGGCCATATACCGTATTCACCGGCGCAAAGGCCGCAGCGCCGTATAAGCCGCACCCCCGATTTGTGCAACGCAAAAAAAAAAAAAAAAAAAAAATACCGGTACCAAAATGTAGCGTGAAAACCTGATGTTTGAAGATGAATGATGAAGACACTTTACGGTAAAAAAATACTTAAATTTACACGGAAATAAACGAGTGGGTACCATACAAAATACGATGTTCTCGCACACAAGTAACGTTGTGTTCAACTTGTGGTTAGATACCGGTACATCGTTCAATCGAAAAACTTGAACAAACACTCGAACAAAAACTCACCTCCAAATTTTTGCCAGTGAGGTAATAACTTAACAAAAATGAACAAAACACGCTCAGAAGTACGATTGTACTCTGAAAATAAGGTATAATGATACAAAAGCAAAAGAGAGAAAATGAGAGAAAGGGACAGGAAATCTAGAGAACATACACCAGTCGATCGCTAGTCGATCGAGTCACATTGTAATACAGGTACGTGTGGTGCATGGTTGTCTTGTACAATACAGACAGTCTGATAGACAGGTACATTGTAATATAGTAGACAGGTATTCATGTAATAGACAGGTGGTTGTCTGTACAGTCTATAGACAGGTACATCGTAATATAGTAGACAGGTATTCATGTAATAGACAGGTACTACGGTACATTGTCATAGACAGGTACATTATTGTAATAGACAGGTAATCGTGTAATAGACAGGTTCTGACAAACACCGTATTAGTTAGCACAGCGCTACGGTTTTATTTTTGCCTCATTAAAATTTCATAGGAAAGACAAAGAGGACATTCTGATGAGGAAAGTCAGTCAAGTTGTGAAACAAACACGGAATGCAGCTTTGCTTGTAAGATTTGTATACCGGTATTCATATCATCGGGGGATGGTTGCCTCCTTGGTTGCCTATTGTGTAGTCCCATACATGTATAAATGTGCTAGTTTTTACTCCCGATTTGCCGGGTTGCAGAGACCAATTTTGGTTTTGCCGCCAGAAAGGCCGCACTCCGACTTTTCACTTTTATTTTTCTGAAAAATACTGCGGCCTATACGCCGGCGAATACGGTATGCGAAAACAAGGTAAAGCATAGTGATCGTATGAAAAGTTGTGGCCTGTCACATTTTGTAAGGATCACTTTGTTTGGAAAGCTCATATATTTCAAGACCAATTTTCATCAAATAAGCTTTGAATTCCTTTTAAAATTGCATGTATATATGCTCTTTCATACTTCACAACAGGTTTCTCATTATCTCCAAAAAAATCATTATTAAAAACTTTGGAAACCTGAAGCCCCATATTAACTGAATCTGTACCATCCCTTTAAATGAATGTTTGTGGGAAGGACCGCAAAACCCAAAGAGCAATGTGGATTGAGTGAAAGCAGCAACATTAGTAGAACACATCAGTGAAAGTTTGAGGAAAGTTGGACAATTGATGCAAAAGTTAACTTTAATCTGGCCATTCAGGAAAGAGCCTGTATCAGGGAGTAGTTGTGAAGAGGCTTCGGTTAAAGATCCTGGTGAATGTTTGTTTTTGTGGAAAGATGGAGGGGTTTAAAGTGTTATGTGGTGAGGGAGATGAGTGAGAAGAGCTTTGGCAGAAAAGCCTTATGAGGAAAGAAGGATAAGAAGGTTGGATTTAACCCCTTTAAGGCCACTGTGACATTGTCATGTGCAAACAGATCATCAATGGTAACAAGAGACGTATTGGAATTGGTATTGCCAGGAGGGTGTGTTTAGTGAAAGGGAGTTTGTGGGGAAAGGTTCAAGGAAAGGAAGCTTTGTCTTGAGGAAGGCTGGTTTAATGACATTTTTTGGTGTTTTCTTATCTTTTGCTTATATAGGAAAAGAGAGGATACAAGAGATTTGTGCTATGTCGCATTTTTTTTTTTTTTTTTTTTTTTTTTAGAGGGAGGGTATAGTATTGGTTCAGGTGAGGATTCACCTTTTAACTTTTTGTGAGATATTTAGAGACCACTATATGAAATGTTACAGAGCATACAATAATTCTAAGAGGAATTCAAATTCTATTTCATTAAACTCAGTTTTGAAAAGGCTGAGATATCCAAAAACATATCAAAACAAAGCGATCCTAATAAAAGGTTGGTCCCACCTTTTGTTAGGATCGCTTTGTTTTGGATATCTCAGCCATTGCAAGACCTATTTTTACCAAATAAACTTTGAAAATTCCTTTTATAATCATAACTTATGCTCTTTAATATTTCATAAGATGTTCCTCATTTTCTAAAAAAAATCATAAAAAACCTTTGAAACCTGAAGCCCCATCTCAGCTGAAACTGTACCATCCCTTTAAGTAGTGGTCTACTTCAGATTGTGAGAAAACAGACATTGGTAAATTGACTTCGACTGATTGATGGAAATGGGAATTTCTCTTGTGATATCTGGTTTAAAGGGAGAGATAAGGATTCTTGTAGGAGCGGTTAGAGTGCAATTCACATGTCCAAATTGACTTTAAAGGGACTGTACAGTACTGGTTGAGGTGGGGATTCATGTTTTGAACATTCCTAAGTGAGATAATGAGAAATCTCTTATGAAATATGAAAGAGCTTGTGATTTTAAGAGGGATTCAACATTTATTTGGTGAAAATTGGTTTTCAAATGGCTGAGATATCCAAAAAAGTGATAATAATCAAAGGCAACAGACCACGCCTTTTATTAGGATCTCTTTGTTTCACCTTGTTTTTGGATATCTCAGCCATTCCAAAACCGATTTTCATCAAATAAAGTTTTGATACCCCTTAGACTTGCATGCTCTTTGACATCTCATAGAGTGGTTTCTGAATATCTCGCAAAACGTTAAAAGCTAAATCCTCACCTCAACCAGAACTGTACACACCCTTTGATTAATGGAGTAAAATCTGATGGCATGAAACTTGTGCTGTTTTATACTGCATGTTCTGTAAAAATACTACTTACAAAAATTGTGATGCTAATATCTTGGATGAAAGAGATTACAAAGTTTCTGGAAGTACTGCACACAACCCTGTTTACTCATTTGACCATTCTTGGTTCACATTCACCATGGTAGCACTGATAAAGATAAAGGTTAGAGCTGCACATGCACTTGTAGTACAGCTGTACGATAAAGTCGCCCATGTTCATTTTTCGTATGCTGGAAGAAACGCAAAATCATAATAATGTCACAGTTTTTCTGCTGTGCGCATTATCATACATAACCTCATCCACAGTTTTTTGGAAAGTTTGCTAGAAAAATTGGACTCGGACTAGTGATTTTTACTGCAAAGTTTGTAGTGGAATTGGTACACTAGCTTGGCAACTTTCCCTGTAAACTTTGCGATAATTCCGAGACAAAGTGTATTGTGTGTTTTTTTTTTTTTTTGTGTGTGTGTGTGTGGTTTTTTTTTTATCACAATGAGAATGGAGCTGTATTTTCTGTTTCAATTTCAGATCTCTCTGTCAAATTTGTATTCATGCTCAGCTTTAGCAGCCTCCAAGTCTTATTCCATTGTCAACACTAACAGAAGGATCCATAGCTCTCTTCTCACTGGTGTTTCCTTAATTCATGTTATCTGCATTTTAAGTTACTCTGTGTCCCCCCCCCCCCCCCCAAAGTACCATTTTTCACACGGCGGTGCTGTTACTGGTGCAATAAGGTGTACCAGTAATACTACGGTAAGTTTATTGTATCCCTCCCAGCAGCGCATGGTGTTGTGACTCACGGGTACAAGGAGGGCTGTTTCCAATCTCTTGGTTTTTGTGGTTCTCGGTACAGCTGAGCGAGGGGAAATGGAAGTTAGCCACACTGGGAGTTTCTGTACCCCCCCCCCCCCCCCATGTACATGTACACAAATACCCCACACACAGACACACACACACACACACACACACACACACAATCAATCAATTGACATCCATTGCCCATGTGTTTGGAACATCAAAGATGTTTTAGTCTCATGTTTTAGCATCTGATGTTGATGTATATCCCATGTGATCATTTAATCCTTTACTTGGCAGAGAGTTTCAAGCTTGTGCTGTGATGCTCCCCACTGATTCCAATTCTATTTTTAGGTGAACAAAAAGTGGTTGTTTTCTAGATATATAGTATTGGTTAAGGTAAGGATTCAGCCTTTAACTTTTTGCGAGATATTTAGAAAGCACTCTGTGAAATATTAAAAAGCATACATTTCTAAGAGGAATTAAAGGTCTATTTGATGAAAAGACAAAGATGAAAGACAAAGCGATCCTAATAACAGGTTGGACCCACACCCTTTTATTAGGTTTGCTTTGTTTGGATATATCAGCCATTTCAAAACCAATTTTCATAGAATAAACTTTGAATTCCTCTCAGAATTATATGCTCTGTCATATTTCATAAGAGATTTCTCATTATCTCAACAACAAAAAATATCATCAAAAAACGTTTGAAACTGGGAGCCCCATCTCAACCGAAACCGTACCAGCCCTTTAAAGTAAAACTATCCTCTATGTTCAACCTGAGAAAATTAAAAAGTGAGGCAAACCGTAAAAGTTACAGCACAGTGAGTAAAAAAAAAAAAAATACATGTAGAAAAGAAAAATAGAAAAGAAAGTGGTTCCTGCCTTTTCTCATAATTACAGGAAATAGGAATACTGACCGCAGTCACATATGCAAATTAGCTGAAGCAATATGAATAACAGCCCTGATAAAGATTGTGTGTCCATAATTTTTGTCATGACTATTCCTCAAAACACTAAAAGATTGGTTGTTTATATACATTGATATAGGGAAATTTTCAATCATATTATGTAATAGAAATAAAACAGACACAAGAATCATATATTCTAATAATTCTGATTTTGGTTTCTTTACAAAGAAAGAAAAAAAAACTAGAGAAGTATTATGAGAGTGCAGGCCTCTGCCAAGCAGCTCATTTCCACCACTGATCTTGTTCTTCCATAGAGATCAGTGATTTCCACTCGTATGTATGCATGCTGAAAATCGCCTGATTTCCCAATATAGAAGCCTTTTGTTAAGTCATCAACTTCCAGCTGCACAGTCGCACCTCGCCCTAGCAGAAACTAGAGCACGCACTTTAGTGCGCGTATGTAAACCTGAAAAAATGCTCAGGTTGAAGTTCATTGACCCTACCTGCCAAAATACAAAATTCCTTCATAGAATCCATAAAAATTCCTGGATCACTACCAAAATGTAATCATCTGTTCCTTATGTCATTCTCAACCTTTCCTGTAAGTTCCATCCAAATCCATTCACTATTTTGGGGGTTATTTTGCACAGAGACAAACAAACAAACAGACCAGCGAACAAACAGACAAACAAACCAAGAATCAAACAAGCAAACGAACCAAAGCCAATGAAACCATAACCTCCTCCCTTGGGGGAGGTAATAATGAAATTATATGATGATATTGCTCCACTATCCTTTTTGGATTCATACAGGTTTGTATCAGAGAATTCATTGGCTGTGGACAGCATGTCATTAGCAGTCTTAGAGGGAAAAAAAAGTTTTCAGAAAGTTTCATGTCCCCACACTTAATTTGGAAATATTTTTCTTTAAAAAATCTTGAGAAACAGTACTCAGATGATTTCACAGTTGCAATATCTAGGAGTCCCTGCCTTTCTAATAGCCTCATTTTGATTTAAGATTGATGTGGTATTCAGACATCCATTACATGCATGCAAACCCATTTTTAGATGATATCATAGTATCATCAGCTTAGATTCTTCTATAATTTAGAAATCATTCATGACAATCTATTGTTTGTTTCTCCTTGCTACATGTAAGTAATAATATGATTATCACGATAAAAGAGATGCCAGTGAATGTGTTTTACATTTAGATTCAGAATGCCTTCCCCCAAATTTTGATATTTTTTTTAATAGAGAAATGCTTTGCTTAATTTTTATTTGATAGCATGTTGAGTGTGACCTAATTTCCCCATTTCTGTTAATCTTCCATTCAATTTTTGCCTTCAAAATGTGTGGTGTTTTTTTTTTATTTCAAAACTGTGCATCAGTATACTTTTGTACTAATTTCGTCTTTGTAATCTGCCAAGAGTAGCAGCCCTGTAATACTATTTGACCTTGCTTGGAAAACATCAGAAAATATTGACTTTCTTAGGATGATATTATCACATTTTACTTCCAACTTTGCCCTGTTTTGAAAGCTTGCTTCCAAATGCAAAGCTAGCCAGTAAACACCGATACATAGATGTCACCAACCAAAGGTTATTTTAATAATGCCATTGAAGGAATTAGTATCTCCCCAATAGTGACCTTTCAAACTCTTGTGGTGAAAATATTCTAAGATATTCCCTGACAACCACAAAAATATTTACTGTGGGCAATGTGTCTTATCATCATGGAACATTTTGCTAGGCTGGCGGCATTGATTAAGGCAATATAACCTGTTGATATGTAGTGTGTCGGTGCATATTTTCAGAGTATTACGCACTAACCGTTATCAAGGTTGTATGAAATCACATATATATATATATATATATATATATATACAGCTGTTAATCAAATTCGGTTGAAGCAGTGAGACTTAAAACACTGTGCCTCAACTTTTCAGTCAGTATTTTAACTTTCATGGGCGGCAAGCTCGTTAGCATTCAATGCGTCACACCATATCTTGTGATTTCACCCTCGTGGCAGCTATCAACTTTATCTAGCCTTCAAGCCAATTTAAAAAGTCTAGCAGTGACATGTCTCCGTAATGCTAGTGCTGCTTTCACTTACATCTACGGCACTAATTGCAAAAGCAGTTGATCAGGTCAACAAATTGTGATATGATGCTGTGCCTCGCGCAGAGATCATAAAAGTGACCCAAAAATTTGGTGATAGCAGCCCGCCACAGAAGTTCCAAGTTCATGGAAGAAGGTGGGAGTGAGAATTAAAAAGTTAAAGTCTATGTTTTACATACATGCCACTTCTGTGTGTGTGTATAGGCCAGAGGCGTGATGTGCGTGGATTGTGTGTATACGATGAATATTTCGCAAGGTTTTTATTTTTTGCGATTCAGCCACTATTTGCGAAATTAAAGATACGCAAAAATATTGACTCTGATTCCGGTATGAATGTGACGCACACTTATACATTTCTCCATTCAGTACAGTACTCCACGATCGCGAATTTAACCATTCGCGAAATTGTTGGGAGGTCTTGATTCATGAAAATTTAGACTCACTAAATATATGGCATATACAGTGAACATGCAATTAATTAGATGCATAAAATTGTAGTTTGTTTGACATTTTGTATGAAGAAGTAACAGCGATAAAGGTTTATCTCATAGAGAAATAAATTCAAATGTATATATCCAATCATGGCTAGAAAACCCAGAAATGCTATCACTTTTAAAGTGAAAACATAGTTTTGGTAAGGGTTTGAGAAACCGTCTGGCACCATTTCATATTTGCTTGCAATATATCGAAAGAGTCTACCAAGAAACTTGCCTGGCTGACGCAATTTGCCGGGATGAGCAGTTGTTTTGGAGTATTTCAAGATAAAAATAAGAGCCGGTATACCGACTTTTATTCCAGAAGGATCCAGGCTAACTCGGTCTCAGGGAAAACTCGGCCCTATTTCAGACAATTTACACGCAGTTCGTGATCATCACCATACTGAAAAGACAATCAAAAGACGCTTGATAAACAACTTCAAAGACAGGGCGTCTCAGGTGATTTGCGTAATATGCTTTGAATTGGTCCTTTTCTTGTGACCGTTAATGGTCAGAAAGGAGGTATTGGTCCTTCTCAGTGACATTTGTAAGTACAATATGTATATGTTCATTGATTTCTAGAGATGAATTCATATTCTGTTTCTTTTTTATGTCCGAAAACGGTTTGGATTTTTGTGATACAGTTTTGCACAAACCAGAAGTATGACATCATCCAACTGTTCTGTGTCCTATTCTTTTGCCACATACGTCTGAAGCTGATCTCGTGAGGTTGCCAGGGTTGTGGTGGAAGAGATCCTGTTCCATTTGGCCGCAGTTTAACATTGTTTCCATTGGTCAGTCTGGTTCTATAGTCACTGCTTACCTCATTGATTTCATGGCTACTTTTTTCTATCATTATTGCTAATTGACACATCCTAATGAAGCATTCAAATGAAGGACATGGAAAAGTTCTTGTTACTGTGCAATGGGTTATTCACTTTGGAGGTAAATGCATGAAGCAATACCAAGAAGTCCAAAGTGAATTCACTCACACTACATTTGATTTGCCAAGCTTTCCATACAGATGTTGTGTTTGGGAAGGTTATAAACTACTGACAATCCATGTTTTCATATTGCAAAATAAATGTATGTTAGGTTAAAACAAAAAACAAAAACATCCTACAGTTGTACTTGACAAACTGAATTACATTGTCATGAAACCATTTCCTCATCTAAATTTGATTTTTTTTTTCAATCCAATTTGCTGTTACCAATTCCAACTGCAAAACAAATTATGAGTAATAGTGCACAGAGTAGATGTCAATATTTTTTACCTTAAACTTATTGTTTTGAGTCATCCCTTGACCATTCATTCAAATCACCTGCTACTTCTTCTCTACTACCGTAAGTATGTAAAGCACTTTTTCCTTTTTTTTTCTTTGTTCTTTTACATTTTTGAGAGTAGGCATGGGAATTTCCACGAGCCTACCCTCGTTTGCAGTCGTCTGAAAATGATTACTGTAAACATGATATTTTCACAGCATGAAATTTTTGCGAGTTGCCTCTGACATTCAATGCATATAGTGTAAACAAGAACTTTCATGTGCATTTTAATTTCATGAATCTTGGCTCTCGCGAAATTTGCGAAATTAAAATGCATGCAAACATTCCTCGTTTTACACTATTCCTTATTTTCTGTAGGTGGTGTCCCAGTATCAAGGTTTATCCCGATTTATTGTGTTGGGACCAATATAAAAGTCTTTGATCTGTTTTTGTTTGATTTTAAAGCAGTAAGTTGCAGAATGCAACTAATTGAGGAAGTGTATTTGCCGTTATCCATTTAAACTTCTTGTCATTTTGTTTATTTAAATTTCAACATTACACAGTTCAAACAAAATAAGTTATCTTGATACTAATTACAGTTGTATTGAAATGCTATCATGCACTGTTGTTGTGGCATTGAAAAGTGTCATAAAATCATTAGGTTTTATGCATGAGCATAGAGTGAATTATTTTCACTGACAATGTCATTACTATAAGCAATCCATTTGCCCCTCTCGAGCCCATAGTATAGCAGTATAGTATATATTAAGTTTTTACTCTCTCTTTGTCTCTTAGTTTCTAAGCACATTCTTCAACCCAGACTTTGCACCACCAAATTCTTATAAGGTTTGCCACCTTCTGTGACTGTATGAACAGTCAGGTGAATTCCATCAGGATCTGGTTAGGTATCTCCTGGATGTTCCAGTATTAAAGGCTGTTCTTAGATGATATCACATTTGGAGAGAAACCTTCTTTGAATGCTTTGTTTTGTGTAGATTAAAAAAAAAATACCATGGGGTCATTTTGACAGACAATCATTGAAATGAAAAGGAGAATTAATAGAATTTGCAAAAATGATGAAGTGGATTATAGAGAACACTGACAGATATCAACAAGGAAAAGTAGAAATTACGCGGTGCGTAATATATGTCCCCGCCGGAAGTAGCGTTTTATAGCCAATGTACAATACAGGTCAAAAATCAAGGTCAAAGGTCAAATTTCTGTGTACAGTTTTGAAGCCCTCACCTAGTGCCATCACATAAAGCAAACGGAATCGAAATCGGGTTAGAAATGGCGAAGGAGTAGCATTTTGTAGCCAATGTACAATACAGGTCAAAAATCAAGGTCAAAGGTCAAAGAAGGCAAAGGTCAAAATTCTGTGTAGAAGTTTTGAAGCCCTCACCTAGTGCCATCACATAAAGCAAACGGAATCGAAATCGGGTTAGAAATGGCGAAGGAGTAGCATTTTGTAGCAAAATGTACAATATAGGTCAAAAATCAAGGTCAAAGGTCAAAGAAGTCAAAGGTCAAAATTCTGTGTAGAAGTTTTGAAGCCCTCACCTAGTGCCATCACATAAAGCAAACGGAATCGAAATCGGGTTAGAAATGGCGAAGGAGTAGCGTTTTGTAGCAAAATGTACAATATAGGTCAAAAATCAAGGTCAAAGGTCAAAGAAGTCAAAGGTCAAAATTCTGTGTAGAAGTTTTGAAGCCCTAACCTAGTGCCATCACATAAAGCAAACGGAATCGAAATCGGGTTAGAAATGGCGAAGGAGTAGCATTTTGTAGCAAAATGTACAATATAGGTCAAAAATCAAGGTCAAAGGTCAAAGAAGTCAAAGGTCAAAATTCTGTGTAGAAGTTTTGAAGCCCTCACCTAGTGCCATCATATAAAGCAAACAGAATCAAAATCGGGTTAGAAATGGCGAAGGAGTAGCATTTTGTAGCAAAATGTACAATATAGGTCAAAGGTCAAGGTCAAAGGTCACGACTGAAATTCTGTGTAGAAGTTTCAAAGCTCCCATGTAGTGCTATCATATAAAGCAAACGGAATCAAAATCGGGTTAGAAATGGCGAAGGAGTAGCATTTTGAACATTTTGATCACACACGGACGCACACACGGACGGACACACGGACGGACGGACACACGGACGGATGGACACACACACGTACGGAGCCCGTTTCATAGTCCCCTGCTCGAACTCGTTCGGCGGGGACAATAAGGATATCAGAAAGAAGTCATTTTGTGTTGTGGAATGGAATGTTGCTCTCAAAAGCCTATGGGAATCCAAATACATCTACCATGATCTTAAAACAAGATTCTGTCCATTGATTTGAATTGAAAATATACACTTTTACAAGTCCTGAATGAAGGTGAATTATATGTCATGAATGATGCATATTTGTGCAATATTTTATCCATATGAGTTCTGTGGTTGCCAAAAACGAATTTACTTCATAATCCATCAAAATATCTATGGCCTTTAACAAACACGTATCATGATTAATCTATACCAGACAAAGAAGCAAGATAATCATGTAGATGTCCAGTTGCAGCAACCAAGAGCTAAGGTATCAAATTGCAGAAATTCCTTACCTCACCACAGTTTCAGTGGGTGGCCAGTGGCTGGAATATACATGTAAAAAAAAAAGAAATCATATTAACCAATTAGTTGGAAAGAAATCCAGATATAGCTGTGGTTGGTAATGGAAACCACGTTTGGAATAAGTGACTCATCAAACTTACACTGAATAAGAAGTAGAGATTGAATACACATACGTGGACACACACACACGCATATATGAAGATACATGTGTATTCACTCTATTTTATAAACTATGTATATAAAGGATATTAATGATTAAAATCTTAAAATTTGTACATTTTCTCTGTTGTTCATGCGCCTCGGGTTTTCATCTAATGATATATTAAAAATGCTCATCTGCAATGTGTAGAAAGTGATTCTTCCCATGGATGAAACATGTTTTTGAAGATGAAAGGCATGATGGAAGCAAGGAGATTTCATCAATTGCAGTACCATCCAGTGATCTAGTACAAATACAGTCAAACCTGTCTATAGCGGCCACCCAAGGGAAATGAAAAAAGTGGCCGTTATAGACAGGTGGCCGCTATAGACAGGTAATCCAACTTAATGTGCATTGCCTATACATGTACATATATCATAGTTGGATACATCGATAAGTATTTAATGTACATGCGTAAGTATACACACGTGTATTTCATGCATTGAACAATGCCGGTGTTTATGAAATTGTTGCACAGTAGCATGTGTACAGTCGTGAAGAAAGCTTAACACTAGTGCATTATTATGACTACTGAATAAGTGATGAATGCAGCGGTGGCGATCACTGAACCATGGAGCTACCAAAGAGATGGAGTAACAACGGTTGGGGTCCTTTTGAAGTGATGCTCGAAGCCGACTCGTAAAAAGTAATCCTCGCTAAGCCCCCGTGAGCGAGAGTGATGACAGATGAGACAGTGCGTACGCACAATGACGTCATCCGCAGCGCGTTCGCAAACTGGTTCTTACCATGGAGCTACCTAGCTCCATGGTTCCACCATGGAACGTCAATGCATGGGACTACACAAACTGCAACTGCCCCGTCGACTTCGAGCATATGCGATTTAACATGATTCTGAATTAATTATAGCTACAAATAATGAATCTGCAGTGTAACAAATTGTTTAACATGTCATACCGTCGTTTAGTATGTAAATCACGATATGATACGACCGGCATGTAAACAAACACTGCACTCTCGACACGATCAATAATGGCCGTCACGCTGTCCCGAACAAACACAAAGACAAATAACAGCTGGCTTCACAACGGTATAGATAAAATGTACGCAATTGTACGCAGTCATCACTTACGTAAAATTGTAGTTTCAAATGTCAGCTTTACGGACAGATATTGAAATATGTGGAGAAATGTGAGGGATTTTTATTAAGAATTTTATTCTTAGGGTATGTACTTGCCACAGTCACAAAGCATGACGACAATACACTGTACAGTACCTTCGCTGTTCATGGGCCAATTCAGTTCGTTCGAAGTGCACTGTACTCGGTATCTCCTCTGTTTTGCCTGTGGATATTATGCGCATGCGCGTGGTCTTCAGCAAAGTTTTGCGCAGCCATATGTTGTTGCAAGTCGAGTTTTCGACTCGATACAGCACTATATTGTATGTGCAATGTTGGTGAGTATGACGTCATTTTTGCGGCTCGGAGCATCGTTTGCCAAAGTATCCCCTGCGGGACGAGTTAAGCCGTCCCAGCGAGTGCGGTGCTTTGAAGTCTGTCAGAACTGACCGCTCGTAGTTGGGTTACGTAATATTGGTGGCCTTCGTTGTTACTCCATCTCTTTGGTAGCTCCATGACTGAACGTTGCCCATGAATGTCTGGCACGGCCACAGATCAGAAAAACACGCTGAATTACCGGCTCTGTGGCCGCTATAGACAGGTTAAAATCTACCACGGGAAACAAAATTTGTGGCCGCTGGCCGCGTTAAACAGGTGGCCGCTATACACAGGGTCTTTAACAGGGCTTTTCTCTCAGGGGGATTTTTCAGTGGCCGCTATAGACAGGTGGCCGCTATAGACAGGTGGCCGCTAAGGCAGGTTTGACTGTAACTACCATCTTTCTCTCCTGTCATTTTCCAGCTATGCTGCAAATAAAATAACGGCAAACTGGCAAGAATGCCTTCACCAGTCCGTAGTTCTCTCTTTATCTTGCCCTGTTATATTGGGGAAAGTGATAAATGAGACTTTCCCATTGAAGACAAGTTGATTTTGCTATCAGCACACATTTCCCATAGACACCTGCCTGAGTTTATTTAGGGCTAGTCTTCAGTGGGATAATGTGTGGAAAATGGCAGGGGAAATCCGTACTGTTGTCGATATGTTTGGGTTTAAACCCACAACCTCATGATTTGGGATAAACTCTTAGTTTTAGACCTGAAATTTCCATATGTCAGTGTTGGTCATTTGGGAGTTTCAGATGATAATGGGGTTGAAGTAGAAAAAAAAAAAACAACTATGTACAATGTAGATTCATGCTGAGGGCAGGTAAGGCTTCTACCAACCTTTAGTAAATTTGTTGGTGAGCTTTCATCCACTTTAATAGATTTATTGTAATTGAACCCATCAGTTGGTGAAGACTATACCATTAAGGAACACTAGAGGGAGCTGCAGCACAAATTTCAATTTAAGAGAGCACATTTAGTCTCCAGACTCTAGGAAGTCGTGGAACATTCCTCTATTAAACTTGTCTAAGCTATAATCTTCCGGCAATAGTATTTATTCAACATGTTTAGCATAAATTGTGCTCTCGCAGTGCCTGAGCAGTTTTACGAAAGAACTCACTCTGGTTGTTCAATTTTGCTTGAAATGCAACTCATTCTAATTAAATTATTTTATTACCCGCAAAAGCACACTTGATCACATTTCTCCCAAATACCTTCATGTTTTGCTAGTGATGCTTTAGACAGGGCTGGACTTTAGCAGTAGCCTGGTGACCCAGGACCACTTAAAATAGATGTTGGGCCACTAAACTTTAAAAACATAGCATTTGGTTGCCCAATTGGGTAACTAAGATGCAAAGTGGATTGTTGTTTTTCTTTTTATTTTGGACTACAAAAATTACAGATTTTAAAGGTCCTGTTTACCTTTGGAAGCAGTGATTTAAAAAATGTTCAAGATATCACTTTTGATGCATTTGTGTAGGTCAATTGTATCACAAAACATCCTACCATGTACAATTTTTTCAATAAAGCCCAAGATATAAGGAGATATCGCTATTTTTCTCATGAAACCATAACTGTAGACGGTTTAGCCTGGAAACATTTTCACTATAACTGTTATTCACATTTTGTGTATTTATCAATACTAAGTACAGTATTCATGGCATAATCGGGCATCTGATAATCGGGAACCTCCAATGCATGTTATTTTCACTGGATAATCGGGTGGGGACCTCTGATAAACGGGACAATTTTTCTTCAAGCGATCTTTGATTTTGTTGATATTTTACACAAAAAATCTACCAAAATACCACAACAATATTTCAAAGATTCCCTGTCAGTTGTTGTTTACATCGAACTTACAAAGCAAGCTTCGGACCTCCATCCATCGAGTACACGTACATGCATAGCCACGAAAGCGCTGTGTATAAGTATTCTTGCCATTGCGAAACACATGCTTTCGCGAACATTCTTCTCCCCTTCATAAGCAAAGCCATGTGCTCCTTGCAATTCCTACTCAGAGAGTTGACAGAAGAAGAACCCGGTTGCGATTACTCTACAGTACATCATTGCGAGAATGCAGGGAGAGCTAGAGGGTCGCGCCGAGGGGTAGCGTGGTTGTGTATTCATGTACATGTACAGTACGTCAGTATGCATGTGTGTGTGTGTGTGTGTGTGTGCACTACATGTACATGTCGTATGCCGTTAGTGTATGGTGAGTGCTCATCGCGAAATTGGGCACCCCGCTTAAAGGGGCCGTGTTTGCTACTCCCAACCTGTCCCGATTATGCGATGAATACTGTATCAATTATACTGGTTCAAATTTTTGCATTTGTTGATTCTATCTCTAACTCACATTTTAGAACAATCTTGAAGCACTAATACTAGGTTTTTGTTTCAACTGCAAATGGTAAATTATGCCTTTAAGATTTTACCACCCTGAATGGACCACCAGGGGGAAAAAAAAAATAATAAAAAATTTAGTGTGAAACCCAGTTGAGTTTTCTATTGGGCCAAAAGAAAAGTGTCTATTTTGCACATGATTATATAACACACATTTTTTAAAGGCTCAAAATCACAGTAAGATTCTTGTCAAGTGCTTCTGTTTGTGATCCATCAAGATTTTATTGGAGTCGTGCAAATATGCAAAGTTCAATCATTTATATGTTGTGCCTTTGAAACTTATAATGGAAGGATTAACTTTGGTATTTCCTTTTTTTCATTCTTTGGTTGGCATTACAGCAACTTCACACTGTCCACAGCCAGTACCAGGAGATGAAGCAGAATCTGGGCCTCAACAACAACCTTTCCATGAAGCTGGTCCGAGACTCCATGGCCGACTACATAGTCAAGAGGTCTGCATTTTTTCTTACTCTGATGGGATATCATGGCAATTTTCATGAGATAGAACCTCCTCCCCTCTTTTGTCAATATACAGTGAGTGTAGTCATCTTGTATAATGAGCTCATGTTGCAATATTAAAATTTTGATATTGGTGCTGATTGAAGTTTACAGAGGAAGCATTAGTGCTGTTCATTGAAAATCATGTCATGTAGCAAGAGCTTGTTTGATCAAAACTCTTTATAGCAAGGGTCTGCTAGATGTATCATGACCATAACAGCACATTGGGTCATTAGCCAAAGTTAAACATGAACTTCAGAAGTGATCATATAGATCTTCTTCTTCTTCTTCTTCTTCTTTGTATCTGCCTGCTTCTATCCTGAAGATTCTTGCAGATTTTGTGTGTGTTTAGGGGACTGGGCAAATGCAAGTGCCGTGATAAAGGGTGCTTATATACAGGGTACGAGGAAAAACACCTTTTTAAGTTGCTGTATACACATTAGATCAGTAATTTTGTAACCATGTTAGAGGTAATTCTCTATTAGTATGTTGTCTCTGGTATAAATGTTATCATGCTGCTGCAGCAAAGAGCCTGGGGCAGGGATCACAAACAGGTGTCGGGTGTAACAGGTGGTGGCATATAATTTTTCCCTCTATCCATCCATCTGTGTGCAGAGTGCATTCCCACCTGCTGTCGGATGAGGAGGAGGAGGAGAGTGAGGTGGAGCCAGAGGCCAACCCTGTCCAGGAGAGAGCGGCCAGGATCGCCACCATCAAGAAGAAATCCTTTTCAACCCCCGGACAGGTGAGAAATCAGGAGAGAATTCAAGAGGGTCAAAACAACCGACCTCGATTATGCTCCAAATCAATGCCCAAACATAGCTCTTGTGTGCTTGCAAAACTGTCAGTTTTTTCTTTTTGCTCCAATTTGTACATTCATGTATAAGAAATGTGTAAAATAATGCCATGATAACACAATCCCCATTGGGTAATGACAAAAATGTGAAATTTCAACCAAAAAGGTTCACCAAAAGTACTGCAGTTTCAGAGCTTTAATACCGATCATGGTTGCTGTGGAATCTTTTTACATTTGATGACATCGATTACAATGTATTGGGCCATAGTGGTATCCATTGCTTACAGGAGTGAATGACATTCAGTTTGTTCTGCATTCAGTGCAATACAAATTGGTGGAAGGTGAATGTTGAGGATTGTTTGCATTTCCCATAGACACGTGCCCAAGTATACTCGTCCTCAACAGGTTAAGGTCCTGCCGAGTACTATGTATTAGCTTTAATTTCAAACCGTGGTGTGAGCTGGGTGAAAGACATCACATTAAATCTGGAATTTCTGCACCTCCAGTGACATCTGAGAGGCCTATCAGTTCAAGAATCATTGCTCCGAGATGTGTACGTGTGAAGAGCTGCAGTTTTCAAGTCCTTCCTCCGAGTGGAGCAAGATCTTTTCTTTGAGCTGGTACGGCAAGTTGGTCCACGGATAGAGAAGAGTTTAATTACTGGTCACTGCTGGTGGCTGTGCTGTTGCAGGACAGTCTGCTATGCTAGGGGACGGAACTATTCTTGATGCATCTGTTGCAGAGGGTAAAACTGCCGCTGGGCAGACTGGCAAGGCGTGGAGTTCAGGTGGTTGGGACTGTTGTGCGTAGACCTGCTGAGGCTGTTCTTGCTGACCAGGTGCCTCATTTTTCATGGCTAGCACAAAAGCTTTAGTGTGGTGCTGCTGCCACACTTGTTTAGGGATGTTGTGGTGGGTGCTAGCCATCCACTGCGTCCATGCGTCTCTTTCGCTTGTGGCGGGAATTGTTGGTCGGGATGCACAGCTTGCCTAAATCACACACAAACAAAACAAACCAAACAACATACCCTTAATGAGATTTTATGGAAAACCAGTAAGAATAGCTCCAGTAGTATACATGCAAAACTGATATTTAGAACAATAAATATTCTGTAATGTGTATTCCTGAGATAGAGCAGCCTGAGACTCCTTTAGTTCCTGCTTACTTTTCGTCATGAGGTTGACAAGAACTTCTGTCAAGTTCCTGTCTTTCTCCTTTTTGGCCTTCTTGGATAGCTTCATCTTGGAGGAATGGGACGCAGAGTCAATGCTTTGATGTCTGGTCAAGTTCTCTTCTTCTGAGGCTGATCATATGAAGTTTCTGGCTGCTGAATCTGAAGCATATTCACGCAAGAATGGGTTCTAATGTAAATGTACATTTGAAGTACAGTAAAATATACGTAAGCAAAAGGCAAGAGTGCACGGCCAGACGGGAAAAAGCTAGAAGATAAGGTATGGTAACAGACCAGTCTCTGAAAATACTTACCGAACCCAGGACCTCTTAAGAAGCCAGCTTCTTGTTGAAATGGTAAAATGACTGGTGGAAAGATTTCTCTGAATCTTCCACAGTTGGAGAGGAGTGATTGGTTTGGTGGCACCAGAACTGGACGTGCCCTTAGCCTCCCTCTCTCTCAGCTTCTGGTAGTCAGTCCGGATGTTTCTGAAGTGTTTGTCTATCTTGTCAGAATTTCCGCAGTGTAGAGAATGAGAGGGAACCTTGAAAAATGTTTACAGTGTACATGTACTTCAAAGCACATAAAAATAGACAGGACAAAAAGGTGCATTACCCTTCAATGAAAAAAAAAGGGCAAAGAAAAGTTCAAAAGGTGTTTTAATCTTACCTTCAAACCCAAGAGACTTAGCCAGCTTCCCCAACAGATGCCTCTCTTCGTCTTATTTTTGTAGTCGTTGTTCCCCATGTCATAGAACAATGTGTTGTCCTCGAAAAATTGGGCTATTTGTTTTTCTTGCCCATCTCGGAAGCATTTGCTAGAGTTGAGTGGCTGTTGGTTGCAAGGTAGGTCCTCATCCACCCCGCAGTGGCTGTCTTTGCCTCCTGGCCCTCCATGTCTCCAGCCAAGTCCTCTTGATGAGTGGACTACCAGGGCTATAGTTCCCTGTTTCTTCTTTCCTGGGGTAGACCCTGGTTCATCCTTAACTCCAACCAAGTCCTGTTCTGAAGAATTGACTACCAGGGCTACAGTTCCCTGTTTTTTCTTTCCTGGGGTAGACCCTTGTTCCTCCATGTCTCCAGCCAAGTCCTCTTCTGATGAGTGGACTACCAGGGCTATATATAGTTCCCTGTTTCTTCTTTCCTGGGTTTCAAAGGGTTTCTCCAAGGACGATTGTAATCATAAATGGTACACAGTGAACTACAGTTGGACCTCTATTATCCGGCCTCCCTTTATCCGGATCTCTCTATTATACGGACGCAATCTCGCCGTGATTTTTTTTTTTTTATATTATAATTACGGGAGGAAAGGGGGATTCCCAACTCCATGAGACTACACAAACACACATGAATTACATATACTTGATACATTTCTTAATAATTATTTAGGTAAATCATCCCAAGAATTTATAAAAGAAAATGATTTCATTCTTGCAAACACAAACCTCTATTTTGGGATCTGTTACTGAGCGTAACAATGAAAAGGTTGCAGTATACACATTACTACATGTGGTACTACAATGGGCTACATCAGTACATGTGTATGTATATGTACATGTATAAAGCATTGAGTCTCCCATATCCGGCCAAATCCCTTATCCGGATGAGCCCCGGTCCCGACTTGTCCGGATACGAGAGGTTCAACTGTACCATGAAAATCAAAATCATGTCATCTGACTCTTTTATTTGAGAATAATCGGTGCAATGTGGGATTTTGTGCTTCGAATTGTAATACAAACTCACCGAAAATGTTCTTTTGGGAAGAAGGAAACAAAGACAAAAACAAATTGCTTCACAATTTCCTATACTCTGATTAAATATCTAAGCAAGTGCGTTTTTACCATTGAGATCCCCCAATGAATAAAATCTCTACATATTAAATGCACTTCCACGTTGTTGATAGCCGCGCGATGACTGCAGCTCAGGCGAAGCAGGATACTGGTGTAGGATAACCAGTTCTCGCGGGGTGGGGACGCCCGTTCCTAGCAGTCCGTCGCGGCATTGAAGTGTTTACAGGTGTGGCAGCACAGCGTGGCTGGATACACGCAGAAGGCAGTCATGGGTACCTGTCCGGTTCACAGGTGTCTGCCTGTGTCTATAGCTGGGCATGTGATAACTATTGGATGACTGGGTAGTATCCGACTCTGGATACATCCTGGATACTGAGTGTCTGGATAACGGACGGCTACAAAATATAGCAACAAATCCCTTGTTAAAATACAACTCTAACTGTGACTTCTAATTCTCAACTCCTTATATAACACTTGTGCTTACCCTTGCACTAATGTATTAAGATACATCAAAATTTCCTCATCTAAAATTATCATTTCATCAGCTTTCTTTTATCATTTTCGCCTAATTCTCTCTTGCAAAAAAAAAAGTCACATTTGTGTTACTTTTCAGGTTCTTTTGCCATGAATTGCCATAAAATGAAACACATAAGCAACTTGTTAGCGACGCACATAGGTAAACTCTCCAGGTCACAATAAAAGTCACAATATTGATGGGGCAGTTACTAAATATCCAGCGATCGAATTAATCTACCAAAAATACAAATCTCTCCCATAAACATTCACTTCTTACCAGCTTCTATAACTAATTCCACATGACAATATGCTCTTTACACTGTGTCTATTTTATTTCTAAAGTTCACATCCTATTTTCACAGAAAGCATACTTTCTCTCAACATTAATTTCTAGATTGATTCACAACCACGCTTTATCGATCCTGGTGTATATCGTACTTACCGTATGTGTGTATATTGATATATGCAGATCGTAATTATCAGTAATGTCATAGTTATTACAATTATCGGACAAAAAAAAATGAACACCGTCATCAACTGCGCCACTCCTTTTCAACCTTTTGTTTCTAGTCACTGTCAAGTTATTTAGTTCTTTTCTCACCATTTTTCCTCAAAGTGACCCATGTACTGTAAACATTCTGTGTGAGAGGATTCCTTCTAGGAGAAGATCACTATATATTTCATTTGTTGCCACAGTCATTGTGTTTCTTCACTTCTCACTGATATGGGAAAAAAGAAATGGTGTTGTTGCCATGGCAACACCTGTCTTCGATGCGACTTCATTGGAATGTGTGTAAGAGCAGGAATCTGATATGCTTGTGCCTATTGGGAAGGCCTCTTAGTATCTGGAGTTTCTGTAACTATTCATGCTGTGAGAATGTTGTCAGTTTCCATTGAAGAATGCATTTAGTCAAGTGATGATATCATCTGGCATTTCCACTTTCCCTGTCAGGCATCCCGATCACAGCGTCACCTAGGCCAAGCGTCAGCCTCTTCGGAGACGGAGGAGCCAACTCCAGTAGAACAAGGACGTAAGAGGAAGAAGAAAGGGCGTGGCCGAAAGCCAGGAGTGAAGGACCTGCCACCTTCGGAGCTTGATAAGAAGAAGGCGTGGTCCATTCTGCCGAGGAAGCGGCTGCAAGACGTTGAGGAGGAAAACGAGGAGGAGGAGAAAGAAGCTGATGATGAGGGTCAGACATAAATTTTCAAAATAACCAAAACTATCATTTAGGTGGATTGTGTGGTAGATGTGTATCTGCAAGGTCTTGCATACTGTAGAAGCAGAAATTTTTGCATCAATTATTGTTGTTTTTTGTTTGTTTGTGTTCTTACTCTAAGCTGGGGCAGATGAATTTCACTGTTTTTTAAATTTCCACTGAAGCAAATATTAGATGTTGTTGCAAATCATATGAATATAACCATTTGTGATGTTGCATTATTTAGTGGGGTCAAAATTGAGTACCTCAGTTTTGGGACTGCATATTTGGGCCCGTATTCTTAGTGATTGCATGAATTTTATACATTTGTTTACAAAAAAAGAAGAAGAAAAAAGATTGACCCCAGCCAGGAACTGATAGTTTTTGAAGAAAAAAAACACACACCAAAACACCACCTCTAATTATTGAAGCTTATAGCATAAAATCATTACCAATAGTCTGTGCACTACTTTTGCATGAGTAATTTGCAAGTTTGTTTTTTTTTTTTAATCAAATTACTTGATTTCACCAGTTCTCCATGAAGTGTAACAGGGAGCCACCATGTGATCAGTTCCTGAGAGCATAAGAGAAAACGTTATACTGTCATAAAAATCATATATTTTAGTTTCATTTTCAGCTGATTTGTCATTTTGAAGAGTTCATTAAGAATTTGATTCATTGAATTCTCACCCCACAGTTTTACAAATATCTATTGAGCATTGAGAGTTAGGAATGCATAGCGAGTATAACTTGATGGGATTCTGCTCGTGCCGAACATTTTGTGATAACCATTGTTACTCTCCTCTGTCGCCCTCTTTGACTCAGCTTCTGATGAGGAAAGAAGAAGGAAGAAGAGGCCAAGGAAAGCAGCAGCCAAAACTTCTACAAAGCAGAGTAAGAATAAAAAAGGTGAGACAACTTCACATGGCTTAGCTTTCAGTATCAGTTTTCTTTTCCAGATTTGTGTTTAATCACTAGACTAAAAGACTTGCAAATCCTTTCCTGAAAACGGAATGCTTGGCATGCAACAATATACAAATAGTGAATGGTCACGAGTGTGATTGTGCAAGATTTCGTGTGAGGTTGTTCCCTTGCACAAGAAAAGATCATACACTTTTTGTTTTATACAACACCTCAGACTTCAATAGATATGGTCCACACAGATTCTTGAATTTAGTTTAGAAGTGGCAACATTTTTTTTTTGCATGAAAGGTGGATTAGTGGGACAGCACAGTCAATCATACGCGAAACTGATCAGTTGAAGTTGTTCACCGTAGAATGACTGACAGAATGCACACTTGAAGCTGTCGAGTGCACATGACAAAGGTTTCTTTATTGTGACATCAGAGCCGCGCAATGGAACAAATGAGTCGATTGTGACTTCAGCACAAGAGGCAATGGAAATTAGTGATGTCAGCCATGTGATATCCATTTCTGCTCAAACAAAATTGCATGGGTGACAGTGACAGCATGCAATGGTGTTTTTAACTGCATGTCACGTGATGGGCAGTCAACCAATTGGACGGCTACATTCTTTTTAGGTGTTGTATGAGAGGAAGCATTTTGTCAAACAGTTGAAAACGCTGGTAGGGCATCATCTAATAGCACTTCAGCTTTTGAGGAAAAGGATAAGGGTATCATTGGAAAATGCTTTTATTCTACTAATGTTCGTAAAGAGTGATAATACTGCAGAAAAGATGATGGTATGGTTAAGGTGTAAACACAGAGCGACTTGAACCACCTTTACTCTCAACTACAGGGCATGGCAGTTGATATATGAATACCATAAACACTCGTGTACATACATAAGGGACTTTTATGTATAAGGCACACCCCGACTTTGGACATCGCATGGAAAAAAAAAGAACATGGACACAGGTACTTTTCATTTGTGTATAAGGTGCACCCCCAACTTTCGATACTTTTCAGGACAAAAAGACCCCCAAAAACAGTGTGCCTGAGTGTTCGCCTGAGTATATGAGTGTTTACGGTACTTGTGATTTACCACACCCACAGCAAAATATCACTTGAATAGTACACCATGCAGACAAACACAGTGTATGTCTAGAACACCTGTACTTACACTGATGTGGTCTTGCCTGTGATGACTCTAATGCGAAGGCCAGTGGAAGGAGCCCATAGGGGTTTTTCTGTAAATGCAAACATCATAAATGTGGATGTTGCATGCCATTTTCACTGCTTGGACACATGTGTATCTGCAATAGCAGAGAGATCCCCATAAGAGATTGGGTTGAAGAAATGCTCCTTGGCATACCTGTAATGAATTGATAATACCATTTGTGCAGTCGTATGCCTAATGTATACAATGCAAACTGTTCATAAATAACACCCAAGGAAAGACGGAAACTGCATGTATAATCGTTGTGGGCAGGGGTCCTCAAAACAGGTTCTTTTGCCTACGAAAAATGTCTAGTAAAATATGTCAGACAGGAAATAGATTCAGTGGTGTTAATGGACAGATGGTGGCTCTAGAGAGGTGATTGCTATAGACAGGTGGTCACGACAGCAGGTTTGACTGTTTGTGCATGGTCTTTTCTCTTGTCATTCCCAGGTAAACAGAAATCAAAGAAAAAGAACTCCATGAAGGGGAAGACTCGAGACTCAACAAATGAAGCAGAATCGCTGGACGAGAGGAGAGACCCAGAACAAAGTGACAGCCAAACACCGGAGGGACTCCGTAGATTAAGCAGCAGGCGTAAGAGAGCATCAGATGAGCGAGAAGACGATTCGAATGTTGCTGAAGACCAGACCAGAGGTGATGGAGACCGGGATTATGAGGCAGAGATCAGCAAGCGAAAACTAACATCTGGAAGAGGGCGGCAACAGTCGCGGGTGAGATTCAGTGAGACCGAGACCGACGGAGATGACACTCTGGCGTCGTCACCATCCTGGATCCAAAGTGGTAGTGACGGGGCGGGCCCTTCACCACTAAAACGGGGACGTGGTAGACCCAGGAAGGTACAGTCCTCGGAAAGTGAAGTGGGTCGTATCACCAGTGATGCTAGTAATCAGCCTGTACCCTCAGGTTCTGAGGTCCAAGGGAAAACACCTAGTGATGCTGAGGACGCCCTGTCTATGAAGCGAGGGCGAGGTAGACCCAGGAAAATTCAGTCCTCGGAAAGTGAAGTGGGTCGTATCATCAGTGATGCTAGTGATCAGCCGGAACCCTCAGGTTCTGAGGTCCGAGGGAAAACACCTATTGATGCTGAGGATGTCCTGTCTAAGAAGCGAGGGCGAGGGAGACCCAGGAAAGTTCAGTCCTCGGAAAGTGAAGTGGGTTGTATCACCAGTGATGCTAGTGATCAGCCAGTACCCTCCGGCTCAGAGATCCGAGGGAAAACACCTAGTGATGCTGAGGAAGTGGTGTCTCAGAAGAGAAAACGAGGGAGACCCAGGAAAGTTCAGTCCTCGGAAAGTGAAGTGGTTTGTATCACCAGTGATGCTAGTGATCAGCCAGTCCCCTCAGGCTCAGAGATCCGAGGGAAAGCACCTAGTGATGCTGAGGAAGTGGTGTCTCAGAAGAGAAAGCGAGGGAGACCCAGGAAAGTTCAGTCCTTGGAAGGTGAAGTGGGTCATATCATCAGTGATGCTAGTGATGAGCCTGTACCCGCAGGCTCTGCGGTCCAACGGAAAACACCTAGTGATGCTGAGGAAGTGGTGTCTCAGAAGAGAAAGCGAGGGAGACCCAGGAAAGTTCAGTCCTCGGAAAGTGAAGTGGGTCATATCATCAGTGATGCTAGTGATGAGCCTGTACCCTCAGGCTCTGCGGTCCAAAGGAAAACACCTAGTGATGCTGAGGAAGTGGTGTCTCGGAAGAGAAAGCAAGGGAGACCCAGGAAAGTTCAGTCCTCGGAAAGTGAAGTGGGTTGTTTCATCAGTGATGCTAGTGATTGACCTTGACCCTCTGGCTCTGAGGTCCAAGGGAGAACTCCTAGTGATGCTGAGGAAATCATGTATAAGAAGAGAAGGCGAGGGGGACCCAGGAAATCATCGTGGTTACTCGTATCTGACTTAACTCACAGAGAAAATTTTTCTTCCAGAATAAGAATTAGAAACACAAAGGGAAAGTGATGAGAGGACATGTGAAGTTCCTGTGTGGGCTGTGAAAGTGAATCAATTTTAGATAAACACTTGAAACAGAGGGTGCTATCACTTCAATGCTCATGAACTGCCTGGAGCACTGGTTTACCACTGTGTTGTGATATTCTTCTAGAGAGCCCAAAATGTGAAATGTTCACATGGTAACCCACCCAGATAAAGAATACCTGCTGCTCTGCCTTAATTGTGCTAAATGTCCTATAAGGGTATGATACCTGGTGGTGTTTCATAAAGCTGTTCTTAAAGTTATGAATGACTTAAGAACGAATGGTGATCAGTTCTTGTGCTGAATTATTGACATTCTGATAAGTATAGCACATAAGAACTGACCACCAGTCATTTTTAAGTCGTTTGTAACTTTAAGAACAGCTTTATGAAACACCCCCTGCTTATTAGCAGGAGAAAGTCATGCAAGTCATCCAGGCTGGATGTATGCTGATATGATTTTTGTTTGTATGTTTTTGTCATTGAGAGAAACCATAATCTGTAGGTGGAAAAAAAAATGTTGAGTACACACTGCCGGAAACACCCTTTTTCTCCAGAAGAATTGTAGGAGGGAAAGTGAACTCAAATTAATGGATGACTGAATATGACGCCTGATCAATAGCAGTCAGAAGATTGTTGGTTCAAATCCCATCGAAGTATGTGTGGCCCATGATTTCATCATGGTTACTACTTTGTTTCCACCTTTTTTTTTAATATCAGAGAGTATCCTTTTGCTCTTGTCGGGACAATTAACACCCACCCCCCCCCCCCATGATGCTGTACTGGTGATTTTTCATATTTCTTGTCAGACTTTTAGCATCATGTCTACTAAACAATGGAGAACATGTTTTTGTATGGGCAGCAACATATTCCTTTGCAATTTTTGAGTCTGGGAGCATATTGCGAATCAGTTGTCCAACATGATCAGACAAATTTAATTTAGAGCCATGTTGTGCTCTACAAAAAAAATTAAAAACACATACCTCTGCAATAATAACAGAAGTGTCTTCCTTCTTGCTGAAGAAAGATGTCATTTTCTGTGATAGGCCTATTGTAGACGCATTCACTCAAGCCTTCTCATTGTCTTGATGCTTTAGCTTCGATATGGAGGGAAAATGTCAAAATGAGACGTAATTGTGCTGGATTACATTTAGAAATTTAGTAATTTTGCAAAAACCTGACCACAGTCATTAAGATTTATTAACAACTATGAACACATGACATAAAATTGCCATATTATAAAAGCTACTTTCCATCTTAATCAAATATGCATTGAGTAAAAAGCTCAAAAGTACGTGAAAAACTAATTAAACACACCAAATAATGGTATCGCAATGCAGCCACTAATCACCCAATCAAGTGAAAGGAAATTATGTGCCCATTCATGACGTATGCGGGCAATGAAGGATGTACACGTGGTGGGCCAAAACAAAGTGGCTGAGCATTGCGGCATTATGATTCCTTGAAGAAAAGGGCAAAGAACTTTTGTTTGTTGACAAACATTTGTTAGCATATTTTAAAGGTCTCCTGACGCGGGAAGGACTTTCAATGAATTAAATGGTTTATTACACAATTTCAGGTCATATTTCACCCTTCCACACATTTTTCTCACCCCTAGTAGTGATAAAATCCCCCCCCCCCAGAAAATACAAGATGCAGCGTGGAAATTATGGCAAATCTTTGCACATTCAGTGCAATATAGTGACGTAGGTCTAATCTTACCTTTAACCGTGACAATAATAATGTTGTTCATTGTTTGCCGTACCATCGATTATTTCCCAGTTGACCTTCACCGTCTGCCTCTTCTTCCTGTTGCTCTCCATCCTCCCTGTCACTGTCGCTGGCAATGGGTTCGAACCTATACGGCAGAATTCCGTCTGCATCTGCTATTTCATGCTCAGAAATCTCGTCTCCTGATAAAGGAGAACTTCCTGTTTCGGATGACTGAACTGAGCAGGGAATCCATCAATGTTCATTTTAATAGAAAAATATGCGTAAACACAACTCTGTAACGTACAGCTGAAAGCAACGCATAAGCCAAAACGTGTACAGCAGTGATTGTTTACGGGTGGAGCATGCTAGCGCCTTCCTTTTGTGATGTCATATGATTGACAGCTGCGTCACACCGATTGACAGCTCGAATCCCAGGAGCCCCAAGGGTTTTCAGAGCTTTCAAGGGGGTATACCCAAACAACTAACAGATTCAAGTTTCTCTGAAAAGCTAGAAATTTCGCAAGAAAATTAACAATAGATCCGTTTTCAGCATGAAAAACAATTTTTAGAGGTTTATGATACAAATTCTCAGACCATTGTATGTCAGAGACACTCTAACAGCTGATGCTGAACCGCTACACCGTCTTCCAGCTTGTGGTCGCCCAACAACTGGTGCATTTTTCGCAGAAAGGGGGAGGGGGTTTCTATCGCCAAGCTCTTCCTCAGTTAGAAACAGCTGCAAGCAGCACTGTTCTTGTTCAGATGTCCAATGGATGAGTTATTCTTTGAGAACTTCATGAGGGCGGTCAGCGGGACAGGTGAGGAGTAAATCTTGTATCTCCTGCACAATCTCTGGCTGTTTTAAGGCAGAGATGACATGGGGTAATGACAGTCTCTCTTGTTACTCTACTACTCTTGTATGGGTGGACATCTTGATAATAATGTTCGAGGAGCACTCTTTAGTTTGTGCCCCCATTGTCAGTGATAAGTCCATCTTTAGCTTCTTTCAGCATTGCTGAGCTACATGGAGGTTATAATCAGAATGCACTCATATGAGACATACAAATGGATGTATCATCACAAAATTTGTGGAATTATGCATCAAGTTTATTGATTGTCTAATTCTTCCCTGGTATGTAACACTTGCTCTCAGCAGCAGAGATCTGTAGTCTTCCCAAACACTCTTCTTTGTCTAGTTTGTATCCCAGGCTCTCCTTCAGCTGTACAAGTCCCTTAGATATGGTGTCCATACCTTTAATAGCCGTCTGTCCTTCCCACTCCACCCCAACATGATGTATCAGACATTAAGTGCAGGGTAAATTATTCGCCCCTCAGCAGCAGAGTATCGTACTGTAACCTTCTCAAACAGTCCTCCTTGTATCAAAGCCAAGGGGTATCAAAGACTCTCTCCAGTGGTATGACTCTCCTAGAGGTAATGTTTTGACAGCCTTCTGTCCTTCCTGCTGAGCACTGTAACATTGTCACACTGCCCCCTATACAAACACACACCTCGGACCATCTTCCTGCAAATTGTGGAAAACTTCATAACCATCCAGCTGAATTTCAGCTACAGCCAAATCTTCACCTGAATTGCCATTCCGGCAAGATTTTTATACCATTCATCTTAATCCAATTTTATGTCGATTGTAACTGATGATTGTTCATCAAACATTGAATGTCATGAATACCTGGAATACCAGTATTTACATTGACATGTACTTCATCCATCTTGATGTGAAATAAAAGTACATGTTTTCTGATCTTTGTAGTCGGAAATCAATCTTTGCTGTAGTGGGACATCATCAATGTTCTTACTTAAGCTACCAATTTCAAATTTCATGATACATGTAGGTGGCCATGTGTTATCAAGTCTTATTCACACTCCCAGTCATGTAGTTGCTTGGGATCAGGTAAGGTTCCTAACAGACCACTACTAGCACTGGATGTGGCGAAATATGCAATGGGGACCCCGTATGTTACTGAAATCACTCTGATCATCAAAACTAGAGCATGGGTTGCCATCTCTAGCCTCAACTCTCCATTGCACTTCTACTTGGGTACCTAAGGGGGGGTCACCGTGCATCCCCCCAAGGACTCCTCGAAACTTACATTTTCAGGATCCTCATGACATACTAAAACATAATCAAGATGTTAACAGGAACGAAAAGTGGCTGTTCTAGGTGAAATTTAATGTATTCTAATTTCTTATGTATTTCTTTGTTTTTCAACTTTTTCAACTTTTTGTTTTTTCTTTGTTTTTCTATTGGAAATTGTTACTGACCACTTTTCTACCATAATTAGCACAAAACTAATCAATGAAAGTGATTAATTGTAAAAATAATCAGGTTTTCATGACTTTCATGACAGAGCACTGTTTTCCATAGGAAATGTACACAAAAGCACAAAATTGTGCCCGTTTTGGGACGACATTCCGTTACAAAAATGGGCGTGACTTCCCAAAAGTATACGCGGATGTTGCAAATTTGGTCTCAAAAGTTGTGCGAGACTTGACCAAACAAAGTCAAGAAGCCTCGCGACAGATTTATAGCGCGAAACTTCGAGGGGAGGGGGGCGGATCCCCCACCCCCCGTCCTTATGTATGTATGTAATATATAATATGTGCTTACATGTAGGGCTACATAGTAGGGTACCTAAGGGGGGGAGGGGGTCACCGTGCACCCCCCAGAACTCCTAAAAACTTACTTGACTTTGTTTTGTTCAAGTCTCACGCAACTTTTGAGACCATATTTGCAACTTCCCCGCATACTTTTGCGAAGTCACGCCCATTTTTGTAACGGAATGTTTCAAAACGGGTACAATTTTGTGCTTTTGTGTACATTTCCTATGGAAAACAGTGCTCTGTCATGAAAGTCATGAAAACCTGATTATTTTTACAATTAATCACTTTCATTGATTAGTTTTGTGCTAATAATGGTAGAAAAGTGGTCAGTGACAATTTCCAATAGAAAAACAAAGAAAAAACAAAAGTTGAAAAAGTTGAAAAACAAAGAAATACATAAGAAATTATGAAAAACAATAGAATACATTAAATTTCACCTAGAACAGCCACTTTTCGCTCCTGTTAACATCTTGATTATGTTTTGGTATGTCATGAGGATCCTGAAAATGTAAGTTTCAAGGAGTCCTGGGGGGGATGCACGGTGACCCCCCCTTAGGTACCCGACTATTCCTGGTGAACCATCCCCAATGTTTCCCAGACTGGCAGAACCTGTAATTTCTCAATGGCTGTGGGAATACTAGGACACTAGTGGTTCACCCTCATCCTATTTAATGCCAAGATAACGTGTGTGTGTGTGTGTGTGTGTGTGTGTGTGTTCCTCTTTGTCATTCATGTACAGGTCAACACATAAAAGATCAAAGTATTCCTTGCTGAAACCGAATTTGGACTGTGTAAACTGGGTGTACTGTCGCAGATTACGTTGTGTTGGTAGTGCGAGGAATCTGGATGACTGAAGAAGTTGATAGGCAGCAGATGACTGTGCGCAGAGTTTGATACATAGCCGGATTATTGCAGGGTGCCAATGTCATCCTTTCGGTGCTTGTTCAGGCACTTTAGTTGCTCATCCCAGAGCAGATTCTGGGCTGAGTTTTTTTGGAAGCTCTTGCTTTTAATATAGCATTGGACTCCTTGAGGAATACTTCTCAAAGTGCATCATTATTCATTTGTCCAAGCTTCAGAGATTCGTGTGGAAATGCTTCTGGATTTTTCTCTCAAGCTTATGTTGTATATCTTTTTGTTCTCATAACTTTTCTTTTTGCTTTAGATGCCTTAGGCCTCTTGGCAAGCTTAATCGATCGCATGTGTTTGTAGTGGGTCTTGGGGGCAGGGGAAGACTGGGATGTGGTTCTTTTAAGTATTGTCCCCAAATTGAGCCGATAGATCTTGCAAAAGCTGCATCGGGTGGGTGTGCCAGTTATGAGGGGGAACGATGTGTGTCTAAAAAAAAAAAAAAAATATATATATATATATATATATATATATATATATATATATATATATATATTTAAGAAAACTAACACTATAGAAATGGAACTATGATTTCACTCACTTTTTAAATCCCAGACAAACTACTGGATGGAATTCAACATTTTGTGTGTATTATCTTGCGGAAAATCGCAACTTTGGTATCCTAATAATTCCTACAGAAGGAGCAAAAATGATAACAAATAAGACAGAAATAAAAAGATGTTGCCATTTTTTTTTCAAAAAATTGATATCAAATGGTATCATTTATTGCTGAAAAAAATTGAAGGAAGCGTGAAAACTCAAATAGAAAATATTTTTCACGCCCACTGCCTGAGGCCAATGACCACATCTGCCAATAACATATTCATGATGTTTTCAACGAGGCTAAATGTGTCATTGTCACTTGTTTTGGCTCCCTTGACATTGATAGCAGTATCGTCTTCCGAAAGAGAATGGTCTGAGGTGATGTCATCGCCCGATTCAAGAGAGAGATCTGACAGATCTGATACGATTGTGAAGGTGTTGTCATTATTGTCGTCAAAGTCCCCATCTGATGATGATGTGCGTAATAGCTGCAACAATTCACTAGGACTGACACGTCATCTTCTCCCTCATCACTGTCTTTTTTGTCCTGAGTTTCCCATTCAAACTCATCTTCATTCAAAAGTGATAGATTAGATATAGCACTGTAGTTCAGACTTTCCAGACTGATATCATCAACTGTCGGGAAACGTGTTGACAGGTGAAACGTCCTCAACAGAACTTCAACGTGACGTTGTTACAGCTCTGATCGTTGTCGTGACAGGAAGCTTGATGGTACTGGGGAAGTTTAAACATGGTACTATTAATTCAACAGATGCAAAACTTCTGGGTTAGGCCTATTAATGCTCAAGTGTGCATAGTGATAGCCTTTGGGCATCAGCAGTTGTTGCAGCCATCAGCTCGGAAAGAGGGAGACCCCTGATGTCTGCCACCAACCTGCCCACATCGCCCCAAAATCATCGCATGTTGTAGTACATAGATGAATGAGGGGCAAGGTAAGGCACTTCTGACTCTGAGAGGAGGCAATCAAGGGGGATCTCCCTCACTGCTGCTCTCTTGGGAACTGGTACAGGGACCTGATCTGTGCTGACACTCCGAAGTAGTAACGAATAACAATGGGACGTTATAGGCTGTCAAGGCTGGAACCTGGAAACCATCTCTACTGAAAGAATGGAGATGGATTCTCTGGTCTCCAGGGTTGTGGCATTGGAGAAGGTGCCAGCTAATGCCTTGCACCCCTGTCTGATCTCCACCATCCTGAAGATTGAGGATCATGATCATCCCCCTTGTGCCCAGTTCCAGGAGAGCCCTGAAGAGGCTCTCGTCTGGCCACTGCTTGGGGGCACAGTAAAGTCAACACTGACTTCACTGAACCCTATCTCCCGGGGTTGGCTGAGGTGGTGGAGCAGAGCCTGCCAATGCTCGTTGATGTAGCTGGAGGCCCACTTTGGGTGGATTCCCAGGGCAAGTTTTCAGGCATTGCCCCCTTCCTGGGCGGTGACCATGCAGTCAACGAAGTTGGGGTGCAGATACATGTTCGTGCATGTATTCGGGTTTTGATAGTTGTAAGGACCCCACCAACCAAGTGGACAGGGGCGGGGACTAGCCTTAGTAGGCCCCTGCACTATATTCACACATAATTTTTTTAGTAATTTCAGAACTACATCAGCATTCATTCTCTAAAATAGCATGATAAACAGTGAATTTGAAGAAACACAAACAAACATGCAATAGAAAGTAAAGATAGAACAAAATGCTTTTTTTTTCTAAAAATGAATATCTCAAAATACCTGTTCTCGTTTGAAAGTGAATATGCCAGTATTGCAAAGCAATACACCTGACTTATCCCCAAACAGCAGAAGCGCTGTGGTGAATATTTCTCCTACTAACTACATTGTCCTTAAAGGGAACATAAACCCAAAGAGCAATGTGGATTGAGTAAAAGCAGTAACATCAGCAGAACACATCAGTGAAAGTTTGAGGAAAATCGGACAATCGATGCAAAAGTTATGAATTTTTAAAGTTTTGGTGTTGGAACTGCTGGATGAGGAGACTACTAGAGGTTATGACGTATGAGAGGACCACAATAGAAAGAAAATATAAAAGGAATTCCACAAAAATTCACTTTTCTAGCAAAATGAATTTTCATTGAATTCCCTTTTTATTTTCTTTATATTGTAGTCCACTCATACGTCATAACCTCTAGTAGTCTCCTTACCCAGCAGTTGCCACACCAAAACTTTAAAAATTCATAACTTTTGCATCAATTGCCCGATTTTCCTCAAATTTTCACTGATGTGTTCTACTAATATTACTGCTTTCACTCAATCCACATTGCTCTTTGGGTTTACTTTCCCTTTAACTTGGTCTGATTCCTTGTTGGTCAAACTTCACTTGGGCTAAACTAAATTGGTCTGGTGTTATTGTCAGTTACCAGGAGTACTGTAACTTTCAGAGCGCTCTTCTTTGTATCACAAACACTCCTCCAGTGGTACGACCAGTATTCTGCAGCCTGTCAATGGGTTTGCAATGTCTACTGCCAGGAGTTTGCTGTATTGCAGGCAAGGGTTTGTCAGTGAGGTGATGCATGGTTTTGGGGCTTCTTGTGCTGGGCTATGTGAGGGCATGGTGGCCTCATAAGTCAATACCTACCCCAGCAAGCTCAAGGGTGCTACAGTTTTGGTTTCATTGGTTAGGAGGTCTGTCGGCGCTGTCCGAGGTCTTTAGGTTCATACAGAACGGATAACCTTATGTACAGTATTTACTTTTTCTTACCACAGAGCATTAGGCTGGCCAACATTCTAGCTACGTCTGCTGATATTTATTTATTTATTTTTTTGTGTGTGTTTTCTTTAAAAGGTGGGTTCTGTTCAGAGCCACAATGGCCTGCTTTGCAAGGGAGCCCTGCGTCAAGTACATAAGTTACAAAATAAGATATGGACTTGCATATAATATAGAGTAACATAATATATACAAATGGAAAATAAATCAAACATATGAAAACACAACATAATACAAGTGGTGGTCATACAAAATAACAGCAAAATAAAAAAAAGATAGACTGATGGTGCAGGAGGTGTTTCTTGAAAATTTGTAATGAAGGGGGTGATTGAATGGAATTTGGTAATTGAATATTTTATTGATGGAGTATGAGAAAGAACATTTTTTGTTGTCTGTTTTGGCTTTGGGTACATTTAGTAAGTACATGTATACCTGATACGTTGGGACATGTTTGGTAGGATATACATGTATGATGTCACATCGAGATACATGTCTACAAAGGTAAGTTGTGGCTATATCATTTACTATTTTATTGACCAGTATACAGTACTGATATTCTAATTTCTTTTCAATGGATTGTAATGTAAGTACAATTAATTTAAGTATATCTAATAAACTGTCAGTTGATGCTCGATAGTCTGCATTTAGTACCAAATGAGAGTACTTGTTTGACACCTTTGAAGTCTATGAAGATTCTTCTTCATTAAAGATTCCCACACTGTACAACAGTAGTCAAATAGTAAAGTAATCAAATAAAAATGATAAAATATGAAATAAAACATAAATAATATGGTATCGTTGATGTCGAGCAGTAGCAGCTGGATTAATGCATATAATATGCTGTCCAGAACCCTGTGGCGTGGCAAGCATAGTCCCCTATTCCATAGTGCTCCTAGATTCATTATGTGTCCTGCTCTAAGTATATTGGCTATTGAATTATTTATTTCACAGTCAGTCACATTATCATAAATTGCATCTCCAAAGGGCATGTTGAATTCACGTCTTCTATTTCTTAGAGTTCGCACTGAAACCTCTAACACATTTGCCATTTCAACTCCATGTGAATCCCATTCCATTTAACAATTGATCTGAGACTGACTTACAGGGATTCTTTGTCTACCAACAGGCACTGGAAGGATCACGGTGTCATTATGTATGTCAATATGATAAATGTGCATCAAATCCAGATCCCCAGAATTGTCTTCAGCCATTTCCAGCAGATTGACAAGTTTTTGCAAAGCTTCTGGAATGTTCATTAATTGAGTGGCCTCTTGATCATCTAAAAGTATTACAAGTTGGTTGTTGATTTTGTTCAAATCATTTAAATATCCAAGTGATTCTTTATTTACCCACAGGCATGACAAGCATTACATTAGTTGACCTCATGATCATAAACTGTCAATCTCCCTGAACTCTGTGAGTCTAATATTTGCTCATTGACTTAGAAAATTTGATGCTGTCTTAATGTTAAACTCCACAAACTTATGAAATTATTCTCGGAAACTCATACATCTTACCTTGTTGGTGGACATTTGTTGCCTTAGGGCAGCAAATTTCTATGGTTTCCCTCACAATTCTGATGCTAAACGTTAAAACGCTTAGTGCAAGAACATCTAATAAAGTTTGCAGAGATAGAAAGATATGGCATTATGATGTATCCAAATAAAATATAGCACTACCAAATAACTATTCTGTCAATTAACTGCATATTTATATGACAGTTTGTTAAATTGCTGTCTCAAAATGTATACCCATGGACCTCTATTGCTATGGAATGGCATATACACATCACATACAGTTCAAATTCTAAAAGAATGCTAAGACAAACTCACTTTTAAAAAGTCTGGTATCATTTAGGCTTCCAATGATTCATATCCATTCATGAACTTAATCTCATGTGGTAAATTAGTAAACTATCTGTGTCATTTGAAACTGTTTTAATGTTATCAGAATCAATTTTAAGTTAACTTACCGGTACTTGATTATTTAAAGTGAAAGTCTGGAACATGGAAAATTTGTAGTCCACATTATCGTAGGCATATCAAATGAATATCGACGATCGAAAAGTATTAATTAGGAATTTATGATGAGGGAAGACTAGTATATGAATTGTTGATTTAGTGCACTTAGGGTGGCTGCCATTTAATCTCATTGCCAAATGCAAACCACTTCCCGAATACTGTACCGAGAGATGGAACTGATTGTTCTCATTCATGTTCACATGTAATAGAGAGACAGCAACCCCTTCGCTATAAGGAGAAACCAAAAGTTAATTTGTGGTTACTGTGCATAGAAACTCCTGGTAGTAGTCATAGCACAGTAGCAGTACAAGTCACAATTATAATGCTTATTACTATAGATGGCGCTACTGCATTATGAATAAACAGTACCTACGTATATAGCTTGCTGGCACCCTGTTTCATAAAGCATTCTGTGTTTGCCTCTTCCAAACTTATCCCACCACTTTGCTTTAATACATCTGTAAAATCTATGCAAAGGGTGTCTTTTTCCTGCTACAGGTGTGAAAAAAAATCAAATACATTGTACTAGAACTACATGTATATGTACTATTGGGATATGCTAAGTTAAAACATGCTATATGTATAATATAATATTATTTTGCATGACGTGACATACAAGTGACTCCCATTATAATGAAGTCCTCGGAACCAACAGTTTCTTTCACTATTGTAATTTTGTTACAGATAAACAGTAAAGTACTATGTATATAAAGATATATACATAGATGATAATTTGGGACCATGCATTTTTATTCTGTTGTAATGAGAATTTCGTTATGTTCAAGTAACAGGAGACCACTGTTAATGTATTCATAATCTGCTGAAACATCGGCATTGCTAATGAATGATGTGTCTTTAGGTTGGAAGGTATCGCCAAGTATGTGGGGAAATGCGTTTGGTGAATTATGTTTGATGAAGCGTCATGTATCAAAGGCTTTTGTTTTAATTACATCTTCTTTTTTTTGGGGGGGGGAATCTGAGGTTACTTTGTCCCACCTGGAATCAACAAATTCTGATCTTTATTTGCCTGTGATTTAGTGTGAAGTTATCTCGAATCACAAATGAATCTAAGCAGATTGACATCATCGGTTCCACTGATACTCAAAATCTCATCTTGCTTTCATCTGTCTATGCTCTGTCTCTGTCTTTGTTCTTACCTTGGTTTTGTACAATGTATATCTTCAGTTATTATGATACTAGTACTGCATATTGTGAAACATTATCTTCATTTATCACAAGTTTCTTACTTCTAGAAATGTGCTCCCAGCATGTTCAAATTGATCACATTGTTATCTGTGCTTACATAATTATATTATTTATATTTGCTGGAAATAGATGTCATTGCACTGAACTGAACTGAACTGAACTGAACTGAATAACATTGTTTACTGATCTTTAAACACTTTAATGGCCCCTATCTTTGCTTTCGCTTATTTTGACTTTTGGCTATCTGACCTGCCCAAGCTTGAGCACAAAATGTTTTTATCTTACCTATCACATATAACTCCAAAAGTGGCATTATGCATCAGCACTGTGGACCTGAAAGACGAAGGGCTGACAAATTGAAATGATATTGATCTTGGGACTAGCATGTGCAAGCCTAAGGCCTCATAAATGTGGATATGTTCCTAGCATGTTACATCTCTGATATGAGAACTGCCCATTCATTTGATTCCTGTAGCATCCAATGCCTGTAAAGAGAGGGTTAAACTATAAACGTACACCTTAACCCATGTCCCCCAGAGGAGCAAATGAATAACTATCATTCAAGATTTTGTTTTTGTTGTTTTCCCTTCTAAAAACTAAATTTTTTGCCTTTTGTGAATCATAAGCCAAAGATCAAACCATATCAGAAATATTGCAAACCTTGATTGGATGTGCTTTCCTTTGAAAAAAAAAAAGAAATAGTTGTTGGATTGCAAGTAGCACATATGAGTCTTCTTGTTGAAATAAAGCATGCAAACACTGATTTGTTGAAAATGTAAAAACAATGAAAATAAAGATATGTAAAAATGTAGCATTCTATGTCTTTCTTTCATTGTAATTAGCATATCTATGTAAGTATTGCCAGAGACTCAAGGCCCCACACCTTCAGTCCTAGCATTTGGAAAATAAAATACTGGATGGCAATCCTTCCAATTATTCTGAATTTGGAGGAAAAATTTTAGATTTCGACCACTCCTAGCTCTCGTTATGACAGGAGTGTTGTATTTTTCTCGCTAATTTTACTACACATTCGACTCCCATATGGGAACTGCTCCTTCTTTCCTTTGTTGAGCCAAATAATCACTATCAGTCAGAAAGAATGGAAGGTATGGGATGATGAAAAAATGTGTGTGTGTGTGTGTGTGTGTGTGTGTGTGTGTGAGTATCTTTTTCATTTATAATATTGACAATGTGGAATTTATGTTGTCACTAATGAAATTTGTATCATTTTGCAATTAACTAATTTGTGTATTATTGTTCATATGTAAGAGAAAGAAAAAAATATTGACAAAAAAAAAGTGTGTGCCATTTCAAATGTTAGTAGGCCCTACTGTACTCTGTTGCATTTTCAGTTTCTCCTCAAGGGGCTAAAAATCTTTTTTGAAGTCACATGTAGGTCTACAGCTGTTTTTGTATTTATTAGAAAAAACAAACAATGAGTTTAGAATACACATCAAAACTGTAAAGAATGTGAACAATTCCACAGACATGATTGGTCAAAATACACAGGAATAGAACTATATTGTGAAAACAATAAAATTGTTGGAACATACAGAATACACAGAAATTATTTCTACTTTCCGTTGTAGGGTGAAAATGTATGGGGAAAACAGCAAGTTGAAAATACTGAGTGATTCTGAGATTGAAAGAAACCAGTTTAGATACCTGGTATAGAAATCAATGATCTTTTTTTTTTTTTTCTACGAGTTTATCACATCTCTATGTTATTGTGTGCTTAGTACCGGTATTTATGTTCACATGTGTATGTGAAGCAACTTCTTTTCCCCTAATTGGACAGTTGTCGGTAATTTCCGAGAATTTACAAAAAGAGAAGTCATTAAAGTTCAATAACCCGCAGAAGTCAGTTGACACTTGATCAGCGGTTGGTTGCGTCAAACTCGAGGGTTACTAGTACAAACTTACGAAGTACTACTAACTTGTGCTGGCTTCTTTGGTTCGGACGTGCACGTGCTGACAAAATCCATGGACAAGCCAATCAAATAGCCGTATTACCGGCATTTTCCAAATAAGGAAGGTGACCTTCGGTCAGGGTCCACATGTGAAATTGAATAGCGTGCGCCCGTACGTGCGTAGGTAGGAAAGGTGACTCATACAATTTCTACACCTACGTTTATTCAACATCCGGGCGTCTTGTATTTTAACGTACAACTATCGCGTCAACTGTAGCATGGACAATATGAATTTCGTAGATGGCATGGACTTGCACTCGCATGGGTACTATGGTAGCGGGTTTTTTTTTTTTAAGACGGCACAGATTGGGGCATGGCGCGTGTTAAACCTATGGGAAAAACGTTGGGTTAGGGTTTGATGGTTAGGGTTAGGGTTAGGGTTGGGGATAGGTTTAGGGATAGGGACCCCGATAGATTTTTAGTTTCCCCAATCTGTGCCGTCTAAAAAAAAAAACACGCACTATGGTACATCTCTCTTGGGTAGACAATACTTTCAACGTGAAATAAGACAAAAACGTGAGGGAAGTATTCATATTATATCAATGCATTCAATTAATTAGTGTTAAATTTACATAAGATGGAGCACTTTTTTGAGTGTTTTTTTTTTAAATTAAATTCATTGTGTGCGTGCCCAGGATTACATCTTTTTGGAGCACTTTCGATTGTCCTTGCTGTAAGAATAGATCCTCATTACATGGTATTGCTACGATCTTGTATACAAATACATGTACTACTTCTAGTTTGCAGTATAGCGAGTGAAAGTCAAACCGACTGGAGTCCGAAGTCCTCGCGTCCTGGTACTCGTTTACGGTACGGAAAATAACTTTCCGCTTCCTTCGTGACCGTTTCATGACCCCAAACGTCACACATTTCGTAGCATGACGTACGCGTACGCCCATCGTATGGCACATATAAAGCACGTAGTACTGCGCGCACGCAAAGGAAAGGTTGTGAAGCACATGCATAGACTTACATCAGCTAGATTACACAGAGAGAGGCCGAGCTAGGAAACATTACGTGTGCGGTGCGATCTGTTTCGTGCGTGTACGTACGCACGCCGCCATTACTCCATTCACCGAATTTTGTAACGTCCGTTCACCACTCGATCCGAAGTCGAAACTCCTGAGTTGAATAGTGCGGTTGAAACTTCTTAGTTTTAGACTTTAAAGGTAAGATTTTATGTCTTGTGTTTGGCATTAATATTGAAAGTACTGCGATGGTCATTTAGATCACACAAAATTTGGGATTTTTCCATCGAATTTTAGTTACATCAGCGTGCTTTCACTCAGTCGGTAGCCGGCTACTACGGTCCGCGGGGCAACCCTACTCAACTGCCCCACTGACGCATATGCCTAACGTTTAGGCATGTCTTCATCATGTTCATTGACATTGATTTCACGATCACACAAAATGTCTCTGCTTGCGGTGCAAATCATATCGTTATATAATATATAATTCCAGGCCTGATACATCTATACTTAGTAGACAAATTAATAAGGCAAAAATACTAACAAAGTTTATTGTTGTACTAAGTAGACGGAGTACGAGTAGAGATTGAGTAACAGTCGGTGAGGTGAGTGGAAGTGGCGTGATCATACGTGTCATATTGTACACTACACTAACTCTATAGCGGGGCCTCTATAGCATAGGCCCTAATCAGTTTCTACCTCGATTGTCGCCACTAACGTTACATTCATAATCATATGTGTCATTGTCTGTGAGGTTAGGTGATGTGCAATATGTGTGTGGGTCAAGGTCAAGAATGCCGCAACTGTGGCCTACATCATACATGTAGGCCTACCACCAGTTTGGGTATTTGGACCAGCACCATGCACCAGGGAGAAGAAACAAAAAGACATGTAGGCCTAGGCCCTATCTCCGTTGTACCGGTGCTCAAGCTCCTGCCGAGAAGTGTTAATATGTGTTCTAATCTAAAGGTTACAGTTGTATCACTGGTGTTGCTTTCCTTTGCTTTACAAATGAGTTGACAAGTTACAACACATTTAGACCCTCGCACTAAGCAGCTAGCAGCCTAGTGCTAGGGATCTAGTTCTGTTTTTAGCAAATGCATCATTCCTAAAATGCAACTTTCGAAGCCAGCAATGCAGCATTAATTTGCTGCCCCCTTCAACATTTTTTTTTTTGGAAACATGAATTGTTTAAAGTGTGTAAAGAATGCAATGCAGGAGACTTGAAGAAGATTTGTAAAAATTGCACTTCTTTAAACCATGTGGAATCATATAAAAATCTGCATTTATTAACCGATTTCACCATTATACTAAATTCAAAAGTACTAAACCTGCCAAACAATATTTTATACATCTACATTACAAGTGTATGCACAAATGTGTGCAAGCTCAAGGTAGTAATACATGTACTATAGATCTGGTCTATAGTAGATCTATATACAATGTGTAACCTTCTTAAGAGATACTAGTACCTGTACAATATACTCCTTTTTCAGCCCAGGGGTATTACACTGTAAACAAGCTATAACCACTAAGTTCCATACAGGATTTCAACATTTCCTGTGGAATACACCATAGAATTGTTAAAATCAAGAACCTCTTTTTTGGTATCTATTTCTAAACTCCGGGGAAGAGCAGCTTGGAGCATTGAACATTATCCTCTCAAAGCCAGTTAAATGCCAAGCTTTCAATTGTCATGCTAAAGAACCAACACATAAATTTGCACAAATTACAACTAGATTCCAATCCTCGAACACCTCCCTCTTTGGACTTTTAAAACAAGTAGAGTCTATAAGAGTCTATGTACACTATCGTGTGTAACCAGATGTGGTCTACATTGTACATGTGTGTGTAAAATCCTTACGAAGTACTTTGCAAGCAACCTGTTTTTATTAGTGTTTCTGTTGTCATTGTTGTCATATCAAAGAGCCAATGAGAATAATACTATGAATGCTATGCAAAATTTTAACTAACAGTTGAGGTCTGCGTGGTATGTAATTGTAATGAATGTAAGGTTAACTGCATATGTGCATGTTTCATGTAGATTCAAATAAAACTAAACCAGAGACCTATCTACAGGACTACACCATCTAGCTTCAAAATGCAAATTGGTTAAGTAACCAATTGGATGGTACTACTGTACTATGGAACAATTTGTTTCTGAAATGCCATTGAAGCAAATAATAATGTGGATAATGTGCATTGAAGACACAAATTAATCATAATTATTAAACAATTTGTGTCCTAAAGTAAAACATGTGATGAGTCATCAAACACAAAATCAGTTACAGTTGTAGGTGTCTACTGAGTGAGTGTGACATAACACAGTTTTTATTTTACATGAGATTAAAGGCATTAGTTACCATTTGCAGATGAAACAAAAACCCAGCTTTAGTGCTTCAAAATAGTTCTGAAATGTGAGTTAGGGATAGAGACAATGTAAAATATGTCAATCAGTATACAAATTGTGAACAATAGTTGTTATAAAATTGTTTCTAGAATAAACTGTCTACAGTTGTGTTTTTTTAGAAAAATAGTGATATCTTCTGATATTTTAGGCTTTATTGCAAAATGCTTTATATGGTAGGATGTTTTGTGATACAGCTGACCTACACATACACATCAAAAGTGATAGCATGAACATTTTTTAAATCACTGCTCCCAATGGTTAACAATACCTTTCAGAATGTGTTCCCTCAGTCCTCTTACTAAGAATATTTTGGTGGTAAGTTAACACCACTTCTAATTTTCTGATCTCTTTTTTTCCCCCCTGTACTCTGGTTCTTGCCATCATATGCTTCTCCAGTGATACTAGATACCTCATCCTGTCACAATGGGCAAAACAGTAGAGCCAAACTTCGGAGACCCAGATAAGGGTGCAAAGATCTTCAAAGTGAAATGCACACAGTGTCATCAGATTGACAACAGCGGGAAGCACAAGCAGGGCCCAAACCTCATGGGACTTTGGGGCAGGAAAACGGGCCAGGCTGAGGGGTTCAAGTACACGGATGCCAACAAGAACAAAGGTGAGGCCAACCAGTATTTTTTTTGTTTTGTTTTGTGTTGTGTTGTTTTGTTTTCAAAGAGCATTGTATCATGTTCATAAAGTGTGTTGTCATATTTTTTTCTTATCTTTTGGGGGTGGGGAGGAATGGACAGAAGTCTCATTGCATGGAAACCCTGTTGACTCCTACAGTAACATTAAAATGGGAAAATATTCTGGCATTGTGTGTCATGTGTATTCACTTTATGAGCAAGATTAACATAAAGAGAAAGTAACATTAACTGTCCAACAGATGGATAAGTGCATTATACATGCGACTCTCAGCACAGCTAAGTCCTCAGGACCGGCAATTTTCTTTGTGTTACATGGAAATATACCATAGCCAAACAAATGAAAAAAATCTTATGTAAGTATGTACAACATATGATTTGGGGATCTAAATTCATATTTTGTTTGGACAAAATTTTGTTATAAGCATGTTTCAGTGAGAGCACGCTGTAATTGTGTACCGATTTTTCTTTGCAGTTGATTAAACGTGTAGGATGTATAAATCTGCATCATTGGTGTGAGAGGTGATTATCCTGTGAAGTGATCTGAAAGTAAAATATATCTTGACCATTATTGTCTTTGTATTTTTTTTTTTCTCTCTATCTCTCTATATTCCCCCACAGGTATCACATGGGGCTTGGACACGTTATGGGTCTATCTGGAAAATCCCAAGGCATACATCCCTGGAACGAAGATGGTGTTCGCTGGCCTCAAGAAGCCCAAGGAGCGTGCAGACCTCATCGCATATTTAAAGGAGAAGACGACGGGGAATTATACCAAGGACAATTAATGACACGCTACTTAGCTGGTTTGGAAAGACCTCAAGCATTTCATGGAATAACTGTATTAATATATTTATACAAAGTTTTTATTGGATACCTAAATGTGTGTACATGTGACCATGTTATCAAGACTTGCCATGACTGCTGGCAAGTCCATTTCATTGTATACACAGTACTTGTGTCCAATTAGAGTATATTATACAGTTCAGATTCAAAAATTGTATGCCATTTGCAGTGCATTGAGACAGGCCAAGTTTGGTTGGTTTGGTATTGAATTGAATCATGCTAGCCCCTAATATGCGATCATTTTACTAATACTTCGGGCGCGAGTTTGTTTTCTTTATTCATGTATTTGTTATTTATTCATTTATTGTATATTTTTTTTTACATTTTTCCTATATGTTTTTATTCCAGCGTTGTATACTGCTGTGGCTAAGTAAGAACTGTCTTATTTAAAATTGAAAAACTTCAGAATTGAAGAACACATAACTTGTTCTGTGTAGCAAGTTACATATTATTTGATGTGATTTATGTGTGTGATGTCTTAGAAGCCATGTCTACGCCAGTTTTTAAAGTATATCTTGGTGGATAAAAATGGATATCTGCATTGGCTTCATTTCTGCTCAGTGTTCAGGAACGAAAAAGCATGAAGAATGATATTTTATTCATTTTGATGCCATTGTGTCCTACACAAATGCAATAGTGGTGCATGTAGCTGCATAATTTTTAGGAGCTCAGGTAGGAATGCCCATTTTTGTTTTGTGTGCTTGGATTGTGTTTGGAGAGTTAGTCAAATTAAAGAAAGAAATGAATTGGAGCAGAAACAAAGAGATTGAAAGTGAAAATGTGTAACTTTGTGTAAACTGTATGTTTCAGGGGTGTGAGAGTCCAGTTTACTCTGACTTCAGACTTTTTTTTTTTTATGCAGTTCAAATGCATTGAAATGTTTGGTTAAATATACAGTCAAACGTTTGTGTCATAAGTTCATAAGTTGTTAGGTTTTTTTTTTTCTGCAAGAACTCTCACACCCCTGATGATCATTCGGTATGCCATAGTCCCTGTGCCGTACATAGTTGCAGACAAACTGAAAATGACCTATTTTGAGGTTTTTATCAAGCCCTTCCAGTATATAAGTCATTGTCCCATTGAGCATTACTGTACTTCAAAGAAACGTCACAAATATTCACCTATGGAAGTGTGTCGATACCTTGGGTCGAAACTGAATCATGTTCTTCGATACCATCATGAACGAGGATTAAAAGCCTGTGATGTTGTACAATTTATTCAGGTGTACCCCCTTTTTCTCTTCTTTCAATGACCTGGCAATGTTAAGCATTTGTAAGATACTAATCCACCCAAGCTGTGTACTGATATCAGATTGGCTTAGTACAGTGTGAGAGGACAGTGGATCAGAGTGGAGGTTTTACTTGCAACCTTCATCGGAAGGCAGCAGCCTAATTCTTTTGATTCCAGCAGACTGGTTTTACTTTGTGCTGTGGAGTAATTGTGTGAAGGTGAGCCCTGTGGAGTCTTTGGAATCTTTCAAGACTTGTCATTCACGGCTGGGTGACTGTCTATTGATTTTACCTTTCCAATTAGGGCAACCCTCTTGGCAAAATGTGCTCTGCTACTATGTACTATGTACTATGTGTATCAAACAAGTAAACAACTACACGTACACACATGAACTAATTTCAGTGCAAATGTTGCATATTGTGTAAGCCGTGAAACAGAAACGGTCACAAGATGTGTGAACACTTAGACGAACACTTCATTATACAACAAGTACATGTGATTCCATCATGACACATAGAAGTGAGTTTTCTGAGTATGTTCTGTGATTCTGTGCTTAGTATATACAGTAGCTACTACGTACAAGCAATATTGCATGTGTACATGTATGATTTTGAGTGTGTGTGTGTGTGTGTGTGTGTATGAAGATCAAATCTTAATACAATCAGCATTTACCAAGTATTTAAGTTTTACAAAGTTAGTACATACACAGCACATATTTCATCAAATTTGGTGTATGGAGTTATAGCACTTACAAATTTATTTTTTTAGGGTTGGGCGGGGGAAGAAATGGTCGAAAAGGAAAAGGCTCTTCTGAAATATTTTTCGTTAAACCCGAGTACTGTATAGTCGTCACCTCTATAATTCAAATTTCAAGCACATTATATGACCTGATTCACGTGTCTTCCTGTTAATTATGGTTTCATACTGACACAATCACGGAATAAGAATAAACATTAATTTTGCAAATGTAACCGCTTATCGTCGCTAAGTCAACACAACCTCCATTTTTAATATGATGAATCAAAGGATACGATTCCAAGAAGATTAGCTTTATTGAGACTGTGTATGCTCAGGTCTTCTTTCCTTCATAACTCTCCTCTTCTTTTCTTTCTGCTTCTTATTCTGTATCTACAGTATTTTCCATCAGTCTATCTATTTACTGTATAACATTGGGCAAAATGTACATTTATGTATACGTCGTGTAATTTTCATCCCTGTTTGATGAGTAAACATCTGTGTCATAACTGCTTTTGATATTACAAAGCACCGTTTGCTGAGAGTCATCCGTCCTGATCGGAGATTAGTTTTGTTTCTCGTTATCGACAGGCTGTGAGTAATATATCGCAAAATTTGCTTGATAACTAACCGGAAAACGCCAATGATTAATTCAAGAGTTTGACGGTGCGTTTTATTGACACTGAGGGATTAACAAGTCATTAGACGGAAATATCAGGTTATTCAAAATTTAAGGGTTAAGGCGTTAATTGCGCTCACGAAAGACTTGCCTGGAAACAGAAGAACTAACACTGCAAGGAATAACATAATATTGTACCTTGTTTCGCCGTGATATTTGAAGATTTATTTCAAAGTGGGATATCTTGATAATTATTCTCTTATAGCATGTACCATGTAGAATGTAAAACCTGGCCTAGCGGCTACCTGTTTAAAACGATCATTTCCTCGTCGTCTTCGGACAGCCGCTATGGGTAGGTTTGACTGTATTATGATTCATGACAGTCGGGATTGTTAATGAAAAAATGGCTTACTCTATATAACAATCATCAATTTGGTTTCTAAAAAATTGTAGATTAGAAACACTTTCAGTTGTAAAATATTTTATCAATATTAACTCAAACAAGAGCTAAATAAACCATTAAACTTTATTTCCTTGAACATATATTGGTAAGAGAAGTTCTGTTCACGCACGCAACATTTAATTGAGGCGCCAGTGCAACGTCGGAAGTTGTTTGTTGTAGAGAGATAAATTTCAATGACATTTCGTAAAAGATACTTCACGAATTCTCTTCGAATTTGGTGCAGATCACACGGTGTGTAACAATTTAGTGAAAGGTGTTGGACAAACGGGCCAGAGGTTTATATGAATGGTATAGATTGGGGGAAATGGTTCCATGACATTTGCTCCAGCGACATTTGCTCCCATGAAATATGCACGCTAAGCCAAACATAAATTCTACCCACAAACATAACACTAACCCTAATCCTCACATCAAACTAAACCTCAAACCCTATCACAACCGTAGCCCTAAGTCCTTTGAAGATTTGAAGAGCGGAGCAATTGTCGCAGGAGCAAATGTCGCATTTAAGACACATGTTCTTGACATACAATGTATCAAAATAGTTTGTTATGTGCTGAGTGGGTACACACAGTTACTCAAGAAGTATACAGTACAGGCCTTCACACATTATGGGCATCGTCATACATTGTAGATTATTCAGCACAATAATGGTATCATTACACTATGAGTCTTTTGCGTCACTGTTGCATCAAAGTTGATCAGTCAATGCTTGGGTATATCCCACAAAAAGCAGACTGAGATTCCATTCTGCTAACTCTCGTAATAGGTCCTGCATGTATACTTTGGCTTATAACCGGTACGTCAAGTTCTCGTGTTCAACTATTAAACGCTGCACATCGGATGAAAGATTTTAGTGCCAAGTTGTTATTTCAAATTTGTCTTCATTCTATACATTGCATGTACATTGCTACCTTTTCCGCATAAACATTACATTTTTGAACCTATATATGCGAATTGTGTGGTTTAACTAAATTCATGTGTTTCATCAGATTTGATGAGATCAGGGTATACGTGTCTCACAATCGAAGCATGGTTTGACAAGGTCTTTTAAACTCATGTCTGAAAAACAATTAACGGTTTGGGCGTGGCCTACCACAGCAAATCATTCAATAAACAATGAGAGTTAATAGATATACACTGTTGCAGTTTCCGAGGAGCACCAACTGAGAGGTCGGGGACTCCCTAGCGCCATGCTGGGAATAATAGGATTTATTCACATCATTCAGTGTTTTTCAAAGCTGCCACGTGATCCAGTCCTTTTGTTTGGAGGCTGCGCCTTGTGTAGAATGTCTTGTAAGGACGCCTCTCGGCTATCCTATTATAGTGTCTAGGTTGTTTTATACATTCGAGGTTGTCTTATCCCCACGTTGCGTATAGGCCTAATTCAAGTTATACTATAGCTATATAGATGGAAGGGTCTTACCTTGAAGCTTTCTTTCATTCTTGTGACGACATCATGATTATGTCTGCCTACTGATTGTGATCCGTAAACACAAGGAGGTATCCTTGGCAAACACTATCTTCAAGGCTTTTGGAAATAGACCTATACTGGCTTCACGCCCTGTAATTCAGTCTCGAATTCGGTCAATTAATGCGATTAACTTTAGGCTCACAAGTCCTATGCGAACTATAAACGCAGTAGAAGAATATACAAGAACTATATAACGCCTATTATAAGACCGACTGGAAAGAGAGAACACTTTTTTCGGGCGCGCGGTTGGATAAAGTTAAAATACAACAGAAAGGACTTTTCTCCACGAAATGTTAAACTTTTTTTTTTTAATGAACGAAGATTTGGTTGTAAAAAAAAAATGAAAAAATCTTGCTCTCAGTGACAGCACGATGACAGTATAGTCGGTGCTTCATTATCACAAACAACACAGCAGGGACTGCAGGCACTACTTTATATTTTGCCATAAAAGGCCTAAACATGCAATTACAAAATATAAGCTGACGATTTCAATATCAAGTATAAGGTGTTTGTATTCTTTATCAATGATTTGTCATTTTGTGGAAAATATTTAACGGTCAAAAAAATCATGGAGGTGGGAATATCTGGACCTCACTGAGAAGAAAAATATTTGGATAGTCATTTTAAATCAGGGGAATGAGACAATACAATATTGGTATTTATTAGACGACTGATAAGATCTAATATGCACCTGTTGAAGAACAGGATCCTCGCAAGTATTATAGGTTCCTATATAAATATGGACGATTAATTTTGGTGAGAAATGTAGGCCTATAAAATTTAATTTATAATTTTATGCCTTGATGTATTGATGTATACCATTTATGAAATGATTATAAATTAACGACCAGCGAAAGATCTTCATTGCAAAATAGAAAGTAGGCCTCATACTTGCAATGTAAAACATAAATGAGGGTTTTGCGAAGTTTCATGTGGATGGACTGTCGATCGAATTGTAATTAAAGTGCACGACTGACATGAAATAACCGTCTAAATTCATCTTCAAGTTTTCGTTCGCACCTCGGTATCTCATTCTTTGATTACTTATAAACTAGGCCAAGAATCATAGGTCCTATTCAATCGTGTTATGTAAAGTATGAATCCGTGCTCACGAAATTATCTTTATGCGCGTATTACCAGTGTATGATATAGTCAAGAATTATCGAAATAACTGGAAATCGGTGTTTCCAGGGAAACCAGAAATATTGTGTTTCTTCTTCTTCTTCTTCTTCTTCTTCTTCTTCTTCTTCTTCTTCTTCTTCTTCTTCTTCTTCTCCTCCTCCTCCTTCTTCTCCGTCGTCTTCTTCCATTCTACATCCCTCTCAGTAGAGTACTGTGGAAGAGTGAGGTGCGCGGTCGGAACGTGTACCGCGGTAGAGCAGGATGCAGTTTGAAGACACATTCAACTAAAAGGAAAACAAAAATAAAGGTGCAAGTAGAAGTAAAATATCTTTATATGTGTATCATTTATATATATATATATATATATATATATATATATATATATATATATATATATATATATATATATATTTATATATATATATATATATATATATATATATATATATATATATATATATTTATATATATATATATATATTTTTTTTTTTTTTTTTTTTTTTTTTTGAGGGTGACATGATGACTCCAGGTTGGACAAGCACTGATAATGATGATGATGATGAGAGGCGGTGCTTAAAGACCTCAATGGATGGGGCTGACACCGCTTCGGCTGGGAGAACATTCGGTCCCGTTTTATCAAAAAATAAAATCGATTTTATTTTCCTTACCATACAGGCTGCCATAGACTTACAGTTGAATCAACTATATAATTGATTTTAACTCTTCATAAAACAGGGCCAAAGAGCACACTGGGGAAGAAGCTAAACTGATGCTATACAGATTCTGCAATGATGTTGCCTGATATGTAGATGCACGGTGACCTCGATCCCTTTCCTGAGCTGGGAAGAGTATATGAATATATGAATATAATATAAATATATAATACATAAATATATGAATATATAAGTATAAAAAATATGAATATATCAATATATCAATATATCTCTTGAGTAATATAAAGATATATGAATGCGTGAATATGTTTTATGTGGAGAGGTCAAGGTTAAATATTTGATTAATACCACATGAATAATAGTAATTTGTAATGCACCGACATAAAAGTTGTTACCAGTAGTTTACCAGTAGTCGGTTCGTAATGCATCATGCCTTTACATGATACAGTGTATTAAAACATTGAAGTAACACCGTCTATATAGGATGCTGAGAATTTACTATTCATGGCATATATGGAAGGCAAGTTCTGGAATTTAGGGGTGTTTTTTTTTTTGCGAATTGCATGTTGTTATGAACTTCTGAAACTAGAGAGAAGCTCATCTATGGTTTTATCGGGGTTTTTATGGGGTTTTTATCCACATTATAGAATGCAGGGGCGGATCCAGGAATTCCGTAAAGAGGGGGCGTGTTTACAAAATTAAAGGGGGGGGGGGCGCAAGCACCCCTCCTCCATTTTTTCTTTTTATTTCTTTTGTTTCAACAAAAAATAAAGGGGGGGGGGGGGGCGTGCGCCGGTTGCGGTCCTCCCTGGATCCGCCCCTGAGAATGTATGAAGATAGTCGGTCCAACAAATTACTAGTAAAGTCGCACGTTCTAGCTGTGGCGCGCTTTGCTTTGGAGGCTAGGTAATAGCGCGCGGTAAATACAAAGTCCATGCGTAGCTGTAATAGGAATGCATATTGTGTAGGCCCTATGTTCCTGGTCGGAAGGTCAGTAATATCAGTGACATTTTTCTGAAACTCAGTCGGATATCCTATCGTCAGGGACTCGCTGCTCGACAAGCTGAGTTTCAACGAGTTTGGCAAAAGTTCTACTTCATTGTCATTCTTGCTGTCAGGACATGATGATGGACTGCACACCACCTGGATCTGGACGAGAACGTTCTCTCTCAAGTCCCACATGTGCTAAATGGTGTAGAGTTTGGTAAAGGCAAGCGGACCAACATCCTGATCATGCTGATGATCATCTGCAGATTCATAATCGCACGATTCGCAGTCGTAAGTCGCGAACCTTCGATAACTTTTGTTTCGTTACCGAAATTTCATATCATATACCACTGTAGCTAGTGCTTTCCATTTCAGAGAGAGAGAGAGAGAGAGAGAGAGAGAGAGCACAAGCAATGAGAATGACAGTGACACATCATCAATACATCATGTCATGATCATGATCAATTCAAACTTTCAAACTAAATTTATCTCACAACTATCACTGAAAGTAATCTTAGAATTCAATGTTATTTTACTGATTTTTTTATACTGTATTTTGTATTATTAAAATTGCCTAGTAGTAGCAGCTTACCAGTACAGTAGTAAATTTATTTACAATTTTGTAATACAATGCAATGTACATATATGTTATTATTTGTATCTAGATATTAGATCTATACCATACTTCAATTTTTTAGTTGTAGGCCCCTTAAACTGTATTGTATTTTGATATTTGTATCAATATGACTGGAGCTAGGCCAAAGAGTTGCCAACTGTATCAATATGACTGGAGCTAGGCCAAAGAGTTGCCAACAACGTTACTGCTAGGCTGAGCCTACCATCAGCCGGCAAGCCATCCCAGGCACCACTAGCTACCAGTCTTGAAAGGTTCACTGAGTAAATTGGGATTTTTTTTTTTTTTTTAAATAGTAAAACAAGGATTTTACGCAGGAAACCAATCATGACTCGTGATGAGGACTGGAGGAGGAGTTATACCCTCTAGTTGTGGTCACATTTGTTTCTCCCAACATTTTGCATTGCTTACACAAAAAAGATCCTCGAGTGATGTGAATGGAATGAAATGAAATGGAATGAAATGGAATGAATGAATACTTGTAAATGCTGTATTACATTACCAGTTTACTCTATCCTAACATCATGATCCTTCCTGCAAGATTAAATCAACTGATTAAAAGACACAACTGCCTGTGTCCCCTAAAATAAGATGATGTAATTATGCAAAGTCAGCCATCTCTTTTCTACACCCCAGCCGGTAAGTAAGCAAGCATGAAGAAGCTATCAGGAGAGACAGTCCGGCTCATCTCCAGTGGCCAGGTCATTACATCAGTTTCCAGTGTCGTCAAAGAACTTGTGGAGAATTCTCTGGATGCAAATGCGGACAGCATAGAAGTCAAATTGGTGAGAAAAGTAATTGTTTTTAACATTGCATGTAATAACTGTCTTTTGCAGTCCATCCCAATGCTCAAAGAAAGGAATATTAAATAATGAGTGGCATTATCACAGCATCTGTTAATTCTGAAACAATTCTTTAACTGCAGGATTTTTTTTTTTTTGCAAATTATAAGATGATGACCATATTTACAAATGATATGACATATTTACAAATGACATAAGTATAGAGTCTCAGAAAATATTCATACTTTCTATTAGGAATAATAGTCATACTGTGTGACAGACACAGTTGCAGTTTCATCTTCAAGGTTTGCAAATGAGCGCATGTTATTATTCAAGAAAAAACATCTGGGTGTCTGGGGGATTTAGTGCAAGCTTAACATTCACAACAGTCTAACTAGAAATAATTGATTGAATTAAATTAGATTAAATTTAATTTAATTGATTAAATGTGGACTGTCTATATCTAACCGTGGACCTTTGGTAGGTCCATGAGCTAACAGTCAGTATTGATTTACATTTTGTTTGTAGGAGAATTTTGGTGTTGACAAAGTTGAGGTGCGGGATAACGGAGATGGTATTAGGCCCTGCGACAGAGACTTCATGGCTCAGAAGCACTTCACGTCCAAGATAACTAGTCACAGCGACCTGGAGTCTCTCACAACTTATGGATTCAGGGGCGAGGCTCTGGGCTCCCTATGTGCCATCTCCAATGTTACCATAGCAACCAAGACAAAGCTGGAGGACTTTGGGCGCTCCTACGTGTTGAACCAACATGGAATGATAGCATCTTCAAAGCCATCCCAGTATGGAACAGGTGAAGTGATATTCAGCATTCCAAAGGTCATAAATTAATACCTAGCAGGAAACAATTCATTTGAAGATTAATTTTTGCCACCGGAAAGTTCATTTAGCAAGTGTCACAGAGTGGACTCTTGTTACTGTTGGTGTTAACATCGGTCAGGAAAGGTTATAAACTGAGATAAAGATATTTTTCATTTCTTTTAGAGTTCAATTTGTCTGTTTTCATCAGCCGCTTACATAGAGTTCATGATTTCAGATTATTTTAGCTAATTTTCCTATCCTGTCTTTCATTGATGGGAATTTTTTGCACAATAACCTATGTAAGTAAACAGCAATATCACTGGCTAGTGTCATCAACTTATCAGCTTGAAAATAAATAGCATGAGACTCTGACCATTTCCTGAATGCACAGGCACGACAGTTACTGCCACGAGGCTGTTCCACAACATACCTGTCCGCAAGCAGTACTACGGCAGCGCCAAACGGCGTCAAGAAGAACTTAGGAGAGTGGAGGACCTCCTGCTGACCTTTGGGATTGTTCGTCCCTCAGTCCGATTCTCCCTCAGTCACAACAAGTGTGTCATCTGGCAGAAGAACAGGGCACCCGACCTCAGGGCTGCCCTGCTGAACACAGTGGGGTCAAATGTCATGGGTCAACTGCAATATGTTGAAAAGAGTCATGCAGAAAGCCAAGTGAGTTGTGAGGATACGAAAGACAGATTTGTACTCTGAAATTGTTGATGAATATGATTGATGCAGAAACATTTTTTTTTTTTTGAGAGGATTTTTTTTTCTTGACAGTTTGAATCATATTTGAGCAAAGATTGCATGAAACCATGATGCATCATTATCAGTTTGATGTCATAATGACATGACAAAAATAGTAGATATTGCTGGAAAAAGGTAAAGTGGAAACATCTATAGTAGCTGAAATATGGTGAGAAGTATGTTGATGCATGATTAAAGACCATCAGTACTGGGAATTCACACAATTTACTCTTCTTTTTTGTATTTGAGTCAGATTTACATAACAAAATGAAAAATGTCATACATTAAGTGACATCCCAAATCAATACAATGTTCAGTTGATGGTGCTTATACACAGAATTCACAGAATTATCTCAATTATCGGTTTGAAAATTTCTGAGGGCACTTTTGATGAGTTTGCAACATCAAACTAGCAGAAAAAAAAAATAGATAACAGAAGATTTGAAAATAAAATTGTCTGATCTTTGTAGGTTACACATGCCTTTCGGCAATTGCATTTTGTACTACTGTGTAGTAAAGTGTGAATCACACCAAAATAGAGCAAAAGATGAAGTGTTGCCAAATTCCTGTTCATCAAGTAAGATGTGAATCCATTCGAGTACCATGTAAATGTCATTGATAATATGTGCTACATTGAAAATCAAAGCTTGAATGAGAAAGTTAGAGAATTCTGCATGTTTTCAAGGAACTGATATTACACATGTAGTAGCAACCAAATATGCAGCTTCATATGGTGATGATGTCTTAACTTTACTAGTCTCACATTAACCTAGACATAAATCTCACTAAATATCCCCTTTGAAAAGAAAAATACCATTCTTCTAAACACAAATTCTTATTGGTAGCCATAACCTGGCATCACCTACTGTACTGTTGAGGTGGAATTATACTGTAATTGTCTGTTCGATGACTCATAACATGACTCTTTTTGTACATCTTTGCACAAATTGATGGGAGATATGTTGGGTTGATGACATCATCAGCTCAGCTAATTTGCATATAAATGGCTGGGGACTAGTATCACTATGTGATGAAAGCATGAGAAAAATTAAAATGACATAATTTTCCTATTTAAGGTCCAATTTTGATAAAATTATCACCATTCTGTTCATCTGATTTTACTCAAAAGGTTAAAGCTGCTGCAAACTTGGAGTGAAATTGCTCTGTAACTTGTCCGATCCAAACGTAATTATTTCTTCCACTCCTTTCTTGTACCTCTACACTTAGTTACTCTATTTCTGTCATTCTTTGGACCTTCATTGATTTGTTCGTCAAGACAGGTTGAGATCCAGGGCTATCTGCCAAAACTGCATTCAGATCCACACCTGGTCACAAGAAGCACTGATGACCGAGTGTGGACCTCCGTGAATGGCCGGCCAGTTCTCCTCAAAGATATCACCAAGGTAACAGGATGGGGGGCCAATGCCCCATCAAGCAGAATTCATTGGCACTCTTTTTTGAGAAGCTCATTGGCTTTTGGAAGCCCATCTGAATGTCAACTTGTTTTGCCAAAAATACTTCAGCATTTAAAGGGGATAGCTAGTAACTGATCAGTGGGAATCAGTGGGAATGCTGGGGGATGATTGTTCCAATCGTTGTGGGATTCATTTAAGAGTACATTATGTATCTATTGCTGTGTGAAAATTATTTGCTTCGGATCGGTCTCATATTCAAGTAATCTGCAGTTTAATGTTTCCAGGTTAGCGTGCCTGTACAGTGACGGGGCATTAAACTGCACATTACCTAATATGAGACCGTTTTGAAGCAAATGATTTTTCAATACAATAGATATACAATGTACATGTACTCTTAAATGAATCCCACAAGAATTGGAACAATCCTCCCCCAGCATTCCCACTGATTCCCACTGATCAGTTACTAGCCATCCCCTTTAATTCAAGTACTTTGGACATGTTAGAACATTGACCTGTATTAACTTACTTGCATTGAATGTTAAAACAATTTTTAAATACCTGTATTGGCTTTGACATGTTTAAAACAAATAATCCCCCCCCCCCCATATTGAGGGAGGGGGCAACATTCATGCATGGAAAAAACAGAAAAGACAAGAAAGTATAGCAATGTGACTTAACTTTATTGCAACATAAGTGTTTTCAACAATGAAATATAGCATCTGGCATTCAACGAGGTTGCATCTTCATTTACGGTTTACAAATTTGATCGCAGACCATGCTGTGTCGAATAGTACATGAATGAGGTAAAATTGTTTCATAATGGCAATCTTGCATAGCTCTGAAAGGTAAGGCTTGTCATAGAGTCAGTGGAACAGACTTGTTCTAGACCGGTTCAAGCAGAACAATTTTGTACATGAGTATTTGACAGGGTTTTTTTTACGGTGGAGAGGTAATTTTTTCTGTTGATTTTATTTCAATATATGGAACAGGTTGTAAAGCAGTATTACAGCCAGGCTCATCCGAATGCAGTCACTGTTCGCCACCTGGTCATGTGCCTGTCAATCAGAACACCACCACACCTTGTGGACATCAACCTGGAGCCAAACAAGACCAAAGTTCTGCTGCAAAATAAGGTATGGTATCATTCTCAGGTGGCTTCTTGTATTCTCAGTGTGTTTGGGGCATTCAAATTACCAGCACCAAGTCACAGTGCATTAAGATACTCCCTCCCCCTTGTCAATCAGAATGAATTAAAGAATCAAACAGAAACTTCAGACTGAATGGCAATTCTGTGAAAGACGACGGCAAATCATTGGCTGATATTTTAGAAAGATTAGTAAAGACATGTAACAGATCTTTTAGATTGACTCGAAATGTCTTGTCACAGTGGTAATGCTTATTAAAAGATTTGTTGTATGAATTAAATCACAGCCTTCTTCTGTAGGCTTAAAAGAGATGGTTAAATAATTGCATTGATTTCAAAGGTATGTCATCAGGTAGATACTTGCATCATGCTCACATATTCAGTTGGAACTACAAAAAAACATTTTGTATATTATGGACCTCCCTGAACCGATAAGCATCTTTGCTGTGCTTGAAGTTTTCATTTATCCTTGTGAGAGCATGTCACAGTTGCCCTTTTTTAGATCTGAGATTATTTTTTTTTTTTATTCTATTTTTTTATATTTGTCTGTTTTCCAATAGGAAGCAGTGTTATCTTTGGTCACTGAAATTCTCGAAGAACTTTACAATCAGCCACCCTCACCTACCAAAGACGACTGCTCTGGTAAAGTTTTGGCATCTGAGCAAATGGAAACCCAAGAGTCCATGCAACTCATCACCCAAGTAGAGCATCAGCCGACGTCAGAAAACAACAAAATTACGGTCTCCACGGTTGAGAGCGAGATGCAAAGTGATCAAGGTGGCCATCAGAAGGAGTGTTTGGGTAGTGGAGAAGAAAAGATGGAAACCGATATGACGAGGAACTCTGAGGTATCAGTAAATGGTGGAACCAATGTCACTGTCAATGGAGGTGAGGTTAAGAACACAACAACGTGTGCTGGAGATACACAACCCACCTTTTTCCTATCTGATGGAGAAGATGATGATTTGCTAGCCATGTGCCTTTCGGATTTCGCAGCCTTTGATTCTCCAGACCCTACTGGCCGGGAGACGGCAGCTCATGGTGGTATTAAAAACAGTGTTACTGAGACCTGTGACAATACAGATATTGATGGCGTCAAACCGTGTAGTGACAAAACAGAACACACTATAAGAAATGATGGTAAACATGATGACGGGGATGCTATTGGTTGGAGTAAAGGTCTCGCGCTGAATGACCAGAATGGACGTAGCGTGCAGCCATCTGTGCTCTTGGTCCCCGGCAAGACCCTGTCGTTGCAAGGGGAAAACGATACGCACTCAGAGCATAATAGCACAGGCCCAAAGTTGCCACAGACAATCAAAGGTGATTTGGTGTCTGCTCTGCATTCATCGGCCAATCAGGAAACAACACACAGGCCCAGAGGGGATTTCATGGGGAATGCTGTTGGGCCCAGTGAGAAGTCAGCAGGCCTGGACCAGGGTAACCAAAGTCCAGGAAGGCACAATTCAGGAAGTTTGGAGGAGAAGATGTCTGGAACGGACAATGAATGCATCGGTCCATCTCCTACCAGATACTCACAGGACGCGTTTGCATTCTTTGCAAAGGAACACAAATCTGATGGTAAGGCATAGAAACAACAAAAACAACAGATCACAATAACAAAAATATCAGAAAAACAAAACCAGAAAACACTGGAAAGCAACTTCTACTTTCCTGCGAAGATATCACAGGCTATATATTTTCTGTGATGATTAATCGAACACAGAATTTATTGATTTTGATGTGTTAGTAGATTTTGGACACACTTTTTACTCCTCTGCATATGCCTAAATAAACGCTACCATATGTTGTATGTTTCTTCGTTTGTTCATTTGTTAAACTCAAATTCCATTTAGTGCTTGTAACGATAGCTGTCTTGTTCAAGGCTACAATATTTCATGTCACAGAAGTGGGAAAATTTGAAGAAAATATGAAAACAATTCCACATATTTTCATTTGTCTAGTGGTACTTGTCTTACCTCCTACAGAAGGCAGGGGTGATGATCACTTCTCAGCAGTTTATCAGTAGCAAGTCAGGGGAATGTACATGCATCTTCTTCTTGAAAACACATAGTCAAATTTGTCACCAAACCCAGTGCATTGATACTAGGGTGACAATTTATATGCTTATTTAATACAAGGTCCCCAGAACCCCCTATTTCAAAATTAAGAAAAAAAAAAGTATCATTTCAAAACAGAGTAAATACATTCATTTAGTGAATTTTGTCAAAGTTATTTATGGCAGATCCAGGGGTTGGGCAGGGATTGAATATGGGGGGGGGGGGGCAGTTTTCACATTTTAGTTTAAAAACTGCATAGTCAAATTTTCTAAGTAAATACAATGTACTTGGCAGGTATTTTTCCAGTGTGATGGAATATGCAAATGGACACCATGCCCCCGTAGAAGCCCTTAAAGCTGCCCCAACCCCCCTAAGTTTGCAATGATCTCGGGTAGTAGTTTGCAAGAATGTGTAGAAGGTGACCTTGAGATACTCGGGTGAGCGCAAGAGACCCTCAGGTTTCTTGTTTGAATTGTAGCCTTGATATCTTGCAATAACAGCACATGGATTTCACCAAAGTGTTGAATAAACATAACCTTTGAACGGCTTGTCCAGGTGTCCCCAATCTTAACTGATGTTTTCTGATAATTTTTTCTGCCTTCACAGAATTCACATGCACTATGATGCACACCTGGAGTAAATTGCCTGGCGGATTTAATATGCCGATGGTTTATATCTTGTCCACAGTGCCTAATATGGTCTCTGTTCCTTTACAAGATTTTGGCTAGATCAACCAGTCATGTTCACTATTAAGCTCAAGGGGATACGGTTTACATTTTCAAGTGATCTTTTTTTGCTGATGGCCTCTCCATTTGTTGTGTAGTGAAAAAGAAGCATCCCAACTTGGACTTTGTGGCCATCAACAAAATATTGAAGACTTGTTGGGACCAGCTGAATGAGGAAGAGAGGGAGAATTACAGGGAATTACAGCTCAAGGAAAAGCAAAGGTAAAGTACTGTAAAACCAGACATTTTTGTGTGTATGAAACTTTCATTAATTTTGCGAGAAGACAAGATTTACAAAAGCGAAATGCATGTGAATGTTTGTCTCCAGAAAATGCATTAAATGGCAGGGGCAATTTGCAAAAGTCTCGTGCCGCAAAAAAAAAGGCCATCAGCTCCAACCCGCAAGAGTTTCATGCCGCAAAAAAGGCCATCAGCTCCAATTCCCGACAGTTTCATGCCACTATATGTATCTGGTTTTACAGTAATGTAGTTGATTCATTGCTCAGTCAAATCTGCATGCTTGAATTCTGATTTTATTGTATGCAAATGTGGTTCAGTAGGTCAATGAAATTATTTGTGATACTCGATCTGTTTTGTTTCTGAACCACAACACCAAACCTGAAGCAGGTATTATATTGTTGCAGCCTAGCCAGCCCACCTCCTGCCATCAGAAGGCCGGTATCGCAGTTTTAGGGGGTATTGAATTCTCGCTATCACCAATGACGTAAAAAACTCCTGCGCACGCTAAAGAGCTCTGTCACAGGTGCACTTTGGGATTCCTCGGTCCATTGTTCGCTTCCGGTTGTCTCACGCGAGTCGCAGTTCCCATACAATTCAATGGAGGTCTTTGTTTGCTTTTCTGTTGTTGACCCTTTTTTTTTTGGCTATAATTCAGCTTAAAAGTGTTGAAAGTGTCTAAGCTTTACTGATTTGCGGTCACTAGAGTCATGGTTCACTACTGCAAGGCTTCAATGTGCTGGTCACATGATGGAAAGCAAAGAAATTTTCAACAAAAAATACCTCTTTATAAGGACAGAGTGTGTTGTAAGTGCATGTGCAGCCAAAACCGGGGCAAGTTTGCCCCAAGAGCTATCCCATAATGCATCTAAAACGCTGCTTTGCTCACGGCACCTACGTATTGGCGATACCCTCAATTATTGGTATTACATTGTAGAGCTTGATCTCCTTTACATTATGGTGTCATTTTCACAAAAAATTTAAAAATTAAGACCACAAGAATGCTATTTTTACCTGATATGTAAAACAATGCTGATAAATCTATTCACTTTTGATTGAATGAAAATTTTATTTAATGAAAATTGATTGTTTCATTTTGATTTATGCCCAAATCTTAGAAACTGATAGCTCCTTCAGGTTCTCAGCCAACCATATGAAATGTAGTGAAGATTACATAGTTACACATTTTAGCATCTTGATGGTCCCTTCCTAGGTAACCCTGTACATGTGCACAGGCTACATCAGTTTAAATCTCCAGAGAGTATCAAGCTCATTACATCAAAGATTAAAAACTCTGTGTATACTCCAGTACTTATGAATGTTTTGAAAGTTTAATAAGCATTCCGTTATTTCAGGCACAAAGATCAAATGAAGTCTGCAAAGCTTTTCTCAACATCCATCGACTCAGGTCTGCCAGCCAAGAAGAAGAAAAGAACGGAGAAGGTAAATCAGTGTAGGACTTGTTGATTGGCTTAATGTGATTTGTAGTCACCTTGAAAGCTGTCTAGTATCCTACAGAAAATATGTGGGATATGTTTGTGTAGACATTTTTTTTTTCTGAAATTTGATGGAGCATGCAGAATATGTGCAATGTCTTTATCCTTAACCCTAACCAGGCCAGGCTTTTTGTTTGGGGTGCCGAGATCTCGGCTGTTGATCGTGCAATCACCATGAAAATTGGCACAAGCATTACCTGTGGCGTAATCTTCCGAACTATAAAAGAAAAAAAAAATGAATTTTTCATTTTTTATATCTTACATTAAATTAATATTCGTGAAATCATAAATTTTGCTCTAATTCAGAAAGTAAAGCTCCAAGAATCCTAATTTTTGGTGATAACATTCTTTGTAGTATACCTAACAATGTATTTGAAAAAAAAAGATCTGGTATCAAAATTGATTTCTTATGTATTCTATTCTTTTATGAATTTCTTATGTATTTCTTTGTTTTTCGACCTTTTGTTTTATCTTTTTTTTCACAAAATTTATGACAGAACTTACTTCAAGCGTAATCATGCTGAAATTAATTGATTTCAGCCTATGAAAGTGAAAATAATCATATCTTTATGAATAAGGTGAGAAAACTCCATTTGCATCAGCCTTTATACGCAAAATCACGTTTTTGAGCCATTTCCGGTCTGACAGGACGTGCAGCGTTGTAATGGTATGTGCGATTTTCCCGAAAATGGTGTCAAAAGTTGCGCGAGACTTGAAAATAAAAAGTCAGCGAATGGCGTTGTCAAAAATTTTGCGCGGCGGAATAGTCTCGAAATATGTCGGGAGGGGGGGGGGGTTGATTCAACCCCCCGCAGCCCTTTTAGGGTTGAACCAAAATGCAATCTTTGCTTTCCAATTATGCTTTTGAGTGTGTGTGTGTGTGTGTGTGTGTGTTTTGTTTGTGTTGTTTCCCTATGCATCAATATGTACTTAGCACTGCAGAAGTTGATAGCCCCGATACTGTAGACATGATAGCAGAGCATCAAAGGACCCCATTTTAATAAAAAAAAAAAGATATGATAGCAACTCTTGCTGGAATGGCAATTGTCATGGTGATGACAAGAATCCAGCTTCCTAATTGGCTGTTGCTATGGGAAGCTGCCATTCCAGCAAGAGTTGCTTTGAACCCCAAAATGGAGGATTCTTTAAAAATCTTCTGTACAATCAGAAGTTATAGAGCTAAGATAATACTTTGAGTAAGTACATTAATGACTGCAGTTTCAAGATTGTTCATAGCAGATCCAGGGATGCCCCTCTTGGGGGCATGGGGGGGGGGGGGGGGAGGGTTGGTTGGGAAGGTCTAAATAGTGGCCTGAATTGTACATTTTCATCTTCTTCCTGAAAACATCATGATGTATTTTCGTCAAACTTGGCAGGTAGCATCGCTAGGGGGTCAGGATCTCAATTTATCACAATGGACACCATGCCCCACCCAGAGGGCCCCAAATTAAGGAAATCTTTAAAAATTTGGGCCCTTATTGTACATTTTTATCTTCTACTTGAAAATGTCTGGTCAAATGTTGGTAGAGCTGTGAATAATTTAGATTAGTGACTGCGTGAAAGGTGAACTTGCGATACTCAGGTGAGCGCTAGACCTGCGGGTCTCTTGATGTGAAATGGGGCTCAGATCCCATTAAAAGCCATTACAAAAAAGCAGAAGCCTCAAAACTTTGCTCAGATACAGGTTTACAAAACTGGAATGCATCATTCTATTTGGAAGTGTAAAATCTGACGTGTTCGTGGTGTTTTTCCGTCCTGCAGCTGAGCAATCAGAGCCTAATTGACGAGATGCTTGCCTCTCAGAGAGAGCGCAGGAGACAGGAGACTCAAGCCAGTCGCAAGACAGAAGATGCAGCTTCTCAAAGACCGGAGCTGACAGTAGCTTTCTCCATCAATGCTCTGAAGAGAGCGCCCTCTAGCACCAGAAAGAGGTAAATTATTTTAGGGCCAAACTCTCTTGAGAGGAATGCTATACCTTTTCCGTATACCAGTAGTTTAACTTTTGTAATGGCATGAGATTGAGTATTTATTTGCCGTGCTAAGTTAAAGTCATCTAGGTTCTTGATGATCATCAGTAACAGAAGGGATGAAACATGATTAAAACAGACAAACAATCACTACGGTAAAAACAGCACCATCATCATTTTATATGATGTTTTCCTTCCCTGCTTAGTTGTCAGTCAGGAATAAATTTATCTTACAGCTTCTTGGAGTTTTTGTATGTGATAGCACACTAATGTTGCCTTTAGTTCTCCATTGTGCACGGTTGGCTTGTTCTCCAAATCCAAAGATCAATGTGAAGTTTGCTTTTGGTTTCATCACTTGTATGTGCATTTATTTGCTATCTTCCAAATAGATTGTTGCATATTCATCTCATCAGCTACATACACATTAACACATTGCTGACCAAATATGCAAATACATGATTTGGATGAGGACGTGCAGGACATAGTGGTAAGGAAAACTTTGTTACCACGCTTGATCAGCACTTCTTTTAACAAGTGTTACAATATTATGATACAGCAAATTCCCTCTGACATATACATGAACCTATTGTATACTTACCAGCTTTGGTGAAGACGAAAGGCATCTGATTGGACGGTTGCCCGGCTATGGGATCTGGCTGGCCATCCGAGCCCACCACCTGACCGTTTTCAACCAATATAGGGCCCAGGAGGTGGTGCTGTACCACCACCTGCTAGCCAGCCACAAGCTGCCGCGAGAGAGACTGGCGGTTCCCATCACCTTGTCCCCCAGGTAGCCCTATGCTGTCTGACTGTCATTAGCCATTATTATCTACTACTACTGGCACTTCAAGGATGTGCTCTTGTGATGATCGCACAAGAAACCTGAGGGTTTCCCTTAAGAAGGGAAAAAAATGATGACAACAGAACACTTCAGTGCTTCCTATTTAAAGGAACTGTTTAAGATTAAAATTTATGATTATACATTTGTTTAGCTTTCACTTTGTTTACTTAGCACATATTTTCGCCAAGTTTTGCTCAAAAGCAAATTACCTTCAATTTGATACTCATCCAACCACTCACATTATTATCCCATCCTAACATTTGTGAAATATTATCCTCACAAAATATATGGCATAATCAGTATAAGAGCATAAAATTCATCTCACTCAAATTAAGACAAAAGCAAATCTGGTAGCAAATGTCATGTTTACAATAATGCTGATTATGTTGCTGCCACTGCTTGTAATTCCACTACTTTGTGTGAACACCAACATCACCATACATTATTAATGACCTCTGTCACATAATAAGTCCATTAGTTTGTCTGATGAAAGAACTTCATCTACATCACATGTCTTTTCCGTGTCTGTCTGCCAGGATGTTTGGAGATCGAAACTGGAGTGCGCTCCTCGGAATGCGCAGTCTGGTGACCCTGGCTAACCAATCACATCCATTCATCGATAGCAGGCTGCTTCGCAATGGATTCGAAATCAGAGAGTTGATCGGTGAGGAACACTTTATAATGCTGATGCAGTCTATAATGGCCATAACATAGTGAGGCTTTCAAACAATAGAAAGAAGAATTTTTCTGGTTACGGCTTTGACATCCATACAATATTCATGATGCTGTTGGATGCAGGATTAATCATACATTACTTGTTGGCATAAAATGTACAGGAAAGCAAAGAGGTTAAGGTTGTGAGCAAGAAAAAAGAAAAAAAAGACAGAGATGTATTTCTAGATGTCAGATATTATGTGCTCAGTTATGATGTTTGAATATGACAAGAAAGAAACGTGTGTACCAACCGTCTGAAATCTGCGTTATCACATAATTTGGAGTTTCAAAGAGTGTGACATTAATATCTGAACTGATCAATAAATCAGTAATTTGCACATTGTAGGCTTCTGAACGAATTAGTGTAATCTGCACATTGTGCTTCAAAGAAAGTGCCAAAATTGGAGAGTGTTCCACACCTTAAATGAAAGCAAGAGATTATTAAGCAGAAGGGTGAAGATATGAGGTATGGGCAGACAAATTGAAGAAAACTCATACCTCATATTTCACACCTGTTGTTTCATGTCACTGTATAATTCAGACCAGCGTAGAAATTCTTGTCTTTGTATTTTAGCACTGAATGGTGCGTACAACCAGTTGAGTAACCTGATGTTGTATCCAATACTGTAAAAGTGGACATTTTCACGCGACTAATTTTTCGCGCTTGGCCGTGTCAAAAGAGATTCACGTGTTTTTAATTCCGCGGAATCAAGACATCACGCACAGGAACAAATGGCAAACAATAATATTTGCGTACTTTTATTTTCGCACTAGTTTCTGGTTGCGCGAAATGCGAGAAAATTTCAACACCGCAAAAATTTCCACTTTTACAGTAGGCACAGATTGAGAAAGTCACTTTAATGCCTTCCCTGTCATCCCCTCCCACCTACCCCCCCCCCCCATACCAATTTATCCTCACTTCCCCACTCTGCAGATCCCGATGCCAAAGATGCCAGGTTGGAGATTGTTGACATGGCATCAAACATCCCATGTTATGGCTTGGACGACCTGAAGGAGGTTGTGGAAGCTGTGGCAACAAAGTCAACTGCGACTTTAGCAGAGTGCCGGCCACTCAAGGTGTCCAATTACCTCATGGTAAGCAAAAACAAGTTACTGCATAGATACAATACCACACAAATCAGAATTTAATCTTTCCTGTACTTTGTTCATCGATTGGTTTACATGTTGGACTGCTTTCTTTGCTGATTTTCACAGATAGATTTCTTGAAATTAATTGGCAATGAATAGAGATTACCTAATCCCCTTAATCTCTATTAATTATGTCACCATGGATATCCTGTTGGACTTCGACACATTGCTAGATTGCTAGGTGTCATCTGTATGGTGTGTCTGACACTCGGTATTCAGTGATGATAATTTAATTGAATTTAATTGAACTGAAAAGGTGTTTTATTGATCAATATCCATCGCAGCCCGCAGGCTGAAATGCAGACATTGTTAACAATGGACCGTGAATACATTAAAAATACACACAGGAAACAATGCAGTAATTAAAAAAAAAAAATACAAAAAAAAGTGATCTATACTCACTTTGTTACGACCAAAATCACTCTGAGAATGATCGCACAAAAGAAACAATCAACTAATGTTCAGGCGGTTTATTAACAGTGATATTGTGGGTACAGACTCGTAATCGGTTTTCACATCAGTACAATAATGATCAATATAAACAATTACAAATCGGTAATGGAATCACTTACATACTTTGTTATCAAGTAATCCTTTGAAAATGTTCAGATACGATGTTTGATGCACCGATGAATGATCCTTGACGCACCGATGAATGATTCCTGCGACGTAACTCCAAAGGCACAGGTTGCATTAATCCACAGTATAAATCCGGGGTAAAATCCACGATAGATGTCCACGGTATAATGTTCACAGCGAAACGTGTAAAATCCAGACGTTATGACGACCACGTCCAGTCGAGGCGTTGAATGATGATTCACTTTATAATGTCCAGCGAGGAATCCAGCCCGTCACAGCTTTGCCGTAATAATGTCCGTTGACACTAAAATATGGAGTCTATCTCCAGTCTAGGCAAATTAATTCTCTGCAGGCAAAATGTCTCCCGGGCCTTATCTCCACAAACACAGTTTGTATAGCAGGTCAGCAGGTAACACAGGACTGACTATAACAAGTCGCTTCAGAGCCAGAAGTGACGTAACTCTCAGAGCAGAGGTGTTTGGTACTCTGCCTACTGCAAAATTTCTCCAGCTTATATACTATCCATTCACCCCTTTCTAGTACATTCTGTAATTTTCTCCAACCTGGGGCCACATACCTGAACATACTAGCGAGTCCAAATTCCAGGAATCCTGGATGACTCACTGCCTAACTATATGCATAACATCATTGCCAAAATTAACTACCAATCACATTGGGCTACAGGGACATTGCCTCACTCAGCCAAACATGCAAGCACTTCCCAGAATTTTCTGGAATGGGTGAAATCATTCTAGATTGAGTGAGCTATAATGTATTTCCTGTCACATGCATACATGTACTGTAGCTACATTGTATACCACATAGAAAATTCTCCACTGATCTGGTCAGCCTGTATGTACTATATCTATATCATATAGAATGTTCTCCATTATTCTGGTCCACCTGTGTACATACACATTAAAACAACCATACATACAGCCTTGACACATGTACATAACTACTTGTGTGTACATTTGTGACAACTTATTGAGGAGTCCATCATCCTTAATGTTCCATGAAAACTATTCTACCTCATTCTGTGTAACTATCTTTTTTTTCCATCTTTTTCTTTTTTGATTAAATGTAATATCTGGCTCAGTTGGGAAGCACATTATACCAGTATGAACTGTCCTAGTCAGAATTGCAAATCAGCCTCTTTTTAAGTTGTTTGCTCCTCATAAATTGTATATCATTTATTATTATCAATAAGTCTGTGCAAATCTCATCGACTAAACTTTAATCTCTTGCCCATGTATACAAGTTACTATAATTTATTGACCTCGAAATGAGAGGTTCTATTCAAACATTGTCAAACCTGAAACAAATTTAACAAATTAATATGGCTATAGTGTCTCCAGCGACATGCAGTCTGAAGTTTTCATGAAACATTAAGGATGGTGGGCTCCTCAATTAGTGAGCTTAGATCTTTGGACTGACTGTCAGTTACATTTTACAACTCTTTGAGGTAATAAAATATTTGGTTGTATGCAAACTATTGTAAAATTGCACACTTGAACTTTGGATCCGAGTACGACAATAAATTGCAAGGAAGTTGTCAGAGATACTCACAGGAATGACAGTGTTAGATGTGCACTGTTATCTGTGACTCCCCTCGCGTTAGGCAGGCATGTGGCAGTTGCAAATGTTACAACCTGTTAATGGACAGTTTTTCAAGCTCTGTGAATTATTAACCTGTTCATTTTGTTACAGTGCATAGGTCATCTTATCAGTTCTCACTGACTGCAGGTCGGCTTTCCACAAAATGCTATTTTTACCATATTAATGTCAGTTTTAATTGTCGCGTTGAAATATTGATGTGTTTGCTGGGCTGAGTGGAATATTTGGGAGGAAGCAAATAGAATATGACTCTATTATACATCCATCTGTATTGAAGACACAATACAACTGTAGTTTATATGAACAATATCTGAGCTTTTCCACTTTTTCACAAACATATTAGTAGGCCCCTATTGATGTTCACATTGCTGATGATGCTCAATGAATAAAGTCACAGACACTGTATAAAGCTCTCCTAGTCCGCGACACTGGATGTACGTATGTATTTTTGGCACAATGAGCCTGTTGCCAATGTTCAGATGTCTGTAAGCATGCCAACCTCTCACCAGACAGGTTGCAATGAGTAACATCCAATTTCCTGTAGGCCTGAAAATCTGTTCGGTCAACAAGACCCACTGTCAGTTTAAGCTGGTTTCTAAAAGAGTAACCATTTTCCTATGTATATGTGTAGTCTCATACACTGTAATTATTGAATTAAATAGAAGTTGTGGGGTTTTTTTAACACTTTTTTGCACATCCATGTTTTGGTTTGATTTTTTTTTTGTATGTGGTGATGAAAAATGCTTGTGAACACCCCCCCCCCCCCCCCCCCCCCCCGCATTAAAAAAAAAAAAAATAGCAGAGCATTCAGTAGCAGTATTAATACTTTTTGTCCTTAATACTCTCTTTTTGACCATTCTTGATAGTGAGTCAATCAATTCTTAACTTCGAGGTCCTCTATCTCAGAAGTAACTTTCATTGAGGCTGATTTTTCTTTCTCTTCTTTCAGTGTGTTAGGAATCTCATCTTTGGATGAGGTATGTTAGGGGCATATTTTACTGCTGAGAATCTCTTATAATATTTTGATGTACAGTATAAGCGTTTGAAAAAAAAAATAAAGTTGTGGCAACTTTTCATTAGTTTGTGATGCAAAGTTGATTTATAAAAAGAAGGTCTTGACATGACACAAAACATTGACCAATCTTCCCCCTTACAGGGAGAAGCCATGCGAATGGCACGGTGTTTACCAGACGTCATGACCTGGGAGGAGGTTGTTGACATCATGGACGCCGTCGACAACCTCGCCTCCTGGAAGAGCAAGCTGTGTCTGCATGGCAAGTCATTTGAGAAGGATCTCTACACCATCCCTGATGTCATTATCTCTGAGTAGAATGGAGCGGAGGTTGTCGAACTCTCAGGAAGGGATGCGTATTAACTTCCAACAACTTTCATCTCTTCTGTGGACATTCATTCCATCAATCAAACCTTCCGGACTAGCACTCTGTGTCCATTTTACAGTGCACTGCCTTTATAACAAACACGGTTACATTGAAATTTTGATACAACAAAGTAAAAATTCAGGTCTTAAAATTATTATATATTTATCTTCATATGACTATATTTGTTTTGCTATAACAAAAGAAAACTGCTGGTCCCAAGAACTTTGTTGTAACGTGAGTCACATTTGCATGCCAGAGCATATGAAGACTGAAAACAAATATGATGTCTCCACGACCATGTTCTGTGCAATGGGTGTGATGTATAATTCAAAGGCTATGTTGTCTATTCAGGATACTTTGAATACCTGTAGAATATTTATACAGTACTACTTTTGTCATAATGTAAATAATGCAGGAATTCATGTGAGTGGTCTCTAGTTGTCTAAGATCTTTTGTGTGTGGCCAGACAATCCAAAGATAATCTGTAAAAAGAAACAACCTCAAAATTTCCTCCAAGTGTTATTTGAAATGGCATTGAGCATACTGTGAGTTATCATATTTCAGCTCAAATTACTAGCAGCGTGGATAATTACAGCATTCCAAAGATTCCTCTGTACCTTCTTTGATAGCTACTATACATACATCTGAAAATAAAACTATTTTCTTAATCAGTGAAGTTGTCTGCTATTTCTGCTATTAAAAGGTGAACGTCATCTTTCACATCAATGATTCATGTCAAACAGAAATACCCATGCAAGGGCATTGATGTGACCCTGTTAGTGTTATGCCCCAGTCACATATAAACACGGATGCTCAAGGATCTACACAGTGATCCGGGGAAATCCGGGGACGTCCGGGGAGATCCGGAATTTTGGTATGACTGTACACACGGTATCAACACGGCAGCTACACGGATAAGGCCGGAAGAGCGCGGCGTCTACACGGACAAACACGGTATCTACACAGATCAACACGGCATCTACACGGCAGCCACACGGACCACTCCGGATTGCTCTGCCAACATGGCAATCCCCGGATGACGCCAGATGTTTTTGACCTCCAAAAGTTGCCATGTTGGCCTCCCGGCGTCAACACCGATCTCTCCCCGGATCATATCCGGGGTGGTCCGGCGTGATCCCGGATGTCTATGTGACTGGGGCATTAGATACAAGTGCAGAGGGTTCCATGACCTTTTCTCCTGTGACAGTTGTTCCCATGAAATATTTGCACACAAAGTTGAACATAAATTCTACCCACAAACATAATCCCTAACCCTAATCCTATTCCTCACATCAAATTGTACGTTAAACCCTGTCACAACCCTAACCCCAAGTCCTTAGAGAAAATAACACTGAAGCAATTGTCACAGGAACAAATGCCATGTCACAAGTGCAGAGTGCATGCTAGGTATGTGTGTGTCTGTTTGTGTGAATATGTTTGTATGTGCATGTATGTGTGTTATATTTTTCTCTAGCACATTACTCCTGTGAACAAGACATGCCTTGTGTTATATCTCATTTCAGAATGAAGGACTCTCATTGGTTGATTGCTGAGTGAGGTCACTGAAAAATGATGTCAATCATATCCTTTCCTCGTGTAGCCACTCTTACAGCTGTGTTACGTTGCCAGTGATCACTGTCTGTTCCGTAGAAGCAGAAACAGCAAGATAATTCCCTATATTATAAAACAAATGTTGACCATTTTATCTTTGGGGACGCAGTGCAGATCTTCAACACTCAATGGCCCGAATTCATGAAGGTGGTACAGTTGAAACCATGGTTTAAACCATGGACAATTTGTACGGAGCGCCAAGTGTCGCATGGCCTATTTCGTTATGAAATATTGTCATTTCGTTACGAAAAGGTCATTTCGTCAACGAAATTACTGATATCGTAACAAAATAGGCCATGCGACACTTGGTGCTCCGTACAAATTTTCCATGGTTTAAACCATGGTTTCAACTGTACCACCTTCGTGAATTCGGGCTAATGATTCTAACCAACATGCTGAACCAGAATCAGCTCTGCCTCAGGCTACAGTCTGTCTGTTAGAATCAACTTGAGTCAGAATTTTCCAGTGATCACCCTCACGGCAGTCACCAGTGATCACCCTCACGGCAGTCAATATTGTAGTACAGAGGAAACAGAGGAGTTGCTCAAGACCACTGAAATTTTGTCATATTGGGTACAGGGTAACCCAATTATAATGAGCTTTCTTACAAGGTTTCACTTTTATAAAGGTGAATTTGACGGATCACATTTTTTGTTACTGTTTTAGTACATTAACAACAAGGTACCAGTTATAAGGAGGTAAAGTTGGTTGTCGCGGCAACTTCGCAGTGGGGCTTCCCCGTATCTTTTTATATCAGGGATAAACACAAAGAATATAACAGGAATGGGACATGCTAATACATACAATGTATACCTCATTACATCTGGTATCTTGCTATATCCAACCTCACTGTAACAGGGTTCCACTATGAATAGTGGAAGAGTCCACTGCACCACTCCAACTGATAATACAAAGAGATCTATTATAAAATGGAAGAACAGAACTTTTGGATAGATATCAGTTCCTCTGCCATCCGCCTTCCCAGCCCACTGGAAAAATGTGGTGTGCGTTGGTAGCAAAACTTAACCACAACAGTATTCCACTGCAGACAGACTCACACATACATGTACACTTTCCCTGCAATCACAACTGGAATATTCAGGCATGACTGACGTTCGTTCAGTTTTTTAATAACAGTATTTATTAAAGCTATGTATTTCTACCCTACAGCAGTATCACCACACCCGAGTGTAAAGCAATACCTAAATTGCTGCCTTACACATTTTGCATTCATAACCCATATTCTCCAAGACAGTCTTTCTTTCTTTTTCATTGTTAAACAATAACCTCTACTTCAATAACTGATACAGATGTTCACATCATGAAACATTAAAATATTTGCCTTCTTATAAACATGAATTACCATGGAAGAAATGTAATATGAAAGAAACACGATGAAGAAGACGAACACCTGAAAACCTATTTTGCAACAGGAAGAAGAAAAGACTATTAAATGACTTCCGAACAGAATAGCCATAGCACACTCTTTCTGATTAAAGTGCCCTAGTCTCTGGTGGTGGTCAAATGATCAAAAAATCAAATTAGTGATTTGAAGCAAAGCCATGAAGAAAAAATAACGACAAAAGCTAGTTGAATGATGCTAACTCAAACCATTATGGTAACCACTTAAAAAGAGAAAAATGTAATGATGCAGAGATAATGTGCATGGCAGCATTCTTAAAACTCCAAATAATTCACCACTGTATATTCCCATAAATATCTACACATTTCAGGTGGAGTTCCATTGGTATGTAATCTACAGGAAATGCGACTGTGATGTCACATTTAGACCACTAATAAAGAAATTACACCACGCAACCTTGCATTTAAAGATAAAACAGTACGATGCTTACTTCCCTTAATATCACTAGTGTTGCGCATACATGGTCATTACATAATGAATAATTAATAACACACACAGCCACAGACACAAAACTCTAAGAGAACAATTGTTACTGTCGTCACCAAACAAGGAAGGCACTTGATTGCTTAAACCCATTGTCGGCATGATTAGAAATAAACGCAAGTACAATGTCACAAATATTACAATCTAATATAAAATGCTTTCATATCTTAGAAATGCCATGAAATCATAGAATATACTCATTTGATGAAACTGCCACAGTATGCTAATTTCCACAGTACTTCCACATAATGCTACATGTATTTTCCTTCAAATGCAAACAAGGAAAGCTGTACCGAGTGTGTTTATATTTTATCTACAGTAGGGACTGAAATTCTGTGCGGAACCTACACATAATGTTGCATGAATTATTTTGCCTTTCATGATAAACTCGAAGTTACTGGCTGGTTGGCCGCTGAAATATTGGATACATTTTACACTGAAAAAAAAAAAATGGAAAGAAAATACTGATTACTTGTGTGGTAGACATGAAACGACACCTTTTATGCACTTATAATTCACTTCTTATCCCTCTTTGTGTATTGCTGTAATTTTGTGCAACCATTGAACCTGCTACAACCTGAACAGTTAGCATGTACATGCCAAGGTGTAGTTCATCAATGGCATTCACTCCCTGAAACACAATGTGTGGAAGAATGAACGTTTTGTGTCAAATCTACAGTTAAGAGCCCATAGAATATATAAAAGTGAATATAATTCAATCTCTTCGAATAATGCAAGTACTTGCTCAACCGAAATGCGGCGAGACAATGAACAAATTGCATGACTTCTTTACCTAACATAGGGATAATACAATGTAATATATCAGAAACAACAAACTACATGTAGTAGGACTTTTGAGAAAAAAAAAAAACTCACAAATACATGTAACATAAAGTTGTAGTTAATGCCATGACACCATTCACTGAATCACCCAATAATCCAAAACAAAAATGTTCAAACCAACTACCTTGGAGTAGACTACTGTATGTATGTACCGTTTTGCATACGGTACTTTGCGCAACATTAAAATTATTAAGATGCATAACTCTTCATTTTCATTTACAAATGACTACGCATATGTTATAATAAGCTGGTATCATTATCTTGTGCACCTTATACATTGATTCATCGCCAATATCAAAAGAAAAATTAATCAGATGCTGAAATCTATCTGCTCTTCAAGTTGGGGTTATACAATATACTTTACCCAATTTTGCTGCTCTCTTTTCAAATCTTGATGGGGTTACCTAACCAAATCTTCAAAACTTCCTATGACAGTCTTTTCTTTTTTTTTTAACCCTTTAGGCGCGGTCAGACTGACAAAAGATCGAGAAGTTTAAGATTGCCAAGTTTGGGCCATTGGTACGCGCGCAAGCAAGAGTGCGCCGTCTGACGGCTAGTGATTGTGACGTAACAATGCACATCTGTACATGACAATGGCCTCGCGCTTCGGAGGCACCGCCCGCAAACAGATCAAGAAGTTTTGCTGGAATTTCGCGGGAAGTTTGCAGTCACACTGGCAAAACTTTGAGATCTTAAAGATCGCGATCTTAAACTTCTCGATCTTTTGCCAGTCTGACCGCGCCTTTTGTGTACTTTGAGTGCAATTGACACAGGAACCTCTATAGCATTGTACACACTGTCCAAAGTCCCTGGTACAGAAAAGTTTAAAGGCTAAAACTGACTTGTCACAAGGTCACTTCCCCTTAAAGAGGTTATAGTGAATGAATGAGAGGGGTGCTAGGTTTATCTTTATGGAGTGAAAACAGAAAATCTTCACATTTCTTTCCTAGCAACCCAATGACAAGATAAGAGTTTTCTTTTCATCGAGTCAAAAGGGGTCTGAGCTTTCGATCCTAGACGAATCTCCATCAGAGACGTATATTCTAACATATATTCTGCTAGGATCTAAAGCTCAGGCCCCTTTTGACTCCATTGGCTCGCCACTATTGGATAAGCAGTTTTCAGCAGCTCTTTTTCTTTTTTTTTTCTTTTTTTTTTTTTTTTTTTTGCTACAGTACTTTTCATCAGTACAATGCTCAATATATACACAACCTCTCTCCCACAAAACCGACTTAATATCATGCACACACCATAAATACATGTAGCTGGCAGCAAAAATGGTATACAGCCTACATCAGCCGTACTACATACTATTACCCTTTGGTTTGAAAGTGTAATGTCGATGATTCACTAGTTCATATTCCTGGCAATCTAGCATTCTCAAAACAAGACTCCTTACAGCCTGTATAAACACCTCCTCACATATACAAGTAGACATTGTTTTATACACCGACATTCTCCCTAATCAACCTCGTCTTTTCATTATTCTTATTGGGAGAACTCTCTTCAGGGAAAAAAAAAAGATTAACATGCTTGCCTTCTTCACACATGCAAAGAGAGTTTCCTATCCCATGCTCAAGAACACACTGGAATTTTACCATGTTGTGTGTAGATACATTCTACAAGGAAGTCATTTGGGGCATCTGAATTTATCAATGAATTAAAAGCAAACAAACAAACACATGTTTGCATAATATGTAACTTTTTCTTATATTCTCATTATCAAACTCTGTCAACCACTAACCACACTGAAAATTATTCTGGGCGGAGAGTAGAAGTACTAATAGTTTGTACAACATTACGCCGTGTTCTAACACATAAAAACCGATGCCATTTTCAGATCATGAAGAGGTATGTGGTATCTAATATCTGTGATCTTTGCAATATTTGAATGATTTTCTCTGGAAACCTAGACAATGCTTTGAAACTAGGAGCATTTCTAAAGAAACTTGTGCTATTTTCCCATCACCTGAGTGGGGTCAATATCATCTCAAATTCACACACACAATGAGAAGTAGTCTTTGCAAGACATTATTGGAGAAAGAGAGAGAGACCTTTTTAGTATAGCTAGGTGAAGAACAAAGCACTTGGATGGGAAAAAGATGGAATAGGTTTCCAACACACAAAATGAGTGTTACCTAAAGTCGTCGACTAGGTGACTACAGTTGCACCAACCTATTCCCATTGCCATGGCAACCAAACCAAGCACACTCTTGTATAGTATAGTATAGTATAGTATCATATTTCAGGCTCAACAAGTGGGTTTGCCAGAATGGAACAATTCAAAGTTTGATTTTCCACACTTGATACGTGATACGTGATCACAACAGACATCTGGCATTGCAGGCTAAGGCGTATTTAGGGTCTACGATGTCAATATTGAATTGAATACAAGTATACCTTACAAAATATATACATATTGAGAACATCACCTCTAAATCAAAAGATACAAGACTCTAAATTGTGACAACACTGCACATTCTTAGTGTCTTTCATTCCTAGCCATACATCTTACAATAAATGCTGGGAAGTGCCAAGAAAAAATACTCGCCAATAACATGGTTTAGCCCCGATCATGAAAACTGAAAGTCACAATTTCTTTACCTTCTGTTTTTTAAAATATATAAACCCAATGAGAGGATGAATGGCAATAGTAAAAGTTCTGAAACAATGTTATTCCGACAGCTCTGCTGACAGTACAGATATGCGTTCACAAACACAGAAGCATTTATTGCTTCACACACACACACACACAAACATGGACACAGTTCACTATAAAGTCATAATTATGTGTTACAGCCATATTAAAAATTATTCGACCCCATAATACATGTGCAGTTATGTTTCTCCTCTCATTTTTCACAGTACTACAAATTCAGCATTTATTTTTTTTTGCTTACAAAAAACACAGCATTTCATTCATTTATCAAAATTGTACACATATATACATATATGATACAATTGACTTTATAAGACAAACATCGTGTAAACATTTACTTTTACTTAATAGAGATTACGTGAATAATATGTCTTTCATTAGAAAGAGGTGGAAAAAGGAGTTGTTTCTAAGTAGTGATCAATGCAAAAGAATGAGCAAAAAAAGAAAAAAAATCTGTGCAATTTAACACAAAAGACTCAAGTTCACATATTTACATTCATTCAGCAATACTTGTGGTAGTTTTTTTTGACACCACCTTGATTAAAAATGTATTACATAGACAAAAAATAAAAATAAAAATATACATATAATGTAACAGCACCATATTTGAAGGTACATAGTTGGAGCCAAATTCTTGACTTCCAACCAAATTTAGATATTACTTGTCTGCACAAAGTTATTTCTGTTAGTTTTTGTTTTAAAGAAGTGGTAATACGACGGCAAACATGGCAAATTATTGCCGGATGTATTACCAGCCAAAAGGCTTTCCTTTTGTTTTATTTGAACTTGTTCCAGTCATGATGAACTAGTACACCCCACATACTGCTATTAAAGCTACCTTTTGAATGTAGGTATGAGACTACTCATCGTTAGTCAATATCATATAGGTTGGTCAAATACAAGCGAGTGATTGGATAAATATGATCATGTGACAGTGAATCATTATCTATATATAATTAATATTGATAGCTGCAGAAATGGCTGCCATGGAAGTTCAAGTTGAAGGTACACATATACACCGATCCTCAAGTACACTAACCCCTATCACAGCTAACTTCTATTTTCTGGATTATACTAAATGTTCTACTAGTAATCTCTGGGTTTTAAATCCGTTCTGTGGGTGTTAAAGCTAAAAAATAGTTCTTACAAGGGCTCAAAGTTCACCTCCTGCTCTTTTCACAATATTCTTGCATTATCAACTAGAGAATTCTCAAATGAATACCACCACCTTAAAGGGCAAATTAATCACAAGTTCCTTCTACTCATAAACCCCAGAACAATCCTATGGTACTGACAGTTTATAAAGATGGTACTGACAGTTTTAAAGAGATATTACCACATATCACTGTCACTGCTATGGATGGACTGCAAAATACCAAAATCCTCTGGGGGTCTTTTTTAGTACAGAGACTTATGGTGTGCATGAATCTCCCCAAATTACTTTTTTATCAGTACTGATAAGGTACCACATTCCATGTGCTATTTGCATTTTGTAAAAACTATAGCTGAACATTATTGCCATGATTCAGTTCATAAGGATACTTCAAATTCACTTCGACTATCACTTTTGGCACCTGCTGTCTACAAAAAGGAGATTTCAGTCACTTTAGCGTAATCACGTGCACACAGCTCTAGCTTACAAGGTAAAATTTGGCTGACCGCTCCCCTCTCGCTGAGAGGGTACTGATAATGGAAACCAAAAGTACTGATTATGATCGCAACATTTCTTTGGCTATGTAACCTATGAAAATACCATCTTTCATCTATCACTCTATTTGGCTTATTCGAGAAACCAAATATATAAATTATTCCCAACATAGTACTTACGACAGTTAACATTTAAAAAGAAGTTCAGCATATATAAACATGAGACACATCAGCTCAATAGTGAGAAGAGTTTTAAACTAGGAGCACAATGAAGCCAAAATTAATTCAATTCGCGGCCGATTATGTTTCCTTCTGTACATTACCTAGAAAATCTGAAAAATGTTCCAGTAATGATGGCACACTGAAAAAAAGGGAGATGTTACAAAAGTTCTGCATATACAGACAAGAGAGAGAAAGAGACGAGTATCGATATCCCAGAATCAAGTATTAAAGGTGAGTTTGGAAGACCCACGAAGTCCCGTGCCAAACTCAGTTCATCTTGTACGTGGGGTTCTGGAAGCGTGAGGTTGATGATTTGTAAATTGGATTCTCTCCTGCCTCCCAAGTCGGGTTGGCCCGCTCCTTCTCGAACTGCTGGAATTCCCGCCGATCGTGGATGTACGTGAGGAGTCGCCATATGAGGAGCAGGGCTAGACCCACCAGGATGATGCCGATGATGATTCCCAGGATCACCCAGAGCATCCCGGCGGCGCTGGGGCAGACTGCGATGAGTAGCGACAGGTGAAAGGCAATAGTGGTAGGTGTGGCAGGTGGGCAGAATAGGTGTGCAGTAGAGGCAGACAGATGGACAGACAGACAGATGGACAGAGAGACAGACAGACAAGATGGACAGAAACAGAGAGAGAAGGAAAAAAAGAGACAATTCAAGTGATGCTTGAGAAGTTTCAACAGAAAACATATTTCACTGATTTCAACAGGTTAGGTTGGAAAGGACTCAAATACAGAAGATAATGCCTGAGATATAATTATCCTACCAGGTATGAGCATGATAAGAAAAACAGTATATACTGTATACGCCATATATTTTGTGAGTCTAAATTTTTGCGAATTAGGAATTCCTGACAAGTATGCGAGTGGATAAATAAGCGATCGTGGAGTCCTGTACTGAACGGAGAAGTGTACACGCATACGTCACATTCACATCGGGATCAGAGTCAATATTTTTGTGTGTCTTTAATTTTGCAAATAGCACCTGACTCGCGAAATTCATGAAAATAAAAACCTCGCGAAATATTCGGCGTATACACTATATCACAGATAATTCTGGATACCATACTTGCTATGACTCAATACTCAAGATTATAAATTCATTCTGGAAAAGCAACAAAAGGAAGCTCGAGCAAGCAGTATGGAATGTTCCAATGTACTTTTTATTTTGAAATATGACTCTGGACTCAGAAATAACAATGCTATTACGATGGTTCTGTGAGTTTTTGGCTTCTCGTTATGTATGTTTTTCTTTCTTTATGAACTTTTCAGGTCAGAGATACTATTCAATCAAAAGGTTTTGTGTGTCTTTTACTCAAATATTTACAACTACAAATATTGGCACGCAACTACTGTGCAACAGCACTTCAGCTCAACATTAAATAATTCAAGCTTCTGTTAAAGACAATTCCTTCCTAAGTTTATAAATGGTGTTGATATAAAAAAGAGACAGAAGATCTTGACAAAGTTAATTGCCCATAATGAGGGAAGTTACAAAGATTGAACAAGCATTGCCAGTAAATCTAAAACAGTCATACTTACTGGGGTACTCTTGCACTTCAAGGTAGTATGTGCCATTTGGAAGAATTTCATAGGTGAATATGACTGTACATCCATTGTCATCTGTATACCTGCATTCTGTATGACCTGTAATTTGCAGATGGGGGGAAGAGAGAATGAGAATAAAATGCACCTAACTCTGGAATGTCTACTTTAAAAATGAACTATGTCTAATTCACAACTCAAGTTAGGAATGAGCTTCACTGGGTCTCATCATTCTCATGATGCATTCCATATTTATCTGTATCTGTGAAACACTAGATAAAGCAAGTCACTGCCTAGAACACCTCTACCAGGACAATTCAACATCATCTGGCAGTAAGAACTGGCCAACAGAAATAAAATGAAATGTTTTCAAGAAAATTGACCATTTCTAGCGAATTTGGTGAACCACATACAAGGTGACATCATTATCCAATATGGTGCAAGTAAAATCATATCCCCTTGCTTTTTGCTGTTCCCTCTGTCCAGTAATGTTTCATTGTCTACCAGCGCATAGAAATGACATTTTTATGTTATTCCATCCGAGAGCGAAGTATCAGATAGTTATAGGGGTGTGCAGTCTTGCCATGCAGTCTGAGCCCAGCTGAGCAATAGTGTGCATCCCCTGGATAGGACCTGGGGGGTGTTTCATAAAGCTGTTCGTAAAGTTACGAACAACTTACGAGCGACTGGTGATCAGTTCTTATGCTGAATTATGGAAATTCTGATAAGTATAATAGTGTATAGCACATCAGAACTGATCACCAGTTGCTCGTAAGTTGTTCGTAACTTTACGAACAGCTTTATGAAGCAGGGCCTTGGTGTGGAGGTCCCATGCTTGACAGAAACAAAATTCATGTTCTTAACAAAGCTCAAGTCACTTCTTACAAGGAGTGGGATACAAACCCAGTAAAGCGGCCAATCCCTAACACACCCCATGAAATGAGTGAACAATGCCGATCCCGTTTGTAGTTGTAGTTTGCAACATGCGACTAGCAATAGTTAGCAAACACTGATTCAAGCATGTTGTGCCATAAGAATAGAAGAAAGAAAGATAAAAGGAAGGCAGGAAAGAAGAGAGGGAAGAACATACAAAGGAATGAAGGAATGAATGAATGAATGAATGAATGAATGAATGAATGAGCAGAAAGATACGCTTACCATCCGATCTCCTGAGCTCCTTCACAATATAAATAGGATGGGGGCATTTCTTGCACTGAGACTTGTTGTAGGCTCCATTGTGAAAGGCCCTGCACTGAACGCATGGCTGGTTGATCTCACACTCTCCTGGACAATCCTGCAAATGCACCACAAACAATGCTTGACAGCATGACATGATATTTGCTAATGACAACAGTGGCATGAAATACTTTAATTATGATGATGAAATAATTTCGATTGTCATCAATACCATCATTAGCCCAAATCATCAAAATCAAATCCAAGATATTAAAAACATGACAGTTGGGCATTTACAGAGAAAACAGATTAAACTAGAAAAGCACTCTGAAAGCGCAGACCTCCGCCAAGCAGCTACTTTCTATTGATGATCTTGCTCTTTCACAGAGATTCCATCCATATGCATGCGTGCTGAAAAAGTGTCCCATTTCCCAATATAGAAGCCTTTGTTACATCATAAACCCTCAGCTGCGCAGTGCGCCTTGCCCTAGCAGAAACTAGTGCACGCATGCAAACCTCAAAAGTGCGCAGCTTGAACTCCCAAGTTCATTGACCCTTCCTGCCAAAATATCGCAAATCCTTCATTAAATCCATAAAAATTTCCGGATCACTTCCAAAATTTAATCATCTGTTCCTTGTGTTATTCTCAACCTCTCCTGCAAGTTTCATCCAAATCCGTGCACAACTTTTTGAGTTATTTTGCACACGTACAAACAAACAAACTAACAAACTACAATGTAACTAACAAACAAACCAACGGTAACAAAAACATAAGCTCCTCCCTTGGCGGAGGTAATTAGTTTACTGTATTGCTAATCAAAAGAGTGAGTTCAATCCTTGCAATGCAAACACTGATGGTTAAAAAAAAACAAGAATGAAAGGTTTTCCTCATCCATTTGGGGAACATCTTCACAAACATAACACAAAATTGACTCTCAAAGAAGCTTGTAACCTCGCCATGAGAAATGAGAAGATCTCATGTGTAAGAGGAATGCACCATGACATGAGATTTGAAAGACAACTTTTTTCCACTGAGCGAGACGAATGCGCCATCAACTCCTGTAATAATTACTGGCAAAGGACACTGCATAAGAGGTCAGTGGTACCTTTACATCGCATTTCTCAAATGGGTCACTTAATTCACTTACTGGACAGATCTGGCAGGTTGCCCCTGAGTACTTATCGTCCGAACACTGACATTCTCCACAGACACATTCCCCGACTCCGTTGCAAATCTCCTGTGAAGTCGTGATGAAATCAAATCAGTGATGCAAAGGTGAGCATTTCTTCCGTGTATCTGTTTTTACGTATCTAGCACAACAGATCTTTGGTGTAAACTCGTTTGCAAATCACCTACAAATCAATACTCTTGACAATATAGAGCTGCAACAATGTACCATGGTATTCCCTCTCTTTTCATTTACTGTATCTGACACTCACCCACTTCTCAGTAGTATTTCTTTGTTTTACTTTTAAACTAATAATCATAATACCTCTTTTGTAAGAGACAGATTTGAGACCAAATGTGTCATAGAATAAATGGATTGTATGCTTTCTTCCAACAATTTCCTTTGCTCTGGGCAAAAGCAACATGCGACCATGATAAGCAGTACTTCGAGGAATATTGGCCAGTTCTGCTTACTTCCTGGCTATTACCTATCTGACTTCCTGAATCAGTGTAGAACCAGGAGGTTTACTGCTTAGTTCAAGGAAAGCAGAGGCAAAAACACATCTGGACATCTGAATAGCATATTTCCTTCACTAGTACCCAAAAGTGACTTCACTTAAGGAGTGGTTACATTACCCCCAATAAACTTGATATTCATATGTTTGCACGCAAACCAATGGTAGAGTCACACGCTGATGGGATCACCTCCTCAGCTGATACGCATTTGTGATAGCAAACAACATCATTCCTCGCTGAAAATGTGTGAAACTTATTTTTTAAAATCCATGCCTTTTTTTTTTTTTATCATTCACTGTCTAATTCAGTAATTTATAAGGTAAACCTGAACATTGTGTGGAATCACTGTAAAACCAGAAGCATTCATGCCATGAAACTTTCACAAGTTGCTGCAAGCCATGGTGTACAGCATTGTACTGGCATTCAATGCATGGTATAGACAAAAAAAATATTCGCAGGTATTTTCTTTTGTGAATCTTGGCTCCTCACAAAATTTGCAATGGTGTCATGCATGTGAAATGTCTGGTTTTACAGTGGACTTGAATTCTCTCAACAGAGACACAGGAGAACAAGAAATGAAAGTGACATTGATGCCAAACTGAAATGCAGAATGGATATGCATGCTTCAAGATTTCTGATGGTTTGTTGCCAGTAGGCCTATACATGAGGAACATGTCTTTTAAATCTAGTTGCGTTTAACAATGAAGTTAGCAAATAGGATATGAAATATGTGGTTTGTGGGAATTCTCTAATTAAAGAAGGACAACGTTAGCTTACCCCATTGGGAGCTCTGCAGGTGTCATTGGATATAGGGCACTCACAGGCTGGGCCTTCATAACCCTCTAAACAATCACAGTAGTTCTTGCCTGTATCAAGATCACACTTGCACACTCCCCTGTCTGGTCCTTTAAAATAAATAAATGAATACACAACAGCTGCATTAAAAAAAAACAACAACAAAAAGATCAGCACAGAACATTAAACCCACTTCTTAAAGAAGGTTGTTCCTCAAATACAATAGAACTTTAAAAATTTTCTTGGTCTCACAAAAGTTAAAAAGCATACTTGACTAAAACTTAATAAGAGAAAATGCCTAAATGTACCAGGGATACAAATGACAGCATGATTACAAACATGATCAAAAGCTTGAAGACGATACCCGACATAAATTTCCTAAACACTTGCTTTTTTAATTCTCCAGAGGCTACAATTGTATTAAGCTTTTTGATGATATATACTCTACTCAGAATGAATTACAGTAAACATACAAATAAAGATAGTCACAAGGAAAACAATTTTGAGAAAAACTAGACTCGGAATTTGTCAAGACTGACAAATTAGGTGATCCGATTTTTTTTTTTTTAATCAATGATTCGAGTCCTGATCGCAATAGGCATGACCATATAGGTTTCATCTGTGTTTAGAGACATTGGCCGTGTGATATTTGGATTCTCATTTAGAAAAGGGAGTCAGACCTGCCATCTTGGGTACCGAATTCCGTATACACTATCGAAGATACAGAATGAAGTATATTTGATCTTTGACCCCACTTTGCACTCCAAAGATGGCATCTGAGCAAAAAGTGGTTATTTTATGAAATGATTCTTGTAACATGGTCTTTGCGTGTGCAAAATATGGGAAAGATAGGACATGTATTCACCAAGATACAGGATGAAACATTTATGACCTTTGACCCTAATTTACATACCCAAGATGGTGTCCAATCAAGTAGTTGTTATTTTATGAAATGATGTACGTGACATGTACTAAACATGTGCAAAATATGGGACTGATAGCCATTGTTGTTGGTCATCTATTGCACAGAAAGTAGTAGAAAGAAAGAAAAATAAAGAAAAAATTATGTTATTTTATAGAAATTTGACGGAGAAGCATAAAAAAATCAGAAAAAGATAAAGTAAGGAAAGGGAGATTAAGATTAACTAAAGAAAAAGAAGAAAAAAGTGTTTAAAAAATAAAAAAAAAAATATTGGCAGGGGTGAGCCTCGAACCAGGGACCTTAGGATTACAAGTCGGATGCGCTACGCAATGACCTATTTCATTCTCCATAGGCCCTGTGTATTAAGCAAAATGACGCTGCATCGAAGCCTCGTGCCATTTTCAACCAAGTTTTTCGACATGATGCCGACATCGTATGAAAAAATGGAGGGCACAGAAACAATAGCCCAAAGTCTCAGCTACAACATACTAAAATCTGGGAGAAATTCAGCAAAGCATAAGTGAGCTAGTGCTCGAAAAAGAGAGTCATGTCAATTTTCACTGCCAGAAAAACTGCTCTCCCATAGAGATAACACGTAAACTGGTCAAATTTGACAATATTACTTTTAATCCATTTTTACGAGGTGATGCCGTCATCCAATCAAAATGTTGTAATAATTTTAATGAAAGAGCATTTAATAAGCTACAACATACTGAAATCTGGGTGTAAATTGGCAAAGGATAAGTGAGATACATTCGAGTGAACTTGAAATTTGATGACGTCATTTTGAAAATTTACTTTTTTTACTTTATTAAGAAATTTGATATCTTTTAATCATTTTGCCAGCATCGCCAACCCATGAAATAACATGTCCAACTCATCAGCTTTCAGAATATGTAAAGAAAATGGGGGGTCACCGTCCATCCTGACGAAGAAAATCGGATTTAAAATTGGCGTTTTTTTGGCATCGTTGCACTGTATATCGCCATTGACGCGCGCGCGGAATTTCACCTTTGACGGGCCCGTATGACGTCATATTGAAACTTGAAACTTGGTAAAAATATTCCTTGACATTTTAGGCATCCGATAAGTGTAAGAAAACGGGACATTTACATTGCATATAAGCTGTGCGTGCGTATATGTGCGCGCGCGTACGCGTCCGTCCAATTTTTTTAATTTTTAAAAAAATGCTCCAAATGGTCTGAAACGTGTGCAAAAAAAATTTGAGCTCGATTTGAGCATACAAATATTTCAAAAAATATGAATTCTGCAAATATGAGTAGAATGCGCATAATTTGAAATATATGTGACGTAAATTTCATTGAAAAATTCCATTCCATTAATGACATATGAATGAGAATGTGTTTTCATATAATGACATCATAGTGACGTCACGGTCGACTGATCACAATGATTTTACTTGATGGGTCGTCTTTGGGACACGATACATATATGGTATGATTTTAACATTGATAGGAAGAGGACATTCTGAGCTAACCGATACACAAATTTTGTCCAGAAATAAAGAAGAAGAAGAAGAAAAACAAAGAATCAGTACAGATACAGAAGGTGATCCGAGAGGATACTCGGATCACCTTACTAGTGTTTTTCCATTCAGTTACAGCTAGAAAAACAGTCAAGTGTATAGGATATAAGACATACAAAAATCATAGTAACATGTTTAGTTTTTGTTTGTTCTTTGAAGTATTGAATACTCAAAAAGGCAGACAGGGGGTAGTTACTAAAATTTCTATAGGCCCTACCTGAACTAATGCCTTCTGTTTTGTTTTGGGGTTTTTTTTTCAGGAAAAATTGAAATATCATTACAAATTGTAGTTTCCTTTGCCTTGATGTCTACATCTTTTATAAGGGTGATGTGATGATGGGTCACATATAAAAACCAGGACAAAAACTCTTACCATCATGGCAACTAATAAACTTACCCCCACATATTTTCCCGTTATAGCTCCGGCAGCGATAGTTGTCGCAGTGACAGTACGCCCCGAATATTGATTCTGTGGGATTGTCTCTGCTATCACATTCGCACTGGCCGCACACGCATGTCCCACGGCCGGAGCACTCCTCAGACGAGGAATTGGTACTGTAAACAGACGACGTGGGGAAAGCAATAATTTCATTTGTCACCATTCATATGCTCACCTGTCCTTCAAATCACTAAAGCCCTAACAGCAGGAGATTTTTTTTAGCTAACAATTAACAGTAAACTATGACAGCACAAAACCAAAAAGATACATTGGGTGGTAGAAGGCTTAACGGTGCACCACATACTGTATAAGCTGTTATTTCCTCAAGGGTTTCACTTTTGCGAATTTCGTGAATCACAGCTGTACCACGAATTTAACAACACACGAAAATGTCACCACGCACTATAGTGCGCTTATGAAGGCGTCTGCGTCAATTTGCGAAAACAACATATCACAAAAATGTCTGAGACCTTCTCATTCATGAAAATATCAGTACGCGAAAATAACAGCGTATACAGTATTCTTTCTTAGGTGCGTACGTGGCCCTGATAAGGGCCTACCCACTCTCAACATTCGGTAAGCATGGTCTTGCCATTTTCAAGAGAATAAGAAATTAAAAACGACAAGTTCTCAACATAACTATACCATATGTCAAAACTAGAAATGTCGCTATGGCGACTGATGCCTCCGCCATAATGCCTTATTCTCCCAATAGTTGTATAGTACAATGTCTTCACAATGTGTGATGACAGTTTCACATAACTGGCAAAATATTGATATGACAGGTTTATCAGAAATGTCTTGAATGTTCACTTTCCTCAAACTGGGTTTGCTATACGTGTAATTGTCTAATAGTGCAGGTACACATATTTGGGGAATCGAGGATTTTTACTTGACTTCTGACCGACCCTGTTATATGTTTATGCATTGAGTAATTTTCAAGGTTTGAAGAAAGAGTGTAATTACAGTACAAAATATAATTTTTTTTCATTTAAACCTGACCTTTGACCCTTAACCTTTGACCTTTGACCTTCTGGCTGGAAATTTCCCAGAGAATCTCCATTAGGCAATACATGTATATATTAAGTTTTAAAACTAATAATGCAAGCACTGCATATACTACGGTAGTATATGAGGGAAACAGTAAAATTTTGAGGAGTTGACCTTGACCTTTGACCCATGACTATTGACCCATGACCCCTAAATTCCCTAGATAATCCCTGCCAGTCAGTACATGCATATGTACCAAGTTCCATGAAGATACATTGAACCATTTGCTAGAAAAGTGAAATTGTTTACATTTTCACCTAACCTTTGACCTTTGACCTTATGACATGAAACTCTCTCTGGAGAATCTTTACGCAGTAGTACATGTCTACACTAAGTTTCAATAAAATACCTTCGGGCATTGCATAGATATGGGGGAAATGGCAACATTTTTAGCATTTGACCTTGACCTTTTGACCTTTTAGACATTTTAATCATATTGGGTGTTATCAATGCGAAAATCTGATTGTATTCTCTTTTTTTTTTGGACATACTGTGCATCCCTTTTAGGTATACTCACAAGACACAGCTGGGATCCAGACCTTCCGCCTCGGCCCTGTCACATTCACAGTTCCTCCCAGATCGGCCCTGGTCACAGACACATGCCCCACAGACGTAGGTCCCAAAGTTACTGCAGTACTCGGGACCCCGCGCCTAGGATATGAGGAAATACACATATGCTTGTTTCTGCTGCCACTGATGGATACACACAAGACAGCCACAAGCTTTGTCAACACGGAGGAAAAATGTACACTGTACATGTTCTTCCGTTTCGAGGGCTCTTTTTTCAGAAATATGTGTTTATATTATTTTGCATCAATCCATAATTATTTATCAGAGTTATTATATTCATAAGCATTTATCATTCAACTAAGTGTCAATCAACTGACTAATTGCTGTTGAATGAAATATTGTCTTAATTTCATTTCTGAATTCTGTTTCATGTACGTATAATTTTATACACCTTGTTTTTTCCACTTTATCATGTGAAGGATTATCAAATTATCCTCATACACACACACACATACAAAATTAAAGATGAAATGCAGCTAAAACTTATTGAATCCATTGTCAAACAGAATTCAATTTAATTCACAGCATGCCTCTTCTTAATTTTATAACTTCTCACAGGAAAAAAAAATACCTGTATAAATTAAAGGCATAGTTTACCATTTGCAGATGAAACAAAAACCCAGCATTAGTGCTTTAAACTAGTTCTAAAATACGAGTTAGGGATAGAAACAACCACTGTAAAAAACTGAATCCGTATAATCGATGTTAAGTATTGTTAAATACACAAAATGTGAACAATAGTTATCATAAGAATACTCCCAGATTAAACCATCTACAGTTACGTTTTATTGAGAAAAATACTGATATCTCCTTATATTTTGTTGTTGTTGTTGTTGTTGTTCATTTTCCATCTGTGAAGATGGCTGGATAGCCCATATTCAGCTACAAGCTGGTCTTCCATGGGGTCCAGTTGGATGTGGGGTGGGACCACTTCACCGGGTTAGACACCCTGCTCTTTGCGATGAATGAATGAAGCGGGATCTTTTACGTGCATGAGCTGTGACTCTCTCATACATGGGACCTCCATTTTATGTCCTATCCGAGGGACAGAGTGTTTTGCCTCTTGCTAGAGGGGACGGTATGTTTACACACAACATTGCTCAGTCCAGACTCGGGTTCGAACACGGGCCGCGTGATCGTGAGGCAGACGCGCTACCGACTGAGCCAACTCACCGCCCTTAGGCTTTATTGCAAAGATTTTATATGGTAGGGCGTTATGTGATACAACAGACCTACACATATGCATCAAATGTGATATCTTGAACATTTTTAAAATCACTGCTCCCAAAGGTAAACTGGACGTTTAAGACATGAGAAGTTCCTCTGGAGTCTAGAAAAGCATTGGTAAATCAAATATGCCAGGTATTATTTTCTAATCAGGGGTTTACTGTGGACTAAAATGGGTGTCCTAAGTGGTAGCACGACATTCGCGTCTGCCACATTTGCTTCGGTCTTATCTTCTCCATGTACATAGGGTTAGGGTTGTGACAGGGTTTTAGGTTTAGTTTGATGTGAGGCTTAGGATAAGGGTTAGGGTTATGTTTGCAGGTAGAACTTTAATGTTTGGCTTTAGCGTGCAGATACTTCATGAGAGCAATTGTTGCAGGAGCAAATGTCATGGAACCGTCCTAAGTACACAAATGGAAGTGATTCTAAAAGTCAAGATGTCTTACCGTTTCATTGGCACAGTCACAAGAGCAGATGGGTTTCACCCTCACGGTGAGCTGTTCTCCAAGTGACGGTGGTTCAATTTTGAAGCTACAGGCAAATGTCAATGATTAAAGCCATGGGAAATATGAAGTTGAACATATGGCATTAATTCATTATCAAGAAGAAAAACTAAAGGCTTAATAAACAAAACTGCTCCACTAAATCGATATATCAGAGAGAGAAAAAGCAAACTAACCTATTAAGGTATACTACATAGTCAAGTTGATACTAGAATAGGGATCAAATACAATATAACCACAAATGAAAGAAAGAAACAGCACATTGCAGACATATGAAGTCAAATACAACAATGTATATTGAGGGTCAAATACAGGCATTAGATTCTAACCTGTATCCAAACTTACCTGAGTGATCATAATGATCACTTAACATCTATAATCCAAAAACATATATATAAAAAGATGCAGCATTGAGATATAGTTCTTTCATGGATGTGTTCATTCCGAAAGTTATTGCATCAAACTGGTCGAAAGTGCACAAGAACAGCCTTTTGCTAACACCGGCCCCATAAAATCTGAAATAATGACAGACTGCACAGTCTCAAAGTCTGCTAGCATCGCAGGGAACACATGAACTAATGTCCATCCTTACCCCCACAGCCACATCACAATAAAGATAACCTAGTATAACAGAATTTTCTCTCACAAAAATTGTGTCGCTATCGGAAACCTAACTTACATAAACTCATCTTTGTCGGAGTTACAGGCCTCTTCATTCATCGTGACGTCCACCATGAAGGTGACGTTGTCCCCCAGCTTGAGGCCAGAGCACTCGCTGACCCCCTTGTAGACACCCCCATCCACGCACATCGCTGTGTACTCCAGGTCGAAAACCGACGTCGAATTATCCTCCACCTTTACTGCTGATGTGATATTCTGAATGCAAAGAGAAGAGTCACCAATTTCTTTCAGAAAATGTTATGGGGTATTGTAATTTGTAAATAAATGCCCATTCATAATTTTTCTCCTGCAGTATATTAAACTGTGAAATTTCAACTTCCATTTGTGCAATGCATTCTCAGGAAATGGCAATGCATAAACTTTAAAGGGATGGTACAGTATTGGTGGAGATGAGAATTTGGCTTTACACTTTTTGCAATATACCAAGAAAACACTTATGATATAGTACAGAGCACACCATTTTAAGAGGAATTCAAAATTTATTTGATGAAAATCGGGTTTGAAATGACTGAAACAGCCAGAAACAAAGTAAAACAAAGTGATCGTAATAAGGGAGTTCACGGTTGTGATTTGCGCATGTGCAAAATAAGGTCGAATGAGAATGTGCATTTACCATTGACTTTCAAATGAAAAGAATCCTCAGGCAAATGAGGATTTGGAATGTTAAGTTGTGTGTTTCACCTTGTTAGAATGCACAGGTGAAAGTGATTCATCAATAATTTTTAACAAAAGCTGCACACGCATTTCATTGACATTGATTACAAAGGTGGCATGCTTCAACAAAAAATGCTCTGTCACAGGTCCTTTCCATGTTATTTGAAAGTCTGTGGTGTAGGGGTAAATGAGACATGCGCTATCCATGAACTCCCTTATGAGGTGTGGGTCCCACACTTTATTGAAATCGCTCTTTTTTTGGATATCTCAGCCATTTCAAAACCAATTTTCATCAAATAAATGTTGAATTCCTCATAGAATTACATGCTCTTTCATATTTCATAAGAAGTTTCTCATTATCTCACCAAAAATGTTAGAAACCTGAAATTAAGTCTCAACCAAAACTGTACGATCCCTTTAACCTTTTATTTTCCTGTAAGGAACTGAAAAATCACCTTGCACTTTTTATCTTTTTTTTTTTTCACTGACTTGGGCCTTGTACATTTGACTACACACAATGACATTTTTTTTTTAAATTTAACAGATGTAGATTTTATTTCTAGAATTCAGTGTGAAAGCATCCCACAAATTGCATAATAGACATCTAATCATCAATATTTCATATTTTTCCAACTGGCATCCCTGGAAGAAGAATATCTTCTAATACTGAGGTCATTTCCCTTTCAATATGATCTTAGATGATGCAAAATCTAAGCCATTATATCTTAAAGGGATGGTACAGGATTGGTGGAGATGAGAATTGGGCTTTCAACTTTTTGCGAGATACCAAGAAAACACTTATCATATAGTACAGAGCATATCATTTTAAGAGGAATTCAAAGTTTATTTGATGAAAATCGGGTTTGAAATGACTGAAACATCCAAAAACAAAGTAAAACAAAGCGATCGTAATAAACTGTGGGTCCCACACTTTATTAGAATTGCTCTTTTTTGGATATCTCAGCCATTTCAAAACCAATTTTCATCAAATAAACGTTGAATTCCTTATAGAATTACATGCTCTTTCATAATTCATAAGAGGTTTCTCATTATCTCACCAAAAAATGTTAGAAACCTAACATTAGGTCTCAACCAAATCTGTACGATCCCTTTAAATTATGACGTAAGTCTCTAGCAAGCACTTTCAGTGTGTGAGTCACAGGCAAACAAATTGCACTTCCACTCACAAAACTACAACTTACTCGGTAAATATCTTTCACCAGCTTGACAATATTTGATGAATCGGCGGACAGTCTTGCTGTAACGGCCTCACTGAAATATTGAGGAAGATCCTGTGCAAACACACACACAAAGACACATACACACATACACACAAAAGAAATAAATAGATGTATAAATGTAAATAAATAGATTTTTAATACAGTTTAAGTTAGCTGACTTTTAAGAGGGAAGCTGAGTCGCAGCTACAGAATTACTTTTGTTACAAATGTTATTCATGGAAACATGGATGTGAAACATCATTGCAGTATTCTAAGGGCTGGAGAGGTATAATTTTTGGTGGAAAAACAGTATTTTTAACTTTCCTGCAATAGACATGTGTACAAATACATTTTGGGCAAAATGGTAATTTGCACAAAAACCTACAGTATTTTTGGCAAAAACAGTACAAAGTACTGCAAAATGATAACATTTAGCAACTCTGTGCAAATATCAATCTCCCCCAGACGATAAACAAATATACAATGCAAAGTCAACCTCAGAGGGTGGTTGTTTGATGGCCATTTTTGTTTGTCAAGTGAAAAACATCACTGAAATAAATGAGTGAAAAACAGGGCTGCCAACATTCCCTTAATAAAAAAATCAAGAGAAATTTCAGAGTGTAAGAACCAGGAAGATGCTAATTAAATATGTCACATGCATCTCAATGGACAAATATAATTCCTAAATCAAACAGTTTTTTTTTTATATTCTCTATTCATGATGATGATGACAAAGAATAAAAACAACAGCAACCATGCCAAAGGATAGCAGCAACAATCAGTGAAATATTCCCTTAGTGGCAGCTAGTGGGGAAATCAATCGTACCTCATAGAATACGTATGGATCTTGCTTGGTAGGTCCAGCCTTTCCAATGGCAAAGATGGGCAGGATGCTCCTTTCCTGCATCGCAGCACTGAGTCGACTGATGGATGGATAATCCTGGGAGAAATAAATTGGGGGGGGGGGGGGGGGAGAGACAGAGCAGTTTTACAGGTCACTGCCATGGGATATCAGAGCATAACTGGTAGATGTGTTTGCACTGCCCTTTATATACTGATTTGCAAGAATGTCATATCTTTCAGTTCAATTTTAAGAGCCTTAACAAATGCTGTGAAATCACTGCTTACCTCAAGGGCAAGAAATTTTACTGTAAAACATGATATTTTCGCATCATGAAATTTTTGCTAATTGGAGCCGACGGCCTTTTTCGTGGCATGAAATTTTCACGAGTTGTTTGAATGCTTACAGTGTAGACAAGAACTTTCACATGCTTTCTAATTTAGCAAATCTTGGCTCTCGCAAAATCAAAATGTATGTGAACATTCCTCGGTTTACAACATTTGCTATTCCCTAACCCACCATGTATATAGTAATGTCATTGAAAAGATTTTGACTGTTATGTGATACAACTTTAACTAGAAATGTCGCTTTGGCGACTGGTATGCCTTCCGCCATAATGCATGATTTTCCCAATAGGTCTAGATAGTACATGTGGACAATGTGTGATTACATTTTCACAATATTGGCAAAATATTGGAATGACAAGTTTGTCACAAATGTGTTGAATGTTCACCTTCCTTAATAGGTTTAATTGGATGAATAGGAGAGCATGTATCTTGGGATTTAAGGACTTTAACTTGACTTTGACCCATTCATACATTTAGGCATTGAGTAATTTTCAAGGTACAGGTGTGGAGAAAAAGTGCAATTTCTGAATTGAATAGTAAATTGTTACCATTTTCATCTGGCCCTTGACCCTAAAATTCATAAGATAATTACTTTCAGGTAGAACATGCATAATATGTACTAAGTTTCAAGGTAACTTGAGCCACTTCCGAGATATGGAGGAAAAAGTTAGTTCAGCACTTTCACTTGATCTTTGACCTTTTGACCTTTGAGGCAAAAAGAGAAAAAAAAAAACTTTCCAGAGAATTTCTATTAGGTTACACACGCATACACCAAGTGTAAAAAATAACCCTGCTGGCATTGCATAAATATGAGGGTAAAAGTAAAATTTTGAAGTCTTGCACTTGACCTTTGACCCCATGAACCCTACATTCTCTAGATAATCACTTCCAGTCAGTACATGTATACACTATGTTCCATGAAGATACCTTGAACAATTTTCCAAGGTACGGAGAAAAAAAAGAAGTTTTAATATTTTTACTTGACCTTTTGACCTTTGACCTTTGACCTCATGACCCAAACTTTCACCAGAGAATCTTAATTGGGTAATACATTGTATACACTAAGTTTCAAGAAAATATCTTCAGGCATTCAATAGATATGGTGGAAATAGTGAAATTTTATGTATTTGACCCTGACCTTTTGACCTTTGACCTTTGACCTCATGACCCAAACTTTCACCAGAGAATCTTAATTGGGTGATACATGTATACACTAAGTTTCAAGAAAATATCTTCAGGCATTCAATAGATATGGTGGAAATAGTGAAATTTTATGTATTTGACCTTGACCTTTTGACCTTTGACCTTGAGCATGTGCACCCAAAAGTTGATAGGCACAACTTCACCCCCTAGTACACATACATGCCAAGTTTCATTAGGATACCTCAACAGGTTTCGATAGTTACCTTGTCCACAAAATTCATTACGGACGGACGGAAGGACGGACGGACGGACGGACGGACAACCTGAAAACATAATGCCTCCGGCACCACTTCGTGGCGGAGGCATAAAAACTCTTTTTCTCATGTTGTGTGAAAAACACATTACAAATTAGATGTAGCTTGTTGCTGTGATGATCCCTCAATAAGAACAGCTAATGATCCTAAATCTTTTGAGAGGTGAAATAAATCTCCAAATCACAGTTCAAGTGAACTCTTGTGAATACAGTAAAATCAAGCAAACATAATGGGAGATGTCTGATCATAATAAAGACAGAAAATTTATGGAATTTAATCAAATTGAAACGACTCAAAAAAAGTGATATTGGTTGCAATGGCATACACATACACATACACATACACATACACATACACACAGGAGCTTCAAAATCAATACATTGGTGATTCTATTTTGAACGAAAACATGATACTCTCCACAGCAAGAGATATCTGTCTATCCGAGTCATTCTCTTTTCCCCTTACCTGTTCGTCAGCCATGGTGTACATACCGTCACGCATGTGACACTTTCCATCATTGGGTGTGACAATGCCACCAAGCTGAGGGGGATAGAAATGTAGGAAAAATACATGAGAACATGAATAGGGATGACATATTCCTGGAATTACAGTCAAGCCTGCCAATAGCTGCCACCCAAAGGGGACAGAGAGAGTGGCTGTTATAGACAAGTGGCCACTGTAGGCAGGTTCTCAAACATTTTCTGTGTATCACTTTAATTAACAAGTGCATTACTATGCCTGAATGGCAGAGGTGATCATTAACTACATGACACGCATGGCCGCAAATATTGGAAACAGGATGTTAACTACCGGAGTAACAACAAAGAAGGTATTACCAGATTACGCTGAAATTTAGCATGCTTTATTACCATATTCTGTAAATAATTAATACCAACTTTCAAAACAGTAGCATTATTCTTTCTAAAGTTATTGGAGTTGAAAGTGAAGAGTATGGACAGGGTTTTTAAGAAATGAAAATAGAACTCTATGAGAAACACCTAATCACACTATTCTACCAAAAAGTTTTCAAGATAAACTGCTAAAAACACAATTTCCTGTTTGGTTTATGATCCCAAACTTAAGTATACTGTAGAAGAAGACTTACTCTTTTCTTTCAGAAAATATGAAAAACTCAAGATTGGCTAGGTTGACCCGTTTCACTTATTTTCAGTCCTAACACAAAATCAGTGTGTGCGACTTTTTGTTGGTTTTGTGATGCACGGTCACATACGTCAAAAAATGGTCCACTTGCATTATCCTTTTAATACATATATAAATCTCAGATTTACAAAACTGGGATATGCCAAAGTTTGAAAAAAATTTAAAAAGAAGACAAACAGTTTGTAACAGGTGACACACCTTTCCGTCCCCAGCTATGTGGAAACTGGCATCTGTAGTGTAGAGCAGTAAATGCCTGGCTCGATCCCGCCAGCCAATTTCTTGCTGTTGGTGAGAGGTTCACATGCAGATAGGACGAAAATGAGTATAGAGTGGAAAAGGTATTTGAAGGCACTTCAGAGAAAAGGACAAGATTTTGAAGAGTCAAAAGAAATACAATATGGACTGTGAAAGTCATTGGTGCATGTATGTTTCCCACAAATACATGTGTCTGTATGCATTTAACCCTGAGTGATATAGGGGAATTTTCTACATGGCACACAATGTATACTCACATATCCCTTTTTCCTTACTTTGAAATTCTTCCCTAAAATCCTGATCCTAATGCTATGTATCACACACACAAAAAAAAAATGATATCAATTATTTAACTTCAAAACAACCCATACAATCATTATCATAATTTCAATGTCTGTTTTCCTTCTTTCTTATCAAGTCACAGAAGCCATATTTCTATGTTTTGGTGCTGCATTCATATCTATTATAACTTTTACGGTTTATTGTAATTTTCTAAAAAGGGAGAATTAAAAACAAAAATGATTCATGAGAGGCCTTTGTTGAAACATGCCTATTAACAGCAAACTTGAAGACTGATTCTCATACTGCAAATGTACCTCAGACAATGTTACAAGTTCCATTTTCTCTCTAAAATATAAAATTTTCTCTCTAAAATATAAAATTTTTGCAAGTTTCTTTTCAATTTGTGTAAATTTAATCAATTTAAGAAGTTCTATCTAGATTTCTCCAGTATAAGATAAAAAGACACATTCAGAGATGCCAATTTAATGACTGAACACAATTATTTCAGCAGTACAATTTCCAGGACTTGATATCTTGAGATCAGACTTACTGTGCATACTGTTGCCTGCATCATTGCATCCATACCCCCCTCTGGGCTGTCGAGATTTCCTGAGCTGTTAACTTTTGACACTTCCTCCTGTCGGGGTTAGAAGGTGATAAAAAATTTCAGAAGAATGCATTGAGGGTTAGCATCCCACTCATCTCACATGCTTCTCTCTATACTTTGCTCGTTTTAACTTGATCTTACACAGACCACTCTTTTGTGTCAGTTTACCAGGCTTTGTACAGAAACGGAAATCATCTCTCACTTTATTTTTCTTGCCCTTGTGGGTTCATTAAAACAGTAATGATTTATCAAGGCACTGAAAGTCTGCTTACAACTGTACAAAAAAATAGAGAAAAGCATATCACCATGATTAGTGCATTATCCTAACCTTTTAAGCATCATTTTACAAGCATTTTGTCCAACTAAATGTCCTGCCATGCTTTCACCTGTGGTTTTGGTAAAAATCAGCAGTATGCTTCAATCTAACAAAACTGCAGTTTGTCTAATTTTTTAGGGCCTACTGGGCCTTTGATCAGTCTATTTGGTATATTTCTGATTTTCATAAAATAAACTGTGCTGAACAATGCACAATGTGCAGGTTACTGCAATTCCTACACTACGTGATTTACAAACATTCACTCAGTAGCAGCATTGTGATGTTACTTCTTCATTTTTTTCTATTTCCATGATGATTTTCCAAAATCTAATTTGTCTAAATTGAATGCTGATTCAACCAAGAAGATATCTGCTGCCAAGACTATTTTGAACTTACTTAAGTTATCAAGAATTATTAGGGTTGCTGTTGTTGTTTGTTTTTGTTTTTTGGAGAAAATGCTATCAAAATTAAGTGATGTTCTGTATACTTGGGTGATATCCCATAACTGGACTAGCATATTTTGCTTTTGTCCCAGTATTTTGGGATGACTTACTGAGAATTCCCTTGTTTCCAGAGTGAGTGGTAGAAAGTTGTGGAAGGAGAAGGCGGGTCCACACTCCTTGTTGAGACAAGGGTTCTTCACCCTGAAATCAACCACAAAATGTTGCAGATTATGTCACATAAAACCATTAAATAGTGTCAGCATGAAAATAGGTGGACCCATTTCCACAAAAACCTCATTCTTTCATATCTCTCTCCAACCCCACCCCCCCCCCCCCCACACACACACACACTCACACTTATAAAAGGAAACGGTACTGGTATTTTCTTTTCAAAGGGTATGTTGTTCTTCTAAGTATCATAGACCAAGCTGAACAAATAAGAACACAATTTCATAACAATCTAGTCAATAATTTCACTTTCAAAGTGAGCCTTTTTTACATAATTGTATAGGTGCAATGCATGCTAATGAGCTGACGAGCCTCAATGCCATGACATCAAAGCAGCACCAGTAGATCTGGGGGGCATTTCATTAAGCGTTTTGGTCGGATATTTTTCTTACAAACTGTTAAAATCTACTGAAATCCTTCCATCTGACTTGCTGAGAGCAAATTTGTCCCAACAATTTTGTCTGACAAAATGCTTCATGAAATGCCCCCAGAAGGACACAGAATCAGAGGCCTGGGTGTTTTATCTAGTGGGTGCGGGGCCAACTGTGCGGGTAGTGAATTGGCAAGCCAACACTGTGATTACTGCCATTGGCACTGCCATTTTCCTAGTTTCTTCCTGCTGGAAGTGCAGTTGGGTAGGTGCAAAATAGTATGGAATGGGGTCATTTTGCTTTCTCTTCACTGCCAAACAATTAAGAGAAGATTTAGAGCTCTCTTTGTACCATCGATTGTTTCTTTTTAAAGAGAATTTTTGACATAAACAAGACTTTCAGATATTCCCTGATCAAAAAATGCATTAATTGATGCAAAAAAAAAGAAGTGATTGTAATGAAGAAGTTCCTGAAAAAGTGCTTTGCATATGCCATGTACATATTTCTATTAGTACATTTCTCAGAAACACTCATTAATTTGTCTGTGACAAAGAGTGAAAGATATCCACTGGGGACAAAACAGAGTTACACAATGAAAAGGAGAACATCATTTTGAAGACATGAATCTAATAACGATCAACATTTTTACCACATTTGTACTGCAGTAATGATGAAGTCATTATACTTTTCAGATTTTTGAAGTTATGGTCAAAAGAAGCAAAAATGTTCTTATTATTCTCTTTATTTTTCTTGCCCTTTAATCGCAAATATCTCCATTTGGCAAATATGGACTTATCAGTTTTTGCGAACAAACTCTTCATATTTTAATGCAATTAAATTGCAATGCCCATATTGCAATCCAGTGCTGAAGAATAAACTTACTTCTTGGGGTGGATGTCAATGTACGGCATGACAGTCTTGTCAATAAAGGCACCAAAGCCCAGCCTGAAGTCTCTGGTAATGTTACTCATCTCAGCAACTAGAGGAGGCACCAAAGAGAAGAGACAGAGACAGACAAACAGACATACAGTTGAGAGACACACAGACAGAGAAAGAAACAATCAAAACATAGTCATGTGGAAATGATGTCATCTTTAAAGCATTCATCCAGTTGCTATGACCATGAAAATCGTGCAAAATTTCAATAACTTCTCTTGTATGCAACTTAAAGGCATAATTTACCATTTGCAGATGAAACAAAAATGCAGCATTAGTACTTTAAAATAGTTCTAAAATGTGAGGTAGGGAAGAAACAGCCACTGTAAAAATTTAAATCCGTATAATCGACACAAAATGAGAACAATAGCTATAATAAAAATGTTCCAGACTAAACCATCTACAGTTATGGCTTATTGAGAAACGCACTGACATCTCCTTATATTTTAGGCTTTATTGCAAACATTTTATATGGTAGGATGCTTTGTGATACAACAGACCTACACACATGCTTCAAATGTGATATCTTGAACATCTTTTAAATCACTGCTCACAAAGGTAAACTGGACCTTTAACATTTTCTGTTACCTGTCCTTGTTCACGTGTCCCCTTCACGACTCATACATACACGGATCGATAAACCATAGAATAATTTTCTAGCTTTTTCACTTGGGTGCCCAAGGGAAACATGGTGCTTATTTGTGTAAGTAGGGTATATGTATTCTATCACCCTCATGATAACTTCCAAGTTTGGTGACAATTTGCCAATGCACTTTCGAGGAATATATAAAAATGTGAGAGTTTATTATCATGTGTATCTTTTGTCTTTGAGTATCCAGAGCTTTAATGTATCATTTTGTCTATTTTCATGCCAATTTGTCTTTCATATATCTCTCTCCAGGAAATCACATTCTTCAAGCTATCAGTGTTTCAAAGGTTTCCTCAACATTTGATTATTGTGCATTGCTTTTATGAAATCAGTCAATTAAACCGGAATGGAATTGAATTGAATTGAATTGAGTTAAAGTGTACTGAATTGAATTGAATTAACTTGAATTAAATTGTATTGAATTCAATTGAATTGAATTTAATTTAATTTAATTTAATTTAATTTAATTTAATTTAATTTAATTTAATTTAATTTAATTTAATTTAATTTAATTTAATTTAATTTAATTTAATTTAATTTAATTTAATTTAATTGAACTAAATTGAAACTCCCTGGCCTGAATTCATGAAGGTGGTACAAATGAAACCATGGTTTAAACCATGGACAAAAACCATGGAGCGCCAAGTGTCGCACGGAATATTTCGTTACGAAAGCAGTCATTTCGTTGATGAAATGATTATTTTGTAACGAAATGACAACATTTTGTAACTTAATGAACATTTCGTCCACGACATGATAATTTCGTTAACGAAACGGTCATTTTGTCGACGAAATGACTGATTTCGTAACGAAATATTCCATGCGACACTTGGCACTCCATGGTTTTTGTCCATGGTTTAAACCATGGTTTCATTTGTACCACCTTCGTGAATTCAGGCCCATGAGTTGCTTCTTGATATGCAAAGAGACACTGTGGATGATGAGGCAGGGGCAAAAGGAAGGAGATGAAGATACACAAGAGAGTGGTTACCAAGAACTGGTCCCAGTCTCCTCAACTCCACCAAATCATCATTCATGGAATCAGACAAGTCCATGAGATAGTAGAGATCTACAGGGAAGTCCTCTGCTTGCCGGATCTGGAGGTTGATAGGAATCGTCTCCCCTGAATCAGAAACAAAGTGATTAAAAGATTGTCTTTATCAAACTTCATGTCATTAGCTCAATAGAAAAGTGTCATATATGCAAGGGTGGGTTGCAAGACCCATGACTGGTATCGTTTAAAAAGGTACATTTTAATCCTTCATCTTAAAAGCTACATTATGCTGATTGAGGTACTTCAGCCACTCTTGTGCAATACAAAGTTTTAGTTCTGCACTGTTATGAAGAAACACAAGACGTGCTGTCAGGCACAGAAAAATAAAAGAAGTTGTATACTTTCTTTTAATGTTCCCAACATTGATTTCAGACTGGAAAAAAAAAATACCAAAAGAAATCATCAGCACATTGTCTTGGATGTCTTCCTTTCACATGTCATCACAATAAAAAAAAAAAAAAATAGCCCTTCATTACAAACTAACTTTGTGAATTTGGGCCAATAAGAATAAATCTGCAGTATTTTCTTACCTGGCCTCATGGCAACATTGATTGACTGAGGATAGACTTGGACCAGATCTTCTAGGGGATCTCCAGCCTTACTCAAAGGTTTATCCTGTAAAGAAACAAAAATCCCTCAATGAGTTATAATATCTGCTCATACGATTTTTGTTCTATTTTATCATGTTTTGTTATATACCCGTTTTGCAATCTATATCACGCAACTGACGCAAGACAGTTCAACAAGTCCATATCTCATGAAGAATTACAACTGTTGCTTTATTAGAAGAACCAAACTGTCAACTAGAATGAAAACAAAGTTTCTTACAATGAGAAAGATATGATAGGAAAACAAAAACAAATGTTAATTTTTAAAAGTGTGTACTACAGTGTATTAAATGACATGTCATACCAGACTATGACATCAAATCTCATTTTAAAGTAAACACATCTAAAAATTTAGACATGGAATCTAAACTAATCCTGACTTTCAGAAACTAAAATGAATTCTGACTGAACATGGAATGGAGGAGTGGTCTACAACGTATTCAATTCAGGCAGGTCCACTTGAAATACTGATTCTACGTTGGACACAGCACGTAACAAAACCAGACCTCAGAATAAGGGCCAGAATGTCTGGGACGAGACTATAATGAATACAATGCGGACATCTGTATGTACTGGCATTTGTTTATTGTCAAGAGATACATCATACTGCATGTATGGATGTACAAGGAGTGTGTTCAGCAGCATCAAGAGCATAGTCCTTGCTTAATCCATAACAGAAGTTGACTTAATATGCAGGATTTCTTTCTTCTGAAAACACCATCCATGCGGGTCACATTTTGCAAAATATCTTCTATAATCAAAACTTTTCCTTTAATTGTCTGTGTCACTTCTGCTTCAACAAATAAGATGAAAAGACTTGAAAAAAGATGAAAAGATTGGAATACAAAGCTCTTAACTCTCATTTTCCATCCAACATATAGAACATGATTACATTTATAGGAAATTTAAAGGCTTATGTTGTTACACAAAAATTCTATTTTTTCCGAATAATAAGTATAAACATTTCATGGTGTTTTCATTTTCACAAATTTTGTAAGTATATATCCGAAATTACAAACTTGTGAAAATGTTCTTCTCTGTAACAAGAATTGCATTGCTGATTATGTTGTGTATCCAAGGTAGGAATTTATTTATTTTTTCTTGGAAAGAGATGATACTTTTTTCCTTGTTCCATCCAACGAGTGGTTCTCGACTGCAAATTGAGAACTCGCCAAAATTGCCTTTCAAGTCCAAATTAGCAAAAGAAATTCTGTATTGGGGCAGTGTTGGCAAATGCATCATGTACTAAAAGACAACTTACGTCTATAATATCCACTGAACTGAGTGGATTTTCAATGTAGTTTTCCTGGCAGCCTCTCTCTCGAAGCACTTGAGGATTATCGCAGCGTGCGACGTTCTCGTTGTCTTGAAAATCCTGACCATTAAAACAAGAAGGACATGATACATATAAGTGCATGATGAATTACAGAACAAAGCTTAATTGCTGTACAGTCACCGCCATTTACTCAGGACTCTAGAAAACAGAATAACACATTTTATCTGAGAAAACATTACAGCAATATTTTTAACATACATTGTTTCTACTGCATAAATATGACAAAATATCAGTAAAAAGAGGCATCTTTCACCACAAAAGCATTTCCTATATATATATATATATATATATATATATATATATATATATATATATATATTTAAATCAAAACTTGCTGAAGCAGTGAAAGAGAAAGTGTGTTTATACATGCATTTCAAAGTGTAGCCACGAGCATTCTCTACCTTTACCAGTCATAAGAGAGCATGGATATACATGTAGGAATAGTAGGAATATTCAACAAGAGCACTGTATGATAAATTGTTTGACAATGCATTCTTCAAGTGTGTTTAAGTAATGCTATGATGCGTAGTCATGAACTTGTCTGTAGCAGACGAATGACTACCGGTAACTCTTTTGACTTCCTTTGACCTGTCAAGTCCAAGAACCGCCTTTATGTGCTTTGGTACTCAGAAAATCGGTTCATTTCAACTTTTAAATGCTTCATATGGTAAAATCCGAATTCTCTTTGATTTGTACTGTATTTTCATTCATACAACAGTGTATCATTGTTTTGCTTTTTGTTTCAATGCCTGCATGTAGAATTATTAGAAGTCTGTAAATAACTACATTTGTAACTGATGTTCATTTTGGCAACAAATAAAAGAATGTTAAGTGTCCTTTCTCAGTTTAGCAAATTTCTTTTGATTTTGTGCACATTTAATAGATTTTAACTGGTTCCATCTAATTTTTTTCCATTACAGGATATGCAGTCAAACTAAGCATTGCCAATTTGATGACAAGATATTTTCTGAAGCAAGTTGTTTTCAAAAGGGTTGATGGTTTAATTGGGATAGTAACAGTACTTAATCTGGGGCCTGTTTCATAAAACTTGTCATCTGTGACAACTGCCACATTTCTATGACAAAATTGCTCTCAGCGAATCAGATGCAAGGATTTCAGTAGCTTGTCACATCTATGACAACTTGTCACTGATGACAAGTTTTATGAAATGGGCCCCAGGACAGACATCTAACTTCAAAGTCATCCTGTACAAGCAGAGGCGACTGCATCCCTTGTGAGTCTCCATACAACACGGACATAATCAAGTACTTTCTCTTCTCTATTTATGAGCATATTAATTCTGAATTGGTCTAATTGTTCAACTGAGTGGATCATATGAAATGAAAACTCTAATGGCTGTTATTTATCTTAATGTAAGGTTTTTTTCTCACCCATGTTTTCTGAGACAACTACTGTACGAGCTGAAATTTTCGCGTTGGTTTTATTTTCGCGAATTTCGCGAATCGTCTTTGAACCGCGAAAATAACAACATGCGAAAATAACAATGCGCAAATAGTTACGTTCAGTTAGACCGTCGCAACCGCGAAATTAACAACACGCGCAAATGTCCTCCAAGTAGCAATTCGCGAAAATATCTGTACGCGAAAATTTCAGCTCGTACAGTAGTTGCCTTAAAGGGAAGATAAACCCCAAGAGCAATGTGGATTGAGTGAAAGCAGCAACATTAGTAGAACACATCAGTGAAAGTTTGAAGAAAATCGGACAATCGATGCAAAAGTTATGAATTTTTAAAGTTTTGGTGTTGGAACCGCTGGATGAGGAGACTACTAGAGGTTATGACGTATGAGTGGACAACAATACCAAGAAAATATAAAGAAAATTCTACAAAAATCCATTTTTCATGAAAATTACAAATTCCATCAACTTGATATTGATATATGTTAAGGGTAGCAATTATTCCCCCTGCTTTCTGGAAGAGGTTGGTCCATTGCTCTTTCATGATTCTAGAAAAGTGAATTTTTGTTGAATTTCCTTTATATTTTCTTTGTATTGTTGTCCACTCATACATCATATCCTCTAGTAGTCTCCTCATCCAGCGGTTCCAACACCAAAACTTTAAAAATTCGTAACTTTTGCATCGATTGTCTGATTTTCTTCAAACTTTCACTGATGTGTTCTACTAATGTTGCTGCTTTCACTCAATCCACATTGCTCTTGGGGTTTATCTTCCCTTTGAGACAGACAATTTGAATTGCACTGATGTGAATCATACACAAAATGCAAATACTTCAGTGCATTATGAATACATTGTACAAATGTAATGCAAGCTCAGCATAAAATACATAACAAATAAATGGGTGTAATCTATTTCACTTCATATTCAGAGTAGAGAATTCAACATGTGCATGCTTCATACAGGAGTGAAAAGGATAGCAAATTTTGATGTCAACAATAAACACTAGTCGTACAAAAATTTCCTACAGAATAAAAGTAACACAGAAATATCATCAAATCTGAAAAAAATGTGGACTAAGTTCAGAATCAATGACTTTGAAGACGACATTTCCAATTTAATGTACATGAAAATAAATTAGCGTTATTATAGTTATACACAAATGGAAAGTGAGAGTAATTTGGAGTGTACATAACAACTTTCCGTCACAGAATCTTGAGAATTAACAAGAATTTGTGCTTCCTACACTAAAACAATGACAATGTCCAGTTGATTCTTTCTGAATTCTCACAGCTCCTCCAACATTCTAAGTATCATCCCACTGAAATTCAAACATGGAAGTACTGAACAATACTATTTGCTACAGGGAAAAGGCAATTCAAACATGCTGCATTACAAGATTACTTAGGAAATTTAACTACTTAGAGAACTGTTTCAGTTTCTGATTTCCGTGTCTAAGTATGTAAGTCTCTGTTGGTTTCTAATTACTCAGCATTTAAATATAATTTTTCTTTCACTCATCAAAGTGCAATTTTACTCTATACCCACATTGAAGTTGATAAATACAGTATAAAAGTGAGGCAAATAAAAGAGTGAGCATTTTGATCAAAATTTGACTTATAATGAGAAGAGTGTAGAACCAATAACATTATAATACTGTTGTAACCAGTACACCCCATTTGGCCAAGGTGATCAACTCAATATCCTCTCACTGGTATGTGCAGAAAATTACATAGTTTTCTGGTTGAGTTTTACATTGTAGATGATAGCAACTATCATCCTTTTGCCCCTAACAATTATCACTGCCTGGTTATTGCAAGAAAACATGCACTTTTAATGAGAAAGATACACATTTTCTCATTTCAGTGAAGATTTGAGTGAAGGTCAATTGAAGACTTATAAGGCCATGACATCATCAACCTATCTCATTTGCATAGATCAGCTGAGAACTCAGCTGATGATGATGACTGCTACTAAAATATCACTGTTTAAAGAAATCAGAAAACTTAGAATTGCCACAACTTTCTTAATCCAGGTTTGATTGTGATGAAATCCTCCAATTCTGAACAGTTTTACACGAGTACTTATTTTTGCCATTTATGTGGAAATGGAAGTCCTTCACAGTGTATCAGAATTAAGAGAAGTGGTGCTGGAGTTTTCTCCCCTGCAGCAGTATTTCAAGGACTTCTGGGGGGGGGGGGGTATTTCATTAAGCTTTTGTCTGTCAAAGTTGTCGGACAAATTTGCTCTCAGCAAATCAGATGCAAGAATTTCAGTAGCTTCTAACAGTTTGTCAGAAAAATATCTGACCAAAATGCTTCATGAAATGCCCCCCTGAAGCCATCTCACAAACCAGTGTCTGACTTCATGCAATCATTGATGTGATGAATTTTTTGAAGTTTAGGTGCAGGAAATTACAGCAATAACAACCCATCATGACTTTTTCTTGTATTCTCAGGAACTAGCTTGGCCATATTTAATCAACTCAACAAGGCATAATCACAGAAGCCGTGGATCAAATTGTAAATATGAAAATTTCCATTTGCTTTATAATATAAATGTCTCATGAAAAGCAAATTATGTAAAACTTTGACTAGAGGTCTACAATGCATTTTCCAGCATGCTGGTTTTGTATAAATTTCAAAAAGGTAATGAATGTATAACACCTTTCTTCTTATGATGATGAAAGAACATTTAATGTTGCCCATTTCCAGGTGTTTTAAGCACACACACGCACAAAAAGTACTTGGGCTTCAAATTGCGGAAATACTGCTATTTCAAGTAATGGCGCACTGATCACTGCCTGAGAGAATGAGTCTCACTGCTTTCTCTGCGTGCCGTCTTCCTAATGACCGGCATCCATCAGCGAGAAGCAATCATGACATCTAAATTGGGCTTGTGTTTGAACAGGGCTTCATCATGGCCCGTGTGTTGGCAGTGTCTTACTGCTCTACATATTTGCATTATCATAAGAGCACAGCGCAATTATCTCATCATCGAGCCGCAAGTACGGGCAAACTGGACACACACGCAACACAGCCCCATTTCATTAGCCTCATTGTGTTTCCTGCAATTTCCTGGACATATCTGTATTAAATCTGTGGAGGCTGATGAATTAATCATGATTTGATAAAACCATCATTTAACATTCATGTACTGTAACTAGAGGCATAATCATTTATATCTTTCATCATCCATGTCACATTCCCATAACTCCTCCATGAAAAATATTCACATCTATGCCTAATTTCTATACAAGTTGCTTTGTTTTTTTTGACGAAGTTTGCTTCGATCAATTTTGCGCAAAAGTCCCTTCTTGTTTTCAATATTTCTTTTACAAAGCAATATTTCATAATCTTGAATAATAATGATTGATCATATCATTCTAAATGCATCAATTTGAAAAGAGCCTTAAGGTGTAACAACATGATGTCATCTGATAATTTAAAAATATACTTCATATCTATCCCTTTGAATAGTGTCAACTATACCATGTATTATTCCAGTCATTCATGGCTCAATCATAAGAAATATTGCCAATTAATTGATTTTAATCAGCTGTGATAAAAGGTCTTTTATCATGCAGTTCAAATGTACAAAACACTCTTTTTCAACCTGTTCATAAGTCTACTCTGAATTACATATTCAAATTTGAAACCATTAAAAGTAATGCAAGAAATATAATTTGCCTTGAGCAGAAATCATTTCAATGATAGGAATGCATATTTGTAGGAAGTACAAGTATGTCAGCATATTTACTTACATAGCAAATAAAAATGCTTCAATAGAAATGGGAGAAATCTGAGGTATATGTATATTATATATATATATATATATATATATGTTTAGCATTTTTATCATTTTAAGTGTCTGAGTACATGCCCAATTTTTTCTCAAGATAAATAATGATACATCTTAACGATATCATCCACAGCAGAAGTCTGCAGGGTAAGGATGAATGTGCGGTAAGGTTGTCGGAGTCTGATGGAACGTCTAGCTACCATCGTCAAAAACACTCTCCCACATGTGCAAGTGGTACTGAAAAATCATTCACCTCCCATGGGCACATCTGCCTCACTGATGGAAATGTGACAAGTGATTGAAATAAAGCAGGGTTTGGGTTGTTGTTTTTTTTTTCACTGTCTAGAGGTATTTTGAGAATATACATAGATATTACAAAAAAGTTTCATGTGCATCACCTGTCTTGCAAGTGTGAGGGTTATGTGTGTTCCATAAGTCTTTCTCGACATGTAACACATGTAACCGTACTTTGTGCCTGATATACTCACCGGTTGGCCACACCATGCGCATGATGGGTTTTGTGTTATACAATCACCACATGTCTTGGCTTTGGTGCACAATGCTGAGCCTGTTGAAAGAAAATCATAAGTAATACATAACAGTGTTATTTCATAGCAGGCATTTGTTTCATCCTAAAATACCTGATTCTTCTCTACTTGGAAGTTTTTTTCTTTAAAAAAATGAATAGACAGATATGCCCTACATTAATGAATTACATATAAGAACAGGATTTCACTATAATTGACATACACTCAACAGAAAAACATACTGAAGGTGTTTTTGCTTTGAGCTGCCTTACAAAGGTGCATGAACAATACCGTTTCACACATTATGACTAACACAGGGTTTTCTGTGCAGAAATATGACAATGGGGCTACAAATGTATTTCAATAGTTCTACAGCAAATACTAACACTTCAAACATACTAAATAGTGGGGAAAAAAAAAACCTTCATATGTTTTTGGTTTGCTGAACTCATCTGTGTGAAGAAAGGAATTATAGGTGGTTATTTCCCTAATAGACAACCCTTGGTGTGCATGGCAACCAATGCACTAGATGGGCATGGGTATAAATGTGTTTCATTACTGGAATATAATCTATTATAGTATAATCATAGTTTAAAAGATTCTAGATTTTAGTTGAGTGCGAGAAAGACTGAGCATATTCCCTAATGATAGACTTGGGGGGAAAACACACACACAAAAAAACAACTTGTGAAGGTAATAATCTACAGAAAGTACAATGTACAGATCCTCATCCCAGATTACAGTGTGCAAACTCTGACAGCCTTACAAATAGATATTTTATATTTAAACAAGTCACCAAAAAAACAACAACAACAACAACAACTTGTAAGGCTTGCAGCTGTGTTTGATACTGAGTTACGAAAAACTTGACAAGTTGATGACTGGTGCATATGACAGGTACTTGCTAATGAAAGATGAAGTGCAGGTCATAAGTTGACTCTTTTGCCTAACCCTCAATTACCCTGGTAGTGGGTCAAATTTCGCAGCTTGCCTCTCTCTACATTGTACAGGACCCTGTAACACGCACTGTGATATCAAATCAAGGAGCTTCAACAGCTCCATGGTATGAGTACCTGGTACATAGACATTGCCATTGGCTGTGTTGGTGGTATGTCCACGTCTACACTAGTTGAATTCAGTTAAGTCTAGATGCACTGATTCCTGCTGGGTTTGAGTTTTGGAGACATTTATTATGAAAGTTTAACCTCCACAAAAGGTGTATACTAGTATTGACCGATTCTGTGACGCGCTATGTGTATTTTTGGCATGGGCAGCGCCATTACTGCGGTGTATCATCCGACCCCCCCCCCCCCCCCTCCTCTCTCCCCACCCCTCTTACGCGCACAGAATGAAAAACTGATGCATGGTTGTTTTAGCCAATGGGCATCTCGTACTGAGTGCGCGAATGCTTGCTTAGTGCGCGAACCTTTGTTACAAGTGCGCGATAAACATGTTGCCCGTGGGGTGGGGGAGAGCAGGGGGGGGTCGGCTGAGACACCGCAATTTGAGCTTATGGCTGCGCCCAGTGCCATAAAATGTCTGCTGCCCTCAACAAACCCGAATCGGTCAATATAATCCAAGAAATGGGTTGCCAGTAGCAGCAGCAATCAAACTTTGTGATGGACACAAAGGTCACTTCTCAGCTGGTTGTGCTTTCACAGAATTAATTGCATCATGTATTGTCTTAAAACAACCATTAAATTTTATGATAGCAAGCTGAGGTCATAGATATATTGATGCATTACACTAGAGCAGGTTAGTTGACATGCAACCTCTCGAGGCATTAGTAGAGAAATGAGCACACGGAAGTGAAAAAAAAATAATGAAAATTGATAATATGTTCAAAAGAAGACTATGACACTCTTCTCTATTGCTTTTATTTTGTACATAAACATACAATATATTACTTTTTTCTTTCTTTTTGGAGAAAATGTCATGGGATCAACAGGACCTACTTATATTGAATTCAATATGCATTGTATTGTTGGTTACTATACTTTTTCCCAGACATACAGATCAAATCCAGTGCATCACTATTTGAAATCATTGTTAAACTCATAACGGTAGCATGCAGCTGGTTGAGCTTGGTAAGTACATCAGGATGATGTTTTTAGTTGTCTTACTTCCTTTCAGCAGAGCATACTCATGACATGAGTAATGACAGCCTGAAAAAAGCTTGCCAGAGACCAAGTAAAACTAATGTACTGCTATGCAACATGCATATAATACAACTTGCTTCATGCCATGGTCGAAAGAATCTGCATGAAAGGGTTGTGCTTTGGGTTGTGCTTAATGACATTTAAAATAAAACCAAAAACTAAATGAATAATACAATGAGCTCTTTCTACGCCACAATGTCAAGTACACGTGCCTTATAATTCAACAATGGCAGTTGGATAAACCAAAGAATGTCACGCCTAAAATTGCTATAAAAGAGCAGTAGAACATTATTATGACATTCCCCATGTTGCCTCAACAATAGCTACACAGCGGACTGAGTAATCTACTCTCAACCTTTGCTTAAAGGGATGGTATGGTTTTGGCTGAAATGGGGATTCTGATTTTAACATTTTGTGAGATAATTAGAACCACTTTAACCCGTTGAGGACGGTTTGATTTTGCTACAACACGCATTTCCCATAGACACTTGCCCGAGTATACTCGGGACTCGTCCTCAACGGGTTAACACCAATGAGCATACCATTCTAAGAGGAGTTAAAGGTAGGGAATCCCATTTGCACGCCTTAAATGAAGAGTTGTATAAATACAGTGGTATGTTGAAGAGAGTATCATTCTAGAAACTCCCATAAAGTATTGAAAGTGGAAGGTAACATTTAGTACATTTTTTGACCGTTAGATTTTGAATTGAATTGTTTTCGGGGCTCACCGTAAATTCCAGTACATTACTAGGCTACCTTTGCAGACCCATGTACTGCATGTGTGTCCATCATGTATATTTTGTGAAGAAAGTTCATCAACACTTACAAATATTTCTATATACATTCTTGCAACACACGCTATATGTTATTACATCAGCTCTTGTACTTTTAGATTTGTGTTTATAGATCACAAATACAGATGAATGCAACAAAAAGGCTTAAGTGTGGCTGACACACAGAACTACTGAGTAGTTGAGTTTTGTGCATTATTCAAATTTTAGAAATCTGTTGACTTCCAAATTTCTAAGCAGTGGCCTAAGCAAATCCCCTGAGGTTCATATTTAATGTTTTGCTGCATTTTGGGAGGTCTGTAAAAGGTATCCCCTACCTTTAAAAGTTTATTTGTTGAGAATGGGTTTTGAAATGGCTGAGATTTCCAAAAACAAAGTAAAACAAAGTGATCCTTTTATGAGGACCACATTGTTTTTGGATATCTTGGCCCTTTCAAAACCAATTTTCATCAAATAAACTTTTCATTCCTCTTAAATTGTATGCTCTTTAATATTTCATGTAAGTGGTTCTGATTTATCTCGCAAAAAGTTGAATCCTGAATTCCCATCTCAATCAAAACTATACCATCCCTTTAAAGGGGAAGGCTAGTAACTGATCAGTGGGAATCAGTGGAAATGCTGGGAGATGATTGTTCCAATCCTTATGGGATTCATTCAAGAGTTCATTATATATCTATTGTTGTGTGAAAATGATTTGCTTCAGAACGGTCTCATATTCAAGTAATGTGCAGATTAATGCTCCGTCACTGACCAGGGACGCTAACCTGATGATGGAAGCATTAAACTGCACATTACTTGAATATGAGACCATTCTGAAGCAAATCATTTTCACACAACAATAGATATACAATGAACTCTTGAATGAATCCCATAAGGATTGGAACAATCATCTCCCAGCATTTCCACTGATTCCCACTGATCAGTTACTAGCCTTCCCCTTTAAAACAAACTACACGTTCGCAGAGGTGCATCTTCCTTATGAAAATGAGTGAAGAGCATTATACAGTCATTGGTCTTGCCTGTGATGTTACCAATGAAATTAACAAAATTCAAGTAGAAAGGATATGAAAATGGATTTTGCAAATCATGACAGTAGCTTAATGGGACCTAAAATGCGAGTGTCTTTTCTTCACCTGAATTTATATTGTTACTGTCTGGTACTTGAAAAGAGAGAGAAAAAGAGAGAGCGACAGTCACCATATCACAAGAAGTACATATACGTAGCTTGTGTACTACAACATTCCTGTACCCAACCCATTTGATTTTGCAAACAGCCTATCTGAAATTCAGTCAAGAAGTACAATTTGTGTTCAAAGGATCTACTGTCCTGGCAAACCCCTTTTAAAATTCAGCATACCAAATTTCAGGTACATTTGTAGGTATACCATGCTTTTGTATGTCTGTTTTAATATTCAACTACAGCCACGCATTGGCTGTCATACAACTGTACATCAATGTTGTCTGAGATATATACAGCACAAAAGACATATATCATGCGGCTAAATGCAACATTTACATTCAATATCACAGCATTAGAAACAGTTAAACAGAACATCACATTGAATACATGTAGGAAAAGCAATGATGACAAGCACAACAGAATAATTTAGTAACTTGTGATATTCAATCTAAGTTCCAAATTTCTCTCCCCAATTTCACATTTCAATAAAGTAAAGGCACAAGTGGAGATACATGTGTAGATCTTTGGCAGAGTTTTCAGACTCAACCACAAATTGCTTGTAATATACAACAGTACAGTGTGTTCTTTCTTTGTCACAGACACAAACATTTAAAGGACAAGTTCACCTTCATAGACATGTGGGTTGATTGAATGCAGCAATATTAGTAGAACACATCAGTGAGAGTGAGGGAAACCGGAAAATCCGTTCAAAAATTATGAATTTTTGAACTTTCTGCTCAGTCACGGCTGGATAAGAAGACTACTATAGCTTGTGATGTCACATGTGTACAACGATATAATGAAAGAGTAAAGAAAATTCAACATATTTTCACTTTTCTCACATAACAAAAGAACACTCGACTTCTCTCTTTCAGAAGGCAGGGGGAATAATATTACCCTTTAACATACGTCCGTAACAAGTCGAAGAAATGTGCACTTTATTCAAAAAGTATTAGAAAGTTTTGTGAAATTCTCTTTTTACTTTCCTTATATCGTTCTTCGCATGTGACATCATACACTGTAGTAGTCTTCTCATCCAGGACGGACTGCACAGAAACTTAAAAAATGCCTAACTTAAGAACGAATTGTCGGATTTTCCCCAAACTCTCAGTGATGTATTCCACTAGTATTGCTGCATTCACTCAATCCACAAGTATATGAAGGTGAACTTGTCCTTTAAATCTGCAATGTTGTACAATGTATAGTTGTACTTCACAGCTTCTTTTCAAATAGATTGTATTTAACAAACAAACGAGCAACAAAACACAGATTTACAGTATGCTATGAAAAGCTCGATTATTAAAGGGTGTGTTCACACCGCTCCTTACCCGTGGTTTGTGCATCTGTACATAGTGAGAGGAAGAAGAGTTCAGCCAGAAGAAGCCATCGTAATCTGTTCAGTTGAGATGTGACGTGGATCGCCATGGCCCTAGGCCTATAAGGAAGGAAGCGAACGACAAGAATGCGTGGCCAGACTTGGAAACCTGTACTAGGGAAGACACAAATTAAATATCTATCAGGGTCTTGTACACAAGTTTTTGTCAGTGTGAGATTTCAACAGTGACTAAAAGACTTGCAAAGATAGGGCCTATACATTTTTTATGTCAAATCCCTTGAGAAAGGGCCCGCTTGTAGAACCACCAATGGTTGCATGCTACTACACTGTGTATGAACTCATGTTCATAAACTAAGAGCTGCTGTTTACCATTTTTTTTTTCCATTTTCATTCTCGAAGGGGTAGGGAGCATTGCATTTCAAGTCCCACACACACTCGCACAAACACACACACACACACACACACACACACACACACACACACACTTGTACAGACTGTATATAAATGAATGTGACAAACTCTTTTTGAAGGTAGCTTAGCCTTGAAAGTTCACAGAAGAGTATTTTGAATGAATTGTTTCGATGAAATCAGTAAATTAATGCAAAAATGTAGGCCTGTAGCCAGACAAGCATTAGATTTAAAGCAAGTCTGAAAAAGTAGTACCACGTAAATGCAGTATATTGGTCCTTAAAGTGTCAAAAAGTTATCCAATTTTGCATTCCTACTGTAGTTATACTGTCATGCTGAAAACTATTGGTACCAGGTAACCATAATTGTGAGTTTGGCTGTGATGTTCAATTAATTGCATGGAATACCTTCATTTCAATTATATTCCAAAATTATTAATTTCTTCTTGGAATAGAATATCCACAACAGGCAAAAAGATCAACTGACCAGAATAAAGTTCTCATAATCTATAGCATAAAATATGCCTACCCTGGTACACAGTGTCTCAAATCTGAATAAAGTTAAATGCAGTGCAATACACTATGGGGTGTAGCACAATTATGAAGATTTTTTTTTTTATTTTTACACCTCTCTTCCACAACACCATGTAGGAATTATTTACAAGTAACATGCAAGAAAACAACAATTAATTAAACTTTCTCACTTTTTCTGCATGGGTGCATCAGTAAAATACTGACTCTGAGCCTGTCATGTGATACTTAGTATTTTCTTCTCACATCGTGATCTGTAAAACGATTACTGTAGCTGGCTGAATTTCAGTGCATAAATCTAGACCCTATTGTCCATGGGAAGCTTGGTCATCCATTTGACAAGGGTAAAGTGAGTAGCTTTATTCAGCCTTGCTGTAAAACCAAGCAAAAATGTTCATGCAAAGCTTTCATCCATGTAAATGTAGAGTTCTATCTAGATTATTAAGCTATCATCAGTAGACCTATAGTATAAAACGTTAGAGGCGTACAGAATCCTATCAGTTTCATAGTAAATACAGGATTGTCATCTGAACGCGTCATCCCACTTATTTCTGACTTGGAATTGCGTTGGAAACACAAAATGGCAAGAGGTAGACCTAAGTGTTCAGTAACACTGCAAGATAATGACCATATTCATGAATAAACAGTTTTTGCCTGTAAGCTTCACCGCCAGGAAATGCTGCATCTCAAGCTGCTCAAGTAGTTGACGATGTTCAATTGTCGTCTGCCCCGAGCTAAACTATCACGAAGTCAAATGTCATGTACACGCCATCCCCACTCCACTCTACACAAAGAGGCGCCGAACCAGGGAATCCAATCCGTTCAAAGCCACACATAGCATGACTCACTCATTCACTTCGATCTCTCCACACCTCCCTTCACAGCTGGCCTCCTTGCTGGCATCTTTCCTTCTCTCACCCACGTGGTCTCTCAAATAAATAGAAGCTCCCAGTTGTTGTCTTTGCCTTAACTCGTGCCGATGGGGTGTCATATGCCGTTAAACTTTCATGAGCCCCGTATCAATAGGGCACGCGTGATATTCGAGTACCGACCGGCCGCGGCAGTACTTGTACCCGAACTACACCCATGGCCGGCCCGGCCCGCCGCCCAGCACATACATGCGCTGCATACGCACAAGGTAACCACGTTCTATCGATCCTTGTTCGATCACCATCAAAGGTACTTCCCCTGGCCATCCCACCGACGATTCCGATTTTTAAGCCTCGCAAAGTGTGACGCTATTTTTGTGTTCAATGCTCAATTCATTGCGATATATTCAAAACAATATGTATCACTATTATTGTCTCACTTAATCATTTCGGTGAAGTACATGGTACAGCTATTTATCACAGGTTTGGGTTCAAAATGGGGATCATTTATTATAAAAATGATTCAAGAATATAGCTCTGCTAACTGAATATGGCGGGAGAAAGAGGGAAGGCTAAATAATTATGAGAGAGAAAAAGAAGACTCATAATTAAAAAAGAAAGAAAAGAAAATGAAGTGAAAAGAGAAGAGCGAGAAATGTAATGATGACGGCGGAAACGCAAGACAAAGAAAGTGAAAGAAGAGACGAAAGAAGAAGATATAATTATGCAGATAAAGTTGTTGAGAAGGAGGTTTGGCTAACATAATAAAAACTTGAAAAAGCAAGCCAGAAGATGGAAACGCGGGGGGGGGGGGGGGGGGGAGGAGGAGGAGGAGGAACAATGAGAAGGACCGGATATAGGACTTGAGAGAAAATGAACCAGTGTGCCATTAAACGCCTTGACTTGCTCAACAAAGAGAGCTACGGTCATATATTATACTCCGTGATATAATGAACAATATCAATTTCATTTCTATTTTCCTAGCCAGAACGAAGTTTGACAGCATGTCCGAAATTTGACCCATACTTTTTATTATAAAATGGGGTAATATTGACATTGATAAGGCGGCGAGCCTTTTAAGGCGGATTTTCTTTCACACGGGTTAAGTTTCGTACAAGTTAGTCTGTCTATATATCTATCTATCTATTTATCTATCTATTCATCTATCTTTCTATCTATCTATATCTATCTATCTCGACCCGTCATTCTCATCAACATCAAAGCTTATCAAATACTGCATGTATTTACATTTTGCTCTCTTCATTTTTCTGCGTTTTCTTTTCTTTCTTTCTCTCGTGTGATGCATGCTTGCATGTCGTGCTACTGATGTTTTGACTGCACTATGGCTCACTTGTTACAAGACAGAGGGACGGGGACTCGGAGAGAAAGATGTATCGCAATGTCTAGTATTTTCTTTCTTATAGCAACCCGGCATTCTTGTGATGTGACAGGGCCGTGTTGGTGATCACAAACCTGTATATGGAATATCAATCGACAACCCACAACCACAACGAGGCTAATTTTTCATCGCGTAATACAGGAGTGGGCCCACGTGGTAGTTCGTTCAACTGTCTTTTCAACGATATGACCATGTGACAATTTGATGGATCAAACACAAAATGGTGGAACACGGTTCTCCCTCTCCGCCATCCCTCTATCATATTCGCGAAGTTCCGCACACACCAAGTTCACGAGATAGTCCCTCCCTCCTCCGATCAAGGAGGTATGAGAGAACATACCTCCTTGCTCCGATCACGACGGGGAAATATTGGCTGTACATGATTGTAATACTGCATATCAGTGTCTGCAGTTCGTGCTTACCTTCCACACACAATCCGATGAAGTGCGCGAGAAGGTACACGCCACAGACTGTACTGCAATAATGTTTATATTTATTTTGAACCAAAAATGTATCATCTAGTGATTGGTTGATAGAGTCTGGTGTGATTACAATATCATGCAAAACTATCTTAGAATGTTGGCATGTTTGAAACTTCATCTACAGAAAATGACATCACTCTTGTAGATATTTTTCAAAAATACACTACACCTGTATTCGTGAAATTAAGATTCTTAATGTAAGAACTGTCAATGTATTTGTTTGCTTGCTTGAAGGTGGCTGCATATCCATATTCAGCTACTCTATAGGAATACCTACTAAGTAGCTGGTTTTCCATGGGGTCCATAGGGATCCTTTTGGGCAGCCGGACCACTTCACCTGGACCCCTGCTCTTTGCAATGCGTGATGAAGCGGGATCACGTGGGTGGATTATGACCTTTTCATACATGACGGAACCAAATTCAAAACCTCCTTTCCTATCAGAGGGAGAGAGTGTTTTGTCCCCGGGTTTTGTCTCCAGAGGGGACGGCAAGATAAAAACTGAACATTGCTCAGCAAGTATCCCGAACCCGAGCCATTAATTCGATTGCAAGGCAGGTTACGATATAATATGCCGACTGAGTCACTTTATCGCCTTTATTAGACTACAATATTATTCCTATATAATGTTTTGAATTGTCTATAGGAAGTCATGCGCTGCTGTTACTGTCAGGTCAATTGACACTATCATAACTTATCCAGGAAGAGGTATAGTAACTAACAAGAAAGAGACACTGGTACTTGTATAGAAAGCTGGTTTGGTGTCACTTTCAGGAAACACTATGGACGCATATAAGGACATCATCACAAAACAACGTCTATATAAAAGGCCTATATATGTTGTATTATACTTCACAGATAGTCTGGGTTATCCAAAAGCCGACTGCGCTTGACAGACACAGACACACGCACACGCACACACACACACACACACACACACACACACACACACACACATGTATTATATATATATATATATATATATATATATATATATATATTAATGTAGGCCTATGTGTGTGTGTGTGTGTGTGTGTGTATGTGTGTGTGTGCATGTGTATGTGTATGTTGCATACCTGTATTTATAATGAATATGATAATTATATATACATCATCCAGGGCCTAGTAATTCATGTATGATTATAATAAACAGATGGGTACAATAAAAGGGAAGTATGCGAATATTGTGCTTGTGCGCGTGTACAATACAATGCACATCCTAAAAAATACTGGAAATGATGGTGTCTCACAGAATGCATCTTGTGATAATATTGTTGGTGCGTCCTTCAGTGGTAGACCATCGTCTATAAGCTGGGGGGGAAGGGGAGGGAGGGAAAAAGACATTACCTTCCGAGTTCATCGGACTTACGAAATTGAAAGTAAATGTCAAACGTGAGAAATCTGGGAGATGTGTTATTACTGTGGACGAAGTCGGAACTCGATTTGTCTGCTCTCTCTATAAACTGGTGATCTATTTTCGTGCCTCGAAGAAATTACGCTGCAGAGCTGCAGTTTCTTCACTACGACAAAATTACATCCGTGCCATAAACGCAGACGCTCCCTTGCGAGAGCTGACGTGAGCTGTCTGCTGCAGAATGTTGTCTATATACCTCTGACGTTCTAAGCAGCTTTCCTTCCGTGCAATGTGCCGAAGTTTCCGGATTGTGAGCTTTTGGGGTTCCCTTTAAATGAAGCGACCTTATTGCTGTTTGCTCGACGGCCAATTCCGAATAAGATTGAGAAAAATGACCAAGACGCCTACGCTGAAATTCTAAACGAGTGAACTATATTGCATAAACTATACAGTCTCTTTAGAATTTAAGGCTGGAGAAGCAGCTCTAATTTATAAAACATTATTTTCAACAGATTTTGCAACATTTCATATGAAGACCTGTTCACACTGATTGTTTTTGTTTATCTAGGCCTATACACACCTGCAGCTTACACGGATCAAAATCTTGGAAGGTATACAAAACGCGGATTAAAATCTTGTACGGTCTGTAAACGTGGACCACAAAAATGTGTGCGTGCGTGTGTATGTTGGTGTTTCGCTGTACAGTATTCTTATTTCCATTGCTATCATATTTGAAATATGAGATGTTAAGTGTTTTTATAATCAAGATTTAATTCCTACTTCTGTTAAAAAGATATATATATATATATATATATATATATATATATATATATACAGGGGCGGATCCAGGAATTCCGTAAAGAGGGGGCGTGTTTACAAAATTACAGGGGGGAGCACGCACCCTCCCCCATTTTTTTCTTTTTATTTCTTTTGTTTCAACAAAAATAAAGGGGGGGGGGGGCGTGCGCCGGTTGCGGTCCTCCCTGGATCCGCCCCTGATATGATATATATATATTTCTATACTTTTACTTATGAGTCTGTTAACCCTTTAGAGGAACACAAATTTAGATTACTGTCCTTGTATTATCTATATGGAAATAAATAACTACCGCTGGGGAAAAAAGTGCGTGTGTGTGTGTGAGAGAGAGAGAGAGAGAGAGAGAGTGTGTGTGTGTGTGTGTGTGTGTGACAGAGAGAGAGAGAGAGAGAGAGAGAGAGAGAGAGTGTGAAGAAGAAGAAGAAGAAGAACTACTTATGATAGCCCAGAAGCACTTATCAAAAAGATGCAGTCGAAGTACAGTGCTGAATTCGACAGACTACAAATTCTTAATTCCTGAATTGCACTTTTGTCTGGAGACCTATATATCGACACGACACACGATGAATTTTGATTTACTTGAACTCCGACAAAAAATGTGTTGAATGCAAAACATGAGTGTAAATACCGCGAGCGGCGAGTTTCTCCACGTATAGCTGCTCAAATAGATGTCAACAACCTATGGTACAATAAAACTGACTTTTGGGAGAATAAAAAAGTGTCCATAATGATGTGCACTGAATGACTGATTGAAATACAAACCTCCTGGTAGTATAAAATTTGATAGGCCACAAACGGATGTTAAAAAAAAAGATGTATGTAGACTATCGAATTAAAGACTACTTTCCGTTGATGGAAAATATGAATTTTTAATACATACATAATGCACAGCATTGTTGTTGTTGTTTTTTTTTTTCAACTGATCAATCTATTCTCAGACTAAATTGCATACTAAAATAATTGTAAAGAAATCAAGAGCGTATCTTATACGCTATACGATGACAATAAAACGCACCGGTTTTTACGACGGGTTTTACTCCAAAAACACACAGGAAGAAAATTCTCTTCACTATATACAAACCAAACTTAGTGCCCAAATGAAAAACAACATGAAACAATTCAATGCTGGAAAAACGTGAATTGATTTCTTGACCGCGGCTCTCAGGGTGGGAAATCTTAGACATCCAATTAAACTAATGTCCATTTGCTTTGATTCCACTCCTGGGAGACGTCATCCGACATAACAGTGCCGCAGAGGTCCGAAGTACATTTTTGATGTGCCCATGGTTGCCGAGAAAATAATCATGGGAAAATCGCTCGTGCTTGTTGATCAAGAGCTTTAAAGGTATTGTTTACCATTGGAAGCAGTGATATATTTAAAAAAAAATGTTTGAGTTATCACATTTCACGCATGTACAGGTCCGTTGTATAGTGTATATCATAAAACATCCTGCCATATAAAAAAAAAAATCGCAATAAAGCCTAAAATATAAGGAGATGTCACTATTTTGCTTAATAAACCATAACTGCAGACGATTTAGTTTAGAAACAATTTTATCATAACTATAGTTCATATTTTGTATATTTAACAATACTTAACATTGATTATTACTGATTAACATTTTTACATTGGTTGTGTCTATCCCTATAACTCACATTTAAGAACTATTTTGAAGCACTAAAGCTGGATTTTTGTTTCATCTGCAAATGGTAAATATACTTTGTACTGCCTTTAATTTCAGTTGAAAGCCCTCGAATATGAATATTAAGGTGCAAGGGTTGCCCGCCTAATGTAGCCTGGAAATAAGAGTTCAGGCAATCACTTTATGTACATTTATTCATTGCTGCTCGAGAATGGCGACGTATTATTGTCCTTAAAAAATCTACGAGAGCCCTTCGTGTCATAGGAACTATTCACGAACGAAAGAAATACTAGAATAATTACACGCGACATGCTTCGACATAGATTTCTCGTTACTCAATGGCAGATAACAAGTGTTCAGAGTTCGAGCTGAAATGTGATTATTCTATCTATGGTGAAACAAAGGAGGGGGCTCGGCGAGCTCGCCTTGTATATCTCGATCCTTGGTGAAACCAATACTATAAGCCCTCATATTCAGACGGACTTTGTTCATATCAAGGGGATGAGTCTTCAAGTACGGGCATCTTCATCTGGGAGATAATGTCGAGTTCGTTTCAGCAAAACACTAAGTCCATGATTATGTATAACATCAACAAGACCTTGTTCAACAGTCTTTGAAGGGGCTACGGATTGGACGATAAGTGAACGGTCTGAGTGTCAATTTCAGACCAGCATATACTGCGTACTACCAGTCTGGAAAATATCACGACGTCACCACTCTGTAACACATATTTTTTCGTATCTCGCTCTTCCACTCCCGTTAAAGACTTCGTCAATACATGTTCAGTGTTTTTTCAAATTTCATCAGTAGACGTTTCTTACAAAGTAGCAAGTGTTAAACAGTATGAAGGGCTCAAGTTTATTACGGGGAAAGGAAGCGAGAGAAACTCCCCTTTGACTGCCGACTTTATGACGCATAAGATGTCGGCATGCTAGTTTCCCAAACCGAAGCTGCAATGAACCTGTTTCGAATTGATATAAATCCACAGGGCTGGCACGCAAGACATCGCAACTACAGGAGAGGCCCATAATGTCTGTGGCAGGGGGGCGAAACAGGCGTAATGACGAGGGGAAGAAGTCTGAAGTGGCATAAAGTATACGCGGGACTATTATCTATATACCACGAGGATATTTAGGACCCGTGACAGATAAAGAACGGGAAATACTGCCCTGCACCCAAACGAACCGAGTGAACAATTATCAAAATAATTTTATGAAGAACTTGTGACTTGAGATCGGTTTTTTTTTTTTTTTTTCATACTGGGCTACAGTATAATAGACTCTGATGAGACACACTTTTATTCTGCGAGACACTCAATAATCAACTCAATAAACGCGTCATCATAATTGCATTGATATATACACACGGCAAACTCTGGCATGTTCGTATATTAAAAAAAAAATAAATAAGAAATGACACCTTTCTTTCTCGCTGCCTTTTCGTCAAACTATAGGAAATACGTGTGTCAGAATACCTTCCTCATATTCAGGCCTCACGCCTGTAAAATTTAATAATGTCCTTTATAGACACGTGACAGAAGTAAAAGGTTAACAAAATCCATATGACACACGGCAACTATGTCGCTATAACATTTTGTTTTTCCACTACAATCTTGAAATTTACACGGGGAATAACTGCTCTGCTCAAACTCTGCCATAATTATCATGAAGTCCTTAAATGAAAACACAATTAAGAATGCATGGTCATAGAGCAGCCTCTTCATCAGTAACACTGATCTTCCAGAGGGCCTGCCATTATTGTTTACCCCAGCATTAATGCCAAGTAATTCATTTACACACCAGGTTGTGAATCACGGAGGACATTGTGACTAAACGTCTTATCTACGGATGAAAGCGTCGCGCAATATTGGACCCTGAATAAAAACTTTTTTTTTTGTTGCAAATTCAGACACTGTTAATATATCCACGATATACCACGGAAGTGGTGCCACATAACTATACGATCATCACTGAAAACAGATCCCGTACTTGAATCCTCATCGAAACGACAGTAACTAAATTTCATGGACAACTTATACTTCAACCTCGAACCAAAGAGGTATAATTTATTATAACATTGTTTTTGAAGAGGAATCCACCCTCATCAATCACATCCGATCAATTTTATTTCTGTCATTAGTTATGTTCTGTCTGTTTGAGTGTAGTTAAACTCATTCAAGTCAACTCGAATTCATGACGGAGTTGAACATTCCCTTTAAAGTTTAAGGGTTATGTAGAGCATATAGTATTGAAACTCTATTCGCGAATCTCCTCTACTATTACCCACATAATCATTGTGTTCTCTGAATGAGGCTTTGTCATAGTAGGCATTTTCACATCTGCGCGATAAGAATCCAAGCTCGAGATATTTTTCGCGATTGCGAATTAACGCGCTATTTCATTTCTTATTCACATCAGCCCGAAGAGAATTAGCCCGAATTTTTTTCGAGCTAATTCGACAGCCGAGTATGTGCAAACAGCATCAGTAATGTGCGTGTCCCCTCAAAAAAATTCCTCATGATTTGTGTGCAGTTTGCCTCGATCGATCGGGTCACACACGCTAGGCATGATGGGATGTATAGCGCTAATTTCTTGAGTCGTTTTCACATTATCAAATAGCGCGCTACTATCCCGCTATTTCAGAAATTTCCCGAGAGTAATACAATAAGCGCGCTAATTTGTGTTCACATTATCAAATAGCGCGCTATTTCGCTATCGGGATAATTTCCCAAGTCAGAAAATAGCGCGCTATTTCCAAACGTCGGGCTGATGTGCATGAAAACGCCTTTGTGAAACCATCGCGCCTCCAGCACGTCTATACGTCAGGGCACCTGGACTGCCACTTCCGGTAATGACACTTGCGCATAGCGCAGACTGGCAGACACACCCGCAATGATGCTCCATCTGTATGATCCCATGATATACTACGAAGGTGTGAGGACCTTATACGTGCTCCAGCTATACTATACGCTTCGTCTCAATGGCCTGACTAGCAAAGCCCCGCCTTCTCTCCGCCGCAACAAAGAAGTGAGCCGCCAAACGTTTCATCTCTTTATCCAAGTCGAAATCTTATATGAAAGTGGATCAACATTTACTCTAACCTCTGTAAGAAGAGAAAATTGTGTTTACTAAAAATTCAAATAAATAAATAAAGGCTGAGGCACAATAGCAACAGCTCACTGATATGGCAAATATTTTGTGAAAATAATAAAGGTAGAAGTCATAAAAACAATTCAGCTTCAAAAATATTCTATGGACTACATGTTCAAAAACATAATCAGAATCACATCGTTCTGATAGTACTGGTAAAAACTGTATACAAGGGTGATCAGTGTTTCATGGCCATGTTCAAATTCACTTTCCTTGGTTTCGCCTGTTTATAGAAATAAAAAGGCAGACTCCACTTTTGAGTGTTGCATATACATTGTAGTCGCCCGAATGTCAGTTTTTCGACCTGCGTTCGCACAGATGCAAACTATATACGAGTAAAGAGTATACGAGTTACCCCTACCCCCCCCCCCCCCACTTTCCCTCCCTCCTCCGGTGAATGAGGCAATCAAGAGACGCTGACAGTCACCATCCTGCCACAAAGACTTCATTCATCACACTGACAAAGTCAACTTCATCGCAAATCAACATTTGGAAATGCAATGTTCCGACCGATAGTGCATTGAGTGGTGGAAAGGCAGCGGAATGGTATGGCAAGACCCGAAGCGGATAGCGGAATACGCGCTGGAGTGCTCAGTTGGCGTTTATTTGCTGTATTGACTGCGAAATATCGAACAAGAGAGCATTATAATGTAGAAGACAGTTAGCTTCGTCACCAAGAAGGCCTGCCATCAGCGTCATGATAGATCGAACTTTTATCCCATTTTTTAAGACTTGTCAAAAGAGCTGCGCATCAGTTCTGGAAGCAAATACAAGTTTAATGCAACTCTAAAAGTTCCTCATGTGCCCAAGCTCAAGTCTCATCACGGTTTACAATATCGCGTGGTGTATCCTCAATGAGCAAGTGCATGCATATTAATATAGTTTAACACTTCCTGTTTTGCGCCAACCAACTAGAGTCTACACCGAGATGAATGTCTTATATTTCTAGATTTCAAAAGAATGATGGCAGCGGCGCTGTCGCTTTATGAGTAGGATGTCCACGTGTTGGCATGATAAAAAGATAAAAAACAAAACTGGAACAAAGTTAATGCTGTATTCACCAACGGTACAGAAATAAACCGTTGGTGAATACATGCAGCATGAACTTTGCTCCAGTTTTGTTATATATAATTATATATATTTATATATATATATATATATATATATATATATATATATATATGTATATATTATATATATATATATCACTTTTCATTTTTTCTCCTTTTCCGTCGAGTATGTCCTTCACTGACGGCCATCAACAACAAAAAAAGTCAACCAGTCCGATAATCCAGTATCAGATGTGTCTTTGTAGATTTGTCGTACAAAATGACAGGTGTCACAAAGAACTGCTAAGACGGCTTTACACCGATTTTTTTTCCTCTTGCCGCAGCTTCATCTGAATAATCCACGCCGCTACAAGATACCCTCAAGACATTAATCACGAAAAACATCAGTGTTGACTCATTCGTCAGCACGTTCGCTTGGAATACAGCATGCAAAGGTTTCGTTCCGAATAGAGGAAATTATTCTCGTGCATTATGTATATTATATGAATATAATACATGTATCTATATACGTATATAAAAATAAATAAATAAATATATATATATATATATATATATATATATATATATATATATATATATAATCATACAAAATATAATGACATGTTTTTACATACAAAATATAACGACTTTTTTTTTTCTGAAAAGTAACATTTTGGGGATTTACTTTTATTTCGTTATAGCGTTCTGAAGAAGAAAGAAAAACATAATTATGAACCATGCACTAAGCCCAAACTCATCGCACTAAATCCTGTGGGCACGAAGATGACATTCCGTAGATACAGCCACCAACCGATTCTTTAAAAATTCTGTTATTCATGGGATCACTCCCAGCGTAAAGACTGGCGACAACCCTAAGTGAGTGAATTACGTCGGCGTTCAGGGACTAGACGAATCCCCAGCCGCAGCTCTTTATGAAACAAAGAAATCCCTCAGTCCTTGTCAGTGTGTCACTTTAGATGTACTCATACTTGAGAATGAAACATGGAATGCTGATACTTAATGAATAGATGGGTTACATTTTGTGCTGCATCTTTTGGACATAAATTTTCATCCAGATTTTGTTTGTTGTTGTTGTTAATGTTGATTTATGTTGAAGGGCTAGCGACATTAAGGAGACTACGCACGCCCATGAGTCATAGCTATACTAGAGGGCTCTCTCTGTCCAGGGGAACACCACCATTCATTCCCCCATCCGATGCGACGGAATATTGGCGCGAATATAGCGAAGACACATCTTGCTAAAAGCCCACATTCATTTAAGGGCCGTCAGTCAAACGGAAGATGACATCTTGTAAGACTCGAGTGACTTAGGAGCAGGGATTATTCCGTTGCTGAAACACAGTATGGTCTGTCATCAATGTACTGCATGCCATTCAAAGAATATCTTGATATAGTAAGTCCCAGCCCCTCATAACTTTATACGAGCTCTCAATGACAACAGCGACAAAAGAAATCGAGCAATTACATGCAAATTGGTATAGCTTCACGTCAATTTCTTGCCATCTAGGTTTCTATGAAACTGCGAATTTGTTGAGTTAATGCTATATAGTCATCATTCATTTTCTCATGATGGTCTTATTTCTCTACCTTAGACCCTACTTTCTACAACTTTTTTCCTACAACAACGAAAAACGCTTATAAAGAACGATTATGACGTCGATTACAGAATATGGTCAAACAGTAATAGGAACAACAGTATTTTAAGAAGACATTGTTCAACCAGTTTACTATCATATTCATTTTTTAATACCTACAAATCAAAAGCTGCGTCAAAACAATCAGAAAGCTTACATGATATTACAACAATTAAACATGCAAACTGGATTCTAAGCACTTACATTATGAAGTAAGGACAGGGAAACTAACTAGCTCCTCGCGGCGGTCTTCGTGGCAAAATATCCAAAGACTTGAATACAAAAGCCAACCAATGTATAACCCCGCATTACAGAGGGCAACTCTTCATCGAACGGTGCCCATCACACACACACACATACACATTATAAACATACTACTCACACATGCATACACAAATACTTTTTTTTTTTGATAATTCTTTCTTCGAATTTCGTTCAATTTCAAATCACAAGAATCAGAAACGTTCACAGAACAAAAACCAGACATCATACGAAAACAGACTGCATTACACAAAAACATAATATAAAATAACATCAACTTACACTATATAAGGACAAAATGCAGTAACACCAACATTGTGCAAACTAATGTCAAACTTACATTGTAACTCTTTTAACCAAAAAAAAAAAAAAAAAAAAAACAGCAACAACGAAATCCGCTTTTTTTTTAAAACACAATTCTCGCAAAAGCCCGCAAAACAGGAACATAATAGATAATTTGCTTTAAAAAAAAACCAAAAAAAAAAAAAAAAACGGGCATATTTCATTGCTTCTCGAAAAAAAAAAATGAGAGAGAGAGAAAAAAGAGGCCTTTTGCGAGAAAACATACACACATGCACACAGACACACCTACTTAACACCAACTAAACTCACTCACAAATACACATAAACACACACCATTTAGTCATACATACACACACACACACACACGCACACACAGAAAATAGGAGAGAGAAAGAGGATATCACCCTTGGGCTATCGTCACATCACTGTTAATAAACCTCTCCTTATTTCCTTGAAAGCTGCGAAGGTCGCGAAGAACGAGAGCAGGCTTGCTAAATTAATTTCAGATATCCCTCACCACTTCCTATAAGACAGTGGTCGCCATCCGCATACACACACACACACACACACACACACGCACACACACACACACACACCAAAACACACAAATCCCCATACACACTCCACAATGCCGGACATTAACAGAGGCGAACGTAATACTGGTCTACCAAGAATCAGCTTCATGCGGTATTAAGGCACATAATCCATGAAAATTGTACTAAGTAATATTCCGTAGACGTAATGTATAGACCAGCTCAAAGCGACACTCTTTTGCATATTAGCATAAACAAATATCACAGGGAAATGATGCATACACAACAGATTACCGAAGAAAAAATAGATAGCCTTCGGCGCGCGTGCTTGCACAGACATTGATCATTATGGTTATGGCGCCACAGGCGGGAGGGACAGCCTTAAATCAGGAGTAGATAGTAAAGTCGCGAGGAGGTTTAAACACACACTGGCGACACTGTGTCATCAAACAAGAACGATGTATGGTGATCACGTTCAAATCTCTTGTCTTCTACGATGGCGACTTAATAAATCATATTTGTGCTAGTCATGCATCTGAAGAGAGTATAAAAGGTGATAAAACTTGGACCAAAGCCTAGAATTTTCACATGGCGACAAAGCGTGTATTATCGCGAAGTAAATTCATTACGTCATCTATATTTCATCACTGTCTGTCCCATTACAAACACCATTATACTACTTCTGTGTCGAGAGATATGACACGATATGGCGATAGGATTTACATTACCATACAAGACATTAAAAGAATTACGCTTTCGCTGTCGTGCAAAACCCAAGATGAATATTCGAACTGTTTCAACGATGAATGTACCAAAGATAGTCACCACATATCTCTCTCGTAGAAAACATATAGGGCCTCAACATAATGATCTTTGGATAGTGAAGGACACAATTACAGACGCAGTTCCCGCTGGTGATGATGCGATCATTACTATCGGTCGAGGGTTGCTGGGAGGAGAGGGCATTCCGGAGCGTAACCCGAGCCGTCTTCTGTCAATTATTCACTCGCCAGTTTAACGCGCTGCCATGGATTCTGACTCACCATCTTTTCCTCTCTCATCTTCCTCACCCCTCCCCCCTTCCATCTCTCTCCACATCTATCTATCTATCTATCTATCTATCTATCTACCTATATCTATCTATCTATCTTTATCTATCTATCTATCTATTTATCTACCTATATCTATCTATCTTTATCTATCTATCTATCTTTCTATCTTTATCTATCTATCTACCTATATATATCTATCTATCTTTCTATCTTTATCTATCTATCTATCTATCTTTCTATCTTTATCTATCTATCTAACTATCTATCTATCTATCTATCTATCTATCTATCTATCTATCTCTGTACCTGTACGTGAACCGTTCCTTATTCATTAATGCGCAATAGAAATGCGAATTCCATTCCCTCAATTCAGACGCTATCATGCTATCATTCAAATAAAAAGAAAAAAAAATCAAATTCAACGCGAACATTGCTACTCAATTGCCTACTTGAAGCAGGAAAGAAAATGCTATTTCTGTATTTCTGTCGCATTATCGCTTTTCATGTAATGTTTGCAGAGATTCCACCTATTCTCCTTCAACATTAAATTGGATGGTCTTCTTTCGGGGTTTCTATGTCTGATTCAAAAGCTTGAAAAACAACAACAACAATAACGTGTATATATTTGTACACTGTATATGAAAAAAAAAAGTTGAAGCTGAAATGAATCCTTTTTATTAAGAATCTTGCCAACTTTTGTTTTTTTTTTTTTACTCTGGCTAGGCAATGAAAGGTCCTGCTAATTTTGAATATGCACATTATGCAAAATTCGAGGATAAATTGCTGCACTTGCTAACACGAGTGCTACAAACAGTAAATGTACCACCATATCAATGTTGAATTACATGTAAATATACTTTTTCCTCTTGCTAACATGCTAGTAATTTGACTATGTAATACTTTCGTATACAAAAAAGCAACTTTGAAAACAAAAACAAAACTACCATCTGAATCTTGCATAAGATCTCTTTTCACTCTCTCCATGAATTTGAAACTAGGACATATCGTGGTATTTCTTTTACAGAAATTCTGTCAGATTCCCCCAAAATCAAACTTGGGCTCTCATCATAATGCTGCACTGCAGCAGAGTACATGGAAAACACACACACACAGAATTCATCTCAATAACAAATCAACCTAAGATCTGACTACTTACCAAGGCATTTTATCGCATTAAACCGTTTGGAATATACGCCCTTTATCGCAAAGTTTAGACGGTATGCGTTTCTTCTTCTAATATCAGTCTGCATCCTTATTCTATTATTCATTTCGTCACCCATTTCTCTGACGACTCAATGCACGATTGACGGTTGTAACTTATTTTCTACCTTCCATCATCACTATCCATTTCAGTTGCGTTCAACAAATACAGTCATATAAGATTGTCGTTGATGCATTATATTTTGTGTGTCCCTTCAATGCACAGCGCTTCCTTATCGTTTATAACACGCGTATAATTTAAAATCATGATAAATAATTAATCTAAAAGCGAGGGCCCAACATTCACCCGCGTCGATGTGTGTTGTATCTGAATCAAAAACAACAACAACAAAACTGGGACAGACCTATATAGCAGTTAAAAGAATCATCGGGTGTAATGATGAATATACTGGATTAGAAACGCCAGCTAAGCTGAGCGTTCAATCGACACACAACATGCGATGACGGAGGGTAGGGGAAAAAATCTCTCCTATCACCAGTGATGCGTCGAGTCCGTCTTCAAGTTTTAATGGGTTAGCAGAACGGTCGGGCAAGTATGTGATGAGGTCATTACTCGCTACAGTCACGCCCCGAGTAATCGGGGAAGACAGGGGGGAAAGCATCTCGCATGAGAACACCACATCAGTGAGGATTTACATCAGATGGACGTTGCCATCATCATCATCATCACCACCACCATCAAGCATGACATCTTAAAGGAGAGGTACTCTTATTGTTAGAAAAATAAAATTTCGGAATCTCACATTGCATGAGATAAAATATTCGAAAATGACTTTAATACAATCATATATGTATATATATATATATATATATATATATATATATATATATATATATATTATATATATATATAGATATAGATATATATATATATATATATATATATAGGCGTAAATGTAAATACCCACGCAACACTAAACTCAGTCATTTTTTTTTCAGATAGGTCTATATCACAGAAATTATAATACTAGAGGCTATATCTCTTCGTCTTTCTATACGCTAAAATTCATCCTTAGCAAGCAACCTGTGGTTGGAATGTTATCACAAACGTTCATATACGGCAACTTGTTGTTTTTCTTTAATGTATGATTTAAGAATGACTCTTTCTTTCATTCTTATCTTCAATTTATAATTTCTTTTTCCATTCATTTTGCCTTCAGCAAACCCTCTAATACATAATGATTGTAAAATGCGACACAAAAATAGAAACTGCATGCCACTTCATTATTTTGACGTCACTCTTCTTGATTTGAATACAGATGACAAATGAAAATAAATGTTATATCATGGCACAAAATTATGAGAGTGACTTAATATAGCATAATAACAACCAAAAGAAAGGAAAAACTATACAGACAAGCTATACATATGTAGAATGCTTGAGCATGATGATAAAATTGATATTAGGCGAAGGATGTACAGGCATCCCGGAGTGAGAATGATAATGAAGTCCTGAAAGTTTAACCCAATTCGTCATAATCACGGCATGGAATACTAAAAGACATGTGATGTTCGATTAAACATGGAGGGCCATACGCCCAACTGCAAGCAGGGATCTCATGAATAAAGAGAGTCACATACACATCTACAACGCACCGCACACACACACACACACACACACACACACACACACACCCTTGCACATACACAGACATTCGAGATTCAGGTGCGAACTCTCGACTAAATCGATTTCCTCGACGATTTATCAGCTGGCGGGTAAAAAGCGCAGGACGTTCTTGGAAGCGATATCGTCTGGCGCACGACGTTCCTGACTCACCGCTGCGGCAGTGGAGCGTGGTCATTTCGTGGCCCGATATGTGTTCTTCCTGAGAAATGCCAAAAAAAAAAAAAACCGGAGTGTTTTATGAAGATGACTATTGATTAAAATCAGCTTATGCCTTCCGGGTATTTGAGTTTAAATCAAATTGATGGAAGTGGAGTCGTTGTCGATATGAACACGTCTCCGCGTCCATTACCAGGCTCCTGCTAACACTGTCATACGCATCATCACCTTGGCATCTCCACGGGAGTAGTCATGACAGATTCATAGCGAAGGAATGGGCAACCAAGTTCTCCGGCATTTGATAATGCTTGCGCAAGGCCATACGCCATCTGTGCCCGTATTAAGAAAGAGTTGGAATTGATTGAGCAAGAACCAACCCTAACTCAATGCTGATTCAGGCCAGACTAATCACTTAACAATTTTGTGGTCGTCTACAACGCATATTATCACATCTTATCATATCGAGCAGATGCGATGATAATAAATTACGCGGTATGAATATTTACCATGCGCAGACAAAAAAAAAAAAAAAAACGCCTTGGCAATCTTCTGTACTAAAAGATAATAAGATGTCACGGAAGTGTACGCTTGTATAGGTACACTGGACATTGAACACAGATATTACCACACTGTTATAGCTATTCAAATCACACGAGGAAATAACATTTAAGGGCTTTATCAAGGGTCCTATCCTTTTCCCTATGAAAAAAAAATGGTGTTATTTGGCGGAAAACTAATTAAATTTTCACAACATCCAGCGTTTAAGCTATATGTTTCAAATATCAACTCGGCAAGGGTGAGAACTGCTGAATGCTCCAGTTACCCCAATCTGGCGTCACAACGTGACGAGGACGTGTGTTGGCGCGACCTCAGGTGCATACGACTACAAGGCTTTGATCACGAGCGTTCACACCCGGGATATTCACACCTATAACCAGTGAACAACCATTCAGTGCCTTCAAAATAATGTCACGTATACTATAAAGGTGGTTATAATATTATACCTCCATTCCTGCTCTAATCATTTTCAGATGTGCGCAAGTTCCATCATCATTCAAATGACTGCTTTAATCACGTGCACTATCTCTCATGCTGAAAAGTTTTGCATTTCTTCTTTTGTGCACAGTGTTTGATTTGCTTGGTTTTCGTTTTCTTTATAATTTGCTTCGTTTTGCTCTTTTGGTGAAAAACAATATTAGTAAAGCACAAAAAGTGATAAACCTCCCCAGGAATCACTGTCAATTTTGTCCGTGACACTTGGATTCCTAAAAGCAGACGCCGACATTATAGCTCGAGGTAAATAAAGAAACAAGCCACATAGGCCCGAATTCACGAAGGTGGTACAAATGAAACCATGGTTTAAACCATGGGCAAAAACCATGCAGCGCCACATGCCACATGGAATATTTCATAACGAAATTGGTCATTTTGTCGACAAAATGACCGTTTCGTTAACGAAATGATCATGTCATGGACGAAATGTGCATTTAGTTAGAAAATGTTGTCATTTCGTTCCAAAACAATCATTTCATCTGCGAAATGACTGAACTCGTAACGAAATATTCCATGCGACACTTGGCGCTCCATGGTTTTTGTCCATGGTTTAAACCATGGTTTCATTTGTACCACTTTCGTGAATTCGGGCCATAAAGTGTAATTCTCTTCTCTCAAAATCCATTTTCCTTTGTCTGTTTCTGTTCATCTTCAAATCTAACGGCATCTACCCCATTATGTCTGTTCATCTGCACATTTACCAATATCTACGCATCTATATTTGTGCATGACATTCATCATCCTTATCTGTGCGACTGCAATCTACGCATCAATCTCTGTATATTCCAAAATCTATACATCCATGTTTGTCTGTATACCAACCCATCTTTTTATCTATCTGTCTGTCTCTCTATCAGTTTCCCACTCTCCGTCCGTCTGTCTACGTATACGTCTATCCCCCTCCCACCACTACCATCTCTCTCTCTCTCCATCTCTCACCGGGCTCCCCATCAACTTGAGTAGCTTTCACTCTTCCACTTTTTCTCGCTCTATATATATTTTTATCTTATCAATTGTCTTTCTGCTCTACATTATTCACATCTACTCCGGAGAACCATCGGGATGGCGCTCAAATTTTGAGAAAGCTTTCCCCTACCAGTTTATGTGTTGCTGTGGTTTTGTTTTCTTGTTATTTTTTTTCAAGGAGGGCTCTTTTCCGGCAGACGAATTGAGCATCCCCAAGCAAGATAAATTGGCACTCGCGTCAGGAGTAATTTGAAAGCCCTGTCGCACCGGCGATGGCTTACCACTATCCGCCTCTTACACGAACAATAAATGACAAGCCACGATTGCCCGTAAAAAAGAAAGAAAGAAAAAAAAAAAAAGCTTTCTCGTCCATGTTACAATATGGAAAATAAAATCACCTGCATTTGGAGCGAGATGACCACTTCACGATGTGAATCATTCATATTGAATGCACATGCATGCGGGTACACTCATCATACTATATACGCACTACAATACACACACACACACACACACACACACACACACACACACACACACACACACACACACACATACATACAAACATTTCATTATACACTTCTTATACACACACTTATGTACATGGGTGCTGTGTGAAACACACATGGTCTATTTTTCTACATTACAGTTGGTCCAACTCTAAAGATATCTTTTTTACGTTATTCAAGTACCGCTTCTTTGAAAAGAAAGAAACTTGACGCCTTTAGCCAAGATGACGTCTTTCATCGCTGTGTCCATCCACATTATCATGAAAGGGAATTTTGCGCAGAAAAGAATAAATTGACACTAGCATATAGTAACAAACAAACAATATCCCTTTATCTGTTTGACAGACACACATAATGATATGCAACCGTCTAGCAGTCTAACGATCAACTCCCTAAAACGGAAAATTAGTGGTATATTATGTGCCACAAAGACGGGCACTTTACGTACAGAAGCGATCTAATGACTACCACGTCACAGAGGCAAGATGTTTTAATGCCTAGATAGCTTGCTACCTCGCTGGCTCACAAAATAATGTGCACATTGCAATGACTTTTTTAATGTTCATTCGATTGCACTCCAATTTTCATCGATCGGTTGTTTCAGTTCCATTAATTGGACTTCAAGTGCCCCCCCCCCCCCCCCCCCCGCCCCTCTCCCTCACCCTCCACGGCGTACGTTCACTCTCCTGCAGGGGCATTACAGTACTTTTTTTTCCGAGTCCGGGGAGAAGATCATTCGAATAAAAATCAATAACCAGCCCATGGGGGGGGGGGGGGGGGGGGAGAGAGATAACGCGACGAGTGTCAATAATGGATACACACATTGATAAAAAGCGTTTTGTCTTATCATGGAAGCAGGTCTACTATTTGGTGACACGACATTTGCTCCGACGACAATGCTCCGGTCTTATTTTCTCCAAGTCAGGGTTAAAGGTCCAGTTTACCTTTGGGAGCAGTGATTTCAAAAATTTTCAAGATATCATATTTGATGCATATGTGTAGGTCTGTTGTATCATAAAACATCCTATTATACCATATGAAATATTTGCAATAAAACCTAAAATATAAGGAGATATCAGGGTTTTTCTCAAGAAACCGTAACTGTATACGGTTTAGTCTGGACATTTTTTTTATTATACTGTAACTATTGTTCACATTTTGTGTATTTAACAACACTTAACATCGATTATACGGATTCAAATTTTGACAGCGGTTGTTTCTATCCCTAACTCACATTTTAGAACTATTTTATAGCACTGATGCTTTCATCTGCAAATGGTAAATTATGCCTTTAAGGTTGTGATAGAGTTTTAGGTTTTAGTATAATGTGAGGATTAGGATTATGGTTAGGGTTATGTATGTGAGTAGAATTTATGTTTGGCTTATAGCGTGCAAATATTTCAAGGGAGCAACTTTTGTCGCAGGAGTAAATGCCATGGAACCCCTACTAGCTCCATCTCATATTCTGTGAAGTCTGCCATGACTGTGCCGTCCATAAAATGATCATTCTCAGTTAACAAAGTCAGTGACATACGTCAGCACGTCAAAAAGACGGATTCGACGGTGGGGTGGGTGGGGGCAGAGAGGGATGGGGAGAGACAAAAAAAAATGTCCAAATTCCCAAGTCAAGTTCGCATAATTTATTATAGTCTCTCTCAATGTAGAACGCAAGTTGGCACGGACAATGATACATTCTAATACGAGATTAGACCCCCCCCCCAAAAAAAAAAAAATAATAATAATAATCCAAGATTTGCCGCGTATATATTCTTTACAAAAAATAACATACTAAAGCACTTATACGAAATGGCGATCACTATACCGAAAATCCGCTTCCATAAATCGTACAAAAAGCAATCGCATCCCTTATTTTATTTTACGAAAAAGCAAATAGTGAAGAGGTCAAAAATTTGATGTAAATAACTTACCCTCTTTATCGTCGCTGTACACAAGATATGCCTTCTCTCTCTCTTTCCTTGTCTCGCTGTAACCTGAAATTGAAAATTAACAAAGTATTTGTAAAACATTCATCCTTCTCGTTAATTACCTTCCACTGTGTTACACGCACTATGACGTCAGAATGTGAGAACCTATGAGTGTTTTCTGTGGTGATGCGTGCGTATATATACGGTGTGTGTTTGCTATACTCGCTCACAAAGTTATGACTGTTCCTGATAAATCATTAAAGGCTGCTCACATGCATCAACATCAAAGTATTTTGGCTTAACATCTACAAAGTTATGTGTTACTGACACAAAGTAGCAGTAGTTTCGTGGAGCAACGATCAAGATTTCATTCGATTGAAATTGATGCATGGAATATCATGATGGTATTGCAATTCATTCACTGGCAAATTTACTGCACTGATGGGATTAACGGCCAACACATACCACGCGCCAGACAGACTGCCTTTTCAAAATGTTTTTGCATTGTGTGTATAAATAATGTATGCTGATAGCTCTGTGAAGACAGCTTCAATTGCGATGAAGACCTACTGGCATGAATATGGATAACACAATTTGTATTCGTGTGGAACAAGCGCATCATAGAAGAAAAAAATAATGATCACGTTGGAATTTGATTGCGAAGATTTTCGACTTTCTTTTTCTTCTCTCTAAAAATCACTTATATACTTAATATAATATACGCCTCTTTTTTCACATAATCGTTCGAGAAAGAGAGAGAAAAGTTTTGCATTATCACTTCGCGTGGCATCAGAAACAATAACAAAAACATCCTAACTGGGGCATGAACATGGAAGCCCGAGTCATAATCAATGAGGGCACGGAATGTGGCGTGGGAAATTCGCTGCTTGATGAAACAGCACATTTATGACCGGTCTGCTGATTTTAGGCAGATGGATGGGTCGAACAATTTCGACACCTCCTTTTGGTTTGTAGAGGAATGTGAGGCTGCGTGAGGATCAGATTGACATTTTACTTCAATATCGTTTCTCAACTGACATACCAGGAATATACAATCTTCCCTGTGCAATATCACAACCTAATACGACTTTTGAGTGCGACAGGCGCCTTCTTATAAATGAAAATCTGACATACTGGACTCAGGGTTTCCTTGCTTGGAATGGTGTACGACACCAAAGTAGTAATTCGGACAAATGCTCCTTTGCAAGCAAGGATGCATCCACATTGTATTATTACGAGCGCCACCTATATTGGGAGACAAAATTTTGGTATTTGGGCCCCACAATTGCGTTTCCTCATATTTTACAAACGACGAATATGGCGTTGATCTGCCTGCAAATTACACCTGTTCTGTCATATGTTATTTCGGTCCTCGTCACTTCGTTAAAGTAGCTCTCAATATTCCATATTTAGTCTACAAAAAGACTTTCGGCTAACGTAGGTATATTGTTCTCATTTCAAACATGCACTGCATAATATCACAGGAAATAACCTACGAATATACGTACTTCGAACTTTGTATATTTTACATCGAAATTACCATAAAATAATCCGTTGAATTTATCTGTTTGCTATTCGTGAATTTTGTTAGAACTACTCATTGGGGAACTTGATTATGAAACGGGATTTCGTTATATCTTGCCGGTCAATGAGTAAATAGGCATCACTTTGCTTGTTTGATGTGCGGGCGGGCGAGACAAGTTTTGGTTCGAGCAGTTGTTGACTGAACGTGAAATTTCGGCTGCAGACAGTGTTTGCCGTGCTCCATTTTCTCGAAGACATTGCCTGTGAAAGTGTCTACTATGTCCCCCATGAATGTAGCACCTGGACAAAGTAGCACGTTTACAACGTGTACTTACTCACATGGTTTCAAAGTTATTGTACAGTATCCTGCAATAAGTGCTTGAAACGCTGCCTTTATGGCAGCTTTTTAACACAAGACCATTTTTGTCCGTGGGCACATCTACTATCGGATATCTAAAGAAACAAAAAGATGGATCCGCTGGTTTTGTTTTTTTTTTTTTCTCTCTCTCTCTCTTCCTCTCCTCTCTCCTTTTGAAAGTACATTTTATGTAGTGCACACATTAAAAAAATGAAATAAATATAAATCGTGTTTACTTTCATGTTAAAACAGTCCAATATCGGGGGGGGGGGGGGGGGGAAGCGTATCACAAGAAATACCCTCTCCTAAAAACCACTTCCTTATAGACTTTGCAAAAACACTCTGACAAGCGTCAAACCCATATCCCTTAATAATGTCTTGTCTTTCGAGACTACACTTTCAAAGACTTAGTTGAGATGAACTCAAAGAACAACAAAAACAAACAAAAACAAAAAGCCCACGTTAACAAGATAGAAAAGAGAAACAAGATGGCATTTCACTATGTAGAAATATACCCTTCCCTAAAAAGACTTCCTCAGACTTTGTAAAAACACTCTGACGACATGTGCCAAACCCATATCCCGTGTCAATGTCGTATTTACCTTTCGAGATACACATTATCCAGGGAGGTTCACCTCCCTGCATTATCAAGGTCTGAGCTGGGATGAACCCAATCAGAAAACCCAACAACAAGAGAGAGAGATTGGAAAAAAAAAGTGATTTTTCGCTAATGCCTGAGTCACGAGGGTATCCACTCAACAGCGCTGTTCGCGATGATTCCCCTAAGTAGATTAATGCAACTAATGTCAGAATCCGTTTGTCATCCACTCTGGCGTTTTCCTGTAAACCCTTGGCGAGTTAATGTTCACTATGTATGCGATTATGTCGACGCTATCATCCAAGACCAGCCCTGCTCACAGAATATTGGATTAGCGGGGAAACAGGCACAGCAAGACCTCAGCAAACTGCGTTGTACATTAATCCACTGTTGAAGGACTAATTGTGCTTTGATATTAGAGCGACGTATCATCATAATTAACTGCAGCATGCTTGGATTTTGGTATACACAGATTATGGTAAAAACATCAAACTGTATAAGAATCGATGTTAATCAATATTCTACCCAGTGGTTGGTTAAAATTAATATAACATCCAATATCGCCTCGCAACGGCATTAATGTATGACGTCAGTAATTTCAAAGCATCAGTTATGCCATTAATACCAAGATAATGACAGTTGCACTAAATGCAAAATTTCATGAGGAAAGCATGTGAAAATACCCCTTTTTTCCCCTCCGGAATTACTTATGCCAAATTCATTAATATGTTCTGGCGCAGCATGGTTTGACTCCACTGTACATCCAACAGACAAAGACTCCATACGAACATAAAATCTCCCCTACGATATACCCACGAGCTACAGCCAAGTTCTCGGTGTCTAACAATGCAGCAGTGGCGGTATAAATTTTAATAAGCTGTACAGTTTGAAAGACCGAGCCAGGAATTCGGTAAAATTTTCGCGAGGACTAATCCACCTACCCCGGGGAAATCTGTCCTCAGCTGCGGATATTAAACCTCTCACCTTCTCTTCGAATTAAGAACAAAAAGAAAAAAAAAATGGAAGATGAAAACAAAAATAAAGACGGAATCGCACCGCTGTTTGAGCAACTTTGAAATAACACCGAAAGCGTATAACATTATTAAGCACGCCTCTCCTCCGTCACTCCACCCGTTGGGTGATATCGTGTCAAATTGAAATACAGTGTAATACTTAATAAAGTGATATAATGATATGATCTTATTGACAGCCTCTCTACAGTGAGCACTGATTTTGAATACAGCTCATTTCTATCATCCCATTACTGGGTATACAGGCATACATTTTCAGTCGTAAATCGCGAGGGACTTTGGGTATAAAAGATATTGTCCATGACGTATCCGGCTCGGGCAGTATATTTGAACTCGGGACTGCAATTGAAATATATTTTCTAATACCACAAAGCGGTGTAAATGATCGTTGCAAGAGGTATACATCTCTGCCATGCATGTGATGTCCGTTTTTCTCTTCACAAATATCTTCTGTCTTGGCTCCAAGGTTGTCACAACGCGCTGAACATAATGTAAAAAAAAAATGTGTTCTGAATTTACAACTTTTTACTGAATATCTCTCCAGAGATAGTGCAGTCTAAAAGAGGAAAAGCGTGCTATCACAACATGAGTTGCTCTATTTCCGACAGGACACGCTTCTTTGGAAAACGGGCCAATTATTTTGAGCAAATTCAATACATCCCTTGAATAACTATGGTTCTATTACCTATTATAAAAATGAGTTAAATTAATTCGTAAGAGCAGAGCAAATTGGACATTGTAGTTTTCTGATTTTTACGATTTCACCACACATTAAAAATAAATGAATAGATAACTAACATCTACATAAAAAAACTCTTTTCATCATCTATTAATCCAACATAACTATCATTGTCCTGTGCAGTTCGTGTTGATATGTACAGACACGATGGACGTAGAGAAAAGGTCAGGTGAGTACAACGTGTTGGTGTTTTGGCGGTATCTCCCCATAATTTCATTACTGAAAGTCGCATTCCGAATAGGTCAGAATTACAGACGGGGAGATATCAGCCCACCGGGGACAATTAAAATGGTGGGAATACTGGACGACCTGCGACATACTCGAAAGAGTGAATACTCCGACCTGTACTTTTCCTCTTATTTATTGCAAAGATGTTTGGGCAAGTTTTCATGTACGTGATTTTACCAGCGTTCTAAAACAATACAGACACACCGTCACCCCTTCCTTTCATATTGAATGCTATGATGTATTTATGATCGTGTTCACCTGTGATTCATGCGCACATTACAAACGTTCATGATTTCACATAACATGAGACTACTGCTGCCTTTTGTTGATTAATACATCACTGATTAACATCATTGCAATTCCTTTCCTGGATGTTAATAGACCGACATCATACCCCGGCGTCTTCAGCGTTTCCATGCTACTGCAAGTTTACTCCATTATCAATTTTCTGCCAAGGCAAGGGACGGAAAAGATGATTGATTTATGCCCCTTCGGCGCTATAGCCGTCCCGAGCAGGTGAGCCGATAGGTGCGGGGTTAATAAATGGCGCCACGGGGTGGATCTAACCGAGTGGCGAAAATGAAAGCGCGCGCTCCATGCATCTTCATCATCGTATGTACGTGGTCTGATCTCTGCTCCGCGTTAATGGTATGATTCACAACTCAAACATCATTGGGGCTTCAAGGAACGCATTGCCCCCTGCAGTGCACGCATGGGGACTACACAGAACTATATAGGCACTCAAGGAAAAAAAAAGATAATCAGGAGTTCGGTCCATTGGGTTTATTATGTGCGTACTTGCCATACACAAGTCATGCGTATTGATCTATATTACACACTTTAAGTATACAATAAACCGAGGGAGAATTTGACGTTTAAACATACGAAAAGGCCAATGTACCATACCCACGCGGAAACATTATTTATGTTATTGGTGGATTTTCTTGACTGTGGATATCTCAGATGAATGGAATAAGCGTCTCTAACGTAATTTGCTATATACTTTTACTCCACTTTAAGTTTTCGTGATATGGTGAAGAAGATCACAAAATTATTAGGCCTTGTAACATTGAAAAAAAAAATTACCCTCTGCATTTATACATTTCTGTGACTCGTGTGAGCGTGGAATCTGTCGAAACGTTCTACTTAGAATGTGGCTCGAACATTGTGATTCACACCCCTATAATGCTCAGAAAAGAAAAGATTACACACCCACACAAAGCCACAAAACACATTCATCCCAGCAAATAGACAAACATGTAGGCCTACAAAGCGCACTGAACACAGTACTAGTTAGGATCCCTAACACCACTGGACGAAAAGGATAATAAATATAGCACAAGATCAAACAAAAACAAACAAACAAAAACATTAGCACGACCAAGAACAGGAAGAAAGAAGAGCTGTGTATTGTTTTCGCGCTACTGTATACCAAGCCTTCCTTCACCAGACTTCCGGGCGATGAACCATGCACTTTGCACCGGTGTGATTCCACAGCATCCAGTGTACAAAAAATATCCCATTGGCATCTCCGGAACATAGGTGACAACACCAGCCCCATGCGTGGTGTCACCACATGCCCCCTGCAGATCTCCTCAGCGTGTAAAACCAAGGAGGTTAACCTCCTTGGTGAAACTATATATGGTATACGACAAACACAGCTCTGCAGAGTGTTTATCATTTCCACGGACACTTGATCTTCGATGGGCAGGCCGAAAAACAGGTACCGTCATAAGATACCATTACACAACGCCGACATAAAGGTTACGGAAAGGAGCGCATAAAGGTTCGCTATCGTTAAGGGGAAGATATACTCCATATTCCAGTTTAATTTCATTTCTATCAAACAAAAAAATATCTTAGAAGCAGAAAAGTTTAAGTTTGTTCGAAATCGGCATAAAAAAAGCAAATAAAAAAAAACAAGTATACTCAAAGCTGTCACAAATAAGACAGTGATATCAATCAAAACAACATAATTATGATACCACTGTTATATGAGTTACAGTTTGTGTTATATCCACAGAATGTCCAATTAGATCGTAGGGAAAATGTATTAAAAATCAAAATTTTGGTCAATAATTCAGCAACTACACACCCTTTCCATTAAAAGTCTTTATTGCTTTGCCATCATAAATTCATGATTTTGATGTCCAGAACACGTTGCATCTTGAGGTCACATTATAAAAGGGGATGTTGTTTGTGCGCAAGCCAATGGGAGACTTATGACGTAATGGTATTATCACAATATAATTAGCATATTGTATGACTGCGACATCTCTGATTCGAAAACACGTGTGATACAGTCCAATCCCATAGCTTTCTAATTATTTTCTAAATGAAGTTTCTATCCTTGTTCGTTTGATTTCAACCTGAACACGGCGCGACGGGGTTCCTTTAAGTTAACTCAGTTGTTGATCATATCGGGTCAGGCACTTATACGCGATATCATTTTTCTATACGGGGGTTGTTTGCTTGTTTATAAGGAAGTATGTACAGGCTGAAACGCCGGCTCGTTAGAACCTAGGACGGATGTGTTGTGATTTACCTCGTGTGGTCTTTTTTTATTTGCCTTTTTTTTTTTACTTTTGAAGTGTACGTGCATGTCGCTCTTTCTGATAGCGTACGTTCCCAGTAATGACACCCACAACCGTGTATATTGCTGCCACTCATTCTTGCAATTTGGGTATTTATTAGGGTCTTTTATCATCACCCGAACTTTGTCTCGATACATTGTGTAAGGTATCGAACTTGAAAGTTTGTATGATTTTCCTGTATCACGACGACATGACAGTAACCGTTTTTAAGATGCACTGACGTGTCGAAGAACAGCCTTTGGCTGAAACAAGTGCCCGTGTGGAAATAAAATGAATGAATGAATGAATGAATGAATGGAGATCGATCTAATTAACTTTCTTTAGTGTAAAATATGCAATGAAATCGATTGGTGTCGATTAATATTAATGACAGAATGATAATTTCAGAAGCAAAACTACGCAGAACTTGATGGATTATCAAATCTAAAAGTGATAGAACATGCCAAGTATTAAAAGGTTTGACTCCAAACAGAACCAGAATGCCTACCTCCGTGGCTAAAGCGTTTCACCCTATACTACACCGAATCATGTCGTGTCGGCATAGAACCATGGACCTTCGTATTCATATCCATGAAATATAATCTTCACTTATCTGACAAATGCAGTGAAAATAAGCCTGCGTTATCATCGCACTATAGTCTAGTTTGCAGGCACAAATCCTTGTCAGTCGTAAAGGAGTCTGTGCCAAAGCATCTCCTTCATACATTCCCTCCAATGTAGCTGCTGCTCCCAAAATGTTGGGAGAAGCTATCCAGTATACAGGGCCTATGGGACAGTGCCAGTGCTGCATTACTTGTAGTCTTGGCGCAGATTCCTTTATTACGATCAAAAAGGGTTTGTGCCTGCAAACTAGCACCACTATAGTCTCGCTTCCCAACACAATGTCTAAATTACGACGCTCTTTTAGCTCTAATTGCTCATTACCGCAAACACATCTCCCAGATAACAGCCATGAATCAATCAGAATCGCAAGACATTATGCCTAAAAGAGCACATCCCGGTGTGCATGACTCCATCCCTGCCAGGGAGGTGGTGGAGAGACAACATCCCTGCTAATTATGCCTAACTGTGTAACAGAGGTATCGTGGTTTGCACACCTCCCCGTCCCCTTGTTGAGATTAGATTTGTGTTCAAGCGGGTCTGGAGTACAAACTACCGGCACCGACCCCTCCTCCCTGTCCACATCACTTCTCCTCCCCGCATCACTTCTTCCTTGATGCTCTCTGACGGCCACCGAGCCAAATTTGACCGGAGTCCCGTCGCGATGGCTACGTCGCGATGGTAGAAAAGTCTACCGTACCGCAGCTCGTGGGACGTGTATCAAGAGTGTGCACATTCCTAACGTACCAACCTAGTAGGCCTCATGCACTACGTAATATACTATACCAAAATGATAGTAAAGTAAAGGTACACTCAACACCAACACGGCGTTTATTTCGCGTAAGCTCTCATAATGTGTTTTATACAACTATCTAAATATCGTGCAAGACTGCTCTCAGTATTCTCGAAAAGTGAACAAACCCGGATACAGATGATACATGTATCAATATACAAGATAATATCAGATTACAATCATATATGTTTGTTTTTCTTATGACATTCAATCCGGCTTCACAAAACGCTTATGTTTATATGTTTATGTAAAAGGAAACGAACATAAAAAGGTTCGTGCATTTTATTAAGGTTCAGATAAAAGATTCCTTTCTGGCATAAATATGTATACTTATAGTTGTTCCACTGGTTAAATCGGGTCATTATGTACTGAGAGTAGCACTTAGTGAAGTACTACGCAATGAAGCATTCAGGACACAGACAAAGACAATTTACAACATGACTATGCCGCATCAATGTGTATACATTAACTACTTTGCTGATGTTCTAGTATTAAAAGTGAAAGCGAAAAACTTTATACAGCAAAAGCCTTTTATACTTCAGTCGGGCAAATGAAGCCCATGTAACCCAAACGAACACGCTCGAACGAAGTTGGCAGTAAGCTTTCGCTTGTTATCGCATCAACAAAACATTTTCAACTATGTATAGCTCTCATCTGATACGCCATTTTACCTGCTAACGACAATTAGGACATGGTTGGTTTCAAACTACTCACAAGGAGGGCAAGAGAATACCGCCCTCCCCCATCTCTGGTCATAACAACAAAAACATACAAACAAACAAACAAACAAGAACTTATGAGACAAGGAGCCATTGCTTGATGGACATGAATAGCTTTGGAGAAAGACAAAAGAAATGCATTGCGAGAAAGAATACTGATCATCTCTGCATGCTAGAATATGAAGTATGAAATAAGTACATAACATCCGTGCGTGAGGTACGGTAGAGAGTTATCGATACAAATACATGTAGAATCTCTTTGAATTGAAATTACAAAAACGAGACCATTAAATGCTACGAGCACAAAGCGTGGGGCACTGCACTATGATGATCCATCCGTTGACGACATAGATACAGCTTTTACGCAGCATTTTGATATCAAACACCGCTTACAATACTACATATTCGCCGAACATACCCTTTATAAAATGTGCATGATAATTATTAAGTGCATAAAAGACACTTGTGAAAAACAAGTGACAGTTCTTCTTCTTATCAGTAGTCTGCTTCTTTCAACCTTGAAGATTCTTGCAGACCTTGGTGATAGTGTGTGTCATAGGGGTAAGGTGCATGTGCCAATAATTTACAAGGTGCAAGTAAAAACTGCCTCGAATCTAGCTGTTGCTGCCTTCCGTCAGCTGGAGACGAAAGGCGTTAACTGAAGAGGCCGTCACAACATCAGGGAGGGCATTCCAGGATCTAACAGTTCTAGGAAAGAACGAGTTTTGGTGCTGTTGTGTCCGGGATTGGTCTGGTGGATTTGGTGACGAAAGCCTCACAGTTGAATGGTACAAGCTGGGTGTGGATCTTGTAGAACATCACAAGACGGAGATGTTCACGTCGCTGGTGTAGTGATGGCCATCCCATCTCCTGCAGCATTGATGATACACTTGATGTATTCCGGTATCGGTTTAGAGTGTATCTGGCTGCCCTCCGCTGGATCATCTCAATTTTGCTGATATTCCTTGCAGTTGATGGATCCCACACGGAGGAGGCATATTCAACTAGAGGTCTGAACAGTGTTCTGTATGCTGTGGTTTTGAGTTTCGGTGAGTTGAGGTGCAGATTTCTTCTCAGGAAGGCCAGGGTGTTATTAGCCTTTTGGCAGACATTGTCAACATGCTTGTTGCAGTTTAGGTCTGATGTTATTGTGACGCCGAGGTACTTTGTGGCTTCCACAGGGGTCAGGATTGAGTTGTTGAGTTTGTACTGATGTACTATCCGTTTCCTCTTCCTAGTGACTGATATCACTTCACACTTACTGGTGTTCAGCTCCATCATCCATTTGTCTGTCCATTCACCGAGCATGTCAAGATCTTGTTGCAGCTGTTTGGTGTCAGCATCCGAGTGGATTGTGAGGTAGACAATGGCATCGTCAGCAAACATTCGGACCTTTGATCTAAGTTGGTCAGGCAGGTCATTTATGAAGTACAGGAAGAGACACGGACCAAGTACGGACCCCTGCGGCACTCCAGAGTCTCCGTCAACATGTGATGATCTACAGCCATCGAGAAGTACCTGCTGTTTTCGGTTCTTCAGAAAGCTGGTAATCCAACGATGGCCTCTAGCTCAATAGTAGTCAAACTTCTGAAGGAGGCGTTGGTGGCCGACCTTGTCAAAAGCCTTGCTGAAGTCCAGCACCAGGATGTCTGTCTGTTTTCCTTCTTGTAGGTTTTTCATCAGGTCACTCACCAACCCCAACAACTGGAGCTCACATGATTTTTGTTGTCTGAAACCATGCTGGAGTGGGTACAGGATGTCTTGGTGATTTCCTTGCGCCATGATGTTGCTTGCTAGGATGTGCTCAATCAGCTTACAGGAGATGCATGTAAGGGAGATGGGCCTGTAGTTGCTTGGGTCTCCTCTATCTCCTTTCTTGAAGACTGGTACTATGTTTGCATGTCTCCAATCATCTGGGATTTCTCCTGAGTTGTATGACTTCCTGAAGATGTTACACAGGCAAGGTGCAATGGTATTCGACAGCTCCTTCAGTACTCGTGGAGTAATCCCATCAGGACCACTTGCCTTCTTTGGATTGAGTTTGTCAAGTAACTTCTTGACACCTGCCCTTGTGATGTTGATGTCAGGCATGGTTTCATATGGCGAGTTTGGGGGAAGCAGATCGCATGGAACTGGTGTCTGCTTTTGGGAATACGATTTGGAACTGGTGGTTGAGAGCAGTTGTATCGCAGGGCAATTTCTTAAAGTTGTCTGACAATCTCACTCAAAAGTATCAAGTACAATTTATGAGGAAAAACGTGATTAATGGTGTAAACATTATGTCGAATTCTAGTTTTCAAAATGTTAAGCCTTGCAAAACAAAGTTGATGTATTTATTACATTTCTTTGGATTCCTTTTGGTACGTTTTAAAAACTTTTGATTGCCGTAATGAAGTAAACATCGTTCATCTGCATGGTGTCATTTGATATTGCCATCAAAATCACACGCATCCAGTGGTTTCCATCGTGTTTTTTTTTTTTTCTTCTTTCTTTTACCTGCCAACAGGTTCTGTCATCGTCAAAACATCCGGGTACATTGTATTTATTCTACGGGCAAACACACTTGCACTTTTAAAACGACGACAGCGATCAAGATAGCCTTTTTCACACTCGTCAAATACGAGTAAGCTGATAACAAGCTTTATGAATAGCTCAAGCTTTTGGTAGCCTCGAAACAATAAAATGCGCTGTATTACTGAAGGTTATACACTCAACTGAATTTGATTCTTTATTTGCTTAAATACGTGGTCGTTAACGAAGAAATGAATGCTTGTATCAAAGGAAGCAACAATGTAACTAAGTCTCCTCCATAGAACTATATAATAGGCAATGAGGATGAAGTGCTTGCCTATCAATAACCGAGCTTTTGATCTGCGACGCGATATGCTACAAAATAGATAACGCTGATGATGCCAAAAACGGAGTTCTGCACATGCGCGAGACAGCTGTTTCCATTGTCCAACCCGGAAGACTGCGTCGTCACAGGGTTCGCGTCGCAGACGCAAAAGGAAATACTAGTACTTCAACATGCTGCTGCTCCTGGAATCGAACCAGGGACCTCATAATTGATAATCCGCAATGGGCCATATCCACTGGGCCACTACAGCTCCTGGATTAAGATTGGCTCAAAATCTTATCAGAGTTTCAGACAATCATTATGAGATTTTGATACTGCTCTCTGGCCGATATAATTTCTTCCATTCACTGCTTCAAAAATAATTATCCCTGTGCATGATTTTCAATCTCTCGCACATTAACAATCGAATCAATATGATAGACGAAACCATGTACTCGAGTATACCACTGGAGGCTATAATACACCCAAGTACTCTCGAAATAAATAACTAGCCGAGATTTCTTGTTCATTGCACATAACAATAGCAAGGCACAGTGACCATTTACGTACAGTCGTGGTCGACATACAGTTTGGCTGCTCGTTTACATTAACAAGTACTTGGCGCCCACATGATACTGTATGAACGCATTCACTCACGCACAAGACTACCTCACTGGGGATTGCAAACACATGTCGGTATAAAAAAAAATCATTATTCTCTTTGCGACAAACAATCTACAAAAAGTGGTACAAGTGAGTTCTTGTTTGTCAAAACATCGGGGAGGTCTCCTCTGGAATTGAGGTCGCTGCATCATGACGTACACAACTCACGTATCAACTACATTAGTACATCTATTTTGTAACAGTATTCAATTTCACACAGTCATAGTGACCAAATAGGAGCGAGGGAGGGGGGATGGGGGGGGGGGTCGGGGTCGAGGGAATCCATTGTCTGAACATAGTACCCAAAAATGTGTACAGATCATCATTATATTTTGTGCAGAGGCAATGGGACTTTGGTGTCTGTAAGACGACCAACATTATTCAAAATACACTGTATACTCCTTGCCAGTTACACGAAGTTCATGAATGCATTCATGGTAGACTGCTTTAATTCATCGCTGTACGGAACTGAACTAACATCTGCTCATCTGGGGCTATATAAACAATGTATAAGTACTTTGCATTTAGGTACACAATTTTAGGTCGACTAGCAGTATTAAACCATAGCGGAAAGGGGAGAGAAAATCTTCCCTGCTGCGTTATGTGTTTACTATCCCAAACAAGAGACACACACGGGTGTGTTTCTGATACGATGTGCTCGCAACAAACAGAATTTGAGATCGCAAAAACATTATTCCTATCTCTGGCACATGCATGGACTTTTAATACGTTTGTGCGATGTAATTTGCCGAATGGTTCAAGAGATAACGGTGAGAAACACATCAGAATGAAAAAAAAAAAAACACACATGACAACAAACTGACGCAGATTTTTATTCGTCTTTATCATATCCACATAATGATAGGCCATTCGGATTTCCGTCGTTGTTGTATTGAATGAAGGAGCATGCATGCACAGCCATTGGTATAACGAGTGTTCTACACAGCAGAATCACAGACAGCATAATACTCAGTAACCATTATACTTGAGACAGACGTATATCACGTGCACTTGCTTGGACGGAGTTTCACCGGATGTGGTTGAAGCTGGATATTTGTTTCCTACCGTATTTCACACACACTGAAGAATCTTGAAGAATGCATGCAGCATTGTGTTTTGGGGTTATTTTTGTGTGTTTGTTTGTTTTGTTTTTTTTTTGTAAGTACATGGATCGTTTATGTTTTCCAATCACTTCACAGCTCACAATACAGAGGTGGATCTATGACCCCATAATACCTCCAGTTACTAAGTAATATACACCCCGCCCCGTCTCACCCATTAAAGGGATGGTACAGTATTGGTGGAGATGAGAATTGGGCTTTAAACTTTCAGCGAGATACCAAGAAAACACTAATGATATAGTACAGAGCATACCATTTCAAGAGGAATTGAAAGTTTATCCCAAAACCAAAGTAAAACAAAGCGATCGTAATAAAGAGTGGCTCCCACATTTTATTAGAATAACCCTTTTCTGGATATCTCTGCCATTTCAAAACCAATTTTCATCAAATAAACATTGAATTCCTCATAGAATTACATGCTCTTTCATATTTCATAAGAGGTTTCTCATTATCTCACCAAAAACTGTTAGAAACCTGAAATTAGGTCTCAACCAAAACTATATGATCCCTTTAAAAGAGAAAAGAAAATTAAATCGGTGAGAAAGCACAACATTGTTCCACGAAAGACAACAAAACAAAACTTATCACCCCTATTTCAACTATACAGGGGCAGGGAATCATGGTTGTTGTATTATGCAAAAACAAATGCAATTACATGTGAACATGCTGGAAATACAAATACAAGTGGTAATCTATTTTCCAGAGTCCATTCAAGATGATGCGGGAAGGGGAGGGGAGAGAAATACATCAAACTCCGTAAAGGGTTACAGCAGAGAGGTGGGACACCTCCCTGGTTACAGTCACCGTGTCATTCACAGGTTGAAAAGCGTTTCACATGATACCATGCCGAGCAATTAGTCTGGGTGCCAAAGCGACTTTTTGGGCCTAACCTTGTTTTACCGTCCACCCAATGTTTTTTGATGGTTTTACCCTATTTCGGGGGTGCTGAATCCGAATCTGGATGATGCAACTCTTGCATCCTTGAGGATTTTGAGATATTCAAGATGGCCGCCAAAATGGCCGCCCGAACTGGAAATTCCCACGTATTTCCTTCTAAATGGTGATATATTGAAAACAATCGACAGTTTTACCCTATTTCGAGGGTGCTGAATCCAAATCTGGATGATGCAACTCTTGCATCCTTGAGGGTTTTGAGATATTCAAGATGGCCGCCAAAATGGCCGCCAAAACCGAAAATTCCCACGTATTTCCTTCTAAATGGTGTGAAATTGAAAATAATTGATAATTCTATCCTATTTGGAAGGTGCTGAATCCGAATATGGATGATGCAACTTATGCATCCATGAAGTTTTTGAGATATTCAAGATGGCCGCCAAAATGGCCGCACCAATTAAATCCAGAAATTCCCATGTATTTCCTTCTAAATGGTGAGAAATTGAAAATAATTGATGGTTTTACCCTATTTCGAGGGTGCTGAATCCGAAACTGGATGATGCAACTCTTGCATCCATGAAGTTTTTGAGATATTCAAGATGGCCGCCAAAATGGCCGCCAATTAAAAATGGGAATTCCCACGTATTTCCTTCTAAATGGTGAGATATGGAAAACAATTGATGGACTTGCCCTATTTCTAGGGTGCTGAATCCGAATCTGGATGATGCAACTCTTGCATCCATGAAGTTTTTGAGATATTCAAGATGGCCGCCAATTAAAACCGGAAATTCCCACGTATTTCCTTCTAATTGGTGAGATATGGAAAACAATTGATGGTTTTGCCCTATTTCGAGGGTGCTGAATCCGAATCTGGATAATGCAACTCTTGCATCCATGAAGTTTTTGAGATATTCAAGATGGCCGCCAAAATGGCCGCCAAATAAACCGGAATTTCCCACGTATTTCCTTCTTAATGGTGAGATATGGAAAACATATCATATTGTGATAGTGATGTAGAGAAGTGTACTGAAATTACCAAATATTACCTGTCTTAATCCATGAGCAGTTTTAATCTCTTCATCCATGAACACTCAAATTGGTTATTTGGTTTATATTGATGGTCTTGATGACATTGTTGAAGACACGAGTGGGACATTTTCATAGTTATGCTTCAATTTTTTTTTTCAATTACTTGTAACATTATATATGTGTATAAAGGTATGTATAATATGTATACGTATATATAATATATTACAAACACACACGAGGGGACGGTCATATCACAGGTAACGCGAAAAAAATTGAGTAAAAAAACAAACGACAACATGGAAGGTAATAATTTAAGTACAGTGTATAAGAAAATGTTAAGGAGTTTCCGTTCATACAGGACATTTTAGATGTCCCAAAACCTTCAAAGACCTTCAGCACCCCCGTAATAGGGTAAGACCATCAATTTATTGTAAAACTTTTACCATTAAGAAAAAATATATTAACATTGGAATTCTGCCACTTACTTTGGCTGTCATCTTGGTCGTCTAAAAACCCTAAGGAATGGATCAATTTCAACAACCAAGTTTCGAGGGTGCTGAATAGGGTCTAAAATTTTCCAATTTTTGACAGTTATATTGGCGGTCATCTTGGACATCTCAAAAACCCTTAAAAAGAAAACGAAAGTTGCATCAACCAGGTTCGGACTCAGCACCCTCGAAATAGAGTAAAACCGCCAAATGTTTTCAATTTTACACCATTTAGAGGGTAACAGAGGGCTTACATGGAACATTTCGTTTTTTAACGGCCATTTAGGGCCATTCTGGCGGCCATCTTTATTATCTCAAAACCCTCAAGGAAGCAAGAGCTGTATCCTGGAGCTTCAAATTCAGCAAACTCAAAATAGTGTAAGACCACCAATTGTTTTATATTTTACACCATTTAGAAGGAAATAGGGGGTCTACATATGAATTTCCGTTTTTGGCGGTCATTTTTGGCGACCATCTTTATCATCTCAAAACCCTTAAGGATGCAAGAGTTGTATCCTGAGCTTCGGATTCAGCACACTCAAAATAAGATAAAAACCACCAATGGCTTTCAATATATGGGAACTTCCGTTTTGGGTGGCCATTCTGGCGGCCATATTGAATATCTCAAAATCTTCAACAATGCAGGAGTTGCAACATCCAGATTCTCATTCAGCACCCTCGAAATAGGGCAAAACCATCAATTGTTTTCAATTTCTCACCATTTAGAAGGAAATACGAGGGAATTTTCGGTTTTGGCGGCCATTTTGGCAGCCATATTGAATATCTCAAAAATCCTCAAGGAAGCAAGAGTTGCATCATCCAGATTCGGATTCAGCACCCTCGAAATAGGGTAAAACCATCAATTGTTTTCCATATCTCACCATTTAGAAGGAAATACCTGGGAAATTCCGGTTTTGATTGGCGGCCATTTTGGCGGCCATCTTGAATATCTCGAAAACTTCATGGATGCAAGAGTTGCATCATCCAGATTCGGATTCAGCACCCTCGAAATAGGGTAAAACCATCAATTGTTTTCAATTTCTCACCATTTAGAAGGAAATACATGGGAATTTCCGGTTTTAATTGGCACGGCCATTTTGGCGGCCATCTTGAATATCTCAAAAACTTCATGGATGCATGAGTTGCATCATCCAGATTCGGATTCAGCACCCTCGATTTAGGGCAAAACCATCAATTGTTTTCCATATCTCACCATTTAGAAGGAAATACGTGGGAATTCCCATTTTTAATTGGCGGCCATTTTGGCAGCCATCTTGAATATCTCAAAAACTTCATGGATGGAAGAGTTGCATCATCCAGTTTCGGATTCAGCTCCCTCGAAATAGGGTAAAACCACCAATTGTTTTCAATTTCTCCCCATTTAGAAGGAAATACATGGGAATTTCTGGTTTTAATTGGCGCGGCCATTTTGGCGGCCATCTTGAATATCTCAAAAACTTCATGGATGCATGAGTTGCATCATTCATATTCGGATTCAGCACCTTCCAAATAGGATAGAATTATCAATCATTTTCAATTTCACACCATTTAGAAGGAAATACGTGGGAATTTTCGGTTTTGGCAGCCATTTTGGCGGCCATCTTGAATATCTCGAAACCCTCAAGGATGCAAGAGTTTCATCATCCAGATTCGGATTCAGCACCCTCGAAATAGGTTAAAACCATGAATTGTTTTCAATATCTCACCATTTAGAAGGAAATACGTGGGAATTTCCAGTTCGGGCGGCCATTTTGGCGGCCATCTTGAATATCTCGAAATCCTCAAGGATGCAAGAGTTGCATCATCCAGATTCGGATTCAGCACCCCCGAAATAGGGTAAAACCATAAAAAAACATTGGGTGGACGGTAAAACAAGGTTCAGCCTCTGGCACCCAGACTAAATGTAGCATCCATGAGTTTTAGCGACTAGACTATACAGGCACATTTTTGTTTGCACGATAGGAGCATAAAATGGGGGGGGGGGGGGGGTAAATAATATGTGCAAACCTATCGCTTCATCGTCAACAGGTTAACATAAAAAATCACAGAATAAACAAAAGCCGTCTGACCTGTAAGATACTGGATAGCTGACTTTCATATACGCAGTCTCTCTCTCTCTCTCTCCCTCTCTTCACACTGTGCGATTTTTTAGGAGATAGATGTCGCATCGCCAGAAATCGCCTAAAAAATCGCAGTGTGAGTTCTCTGTGTCTTATGGAGGCGCGCCGCCCCCCCCCCCCCAAAAAAAAAAAAAATCAATTCAGCACTTTAAAAAAATGATAATAAAGTGGTAATTAAAATGTGGGGTTTTCCACAAGTGTATACGCGAAAGGTTTTGAAAGACAGTCTGAACCAGTAATTTTCCTTCGCTGCATAAGTGGGTTATTACTGCTTCGAAATGACGATATAAAATCACGTCATAACAGGGGCCCAATAGCTATAATATAGGTTTTAAAAAAAGAAAAATAACTGTGTTCTCTATTTGAGTTTTATTAGTATTTATTTTGTCTCTTGTTTCTTTCTTTCTTTCTTTCTTTCTTTCGTTTTTTCTTTCATTATCTTGCTGTAGGAAAAAAAAAGAAGGTACTTCCGACATGTTCTCCCTGCCCTTCGGCGCGGGTTCCTCGCGCTTTTTGCCAGATTTATAGCGTCGTATAAGGCGAGACAACATGACATTGGTTTACACAGATGGCGTTATGAAGCGGGTAAGATACCAAAAACGAGCTCAGATTACCGGTAGTTGTCCGTGACATTATACATGGGGGCCCTGCACTATGGTTTTTCCTTTGTATCGATATACCCCTTAGGACAAAACTTTCCCACGATCAATGTAAAGCGACAGACAAACAGGACCAGGATACATACCATTCGGTATACAGCCTTATACCATCTTTCAGCTCGAGTTCCGCCTCGTATATAGAACAGCGGAAGCCTCTTTTTTTAATCTTTTTTCTTTTGCGGTGTGCATGTAGACGACATAATACTGCACCCCGCTAGTTTATAGGTGCAAAATTTTTATTTACAGGTTGTACGAAATCGTTCTGAAAATTCAGAATAATGTGGCAGCATGGCAGTTCCTTGCATTTAGACCTTCACTTTTTTTTTTCTCCATAATCTGCCCTGACAGACACAGCTTTGAGCGGAAAGTATACTTTCCGTGTTTTGTTGTTGTTGTTTTTTCATGGAAAATGTCTCTACTATACCAGGGTATCTGTTCAGATTACAGCATTCTGTTTATTTATTTTTTAACTATATTTTTTTTTGGGGGGGTGGGGTGGGGGGTTGGGGGGACCTTATACTTATAAGCGAAATATCAGTTTCGCGAAGGCATCTTCATGACCAGTGCGACACCAGTCAAAGACAAACTTTGTAATTCACTGGAAATGTTTTTTCCAAAGCAAGAATTGTTAAAACTAACAACATTTTTATATATATATATATCGGATATTTCTGATTTATCAAGAACCACATACTCTTCAATGACATTAAATTTTGGACACGTACATCAATTGTAATTCTGCACAATAGAATCTATTGGACCAATAGGACCAAAACCATCCCCGATTTAAAAAAAAAAAAAAAAAACGCATTGAACTGTGAAGGCACTCTTAATCGAGGATGTCTTCAGTTTAAATCATTTGAGCCGCATGGTCCTAATACGTGCTACCATAGTTTCTGATCTTGTCTACATAATAATGAATCGACGAAAAACCTATTATGAGGGTGGAAAATAAACTCTATAGTGCTTCAAAACTGCCAAAATTTGTGAGTGACGAGATCACATGTATATTTTATACTCAATATAATATTATTACCTTATAAAAGTGTAATTTTGAATATACGATTCCAGATAAGGTTCTTAACATGGTGATTTTTTTTTTCCATCGAGCTCTTGATGAAAACAACATAACTCTCGGCACTTCTGTAAGTAGAAGAGGGGTCATGTCGTACATTTTAGACAAAGTCATGCTCAGCCAGCCAAGTTCGAACATTTCTAAAAGTGAGCAACATACTCAACGGTAAATCAGCGTCTTTAGAGTGAAAGGAGAAGCATGAATGAAATACGATGCGAGATGTTCAGCATGCCTCGATAAGTCGAGTCTTTCTATATAAGGCTATAAGTAATAACTATGCCGCATATCTCCGTTTGAAACTTTCTCTTCCAGTGCATGGAAAGCGTGAATTTGACGCGTGTCACCGTTGTTGAGCTCTCACAATACACAATATAACGCCTCCTACGCCGCGGGGCTAAAAATCAATGTCATTGTCAAAGGCTGTTGCACACGTTAGGCCTTGCTATTCAGAGGGTTCCCTTTTCACAATAGAACTCGAAGCACTGCTCCTATGTATCAGTTAACGTGGGAAAGAGACCTTTCTGCTCTCTGCTTATACCTCCCATTCAAATGTATCCCCGTGAAAAATCATGATTTTTAATCAGTTTTTTTAGATCACTGACCAATGAGCATTAAAAGACTCGAGAACCCTCGAAAATTTGACGGCAAAGATACATCAAAAAGAAAATGATTCCGCTATTTATATTGTATTTAACCAATTATGATGAAAATTAGTTTCTCGATCATGTACATTTAAGAACATTATGTTCACGGTGCGTCATACACAGAGGGCGGTTTTTCTTGAGTTTTATAACACAGAACTATATGTGCGGTGATTCATAGCACAATGAACAACTTACTACATATGAGTATTATCTCTTTTGATAATATATTCTTTCTAATCAGAATACAATGTAGCTAAGTTTACCAAGAATATATAGGGGTATTGGAAACAGCGGAAAGTAAACTTCGAAGTTGCGCACACGAATTAAAGTGAGTCAAACTTTAATCAACTTTTTGAAGTCATAAATATTAGTTCACCTTTATATTTAATTATCAGACTGTTTGGTCCCTTCGAGCAACTTATGTCTCCATTGGTTTCATGATTACATAGACCTAGTAGGAGAAGAGCACAACGGCGCTATAGAATACCACCGCTACATCACAGACGATACGGACGGATTTATTATCACAGTCATCCAAGACCTGCAGTTTATTGAAATGTCAAAAGGAATAGTTCGTTCCTGTAAATGTAGCAGCCTCAAGACGTGGTCTCCCCTCAAGACGGAAATGGCTGTGGGTCAATCCACGGTCAAGGCAAAGGACCTGTACACAAATCTGGGTAATGGCGGACGTATGATGTTTTGTCATTGAACACGTCTTGGAAACTATAATATGATATTCAGCGCTCTGTTATGAGACTAAACTGTGCGTGACTAATCGCAGAGACATCTCGTGCTCGAAATGTCGATATTACTGGTGGCTTACGAAGTCACGATGCCGTAACGATTGCCTTTGTCTCTATAGTCCGCCCCGAGAAACTTTTGTTCATGTTCAGTGACGATGACTTTCTTATGCAAAGTACATGATACTAACAACATGCTCTGCATAGTCTCTTCAGCTTCCCCTTGAAAAGAAAAAAAAAATCTTACGGTGTGCTGTCGAAGAACCGGCGACTTGGTATATCACTTTGTGTGTGTCCTTTTCAATCATATTTCAATGACAGCTATTCGTCGCTACAGGTGAGATGCATTTCATTGGTACAGTCATGTACCTATAAATCACACTGATATACAATGTATCTATATAAGTGGTATTAGTCTTTGATGAATACTTGATCGAAACTACACGTATACATAGCACGCAGGGGACCATGATTGTCGTTATAGGACAGCGGTTTTCGTTTTAACGACATTTACGTGCACTTCCAGATCACGTTCAAGCAGGCTTTAACCAGAGTATAAATCAGGCTAACATTATTTGATATAGTTTAAATGTTTCATTAAAAGAGGAAATATAAGTTAGACAGCTAGAGACATTTCAAAATTGTCAATGTTTCACGAATCAATCATAATTGTCGCAGTCACATTCAAATTGCCAAAGGTTAATGCATTGTCATCCCTTCAAATGTCTTCCAGTGAACTATGCATGGGTTAATAGTGGACAGATTTCCATTAAAGGGGCTGTACAGTACTGGTTGAGGTGGGAATTCATGTTTTTTACATTCCTAAGTGAGATAATGAGAAACCTCTTATGAAATATGAACGATCATGTAATTTTAAGAAGGATTCAACGTTTGTTTGATGAAAATTGGTTTTCACATGGCTGAGATATCCAAAAGAGTGATAGTAATAAAAGGCTACAGGCCACAACTTTATTAGGATCTCTTTGTTTTACCTTGTTTTTCGATATCTCGGCCACCTCAAAACCGATTTTTATCAAATAAACTTTTGATACCCCTTGTAACTGCATGCTCTTTGACATCTCATAGAGTGGTTTCTAGCTGAATATCTCGCAAAACGTTAAAAGCTAAATCCTCACCTCGACCAGAACTGTACACACCCTTCAAACTTCATGTAAACATGTATGAAATCAATAAAATACGGTACTTAATATTTCAATCAATAAATCTATTGTAGTCTTGATAACTAGACAGGAAAATGGCCATCTTTTAGGGGGAAAAGTTGCAGCTGCTCGATTACCGCAAAAGAAAAAAAAAACTTTCTGCACCCTCTTTGTGCATAATACCAATGGATATACTAGTAGGCTGGAGTTTCGTCACCATTTCTACGTCAAAATTGAAAACATGTGAAACTTTTAATTCACTATGACTTCTATTCTTTAATGTTCGATTTTCACCATAAACACCCATCATTCTGCTGAAAGACATAGAACAATTAACACTTCAAAGATCGGCGAGATAATCTCAATTGCTTATTATTGCTCCTCCGTATAAAAAAACATGGCAATTTTGACAACATAGTAGAGCTCTATATCTGCGTACAAGGTCAGAGTTGGTAAGGCGAACTGATTTCACGGATATTCCTGTCATTATCCTTGTCAAAAGACTACCTGATATACCTTGGGCAGGATTCCAAGACGTACATTTCCATCAAAAAGACATCTTATTCAAGGATAAACCAATCGGGCAGAATTCGAACCTGCATGAATCGACTTATGGCCCATGCCACTCTCTGTTATATTACAAACCACACTGGTCACTTCACTTTACGTTTTCTCGAGTTAAAGGGATATTGGTGGAGATGAGAATTGGGCTTTTAACTTTTTGTGAGATACCAAGAAAACACTGTAGTACAGAGCATACCATTTTAAGAGGAATTCAAAGTTTATTTGATGAAAATCCGGTTTGGAATGACTGAAACATCCAAAAACAAAGAATCGCTCTTTTTTGGATATCTCACCCATTTCAAAACCAATTTTAATCAAATAAACGTTGAATTTCTCATAGAATTACTTGCTCTTTCATATTTCCTAAGAGGTTTCTCATTATCTCACCAAAAAATGTTAGAAACCTGAAATTAGGTCTCAACCAAAACTGTACGATCCCTTTAAGACAAGACAGACGTTAAAGAAATCGCAATTAGAATGTCGAGGAAGATAATTTGATAATCCTATACAACCTCATTTCACGTGACCCCATCAAGAAACAAAACTCTCTAATTCCAGGTTACTCCCGCGTAATTGCGTAACAATAGCGCCAACGAACATGCGATCGATATGTATGGCGGTAGGTGTTTGAATGGGGAGCGTTGTCTCCCCCGAGCCAACACGGATCGATCTCGGAAATTGACGAAATTAATCATCCATTTTCACTCCACGTGGAGACAGAACCAATGAGCAGTTGGCACAAATTGCTGCTACTCACCATGCAGTGTCGTCAAATGAAATTGTCTCTGGCAATATACGTGTCATATAAAAGGATACTAGTAGTATACTCACTTTATTATTACACTCAATTTACGTTCACAATCGGAACTGCTATAATGCAGCGTCCTATCTTATGTGGTGTAGCGAGTCGTGGTATATCACTGTAGGTCAAACGGACATGATAACTGGCGGTTGGAGGTCTCGGGTATCACCCTATAAGGCATATAGATTATATTTGTCAAATTGTTTGTCCCATCACATCCTATACCAGCAACTTCTGTACACTGCCCGACCTAAACTAACCAAACGAAAACGTAAACGTCCTCGTAAAATATTGCGACGTAAAAATAAATTGTGTGTCAATAATTGTTGAAGACCAATGTCAAATCAACGTGTTTATAATAAACACATCATTGTAATGTCATTGTCCTATGCTTGCATGTTATTGTCCCATTCCTCACGTGACTATGTTTTTGGAAGAATGAATAATAACTTGTTGGTCCGACATAGATACGGATACACACGCTCATCCACATCACGCACAAAACAACTTACACAATCGCATGCATTAAACACACACATACACACACACATTAAATTATCAACACATCATGTCATTTCTTTACACCATTCGTTGTATAATATTGGACAGTCAGAATGGTCACTTTCTAAAGCGATTAGCTTTCTATGCAGCTAACATGGCGCCACGGAATATCATATCATAGTTGGTTCTGTGAACGTGATTTTGGGTGAGACTTCGGTGAAACAGTACAGGGACAGCAAGTCCAACCTATAGGCCTAGTATATTAAATGTTGCTTGGTAAAGCAATACAGAATCAGTGAAACAGATCAGTGAATGTTTGAGAAAACTACGTTTAGAGAATAAAGAAAATTGACAATTCTGTACGAAACTGCTGGCGAGCAGCTCTCCATATCTTTTGTGAGCGAAATGTCACTAATTTTCATTTTCTCACTCCCTCCGATATTTGGAAACTCAAGGATATTATCCGCAGGGGACACACAAAAACGCATCCCTCCATCCAAGAACGGGTATGAAGAATGTTCTTCTCTGGAGAAAAATAAAACTTGGTGAGTTTTTGAGTACTAAACCAAATGGAGAGCTTCTCAACACCAAGATCACACAGAGTTGCCAGCTTGTCTTACTAGAGTTCTTTTACAATTCATTTTTTTTAATATAATAATCATGTCCGGCTATTTTCCTAAAACAAACTTTCAACAAAATCTACTTCTCTGATTTTTCGTGATGTTTTCATACAAAACAACACAATCAGGATGAACTTTCCACGTTAATAAGCGCTTGACAAGGTGCCAGAGGGGAAACAAATTGGCTTTTACGACCTTATAGAGCTAAGATGACCAAAAGGTAAGAGTACTTTTAAGTATCACTGGCATGAAATACGATCGAGTGAGTGACACCAGATGCCCGACTGTTTCATGGATAGTGCTAAAATATCTTCCTCCTGAGGTCATACAAATCGAAGCATAACATTTCTTTACACGAATGAGAGAGAAATACTGGAGAGAAATCTTTTTTTTTTCTTTGCAAAGTGTGAGTGATCGTTACCATTATAAAATCCATTATGCAACACCGCAGTCTGTTTAAGTGGACTAGTAAAATAAATAATAATCGAAACTAAGACGCAACTGACACATGCTTTATGTGCTACATGCATGTAGGAATTTAATTCTGATTTAGAATTATATTTTATACAAGGCTCGACTTTAACCTTTTCTTTTGGTGAATCCGTAATGAGGAAAAAATGAAGTAATTTAGAATCATACAATAAAATATAATAATGTGAACATTGGCAGAGCCGTGTGATAAAGACTAAAGTGCTCTAAATATTGTGATTACAAAGGGAGAGAGTAAACGATTAAAAAATGAAATACTGTAATTTTGTGAACAGGACACCAAAACGTACTTTAAACACATTCTCAACAAGTGATGTCCGCGACATCTATTTCTTTTGGCTCGGGGCCACTGCTGTGATGATGTCGAGCCTAAATATATTATGATGGATGCCATCTCCTCTCAAGCCATTCAAGTGTGATGACAAAAAGTCAAAGTAAGATGGTCTATCAGATTAGTTGAATATACTAGTATCTAGTATTAGTACTGCGTGACATCTTGGTTGTAAGTTGATGGCATCAAAAGGATCATTCCTTACCTTGTTTCACAAACTATACTAGCGCTTTAGGACACGCGCCATTTGCAGTACATTGTATTTTAGTTTTTCAATTATTAATATCTCCGTCCTCTGAGAGTGTGGGACGATTGGTCGTTGATGAACACTGATGCACTTAGAAGCCTATATACCTTAAATTCAAATGCTGCTGCAGAAAGCACAAAATTATGCAAAACAAGGTAGAATATTATGTTGTGTTGATAGGGAATGCTAATGTTTGACTTCAGAATCACCTGGGTCGAGTTGTAGTGCCCAGTCAATTTGAGTAGGGCTTGAACATTTCGGCAACATAGTTACGAGCAACATATCAAAGAAGATGGAATATACGTAAACACCGAATAATAGACAATTATGATCTGCTCACCTCATCCTATTACATTACTACATGACGATTGTATGATGTATATACATTGTACATGTATAGCAGAAAACTGAGAAGATCATGTCCATTTGAATGGTTTAAACGGCCCGTATCTGAAAGTCCAGATGATGTGGTGCTCGATCCCATTCGTATGTATACGCGTAGTTCCTCTTCCATCAAAGACAAACCAGCCTATAGACAAAACCTGAAAGCTAAACACAGCACTAGCTATGCTTACATTTACAACCTTCGTGAGCAGACATAATGTATTCTAGCGATTGTTTAATCGTAATGCTTGTGCAGTCGTGTGTTTACCAAGCAGAACACCCGACACAGTGCACCCAGACTCCCGACCGAAAATATCCCGCAGCATTCGGGGACAAGCAAAGGGCAGCATTGTACCCCGACGACCCACACTGCATGAACCACTGGTGTACGAACACATTAGGGTTATTTTTTCTTTCTCCCTCTTACCATGCTAACACCAGTTTGGCATATAATATGCCGTCGTGAATAATAAATCCATGATACAAAAGTTTCGCTGTCTCTTACCTCGTAAGTGATTTCTCCAGATTGTATAGTCACTGCTCTAGCTCCTCTTTAGGAGAATATCTGCGGGACACTTTGCCGGTGGCAAGTTTATCAGATGCGGTACGCGTTTCAGATTGGAATCGTGAACGAATGGTCGTCCCATTAGCTATCAATGGATTGCTGTGGAGCATACGCATATTACCGCACGACGTTATCGGAGAGAATCATCCCCCGACTGGATCCAGCGACCAAACCCACATACGCCAAATTCCTTTGGCGAGGGCTTCCCCCGTTTGCTCTGTGTCTTTGCTTGTCTGCGAGGCAAGCGCAGCAGCACCCCTTGTACGCGAATGGAACATTCCAGTATCTCGGTAACTGAATTTCATTACGGTCTCTGCGTGAAGCACCTATGGGGTTCCGCTTGACTGCTCATCTGGAACGAGTTGATCGCGATATTTAACGGGCTTGCCCATTGTATGATAAGGTTGGAATGACCTCTTTCGAAGGGAGATCCAAAGCAAACGTCTTGAGAAGGCTTCTCGTTGAGTCATGGATTGCCAAAGCTATTGTTGGCAAATGAATAAACAGATTAGAACATTTTGTCCTTATAAAACTATCGTTTGATATTTCAGCTATATCCTCTAGAACTTATAGGCCTGGAGAGCAAATTTTGTACTTGTGGATAAGTAATTAGGTAAGATTTTGGCTATCGCAACATTCTTATTACGTGAACTTGCTTGGCATTTTCAAAGCTATACAGAAACGATCTGATTTTGTATAAAGAAAGTGTCACGATTTACTTGTAATCATTTCCAACCTTCAAAATCCATATCACAGATTTTTACTTTTTGGAACCAAGGGCTGTCGTGAGATTTCCAATTCGCAATAATGATCGTGAGTTGAGAACTTAAAAAATATCATGATTTATGCAAAACAGACATAAAAAGAAGCTGATCGAGTTTTCATTTTAACATCGAATCTTTGCCTCTTCAATTTCAGATCAGAAGGGTAGAAATGAGGAGAACTTTGATGTCTTTCAGTAATTATGTTGACATGGATATCACAACCGGAGAAACAAACCTCTTAAAGTATAATGTGGTATAAAAATAAATGCACAATCTCACCCTCCCTTCCCCTCTCCCTACCTCCCCCCCTCTCTCTCGATTATATATATATATATATATATATATATATATATATATATATATATATATATATATATACATATATATATATACATATATATATATATTTATATATTTATATATATAAATGATCTAGAGATCATAGCAAAATACAATCTATAGAAACATTTTCTACAGATACTCCTTTATATGATATAAAGATGAAATATAGATAAATTGGGAACATAAATAATTGATGTAGACTTATTCGGTTTGGGAACTGTTTATTTGTTTCAAACACAGCTGGAGGTTTCAAGTATACCTAAAAAAAAAAAAACACTTTACTCGTTGCATTGTCTTTCTTTCTATTTTTGAGCCCCCAAATTATGGCTGACATTAATTTGGTCTATAGACACATAGGTAGATAGATAGAGACGTATGTTGAAGCGTGCGCTTCTACCTGTGTATAATACAATATGGAATATGCTTCAATATCTCAGTAGTGAAAAATATGAAAATCACAGGCAGCAGCCAGGAAAAACGGTTCGAACATTATTTCTGCTTGACGAGCCAACCGAATCCTCGCCTATCGAATAAGCAGCTGCATCCCGTGCGACACCAAAGACGTCAAAACAAAGTCGCCTAAAGAGGGCGCGCATCACCTTGCTGTTGATGTGCCTCAACCCGCCACCACCGAAACCATAATTTGCCATCTGCAGCTCTCGGTGGTAATATTCATAATGATAATGTTTCTAAATTTCGTCATGAATTTAAAATTTAGAAGAAGTTCATGAGAGGTTTATTGGAATTATAAAATGTAGGGCATCGTGGAGTGAAAACTGAAACTTGTATGCTATTTTGTATCGTTGTAATTTAATGTGGTGGTCGACGTACTTTCCTCCCGACAAGACTCGGCAACATGTGGTACAGTCATTATCCACCACACTGGTGCCGCACTTGACTGGTTTGTAAACGATCCCAAATCTCCAAATAACACGCCTCCACATCCCCAAAACCACCGAACTGTCATCTTCAAGACCCAGCGACCGTGGATTTGACTGACACGGTTGTGTGCTCGTCACGTCTCTTGCACATTGTACAGATCTGATGTTTCTTTCTGCACTTGGCCGACAGGTTGATCGTTTTGACCTGTTGATACACATTTTTTTTTTCATCACAGAAATAAAAAGGAAAGCCAATAACAGAAGTGTGGTTCCCTTGATTTAATGTTTCTTAGCTCTACCCTTATTATCACCGATATTCGCAAGCCGCGTTTTCAAGACACTCCTCAGCCGCGAATCGGTGTTAAGGTCCAGTATGAACATACACACTCATAATATATACATTTTGGATCAACATGTTTTTGCTTATTAAATGTAATATAATGATTGCTTGGTCTGTTGGATGTTTGATAGCAGGTTAAGTTAGCTTTGTTTGTTTCTTTGTTTGTTTGTTGTTGTTTTTTTATTAGGGGGTTGGATGTGTGAAAATGCGTAGTTGTTTGTGTGTGCCATTTTCTTTCGTTGGAAATACACATGCCATGCTGCATTGACTTTGCCCTATAAATCATACTTGGTGATTTTATGAGATGTCACTGACAGTTGATGCACCTCTGCGGTAACCAATTTTAGTTGGAAAGGGCAAAAAAGTTCCTCTTACCCCCGTGGTCAGCTGCTAGTGGTCACCTTTCTGGATCATACAAATAAGACATTAACAATGACTCGTACAATAACTAATATGATGACGTCTGCTTACATCTGTTTCAAACAGGACGATATTAGACTCGCTGCAATTCAACTCATTACTTTGTGCCCCTGATAACATGAGTTCTTTTGCATGTTCTCTTTATTTATTTATTTTTTTTTACATTACATCTCATTTTAACGGCTATCACCTTTCACACTGCGCGACCTCTACCTGCCCATAACACAGAGTCAAAAGAGCGGTTTCTTTGCACTTTGGTAAGATATTCACGATATCACACTTTTTTCAGAACTCCCGTTTACCCTTGGGTGCAGTGATTTAAAAATGTTCAAGATATCACTTTTGCATAATGTGCAGGTCAGTTGTATATATCACAAAACATCCTACTATATATATTTTTTGCGATAAATCCTAAAATATAGGGAGATATCACTTATTTTCTCATTAAACCATAACTGCAGACGGTTTTAGTCTGGAAACAGTTTTATTAATAATGTTCACATTTTGTATATTTAACAATACTTAACATCGATTATACTGGTTCAAATTTTTTACAATCGTTGTTTCTATCCCTAACTCACATTTCAGAACTATTTTGAAGCACTAATTATGGGTTTTTGTTTCATCTGCAAATAGCAAATTATGCCTTTAACGTACATATTCATCTTCATTTTGTGACAAAAAAAAAAAATATAATGTATACAATCATGTACATAGGGATTAATATTGCACTTTGACCCGTTCCTGGATGACTTATAAAAGGCAATATTAAGTTCTAAATGCTTCTTAGAGGAGCTGAGTAAAATTTTTCTTCGATGTCACGATGATAAAACAACAAAAAATATTTTTGTTTGTGCGGAAAAAAACCTATTTTCTCCTTTTTCGTCGCTCTATTTTCATTATTTATCGTTGTTATCACAGAACTTGAAGACGAGTTCTAATGATTGTTATACATCAGGGGGGCGTTTCATGAAGGAACTTGTCGGATAAAATATCTGACAAGTCAATTATATCCGACAAGTTTTGAGAAATTCTTTAGTCTGATTGGCTGATTTCTCTGAACTTGTCGGATATAATTGACTTGTCGGACATTTTATCCGACAAGTTTCTGCATGAAACGCCCCCCAGGATATTATTGTGGAGTTCCATCGAGAGAGGGCAGCACATGAAATAATAATTATAACACAAAGTTTGAAATTAATTATGCTATTGATTGGACCGTCTTTCCTCAAACCAGTAGGTGACACATTGTTGCGTTCGCTGAATCTTTCTTAATCTTTTGACAGAGGTCTGGCAGGAGCTGCAGAGACGCGGAGACTGACAAACACACATACACACACACACACACACACACACACACACACACGCACGCACACACACACACACACACACACACACACACACACACACACACACACACACACACACATACACAAATAGACACGTATGTATTTCTTCTTTATGTGCCAACAAACATTGCGCCGATAGAAGAGAAATGACTGGGAAAAGGAGAGAGGGTGTTCTAAGAAGCAATATTGTTCTTTCAGAGCGCACAGAGAAGGAAAACAGAATGACTTCTGAAGTAATGATCATTACAGAAAATGTCTAGAGTTTCAGACGGCTCGATTATTGAAAACACGACTGAGTATTACGCACGCATGCAAGGACGATAAAAACGCAGCGCCCTTTAAACGGGCATCCGTAATGTCAAATCCATCCGTCGCTCGTTAAAATAACGTGCTCTTCAATTTGAAATCCGTCAGAAAGCGGGACGTGTGCGTCATTGCAGCCAATAGGAGCAAGGAGAGGTTAATCAAAGATTGGTTTGACAGCCCTGTTTTGGGCAATCATACAAGAAGGAATAGATAATACAAATAGTTTCGTCTCTTCTTCTCAACTCAAAATATCAACTTCTCTTCAGGTTGGTCTACTATTTTCGTATACACATTAGTATTACATGAATAATGTCATTTATTAAATGGCCAAAAAATTCTCCGCGGTTTTCATTATTATCTTCCCGTGTGATTTCAAGTGTGAACTTGTGAAACCGACGAACAATGCTTCCTGACTATACACCTCATTTAGGTAGGTCCTAATGCATAGACATACACACATAAACACACTCATCTGTCATAATACATCGCATATAGATATTCTCCCTACTCCGTGTCTTCCTGTGTTTGTGACACAGATCACTCATGACGCTTCCTTCTCACCTGTGTGTCACACGGAATTTTCCTTTATTTTCTATCTGTCCCTCGACATTTTGTATTTGTCCATCCCTAGAGAACACGGTTTCATTATTCACTGTGCATTCCAGTTATTACCAACTGCAAGGTCATTACCTCATGTGAACGCAGTGTGGTATGCATATGCTTACCAACTGAATTTTGTTTTTGTAACTCGTTTCCAAGAGACATACGGTAGTCTAAGTCATGAACATGTATTTCCGGTAAACAACTCATTATTCAACTCGTGTTTGTGCACTTCTGAATATGGATGAGTTCATAAACGCTATTTCTTCTTCTGTTATAGATAGTGATGTAAACGATTATCAGCCAGCTGCACTGAATTCCCTCTTACATTCTTATGATAAAGAAGAAGGTGAAGACTCCGATTTTGTTACTTAAACCCAAGATCTGAAGCTTGATTTTGACGCTAATGATGCGTCTGCTCGAAATGAAGGCCAGCTTTCTCACTATCACTTGGAAAAAGAAATGCTTACACTTTCTCATTCACACTCTAATGAGCTTTTTGTTTCACATTTCAATATAAGAAGCCTTAATAAAAATTTTGATAAATTACTTGTATTTCTCAACGAATTACAATTTAAACACAGCATAATTAGTCTCAGTGAAACTTGGCTCAAGGAAACGTCACCTTCTTCTCTATTTACCATAGACGGTTTCAAATTAGTTACCAACAACAGGATTACCAAAAGAGGTGGTGGTGTTGGTTTTTACGTCACGCAAAATTTAAACCATAAACTGTTAAATGAATATTGTATCATGTCTGAATGCCTTGAGAGTATTTTTATTGAGGTCATGACCCCTACTAAGGGGAATATCATTTTTGGGGAAATTTATAGACCTCCACATTCCAACCTTAATGAATTCACTGAGCTGTTTCACAATCTTCTCTCTAATGATTACTTTGATAATAAGATGCTTCATTATGGGTGATTTTAATATAAATCTTTTAAATTGTAATGACGCTTTATGCAGTCAAGATTTTCTAATTTCATGTTGTCAAAATCATTCATTCCTCTTATCAGGAAACCTACTCGGATATCTGATGCTACTTCTACTCTCATTGATGATAATTCGTTAATAATGTTTTTACTGATGTTACTTCTGGTATTGTAGTTTCTGATATCACCGATCATTTCCCGATATATGCGCTTGTACCACAGTTTTCTATTAGGAAAATGCCAACCCTTAATTCAGGTTCTCGTGATATGTCCGAATGTAATCTTGATAGACTTAGAGAGGGATTGGGGTCAGTTGATTGGTCCTCTGTTTATAACCAAAGAAATGTAAATTCGTCCTTTGATGTTTTTATGAACATCCTTTAATATGTGTAATGTTTATATACCCTTATTTAGACGATTCAGACCGAATTATAAGAGAGTACCAAAACAACCATGGATTTCAAAGTCCCTACTTAGGTCTATCAATAGAAGAATAAATTGTTTTACAGATACCGAAAATCTCCGAATGATGTAACTAAATCCCGTTATATTCGTTACCGCAATGTACTTATATACTTCTTCGTTGCGCTTAGCCAAGCAACTGTATTTTGCAAATCAGTTTGAAAAATGCAAATTTGACATTAAGAGTACGTGGAGGGTGATAAACACAGCTTTGAAATCTAGCACTGTTACAAATTCCCCTACTCATATTTTGAATGACGGTCATCAAGTTGATGATCCACAGGAAATGGCCGATGTATTTAATGATTACTTTGTTAACTTAGGACCTGATCTTGCTAGCAAAATACCAAATAGCCAGACAACTTTTCATTCTTTTTTAAAAGACAGGAATGTACAAACCATGTTTTTCATTCCTATTGTTGAAGAAGAAATCAAAGAAATTGTTGATAACCTAAATATTAAGAAAAGTATAGGTAATGATGGTATTTCGGCTTTTCTTCTGAAGAATATAATAAATTAAATAATTTCTCCACTCACTTATATTTTCAATCAGTCTTTATCTAGTGGCAAAGTCCCAGATAATATGAAAATCGCTCGAGTTGTTCCCATATACAAAAAGGGTCCAAAAGAATTTGTGAGTAATTACCGCCCGATATCTCTCTTAACCTCAGTCTCAAAAATTCTTGAAAGGCTTGTTTATAAAAGAACTCTTAGATTTCTTGTTAATTGCAATATTCTTTGTAATTTCCAATTTGGATTCAGAAAATAGCACAGCACAACTCACGCATTATTAGCCTTCATTGATAAAGTAGCTCATGCTTTAGATGATGCTTCCCACACCATCGGTGTTTTTCTCGATTTTTCGAAGGCTTTTGATACCATTGACCATCAAATTTTGCATTATAAGTTAAGCCATTACGGTATCCGTGGGAGGACTTTAGAGTGGTTTAAAGGGTATCTCACAAACAGAAAACAATTTGTTTACATAAATGACTATGAGTCAGGTATGACGTCAACTTCTTGCGGTGTCCCCCAGGGTTCTCTTCTTGGCCCACGTTTATTCATCCATCAACGATCTCCAAAATTCGTCACAGATTCTTTCTTTTATTTGTTTCGCTGATGATACAAATCTATTTCTGTCTCACCGCAATCCCAATACCCTTGTAAGTATAATGAATAATGAATTGAAATCTGTTCAGTCCTGGATTTACGCTAACAAGTTATCATCAAATGTTGATAAAACACATTATGTTATTTAGCAATTCCTTGCAAGTTATTCCTGATGATGTTAAGATTAATGATATTAACCTAACCCGAGTAGATAGTACAAAGTTTTTAGGACTTTACATCGATAGTGACCTTTCCTGGAAAACTCACTTTAATTTTTTAAGCAAAATTTTGTCACGAAATACAGGAATCCTAAACAAACTGAAACATTTTTTGCCCAACCATATCTTGCAGATTGTATATTCAACCATGATTTCCCCATATCTTAATTATGGAATTCTTGCGTGGGGTAACGCATCTAAATACTTACTGGATTCACTTTTTCTTCTTCAAAAGCGAGCGATCAGAGTTATTAACCATGCTGGGTATTTATCTCACACTAACGCCTTATTTCAGAAAAATAAGATTTTAAAACTGATAGATTTGTTTGGTTATAATTTAGGTATTTTATGTATAGATTTTCCTCAAAAGATCTTCCTGGTGTCTTTTTACATATGTTCATAAGAAACAATTCTGTCCACCACTATCCAACTCGCCAGAGTGACGCTTATCACCTTCCACGAACTCGAACAGTTTTTCGGTAAAAACACAATTATGTATACAGGTCCTAAATATTGGAATGATCTCCCAACAGAGGTTAGAAGCTGTCTGTCATTATCATCCTTTAAGCGTAAACTTAGACAGCATGTATTGAATAGCTACAACACACAAGTGCACTAAAATTCCTTTTTATTACGCTGATGGCTGCTCTGTTATACTACTTGGTTGTTGCCATGTGAACAGACTCATGCATATACATTTTAGTTGCATGCTCTCTCAAATTCCTGCCCATCGGTGTTTTTCCTTCCACTTCTAGTAAGACCTTGGTCGTGTCGCATAGTTTCCCCTCCTTTCTTTCTTTCCTTTCTTTTATGCATCATTGCAGCTGGCTGGTATATCACATATAGGAATTGCAATTGATTCATGTTATCCATTTTTCAAATCTTTCCCCGTGTCTATGGAAGCCGGAATGTTTAAACCCTAATAGTACTTAAGTATTTACGTCATTATCACTCCCATGTCTAAATTGCTATTAGAGCAATTGCTATAGTGTGCAACATGTGGTTACTATCTTGTTCTCATTTTATCACACACATAAATGCATGTGAGAAGAATCTTCTGAGCCCCGAGTAATAGTCATTCTCTTTTGTTTATCCTTACTTTTGGTCTTAATAAGTACCCGTGCTCCTCATCCTGTTCCCCTTACTAGGCTTCTGTTGGGACCAAGGGCGCCGGAAGCGGGGGGGGGGGGGGGGGGCAGGGGTGGCACTTGCCCCCCCAAACAAAATGTTGGGGGGGCAAAACCCCCCAAAGTGCCCCCTGTAACAAATAATTAATCACTGATTTAAAGATCAAAATGAACAATAAAGGCATATTTCTTGTCTAAATGTTGTAATTTCATAATTGAAAATGCAAAAATTTTCGCCCCTAACGGGGCGAAAATTATAATACACTAACAACATACATTATTGTATCTATTAACTTAAGAGTAAATTTAATGTATAGATGGTAGCCTCGTGTCCTTGAGTGTGCCCGCTGAAACATACCTTTAGTAAACCTTACATTTTTCATTTTCTTCTTTGCTTTCTAGCAGTATAAGAATATTTTTTATTGTTCGAACGATGCGATCACGTTTAATCTTTTAATGAGTACATTTCACATATATTGCAAAGTGAAAGTGGCTCGCTCGTTCTGCCCGTACTTCTAGTAAAATGAAAAGTTCTCATCTAAGTTATTATCACAGTGATTTTTTTACTATGTTTAATTCCTCAGAAATTTAATTTAAAATGCTCTATAAAAGCGACTTTTATACTCTGTTTTTACAAAAGGTCCCTACCGTGGGAGGGGGTATCCCCCTCCCACACCCTCCCCCGCTCGGTAGCTTGCTTCCTCGACGAGGATCGCACTATCACATAATATACCCCCGTATGTTAAGATCATAGTCCTTCCAACTTATTTTTTTCAATATGTTAATTCCTTAGAAATTTGCTGTTTAAATGTTCTATAAACGCGACTTTTATACTCTGTTTTTACAAAAAGTCCCTACCGTGGGAGGGGGTGTCCCCCCTCCCACACCCTCTCCCCACTCGGTCGCTTCGCTCCCTCGCCGAGGATCTCACACCATCACATTATTAATGTACTCCCGTATGTTATGATCATAGTCCTTCCAACTGATTTTTTCAATATGTTAATTCCCTAGAAATTTGCTTTAAATTCTCTATAAACGCAACTTTTATACTCTGTTTTTACAAAAAGTCCCTACCGTGGGAGGGGGTATCCCCCCTCCGACACCCTCCCCCCGCTCGGTCGCTTCGCTCCCTCGCCGAGGATCTCACACCATCACATTATTAATGTACTCCCGTATGTTATGATCATAGTCCTTCCAACTGATTTTTTCAATATGTTAATTCCCTAGAAATTTGCTTTAAATTCTCTATAAACGCAACTTTTATACTCTGTTTTTACAAAAAGTCCCTACCGTGGGAGGGGGTATCCCCCCTCCGACACCCTCCCCCCGCTCGGTCGCTTCGCTCCCTCGCCGAGGATCTCACACCATCACATTATTAATGTACTCCCGTATGTTATGATCATAGTCCTTCCAACTGATTTTTTCAATATGTTAATTCCCTAGAAATTTGCTTTAAATTCTCTATAAACGCAACTTTTATACTCTGTTTTTACAAAAAGTCCCTACCGTGGGAGGGGGTATCCCCCCTCCGACACCCTCCCCCCGCTCGGTCGCTTCGCTCCCTCGCCGAGGATCTCACACCATCACATTATTAATGTACTCCCGTATGTTATGATCATAGTCCTTCCAACTGATTTTTTCAATATGTTAATTCCCTAGAAATTTGCTTTAAATTCTCTATAAACGCGACTTTTATACTCTGTTTTTACAAAAAGTCGCTACCGTGGGAGGGGGTGTCCCCCCTCCCACACCCTCCCCCCACTCGGTCGCTTCGCTCCCTCGCCGAGGATCTCACACCATCACATTATTAATGTACTCCCGTATGTTATGATCATAGTCCTTCCAACTGATTTTTTCAATATGTTAATTCCCTAGAAATTTGCTTTAAATTCTCTATAAACGCGACGTTTATACTCTGTTTTTACAAAAAGTCCCTACCGTGGGAGGGGGTATCCCCCCTCCCACACCCTCCCCCCGCTCGGTCGCTTCGCTCCCTCGCCGAGGATCTCACACCATCACATTATTATGTACTCCCGTATGTAATACTCATAGTCCTTCGCACTGATTATTTTTCACTGTGTTTAATTCCTTAGAAATTTGCTTTTAAATGGTCTATAAACGCGACGTTTGTACCCTGTTTTACAAAAGCTCCCTACAGTGGGGGGGGGGGGGGGGGGGGGGGGGGAATCCCCCTTTCCACACCCCCCCCCCCCCCCCGGCTCGCTCGCTTCGCTCCCGCGCCGAGGAACTCACATCGTCACATAGATGTGCCCCCGTTGAGATTTTGCCCCCCCAAAACCAGAAGTGTTCCGGCGCGCTTGGTTGGGACCTACTCAACAAGCTTTGCTTTTTAGTAGGTTCCATCGTATTTCTCTTCGCATCCTTTACTTTGATTGAAAATGACACATCGACCGTTATGTATTACTTTTGTATTCCTATTTCTTCATGTATATATCCAAGCTGGACATTCTGTATTATATTTTGTTATAGATGTATTTTCCATCGAGAAATACGAAAAATAAATTGAAATTGAAATTGAAAATTGAAACTTGTCATTTTAATATTTTGCCAATTTTGTAAAATGTAATGACACATTGTCCACAATAATTATGTACTATAGAACTATTATGAGAATCAAGCATTATGGCGGAGGCATACCAGTCGCCTTAGCGACATTTCTAGTTGTTTATAGGTTGCGTCCACCGATTGCATCTCAACGTAATCTAAAGCTACTTTTCAACACAGAGGAGAACGTCTAGCGCAAGCGTCGTCTCAAACGTCCGCGCCGAAAATCTAAAGCTCCCTATTGTACCAAGTAGGCGTATACAGTACCCTAAAATTTAGTGGTATTTTGATTTAAAGTAAAATGCATCTTATATTCCTTGGTAAATGAAAACAAAATAACACTTTATTCATATACAAAGAGGAATTTATGCATTGGTACTGCATGCAGTAATGAATGTCGAGAACCCACTTTGTGAAAGTCACTAGAATGTCTAGTAGGCCTATTTTATACAAAGGGGAAAACACTTTTTTTTTCTTTTTTTTTTTTAGGGAAAACGTCGCGAAAGCGTTATGCCCGACAAACTTGTCGGACAAATTTGCTCTTAGCCAATCAGATGCAAGGATTTCAGTACCTTAAAACAGTGTGTCAGAAAAATCTGACAAAACGCTTCATGAAATGCCCTCTGAGGTCAAAAATTTTTTTTCACGCTTGTGTTTGTTGTTTTTGTTTTGTTTTGTTTCGTTTTTTTATATGGGGGAGGGAGCGACCCCCGCAAAGTCAGAAACGCGCAGATGTTAGCGCGTCGTTCAATGACAAGCGCTCCACGCGCGTTTGTTCACAACGCGTTCTAATACCGCACGTACGTGCATGTACGTACATTGGGCCACATACCACAGCTAATCACAGCATAGCAGCAGTGTTTTACGTGTGTTTGAGAACCGTGTGATGGCATGCTCAAAAGTAGTCTTGCCTATTTGGGTTTTACTGCTTAAATCATGGGATCATAACGACTACTGTATTGATTACGACCGTTAGAATTAATCTGATCCCGTCACACTTTACCCGGTACTCGACCCGAAGTAAAGGCAGGCCGAGTAGAGATCTGAGAGGCAATTTATTGGACGCTTGAAGTTGAAGTTGGAGTCTTGACCTTTTCGCATTGTTTTTCCAGCGTTTAGGCCTACACCCGCAGGTGAGTAACGTGTGTCACAAATAAAAAGAATCCTTTGTTTATCTAACAAACGTTACGGTCTAACGTTGGCTCTAGCGTCAATAGGCCTACTTATATTTTATAGGCTCGTAAGGTGTCGTAAATTACAGAATACCGGCAACCAATCACGGAGAGCGCAAATCGTTCTGAAAAGAGCGTAATTACGCTTGCCGATAGCAACCGTTGAAATATTAATCCGATATGCGGATAAGTCAAAATGTTAAATGACAATGTAGTTTAATATCCATGTGATAAACAAAGGAAAGAAAGAAAAAAAGAATCGCTTGTCTTGACACCAAGGTCAATGTGACTAACGTTAGGACAATGCAGTCCAGACTAAGGTCAGTAAAGTGAGGAGCTCCCGGAAAGTGGAAGAACTGGAATCATGCAAATATTTATTTAGGCCTATCACAATCTAGAATAATTTCTAGTTGTAGGTTAAGTAGTATTGTGTAAAGTAGGCTAGATCTGTGTTGTAGCTTTGTTTTAGAATTTTATGGTAGGGGTCCTAACCCTACTATAACCCGAGTGTTAGACCTAACCACAGTTACATGACCGCCCTTAGTGAAACCGACCGCTGGCGCACAGAACGCTGTACGCACTTCACTGCGCGCAGAGCACATAAAAATGAATTGGCTTTGACTGTTAATGTTGATGAGGATGTGTAGGAAAACGCGAAAATTTGATGTTCATTAACGTTAATGGTTTTAATCAAGGACAAAATTTCGAATGAATATTTTCACCGAATCGTAATGTAATGTCTATGGAAGTTTCTAAAAAGCTTCGTACAACACGGTGTTCAATACAACTCGGTTTGCGTGCATTGTCAATGCAAAAACAGCGGTCGATCTCAATATTAAGGAACGTTACTGCGGGGAGCTGAAACGAGGCCAGGCAAGTTCGACGGCGATATTTTTGCACTGAAACTTCGAATCGAAAAGGGAACAACGGCATTTGATAGTGCTGGATTTTCTCAATCACGTAGGTCAAGTTTTAACGTGAATTTCAGTGTTAAATATTCTTATCAAGCAAATAAACATTAGGCGGTCGATGAGTAGTAGTCCAACTATATTTGTAGGCCTATTAAACTAACACTGTAACAGTAACACTACAACAGCGTGTTCGGCTATTTTAGATCATCTAATTTAGTTTTTGCGATGTATTGTAGACACTCTGTGGTCTGTAACTTAAATGGAAAAACCTCGGTCTATCAACCTCAGAACCCTAACTTTAGGATAAATTACAAATCTATTCGGGTTCTTCCACTCATCACTGACATCAGTGATCGATGTAAAGTTGTAGAACTAGAGTCTTCTGTTCTACAATTCTACTTCACCCGTTATTGCCGAGATGAAGATCTTCTTGTTGCTAGATGATGTAAGTAGGGCCTACAAATTACTAGTACAAATGTTAGATAAACTCCAGACAGTAGACTATATTTTGGTCACTACATGCTGTGAACTTGGTTGATTGTAGACTTAAAGTTAAGCTTTGAGTTTCATTTCACCGTTGCCTTTGATTAGACGCAAAAGAAACTGTGATTGTAATTTTTGCCATAGCCTAACTTTGGGTTCTAATACATCTTCTCACTTATCTACTCTGCACGTTTAACTTTGCGGAGGTCGCCCCCCCCCCCCCATCTAAAAACAAAGCAAAACCAACAAAGAAACAAAAGCGTAAATAAAAAGGGTACATTTTTTAGACACAGTGTTATAAATTACTGAAATCCTTGCATCTGATTGGCTAACAGCAAATTTGTCCGACAAGTTTGTCGGGCAAAACGCTTTTGCCGACGTTTTCACTAAAAAAGGGGTGTTTTTCCCCTTTGCAGAACTTTCACCAAAAAAAAAAAAAAAAATGGGTTTTCGACATTTCAGACGTAGAACAGCTTGTCTACACCTAATCTCTCCTCTTTTAGATGCGTGATTGTAATTTTCGAAGCGACTGTACCGGTAATTGTATTTTTTTTTTTTTTTTTTTTTTTTTTTTTTGGTCATAGATGTGTAAATCTCCTCTCTATTGGATGCGTGTTCTACCTGTAGACCCTGATTCATCGTTTGTTCACGGACCATCATGGGAAAGGACAGCCCACAACTCGGAGATCCCGACAAGGGCGCGAAGATCTTCAAGACCAAGTGTCTGCAGTGTCACCAGATTGACAACAGCGGGAAGCACAAGCAGGGCCCCAACCTCATGGGGCTTTGGGGCAGGAAGACCGGCCAGTCTGCTGGTTTCAAGTACACGGACGCCAACGTCAACAAGGGTGAGTAGCAGGACTGTGTTCGATCATGTGCACAAGGTAAATCCATGAACACCGGTATGCTTTAATTTCATGTTTAAAAGTCATGATTTGTTTTACAAGCACAGTAAGGATTTTTTTTTTGTTTTGTTTTGTTTTACGCAAGTTTTACGCATAATAAAGTTAAGCTTCCTCGAAACGAGTGGCGGTTTTATTTACTTTTAAGTCCGCATTCGAGGTAAAACCCACCAGAACCTCCATAGTACAATTAAGCAGTCAAAAAAAAAAAAAAAAAATCACTTGATGCCATATCAAATATGAATGTACGAGTATTCAAATTACTGCGGACTGAAGGCACAATTGTCCTTTTAACGGGGTTAATTCAAGACGGTACATGTAGGCCTAACTTCTAGTTTCGCGCGCACGTGCAAAGCAAACAATTTTTATTGAAAAGAAGATCATCAGCCTACGTACGACTTACCCTTTTTAATTATTTGTTTTTGTAATTACAAAAAACAATAACGCACCCACCCAGACACACACATGAAGAATCTCTGGACTTCCATTGCAAGCAGGGGACAGCGATGTTTAGCGATGTATCGCCCCACGTTACATCGCTTGCACCGATTGATCTTTCGTTATGGGAATTTTGAAGATGCAGTAGTGTTAATCATAAGGGATGACATATCTGTGATATGATGTACATCCATCTATACGAAACCCCTTACCCGGGGTTATTATTCGATTCTGTGATTTTTACTTCAGATGTTTTAATATACTGCACTAATATCCAACTAGATGAAAGTCGTTTCACAAATGTGCCACTTTGTATCATGTATTCCTTTCTTGATGGAAATAAATAAACTGAATTTAATACCTGCTGCTTCATTTTGCGTCAGGAATCACATGGGGCCTCGACACGTTGTGGGTCTACCTCGAAAATCCCAAGAAGTACATTCCTGGAACGAAGATGGTTTTCTCGGGAATGAAGAAGGGGAAGGAGCGAGCCGACCTGATCGCGTACCTCAAGGAAAAAACCACCGGCAACTACACAAAAGATGACTAGACTGGACCACACCAGCAAGGGACTTTTAACAGTTTCATATTGTCCTTAATCGTCTTTGATTTATGGATTTATGGCGATTTGTCTTGGCCTGTTTCCATCCTGTCTGCCAACCACTCGAGGCCTGCTCCAGCTTCACAAAGCTGCGATTCAATTTTTATCCAAAATAAAAAAATTGAGACAGTTCCTCTTTCATTGAGTGTACACACACACACACACACACATATTACACACACACAAATACACAAATGACTGTCGATAAATAATCCCGAAATTCCAATGAATTGAATTTGTTAATACAGAGATGAATTTAGATATTTTAAACTTCCTTTGTGAGATATGTTTTCGTTTACTTATATCTTATGATCCCGAAAGCCTTGCCAAAGAAATACATGTATTCACGAGTGCGCGAAATAAAATGAATATTCTCTATTTCCATAGTGAAGATTTGTCCTTCCTAGAAAGTTTCCTGCCATTTTGCACCTCAAATCAAAAAAAAAAAAAAAAAAAATATATATATATATATATATATATATACGTGCGTGAGCGTGTGAGCGTTTGTGTGTGCGTGCTCGCGTATTAAATGTGGGTTAGAAAACAGAAAAAAAAAAAACTTTGTAAGAGTCCGCGTCGGCGTGTTTGCTTTCTTCACTTAGTCTTCTCATGATATCAACAATCTGGGGGCAATTCATGAAGCTTTTCGTCAGATTTTTTTTTTTAAATTATTATTACAAATTGTTATAAGCTACAGAAGTCCTTGCATCTGACTGGCTGAGAGCACATTGTCAGAAGAAAAAAAAAAATCCGACAAAACGCTTCACGAAATGCCCCCTGGAGCACTTCAAAGGTTCACTCAAGATTCGCATTTTTCGCCAGACATTTAATAAATAAATCTCTTAGGGGAGTCTGCGCATCTGAATGGTTTCTAGAACATGTATGACGTCATACAAATGCTGTAAATCAACGTCATGTCCATCCTTCTTTCCATTCGGATTTACCATTATATTCGGAGTTACCATTATCATCGGTATCATCAATTTCATCCTTGGGACGCCATAGAATGATAATCATAATAATGATACCGATGATAATGGCAAAACAAACATTTTTTTTTTCATCATTCCATTCTCACTGTCATCAACATTATATTTTTATTAGGGAGCTTTAGATTTTAGACGCGCGGACTTTCAGAGGGAAAAACATGTACTAGCTGACCGTGCGCAGAAGCGCGCGTCTAGTCGATCTATTTTTAGCTTGCGTCGCCTGAGTTTTTCACTATGCGTACTGGGCCCCGTTGCAAGAAAGTTGCAATCAATTGTAATTGCAAATAATTGCTAAGTTTGAAACAACCATTCTGATTGGCTCAGGGTCTGCCCTATTAAGAAGACATGCATGCAACAATGATTTTGATTGGCCAGTGACAATCAGTTGCAAGTTGCGTTTAAACGCAAAGTTTCTAGCAACGGGGCCCTGGGCTATTTTTACGTCCGCACAGTTTGCAACGTAGAAAACTACTTCATGCACTGATCATATGGGGGCGCGATTTTATTTTTTATACGTTGCGTCCCAGCATAAAGCTACTTTTCTACACGACGCAGGGGAGAGGAGAACGTCCAGCGCACTCGTCGTCTCAAACGTCCGCGCGTCAAAATCTAATTCTCCCTAATATTACCTCTTGCAGGAAAGGTTGAGTGACAAACGATTAACTTTTGGTATTTTTTTATTTTTTTTTTTTTTTGGGGGGGGGAATTTTTGATTTTTTGATATTTTGGCAGGTAGGGTCAATGAACTTGGGAGTTTATCTTGCTTCCGTTACAAAAGTCATAATTCTCTTAATACATTTGATAGTAAAATAGATTTAGTACTTGATTAAATTACAATGTATTATAATTAATTATTTGCAAATTGTCTAATATAGATTAAATAAACTTTGCAATATTATACATAATTATGTGTGTATGTTGATATACACATATACGCAAAGATGGTACACATACGAATACAAATGATAATCACGCCCTTTCGTGTATTGTGCATACGCAATTTACTATGTAAACCCAAATGAAGTTTCATACTTGCACAATTACGCAAACACAAATGCACACATACTCATATGCACACACACACACACACACACACACACACACACACACACACATCTTTATATACATATACAAATTCATTTCACAAATTTGCACGATTAACATGCACTCTCGGGCTAATCACTCCCACCTGCACTCCTTTCTCTCTTCCTCGTTATTTCGTCATTCTTCTCTTCTTCTAGTTGGGGGCATCCCACGAGACCGACACCCACGAGTCATACGGTTCACGAGACCGACATCAATAATAGGTCCATGAATCATACAGCCCACGAGTTATACGGCTCAGGACTCATACAGCCCATGAGTTCGACACTACGCACAAAAGGCTCATGAGACCGACACTAAGCAAACATAGCCCACGAGACCGACACTAAGCAATAAAGGCTCATGAGACCGACACTAAGCAAAGAAAGCCCACGAGACCGACAGTAGGCAGAAAAGGCCCACGAGACCGACATTAAGCTAAAAAGGCTCACGAGACCGACACTAAGCAAAGAAAGCCCACGAGACCGACAGTAGGTAAAGAAGGCCCACGAGACCGACAGGATAAACAGCGCCATCTACATGTCAATCACCTGTACAGGGTGTTCCATGAACGGAAAAATAACATACTGGCGGGTGTAATTTCGTAGCGCTATCAATAGAAAGATGGTGACCATCTACATAATTATGAACGTTATCAAATATGTATTTATACATACTTGGGGGGGGGGGGGGGGGGGGGCAAGTGTGTCCGGGAGCGACATTGTTATCAAGTAGAAAAATTGAATTGCATTCTTCATGCCCCCGCTCCCCCCCCCAAAAAAAAGAGACAAAAACACAAATGAATTTAACAGAGGACAATAACGATGTATAATTAATTTTAGAGCATTGATAATGCCATCGTGCTAAGATATAAATTTTACCTCTGCTCTTTTCCGATTCACTAGTTACTTATTCTATTTTAGATGTTCTACCCTCCTGCCTTGACGTTTTGCAATAAGATCCATTTGTAATTTTCTCTGTAACTATGATGTAATTCTACTGATTAAAACGTTTTATGTCGCAGGGATTCACCTCAATTTTGTGGCTTGTGTTATTCTCCTCCGAACAGTACATTTTATCGTTAAATACAATAGCTGTTTTCATGGACGCATCTGGTTTTTTCCGAATCCCTAACGCTATTAATAGACGATTACGATTATTTTTTATTGATACTAATTTAATCAACACCCTCACAGGTTTATTGTAGAAAGATCTGTTACACACTTTTATTGTACTTTGTTAATTTTGTTTCACAAACACACACCCATGCAAACACAATTAAAGATCCTGATCATTTCGAAAGTTTTCAAAATGTTAGTGTAAAACCCTCTAAATATTTGTTTTAAGAGAGAATGATTCTTGAAAAATCATATTTCATTTCGTACTAATAAGTCCTACACTATTATTCATTTCAGGCTACCCAGTCAAACTTTGCTCTATCATGTCTGCAACCGAATTCAAAGCTCCAATAGTCTTGTTTACACTCACTCCACATACCATGTGCTTATATACCATACACAAAAGTCAGGGGACAAGGGGCGACTGCCCCCCCCCCCCCCCCCCCATGGTTTTTCAAGTAGTGATGAAATAAAGAAAAAGAGATAAAATTTGAAAGAGTGGAAGAAGAGAGAAGAAAGGGCAGTATCAAAAGAGGTGTCTGAGTTGTGTTATACGTGTAGTATATTACTCATTAAACCATGTTCTCCAATTGAGACAAAATGACTTCACCTCTACGTGGTCTTGCACCCACAATTAAATAAAATATTTTGGGGTCACTGTTGCACAAAATATCAAATCATCATGCAGTCATCACCATCACAATTCATGACGTTCCTGCAGACCAATATCCTCCGTGTTTATTCCAGTTAAATACACAGACAAATGGGAAGACAATTAATGAAAAATAGAATTCATATAAAAAAACAAAACTATAGAAATACATTTATTATTCGAAAACTTTTGACACTGAAACACCATGATAAAGATGGCAAGATGTTTGTACTGAAATGTAAGGATCATACAAGGTTATTTTGGGTAATATATGAACAGTTGTAATCTTTGGCAATAATAAGCATATTATTGTTAATGGCAAGATACCACAATGTTAACATCTCTTGATATTTTCAGACGTACTATTTATATTGCATTTTGGCATCACTTGACCATGGAAGAGGCTTAAAAATTTCTCCAATTTACACCTGAACTATATCAAAATACATGTATAAATATTGCCTCATCAAATTGCTAAGAGAGTGTACCTGACCAATTAGAAAACTTTCAATACACAACTGTTGGATATACATCAACAAGTGAATTTCTGTACAATTTCTTTTTACGCCAAGGCACACATGAAGTTACTACAGTTCATTGCACCCACACTATGCTATCTGTATTCTACATATAATTTGGCTGCCTTTGCGACCTAATAATGACTTAATAATAATGCTGTATGCTCCATTCTAAATGATACTCTTCCTCCCTGATATTTAAGTTTCAACCATCTTACACAACACCTTATAGAACATACAATGTACATGTAAATGTACCTAACATCGTCAAATATACAGGGAAACCCCGTTATAACGAGGTCGGATATAGCGAGATACAGTTTTTAAAAGAGATTTTACTGCTCCTATTTTCACTTACACATATTAAAATGGAAAGAAGATGCATATGTTTATAACGAGGTACCGGTTGTAACGAGGAACAATAGGTGGTCCCGCCGACCTTGTTATAACCGGGTTTCCCTGTACTATGAAACGTGAATTCATGGATACAGAATTTCTGCCATGAATAACAAACAGCTCACATCGCCCTATAACAAATCCACTTGACAGATCTTACATTTATGAAAGAATATTTTATGGTACATGTATAGTAGACATCAAAGCATGCACAATATACATCTACATGTATACAAGTACACCTGCTTTGCAGAGATTCAGTTTTGGTTTCCAAAATTGCTCAATGCAGATGGGGCAGAGCATGATATTTCATACTAATACTTGGTCCTGTCTGCCGCAAACCATACGTTTCACACACTGATAGCGATCTTCAGCCACCAGCATGAAATGATGGCAGCAGACAAGGTCATACACACATTATATGAATATGAGTGTGTGTGTGTGTGTGTGTGTATGATTGCGATTGTTGAGAAAAATGGTGAAAACATGAGGTAGAAAAGAAGGAAATGGGAAAAACTCATGGTACATTTGCAGAATAGAGGTCTTAGATTGCACTTTTTGAAGTAATTGCCTAAATGTAGTTTTAGCTTATGATAATGCAAAAAGCGCATGTACTGTGAGTGAATAATTTGTAGGATATGATGATGATGATCACAAGGGTGTTCACAAAAGTAAATTGCTCTGCACTTACTGGTAGTTATTTTTCTCCCTGAGTTGTTACATTATCCAATACTCTTAAGGCAACATATTCTGAACAATCTGTTTCTTTAGATACACAAAGTTCACAAATCTACACATGCACTACATCAAACATTTATATGTAGCAACACAGAATTATATGTACAAAGTTGTGTCCTGTAATAATGAAATATAAAAGAAAAAGTGGTAAGCACTATACCTGTGATAATGTACATGTACCAACATTTACGGCATTCGGTGATAGTCAGACTCAACCAGAACAGATTTCTGATACCACCACTCGTGATGACGCTTCTGACCTTCACTAATTGAAAATAATATAGTCTTAAACAAAATTCCTGGCCAAAAAGGAATTGTACTAACATTGAATTTTTGTCTTTAATCTTGATCTTTTTGCAAAATTGAGGATATCTTTTGTTTCATATTAGTTCATTTTCAATGATGTGCGGATGTCAGATAGAACTTGCTTGATGTTCATTCACTATTGTCTTCAATTAGCCGGTAACTTGGACTTAAATACTTCTATGAAGTTTGGCGACCTTCACTTAGAATTGTCTTAGAACACTGTTGCCTGTGCAAACATGAGAAAATGTAAGCACCTTTTTGTACACAAATTTAGCAGGAAATTAAATTTAGTTCTGTAAAATATACAGAATTAACTTGACTGAGTGCGTTAAGTTTTCCACTGAATGCTACACCAAGAGCTGAAAGGTTGTGTTGCTTTGTTGCAGTAAGTACTCTACTCCGAAGAGTGCACGTCAAAAACGTAAGTACTCTACTCCGAAGAGTGCACGTCGAAAACGTTCAGTAGCAGTATGTATTTGTTTTTAAGTACTAGAAGTTTGCAACATGCACTGCTAGCCAATTCTATTGCATATGAGTCATGATCTTCAATGGACCAGAGTTATTTTTATTTTTAAAGATTTGAAAAGAAAAAAATATGATTAAGCATGACATGATTTCATTTTACTATGTCTGTACAAGGTGTAGCTTTGTGTTGGTGTTCTGGTTTAAATGTAGGCCTACATTCAGCATCCGTGTTATTTGTTGATTAACAATCATTATACATATAATATTTTTCATTTATAAATATAACTAAATAACGATCTAAATCTACCTGAATCTAAATCAATATAACAAAACATGTACATATGGGTCAGTCCATGCGGTTGGGTCAACTTTTATGACATACCATAACTAAGAAAATGTGCTTCAGTATTCAGTTAAGTAATCTTTATCAATACAATAATGGTTTAAAACGTACACGTACACGTACATAGCCAATTCTGTACGGACTCCTTTGATACGGTATATCAAAATTGCTTGTTGGAAATTGTGATAAATATTAATGCTTTATGAATGTAATGTCCATGTAATGTACAGGTAGCTAAAAATGACGGAAGTGTCAAAGCAAATCCATTAAAAATGACAAAGTTATTGAAACAAGCATGATTCTAGTAAAACACAAGTCGTACTTTCACTCCATTCAAAATTTTCTAAAAGTCACGTTTGTCATGAATGTGTAACAAGAATCTCATACATACACGTTACTTGGACATTGGTTCATTTTTGGACTCGAGTTAACCCAACCCATGGACAGACCCATAGTCTACCCATGTACTACAAGGCCCAATTCATATTATGCTTCAATTCGTTTTTCATTTTGTGCTGCAAAAGAGGACACTCTGGAGTCAAGTCTAGATGAGTGCTTGAACTGTGCATGCATAACTTAGGAACATACAGGAGAATACAAATCTTTCACTGCTCAGATTAGGGCCCTGTTGAAGTAACATTATTGGTACTGTACATAATACATACATGAAGAAAACTAAGGAAACATATATGCTAAACATCTATAAAAAACACATATTTCTCACGAAAGAGAAGCTAACTAAATAAACAATCACACAGAAACATGCAAATCAGCCAAGCCTTTTTAAACATGCCCCCCCCCCCTAAAAAAAAAGGAACGAGGGTAAGGATGAGCATGGGCCTACTACAAATGGACTAACAACAGAAGACTCTTTTTGATCTAGATCATAACTGCCGCCCCCTGATTATGTGCCTCTTGATGAGCACTTTCAGTTGCCATGACAATGTCGATTGCGTAAGCATTTTAAGTCATTAATACAGTATATCCTTACCAAAATGCTTTAATTTGCTGACTTTCCACTTACAGTACGTCTCGGAATATACAAACCGAAAACAGAAGCAGAGTAGCTAAAATCTGACAATTTTAGTGATATGAAATTAATGATGACCGCAGTGGACATTGGTGGACACGAACATGAGCAGTCTAACAGTGAGATATACACTGTATGTATCATCTACCAGCACATTATCTTGTAAATCTGAAATAGCACGGGCATAATATTGAAGGGATGTACTTGCTCAAAGTTTTCTAAAAATATCTCACATTTACAGTTACACCTAGTAAAGTGTAAACAGCACTAATTTTGCCAGTAAAAATGATTTATGATAAGATGCCATTGTACCACGAAACTGCACATTCATTTCTGATAATTTGAATGATACAATCTTTTGCACATGTAGTTTGGTATAATTTCTCACAACTATCTTCAGTATCTTGCTTCTCTCCCACAATTTGGCAGCGGTCATGATAGGATCAAAGCGGAAAAGCATGAGCAAAATGCTTAAATTGTAATGCTTTTCACCCTGACATGTGCATGAATACATTAACATATTGGTGAATGTCCATTTGTAGTAGGTCCATGGGATGAGACATGCTTAAAGGAATATCTAAAGTCCACAGCATCAAGATAAATGTATAGAAATGTACAATATGTGTAAGATCATACATTTCTTGCACATATCAAATATGGCCTAAGGCATGACAAATTGAATCTACGAATTGAATATGATAACATGAGGAAATTTCGCAAGTTAATGGATCAAGCATCAACTTTCCCATAATATGCACAGCGTAAATACACATAAAGGCATATAAGAAGGACCGTACATGTAATCAGGGCTTCCCTCTTGAAATCGTCACAAGTGGGTCTGCACCACTGAGACTAGCACACCTAATGTAAGGGTGTTGCTTCCCCTAATACCTATCAAAATGTCATGATGCTGATTCCAAGTAGTGTGGGGTCAGTGGTAATCAATGGGCAAGCATATTGTGAAAACAATTATGAATCTTTTTTAAACTTCTGGTTGTTATAATGGCTGCTTCATTTTTTTTTATTAAACTTGGTTTTGTTACTAAAATGGCATGCCCTAACAATAAGATACATGTATAATAAAAGGGCAACATTTTATGTCTCTGTGATGACATGGCAACATCTCCGTGACCAATGGAGACTGGAATCATTGGAGACAAAGGTTGGTTACATACAATAATTAACAGTACCGTGATGGAATCGTACGGACAAATTGTACCTGTACTGACATTGATAGAACTAAAAGCCTAGTACTTAATTGCACAGGAATTACGGAATCAATAATTCCTACATTCCCTATTCTAAAGAATATTACCAGGTGCTGTAGATCATTTTAGGAGTACCTTTATATTCAAATCTTGATGTCAGATTGTAATTCTGTATCATAACAAACCAACCAATAGATTTGTTAAATTATACAGTATACAAGATCACATATGTTGAATTTTCAATGAATAGTGCATTTAAAATATACATTTATTCTTGGGTTCTCATCACAATTCCAAATAAGTGTTAAATATGAAAGAAACATTCATTTCTGTGAGGTAACTCAGTTGTCCACTTGTGTAGGTCTTACGTAACAGTGTAAACAGTCAAACACACACACTAATTAAAACATGGAAATATTTTCTCTTTGCACCTTTAAACAGATGAACTCCGGAAATGGTTCTGCATACCTTTCTAAAAGACATAGGTCAACTGCTCACATTATAATTAAGAAGAATAATTACAAAAATAATATATGCTACACTGTATTTAAAAATACATTTTTATTCAGTATGTACTTCTTGGTGTACTAGAATAGTTATGGTTCTTCCACAATTAGATGGCCAGCAAAATTTGTAACAGAGGGATTGTCAAGAAATGATTTTTACCACTCTCGCTGAGCTTTATGAACTACCTGCTGCAAGAGAGATCTTTTACATTGATGAATCTGATGATTCTAAATTCAAATTGCCATGCGATGACTACAATAGACACGTAAGCAGATTAAATGTCTTGTTTAAGAGCTCATTGCATACTGGTGATTTAAGCAGGGTCCCCACACTTGCTGCAAGTATGGGGTCATTTTTCACAGGGCTTGTAGTAATCCAAGGTGAGAACAGATTGCCACGGGTGCCCAACTCAACTACTGCCTTGCAAATTCCCCTAATACATGTAGTACCTAAAGTGGTTCTAAGGCCACTAGATGGGGGGATACATTGCTTTCCTGTGGACTAGCGAGGGCTGACGTGTCATCAGTTCACCAACTTTTGCGTACACTGTACAATGATACATGTACTTCTGCCCACCTCCAACAAGTTTCTCTATTAGTCAACTTTTATCATCTTGAATATTTACAAACAAAAGGTCATGTCTTTAATGCATATTCTTTAGGGTTTTCTATTATTTCAAGTCATTATAAGTCCACAATAACCATCTCCTTTGTTATGAGTCTCTGTGTATATAAAGTGACATAATACTATCACTACACTACCTCATTTTATTTTAATGTATGTGACAGGTGCCAAAAGTGATATTTGTCACATTATGACCAAAACAAACATATTTTTAAATATATTCATTATTTTCATGACCTTTATAACTGTACAAAGGTGTAAATTTTTAGCTTGATATTACATTATTACGTGCCCATTGATTATTCAAACTTGTGTCACACAAAATCAAGGATGAATAGTACATGTACACATTGTATATTAGCTTTAATTTTGTATAATACCACATTCTTGGAGGTACATGTATTTGGGTGAGAATTTTGAACGATGCACAATTGCCAATTTTCGCACCTTATGACATTCTTTCCCTTAGAATACGCCAGCATGATCTAAGAAACCAGATCTTTTTCATGTCATCTCAAAGACTGGTAAATTCCCTTTAAGGAAATGTATGGTTTGGTTGACTTTTGCCTGATATTTTTCATTTGACAAGGACTTAAAGCGTAAAAATACGGTAAAAACGCTATTTTCACAATAATTTTTGTTTTTCAAACTAATGATGTGCCTTTTTTATGGTACGTAGCATCCAATACCTGACCATGTTCTGGATCTGACATATCATGGGTATGTACCACAAAATTATAAGAACTTTATGAGCACGTATAAAATTACAGAGAACAATTGAAATATCACAGCCATAAACAGACGAACGTCCGTGATGCTTTTATTTCTATCGCTGCTGCAAATTCTACTTTGTTGTCCCAACTGTAATGTATGCGAAAATTGTTCCACCTAATGAACATACCCTGCAAAAATTGTACGTCTGCTGCTGGCTGTACATGGGACGTAGCATTCTTTTATGCAAAATTATACTCAATTTTCATCACGGACGTGCTTCCGCTATTTTCTAATAAAGATCGTTTAGCCCATTAAACGTTATTGGCAATATTGTTCCGAGTCGTAATCAACTAAGATCTAGCCACACGATAATTATGTTTGTTTTGAGTTTCTGTACATCCTTTGTCAAAGTTTTCTCCAGTTTTACGTATGGAGAGTTCTCTTCTGCATTTGAAGGATTTTCTTGTTGAGAATCATGACCTGCTTTTTCCTCTGGCATTGGTTGACCCACACTATTTTGACTCTTTCCAGAAGCATTCTTGCTTATTCCGTGTAGAATATCCCCTTCTACATTTGCAGGATTTTTTTCTTCAAAATCATGATCTTTCTCCCCAAGGACTGGTTCACCGACAATGTTTTGGCTCTTCTCCTAAGTTTTTTTGCTTCTTTGGTATGGATCGTCCTTTTCTGTGTTTGGAGGATTTTCTTGTTCAGAATCACGTTCTGCTTTCTCCTCTTGCACTGCTTTACACACATTGTTTTGACACTTCTCAGAAGAAGTTTTTCTTTTGTGTGGAGTATCCTCTTCTGCGTCATTTGGAGGCCGATTCTCACTGTGCACATTTTCTTGCTCAAAATGATGACTGTCCCTGTCAAATGCAGGAGGCTTGTCTACTTTGTTTTTCATTTTTGATTCTTGCAGGTTCACAACAATCCTTCCTTTTCTGTTTGTTGTGACGCATTTTTTTTGGGCCCACATGATGTCTGCTTCCTACATCCTTTCTTCTTTTGACCTTAGGAGGAGATGGGACATCTGGCTGTCGGAATACAGTTCGTTTGTGTTGTTCGCTGTGCGTCTTGGTTGGTGTTGTATTTTGTTCCAGGCTTGGGAAGTCCTCGTCATATGTACTTGAACTTGGTGTGAACAGTGTGTGAGGAGGACTGTGTTGCTGTCTTGACTGAGGAAGGGTTGGTGATCGGGGTTCACGAATAATTGATGCATCCTCCCAATCTCTTGCATACAGAAGGATGTGCACACCATCGTGCCTGTTGTTCACATACAGAGAACTACTGTGCAAGTTCTTCTGACGCACGACTGCACCTGCAAAAGAAGAGAACTTCAAGGGGAAGTCCTTCATATCATCCAATACCCAGCATTCGTTGCGGCGCTTCATCACTGCATAGAAATGACCTGGAAGTACTTGAACAGCTCCTGTTAATTTGTATGCAGTCCCCTTCACTGACTTACTTTCACAAATTACAGGGTTTGGATTTTTGCGCATTCCTCGATTTCTTGTCTATTGCTAGTTGATGCAACAAGTAATTTGGCATTTTGATTTCTGTCTCCACGGCAGCTGCTAGTGAAGAATGACAGATGTCACATCTCATGTCTCTACACATGTATGCTATTGCACGATCTATGATGAATTCCAGACCAGAGTGCAGGCTACCCGGATGTGAACTATTCACACCATGGTCATAGTAATGGACTGGGTCAAGTCCAATGCTCACCCTACAAAAGTGTTTGCAAGAGAAACAATAGCTTCTCACATTGTGTTCTACAAGAAACTTGCTGGAGAGATCCTTAAAACAATCAAAGGCCTCCACAATTTCTGCTGATGATGTTCCTCTAGGACTGACGCCACGGACATGTAATGCTAAGTAGTTCCACAAATCTTCCCTCACTTCACACGACGGGCCGTAATCCTCCCTCATGCGACATAGATTGATAAGCTTGGCAAAAAGTTCATTCTCTCCACTCACATTCCTTTGTCAATCATAGGGGTATACCCCATAGTAATAGAGTTCTGCTAATGTGTCAATACCACAAGTCGCCTTCATAACACCATGAAAGTGCTGACAACGAAGGGCATTTCGAAAGTGATATATATTAGTCTTTATTCAAATACATGTAATAAGCACAAAATACTCACTGTTGGGGAGCAAACAAAGCAAATAACCTAAATACATGATTTTTTAGATTTTTCTTGTTCATTCTATAAATATTTTTTTTCTCTTTCCCTTTTATCAATACAATATGTAACACTCCCAGTTGCTCATCCTGTGGACATACATGTAGAGAAGTCATCAATAAGTTGTTTCACTACTACATGTACATTTTATGCATTTTCATTCAAGTGTTGTGCAACTTTTGAGATAAAATTTGCAACACCCACATATGCAGTTCTAAGCTTACAAAGTTATGGAACATTTAGTATGTGCATTGGGCATGTCAGACACCAAACTGCTCAAAAACATGATTTTATGTTCAAATCCAATACTGTATATAGCCAAAATTCATGTTTCACTGTTAACTTGTATTGATTCTAATGAATCAATTTTACATTCGGTATGCCACAATGTCCGTCAATAAATACAATAATAAATGCTATGTTGAAAAACAAAGACAAAACAAGAAATATTCCCAAAATATTTGGAAACATATTTTGATACCAATTTCATTTTTTCTTTTTTGGCATACATTTGATCAGAATAAAAAAGAGAGTCTCTATACAAACAAGTGGATCAGTAAATTACATGGTGCATAATATAAGGTACATGTATGTCCCCTCCTAATGTGTAGATCTGTTGACTGGCATTGTTTGTAATTTTTGCTAGTTTGTTGGAGCTACCCATATGAGAAATTCATTATTTAACTAGATTTGATTTGTGATTTCGACAAATCGTAGGTGATATATATATATATATATATATAACACAGTGCTTATATAGTGCACATATGCAGACATTGATATGAATATGACAGTGAAATCTGAAGTCATGAATTCAATATACTGAGATTTGGGTGGAAATGGATAAAAAATGGGTGGAATACATGTGACGTCCCACAAATATAACAAGCAATTATGACAAATTATGCATTGTCGCCTTCAATTAAAAATTTGACCATGATGACGTCATCAAATTAAGATGGTTGTCATTGTTTTGAAAAGGAATTTTCTCAGATATAACACTGAAATTTGGGAGAAATTGACCAAGGATAAGCGAGATATGCCCAAATGAATACCAAAATTTATGATGTAAAACATCAAAATCCAGATTTTTAAATTAAAACCCCAATATGATGACGTCATAATGTCTGATCAGCCATTTTGACGCATAACATCATATTTACAACTCTTTTGCTTTCCAAATGTGATAAACTGTATGGGTCTCCACACATTCTGAGGAGCTAGGGCTCAATTTCCAGTATCATAATGCTTCACTACACTGTATATTTGCCTACTGTATAGGCACGCGTGCAGATTTTAAACTTTGACGCACGTGTATAACCTTATTATTGGTCAAGAGGGACTGGAAATGAATAGAAATGGGTAGGTATTGCATTGGGAACCAGAATCAAGAGAAAAACCGGCATTTCTAGCTTTTGTGCATGATGCGCATGTGCGGAAATTTTCAAAAAACTCAAAATGGTCTGAAACGTGTAGTTAACATCAAGGTTTGGCATTTTGAGCCTCTAGGCGCTTGAAGCATTACAAGGAATAAATTCCTACCAGGTACCCATTTACTGCACCTGGGTCGAGAGAGACAAATGTGGACAAAATGCCTTGTCGAGCACTCTAGGGGCATAGGCACTGAGTGGGATTCGAACCCTGAACTTGCTGATTACAAGTCAGGAGTACAAACCACTACACCCAAGAATGAAAATCCACAGGTGAGCTTACAAAAAAAAAAAAACAGGGTAAAAATCCCAAAAAGTTCCAGTGTATGTATATAATATACACATATAAACATATGTACAAACTGATAGAGAAATTGTTTCACTAAATTGCTTCTACATGCTAACATCTTTACAAATATATACAAGGCAACATCGTTGAAAATGCCTTGCAAAAAGTATGGACATGTAGTTTCCCAATGACTTCTAGTTCACTAATCAGAATGCAACAAGAGCTCCATACAATTATTTACTTCCAAAAAGTCTCTTCTACATGAGTCCATGCTATAAGAAAGGTATGCAGAACCAGCACATACATGTATTTTGATGCCCTCATGGAGCTACAAGTATTTTGTAATAAAATAAATTATCAAGATACACTGCAGGTATTTTGTGACATATAGTACACTGTACCTGTGAAGTACGTTTAACACCTGGGTTGAGAGGGATCAAATACTTTGTCCATTTGTCAAAGATCATTGTACATGTATTGATACAATGCCTTCAAGTCAAAAGATATGTGATAATGTGATATACATTACATTTACTCCAGATGACTTTCCTACAGATGACAGTGGTGCCAATCGGAACCATATCATACTACGTATAGCATTAAAGCATATCTCCAAAATAACAATCAACATTTGGGCATTGATTATTTGATTGTTTTGGAATATCAAAACATCTTTTAGATTATGAAACCATACATTTCTCTACCAGCAAGTAAACACCAGCGTTATACGGTTCAAGGGTAAAAGAGAAATTAGTGTTTTTAAGTGTGTCAATAGCTCATCAAATCGAGATGACACAAACTGCGGCATGTGAAGGGTCTTTGTCAGGTTGTGATTGTGCTTGAGACAACTTGATATTTTGTAGGTTATCCCCAAAGCACTGTTTTGGACTTTTCGCTGATGGCTATTTGTTCTTTTCAGAGATATCACACTTTTGAAGATACAATGTTTTGAGAACGGCAGCTAACAGTCTATCCCTTTCAGCCCTCAACTCTGTCAGAACTTGTATCTTTCTCTGCTTGTCACCAACTCTGAAATTTTCTAGCAGTATTTCCAGTGCTGGAAAAGTTGTGCGACTTCTTTTCTTAGGATTATCAAATACAGTTTGGGAGTCTACGCCATTTGCTTTGAGGCATTCATTAACAAACTTCCACCCTCTCTTCTTAATATGGGGCGTAAACCCAACATACTGAAATATCGCAGACACTTCAAGCCAGACACTTTCAGCTTGAAGATAGCATGGTACTTTCTTACCAAATAATGAAAAATACTCCATCACATCTGAATCAAAAGTCAGGTCTTCTTCTTCAATTCTTTTTGTGTGTTCTTGGGATTCACTGGCTTTTGCGCATTGAACACTATTGGAGTCCTCCTTGTAATCAAGATCATGAGATTGCTCTTGTTTAGATTCCATATCCATCAATTCATGCAACAGAAGTGCTCTTCTCTTTTTGTTCCTCCTACTTTTACTTTGCCTAAGTACAGTCATCAGTGCATCTTTCAATACCCATGCTCTCTTTCTCCCCTGAAGCAAAAAAGCAGGATGCTCACCACGGTAATATTCAGACAAGATCTCATCAATTAGAGTGTATCCACGTTTCCGTATTTTAAAATTAGCAGTTCTGAAAATATCACAAGATATGTATTGCTCTCCAAATACATGTGCCGTGGCTACCCTATGCCCCAGAAAATCAAGGAATTTCATTTCCACAATTTCGTCAATATTTGTCACAAGGGTACTCTTGCATCTTTGTTGAGTATCTCCTTTTTTCACATTTAGAGGATTTCCTTGTTCAGAATTGCGATCTGCCTTCTTCCCTGGAATTGGCTCCCTCACACAATTTTCCTCATTTTTTTGCTGTGCAGTCTCCCCTTCTTCTACATGTTGAAGATTCGCTTCTTCAAAATGGTGATCTGTTTTCTGCCCTTGAACTGATTCATCAACATTGATTTGGCTCTCCTCGAAAGTTTTCTCCAGTTTTACGTGTGGAGAGTCCTCTTGTGCATTTGGAGGATTTTCTTGTTGAGAATCATGACCTGCTTTTTCCTCTGGCATTGGTTGACCCACAATGTTTTGACTCTTTCCTTGTTCAGAATTGTGATCTGCGTTCTTCCCTGGAATCGGCTCTCCCACACAATTTTCGCTCCTCCCACAATTTTCCTCATTTTTTTGCTGTGCAGTCTCCCCTTCTTCTACATGTTGAAGAGTCACAAAATAGTATTCTGTTTTCTGCCCTTGAACTGATTCATCGACATTGATTTGGCTCTCCTCGAAAGTTTTCTCCAGTTTTACGTGTGGAGAGTCCTCTTGTGCATTTGAAGGATTTTCTTGTTGAGAATCATGACCTGCTTTTTCCTCTGGCATTGGTTGACCCACAATGTTTTGACTCTTTCCTTGTTCAGAATTGTGATCTGCGTTCTTCCCTGGAATCGGCTCTCCCACACAATTTTCGCTCCTCCCACAATTTTCCTCATTTTTTTGCTGTGCAGTCTCCCCTTCTTCTACATATTGAAGAGTCACAAAATGGTATTCTGTTTTCTGCCCTTGAACTGATTCATCAACATTGATTTGGCTCTCCTCGAAAGTTTTCTCCAGTTTTACGTGTGGAGAGTCCTCTTGTGCATTTGAAGGATTTTCTTGTTGAGAATCATGACCTGCTTTTTCCTCTGGCATTGGTTGACCCACAATGTTTTGACTCTTTCCTTGTTCAGAATTGTGATCTGCCTTCTTCCCTGGAATCGGCTCTCCCACACAATTTTCGCTCCTCCCACAATTTTCCTCATTTTTTTTCTGTGCAGACTCCCCTTCTTCTACATGTTGAAGAGTCACAAAATGGTATTCTGTTTTCTGCCCTTGAACTGATTCATCAACATTGATTTGGCTCTCCTCGAAAGTTTTCTCCAGTTTTACGTGTGGAGAGTCCTCTTGTGCATTTGGAGGATTTTCTTGTTGAGAATCATGACCTGCTTTTTCCTCTGGCATTGGTTGACCCACAATGTTTTGACTCTTTCCTTGTTCAGAATTGTGATCTGCCTTCTTCCCTGGAATCGACTCTCCCACACAATTTTCGCTCCTCCCACAATTTTCCTCATTTTTTTGCTGTGCAGTCTCCCCTTCTTCTACATGTTGAAGAGTCACAAAATGGTATTCTGTTTTCTGCCCTTGAACTGATTCATCAACATTGATTTGGCTCTCCTCGAAAGTTTTCTCCAGTTTTACGTGTGGAGAGTCCTCTTCTGCATTTGAAGGATTTTCTTGTTGAGAATCATGACCTGCTTTTTCCTCTGGCATTGGTTGACCCACAATGTTTTGACTCTTTCCTTGTTGAGAATTGTGATCTGCCTTCTTCCCTGGAATCGGCTCTCCCACACAATTTTCGCTCCTCCCACAATTTTCCTCATTTTTTTGCTGTGCAGTCTCCCCTTCTTCTACATGTTGAAGAGTCACAAAATGGTATTCTGTTTTCTGCCCTTGAACTGATTCATCAACATTGATTTGGCTCTCCTCGAAAGTTTTCTCCAGTTTTACATGTGGAGAGTCCTCTTGTGCATTTGGAGGATTTTCTTGTTGAGAATCATGACCTGCTTTTTCCTCTGGCATTGGTTGACCCACACTGTTTTGACTCTTTCCAGAAGCATTCTTGCTTATTCCGTGTAGAATATTCCCTTCTACATTTGCAGGATTTTTTTCTTCAAAATCATGATCTTTCTCTCCAAGGACTGATTCACCGACAATGTTTTGGTTCTTCTCCAAAGTTTTTTTGCTTCTTTGGTATGGATCGTCCTTTTCTGTGTTTGGAGGATTTTCTTGTTCAGAATCGCGTTCTACTTTCACCTCTTGCATTGCTTTACACACATTGTTTCGACACTTCTCAGAAGAAGTTTTTCTTTTGTGTGGAGTATCCTCTTCTGCGTCATTTGGAGGCCGATTCTCACTGTGCACATTTCCTTGCTCAAAATGATGACTGTCCCTGTCAAATGCGGGAGGCTTGTCTACTTTGTTTTTCATTATTGATTCTTGCAGGTTCACAACAATCCTTCCATTTCTGTTTGTTGCGACACATTTTTGTGGGTCCACATGATATCTGCTTCGTACATCTTTTCTTCTTTTGACCTTTGGAGGAGATGGGACATCTGGCTGTCGGAATACAGTTCGTTTGTGTTGTTTGCTGTGCGTCTTGGTTGGTGTTGTATTTTGTTCCAGGCTTGGGAAGTCCTCATGATACGTACTTGAACTTGGTGTGAACAGTGTGTGAGGACTGTGTTGCTGTCTTGACTGAGGAAGGGTTGGTGATCGGGGTTCACGAATAATTGATGCATCCTCCCAATCTCTTGCATACAGAAGGATGTGCACACCATCGTGCCTGTTGTTCACATACAGAGAACTACTGTGCAAGTTCTTCTGACGCATGACTGCACCTGCAAAAGAATAAGGTTCAAGGGTAAAAGAGAAATTAGTGTTTTTAAGTGTGTCAATAGCTCATCAAATCGAGATGACACATAACTGTAAACACTATTGTTATAAAAGTTCTTGCAAATGACAGCCATAATACACAGTTACGAAGTATATCAATGGCTTTTATTTTCTGTAACTATGCACAGAGTATCAATAATAAGAAACCTGACATGCATGACTTTGTGAGAAAATCATAAAATAAATTTAATCAATAACAAAACTTTACATCCTAAGTTTAGTTTATATCAACTGTGAATGATGCAGACAAAAATCACCTCATTCTTAAAACCATTATGAAAGAGATGGCAAAAATTGCTCATTGCACTGTGTAGAATGTCATGTGTAGTCCGTATCAGGAACATGATAAGGATCAATGACATGCTTTTTAAAAATGCCTTTGTCTTGTCAATCACTGGATTAAACCGTTGGAGAATTTCCACAGCTGGTAGAAAATTAGTCATGATACATGTAGTTTGATTATAGTGTAATATCTAAAAGAAAATTTTCATAATGCATATCAAGTGATTAATTAAGACTGAAAGTCTTATTGTTTTCTAGACTTTTATAACAATATTTAATTACAAGTCTATACTAAGACTAGTTTGAAAATAAGATACCATGTGAGCAGCTGACCTATGTGAACACAACTCATGCATCCTGAGAGTTACAAGTGACATTTTAGCTCATAATATATTCCTCCAGGGAATACCGGGAAGGTGCGATACCTGGATATTGTGCACACTTCACTTCACATTTAACATATCATTACAATCTACGCGCATTCTAACAGAAGTAACAAACTTTGTAATACCATCACAGGCAACAGTGTCCCAGTTTGGGCCCAGCAACTTTAATACAAAGGTGGGTGATATTGTGGTTAGGGTAGCTGTAAGTCTCTGATTTATCTGGAAATGGCACCAGATCATTGTCTATTTCTGGAAGAATCGGACCCAAATTTGCACTTGTTGCATGCTTCCCCCTCCCTAAAGCACTTTGAGTGACAGAAAGGAGGGCATTCTTCCGCTGTGTCTGGTAGTAGTTGTGCTTGTATGAATGCTCTTTCAGGTTCCTCATTGTAGCCCCCTAAAGGCCTTCTGTTTGAAATCCGACCCAATTTTTTTCAAGTTACCTTTGGTTTTGATGCTGATGTCCTTAAGCTTTCTGCACGGCAGAGATATGGTGGTGTCAGCTACTAGGGAGTTGTTTTGTAGTGGAACTACAACAGCATGTTCTGTAAAGATGTTTATTTCTTTTAACATCACCTCCATGTTGAGATCAGTTGCCTGTATGAAATAATTGAAAAGAAAATAATTATTCAAAGCATGTACATATACAAGACACAAAATACATTCAATGCCCCAATCAAGTGTTACATGTAATCTAAAAATCTAAACATATGTTTTAATTTTAGAATGAAATTTTCTGAGATATAATTTCTGGTCACATATGAAATGCTTTAGTTCCTATACATATTGATTCTAAACATGTCTGAAACTCTGAATTTAGTATCGTTCCAAAGGGAAATGTGTAATGTAAGAATATCACGTATTTATAACAAAGAATTCACATAAGGAAAATCATAAATGGTAAAAGTATAAAAGCTCCACATTTCATCCAGTAGAAGCTCAGAAAATTGGCAAAGATTGATAAATTATCTAGGTATGTGACATTATAGAATGAGAGATTAATATTCATGAGGATTAATCCATTATACTGAGAGAGGTGTCAACTGCAAATTAATATGCTAATGCCCAGTTTTGATTAAAGTTATGCCGCTTAAAATTATTGTGTTATTAAAATCAGTTAAATGCACTTTTAAAGTCACCATGTAACATCGTGGAAGTTCAATTAAAAAGATCGATGTCGGAGCTTTACAATGATGCTAAGATGGATGAATAAATGGCTTAAAATACAAAAGCTTGGAAAACATATTTGTAAAAATTGTAAGTACAATATTTATGGGCAAATTAAAGTATGTGATAATTTAAGTTTGTCAGTCATTTATTCTACACGCAGTCTACGTGAGAAAGCTACTATGAAAAATCATGTAGCCAGAAGATTTTTCAATCTTTAAGGCATAATTTTAAAAAGCAATATTTTTAGGACTTTGATTTTACACCAGAACAGAGACATGAAGAACTATGTATTTAAGATATTTTCAAAGGGACAGTTTGGTTCAGAATTTAATAAATCTCACAAGAAACAAAAGAGAAAAATTCTCCAACAAAACAGTGCAGAAATGATGAAAATCAGATAAAAAAACAAGGAAGTTACACGACATTTTGAAATTTCACATATTTTCGGAAAACACTTACAAGACCTTTTCCTCTTGTACAGAAATCTGTGGTGCAGGGGTCAATTGAGACATGAGCTAACTGTGAACTGGCTTATTGTAAATATCCAGTCATGTTCATTACCCAACTTATGGTATTTTGTAATCAACAGACAGCAAGTCACAAATTTTTGTATCACGAACAAATTTCCATGATGTTCTTCACTCGCAATCAATCTTTGCTCGAGTAAAAAATAAATTTCTATGAACTACATCAACCACCAGCTGAGATGCCCCAACCCCGTCTTTTATTTTGTGACCGCATTGAAGAATAAGGTGTTGTAACTTCGAAGCCTTGCATATACTGCAGTCTTGATAGTCGCATCTCCTGAGTACTATATTAAGCTTCATGTTTTTCTTTACAATGTAACTAAAGTTTTTACTGAAAATTCATACTTTTGGATGCAATTTTCGTATTTCGAAGCTATCTCCAATTACTTCAAACTGCCAGCAACTTTTAAAAACACATCGGGCAAATCCTGCCTGTTAGTGGTGTAAACCGCATGCATTAACCCATCCTGCATTATCCTGGTTCTGCAAAACCCGTTTTTAACCTGCAATTCAATTCAGTTCAATTCAATTCATCTTTATTCGTCCAATAAAAAGTATTACAGGAAACTCATCGCGGGATTTTCACATATAAATGACAGGGCATAACAAACACAGTACATAAAACAAAAAGAACAACATGGAATAGCACTTGACAAATAAATAAATCACATTACATCCATTTGAAAGCCCATGATTCTACCAAACAACTTACTCATCACAAAAACAATTTTGACACATCCCTGCTGACCCGTAACCTTCCTCAAATTACTAAATCACATATTCCACGTAGAAACAATGGAAACAGTTAAACACAAAATCATCAAAAAGCGGGCGGCCTCAGATGGCCCAGGGAGCAACCCCACGGCTTCCTCTAATAATTCAACTACTAATGAGTTAACAGATACTGTTGAGAATCTGTGTGAAAAACGATGAAAACAATTAAACACAAATTTATCAGAACTTGGGCGGTCGGCCTCGGGTGGCCCAGTGAGCAACCTCACGGGCGGCCTCAGATAATTCAACTACTAATGGGTTAACGAATACAATTGAAAAGTCTAATTGCAAATGGAATTAAAGAATTCAGATATTGGTTTGTCTTGCATTTTGCAGATTGCAGTCTCTTGCCAGATCTTAACCAACAGAAACATTGATGAAGAGGGTGATGGGGGTCCTTCATAATATTCTCTACCTTCCTAAGAATAAGGACAGTGCACATGTCATCTAGGCTGAAATTTTCTCCGACTATTTTACCTGCCTGATTCAATAACCTTTGAATTTTCATTTGGTCTCTTTTCCTTAGACTGCAATACCAGGAGAGGCAACCATATAGAATGGTGCTCTCGACAACATCGGTGTAGAAGAGTTTGAGAATGGGTTTATCAACATGAAAGGATTTTAGTTTCCTCAAAAAGTGAAGCCTTGCATGGCCTTTTGCCAGTGCTTGTTTGCTCTGCTCTTCCCAGTTTAATGACTGATCAATCATTACACCAAGATATTGATATTTTGGAACAATTTCAATAACCGAGTTGTGGGTGACAACTGGTCTTGGAACATCATTCTGTCTTTTTCTGTGATCAAACACAATTTCCTTTGTTTTCTTTTCAATAAGTTTGAGATAATTACAGTCACACCACTCTACGACAGAGTCCAGTGATATGTTGTTTCGTCATTCTTCGTAATCAGTCCAATTATGACCGTGTCATCAGCGTATTTCAGTATGCTTGTGTCCTCACAATCACTTTGACAGTCATCAGTATAAAGTATGAAAAGGATGGGGGACAGGACACAACCCTGGGGAGAACCGGTACTACTTGACATCGGGCGTGAAAGAACACCGCTAACCGATACTTGTTGGGTTCTGTTAACAAGGAAATCGCGAATCCAGTGAATGAGGGTGGGGTCAACTCGCAGATTCCGAAGTTTTTCGATCAGCTTCCCTGCTACTATGGTATTGAATGCTGATGAGAAATCCATAATGTGCATAAGATGGGACTGAGTGGAAACCTTTAAAAGTAGGGGATACCTTTTACAGACCTCCCAAAATGCAGCAAAACATTAAATATGAACCTCAGGGGACTTGCTTAGGCCACTGCTGAGAAATTTGGAAGTCAACAGTTATCTAAAATTTGAATAATGCACAAAACTCAACTACTCAGTAGTTCTGTGTGTCAGCCACACTTATAAGCCTTTTTGTTGCAGTCTTCTGTATGTGGGCAATTCCATGGTATATAGGACACAGGTGCCAAAAATTCAAAATGATATTCGTTTCAAACACAATACATTTTCAGACAATACTTGAGTTGAAGTTTTAAGAATCATTGTTTTTTAATAAAAGCAGCCACTTTGATTTTCAAAATGGCTACCAAAATATACCTATAACTCAATGGTAAAAAGAGTGTATTGTCACATAACTTATGCTCTGTATATTATCCATTTCACTAGTACTCTAAACAACAATCTTTTATATGTATGCAGTTACCAGAGAAGTCTTTTACCACACGATAGAAAAAAAAAAAGCTGGTTGCTTTAAAGAATTTGATAAAAACTTTTAATTAGTTTGACAATGATGGATGTAATGTCAGTTACCAAAAACAAGGAATTTTTAACTTTATTCATCAAAGAAAGTGAGCTGTATGATGTAACTTGGGATTTCTAATGTATGCCCATATGCCTTCCTTTTAATACCAGAAATAAGGATACTTGGCATACTGGAGAGTCAAAATGAACACTACAAAATGTGTAACGTCATCTACCGAAACCTCATACACGAGTATGTAACGTCAGTTACCATGACAGTAATTATAACTGAGGCAATTTTTTTTTTTACTTTAGGCCATTTCAATACATCTGGGAAGTCAAAGTTATCAACAAAGAGCAGCAATCCCTTTGAGAGGGAATGATGTCATCACCGTGGTACATGTACATGTCCATGGATACATTTTTATTTCATTTTATTTTATTTTATTTTTAATTTATCATGATGGTCATTTTTTTTTTGGGGGGGGGGCTTGAGCTTTTGATTTTCGATTTAGCACAAGTTTAAGGTTAATCTATCATCTGGAAGTTTAGAATTACCATGACACATGCAGTATATGCACTCAAATTACTATACAGTACATTCCCAGTCCTACGGATGATAAAGCTACCAAAGTTTGTAGGCCTAATCAGTGATGTGGTTGCATGGTAACCACCTTTTCTATACAAAAGCTTGTGCACAGCTGTATACCATCAGTTTTACAATCTTTAGTAATGTTTGCGTTCGCTAGCATTTTTTTTTCTGGAAGCTTAGTTAAGTTTCTACCTCATGGCAAATGCACAAACAGATATTTCTTTGCTCACTTTAGTTAATGTGGCACATCTTGTATAATGGTACATAAGGCATGTACTCATTACTGCTTGAAACTTCACACTAATGTTGTTCAAAGTGAGAGGTGATTCTAGGGTTTAAAAATGCTCATATTTGTTGATTATTTTATTTCATTCAAACAGTGACATTTTGTAATACATGATGATTATGAACAGGAATATTTGTTTATATTGATCTTAGAATTCTTTCATTGCAAAGTCCAATTTCTTGGTATCTGGAATGTACTTGCAAGCCTTGATATATCAGTGGAAAGGAAAAGAAAAACAGTTATATTACTTCAAGCAAGGACTATACCAATAATGCTCTTTTTTGACAAAAAAAAAAGAGCATGTTTCTTCTCCACAGAAAAATATTAAAAGTGCGACTCTTTTCATTTAAATGAATTGATGGAGATCATTTTTTTATGGCCCTAACAATGCCTTGAAGGAGAAGGAGAAAAATAAAGAAAAAGAAGAAGAAATATGTATCACAGTAGATTTCATACATATTTATGCATACATTTGTATGTTTTTTCCCCATGGCCTGAAAGATATTTTTTTCACACACAAAAATATCCATGTTTTTTGTAGTACTTGCAGGGTATAATGGGTGGGGCACTCTAAAAACTTTCCTGTTCATTAAAAAAAAAAAAAAAAACCTTAGTTATGTCAATATATTTATACTTTGAACTGCTTAATCTAAATGGTTCTGTGTAATCATAACTGTTGAATAAGAATACAGTCTTAAGACGAATGTCAAGAAATATCCTCCAGTGCATTTACATTATTTTTGCCCAACTGTGCTATGGCATTGGGGGGGGGGATGTCCCCCTAAGGGCCCCACCCCATTTGTGTCTTTAGATTTTGTTTTAATTTTTTGCTCAGTAATTGCCTGGGATTGTTACTGGTATACTGCAGCAGTATAATAACCTGTTAAAATAAATTAGTTCTCTGTAAACCCCATAGCAAAAGTATGTGTAACGTCAGTTACTGACATGTTTACCTTCAAAGATAATAAAAAGTTTTGGTACCTCAAAAGTTTCCCTGAATTTCATTGTCTTAGTTTGTGTTTGAGGTTAAAGTACCTTTCATATTTAACACTGTGAGACTTACTCGCCCAAAAGTGCTCTCATGTCTTAGTAATCATGCAATTAACTGCGACCAGCAGCCCCATACGCATAGCGTACACATACGCACAAATTTCAAATTCATGAACGGATAAGATGTTTGTGTGTGCATGCGCTGGCAGTAGTATTCAGTGTATGTAGCTCTCCCAAGGTCCTCTCGACCGAGTCGCATTCAGTCATCAATTCGAACAGAAAGGGACTATTGGCAGAACCAAACGTTGTCTGAAGCCTGTTTGCAATACTTCAACTTAATTGGTAAGTCTTCAAATTGAAGAAATTTTTGGATTTTAAGTTGACTTTTACCCGTGATACTAAATCTGTCATGATCCTGAATGCTACAATGTGAAGCCCCATTACGCTATGCGTATGGGGCTGCTGGTCGCAGTCAGTGGTTTTGTACAATATATATACTTCGCCGCGGTACCGCGACAGCTCTGGTACGAAACCATTATTGCATGATTACTTAGACATGAGAGCACTTTGGGGCGAGTGATTCTCACAGACAACGTACTTTAACCTGAAACATAAACCAAGACAAGGAAATTCAGGGAAACTTTTGAGGTACAACCTTGTACCAAAACTTTTTATGATCTTTAAGTTTTCATAGAACACAAAGAAAATGGACTAATGTTTCATTTCATTTGTGTATTTATAATTGATGAACCAAGGTATGATTCCATATCAAACAAATCATACTGAAAGGTCAGAATTATGAAATATCACAAAACTATTCCAAATCATGGTTTTGCATACATGTGTAAACCCTATGGCAAATGTAAGCGTAACATCAGTTACCGTCATGCCTTCACTGAAATTGGCATGGTGCTAAAAGGAAATAACTAAAGTGCACATTATTTTGCACAACTGTTCCTAAGAACCTAGGTGTATTGCCATATTAAACACATATAAACTAGACTTCATAGGGACATGAGATATTTCCATTTAAATCTATACCATAATTTCCCATGTCCTTTTTCCGTAACGTCAGTTACCAACACATTTTCACTTGCTATGTGATAACAAATGCAGTTTGAGAGAAAAACTTTCCGCCTATTCCTTCATTCTCATGAACTCATTCATCAATGGGTATTACAAGCCCCAAGTGCTTTCATTCACCAAACTACAACCTGAACAATTTCATGAAAATCCTTACACGTAACGTCAGTTACCATGGAATTTCCCATTTGTTATCTATAAACACAAATCTAAAAGTACAAGAGCTGATGTAATGACATATAAAGTGTGTGGCAAGAATAGAAATGAGGCTGGTGTTGATGAACTTTCTTCACAAAATATACATGATGAACACACATGCAGTGCATGGGTCTGCAAGGCTAGCCTAGTAATGTACTGGAATTTACGGTGAGCCCCGAAAAAAATTCAATTCAAAATCTAACGGTCAATCGGTCAATGTTACCTTCTACTTTCAATACTTTATGGGAGTTTCTAAAATGATACTCTCTTCAACATACCACTGTATTTATATAACTCTTCATTTCAGGCATGCAAATGGGATTCCCTACCTTTAATACCCATCAGTAAGTAACACCCCTAGAATCCACATTTTTTGTGTAAATATGCAGTTTGCAGTGATGCAACAGTCAAATGTTTCACGCAGAGCTGTGCGATGGCAAGGGATTTCACCCAAGATGAAAGCTCGTTTACACGTAACAGTGCGGTCGCGAGCTTTCATCAAGTGCAGAATCCCTGTCATTGTACTGCTGTAAGTGAAAAAAAAAACATTTGTTTTGTTCAACATCTTGACTGTGATTTTTTTAAATTTAATGTATCATCTCAAACAAAAACGGTCACAATTTACTTCACGAGCTAGCATGCCACATCCAGGTTGGATGTCTCACAGCTGGAGCGTGCATACTCCAAAATTCCTTCACTCAAAGTATCGATCGATTACGAGCTCTTAGCCAATCGGATTGCGATATTCTTATTAGGTGTTGTACAATAAAAAATGGCAGTCTCCACGCCATCAGGCAGGTATCACGGTGAATTTCAAAATTCAAAGGAAATTTTTCACTCACTTAACCATTAACATGTATGGACAATTGTCGAAAGAAAGTAAATCGTTTAGAGTGAGGTAAAAGTTAAATTAATTGAATAGAAAAAATTTCCAACATCGGAAAGCACACTGCAGGTTTGGCATTGCAAATACCGAAGGCAGTAAGTTAATGTGACAGCCCGCTCACGCAGGAGCGTCCAGGGGCTACGTGTAGGTCGAGACGTGGGGTGCTTAGGAGTTCATGGAATGCAGAGCAAAAAGCTTTGACAAAGTTTTACCACACGTTTCTTACAAACTTGTCTCAGGTTTAGTGCAAATGAGACTACGAGAGTGATTATTTTTCTTTAATATGACGTTTTGATATTTTTAGAGATTTTTCAATCATCTTTTGATGCCAGATGGTAATGTGGATTGGGAAGGAAGCCCGTCGCGGCTCACACCCATTCACGGCAGCATACTGGCAGGTTAATCCATACCATTACAAGTTCAGGTTACATCACTACTATCAGTGTTACATGTTAAAAGTTGTGGAAAACCATGTTTACAATGCATTTGTAATATTTTGACTCAAATTAACAACATCATGAATTCTTACACAACACTTACCATGTAGATCTCTCCGCAAATATAAGGGCTCGATCGATACACAAGGTGCTCATCTTTTCCTCCCACCTCAGGTTGATTTTCTGCATGTAGAACCTGTCATTTCAAAGATATACAGTATGTATTCAAATGTCATGAAGAAATTACAAAAATTTACATGAACATGTATACATGTACAATGTACAAGTGTACACATGTACAATTGCATGCAGAATTATTTAGACCCCTCTTGCCTTTTGTACACTCTGGCAAATTGAATAACATTACAACTGCAGATTATTAGAAAGATTAAACGAGAACTTACCGTTTGAAGTTTGATCGTTATTTTATGAGTAATTGGAGGTGAGAGAATTCATGTGAGATCCCGCTCATGCGCATGCGCAGATGTCAATATTTGAAGCAATTGTGGCTACTGTAGTAACCCAATAAAATAGAACTGTCGAGAACTTACTTGAGTTGATCTTGAGTAAGGGAGGGAGAGGTGGGCATGAACTCTCTCACCTCCAATTACTCATAAAATAACGATCAAACTTCAAACGGTAAGTTCTCGTTTAATCTTTCTATTTTATTTCGTAATTCTCGCTTTCGAGAATTCATGTGAGATTTCAAAGGACAGTAGGCACAATAAGCAGAAGTAGCAATTCAGGTAGTAGACACTAACCTGTAAGCTCATGTCATGCCACCAACATGAGGTCCAATCAGTGTTCCAAAACACTGTGAGCAAAACCGCCAGCTGATGCTAACGGCTTATTATAAAACCTGTCAAATGTTCTTTCATTTGTCCAGCCAGCTTGCTTCAGAATATCTGCGACCGGCAGATGACGCCTTCTGGCTGCAGACGCTGAGGCTGCTCGTGTAGAATGTGCCTTGAATGTAGTTGTGTCAATTCCAGACGCTTTTAGGACAGATTTGATCCACCTGGCGATAGTAGCCAAACTCGCCTTCTTATGAGGTTTTTGAAAGGTGATGAGCAGTTGCTTTTCTGACTCCCTGATGTCCTTCGTCTGCTTGATATACCGCTTTAGGTAATGCACGACACATAAGCGTTTGTCTCCTGGAAACGCTTTAAATTCAAGAACAGTTCCAACGTTCCCAGGCCTGCTCTGTTTCAGCAGTTTATCTACTAGGATTATTACAGAATCAGTCTTAATGCTGATATTATCAATACATAGCCCATGCAAAGTTTGCAACCTCTGAGCTGATACTAATGCAAGTAACATACATAACTTAAGCGTCAAATCACGTAGAGACAGTCGATGTGCTGGTGCCAACTGGCAAAGATAATCCAAGACTGCTCCTACATCCCATATGGAATTGTAACGAGGTGTAGGCGTTCTAAGCTTAAAAACACCTTTCATGTATCTACATATCAAAGGGTGAGTTCCGACTGTATAATCACACTCATCCAAAATAACAAACGAAGCCATGGCACTCCTGGCTGAATTAATAGCACTGTAACTTGCTTTCTCTTTGTAGTACAATTCGCTAAAAAACTCTAGCAGATTTCCCACTTTGGTATGGGTCCACGGCAATTCGTGATTACTGCAAAATCTCTTCCACTTTTTGATGTAGATGAGGTATTGTTTCTTTGTGGATTCCCTCCATGATGCTCCCAGTATGTTTGCAGTTGCTGTAGTCAGACCCTGGGAGATGAAGTGTCTGCTCCAAGTCTGCAACACAAGAGAGTGAGATTTGTTAATGGGTGTGATATACCCGATACAGGCTGCCTAAGTAGTGATTTAGACTTTGGCATGTGCCATGGTTCTTCAATCAACATATCATTCAGCAATGGGAACCAGGCTTGAGTGGGCCAGTACGGTACTATCAATAGGCCCTGTGCCCGATCCTGCTTTATTTTTTGTAGACATTTTGGTATGAGGCTGAAAGGAGGGAAGGCATAAAAGTTGAGAGGGCCCCAGTCAAGTGTGAACGCATCTACAGCCCAAGCATTTGGATCTGGCATCCATGATACGTATGTGGGAAGCTGCGAATTGAGCCTGGATGCAAACAGGTCAATTTCAGGTAATCCAAACCTGCCCACGATCTCATCAAATACTTGTTTGCCAAGCATCCATTCAATGTTGTCATTGAATCTACGGGACATGTAGTCAGCTTCTGTGTTTTGTGTGCCTGGTAGGTGGGCTGCCGTTAACCATATGTTGCGTTCATTACACCACTCCCAGATTTGCACAGCTGCTTCATTACAAGCCTCTGATTTAACACCACCCATATTATTCAGATATGCCACTGCAGTGGTGTTATCTAATCGAAGCAAAACATGTACATTACTTGTGTGGGAACAGAATGCTTTCAGTCCAAATCCTGCAGCAACTGTTTCTAAGTAATTTATTTCATTGTTCTGGGCTCTGCTCAATTCCTGGCTGTTCCATCTGCCCCCTGTTTTTGTCTTCATATCGGTTGCGCCCCAACCTTGACCGCTCGCATCTGTGCGTATTTCTATGGTGGCTTTCTTTCTCATCATTGGCCGGGAAACTAAGTGCAAATTTTCGATCCACCACATTAGTTCATTCTTTGCCTTCACAGAGAGTGTCATTTGCCTGTCAAAATGGCCTGTATTGAGTTTCAAGGCACGAATTTTCTCGCTTTCAAGCGCTCTGTAATGCAAAGGCCCATATTGTGCAGCTGGGAATGTAGCCACTAATTTCCCAATGACCCTTGCCACTTCTCTGATTGATGGGTTTTGTGTTTCGTGCAACTCTATGCAAACCTCTCTGATCTCAATTACTTTGTTTTCAGGCAACGTGACAGTCATGTCAAGGGTATTGAGGTTGAATCCTAGAAACTCAATCTTTTGAGATGGTTCTAGCATTGATTTCTCTGGGTGAATGATGAATCCCAATTTGGATAACAGTTCGGTTGTAGCTATGACTGCCTTCTTAGTTTCTGCTTTTGTTTTGCCCATGATTATAGTGTCATCTAAATATGCAAGGACAAGGTGCCCTTCAAGTCTGAGAGAGGCAAGCACTGGCTTTAGCAATTTTGTGAACAGGCGGGGAGCCGATGTTAAGCCATTGGGCAGAGCTTTGAATTGCCATAATTGATCATCCCACATGAATCGCAGGTATTTTCTAGAGTCTGAGTGAATGGGCACAGTGTAATATGCATCGCGTAGGTCGACTGAAGCCATGTAATATCCCTCTGAAAGCAGGGATACTGCAGTGTAAATGTTATCCATTTTGAAATGCTGATACGATATGCTCTTGTTCAACTCAGACAAATCAAGGATTAACCGGATTCCCCCATTCTTCTTTGTTCTGGTGAAAATCTGAGATAAGAATTCTCCTTGTTCATGAGAACATTTTTCGATGACATTTTTCCTCTCAAGGTTTCTTATCTCCTCATGTATTTGAGCAATTTCAGTCTCATTTCTTTTGTAGGGGTATGATGGTTTACTCCTCCTAGGAGGAAATTTGTCAGGATTAAACTCAAGTTTGTATCCTTTAACAGCTTGTAGGATAAATTGGTCTGACGTTAATTTACACCAGTTGTGTATACATGGCTTTAGTCGACCCCCGACCTGTACATGATGTAAGCTGTCTACAGGTACATGTATATCAAAAGCACCTACCTCATTGGTGCTTGGGTCTGACTCGGGGCTGCAGTGTTGAATTACTTCCTCCCCAGTCCCTGTCTGCGAGGGTGGGGTGGCCTGCTCTCTATCTTGGCCGATGCTGGGGTGTACGTGTGGGGGGCTGAGTCTGGATGTTTTCCCCAGTTCCTTTTCTGGCCTCGGCCTAAAAAAGGATGCCCAGCAGAACCTGCAGCAAGGTGGCGATCACGATCCCTAGGGATCCAGCCTGCCTGTCTCATTTGGCGTTTTGACGTGTCATACTTCCTGTACGGATGGTAATGTGGTGTGCTGTTGTGCTGCTTTGATTTCATGACACCTGCAGTTGCTTTTCTCTGATCTTGCAGGTCTTTGACCTGTTTCCCAAGGTCGTCGCCGAAGAGAAACTTTGTCACCTTGTTTGCTGGCTTACACAGGTGGTGGAATTGGCTGTTAAGCTCTGGCTTAATACAGTCTCTTCTCAGAGAGTTCAGGGAAAATACAGCATCGCATAACAACGCCAAGGCGTCTTGCTGTGCTTCAGTCATCGTGTCTGGGTTGAGTGTGTGGGCAAACGCACAGAGTCCCTTTGTGAGTGACTTCTCAATGCCCTGTAGTTTGAAGTCTCTGGTTCTCGTCGGTGTAGATAGATTTTCCCAGATGGCTGTATTAACTTTGGGAATGTCGAGGGACTCGCAGTTATCTGGGCACGTATACTTGTCGGCGGCTTCTGACAGAGCCTTTTCTTCCATTTTTTGGCCCATCATAAAATCCACTGCTTTAGCGATGTTTGGATGGAGAGGCGCACCGACTCCCGATGGGGCAGCAAATTTGGCGGCAAAATGAGGGATGTCGACGTCATGAAGCTTGTTTGTAATTTCACTCCCCTCATCGTGGCTATCTTGTCCGCTATAATAGTCTAAATAATCGACTTCAGAACTGAAGTCGGTAGCGCTCATTGGAGACGTATTTCCCGTCACCGCGGAGAGATCACCGCTGGCAGAGCTTTGCTCATGAAGCGGCGGTTCACTGGCGGTCGCCGTTCTAGTTGCACGTGTGCGTGGTGTGTCGCTGCTAACAGCGGCTGGGAGCGCGTTTGCAATACGCGTCACAATGGCCTCCAATTTGTCAAGGCGGGAATTCACACACGATTCCAAATTGGCGCTTGATTTCCCAGAGCTTGGCTTTGCCTTACTCTTGGGTATGATCGGGGTTGACTGTGTCATAGGTGACTTGCAGCTTGGCTCTGCCTTACTGCTCATCTCTGGGCTTGGCTTAGCCTTGCACAGAGTTTTAGTAGCGATAGCTTTCCCTTTCGTAGCTCCTTTGGCTTTAGGTTTGCCCTTACCGGGTCCCATGCTCAGGCCAGTCGACCTGGCGCAGCTCGCACCCGCAGTAGACACTGCGGCTGTCACATTATCCAGCATCTCCGCTACGCTGGTACTTGCCGAGAGCGGTGAAGAATTGTCGTTTGTGACCGATTTCTCGCTCATAGTGAGTTCAATAACTTCTTCGAGACGATTCACGAACTAATTTCAAGAAGATGGAAGGTGAAATCTGATCTAACCTTCCCCGAATAGGACAAAAAGACAATTTTTCTGCGCGAATTTTCCTCGTGTATCACACGAGTCCGAATGCGCTGAACGTAGTGACATCTGCGCATGCGCATGAGCGGGATCTCACATGAATTCTCGAAAGCGAGAATTACGAAATAAAATACTGAATCATACAAGTGGTGAACAGATAGTTTAGTACAATGCGTTTATACCAGATCAATAGTCTTTGATTCGCATTATTGTAGTTAGAAACTTTGATCATTCATGCATGAAGAGATATGGTCCAGTGAGCACAGTATGGTCAGTTTCAAGGACATTGAAGACATACAGTATCTTAATGTATCATAATGTATCATACATTGTTGTATGTTTATTATGTACACTACAAAATTTTGTACATTGTACATGTATTTATAATAGTTCGATCTGTTGTAAGCACTTTGGGCCTTATGGGAAAAACGCATTATAAATGTTAGTAACAAAAATAATAATAATAATAATGATAATAATAATGTAGAACAGGGCTATGGCAGGTTAACCGTTATGCACACAAAAATTTTGTACACTGTACACAATGCATGTACAAATTGTACATGTACAGCTGTATGCAAATGAGTTATTAAAACAAAATGTCAAGTACAGCATTGTTTATTATGACAATTACTTTGAAAATGCAGCAGAGACTTTGAGTGAAAATTTGAAAAGTTCTGAGTTAATTTGGGATATTTCAGCATTTTTTTTTTTTTATGCACATGGGCAAGTCCAAGATAAGGTCCCCTCAGAAGGCAAAATTTCATCTTTGCTCAATATTGTTATCAATTTTGAAGCTTATGAGTTGAAGTTTTGATTTCTGTGAAGGAAAAAAAAAATGATATTATGTAAATTTATGCAAATTTCAAGGGCTTCATTTGCATAGATGTGAAACACGACATTATGTATGGGACATTTATAAAAATTCATATTAATTCATAGGAAAGCAAATAATATTTGATTAATATGTGGACATAAGAAGTTCATCACATAGTTTAAATTGGTCTGAAAATTTAGGGATTATGCAAATGATTATGCAAATTAGCTCGTGTCCTATCATGAGATGTCCCATACGTAACAAAATGAGGTCATTTTTGTAGGTTTTTTCTGAAATTGCTAAGGTTATTTGAATGCCCTTTTGGAAAGTTCTAATCTATTGTTTAGAGAAATTAAATACCAGAGAAAAAAGAAAAAAAGTAAAATAATTATTTTTTATTAGGCATTGAAATAATGTCACGTATGGGACAAATGCGTTACGTATGGGACATCCTCATACATATTGCATGTGAATGCATGTAGCTAGCTGGGAAGATCTCTCAGTACACAAATGGTCAATCATCCTGAAGAAAGCATCCCAACATCATAGCTTCTCTTTGAGTTATAGACACTTGAAACAATACATGAACTTGACTGAACAATTTTCAGAAAGGAGAAGGGGAAAATGGCAAAATACACAATGAAAAATCAGCATTAAAGGGCTGGTATAGTTTTTTGTAGAAATGGGTATTTTTTATTCAGTTTTCAACATTTAAAGAGATGATTGGAAACCAATTATATGAATTACTTAAGAGCATAAAATCCTAAGACTAGAGGAATTCAAAGTTTATGTGATGGAGATCCAATTTGAAATGGTTGTGTTAGAAAAAAAAAAGTTAAATGATTTTTTTTTTTATTGCAAGTGATACACAAATTGTCCATTATTCAGTTTTCAAGTAGCCACAACAAAATTCATGGGTATACATACTGAGTTGTAAGTTGAATCAATGACCTGACTGCTAGACAGACATCATATCTACATGTAGTCGATCACTGGGGTTCCACACAGCAGGTATTGCTTATTTATTAAACTGAATATTTCTTGTGTCAAGTTGTTTTTCATTGAAACTAAATGGCAAACTGCCCTTAATCAATGCAAGTAAACACTTTAAACTATTCAATTTTTCAGCAGTAACTATCCTGATAAACATAGGGCATACATACTCAGGTTGGACGTAAAAAATAAAGAATATGATTGAATGTGATTATGATGGTAAATATCTGGGGAATATTGTTCCCTTGTAAATCTGGATCAGTATTTGAGTAATTTCAACTGATTCCACTTCAATAATTTGTTTAAATGGGTATTTTGCAAGATTATTTTGCAAAATACCCATAAACATGGTTCTCCACACACTAAATGAATGGGGGACAATGGGCATGCGTACCCAGGTTGGTCATAAAGATATAAAAATATGATTGAATATGATTATGATGGTGAATATTTGGGGAATATTGTTTCCTTGACAATCTGGATCAGTATTTGAGTAGTTTCTACTGATTTTACTTCAATAATTATGCAAAATACCCATAAACATGGTTCTTCACACACTAAATGAATGGGGGACAAACTGTCCCATACGTAACTGTCCCATACGTAACACATCATTTCTGTCTTCAATTAGAAACTGTAATTACAGCTTTTTGCCTAATGACATGAAACTTACCTGTGATAATCTTGAGTGTTGTGACTTTCATCACAGTGAGTTACAAGTTGTAGAATGATATACTTTCAGAGAGTTTTGAGGTTGAAAAAAATATTCAAAAAAACAAAATTTTTCTAGTCCCATACGTAATGGCACATATTTTCTCTTCTAGAATATAATTGTCAAGGTCATTTTTCTCAATTTTTTAGATGATTATACTTCTTCTAGATATCAATCACCATGGTGAAGTTCAATATGATCAAAGGCCATTAACACTATTTTTCAGGTCATAAAAGTCTCTGAATGTCCCATACGTAGCGTGCGCGTTATCTTGGACTTGCCCACATGTATGTACCTACGTGAACATCACAGCAGAACTTTTGGATCATACGTCATTACCAAAGTTTGCTAACATACCGGTACATGTGGAATCCTGTGGGACGAAGTGGTAATGTCTGGAACTATAATTGAATTTCCCATACAAATGAAATACAATATGGTACACGTTCCATGTACATGCATGTACATCAATTACCTTCAACCTTGAACACAAAAGTAAATATTGATCACCCCTTTAACCTGACTACATGAACATGTTGTTATTAGTATCATGTATTACAATGTAAGTCAATGTACCATCAAGTACAGAAAAAATAAAGTGTACAAATGAGACCCTCAGAGCCATTAACACTATTTTTCAGGTCATAAAAGTCTATGAATGTCCCATACGTAGCGTGCGCGTTATCTTGGACTTGCCCACATGTATGTACCTACGTGAACATCACAGCAGAACTTTTGGATCATACGTCATTACCAAAGTTTGCTAACTGTCACAAATGTACACACAAGTAGTTATGTACATGTATCAAGGCTGTATGCATGGTTGTTTTAAGTTTCAAGAATACAAGCAATATCAATGTAAATGGTATCCATGAAAAGAGAACATGGAATCAATGCAGCTTTTCAAAAGGCATGTGATAGTATGTGATTATTGTTGCTTGACTTGGATTTTACCTCACATTCGTTGTAAATAACAATGAGAAATTGTGAAGGTAAAAGAAACCCTTGCTACGGCAAGGCTTTCTTTTTCCCATGGGGGATGGTGTCACAAATGTACACACAAGTAGTTATGTACATGTATCAAGGCTGTATGCATGGTTGTTTTAATGTGTATGTACACAGGTGGACCAGAATAATGGAGAACATTCTATATGATATAGATATAGTACATACAGGCTGACCAGATCAGTGGAGAATTTTTTATATGGTATACAATGTAGCTACAGTACATGTATGCATGTGACAGGAAATACATTATAGCTCACTCAATCTAGAATGATGTAACCCATTCCAGAAAATTCTGGGAAGTGCTGGCTGAGTGAGGCACTGCCCTTGTAGCCCAATGTGATTGGTAGTTAATTTTGGCAATGATGTTATGCACATATTAGGAAGTGAGTCATCCAGGATTCCTGGAATTTGGACTTGCTAGTATGTTCAGGTATGTAGCCCCAGGTTGGAGAAAATTACAGAATGTACTAGAAAGGGGTGAATGGATAGTATATAAGCTGGAGAAATTCTGCAGTAGGCAGAGTACCCAACACCTCTGCTCTGAGAGTTACGTCACTTCTGGCTCTGAAGCGACTTGTTATAGTCAGTCCTGTGTTACCTACTGACCTGCTATACAAATTGTGTTTGTGGAGATAAGGCCTGGGAGACATTTTGCCTGCAGAGAATTAATTTGCCTACATTGGAGATAGACTCCATATTTAGTGTCAACGGACATTGTTACGGCAAAGCTGTGACGGGCTGGATTCCTCGCTGGACATTATAAAGTGAATCATCATTCAACACATCAACTGGACGTGGTCGTCATAACGTTTAGATTCTGCACGTTTTGCTGTGGACACATAACTTGGATTTTACCCCGGATCTATACCTTGGACTATCGTAACCTGCACCTCTGGATTTACGTCGAAGGTATCATTCATCGGTGCATCGTGGATCATTCCTTTGTGTATCGAACATCGTATTTGGACATTTCCAGGGATATTGCATGTAATAAGTGTAAGTGATTCTATTACTGATTTGTAACTGTTTCTATTGATCGTTATTGTACTGATGTGAGAACCGATCACGAGTCTGTACCCACAATATCACTGTTAATAAACCGCCTGAACATTAGTTGATTGTTTCTTTTGTGCGATCATTCTCAGAGTGATTTTGGTCGTAACAAAATTGGGGGCTTGTGTCCGAGAAGTGAATGTAAAGCCAAAACTTAAAATTTGGAACGTTCCGGAATCCAGAATATTGGTACAGATAAAATACCAGTTGAGTTGATTGTTCAATTGTACATTGTGTGTAATACATGTGACAATGTCAATCAGTACAATGGATGTTCAGGCATTTGTTCAGAGGACAGATTTGTCCCTCAAAGACTTGCAAAGGTTACGCAAATGTGATTTGACTGCTATTTCACAGCATTTAAATGTTGATGTTCCACAAGGTGTAAGAAAGGCAGAGATTCTTGACTTGGTAGCTGGTCACATGGAGCTCAAAGAAGAAATTGACACTTCAGATCAAACTCAAATTTCAGATCAAACACGGCTTGAGCTTGCTAAATTGGAAATGAAGGAGAGAGAAAGAGCAAGGGAATTAGAAATGGAGAAAGAGAAGATGAGATTAGAAATTGAAAGAGAAATTGAAATGAAGAAACTTGAAGTGGAGCAACAACTGAAATTGCGTGAGATGGAATTGACTCATGCACAGACTGTTGGAAATCGTGAAAGGGCTCCCCCTGAATTTGATTTGGCCAAGAACATTCGATTGGTGCCAAAGTTTGAAGAAAACAGAGTTGATGCATATTTTGTGTCATTTGAGAAGGTGGCTAACAGTTTGAACTGGCCACAGGAATTTTGGCCCTTGCTCCTTCAAAGTGTGTTTGTCGGCAAAGCAGCCGATGTGTACTCATCTCTTTCTGAAGAGCAATCACGTGACTATGCTACAGTCAAGAAGGCAGTGTTGAATGCATATGAGTTGGTGCCAGAGGCGTACAGACACAAGTTCAGAAATTCGTACCGCAAACCAGGCCAGACACATGTTGAGTTTGCTCGTGAAAAAGAAATGATGTTTGATAGGTGGTACAGATCCCTGAAAGTGGATCAGGATTTTGATAACCTCCGTGAGGTTGTTCTTTTGGAAGAATTCAAAAAGAGTGTTGCTTTCAGTGTGAGGTCGCATTTGGATGATCACAAAGAGACAAGTTTGCATAAAGCAGCCTTGATGGCTGATGAGTATGAGCTGACCCACAGAAATGACAACAGATCACCTTTCAGGAATTTCTCTGGAAATAAGAGAGACAAAAATCAGTCGAGCAATCCAAAGAATGCTGGTTCTGAAAAAGGCACAAGTTCTGAAACTTCATCGGCACCAAAGCCTCAATCTGACAAAGGGTCCAGTACAAGTGCAAATGTCATCAAATGTTTTCACTGTAACAAGACAGGGCATGTAAAGTCACAGTGTTGGAAGTTGCAAAACAAAACAAAGAAGGACATGGGATTTGTCATGTCAAAAAGTGTCCTACCCGAAAATAGTGTCCCGTTCAGTGAAACACAGGCCATTGAAAGTCAATCTCCCAAATTCAAAGATAGGCTGAAGCAGGTGGATGAGAGCTATCGTAGCTTTTTGTTTGATGGTGAGGTGACCCCATGTACTTCTGGTGAGGCAGGTAAACCAGTAGTCATCCTGCGGGATACGGGGGCCTCACAGTCGTTGATGGTGGATGGTGGTATGTCTTTTCCACCAGATAGTGCAGTGAATGCAAAAGTCTTGATTCAGACTGTTGATGGCAGTTATATGTCAGTACCACTGTATAGAGTGGATTTGAAGTGTGACCTAGTTTCTGGTCCTGTCACTGTTGGAGTTGTTCCTAAGTTGCCCAGGGTAGGCATTGACTTCCTGTTGGGGAATGACTTGGCTGGGGACAAGGTGGTTGCGTCTCCAGTTGTTTCGGATAAACCAATGGTGGTTGCTGAAACTGAGCAGTTGCAGGAGGAGTTTCCTGGGATTTTCCCAGATTGTGTTGTGACTAGGTCTCAGGCTCGTAGAGCTGTTCAAGATGATGCGGATTCTGTTGATGTGGAGGAGAATTCCGGTGTTTGGTTGGCAGAAACCTTTTTCAAGGATTTGAATGATGGGGTTGCTGTATTAGGCTCCGAGGCTAACAGTGATGGGCTGTTTAGCAAGTCTTCCTTGGTTGAAGCACAGCAGGCAGACTCTGAGTTGAAAGGCTTGTCTCAGACGGCGTGTTCTGAGGCTGAGGCTGAAAAGGTCCCTGAGTGCTATTATGTCAAAGATGGCATTTTGATGAGGAAGTGGAGACCTCCCCATAGGCCAGCTGATGAGGATTGGACGGTGGTCCGTCAAATTGTTGTCCCTCCCTGTTACCGCGGTGAGATCTTGAGGATTGCTCACGAGTTACCTGTTGGCGGCCATTTAGGCGTCAGAAAGACAAAGGATCGGATCATGAGGCATTTCTATTGGCCAGGGTTAAATGTGGATGTGGCTGAGTTTTGCAAGACTTGTCACACATGTCAGGTGGCTGGTAAACCACAGCATTCAGTAAAGCCGGCGCCATTGATTCCGATACCTGCGTTTGATGAACCATTCAGTCGGGTTCTAGTTGACTGTGTTGGACCTTTGCCTAGGACTAGGTCGGGTCATAAGTACCTCTTGACAATCATGGATATGTCTACACGGTTTCCAGAGGCTATCCCGTTGCGAAATATCACTGCTAAGACTGTGGTAGATGCTCTAGTGCAGTTTTTCACTAGGTATGGGTTGCCCAAGGAAGTGCAGTCTGACCAAGGGTCAAATTTCATGTCAGGCATATTTCAAGAGGTGATGTATCGTTTGGGTGTGAAGCAGCTGAAGTCGTCAGCTTATCATCCCCAATCCCAAGGTGCGTTGGAGCGCTACCACCAGACCCTAAAGACAATGATTAGGGCATTTTGTGAGGAGTATCCCGAGGATTGGGATAAGGGCATCCCTTTCCTGCTGTTCGCAACGAGGGACTCCCCAAATGAGTCGACGGGTTTCAGCCCATTTGAGTTGGTGTACGGTCATGAAGTTAGGGGTCCACTGAAGCTCATCAAAGAGAAATTCATGACTGAGGATGATGAGGTCCACCTACTTGACTATGTGTCAAAGTTTCGTGAAAGGCTTTCAAAGGCTTGTGAGGTAGCTAGGGAACACTTGAAAGTGTCACAAGACTCAATGAAGAGAAAGGCAGACAAAAATGCCAAAGCCCGAACCTTCAAACCAGGTGACAAAGTTCTTGTACTGCTGCCCATACAAGGTGAACCACTGAAAGCCAAGTTCAGTGGCCCATACTGTGTCAAAAAGAAACTCAATGATGTGAACTATGTGATCAGTACGCCAGACAGACGAAAAGATCAGAGGGTGTGTCATGTAAACATGCTGAAAGAGTACTATGAGAGAAAGGCTAGTCAGCCTGTAGGTGTAGCTCAGGTGGTAGAAGAGGAAGTAGATGAAGAGGGAGAAGCTCAAGATGAGAATGGAAGTGAGCCCTCTAGTGCCAGGTTGTCTAACTCAGAGATGTTAGGGAAAGTAGATGAGGCACTGAACTACCTACCTGAAAATCAGAGGAAAGATGTGACTAGTCTGTTACATGAGTACAAAGAATTGTGTAAAGACAAACCAGGCTGCACCCCTCTGGCTGTACATGATGTTGATGTAGGAGATGCTGACCCTATCAAGCAAAACCCTTACAGACTAAACCCGAGCAAACTGCAGAAAGTACGGGAAGAGGTTCAGTACATGTTAGACAATGACATAATAGAACCGAGTAAAAGCAGTTGGAGCTCCCCAATTGTCATGGTGCCCAAACCGGATGGGTCTCAAAGATTCTGTATAGATTACAGAAAGGTGAATGCCGTGACGAAAACAGATTCTTTCCCCATCCCCAGACTAGAAGACTGCATTGACAGGGTCGGAAATTCTGCATATGTCAGTAAAATAGACCTTCTAAAGGGATACTGGCAAGTGCCCTTGACCGACAAAGCCAGGGAGATTTCTGCCTTTGCTACACCAGATGGCTTGTTCCAATGCAAAGTAATGCCATTTGGCATGAAAAATGCTCCGGCCACCTTCCAACGGCTAACAAACCAAATCATTGCCGGGCTTGACAACTGTGTAGTATACATTGATGACATTCTAGTGTATAGTGACACGTGGCAGGAGCACATTACACACTTGCGGCAACTTTTTGATCGACTCAAGGAGGCCGGATTGGTGATTAATCTGGCAAAGAGTGAATTTGCAAAGGCCAAAGTGGTGTATCTCGGGCATGTAGTCGGTCAAGGACAGGTATTGCCAAGAGAAGCCAAGGTAGAAGCTATACTAGGCTTTCCCATCCCCCAATCCAAGAAGGAGTTGCTCAGATTTCTGGGCATGGCTGGTTTCTACAGGAAATTTGTACCGAATTTCAGCACTGTAGTCACCCCCCTAACAAACCTGCTGAAGGGCAAGGTAAAGTACACCTGGACTGATGAGTGTCAAAAAGCCTTCGAGAAACTAAAAGCAGTCCTTGCTAATGAGCCTGTTTTGGCAGCTCCTGACTTCCAAAAGCCATTCAAAGTGGCAATAGATGCTAGTGATGTAGGAGTGGGAGCGGTTTTGCTCCAAGAAGATGAAGAAGGCACTGAACGTCCGGTTAGCTACTTTTCCAAAAAGTTGAACGCATTCCAAAAGAAGTACTCAACTATCGAGAAGGAGGCTCTCAGTCTCATCCTTGCCCTCCAGCAATATGAAGTGTACTTGACCAATAGCAAAGGGGAGATCACGGTCTATACTGACCACAACCCCTTGGTCTTTTTAGACCGGTTCAAAATGAAGAACAACAGATTGTTCAGATGGAGCATGATGACGCAGCCATATGCACTCAAAATCAAACATGTGGCAGGCAAAAATAATGTAATTGCTGACGCTTTGTCAAGAGTGTAACATGGAGAGTATCAAAGGTGAAAAGTTTTCACCGCATATCATTTACAGTGTATGTGTTTAGCATATCCATTAATGTATGGAAAACAGTTTGACATGATTGTATAAGTTTCAAGAATACAAGCAATATCAATGTAAATGGTATCCATGAAAAGAGAACATGGAATCAATGCAGCTTTTCAAAAGGCATGTGATAGTATGTGATTATTGTTGCTTGACTTGGATTTTACCTCACATTCGTTGTAAATAACAATGAGAAATTGTGAAGGTAAAAGAAACCCTTGCTACGGCAAGGCTTTCTTTTTCCCATGGGGGATGGTGTCACAAATGTACACACAAGTAGTTATGTACATGTATCAAGGCTGTATGCATGGTTGTTTTAATGTGTATGTACACAGGTGGACCAGAATAATGGAGAACATTCTATATGATATAGATATAGTACATACAGGCTGACCAGATCAGTGGAGAATTTTTTATATGGTATACAATGTAGCTACAGTACATGTATGCATGTGACAGGAAATACATTATAGCTCACTCAATCTAGAATGATGTAACCCATTCCAGAAAATTCTGGGAAGTGCTGGCTGAGTGAGGCACTGCCCTTGTAGCCCAATGTGATTGGTAGTTAATTTTGGCAATGATGTTATGCACATATTAGGAAGTGAGTCATCCAGGATTCCTGGAATTTGGACTTGCTAGTATGTTCAGGTATGTAGCCCCAGGTTGGAGAAAATTACAGAATGTACTAGAAAGGGGTGAATGGATAGTATATAAGCTGGAGAAATACTGCAGTAGGCAGAGTACCCAACACCTCTGCTCTGAGAGTTACGTCACTTCTGGCTCTGAAGCGACTTGTTATAGTCAGTCCTGTGTTACCTACTGACCTGCTATACAAATTGTGTTTGTGGAGATAAGGCCTGGGAGACATTTTGCCTGCAGAGAATTAATTTGCCTACATTGGAGATAGACTCCATATTTAGTGTCAACGGACATTGTTACGGCAAAGCTGTGACGGGCTGGATTCCTCGCTGGACATTATAAAGTGAATCATCATTCAACACATCAACTGGATGTGGTCGTCATAACGTTTAGATTCTGCACGTTTTGCTGTGGACACATAACTTGGATTTTACCCCGGATCTATACCTTGGACTATCGTAACCTGCACCTCTGGATTTACGTCGAAGGTATCATTCATCGGTGCATCGTGGATCATTCCTTTGTGTATCGAACATCGTATTTGGACATTTCCAGGGATATTGCATGTAATAAGTGTAAGTGATTCTATTACTGATTTGTAACTGTTTCTATTGATCGTTATTGTACTGATGTGAGAACCGATCACGAGTCTGTACCCACAATATCACTGTTAATAAACCGCCTGAACATTAGTTGATTGTTTCTTTTGTGCGATCATTCTCAGAGTGATTTTGGTCGTAACATAACATACCGGTACATGTGGAATCCTGTGGGACGAAGTGGTAATGTCTGGACACTATAATTGAATTTCCCATACAAATGAAATACAATATGGTACACGTTCCATGTACATGCATGTACATCAATTACCTTCAACCTTGAACACAAAAGTAAATATTGATCACCCCTTTAACCTGACTACATGAACATGTTGTTATTAGTATCATGTATTACAATGTAAGTCAATGTACCATCAAGTACAGAAAAAATAAAGTGTACAAATGAGACCCTCAGAGCCATTCGCCATTTTGTTGAATTATTTTTTTTTTTCAGCGCTGTACCCTGGCTTACCAAAAAATGTGTCAAAATACTTTTTAGTATTATTATGCACAAAAATGTTTTCTTATTTGTGATAATGCATCAATTAATGCATGCAAGTGTACTTCGAAAAACACCTATATGGTGCTAGTTCATTGCGACGACTTTGCCGTATCCGAATTCAGAATCGGCGTGTCTGAATTCGGATACGCATTATAAATAATGGGCATGAGATGGCGCTATACAACGCGGTACCCCGGGTTACAACGGTACCCCGGTGTACGGCGTGCCGAATCATATGTCCCCGCCAAAAGTGCAGATCTGTGGAATAGCTGCCATTAATATTTTTAATTTTCGTTTCAGAGTGCACATCGCAGTTTATTGTGATAGCCTAGTACAGAAACTTAGGGATCTTTGCCCCCATCAAGCTTGCGTATGCGAGGGCTTGTAATCAGAGATATATTTGGCACCTGTGACATCACAACATCCGGGCTCGTCAGCTCATTAGCATAATTCTCGCCAAAAAAGTTCCATTTTCAACATAAAGTTACGGGCTAAATCGTTATGAAATTTTGATTCTGTTTGCACCTCTGGGTCTTTTAGAATTAAAAGAACAACATATAAAAAAATCAAAAACCGGTACAATGCCCTTTTAATAGGTATTGTCCCTTCAGGATATACCTTCCTACCAAGTGTGATGTCAAACCATCACACGTTTCTGGAGATACGGACAAAAACAAAACAGGATGGACGTAGGTACGGGCAAACGGACGTACGTACCGATTTTCACAAAATGACCTGTGACCTTTGACCTTTGACCCTGTGACCCCAAAATCAGACCAAAGTATTATCCCCCCAGGATATACCCTCATCCCAAGTTTGATATCAAATCATCTCACGGTTCTTGAGATATCGACAAAAACAAAATGGGACGGACGGACGACCCGAGAACATAATGCCTCCGGCCACTTTTGTGGCAGAGGCATAAAAACAAAAATGAATGTCTCATCCAGGGCTAATAAAACTACTCTCACGACACAATTCTGCTTGGATTTGCAAAATTAAAACATCATTGCCCTTAAGTTTGGAGACATTGGACACAAATTTTACATCATGGAGAAATGGTGAGTTCATACCTCTTGGTGAAGGTGCACTTCTGAAGCAGTGGAGGTAGATGGGTCATCTATTCCTTGAACTGGTGCCTTTTTCCTTTTGGCATGCTGTTGTTGGAGGACTTTTGAAGCCATGGAAGTGAATTGGTCATCAATTTCTTGTACTGATGCCTTTTTTCTTTTGGCATGCTGTTGTTGATGGTAGACTTCTGTAGCCACGTCGGTGGATGGGTCTTCTATTCCTTGAACAGATCGCTTTTTCCTTTTGGCAAGCTTCCGAGGAGGCTCATCATCTTAAAAAAACAAAAACAAACAATAAATATAATTTTTCAAGTACAAAAGTGGTTAAAACTAGTAACTTTGGACTCAGAAAGATCTACACCATACTATTAACACAATAACACAAAAATAGGTATAAGGAAATGTTCAATACATTCCTGCATAATGCATTTTCTAACATGAATGTCTAGACATATACCACACAGTCATTTATTCTTTATACTTATAGAGCAAAGAAGATTAAATACAAACGAAAGATAATGATCAACTACATGTACGGTCACATAAATGTACAAGTGTACTTGCATAGCCACTCATCTTTTTACACCTGTACATTTTGCTCAGAGTCAGAGACATTGGCAAACATTGATCAACATTTCTTTTGTTGTTGTTGAGCTGTAAGGTCCGAATTGGAAATGTTTCCGTGTGTCTGTTATACATGCATTATATTTAAAATAGTATAAAGATCTTTAAAGTACCTTTCATATTAAACTATAAACACTGTGAGACTTACTTGCCCCAAAGTACTCTCATGTCTTAGTAATCATGCAATAATGATTTCGTACCAGAGCCGTTAGTTTGACTCGCCACCGTACGGCGAGGTAGTACTGTACACGTAAATGCGACCAGAAGCCCCATACACATGCACTATTAAAGGCCCCCCCCCCCCAAAAAAAAAATGGTTTGTTTGCCCTTCGCGACAGACCGAAAATTGCGGAAATTTCGGGTCGCGTTTTTTTTTTTTTTGCTCTTTCAAGTTGATTTTTTTTTTCCACAAATTTCATCTTCTGAGCAAATTTGTGAACGGTTTTAAACCCAAAATTATTCATTTTAAGCTAAAGAAAGTATGAAAAAAAAAAGGCAAAAAATGTTTTTTCATCGACCGGTTGTAATTATGTTCGGGCCGCACGGGTCTGCAGGCTACGTTTTATAGCATGCATTGCATGCTAGTTACCTTTTGGCTCACGTGCATATGTAGTGCACTAACTGCGACCAGCAGCTGGCCCCATATGCATAGCATATTGTGAATGGGGCTGCGGACTGCAGTCGCAGCGGACGGGTGCAATTAACTCACTGTTTTCATTTTGAACTGACCTCGCTTTCCTCTTGAATGAACACGTTTTGCACGAAAACCGCAAAACTGCTGTAACTTTACTATTTATTCATATTTTTTGATAATCAAAATGGTTATGAAAAGTAAAAACCTCATTTTAACCTGCCATTATGTTACCTTATTTAAATAACGACGATAAAATATTCCAAAATGGAGCATAACTTCACTCTCAAAACGGAAAATAATTGTCAGAAATCATTGCTAAAATTTCACATTTTGACTTCGTGAACAACAAAAAACTTTCAAGTACGTTACTGTATTTCTTTCCTGAACTCTAAAATATCACATTCGAGAAGTCATGCGTCCAGATATGTCTGGAAATAATGGAAAGTGGTGCACTTTCTACCTTCGTTCCGAGCACGAAATTTCAGTCATTCGCACATGGGAAGACGGGGTACAGTCCCACGTACCCACATCTCTGTCGCTCTCACATCACCTGTACTTCAGTGCCGTACGGCACTGCTGTATTCTGATTGTAACTCGTACCGGGAATTCGTAGTTGTAATGTTACTTACTGGTGCAGTAAAATCTGCGTAAAGTCCGAATAATCCAATGTCATGAATTTGCAACAGCATAAATGGTATCATAGCTGATTATAAATCTCAAATTTTTCCTACATTCTTTTTAGTAGGCCAGTTCTGATAACGTAAATGCTTGTTTTTGAGGTGGCGAAGTCCCCAGCACACTGCTACATTGTACTTATTGACACCTAGTCCACTTCCTGGACTGTATTCGTATGCAGTGTACCCGCGTACGTACGGACGTGTCCATACGTTGATGGTGTCTATATGTACACTGTAATACACAAGATCACCCCTCCTGAATACATTTTTTTTTGGGAGTACCAATTGGTGGAGTGTCGCAATCAGCGGTTGGGCGCATTGTGTGGGTGCATGCATGTGTATGCGTGTGTTAAGCGGGGTTCCCACTATCTCAATCGTGCAGCAAGCGTGATGGTCTTATCAGATTGTATCAGATCTTAAGGTCAATCGTGGCAATCGCGTTAATCGTAGGAAAATTTTGGACGGTTCAAAAATTTTCTACGATTATCATGATTAGTTTTTGATCGTGATCATCGCATCAGATCGTCTAGGATCGTATCCAAACGCAGCAAATCTCTTCTAATCGTGCTTCTTAATCGTGTTGATGGGGATCGACTTTTTCATTTTACTTCCGCTTATCATTATTATTATTTTTTGCCCATTTGCCCTTATGTTACTCATAAATTGATTTATTTTGTATTCTGATAGGTGGTAGCCAGCATCTTTAGATTATTTTTTCCAAACGGTAAATTGCATGACGGTGTGGGGTTTAATTGTCGTAATTTTGAAGGTACATTATCAAAATCATTTTTTTTAATGATTTCATAAAATGAAAGTTGTATTACAGATTTTTAGATGTTTTCATACATTATGTTAATGAGTTGCTAAATATTACCATTATACAGACACACAAAATAGGATATGGGATAACTTTTGTAACGAAAACAAAAAATGAGCAAAAATAAAATGGCAATTGTATGTCTTCACGTATTGACTAACGTCAGTACAAAGATGAGAATAATTTAATGAATCGTGCTCGAATGGGTACATACCAAAGGCAAATGGTTGATTTTCAAAATTATATCACAGAGTATTTTTTTTTGGGGGGGGGGGAGAGGGGTGCAGTATCCTGCTGTTTGTGTATTGTGCATAGTAATTAAGAGTTGTTGTTTCATCAGCCATCGTTTGACCCCTTTACATCTATTTTGACACTTTTCAATGTCTTTTTTTTTGTATGTTTGGTAGAGCATAATTTTAGAGGAAAATGGTTATTTTTAACTCTCATTATTACTGCAAATGTAAAAGTGACCATTGTCGTGGATGTGAGCTCACTCCTATGATTATGACAATGAAGATCACTCTTATTATTTTTCACAGTTAGTTATTCAATAAGTGTAGCAATATACCCCTGCGAAATAATTTTGCGTAAAACCTCCTTTTTTGTTAAAAAGAGACATCATTTTGATTAGGGAGTCACTTTTCTGTTATAGATGTGTGTGTATCAGTTATGTTAAACATTGTTAAGTAAAACACTAAATAAAGCCAAATAAACCAAACTTTTAATAACCCATGAGATAACGACATTTTAAAATAAAAAGGTACATGATACACATACTTTGCGAATATGAAATCGAACACATATTAAGCAATACTATCCATTCGGCCAACTTTCTTATATCGAGTGTATATAACACACAATACTAAGTTACATAACATTCAAAATGATCCCATCCTCTTTCTTAGCTTCCATTTCATCATGTAATTATTTTCTTCACGTATTGGAGAGAAAGGTCATTTAGTCTTGCTGTTTTTGTGTTTTTTCTGGGGAAGAGGGGCAATCATCTGATCTATGTATTTGGGTTCGTTATTTCATTCTTTTTTTGTGAGGAGGGAGGGTGAGCATGTCGATTTAATAATCTATTAACCCTTTATGTGCCACGTTCGCACGTCCGACTCAGTCGACGGCGTGCCAACTTCGCATATTCTGCTCAACAAACAAAGCCGCCAAAACCGATCGATAAATTCCTAATCACTGCTAATCCGGCGGCACAATGAAAGCGTTTCTCGTGCTTTTGTTCCTCTCATATACGGCTTGCCGTCTATGTGGTGATTGACTATCAAGCGGTGTTCCCAACTAGATTTAATCGAACACTCTAAGCTTTTGTCACAGTTTTATGTGCAAAAGTCATGCCTTTACAGTAATGTAGCAACTGGTCAATCAAAAGAAAAATTTAACATAGATTCGTCATACAATTTATATCGAAACAAAGCTTGGCATTCCTCTTTAACTTTGCCTACTATTATTCCCATCTTAGCAGAAATTTGTAGAAGTTATACAAATTGGAAAAACAGAATTCTTTCTCAAAGCATGACTACCTTCCTGTCTCAAAATAACGTGGCACACAGGGGGTTTCCACCATGGCACATACAGAGTTAATTTCTTTACGTTTAATATTAGACGAGGGAATATCTGAGGTTATGGCTGGCCTGGGTGCTGCTTTCTCTCTGATAACATAATCGTCATTAGCAATACTGCAAAGGTTACGTTGTCATCATCGTCAACCTGTCAAGCCTTGCCATCATCAATGGTTGTGGATAAAATTAATAGGCCTAATCACTCTGCATAATTTAAGGGAAACAATGAAATCTATCGTCAGCCGGACTATAATATTCCCATTCGGGTCCAATCGCGCCTTAAATGGGGGTCGCTTCTGATCCCGATCGTAACAGATATCGTATCTTATCTCAGCAGCCCTTATTGGTTCGCGGTATTCGTATTGGAACGTATCAGTACGTTGCTGCACGTACCAGATCAGGGATCCTGATCATAATGGTCATGTTAGATCAGTACCAATCGAGAACTCAATCAGGACAATCCTGTTGGATCGTGACAGATCATATCGCTTGAAATAGACCAATCGTGACCATATCACATCCAAGCCTATCAACACGTATTGACTCGCATAACGTCGTATCCAAACGTGAAATTTCAGACGAGTTCAACAAATTTTCCACAATCAGTTACGGCGTTCGCAATGGATCGCACGATAGTGGGAACCCCACTTTAAGAAGTGTGGGGAATGCGGACGATTAAAATCGTCCAGTCTGGACTAATTGACACCCCGCGTCCCACTCTCATAGCATGCATGTGCAGTTTACTAGGCATCCGCAGCAGCCACTTCGCATCGCACAGTAACAGTACGCTGCATTGCATCGACCAATCAGCTCGCTGGATCGAAGCAGCATGGGGAAAGTCCATTCATTGCGCAAGCGCAAATCAGTCTTTCTTAGAATATGACGTCATTATTTCCGTTTGCTGCTCCAAGATTTCTGACATGATACCTCATCTATTTTCACTTGTAACTTCAAAAATAGGTCTTCGGCAAAGCGAACAGGGCTACATTAACGTCCACACATGTCTTATGAATATGTGAAGTTTCATGAATATTAAGTGGTGCATCCAGATGTGTCTGGAAATAATCGGACGGTAGTTTTCCGAGACAGCGAAACATGAAATGTTGAATAACTTAAAAAGTTCTCGATCGTTTCTCATGATTTTTCGTATGTAGATAGAAATCATGATTTTGCATTGATACTGAAAGTTTGAGCGATTTTGGTCAATGTATAGCGGAGATATGAGAAGGTGAAATTTTGGTGAAAATGAGAACGCCCGATTCGCACTGCCTCGATGACGGTTGAAAATTCAAAACGTTCGTTGGTTTTGGGGGACTTAAATACAGTCGTCCGCTGCGACTGACTGTAGCATTCAGGATCATAACAAGGTAGTATCGCAGACAAAAATCAACTTAAGATAGAAAAATTTCTTCAATTTGATGACTTACCAGTAAAGTTGAATTATTGACAACATAGTTCGTGCAACATTTGTTTCTGTCACTGTAGTCTTCCGTTCAAATTGATGACTTACTGTGACTTGGTCGAGATGAACCTGGGAGAGCTACACTGAATTGACGGCCAGCGCATGCGCACACAAACATCTTATCCTGTCAATGGCTAACCCAACACAATCTCGCACTCACGCGGCACGTTTGCTCGTAGTTAGTCTCTTTTCCAAACCCTAAACGGGAGACTACGTTGCGTGCGGGCGGCGGTACGGTGCGTGGCTTCGCGATCCCGAAAATTGAATTGGCGTTTGCCCCCTATTCAGTCTCACAATCCTTTGCGCGACAAATGCTATTTGCAATAAGGTCTATGCCGATGAAGTGAAGAATAGTAGAATACTGCTTCATGGAACTCACAATTGTATCGGACCTGAGCCGGATTTAATGTTAGTTATCAATGTTTCATCAACCAATAATGTATGTATTCCTGAAAATTTCTGCTCTATTTTAAATAAATGTTAAATTAGATGGGATCAAAAAGGCCCATTTGTCATACAGTGATTGTGATCTTGGCCTCGGCATCGCAGTACAGCGCAGCCACAGCACATCACTACATCAGACAACCAACTGTTGACTGCTGTGCGACGATATGTTCGATACTCCTCAGAGGTTTATGCGCACTAAGGCTGCGTTCACATAGAAGTATACGGTATTCGCTATTCAGGCACCCAGTACACCGTTACCCGCACCATCAACTCACCATCCCATGCAGCAGTGCGGTGAGGATTTCTCCCTCCTACATCCCAGCAAATCTTATTAACAATTTCTTAACTGCATCAGAATGTATTTTCAGTCTACATGCTTATTTTTGCTAAAGGGCAAATCCAGACCAAAATTGTTATTATTTCATAAACGAGAGACGGTATATGCTGCAAGAAAATCGAACAAGCTCCCACTTTGCTATGTATATTCGAATTTCTTATGCTATTCGGTACTTTCAAATAGTGCCTGTGAACCGTAACCGGTGTGGGGAAATCAGCGGACTATCATTCAATTCAAACTATTCCTGTGCCCTCAAAAACGAGTATACTTCTATGTGAACGCAGCCTAAAGGAAGAAAAAGAGACTCACCTCTATCTTGCTGTTCATACGGTAGAACAGGCTTCATGATCATAGATTCCTCCACAATGGCTCCATCATCGGGATAACCCAGGAAGGCCACCCAGTAGTAGCGGGTATAGTGAGGTGCCTGCACCTCGTCAGGGGCCCAAATACCGTCACCCCGCTTAAAATTGTTTTAAGCGCACTAAACAAAAATTTATGCCCGGGACTGTGTTCAGTACGCTAAAACTTGGCAGGGCTACCACAACCAAGCAAATTGTGGTGTAAACTGAACACTTTTTCGCGAAAATCTGAAATTTAATTGGAATACGTGTTATAAGTATCACCACTGTCCCCGCACGCATCTTTTAAGTGTCTATGGGATAATCACGGTCACCCGCACACGTCTTTTACGTGCTTTGTCTATGGGAGCGCGGGTGACGAGTTGCGGGCCCCTTCCTTAGCGCGCAACTTTTTCGCATCGTTCGCGTTTGACGACGATAGCAGAAATTTTCGATATCGATCAGTGAACTTGTGATTCCATTGGAATTTTCAGCATTTTTCCTGTATGTGAGTTGGGTTTCAAGAATTTCAGTGGCGAAATGTGATTCAGATATGCGCAAACATTAACTATGACGAGGTGCGGGTCACCCAAGTACATACTAGTAGTAGTGCCGCTAGCATTACTGGCGGTGATGCCGCTGGAACTGGAACTTGCCTCCTCATTTACAATTATGCCGACAATTTTTGCCATTAGCCCACCTCCCCAACTCATCCACTGCTTGTACTTTCTCCCCAACACTGAGCCCCAGTTAAGGTGTTGTTGAATTAACAAGCAATAGCGCCATCTATGATAATAAGCAGTATAACTGCGACTTGTACCACTACCATGGTTCGTTGAATAAATGCTCCTCCAAGTATCAACAAACTAACATTGTGTTTCTCCTTAATTGCGTGGTGGCAACGCTGGGATACTACCCACAGCCTAAGTTAAATCTTGCCCATCACAGGAAGAAATTCTGCTGAGATAAAACAGCCAAGTCCACCGTAAACGTAAGTTTTTACTTAGGACTTCAATAGCAACTAGTTTGTTTGTACGGTACAGTCCCACACACTCACAATGGCGTGTGCTACGGCCAAAGTGCCAAAGCAATGGTGCTTGGGTAAAATAGAAACCATCACCTCATTTGAGAGTTGGAGACAGAATCTCCTGTACACCCTAAACCTCGACCAGCACTTTGCACCCTTCCTAGGCGAGTCAGTGACATGGTCCAAAAAGACCAAGACAAATCCTAATCGGGGCTTTGTTGATGATACTAGCTCTGTCCCTACAGATTCTCGCAAAATAGCTCAGCAAAAGGCTGTAATGCTTGATCTAATGCTAGGACAGATAGCCAATTTCTGTCCTGTGATTGCGAGGAACTGTACAGTCCGCAGTTCCACTTCACTCAATGACATTTGGTTGAAAATTCGTCTCCATTACGGTTTTCAGTCTACCGGTGCCCATTTTCTTGATTTTTCTAACATCAAGTTGGAAAGTGATGAACGGCCAGAGGACTTGTACCAAAGGATACTTGCCTTTGTAGAGGATTACCTGCTGACCTCAGGTGGAGGTATTACTCACCATGGTGATACCATTACAGAAGACGAAGAGCTCACTCCAACTATCAAAAACTTCATAGTGTTGCATTGGCTCCAATTGCTTCATCCTGATCTCCCCCAGCTAGTCAAACAGTGGTACGGCACAGAGCTCCGCTCACGTACCCTTGCTTCTCTTAACCCTATCTCTGTCACGGGCCGATTAAATCGGCCCAAAAACTGCAATAGAAATGCTTCGGCCGATATTATCGGCCCTATTTTGATTGACAGATTACTTCAGAGGCTATGACACTACCACTCTATAAACTCATTTGTGATTGGCTGACAGTGTAAGGAAACGATTTCCAGCGTGAAAAAAGCTTCCCCACCTTTAACCAATCAGGACAGCTTTCTCAAAGTCCAAGAAATTGTGGTGGCCCCGCCCATGTTCATTTGCATTCAGACTGCAATGTTTTGTGTACAGTTGTGCCATGTGTGGAGAACTTACACGAATCTGTATATGTGGGACTGTAATAGAGATCGCCGCGAGCGATGAAAAGATCGTACACGTGGGTCAATTTTCATCTATTTTATCTAAGTCAAAATAGTAAAACATGAAGTGAAAACATTCAGATTAGGGATTTCAACATCTCTGAATTCTGTGAAGGGGTATAGTTTCAGTAATATCGGCCTCATAAATGATCTGAAGAATAGATGAACACTGCATATTCGGTGCAGCAGTTGCAACTGTTTACTCAGCACTAACAGCAGTGCAATGGGTCTCTAGTTAGCCGGGGCCAGCGGGGCAGGTGTAGGGAGCAAAAGGGTTACAGTAGCTTCCTGCTGGCGGCCTGAAGCTGTATACAGTCTTGATGTTGGGGTATGTTTGACTGTTTATTATCATTACATGATGAAACCGTCACTATGCGAAACTTCAGTTCAATGCAGGTTTATCATAAAGAAAATGACTGCTGTGATAGTTAATTCTGTTTCAATAAGGAAAGTGCAGAAAGTCATAGACTAGCATATGAAATCTTATGATGATCAACTGGAAGGCATGTGGACACTCCAACGTCTGAATATTTTCAATAACATTTTTTATCCTTAGGTTATCTTATCACTATGGCATTATTGTAGGACAAGATTAATATACATTTGAAAGAAAAAAGCACAATTCAATTTATATTTTCAGCTTGACAAGATACAAACACGAATTGTCTATTTTCAAGCAGGCCAACATCAGTCACAAAATCAGAAATTACACAAAATGTGTGAAATCTAGGTTGTAATTGCCACAGACTTTTGTTCATAAAATGAAAAGTACTGATGCTACTGATGAAAAAATCATACCATCTGAAAGCTGAATAAATTCTCTACAACATCTATGAGACCTTTTTGTGATGCAAGCTCATGTTGTATGGAAAAATGAGGTGGTAACATGTAGAAATAAGTCTGCATTGATAATTATGTGACATAAGAGGGCGTCCTACTTAAAATTGAAGTGCGCCCTCACTCAGATTATTATGGAAAATGAAAGTTTAGACCATAAGCTTTCAAATGATGTATAACATGACACATTTATGTCAATAATAATAATCAGAAATGGCCATCAACAATCTTGTGTCTGTGCACTTCAAAATGTCTGAGCAGTCTGGCTACAGCGTATGTGACAGATATAGGGTTAAGCCTGAAATATCTCAGGCCCTCACTAGTCTCCTTGAGTCAGTTGAGTGTAGCTGGGGCCATGCGTGCCGCTGCCCTTCCCCCGTGCATTCGCAATCAATCTAACCCTAGGCGCGCTCAACCACAATCTTGTGTTCGACCTCGCGCTAAGCCTGCTAGGTCATGCCCCCTCTGTCTCCAGGCTGGCCGCCCCAGCAATCACTTTCTTAGTGTATGCCCCTACCTCCCAGAATCTGACAGGCAGTACATGGCTAAAGCCCGCCAGGTTGCTAAGATTTTTGATAGTGATGAGATGCTTGTGGATGACATTGAACCCCAGGACACTCAGGTTGACCCAGATGCGGTGTCTGGGCCAGACTCCAGAGACTCCCCTGCTACACTCCGTGTTCAGGTGCATCAGTCTCCTTACTTTGACGCTTTTTACAATCATCATGTTGTTTGTGTCACTGTTGACAGCAGTGCAACTGGGAACATGATGCGGGCCTCTACTGCACATGCACTAGGATGTAGTGTGGCTCCCACATCCCAGTCTGCCCACTAAGCCGATGGATCATCCCCCTTGGAGGTCATTGGTGAAACCCGTCTCACGTTGTCTCGTGATAGTCATGTTTTCCATTTTGAGGGCTTGGTTGTAGAGAATTTGGATGTTGAGGTCCTTGCTGGGACCCCATTTATGGAGCACAATGATGTGGCTATTCGACCAGCTGAGCAGCAGATATCATTGGATGATGGCACTGTGTACTCCTATGGTTCCACTGGGAAGTCAAAAGTTGGCCATGCTGTTAGGCGTGCCCACGTTCTCCGAGCTCCTTCTAAAACCATGACTCTCTGGCCAGGAGAATTCCTTGAGCTTGCCTTGCCTCCCCAGTTTCCAGATGAGGAGACCTTTTTTGTTAGAGCCTTGCACAGACTCTCCTCCTATCCCCTCCCTGCCAGAATTTTTCCCAGTTCCCCAGGTGGTCCCGAGTATCGCTGGTAAGATGCGCATTCCCAATCTGTCTGAGACACCCTGTATTATTCGGCGCAATTCGCATTTGTGTCAGGTCAGCCCCATGTGTATGGAGGATACAGATCTGTCTACCCCACCCATCAAAGGTCGGCTTGCAGCGCCCCCAACCCCGCCCCGTGGGGAAGGCTCCTCTGCCCAGTCTGCTGAATCAGTGATTCTCGATCCAGATGGGATCCTCCCAGCACAGACTAGGCATGCTTTCCAGACACTTCATGCCAAGTGTGACAGTGTGTTTAGCTCCTCTTATAAGGGTTATAACGGTGCTTCTGGACCATTCCAGGCTGTTGTGAACATGGGCCCAGTCCAACCACCTCAATGCAAAGGGCGGCTCCCCTTGTATTCTCATGACAAGCTTGTTGAGTTGCAGGATAAATTTGATGACCTGGAGAAACTTGGTGTTTTTGCTCGTCCAGAGGATATTGGTGTCACTGTTGAAGATATGTCAACCCATCCTTCTTGGTCAAGAAACCCAATGGCGGTCACCGGCTAGTCACAGCCTTCGCTGATGTAGGTCGTTATTCCAAGCCTCAGCCCTCGGTCCTCCCTGATGTTGATTCTACATTGCGTAAAGTTGGTCAGTGGAAGTACATTGTTGCATCAGACCTTGCCAGTGCATTCTATCAGATACCCCTTTCAAAGGAGTCCATGAAATACTGTGGTGTTGCTACACCCTTCCGAGGTATCCGGGTATACACCCGTTGTGCCATGGGTATGCCAGACCCTCCGTGCAAGTCCACACAGGATGACAACATTGTCAACCTGCTCCCCTCCTACTACGGTGAAGGGCATGAGATCGTTTATTGGCGCGTACAAGATGCTTGCTCGTGTGCTCCCCAGCTGTGCTTCGTACGTGAGCCCCCTTGACGATTCCATTGCTGGCCTAAAGTCACAAGACCGCATCCAATGGACAGATGAGTTGCATGGTGCATTCACCAAGGCTCAGTCCGCCATTCAGTCTTCACGGACTATCACTCTGCCACGCCCCTCCGACCAGTTGTGGATTGTCACAGATGGGTCAGTCAAGAAACATGGCCTCGGTGCCACCATGTATGTGACAAGAGATAAGAAACCCCTTGTGGCTGTTTTTTTTTAGTGCTAAGCTGCATGGCCGCCAAGTCACCTGGCTCCCCTGTGAGGTGGAGGCACTGTCAATCACCACTGCCACCAAGCATTTCAGCCCGTTCATTATTCAGTCACATCACCCTGTCTGTATCCTTACTGACAGCAAACCATGTGTTCAGGCCTATGAAAAGCTGTGCCGTGGAGAATTTTCTGCTAGTCCCAGAGTCTCCACATTCCGAACAACTGTGAGTAGGTACCAGGTATCCATTCGCCATCTAACTGGCTCTGCGAATGTACCAGCTGATTTTGCCAGTAGGAATGCTCCTCCATGTCAAGAGCACAAGTGTCAGATTTGCTCTTTCATTGCTCAGTTGGAGGGCACCGCTGTTCACCGCAATACCATAGACGAAGTTCTATCAGGGGCCCGTTGCATAAAAGTTACAATTATGGTAACTTTGCCATCCAATGGTAACTTCCATGGAATTCTTGATTTTGATTGGCTGTTGAGTATTGTTGCCATGGTAGTTACCATTGAATGGCAAATTTACCATAATTGTAACTTTTATGCAACGGGCCCCTGGACGTACACGCATGCCATTCACATCCCGCAATGCGTGGGCACGGATTCAATCTGAATGCGCAGACCTCCATCGTACACATGCCCATCTCAAGCAGGGTACCCGCCCTTCAAAGAAATTGATGGATATTCGCGATGTGAAGCGTTACCTACAGGTCGCTACCATTGCTAGTGATGGCCTCCTTGCTGTCCGGCAAGAACGCGCGTTCCAGCCACAGCAAGAGCGTATTGTAGTTCCCCGCAGGGTGCTTCCTGGCATCCTCACTGCCCTTCATCTCCAACTGAGTCACCCTACCCCACACCAGCTCAAACAAGTGGTGTCTCGGTATTTCCACGCCTTGGACCTTGATGCTGCCATTCAGCAGGTAAGCCTAGGTTGCCACTGCTGTCTCTCACTTCGGAATGTTCCTCATGCTGCAACACCCCAATCCACAAGTGATCCGCCATGTGTGGTGGGTGTATCATTTGCAGCAGATGTCATCAAGCGTGCACGACAGCTCATATTCGTCATCAGAGAGACAGTGACATTGTATGCCTCATGCATGCTGATCCCGGATGAACGTGCTGGCTCCCTCCGCAATGCTCTACTCCATTTGTGCCCACCTTTACGACCGCTAGAGGGCCCTCTTGCTGTAGTGCGCACAGATCCAGCCCCGGGCTTTGCAGCCCTCCGGAATGATGAGTTGCTTCGTAGACAGGGGATTACCCTCGAACTTGGTCAACCCACAAACGTCAACAAGAACCCTGTCGCTGAAAAAGCAGTACGGGAACTGGAAGACGAACTACTCCGTGATGATCCACATGGTGGCCCAGTTACCCCCCTTGCCCTTGCTTTTGCTACAAATCGCCTCAACAGTCAGCTCCGTGGTAATGGCCTATCTGCTCGGGAGCTTTGGACTCAATGTGATCAGTTCACAAGTGAACAGATTCCTATCAAAGACCAAGATATCATCATTACTCAACACAACCGACGTCGTGCTAATCATGCTCCAAGTGTCAAGTCGAAGGCACCCACACGACTGCCCCCTTCACCAGACATCACCACCATTCACGTTGGTGATCTTGTCTATCTCCGCACTGATCGATCCAAGATGCATTCCCGACCCCGCTACCTCGTTTGTAGTATTGAGGATGAGTGGTGCAACGTTCACAGGTTCGTCGGTAACCAACTTCGGTCCACATCTTACCGTGTGCGCCGTTCTGACTGTCTGATGGTTCCGTCAGATGTCCCCACTTTACTTTCTTGGTCCCCTGAATCTGATGGTGATGATGTGAGCGACCTACCCATCGTTGATGCAACAGATCAAGCGAGGCCCCGCCACATCCTCCCAAGGTTTCTACAGTAACGGATGACCACATGCCCCCTCTGCATCCCGGTGCTATCACTTCGATGCAACCTGACCTCCGGCAACCGGAACCTCCCGATATCCCACATGAACTATCTACCCCACATGATGAACCTATACCCCCACCCGCTCCTCCAGACAATTGTCAGACACCTGGTGAGACCTCACCTAGCCGACGATATCCCCATCGCAGCCGACATGCCCCGCCTTACCTCTCCGATTATGTTCTCGAATAGATCTGTGCCTCGAGCACCCCCCCCCCCCCCCCCCCCCCCCCGGGTTTAGTTCGTCAATGACATACAATGTAGTCTGAACTTTAGTATTGCTGTTTTACACTACCATGTGATAACCCATGTACAGTTTGCGTAGTAACTAGTGCCTGGTGCTCATTCGATCCCCCGGCTAGTAAATTTTTTTTCAAGGACTGTGATTTTTGTTATTGAAACATTTGATGTTATGTTTCACATGTACTATATACAATGTACATTCATTCTTTTGTTGTTTAATAGGTCATGCCGATGATATGTTCTTTGTTCTACTGGGAAACTCTTTATATCAAGGTCTTCCAAGGAAGGAGACTTCTTTTTTTTTTTTTTATTAGGTTGTCTGACATCATGCAGATTATGAGTGTTAACTACTAGCATGTTTTTGTTATGCAGGGGAAATCTTTATGATAAGGTCCTTGGGTCCAAGCTGTTTTGTTTGTTATCAGATAGTGTATAATGCTAGTCAAGGCAAATTGTGCTATTGTTTCCAAGTGCTGTATAGTACGATTTTAACAGTCAGTTTATATTGTATTTTATACAGAGTATAATATTTCACACATGTCTTTTATAATTGTTCATGCATCCCCCTTTTTTTAATCACATGCCTTCTTTATCAGATATGTCGGTATATTTTTAGTCTGTCACCTCAGTCTCTCCCATTCCTATGGCGCCAGCTTTATTTCTCTTTCAATTATGATAAATTCACTTTATATTCATGTTTGCCCGATGCAATCAGATGTTTTATCAATATTTTCAAGGTTTGGAATTTTTTGGTTGCACTATTAGGTGATGTCACAGACAACAAAAACAAAAACAATGATTTGCTTTGTTTTGAGATTTTGTTTATAATAATTGTTTGAGCAGCAGTTGTAAGGTATACTTGTATTGTATGAAAGTTGATAGTTTCTATGATACCAAGAAATGGCTATTTGTGCAGTGTGATGCTTGCATAACATATTGTTCCCATGCTGAAGACTGTAAGCAGTTATTTCTTAAGATACAAGGTGTGATAGTGGTTTTTTGTTACCCTACATGTACGTCATTTAAGGACATAGGTATTAATATGTATGCTGATTTATGATGTTAATTGGAGAAAGTATAGTGTAAAAGTTCGTTTATTTGTTAGGTGACTTAAACATTTATACTTTATAAATAGGATTTTCATATTGTGTTTGCTCTCATGTCACTATAAGTTTGTATTGTGAAGTTAGGTAAGTGTTGCGGTATGTACAACTGTTAATTTTTGTATTTTTTAATTGCTGTAAGGAAGAAAGAAGTGATTACGCCAGTTAAGGTGTTGTTGAATTAACATGCAATAGCGCCATCTATGATAATAAGCAGTATAACTGTGACTTGTACCACTACCATGGTTGGTTGAATAAATGCTCCTCCAAGTATCAACAAACTAACGTTGTGTTTCTCCTTAATTGCGGAGCATTTTGTGCTAACTCACAAAATTAGCAATGCATACTAATATTAATAGTCAAACTAATGAGAAGATTCTAAGAGCACTGTGTCACGGTATTACAGACGGTTTTACAGTATTTGCATGCACGCACGTGTACCGGTACGGTATGTGTGTACGGGACGGGTTACCAAAATACCGCCGGCATAACGCCATACATTCGCGATACATTCGCAATACGCGAAAAATAGTTTTTCACAAGTTTTGTAGAACTTTGTGTTAATATTGCAGAGACTCCAACCCAAAGCAACTTCTGATCTGGAGATTCTCCCGCCTGAAACCCCTAGCAAACGGGAGACTCCAAGTTGATGTGGGCGAAGCGTGAAGTTCCTAGGGTTCTTGATGCTCTCTGGTGCTATTAAAGGCTTTTTTTTTCAACATACAAAAGCAATAAGTGAGAAATCCTTTCCAACGGGAGACACAGAGCCAGGGCTGGAGAAATTAAATCTCAAGCGGGATAATGGAAGATTTTGCAAAAATGGGTTTTTGGCGGGAGATCTCCCGTCGAAAACGGGAGAGTGGGAGTCTCTGATATTGGGCCTTTTGAAGTAAAATATCGATAGTTTTTATATCTCTTAGCATAATTGTCACAGAGACCTCATACTTTTTGAACTGTACATCAACATAAAATCTATTGCCGATCACAATGATTATCATATCAATGCGCGATTGAGGGCATATTGCGCATGTAGACGTAGATACATGCAGGTGGTCGATCTGTGTACTGTGACGGAGAGGTCTCTTTCCTTATTTCTCTAAAGCCAGAGTAAGCCAGAGTCTGGAAAAGAAGACTATCATTTTATGTAGTGGTCACACACTGTGATTAACAGACTAGCGAGTACAGCATATTCTCTGTGCTAATGAATATTCATAAGTACGTTGCGCGATCTGCAGCTATGAGAGCGCCGTATGTGCATTTCCTATGCGTATACATAACAAACGCACTAGTTGATAGTTACCTTAGTTATGAATATTCATGAGATAGACAGTGGGCTTAGTCTGAATTTAGGGCGTCGTTTCTATGAGCATCCTGGCGTATCAAAACTGGCGCAAATATTATATAAGCCTATAAATAGAGAAGAAATTAAATGACAATTTAATTATCTGGGTGATCTGACTTGAAGCTCCTGTTAAAGATAATAAAAAGTTTTGGTACCTCAAAAGCTTCCCTGAATTTCCTTGTCTTGGTTTGTGTTTGAGGTTAAAGCACGTTGTCTCTGAGAATTACTCGCCCCAAAGTGCTCACATGTCTTAGTAATCATGCAATAATGGTTTCGTACCACAGCTGACGCTGACCAGCGTCGATAAATATTGTACGAAACAACTGACTGCGACCAGCAGCGTGCAGCCCATTGTACGCATAGCTAACTGCGACCAGCAGCCCCATACGCATAGCGTAATGGGGCTTCGCATTGTAGCATTCAGGATCGTGACAGAATTAGTATCGCGGGTAAATGTCAACTTCAAATCCAAAAATTTCTTCGATTTGAGGACTTACCAATTAAGTTGAAGTATTGAAAACAGGCTTCGAACAACGTTTGGTTCTGCCAATAGTCCCTTTCTGTTCGAATTGATGACTGAATGTGACTCGGTCGAGAGGACCTTGGGAGAGCTACATACACTGGCTACCATGGCCAGCGCATGCGCACACAAACATCTTATCCGTTCATGGATTTGAAATTTGTGTGCATGTGATGTGTTCGCATGCACTGGCTGTAGTATTCAGTGTACTGTATGTAGCTCTCCTAAGGTCCTGTCGACCGAGTCACATTCAGTCATCAATTCGAACAGAAAGGGACTATAGGCAGAACCAAACGTTGCCCGAAGCCTGTTTTCAATACTTCAAGTTAATTGGTAAGTCTTCAAATTGAAGAATTTATGGGATTTTAAGTTGACATTTACCCTGCGATACTAAATCTGTCATGATCCTGAATGCTACAATGCGAAGCCCGATTACGCTATGCGTATGGGGCTGCTGATCGCAGTTAATTGCATGATTACTAAGACATGAGAGCACTTTGGGGCGAGTAAGTCTCACAGTGTTAGTTATATGAAAGGTACTTTAACCTGAAACACAAACTAAGACAAGGAAATTCAAGGACACTTTTGAGGTACCGAAACTTTTTATTATCTTTAAGCTGTAAGCAGTCAACTATCTTTCATCTTTACTTCGTCCAAGTTTACAGTCTCAAGGTATGTCTTACTTTTATTATCCCATTTCAGTAGGACAATAGATTTGATAGAATATGCTGGCATTGTCATTAAATGATTATTGAGGGACATTTATGTTTATCACTTGCTATCCTTATCAGATACTTTTGTAGTAAGTGTCTCGATTTCCTTGGACGAGACAGATTGTCTCATGGGACGAACTGTCCCAAGATATTGTTTTGTCAGATATTATACATGTATTAAGGACAAGGTGTCCTAGCTGCACTAGATAGACAAAATTCTTTTTATATGAACTGTCTCTTTTTATCAGATACAAGTATTGAATGTCTTGATTTTCTGGGATGAGACAAATTGTCTCATGGGACGAATTGTCTCAAGATATTGTCTTGTCAAAAGTTATACATAGGACTCCTATAGGGACAAAGTGTCCTAGTTGTGCTAAATTATTCTGGTTGCAGTATAATATGAGACTTATTGTTTTATTGTCTTTGTTGTATATGAACTCTGTCATGATCCATTTATTCTTATGTCTTGATATATTTTTGTGGAATATTTTTGGGACATACAATGTAACTCTTTATCAGTTACAAGATTTGAGTCATATAATTTCAGACTTAAAGATAATAAAAAGTTTTGGTACCTCAAAAGCTTCCCTGAATTTCCTTGTCTTGGTTTGTGTTTCAGGCTAAAGTACGTTGTCTGTGAGAATTACTCGCCCCAAAGTGCTCTCATGTCTTAGTAATCATGCAATAATGGTTTCGTACCAGAGCCGACGCTGTCCAGCGTCGATAAATATTGTACGAAACCACTGACTGCGACCAGCAGCGTGCAGCCCATTGTATGCATAGCTAACTGCGACCAGCAGCCCCATACGCATAGCGTAATGGGGCTTCGCATTGTAGCATTCAGGATCATGACAGAATTAGTATCGCGGGTAAATGTCAACTTAAAATCCAAAAATTTCTTCGATTTGAAGACTTACCAATTAAGTTGAAGTATTGAAAACAGGCTTCCAACAACGTTTGGTTCTGGGGCAATTCCACGATAAAGTGGACATGACCATCAAATTTTCAAAATAGTCAAATCTCATTCATTTTGGTATCAAATGAAAGCTTAAGGACTGAATTTTTCATATTTGACCATCTTGTTAAAAAATTACATCATTAACTTTGCTAAATATGTGCATAAAATCAGCATAATTAAATTTGACATAAATATCTGAAAAATATAATGAAGTTAAATGAATGTAGCATGAGAAAATGAAAAAGGAGGTTAAAACTTTGCGTTTGTTTTCAGAGTTTAAGGGTTGAACATCATTACCAAATCATCAAAGTGCAAGATTTTTTATGTGTTAAGCTTCAGCGAACATCGCAAATATGATCATCAATAGTGTCACGGTGTTACGGTAAAAACTGATGTTTTTAGTATTGTTTGAAAATAACAAACAAAAAAGGGTTTATTTTGATAGCCCAAATCATGACCACATGTAGCTCCCATATACAAGTACTAAAATGATGGTAACTCATTTTGTTAATTAATTAAAGCTGATTAAAATGTGTCACGGTGTTACAGTAACTGTAACACCGTGACTATAACACCGTGACTTGCATTGCAATAACACAGGACACACACCGGATTACACATGATAATTAACTGTTGAAGTGACCATCTGTTCTCTGTCACATTTACTCAAAAGATAGAGGTTTTTGAAGGATTGTTCATAACAGATGGGTCAAGCTATATCCACAAAGACTATCACTTGTACTTGTTGCCAGCATCATGCAATTTTAACCCTTTCTGTGCCAAAAATCGAGAACTGTTTTTACAATGCAACTGGTTTTACAACCCACATGGTGGGTTAAAATGGAAGCAGTCCACTCACAGTTTGCCACCTACCAGATTCATAACTATCCAGAGCAAACATTTCTGAAGGTTTTGAACTTTTAATTACAGTAAAGGCAACAGTTTCAGTTGAGTTAATACCCTTTGTTTAATATTTTTATCATAATTGACCATTATTATCACATGGTTTGACTCTTCTTTTGTAGATTCAAATGTGTTCCTAACATGATAAACAGTCTGAAGTCTTGCTGCAGCTTCCCTGGTATCCTAAAGAATTACTTAGGGCATACTGAAGCTAGATCGATGTGTCCACCAAAAGTTAATTTCACTGGAATACTACTTTCCTGTGTGCTGTGCACAATCTTACAGGTTTCACCATTAAAAGAGCCACACTCACTAGGATTTATGTGTATGAATGTGAATTTGCATTGTAATAATTTTTATGTACATGTTCATTTTCCAGTACATCTTTGAAAAAGAATGATAATTATGGTACATTTTGTACCACACAAATTGTTTGAATGATTCTTTTTATTGCTACTGAAATTGCTAAGTGGGTTCAACTGGCTTTGTTACCAAATGTATTAAAATCAAAGCTTCAAATTTGTATGTCATCTTTAATTATACAAATTGGACTTTTACAGAGTAGTTGTAAAGCCTAAAAGTTCACTCAGAAATATTTAACAAGCTTTCAATGATGATAGAGTGAATTATGTCTCAAAACACAAAGTATATTTTACTGAAAGAGTGCGTTCCTGACTGTAACGTGTACAAACGTATATGGCATGTCACGGCGTTACAGTGCGAAGTTTTTCTTTACTTTGTTGTTTTTGTTAATCTGTTATGATTTCAATAATTTTCTGTTTTATCTGGAAGTGTTATACTGTGATGTCAAACATTCATCATGAATCATCACTTCATTCTACCTAATGGAGAAACACTATGAGCTGAAAGTAAGACAACAGGATTCTCCATAGGTTTTCTACACACATTTCAGAGGTCACGGTGTTACAGTCACGGTGTTACGGTGCACTTATTTAAAATCTATGTCATAGTTTTCCTGTCAATTGATTCTTTAATCAAATTTTACTTCATTATTATCATTGAGTCTCTAGTACATCCAATGAACAGATCCACTTATCAAAATGTTCATTAACTTCACAGAGTTTTGTCAGTAAACAAAGTGCACAAAAACCCATGTCCATTTTGCGTCACGGTGTTACAGTGGTAATTAATCGTGCATACTTCATTTACCACAGCAGCTTTTCTTCCTTTCTTTTGTTTTCAAAATTGCTTATGACGATATGCATAGATACACAATAAAATAATTTTCTCAAGTGTTACATTTTGATTATTATTTAGATTTGATGAGTGAAATTATACTCAAAAGTGTCACGGTGTTATCGTGGAATTGCCCTCTGCCAATAGTCCCTTTCTGTTCGAATTGATGACTGAATGTGACTCGGTCGAGAGGACCTTGGGAGAGCTACATACACTGGATACCATGGCCAGCGCATGCGCACACAAACATCTTATCCGTTCATGGATTTGAAATTTGTGTGCATGTGATGTGTTCGCATGCACTGGCTGTAGTATTCAGTGTACTGTATGTAGCTCTCCTAAGGTCCTCTCGACCGAGTCACATTCAGTCATCAATTCGAACAGAAAGGGACTATAGGCAGAACCAAACGTTGCCCGAAGCCTGTTTTCAATACTTCAAGTTAATTGGTAAGTCTTCAAATTGAAGAATTTATGGGATTTTAAGTTGACATTTACCCTGCGATACTAAATCTGTCATGATCCTGAATGCTACAATGCGAAGCCCGATTACGCTATGCGTATGGGACTGCTGGTCGCTATGCGTATGGGGCTGCTGATCGCAGTTAATTGCATGATTACTAAGACATGAGAGCACTTTGGGGCGAGTAAGTCTCACAGTGTTAGTTATATGACAGGTACTTTAACCTGAAACACAAACTAAGACAAGGAAATTCAAGGACACTTTTGAGGTACCAAAACTTTTTATCTTTAATATACTCATGTCATAGTACTGTAAACATAGTTTATTGAGACAAATTCTTATGCACATCTTTTCATATTTTATTATCGACAGTTTGCACAATGATAACATTGCGCGAGGCAGTGACTTAGTGTGGACACGTCACTGTACAGTACCTCGTAGTTTAGTATTATATAAACTTCCATTTATTATATAACTTAAGCTTCCATTTATTATAATAAGCTTGTATATTTGTGATTTATTATAAGCTTGCACAGCAATGTAAATAGATAAGAGCAAGCATTTGTACCATGTAAATAGCTAATTCCAATCATTAGTGCACTAGTATATAACAATCCAATCAGTAGCTAATCTATTTTCTACCATTTCGATCTACGACAACACAATGTGTTGTATTTACGACACAAGTTTCTTACCTCTGCTATGTACAATTTGCATACGAATTGGATATGGCTGTAATATTTGTAATGAATGCTAAATGGTAAAATTTGATAACCGATAAGGTTAAGAGTTGTATTTTTGATAGCTATAAAACGGTCTACATGACGCAAATCTCTCGTTTGAAGAGGCTACACCCCCGTAAATAATGCCAGTGCATATCTTGGCAATCAATGACTTAAAGGGGAAGGCTAGTAACTGATCAGTGGGAATCAGTTGAAATGCTGGGAGATGATTGTTCCAATCCTTATGGGATACATTCAAGAGTTCATTGTATGTCTATTGTTGTGTGAAAATGATTTGCTTCAGAATGGTCTCATATTCAAGTAATGTGCAGTTTAATGCTTCCAGGTTAGCGTCCCTAGTCAGTGACGGAGCATTAATCTGCACATTACTTGAATATGAGACCGTTCTGAAGCAAATCATTTTCACACAACAATAGATATACAATGAACTCTTGAATGAATCTCATAAGGATTGGAACAATCATCTCCAAGCATTTCCACTGATTCCCACTGATCAGTTACTAGCCTTCCCCTTTAAAATCAAAGATATAAAACACCTGTTTCTTGACCCTGGCCTAATCTAAGCATCAGTCATCGCAACAGCACCACAGGAGGGGGGGGGGGGGGCACCGCGAGAGGAGGAGATTGTTTTGGTTTTGGCATGGGCCATGTAGCTCCATGGTGCGTGTGTGTGTGTACGTGTGTGTGTGTGAGTGTAGACATTCAGCGTATGCAGACAGAGCATGCCTGTACTGCAGTGACTGGAACTATTGTCATTCCATTTTGTCTCTCCCCTTCTCCCTCCCCCATCTCTCCCCTCTCTCTCTCTCTCTCTCTCCCCCTCTCTCTCTCTCTTTCTCAGCAGGCTGATTGTAACCAGGGAGGTAGTCTCACCTCCCCGTTGTAACTCACTGCCAAATAGCACATTGTCAGCACCAGCAAACTGGCAATGCTCTCCTTCTTATTCATGTATTTTCGTTATTTACGGGTCAATTTTTTTCGTTCGAAATGTAAAATGGATGACCATAGAATTTCTCAATAGAATATAAAATTGAAAACTTTAGAAAGGATAGAGAAAATTGAGTTCACTTTGAATGGTCTGCCACAGGCAGATATCCTTATCATGCTCTTACGTAATACGACAGCTGCTTTCTCAATGATCCAGTCAGCAGGCTGATTGTAACCAAGGAGGTACTAGGCCTCGGTGTTGTAACCAGGGAGGTAGTCTCACCTCCCCGTTGTAACTCACTGCCAAATAGCACATTGTCAGCACCGGCAAACTGGTAATGCTCTCCTTTTTATTCCTGTATTTTCGTTATTTACGGGTCAATTTTTTTCGTTCGAAATGTAAAATGGATGACCATAGAATTTCTCAATAGAATATAAAATTGAAAACTTTAAAAAGGATAGAGAAAATTGAGTTCACTTTGAATGGTCTGCCACAGGCAGATATCCTTATCATGCTCTTACGTAATACGACAGCTGCTGGAGTCATCAAACCCTGGCTTGGCCTCCAGGTTTGTCACGTCTGAGCAGAAAGTTTATTTGCAATGGACAAGTACTTCGCCTCCCAACTCCCAAACGACAAATATACGCACCCCACTTTCCCCGCGTTCACATTAGTCCCCGCGTTCACATTAGTCCCCGCGATGCGACTCGGGGACAGCCACGAGAGATCTTATCTTTTTTACGACTGACCGTTCACATTGGTATCTCATCTGTCCCCGAGCTGTGGGGGCAATTGGGGCTTGGGGCGAGCTCTGCCAGGCATAGCGCATGCGCACAATTGATGACCACAGCTGGACGCTATCAATTTCGCCCCAAGGTCACTCTCCCCTCCAAATCTTGTCCCCGTACCTGACTTGCTTGGCAGGGAGGGAGGGGGGGGGGGGGACAAGTCCCAGTGAGCGTTCACATTATGGTTTTGGAGGAGAAAGTCCCACAGCTCGGGACTTTCCCCGCGTCGCGGGGACCAATGTGAACGCGGGGTTTGGGGAACCCCAATTGGGGACTCGCCTCAAACGAGGGATTGACGGCATGGGAAATGTCTTTAAAGGGAAGATTAACCCCAAGAACAATGTGGATTGAGTAAAAGCAGCAACATTAGTAGAACACATCAATGAAAGTTTGAGGAAAATCAGGCAATCGATGTAAGAGTTATGAATTTTTAAAGTTTTGGTGTTGGAACCGCTGGATGGGGAGACTACTAGAGGATATGACGTATGAGTGGACAACAATACAACGAAAATATAAAGGAAATTCAACAAAAATTCACTTTTCTAGAAGTATGAAAGAGCAGTGGACCAACCGCTTTCAGAAAGCAGGGGGAATAATTGCTACCCTTAACATATGTCAATATCAAGTTGATGGAATTTGTAATTTTCATGAAAAATTGATTTTTGTAGTATTTTCTTTATATTTCCTTTGTATTGTTGTCCACTCATACGTCATAACCTCCAGTAGTCTCCTCATCCAGCGGTTCCAACATCAAAACTTTAAAAATTCATAACTTTGGCATCGATTGTCCGATTTTCCTCAAACTTTCACTGGAATGTGTTCTACTAATGTTGCTGTTTTCACTCAATCCACATTGTTCTTGAGGTTTATCTTCCCTTTAAAGTCTATTACCTATACAGGTAACAATGTTGTTTGGAATTCGTGACCGTTTGAGTTCATTCTTCAAGGATTATATTTTTGGTATCTAGGCATTCGGGCAATGTTCAGGAGCTTTAAGTAGTTCAAGACTGCATTGTTAATTGGTTTATTTTATTGGCGATGCACACTGAGCCGACAAAGTGAGCTAGTGTTGTAGTCAGAAGGGTTAGGTGCCGTTGAAAATCCCGGCGAGGTGACTGGGGAGCTGATACATTTTGTATACAACTTAATTTACAAGTAAACTTGGTGGAGCTCACGGCTGGTTGCGTTGTGCTGAGGGCAGTGTCTCTGGGTTGACCTGATATTATCCAAGATTTAGCCTTAGGAGCATTATGCCGTTACATAGGCTTGATGGGAATACAAGCATCATTTACCTTTTAAATACAACCTAGACTAACCCAATAATATCTGTAGAGATTAAACTAAAATAACGTAATTAGTGTTATATTCTAGATGTGAACTAATCTTATTGTCGTAAAAAAAAAGGTGTCATCATTATACTAGTTATTACAATGTAGAGGCAGTGAACAATATTTGTTGTCACAACACTATGCCATTCGTTGTGCACGACGTTGATTTGTCTCATGCAGTCATATGGACAGAATGTCCATGATAAAAAAATGTCAATTCTATCATTTATATCGGAACAGAGCCTATAATGAAATTATTGCCTGGATCACGAGAATGTGTCTCTGAATGTGAGACGCTGTGAGATTGATATCTCGTTTGAAATGACATTGAGTGTGGAGTAGGACAAACTGTTCCAGTACATCAGTTGTCAGTTAACTTCCCGAGACTTCGTGAGCTAGATTAGACCCTATATCATATGTAGTTTGTATAGGGCCTACGGCAAACAACCGAAGCCTAGCCATTGCGCCTTACCATACTGCATGCTCGGCAGGGGATTTTTATTTACAGTACTTTCAGTAGGCCTACACGTGTGTGTAGAAGTGTGCATGTCCTGATCAAACCAAGGAGCTTCAAACACATGCCGGAATATAGTAGAAGCACAAGCAAGAATGTGATTGCAGTGAGCTTTCAACTCACCTGTGTAATCCATGATGATTGCTGGTAGGTGCTGGTGCTGGTGTTAATCTGCTACAGATGGAGAAGTGAGGTGTGCTGAAATAAGATTCGATGAAGATCTATGACGGGGTCTCAGTTCTCCGTATACATCATGTATAAAATTACATGTACTCGATCATTGGGTGGTGGCAGCTGTTAGTGATCGAGACATGCCACGCATTACGCAAGACACAGGAAGTTAGTCTAAAGTACCAGACTTTCCAATTCTGTAAGTGTGTTCTCTGATAGATTGCGTAGAGGCACGCGCAGCACACAGAGAGCTAGTCTAAAGCAAAAGTCTTCCCAACTCTGGTTGTGTGGTCTCTCTCGTCGATCAGATTATATTCATATTTTTAATCCCCCTCTTTTAAAGGTCCTGTTTACCTTTGGGAGCAGTGATTTAAAATTTTTTCAAGATATCACATTTCATGCATAATTTTATGTGTAGGTCTGTCGTACCACAAAACATCCTACCATATAAAATTTTTGCAATAAAGCCTACAACATAAGGAGATATCAGAATTTTTCTCAATAAACCGTAACTGATGTAGACGGTTTAGTCTGGAAACATTTTTATTATATCCCCAACTCACATTTTAGAACTATTTAAAAGCACTAATGTTGAGTTTTGGTTTCATCTGCAAATGGTAAATTATGCCTTTAAGGGACTTTCCCGCTACAGTACGCATGCATTACACATTGTCAGCCCCGGCAAATTTCTACAATGCTCTCCTTCTTATTCCTGTATTTTCGTTATTCATGGGTCAAATTTTTTCGGTCGAAATGTAAAACGGATGACCATATAATTTCTCAACAGAATATAAAATTGAAAACTTTAGAAAGAATAGAGAAAATTGAGTTCACTTTGAATGGTCTGCCACAGGCAGATATCCTTATCATGCTCTTACGTAATATGACAGCTGTTGTCAGCTGTTCGGGTTGTCAGTTTGCTAATGACGTACACCTAGAACGACAACTCGTCTGCGCTCAGCTTGCTAGCATGTGTATTACAAATGTATTGCACCCGTTTCTGTGTGGTTCAGTTGATAACTTGGAGCTAGCGCTGGCCTGGGAATCTTGCGAAAATGGTCACCGTGGAATTTAAATTGTTTCACCATTTTATAAAAAAAAATGGTGCACATTTTTTTTTTTTATAACGTTCACATGTAAACATTTACTACGGCTCTATAAATGTTCACATCACTCTTGCGTATAGGGCCACATAATTAAACCTGCACAAGATATAAATGTCACATAAAATGCACATTTTTATTCACAAAATATATAGCATTTTGCAGAATCACGACCTTGCATGAATGATAAGAGTATAACAAGCACTTAAGCTAACAAACCACCTTGGTACCCGAAATGAAACACAAAACATTATATAGAAAACTGCTAGCAGTTGATTTTGCTTGAATAAGTCAAGTGGTTTGTTTACACTTAGGAGATGCTATATGAAAACTTTGCCAGCTTGAAAATTTTTGCCAACATATCCCATTAAATCATAGATTACACCAAGCCAAATGGGTCATTAAAATAACTATTTTGCTTACAAGAAAAACATAAGCCCTGAACCAAAAATAACAAAAGCGCATGCGTACTGTCAGATAACATCAAGACATACCTTTATCGTGATCTCTAGCCGTCACTTTGAGCTCTTTCAAAATTCAAGAGGTACCTACCATGTAGGTACCTACTATGCACTTAGTTCATGTATGTACTGACGTTGATGAAATACTCTTACTTTCCTATTTATCATAATAAATGGCAACCCGAGACAAACATGCATTCAGACAGAATTAGGAAACACAAGAAAAAAGACGATGACGACAAAGTGAACTTAGATGCCCACTGGGCACACATGGGTAAAAATAAGCATACCATCAAAATCAAGCTAGGAACAAACCATAAAGATTCAATTTGAATACAGAGGAACGAATATATAAACAACGCTACAATGGACTACTTTCAGACACCATCCTGTTTTTTCTTTTTTCTTCTTTTTTTTTTTGGGGGGGGGGGGGATACATCTCCTTGGTAGACTGTTCCAAACATAGGAATTATGTTTCTGAACTGTAGTACAAAAACAAAAATCAATCCCTGCCATCGTAACTATATATCATTATTATTATATATATTTTTTTTTTTGCACCAGTCATATACATGTATTATATCTATTCTTACACACAATTAAATTATACACATACTCATTATTTGGTAACTCATGTTCTCTAAATTGGATTTAAAAAGAGATTGCTCTACAGATAACCAATCTACACATGACTCCTGAATTCTTAGATTCCATAAAAAGTTTGGGGAGGTAACTGAACAACAACAAAATGTCAACATAATATGTCCATCTCATTACACCTCTGAAGGGAGTTGGGTGCACAAACACAGAACCATTACATAATCTAATAAGACAGCACATAGACATATTTCATAGGAGCCTCTATTTAATCTTTTGCCCTAATACGCCAGTACACATGCATATACCCCCCTTCCAATTATGTGCACCTTACTTTTCCTTAATCTAATGGAAATACATATGAACATAAACATCATTTTCATGTGCAGCAAATGGAACACATATTCCTAACTTTATTTCCATCTAAATTTAACGATTGGCAGTACAGAGTACACTCACAAGACTGTTTTGTGCTTTGCCCTCGCAGCATGCATAGAAGACAATTCACACATGGTCTTTTATGCTATTCAAATCCATGATGTACATCAACATGTCTCAATTAAATGCACCGCCTTTTTAAGCTACATTTTTTTTTTTTTTTTTAATATACAAACATGACTGACAACTGAGAACAATAGAGTATCCAGTCGCTGATTTGTGCACATGAAAAGTGATGCCAAATACAATGTAAATTAGAATTTTAACATTCTTTCTAACCAGTATGAGCAATATCATCTCACACAGAAGGTGACATTTTACTGTTTTCCCTAGAAAAGTGATTTAGTATTTCAGACATTCAGAACAGGATTAAATAATGCTTATAAACAGAAAGTCATGTTTTATATTTAACTCTTTTTTTTTTGGGGGGGGGGAATCATGGAAAATGCATCGGAAAGTGATTAGGGCTACTACTGGGACAGCTAATTAGTCCTATAAACCTCTTTGTTGTTGACATGATCGTTCCCATCGCTCTAAATTCTTTGTACAGCTGGCCTTGTTTTTATCCACAAAACGAGCTAACAAAACATTTATATCTGCCAAATACTGTGGCACAAGTTTACTTGTACTATCAAAATACAAATGCTATTCCTGTCACAAAAATCGGGCGTGATTTGTGGTCCGTTAGTGTACCACAAGGAGGGATATATCCATCCTCTATTATCTGATTTTTGATTTTGCAACTGTTACCTATCCACCTGTCTTTGCACCCAATGGGCACCCATTAGTTTTTTTACCTACACCTTTGAGAGATCAAGTAAACGAAGACAAACCAGGAAACTATAAAATGTAACTTAAGTTTCGTTGTAATGATTATACAAACAATTTGTATACTTTGTACATAGAAATATTTCAGCATGCCACCACTGAGACAAAATTGTCCAAGATTCTCACACTTAAAGGGATGGTACAGTATTGGTGGAGAGGAGAATTGGGCTTTTAACTTTTTGCGAGATACCAAGAAAACACGTATGAAATAGTACAGAGCATACCATTTTAAGAGGAATTCAAAGTTTATTTGATGAAAATCGGGTTTGGAATGACTGAAACATCCAAAAATAATGTAAAACAAAGCGATCGTAACAAAATGTGGGTCCCACACTTTCTTAGAATCGCTCTGTTTTGGATATCTCAACCATTTCAAAACCAATTTCATCAGATAAACGTTGAATTCCTCATGAAATTACATGCTCTTTCATATTTCATACGAGGTTTCTCTTATCTCACAAAAAAAAAAAAAAAATTGTTAGAAACCTGAAATTAGGTCTCAACCAAAACTATATGATCCCTGTAATGATATATTCTTTATGGGTGACAGAGATAAGGATCTGTCATCCACTACATGATAGATATCTTTATTACAATTGGCATTTCAAAGCACTAGTATAGGGTAATGCACTTTACATGTAACTGTTTTCAGAAATATGTTCTTCATATCTGGCTACAACATTTTTGACACTCTAGACACAGTATGGATCAAATAGATTTTAAAAAAAAAACATCAACAACAAAACTGCAATTTTCTTTCGATTTTCCCCCTTCTCTCTTTTAGACACTAAGAAGATACATGTATTCACATCAGCAGCACAGAAGTCAAAATATGTTTTCACAACCCTTAGTAACATGTTTTTGTACATCCCACCACCATAACAGAGAATAAAACAACAACAAAACAACAAAAAAAAATCATACATCACTAAAGATATATCTATAATGGTATTTCAACATTTTTTAAAATGGCATTTTGGAGCAAAAATAATTTGATAAAGGTTTTAAAGCTATGCATCTTCAGTAGGTATGGTATAGTACTGGTTGAGATGGGGATTCAGCTTTAATATTTTGCAAGATAGTTACAAAACCACTCATAGAATATGAAAGAACATACAATTCTAAGAAACATTTGAAGTTTATTTGTTAAAAATCAGTTTTGATATGGCTAAGATATCCAAAAACAAAGTATAACAAAGCAATCCTAATGAAAGGTGAGTCCCACCTTTTATTCAGATTGCTTTATTGTGGATATCTCAGCCATTTCAAACCAGTTTTCATAAAACCAAAACAAAACTTTGTGTTCCTGTTAGAATTGTATGCTTTCTCATATTTCATAAGAGGTTTCTCATTATCTCACAAAAATAGTTGGAAACCTGAAGCCGGCAACTTCAACGGATATTATACCATCCCTTTAAGCAGGTCACTGTGTAAGTTCATCATCACAAATGACCTCATTGCAATTGGTACTAGCATTGAAAACTTAGGATTCTTAGAGAAAGCTCTAAGAGGGTAATTGACAAAAGTTACAAGTTTTCAGGCCAGTTTAGCTTTCCCTAGTATGGGCAACAGGAGGCAGTTTGGCCCGATATTTCACACAGCCTAACTGGGCGAAGGCTGTAGCAATACAGGTAGAGGGAGGGTAAATATACTGCTGCTAGTTTCATACAATTGTCACTGGCATAATCATACCACAAGCAAATAAGCTTACGACTTCAGTAGATTAAAACCCATAGTAATGCAACAGAGTAAAAACTCATAATTCACAGGACAAAATCATACTTCAATTGGAAAAATGAGAAAGTTGCACATATCAAGCATACTAAACCAATTACAGACAAGAAAAGATATCATTTCAAATACAAAAAAATTAATATTCTTAGTTTGGAAGAAGAAAATACATCCAACATATTGAAAGAAAAAAACAAACAAACAACAACAACAACATAAGTTTAGAGCTCTCCACTGATCAGTAAGCCAATAAGAGAGAGGGGAAAAATATGGATTCAATGTAGCCTGGAAGACTGTTCTCTCTTTTCTAGTACTAATCAGCATATTCAGATGAAATTCCAGGAAAATTGACAATGACACAGGGATCATCAGAAAAACAGAAAAACAAACAAACACATGATTTAATTCTCTATCGTATAATACGGACTGATAAAATTCAACATATCATATGAAAAAGTGTGGAGTTTTTGTAAAATCTACAACTTCCTTTGTGCAACATGATTCAGGGAATGAGCTGCTATTCGGCACAAGCTACAATTAACATGTATTTCTCCAAATTAAATCTACACACTGATCCTCTCGAGAGAGTAGTAAAATAGGTTTTAAGATTACAGTACTAAATATAAGCAATGAGCACCAATCGTGCTCAAACATCGTATCAATCCATCAGTCCTCCTTTGACTTTTCATGCTTTAAAAACAAGACTTCATGGTTTCAATTTCTTTCACCACTTTGACTTGACGATCTTGTTTGGGTATAAGATTTTTCAACATTTGAAATAAAACCTACAAATAAACAAACACACAAGAAGAAGAATATTTCAGGTCACTAGAGTTTTTAAACATATCAAAAAAATAAAACAAACATCTTAAGTGACTTGGCTCTCAAATGAATTCAAGTGGTATATATTATTTCATATGAGTTGCAGAGAAAAACATCTTAATCTTAAATAATGGCTATATCTACGATTATGTTACAAGCAGTAATTACAATATGTATGGCATGTTACCGATGACATTACACTCTGGAAATTCTAGTAGAAGTATCTAATATACATGCAAACTGTGTTAAGTATATTTCACAAATTTTGTGCATCAACTGATATTTGTGAAATGAACAACTTGCAAAAAAGAATAATAATAATAAAAAATTGCCTCTTGCGCTGTAAATCATCTCCAAGTTGAGAAATCACCAAATTTTCCCCTGAAAATTAATATTCTCCTTTCTCATTCAATCATTGTGGTTCTCAACTGTGATATTTGACTTCTGAAGACATTGTTCCACCTGCCCCAAATCGTGAAATATTACACTCTCGGAATATATGGCTATATGTCTCAAAAGTTCTGTCTACCTTTCTGAATGTAACCTCAGGTCATTATGATGATCTTGACAATACCATGTATGGTGACCACATTGTCGGTTGAGAATGATAAGGGCGTTAAGTTGCCACAAAACCCATAGTGTTCAAGACCACTTAACGCCCTTCTCATTCTCAACAGACGACATTGGGTATGTACTCTGTGCGCGTGCATGTGTGTGTGTGTGTGTGTACAGTATGTATGTCTGTTGTGTGTCCAAGATTTCTCACATTCTGTAAAAAGTTTTCGAAATCTTGCTTGCAAGGGGAGTAGTTGGCAATTATTCTTCTGTGAGGTAGTCATTCTACGATGGGGCTACTGTCAAACCAGACATTTTTGTGTCCACGAAACTTTCAAGGATTTCACAAGCAGCCAAGATTTGCGTAAGTAAAATTCGCACAAAAGTTCCTGTCCATACATTGCGCTGAATGCCACTGGAAATCTGCGAAAGTTTCATGCCGCAAAAAAAAAAAAAAAAAAAACATTGGCTCCACGATTCATGAAAATTTCAAACGGCAAATGTTTTCGGTTTTACAGTTTGCTCGGTGGGGTATAAAGAGTGAGAATGGTTTAAGGGCGGCACTGTCCGAAGAGGATCATTTTTCCTGGAAACCAGTTTAGGGTATGGAATGTAAAGACTACACAGAAATCCCTGTAAAAACACTTGTGGAGATGTGAAAGACTCCAAAGCCATGGGATATGTCATACAAGCTGAAATGAAACTTGACCTCTTACAATCTAATAAAGTTGACAAAAAGTGTGCGTAAGCAGGAAGTATCCAGCGTGCCAAATTATATACATTCAGTCATCAACACCCTTTTTCTTCTCTCTTCTCATTTTCCAGCTGTTTATGTTTCATACAAACTGACTGTCAAATGTGTAACTTGAACTTTTAATGTATTAATAGAAATTCATTGAGACTAATTTGCACACAAATCAATAAAAAAAGGGTCAAATTTACAATGCATTGTAAGCTCATTTTCAAATTTTAGTTGTCTTTTGTGCGTGGACATTTACATTGCACATGATTATAAAATTTATCAGAAAGTAAACTGTATCAACCAAGAGCAACTTTTTTAAAAAGATAAAAGAGTCAAAATCAGCCTATAGTCATATTCTCACAATGAAAGTAGCAGTAAATGACAAGGGTAATTTATTCTAATTAATCAGGCTCCACCCACTGATCAGATATGCAGAATTTAGTACAAAGTCTCTCCTCGCATGCCATTATGCTTCTGTGTGTGCTATAACAAGCATCAATTCATACATTTATGTCTATTCAACAATTTGAATCATGATTAGAACATGAACTATTTATCGGTGTGAACAGCCCCCTGAATGAATACTCAATACTTATGGCTCCGGCAGCACCTTGATTCTCTGTTACTCTATTGGCACATGTGGACACACTCGGGCAAGAACATCCCCCCGGTCGCACTGCACCGGTCACCTCTTGGACCGGTATTCCCACATCTGAACGGGGGTACCGTTGCAGATCTCCAGCCTGGAGGTATAAAAGCTGCCCACCTGCTGCACGCTGAGACACAGCCCAGACACCGGCTGGTAGATTTGCTGTAGGGGGTGTGAGAGAACAATATATATCCTCCTCAGCGGACTTCTCAAAGATAGTATGAACAATGACACAAGTGGGTTTTATATGAAGAGTTTGTTTGCAAAAACCGATAAGTCCATATTTGCCAAATGGAGATATTTGCGATTAAAGGTCAAGAAAAATAAAGAGAATAATAAGAAAAATTTTGCTTCTTTTGCCCATAACTTCAAAAATATACCTTTATATGTAGTGACCAATATATCATTGAAAAGGCATTATTTTGTACGTTATGACAGAGATCGTACTTCAAAATCTTCAAAAATGGACTTATCGGTTTTTGCAAACAAACCCTTCATATCTTATCAACTCTGTTACATTGAATAAAAACAATCATGGTGGGTGCAGGGCTCCAAAAAATTATAACATTACAATCAGGAAGCATCTATGGAGCAGTTGGGGAGATGCTGGTGTATTTCAAGCATTACCACAGTGTAGGTAAACATAATTCACATATTGTATAAGCTGTTATTTTTGCGAGGGTTTACTTTTTGCAAATTTCGCGACTCACAGTACGTAGGACTACGAATTTAACAACTAGCAAAAAAAATGTTGCCATGCACTAGGGTAATAGTGCATTTACAATAGCATCGGTGCCAATTCACGAAAACAACATTTCGCGAAAATGTCTGTGATTTCCTCATTCGCGAAAATATCTGTACTTGAAAATAACAGCTTATACAGTATCAGGGAAATTTTAATAGTCTCTGATCGTTTTTAATCCTGTATAAATATGTTTCAATAAATATATTATTCAAACATGAAGAGTTATTGGAGTTTCTTACAAAGCCTACTACAGAATCAGAGTAGAAATGAGGAGATGTTTCGAATAGTGTACTGGAAGCTTGTTCCATAGAGAGGATACAGAGTGAACAAACACTCGAGGAAGTTCATTACACTCGACCCTTGTCCCTGACGTGCATTTCAATCCCCCTGTGAATGTTTCAGCTCTTGTACCTACCCCCTTGGTAAACAGCCACCGCTGGGAGCCTCCCATGCCGTCACATTTCCTGAGATGCGGCACCGAGGCACTGTTACTCTCCGCCATGTCCATGCACAAGGTGTCCGCCAGCTTGAACTCATCAATGGACGACTGGTACCACATCTGCATGAAGATTGAAGCCAAAAAATAACTGCAGGTTTACACTTTGATTGGTTCTCTTTTCACTACCGGTACCTTTCACTTTATACTGTGTTATAAACATGTATTTATGTGAATAAGTGTAACATGTTCAGCCCACATGGGGCAGAGAAAGTTTTGAGACTCTGCGGACTGACCATGGTGCTTGAGGGTAGGAATAAAGTTCAGTTGCTCTTACTCCAAGAAGCCTGGTATGGTGGTGATCTGTTTGGTGACACTGAGGATATGTGTGACATGTAGTTGAGTTGCCACCATCTTTTCCTCTCCATAATAAGTGTAATATTCTTTTCCATCTTATTTCATTTTATTAATTGATGTATCTACTCATTATTATCATGAAAAGTATATGACATTTGTTGTATCTCCAATGGAGAACCGGCCACTAAGCTGCCATCTTTCTGCGAATGACAGCGAATCTAAAATGCTTATCCACAATTGAACTCACCACCATCTTGGAGTCTTCATTGAAGCAATCTCCGAGGATCAACTCTGAACCTTTTGTGATGATCTTAGTCTTAGATACCAGACACAGTCCTGTTGAAATGTGTCTCAGCTGTCACAAAACAGAAATGAGGTGATCACTGCATCACTTGGTAACTCTTTTTATACACCAGGTACACATATACCAAGTTCTCATAGATCTTTAATGACATAGTACGCTTGTTCTCGGTTAAAAAAAAAAAAAACACAAATTAACAAAAATGGTTTCTTATCACATATCTTATGAACTAGGGAGGAAAAACGATTATGTCATGTGGTACCTTAGTGAGGGCTCTGTTGTAACTATGTGGTTCTACATGTTATGCTTTGAATACTGCAAAGATTTTGTTCCATTTGATCCATTTTATAACATTATTTTTCACTGGAATATTCCGTCAGTCCATCAGCCTTTCATGATAGGCATGCTTATTGTGAGCAGCATTGATTTCTGACACAGAACCCAAACCAGTTATCTTATTTGATATCAAAATGAATCCACAAGTACAACAAACTGCATCAATACATGCATTGAGCACTCCACTGAATCAAAATTATTGAGTTAATATAGCCATTTCATGCCCTACAAAACTCACTCTGGGTTATTTGCACTACTTCATGGTAACTTATTAATTTTACAAATGGTCTCATCAGTTTTGACCACTTTAATTTGGAACCACAAGGACCTCAACACAAGCAGTTTTAAGCAAGAAGAGCCATGGGTCTTCTTAGTTCAGAAGAAACTGTGACATATCATTTGTAAGTCACAAAATTACTGAAATTCAGTAACTCATCTCTAAGCCCTTGAAGGTGCAATATCCCGAGAATGATATTTTTACCACGGCACCATTATTGCTCAACACATGGTTATGGAATACACGTACTATAAAACATGATATATTTGCGGTATGAAATATTTTGCAAATTGGAGCTGACGGCCTTTTTCGGTATGACATTTTCGCGAGTTGCCTCTAACATTCAATGCACTTAGTGTAGACAAGAACTTTCATGTGCATTTTAATTTCGCGAATCTTGGCTAACGCGAAAATTCGCGAAATTAAAATGCACGTGAACATTCCTCGTTTTACAGCATCTCCAAGCTGCCTTTGTTCAGATACCTTTCCTTTCCGCAGGGACTTGGGTGGAACCCTTCTCTGCAGGCCCTCCACAGCTTTATTAACCTGTCCCTTCCCCCCATCAGGTGTTCTCATCTCAGGGTAGACCGTGTCCAAGTACCACTTGAAGGACTCGCACTGCAGCTTCTTTCGCAGCTCCAGTCGGGAAGAGACGTCCCCATAGTCCATGGTCCGCGCCTTGGGCTGCACTTTGAAGAATTGCTCCTTTGAAAACAAAGGTATAAATGCATTAATATACATCGAATATTTTGACATTATTTACTGTTGGTACATGACAATGCCATTGGATGTACTTGTGCATGCATCGCTTGCTAGTCAACTGTTGAATGCAAAATGATACTTGATTTGCTTCAAGTCCATTTTGTTTCAACAGACAAAGAAAACAGAGTTTAGGTGTGAAACACTCTTCCTATGTATAGATTTAAAACTGGGAACATATTCATATCTCACAATAAAATTGATAATGTCAACAGAGTTTTAAATTATTTCATTTTCTTGCTCAGCTTCTTTGATAACCACAAGAGAGATAGTACTCTTGTTTTTCTCTTTCCTGAAGAATCTTCAGGCTATTGAAGGAGGCAGACTTAACCAGAAGAAGAAGAAGAAGAACATAACAAGGGGATAGAAAATTATGAATGAAATATGAAACATGTATGTGCACATTTCACAAAGATATTCTCACATGTAGTACCTTGTATTCATCCATCCACACGTGAGCTACTCTGGCAGCATTCCTAGTTGTTGTGTCTGTGTTACCGGGAGACCCGTACGGTCGTCGTTTCCTGAAGACGTGACCAACTCGGGAACATGGCATAATCTCCAATTTTCCCCCACACTGCCATATCTGTATCGACATTCAAGTAGAGGGACTCCTAATTATTCTATCCATTTGCTACTAACATAGGTTCATCTTTTTGGGCATATATATATATATATATATATATATATATATACATTTGCAAGCATTCAGATGTGACACATAGTTTCCCCATATAATTATCATAGTATCATACAAAAACAGAGCAAGTCTACAAATCACTTGTATACTGTTATTTTGATGTTTGAATACATATGATGCAAAATTTGTGTGAAGCAATTAAAGTGTAAAGCAATTAAACCAAACACAATACATAACAAAAAGTGTGAATACAACTAACACGAAAAGCAATCTGATAAAAATAGCTCACTAGTCACTGATGAACTTCTTTTCTCAGCGATAGGGGAAGAAAAAATAATTCTATTCACACATCAACTGAACACACATAACATAGTCTGCTATGTGTCATGAAACTCGTTTAGTATAATATTACTGGCGTGACTGGAATTAAATCTAAAAGATTAAACTAGAGCTACTATACTGCCATAAACCATACCCTGTCGACTGACATGCCTGCCCTTCTCCTGCAGTCACTATATCTGCCTCACGTACAAAGCAGACCATTTCATCAAAGCCATCATACTATATCTACCACATACTTTTAAAATCGACAATTTCTTTACGAAAATGAGACTACAGCATACAAGCATATTTTGAAATCATAAGCGCAATTCGATAACAGCAGATAATAACCGAGGGTCTGTTTCAATAAGATACTAGTAGTGGGATACAGCTACTTCCTATGAAATCCTCTCATGAGTAATAACTTCAACTGAGACTTACATGAGGCCAAGGACTACAGGAAAACATCAGTAGGAAACTACAAAAATTTGTCAGAGCACCAGTACTCAACTATTTTGTTTTTGTTGCCATGGCATCATAAGAGGAAGTACTCACCCTGAATGATATTTCCAGATTTTCTCCGCCCCATACGTCCATGCCGTCATCGTATTCACCAAGGTAGTGGAAATATTCCCTTTTCATGGCAAAAAGACCACCAGCCATGGTAGGTGATCTGGGAAAATACATAGAAAAAAAACATGTCAAAAGTTGGGAATTTCCATTGTTAATGTATTGAACAATCTCAATTTTTCAAGATAACAGCATTACCACTTCCTCCATCACTCTACTAAACAATAACAGCAACAAAAATGTATCACAGTTTTGCTCTATTTGTTACTGTAATTTCCATGAGGTTGCTAAAGACAGATTGTGAACAGGCTCTCTCCATGCACTGGCAGAAATGGGATAAATTGTGACTTGAGAATGGTGAAAAAAAAAAACCAGCAGCAGCAGCAGCAGCAGCCAGAAACCTTTATTTTGCTTCAACCCATTTGGTTTGACCACATGAAACCGTATCCTTGGGATGAGAAATAAAGTCCACCCAGAGAAATATGTCCTCCCTTACTGGATTGGCTTGATGAAGTCTTCCTTGCCCGCAAACTGGCTGGATGGGATGGGGTCCCATTTGAAGTGCATCCCCCAGTTGAAACCACCCTTGACGAGGGGCGAGGCGGTGTAGACGAACGAGTCTGCGTTGATGATGTCGATGATTGGGCAGACCACTGTGTGAGAGTCTGCCTGGATGCGCTCCAAAAGTGGTTCCAGCCACTGCTCGTTGACCTGCCAGCAAAACATCGTAGACATATGTATCTAACAGCTTGTTATCTCTCATAACAGTTTATTCACATGGTGTCGACTCAGAACAAGATGAGCTCTTCCATGTTTCATCAGAATTACTTGTTCTTGTTGAGAGTTCACTGTGATGCATTACTCTTATCCTTCAAATCAGATGTTATCGTACAATGTTCAGTCCTCAACACATGTCATTAAACCGATCAGCAAAGACAGAATTACTTGTTCTTGTTGGAGTTTACTGTGATACATTACTCTCTAATAATCAAATCAGATGTTATTGTACAATGCTCAGTCCTCAACACATGCCATTAACCGATCAGCAAAGTAGATATAACCTTAGTAAAGTTTCATTACACACAGTGCAGCAGAGAAACTCTTCTTCAGCACTGTAGGGGTTATAAAAACCTATATTTTTGACATTTTACTATTTTTTCCATTTTTTTTTAATTGGCATATGGCATATCATATCATACATATCTTGTATACTAGTAGAGCAGATAAGCCGAAAAATTGTGCAAAATTTGACTAAAGCATGAAACTTTCACCAGTGTTAGTTCATGTTATAAGATTCATTTTAAGATCGGGAGGCAAGTCTGAATTGACCTCTGATGACCTCCAAAGGTCAATGACCTCAAAATTTGATAAAAATAAATATTTTGCATCATTGATGAATGTTAAAATGGTAATGATGTACTAAAAACTTATTTTTGTTACAGTGGAATTGTCTTCATGTTCCATAGAACCCTGACAGGTTTGTACCTTTGACCTCTGATGACCTCCAGAGGTCAATGACCTCAAAATATCAGAATATTGATATTTTGTCATTGATTAATGATAAACACGGCAATGATGTACTAAAACCATGTTTGTTTGTTTTTTTCAGTGGCAGGAATTGCCTCAATGTTCCACCGATCCTTGACAGGTTTCTACCTAAAACCTTTGACCTCTGATGACCTCCAGAGGTCAGTGACCTCAAATCATCAGAATTTTGATATTTGGTGCAATTGGTTGAACGATGTCTTAAAAATTCATTTGTGTTACAACTGAATCGCTTTCCTATTCCTCAGATCAAGGGAAATTATTTACATGTCTCTGCCTTTGAACTCCGTGGACTGTGACAGGTCAATGACCTCAAAATATCAGAATATTGATATTTGACGTATATTCAATGGTTAACTGTATACCTGGTGTGCAATCATGCATTATGCTATTAGCATTTATGCTACAATAGAAGTGTCTTCTCATTCCACAGAACATTGGTCATTAGGCCTACCCTGTGTATATCCAACTTTGACATCTAAGGACAATGTGAGGTCAGACTTCTAGAATATCAAAATTTGTGTAGGATTACAAATATTGATGTTTGGCTTCATTGATTTAATCCTAAAAGTTTCATCATTTACAAATCACGCCTTGACGTTATAATCAAAGCATGTATGCATATTCCACAGAGCATTGGTTCATAGTAAAAGGTCTCAGGAATGTGAGCGGTCAATTACTTCAGAAATGAAGCTTATGTGTCTCCAGTGATGGCAGTGACCTCAAATACCGTATGTCCCCCCCCCCCTAAAAAAAAAAAAAAAAAAAAATTACAACAAGACCCTCCACAATGATATCTCTAAAAATGTCGAATCAATCTAAATACAAATTCAGGGTATGAAACTATAACTCATTGCCCACATCTTACAGGAAACCCCATTCGATTTGCTTCAGTGGTCAAAGAGAAATGAGGAATTTTGTAGAGGATGTCAGGAATCTCTTCCCTCCAAGTTCTGTCTATTGTATTCACACACAAGGTCATTGAAGTGCTAAACTTGAAAGAATCAGACTCATGACATGCTTTACAACAATCCACATTTCTCTGTGACAGCTTAACCAAGTCAAATGGGGTTTACTGCAAAATAGAGCTAAAATTTTATATTTTAAGACCCTGAAGTAGCATTTAGACAATTTAATCATATTGGATGATATCAATGTGAAAATCTGATTTTAATTTTTTTTTGGACATACTGCATATTTATGTTTGGGTTAGTTATGCAGACTAGCTTGCATGAAATTTTTTGCAACATTATCCAATTTGCACTGGACAAAATTTGTACTCTTAAACATGAAGGTGGGGAGAGGAGTACCATATTTTGGGTTGATGCTTAATAGTATGTGAACAGGCATATGGCAAAGTCCCTTGAACTGGATGAAAGGGTGAAAGATGCTAACCTGAAAACCACAAGCCCACCTCTTCAGGTGTATGTCATAAGTCAAACAACCCGAGTCGTACAGCCCATGAGTTACGCAGCCCACGAGTCATACATCCTGTGACCTAAACACTAGATGAACAAGGTCCATGAGCTCGACATCAAATATAATAGGCCCACAAGCAGTGCGGTCCGTGAGCTCGACACTCGAGGAAAACTTGGCCCACGATTAATATATGTATTTCAGAGAGCTTAATCTATTTAGTGTATAGGTCTCGTGGACCTCCCCCCTCCCCCCATGTGTCGGACTCTTATGGGCCTGGTTTGCCTAAACTTAGTGTCAAGCTCATGGGCAATGCTACCTAGTTTTGAGCTCGTGGGCTGTATGGTTCCGATGAATGACTCATGGTCCTGGAGCATACAGTGACGTCATGGACCATCTGGAAAACGACATACTGTGAGGCCTAACATGCATTCCACATGAAGTAATCCTGTGTCTTGCTATTGTCATCCAGTTAAGTTTAGGTCATTAAGTCAGGCAACTTGGGGCATTTTTTTTTTTTTTTTTTTTTTGATGACATCTTTAGGTACCTCACTTCCAAATAGGAGTGGAACTACCATTTGCTCTTATTGTCTTCTTTATACTCGATACTTCTTAACAATTGGGCCTGGCTAAGAGTTGTGCCCCCACGCCCAAATATTGCTTGTTATACCCCTGCCACACATAGTGTGAAGGGGGTATATAGGAATCACCACGATGTTGGTCGGGCGGTCGGGCGGGCGGTCGGTCGGTCGGTCTGTTGCAAAATCTTGCGTCGCGAACTCGTCCTACAGTTTTGAAGCAATTTAAATGAAACTTTCAATAGGGTAAATGATGATATTGAGGTATAGATGTGCGAGACGTGTTTTTTGTGTTTGTCGGACAATGCATTGCCATGGTAACCATAATTTTACCAAAACCTTGTAGATTGAATAACTTCCATAGTATTTAAGCGATCAATTTCAAAATTGGTATCTATGATGATCTATAGGTGTAGTTATGCAAGATGCTCTATGTGTTTGTACTTGACAAAGTGTTGCCATGCTAACCGCATGTTTTCTTCGATATTTGTGGAGTGAACAACTTCCACAGTTTTGAAGCAATTGAAATCAAATTTGGTAGGCATTATGGCCTTGAGGCATAGATGTGGAACACATAATTTTTGTGTTTGTCGGACAAAGCGTTGCCATGGTAACCATCATTTTGCTAAAACCTTACAAGTGGATTGAATAACTTCCACATCATTCAAGCAATTAAGGTCAAATTTAGTATGTCTGATGATTGGGAGGTGCAGTTATGCAAGACACCAATGTGTTGATATAAGAAAAATGTGTTGCCATGGTAACCACTCATTTTTGTATCAAATTGTACCATTTAATCTATGAAGGTGAAATTTGGTGTGTATGATGATCCGTAAGTCTAGTTTTGCAAAAATGTCCTGTGTATTTGTATCGGACAATACGTTGCCATGGTCACCGCATGGTTTTTTTTTAATCCTGTGGAGTGAACTTCTTCCATAGTTTTCAAGCAATTGAAACCAAATTTGGTAGGTGTTATGGCCCTGAGGTATAGATGTGGAACACATGATTTTTGTGTTTGTCACACAAACTGTTGCCATGGTAGCCACAATTTTACCAAAACCTTGCAGATCGAATAACTTTTCCATCATTCAAGCAATTAAAGTCAAATTTAGTATGTATCATGATCTAGAAGTGTAGTTTTGGAAGACACCAATGTGTTAGTTTAAGGAAAATGTGTTGCCATGGTAACCACTCATTTTTGTATCAAAATAAACCATTCAAGCTATGAAGGTCAAATTTGATGTGTATGATGGTCTTTAAGTGTAGTGATGCTGGGGGAAAGCATGTTTCCATTTGCTGTAAGTTTTATACTCATTGTCAATTCTGTAATTGTACAGTAAACTAAAATTATTTTGTTTCCAATTCGACAAATGCACAAACTTGGTATTAACGTCATTGCCCTCATGATATCACATACTATAAAGCAACACTAGGGGCGGGGGTATTAATCACCTTCAGTGATAATTCTAGTTTCCAATATGGCCGCCACCCGGTTTACATCCAATGTGTGAATCAGGGTAATATGGCAGCGGGTAATATCATCCGGTTAAAACTCTCTGCCAACAAGTGATGATTCAGTGTAACCTCCTGCTGAAATTGGTTTAGATGTATACCCTCGATCTCTTTCAAGACAGGGCAGCATCTGCGTCTTCAGTGAAGCACACGATTGAGCTTATTGCACGGATCGGCACACAGATCTCCACCACGACTAAACTGGACATCCTGAGGTCAGACCAGCGTTTTTCCAGGTGCACAGGCACTGTATGCGATCATCAGTCTTCCATTGGCAATATCTAAACAGTTTGGGTGAAGGCAAGCTTGTCTCTATGATGGGTGCATTGCACATAGAGTACAGGATGCACGAGATGATAAGAAAGCTTCTTTTTGACTCGCGGGATAGGCTACAATCCTTTCTCAGGCAAAGGTTCTGAATTATCGGATCGTGCTCAGTCTGCACGCAGTGAGCTGAACACCATATCAAGTATGTGCAATGATTGTGTGTAATGATATGGGAAAATGCATGGAGAAATCAAAATGCATATGTACATGTTTATGTATTTTACGTGGAATCAGTTCCCGTCTGCCGTTTTCATCAATCTTGCAATGTTGTTGTTTATTATTTTCCCTCTCCATCACAAGTATAACATGGAACGTGTTGATTATTTAATGTGAAGTTGTTGTGATGTCGGAAAATGCAAGGCTGTATTGCGGGTGGCGTATTGCAGGGTGGCCTTCAATTTGTTTTTCACATTATATTGACATGTTTAACAGACTCATGAAGCGAGACTTCTTTTTTCTTTTCTTTTCTTTTCTTTTCTTTTCTTTTCTTTTCTTTTCTTTTCTTTTCTTTTCTTTTCTTTTCTTTTCTTTTCTTTTCTTTTCTTTTCTTTTCTTTTCTTTTCTTTTCTTTTCTTTTCTTTTCTTTTCTTTCTTTTCTTTTCTTTTCTTTTCTTTTCTTTTTTCTTTTCTTTCTTTTTTTTTCTTTTCTTTTCTTTTCTTTTCTTTTCCCCACTAACAATGTGAAACAAAGTATTGTTTCTCTTCAAAAGATAGCGTGCCAATTAATCTGTACTTAGGTTGGTGCTCTAAACAAGACATTCCAACCCACCTCCAGCTTAGATATCCGTAGGCGTTGTGGTGTAGACATGGTAGAGCGAGACTTCTCTTTTCTTTTCTCTTCCCCACTAACAAGTTTAGCAGGAAACATAGAAGCATTCGCACATACTGTTTACATTTCCCATCACATGCTTTGAAAAGCGGAAATTTAATGTACACATATTCCCTGGAATTTTGCCAAGAACTTTTCAACACAATACATGTTCAAAAGAACCATTTGGTTCATACATAATTTGATTAAAGGGGCCTACTTATCACCGTCCACGTACTCGAACAGTTTTCGCCAAAGATACAAGTATGTTTACAAGACTGCAAACAGTAGAATGATTTGCCCCTTAACGAATCAGACTACATCTCTTGAAATGTCTTCAAACATAAATTAAAGTCATTCCTCTTGAACGATTTTTCTCTTATATATAAATATATATATATATATATATATGAAGACAACATCATTATTGTGTAAGTTCCCAAAAGCTCCTTACGACTTTCTCCAAGCCGGCGACCATACTATTGTACAGATACATACATGTAGATATTGGATTGGTCATCACATTTACAGCTTGCCACTCTAACTGATTTCTCGGCTCAAACATGTTTTTTTTTTAATAAGTAATTTACTAACAAACTTCCTTTCCCTTTAAGCATTTCATTGGCTCAGTCTAATATTGGAGTGTGGTGTTCACTAGAAATTATTTCCTTATTGGTGGGGCTAAGACCCCCCCCCCCCCCCCCCCCCTTAGCCCCACTGTCGGTACGGGACCAAGCAAAAATTTGCAAGTGTAAAAATCCCTTAAATAGCGGGATAAATTCTGCCAGGAAGGCAACCTTCCAACTCAGAAGATCATTTATGTTTGGGGATCTGAGGGTAAAAACACGCCATCATGTCATTCCCCGTAATTTGGTGCGGGACTTTGGGGATGGAGAGTCATTGGAACTGACCACTAGCGGGGAAAATAGCCAATGTCTAACTTATAAATTCCTATGACCATAGACTTTTCTTGGGAGAGGGAGTTTCGACAAAAAATAGCTGGAAGGAAGATAAACGGTTTCATAAACTCCAAGAAGGGAAAATACGGAGCATATTGACGTCACAGGGTGACTAGGAAAACGAATGCAGTGTTCTGTTTTCTTTTACTCTCTATCCTATTCTATTCTATTCTATTCTATTCTATTCTATTCTATTCTATTCTATTCTATTCTATTCTATTCTATTCTATTCTATTCTATTCTATTCTATTCTATTCTATTCTATTCTATTCTATTCTATTCTATTCTATTCTATTCTATTCTATTCTATTCTTTATTTTATGTGCTAGTAGCCATCTGGGCTACAATTGTAAAACAGATATGTTTGTTTTGTACATCCTCTAAAGATCACCAGAGGTCAAAGGTAGAGCCCTATCTGTGCTCTTTTGAATATGAAGACAATTTCATTGTAAAACAGATATGTTTGTTTTGTACATCTTAACCATGTTTATCATTAACAAATAACATCACAGATCAATATTATGGTATTTTGAAGTCATTGACCTCTAAATGTCATCAGAGGTCAAAGGTAGAAACTTGTCAATGCCCTGTGGATTTGGAAGATTTGTAGTACAAATGCATATATAGTGCAGCGTAACCAAGATCTAGGCCTATCATTCACAAATGCCTCCAAACATCAATATTCTGATATTTAAAGTTCATTGACCACTGGAGGTCATCAGAGGTCAAATCAGACTTACCTCCCGATCTTAAGATGAATCTTATGGTATGTACTAACACTGGTGAAAGTTTCATGCTTTAGTCAAATTTTGCACAATTCTCATGATTTTGAGGGCTTAAATGGTCTACTATATTAAGCCTTCAGCACTTGATAATAAGCTCACTGCAGAATGACACATTTTCTCTACTGGTCCGTTCACAGTTTCTAGCTAAATTTCTTCTTCCATTTTTGTTTCTGTTAAAAAAAAATAATTACATCTGTGCATGAACATCACTATATTTCAGTAACATCAAACAATGCAAATAAATGAAATAAATATACAGAAACTTTTCAAAGATTGGAAACAATTTGTCTTCATAATAATATTAAATAGTGGAAGAGAAGTAAAAGGAATATAGAAAGTACTGTGACCCCAGTTTTCACAAAAACACAGAAAAAAATAAGAGAAAAAACACTCATTTTCATTAATGCTCTTCCTACCTCACAGTGGCTGTCCAGAAACATCAGCACCTCTCCCGTAGCATTCCTCGCCCCAATCATTCTGGCTCGTATCAGCCCTTCCCTCCTGGTATTGTGAATGACCCTCACCAGCCCTCCGAAGTTCTCTCTCACAAAGTCATCCAGGTTGCCATGGAGATGACCTATGTGATGAAGACAGAGAATACAAGAGGAACAGTGTCTTAACCCTATTCTAACTGGGGGGGGGGTTAATTTAACCCCCCTCGACATTTTGCGCCGCAATTCCGCAACGTGCAAAGATTTTGCCGCGTCGTTTCATGACTTTTTTCTTTGAAGTCTCCCGCATATTTTGAGACCTAATTTGCGATGTCCGGGTACACCGTTCTGAAGTTACGTAATGTTTTGCGTACATGCATGTCAACCCGAAAATGGCTCAAATTCATGATATCGTGTGCAAATCCAATGCAAATTGTGTTTTTTGGTTAAATTGATATAAATTAGATTATTTCAACTTTTAACAATTGAAATTAATCAATTTTAATGTAGATAAGCTTGAAAAAGTGCCTGCAACAAATTTTGGCCAAAAAACAATAGAAAACAAAAGGTAAAAAAACAATGAAATACATAAGAAATTAACAAAACAATAAAAAACAAAAGCAACTGATTTTGATTGTGCTATTTTTTTACAAGAAAATTGTTCAATGTGTCTTGAGGAACTCTTACACAAAAATTTAGCAATCATTACAGATGAAAATATTATTTTCATGCATAAATTTGCATAATTAATTTACTAAAAATAGAAAATCTAAATTTTTCTTTTGTATGACCATGTAATCTTGTAGTTGACATCCGGCTCTATGTTTAGGCAAAATTTTGCGGCGATCGCGTGATCAGCGGCCAAGATCTGAAGGGGGGTCATATTGAAACCCCCCCCCCCCCAGTAAAAACTTGGTCTCAAATAGCCCACTTAAAATAGGGTTAAAGCTGTTGTTCCTTCCCCATAAAAGTTTAAATTCTTTCCATACTGGCCACATGAAAATAATTCCAGACATTATATAACATTTGGAGATGAAACCAAAACCAGGTTTTAGTGCTTCAAAGTAGTTCCAAAATGTGAATTAAAGACTTTGTGGCATATATTACAGTATCATGAGCACAACATATCTATATTTCTGTAATTCATTTGAATGATCGGTCGCGCATAAAGTTAAATTTGCTTTCTAATTCGAATGGGGGAGGAGACAACCCAAAAGTCGTTAGTATTACTGTGCTGCTATGAAACACTCACTGAGCTCGCTGGAGTCATCGACGAGAATGATTTCATGGAGGAGTCTCCTTGGTGTCCGGTCTAGGACACTGTACACTGTCCTCAGCAGAGTCGTCCAAGCCTCATTGAAGAAGCAAATCACAATGCTAGTTGACGGTAGATCATCCGAGTACACCTGGTACTTACATCTGGAAAATGGTACAGATGAGAAAACAACGTCAGGACTACCTAGACTGGCTTATTGACATATCCAGGTTTGATGCATTAATGTCTTTACAACAAATCCTGTTTCTGAAAGCTAGGAAACTTAACACATGATTTCCCTAACATAGCAACAAGTAATGCTGCAACCTAATTCCAAGTATTGATATGTATTTAGTAAAAATAGTTGAACTCTACAGCTGTTGCTCATTATTGATGGTCCTCGGCAAAAACACACTAATGCAATAAGCTCCGAAATATTTAGACGCCTGTTTGACTTTATATACACCTACTAGAAATTTGAGGTCATCTAGTGATCCGCTTCGTCTCACATACTCTGTTACTCGCACCTTAGCCGGTGATAGGACATTTACTGTGTCTGCTTCAAAGCACTGGAACAATTTACCACTTACCATTAGACAGTCTCCATCAGTCAGTATGTTCAAAAAAGCCTTGAAAACACATCTTTTCAGTAGCAACTAGTTCGTAGCTGTATATATATCATTTATCCAATTACACATACTGTCGTACATGTTTTGAATTGATTGTAAGCGCTTTGGGCCTTGTGGGAAAAGCGCATTATAAATAATAGTAATAATAATAATAATAATAGTACAAAGCTGGCCTATTACAGTATATGTGGGTCATCAACATGAAAAGTCTACAAATTATACAGGCAGACAGTAGTACTTGTGATCGGGAAAAAAATCTATAAAAATAAATAGCTAGAGAGACAAAATAGGTACTATTAACCAAGTGAAGAAACAAGATAACAGGTCATTAATTTTGCAATACAGTACATGAAAGGGTTGCCTGGATCAACCTGTCTATAAAGACTGCCTTTGGCATTTCCCTTGAGTGGTCTTTCTAGACAGGTTTGACTGTATTGCAATTTTCACTGCTTTACCATCAGTTCGTTATTGAGATCTGGCAACATTCCAATGCCAGCACTGCAAGTTCCTGTCTCAAACTAATGAGAGGATCACTGCATATTCTAGGTAAATTTCTGTACAATTTTACAGAATGTGGACCATGCAGAAGTTCATTGAGATCCATTGCACATTTCAACAAGAATAGGATATGTTTTCAGCGCCTGACTTACAATGGGTTTCTGGGATCAGTCAGGTTTCTGTGGAAACCGATCCTGTTGCTAATCAACTCGTTGAATGCATGCTGCCTGTAGCCGTTGTCTCTAGTCTTTCTGTCTAAGTCATTCCGGACCAGACCAATCTCATCGCCCTTCAGGTCAAGATCCACTCCGGCCACAGCACCAGCAGCTAGTGGATAAAACATGACATCATGACAAGTACATCATAATCTACTGAAAAAGGAAAGAGCTGGCACATGTAATACATACAAATTGTATGCTGCATTTGCCAACATCCTCCCCCCCCCCCCCCCCAAGTTTGGAGGTCACAGGAGAGATATCTGACAAAATGGTGATTATTTCAATGCCACAACCTACAGGAGAGGAAACTATTCTAAGAACTTGTGTGCTGGCTTTCATGGACTTACTACCTTTACAAAAACAAAATCCTTCTCTGCGATACCTTGCATAGCCATTCCTTCTGTCCCACATGCATTGGGTCAGATATTTTAATGCATCAAAAAGCTACAACTGCCTACATACATTTTATACATGTACAGCTTTACAATTGTATATTCATATGGCAATCTGTATGACCTTACAAAATAATACTTTAGAATATCACACTGTAAAGATTACATTTCATACATGACATGTGTAGATTCATACTTTATCATTGGTTATTCTGTATTCATAACCTTTTCTCATGATAAAAGCTTCCGAAGCTGCAGATATACATTTCCTACCTCCATAGCTTCATAGCCATCAACTGATCTGTATCTACCACATTTTTGTTTTTTCTTAGGTATCAGCTAGAACATAACAAAAATTATCAATACACTGTTAGTGTATAATGTAAGACGTTTTTGTAGGTACTGCAAACCTTGTCCAAACACACACAGCCATTCAAAGCACACACTGTAAGTCTGCATGTGCTTGTCAAGGAAGAGTGCTGACATGTACCTATGGAGAAATGTCTTCATCCAAATACAATGTATTTGCTAGTGTAACTTTCCACTACTGTACAAGCATCATTCTTGCCACATTGTAGACTGTACTTCCATTGATTACTGTGGTACTGTGAGCTCTGGACTGGTACCTCTCTCACATTTTCTCCTTTGAAGGGTTTTAATAAGTGGTTTGTATGTATGTGTGTGTGTGTGTGTTTGTGTGTGTGTGTGTGTCTGTCTGTGTGTCTGTCTGTCTGTCTTTTAGTCATAAAATGGGCTGGCCATTAATAATGTGAGAGAAGGGGATTAAAGAATAATATTGTGCGTCACTGGAATGATTCATTGCATTATTGTGTAACATCCAATGAGGCAATTCTTTCCTTTCACTTCAGACCAATCAAGAATCTCAAAGGCACTACTGGCAACCACCTGGTCTATCCTACTTTCACTTTCATCGGAACAGGTTCATCAAACACCACATCCACTTCCCATACAACCCCCAACCCACTGACCCCCCCCCCCCCCCCCAAAAAAAAAAAAAAAAAGAAGACACATATAAAACATGACACAGGATCTTGAGGACTTTGATCTCTAAGGCTACAGAATATCCAGGAAGCAAGCGCATACAAAGTGGATTTGCAGGCCCAGCTGGAGATCTTTGTGTATCAAAGCGAGTGTGTTTGCATGAAAACAAGGTAGAATAAGCAGTATAGAGTTACAAGTAATCAGAGAAAGAGAAGTAGAGTTCAAGATATATACTGGCAGTGCATGCAGATCTCAAATATATATAGCTCAGGGCTTCCCTCATATATTACTGCACATGCCGAATATTTCACAAATTTCGCAAGTCTGGTGCTATTCGCGAAATTAAAGACAATCAAAAATAATGACTCTGATCCTGATGTAAATGTGATACTTACATTTCTCTGTTAACTACACTACTCCACAATTGTGAATTTAACCACTCGCGAAATCATCTGGAAGTCCTGATTCTCAAAAAATTTAGACACGCTAAATATACATATATGGCGTATACAGTAGCTAGACCTAAGAGTTGGAATGTGTGTATATAGTCACAATGAAAGTAATCAGAAGGTTGTGTGGGAAAGCACAGAGTAGAGAGATTGACATGGTCACCTTGTTTTGAACACTAAAGACAACATACTGATTTCAGCTAAAGAAGCAGTAAAGGACAGGAGGTAAATTATAGTAGAGATGATCAAATGTAGGCATTTTCCCCAACATCACTGGCAGTACACGCATCTGTGTGTTAAACATAAAGTAAATTTTAATATAACTATGTCTGAAATATATCCATCTACACTGTACATTGGTGACACATGGCACTCCCATTATGATGAAATTTTGCTACAAAGCAGTAAAAATTCAGGTCCCATAATCATCACTATCATACCTTCAGATACAAATTTTTTAATTTAGCTGCAACGGTAACAAAAGAAAACTGCTGGTCCTGAGGATTTTGTATCTTAATGGGAGTAGACTGTATCATGATCGATAATACATGCAATGCCAAGAATACAGGTTGGCATACACTGTACAAGTGGAAATTTTCACTGTGTGGGAATTTTCAAGCATTTCATGCTACCAGAAGCTAGCGCAAAAATGAAAGCACGCGAATATTTTTGCATGCCATACACGTATGTTCCAGTAGTTCGTATCCTAATTTTGCGGAATTCAAAACATGCAAAATTCATCTTATTGGGCCAAGCGCGAAAAACTACTCGCGCGAAAATATCCACTTTTACAGTACAAGTAGCTATACGACTCTGTGACATAAAATCTGAGATTGAGAACATCAAAGTACCTGGTGCATTGCCTTGCTGCCTTGCATTGTGGTCGCTTTTGTCCGCTGCATCAGGCAAGGGCTTGGGAATTCGAGGAACCAGCCTCACTCTGTTTGCATCAACTGCGTCTTTATCCTGAACGACGAGATTATTTTGCCTCCACTCATCACCTTCTGCATTCTTGAGGACCCCACCCACATGGAATGACCGCACCCCCGGGTGGGGATTCGCAATCATCTTGACCGGACGCAGCCTGCGACTGGACGCAAGCCTTCCATTTGGGAGGCCATCGAAACTGTCCTTCCCCACCTCAGCCAGGAACAGATAGATGAGAAGCAACCAGATAACAGATGAGAGAGAGATTCCATAGCAAAAGCAGCGAACCAGGCGGCCGTTAGACATATCGGACTTAAAGTCTGCACCACCTTGTTAGGTCAGTCATCGGCTTGGCCATACTGCTGTCAAGAACAGGAGACTCTGGCCCTTTTGCGTAATCTGAAAAAAATAGGACATATATACAATGCCAAATGAAATTTAAAAGTGGGGTGGTATTTTGAAATCCTTCCTATGAATTTCTTCCCAAGTCAGGTTTTTTTTTCCAAAGAGATATTCTGAAAATCTTCCTAAGTTTCTTCCCAAGTGTCTTCCTAACTTTTTGCCTAAACTTTGGATGAAACTTAGGAAGGTAAGCAAGTGAGGATGAGATATGATGCAAATTTCTGACTTTAGAAGAAGTTGGTATTCTAGAATGCACTTAGGAAAGAATTTTAGGAAGATATTTAGGAAAGCCCCACCCAGTCAGTCCGCAGCACCCAATAATTCGCTCGTATTTATTCAACTCGTATGCAAGCCCGCTTTAGGCTTGCATACGTAATGAGCTGCGTAAGGGGATTTTGTCCTTGGGCTTTCGGCAACCAAAATACACCTTATGTTCACAAATTTGGTATCAAATTCAAGGAAAATATGTAAACTATCGTCACATGTTACTCAAATTATTGTAAATGAAAAATATCATAGCGTAATTTGAGCTTGAAAAATGATGAAAAAAGCAATTTGTGCAGTACACGTTCAAGACGTCAAAAAAATACCAAATTCACCTTGCGTCTCAATGAAAATGCTTTGTTGCTTAATCCGGTCAGGAACCAGTAAAATATACATCGATGTCAGTGCTGATCAGCTTGAAACCGTGCAATCTCAAGAGTAAGCTCTCTCACTGGACAGCACTTGCATTCAGCACTTGCATTACGTCATTACGCTGCTACATAACGGTTTCATGCCACTTGCGGTTTCTTGGCACGCCTGTAGTTCAAGCGCTGAATGCAAGCACTGTCCAATGAGAGAGCTCTTTCGCGCCACTGTACACTTTGTATGGAGCATACTTCCGGCTTAAGAGTGAATTTTACAGACATTTCAAAACGGAAAAACTAGTATAAATCATGCTTGCATCTCCTTGACTCCAATATATGATGAGCATCTAAGTTTCCTCTAGTACTATGAAAAAGCCAAAATCAGAAACAACAGTTTCTTAATCCGGTCAGGAACCAAAAAAGAACTTTAGACGACAAAATCTTCCGTGAAAAGCAGGTAAAATTTACGCAAATTCAACTGATTATATAGTCATGATAAGATCCGATGTTATACGCAAATTTAGTATCAAAATAAAGATCAAAGTCTGGAGAACAATTTACTGTGACTTGTAGCCATGACGAATGTATGTACAAATCGCTACACTGTGAAAACCATAGCCCTATCAAAGTCTCGCAAAATCTCGCACGACGAGACACCTTTCGAACGCAAAGATCGTCAACGAGAGTGCTGAATAAATCTTGCCAGATCGGCTCATTAGCATACATGCTGCGGACTGACTGCACCCCTGACCTAAGTACCTTGTAATTCCATTGAGGACGGACTGATTTTGCTACAACACGCATTTCCTATAGACTCCTGCCCGAGTATACTTGAGACTCGCCCTCAACAGGTTAAGATATCACAAGCTGCAAAACATTGTGATAGGCACTTGTCATTCACTATACTTTGATGCACAAAACGGGCATGAGAAAGGGGACATGCTGCGCACACACGTATGTAACCCTACGTCATAATATGCAATTCCCATTGGTTGGCTCCTTATGATACGGCATTTTGTATTGGCTTAACAAAGGATGTGGGTGGGGATAAGGAAGGCCTAATTTGCATTAAGAAGTTCCTAGACAGAAATATTAGAATACCAATTCAGTCCTTCCTAGGCACTTCCTAAGTTTTTGACTTAGGAATAAAACTTATGTGTAATAGCTCATTCAGTGCATGAAGCACATGCATGCTTTATACACAAGTATGTACCGGTATAAAACTAAGAGATACATACAATGAATGAATGATGATACATGTACATGTATGCAATACATACAAAATGTTGGACAACCCGTCTTTAGTGGCCACCTGCCTATAATGGCCACTCTTTTCCCTTGGGTGTTCGCTATAGACAGGTTGACTGCAATTACATTATATTACAAATCTCTAGACAAGTTGCTTTAATTGATGTCTGGCATTACTCTGTCTTTGGCATATTTCTTGTATAAAAAAATCAGCACCAAGCTACAAACTACCATGCCAAAATTTGACCACATGTAAAAGTATAGGTTACATAATACCTAGGCGGCGGTCAAATTTTGGATGCCGCTATGGTTAAATTATGGGCAGCTTGCTTTAGTAGGAGAGTAGATCGTAGCACTATCATCAGACACATTTTTTGTTGCTCTGAATTACATATTCAGAGGACAAAATTTCGGCCAAAATAACACTAGCTTAATATCACAAAGTCCTAAAAATTCTAAATATGAATTTTGCAAAATGATGTAAATTATTCACTTCAATTTTTAGAAAAAAGACTTCAAGTTAAAGGGTGTGTACAGTTCTGGTCGAGGTGAGGATTTAGCTTTTAACGTTTTGCGAGATATTCAGAAACCACTCTATGAGATGTCAAAGAGCATGCAGTTCTAAGGGGTATCAAAAGTTTATTTGATGTAATTCGGTTTTGAATGGCTGAGATATCAAAAAACAAGGTGAAACAAAGAGATCCTAATAAAGTTGTGGCCTGTCGCCTTTTATTATTAGCACTTTTTTGGGTATCTCAGCCATTTGAAAACCAATTTTCATCAAATAAACGTTGAATCCTTCTTAAAATTACATGCTCTTTCATATTTCACAAGATGCTTCTCATTATCTCGATTATGAATGTTCAAAACATCAATCCCCACCTCAACCAGTACTGTACAGTCCCTTTACCCCCTCTATTTGTTTGTGTAAATGTTTGTGTAGTAAATGTTAAAAACGAGAGAAATGTAAAAAAAAAAAAAAAACAAGATTATGGTTGAATATCATGATTTGTACTATGACTATGTTGACATTGAGACAATAAAATACAGTAGTCCATGGAGGGCTAAAAAGTTTGGAGAAAAAAAAGTTAACCCCTCTGCAAAAAGATATATAGGCCTAGATTTTATTAATTTATTATAACTACAGACACAATTTTCATAATAGAATAATCAATGTCTTTCAGTTCACATCTTGTATTGTACTTGCCTATCAGAATTCATGATACACGCACCATACACATGGTCATTGTGCCAAGCAGACACCAAAGAGAAAATTGACAATTGAGGCTCAAATTTCGTATTGTAAATTTACTGTAAAAAGTCTAACATGAACATTTCAAACAATTTATGTGATAAAGTATTGTGATAAATTGACATTTTCTTCTATTAACTGAGAATTTACGTATTTAAATCTAAATATGAGGTGAAATGTGAATTTCTTGGTTTTTAGGGTTTCTACATTTTTGTGTCACATTTATCTGGTGATTTCGGCTCATAGAAAAACACTGTTAGTGAGTGAGCCGAGGTTAGTCTATTATGATTAGTAGACAATGGTATGAAGTCCCGCACGCGTATTGAATGTCATTATTTATGATGTGCACATCTGTCTGGAATTTCGTGTCTGGAAGTGAGTGTCTAACGTTACTGGAATCAGGCCTAGCTAGTTGAAGCATCTACATGCTGTCTGGTATTAATACCATATCTGTATAGACTATACTTTACTAGAACCCTATCTTTCAATCATATAAATTCAACGGCTCTAGATCTCTCCGAAGGCGAAGATGAAGTTTCTACATTTTCCTTCCCAGCGCCAGCCGGCCAGCGCGGCGCCAGCTCGCTGTAATCACGACCGGCGACCCCGGCTCACGACACGGATATGGATATGTGGGACAGCGTGAATAAAAGGAACTTAGTTGTGTCCGTTTACTAGTATTTACCGTACCGGGCCGGTATATCGTTCATAGCACCAAGCGTCCGGCGGTGCATATAACCTCAAGTTTTCCATAATACTAGTAACCTATGGCCATAATGATTGTAGGCAATTCTTTTCACAAAGCCGAAATTTTACCTGACTTAGAAATATAGGTTCCTGGGTTGCTGGCTGTGGTTGACTCACCTTCACTGCACTGCTGTTCAAAGAGCTCTTTTTGCTGCTGTTTACATTGTACACATCGGTGTTTTCGCCTGCATGAAAATTACGTTGAGGAGCCAAGATTCACACGCGAAAGTTCTTGTCCGCACGCCGTCGCTCCAAATCGCGAAATTTCATGCCGCGAATATTTCTACTTGGGTTGTTGTCACTTTCGTCATTCCGTAATCCGTTTACACAGTACGTACGTGTTTCTGTTGACATGGTTAGAGCAGGGAGGGGGATCTGGTTAGATAAAGTTCATTCATTCATTCATTCGTTCGTTCATTCGTTCGTTCGTTCATTCGTTCCTTCGTTCGTTCGTTCGTTCGTTCGTTCGTTCGTTCGTTCGTTCGTTCGTTCGTTCGTTCGTTCGTTCGTTCATTCATTCATTCATTCATTCATTCATTCATTCATTCATTCATTCATTCATTCGTTCATTCATTCATTCATTCATTTTTTCCATTTCCAACAAAAACGTATAAATATTTTACAGAAATTGAATAGGGGGTCCTACATAAATTTCATCATAATACATACCAAAAGATTAGTTTACAAAATATTGCAAGTATACGGAAATGCTGAAAATGGGGAGGAATGTTAAAAAGCAGTTCATATAGTGTCCTATATGCTCTGTATACAGTATTGGAAATTGGTAGGCTCTACATGCATTTTAATTGTTTTGGTACGTGAATGAACGTATAAGTAGAATGACTCAAATGTAGGCCTACTCCTTGACAGGAAATATTATTTTAAGTTTTTTACATTTACTTTGTTTATTCAAAGAAACATTGATTCAAATTTACGTGTAGCAATGAATGAAATCGAAATAAAACAAAAATTGAGGGATAGAGATTAAAAAAAAATTCTAGGCATATACGGTTCTATCAGTGTTGTCCCTCTCACAAATCCCTGCTGCAACCCAGTGCACCTTGTTCCGCAAGTCGCCCAGCTCATTTTTATATAGGCCTTATATACATTCAAAGCACTCGACTCTTGATTTTTCTTTTTAAAAAGATAAACATCGGGGTGGGGGTTGTGTGTTTTTTAAGTACAGCATCCATAGGGGTACCATCGTCTTTTTTCTCTTGATCCTCACAGCCCCTACCCTAAAACACGCACCGAGACTGGACAGGTGGTACAGGGCTGCCGAGGAACGTCCATAGCAGAGTCAAATATTATTGTTACCCCCTCTCCCGTGATGAAGAACAATATTGTGTGTGTGTGTGTGTGTGTGGGGGGGGGGGGGGAGAGGATCAGTCACTAAGGCCCTCCCCTTCCCCCTCTCCCTTTCACGGTCCCTGAAAAGGAAGTATAAATAGGCCCTACCTTGTATGAAATTCTATTGGCACAATTGTGAAAATTTGACGTCTCCCAGACAAAGAAAGCACTTTATGAGTCGTTGGCCAATGCATCATGACCATTCCTGCTTCTTCTCCTCTTTTCTTTTCTTTTTTAAATTAGTTTCATTGCAATGGACAAAAAGTAATATTTTCGAACTTTTTGATTCAACAAATCGAGTATTCACACCCCTACTCCTCCTCACTCGGTTTTCTCTGGGTGAATTATCATGATGATGAATATAATTGTTTGAATACCGGCTTGAAGTCTGCATTGTAAAATCAATTAAGTTAGTCTCCATCAGCTGCTACTCAGGGGCTTCCAGTTTGTATCTCCAAGAAGTGAACTAAAAGAATGTCATGTTCTTTTAAGTGCTATAAAACACAGGAGATGACTGACGGCTTCAGCCATGTTGTTGTTGTTAAAATTTTGATGGAACCCTGCCTAGCGGCAAATTTGCTCAGAAAAAAAAAGCAAACAAACGTTCGTTGTTTAGTTGTTTTAGATTAAAAAACGCTTGCAAAGTTATTAAAATTATGACTATCAATTAATTATCAAATTATTCAAACTGAGTGGATAGGTTTATATGTCACCTGCATGCCTACTCCGGCCTGTTTACCGGAGTCAGGTCTGCACCTTTCTCGTCACTGGGGGATTGAAAACCTCCCGTCGACGCCATTGATGTTTTCGTTGTTCCGGGAGGCGGGCGCCTTTACGATTTTATCGACCAGAGTTGCTTAATACCATCGAAGAGAGAGGGTGACAGAAGAATAGCAGGAAGGGTGAGGACAGTAAAAGGGGACATCATCAGTCACCTAATAGGCCTAATCACGTAATCACCTGACATTTGGCTTGGGATAAGTCGTTTTATAGTATTAATACGCTGCCATTCTCGACAACCAAAGTTAAACGTTCGAAACAACGGGGGTGACGAGCCCATCGACGTTTACGTTTAGACTTGGCACAAATGTAAACGCTCGAGAGCAAACCCATTGTCGAAGGCTTGCTGGGTCACTGAGCTCTTGGCCGAGTTAATAGGGATCCTATTAGGAATGGACGTTAGTTCGGGCCTGAAAGACGTTCGAGAGATGGAATCACAACAATATCATTTGATTTCTATGCATGCACCCTCAATCAATTTTGATCCCATGCTCGATGCCACCACTTCTTTATTTGAAGCATTATGCGCCAAAACTGGGGCTGCTCCACAAATAGGAAGACAATGGATTCACGGCTCGAATGGACATCCAGTCTCTAAGGAAGATGTTTCATGTCTTAATGATGGTAATTACTTTTCGCCATCCCTACATCAAAGATGAGCTGAAGATACAGGGCCGGCGGAGCGTTTTTAAAAGCGTGGGGGCCCACTTCCGGGGTTCATGAGCTAACAAGCAAAAAAAAAAAAAAGGCCGTCAACTCGGATCTCCTCCCTCCATTTCCGGGTTTCTTCAGCTGACAAGTAAAAAAAAAAAGAAAAAAAAAAAGGTTTTCAGTTGAAAAACATAACCTTACCGCGCTCACACTTCAAGATCTCTATCTACGCCTATTTCTATTGAGTGCCGCTTACCTACTTCCGGGTTAAAAAAGTGGGGGGGGGGGGCCCAAAGTGATGACACCTTATGTATTTCTTTGTATGGTGCAACGGCCCCCACGGCTCCGCCGGCCATGAGATACAAGGATCTATAAAAAAAAAAAAAAAAAATAGATAAAGGCACCGGTATGCGTGAATACAAAATTGCTCGTGTTGCTTGAACTAAAAATCAAGATTACTCGACTGTGACATGTCTGTACACTAATCTGACCAAAGACAATGAAGGAGATTTAAGAGATGGAGTTCCAAATGGCTGTTATTGATCAAGCAGCCGTCAGGGTTGTGTGATGCACGAAATAATTCCACAGGTGCATTTGTGCCTTCGATGATAGCGGTTCGATGCCGCCGTCTTTCTGATCAATCTGAAGATTCATTTTGAACAAGAACACATAATGTCGGCTATATTTTGCTCGTTAATAATGAAATGAAATTTCACTTAATCATACGAAACAAAAGTAAGTCCCGTCCATAAATATTTCTGTGTGCAAAAGTGTAAATCCGAGTTGTATGTTGTGAAAATATGTGAAAATGTACCTCCACTGAAAAACCGATTTTATGATTTTATCGAACAGTTCCAATAAATGAAACTGATATGTGGTATAATCTTCAAGATACGGTTCTTTATTCATTAATATGTCAGATTATAGTGATTAGACACAAAGTCAAGTATTTTTTAAAGTTTTATTTTAGCAATCTTTGCGCAAGTTCTTATCCGCGCATCCCCGTGTCTGTATACCATGCAGTGCATGGATTAGAGCTCATATTTTGTAAGAAGGGACGGCGAAAAGTCATTATCATCATAAAGACGACTGGTCGTCTTGTAGTGACACATGAATGTCTTCCCAAGGAGGTACTAGGCTTTATATCAGTACCTCCTTGGTCTTCCTATCTGTAGGGGCAGCAGTTAGAGTTAAGCACATACTTCAAATTCTTTTGAGTGGCGGCATCAAACATAGGATCAAAGGGAATAAGACTGTTGTTATTACTCCATTAAGTCTTGTACCTCCTTGATCTCACATATCAATTTACAAAGAACTAATGTTACTTGAAGACTTTACCATATCACTTCCATTCTCTTTTTTTTTTTTTGTCTGAAATGATTGGAATTGATCGGCTTTCAAGGAGGCTACATTTTCAAACATTATGACTGCGTAAACTCAGCTTTACATTTGTGCACACGTTTCTGGACGGGGTCGGTTTTTATTTCATAAGTTTTAAGTGAAGTTTCGTTTCATTTAATACATAACAAGCAGACAAAACATAGCCGATATAAGGGTTGAAATGAATGTTCAAATTGCTTGGAAATACCAAACTCATACCCCAGCTACATAAACTAAAGATGCTGATCAAGTTCGAATATAGGTGAATTCCGACAAGCTCATGTCAGAAGGTCAATGAATTTACATTGAAAAATACTATACTCACAAATTGAGATGTGCAGGCGAGACATCGCTGGGCGTTTACCTTTTTATGTAGTAGGCAAAATATTCGGGTGCACGTCACGAGTTCGACACAGACTAATCACACAGTCAAAAAGCCCATTGCATGAGATATAAGTCATACAGCCCACGAGTCACATAGCCCACGAGTCACACAACCCATGAGTTCGACACTAAGCAAATAAGGCCCATGGGTCCGACACTTTACTACATAGGCAAAAACGGCCAACAAGTACGACAGCACATTACGGGGCTTAATGTATCGGTCTTGTGGACCTTGTTTGCTAACTGTCGAATTCATGGGCCGTTTTTGTTCAGTGTCGAACTCGTGGGTCTTGTTTGCCTTGTGTCGGACTCATGGGCCTTATTTGCCTGAAGTGTCGAAGTCGTGAACTGTGTGATTCGTGGGTTGTTTGACTCATTTTGTGTCAATGTCGAACTCGTGGGCCGTATGAATCGTGGGTGTCGGTCTCTTGGGATGACCCCAAATATTCAAATAATTACATTAGCTCATACGTCCCTTATTGAACCCTTGTACCTGAATATTCACTTAATTTCATTTTTTATATGAAATACAAAGAAAAATCGGCTATCTATCACGAATTCTCATCAAATTTGCTGACTTTTATTGGGAAAGGGTAGGGTTGCCGTGTATAACAGTTGCTGTATTAATGCTGTAGAACACAGTTTGTGTACAGGCCGACAGACCAATGGAAGGATTTGAAATAAGGTACTATATAAGAAGTTATCTCGCTTCAGGTCTGGACCGGAAACAGGCTGATTCTCAGTACATGGATATACCGGTGAAAGGTCAGCGGATATTTATATTACGAATAGAATTGTCGACAGCAAAAAGTCAGTGACACTGTCTGAACCCGACTAATCATTGATTAGGCCTATACACTATAGATGATATAGAGCAATTGATTAACGTGAATACCAACGACCACACCCACATCTCCTGCAGAGCCCAACTCGATGGAAAAGAGTAATAAGTAACAATCTGGACACCCCCTATACCCCCCCCCCCCGCGGATTCACGGGATTGCGACACAAAATGCTAGACTTTGAAGACGCGCATGGATATCCATCGGCTATCAATATATTGCTAGCATCTTGGTAATGATGGTGGTTGTATCAATCCTTTATATAAGATTATAATATTGATTCTTATCATAACAGTAATAACTATTGTAGTTAAAATAATGGTAATGAAAGCAAGCTGAGATGAGGTGTGAAGATGTGCTATGAGAGACATTTTCAGCCGTTTCTTCTTGTATATACAAATTTCGCAAGATCGCAACTGTATGCCGATCTATGATTTTGCAGAGGGAGACTAATTAGAATCTTTCAAAGCACAATATTATTGTGCTGATGGTGATAATAATAACAGTAATAGTAATAATTATAATAACATTCCGAAAATGACCCAGAGATAAATTATGTGGTAATATTTCGATTCATGTCTGATAAGGTGACTGACAATGTCATCCAAAGCCGCATTTTAGGCGTCTGGATATCATCATTGTAGACATGGTAGAAAATGATCGGAAGATGTGCACGATCGTCGATGTCGCTGTATCGAGAGACGGCGGCGTTATAGCCAGGATCTGGCCAGAGAACTTCGCAGCTAGTAGAATATGAGAACTATATGATGTAGTCAGAGCATTAATCGGAACAATAAGTTATACTTGTCTTGAGCTGTCTGGGTGCGGACGACCGAGTGCAAACATTCTATATCAAAAGCAGCATTGCTCGGGACGATGAGAATCCTTAGAAAAATAATAAGATGACAAGTTTCAGGATGGATCTTGATGTGATGTTAATCACCAATAAAGAGACATCTTGTGATAATCAGAGATAATGTTAAATGAAAAAGTACAGACCAGTAGTTTTTGGTATGTATTGTCATTCATTGTCATACGACCTGTTCCTTCAACAAGACTGTATACAGGCTTTGTCGCCAAACCTAGAGCTTTTTAAACCTATATCAAGATTCCATTTTTACATGTTTTGTTCAGTTCGTTCGTATGATAATTTGTGAATTACAGACAAACGGTATACGATTCACATAGATAAAACACAGTCATGTGCAAACATGTGCATGTTTGTACAAACATTACCGCAGACAATAACTAAAGCAAACAAATTGAATAATAGTAATAGAGAAGAGATGGGAAAATGATTTGTATTAAGAAGTCATCAGCAAACAAACAAATGATAAGCATGTGCATGCAAACACGAAGGATTAAAAATAGAGTTTGCGCAAGTTTCCCTTTTAATTAGGTCCTATGTAGAGACAATGTTCTTAGTCTCGATACAAGTGGACTGCAAACAGACCATTATCAAGTGAATAAACAAGAAGTCATCAGCAAACACATTAATGATAAGAATCTCCCTGCAAGCAAGTTCCCCTTTTAATTATGTCGAGACAATGTTCTTAGTCTCGATAGAAGTGGACAGCATGCAAACAGACCAACATCAAGTGAATAAACAGCAGCAATAAAAGGAAGGACATGTGGAAAAAAGTAAACACGTTCCATGCCAAAAAAACAACAACAACAACAACAACAACAACAACAAACAACAACAAAAACACCAAAACAAGACAAAACAAAATAAAAACAAAACCAAAACGAAACCGCGACATCATGCGATTCAAGCTGTGAACGATCTCGGGGAGTGGTGTGTCTGCAGGAACTCGAGATCTGGTCAGGTACATAATAATGAAAACAACTTTAAAAAAATGGAATAGCACTTGTGCAAGGGAGCTTGTGTAAATTACGATTGAAATCTAAAGTGATAGATTTTAATACTAGATTTTCTATTGTAAATGAACCTTTGGAGCTTTTTTTTTTTATGGTGGTGTGAACAACGCGAGGAGAGGTTTGCCGTTCACCAAGTCAACGCAAAGTGGATTATAATATAGTCTGCAATCCTTACCATGTATGGACTATAAAACTGTATATCGACATGGTGAACCGCAAACCTCTCGATCCTCACGTTAATGATTTAATGATCAAGATTTTATGCGTATCTTGAGCAGCGTTTTTAAGTGCAGGTTACTCTACTGGAAGACTCGTGATCATGGGCGTAAATCCCGGGGGGATGGGGGGATATATCCCCCCCTGAAATGGAGGAGGGGGGGATGGCCTGTACAATCATCCCCCCTGAATTTTGAGGAAAAAAATGGAGGAAGCAGAAATGTGATTGTAACAATTTTGACATAATTATTGCATGACGTTTGTTCGCCGGCCTTCAGACAAGTAACATAGCTGAACAGTATTCTATCTTGTAGGAAAATGTATACATAATTTTCTCAAGCGCTCGCTCGCTTCGCTCGCTCGCGAAGAAAGTAACATCGACATACAGTCACTGTAAGGTATGGCTCAGACGTTGACAACGTCAAATAGTATAGGCCTACATGTAAACATGCTATATGACGCGAGTAACTGGGGACCATCTGCAAAATATGTACGAAAACAAACAAACAAACAAACAATAACAAAAACTATATCGTCATAATTGAACCCCCTCCATTTCCTTAATCATTTCTGAGAAACGACAGTGAGTGATTACTCAGTCAGGATACATCTATGGGCATTCCCAGGGAAGATCAGGGGCGTCAAATCTATCTCGGCGGGGGGGGGGGGGGGGGGGGGGGGGGCAATGGGGCATTTGCCCCGCCCCTTTGCAAGTGTTTAGGCAGACAAATCATTTATCCCCCAAGCAATTCCCGAGATGAGGACAAATCTCGAACTTTCTTAATGGAAAATTGTCCAAATATCCCCAGAACTATGCACCACATCATTGTATTGCAATCATAAGCATGCAAAAGCTCCGCTAAACAGGATCCCTTTCGATAAACTTTGTACACTTTTTATTTGACATTGACGTATATATCCCTAATTCATCAAAGAGTGTGCAGCAGGTCTTTCACTTATCAAAAGCACCCTCATATGCAGAGGCGTCGATCGGGGGGATGGTTCTCCCATAAAAGTGGGACAAACAAAAGTGAAAAATAAAGCTACAAACGGCAGTTTTTGGAGTGTAAAATATCAAAATCTTAAAGCTCGCTCGCTCCGTTCGCTCGCATTCAACCATAATGCCATTCTCCTGATGTTGCTGCCAGTGACTGACAGCAGTTTTCGGCCGGTGCGCCCCCCTCAATTTCCAAAGCGAAAAATATAGCTACGAACGGCAGTTTTGGGACTGAAAATGTGAAAATTTTGAAGCTCGCTCGCATTCAATCATTATGCCATTCTTCTGATGTTGCTGCCAGTGATTGACAGCAGTTGCGCCCGGTGCGCCCCTTAATTTCCAAAGCGAAAAATATAGCTACGAACGGTAGTTTTGGGACTGTAAAATGTGAAAATTTTGAAGCTCGCTCGCTTCGCTCGCTCGTATTTAATCATTATGCCATTCTCCTGATGTTGCTGCCAGTAATTGCCAGCAGTTTTCGCCCGGTGCGCTCCCCTTTATTTCCAAAGTGAAATAATACAGCCACAAACGGCAGTCTTTGGACTGTAAAATGTCAAAATTTTCAAGCTCGCTCGCTCCGCTCGCTCGCATTTAACCGCTATGCCATTCTCCTGATGTTGCTGCCAGTGATTGACAGCAGTTGCGCCCGGTGCGGCTCCCCTTAATTTTCAAAGCGAAAAAGTATAGCTACAAACGGCAGTTTTTAGACTCTAAAATGTCAGAATTTTCAAGCTCGCTCGCTCCGCTCGCTCGCATTTAATCGCTATGCCATTCTCCTGATGTTGCTGCCAGTGATTGACAGCAGTTGCGCCCGGTGCGGTCCCCCTTATTTTCCAAAGCGAAAAATATAACTACGAACGGTAGTTTTTGGACTGTAAAATGTGAAAATTTTGAAGCTCGCTCGCTTTGCTCGCTCGCATTTAATCATTATGCCATTCTCCTGATGTTGCTGCCAGTAATTGCCAGCAGTTTCCGCCCGGTGCGCCCCCTTTATTTCCCAAGCGAAAAAATACAGCCACAAAGGACAGTTTGGGGGACTGTAAAATATCAAAATTTTCAAGCTCACTCGCTTCGCTCGCTTGCATTTATTCGTTATGCTATTCTCCTGATGTTGTTGCCAGTAATTACCGGCAGTTTTGCCCGGTGTGTCCCCCTTAATTTCCAAAGCGAAAAAATACAGCCACAAACGGCAGTCTTTGGACTGTAAAAATGTCAAAACTTTCAAGCTCGCTCGCTCCGCTCGTTCGCATTTGACCGCTATGCCATTCTCCTGATGTTGTTGCCAGTGATTGACAGCAGTTGCGCCCGGCGCGGCCCCCCTTAATTTCCAAAGCGAAAAAGTATAGCGACAAACGGCAGTTTTTAGACTGTAGAATGTCAAAATTTTCAAGCTCGATCGTATTTAATCGCTATCAAATAGCGGCCATTCTCATGATGTTGCTGCCAGTGATTGACAGCAGTTGCACCCGGTGTGCCCCCCTTAATTTCCAAAGCGAAAATATAGCTACAAACGGCAGTTTTTGGACTGTAAAATGTCAAAATTTTCAATGCAAAAAGATTTATACCCCACCCCCTTTGCTTCGCTCCCTCACATAACCGCTCCTCCTATAGGTCAAATCCTGTCTACGCCGGTGATAGGCCCCATTATTTAGTAAGCCTTCACAGTGATGTCGCACAGGCGGAGCAAGAGCTGAAATACCACGATTTAGTCTTTCAATAATATATTGTGAATATTTCATTTTCTTATTTTTCTTTTAAGAAAAGAAAATAAAAATTTCACCAAAAGTGTTCACCAGATCGCTGAATTTCAGGTCTGAAAATGCAAAATCTTCCTCGTGTGGGAGAGGGATACCCCCCCCCCTACACACCCTCCCCCCCCCCCCCCCGTTCGGTCGCTCCGCTCCCTCTCACAGATATTTAAAAAAACAAAAAAAAAAATGTCTTCAAACTTTAAAGGTCTAATTTTCCGCCGAAAGTCATCTGACAAGCAAAAAAAAAAAAATAGCAACAAGAACAAAAAGTCTTCATATTTTTGCTGCCACTTTCCTCCCACTTTATATCTCATGCAAAAGAGTGGGACATCCGGTCCCTGTTAAGTTTGTGTGTGTGTGTGGGGGGGGGGGGGGCACCAAGCTTCTTCCCCCCCCCCCCGGTCCGGTTATGGGCTTGTAATCGTGGTGATGGTGACCATCCCCCCACCCCCACTCCTCAGTACGGATTTACGCCGTTGCTCGTGATCGATGACGTCATCGTCTTATGTTGTTTGTTCGTTGTTGTTTTGGTTTTAATGGCGTGTATCACTCAAGATTGAATATTTACGCCAGATTCCTTTTTATTTCTTTTTTTTGTCAAATTGATATTATATTTCATCACTTTCCTCTATTTGGTCAACTCATTGTTTGCTGACAAGATACCTTCTGGCCAGTCCGGCTCTGTGCGTCGAGGAGTCTTCTCAGCAGAAAAGTAATCTGCCTATAGCCCCCCCCCCCCCCCTCCCCCGTACGCGTGTTTTTTTAGACGGCACAGATTGGGGACCCTATCCCTAAACCTAACCCTAATCCTAATCCTAACCCTAACCATCAAACCCTAACCCTAACCCTAACCCTAACCCTAACCCTAACCCTGACCCCAACCCTAACCCTAACCCTAACCCTAACCATAACCATAACCATAAACCCTAACCCAACGTTTTTCCCATAGGTTTAACACGCGCCATGCCCCAATCTGTGCCGTCTTTAAAAAAAAAAACGCCCCGTACACAAACAAAGGGTAGTTGTGACACAATACCACTGTTTTGTTTTGTGGCAACATATGAAATCTTTACACAAAAATCAATCTTACTATTTCATTAACATTATCGATACCATTCTTGTTCTATTTGATAAAACTGATACACGTACAATTTTGTTTGTTTCGTGTTAATCAGTTTGTTTGAGTAGGATTTCATAGAAGTTAAAGTTGCTCGTGGAGGAAGTTTGCCTACAATGAATTCATTGTAGTACAATGATCGAGTGTAGGTCAAACTAACCCTTGTTAAGATAGCGACATCACATTATTCCGACGTACATTACGACTCACGCATGTTGTTCGAAATGAAATATCGATGAATTTAACATTATTTACATATAGAATATCACAGGATATTAACCAATAATTACAACCGTGTGTTGGTCGTGCCAATGCGCCATTTTTCTGAAAATCATGTCATAACATGTGAAACCTATCAGGCAGTTTCAGTTTCAAGTAGTAGTGAAAAAAACAAACAAACAAAAACATCGTGATCTTGCTTACAATGGTTTTCCCCATCAGACGAAAAACGACTGTTGCGCATGCGTACGGAAGACATTAAAGATAGATGAATAAAGAAGAAAGTGATATTGCAAAACCTATAACTTGGCAAGAAGGCATCTCCACTTTCATTTCATGTTTTAAGTCCACTTTGATTTATATACCAAGAATGCCCATAGTAGTATCCTGTCAGAGTTAATCGAACGATGTTCCCCATAATTATATTTTTGGCACCCATCATTTCACCAAAACAGAAAATGAACAATGTCACGACACAGCATGACATTGCATGACAAAATTGTAATTTTGCCACTAGTTGTAATAGTTTTCATCTCCATAGTCACGGTCGAATATGAACAAAAAAGAAATAATCGAACATTAATATAGTATAAACATTCAGGATATAATGTATGTTGCAAGACTCGACACTAGCAAGTTGTTTAGCGGTCCGAAAATTACATTTATCATGTGAATGTATATATTGATGGCTCTTAAGTGAAACACAGACATTGAATTTTCAGTTTTGTGTACAGCAGATAAAGTGAAATTACATAAACTGTATATCATTATTTTTCAAGTGACTGATTTTATTTTTAGGCCTATTTTCACTTGAATTTATTTGTATATGAAGTGCATATTTCTTTTGTGTATATATAATAATGTATTATTTGACATTGTTTGTAATTGTTTTACATTGGTATAGTTGATCCTGGGTGCATGGACTGCATGGTCGGGGAGGAAGGCCTCGAACCTCGGTGATTAAGTTTGCCTTTTCCTCCCCCGGCAACCAGCGTCACGATATTCTTTACATCATGTGATGTAACTGTCTGTTTGTATTTTATGTTGAAATGCCAAATAAATGAATAAATAAATGAATAAATAATTAGATCAATAAATAAATAAATAAATAAATAAATAAATAAATGATTATAGTATGGTAGTAGTAGTAGTAGTAGCAATAGCAATGATAATAATGATAATAATAATAATAATGATAATAATACCAATGATAATAATAATGATAATAATGATAATGATAATAGTAATAATAATAATAATGATAATAATAATTATAATAATGATAATGATAATAGTAATAATAATAATAATAATAATGATAATAATAATAACTAGAAATGTCGCTATGGCGACTGGTATGCCTCCGCCATAATGCATGATTCTCCTAATAGGTATATAGTACATGTGGACAATGTGTGATTACATTTTCACAAAACTGGCAAAATATTAAAGTGACACGTTTGTCACAAATGTGTTGAATGTTCACCTTCCTTGACCTAGGTTTGATTGGATGAATGAGAGAGCATGTATTTGGCGATTTTAGGACTTTTACTTGACTTTGACCCCTTTATAAGTTTATGCATTGAGTAATTTTCAAGGTACGGAAAAAAGTGCAATTTCTGTACAGTGTATTGAATAGTAAATTGTTACCATTTTTATCTGGCCTTTGTCCCTTGACCTTTGACCCTAAAATTCATAAGAGAATCATTGTCAGGCAGAACATGCATAAATATGTACTAAGTTTCAAGATAACTTGAGCCACTTCCGAGATATGCAGGAAGATGTAAAGTTCAGCACTTTCACTTGATCTTTGACCTTTGACTTTTTTGGAAAAAAAAAACCAACAACAACATTCACTTCCCAGAGAATCTCTATTGGGTTAAACATACATGCACCAAGTTTAAAAAGAAAATGATCCTGCAGGCATTGCATAAATATGAGGGATATAGTAAAATTTTGAAGTGTTAACCTTGACCTTTAACCCTGACCTTTGACCTTATGAACCAAAAATTCCCTATGATTACTGCCAGTCAGTACATGCATATATATATACTATGTTCCATGAAGATACCAAGATATGGAGATAAAAGTGAAATTTTAACATTTTTACTTGACCTTGTGACCTTTGACCTTTGACCTCATGACCCCAAACTTTCACAAGAGAATCTTAATTGGGTAATACATGTATATACACTAAGTTTCAAGACAATATCTTCAGGCATTGCATAGATATGGGGAAAATAGTGAAATTCTAAGCATTTGACCTTGACCTTTTGACCTTTGACCTTGAATATGTGCACCCAAAAGTTGATAGGCACAACTTCACCCCCTAATACACATACATGCCAAGTATCAAGAGGATACCTCCAAAGGTTTTTTAGTTACGCTGTCCACAAATTCATCTCTACGCCCAGGGGACAAAACTCCGTTTCTTCGCAGGAAAATGGCGTAATTCTGGTGGTCTTCCGCATGTATTCTGATTTGTTTATTGCACCTTTAAGGACGCCATTTTGCTTCATTCGTCAGTGCAGTCTACAATGTCTACATTGACCACGTTCTTATTCTTTTGTTTGTGCATCCATGGAGGGAGCTGTCCGTTACATAACACGTTCTCTTAACAATGATAATGGAGAGTTGCAAGTGCACAGTATTCGTAAGTGACAGATTGACATACTTTGAATTGTGCCATTCTTCTCTCACATGTTCTTCCTTCTCCCCATCTCACTATTATTCTCTCTTTCTCTCCCCTCTCTCTCTATCTGTCTCTCCCTGTAAATATGAACTAATGTAATGCTGATCGGAGAGGATCGGCTCATTGTACTCTCTATTTATGTTCACTGTTTTTGTATTCGTAGTAATCGTAGTTCGTAAGTTTCCCCATGATGCTCGTCCCCTCTCTTTCCTCTGCTTCCATGCCATTTGTCTCGCCAACCATGCCAATCGCTCAGTCTTGTGTATCTCACACTGCATCATGTTTGGATATTGTACCAATAACTTTGAATGAATTTTGAAGAAGAAACTGATATATCATATGTAATAAACTGTAAATATTTTTTGCCCGAAGAATTAAACACCCGTATGTACACTGCTTCACAGTGCCAACATGCCCAATTCAACTCCGTTTTAAGTTTTCTACATATCAACGCTCGCAGCTTGCCCAAAAATTATGATAATGTAACCAATTTGTTGTCATCTCTCAACTTTGATTTCTCATTTATTGGTGTAAGTGAAACTTGGTTGAATGACAAATCTCCACCGATATTTGATATTGATGGTTACTCTTTGATTCGCTCTGATAGAGCAAACCGTCGTGGAGGCGGCGTAGCACTGTACGTTGCAAATAAATACTCATGTACTGTAAGGCATAATTTATCCTTTATAAACTCTAATGCTGAGATTTTATCTGTTGAAATTGAAATACCAAATGGAAAGAATATAATTGTTGTAGTTATTTACCGACCGCCAGATGCAAGTGTTGACTAATTTCTTGATGATTTTGAAATTATATTATCTAAAATCAATACCAGTAATAAGACAGCATGTGTAATGGGTGATTTTAATATTGATTTATTATCTGAAAATAATAACTCACAAAGACTCTGCACAATACTTCAGTCTAATTTTTTTCATTGTGCTATCGATAAACCGACAAGGATTAGTGCGCAATCATTATCTTTAATTGATAATATATTTATAAATACAAATGTAGCGCAAAGTCAATCCGGTATTCTTTATAGTGAGATTTCGGATCATCTCCCCATTTTTTGTATCTTATTTGATGTACAAAGATATTCCAAGAAAACAAATAAGGGAAAATTACGTAGGTTTACAACCCAAAATATTAACCGCCTGAATGATGCTTTATCTTCAGAAAACTGGGATGACGTACTTGCTTGTGATGATGTGGATAAAGCATATGAATTATTTTGGAATAAATTTTATTATCATTTTGATAAGAATATCCCATTGCGAAATAAACAAACAGGAAGTAAAAAAATAAGAAATCCATGGATTACAAGAGGTATTTTGCAATCGATATCAAAGAGAAATGAATTATATAAGTTGCAATTAAATGATCACTCTGATGAAAATGTATATGAATATAAACGGTATAGAAATAAACTGACAACAATAATACGAACGTCGCGTAGATTGTATTATAAAAATCAATTTGTGAATGCACAAGGAAAAATGTCTACCACATGGAAAATTGTGAAAGAAATATTAGGGAATAATAAGCAGAAAATTATTCCCAAAATATTCAATCTTAATGGTCAGTGTGTTAAATCTCCACAAAATATAGTTAATGCCTTTAATGAGTTCTTTGTAAAAATTGGTCCCAATCAGGCCAAGAAAGTTGATAGCGATGGAACCAATTTTCATCAATATCTTCATAATGCGTGTAATCATTCACTTTTTTTAAAGCCTAGGTCTATAGAAATTATGCATATAACATCATCTTTGAAATCAACACATTCTACTGGTTGTGATGAAATCAGCAGTGTTTTGCTGAAACAGATCATCGGATCGATTATTGCCCCCCTCTCTCATATCTTCAATCTTTCTTTATTATCTGGAGTATTTCCTACTCCTTTCAAGACAGCCAAAGTTATTCCTGTGTATAAAAAAGATGATTCTTCGAATATTAGTAATTACCGACCCATTTCTTTATTACCTACCTTTTCTAAAATACTTGAAAGAATTATATATAATAGATTGGACAGTTTTTTAACCAAATACAATATTTTGAATCCTGATCAGTATGGGTTCAGAAAATCACATTCAACTGACCTGGCGCTTGCACAATTGTATGATCGAGTATCAAATGCCTTAGCTGACCGAAAGCATGTTATTGGTGTCTTCATGGACTTAAGCAAGGCATTTGATACTCTAGACCATTCTATTTTGCTATCAAAGCTACATTTTTACGGTATAAGAGGAACTGCTCTGAAACTGATCGCAAGTTATTTAAATGATCGAAAGCAATTCACATGTTTTGATTTCTGTAATTCGGATACATTGTTGATCAAATGCGGTGTACCACAAGGGTCCATTCTTGGGCCATTATTGTTTTTGTTATATGTTAATGATTTACCTAATGCATCAAGTTTATTACAGTACGTTATTTTTGCTGATGATACCAATGTATTTCTCTCAAATTCAGATTTTCAATGTCTTATTAGATCTTTGAATAATGAATTACCAAAAATTTCTCAGTGGTTCAAAAGTAATATCTTATCTTTGAATCTACAGAAAACAAATTATATGCACTTCAAACATCCAAGGAAACTGATTTGTAGTGACACTGAATGTATTCTAAAAATAGATGGCATTCCTCTTGAGAGGACAACATCCACTAAATTTCTTGGAATTGTAATTAATGAAACTCTTACTTGGAATGATCATGTGAAATATATTTCATCTCCTATTGCTCGTAATGTTGGAATATTATGTAAACTCAGACATTGCTTATCTTTTGATATTTTGATTATGCTTTATAATGCACTCATCCTACCATACATTTCTTATTGTAATATGATATGGGCAAACTCGGTGTCTCCTAACAATACTATATTAAAATTGCAAAAGAAAGTTATTCGTATATGTGCAAATGCTGGTTATAATGATCACACAGATCCCCTCTTCTTCTGCTTTAAGATCTTAAAGGTGAACGACATCCACACTTTACAAAATGCACTTTTGATGTTCCGCTTTAATACTGACTTATTACCCTCTTCATTTATTGATATGTTCCAGCTGAACTCAGAAATCCATTCTTATCCTACAAGGCAAGCAATGGATGTACACTTGAGTAACCCCAAAACACTCCTAGCACACAAATCCGTAAGACATACTGGCCCAGATATTTGGAATAGACTTCCACTTGAATTACGTAACATTAAGTCTATTCATTCATTTAAAAAAGCAGTAAAGAAAATGTTGATTTCACAGTACGGGTGATACCTTCTGTAGAAACACTTGATGACTCATTCTTTGTTCATTGTTGTATCTACATGTATTATGTTTCTTTCTCTCCGAGTCTCTGCACGTGCGGATGCACCTGCAGTACACTGTGCTCCTCTGATCCACTGGGATTCATTCCTTCTCTGTTGTTCATTATTCATGTTATGTCGGGCGAATCATGGTTCACTATAACGTCATGTCCTGAAAGGGCACGTAGAAATTTATGCTGTGTAGATGATTGCTTTTTGTCTTCTTCTTCTCCTTTTTCTCTCTTTCTCATTCAATGTAACTTTTACATGACAAAAACAACACTTAATATGTGAATACATCACTATTTATTAGTATAAATACAGTATGTGCATGTATGTATGTGTCTAGGTATAGAGGTATGTCGAGTTGATCTGGCGAGACTAGTATCCGGAGGTTTTTATCATCTCCTCCCCTTCCTTTCTTCTCTCTCTCTCTCTCTCTCTCTCTCTCCCTAACCCTTATTCCACGAGCATCATGTTGGACCCTCTTGTTCTTCTTCACTATAATCATAATAATGTTGTTTGTTATCGGTTGCCAAACAGTCAAGCGTTGTGCTTATTATTGGCAATCGTTCTGTATGCAAATTAGTAACATGTTACTCATGTAATTATACTACAGATGTATTGCATAATTGATGAAAATGATGAAAATTATATAAAGTATACTACCGGTATTTTGTACTCTGTTAATGAAATTGCAGAAAGTTGATGTATTTGAAAAAAAAAATGGCATACAGAGAATAAATAAATCAAATCAAATCAAATCAAATTACGGACGGACGGAAGGACGGACAACCCGAAAACATAATGCCTCCGGCACCACTTCGCGGCGGAAGCATAATAATAATAATAATAATAATAATAATAATAATAATAACGATAATATTTGTATATACATGGCTCTACTTTAAGGGTGAACCGGGGCCGCCAGAAATAGATCTCAGACCACCACTTCTAAGAAATTGTATGTTTTGGTGGACCAATCGTCCACCAAAAAATTGTGAGTGTATTTTTTCCCCCTCGCATTAAGGAGAGGAAAAGAATAATTCCCGGCTAGGTGCTTGATAACTGCATGCATTTGTCAACTAGCTGCCGTGACCAGGGTTGCCAGAACATCGCTAATCTTCACGGTCGAATAAGTCAGACAATATAAACGCCAAATTTCACTGCCAAATTCCATCTTCAGCCTACACATAGAACTCTTGCATATCCCCATAAACACGTTAAATTAAATTTTTTCATGAATAACCAGAGTGTCATGAAACTCCATAAATGCCGCAATTATTCAATATTGAATATATTAGAATTATATTGTGTGTGCGTACGTGTGTGTGTGTGTGTGTGTGTAAAACTGAAACAAACTATCCTTGCCATAAATGCGTCTCTGAGGCCAGTAAAAGACTCCCCACTTTCCGGTACTGTTTTTATCCGTTTTTGTAACAGTTCAGATTCTGTCCCATCTGATTCGTGGTTTCGCGTGATTGTTCAGTCACTGCCATAAATACTCTTCCACGTGATTCGTTTCATTCTGTTTAGTCTCAATAACTTTTCTTTCCTCAAATGTGGTATATGCCGACGAGGTGGTTTAGCTTGAGTGACCAATTCATTTTTAACTTAGTTTCGTTTTTCAAGGGTAGACGTGACGCCTGAAGTGTTATCTTTCCCAACTCACCCATGGTTATTCATCTTCGCATAATGATCTTTTTAGTATGCTTGCTTTTGCCTGCAGTGAACAGGATTTTACAATTATTGATAAATATTAGGAACCGCGGAACCACCCCTTAAGAACAAAACAAAGACCTTTCTGCATGGCATTCTCTCGCTCTTACCAGCCCCATAATTAAAGACATCCACCCCCCCCCCCCAAGAAAAAAAAAACAAAAAAACTTAATGACTTTTGATTTCCACCTCGACATTCTTTCTATTGAACGGCGGGGGGGGGGGGGGGGGGGGGGGGGGGGGGGAGGGGTATAGTATTGACTCATGACCCCGCAAACCATGAGCACCATACCCACTGATCTCTAATACTACTAGTATATGTATGTGTGTGTGTGCATGTTTGCGGATTACGAATGTGTATAATTCATAAGAAGTATACATTCTGTGAACGTTGAGAAAAATCGAACATTCCGTTTAAAACTTTAAAACCTTTTGGTTTAAATCCACTCACTCCCTCCCTCTCCCTCATGACCCCGCAAACCATGAGCACCATACCCACTGATCTCTAATACTACTAGTATATGACTGTATGTGTGTGTGTGCATGTTTGCGGATTACGAATGTGTATAATTCATAAGAAGTATACATTCTGTGAACGTTGAGAAAAATCGAACATTCCGTTTAAAACTTTAAAACCTTTTGGTTTAAATCCACTCACTCCCTCCCTCTCCCCCCCCCCCCCTCTCTCAACCCCCCCCCCAAAAAAAAAAAAAAAACCCAACAACAACAACAACAAAAACAACCGGGTGAAAATGTTCACTCTTGAACACAATTTGAAGGAGTGGATAACAGAATAGAGTGAGTTTGGGGTTGATTTTTAGTGAAAAGGTTTCATTTCGCTAATTTTGGAGAGACCTCAGGGATCACTCAAAAATCTTTGAGTGAAATTCACTCTTTCGTAACTGAATATTTTTATTTTTTTTCCAAAAGGGAATGTGAGTAGAAAATACACTTGAAAAAGGTAAATCTATCATTTTAACTGTTGTCACTCCTCGAACCTTTTGTAAATGTTAACATTAACACTCACATTGTTTGGTTTGGTTTTATACAATTTCATTACCTTAGTGTTCGCTCTAAAAATGAAAAGGTGAAACCAATATTTTTAGTGTTAAATTTAACATTGACAAAAAATTCGAAGAGTGACAAATAAGATGTTGGATTTACTACATTTTAGGTTGCTTTAATATAAGCGACTTCAACACATTTTACTTTTTCTGGCATTAGGAAAGAGCTCTTTCTAAAGATAAGGTAAGCGCGTTTTACATGCACCTTCCTTATAACAAATCGAAGAAATAATGCACTTATCATAGATACTGAAAGTTTGTGGAATTCTCCTCATTTAGGCCCTACGGGGTATGTTTGTATTGTTGCCCTACTGTGACACCACAACTGTTGTATTCTTCTTATCCAGCGATGACGGCCCCAAAATTTCCTAAATCATACGTTTTAATTGCATTGTCCCATTTTCCTCAAACTCCACTGAGCATTTACTGAACCCACACGCCTCATATACATTTCCCTATACTAGTAGATTGAATGCAAGCTGCTTATTGGTTTGTTCTCTTTGTCCATTCCGAGGCCGGAGGGCCTAGGGAGCGAGTACAAGTAGGCCTACAAGAATGGGGAAGTTGGGTCTAAAAACTCCCACCACCACACAATCACGGAGTGCCGAGTAAGTCATGTGATCAAGAAACGGGATCACGAGACCTCGCCGCTGGAAACTTTATGACATGACATAGGATAGCAATGTACATCGTATGAAAATCTTACGTGCACCATTCACACACTTTGGCGTGTGGTAAGGCGGTCGCATCCTCATTGGCCTCAACCGCTCACAAAGGTGGGGTGTGAAGTCGGTACACCAAGAAACTGAACTGCCGAACGCCCTGGCCTGGCCATTTGTCGCCTGAGTGAGGTTCCTCGTCTCCAGAAACTCACCGAATCGAGCTATAACCGTTGAAGAACCTAGCGAATCGAAGTGGTGGTGGACAGCAACCACCAGTAGTGCAGGTAAATATGCGATCGACAGTCCCCTGCTAACGTTACTTTAATAGTGTAGCTAGAAAATAGGCCTAAAAACTTCCTACTCATAAGTCATGTAATGATGTATGGTAACGTTAGATTTACAATACCATCAGTCGGATCAGACGATAGATGATATTATTATTACTATTATTGATTATACCTAGATCTAGGCCTATCGAAAGTAAATTTAAGCGTTCCTCCGACGTTCCCTGCACTCTCTGCAGTCATCTCATCTATCTAGGACGGACACATGAGAAATTCCTTGTTGATGGATGGAGTATAGATAGAACATACTTAATTCTGAGTTGAGTAGATTCTACTTGTTTGTAGGCCTATAGACTAGACTAGTTACTGACGCAACCGAAACAGAACAGAACAGAACAATGTTGATTGAGAGAATGCCTCAGCATGATCAGATGACAGTAGAACACATCATTGAAAGGGGAAATTGGACAGTCTGTTCGTAAGTTTAACATATTTTTGAAGTTTTATTGCCGCCATCTGCATCGCTGGATGAGAAGACTGCTCTACCGCTTGTGATGTTACATTATGGGTAAAATGATCATTGATGATATAAAAAGGTAAAAAGAAAATTCAACATATTTTCACTTTTCTTGCTTATTGAAAGAGGATTAATGTTATTGCTCAACTTGCCTCTCTTAGAGAGCAGGAGGAATGATAATATTACCCTTACATCGGAGGAATTCATTATCTTATGAAATTTTGTGGAAGTCTTTTTATGTCTTCCATTATCTTTTTACACATGTGACATCACAAATTGTAGTCTTCTCACCCAACAGTGACTGCACAGAAACTTAAAAAAAAAAAAATTATAACCAGACAACTTTTGAATGGATTGTCCCATCAAAATTTTACTGATGAGTCTAATGATATTAATTTGCTGCATTCAGTCAATCCACATATTAAGGATTAAGGTCAACTTGTCCATACTACCACAACCAGCTCCTTCACTCACAGCACAACTGTACAGTCAATGGATGGAATGCCCTGGGGTTGGACAAGACCATGGTCCATGCAGAGCAGTAGAATTTCGCTGCTGCTGTAATCATTTATATACTTATGATAAACTTGTATTTACCTACAATGCAGTTCTATTATTGAATAGATAAGATTTGGCAGCAAAATTTAGCCATGGGGAAAAAATAGTTTGGCCAAATCTTGTCGTAAAATAGACCGAGTTTGGCCATGAAAGCTAACATAGATCTGGCAACCCTGGTCACGGCAGCTAGCTGAAATACATGCGGTTATCTAACACTGAGCTGCAAGATATTTCCCCCTTTTCCCTTTTCAGATACTAAAGACACATATAAAAACAATGCACAAACTCACAAATTCTTTTTGTGGCCCAATTGGGCCACCAAAACATATTATCTCGTCAAAAGTGGTGGCCGGACATTCTGTTGGCCAATGCTAATGTCGAGCATTGCCTTACACGTTCCCAGTAGTGTGGAGCTTTTAGTTTTGGAAGTGAGGAAAGAAGAAGATATTATGGTATTAACTGTGGGAAAATGAAAGAAGAAATATGTGCTGACAAAACATCAGCTTTGTGAGAGAAGGAAATCAGGTCATACGTTAATGGTTGGCGTAGTTTCCAAAGGCCTACGGAAATTGTTCCTGATTTTTGCTGTGAAATGGACACAGCAATGCATTTTATAAGAAAAAAACCTCCACTGTTTGGACTAATATTTCATGTAATTTGTTGATTATGATAAGTGGTATTTACAGTAGTGTATGATGGATTGGAACTTCATATTGATATGGCTCCCCAGAAGATGAGGGTATGGCAGGGCCAGCGGAGCATTTTCAAAAGTGGGGGTGGGGGGGGGGGGCACTTCTGGGTTTCATGAGCTAACAAGCAAAAAAAAAAAGGTCCTCAGCTTATCTTTCTCCTTCCACTTCCGGATTACTTCAGCTGACAAGCCAAGCAAAAAAAAAAACAACAACAACAAAAAAACGGTCTTCAGCTCATCTTTCTCCTTCCACTTCTTGGTTTTTTCAGCTGACAAGCAAAAAAAAAAAAGGGTCTTCAAAAAAAATATAACCTTGCCGCGCTCACACTTAAAGATCTCTATCTATTTCTTTTTAGTGCCACTTACAGGTATGTACAGCATACTTCCAGGTTAAAAGACGTGGGGGGGGGGGGGGCCCAAAGTGATGACACCTTATGTATTCCTTTGTATGGTGCACAAAAATGGGGGGGGGGGGGGTCCAGAACCCCCCCCCCCCCCCCAGATTGAGATGATCAGAATTACTTCAATTCACAGATGTTAAAAAAAAAAATCAGTCGATGAAGAGGATCAAAAAGTTAGGAAAAGTACATGCATGATGGCTAGAAGCACACTGCTAAATTTGAAGTGAGTAGGGGAATTTCAAATTCTTTGTGTCGCATTTAGGGTACCGGTAGTCTTTGCTAGTATTGTATTGTGAAGAAGAGAAAGAAACATTTTCACAGCTTTCAGGGAATAATTTTCCTTCTCGAAATTGAATAGCAATTTTTGTCGATGGACATACATTTTCAACAAAATGGTATACAAGTCTATGTAATGAAACTGCTATGCAAATTACCGGTACATTTTGTATAGCAGTCATACCAAAATGCATAGGAAATTGCTATGCGATACCAGGAAGATTATTCCCTGGGCTTTCATGTGTTACTGTAAAAGTGGAAATTTTCATGGTGTTCAAATTTCTGTGCATTTCGCATAACCAAAAAGTTGCACGAAAATAAAAACATGCTAATATTTTAGCATGCCATATGTTTGTGTAGTTGATGTTTTGATTCCGCAGAATAATTAAAAAGTGCGTGAGATTCATCTTACCCAGCTGAGCGCAAAAGAATTTCTCGTGAGAATATCGACTTTTACAGTAAACTGCAAATGATTTTTGCAGCACACCTTTCAGGAATTTAGAAGAGAAGAACTCCGAGGAAAAAAACAACTGTGCATTTGCTGCAGTTTCTCACTGTATGGCAAGGGTACGTGCCAATTTCCCCTAAGCGTGATTTAATGCTTTTATCAAAATGCAAAGACTATTGCACGGATGTAAGTCAGTAACAAACTACAACAATAACAGTACATATTTTCAATCATTTGGGTAACAGAATTCTCTTATCAAGACTCTGCTTTACATGTATTTGCTTTTAGATTGACAATAGATGCAGACTGTATTGTTCAAGCTGATGACTAACCAAGATTGGGGAGGGGGGAGGGGAATTATGAGATTAAATTATGACCTAGCATCTAAAAATATGTGATAGCTTATCAAATCAGCAGGCATGTCGGGACAGTCTGCTCTTAGAGATAAAAACCCTTCTGTGCTAAAAGTCAAAGACATCTCCAATGGAAATTAGCTCTCTGCTATAGTTTCATTTTACAGTTCAACCTCGATTATCCGGCCTCCTTTTATCCAGAAATCTCTATTATCCGGACGCGTTCACGCAGTGAAGGACTTTTTTTTTTTTTCATCCAAAAATTGTTAAAAAACAGTGACTTTCATGGATCTATTTCACTAATTTCATATGATGTGCATGATAGGTTTCTTAATATCTAATGAGGTAAAAACATGTATGATTTTCACATAAAGATATACTTTATTTTTGTGAAGAAGGGACTACAATTTTGCGCAGGTTAGCATAGATTACAAGTACACCACCATTGCGGGGTACGCTAGCTGCCAGTGCACTGGGACGGCAGCTTGGACGGCAGCTATACATTAACATTGCGTCGGTTGAGAATGATAAGGGCGTTAAGTGACCACAAAACCCATAGTGTTCGAGAAGACTTAAAGCCCTTCTCATTCTCAACAGATGATTGTGTCTCCCATATCTGGCCAATTCGCTTATCCGGATGAGCGCCGGTCCCGACATGGCGGGATAATCAAGGTCGAACTGTACTTCAATTTGATTTGCTAAAGATTCCAATGATGAACATGTCACCTCACCATGATGTTCATTTAGAGTTAAAACTGTCACTGTGTTTGTTGGAAATCAACATCGATATATAGGCTACAACCTCAGGACGCCCAAACCTTAGAAAGACTTGAGAAATTAAAAACTTAATAAATAATCTTTTCTGAAAACATGCCCATGGTTGCATTAACATGGACTGAAAAAATTGACAGCACTTGATAATGATGATCTAATTCCATATGTGAGTGAGATTTGAATAACGATAGAAAATTTACAACAAAAAAAAAAAAGGCGAGCTACAAATCCGGTAACCACATTACGAACCCATAAAGCAATCCTACAGTACGTCCCCCCACATGGTAGATGGATGTGTCACGTGGATCACTGGATTATTGCAGTTGACAGTGGGACAAAGTTTACAAGTGTAAACAGTTTGATTAACACAGTCGAGCAAACGTCATACCTTGTACATGCGTCACTCTATGCACTTGAAAGAATGACTTGATTGGCCTCAGAACATGTGACCACATGTTTGCGGTCCTCTACTTCTTCTTCTCCAAGTTATTGTCATGTTTACAGAGAGCATGTGATAAACAGGTTCATTTCATATAGTTGACCCTTGTAGGCACACAGTTTTTTGGGGTTTTTTTTTAGTTCATCCGTGCAGTTAACAGTGGACAAAGGTTGACCTTAAAAAAGAAAAGAGAAATGAATGGTCACCAGAGTGAGACTGCCAACTGACTTTGCCTCCTCCGTCCTCAGAAAAAAAAAAATATATATATATACTTTGTATAAATATTTCTTTTCTTTGCATTTGGAGAGTATTATATTTGAAGTTGAAGGGACAATTTGTGGCTTGATAGTTCAGTACTAAATAGCTCTTTGTGTATTTTTATGTGTGTGTGTGCATTATATGTACTAGGCTTGAACTTGTTCAGTTGGGCTCTGTTCAATCAATATCTACTGTAAAAGTGGATATTTTCGCACAACTGATTTTTCGCACTTGACCAGGTCAGAAGAGTTTTGTGTGTTTTCAATTCCACGGAATCAAGACATCATGCACAGGAACGTATGGCAAGCAAAAATACTCGCGTGCCTTTATTTTCGCGCTATTTTCTGGATGCGCGAAAATTTCAACACCGCAAAAATTTCCACTTTTACAGTATTTCAGCCAATAAGGGGGGGGGGGAGGGGGCGCTTTGGTATGTCTAGTAATGTTTACATGTAATTTACATACTAACATAGAAATGCACCTAACTCAATGCACATGACTCAATGCATAATCCATTGAATTATCATTTCTTCTTATTTTGGAAGACCCTCAGGCCTCAGTTGTAGCTGACATACAATTAAGTCATAGTGGGTTAAATCTGAATAGGTCTATGAATATACATCGTAGATAACGCTGCACACTGGCACTGGTCCGACGGTCTAGACTCGTGAAAATTACTGTCGGACTACTAACTTTTTCAGTAAAGGACAAGTAAAAACTGGAAAAACTGGGTATCTACTCGTCAGACAAACAAATCTGACTAGTAGAAAAAATGGGTAAGTGACAATGTGCAGCCCTGTATAGGTATGCTAATTGTCCATGCACTTTAGTGAATTATTTGTCGATATTTTGTGTGTGTTTGTAGATGTAACTGAGATTTTATAAGTGGTAATGGATGCACAAAATTGTTAAATAGACCCACAACAGTTGAACCTCTCGTATCCGGACAAGTCGAGCCGGGGCTCATCCGGATAAGGGATTTGGCCGGATACGGGAGACTCAATGCTTTATACATGTACGGACTTATGTACTGATGTAGCCCATTGTAGTACCACATGTAGTAATGTGTATACTGCAACCTTTTCATTGTTTACACTCAGTAACAGACCCCAAAATAGAGGTTCGTGTTTGCAAGAATGAAATCATTTTCTTTTATAAATTCTTGGAATGATTTACCTAAATAATTATTAAGAAATGTATCAAGTAGATCTTGAAAATAAACCGTACTCGGCAAAGTCGACTGTAGGTTGCCATTGTTAGATTGAGTTGGGAATCCCCCTTTCCTCCCGTAATTATTAAAAAAAATCACGGCAGGATTGCGTCCGTATAATAGAGAGATCTGGATAAAGGGAGGCCGGATAAGAGCGGTTCAACTGTAGTATAGTACAGAAATTCACCATTGATCCACAATTTGAGATGGAGGTAATAAACATCATCTTTTCAAATTCGTATCTGTCTGTTGATTAAAATCATTTAGTGAAAGAGCACTGGAATGAGTCTAAAAAAAGAAAAAGAAAAATGAGGATATTTGTATTGTAGTAAAGGAACTGATTCACCAAACTTTAATGGATAACTGTATTTCTAACTCACAGGCTCATAAGCTGCATGCATCCAAGTACAGTTGAACCTCTCGTATCCGGACAAGTCGGGACCTGGGCTCATCCGGATAAGGGATTTGGCCGGATACGGGAGACTCAATGCTTTATACATGTACATATACATACACATGTACTGATGAAGCCCATTGTAGTACCACATGTAGTAATGTGTATACTGCAACCTTTTCATTGTTACACTCAGTAACAGACCCCAAAATAGAGGTTTGTGTTTGCAAGAATGAAATCGTTTTCTTTTATAAATTCTTGGGATGATTTTACCTAAATAATTATTAAGAAATGTATCAAGTATATGTAATTCATGTGTGTTTGTGTAGGAGTTCTCATGGAGTCGGGAATCCCCCTTTCCTCCCGTAATTATATATTTAAAAAAAAAAATCACGGCGAGATTGCGTCCGTATGATAGAGAGATCCGGATAAAGGGAGGCCGGATAATAGAGGTTCAACTGTACTTTGATCTTGTATCTAGATCTATTGTATGCCTTGGTGAGATAGCCTTTGATCAGATTCTGAATTTCAAAGCCTCTGTTCTCTCAGCAAACACTTTACCAGAGTGTGTATTTTCTTCTCATTATTTCGATAGGTCGGGAAAGTCCATTTGCTTCGAGTTTATAAATAAGTCATTTCAGAGCTTAGAGTCTGCTCATTTCAGAATTTGCCCTTCACGAAAAATCCATGTCTTGCGACTTTTGTTGGTTTTATGATGCATAGTCACATTGGAGATGATGAATAATTGGGGGTGGGGGGGAGGGGACACCAAAAACACAGCATAATTCATAAACTAATTCCAAAAGGACCTTGACACATTGCATGGCAAATTATACCAAGGCTAAATGTTTAACTTTTTGTGAAGTACCTTCCTAGTCATGCAGTGCCTCAGCATTCTATTTGCTCATACAACCAGGCACTGACTTTACCCTGTGAGAGAAGAGAGGAGAGGAAAACAAAAGGGGGGGGGGGGGGGGGGAGGGGGGGGGGGGGAGAAGTGAGATTGTTACCATTGATTGTAGCTCTGAAAAGCACTCAGATGTCCAACAATTTTTTCCCCTCTCTCTCTCTCTCTCTCTCTCTGTAATGTTTTATATGAGATAGCTTTTTGGACCACTCACTTTGAAGTATATTAAACAAAAAGCACAGGCTACGCCATGCTCCAACTACACGTACACACACACATTTATGCATTTCGCATAATATGTGCCTATCTCAGCACTCCGTCTGCACTCATCCTTGAGATAAACAAATATGTCAGCATGTGATCTTTTTTTTTTTTTTTTTGAAGGAGCTTCAAATCAGTTTGTGTCAGTAGCTTTCTATTTAGGTCCATGACACTGCTGCCACCAGCGGATACTTGTGCCACTTCCTCACCAACATTTCCAGGTTGCATGGCTCGACAGGCTGGGTTCCATCTGAAAGAATTATCCCTCATTCTTTATACAACACAGATCTCTTCACTTGAGGGACACTCATTCATTTGAGAGTTGCAATACAGTCATCCTTAATGGGTTGTCAAAGTTGTGATGACAAAATTTTGGTAAAATTTGTAATGTTGGTGTTCGTATTAGAAGCAAAACATTTTTCATGCGACAAAAATCACATTCACAGGGCAATGTAATGTATTTGTGACTCAACTTGCACATATCCAGAAGTGAGTGGATCCACAAGATGACGCCAAAGTTGTAAACATGTGGGTACTTTTAACCAGAGTTAATGGCCTCACTCTGTTTACAAGATAGGGCACAAAGCATGTTCACAGATTAAACAACTTTGCTTCAGTTGATATAATTAACAACTTCCAATCTTATTCTTATGCTAATTCTCGAAAAGCTGTATGCAAATTGATATTTGCCAGTTGGCGAATCACCTATGTGGAAAGGATTACCATAATGTTCTCAACTGAAGGCATCCTGTGGATGTCAATTGTACTGTTATTAAAGTCAACAGAGACTGTATTATTTGTTTTACAGTGGAAAACAATAACAAAAGGCAGGAAAGCATAAATGCCCAGCAGTGCTGTGCAATGTTGATTTATGCCTGTGATGTGAAGCAAGCACACTGTACACTTAAAATGTTTGTGATCATGTTGAGTGCATATTGTATGTATATTATATGTGTTTGTCATGTGCATAATGTGTATGTCAGTTTCTTATGCTTCGCTTACATGTAATGTATTACCATGTTACCGACTGGATGACAGTTCAACAGATTTTCCTATGATCTCATGTACAGTGTATGTAAACTTACATGAGGTTGACAATAACAAAATGAATGAAAATGTGTCAAATGAGCTGTCCCTAGCACCTTTGAATTTAGACCAAGAAGCTGCGAGCTTGCCCACAATCAAGTCATAACAACAAATTTGTGAAATACATTTCCCTATAGATTAAAAAAAAAACTGTAGCAAGCGTACAAATGCTGTACAGAAATTTATGTGCGTTCATGGAACAAGAAATTAGCATGAAAGCAGAAGCATGTGAATTTGTTAAAACCTTTTAGACATATGAAACACTATTCAGTGTTTTGATTCCGTGGATTTAAAATCATGTAAATTTCATCTTACACAGTTGAGCGCAAAAATCACTTGCATGAAAATTTTCACCTTTTATAATTATAGTATTAAAGTAGTTTGTCAGAAATCTTACTTTCTGGCCCAATACAAGCAATTTATGTAATTCTTATCAATTTTTGAAATTGCTTACCCAAGCAGGAATCCAATTTACAGTACCCCAGAAATGAAGGAGGTACTTACATACTTGCCAACTAATAAGATTTTATAAGATTCAGTAAGATTTTTTACATTAAAAATAGCAAAATAAGATTTTCTGTCAGAAAAATAAGATTTAAAAAAATATTTCGATATACCTTTCATGTGTATTTTCTGAAGAATTGACTGAAAGTAAGATTTTTAACTTCAGTTTGCATATAAAATAAGATTTTTGCAATCCACGAGTAAGATATTTCATCTTGAAATGTTGGCAGGTATGTACTTACCGTATTTTCCAGCGTGTAAGCTACACCTTATTTTTAGGTCCCCAGTGGGAGGAAAAAACAACAATAAAAAACCTCAAGTCAGAGATAGCAACCTTTATGAAAGTCCATGCAATTTTCTGAATCCTTCAGATTCATTCTTACAGTGTAGTTAAAGGCTTACCATTCAATGTATATGCAGGTGAGTAATTTCTAGTGTGAATTATGGTATTCACAACTACTTTTGTACTTGAGCACATGTCCTTAATTATACCAGGCTGCAGTGCCATCAAAGCAGAGGCTGTGATAGAGAGATCACTGGCACACATTTGCTTGAAAATGCAAGAGCAGAACAACACTGAAATAATGATATTGAATATTTTGCTTCTATTGGTTTTAATGGCGAGAATTGTGAATGGAGGTAGTGCCACAGGAATGTTGGGTAAATTACATGGAATGCTCAGGTTTTAGACTGATTTTTCCAAAATCCGTGTATATGCCATATCCCTTTTTCTGCATTGATACAATTTTAAAAAAAAGAGTGCTGCTTACTCGTCTGCAAATATGGTATGCAGAAACTACAAAACTGAGAAATTTAAGTCTATCTGTGTTGTTTTCTTTTCCCAGTAATGTTAACCTACTGTACGACAATGCTGCACACTGGTACTGGTCCGACGGTCCCTGACCAGTAAAAATCACTGTCGGACCAGTAACTTTTTAAGGAATGGACCAGTAAAAAATAGAGAAACTGGGTACCTACTGGTCCAAGAGACAGGTCAGACCAGTAGAAAAAAACGGGTTACTGTACATCCCTGCCTAAGAGCCACGTGACTGTCAAACAATGTGAGTCTCATAACAGATTATTCTTGAGTGTCGTGATCAAATTTCCATCATTGATAATAACAAGTCATTTGAGTATCAGTTCAACACCTGCCAAGAACTCATTGAACAAAACCTTTATAGGCCTTAATCAAGCTGACTCCTGTTTAAAGGTTTGTCTCAATTGTGCACTTTCTCTTCAATCTTATCATTAAAACAAAATTTAGCACAGCAACAACAATAGAATTCTCAGTTTTCACTCTAGATGAGGTTACAATGATTAATTAGGTATTCAAATAAAAAGCAGTTTATACAATGTAGGCTTTGTCCTTTTTATTGTTCATGCAGCACTTGTCTCTTTATTTTCACTTGTGTGGTATGAATACTTTATTACTCTGCAACTTTACAGAAACCAAAACCACACTTGCATTTCAACTACCAATTTGCATCTTTGTATTGATGCCCTTGATTTGTCTCACGTGGGAAGTCTGTAAAAGCTTGAGATTAATTTTTTTTTTCATGTGCTAATCAGTGACTCAACAAAGTATCAAAATCTAAAAGCATCACATTCATGTCTGCTTAGATATACAACATGACGATTACATCTCAAGAAAAGAGGGAATAAAGCAATTAATGTGCAATTTCTGTAATATACAAGTTGAAGAGAAGCAGACAAGCAGTGATACACACTTCATCAAAATTGGACATAAAGTAGGAATATACCAAGTACAACACATGCAATCAGAAACCATCACTTCATTACTCTCCCATTAGTTTGCCCACAAAATATGATAAAAATAAAAATTTTTAATAGTTGATTATTTTTTACACCTGCAAGATAATTCTCTATCCTCCAGAAGTGCATGTAACTTTTGTTAGATAATTACAAGACCACAATAATTGTCCCCGCCGAACGAGTTCGAGCAGGGGACTATTAAACGGGCTCCGTACGTGTGTGTGTCCGTGTGTCCGTCCGTCCGTGTGTCCGTCCGTCCGTCCGTGTGTCCGTGTGTGCGTCCGTGTGTGATCAAAATCTTCAATTTGCTACTTCTCTGTCATTTATGAGCCAATTTTGATTCTGTTTGCTTTATATGATAGCACTACATGGGAGCTTTGAAACATCTACGCAGAATATCAGTCGTGACCTTTGACCTTGACCTTTGACCTATATTGTACATTTTGCTACAAAATGCTACTCCTTCGCCATTTCTAACCCGATTTCGATTCCGCTTGCTTTATGTGATGGCACTAGGTGAGGGCTTCAAAACTTCTACACAGAATTTTGACCTTTGACTTCTTTGACCTTTGACCTTGATTTTTTGACCTATATTGTACATTTTGCTACAAAATGCTACTCCTTCGCCATTTCTAACCCGATTTCGATTCCGTTTGCTTTATGTGATGGCACTAGGTGAGGGCTTCAAAACTTCTACACAGAATTTTGACCTTTGCCTTCTTTGACCTTTGACCTTGATTTTTTGACCTGTATTGTACATTTTGCTACAAAATGCTACTCCTTCGCCATTTCTAACCCGATTTCGATTCCGTTTGCTTTATGTGATGGCACTAGGTGAGGGCTTCAAAACTTCTACACAGAATTTTGACCTTTGACTTCTTTGACCTTTGACCTTGATTTTTGACCTATATTGTACATTTTGCTACAAAATGCTACTCATTTGCCATTTGTTACCCGATTTCAATTCCGTTTGCTTTATGTGATGGCACTAGGTGAGGGCTTCAAAACTTCTACATAGAATTTTGACCTTTGACCTTCATCTTTTTACCTATATTGTACATTTTGCTACTAAAATGCTACTTCCGGCGGGGACATATATTACGCACTGCGTAATTTCTACTTTTCCTTGTTTGCTTCATAATTACAGGACCACAGTCATTTGATGTGACTGATACTTCTTCTAGTTCAACTTCGACTTTATGTCAAACTAAAATTATTTGTAGTGAAGGTTTAATACTTACTGTGCAATGGGAGACTTGTGAGGGAATGATATCATAACTGAGAGCTGCCAAATTAAGAATGCGATTATAACAAACATATCTGATTTGTAAAACATGGGAACTTTCAAATTCGTGACTTAATTTCATTTCCAATTTTGATGAAATCTCTACCATACCATATGACCTTAACCATGCTTCACAATTTCACTTTAAGGTGCATTATGAGACATGCAACCCTGAAGAATAGTATTCTTACAATGTGCCTAAATAAGTCAAATATAATATGAAACTGATTTGTTGTTTATTCTCATGTCGGATCAATTTTTATGCCTCCGCCACGAAGTGTCGCCGGAGGCATTATGTTTTCGGGTTGTCTGTCCGTCGTCCATCCGTCCGTAATCAATTTTGTGGATAGCGTATGTAAAAAAACTGTTAGAGGAATCCTAATGAAACTTAGCATGCATATGTATGAGTGGGCGAAGTTGTGCCTATCAACTTTTGAGCACACATGCTCAAAGTCAAAGGTCAAAAGGTCAAGGTCAAATGCTCAAAATTTCACTATTTCCCCTATATCTAAGCAATGCCTGGAGGTATTTTCTTGAAACTTGGTGTATACATGAACTACCAAATAAAGATTCCCCAGAGAGAGCTTTGGGTCATGAGGTCAAAGGTCATATTTTCCTGCGTGTAAGCCACACCTTCTTTTTAGGTCCCCAGTGGGAGGAAAAAAACAACAACAATTAAAAACCTCAAGTCAGAGATAGTAACCTTTATGAAAGTCCATGCAATTTTCTAAATCTTTTAGATTCATTCTTAGCTAAAGGTTTTATGCAGGTGAGTAATTTCTAGTGTGAATTATGGTATTCACAACTACTTTTGTACTTGAGCACATGCCCTTAGTTATACCAGGCTGCAGTGCCATCAAAGCAGAGGCTGTGATAGAGAGATCACTGGCACACATTTGCTTGAAAATGCAAGAGCAGAACAACACTGAAATAATGATATTGAATATTTTGCTTTTATTGGTTTTAATGGCAAGAATTGTGAATGGGGGTAGTGCCACATGAATATTGGGTAAATTACATGGAATGCTCAGGTTTTAGACTGATTTTTCCAATATCCGTGTATATGCCACATCCCTTTTTCTGCATTGACACAATTAAAAAAAAAAGAGTGCTGCTTACTCGTCTGCAAATATGGTATGCAGAAACTACAAAACAGAGAAATTTAAGTCTATCTGTGTTGTTTTCTTTTCCCAGTAATGTTAACCTACTGGACGACAATGCTGCACACTGGCACTGGTCCGACGGTCCCTGACCAGTAAAAATCACTGTCGGACCAGTAACTTTTTAAGGAATGGACCAGTAAAAAATAGAGAAACTGGGTACCTACTGGTCCAAGAGACATGTCAGACCAGAAAAAAAAAAAAAAACGGGTTACTGTACAGCCCTGCCTAAGAGCCATGTGACTGTCAAACAATGTGAGTCTCATAACAGGTTATTCTCGAGTGTCGTGATTAAAATTCCATCATTGATAATAACAAGTCATTCGAGTATCAGTTCAACACCTGCCAGGAACTCATTGAACAAAACCTTTATAGGCTATAAAGCCTATTCTATTACAACAATAGAATTCTCAGTTTTCACTCTAGATGAGGTTACAATGATTAATTAGGTATTCAAATAAAAAGCAGTTTATACAACGTAGGCTTTGTCCTTTTTGGGGGTTTAAAAGAATGTAGTGTTGTGATAGGCACATTATTGTTCATGCAGCACTTGTCTCTTGATTTTCACTTGTGTGGTATGAATACTTTATTACTCTGCAACTTTACAGAAACGAAAACCACACTTGCATTTCAACAACCAATTGAAATTTTGCCACAAGGGCTTTTGCATCTTTGTATTGATGCCCTTGACTTGTCTCACGTGGGAAGTCTGTAAAAGTTTGAGGTTAATTTTTTTTTTTCATGTGCCAATCAGTGACTCAACAAAGTATCAAAATCTGACAACATCAGATTCATGTCTGCTTAGATATACATAGCAACATAGCAACATTTCTAGTTTGGTTACAAAACGCACTTTTTAATAAGTCAGATATTGTCACTGTTTTTCAAGTGTCAATTCTAGTTCATTTGATTTTTTGTTAAATTTGCTGTTAAAGAAAATTTTTGTTAAAGTCAGAAGCAAAATTCTTAAGGTTTTGATGGAGAATGCTGTGGCCTGACCTATCGGGAATAATTTGACATTTTGTATATTACAGTACTCTGTGTGCTCCTTATCATTATGATTAAAGTTCAAGTGAATGCTTCCCCTGACTTCCGAGAGAAAACAAGTGCAAGGCATGTCAAACCCTGATAACAAGTGGAAACAGCTCTCTTTCTTTCCATCTTCAGGTATGAAGTTCTTGCTACTCCTGGCAGTTTTGCTGCCAGCGACATTTGGTGTGCCCTATGGACCAAATGAAGACGTAAGTTATTCTCAAAACTATTCACATTTTGCATCTTTAAGTTGGGTTAGTGTTCAAAAGAAGGATTGACCCTGGTGCGGAAGTGATTTTTTTTTTTTTCCAGAAAGTTATGCAACTATTAAATGCAACTGAGAAAATTGAATTTCAGTGGGCAATGGACGGGATGTAATGATGTATAAAGAACTTTCATAGCCACGTAGTTGTAATGCTTTCCTGATTGTACAGAATGTCCCAAAAAAATTACAATCTGATTTTCGCATTGATAACACCCAATAACACCCAAAACTATCTAAATGCCACTTCAGGGTCTTAAAAAATAACATCTTAGCTCTTTTTTTTGCAGAAAACCCCATTTAATTTGGTGAAGTGGTCACAGAGAAATTTGGATTGTTGTAAAGCATGTTATAAGTCTGATTCTTCCAAGTTAAGCACTTGGATGCTCTTGTCTGTGAACACAATAGACAGAACTTGGAGGGAAGAGATTCCTGACATGGTCTACAAAATTCCTCATTTCTCTTTGACCACTGAAGCAAATCGAATGGGGTTTTCTGTAAGATGTGGGCAATGAGTTACAGTTTCATACCCTGAAATTATATTTGGATTGATTCACTGTTGTATTTTATTTTTGGGGACATATGTCATATATTTAACTGTCGAAACATTTACTCCAAGTTTCTTACCCAGGGCATGTTAAGGATGCAAAGTTATTGGGTATGAGATGATTCATGCAGAGAGCATTCAGACTTGGATTTAACGAGTCATGCCATTGAAACTATACCAAAGCTAGAGAAAGACGTGTTCTTTGTTTATTTAAAGACCAAAGTGATTTAAGTGTTTGTTATATTCATGGTACAACATCGTTGAGTAGTTCTGTGCAATCGATATCATATTTCTGGGAGCAAAATGTGGCTATTCTTTATTGGTCACATGTCTTGAATCAAATATTTATCAACATTCTAATAATCAAAACTTAATGGTCCAAAATATTTACATTGTCATTTTCTGGTTTTGAGCCTTTGTCCAGAAAGGTGCCAGAGGTGTGATGCTCGCTGTTTCTGTGTTTTTTGTATTTTTTTAAGGAACAATCTTTTCCGGGTCAAATTCAGTTTGACTGCCATCCAATCTATTATATGTAATGACTCCAGTGAAAGGAAGAAGGATGGTGAAAGTTTCATTAAAATCAGACCAGAACTATTCAAAAGTTGCAGAAATGTGACATTTCACATCATGTATTCTAGAAACAGTGATATCAGTTGCAACCGCAAAGTCACATTCAAATAATATTTAGCAGTAATGACATCACCTCAAACCTGTCCCATTTGTATTTACTGAAAATATTACCCCCCAAAATGTGTTTTTATGCCTCCGCCACGAAGTGGTGCTGGAGGCATTATGTTTTCGGGTTGTCCGTCCGTCCGTCCTTCCGTCCGTCCGTCCGTAATGAATTTTGTGGACAGCGTAACTATCAAAACCTTTTGAGGTATCCTAATGAAACTTGGCATGTATGTGTACTAGGGGATGAAGTTGTGCCTATCAACTTTTGGGTGCACATGCTCAAGGTCAAAGGTCAAAAGGTCAAGGTCAAATACATAAAATTTCACTATTTCCACCATATCTATGCAATGCATGAAGATATTTTATTGAAACTTATTGTATTCATGTATTACCCAATTAAAATTCTGTGGTGAAAGTTTGGGTCATGAGGTCAAAGGTCAAAGGTCAAAAGATCAAGTGAAAATATTAAAACTTCACTTTTTTCTCCATACCTTGGAAATTGTTCAAGGTATCTTCATGGAACATACATGTGTACATGTAGTGACTGGCAGTGATTATCTAGAGAATTAAGGGTTCATGGGGTCTAAGGTCAGGGGTCAAAGGTCAAGGGCAACACTTCAAATTTTACTATTTCGCTCATGTTTATGCAATGCCAGGATTATTATATTTTTTTTACACTTGGTATATGGATGTATAACCTAATAGAGATTCTGTTGAAGGTTTTTTTTTTCTTTTTTTTTTTTTGCCTAAAAGGTCAAAAGGTCAAAGATCAAGTGGAAGTGCTGAACTAACTTTTTCCTCCATAGCTCAGAAGTGGCTCAAGTTATCTTGAAACTAACTATATATTTATGCATGTTCTGCCTGACAGTGATTATCTTATGACTTTTAGGGTCAAAGGCCAGATGAAAATGGTTACAATTTGCTAGACTATTCAATACAGAAATTGCACTTTTTCTCCATACCTTGAAAATTACTCAATGCATTTTTATAAACATATGAATGGGTCAAAGTCAAGTTAAAGTCCTTAAATCCCCAAATACATGCTCTCCTATTTATCCAATTAAACCTAGGTCAAGGAAGGTGAACATTCAACACATTTTTGACAAACTTGTCATTTTAATATTTTGCCAATTTTGTGAAAATGTAATCACACATTGTCCACATGCACTATCTAGACCTATTAGGAGAATCATGCATTATGGCGGAGGCATACCAGTCGCCTTAGCGACATTTCTAGTTGTTGTATAGTATCACCTCCATTTAAGTCATTGTTTCTTCTATCTGGTGTTGACAAAGGAAATTTAGTAAATAGTTGTTGGAGATGTCTGAGGTGATCTTATCATCACCTCATCTTATTTTCATCAGTTGTAACTAGTACCAATATGACCGTTTTGCCAGAAATATGTAAACTATACTTTTCCTCACATTTGTATTTTTTGTGTGTGTACGTGTGTGTGTGTTTGTGTGGTTTTAAACTTTGCCATGGTGCGTGGAAAAGAGCACGGGTAACGCCTATTCACAAAAGTGGCGATAGAGCAAATCCCTGCAACTACAGACCAATATCGGTCTTACCTGTCCTATCTAAAGTGTTAGAAAAACTTGTGTTTAATCAAGTGTATGACTACCTCTCTGAGAATGACCTATTATGTCATAACCAACATGGATTCCGTCCAAAACATTCCACTTTGACCGCACTTTTATCTCTCACTGAAGATGTCTGTAGAAATTTAGACAATAGGAAAGTAGTTGGTATTGTAACGCTGGACTTAGAAAAAGCGTTTGATCTGATATCATTTGAGATTTTGCTGAAAAAACTACGATACTATGGCTTTGATCAGAATTCACTATGCTGGTTTCAGGATTATTTTCATGATAGGGAACAATGCACTTCAGTTAACGGTACCATGTCACAGAGCAGACAAGTAACAAGCGGGGTGCCCCAAGGAAGTATCCTTGGGCCATTGCTGTTCATTATCACTTTGAATGATTTATGTAAGTCAGTAAAAAAATGCTCCCTTTCTCTGTATGCAGATGACACTTGTATGTACTTTGCTGCTAAAGATCCAAAAACTTTAAAGAAAGTAATCAATGAGGATCTGAAGTCCGCTATGACATGGTTTTCAAATAATGAATTGCTGCTCAATGTTGACAAATGTCAGTTTATGTTAATCGGTTCAAAGTCAAACTTGAGTCGTTTCTGTAATGTTGATATTCGTCTAAATAACAAAAAATTATTTAGAGTCATGGAATGCAACTATCTTGGGGTCTTGCTGGATTGTAATCTCTCATGGATTCCACAAATTAACAATGTGAAGAAAAAGGTTTTAAAGATGTATTTTGCTTTAAAGCGAATAAGACAGTTCACTGATGAAAAGATAGCGTTAATACTTTACAAAACCTTAATCCAGCCTCACTTCACTTACTGCAGCACTATTTGGATGAATGGTCGACAAACTCGGTTAAAACAGCTGCAGACTTTACAAAATAGATGTTTAAGATCTGTACTTGGAGTGAATAGTAGATTTCACACTGAAGCTCTCTTTGAAACCCTCAAGATTGATCAGCTGAAAGAATACTGGGTCAAACAGGCTTTGGTTAATCTGTTTAACTTACTTCATAATCTCGGCCCACCTGTTTTATCTTCATTGATCGAATTCAATAGTGATGTTGGCTATGCCCTTCGTCATGCTAACTCACAAATTGCTCTTCCAAGACCTCACACAAATTTTCTTCAACTTAGCCCATTATATCATGCATCAAAGCTTTTTAATACATTGCCCAACAATCTCAGACTTATAACAGATTTGAAATTTTTTGGTAAAGAGATCTGTAAAATTGAAAATACCGGCTCTCTTCTTTCATCATGTAGATATTGAATATTAACCTATGTCCTCTTATGTCACTACATGGTTACTACGGTTTCTTTTTCTTGTTTTTTTTCCTTGTATTTTTCTTTCTTTCAATACTGTAAATGTGTTCAATCTTGTTTATGTTTTGTTTAATTGTATTTCATTGTTTTTATCTATTGTTTTAATGTATATCACGGCCTCGCTGAAAAACAGCTATTAGCTGAATGCAGGCACACTCTGTATGTGTTTTTAACCGTGAATAAATAAAATAAACAAACAAAACAAACAAACATGACAGGAAAGTATCCCAAGGTAGTGAAGTAATTGGAGGGTACTTTGAATTCAGCAGCATTGCACTACTAGTGCAATTGCACTACTAGTGCTTCATCATCCTGTATGCGTTTTATTGGTAACATTTAATTATTTAAGTCTCCGATCGAGACTACATGTCTGATCGGGTGTAATATGAGATCCCGCTGGTCATGTGTGTGGCAATTTGTTGGCGCATTTTGTGTGTGTGTGAAAAGGATTTTCACAACCTCCGAATTTTCAAGAATTTCGTGGAAATTCTTCCTTTCAGACTTATCATAATTATGAAAAAAAAACAGAAGGATAGAAGATCCGCTGGCGTGGCCGCAGAAAAGGAAAACAAAGAGAAGAAAACTGACCGTGCAGCGGCAGAATCTTGGGCAAAAACAGAGCAACAGAGTCACATCAGGCGGTGAGTGTTAGCCAAGCTGACCGCGCAGCGGCAGCGAAAGGGATGGCTGCCAATACGGACCGTGGATGGTGAGTACCGGTGATGATGGAGGCTGCCGACCGCTCGGCGGTAGTGGGGACTCGGCCTCGGATTACTACAAAATCCAACTCGTCAAAGTTGAAAAATGACAACTTTGGGACAGTAAGCATTTGTCTTGATAGACTCAAAGGCTTGCTCTGTCCATTCATGGAGGCTCTTCCCAGTAAAAGGGAAGGGGTGGTAGGCATGAGACATGCACAGCCAGACCGACATCTTGATCGCAGTTGAAGTGATTCAGCCTCTGCTTCAACTTCTAGTGCAGATTATGACATGGCACATACAGAGGAAATGGATATTGAGGATGATGGCATGGTGGAGGCCTTGAGTGCAGGGCATGGCTCAGAGCTGGAGTTGTGCGTGGATAGGACAGATGCACAGACAGTACCAGCTTTTGCTGCTAAATTTGCGGTGGCATCAGATATTGGACAGCCTCTTGATGAGGAGCTAGCAAGCTCGGTGAACTATTTGATGAGCCATCATCTGGAAGAGAAAGTGCTTGATGAGACAAGTGGCAAATACCCAGTGCCGTCGAACTGTCAAGGGATCGACACCCCGAAAGTAAATCAGACGATCTGGGACAACCTCTCTGCCTCTGTTTGTACGAGGGATGTGAAGCTTCAGAGGGTTAAAAAATCCCTAACAAGAGGTATCTCGGCTGATGTCAGCCTGCTCGATCCAAGCAACATGTCTCCCGAACAGCAAGACGTTCTTGCTTTGTAATGCAACGCAAACTTTGAGATGAATGCCCTCCGTAAAGAGTTGATAAAGCCGGATCTGAACACGAAATTTACTCATCTTTGTAAACCCACAAACCCTGTAACCAAGTACCTTTTTGGGGATGACTTGGGCAAACAAGTAAAAGACTTGCAAGACCAACACAAAGCGGCGGCCGGAGTAATGAGAGGTGGGTTTAAAAAACCCACCTCTCATCCCCCCTATCTAACCCCTATCTAAGCCAGGGGTCTCAACGCAGATACAAGGAAGCTGGTTGGGTGTCGCGGATATCCTACTCGGACTCGTCAGGGAGCACATCTAGGCCTCTTTTAGGCCAACGAAACCAGTGGAGGAAGAGGTCTCCACAAGCTTCCCATACGTTTACCCCAACAGCGTCTCGAGAGGGACACCAAGCCCCACAGTTCCGGAAGCTTGGCCAGGGGCAGGGCAGGATGAAATAGAGCAACTCCCAAACAGTGATGAGGTAAAGGAGACGATAGCAGCATCTAATGTCAATGATATTGCAGTTGGAGGTTGACTGAAGCTTCATATGCACAACTGGGGATAGCTTACATCTGATACATATATTTTGCAAGCTGTACAGGGCTACAAGCTTGAATTTGACCCAGCTAAGTATCCCCCTTGAAGGGAAAAACCCCTTCATGAATTCAAAAGAAATTCTGAGGTAATGGCCGTGATTCAAGAAGAAATCAACAAGCTGGTAGAGAAAAATGTCATAGAAGCATGTGAACATGTAGAAGGGGAATACATATCAAATATTTTCACAAGGCCAAAGAAGAATGGAGGCCTCAGGGTCATCTTGGATTTGACAGAATTAAACAAGAGTATTTTATATCAGCATTTTAAGATGGACAATATTAAGACAGCTCTACCCCTTATTTCTCCGGGAGATTATTTAGCTTCAGTCGACCTTCAAGACGCATACTTCCCGGTTCCTATCCACCCAGATTCTCGAAAATTCCTGAGATTCACATGGCAGGGAAGGTTATGGCAATTTCAAGCACTTCCCAATGGGCTTAGCTCAGCACCAAGGCTGTTTACACAACTGCTAAAGCCTGTTTTGGCAACGCTCAGGGAGCAGGGCCACATTGTAATTGGATATCTAGATGATACACTTATCATTGCAAAAACTGCAGAGGAAATGCAGGCAGCAGTGAGCGCAACTACTAAGTTCCTATCAAATTTGGGGTTTATTGTTCATCCTGAAAAATCAATTTTAGAGCCTACTCGTGAGATTACCTTTCTCGGTTTCAATCTGAACACTCTGGATATGAGTGTTAGGCTTCCAAAAGAAAAACAGGAGAACAGTCTTGTCAGGAACTGTTGGCTACTGAGAAACCTGTTATCAGAAAAGTTGCGAGGGTTATTGGACAACTAGTGGCATCATTTCCAGCAGTACAATATGGCCCTCTCTATCATAGAGCCTTAGAGAAAGACAAGATTCTTGGCCTTACAAGGAACAAGGGACATTTCCATATAATGCATATGACCTTGTCAAGAGAAAGCATCCATGGAATTCAATGGTGGATATTGAACCTTGAGTCACAATTTAGCCCAATACAGAGGACAAAACCAGATGTGGAAATCTACACAGATGCCAGTGGTAAAGGCTGGGGGGCAACAAATCTGTGCACTTCAACAGGTGGTAGCTGGAATAGTGATGAGTTGAAAGAGGCAAATCAGAATAAAATTAAATTGCTAGAAATGGTAGCAGTTGGCCATGGGCTAAAAGCCTTTTGCTCAGAGAAAAGGAGCAATCATGTACTTGTTAGAGCAGATAACATTACTGCTGTAGCATATCTGAACAATATGGGTGGCACAAAATCTCCTGAATGTAATCAAATGGCCATTGATATTTGGAAATGGTGTATTAGTAAGGACATCTGGCTTACAGCTGCTCACCTACCTGGGCGATTGAATATTGAAGCAGACCACATGTCTCGAAAATTCTTGGACAGTACAGAATGGATGTTGAATAAGAGCATATTTCAATGAATAATCAGGAGATTTGGTGTGCCTGAAATTGACATGTTTGCCTCCCGCCTAAAGAAGCAGGTAGACCGATATATTTCTTGGAGGCCTGAACCGGAGGCCTGGGCAGTAGATGCCTTCACAGTTGATTGGAGTCAATGGGATTTTTATGCCTTTCCCCCATTCAATCTAGTGCCAATGTGCTTGCAGAAAATTCAGAAGGATAAGGCATGTGGGATTTTAGTGGTGCCCAATTGGCCAACACAGGTTTGGTACCCTATTCTTAAGAGTATGCTGGTTGAGGAACCCATGTTAATTCAAAAGAGTAAGACATTATTATGTCAACCAGTTTCAGGCACCCCACATCCTTTGAATAATCACTTACCTCTATTATGTTGCAGGCTTGGAAGGGACGTTACGCAGAGCAGGGCCTCACACAAAGGACAATAGACATCATAGCAGCTTTGTGGAAAGGATCCACTAAAGCACAGTACCAGGTGTACATCAGAAAATGGAAAAGATTTTGTGCAGAGAGACACATTGATTATTTCCTTGCATTTCTTACAAATATGTTAGACAAAGAAAAAGTTGGATGCAGTAGCCTGAATACAGCCAGGAGTGCTCTTTCCATGTTTCTCATAGTTGATGGTGGACGACAGCCTCTTGGGTCACATCCACTTGTAAATAGGTTTATGAAAGGAGTTTTTCATTTAAAGCCGCCCTCACCTCGTTACTCTTCTATCTGGGATGTTAAAGGGGAAGTCCGGACGATTATCAGTCATTTCCCGTGTAAAGAACAATATTTCACGAACCTATTACCCTTTTCCCGACGAGAAAAGACCGTCAGATACATTTACTATGATTTTTTTGAAATATAAGGTAATTCTTCATGTTCGAATCCATCGCGAGCAGCCCTTTGTACTATCTGTCCCAGTATGCATTGCGCATGACATCACAGACTCACTTTCCTCAGCGGAGCACCGCGAGCGCAGCCCAGCTACGAATCGATCTCCCATTGCACTGCTGACTGCGGCACGGTATCTGCATGCCTGCTGAGGTCTGCCTAGTTGGCGCTACCGCAGGAGTCCGTACACTGTTTTAGGAGAGCTGTTGCCAAATGCTTTATTCAAATGATCTTCAGTATATATCTATATAAAATCCGTCAAAGATTCATGTAAAATAATTGCAATGTTATAACATTTTCATTTTATTGAAATATCATATGTATTGTGATATTGCCATACTTATTAGTGTCCACCCCATCATTTACAATTCATCAGAGTGATCAGGCATACATCGTCTGCTGCTGCCAAATGCTATCACAATCCGCAATCGTTTTTTTCAACTTCTGAGTGTAAACAATCTGAAATCAGTCTGTCAATTTCAGAATTATTGCCTCTCTTGTTGTCCAAGACTGTTGAGTATGTCTGACGGTGGTAAATTACGACAGTATAACTTAACCGCGGAAGAAACGCCAGCGCCAGCTTCATCATAGAACCGCCGCCGGTAACTGCGACCAGCAGCCCCATACACATAGCGTAATGGGACTGCGTACTGTAGCATTCAGGATCATGATCGGGTAGCATCGCGGATAAATATTAACTTAAAATCGAAATATTTCTTCAATTTGAAGACTTAAAACAGTATAAAGTTAAAGTATTGACAACAGGCTTTGGGCAACGTTTGGTTCTGCCAATAGTCCTTTTCTGTTCAAATTGATGACTTAATGTGACTCGGTCAAGAGGAACCTTGGAGAGCTACACTGAATTATTGACGACCAGCACAGGCGCACACACAAAGAGACATCTCTGTGCGCACACATCTCCGGTTATGTGCTGGCCGTCAATTCAGTGTAGCTCTCCCAGGTTCCTCTCGACCGAGTCACATTAAGTCATTAATTCGAACAGAAAGGGACTATTGGCAGAACCAAGCGTTGCCCGAAGCCTGTTGTCAATACTTCGACTTCACTGGTAAGTCTTCAAATTGAAGAAATTTTTCGATTTTAAGTTGATATTTATCCGCGATACTACCTTATCATGATCCTGAATGCTACAGTGCGCAGCTCCATTACGCTATGCGTATGGATGGGGCTGCTGGTTGCAGTTACGCCGCCGATGGTGAGTATGACGAGGCTGCATCGAGTAGTATTTGTAAGTTTTGACGACAATCTTGTCAATTAAAATACTGGAGAGCCATCTTGCACACCTTTCCCGCTCAAGCTCTGGGTTCGGAATGGCAAAAAACTCTTCTTCTGGTCATCGCCCGGTTTATTAGAACACCCAAACGCTCACACATCGGCATTTTCGATCATGCCGCGTGCATCCGCTGCGTGGCCGGAACCACTCGGAACACTACCGCTTGCTCGGCCCGTGTCGCCGTTGCTCAAGCAGGGCTCCCCGAGCCAGCTGACGCTCCAAACAAAAAGCAATGTGATTCTAATACGTCACGCCGTCACGTGATCTTTCTCGCCGGCGTACAGAAATTGAACAGTTACGATTCAAAATTAGTGATGCTAAAAAATCAATTGTGACGAGTTGGGAGGGTATTTTTCAATGAAACTTAGTCATTATGGTCCCTGATTTATGTAGATTATGGTGAAATTTATTCAAAATCGTCTGGACTTCTCCTTTAAAATGGCCTTGGACTACCTCAGAAAGCTATCTCCATCCAAGGCACTTAATCTGAAGCAACTTACTCAGAAATTGACTATGCTGATACAAAGGGTGCAATCTCTTCATGTTTTCCACCTGGACAGGATGAGGTGGAAAAAAAAAATAATCTGTTGAGATTTCTTTTGAGAATACACTGACACAAAACAAGCCTGGATATACGGGATTCAGTGTAACACTAAATGCGTACCCTCTGGATAGGAGATTGTGCATAGTGAATTATATGAATGAGTATGGGCAGCGGACACAGAATCTAAGAGGGATGGAGAGACATTTGTTAGTAGCTTATAAGAAACCCCACTGTCGTGCATCAAAGCAAACAATTGCACGTTGGATTAAGACTGTCCTACATGAGGCTGGTATCAATACACAGATCTTTAGTGCTCACTCCACAAGGGCAGCCTCTACGTCAGCAGCACAAAGGAGTGAGGAGCCTGTGTCAGAAATCCTCTCAAGGGCTGGATGGGTGGCTGAGAAGACATTCAGAAAGTTTTATTGCAAGCCTTTACAAGACACTGGCCAATTTGCCCAGGCTTTACTGAAAAATTGACTTAGCAACTTCAGTCAGCCTATGGAATGGTAGTCTGCACAGAGTGCACACGTATGTCTGTCTGTAAGGATGCCATTTGATGGCTTACAGATGTATTGTTCTGTACCTAACTACAGGGCTCTGAAATCTCATATTACACCCGATCAGACGTGTAGTCTTGATCGGAGACTTACGTAATAAAATAGGAAGATTAAATGAGAACTTACCTGTTTGAAATTTAATCTTGATTTTATAAGTAAGTCGTAGAGAAGAGACTACATCCCTCCTCTCCCCCCCCCCCTTCGACTTACGTAGCCTTATGCAGGCAAAGTTCTCAACATCTTCATCTTCCTATTGATAAATCCTGTAGTCATCTTCCTATTATATATACATGAGTTTTGTTCAAATTTCATTCGATCTTGATATGTCTTTTAGGGATGAATCGGATCAAGGTCAGTAGACATAGCATGAAAATCGCTCTATTGTAAGAAAAATATCCTAATTTGTTTCATTTCAAACTCTGTTCCCTTTGCATTGCAGGTGCACGAGCTGGAATATGCAGGCATCAATGAAGCAGAACTGTCTCCACAACATGTTGAGAGTGTGATTTGTCCTGATGGAAGTTCAGAATGTCCAGATGGCAACACTTGCTGCAAACTTTCTACCGGGCAGTGGGGATGTTGTCCTTTGCCTAACGCAGTCTGTTGCAGTGATGGTCTTCACTGCTGCCCCAGTGGTTACAAATGTGATACATCAGCTGGAACCTGTACAAAAGGAAATGATGTCATGACTTGGTATGAAAAGACTCCTTCAAGAGAAGTTGGAGTAGAGGTTGTATGTCCTGGTGGAACAGCACAATGTCCAACTGGCAACACTTGCTGCAGGCTTTCCACTGGGCAATGGGGATGCTGTCCATTGCCAAATGCAGTCTGCTGTAGTGATGGCCTCCACTGCTGTCCCAGCGGATACACTTGTGCAGTTTCCACAGGAACTTGCACAAGAGGAAATGAAGTCATCTCTTGGATTGAGAAATCTGTTGCAAATCCAGTAAAGGTTGAGAGTGTGATTTGTCCTGATGGAAGTTCTGAATGTCCAGATGGCAACACTTGCTGCAAACTTTCTACCGGGCAGTGGGGATGTTGTCCTTTGCCAAATGCCGTGTGTTGCAGTGATGGTCTTCACTGCTGTCCCAGTGGATACACCTGTGATACATCGGCTGGAACCTGTACAAGAGGTAATGATGTCATGACTTGGTATGAAAAGACTCCTTCAAGAGAAGTTGGAGTAGAGGTTGTATGTCCTGGTGGAACAGCACAATGTCCAACTGGCAACACTTGCTGCAGGCTTTCCACTGGGCAATGGGGATGCTGTCCATTGCCAAATGCAGTCTGCTGTAGTGATGGCCTCCACTGCTGTCCCAGTGGTTACACATGTGATACATCAGCTGGAACCTGTTCAAGAGGTAATGACATATTGGCTTGGTTTGAAAAGACTCCTTCAAGAGAAGTTGGAGTAGAGGTTGTATGTCCTGGTGGAACAGCACAATGTCCAACTGGCAACACTTGCTGCAGGCTTTCCACTGGGCAATGGGGATGCTGTCCATTGCCAAATGCAGTCTGCTGTAGTGATGGCCTCCACTGCTGTCCCAGTGGTTACACATGTGATACATCAGCTGGAACCTGTTCAAGAGGTAATGACATATTGGCTTGGTTTGAAAAGACTCCTTCAAGAGAAGTTGGAGTAGAGGTTGTATGTCCTGGTGGAACAGCACAATGTCCAACTGGCAACACTTGCTGCAGGCTTTCCACTGGGCAATGGGGATGCTGTCCATTGCCAAATGCAGTCTGCTGTAGTGATGGCCTCCACTGCTGTCCCAGTGGTTACACATGTGATACATCAGCTGGAACCTGTTCAAGAGGTAATGACATATTGGCTTGGTTTGAAAAGACTCCTTCAAGAGAAGTTGGAGTAGAGGTTGTATGTCCTGGTGGAACAGCACAATGTCCAACTGGCAACACTTGCTGCAGGCTTTCTACTGGGCAGTGGGGATGCTGTCCATTGCCAAATGCAGTCTGCTGTAGCGATGGCCTCCACTGTTGTCCCAGTGGATACACTTGTGCAGTTTCCACAGGAACTTGCACAAGAGGAAATGAAGTCATCTCTTGGATTGAGAAATCTGTTGCAAATCCAATCAAGGTTGCGAGTGTGATTTGTCCTGATGGAAGTTCAGAATGTCCAGATGGCAACACTTGCTGCAAACTTTCTACTGGGCAGTGGGGATGTTGTCCTTTGCCAAATGCAGTCTGTTGCAGTGATGGCCTTCACTGCTGTCCCAGTGGTTACACATGTGATACATCGGCTGGAACCTGTTCAAGAGGTAATGACATATTGGCTTGGTTTGAAAAGACTCCTTCAAGAGAAGTTGGAGTAGAGGTTGTATGTCCTGGTGGAACAGCACAATGTCCAACTGGCAACACTTGCTGCCGGCTTTCCACTGGGCAATGGGGATGCTGTCCATTGCCAAATGCAGTCTGCTGTAGTGATGGCCTCCACTGCTGTCCCAGTGGTTACACATGTGATACATCGGCTGGAACCTGTTCAAGAGGTAATGACATATTGGCTTGGTTTGAAAAGACTCCTTCTAGAGAAGTTGGAGTGGAGGTTGTATGTCCTGGTGGAACAGCACAATGTCCAACTGGCAACACTTGCTGCAGGCTTTCCACTGGGCAGTGGGGTTGCTGTCCGTTGCCAAACGCAGTCTGCTGTAGTGATGGCCTTCACTGCTGTCCCAGTGGATACACTTGTGCAGTTTCAACAGGAACTTGCACAAGAGGAAATGAAGTCATCTCTTGGATTGAGAAATCTGTTGCAAGTCCAATAAAGGTTGAGAGTGTGATTTGTCCTGATGGAAGTTCGGAATGTCCAGATGGCAACACTTGCTGCAAACTGTCTACCGGGCAGTGGGGATGTTGTCCTTTACCAAATGCCGTGTGTTGCAGTGATGGTCTTCACTGCTGCCCCAGTGGTTACACATGTGATACATCGGCTGGAACCTGTTCAAGAGGTAATGAAGTTATCTCTTGGTCCGAAAAATCTGTTGCAAGTCCAATAAAGGTTGAGAGTGTGATTTGTCCTGATGGAAGTTCTGAATGTCCAGATGGCAACACTTGCTGCAAACTTTCTACTGGGCAGTGGGGATGTTGTCCTTTGCCAAATGCCGTGTGTTGCAGTGATGGTCTTCACTGCTGTCCCAGTGGTTACACATGTGGTACATCAGCTGGAATCTGTACAAGAGGAAATGAAGTCATCTCTTGGATAGAGAAATCTGTTGCAATTCCAGCAAAGGTTGAGAGTGTGATTTGTCCTGACGGAAGTTCAGAATGTCCAGATGGCAACACTTGCTGCAAACTTTCTACTGGGCAGTGGGGATGTTGTCCTTTGCCAAATGCAGTCTGTTGCAGTGATGGTCTTCACTGCTGCCCCAGTGGTTACACATGTGATACATCGGCTGGAACCTGTTCAAGAGGTAATGACATATTGGCTTGGTTTGAAAAGACTCCTTCAAGAGAAGTTGGAGTAGAGGTTGTATGTCCTGGTGGAACAGCACAATGTCCAACTGGCAACACTTGCTGCAGGCTTTCCACTGGGCAATGGGGATGCTGTCCATTACCAAATGCAGTCTGCTGTAGCGATGGCCTCCACTGCTGTCCCAGTGGTTACACATGTGATACATCGGCTGGAACCTGTTCAAGAGGTAATGAAGTTATCTCTTGGTCCGAAAAATCTGTTGCAAGTCCAATAAAGGTTGAGAGTGTGATTTGTCCTGATGGAAGTTCTGAATGTCCAGATGGCAACACTTGCTGCAAACTTTCTACCGGGCAGTGGGGATGTTGTCCTTTGCCAAATGCAGTCTGTTGCAGTGATGGTCTTCACTGCTGCCCCAGTGGTTACACATGTGATACATCGGCTGGAACCTGTTCAAGAGGTAATGAAGTTATCTCTTGGTCCGAAAAATCTGTTGCAAGTCCAATAAAGGTTGAGAGTGTGATTTGTCCTGATGGAAGTTCTGAATGTCCAGATGGCAACACTTGCTGCAAACTTTCTACTGGGCAGTGGGGATGTTGTCCTTTGCCAAATGCCGTGTGTTGCAGTGATGGTCTTCACTGCTGTCCCAGTGGTTACACATGTGATACATCAGCAGGAACCTGTACAAGAGGTAATGATGTTATGGCTTGGTTTAAAAAATCTGTTGCTGCTCCTGTCAGTCTTGAGAGTGTGACTTGTCCTGATGGAATCACAAAGTGTCCAGAAAATAACACTTGCTGCAAGCTTTCCACAGGGCAGTATGGATGCTGTCCTTTGCCAAATGCAGTCTGCTGTAGTGATGACCTACACTGCTGTCCTAGTGGTTACACATGTGGTACATCAGCTGGAATCTGTACAAGAGGAAATGAAGTCATCTCTTGGATAGAGAAATCTGTTGCAAATCCAGCAAAGGTTGAGAGTGTGATTTGTCCTGACGGAAGTTCAGAATGTCCAGATGGCAACACTTGCTGCAAGCTTTCTACTGGGCAGTGGGGATGTTGTCCTTTGCCAAATGCAGTCTGTTGCAGTGATGGTCTTCACTGCTGCCCCAGTGGTTACACATGTGATACATCGGCTGGAACCTGTTCAAGAGGTAATGACATATTGGCTTGGTTTGAAAAGACTCCTTCAAGAGAAGTTGGAGTAGAGGTTGTATGTCCTGGTGGAACAGCACAATGTCCAACTGGCAACACTTGCTGCAGGCTTTCCACTGGGCAATGGGGATGCTGTCCATTACCAAATGCAGTCTGCTGTAGTGATGGCCTCCACTGTTGTCCCAGTGGATACACTTGTGCAGTTTCCACAGGAACTTGCACAAGAGGAAATGAAGTTATCTCTTGGATTGAGAAATCTGTTGCAAATCCAATAAAGGTTGAGAGTGTGATTTGTCCTGATGGAAGTTCTGAATGTCCAGATGGCAATACGTGCTGCAAGCTTTCAACTGGGCAGTGGGGATGTTGTCCTTTGCCTAACGCAGTCTGTTGCAGTGATGGTCTTCACTGCTGCCCCAGTGGTTACACATGTGATACATCAGCTGGAACCTGTACAAAAGGAAATGATGTCATGACTTGGTATGAAAAGACTCCTTCAAGAGAAGTTGGAGTAGAGGTTGTATGTCCTGGTGGAACAGCACAATGTCCAACTGGCAACACCTGCTGCAGGCTTTCTACTGGGCAATGGGGATGCTGTCCATTGCCAAATGCAGTCTGCTGTAGTGATGGCCTCCACTGCTGTCCCAGCGGATACACTTGTGCAGTTTCCACAGGAACTTGCACAAGAGGAAATGAAGTCATCTCTTGGATTGAGAAATCTGTTGCAAATCCAGTAAAGGTTGAGAGTGTGATTTGTCCTGATGGAAGTTCTGAATGTCCAGATGGCAACACTTGCTGCAAACTTTCTACTGGGCAGTGGGGATGTTGTCCTTTGCCAAATGCAGTCTGCTGTAGCGATGGCCTTCACTGCTGCCCCAGTGGTTACACCTGTGATACATCGGCTGGAACCTGTACAAAAGGAAATGCCATACCCATGATGATATCTATGATCTCACCCGCCTCTGTCCAAGATAATCCGCATCTACAGGTAAAACAGGTGAGTGTGTGTGTGTAATCATTTATTTACAGCATACCTAATAAAGTAGGCCTAATCCCACTTATATTCATCATTTTCCTATGTTGAGGTTTACAAAATCAATAGACCTTGCACACGATTGTTCTGAATTGTCCAGTGTTGTAAATGGAAAGTTTTGGAAAGACCAATAGGGGGTGAAAATGTAATTTTCACCTCTTTAAATTAGATGAAGAGAGTGCTCACACATACTCGTATCAGCATCATCTTGTCTTCTACCCCACTGACATTTTGGGGGTCTAGGAACACTACCCCCTGGAAAAACACCCTGCGGATAACTACCACAAGGATAATTACCCCCCAGGACAATTTCCCCCAGGGCAACTACCCGCCGGACAATTACCCCCCTAAGGTAATTACCCTCCGGGGCAAGTAACCCCTAGGACAACTACCTCCCGGACAACTACCCTCCTAGGGCAATCACCCCCCTGGGCGATTCCCCCTTAGGACGACTAGCCCAGGATGACTACCCCTGGAAACCAACCCTCAGATAACTACCCCCTGGATAACTATCCCCCGGACAACTACCCCCCAGATAACTAAACCCCGGATAACTACCCCCCCCCCTCAGAAAAATAACAATCCGATAACTACAGTTGGGATAACTACTACTGGCATCTACCTGATAATTCATATTACCCTGGGAATTACCACTGAAATCTTCACCTTTCCCAGTGCAATTACCCTCCAGGGCAATCCTAGGGCTAGCCCCGAACAACTTACCTCCAGGGTTATTCCCAGTAGGGCAACTATCTCCTCCCCCCTTCCCTGACAACCACCCCCCCCCCCCACAGACAAATATCGCCTGGACAATTTCCCCAGGGCAATTACCAACCAGATAACCATCAATCGGTAGATTACTCATAGTCTTGATAGCCTATAACTACCTCTAGATTATCAAACTTATAACCCTCCAGACCAATTCCCCAGGACAATTCCCCATAGGGCACCCCCGAACCCCCAGCCCAAGACAACTACTCAGGGGCAGTTCTCCCTGGGATGAAAGGTCATGGAGTAACCGCAATATCCCATAATTAGGTTACAGTTCGTTATTCCGAAGGTTCGTTATGCCGAAGGTTCTTTACTCCGAAGGTTCGTTATTCCGAAACTTCGTTATTCCGATGCTTCGTTATTCCGAAGGTTCGTTAATCCGAAAATGTGATAAGGTTTGTTGTTATGAAGGCTCATTAATCCAAAAATGGAATAAGGTTCGTTATTCCAAAGGTTCGTTAATCCGAAAATGAAACAAAGCTCGTTATTCCGAAGATTCGTTGTGGACCCTATTTCATTTCAGATCCACGAACCTTCGGAATAGTGAACCCTATTTCATTTTTGGATTAACGAACCTTCGGAATAACGCCACAAATGTTCGGATTAACGAACCTCTAGCTATGGGAGGAATTTGTGTGTTTCGGATTAACGAACCATCGGAATAACGAACAGCACCCCATAATTATGTGTAGTTGTAGGCCCACATATATTACATTTATTTTATAAATTAATGAATACATTACTGTATCTATTTTGACAATGCCTATCACTGCCTCCAGATGTGTCTAGGAGATTTTCGATGCGATTTTCTGTTTGTACCATAACACTCATTTCAGTATTGCCCTGCCACATAATTTTTCATTAACCACTAGGTTATAGCTACCACAGAATATTATTTCCAATTAAAATTGCTCTTTTCTAAAATTAGGCCCCAAACAATCACCTCGCCGCCAATTAATTTGCCTCAAGAAAATTACCCCTCCCATTGTCATTTTCTAACATCATTTGTTATTTCAGTCGAAAAACTCATATTCTGTGTATTAAGTATCAATAACATTTAATTTGAAAACTAGAACCACCAAATTTTTTTGGACAATTTGCTGTAATCGCACTCTAGGACAGATCAGGGGGTAATTATCCGGGGGGGGGGGGGGGGGGGTAGTTATCCACGGGGTAGTTTTCCGGGTGGTAGTTATCCAGGGGGTAGTTATCCAGGTGGTAGTTATCCGGTTGGTAGTTATCTGGGTGGTAGTTTTCCGGGTGGTAGTTATATGGGTTGTAGTTATATGGGTTGTAGTTATGTTATCCGGGTGGTAGTTATCCAGGGGGTAGATATCCTGGGGGTAGTTATCTAGGGGGTAATTTTCCGGGGGTAGTTATATGGGTGGTTATTATATGGGTGGTAGTTATATGGGTGATACTTATCCGGGTGGTAGTTATCTGGGGGGGGGGGGGAGTAGTTGTCCTAGGGGAAATTGCCCTGGGGGGTGATTGCCCTAAGAGGGTAGTTGCCCTGGGGGGTAATTGCCCTGGATGGTAATTGCCCTAGGAGGGTAGTTGTCCAGAGGGTAGTTGCCCTGGGGGGGGGGGGGGGGAAATAGCCCTGGGGGGTAATTATCCTTGTGGTAGTTATCCGGAGGGTGGTTACCCAGGGGGTAAGTACCCGAATACGATATTTTTGTGGCCTATGATGATGCTCATTAAAGGCAACAATAACATTTCTAATATTTATTTGCAGTAATTTGTTATCTTTCTGTATCATTACAAAGTGTCATTTTGTCATGTCTTTGTGCATCATCTGCTGTACTGATGTTAAAGCAGCGACAGCATGCTATTTATTTTGACAAAACCCATTAAATGTTTTGTATAACATTCTGAAACCTGAAGAAAAATTACTCCGTAGATTGTATACCCTTTAGACGTACGACTTATCCCTTTTTTCTTGAAAATTTTGAAAATTTGAAATTTTGAAAATTTGAAATCTTGAAAATGTGAAATTCATATGTCACAGAATCTTTTTTGCTTTTGTTAAAGCAAAGTGTAATTCACTGTTTTTCTTTATTTCCTGTCATTGCAATACATAGTCATGATCATCAAATTTTATCAGAGTTGTAAACTACAGGATCTGATCAGAAAATCTTCCCTCAAATCCCCCGACAGCAAGTGACAGGAAAGATATCTTTAGCACATATTGCTGAAACGGAATGGAGCCAAATGGCAGTTTTTCTTCTCCCTATCCGCGCGTTTGTCTTTCAGCAGAACAGCGGAGCTGGGAAGCGAGGTGTCACTTGCCCAGACAGCATTACCACCTGCCCTGCGTCCTCCACCTGTTGTCCATTGGCTGGCAAAGGAGGGTGGGGATGCTGCCCTCTCAGACACGTGAGTGGAGATGTCGAAACAGTTTTCTCACGAACTGTCAGGTCTAAGCATTGAAGGGCGTCTTAATATCTCTTAATTCGTGCATGCATCTGTTTCAGGGCAACCCAATCGCAACAAGCGGAACCTGCAGTTTTTCCTGAGTTATTGAGCACCAACTCATCAGAAAGACACACACCATTTTCATGCAAGGATACGTGCATTGTGATTTCCTACCATACATTGTTTTCACCTGCTCTCATGAACTCACAGAAACAAAATTTCAGGGAATCCAACATTTGGCACTATCCATTTTAATGATGGGATTTTAAAGCATCCATAATGTTTGCAAGGGACAGTGTGACAGAATGCATTTATAGCCCATTATTCAAAATCAAAAACTGTGCTGCCCCATGTAGCTGTATGTGGGTTTGCACAGCTGACGGCACCTACAGTGTCAAAAAAGAATATGACTGGGAGTCTGTGAATTATTTACTGTATGATTACGATCTCTGTACCCCTGACAAGCCTGCACACAATTTGGCTTGAAATTGATAGCATTTACTGGTGGTGTATGGCATATGACATATGGTGTATTATGTATAAAAGATGCCATCTAAAGTGAAATTGGGGAGAATTCATGTGATAATTTTTTTTCTTGTTTTATACATCCAATGCAGTGCAGGGCATAAAAAAAGAAATTATAAGGAGAATTTAGATTTAAAAAAAAAACCAACTCCTGCGTACACCAACTGTGCAGCATATGGCTGAGGAATTAGTGTTCTCTTGTACCAATATTATACATCCAACACACCGTAGGGCATAAAAAAGAAATGTTATGATAAGGAGAGTTTAGATAAAAAAAAAAAAAACAAACCAACCCACAAACAACTCTTAGGTATACCAACTGTGCAGCATATGGCTGAGGAAGTAGTGTCCGTTTATGTGTGTGTGTGTGTGTGTGTGTGTGTGTGAAATTCATCCATAAGTCATGAAAGCATCTAGTAAAATACAGTAGAATTAGTTTGATCATCTTGTTTCTAACACATTTGTTTCATGGAGCGGCATATACATTGTACATTGCATACACACTGCATACCATTGCTGTACGTACCGCCACCTCCAGGCCGTCTGCTGCGAGGACCGCAACCACTGCTGCCCGCCTGGCTACTCCTGCAGCGGCAGATCCTGCAAGAAGGGCTCGCGGCATCTCCCTCTCCTTGCAGAGCTGGCCAGCTTCACTGACCAACTTTTGAACTTTGAACCCCGGCAGGTTGAAGATCCGGGGCTGTCCCAGGGGACCAAGCACCTGCTGTTCGAGCCTGAGGAGCCAGAGGCCGGCGTTGTGGTCTGCCCCGACGGATCCTCGCAGTGTCCAGACGGGAACACGTGCTGCCAGCTGGTGAGCGGTCAGTGGGGATGCTGCCCGTTGCCACAGGTAGGTTAATGCCAGCAGGCCCACAGGTGAGGGTTCATTGGTTCTTGCAGGATTAAGTGGCCAGGAGATGTTCTCTACCCCACACCCTTCCCCCTGTTAGACAGAGTATAGTATAAGAAGATTACATACTGATTTTCTAGTGTAAAGTTACAGTTGTCAATATTGACAACTCAGATATCACAGTTTATGCATAGTTTCTACTTAATAAGCACAGATATGTTTCTCTGCGACAATTATGTAGCAGTGGCGGATCCAGAGGGGGGTGCAACCGGTCCACGCCCCCGCCTTTATTGTTCATTAAAAACAAAAGAAATAAAAAGAAAACAATGAAATTAAACCCGGAAGTGGTACCAGAAATGTTAGTTGCGCCCTCCTTTACTTACAGAATTCCTGGATCCGCCCCTGATGTAGAGTTCTATTCTCACAGAGCACCTGTGAATTACTGTTGCAATGTGAATTTGAGCTTGTTTCAAATCACTGTCATCCCAATGCGAAGTTGCCAATTTGCAGCTGTTGTCCTCTTGGAAGTGGGGAAATAAATCTGTGTGCATATTTTTATTGGTTACGATAGGCCGTGTGCTGTGCGGACATGCTGCACTGCTGTCCATCAGGCTACAAGTGTGATACTACGTCATCCACATGCACCAAGGGACTGAACCGCCTGCCCTGGCTGACCAAGAGACCATCCACTCAGCTGGTGGCCTCCTCTAAACCCAAGGACACCGTCACCTGCCCCGACCAGGTCTCCACGTGCCCGGAGAGTTCCACATGCTGCCAGACGCCCGGCGGCATCTACGGCTGCTGCCCGTATCCAGCGGTGAGTTTCCATGTCTTCTAAATCTTCTCTGAATATTGATATGAGGGATTTGCAATAAGGGAGTTCATGGTTAGCGCATGTCTCATTTGACCCCCACACCACAGACTTTCAGATAACATGGAAAGGACCTGTGACAGAGCATTTTTTGTTGAAGCAGACCACCTTTGTAATCAATGTCAATGAAATGCGTGTGCAGCTTTTGTTAAACATTATTGATGAATCACTTTCACCTGTGTGTTCTAACAAGGTGAAACACACAACTTAACATTCCAAATCCTCATTTGCCTGAGGATTCTTTTCATTTGAAAGTCAATGGCAAATACACAAACATTCTCATTTGACCTTTCTTTTGCACATGCGCAAATCGCAACCGTGAACTCCCTTATTAGCTGTGGGGCATCATCGATTGTCGATGAATGATTGAAAAATATGTGGCAATCCTGATGGGGTATGCTCCGAGACTGCAATACTTCCAGTGAACTGTTTTGGCTAATATTTCACAATTTCATAGTTACCCAACTGAAATCATGCTCTACCAGCAATATTTCACACAGTTCTTATGCATACTGGTACATGTGCATTCTAAAACCAAAAATCACCAGTTTCTGCAGGCATATGGAAACTATATTTTACATTATTTTAATTCATTTCTCTTTCCTCTTTCCCCAGGCCATATGCTGTGCAGACCTGATCCACTGCTGTCCCAGTGGCTACACCTGCCAGACCAGCACCGGTACCTGCACCAAAGGGGAACACAGGATGCCCTGGCAGCTGAAGCTTCCGACCATCTAAAGTACTGCAGACTGCACCCCTACTGTGCACCGCCCCCCCCCCCCCCCCCCCCTTCCTACCAACACCCCCCCCCCCCATGCCCCAATCCCAACTCTACGCACTCGATCTCTCTATCAACAATCATTTACCCAGTTAGAACCACTGAAGAGCAGAAACAAAGTGTGTTTTGACCTTTATGTTTTGATAATTGGTCTACCATGGAATACTGGTAGTGCCGTATAAAGAGAGAATATTAACTTTGTTCAAGATGCATGGCCTTCATTTTATGGCCTGTATGTTGAATTCTCTCTCGTTTCTCTATATCAGTTATAAGGCCATATCACAGGAGCATGTTCCTAATCAAATGCAACCTGATCTACATTCTCCAAAGAGGCAGGGGATGATTCTTATATGAAATCAAACATGCAATGTCATATATGTTCACAGTAGTGAATTTGCATCTAGTGGTTTGCTCAGCAACTTATGTGAGCATTCTGGATAACCTGTTTTATGCTTTCACCTTTCTGTATGCAGTTTAGTGAAAGCTGAGCTTAGATAGACCAAAGGAGGTGATGGAAAATAAAACTGATTGTGCCATTAACTAACAGGCTGTGTATGAGAAATTTCAGCTGCATCATAGAAAGCCTTGTATAAATCATAGTAGATTTGAATGGGGATAGTTATTGCTGTGCATTACTTTGGAAATGGATCAAGAAAATATTGTTATTCAGAGTCTTTCCTTCCTAGAAGCCAGATGTGTTTAAATGCATTGAAATGTAATGAAAGTAGACTTATTACTCTAAGTAATATGACTTCTATTATTTTGTGTGTTTCTTTGATTTCTTATTGCAAATGAAGCTGTTGCAATGTTCAGGCATTTGCCAAATTAAAAAAAAAAAATGGGAAATACAATGATCTGATCTTTGTCATAGTGGCACTAACAGTGACACCCTGTTGTTAGTACTGGTGTGTGTAATTGTTCAAAGTTTTCAGTGATTTTTATGGTTTTGTGTATTCTTTTTGTACTAGTATTCTCTAGGCTAAGCTTAACTGTTTTGTGTACTTGTGCCATATCCACAAAACTTGCTCTTTCTCTCTCAATATATATTTGTCATTGGAAAAACAGAAAAGACATACATGCACATGTACAATCACCATTTTAAACTTGAATCTAGCTATGACATAGTACCTGAATCTTTTCATGTTCACTTTCCGCCTTTCCCATCCATATGAGATTTTTCACCATCTATTCATGATGCATTGCATATCACACATTTTTATTACCCCATTCACACTTCAAAGTTAGGAACTTTAGCATTGTACCATTGTGCTCACTCTGCACATTACTTCCATTCGGAAGGTATTCAGCAGGTGAGTGGAGTCGGTCATGTAAGACTCATTTTCAGAATGTCTAAGTCCTTTGCCTGAACGATAGAAATGGGGTCTCTGAAACACTCTCCTCCAACGCACAGTCTGAACTGGGGGTGATGGAGGGATCCGATAGGGTGCTGCCTAATGTTGCCCCGTCCCCACTCTTCCTCTTGACCACCCTGCAACTGTGTGTGAATGAGGCCAATGTAATGCTGACGATGTTACGTAGAGTCTTGCTACAAACTAAAGAAGCCTATTCAATTATTATTGACCACGTATCTGTGAGTACTATGAGGTGTGCAATAGCATGTCGCCTTGAAAATCAGAGACGCAGTGATTTAAATTGTTCATCATGTGGGCAAAAGTGCTGACATGTGCATGTCTATATGCTCAAGTTAGATACTTTCTCTTTCTCCATGCAAGAATTTTCCCAGAGACTCTAGTCTGCTTAACATGACATCATGTTTTCAGAACAGAACTGAAATGTTCATGACTTACTCTAGATAGCACTCTTTATGCGACTTTTTGTGTTGGTGTAAATATAATTCTCTGTTCGACATTGGGAAACAATACGTATCATGTTCAGATAGACCTGGTGTGTATGTGTGCATCGTGGATGTGGTCTGAAAATGATTTGTTATTGATTTCTGTAGTAGTTGTCGGTAAATTCTTCTACAATAAATACGCATTCTAAATTTCCATCTTGACTCTGGTTAGTGTGATTAATATTACTTGGTATTAACCTGAGTACCTCATTCATTGAATATCCACTTGCCCACGGCAAGGAAGATTTCATTTGAATACGGTAAAACCAGAAACATTTGTGGCATGAAACTCTCGCAAATGGAGCCCACAGCATATTTCCCAGCATGAAACTTACGTGAATTGCCACTGGCATTCGATGCATTGTGTCGACGAGAACTTTGGCGTGCATTAAACTTTCACAAATCTTGGCCTGCAAAATTTGCGAAAGTTTCGTGCACACGGAAATTTTTTTTTCCTTTTGTGGCACAGTACTTCAGATAATTTTTGTGCGGCTTTTGTTGTTGTCAAGGAAACCGTACAGTAAATGTTCCATAAAGGCATGAAGGAAGAGAATTACATGAGTAATCAACATTGTGTAAATGAAGAGCCAAATTCATGCAAAAAACGACAACAACAACAACAACAACAACCCATCAGATATTTGATTGAATCGGGGATCAGTGATTTATTTATTTATTTACTTAATGCGATAAAATGCCTTGGTAAGTAGTCAGATCTTAGGTTGATTTGTTATTTGAGATGAATTCTGTGTGTGTGTTTGTTTGTGTGTGTGTGTGCGTGTTTTCCATGTACTCTGCTGCATGCAGCTTATATGATTAGAGCCCAAGTTTGATTCTGGGGGAATCCGACAGAATTTCTGCAAGAGAAATCCCACGATATGTCCTAGTTTCACATTCATGGAGAGAGTGAAAAGAGATCTTATGCAAGGTTCAGATGATAGTTTTGTTTTTGTTTTCAAAGTTGCTTATTTGTGTACCAAAGTATTAAGTATCAAATTACATGTACTAGCATGTTAACAAGAGGAAAAAGTATATTACAATGTACATGTAATTCAACATCGATATGGTGGTACATTTACTGTAAAACTAGCAGGACTTTTCATTGCCTAGCCAGAATTAAATAAAAAAGTTAGCAAGATTCTCTATAAAAATGATTCATTTCAGCTTCAACTTTTTTTTCATATACAGTGTACAAACATATACACGTTATTGTTGTTGTTTTTCAAGATTTTGTATCAGACATAGAAACCCCGAAAGAATAGACCATCCAATGTCATGATGGAGCATTAAGTACTGTACACATTGTGCGAATGAAATAAGCGCATAGATACTAGCCACAGACGGGAGACCTACAATCAACTATCAATCAGGAACTAGGCAGTCAAAATAGTATCTTTCATACAAATGAGCCTTGTTAACGAATGTAAAAGACGTTATAGAGATACAGATAGACCGTGAGAGGGACAGAAAGACGGAAACAAGACAGACAGACAGACAGATGGAGACAAGACCAGATATACAGACGAACAGAAAGGCAGACAGAACAGACAGACAGAAGACCTAGAAACGCATAATACAAAAAAAGCACCAAATGTGGTTCCTATGAAGCAGAAGAATGCCCATATGGTACCGAATCACACCAATTTTCTTCCTCAGTAGTTATGGAATATATATTATTCTATACATGAAACATATAGTCATCTAAACACAAAATACATCATAATATTTCAAACAAAGCACTTTGAAAAACAGGCAATGAAATATTTTCCCCACTGGGATATTTATTATTCTACAACAAACATATATTCATCTAAACACATAATACATCATAATACAGTGTATTTCGAACAAAAGTACTTTGAAAAACAGGCAATTAAATACCGGACTCAGACCATCATATCATACATATCAAGAGAACAGATGGCTAAACAGACACATTTTTTCCTGAAACACTTGCATCTTATGATTATTTCTTGCTATATTTTTTTTCCTTATAATATTCCCTTATACTATCTTTACATAAATCAAAACGAGGAATTATTTCTTTTCTTTTGCAAACATACATTTTATATCTCTCATGCATAGTAATAATTTAATGAAATATTGTGACTCAGACCATCATATCAACAGAACAGGAGTCTAAGCAGACAACATTTTTTCTGAAACACTTGCAGCTTATGATTGTTTCTTGCAATAATATTATTTTCCTTATAATATTCCTTTATATTATCTTTACATGAATTTAAACAAGGAATAATACCTTTTATTTTACAAGCATAAATTTCCTATCTCAATTCAATTCAACTCGCGTTTATTTCATTCAAACAGATTAAAAAACAATCAGACAAGGTATATAAATAAATTAAAATTGACAATACAAATGTAACAATGTGGGGACAGCAAGAAAAACAAAGTTTTATGAGCAGCTGCCACCATAACAAAAGCATTATGATAAAAGTCATATTAAGTCGAACAAATAAATGTGCATAGAAATTAAAACCAAAGTAATTAAAAATACATGTTCTACAATAGACACATAAAGAGACAAACAAACAAACAAACAAACAAACAAACAACAAACACAGAGTAATACCCGAATGCGTAGATTACTTTTCATTTTCCAATAAGAATAATTTAAATCTTCGTTTAAAAACATTTAAAGATGGACTCATTTTAATTGCCTGTGGCAAATTATTCCAAATTAAAGGTCCTCTATACAAAACAGAATATAAACCAACATTTTTTTTTTTGTTAAGAGGTAAATGATAATTCAGGGGATTTCTCAAACAATATACGAGTGAATAACACTATCTCGTAAGCATAATAATACAATTCATTGCCGAATAATTAATACAAAAAAAACAACAACAACAACAACAAATAATTCAATTTTCGTTGTAAATGTTATATCTAACCCGGCATGAACATTAATCCGTTCTCTCACTTCAACTCACAATCTATCAACATGTTGACGCTCACTTAAAAAAAAAAAAAAAATGTATTAAAGTTTTAACGTACGCATTACAAAACGAATATTATTTTCTTTCAATCAGCCCAATTGTGTTCAACATCACATTTTTATATAGAATTCTATTAGGTATTTGACGGAACTGAAACCAGCGTAAATAAACATCTGGCGTGCTCTTGAATGAGACCAACACACACACACACACAAAATGTAATTTCTTTTTTTTTTGAGTTGTATTAATTGCTGCCATTTTGAAAATCATGTGCATTGATATACTACATTCTTCAACAAAACAACATTTTTTTTTGTCAGTGTTATGCAGGAGAGTCGGTTATTGGGGAAGGAAGTGAGACTGAAACCGCTGAATGCCATAATGAAGAAGTAAACAGAAAGTGTCTTCCCTAAAGGTAGTTATAACACAGCTCCATGAGGTTACTAAATGTCATAAGAAGTAGGCCTAGCTACAATGTAAGCCATTTCCTCCTAAGGTCCGTTTGGAAACCACAATAATGGTGACAATCATGGCTCGGACAGGGTTTCAATTTACCACATGATAGATATTGATATATGGTTCCCACGTGACAAGTTGTGTTGTCTTGAGACTTTTCAATCCCCAAATGACGCATACGATCATCCATGGCAGGGAGGTTGGAAAGCCACCTCCCTACTTTTATCCCCCTTCTTGAAAGGTTCAGCCAAGGACTCACGTGTGATAGCTCCCTGGTCCAACCAAGGAGCTACTACAGACATAGTAGCTCCTTGGTCCAACCAAGGTCGAGGTATACGTGTAGTAGGCTCGCCTATCGTGCCTTCTTGGTCCAACCATGAAGGTGGGAATTAATTGCCTTGTCAAACACTTTCGCAGTTTTTATAAGAAGTCCCACATAGGCAGTGCACCAATGTCCGTCCTTTCAGTTCCAGGGGACCGAGCGAAAAATATCCTTCAAACAGCATTAATTTGGTAAGAAAGATATAGCCTAAAAAAAAATAATATAATCACACCCGTGTTCGGCTTTCATCGTAGGATGGTAACTAAACAACGCAGGCAACAGCAGACATGCCCCCCCCCCCCACACACACACACACACTGTAAAGGGGTACTCTTCGCGCGACGAAATCCGACCCGAGATTAAACAAAACAAAACAAAACAAAGCAAAACAAAACAAAACAAACAAACAAACGCGGATGTATTTGACTTTTCAGTCTTTTCACCCGAGTTTTCTTTCAAAAAAGGGGTGTTTTTTTTTTGTTTTTTTTCTCCATCTTTGTCTCTTTGGACTCTAAAAAGCTACGGGTTTCCCAGACTTGTTAGTAACACACATTTATGCAGGATGTCATAATATTTGTTTCGTTCTTGTGATTAGATCCCATTTTGAAGAGGAGCGCACGATGCAGGAAAACCTGGGAAAGCCCGCTAAACGGCGATTCAAAAATGTTGGTATAGTCATGGCTCGAGAAGCGGTGTGTTTTAAAGGAAGGGAACAAACATGCGCGTAACCATACATCAAAATAATACTAAGCATTGCTGATCTGGCCTGTATTTCCCGGTAAAAACCGTGACCACGAACTAAAGCAGAACATGGCAAAAATTTGTATGGAAAAGTAGGCCTATATACATGTACTTGAAGTTCCATTTTTGTTCTGGAGAAAATCAGGACTACGGTTAGTGTCGTGCGGAGGTGGCCGAGAACTCGTGAGGAATGATTGACAGGTAGTTTACGCCAAGCATGTTTAGTCTATCTTTGTCCATCCATTATGCGATGGTATGCGGGTCAGCACCCTTGACCCAGCGGGGGACAACCAAGAGATGAGCAGGGGGGAATCTTCGCTTGACCCTATTCTATATGACGCTGAGGTGTCGCCAAGTTTTGGTGTTGTATTTTTTTTTTATGCTTCGGTTTGAATTTCATTCAACGCTATAAAAATTATATTCACAAAGACACAAATGACACACTCAAAGAAAATAATTACAATGGCTAGTATTCCACTCACTAATGCTGCTTGATCACATATATTCGTTCATGCGAAGAAAGAATTTGTATTAAGTTTTAAACAAAGAGTTTACAATGACCGGCAACCTTGTGTACGTATAAAACTCACAATTAATGAATATTTGAATACGTTGATGAACTTGTTCAGATTCATTAAAGGGATGGTACAGTATTGATGGAGATGAGAAATGGGCTTTTAAGTTTTTCCGAGATACCAAGAAATCACTTATGAAATAGTACAGAGCATACCATTTTAAGAGGAATTCAAAGTTTATTTGATGAAAATCGGGTTTAGAATGACTGGAACATCCAAAAACAAAGTAAAACAGAGCGATCGTAATAAAATGTGGGTCCCACATCGCTCTGAATCGCTCTGTTTTGGATATCTCAGCCATTTAAAACCGATTTTCATCAAATAAACATTGAATTCCTCATGGAATTGCATGCCCTTTCATATTTCATAAGAGGATTCTCATTATCTCACAAAAAAATGTTAGAAACCTGAAATTAGGTCTCAACCAAAACTATACTGGACTGATACTATCCCTTTAATGTCACCCTTGATTGCACAACATACATACATGGAATGAAAACATCATAATTATAAAGACATGCAGTAGAGTACACCATGATTCAATATTGATCAAACGGAATATTCATCATCATCATCATCATCATCATAACTTGCATTCATATGGCGCATAATAATCTACAAAATTAATTCTCTATGCACTTTACGTAACTTGTGTCTTATTCATCAGAGAAGAGGTGGGTTTTCAACGATTTTACAAGTTGCTTAGTAGTCTATATCAGCCATAAGTCTGTTTGGCAACACATTCCACAGAACAGACGCTTCAACAGCAAAAGAACAGTCTTCATAATATAATAGGTGGATATAACTGATACAATTTAAAAGTAAATGCTTATCATAAAGAACAGAGGTTTCATATGGATGTGTATGGAGTAATCATGGTATAAAATAGTAAGGGGACTTATTGACTATAACTCTATGACATAAAAGAACAACCTTATACACATATTTATTTATCTGTTTATTTATTTATTTATTTATCTATGTATATATTTATTAATTTATTCATTTATTTATATTTACTTGGCATATATAGGTAACCAATGGAGGCGATTCATCATGTTCTTTTCGAAAAATGAAATAAAGTTTGAATTGAATTGAATTGAATTGAAAATCATGGGTGTAATCTGATCCTATACCTATACACCAATTGAGCAGCACTATTTTGGACTATCTGCAATTGTCCTATTTCTCTTTCGGGAGACAATACAAAAGAAAATTGTATGAATCTATTCTAGATGAAACAAAATACATGTATCAATTTCTCTGAAGTCTCTTTACTAAAAAACAAAAAACAAAAAAAGAATTTTGCCACTGTTTTAAGAGCAGACGATATGAACAACAGTCTTTTAAATAATATCATCCGTTTTCAAACATCACCCGACTCAACCCCTTCTCTCTTACTTATTGTATTCATACAATAAATGAATGAATAAATAAATAAATATATATCTATATATATATAATCAATAATCGTATATATGTGTGTTTGCCCACCTGGGGGCATTTCATGAAGCATTTTGGTCGGATATTTTTTCTGACATATTGGTACAAGCTACTGAAATCTTTGCATCTGATTGGCTGACAATATGCTTCATGAAATGCTCCCCCCCCCCCCCCGTGTCAACCCCCTCCCCCCTACGCTTGCGTCCTTCAACACTCCCGAATTAATGATGTTGATCTCTTCTGAAGTTAATACATGCAAAGTACAGACAGAAATGCTAACTCTCTTCAATGCACTAGATTTCTCAACGAAATTCATAATAATATCATTATACAGTATGTCCAAAAAAACATTACAATCGGATTTTTGCATTGATGACACCCAATACGATTAAGCTGTCTAAATGCTACTTTGGGGTCTTAAAATATAACATCTTAGCTCTATTTTGGAGAAAATCCCATTCAATTTGGTTAAGTGGTCACAGAGAAATGTGGATTGTTGTAAAGCATGTCATGAGTCTGATTCTTCCAAGTTTATCACTTGGATGCTCTTGGAACTGCATATCATTGTGTATATTTATTTATTACACAGTATAGACAGAACTTGGAGGGAAGGGATTTCTGACATGCTCTACAAAAATCCTCGTTTTTCTTTGACCACTGAAGCAAATTGAATGAGGTTCTCTGTAAGATGTGGGCAATGAGTTATATTTTCATACCCTGAAATTGTGTTTGGATTGATAAGCTATTTTTAAAGTTATCGTTGCGGAGGGTACCGTTGTAATTTTTTTGGGACATACTGTATGCTTATCGAACGATTGCTAGAGAATATTGAATTATATTTTCTTATAGCGTTGCATATGGTAAACAGCTCAGCGAGGACGAGAAATAAAGAAGAAATTGACAAGAGAAGGAACGATAAAAGGAATAAGGATCAAAAGAAGAAGACGACGAAAAGGAAGATCGTTACGTCATCAACATCATAATCATATGATCCGATTTCGTCTGTCCCTTTCACTGAGGGATTGTCAAGTATCCGAGCAAAAACTTGGTGGTCCTAGAACTTTTCGGACACACTGTACGTCATACCGCCACAGCTGGACTGTTGTGTATCTTTTCACTATAACCTTCTGGTCTTGAAGCACTCTACTTCACAACACTCAGCCGCATCACAGTCTATTTTCAGAGAAAGTGAAAAGCCAAGTCCCTGGTCTTCCTGGTATGATTATACGGATCGCTAACAACCGTAAGTAATCAACAGGTGTTGGATGAGAATAGGATTACGAAGAATGAGAACGGAGCTTTTGTTCTCTTTTCTCGGGTCGAGTGGCTCTCTGGTTATTGAGGACCGATTGTTCAGACGTTGGATTGACAGATTCTTGGCCAGAGTGAACATGACGAGCGCCACCATTTTTTTTTTTTTTTTTTGACAGCCCTCTTCCTCCCACAAGAGAAAATTTAGATTAGAAATCGCAGGCTGCGGAACATTTTTTATGATATTGCATATATAAGCCTACTAGTAGTTTCCTTCTCTCTTGCTATGCCACATATCCATCCTATCCCCCTCTCTCTACCATGTCCCTCTTCTTGATTGTTTTTCACTCGTTGTCTTTCATCAACCTATGCATTTATGTAGTTTAGTTTAGTTTAGTTTAGATTAGTTTAGTTTAGTTTAGTTTAGTTTAGTTTAGTTTAGTTTAGTTTATTCTTTATAAAAAATCACACCCGTCACACGGACGGCCGGCCTAAAAAGGCATATGAGTGATAAATATACACCAAACATAGAAAGTAATACAAAATATATGAATATACCATGTAATACATACAGACAATAACAAATAATTTAACACAACAGAAGAGAGAATATGGTGGGCTAAATAATACATGAAAGAGATATTCGGTTGTGGGAATATAATAAATTGTTAAGGCACGTTAAAATAAGGTTGACAAAATTGGCAACTTGACAGCATTATGTATCTTACGATGTATGTATATGTTTGCATGAATGTTTTGTATGTATGTATGTATGTGCGTAAGTGTGTATGTGAGTATGTACGTACAGATGTGTATAATATGCATGGATTTGTGTGCAGCTATGGGTATATTTGTTACCCCGGAAATGATGTATGAATGTGTCACAAGGTTCCTAGAGTTAGAAGAGAGATTTTTTTTTTTTGTGTGTGTGTGGGGGGGGGGGGGGGGCCGAGCCGTTCATCAACGAAACCACATAACACATAGACACAATCTCACTCTCTTTATATACATGCCTATTAAAGTTAGACTTAGTTTACAGGAAAGTTAAACCTGATAACGTTTTTTTTTTTCCATTTTCTCAACATTGATAACATGAGAAGCAGAAAAGCACATTAAAGAGGAGACGCGGCATATTTAGGTCCGCAACATCAAGGCCTTTACGCAATCCGAACTGATGTTCCCCCCTGCCCCATATAGTCTTTCTCTCTTGAAATTGTTAGTCCCAAAATGCTCTATAATCTGGCTCATTTTCAGACAAAAACCCGATATTCTGGTAACCCCTTTGAAGAGGTTTTCGTTAAGGCTATATGCTCGCTGTGGGTGCCATCATTATTTTCACCTATTTATCATGGCTGATTTTGTTACTCTGAATCATTTTACTTACCAAAAGCAATAAAAGAACCAGGAAAGACAATTAAGTAAACACAAAACCAAATCAGACCGAACAAAACTATAGAACAAGAACCAAACGAAATCAAATGAGATCAAGCCGAATAAAACAGCTTTAACATTGTATAGCTTTCTGCAATCACAACATAATTGTCTTGGAGTGTTGGTCAGATAGTCAACTTAACAACGTATCCTGAGGAGTTTCAGCAGTATATAATAGGTCTATTTTTTTTTTTGGGGGGGGGGGGAGGGGGGTTATGCGTCAGTGAATTCCGGGGTTCTTCTCGTCGTCACGTTTGCTTCAGATTTCGTCCATACATGGCATCGGACACCACCATCCAAACCTTTTCTCCACTGACGGCACATTCATGTTTGGTCAACTCGCCACTGCTAAAAAAATAATAATAATATGATTTCCCTTTTTTTACAAAATAGGCCCAGAAAGAAGGTATACCACATCATAAAACACACACGCATAACAACTATATACGATTGGCATCAATTGATATTAAATGAATTGATATCATTTCTTCTGGTCTTAGTAAAAAAGGATCGATTGATAATATATGAATTAATATAATTTATTCTGGTCTAAGAAAAAGAAAAGAAAAAAAAAGAACACATTATTCGAAGTAGGTCGATTTTCGACCTTTGAATCCAGTCATTATTTCTAGTTTGTTTGTTTTTAAATTGAATCGTAAGCAAATTACGGTAAAAAATGACTGGGTGATTTGATATGTTTCTACTTGCAATCACCCACAAGTCAATAATAAAGCCAGTGACTGTTAGAGTAGGACCTGCAAAAGATTTGATTTCTTGTTTTGATATATATAATGAAGTAATAAGAAATCGAACAATCCACGAAACCACGTTGCCTAACTGATGCTGGAGTTGGACACTTCAGCGCACAACGCGGCCCTCCAGTAAAACACTCATGGACGACAGTAAACAATCGACAACTAACTAACGCCAATCACATTGATTGACGGCTCGAGCCCATTCTGCTCAGTCCCAACAATCACGCTTCGTGTATTGTTCCCATTTACGTGACGCCGTGTCAGTCAGGTGAGAACAAAAGCAGTTTGTCGCGCTTCTGTATGCCAAGAGGCATTCGAAACATGATTTCGTTGTTGAGATTCTATCAAAAAATTACTGAACCGAGCCTTGATGAGTGAAGGGGAGACCTAGGCGAAATAAACGCGAGGACTCGTGCTATTCTTGCTCTGTACTTTCTCTCTCTCGCACGTGCAAATTTCTTCTCTCTTCGCGTCAAAGTCGGAAAGTTTTCTAAATAAGGCATCTCTCAGGATCAACCGCGTTTAACGACCCACGGAGCTAAACAGTTACTGATCAAACACAGGGCTCGGCACGTCAATCTGCCAAAACTTTTTGCAAATCCGCGACCAGTCCCTTTTCACGACTGACTTTTATTGAACATATTCCTGCTCAGTTGACCTGGAGATATCTTATAAAAACTACGAAATTGTGTTTCGTTTAGTTTCTGCGACTACGGTCATCAAAACCACGATGTCATCATAACAATTTGGACAGCGTGGTGCTCATCTCAACTTTCGTATCAAAGACACAAATCAAAATTACTGTTTTGAGCTGCTGAACATTTTTGTTTGATAAAACCTACTTGAACTTAAAGGTACCGGACATATCTCGGACAGTCTAGCTGGAGCCATGGTACGAGTCACTAACGTCGCGTGTCCAATCATCGCTTTGTTAACCTTGATCGTTGGTCAAGTTGACGCCTATGTGTGGTCGTGGATGTGGGGCGGACCATATCCCCAGGGCGAAGGCCCCCAGAGCTCGGGCAGTGATGGCGTACCCGTAACCAGCGACCTCGGTTTAAACCATCCGAGAAACTTGCACTCGAGAATACAGGTTAATGAATCGGAAGCACGATATTACGAGGTGAGATCTTTTTTCCGCTCCTCATATCATCTGAAAAATCGTTAAGCACATTATATTCAAGAAATAGAATGTTTTCTCAAGCGCTATATATCATCTAAAATGATATCAATTTTCTGCTGTCATACGTATTCCTGTAGGATATGCAGTGCTATTATGATGCTTTCGAATTCCATTCATGTTATGGTTTGTGATCTTCACAAATTGTGTGTGTATGACAATTGTGTCAATCTATGTGTGTGTGTGTGTGTGTGTGTGTCATGGCGTACATTGGATGCCCGACCTTAATAGTTAAGGTCTCATGTTTTGATCGCGTATATTTAGTCTCTTGCTTACATGCGAGTCCACCCCTGGTTTAATTGGCGACCATGGGCTCTTTCTCCCCACTCGATCTTTTTTAATTTTCATTCAGTCCGTCGACAGACGCACGTCAATTAACTAATGGCCTCATTACAATCAATTGTCCGGATAACAGAGGGTCCCACGTGCGAATAAAAGGCGGGACGGGTGTTAACTTGTGCCTTTGTTGTTTTGAACCGCGATGGCTTCTGTCTTGGCCATCTTTTCGTCTGGGTAGAAAGTCGATCAGTGTGGCGCTGATGTTACCGATGGTCACTCGGCTCGTGGTCGAAGCCACCTCAAACGATGGTTAATGTTCCATCATTGTTGATGAATGCATTTGTTGTACCCAAATTATTTTCAAAGATCTCCTTCATAAATCTAACATTTTGAAAGTCTGATCTGTGTAAGTATTGTACTGACTCATAAATTCGTATTCTGAGATACAGCTGGCCTAATCTTTCCTCAAGAGCTGTCAAAAACTACACTGGAACCAATTTATAGAACGGTCATCTGATGAATGCTCTTCAGAGAATGCTGGAAGCGAGGGGCGAGTGCTTTTCGGGTGTGACCTTGGAATATGAAGCGGGTTTCTTCGTGTGTGTGTGTGTGTGTGTGTGTGTGTGTGTGTGTGTGTGTGATTTACTTGTTTATGGAATCAGGTTTAGATGTTGAGATTGCGTTTATGTTTCATTCTGCTTTCAAATGAAAACAGACATACAACATTATAAGAATGTATGACCAATATAACATTTCAAAAGCAAACATCATTATCGCAGATCAAGATAGATAGGACAGAGTGCAATTGAAGAGTTTGTTTGCAAAAACAGATAAGTCCGTTTTTGAAGATTTTGAAGTACGGTCTCTATCATAAAGTACAAAATAATACCTTTTAAATGATATATCGGTCACTACATATAAAGGTATATTTTTGAAGTTATGGTCAAAAGAAGCAAAAATTTTCTTATTATTCTCTTTATTTTTCTTGACCTTTAATCGGAAATATCTCCATTTGGCAAATATGGACTTATCGGTTTCTGCAAACAAACTCTTCAATTATAGATTCACCTCAACGAAAGTAAGCACTATAAGTCACTCATAGGTCTGAAGAGCCAGAAATAATGGATGATTATGTGATGACATGCAGTTTTATTGTCTGTCAATTCGTTTTTCCGACGAGCTCTAAAACTTCACTGAACCATCAGGTTTTCCTCCAAACGAACTTACAGAAAATTCTAGAATTATGCCATCTTGAAACCCATTGTTTTTGTTTCTGCATTTGATGAAATCAACCTGAACATAACTGATGATTCTGTGAAGAGATTTCAAATGAGTCAAAGGAAGAAACCGATACCTTCTGTTGAAACTCTTATGCAGTTTTCTCACGAAAGGGTAACCAGCTATGCTTGGATTTACACCCGTCACTATAACTACACAACAAGATGGTTTGGGAAAAGTTAGAGTGTTTTGGGGTTTTGTTTTGTTTTACAATTCACAAATTCTAGTAAAACGCAAAATATCGATTTGCTTCTGAATGTTAACAACAGGTATTGGCCAAATGTTGCCTTCTTGTCACAACGCAATTAAAAACATATTTTGCACTTTGTCGATTATTCTTTATAAGTATTTTTTATCCTTCAATCCTTGACCTTAATCTTTGCAGAACATTCCTTGCGAAAGTGACAAGATGTGCGGTCGCGGGCGGTTCTGCGATTTCCACTACGGCGGGTGCCACCGTCACAGGGAGCAAGGCCAGCAGTGCCGGCGGGACGGCCACTGTCAGAAGGGTCATGACTGCATGTTTGGAACGTGCCACCTCGCCATCCCAGAAGGAACACTTGGTGAGGACACGAATTGTGATATTTTTCACTTGTTCCTCTGATATCAATTTGTTATAACAACAGCTTGGTTAACTTGCTTTATTTAATTACACAACTCCAACTGAATTCAATTAAGCAGATTTTGCGACTTATTTCTCAATTTGTCAGTTTAAGTTGTGGATGGTCGATGTGCGAAAGAATAATCACTGATGACTGTTGTTTCTGTATTCAGAAGTGAAATATAAGGCTTAACCATCGATTTAGATAGGCTTCGTGTCAATCATTGCGTTGAGTTGTCTATTTCACTATTGAACCATCGTTGAATCACTATTTATAGCAGCTTATTCTGCCGAGAGAAAAGTGTCAGAGATATCTGTCCTTCTCTTTGCTTCAAAAGGTATCGCTCAATACTTGTCGATTCCGGCTACGAGCCATTTACGAATGATACTGCTTAATCATGAGTTCAAGCAGTTAATTGACATAAAGCCAGGTACCTCTAGCGAAGACAGCTTCTGTTGCTTTTACACCACCGTCCTGATAGTATTTTAGAGCTCTTTTCATCTGTCACGAACATGCCATCATTTAGAGAGCAAGTCAAGTCAATCAATTCGTAATTCTCAAGGGTTGGGAGGGGTGGTGCACCTCAACAACAACAACAACAACAATAGCGACATGCTGTCCCCTCCCCTGCAGTGAGATCTGCTCCACTGCTTTTGGCATAGTCAGCATTTAAACAAGGAAAGAAAAGGAAAAAGACGAAAATTCACTGATGATGACCGACGTTCAAGAATGTTCATTGTCTGAAGCGTGTTACGGCGACTGACATGCGCCGCGTTGTCCCATTCACGTACTCAGCGGTTTAGGATTAAATGATATCTTAATAGGGTCGGACTCCCGCGGGGAGAAGCGACGCAACACACTGTTAGGTGTCCCTCTCTGTAACTCCTTTCTGTTTGACAGGGAAAAATGACATACCAATACGTTCCCGATGGACATGTGATTGACAGACTGGTCTTGCTGAGAGCGAATAGCTGACTAGTATCGACCAATTCTAAACCAGACTTTTCATGAAAGTGACGGTGCCGATTGTTTGTCGGCTGGTACATGTTGGCAGTATAAACGCTCCACCAGACGTAGGCCAACTTGGTGTTTGGCGAAAGTTTTAACTTGCTGCGTTTATATAGATCATTATCACGAGTATATACTTATAGAAAACACGTGCTTTACAGCTCTGATATCGGCCGCATAAGTATTGTGAAATATCGTCATGATAATAGTTGTTTCAAGGTAATGAAACTGATGGGCTTACCTTGGCTCCACATCGATGATTCATGGAGAATCGCAATCTTTATCGAAACCATTTGACTTATTAATCTCACTGAAGTTGAGAATGCACTGTTCTTATCGATACTCTTCAGGTGTTCTTTATTTCATATCGTTTTATTTTCAACATTGAAAGATTGATTGCAAAAAGTGCAAAATGTTAACTTCAGGACTATTCCATTTCTTTGTAGGTGCACGGTGCCGAAACGATAAGGACTGTGGAGAGAGTATGTGCTGTGCGAGACAGCACGGAGAGTCGGTGTGCAAGCGCAAACTCCCCCTCAACGCAAAATGTTACATCCCTCAGGGCGGAGTCGAGTATGTGATTGACACCATGTGCCCGTGCGAAGCGGGTCTTATCTGCAGAGAGACGATGGTCATGGAAAGAAGAGAGTAAGTTTCACCGCCCCCTTGGTTTCACAGAGCAATCAACTCGTTCGTCATTTAAAGGCATAATTTACCATTTGCAGATGAAACAAGAACCCAGCATTAGTGTTTTAAAATAGTTCTAAAATGTGAGTTAGGGTAGAAACAACCACTGTAAAAATTTGAATCCGTATAATCGATGTTAAATGTGAACAATAGTTATAATAAGAATTTTTGCAGATTAAACCGTCTACAGTTATGGTTTATTGAGAAAAATACTGATAGCTCCTTATATTTTGGGCCTTATTACGAAAATGTTATATGGTAGGATGTTTTGTGATACAACAGACCTACACATATGCTTAAATGTGATATCTTGAACATTTTTTAAATCACTTCTCCCAAAGGTAAACTGGACCTTTAACTTTGCATTCCTCTGTTAGAAATATCAGTCCTCATTCAATTTGCATACAATGAACTCCTGTTATAACGAACACGGTTATAACGAAATTATCGTTTCAATGAAGTGAAAACTTCATGCCACAAAGTTATCTTTCATTTATCCTTATCATACTTTACTGTTAGGCTATAACGAAATTTCGATATTACGAAAGAAAACCGCCGGTCCCGAAGACTTAGTTATAACGGGAGTCGACTGTATCATGTAGGGTTCCGGTAGAAAAGAAAAAGAAAAAGAAAAACAAACAAACACAAACAAACGAATACATCGCTTCGTACCAAATTGACTTACATTATATATGACGTATTCACGTCACAAAACTGAAATCTCCTTCATTGTTACTATTGGTCATAAATACCATCATCTCGCCATTAAGGAAACATCATTCCATAGGTAGTTTCATTTATCAGTGGTAACCTGAAAGACAGTTTGAAGTGAACTTTTACACACAATATCATGATGCTCCTCACTATCCAAAGTGAAAGTTTGTAGGGTTGAAAGCTATTGCATCCATCCATCCATCCATCCATGAGGCCTCCATCCATTTCAGGCTTAATCGCTTATGATGGTGGTCTCCTGCATTCATTGATCTCTGTTGTTTACTGAAAAAAATACTGTATATCTTATTTTATGTTTCTGTGTATCTACATTGCTCAATGCAATCACCTACGTGTATCTATTTACTGTTATCGATTTATTTCACTGCACCTGTTATTCTTTGTTCTCTGTACTTTTTGAAGTTTGTATTCAAATTGCATCTGATTGAATGCAGAAATAAAAGCAAACAAACAAACAAACATCTTACATGATGTAAAATGATTTAATAATCAATGCATTGGCTGCATGCTTAAAATGATTTTATCGTATGATTAATTCATACGTCTATGAGTTGTCTGAGTGACCCAAATTGTCAGATTGTGATTTTTACTCCGAGAACCGATTTGTAATGATATCATTGATCTCCGATCACCATATATTACTGTGCATTTTTCTACGTAAACAAAAAGACGAGATCATTTTGCATGACGATGCTGGTAAAGTACAACATACTTTCAAGTCAAAGCTACCTGCTGATTGTCATTTGTGTCCACTCAGGAACCAACACACTTTCTTCTTTCTATTAATATCATTGTTTGTTTTCTTTGTCTTCCATCAGACAGGAGTTCGTACTCAAGTTCTGGACTGATCGAGATCACATGCGGTGCCAACCGCGGTGAGCTAAGCCCAACCGTCTAGGACATGAGACGTCAAAGAGTTCGTCAACATGTGTTGCTCGCTCTCTGTCCTTCCTTGCGCTGCCGCTCCACCACGCAGAAGTGTGTAGTTCGTACGGAGATGTGTGTGTTATGTCGTGTCGTCACCTTCCAGACGCAACGCGTCCTTGTAAGCCGAAAAATCGACAGTCAACAGACAGCAGTTCGACAACGGTGCCCATGAACTACATAATGATCCTATTTGGGCGTGCTAAAGATTCCGCAGTTATCTGTTGTTAATTCTTCTTATTTCTGTGCGTGGCAATGGTGTCAAGATACCGCGATAAGACTCCTGCTGGAATTATTCGTGTTGACTATGGGTCATAGGAAATATATTGTACAAACTAATGCTTTACTTGTATTTTGCCAAATGACATGGTCATTAAGCAACCAAGAGCATATATATAAATATACAATTATATATTTTGCGTAAATGATATCTTCTGTGAATGATAGTGTGAAAGAAGTATGTATTGTCTCTAAGCACTGTGTCTGGTGCTTCGTCTGTCTGAAACTGATCCAGCTAAAATCATAAAGCTTAGAACATGGAGTGATTATTTTTGAACTAAAGGATTATCATTAAAAAAAACAAACCCCATATAATAACTTTGAATAATCACACGGAAGTTTTCAGTACTCGGTCTATAAACACGAGAGGTATATAGTACTTCTGTCAACAAATGAATGTCAATTATAGCAAATACTCACACGATTACGTGTCTTTTGCTGCCAAAACGTAAACATTATACGCTTTCGCAACAGGAAGTTCAATCTCTAACGCAATAAATTATAATAATCTAAGTGTGTTTTGATGTGAGATATACACATTTCAAAGGATCGGCTAAAATGCCAGATTATTGACGAGATTATACACACACATAAAAAAAATCAAGATGCAATATCATTGTGCTGTAACTGTATGAAACGAATGCAAATATTGTCAAATAAACCATGTAGATACACTTGACTACTGAATATTCATTCACTTGCGTGTACCCAATGGTTTTGTGGCTCGAACCGTTCTGTCCGTGTGAAGCGAGAATGACATTATTCTAACACTGTAACAGACAGAGTAAGTGCTGCTGCACTTTAAGATAATTGATTAAAAGTATCGTTAATTTGTATTGTCGAAACAAACAAAAGCATAAATTACAAACTGTTCTGTTACAGCTATTATCATACCATCATACCCCCCCCCCCTTATTTACGTCTTTACTTTCAAACATCAGAATAGAATTTGTGAAGAGTTATTTCAAACATTTTCTACAGGAATTGAAACTTTAAGCGGGGTCAATTTATATTAATTCATATAATGTGCCTCGGTCATGACTGATTCTCCGAGCATTTAATTGACGATTTGATGATATATTGTATGCACACATTCAAACATTGGACGTGCAAAATTGCATACACACAAACTTATAATAAAAGGTCACACAGATATACGTAAATACGTACATAATAACTATCATATATACATACCTACACTAAATTGTGTACATACATACGTGTACCTAATTGCATTAAGTAGGAAATTACAGGCATCACTCCTATTGGTCGGTCTACATGATGAAAAAACGGGAATAATTAACTTACACATGAAAAAAAAAACCCACAAAACACATATTTTGTATGTATGTGAGTGCGTGCCTTTGTGTGTGTGCATTGTACTAAGTAAATACGAATGTCTCTAAGCAGAAAAATGCGTTTTTTATAGAATAAGTCCTTGTCGAATGGTTTGAACAAGTTTGTGCGTACGCATGTGAGTGTGTATTGATGCCTGAGAGATGTTTTTAAAGAAGGAAAAGATAAACAATAATGCTTTATATGAATGAATAGATACACGTAATAGATAAATAGATGAATAAATGAATATATACATATATATATATAATATATATATATATATATATATACATATATATATATATATATATATATATATCAACTAACACACACACACACACACACACACACACACACACATATATATATATATATATATATATATATATATATATATATATATATATTTATATGAAGAGTTTGTTCGCAAAAAACCGATAAGTCCATTTTTGCCAAATGGAGATATTTGCGATTAAAGGTCAAAAAAAAAAGAAGAAGAGAATAATAAGAAAATATTTGCTTCTTTTGACCATAACTTCAAAAATGTACCTTTATATGTAGTGACCAATATGTCATTTAAAAGGTATCATTTTGTACTTTACATGGGCGTCACCGGGGGGGGGGGGGGAGGGGTGCGTTGGGTGCGGACGCACCCCCCTTCAGACCAAAAAAAAAATAAATAAATAAATCACCACTTCAGTCTGCGAACGACCTCAACGCCGGACGCTAAATGATTATTCTTGTTTCTTTTTCTTTTTTTTTTTACTTTTTTTTTATTTTGCTCCAGGGACAACAAAATCCTGGCCAAAACAATTCTCATCCTGGCCTCTGTTAGCATTGATTTTATACATATCTACGAGTAGGACCTATTCTACAGTGTTTACTATTTATCGACCGTACTGTACATCCGTAAAGGCCCGGTCCCACTGGCCGACGGACACAAAGCGTATGCAGAAAGGACACAGCGGACGAGCAAAATTTCGGGGATGGCTTCATCCGCTTTCATCCGCTCCAGAAATTGACAAAATTTGCGGTAATAGAACGGAAATAGAACGGACGTGGGTAGTATGTAGCGGGGATGTTAAACGGATGTCCATCGGAAACCTAGCGGATGAAAGCGGATGGAAGGGGATGACAGCTCCGAAGGGGTTACCGGAGATAATTGCGAAACGGACGCATAGCAGAAAAAGCGGATGCAGAGTGGATGCAGAGCGGATGCAGAGCGGATGCAGAGCGGATGCAGAGGGGATGCTTTCGAAATGCTTTATATACGAGATGCATACGCTTACATCCTTTCTATTAACGTGTTATTAACGATGTAAAGACGTTCCACGTACCATATCTTTCCTCCCTCTTTCCGTTTTTAGCTGCAGCGGATGTGAGTTGCGAGGATGCCCAGAGGATGCAGAGAGGATGCAGCGGACGTTTAAGGGATGCCGCACGGACATACAACGTTTGTTGCTCGTATGTCGCGGATTTACATCGTACACAGCGGAAAGTTCATCCGTTCTAAAAGTTTTAAGCAGCTTAAAACTTTTTGCGCGGATGAAATCACAGTGGACGGATGCTCGATGGATAGAGCGGATGAAACACGTATGCGATGGGTACACAGCGGATTCGTAGCGTTTTCCAACGGATGGCAAGATTTTTTGTACGCTTTACATCCCCTTTGCATCCGTAAGTGCAGTGGGACCGGGCCTTAAGGTACGGAGCACGTACACGTTTGCATGTACGTGTGCCACTATAGAAGTATGTAGGGTCTATGTACAGCACGTTACTTCTGACCAATCCATATTGATAATGCGAGCCCAAGGCGAGCCTTAGCCTCACAAAAAAAAAAAAAACTTTGGAGGGGCAAGTATATCATTTTCCCCACCCCCTCCCATAATTCGCGAGACGAGAAGATTTTCTTGCTTTTTTGCCAGAAAAAAAGGTCTACCCCCATAAAAACATAGAAAGGGCAAGCATATCAAAATTTTGCCCCCAACCCCATAATTGATAAGTAGTGAGATGAGAAGATTTTCTTGCTTTTTGACAGAAAAAAAAAGTTGCCTCCATAAAAATGTTCGAGGGGCAAGCGCACCATATCTGTCCCACCCCACATAATTATAATTCCCGAGATGAAAAGATTTTCTTCCTTTTTTTGTTAGAAATCTGTCCAATTATTTCACACAAAGTGTGCACCAGATGGCAGGCTGCTGAATTTCAATTCTAAAAAAGCAAAGTCTCTCTATTGTGGGAGGGGGATACCTCTTCCCACACCTTCCCCCGTTCGGTTTATTTTCCACGCACCTATACAATGACAGATTTACAAACGTTTCATCGAAAGCGTGCACCAAATCTAAGTTCCGTCGTGGGGGAGGGGATATTATCTCCGTTCAATTAACCATTAACCCTTTCCCAATGGCGTAGCCAAGGGGGGGGGGGGGGGGGGAGCGATGAGGCAGTCGCCCCCCCCCCCCCTTTCATAATATTCAGTGTAAGAATTAATACAAGAAGGTTATTTAAATTACACCATGTTATAGGCAAATTGTTTAATACTGATTTACATCAAAATGTACTGCTACCTTAGTGGGACTGTTTCAAGTCGATAAAACACGCAAAAACCTGCATCAAATTGCACCATTTACAACATCAAAATGCAGAAAGTTCTCACCGTGGGAGGGGGACAAACCCCTCCCACACCCTAAACCCTCGCTCGCTCCGCTTGCTCGGGCTCGGTCGCGTTCATGACATCAGTGTGAGAATTAATACAAGAAGTTTATTTAAATGATACCATTCTATAGGCAAATTGTTCATTAATAATTTACATCACAATGTGCTGCTACCTTAAACAAGTGGGACTGTTTCAAGTTGATAAAACACTCAAAACCTGCATCCAATTGCACCATTTACAACATCAAAATGCAAAAAGTTCCACCGTGGGAGGGGGGACACCCCCTCCCACACCCTCCCCCTCGCTAACTCCGCTCGCTCTTGTTTCATCGCGTTCATGATATTCAGTGTAGATATTAAAACATTAAGTTTATTTTGATGAAACTATTTTATAGGCAAATTGTTCAACAATAATCTACATCAAGTGGGACTGTTTTAAGTCGATAAAACAAGCAAAAACATGCATCAAATCGCACCGTCAACATCGAAATGTAATTTCAGTTCTCACCGTGCTAAGAGGGACGACCCCCTCCCCCTCGCACGCTTCGCTTGCTCGGGCTCGGTCACGTTCATGACATCAGTGTAAGAATTAATACAAGAAGTTTATTTAAATGATATAATTATTTATAGGCACATTATTCAATAACAATCTACATCAAAATGTACTATCTTAAACAAGTGGGACTGTTTCAAGTCGATAAAACAAGCAAAAACATGCATCAAATTGCACCATTTACAGCATCAAAATGAAAAAAGTTCTCACCGTGGGAGGGGGACACACCCTCCCCCTTGCTCGCTCCACTCGCTCTTGCTTGCATGGGCGCGTTCATGATATTCAGTGTAAAATATTAAAACAGGAAGTTTATTTTACTGTAATGACAATCGTCATAAGACAAACTCTTTTAATCAGTACGTGCAACAGCAATGAAATTGACCAAGGGTTATTGAATATCATAACTTTTTATTGAATATCATTTTTTAATGTCAGATATTTACACTTTTTAAATTCATATCTTCATTTTATTCCTAATAAGGGACTCTCTGTTACATTCATGCGCCCTTAAATTGTCACAACTTTAGGCAGTGTATAGAGCAAAGTCTTCTTCTTCTCCAAATCCTTCTTTGTATGGGGCAATGTGCTTGGTTGATGGCGTTTGCTGACTATTCCCAGTCACCTTGGGCGTGGCTACCCTAAAAAGGACAATTTCGAATGCAATTTACCGTCTACGTCTAATCGTCTATGTCATAATAAATGTGATAACAGCTTTCCAAATCTAAGTGGAGGAAATAAACTTAATGGAAATGGACCCTCTTCATGTATGTTAGAATGGCATTAGCTGGAAAAATTGATAGTCATATGTTTACACTCAGAAAGCATTCATTTCTCGAATATACATGTATCCGTTTCCAGAAAAATACATGTATTGTTCTTTGGCGATAGATACAATGAAATTTGCTCCTTCATTTCTAGTACTAATTATATTGAATAACAGTAATGATAACGATGATGATGATGATGATGATGATGATGATGATGATGATATTAATGATAATAATAATAACGATGATGATAATAATAACAATAACAATAGCAATAAGATTGATAAATGGTAATAACAATAGAAATAACAGGAAAAACACTAAGATTGATGGATAATCAGTGGAAAAAGACGACTGGTGTCCGTTCCAGCAACACCTTTTCATATTAGCGAAGAGCTTGATCTTTAGAGCATGTATTAATTTTGCTAGGTGATCAATGGTTTGTGAATATGGAAAGTACTTTATGATCTATCAACCACTGATCTCGAGATGTAAAACCATGGACCTACCACACATGGACATTCATCGCTCGTTTCACTGGTTCTGTCAAAAGCGACACAATAACCATGATAACATTTTAAAGATGCTTTCCTGCTTAGATCTCATCGTGCATCACCGACAGCCAGCCCGGAGTAAAAACAAGACAGTGCTTTGAGATATCTAAAAGCTTCATGCGCAAGAGATAATAACTCTCTTATATCAAGAAAAATGCATGTGCAGTTGTAGTATACACTGGGAAATCATCGCTCAGTTAATTTCATTTGCGAAATGCACGTATACTTTACGAGAGAAAGCAAGTATTTTGGCAAGTTGGTTGTAATTTGTAATATAATTTTTCCCATTTTTCGCACATGGTTTCAGAGTAAACATGGATAGTAATGGTAGATGACATGTATGTCTTACCATTAAGCAACGTTACATGGGCGTCCATAAGCGTCCACTTCAGTAATTACTAATTTTGTGACACGAACTTTGTCATGATTTGAGGTATGCTGCTCCCCATCATTGTCGATTTTCCAAAGGCAGTTAAGTCTGAAGAGGTGCCTAAGTGAAATAAAACCGAAATGAGGGAAACAGTTCTTTTGTCAGTGACGATGAACGATTACACAATCGTCATTGTCCAAACATCTGAACGTACACATCAAGATGCATATAATCAGGTGGCGGCAATGCAGGTCGGATCAAAGAAAGACATCCGTTCCTAGTCCATGTGTGTAGTAGGTCCATGGTAAAACAGAGATCAGTGCCAGGTGAACACCCGAGGGGTGTAACTGTTCTATATAAAACCATTGAGGGCGCTGAACCATATTCAAAATACTTACGGTCGTCATGAGCGATTGCGTGAGAAGCTGCAACAAAACTGACACCTATACTTCTTTTGAACATGACTGATTCAGCAACAGTGACAGATTTTTTTTTTAAATCTTTCTAGAGTTGTTATCGTTTTGAAAAGAGTAAAAAATCCAAGCCATTCACTCAAAGTTATTCAATAATGACTTTCTTTTGATGTTGTTATTATCAGTTTTTCTCTCATAGCCGTAGCGTGTAAAATCATGGAACCAGATTAGACCCCACACACCAATTTCCACTATGAGGTAAATTACTTCATCTGCATTCAGTCTTGTATACAAAATACTATTAGGATATGTGTCTAGAGCTATCTGGTTAAAGGTAAACAAAAGGGGAAATTGTAGATAAAGAAATAACGAAATCGTTTAAAGGACAAGTTCACCTTCATATACATGTGGATTAAGTGAATGCAGCAATATTATTCGAACACAATAGTGAAAGTTTGGGGGAAATCGGACAATCCGTTCAAAAGTTAAGATTTTTTTAATTATTTGTGCAGTCACTACTGGATGAGAAAACTACTACAGTGTATGATGTCACATGCGTACAACGATATAGGGAAAATATAAAGAGAATTTTACAAAATTCATTTTTTGAAAAGAGTGCACATTTCCTCAACCTGTCACAGATGTATGTTAAATTCCCCCTGCCTTTTGAAAGAAACAAGTCAAGCTTTCTTTTATTATGCGAGAAAAGTGAAATATATTAATTTTTCTTTTTTTTCTCATTATTTCATTGTACACATGTGACATCACAAGCTGTAGTAATCTTCTCATCCAGCAGTGACTGAGTGGAAACTTCAAAATTTATATCTTTTGAACGGGTTGTCCAATTTTCCTCAAACTCTCACTGATGTGTTCTACTAATATTGCTACATTCACTTAATCCACATTTCTATAAAGGTGCATGGCCTATACAAGATGTTAAGTTTTGTCTTCATTCTTACTCGTTTCTTGGGTTGAAGGATATGATGAATACGTTTGATGATGATGATGATGATGATAATGATAATAATGATAATAACAATAATAATGATGATAACAATGATAATAATAATAATGATAATAATCATGATAATAATAAGAACAATAATAGTAATAATAATAATAATGACAATTACAATAATTATAGTAATTATGAAGGTGATAATCATCTTTAAAATCAATAAAATCATAAAGAACAAAAATATAATAATAATCATCATCATCATAATCATTGTCATCACATTTCCATTGTTGTGTTATTTTTATCATTTTTCGATCTTTCCCATTTTTATCCTTTTTTAGAATGTGTGTGTGCCCCCTGAGCTCGCTTCCGCGGCCCCGCGGCCCTGGGCCCCGTCCTATAAAGACTTGTGATTGATTCAAAGCAATCGCAACTTTACGATTGAATGCAAATCCATCTTATAAAAAAAGTTATGACTGAAATTAAGACGGAGAACTGCAATCAATCATTCACAGGTTGCGATTGATTGCAGCTTTCAAGGGATTTGTGACTGATTGATTTCTATCACAAGTTTTGTAAGACAGGGCCCTGATATCCTTTATCACGGATAATATTTCTGTGTGCCGAACAGTTATAGGTGCACGGTGGTGTCATGTGCTGAGACTACTTCGGTATACTGTACTACGCATGCGTACCTCTGCCTGTTGATAGCCCAGCTCCTTGGCAACGCGACTACAGGATCTACAGGACTGGCGGTACGTCCTATTGTCCCCGCGTTGCCCGCTGCGATCCCCGTGCAATAGCATGCAAGCTGCGCTGGAGCGGCTCGTACTGTACTGTCGTATAGGAGTTTACACCTGTCGTCTCTGATCCTGATGCGCATGCATTATTATATGAGCTGTTGAACAACTTGTGTATGGAGCTCGGAGACAAACTATTGAAGGATTGAGCTGTACGTTTTGGAGAAACTTTTGTAAGAAACTCACGCCACAGAAGCAGTGAATTAACCATCAATTACCAACCAACTCACAGACATCACGATCTGACGATGGAGAAAGTCAAGCATGGACGAAGGAAAGGACAAGCAAGAAGTAAGTTTATGAACGAGATTTTAAACAAATCAACGCGACAGATAACAACACTCGCCATCACTATTCCGTAAATCAGCTCAAGGGTGGAGTGAGGAGAGGGTTTGTGCTCGTGCAGTGGTTGTGGTAGACAACGGGGATCCTACTGCTGGACTTTAACACTAATAACAGTTAGACAAGAACATGATCTCTACGGTCTAACCGTTAACGTTAGAATAGAGCTGTTTCTACTACTCTATGTTTAGTGATGGGGTCCGTTCCACTTTGTCACGGTACAAGAAACTGAGGACATTTCACTATCAGTAAATTGAAGAACATTGCATGAGATAATAATACTAATAAAGACGTAATAGAAGGCTTGTGGTCCTGATCGATCCTGTTGTGTTATTACAAAAATGGTAACGGTTAGTCAAACTGTTAGACAAACAAAACAACTTGATATCCTAAACCTAAGAAATTGATCCATTGTAAAACTGACTAAACACTAACTTTAGACCTTTATAAAAAGTTGAACAGAATGAAGATCAACATAGAATATTTTCTATAGCCGAGTGTACATCTGCATGTATACGTACCGGTAACTGTTACTAGTGTTAGCCGGGCTAACAATTACATAGACATGAGAATTACGGCGTAGAATTAATATAAATTTGGAGACAGTGTTTCAGAGACAAGTGTTTCAGAGACAATCTCACCCCCTAACTCGCTCCCACTGCATGTCTGTGAGCCAGACAGTCCACAATCAAAATTTGTTGAGTTTCTCTATCTAATTTTAAATTTACACTTTCCTCATGTGATAATGACAGACTCCCCAGTTGGCTCCCGCACATCTAAGGCATCCCTCCCACCGGTCCAAGGGAGCATGCTCCTGCCCGACGGCACAGACCTGCGGCAGGTGACAGTCCTGTCCAAGAGCGACTGGTCCCGCATCGCAGCGCAACTGGAATGCAAGCAGCGAGAGGAGGAGGCCATACGGAAGCGAAGGGAGGCCAAAGAAGCCCTGCACAAAGAGACCAAAGAGATTGTTAAGAACTGGAGTAACACAATTGCGGTGAGTTTTGATGTATTTCTGTCTGACATTTTAAGATGATGCTGGCATACTTTCTCCTTGTCCTACTCCTTTCTATACTTCTGTTCTGTATCTGCTTTGATTGTTTCATGTTTGCTGCTGCTTTTTCTTTGATAGATTAGACATTTCATTCTCTTGGTAAAACTGATTTAATCTAATTTGTAGCACAGATATGTTTGTATTAACACGTAAACATCTTCACCTGCAGAGACTGTACAATTTTATTTTTCATATCACAATAGAAAGGGAAGTCATCATTGTAAATCTAACATTTCATGCAATTTCATTTTCATATAGCCTACAAATGTAAGTGTCATGGAATTTACAAATGTGGGAATATGAACCATAATCTAAAACTAGACTCGGAATTTGTCAACACTGACAAATTAGGTGATCCGATCTCTTCGAAAATCAATGATTTGAGTCCTGATCCCAATAGGCATGACCGTAAAGGTTCATCTGTGGTTATGGACATTGGCCGTGTGATGTTTGGATTCTCATTTAAAAAAAAGGGAGTCGGGTTTGCCATCTTTGGTGCCATATTCCGTATACACTATAACGAAGATACAGAATAAAGTATATTTGACCATTGACCCCACTTTGCACAGCCAAGATGGCATCTGAGAAAGAAATGGTTATTTTGTGAAATGATCCTTGTAACGTGATCTTTGTGTGTGCAAAATATTGGAAAGATAGGACATGTATTCACCAAGATACAGGATGAAACATTTATGACCTTTGACCCTAATTTACATACCCAAGATGGTGTCCGATCAAGAAGTTGTTATTTTATGAAATAATGTACGTGACATGAACTAAACATGTGCAAAATATGGGATTGATAACCATTGTTGTTCTTCATCTATTGCACAGAATGTAGTAGAAAGAAAGAAAAATAAAGAAAAAATTATGTTATTTTATAGAAATTTGAAGGAGAAGCATTAAAAAATCAGAAAAAGATAAAGTTAGGAAGGGAGATTAAGACTAAATAAAGAAAAAGAAGAAAAAAGAGTTTGAAAAAAAAAATATTGGCAAGGGTGAGGCTCGAACCAGGGACCTTAGGATTACGAGTCGGATGCGCTATGCAATGACCTATTTCATGCTCCATAGGCCCTGTGTATTAAGCAAAATGACGCTGCATCGAAGCCACGTGCCATTTTCAACCAAGTTTTTCGACGTGATGCCGGCCTCGTATGAAAAAATAGAGGGCACACTTACGATAGCCTAAAGTCTCAGCTACAACATACTAAAATCTGGGAAAAATTCACCGAAGCATAAGTGAGCTAATGCTCGAAAAAGATAGTCATGTCAATTTTCACTGCCAGAAAAACTGCTCTCCCATAGAGATAACACGTAAACTGGTCAAATTTGACAAGATTACTTTTAATCCATTTTTACGAGGTGATGCCGCCATCCAATCAAAATGTTGTAATTACATTAATGAAAGAACATTTAATAAGCTACAACATACTGAAATCTGAGTGAAAATTGGCAGAGGATAAGTGAGATACGCCCAAGTAAACTTGAAAATTGATGACGTCATTTTGAAAATTTACTTTTTTTACTTTATTAAGAAATTTGATATCTTTTAATCACTTTTTCAGTATCGCCAACCCATAAACTGACATGTACAACTCATCAGCTTTCAGAATATGTAAAGAAAATGGGGGGTCACCGTCCATCCTGACGAGTAAAATCGGATTTAAAATTGGCGGTTTTTGGGCATTGTTGTACTGTATATCGCCATTGACGCGCGCGCGGAATTTCAACTTTGACAGTCCCGTATGACGTCATATTGAGTCGGATTGACTTGAAACTTGCTAGAAATGTTCCTTGACTTTTCAGACATCCGATAAATGTAAAAAATCGGGAAATTTCTGTTGCATATGAGCTGTACGTGCGTATATGTGCGCGCGCGTACGCGTCCGTCCAATTTTTTCAATTTTTCAAAAAATGCTCCAAATGGTCTGAAACGTGTGCAAAAAAATTTTGAGCTCGATTGGAGCATACAAATATTTCAACGCGCGCGTACGCGCACGTTCTAACAATGCGATGAATTTTGAAAACATGAGTAGAATTCCCTTGAATTGAAATTCACGTGACGTAAATTTCATTGAAAAATTCCATTCTATTAATGAGATATGATTGAAAATGTGTTTTCATATAATGACGTCATAGTGACGTCACGGTCGACTGATCACAATGATTTTACTTGATCTGTCGTCTTTGGGACACGATACATATATGGTATAAGTTTGAAATTGATAGGAAGAGCACTTTCTGAGCTAATCGAAACACAACTTTTGTCCAGAAAGAAAGAAAGAAGAAGAACAAAGAATCCGTACAGATACAGAAGGTGATCCGAGAGGATACTCGGATCACCTAATAATATAAGTGTGAGGTTTCAGAAATGTATTGCTGGTCTGTGCTGCAGTTCAAATATTTTTTCCATTGTTTCTTCCATATACAGGGCCAAAGATTAAAGAAGTTGGAAGCACGAAAGATTCGTGAGGAGAAAGAGGAAGCAGAACGTGTGCAGATTGACATTGAAGAAGCCAAGTACCAGGCCCAAAAGAGGAAAGAGGCTATTGAGAAGGCCAAGACCCTTCAGTATTATCAGACAGACAGAGTCAAAGGTTTTCATGTAAGTTGAACAACTCAAACCATGCATTGGTTTTGTCCTTTTAAACAATTTTCTGAAATATCTTCTCTTTTTTTTTTTTTTTTTGTGGATACACGTGTGGGGAAATTTTTCTGAATCAAATTCCAATAAAGTCTTATTCAAACCCTGCTAGATTGTAGTTTAAAAATGCAACATTATGCATCGAGGTTATGAAATTTGTGGTGCATGGTTGCTCTCAAGAACGATGATTTTTTTTTTTTTTTTTGTAAACTATATTATACTATGTGTTCTGTGTGTATTGAATAGAGTATCTAATTGTATACATCATGTGTATTAAGGGAATGATTTCCCCAGACATGGCATTGCTATTGCAGAGAATAAAGTACTGTAACTGTTCCAACCATTTAATTTAAGAAAATATCTCTTGAGTAGCATGATGCTTCATTATGTATTTTTATTATCATTATTTATTTTTTTTTTTTACAATTGTCAATCAAACTCATGGGAAAACATGTATAAAGGTTTTTTTCCCCCTCTCTTCATGCCTGCTATGACACGTCCTGTGTTGTTGTTGTTGTTGCTAATATCTCAAATCATTTCCCACATTTGACCCTGTGACCTGCAGGGCGCCCTCATGCTCACGGAGGTGTTGAAGGAGCGGGAGGCCCAGATCGAGCTGAAGAAGAAGCGGGAGGCGGCGGGCAAGGGGAAGGACAAGGAGCTGCTGATGAGAGCCCTCAGGGAGATGGAGGAGGCGGTGTTGGCGGACCAGGAGAAGGCCATGCAGCGCTTGAAGGAGAGGAAGGATATCTCCGAGTTCCAGAAGCAACAGTGAGTTTCTATCCCCGACTAAAGTAACACTACCGGCAATAACACCCTAAAGTTTGAATTAGAGGAAACAAATCTAAAACCCCCAATACCCCAAACTTGAAACCACACTCCTACAGTAATACAAGATTAGAAAGAAAACAAAACAAAACAAAACAAAAACAAAAACAAAAACAAAATATTTGAATCAAAACATGGGACATCAATAAAGTAGCTGGTGGTCTCTATATCACATTCTTTTTCCTTTGCAGTATTTTTCCACTTATCCTGTTTATTAAAGATATAAAGAAATCAAATACTGTAAAAGTGGCTTTTTCTTTTTTTACACATTTTGCATGTGAAAAGTAAAAGCATGCAAATATTGGCTTCTTATGTATGGAATGCTCTTTCATATTTAATCTTGTGGAATTACACGCACACCACACTTAAATCATCTTACCTGGCTGTGTGCAAAAAATTTCCACTTTTAAGGTTGGAGTGTGCATTTTGAATTGTATATGCCAAGTCTAGTCCTGCTCTAGGGAATCTGTTCACCTATACATTTTTTTTTCTTTTTTGTTTTTACATTACAGGTGTTTTAAAACAAGATGTAGTCCACGTATATCTAAAAGAGTTATCAGTCTAGAGACAAACATTAATGGCTGCATGTAGCATTATTTTGCAATTTAATCTGTGATGAAAGCTGCCTGTGCATGTCAACGAAGTAATGCAGTGTTTGTTTTGGTATTTGTTTGTGGAATTCCAAATGGCAGTCAAAAAATCCTGCTTGAGATGTCTATCCTTACTCCATGTAGATATTAAGTAATCTAGAGGCAGTGAACCAGCCCAAAACAAGTGACACCTATTGATCCCCATCCCTCCTGTGTCATATCATGTATCACAGGATCCACAATAATGTACTGGTATGCAAAGAAAGATTACTAATTAGAGTAGGCCATATGGAACATCAAACCAATATGTTTTCAAACTCATACTGGGCCGAATGCATAAAACAAGCAATTGCTTGTAAGCAATTGCTTCAAGCAAAAGCACAAGCTTGTCTAGCAAAAGGTCTAGCTCAAGCAATTGCTTAAATCCATATGCATAACCTTTTGCTAGTGCTTATACCTTTTGCTTGTCCCGCACAAGCAATTGCTTGCGTTTTCAACAAAAGGGACGTCACGCCTGTGCGAACACAAGAACAAAGGCGAGTGTGGCAGCATGCATTTGAAAGGGCATGTGTGTGCAGAAACATTTCCTGACATAGCAGAAGAGCTATGAAATGACACTCATAAATGCACACACAGACGCACACACACACAACTATACACACACTCGTATTACTGGCTGATTCCCATCACTGCTTACAATAGCCTGCATCTGCCAGATCGCACGTGGAGAGACGTCTCCTTGCTCTCCACCGAAGTGAGACATCCTACCTGTTTTTCATCAAATTTTGCGTGCTAACCACTGGACATTCCCGTTGCTGAAATGAAAAATTTCTTACTCAAGAGTAATTTCTTGTAGATTTATACCACTCCTTCACAATTGTTGTCTTTCTTCCATGAATATGAAAATGATACTTAAAAGGGAACGTCCCAGATAAGCAAAAGCTCAAGCTCATTTTACAGAGCTTGGAAAATCGTAAGCAATTGCTAGCAAGAACTAGCAAAAGGTATGTTTTATGCATACGTTTATAAAGCAAATGCTTGGTCTCTAAGCAATTGCTTGCGGACAGCAAGCAATTGCTTATACTTGCTAGCAAGAGCTTCTGCTCGCAAGCAATTGCTTATTTTTATGCATTCGGATTCGAGTAAAAGGCTAGCACAAGCAATTGCTAGCGTTTATGCATCCGGCCCACTGTATAGCATTTGAAGTATTTTCATTCTTTTTCATTCTGTCCCATTGATATTATTGTTATGTACAAAACTGTAAAAAAGGAACATTGCATGTCACAAATTTGTTGAATGAAAGGTCATGCAGTATAAGAGATGCAGTATTATGTGATATACACACACAAACCACATAGCTTGCAGGAAACGACCCCTTGAACAAAACAAGAATAGCGGTGAGCAGTGAATATGATATGACCCTGGATGAAGTCATGTACCATCAGTTGGTTCAGGGTTCTAAAATTTGTGGCTTGATGTCAGCCTAATCTGTTACCCCATCTTGTCTTTTGCCTACAGGATTCAGGAACACATCCAACAGGCAGAGATCGACAAGATCCAGGACGTGCGGGAGGGCCAGGACCTGAAGCGCAGCGTTGACCACTACAACGCTGAGCGCGCCAAGATCGAGCGGATCCGGCTGGGCGAGAAGCAGGACCTGATGAAGTCCCACCTGAAGACGGTCGCCGACCGCGATCTGATCCGCGCCGCCCAGCAACAGCAGGAGGAAGAGGAGGAGGAGGAGATTCGCATCTTTGCGGCAGCCAAGAAAAAGATGACCAAGCTGCGACGTGCGAGGGAGAGAGAACTGTGGCAGTGAGTAGCTTTTGTATGCAGACAGTGGCATTTGTTGGGTGGGCTGCAGCAGTCACCATTTCAAGATCGGAACTTGTAATACATACAATATGAACAAGTTATGCTGTTTTCATCAAATAATGACAGAGGCATTGTGTGTGATTGGGTCATCTATCCATACGTGTATATCATACGTAATTGCTTTTACATAATCTTGAGAACAACTTGAAGGGGCAAAATAGGCCTTGGTATGTGTATCTTTTTATCCTGTCAGGGGCTAAGATGAAAGGTCATAGGTCAAGGTCAAAACTTGAAGATGAGTGGTGCAGTGTATAGTTGTTGCAAATGATAGAATACTGTCTTAGTTGTATGGTGTGTGGTTCTTGGCATAATATTTCTTAATTTTGTGTCTCAGACATTTCCCGACAGCTCTATACTTAAAGGTGACAAACAATATGAATGTGAAATAGAATGCATTCCCCAATTAAATTCTGATCTGATAGCAAATGGGTCACTGGAAGCTAGACCTCAGCAATTCTTCAGAAACTTCAACCTCTGATGACTCATGGTTTAAAATTCATGCCATGCTAGTTGACTCCTTTGAAAAAAAAAGAAAAAAAGAAAGAGATTCTCCTTTTCAAGAGAATCCTTATTCACTCAACCATGTGATGTCATTCTTTTTTGAAGGCAAAAGCAAGACCACGTCAACAACATGGTCAATGAGCTGGACAGTCAGCTCAAGGCCAAGAAGGATGACGAAGACGACCGGATCGCCAAGGCAGTGGCGGACCGCGAGGCCCAGCGAGAGAAGGAGATGAAGGAGAAGGAGGAGAGGCTGCAGGAGGACTTGCGACAAATTTCCATCCATAGGTGAGATACGGCCTTCCTTTCCTTCGTTCCCTCCTTCCACCCCTTATTTGGAGAAGTTGTATGTGGTGATTGGCCCAAGTGTAATGCAAGTGACTCCTGTCATAATGAAGTCCTCGGAACCAGCAGTTTTCTCTCGTTACTGTAAAACATGATATATTCGCGACATGAAGTTTTTGTGAATTGGAGCCGACGGCCTTTTTTGCGGCATGAAATTTTCGCGAACTGCCAGTGGCATTCAATGCATATACTGTAGACAAGAACTTTCGTGTGCATTTTAATTTCGCAAATATTGGCGCTCGCGAAATTCATGAAATTAAAATGCACAGGAACATTCCTCCTTTTACAGTATATCAGATTTTTGTTATAGTTAAACAATAAAGTATGTGAATAGATATAGATGATAATTTGGGGCACCAACTTTTTACTTGGTTGTAACAAGCATTTTGTAATTTACTTGTTTGTTAGAAGGGGAGTGCACGGTATAAGTGCTCCCATCTGGTTACTGTTTGAAACTTCCATTAATCCAATGCTGATTGCATCAGCTTAACATCACCATCGTTGCTTAGACTCATTAAGCATTTTTAATTACCAATTTGAATGCATAAAACTGCTGCATTATTAATATGTGTTGCCAAACAGGAAGAGCCAAAATGCTGCTAAAAAAAAAATGGATTTGAGAACTATCATGCTATTAATATGCAAGGTACTCTGTTACCCCCACTTGTTGCAAGTCATGCAGACATTATTTGCAAAGATTAACAAACAGATCTCAACCCACTAGGACTTGTTTACAGTTTTGCTGGGTATTTGGTTCTTTTTCTTTCCCAGTGAAAATAATTCAGACTGATCGTTTGACCTTATACTGAGCATGCCAAATTCACTGCTACAGAGTCCAGGGGGAAAGGCAAGAGAGAAGTTATGACTGCTTGAAGTTGTAATCACATTTTGAAATGGGTAATACAACAAAACAAGCCACACCTGTGTTCACACAAGTTTTTGTTATTATCACTGTTATTTAACAGGGATCAACAGATGAAGCAGAAGGAACAAGAGGAGCGCGAGGAGCGGCGACGCGAACTCGAAGCGCTCCACCTCAAGATGGAGGCCGACCGCCTCTTCGCCACTAAGCAGGAGCAGAAAATGAAGCAGATTCGGCAGGAGGCACACAACCTGCGGGAATTCCACGGCAAGCAGATCGTGGAGCGGCAGGACAAGGACCTGGTGGAACGTGCCGAGCAGCTGGAGATGGACAAGAAGAACATCGATCTTCTGGCGCTGGAGGAGCAGCAGTTCCAGGAGTACGCCGGCCGCGTCATCAACCACTGCAAGGAGGGCGGCCGCAACGTCTACCCGCTGCAGAAGGCCGCCCGCGAGGGCCATGGAGGCGGGCACGGGCCCGTCTTTGAGGGCAAGGGCGGCATCCGACCCAGCTACCTCACCATGGACCGGGGCGGTATCGAGCTGCCCAACTACCAGAAGGCCAGCACGGAAGAGGTCAAGTACGCGCATGTAGGGAAGTCGTCCAACACAACGAAACGTCTAGGATTCGTGTGGTAATTCACCACACCCCCAGTGAATCCTAGGGCTTCAGAAAATCAACACAAGTAATATCCCTGCTGGGCATGTGGAGCAGATAAAGTCAGGGTTTGAATTACAGCCCATTATCATTAAGAACACTCGACACCATAAAGTACCAATAGAAACCATGCCTCTTAATAGGCAGACTGAAGAAGACCGTCCTATTGATACCTATGAAGTGGCAAGAGTAACCAATACTGCCCAGTAGCGCTCTTTATAGGGAATGCAAGTGAAGATGTGTACATAGCCTGTAAATATTGGATAGTTGCAAGAGTTTATATATCACATGCCATGCAGTCAGTGATTAGCATAAGGGGTATGTCATTGACTTGTCAGTGTGTGTTCAGCCTTCCCTCTTTATATCTGTACTCCGTCCAGCTGTCAAACTTCTGAGATTAATCATTAATTCTTTCATTGTACAAAGTTTGTTCATTCTATTTCTGCCTTACTTGACATGACAATGAAACCTATGAATATGCATCTCCTCTCCACTGAAGATGTACAAACATTTGCATGGAGGATGATTGACTTAGTTTACAAACTGCCATGTACAATTCAACCAATATTAACCATTGACCAGAAGTTTTTGTGATCTTCTCAAATTGCTTCTCTTGCAAATTGATGTGTAGTGAAGATCATTTTTAAGCATTTAAGGAGTTCCAATAAAGTGATGTGCCTTCTCTTAGGTCTGGCTGGTTTACATTTTCTCACTCATGTTTTTATGACCATTCATTTTTTTATCTTATTGTGTAATTCTTTGGTAATCTTCTTGATGTAAAGAGTTGCGCAAAAAACAAACAAACAAATGTAGTGTTGGTGTGCAGCAATCTTGATACTGCTACACTTCTCTCTTAGAGTTCTGAATTTGATGACCCTTGGGTAAAGAGGATCTAACATGAGTATACAACACATATACAACTAAGTAATTCTAGGGAATAATTTCCCAACTCGATTTTGATTAGCAACTTCAGCTGATGTACAATAGTTAGTTTGTGTAGCATTGGTTTAAAGATGCATAGCAAATTGCGATGTGTTTAATACCAGGAAAATTATTCCCCGAATCCCTTGTTTGTGTGTGATAGTCAATTGAAATCAGTATGGTCAGTACTCTGACACCCTTTATGCATTTTATTCTGTAAGCAATAACTATCACATGTCTGAAACTCGATATCAAAGTGCCTGTTTCTTTCTGGTTTTGTTTGTCACGAGGGAATGTTTCCATATGTAGCGTAGAGATTAAATTTAGCTCTTAGTAATATATGTGCACACAAGGCTTTCAATAGACACCAAGAAGGAATCAGTGAGAGGGCTCATTGATTTGATTTCAAGTTTTATTTCGGAGAGCACATCGAGTAGATTGTAAAGTGTTACTTACGGAAAATTGTATTCACATGTTTACAACAATATCAAAATATCCATGAGAAGTACAGATGTGCCTGCATTCATGGAACAGTCAAAACAGATTTCCTATTATGGCACAGGATTGTCTTTCCCGTCTTCATAATTCAGTTTCATATTTGCAGTACTGTATGATATGTCTATATACATGTATATATCTTCATAAACTTGTCCACATTTGTTCTTGAATAAATATTTCATTTATCAGAACACCTTGTGTATTCCATTCATACAGGAGTATTGCTGAACATACAGAATATGCAAGAATTCTGCAGGACTATGCAGTTGTGATGCAAAATTTGTTAATTACAGCCTTAATTACGTGATTAGGGGATCATGAGTTTCGAGTCAAATGACGTGTTTGGTTTCATGAATGGAAGAAAACCATTGCTTGCTTGCCACATTTATTTTCCTGCACAATTACAGGTGCATACTTTACTTTCGAGTACAATGTATAAAAATACTACATACATGTAAGCTTAAGTACAGGATTCAGTTATGCTAATACAACCGTTGTCACAGAATCATATTTTACATGTCAAAGATAAGGCAAAGAATCAAACTAGATATGTCTTGGTGTTAAAGGGATACACATGTTATTAGTTTGGAAGGTAGAGGGAAGTTTTAACTTCGTGCTGAATTAAACTTTGCTCAAGACAAAGGGTTCCTGAAAAATTGAACTTAAAAAAAAAAAAAAATGATTCCATTTACCATCATTTTGGCAGGCTTTGAGACAGGTTTTGAACAAGTACATCAGAACCGCTGTCCTGTAGTAAACATCACTGCTCAAATGCACTTTGTACATTTAGACACGTGACCAAACAAATCTATAGTAGATGGAAATTACCCCCCACCCCCCCCCCCCCCATCAAAAAAGAAAGAAAGAAAGGGTAAAAAAACACCCCAAAACAACAACCAGAAGCAATAAAAACAACTTTAAACAAATGAAATGAAAGCAGAGGAATAACAAGTACTTGTAACGGACAGTTAGGATTGGAGTACAAAAGCTATGACAACACATATCTCAATTTTGCCTGCCAGGGTACATGTATTATCTTACAGAATCCTACGTGTACTTCGACAAAGCTGTTACTTGGTAAGGAACTACTTTGACCTGCCACGTGTATTCTTAAGTAGCACACTTTTTCAAAATGCTCTTAACAGCTTTTTGACTCTGTGTTGGGGCAAGTTACTTAAACTAGTACTTAACATCAAATCATATGGCACTCAAACACATTAAAACATGTATACACAAGCTACTGGTACATGGCAGAGGTCACATGACTGACATCATGTGACTTCTGGTGGGATGTCCGTGTGTGTGGGCGCTCAACTGCTCCTATGAGGATATATGATTCCACCTTAGACTACATAATTCTCCAGCACTTGGGCAATTACAAAACTTTTAATCATTTAAAAAAAAAAGAAGAAAAAAAAAAACCTTATATATTGCACTCTTGTTACACATGCTGAATAATTTGGAATGAATAGATCTTTCCTTCACATGTGGGATAAAACGTTCAATCATGCAATGTACATTGATAAAAGATGACCCTTCCCTACAGGTTGTTACACTCTATAATGGCAATGAAACAAGTGCCACAGATTACTGACTCTTTATGCAAACACATGTAACCTCAGGTAAACTTACAACATATTAAGAAATTCATCGTAACATGAAATCAAGTGAATAATCTAATTCTTTGGTGACAGGGAAAAAAAAAACACCAGAAAAGAAATAAATGCTCTTAAATGAGTTTGAATTGAAATACATATATTCTAAGTTATTATTCCACATTATTTTCATAAAATATATAGATGATATCATAGACAGGAAGTTATGAGACATCATGCATGGATGAGGTAGCGAAATCCTTCTCACAGATTCTAATGAATTCAATTTTGGGTATCACAGTTTATCCATGAAGAGCACTTTGCGATAGGTGTCACTTTCAAGGGACTGCTTCTAGGTAATCACAGAATGCCATCAAGTGTTTTAATGGCACCGAAACAGTCGCTGCCTTCCAAGCAGCCATCAAATTCATCAGAAATTCACTACCCCTTCTACTCCTGCGTGTAGCATTTTATCTCTTGCGAGGCTTTTTAAATGAAGTCTGTCTTGCCAAAATTTCATGAGGAGCTTGCAACTTTGGAGAAAATAGTAATTACTTTTAGACTATTTTCTTCACAGGAGAAAATCAAATACAGTGCACTCCCATTATAACGAACACAGTTATAACAAAATTCTTATTATCACGAAGTGAAAATTCGGGTCCCAAAATTATTGTACATATCTTCACAAACTTTACTCTTCAGCTATAACGAAATTTCGATATAACGACTTTGTTATAACAGGAGTGTGCTGTACTTAGTCTAATAATTTGTGAGGAATATTGACCAAAGGTTGGTTTTTGACTTACAAGAGGCTGACCTAGGTAAGGATGCTTACATTGCACAACTCTGACTGACATACCACCACATTCTGGAGTTTTTGTGACAGACATACCAATCCAAATAAAGACAAAGAAATGGTAAATATATTTACAACAAGCATTGGCATCACAGCATTTACATGTACCTGCTTTGACTTAAAACACAGTGGCAATTTCCATACTGGCTGCATGGAAGAGACACAGTCTATGTACAATGTAAAAAAAAAAAAACATGCCACTTGAAGTGATTGGTATTCACTGCACATTCAGCCAGTATGGACTTATTATCATAATTTTGTATACCCTGTTGTTATTGTGGTGTAGTGCTACCATCATTAATACCATAAGCTTACTTGCTCTAATACACGTGTAGCACAGTTACTGGGTCTGGACACCGAGGAAAGTATTTCGCAGGTGATGGATAAAAACTCATGATCTGCAACTTGATAGTGCCAACAGTGAGAATGCCTCACTCATTATTAATTATTGATAATACCTTGCTCAGAAAAATAACTTCTGAAATATCTCTGTCATAATCTTTAAAACAATGATGTTCCATAATATCATACATGTATATGAAATACATGTACACAATAAATTCTAACTTAAGACAATGTGCTACTTATTACTAAAATGTGCTACGTCGTAAAACTGAGGATCGGTTGGATATCATACAGCTGCGTAGAAATATAGGGTGGGTCAAACATCAAAACATGCTTTAGCTACCACAAAAAAGTAAAAATCTCAGTAAAAATCAAACGCAATCACACAATATTGCATATCATATCTACAAATAATGTCAAACAAAGTTATCTCATAGTCCTGTGTGTTTCCCTTCTTTAAAACAGCTGCTGACACCTTCATAAATCAACAAAATTTCATGAATTTGACATTTCTAGTGCTTTAAATTCTAAGACCCTATAATCAACAAATGCTGTGTATGTCTCCAAAATCTCAACAATTTTGTTATTTTCTTCCAGCGATATCTTTAAACAAAAATGGCAAACATAACACATATGAAATCAATTCCATGAGTAAAACATGTATGTGTTTTCAATATTATACTCACTAACCCTCCCCCATCCACAAACAAAATAAATAAATAAATAAATAAATCATATAATACTATTAAATATGGCCGATAAGCTACCTTGTTGGATTGGACAGAAATGCTTGTAATGCTTTAGATAAACCTTTCTGAGCAAGCAAAGGTTTGTATGATACATTACTATTCCGGTTAAATAGTGATTTACAACATGTTGTAATGTCTATTAAATATGAAGTGTGACTCAAAAATTACATGCCCTATACTAATACTTAATGGAAAAGAAAGCTGGATGGAGATTGTCAATACAAATCATGAACAAAGTTATCTTTTGAGGATTTAGGCACAAATGACATGCATGCAATACGAAATTTACAACTGACACATCATGGTACTATATGATTTCTTATCAAAATGAAACTGTTCCACGTTGGACATTACATGGCATAATGACATTTACTTCAAATTTAAGCACCTCATTTTCTCATTAACAGTAACAGAATATAGCAGACAGATGGAAATTGTGCTGTTTTCCGTCTTAGTTTTCTGAATCTTCTGAGGTAATTCATTTTTGCAGTATTTTTCCCTCTTTTTTTTTGTTAGCAATTCCTCCATCCTCCAACTCTAGAAACAAAACTAGAGAAGCACTCCAACATGCAGCTCATTTCCACAACTGATCTTGTTCTTCAATAGAGATATCAGTGATTTCCACCCATACGTACTTATAGCATTGTGTGCTGAAAGTTGCCCGATTTCCAGCAATATAGAAGCCTTTGTTATGTCATAAACCCTCAGCTGCACGGCGTGCCTTGCCCTAGCAGAAACTAGAGCATGCACTTTAGTGCGCGCATGCAAACCTCAAATACGCGCAGCATGAACTCCCAAGTTCATTGACCCTACCTGCCAAAATATCAAAAATCCTTCATAAATTCCCCCAAATTCTTGGATCACTACCAAAATTTAATCATCTGTTACTTGTATCATTCTAAATCTTTCCTGCAAGTTTCATCTAAATCCGTAAACTACTTTTTGAATTATTTTGCACACGGACAAACTAACTAACTAACAAACAAACCAACCGTAACGAAAACATAACCTCCTCCCTTGGCGGAGGTAATAAAGAAGAGCTTGCAAAAGTATTAAAGTGTTTTGATTCACATAGATTTTACTTTCTCAAAATCTATTGCAATTTTCCCAAAATAATTTTCAAGATATAGTAAACTCACAAGGTCAGCACCTGACACATTGCTATCTCATGCATGTAGAAGCTGCAAAAGTGCATACGGGAGCTTACAGACACACTGCTGCATTTAATGAATATTTTTCAATGTAATATCTTATTTTACGGCAATTGGTGCAGTCTGGAAATGGTGTAAAAATCCCAACATATTAACAAATTTTTGCACCAATATTCAAAAGCTGGTAGTTGTTATCAACATCTTCAATAGTCTCTGTTAATTAATGTTTTCTTTTTTTTAGTAGAAAATGATTTCGGTTGATGTAACGCTTTACACATGTCAGCCTTTGAAAATATTTCAATCAATTTTCGTTTAAATTTCAGGGGTCAACATCCCAGTTATAAAGTATCATTCACCATCACTAGAGATATAAGTTTATAAATCTGAAACATTCAATCACCATATTCAATCCATGATACATTTTATAGATGATGACTGGTGGGGGAGGGAACATACCGAATGTTCCACCCGAAGGGTTTGAAATGCTATTGAGGGAGGTTATAAGGGTATATACTTATAGCCTCCCGAAATAGCATTTCAAGCCCTGAGGGTGGAACGTTTGGTACATGTTCCCGACAACAAAAGTCATCATCTGTTATATTATATGGGTTAGTCAAACACGTCAAATATGTCAACGTCAACCACCAGCACAACGCACTCGATCGCTTGCTCGCGCAGAGCCAAATTCACTGTGCGCGTGTGGTCCTAGGCCTTCTGGGCCCTGTTTCAGAAAAGGATGATATGATAGCAACTCTTGCTGGAATGGCAATTGTCATGACAATGACAAAAATCTAGCTTCCTGATTGGCTGCTGCTATTGGAAGTTGCCATTCCAGCAAGAGTTGCCATCCTAACATCTTTTATGAAATGGGGCCCTGTCATTTGTTATGTGAAAATGTTTTCCCGTGGGAGAACATTACAAAAACGAATGTGCCTCCATCACGTGACTGTGTTTAGCCAATCACTAACCGGTATTTAACTAACCCATTTAATATCAGTATTTATTGCATAGGGACGGTGTCATTATTTGTTTCTTCACATGTACATTAATGAATAATAATACTAATAAAAAACAATTGGAAAGACACAGCACAATGTTCTGCAGCCGCATGAGCCACATGATCACATGATTGCATCATAGGTACAATGTAGTCCATAGTCTGATGAACGCATACACAGCTCTACCCTCACTCTGGCTCCATTGCAGTGTTGGGAATCTCGATAGCTGAATACATCACAGGATATATCGTTCCAGCTGATGAAAACACAGTCAGCAACCTCCATATATGTGACCATTATATGTGACCCATCACCATAAAAACCTGATAAGGTCAACAAATCTCTGACTGACATTTTGGAAGTCCCCAGATTACAAGCTTTCAAATGTCATACAATTTGTTTGACCTTGTTTCCAAAAACCTATCACAGACAAGGTAAGAGAGCTGCCATTTACAAAAAAAGCTTGGATATAGTCAAATGTGACAGAGATAAGGCAATTATCAAAACACAGTACCTTGTAATTTAAAAACAACAACACACTGACATGGTATATTTTGTTAAACCTACAGGCCTGAATTCACGAAGATGGTACAATTGAAACCATGATTTAAACCATGGACAATTTGTATGGAGCGGCAAGTGTCGCATGGCCTATTTCGTTACGAAATCAGTAATTTCGTCGACGAAATTAACATTTCACAATCAAAATGGTCGTTTAGTCGACGAAATTACTGATTTCGTAACGAAATAGGCCATGCGACACTTGCCGCTCCACATAAATTGTCCATGGTTTAAATCATGGTATAAATGTAACACATTTGTGAATTCAGGCCATAGAGTTTCAAAATTTGTCAACATGCATAGACTTTAAAATTCAAACAGGTGGTAATAACTATAACAAATGTTTGCTTTTGGGGCACATATAAAATTGCTAATTTCTTTTTTTTTTTCCAACCAAATCAGCTCACCAATAGGTCTTCATTTTCCTAGCGACACCGATGACATTACCATGGTGATGGATCAAATACTATACAGAGGAAATCATACTTCAGGGCGGTAATGTCATCATACGCTCTTCAGTAATTTCTCGCTTGCATTGTGGAGATACAGGCAGTCATCCATGAAAAAACTGTGGACAAAAAAGAAAACAGCCAAAAATAGAAATAGAAATATACTGTAAAACAATAAAATTTCACATGCACGAAACTTTTGAAATTTTCGCGAGGAGCCACAATTTGCCAAAGTAAATGCAGACAAAGTTTTGGTCTACATATAATCTAAGTCTTATAACGTAGTCATAATTCAAAATTTTTATAAGTGAGACCATGAACATCATGGCATGACATCTGAAGCAGGTCACTGAGAATGGCTGGCAATGGAAAAATGTTCTAATATGTACTGAATTTATCTATATTACATCTTTGCTCTTTATAATACCTAGACAGTAGGATCCTAAATCTGCTATTAAACACTTTCCATGCTCATTATCACTGACATTAACAGATAAACTTGGGTCGATCATGAAAAAGTTTTGAACAAAACAGTGATTTTTATTGGTCTCTGCTGGGGTTTATCACTTATTACACGAAAAAAAAAAATCACGCCCATGTAAGAAGGTGTGTATGTATGACTGTATGTAAATATGTATGTTTGTGTGTATGCATTCTCCCATTCATTTTTTTCTTTTAGTTACTTTTTAATCTATTATCATGAATCTATTTGCTCATTTATGTATAATCATTATTCATATTTTTACTTTCCCCTTCAGTTTTTTACTTCAATTATCATTTCATTTATTAATTGTATTATCATTATCAGTATTCATTATTGTCATTAATGAATTTTCATTTATTTTATTCTATTTTTTTATTTTTTTGGGGGGGGATCATCATCAGTATATTACCTGGTCCATAAGAAGGTAATGGGAATAGTACTGGCATGCCAGATGGAGTGGGCATCAAACGTCCACCAGACTGGGGGGAAGTCTAGCACCTCTAGAAGTATGCATAGGTTGATGGTGACAACACAGACGATGGCTTTCCATAGGTAGGGCTGCCGTCGTATATTCCACAGGCTCCACAGGACCCACACAATGAAGCTGAGAATGGCTGTATCAAATGGAACATCAGAAGCAATTTCATCACATAGATATCTCCAAGATATACTGTTTGTTTGTTTCATATCCATCTTAGAAGATGGCTGGATTGCCCATATTCAGCTGCAATAGCTGGTCTTCCATGAGATCCAGTTGGATGTAAGGTAGGACCACTTCACAGGGTTGAACATCCTGCTCTTTGTGATTAATAAACGCAGCGAGATCTTTTACGTGCATGAGTTGTGACTCTCTCACACACAGGACCTCCATTTTATGTCCTATCCGAGGGACAGAGTGTTTTGCCTCTTTACTAGAGGGGACTTTATAATTACACACAAAATTGCTCAGTAGGACCCGGGAATCGAACCAGGGTTCTTTGGATCATGAGGCAAACGTGCTACCGACTGAGCTAACTCACCATTTGTGCTGATTGGCTATTTGAAGTCACATGATTTGCATGAATGATTTGCTTCCAAAGCTGGAACTACACACTGATAGCAGAGGAATTGCAATATACATGTACTAGTTGTCTTGGAACAGATGTAGATTCTATTGAAAAATATACTATTGATGCCAGGGTGCACATTGCTGAGAATGGCTGTAAGAGGAGGATCGTTGGTAGTGATGACATCACATGGGTCAATCTAGGACCAGTCACTGATTGGATGTTTGCAGGTCACATAAATTGCACTTGAGACATGCAACTCCCTTTCAGAACCAAAGAAGATGGGAACTGCACATGTATTTAGCAGAATGATCAATGGAATCGTCCTAGCACAGACAAAACAAATTGAAAAGTGTTCTATTGCTGCCATACTGAATGTTGGGGGCAGAAATAAACAAATATGTCTTCATTTTCTCGGTGCAATGGATAACCATGATGTGCTGCATGAGGAATAGCAGACAGATCTTGGTATAAAAGCTGACACTGACAGCCTTCTCCATCTATCAATACTGACTCAACCTGTCCCAAAAATTGCCAGCACGAAAAAAAAAAGAACAAAAGGAAGGAACTTCAGAACGCAATCACAAATATTTGGTCATGTGCAGCGCATTCCCTTGAAAATTCTCCAACAGGACCTATCACTATTACTGTCGTATGTACAATCTTTAATGTGATAACTTTAATAAAGAGCTCTGTGAATGGGACTTTTGGCATCTCTGCAAATGAGAACAGTAGGCAACAATATGAAAAAAGTCATCTTTCAAAATGGAATTTCTTGACAGACTGTTGTCAAAATGATGCAAAGTAGCAATTAATTTGCCGATGCAGAACTTCATTACTGATGTTGTAAACTGTCAATATCCAGCATTACACACACTTAACCAAGGCATGCTATTTACCTGTTGTTATGTTCATTCGCATGTTGTACGCATAGTCAAAATGGACGTAATGAAGATAGTAGACATGCTTGCAGTAAACATAGCTGATGACGATGGCAATTCCTGCGATTATTCTTTTGTCCAAGCTGCCATTTCTTACGGCTAGAACCCTAAATGTTTTGAATAGTCCAGTGGCAAACACATGGGAAGGAAGAGATAAAACAGATGAGTAGAAGAATAGATTGATGGACAATGAGAAAGGGGGAAGGGGTAAGAGAATAATGAACAAGATGAATTGTTAGTCAAAAACCTTATTAGCAATATACAAAACAAATATTTTAGACATACCTTTACGTTTAGATGTTGAACACATAGCTCACATGTACCCTTGCAAACAATATTATATGTGAATATTAAAGCATAGAACACCCTAATGACCAAAAAGACCAGTGTGTCAAACATTCCTATAAATTAGGTACCAGTACATAAATACTACTTGTTTGTACTGATGCTTGTCTACAAAAGACGAGAAACTACCGACAATTTCTTTCATTCTACCAAACTATTGCAATCCTGATAACTGATATCTGTATACACTTTTTGATGTCATGTACAGTGTATCCAAACAAAGAGGAACACTTTTTACATATCTTATTCCTGATAAATCTAATTTTACCAAAAGACAATACCAACAACAGTTCAATGCTGCCAAGTTTTGACACGGTTGCTAGATTACAATGATGCATAACATCTTAGCGTCTCCAAATGACGAGGCAACCACAAAAGGGGGCCACTTGCCTCACTAATGACGTCACAAGGCTGCACAAGACAATAGAATAAGCGCAGTAGTAGTCCAATTTCTGTGGAAATGAAGGAATGACATGAAAGAACACACCAAATTGAGCCTGGAAGTGTAATTCCTCTGGGCCAATGGGAAAACAAACACATCAGACACCTGTACCACTATTCAATTCTTAGGAAATGATCAGTAAATACCTAATACTGCAGCAATGCTGTACTGATTAATTTTTCTTTCAGATTTTTTCCCCTTTTTTTTTTAATGGGAAAAATGTTTATCTGTATGATCAGGCAAAGGCCACATTTAAAGGGACTGTACAGTATTGGTTGAGGTGAGGATTTAGCTTGTAATGTTTTGCAAGATATTTAGAAACAACTCTATGAAATGTTAAAGAGCATACAATTCTAAAGGGAATCAAAAGTTTATTTGATGAAAATCGGTTTTGAAATGACTGAGATATCTGAAAACAAGGTAACACAAAGAGATCCTAATAAAAGTTGTGGCCTGTCAGTTTTATTAGGATCGTTTTTTTTTGGGGGATATCTCAGCAATTCCAAGGCCAATTTTCATCAAATAAACGTTGAATCCTTCTTGAAATTACATGCTCTTTCATATTTCATAAGTGGTTTCTCATTATCTCACGCCAAAAATGTTATAAACCTGAATCCTCACCTCACCCAGTACTGTACAGTCCCTTTAATCACAGCTTGCAAAATCCTAAAACAGCAAATAATTTGTCACATTTTAGCTGTTCTGGGCCTTCATAAAATTTGTTATCAGTGACAAGTTATGATAGTTGTTACAAGCTACTTGCGTCTGATGTGGCAGTTGTCACTGATAACAAGTTTTATGAAACGGGACAGTATGACACTATTTGAATTGCTATTTGCCCTAACAAACTTGATTTCAAATCGCATGAATTACCACATACTTTGCAGTGTAGCATATCAGCAGTGTAAAGCCGTAATTATTCAATAATCAATATGCCATAGAACTTTGATGACAAAATTACATTCAATTTTTATTTAGCTACCAAACTTAATGGCAATCTACATTCCTAAGACTTGAAAACTTGGATTGGCATGAAAAAAAAAAAAACAGAGAAAAGAAAAGAAAAAAAAGACAATACAAGACAAATGTATGCGGATGTTTTCTTAAATGTCTTCAAAAAATATTTGATGACATAGCTCTCATGAGAAAAATGGCTCAAAAATAGTAAATACCTCTGTCCAGGCCAAGTCTCTAGCATGGAAGGCTGTTGACCAGATCCATGCATTAATGGCAACCTGGGAAGAGATGAAGATCAGAATTCACATTTATTCATAAGGCCACTGGATACTTTATTCCTCCCAAATTTTAATGTACCAGCTGCAAGAGTTGGCACTCATTTTCAAATCACTTCACAGCAAATATTGGCAACTTTCTGTGGACATTTCCTATTATTATGCTATCATGTACTTTTCCCTGGTGTTAACCAGTTGAGGACGGACTGATTTTGCTACAACATGCATTTCCCATAGACACCTGCCAGAGTATACTCGGGACTCATCCTCAACGGGTTAAGTATACTCGGGACTCGTCCTCAACGGGTTAATATCTTTTTTGCCATTGTGTGGGCACCAAGGTCACATTGTTCTCTCACCTTACTACATTGTACATAACTATTTTGTACAATACTGTACAAGAGTTTCATTATATGGCTAGGAAAGTATCCAGATATGGACTGCTTTTTGGGGGCATTCTCAATATTATTGCCCCAGGGGATCTCAACCCCATGCTATGACCCAAAGAATCTGCTCAGAGGGTCAGAGCATGGAGTTGAGATCCCATGAGGCAATAACATCAACGATGGTGATGCCCTGAATAATAGCGTTCATATCTGTTTCTAATACCAAATAAAATTAAAGAAAATTGTACTTGGACGATCATGATAGTGCTAACCAATTTACACACTATTACTGTAAAACAAGGAATTTTCGCATGCATTTTAATTTCGCGAATTTTGCGAGCGCCAAGATTCGCGAAATTAAAATGCACGTGAAAGTTCTTGTTTACACTATATGCATTGAATGCCAGTGGCAGTTTGCGAAAATTTCATGCTGCAAAAAAGGCCGTCGGCTCCAATTCGCGAAAAATTCATGCCGCGAATATATCATGTTTTACAGTATACTGCAAAATAAATTGCCATCTGCACTGCCAGAGATGTTTCAGTTGTGATCGCATTGGAAAAGGGTTGCCTCTTGTGCTATGGATGCCAAGCGTTGCACTTATGTACCACTATGAAACAAAAGAGGGTGGTTTAGTACCATAGGGCAGTTTGGGTTCTCTGAGGCGGTAGTTTAAATCATGCCCCCTAATAACAGCCAATCAGAATTGAGAATTCCTCAAGTGAGGTAGATAATACTCACTAAGCACTGAAAATGGCCAGGGTAATACATCGGTACTGTGCGTGGGACGGTCCTTCTGAGCTGCCTCAAAAAGTACACTTGGGCCAGACCATTGCCAATTGAGAAGACAGTAGATGCTGGCTCCTGGATACCAAACACTCTGATGAAAGGCCACTGAGGAGTAAAATAAAAGACACAGACAAACAGTTAATATAACAATAACAAATATACAATGTGCCAAATATGGTAGCTGAAACAGAAGGTAAAGAAAAAAACTAATGATAAACATACTGGTAAAGCAAGCCGCTGATAATTTGGCCATAACACTGCCCAAAATTCGGCCACCGGCTTTTATGTGTAAAGCCTATGCTTTTGGGTTTGGTCAAATTTTGGCATGGGTGGTCAAACCTTGGTGTGGGTTTTTTTGGAGGTTGCATTTGATCATTTAAACCTCCTGTGTCATCCCCCTCCCCCACAATAATCACAAGAACAAGAGAAAAGGTATATTGCAATGCACCATATTCCTTATTCAAGTCTTTGTGTTCCAGCTTTTCCTGGAATCATTAACTCACTTGACCATTCAGGAGCAGATGATAATGACAAAGTGTTTCCCCCACCTGCAAATAGTCACTAATTTGCTGGCACACGTAAATCAAATCTAACTGAATTACTAACTCATGAATCCATCTGACCTTGCCGTGAAATTGCGGGATGGGCTTCTCATCCCGGTTGAGGTGCTCCACGGTCTTCCACATGGACTTGTACTGGCACTCCGACTGGCAGTCCCACCCCAGGAGTGACAGGTGCAGCTTGTGGTTCCTGGAGAACTCCTCCAGCTTGGCGGAGGACCCGCACTCCAGGTTCAGGCAGGAGCGGACGGTGTTCTTGTAGACGGGCAGACGGTCACCCAAGGAGCCCTGGACCAGTGAGAGGTGGAAGACGAGGAGAACCACACTGAGCAACACCTCTGTTGCTAGGGGCGATGGCTGGGCTGGGGAGGAACCTGTCCGGGTCAGGCCCATGACTGGATGGTGATGGCGGGGGATCTACTGTACAAACATGTCACTCCTGTGGATCAGATAATGTTGAATAGAAGGTATGATGACATTGAATGAGGCAAGGTGCAACATAGGTCCTTGCTTGATTGCCCAGGGCAAGTGAAAATCAAAGTCAGGCAAGTGTTTTGGAACAATGAGAAAAAAGAAATGCTTGCCCAAAGTGGGCCAGCAAAAAGTTTTGAAGGAACTTTTTTTTCACTTCCTGCCCTCACTTTAAACCCACAAAGTCAACAATACAGAGGCCAAGAGATAATGACTGTTTAGTGATGCAAAGCACTTCAGCAACTTTCCAACACTTACGTGAAGAAGCCCCAATGCAATGCAACACCAACATCACCAAGTTTTGCTTGTTATGCCAATAAATGTGTTTATTAAAGGGATGGTACACTATTGGTGGAGATGAGAATTGGGCTTTTAACTTTTTGTGAGATACCAAGAAAACAAGTATGAAATAGTACAGAGCATACCATTTTAAGAGGAATTCAAAGTTTATTTGATGAAAATCGGGTTTGGAATGACTGAAACATCCAAAAACAAAGTAAAACAAAGCGATTGTAACAAAATGTGGGTCCCACACTTTCTTAGAATCGCTCTCGTTTTGGATATCTCAGCCATTTCAAAACCAATTTCATCAGATAAACGTTGAATTCCTCATGAAATTACATGCTCTTTCATATTTCCTAGGAGGTTTCTCTTATCTCACCAAAAAAAAAAAAAAAAAATGTTAGAAACCTGAAATTAGGTCTCAACCAAAACTATATGATCCCTTTAAAGAGTGTGAAACAATGTGTGCTGTTTACAAATGAATTATTAATATGATTGTGTTTCATGAAGCACTGGATACTGGAGTCAGGCCTTCCTTGACTTACAAGTGATTTTCTCTATCATTTTCTTATATTTTTGGACTTTCTTTTGGGCAAATAGAATTGATGTTTGGCCTTTGGGTAAGTGTTCTGCATCAATTTGAAAATGTTCTTGCCCAACTGTTGTGGGCCAGTGGTTTAAAAAAAAATAGCACCCTGTCTGTTGGGAGATGTGTAGGGGTTAGCAGGTAGGTTCTAGATATAGAAGCTAGTGAATGAGAAAATCACCGGCATCCCTTGCAATAGTTGCATCATAATCAGCCATCAACATGATCAACCACAATCACAATTTAAATTTACAAGTGCTGTAGGTCCCCACCGCTGCGTGTCCGTACTAAATACAACCCTACCTAACCCTGCTATACCCTAACCCTAGTCCGCGGGTGCATGCGCACTGTGGTGGGGCCTATGGTGGGGACTAAATTGCATCTCACGATTATACCAATGCTAGACGGTCTACAAGTACAACTAACACTAACAGTGATTTTAACAGTCTAAACTCTAACGTTTACGTTATGCTGTCCCATCTGCTTTTACTTTGTGTTGATAACAGCTAACAGAATTTGTCAGAAACTTGTTTACAGCCTAGGTTTCTAGTTCAGGGGAATTCGAGAGATATAGATGCTACATGGATACAAAAGAACTTTTAAATAGCGTCGATATGTATGGAATTCAAGCCTCAACTTCAAATTTCACGAAGGAACACGAAACATAACGTCAGGGACTAAGCGCTAGTAGTGGAGTAGTAGGTGGTATGTATTTCGACATGAGAATATAGGGCCTACTAACCATTGATTCTATGCCAAAGCCTAAGCAGTTAATTCATCATAAATGTACAATCGATGCTGAAAACCAATGTGACTTACCAAAAGGAAGTCAAATTTCGTATCAAAACAGGATGTTTTTGCACTGCATCTATCCAATGGCAATGCCACTTATGATTCCCCTTCCACCACACAGGTTTGGACGTGTTGTGCATGGAGCAGTGGATCGGAAGCGACGTTACACGCGACAACGGACCCCGGCGGCAAGGCGCCCGGAGCTCGCCGGTACGCGGTTCATGGGTTGGAGCTGTCGGCCTGGACCGCTGACCGGCCGGAAGCCGATGCGTCAGATGTCAGTAGTGCAGGAGGCCACTAGTTCGTCCGAACTGAACCCGGAGTATTTACTTACTACTTGAAGCAAAAATGAAGCTCAAGGAATTTGAAGGCTATTTGCAGCAAGTAGATGTCTTTGACGAACCGAAAATCTTACTTGAACAGTATCCAACGCGGCCTCACATTGCAGGTATATACTACAGACTCGAAGATCCTCGTGGTAACTAAAAGCTAGATAACAGTCCCACATATGCAAATTTGCGTTTGTGACAAGCCTTTTATTTTTACCGGTAAAAATACTGCTAGTGCTAGAGTCAGAGATCAGAGAGCTGCTGCTTAGTGCTGGCGTGCTGAGCTGCAGCTTCTAGTTCTAGGTGATGTATATATGCATGTAAACCATGGTGTGATGAATGTGATGGTAGATTCTTGATTCAATGATTGACTTTTGCCCCATCATTGATTCCAATAAACACAATAAGAACCTCTAACGTTAAGGCTCTATCTATGAGAAAATATATTTGAGCTTCACAACTGCAACTGTCTAGACTAACTGTTACTAGTCTATAAAATACACAACCATTTTTGCTTATTTACCAACTCTCTGACTCTGAGCTTGGTGGTCTAGTGGAGATGAAGCCTATCTGGAGATCAGGAGGTCATAGGCTCGAATCCTGCTCGAGTTAGTACGCCCATGATTTTTCATCATGGCTTTTTACTAAAACCTGTAAAGTTTATTTATGCCGATGTTGATGTAGATCTAGTTGTATCTAAGCCTAGCCCTTCTCTTGTTCTTATTTCATCAAACAAGTGAGACTTCAACTTTCCATTTTAATAAGCTTGACAAGTCATCTGCCTTACAAATACAAGGCAGATTACTAAATTTACTTACTAATTGATAATATTATTTAGATTTTACATAGTGCTGTCATGCCCAAGCCAAAACAAGGCAAACATTAATTAAATACACAGCCCTGTGCCCCGTTGCTGTTGCTGTACACAAGTGCTTCATACAGCGTCCAGCATTTGGTCGGGCTAGGCAAACATTTATAGTATTCAGTTAGTTTCTATATAATGAATGTCCTAACTGAGACTTGGTGATGACTGTAATGAATCAGAAGTCTGGTCTCTCTCTACTCCCCCTCTCTCTACTCCCCCTCTCTCTACTCCCCCTCTATCTCTCTGTCCAGCCCGTATGCTGCACACCATAGAATCCAGCTTCGGGGAGATCAGTGGTTGCCTGATTGGAGACTTCGGGTGTGGCTGCGGGATCCTCAGCATTGGAGCAGCCATGTTGGAGGCAGGGTAGGAAAATTGGTGGATGGTGGGAGCGTCGATTGGATGTATATATCCCCTTGAGCAGTAGACTAGTCTTTCTTGATGCTTTCCATAGATGCTCACACCAATAAACTAAACTAAACTATCAAAACTACAGTGCTTCTCATTAAAGCCTAGCTGTTCAGCAACTGGATGAGGGTTTGTGGTGTGGTGTTTCTGACAGTGGATGCAATTTGTTCTTATTTTCAAGCACAAAGCACAAATGATGCACAATGATGCACAAAATTTTTTTTCTGATGAGTTTTTGGTTTTACACTGAACCTGCTGGTCGCAATTGCAGATCAAAAAGCCCAGGTTGAAACATTCAATGTGAAGGACATGTATAAACTGACCAATGTTCATCCCTGAAGTTCACTATTTCACAGTGAACTTCTCACCTCCATAGCTGGAGAGACTTATAAATGAACAAAAACTTCTAATATTTTCAAGTCAATGTGAGTATGTCATTTCATTTTCAGTGTCATGTCATTTCAGTGTTTCTTTCCTACAATGGTATTAAACATTATGAATTCTACTACTAGAAATAAACAGGAATTTTAGAAAAACAATACAAACAATAGTAAGTTTTTTAGAAAAGGCAATAGGGTGGGAGATGTGCTGCCGTGGTTTTAAAGCTACTATTAAAAAAAGTTAGCAAATTCAATGTTTAGCAAACATGGTAGTACGCAAATTGCTTTTCACCCTCCTTCCTTCTTTATGATGCAGGCTCTGCATAGGGTTTGACATCGATGCAGATGCCTTGGAGATATGCCGTCAGAACTGTGAAGAGTTTGAACTGACCAACGTGGACACTGTCCAGTGTGATCTGACCACGGTTCCACCGAGCATGTGGCAGAAGAAACTGGACACGGTCATCATGAACCCACCATTTGGAACGAAGCACAACAAAGGTGTGTAGAATCTTTTCATGGTAACAAATGGCATGATTGTTCATCCCAGTATGCTTTTTAACCAGAAAGTTGTTGATTTGTTTAGTGTGTTTTCTGGGAACTTTTACACAAAACTTCAAGTAATTGTCTGTATGAACACTAACTGCCCAATCTGTCCTGTCAGTGGTGTTTATGATACTGCTTGTATCAGTGTCCATGTTATGCAAGATAGTAGGAGAAATTGAATAATTCTCTTTTTCATTTTGCATGCCCTCATAGCAGAAGAAGTTATGGGTTTGATGTCTCATCTGTATTTTAAATCAATATTTCTCCCTAAAATGAAGCTGATAAATGACAGCTGTGTCAGCAGATGACGCAACAATTTAAGAGACATGACCTGAGTTATCACAGAGAAAATAGTGCATAATTTGATTTGATAGAACAATCTACATAGCAAATGGCATCACATTAAAAAAAGGGGAAAGAAAGTCATGATGACATACTTAGCAAAAAAAAAAAAAAAAAAGATCAGGTGTTTGACCATTCTGGAGTTTATATGTGTTTCACAGCAGTAATAGAGTTTTGCTGGTGAAAAGCTTTCTGGTATTGTTGCACTGAATTTGTGAGATGTGCATTTATGTTGCATTCTTTTAAAAGAGAATATCTTATTCTTATGATGTGCTGGTGTTTACACAGGTATTGACATGCAGTTTGTCAAGCTTGGTCTTGAGATGGCAAAGAAGTCTGTCTATTCCCTCCATAAGACGTCAACAAGAGAGGTGAGCTGAATTTTCTTTGCAAAATTAGATACTGATCTAGAAGTACTTGATTTTAGCTGTTGCCATCCAGTAGAATATCATTTTTGATTGCACAAGATGGGGTACAAAGTATGATTTTTTTTTTTTTTATGGTTGTAAGAAATAAAGGTCTGCATTTGTTGATAATGACATCTCGGACACACATTTTAATCTGTGCATAAAGAAAATATATAACCGTTCAGTTCTCCTATCAGTGGAGTGGTTTTGCCATGATACCACCCAAAATACTGAATATAATTTGCCCTGATGCGGATATTATTATAGAGGGACAGTACACTACATTTGGCATGATGCTCTTTCGGGTAAGTGACGAAATATGCAGTATCATTGTAGGTAGATCATATTTTGTTTGTGTCAGTATGCTTGAAATCTTTCAGAGAATGAATGGAGTGCCACCTGGTATTTTTTCTTTGGCATATGAGATATGTAAATGCATTTTTTCAGATAATATTAATCAACAAGTATAGCTAATAATTCATCTGACATCCGGTTCAATATTTCTCTCATTTTGATCCCTAATTTGTCAAAAGTTGTTCTGTTGCAACAAAATTAAAAGATAAACAAATCAATGAATGTCATGTGTATTTGGTGTGAGGTTCACACTCCCACTTGATATTGAAGTGATGTGTATTGTGCTGTATGATTTATTTAGCATATCAAGAAGAAGGCTGCACAGTGGGGAGTCAATATAGAAGTCCTTGCTGGTAAGTAAACTTATGTGTATTGTTGTGGAGGTACTGAGTAAATAATTATTAGAAGGACTCTTCTACCCTTGGAACACATCTTTAACCCTAAAAGGGCGGGGGGGGGGGGGGGGGGGGGGGGCGGAATCCGCCCCCCCTCGACGTTTTGCGCTATAATTCTGTAACGCGAGAAGGCCTCGTTGCGAGGCTTCTTGACTTTGTTTGTTCAAGTCTCGCGCAACTTTTGAGACCAAATTTGCGACGTCCGCGCATACTTTTGCGAAGCCACGCCCATTTTGGTAACGGAATGTCGCCCCAAAATGGGCACAATTTTGTGATTTTGTGTACATTTCCTATGGAAAACAGTGCTCTGTCATGAAAGTCATAAAAACCTGATTATTTTTACAATTAATCACTTTTATTGATTAGTTTTGTGCTAATTATGGTAGAAAAGTGGTCAGTGACAATTTCCAATAAAAAAAAACAAGGAAAAAACAAAAGTTGAAAAACAAAGAAATACATAAGAAATTCTGAAAACAATAAAATACATAAGAATTGAAATGAGTTTTGGAAGTTTTTGTGATGTACAATTGTTGAATATGCCAAAACAGATTTACAGATCAAAAATTAGACTGTCAATGCTTTTAATTAGGCTAAAATATGATCTTGAGCTTAATTTGCATAATTAATTAATTAGAATTAGAAATTGCTTGTTTCAAAAACTATTATGACACAATATTGTAGATTATGACGCGGGTCTCACGCATGCCAAATTTCATCGCGATCGCACCACCGATGGGGGGGGGGTGGAATCCATCCCCCCCCCCCCACCCGGTCTGAGCATAGCCAAAAAAACCTGGCCCCTTTAGGGTTAAGGGACAAATGATTTGAGACCATTCAGATGAATGCAGCTCATTCCATGTTCTCATGGAATCATTGTTTTATTGAAATTCAATATGTTTGTTGGGAAAATATGTTAAATATCTCACACACAGATTATCACACTCATTCTCTCATTTGTGCCCGATTCCATGAAGAAATTTGCAGTTAATGGAAGTCACAATACTTACAGTCATTGTAGTAACTACTAGAGTGCATAAATAGAAAAGCTTGGTTCAGTTTCAAGATGCTTATGCAGTCACAGCCAGCATTGTTTAGCAGCAGTTATTTCAAGTTTCTCTCTCAAATGAGCCACATGTTTTTACAGTTAGCACATCAATGTAACACACCAAATGACTTATAGGTAACCTTTTTTTTTGGAGGGGGGGGGGGGAGGGGGACAAACAAAAAACTTCTAAACTGGGAGGTGACAATGTTCTGTTTGTTTTGCTCCATCTGTAGAGAAACATTTTCGAAATTTCTCACTCATTTGTATATGTCATACTTACCAACAGAGCTCCGCTTTGATTTACCATCGTCATACAAATTCCACAAGCACTCGTCAGTGGACATCGAGGTGGACTTCATACGCTTCTCATTTCCAGAATCTCCCTCCAGTCATCCACCATGAAAGTGGACTTAATGTGTGGATGGTAAACTGGACTGAAGTGTTTGGAATCCAACAAACTTTTGCCAGAGACCCAAGTCCAGACCCAAGTCATGACACACACTGAAGCCATTTGACGCACCTAGAAGTTACCCATTGGATACTTCTTGACTGAAACCAATGAAGCGTGAATGCAAGTGTTGCAGGTTTGAACTAACCTGGCCAGATTATTTATTAAAAAGGAGATTTTACAACAAATATAAGAACATAAACATTCTAATTGCAGTTAAACAATTTAATGGGCTTAGTCCTAGGACATTGACTAAGTAGGGAATTCCAATATTGGAGGTCTTTACCAGTATAATGGAAAAAAGTGACAAAGTGTTTTTCCACAATTGTAAAATAGCAAAAATGCTGTATCTCTAAATCTTGAGACACAGCTCGTAGAGATACAAAAAAAAATAAAAAAAAATAGCAAAACACTTCAATAATCAAAGGGCATCCAAGCAACAATTTGAGAAAACAACTGAGTCTTCAAGTTGAGGGATTTTGCAGGCTCAAGACACAATTAATGCTTCAATTTGTAAAGATATGGGATTCTTCGGGAACAACTCACTCTTATGCCGTGGTGGTCTCCAAAGATATCTTTGATGCTGTGCATCACAACCTCCACGAAATTGAGGAAGATGAAAGCGCAGTCCCAATGAGCGACATGACACTGAGGATGATGGCAGCGGTGCCTTTCCTATAAGCAGACATCCACCGTCAGCTTCCACTACGACGATGTGTCTTTTTGCCGACTTTCCAGTGTTAGGCACACTCATGTCTGTTTCAAATTCATGAGGAATCGGCAGCGGCACAGCAAAGCTGATGCAAAGAGGCACTCATGACTAAGGGTTAGGGTTAGTCGGTTGTGATCACAGGCTCTCATCCTGTCAAAGGTTGCACTGTCAATGAGATTAGTAGATGTGTCGGAGTTGATGATCAGTTTGACAGACTCTTCGTTTATCATGACAATGTTTGAAAGCCTGTGGAGTTGGTTCTAATGTTATAATTGTCATCGGCCGAGTCCTCACTATTATCTCCCCCTCCTGAGCACATACGAGTGTAATGTCCCACTTTATTACATTTATTGGAGCACTTCCCATGAGCAGGACATTTGGGATCATGTGGTGTGTGACCAGTGATTCCGCAGTTGCAGCAAGGGTTGTGTGGCTCTGGACTATTTACGCTATGTTGCATGTTGTTACATTGTAAGGAGTAAGGCAAATAATTGTACTTTTGTAGGCAGAAATTATTGTAAAATGAACTTTATTCACGCCATGTTGGACTTTTTTCCTTAGCCTTCCTCCCAACCATGATTACTTGTCATAACTGAGTCTGTGGATGTAATACACAGCTTATAAAGGCTTACTGCACATTTCGATCAGCACAAAGTCTATCTTGGAATCCCCTTTCTTTTTTTCCTTTTTTTTTTGGATTTTAAACTAGAAGTCAGGTGAAAGGCTTGAAGAATTATTTGGACAGTTTGCACAATATAGATGAAACAGATCAGGAAGTGTCCTTTCAAGTTTGACAGACAGTATTAATGAGCTAAACGATACACTTGTCACTCTGTACCTGTACATATTATTCAGGTGTTGTCAATTCAAAACACTTTTTTTTTGCTTCTTTTTACAGTCCAACAGTTCAACATGTTTCGCTGTTTCTTATTACACTCCAACACATTTCGCTGTTTGTTATTACAGTTCAACACATTTTGAATGTTTGCTTTTCTTAGTCCTCTTTTCTTTTCAGTTTTACAATTATTAGCAGATATTTACATTATTGGTCCACCGTGATAGAAAGTGAATCTCTTCGGTTCCCACTGGTGTCAAAGTGCTCGCCGTAGTCGTTCGAGGTGCATAGGGCGATTATTGGGCGGGGACGGTTGATGAATTCTGCGACTGTTGACATCGAATTTGTACCTCTTATGTGAACAGTGTTGCGGTCGATGCAATTTCTTTACTCGCGATAGATGTAGCATGGTCTGTATATTGTCAAGTTCAATTACCACACTGTGTCCTTTTCGTTCAACGACAGTCCATGGTTCTGGGTCGAACTTTATCGCGAATACTGACCAATTCTCTTCTTGCTGCCCATTCCTTCTTTGTCCTGTCTGGTTGAATGTTCAGTTTTTTTTATGTCACTTGAGCCAAATCGCAGTTGACTTGCCTTCGCTCTGGTGGCAGTGCAGGATTCAATGGTTGAAAACTCTACCAGTGAGGGGCTTGGTCTGGATTTCTCTGTTTCAGTTTCCAGTTCAAGGTTCCTCTTACCCAGCCGCTGCACTCGCCTTCTATCATAATCCACCCCAAGGTACTCCAAAACCCGACGGACTGCAGCTGTGTCAAATGTCCTCTCCTTCAGATCATCTGAAATGAATTCTGTCATGCCTTGCATGATAACGTTGTGTCTTCTTTTTTTCCTTTTACAATCTCCAATCATCTTTTCATGGATGGTGGAATGAACAGTTGATTCAAGCATGTTGCTATGAACCTCCACATCCTTGGTTTTTACATTATCTTACAGATCCTTCATGTCGAACTCCAGTTTTCTGCACAACTCTTCTATACCTTTGTCCACTTGTCACTTGTGGCCCCAAGTTTGTCCAGTCTCTCCAATGTCCCTTCTAGTCGTTCTTTGACAATCTGATCAGTTCTCACAGCTTCCAGAGCCTTAGCTTCACAAGATGTGCAGTACCAGTGTGCAGACGAGACACTTTTAAAACAGACTAAACTCGTCCGAGGAAAGAGAGCAGCAGCTCATATAGAACCAGTTCTGACGTCTCTCACATTTGATTCTGTCGTCAGTGCTAGAAAGTGTTCTACCTCATACTCCACCACATGCTATAGCCGTGATGTGATTGTTCGGCAACCTCTCTGCAGTGCTTCTTGTTACTGGAATGGACTTCTCCTTTCCTGTATTAGTACCTGCATTTCCCTTTGTACTCTTACTTCTTGTCTGAGTGGGTATTCCAGCATCAAAAAACATCTGTAAGTTTACTACTGCTATGTGCAATGTGAGATCTTAGAACCTTATCTGGACTTACCACATGAATGTTTTTGTACAACTCCTTTGTTGACCAGTACTTCTTTGTTCCTCCATTTTCAAGGAAACTAAAATTGTGACTTTAAAATATCTAGACCTGTCTATAAGAATTCAAATCTCAAGAGACCACAATACCCTCATACAGTTCACTGATTGTGTGTGTTGGAACTAGCTAGGCCAAGTACTATCTCTAGAAACCAGGCAAGCTACAACAGCCAAAGAGTTACTGACTCTGAGCACAGAAAGCACAGTAGACTCTCCTGAAAACACACACAATGGAGTGTTATGTGGATATTGTAGATCTCTAAAATTCTATCCTTAGGTATTGAGATGTCTGTATCTTTTTCTTCATAATCATGAACAAACGATGCTTTTTGTATGAGCCTGCAGTCATAAGAACATGTGGTACTATTCAAAGTAAGTGTAGCACACACATACAGTATAGCCATAATGCAATACGGTCATAAGCATTATTATTGGTAGTATTTACATGTATCAGTGTCCATTTGGTGGGACCTATAATAGCCTTGAGATGAACGGGGACTGTCTACTAATAACAATCACAATCATAGTTGTGGTCGTGACGAGTAGTTGCAACATTCACCTGCGCACTTTTCATCTCCATCGGTGGATGGATGACACCAAGAAATTGGTTACGGATGTGGTGTCATCAAGAGCACTGCTGAATTTGCATGTGGTGGCGAGAGATATGAGGCGAGTGAAGAAGTCATCCACCAATTCTCCCACATTCCGAGCCCCTTGTTGAAAATTTTGTCTTTCGAATGTTACATTCGTGGCGGGCTGAAAGTAATTTGTATGCTTTAATTCTCATGATGATGTCGTAAGTGTATTACGATGGCTGGTTGGGGCAGGGAGCACTAGAGTCTCATAAATGTCTTGGATGTCGGGATCAGTGAAGTGGAGAAGTAGTCATCGGTGACGGTGGCGGCATCGATGTACAATAGTATAAAGAATAAAATAATTGTCTGACTTTAAAGATGTAACTTGTAAATGTTCATGATAACACTAGCGAAATAAATGTGCATTTGGAATTCATAAAGTTTTAACAAAGTATGGTATTTGGGCAAGTTTTTGTGAATGTGTTGCTTTACAATGTACTAGGGAAGTTACTAAAAAATCATATTGGGTAAGCAGCAAGTAGTGCACTCCCGCTATAACGAACACAGTTGTAACAAAATTCTCAATACACTGCAGCAAAAATTTAGGTCCCCAACTTATAATCTATATAATCCTTATGCACTGTTTATTTTACTGTTTGGCTGTACCAAATTTCTATACCTAATGAAGGAAACAGGCAGTCCAGTGGACTTTGTTATACAGTGGACTCCCATTATAACGAAGTCCTCGGGACCAGCAATTTTCTTTCTTTATATCAAAATTTCATTATAACCGAACAAATAATAAAAAACATAGAGCAGAAAATGTTGCTGTCCGAATTTTTACTTTGTTATAAACGGAATTTTGTTTTAGTCGTGTTCATTATAACGGGAGTGCAATGTAATGCAGTTTACAAAAATTTAAGAAACACTGTATCAGGCTTTTAACATATAATGAGAGTCACTTGTGGTGTATTTCCATATGCCAGAAATATGCAACCACTTAAAATCAAAATACCGGTACCACATGTAAAAGAAAAGAGATATTTTGTACATTGTACTTCATATTCACATAGCTCTGTTTTCACTCAATGCAAATCAGCTTAACAGTCAAATCAGTCAAAATATGACATATAAGTTTGATACGTACAATGCAGAGACAGTGCAAATTCAACAAGTACAATGGGATTTCAAAGTAGAAATGTTTTCAGACTTTTTTCCCCGTACATTTCTGATGGTTCAGAGATTTGCAAACAAAAAGTATGGAGAAGTTTACAATTCATTGACATAATGTCTTTGTTTTGCTTTCTATACCCCTTTGGTTTCTATAACATGGATACAGAATTCCATCGACTAAACTGCTGTAACCAGCAAAATGAGTCATCTACCCAGTGTGTGGCTCCAATGTAAAGCCCCCGTTCCACTATCACGATTTGGATACCGATCTGTCCCGATCTAGCAGATCGGGAGAGAGCGGCAAAAGCGTACGGGGATCGGAAGCATTGTAGCAGCAGCGTGTGGAGGTCGGGGTTGGAGCGGGCAGTTTTTCAGATCGGGAAGAAATTTTGAACCGGTTCAAAATTTCTTCCCGATCTCCCCGATCAAAATTGACATATTTTTAATCGTACGGCAAGCGGGGAAAGCGTAGTGACAGCGTAAACGCAGCGGGGAGAGCGTAATGACGGCGTAAACGCAGCGGGATGAGCGTAACAAGGTCTTTCTGAGCGTAGTAACATCGGCACAAGAACGGGAAGTAATTTTAGCTGTAATTTTCGAAGAAGAAGAAGAGATGAAGAAAAAGAATAGAAGAAAGCAGCGAAGCAGCTACCCAAAAGGCGAAGAAAGAGAGACTACACGTGATGCTGAAAGAGGAGGAAGAGGACATAGCAGAATTTTGAAGAATATGAAATCATCTTCAACTGGAGGAAGACGGACTATAAAAGCAAGGACATCAAGAAAAATCCTTTGAAAAATCAGCACGTCTTTGTCTATACAATGCATTGCTGCAAAAGAACCATGAGTTGAAGAGGCTCTTCAAGTTCAAGTACAAGTTGATTTATTTCACTTCCAACAAACAAATAATAAAAAATACAAAGAAACGCTCATATACACAGACGTCATGAAATCAGTACCACAATGCGATGAACAGAATAACATTGTAAAAGAGATACAGGCAAATCATCAACAGAGATACAATAATAACAGTTACGTCACTGTGGTAAATGCACACAAAATATTGCTGGAAATGGAGGGGACTGCTAAAAAGCAGAGCTTGTAGTATTAGAATGCAGTCCCCTCATAGAGAAAAATATATAATTGCAAAAACCAACAACAACAAATTTCCCTAAGCGGTAGCAAAAAATAAAGAAAAAAAAGACAGACAGAGTAATACACCCATACATGCATATAAGTACGCACATTAACAAACACGTGGCGGCTCTCGTAAGGCAAAAATTGATGAGAGGATAGAAAGATATAGTAGTGAAGAAGGTAGTAAGTCCGAGGTGGACAAGGGGGGGGGGGGGGGGAGGAGGGGAGAGGAGAGGGAAATGGTGGGTCATAACCAGGGCACTGGAGGCACAGAAGCACGGGCTCGCTGATGAAGAAAGAGTAGTGACAATAACGAAGCAACAACAACTTTGAAAATCAAAAGTAAAAAAAGAAGAATGAATCTTCGAGGTCCACAGTCGGTTCTGCATGCTAATAAGTTGACTGACTGCTGACCCACAGTCGAATCGGGGTACATCGGGGCACATCGGGCACTTTTCAGCTCTCTGAACGGGGTAACAGCGTGATAAGATCGTATAGATCGTTCAGAGCGTAGATACAGCGTGCATTCATCGGATAACATCGGCAACATCGCACTAACAGCGTAGCTACATCGTTCTAAAGCGTACCGGCAGCGGCAGAGATCGCAATGTCTAATTCCCAATCATCGTAGTAAGAGCGTAGCAAGCACTTGGTAGTCGTAACTGCAGCGTACTTAGAGCGTTCTAACATCGTACTGTGTCCAGATCGGTTCAGGTTTTACCCGATCCTTCCCGACCTGAGAAAATTGTCAAATCGTAGCGAGAACGGCATAGTGGAACGGGGGTTTAATGTATAGTGTATATCTCTAGAGGTACTTGCAGAAAATAAGGATGAGCTCGCACACAAGCTTCTCCGTTCAAAAGAGCTATTGCTCCTTTATTGACAACAACGACAAGCAGGCAAAAGTCCTGATGCAATGTCATGTTGTGAAGTAGTAGTCCTGTTATGTACTGGTGTGGAAAGTGGGTCAGGGCAGGGAGGTGGGTCAGGGGGTGAAGTGAGGTCAGTATACCTGTACCGTTGTGGTTGTTAGTGTTGGGGTTATCAGGATAAAGACTGGGTATTGAAATACCCATCTTTTTGGCATAGGAGTGTGTCATTGGTCGTTCTACAGGTTGCACAGGGTTGAGATGTGCAAGTTCTTGTTGTTCATCTAAGCTGAATGAAATCGGTACAACTTGATCGATTTCTGCATGCTTGTCGCTCGGCATGCGGGAGAGAAAATCTGCTAGAACAAGTTCAGTGCCCTTTTTGTATGCGATCTGAAAGGAGTACTCTGATAATTTCAAGATGAGTTTTTGAAGACGTGTAGTGGGCGGTTCATCTTTGGATTTCAGAATCTGAACAATTGCACTGTGATCTACACAAGCATTAAATTCACAGCCTCGCAACAAATGTTTGAATGCAGTTACATTGACCAAAAGACCAAATAACTAATTCTGTCACGCTGTATCTCTGGCACGCACTAGGGAGTACCTTGGAATAATAACCAATTACTCTTTCCTGCCGTTGATAACCTGAGTCAAGTAGGATCCAGTCGCAGTCCGTGATGTGTCGCTGTAGAGCGTGAAACGACCAGTATTTGTAGGCATGTGTAGTACAGGGGGTTTCGTCATAAGATCTTTGATGGTGTTAAAGGCCTGTTCATGTTCATCGGTCCATTTGAATTTCCTACTTTTTCGTGTAAGCTGGTGCAGTGGTTTTAGTATAGATTGAATGTTTGGGAAGAATCCCGCCATATAATTTACAGCTCCTATTAACCGTCGCACTTGTCTTGGTGTCTTAGGTCTAGGCATTTTGTGTATGTTCACCATCCGAGTTAACAGTAATCCTATGTCCCATGTAGTCTACATCATTAGTGAAGAGTTTACACTTCTTTGGGCTGATCTTTAGTCCATTGTCTGAGAGGGCCTTTAATACTTGAGTCAGGTGGAGTTTATGGGATGTCTTGTCTGGGCTAAAGAGAATTATGTCGTCATGATGAGCTATACAGAAATCATGGGAGTCAGGAATGGTACCTAAAATGTCATCAATTTTCGCCTGAAACGGTCCGGGAGAAACGTTAGTCCTTGGGCTAGTCGTTTGTAGTAGTAGTGTTTTCCTCTATGATAAGAGGCAATGCCTGTGTACTGTTGCGCTTGTTTTGAGAGAGGGATGCAGTGAAAGGCGGATTTGAGGTCTATGACACTCATTACCCTAGTGTCGGCATGTCCGATAGGTTTGAGGGTCTCCGTCAGTAGGGGAAAGGGGTGATTAATCCGTCTGATTCTCGAGTTCAAGTAACGAAAGTCAGTAACAACTCGTTTTTCTGTCTTGTCTTTCTTGGTGATGAGTAGCACGGGCGAAGTGTAGGCTTGATGCCCAACTTCAAGAATGCCAAGTTTGACGAGTTTGGTCAGCTCCTTTTTAATTCGTTGTTTGTGGGGTTCGGTCGCAAAGTAAGGTCGTATGAAAAATGGTTCGTCATTGAAAAGCTCAATGTAAACCTCGAAATTCGGGCAGCTCGAGAGCTCACCATAAAGGGAGAAGGCAGGTCGGTTGGCCTTTAACACTTGAATGAGTTCGTTCTCTCAGAGGGAGAGAGTACACTGTCTTTTAAGTTTATGTGTGAGTTAATGATCTGGTCCTCAGTCATGTCAACAATGGGGTCACTGGGGTCAAGATGTGGGTATTTCTGCAGGTTTTCTGGTCTCATCTGGTTGTCATGGTTACCGTCGGCTGTCGCGAGTTGAGTGGAATAGACTGTGTGTGTGCTGTCAGTAAATAGTCATGTTCACTTTGTCCACTGGAAGGGATTCAGTCACACTGACGGGAGTAGTTGTGTCAAGAAATGTGATTGCTCTACCCTTTGAAAAGTGCAATGGCCGGTCGGTTGTGTTGGTTACAACGATCTGAGTTGCACCTTTGGTCAATGTCACGACTGTGATATCTTCATTCGGATTGACACTACGAGTGTACACCTTGGTGCCGGGTTATAGACTGCACTGTATTGTGGTTTATTGCTGAACACGTTCATACTTCTGACACAAGGTGGCGCTATTACAACTCCTCCCTTCTTAATGAAAAAGTTCTGTTTACATACAGGTGAATACATGTGTGGTTACAATATAATATATATAAAAGGCTAAAATAACTGTAATGCAGGCTTATGCATTTTTTTTTTTTTTGCCTTGTCATATAACTTTGTTACCCATGCAATGCATAATATCAAAATGTTAACTCCATAAAGGATCACTTTTCCTTTCTAAATAAAACATTTCGTTCACATAGAAAATGTTTACAACTGTGCTTTTGTTCAAAATGTGTCCTATAGTCATTTTCACTCATTTGTGTGTGTGTGTCTATCATTATACAATCAAATATCATGTCACCTTAAAACAGTAAATGGGTAAACAAAATAATACCAGTTATAATGTGAGTTTAGAATATCATCAAAATCTGTGATGCCTTCAATCTCAATCAAATACATCCTCAAAATATGATAAGTACATGCTTGTCATATGACTTCTTGATAAAGTAGTACATCTCCTGTGACCCGCATGTACAATATACACTTGTATTTATAAGTTTTCAAATCTGTTATACAGGTTATCAGTGCCACTTTAAACTCAACTTCCGGTGTACATAAAACACTCAGTTTCATGAAACATTTATCTGGCATTATTTAAATATAAATTCCAGTTGTTTTTTTTTATCAACATTTAAAACTTGAACTACAGATTGTAAACAGCTGTGAGTTTGCAGGAATGTACATGTATGCATGTACAAAAATTGAATGTTATCAAAAACATTTCAGGTATAATCTATAATTACCTGTATGTTCAACTGTCATTGCATTAGTGCTACATTTTTTTGTAATGATAAAAAATCAACTTAAAATTAGATACATGTATGCCTTTTTGCAAACTGTTTCAAATTCTTTGGTATGCCAAAATTTTGCAACATATACAGTGTACTCTCATTATAAGGGAAACACTGACAAACACAATATTTGTAATGGGCCCAATGAGTTTGTTATTACAAGAGCCCACTGTATGAACAGATTATTTGTGCAACACTTTTGTTATTGCTGTATTTTGCATTACTCCATCTGCAAATTTAGCAATATAACATTAAAACAAAAACAAACAATGCATAAACTACAATTTTGGCATTTCTGTTTATGCATCAAATTTGACCACAGGTTTTCTTTTCCTGACTGGATACCTTCCTTGTCCAAATGTGGCTGGCCCACCTACCTCTGATTGCGGTGGGGTCAGTCTCTGGCCTACATCTGTTTCACTAGTCCAGCAGTTTGACTGCTACTCACATTTGAACTTCCATTTACATGTTGGTTCAATCCCTCACTATCATTTGTACGTTCATGTACTTCATTTTCATGCATTTGTGCATGTGTTTCAGTCATAGTCACATTTTCTGATTCATCTGGTTTCTCCTCTGTTCCTAACTCAGCCATTTTCATTGTCATCATGTGATCAATGTGTACCATTTTCACTTTCCCACTACCGAACATCTTGACCATGTAGGTTCTTGGCCCACATTTTCTCACAACCCTTCCTGGTGACCATTTCACCCACTTTTGATGCTGGTTTTTCACCTTAACTTTTTGGTTTACCTCCACACATCTTTCTTTCACTCTACCTCTGTCATGATTTTCCTTTTGTTTTTCTTGTTTTTCCTCTACAGTTTTAGCCAAGTTTGGTTTGAGCAGTGTGAACCTTGTGTTTGGTTTTCTTTTCAGGAACAGTTCTGCTGGTGTCTGCCCCGTAGTGGTATGAGGTGTGTTTCTGTATGTTATCAGAAAATTGGCTAGTTTGTGTGACAGTGATAACTGTCTTTTCTTTGGATTTTGGTCAAGCATTTGCTTCACTAGCGCGCGTTTCACAATTTGCACTGTGCGCTCAGCTGCTCCGTTAGAAGCTGGATGGTACGGGGGTACCCTAGTGTGCTTTACACCATTGTTTTTCAAAAACTGGGTAAAGTCTTCTGAACAGAATTGGGGTCCGTTGTCAGACACGATTTCTTCAGGGAAACCGTAGGATGCGAACAATCCCCGCAAAACGTCTATTGTTTTGCTTGAGGTTGTTTTGTTCATCGGAAACACCTCAACCCACTTGGAGTGACTATCTATCACAATCAACAAGTTTTGCTTCTCTATCTCTGCATAGTCTATGTGTAGCCTCTGCCACACTCTACTCGGCCATTTCCATGGCTGCAATGGTACCTTTGGGGTTGTTTTCCTACTACTTGACACGTACTACACTGTTCTACTATATGTTCAATGTCCTTATCAAGACCTGGCCACCACAAATAGCTTCTCGCCAAGCTCTTGGTCAGGCACATACCCATGTGCTGATCATGCAGATCTCCTAACAGTTTGTCTCTGTACTTCTCAGGGATTATCACCCTAGATCCCCACATCACACAACCTTGATCTATTGAGAGTTCATTTCTCCGTACAAAGAATGGTTTGAGTTCAGTGTTTGACATGTGGTTTGGCCATCCATTTTGTACGTACTCCTTCACCTTTGACAACACTTTGTCTGTTTGGGTTGCCTTCCTAATGTCATCTGCTGTGACTGGCAACTCATCTACATAGGAGAAATAGAACAAGTCCTCTGGGTTTGGAGTCACTTCTGATGCCAGGGGTAACCTAGACATTGCATCAGCGTTACCGTGCTCCGCTGACCTTCTGTATTGAATGTCGTATTGATATGCTGACAGTATGAGGGCCCACCTTTGCATCCTAGCTGCAGCCAGTGTTGGAACATGCGCAGTTGGATTTAGAATGGCTGTCAATGGTTTATGGTCTGTTTCAATTACAAACCGTCTGCCATAGAGGTATTTGTGAAACCTGCGAACACCAAAAATCAAAGCAAGCGCTTCACGCTCAATCTGCGCATAGTTTCTTTCACTGGTACTGAGTGTTCGGGATGCGAAGGCTATGGGTCTCTCTTCCCCATTTTCTAACACATGTGAAATCACAGCCCCTACACCATATGGTGAGGCATCACACTGCAACTTCACTGGTTTGTTTACATCATAGTGTACAAGCATGGTACTCTCTGCCAACTGAGATTTGCACAGTTTGAATGCTTCTTCACACTCACGTGTCCACCTCCAGGGTACATCATTCTTCAGGAGCTCATTTAGAGGGTGCAATATGGTAGCCAAATTTTGCATGAACTTCCCATAGTACTGCACGAGTCCCAAAAATGATCTGAGCTCAGAGATGTTCCTGGGGGTGGGCGCGTTCTTGATGGCATCCACCTTACACTTCATGGGGTGTAAGCCATCCTTGTCAACTCTGTGTCCTAAGTACTCTACTGAGTCCTTGAAAAACTCACACTTCTGTGGTTTGACACGAACATTGTGTTTCTCGAGGCGTTTCAGTACCTCTAGCAGTTTCTCATCATGTGTGCTCTTATCTGGAGCTGAGACCAAGATATCATCGAGGTAACATACCACACCCTCAATCCCTTCAAGGATTTCTGTCATGACCCCTTGGAAAATTCCAGGAGCTGTGGATATGCCAAAAGGAAGCCTATTAAATTCAAATAGACCCAAATGTGTATTGATTGTCAGTTTAGACTTTGATTCATCATCTACACCTAACTGTAAATAGGCATTTGTCAAGTCCATTTTGGTAAAGACCTGCCCGCCTGTGAGGGTACTAAACAGATCTTCTGCAGTGGGTAGTGTGTCTGGCATGTTGCCTTCCAGTACTGGTACCTGGTTTATGGTGACCTTATAATCACCACAGATTCTGACACTTCCGTCTGACTTAGGTACTACTACAATGGGTGTTGCCCATTCACTATTGTCTACCTTGCTGATAATGTTTTCAGACTCAAGTCTTTTCAGTTCTTTTTCTACTTTTTCTTTGAGTGCATACGGCACAGCACAAGCTTTACAATGTACGGGACTAGCGTCCGGCTTCACACGAACTTTCGCCTTGTGACCTGTGATTTGTTCTCCTTGGGCGCTGAACACTTTAGGATGCTGTTTGATCACGTCCTCCGCACACTTGAAGTTTACGCGAACATGGAAGATGTCACTCCAGTTGAGCTTCAAGGTTTGTAGCCAATTTCTACCCAACAATGCTGGCTTATCTCCCTTGACGACCACCAACGGCAAATCTGCCTGTTGCCCCTTATATGTGACTGGGACCTGAACGCTACCCAACACTGGGATTTTCTCTCCAGAGTAGCTGCGCAACTCGATTCGCTTCGCGTCTAAAGGAATCTGCTTCAGCTTTTCCATGTACACTGCTTCTGGTATCACACTCACTGATGCTCCGGTATCGATTTCCATTGTTACAGGGGCTCCTCCTAGCTCCACACAAACTGAAAATGATCCGTTTTGTGCTCTGGCTGGTTTACCGGTAGCTGTTGAATTACTAGATATCGTGTACATAGCAAGTTCGTCCTCCTCAGTGGTAGGTTCCTGCTCGAGGGTATGTAGTGATTGACGATGTCCGCTTGTGGATCCTGAAGATCTGGTCTGCTTTGAAGTAGGCCATCTTGGATTCCTATTCTTGACAGTCTCACCAACGGTACGTGTTGAATCCAAAATAATCAGCCGGAAATTTAAGCTTAAAGGGGATGGCTAGTAACTGATCAGTGGGAGTCAGTGGGAATGCTGGAGGATGATTGTTCCAATCCTTGTGGGGTTCATTTAAGAGTACATTATATATCTATTCTTGTGTGAAAATTATTTGCCTCAGAATGGTCTCATATTCAAGTAATGTGCAGTTTAATGTTTCCAGGTAAGCGTCCCTGGTCAGTGACGGGGCATTAATCTGCACATTACTTGAATATGAGACCATCTTGAAGCAAATAATTTTCACACAACAGTAGATATATAATGTACTCTTAAATGAATCCCACAAGGATTGGAACAATCATCCCTCAGCATTCCCACTGATTCCCACTGATCGGTTACTAGCCATCCCCTTTAAACTCCACTAATAGTCCTCAAAAACATCTCAGTGGGACGGTAGACATCATAATCTACTCGAAAAACAAGCTTGGGATTCCGCTCATCCCATCCTCGTCGCCATATTTGTAATATCTTCACTCGGATTGACACTACGAGTGTACACCTTGGTGCCGGGTTATAGACTGCACTGTATTGTGGTTTATTGCTGAACACGTTCATACTTCTGACACAAGGTGGCGCTATTACACTCCACATCCTTGGTTTTTACATTATCTTACAGATCCTTCATGTCGAACTCCAGTTTTCTGCACAACTCTTCTATACCTTTGTCCACTTGTCACTTGTGGCCCCAAGTTTGTCCAGTCTCTCCAATGTCCCTTCTAGTCGTTCTTTGACAATCTGATCAGTTCTCACAGCTTCCAGAGCCTTAGCTTCACAAGATGTGCAGTACCAGTGTGCAGACGAGACACTTTTAAAACAGACTAAACTCGTCCGAGGAAAGAGAGCAGCAGCTCATATAGAACCAGTTCTGACGTCTCTCACATTTGATTCTGTCGTCAGTGCTAGAAAGTGTTCTACCTCATACTCCACCACATGCTATAGCCGTGATGTGATTGTTCGGCAACCTCTCTGCAGTGCTTTTTGTTACTGGAATGGACTTCTCCTTTCCTGTATTAGTACCTGCATTTCCCTTTGTACTCTTACTTCTAGTCTGAGTGGGTATTCAGCATCAAAAAACATCTGTAAGTTTACTACTGCTATGTGCAATGTGAGATCTTAGAACCTTATCTGGACTTACCACATGAATGTTTTTGTACAACTCCTTTGTTGACCAGTACTTCTTTGTTCCTCCATTTTCAAGGAAACTAAAATTGTGACTTTAAAATATCTAGACCTGTCTATAAGAATTCAAATCTCAAGAGACCACAATACCCTCATACAGTTCACTGATTGTGTGTGTTGGAACTAGCTAGGCCAAGTACTATCTCTAGAAACCAGGCAAGCTACAACAGCCAAAGAGTTACTGACTCTGAGCACAGAAAGCACAGTAGACTCTCCTGAAAACACACACAATGGAGTGTTATGTAGATATTGTAGATCTCTAAAATTCTATCTGTAGGTATTGAGATGTCTGTATCTCTTTCTTCATAATCATGAAGAAACGATGCTTTTTGTATGAGGCTGCAGTCATAAGAACATGTGGTACTATTCAAAGTAAGTGTAGCACACACATACAGTGTAGCCATAATGCAATACGGTCATTTAAGCATTATTATCGGTAGTATTTACATGTATCAGTGTCCATTTGGTGGGACCTATAATAGCCTTGAGATGAACGGGGACTGTCTACTAATAACAATCACAATCATAGTTGTGGTCGTGGCGAGTAGTTGCAACGTTCACCTGCGCACTTTTCATCTCCATCGGTGGATGGATGACACCAAGAAATTGGTTACGGATGTGGTGTCATCAAGAGCACTGCCAAATTCGCATGTGGTGGCGAGAGATTTGAGGCGAGTGCAGAAGTCATCCACCAATTCTCCCACATTCCGAGCCCCTTGTTGAAAATTTTGTCTTTAGAATGTTACATTCGTGGTGGGCTGAAAGTAATTTGTATGCTTTAATTCTCATGATGATGTCGTAAGTGTATTACGAGTCTCATAAATGTCTTGGATGTCGGGATCAGTGAAGTGGAGAAGTAGTCATCGGTGTGGAGGCGGCATCGATGTACAATAGTATAAAAAATAAAATAATTGTCTGACTTTAAAGATGTAACTTGTAAATGTATGTGATAACACTAGCGAAATAAATGTGCATTTGGAATTCATAAAGTTTTAACAAAGTATGGTATTTGGGCAATTTTTGTGAATGTGTTGCTTTACAATGTACTAGGGAAGTTACTAAAAAAATCATATTAGGTAAGCAGCAAGTAGTGCACTCCCGCTATAACGAACACAGTTGTAACAAAATTCTCAATACACTGCAGCAAAAATTTAGGTCCCCAACTTATAATCTATATATATCCTTATGCACTGTATATTTTACTGTTTGGCTGTACCAAATTTCTATACCTAATGAATGAAACAGGCAGTCCAGTGGACTTTGTTATACAGTGGACTCCCATTATAACGACGTCCTCGGGACCAGCAATTTTTTTCGTTATATCAAAATTTCATTTTAACCGAACAAATAATAAAGAACATAGAGCAGAAAATTTTGCTGTCCGAATTTTTACTTTGTTATAACCGGAATTTTGTTTTAGCCGTGTTCATTATAATGGGAGTGCAATGTAATGCAGTTTACAAAAATTTAAGAAACACTGTATCAGGCTTTTAACATATAATGAGAGTCACTTGTGATGTATTTCCATATGCCAGAAATATGCAACCACCTAAAATCAAAATACCGGTACCACATGTAAAAGAAAATAGATATTTTGTACATTGTACTTCATATTCACATAGCTCTGTTTTCACTCAATGCCAATCAGCCTAACAGTCAAATCAGTCAAAATATGACATACATAAGTTTGATACGTACAATGCAGAGACAGTGCAAATTCAACAAGTACAATGGGATTTCAAAGTAGAAATGTTTTCAGACTTTTTTCCCCGTACATTTCTGATGGTTCAGAGATTTGCAAACAAAAAGTATGGAGAAGTTTACAATTCATTGACATAATGTCTTTGTTTTGCTTTCTATACCCATTTGGTTTCTATAACATGGATACAGAATTCCATCGACTAAACTGCTGTAACCAGCAAAATGAGTCATCTACCCAGTGTGTGGCTCCAATGTAAAGCCCCCGTTCCACTATCACGATTTGGACCCCGATCTGTCCCGATCTAGCAGATCGGGAGAGAGCGGCAAAAGCGTACGGGGATCGGAAGCATTGTAGCAGCAGCTTGTGGAGGTCGGGGTTGGAGCGGGCAGTGTTTCAGATCGGGAAGAAATTTTGAACCGGTTCAAAATTTCTTCCCGATCTCCCCGATCAAAATTGACATATTTTTAATCGTACGGCAAGCGGGGAAAGCGTAGTGACAGCGTAAACGCAGCGGGGAGAGCGTGATGACGGCGTAAACGCAGCGGGATGAGCGTAACAAGGTCTTTCTGAGCGTAGTAACATCGGCACAAGAACGGGAAGTAATTTTAGCTGTAATTTTCGAAGAAGAAGAAGAGATGAAGAAAAAGAATAGAAGAGAGCAGCGAAGCAGCTACCCAAAAGGCGAAGAAAGAGAGACTACACGTGATGCTGAAAGAGGAGGAAGAGGACATAGCAGAATTTTGAAGAATATGAAATCATCTTCAACTGGAGGAAGACGGACTATAAAAGCAAGGACATCAAGAAAAATCCTTTGAAAAATCAGCACGTCTTTGTCTATACAATGCATTGCTGCAAAAGAACCGTGAGTTGAAGAGGCTCTTCAAGTTCAAGTACAAGTTGATTTATTTCACTTCCAACAAACAAATAATAAAAAATACAAAGAAACGCTCATATACACAGACGTCATGAAATCAGTACCACAATGCGATGAACAGAATAACGTTGTAAACGAGATACAGGCAAATCATCAACAGAGATACAATAATAACAGTTACGTCACTGTGGTAAATGCACACAAAATATTGCTGGAAATGGAGGGGACTGCTAAAAAGCAGAGCTTGTAGTATTAGAATGCAGTCCCCTCATAGAGAAAAATATATAATTGCAAAAACCAACAACAACAAATTTCCCTAAGCGGTAGCAAAAAAAAAAAAAAAAAAAGACAGACAGAGTAATACACCCATACATGCATATAAGTACGCACATTAACAAACACGTGGCGGCTCTCTTGTAAGGAAAAAATTGATGAGAGGATAGAAAGATATAGTAGTGAAGAAGGTAGTAAGTCCGAGGTGGACAAGGGGGGGGGGGGGGGGGGGGAGGAGGGGAGAGGAGAGGGAAATGGTGGGTCATAACCAGGGCACTGGAGGCACAGAAGCACGGGCTCGCTGATGAAGAAAGAGTAGTGACAATAACGAAGCAACAACAACTTTGAAAATCAAAAGTAAAAAAAGAAGAATGAATCTTCGAGGTCCACAGTCGGTTCTGCATGCTAATAAGTTGACTGACTGCTGACCCACAGTCGAATCGGGGTACATCGGGGCACATCGGGCACTTTTCAGCTCTCTGAACGGGGTAACAGCGTGATAAGATCGTATAGATCGTTCAGAGCGTAGATACAGCGTGCATTCATCGGATAACATCGGCAACATCGCACTAACAGCGTAGCTACATCGTTCTAAAGCGTACCGGCAGCGGCAGAGATCGCAATGTCTAATTCCCGATCATCGTAGTAAGAGCGTAGCAAGCACTTGGTAGTCGTAACTGCAGCGTACTTAGAGCGTTCTAACATCGTACTGTGTCCAGATCGGTTCAGGTTTTACCCGATCCTTCCCGACCTGAGAAAATTGTCAAATCGTAGCGAGAACGGCATAGTGGAACGGGGGCTTAATGTATAGTGTATATCTCTAGAGGTACTTGCAGAAAATAAGGATGAGCTCGCACACAAGCTTCTCCGTTCAAAAGAGCTATTGCTCCTTTATTGACAACAACGACAAGCAGGCAAAAGTCCTGATGCAATGTCATGTTGTGAAGTAGTAGTCCTGTTATGTACTGGTGTGGTAAGTGGGTCAGGGCAGGGAGGTGGGTCAGGGGGTGAAGTGAGGTCAGTATACCTGTACCGTTGTGGTTGTTAGTGTTGGGGTTATCAGGATAAAGACTGGGTATTGAAATACCCATCTTTTTGGCATAGGAGTGTGTCATTGGTCGTTCTACAGGTTGCACAGGGTTGAGATGTGCAAGTTCTTGTTGTTCATCTAAGCTGAATGAAATCGGTACAACTTGATCGATTTCTGCATGCTTGTCGCTCGGCATGCGGGAGAGAAAATCTGCTAGAACAAGTTCAGTGCCCTTTTTGTATGCGATCTGAAAGGAGTACTCTGATAATTTCAAGATGAGTTTTTGAAGACGTGTAGTGGGCGGTTCATCTTTGGATTTCAGAATCTGAACAATTGCACTGTGATCTACACAAGCATTAAATTCACAGCCTCGCAACAAATGTTTGAATGCAGTTACATTGACCAAAAGACCAAATAACTCTAATTCTGTCACGCTGTATCTCTGGCACGCACTAGGGAGTACCTTGGAATAATAACCAATTACTCTTTCCTGCCGTTGATAACCTGAGTCAAGTAGGATCCAGTCGCAGTCCGTGATGTGTCGCTGTAGAGCGTGAAACGACCAGTATTTGTAGGCATGTGTAGTACAGGGGGTTTCGTCATAAGATCTTTGATGGTGTTAAAGGCCTGTTCATGTTCATCGGTCCATTTGAATTTCCTACTTTTTCGTGTAAGCTGGTGCAGTGGTTTTAGTATAGATTGAATGTTTGGGAAGAATCCCGCCATATAATTTACAGCTCCTATTAACCGTCGCACTTGTCTTGGTGTCTTAGGTCTAGGCATTTTGTGTATGTTCACCGTCCGAGTTAACAGTAATCCTATGTCCCATGTAGTCTACATCATTAGTGAAGAGTTTACACTTCTTTGGGCTGATCTTTAGTCCATTGTCTGAGAGGGCCTTTAATACTTGAGTCAGGTGGAGTTTATGGGATGTCTTGTCTGGGCTAAAGAGAATTATGTCGTCATGATGAGCTATACAGAAATCACGGGAGTCAGGAATGGTACCTAAAATGTCACCAATTTTCGCCTGAAACGGTCCGGGAGAAACGTTAAGTCCTTGGGCTAGTCGTTTGTAGTAGTAGTGTTTTCCTCTGTGATAAGAGGCAATGCCTGTGTACTGTTGCGCTTGTTTTGAGAGAGGGATGCAGTGAAAGGCGGATTTGAGGTCTATGACACACATTACCCTAGTGTCGGCATGTCCGATAGGTTTGAGGGTCTCCGTCAGTAGGGGAAAGGGGTGATTAATCCGTCTGATTCTCGAGTTCAAGTAACGAAAGTCAGTAACAACTCGTTTTTCTGTCTTGTCTTTCTTGGTGATGAGTAGCACGGGCGAAGTGTAGGCTTGATGCCCAACTTCAAGAATGCCAAGTTTGACGAGTTTGGTCAGCTCCTTTTCAATTCGTTGTTTGTCGGGTTCGGTCGCAAAGTAAGGTCGTATGAAAAATGGTTCGTCATTGGAAAGCTCAGTGTTAAACTTGAAATTCGGGCAGCTGGAGAGCTCACCATAAAGGAAGAAGGCAGGTCGGTTGGCCTTTAACACTTGAATGAGTTCATCCTTCTCAGAGGGAGAGAGTACACTGTCCTTTAAGTTTATGTGTGAGTTAATGATCTGGTCCTCAGTCATGTCAACAATGGGGTCACTGGGGTCAAGATGTGGGTATTTCTGCAGGTTTTCTCGTCTCGTCTGGTTGTCATGGTTACCGTCGGCTGTCGCGAGTTGAGTGGAATAGATTGTGTGTGTTCTGTCAGTAAATGTCATGTTCACTTTGTCCACTGGAAGGGGTTCAGTCACACTGACAGGAGTAGTTGTGTCAAGAAATGTGATTGCTCTACCCTTTGAAAAGTGCAATGGGCGGTCGGTTGTGTTGGTTACAACGATCTGAGTTGTACCTTTGGTCAATGTCACGACCATCGTCGATGGGCATTGTCTACCGAGGTAGTCGTTGGAGGTCAGTATGACGTCAGTGTTACGCAAGTGTGGTGGTGTATGTCCCTGTATAGTCATGAGTTTTGAGTCAAAGGAGTCGATTTTCATCGTAGAAGTAGGGGAAAATGGTACGCATCGTCGTTTGATTTTGAATCTGTTGTCCCTGAAGTTCAGGTTTCCGTCGAAGTCCGAAAGTGTATTGGTCCCCAATATCAAATCAACTCTGACAAGATTTTCAACTACCAGGGCAGAAATTTCAAACTTGTGGCCTTGCATTGTGACTCTGAATTTTATCGCTGAATGCGTTTCAAGGAACTGCCCGTTCCCTAATTTGAACTTAGTGTAGGTCACGCTTTGCCTCTTTAGCTGAGAAAGTTGTGGTGTTGACTTGACATATCTTTCTGAGATTAAGGTCTTGGTAGCACCGTTGTCAAAAAGTATGAAAATATGCGTACCGTTCTCAAGTCGCCCTTTAACAAAATTTCTGCTTGTCAGTTTGAGGTCAACGTCATCAGTCCCTAAGTAGGTAGATTGTAGGTTTTGAACATTCCTAGGCCTTAATTTCTTATCATGGGAGGTGGAATAAAGAGCGCTATTATTCTCCTCCCTCAATGAAAACCCTGGGATTGTGGTTCAAAGTCTTGTCCACAGGGAAGGTTTGCAGACTGGGAGAAATTATACAAGATGGTTCATTAAAAGGAGGATGACTTTAAAGGTGGGATGGGCTCAGGAGTACCGTGCTAGTTTTATACTGAATGTATAAAACTGAACTGAACTGAATGTAGACATTATCAAAATGTCCTAAATACACATTACACCAATTGTATAACATTGTCCAAGTGTTCTCCTTCCCTTTATTTTGTTTGTTTGATTTTTTGTTGTTGTTGTGTGAAGCAGATGTGTGTATTTGTGTATGAAACTTTGCGAGATCTATTTCAAATTTCAAACCATGGAAGGAAAAGATGTCATGTGCTATGCAGCCTTGAGACATGTGATTTATAATTTAAACAGCATCCCAGGGCTGAAGAGACATTCATTGTGTGTGAGTGTGTGTGTGTGTGTGTGCATGTGTGCATGTGTGTATGTGTGTGTGTGTGTGTGTGTGTGTGTGTGTGTGTGTGTGTGTGTGTGTGTGTAAAAACAGTACAGTGCACTCCCATTATAACGAACACTTTTATAACAAAATTCTGGTTACGACGAAGTAACAAGGCATTAGCAATATTGTGTCTCGCCCACTTGCGAAAATAACCAGAAATATCGCGATCTCCGTTGCCACGCAAAAGAATTGTATCCTTGGCTGATTGTGAAATATCTGCCATAGAATGTAACATCCCATAAATGAGAAGGGCTATTTCACGCAATGCTAATTCCTCTATCTACTCCCCCTCTCCAACCTTTCCCCTTCGTTGAGATGGAATAAAAAGCCTCCACCTAGTTCTATTAGATTAGACAAAGACAAAACAGGATTATAATCAGTTGCACAATAGAGACAAAGTAAACTTTGTCTCTGGGGGGCATAGAAATGCAAAAAGATTAAAATTAGTGCTGGGGTTGAAAACTGAACATGGAATAAAGTTTCTAAAATTAATATATTTATATAAGAAAGTTTGTCAACAGATATGAATAATGCTGAACATTATGATTGTAATAAGGCATGCATGTAAAGTGAACAAAGTAGAATAATTTTTTTGGAGACTGCAACCTGTCAGGGGGAAAAGTGAATGATTAGAGAGAGTTTAAAAGCAACAATGTTGAACAGATATGAGTAATATTATGGCATTGATATTGTATAATATATGTGGGTAGGTTAAATATGTTTGTGGTTGCAGTCCAGCTGAGGGTTTCTAGATGATTTGTACAATGTAGTGTCATAATGAGCTTATTATTTAGAGAAAAATTTCTTGAAAGCGTTAGTGATTAAAACCTTTTATGGCAAATTGAATAGTGCATATAACCGTACAAGTAAAATGCATGCATAAAATTGAAGAGAACACAAAACACTGTGATCATTCAGCCACTTTGCACTGAGTATTTATGTATAGTTTTAAAATTCTTTTAAGTGCAAAATGTTGCCCGGCACCCGCGACACGGACGCAGATCACATATCATATTATTCACAGCAGTTTTTGTTTTGTATTTAAACTCCGCACTTCATACGAGAATAATGTATGGACATTTGCTTATCATTTTGGATGTGTTTTCTATTTTGAATAATATCAGTAGATAGTGATAGATGATAGATTGCTGTGAAGTATATGATGGGTGCCATGTGGCTCTAACTTTGAGCCTGTTTTTTATTTTAACACTTGAAACATGTAAGTAGAAAACAAACATCAGTCAAGAAAAGAAAAACGCTTTTAGAGAGCTTTGTTACATGGTACATGTACAAGCTACAGGCATTTTCATAACAGAGCAAAATCAGATACAACATAAATTTTTGTTGTTTCATACAGTATAGTATCACTAAAAATGGCAGTGAACTGAAAGTAAGAAAAGTAAAATAACTGTTCTTTGTATATCAGTACACCAACTTATATAAACAGCAATAGAAAAAAAAAACAATAGAAAACTACTTGATCTTTTGTATATATGAGAACAGTATCTTATTATAATGATACCTTGGGAAGAAGTAAGCATAATAAAAATTTACATGACACACTGCATTCATTGTCATAGTTCTTGGTAACACAGAATCAACTTAGGGCATTTACATGAAAAAGAAAACTGCATATATTTAGGTCTACATAATAGTATCTTTGAAAATTGTCAGAGTTGGAAAGAGAAATAAATGACTGCTTTGCACTGTACATATGAAAATGAACTTAACAAAATTGAAGCAGGCCTTTGTTTGTTTTATGCCAATGGAATTTCATCATAAAGATATTACTTTTTTTGGAGCAATTCTTGTTTTGTATTAAGGCATTACATGTTTAGAATAATATCAGTAGAAAGTGGTTTTAGGAATAAATGACAAATAGTAAAGCTGCAATATGATAGATTACTGTGAAGTACATGTATATGATGGGTGCCAAATTGCTCTAACTTTGAGCCTGTTTTTCATGTTAACACTTGAAACATGAAAGTTATACCACTCTGTTCATTTTCACAAGAGTGTTTCTATTGCAATCCATACTGGCTTGTGGTAGGAAAAATATGACTCCGATGTGCCATATTGGATGTTGTCTTCACTCAGTGATGTGTAGATATGATCTATTGTTGTCATACCATTAGTAGTAGGTTCTTTGATGAGTCCACTGTATTTTAACACTTCCTTCATCAGACATGTGTAGTATTTTTTTAAATGAAAACTGCATTATTTTCTGGGAAAATAAAAAGTCTATTGACCGATTCTGTGACGCGCTATGTGTATTTTTGGCATGGGCGCAGCCATAGTGGGTGTATCAGCCGACCCCCCCTCCGCACTCCCCCACCCCTCTCCCTACATTAGCACGCGCGCAGAATGAAAAACTGCTTTAGCCAATAGGCGTCTCGTACTGAGTGCGCGAATGCTTGCTAGTGCGCGAACCTTTGTTACAAGTGCGTGATAAACATGTTGCCCGGGGGTGGGGGAGAGCAGGGGGGGTCGGCTGATACACCCACTATGGCTGCGCCCTGTGCCTTAAAATGTCTGCTGCCCTCAACGAACCCGAATCGGTCAATAGGCTTAAGTCCTGAGGAAAAAACAGAACAGTTGGCATCTCTGAATAGTTCATTTAAGTTGTGACTTGCTACATGGGCAAAGAGAATCCTACCTCACACAACAGGTACAGAGACCAGACTAAGAGAAACCACACAAGAAACTGATGACGTTCCTATTGAGGCATTCCAGTTTATTCAATCTGCATTGATTCAGCTGATTTGACACAGCTTTACAATTTCGTGCATTGTTTTGCTACGACATCATGCGATCACAATAATGAAGACGGTGACACAAAACATGACACAAATACTGCATTGATAGCTTGCCGTCTTTCGGTACCGCTAAATGAAGCCTTGCATTGATTTAGATAGAACATGGTGGAATTCGGGTACTACAAGTCTACTGCAGCACTGAATGGGCCTCTTTGTGTTCTTTAATATGACGACCACACGATTAATACATCTTCTAAATGTTGCCAACAAATTTCAGAATTGATTATTGCGCTAACACACCCTAACCACCTCATACAAACAAACACCATATACCCACACTCACACAAAGTGATGTACATTGTACAATCCAGTGTCAGAAAGTAACATTCCCTGCTGCTACAAAGCAGTTTTACAAGTCGGCAGATTTACACTGGGTGCACAATTTAGTATTTTCTGAGCATAGTATTCTATGTAGAAACTTCAGCAAGACTTGAGTAAGGCAGAAGTTATTTTGCCGACACTTGCAATTATGGAAAAAAATATTCTTGTGTCCCCGCCACACTGTACTGTTTGGCTTTATAACAAAATTTTGATATAACGAAAGAAAACCGTCTAACCGAGGTCTTCACTATTATGGGAGTATACTACATAGTCAAGGACATAATTCTTTGAAGGCAGACACGTAAAATTTACCAGTGATCGGGAATAAATGATACTACATGTACACTAAAGGATCTTTGCTGATGAGACATCTTTGGGGTATTCATACATATGATGCCAATGTGGTCCACAGTCCCACTCCCTGCTACACAAATGCCAGTCACAAATGCCACATACACCATACCAGTAGATTTTAAATTTTGGAGCATTGATAATGCAATACAGCATGAACGTCTTGAGAAGAGACTATATGGAATGTGAATCCTTTGCATTGTATGAGAGCATATGATTGCAGAGCTATGGCCAAGGGGCCTTGTTATGCAGCAAAAAGCCTTTAAAAAATAGTTTATGCTGAGTAATCCTGTGAACATTGCTACACACAATATTCTATAGGCAAACTATATGTAAAGCAGATGTAGAAACAAATAAAAAGAAAAAAAGTAACACAAAGCAAAATATCTGAGCTATGAATCGCAATAACCGAGCTATGAATCGCAATAACCAGATGAAAGCAATTTACCTCAGTATATGTAAGTAGTTCATCACAACACACTGCAAACAATGCACTGCACGAATAGCAGGGAAAAGCTGCAGGCACCCATTTCAAAATCCCCATATCATCTGTTTTAGGCAATGAATAGAGTACACAACAAAAAGCCCAGGTTACAAAACAACTCAGAAAAAAAAGACAACAAAAAACTGTATTGACTGAGATAAAGTCTGTACCATCTCATATTTGAACTGGTTCCATTAATGTGTTGCAGAACCAAAGTATTGGGTAATTTATTTTCAACAGTTTACTGCCTCTTATGTGAAACATTATTCTGTTTCTGGTGAATTGAAATAATATAAATTATTATTTGCTAGAATACACCACCCTTTCTCTTCTTTAACTTTGCATGATGTAAAATGATAAAAACATAGACGTTTCATTTACATTTCATCTCCTTTGCTCAAGCTTGGTTTGAGGTAATAACAATAAAATTCATCACACTAAGATTGAAGCAGACCTGATTCAAATCTCAATGACCCTGTACTCTCCCCAAAACCACAGACAACTCCAAACAAACTAAAATATTGTCACAACTGCATCTTTTCAGCTGATTCCAATATCTCAATCCATTCCAAATCTTACACAAATTGCACTCCTCTGGTGACAGATGGAAATCACATTGCAATTCAGAGAAGATTAAGAAGTTCTACTTGTATACAAGTGGTAGGGTAAGCCCATCCTGCTTTTAAATATCACGTAGGGCTGCATACTTTGCCATCTGAAACTTGCACCCAATTTATACAGGGCATTCAGAGCAGTCCAGGAGCACTCCTGAATCCTTTTCAGCTCTGTATGAACAGACAGTCACGCCATAAGCACTTTATAAGTCATGCCCCTCTTGAGCCTTGGCTCAGGAGCACTCCTGAAGCACCCTTAACTCTGTATCTAAAGAGTCGCCAATTAGAGCGCTCCTTAAGTGCCAATGTGCTAAGGGCTGTGCATACTGTCTACACGTTCAAATTTTGTGTGCAAAAAAAAAAAAAAAAAAAAAAAAATTGGTCACCAAGACAGTTATGCCCCTCTCGGACACTGTGTGTGGTCTCAGCGAGCAGTGATTCTCTGTATGAACAGACTAAGATGAACGGAGGGGCGAAAGTCAAAGCAATTCAAGAGTGCCCTGAGCCAAGCTGTTCGCATACACTGTAATGGGGTATATCATGAAGTGAATGATAATTAGATAGGCAGATATTGTAAACGACATTATAGTATTTAGATATTGCATGTTTACATCTTGCAGGCATTTCATAAATAATTCACAACACTTCAAACTGAAAACTGTATATCTTACTCCCATGTTGTCCATCTTCCATGGGACATGCACCATCCCATCACACCAAAATCTGAACACACAGCAAACTTGACAACCTTCGAGGTCGATCAAAAAAAAAAAAGTGCAGCATTCAGTGCAAAGCAATTATATAAATCAAGATGCGATTTAGACAAAAACAAATAAGCACATCACACCCATATCCGCACGGATCTTACTGACCAAGAAACAGACCAAGCCATCTAAATACACAGCTACATCTCATAACCTACATTACTTGCTTTTTTTTTTTTTTTTGCTTGTTGTTTGAATGTTAACTACTGACAGACATCTCATCATTCGCCTGGAGAAAGTACTAATACCCGCCAAATACCCAAAAGTGACCAAAAAAAAAAATAAAAATATCTGTCCTGATAACAATATCAATTGTAGTTTGCAAATCACATGCTTTCAGCAGCTTTATATTGTTCCTCATCAATTAAAGCATGGATAAGGAACAGAAAATGATTGTCATCTTGCATATCTTACTTTGTGTTTATGCAATGGGAGGATAGTAAAATAATCTTTTTGCAGACTATAGATGGCCTCAAAGAGTGTAGGAACTGATAGGACACTGTGTTTTGTCAGTACAGCGATCCAATACTAAAGCATTGCATTCCTCTGCCATTCTTCTATGTGTAAACAACTACAAATACACATGTAATCACTACACAAATGGCAATGCATACAGAAACAACTACTGTATACGCCATATATTTCGCGAGTCTAAATTTTGGAGAATTGGGAATTCCCGACAAGTTTGCGAGTTGTTAAATTCGTGATCGTGGAGTACTGTACTGAACGAAGAAGTGTACATTGGGATCAGAGTCAATACTTTCGCATGTCTTTAATTTCGCAAATAGCACCTCATTAGCGAAATTCGCGAAAATAAAAGCCTCGCGAAATATTTGGCGTATACAGTACTTGATACAGTTCCTTCTCTCTTTCTGGCCTATCAAAAACTTGTGGCACTGTCAATTCAAAGAGCAAGCAATACTTTTGCAACACCAGAGATGCTCTTTCATGTACTGTAAAAGCGATTTATCATATTTTCGCATGGAAAATTTTTCGCGCTGGGGTGGATAAGATGAATTTGTGTGTTTTTGATTCCAAGGAATCAAAGACATCTTAATAGTTTTACATAAACTGTAAAACACAATATTTTCGCGGCATTAAATTTTCGCAAATTGGAGCCAACGGCCTTTTATGCAGCATGAAATTTTGCGAGTTGCCTCTAACATTCAATGCATATAGTGTAGACAAGAACTTTCGCATGCATTTCAATTTCGCGAATTTTGGCTCTCGCAAAATTTCTGAAATTAAAATGCACACGAACGTTCCTCGTTTTACAGTAGCACTCAAAAATATTTGTGTGCTTTTATTTTTGCTCGAGTCAGTGGTGCAAAATGCATGAAAATCTCCACTTTTACAGTATACTAATGTTACACTGTCCCATCCAACTGATTGTACAAAGGTTGTATGGGACATAAAACATGAAAAAAGAACTATTTAGCTGATGCCAACAAAGATGTAGGGAGAGTGTAATGAGCAATGTGTAGAAAATAAGATACATACACAAACATTCATGGTAAGTATATCTATCTTTACATCATTTCATTTCACTGGCAGACGTTTGCATTGTAACTCTCCTGATAATATTACGGGAATATATGGAAACTTGCATTATCTTATCAAACTTCTTGTCAAACAACGTGACAGACAAGAAGAAATGCTACATCCGAGTAAAGAATCCATCACTGTAAGCAACTACAAAAAGAGGCTAAGCCTGAACAAGCCCATATATGCATCACACAGACATGCCTTGCCAACCTGCAATCATTTTTTTTTTTCAGAATATGCTGCTCACTCATCCACTTACAACAATTAATAGCAGTAAACTCACCAAGAATCTACCTCTCTAAAAGTATGTGTACTACAGCATGCCTTCATTTGAGACGTGTACTGAATTTCTCTGGCTAGAAGGATGTACCACATTTTCATGTACACAACAATGCAAGCTGCCAATTTCTTTTAAAGCCAACACTTTTCCAATAATTTGCAGCCAAAGCACATATCCACTGGTTTCCCTTTGGATTTTGTTTGTATTTGTGTTTATTTTAATTTTTTTTTCCACTGAACTAGTAGCACGTAAAACCCTGATTTCTTCATTCTTATGTACGAACTGCAATAGAAGTCTTGTGGCTTGACTGCATGTATTTTCATCCACATGGTCACTCAATGTGCTTTAGTAGCATGCACTTTAGAAAAAAACAAACAAACAAACAAACTCCAAGTGGAGTGGATGTGGACAAAACAACAAATTCCAGGGATATTTGCTACAAATCTCATCATTTGCGCAGCAGCTATGTAGCATCATTGCTAGAACAGCCAATGGCGAAAGTCTTCACTCTTCACAAATACTGTTCAGCATTACAAGTATGGTGAAAAAAAAAACAACCAACCAAGAAATCAAGCATCACAATATTGGTGTTGCACTGAATATTCACTACACACACAACATCTACACAAAAGTCTCACAAAATCACAACACGCTACCATGTATCTACCTACACAATTACATGATCAGCACATATCACCGTCTTGAAAGGTATTCTGTTTTTTGGAGGTAGAATTACATGATTACAATCTGGCAGAGACTAAACATCCAGTCTAAGATGAGTTTCTTATTGCATCAAAAACAAATGAAAAATAAAACGGTAAGAAGAAACAAACACAACGAACTTCCCCTTTAAATCCTCGAGTGTCGGTTGGTACACAAATCCCCATAGCATTGTACAGACTGTCCACAGTCCCTGGCATAGAAAGGGTTCAGTGGCTACTGCAACTTGAGAATGGTGAGCAAGCCCCAGACCCAGCCTGTGATCCTACCGGTTCCATGACATTTGCTCCTGCGACAATTGCTCCCATGAAATATCTTCACGCGACACCAAACATAAATACTACCCACAAATATAACCCTAACCAAAATCGCAATCCCCACATCACACTAAACCTAAAACCCTATCACAGCCCTTAACGCCATTTAACCCCAAGTCCTTGGAGAATATAGACTGGAGCATTGTCGCAGGAGCGAGAATGTTGTGTCACCGATCCTACCATCACCTGCTAAAGTCTGCATACTTTCGCAATCTCCGACAGATTGTCTGCTAGACTATCAGCTTTCAAGCATGTCACTGCTGCGACACATGAGGGTGTGCAGGAACTTGCAAACCAGAACCAATTGAGGATATAATATTTCTTTGGTTGGTATTTTTCATCACTTCAAATAAGAATGGGTTCTCTGGTCTTGTGTTACACACTGTGGTAGGGCTAAGGGTCAAACAAAAGTAGAGGCCACTCTAAATTTTGCTTGTATTTCCAAGAAATCGGAGGGAAATATTTGAATCAAAAGCAAGAAAAAAAAAAAATACCTCCAAAGCAGCTTGGATGTTAAAGGGAAGATAAACCCCAAGAGCAATGTGGATTGAGTGAAAGCAGCAGCATTAGTAGAACACATCATTAAAAGTTTGAACAAAATCGGACAATCGATGCAAAAGTTATGAATTTTTAAAGTTTTGGTGTTGGAACCGCTGGATGAGGAGACTACTAGAGGTTATGACGTATGAGTGGACAACAATACCAAGAAAATATAAAGAAAATACTACAAAAATCCATTTTTCATGAAAATTACAAATTCCATCAACTTGATATTTACATATGTTAAGGGTAGCAATTATTCCCCCTGCTTTCTGAAAGCGGTTGGTCCATTGCTCTTTCATAATTCTAGAAAAGTGAATTTTTGTTGAATTTCCTTTATATTTTCTTTGTATTGTTGTCCACTCATACGTCATATCCTCTAGTAGTCTCCTCATCCAGCGGTTCCAACACCAAAACTTTAAAAATTCATAACTTTTGCATCGATTGTCCGATTTTCCTCAAACTTTCACTGATGTGTTCTACTAATTTTGCTGCTTTCACTCAATCCACATTGCTCTTTGGGTTTACCTTCCCTTTAAACAAGGAAAGTACAATGCCTGGACTGATCATGCAAATCACATGCCACAGTCCAATCCCTGCGTAGAAACATAACCGCTTCTGCGTTTTAATCTGACAAGTGCTTCCTCTGCAACAACAGTTGAATCTGTTTCCTTTTTTTGTTTGTTTCATTTATTTGGTTTCCACCTTGATCTTAAGATCCTTCTGCCTCATATTGCCATCATGATTTCTATTCTCAAACATCAACATTTGGGGGTTGCATTTGCACTGGTCTCTCATATCACCTTTCAAGATAACAAATACAGCAGGTGCTACATTGGTACATAATGTATGTATTGAGAGCAATATTGATGACTATCAGCTTTTGAGGACACTCTTTAAGTGAGAAATAACTCCATAACACAGCAGTTAACATTGTAAGTGTAACACTAATTTCTCATTCTATGCCAAATTTCCATGAATCTTCCCCTGTTGTTTTTTCTCAAGTTTACTCTATTAATGAGTGAGCTTTAAAATCACAGAGTGAAATTTTTCCCTGCAGAACCGATTTGTAAACTTGGTTCATTTCTCATTGCTTCCTACATCCTTTTCTCAGATAAATATAGATTGAGATATCATCTGTTGTGCCACACAAGAGCTGAATTGAAGACAGCCTTGACATAGTCTGATGTTCAAAAAAATTGTCCATGCCTGACAGTAGCTTCTAATAACCTACCAGGTACAGATTTTCTAACACCAATGAATTGCTGACATGTAACTCTGCAATCTATTTCTATTTTCTATCATGACAAAAGTACGGATTAACCTCAAGAGCAGTGATCTTTCTTTGCAGTCATAAATAGTTTATCATCATCTCATCGTGGTGTCATGTAACTAATCACAGAGCACTTAAAAAAAAAAAAATTATCCACACTGCTGTCAATGGCAAGAACATGAAAACGTTATAATAAAACAATATCACATGCATTGCTTGGATGGAACCAGCTGGAAGTAGACGTAAATTGTTTCAAATATATATTACTCTTTTGCTACCTACCTTAATTACTATACCACATACTTCTTCAATTAATCATTTCCTTCAGAGCCACCTAAGGTATTACAGCTCAATTTCTTTTCTTTTTTTTTTCAATAAATCCACAACATGCAGAGAGAAGGAAAACAATCAAATCACTATGGCCCCCTTCTCTCTCCACAAAGTGCAAAGGTGCTCACAAAAGGAAGGAAGGGAACAATCTCCGCGCCGACCGCCGCTAGTGAAGCGATAGGCGCACGCATTTCCTGTCGAGAGTCAAGCCACCCCCGACAGACGCGCCGCCGTTATGATGCCGCCTCCTCGGCCAGAATGGAGGCCTCGTAGTCCTCCAGCTGTTTCATGAAACCGTCGTTGGGCCGTACGAAGGGACGCCGCTCTCGAATCTCCTCCAGGGTCTTGCTCATGCGCACATGCTCGTCAGCGAGGATGTACGCCACCACGATCGTCGTCGAGCGGGAGACGCCAGCGTTGCAGTGGACAAGGACGCAGCCGCCTTCACTGCGTGCCTTGTTGATAAACTCAAAGGCATATTTGAAGAACCTAATGAGAGAAGACAGATGAGCATGACCAGTATGAACTAAACTTACGTAAATATGCATAAAATTCTAAAAATGATTGTACAATTTTTATTATTCCTCCTTCATATATCAGCCTGCTTCATTTCTAACTAGCATGGAAAAGATACTGATATCTCTTAGAAGAAACACATTTCTGTACAATCATATTAAATGTTTTTAAATGCAATCACAATATTTGTTACAAGCCAGGCGCGGTGGAGCACCCCAATTATCTTGTAGAAATCCATCGGCAGCCGAGCCTCATTTGCATAAAATAAACAACATGTACTCGCGTAGTTGAGAAAAAGTAAACAACTTTTCAAGCTAATAACAATTTAAGGAAACCTATTTTCGGATTAAAATTGAGTTAGTTTGAATTTGAAAACATGTTCGAATATGCACTTATAACATATTAAAGGACTTGGCAATGATAAAATGTGAAATTTTAGTGAAAACCTGGCGAGCAAAATTACCAAAAATATGCCTAAATCCTAAAATCATCCTAAAATTCACGAAGTTTGATTGCGGAACCAAAGCGCCATTCGAACAAAGTACACCAAAATTTATTTATCTGCTTGCATTTTAAATGTCATACCGTAATATTCCCGGCCATGGTTGTGTCGGAAAAAAACAGAAGGTGATGTCAAAAATGACACGAACGCAAAGCGTACAGGTCGGTCCCATGTATATATAATCGCGTGACTGTAGCGTTGCATGTCACAGCACACACAACGCTTTGCTGCATACAGCGTGCGCGGCAGCAGCTCAGCAGTCACCGCCGTGCGACACTCAGCAAAATTGAATGCGTCACATGCAAACCAACAATGAGCACGAAATCCTGAATCTCATCACGTACCACGCATGCCCAATATTACGGGAAAAGAATATGACGTCATTTTCAATTGTTTCACTTACTACAATTTTCTATTCCAAACCCTGTAGAAACATGTTGATTTCTCAAAAAGTACAGGTGGAAACAAGCGAAAACTTTCACCATATATGGATTGAGGCCTGATAAACTTATGTTGCCAATTTCAGACACATTGGAGCCCGGCCATAGTCCAGTCGGAAAAAAACAGAGAGCATGTTTTGCGAGAGGTGATTTTCAAAACGCTTTAATATCTCAAGTTCTAGTGCAGCAAATTTCATAATATTTTCATCAAAAGGAAGATTTTTAAAAACTTAGATAGTGTGGGGAGTTTTAGTTTACTAGCTGCATGCATAGCGGCACAAGGAGAAGGTAAAGATTTGACTTTTTCATTCACACAGTTTCGGGCAGCCGTGGATGCCCGTTGGAAATTCAAATAGAACGGGGCGATAATGAGATGCAAATTGGGGTGCTTCACCGCGCCTGAAGCTATACACATCTATAGGCACATCATCAAAACACAAGCCTTTCCTCTTCAAGGGTTCTTCCCACAATTATTATCATTATCTTTTTAAAGGACAAGTCCACCTTCATATACATGTACATGTGGATAAAGTGCATGCAGCAATATTAGTAGAACACATCAGTAAGAGTTTGAGGAAAATCGGACAATCCGTTGAAAAGTTATGAATTTTTGAAGTGTTTGCTCAATCACTGCTGGATGACAAGACCACTACTGCAGCTGATGTCATATGCGTACAACAATAAAAGGAAAATAAAAAGAGAATTTCACAAAACTTTATTTTTTGAATAAAGTACACATTTCTTTGACTTGTCACTGATGTACATGTTATGGGAAAGTGAAAGAGAGAAGTCGAGTGTTCTTTTGTTATGTGAAAAAAAAGTGAAAATATGTTAAATTTTCTTTATATTCTTTCTTTATATCGTTGTACACATGTGACGTCACAAGCAATAGTAGTCTTCTCATCCAATTCTCATCCAGCCGTGACTGAGCAGAAACTTCAAAAAATTCATAACTTTTGAACAGATTGTCCGATTTTCATCAAATTCTCACTGATGTGTATTACTAATATAGCTGCATTCACTCAACCCACATGTCTATGAAGGTGAACTTGTCCTTTAAGGTGCATATGACTCAGGGGCACATTTCACATTTGTCAGCATTTTCAGACTTTACATAAATGTCATCAATGCTGTCCAAAGCATGTCACGAATTACAATTTTACATGTCTTGGATATTGTTCAAACTGAGATAATAGTTTCACAAAGTGATGTAAATCACAACTTTTCTCTTCCCCATATAATCTTATCGTATCAAATCAATATTTCCACATCAAAATCAGGGCAGTTCCAAGGAGCAATCAGGGAGACACTTCCAAGTGTGCATGCATCTTGAGAGGCAACGAAAGTTTCCCAATAAGGAAGGCTTTTACATTTTCTTGTCGGGAAGGACATACTCTCATTTTCTTTAGAAGCCTATTGCAGAGTCGATGAGACTGGACAGATCTGAAGAGAAAAAGTGGGTGGGGGAGAGGCTGAGGTCCCAACTTCAGGAACACACTTCCTTCGTGATTTGGTCATTTTATAAACAGATTCTCTTTAAGAGATCAAAGTGCTTGTAAACAAAAAATGGTAATAATGAATAACTTCAGACTTTTATCTTCAGGCAATCCCTGACTTGTTCTGATAAAACTTGAACACCCCCCCCCCCCAAAAAAAAAAAAAAACACACACACCCCATAACAACAACAACAACAACAACAACAACAACAACAACAACAACAACAAAACACAAAAAACAAACAAACAAATCTCACTTTGTGATTTTGACTTCTGGTAAGTCCCAGATAGGGAGGTTCTTGTAGGTGAAGTGGTCTGGGAACACGTTGTTAAGGCTTGCCACATTCAGGATATGCGTTATGCCGTGCTGCTTCAGAATTTCGAGGTTGTATGCTGGGTCACAAGATGCTGGAAATAAAATCAGTCGAGATAGAAATCATGAAACTGACAACTTGAAATTATACCTTGAGGAAAGTTTTCCCCTTCTCCCCTTGTCAAGTATCATGAACAAGAAATTGTGAGAATAAAAAACAATTCCTTTCATGCATCAGTCAAAAAACCTGCCACTTGACATATACTGTACGAGCTGAAATTTTCGCGGTGGTTTTATTTTCGCGAATTTCGCAAATTGCCTTTGAACCACAAAAATAACAACGCGCAAATAAGTAAGTTCAGTTAGACCCTCGCAACCGCGAAATTAACAACATGCAAAAATGTCCTCCGAGTAGCAATTCGCGAAAATATCTGTACGCGAAAATTTCAGCTCGTACAGTACTTACTGGTATTGTTTATTGATTATTAGGTACCAAGGATACTGTATCTACTTCATTCACTAGCACTTTTCATTTCACAACCATTTGCCAAACCTTCAAGCAACACATTTGGCATTCATGTTTTCGTGTATTCTCTGGTCAGGCATGGATAGACATTCAAGTTCCCATGGAGACTCGGGCAGAATCCGGGCAACATGGCAGCTTTGGGTGTATCATCTACATGTATGATGATTTGTTTGCAAATGATAACACCTGGATGAAAATGTTATAAAAGCATCACTTCTCAGCTCTGTTTACTTACACATGAAGAGATATGGTCTAACTTGCACAACCTGCAGATCTGGGGCGTAGTCGGGTACGAATCCGTATTCCATCTTGCCGTCGTCGTTCTTCTCTTGCTCGGGCTTGGTCACGACTGTGAAAGTTCCAGACTCATCGCGCATCTCTACCACACGGCTGCCATCTGCTCTTCTCACACGCGTGTCCACTTGCTTGAGCCGGCCTTTGGAGAATCCTGCAATGTCTTCCAAGAAACTCATCCAGATAAACTCCCCAAGATCCTACACAGCATGAAGTACATGAACACAAAAAATATCAGTGCTCGATGCAATGTGTCTATAATATGTGACCCTGCACCTCAAAACAAAAAAAAAAGTCGCCAGACATGGTTTCTCAGTTAAAGGCAGATTCTAAAAGAGCCGACTCTGTTAGGAGAGTCCATTGGAATTGAGTTATATATCATTTTAAAGCTTTAAGCTTTAAAATGATGTATAACTCAATTCCAATGGACTCTCCTAACCTATCTAAATATTGGAAAGAAAGCACACACTTTGGAAAAGTGTGAACTGAGAAAAGAGGCTCTGAAGTATAGGGTCTATTCAAAGCGGTGCCACCTGTTTGGTGAAAGGGACAAAAAACAGGATGTAAACCACTGTAGCAACAACAATAAAGGGATCATCAGATTAAGCTGGAATTAAGCGCATGCTCTGTTAACACATTCTGTTAATGATTACTGCCAACTTTCAAAGCAGTAGCATTATCCATTCAAAAGTTATCAGAGTTGAAAGTGGAGAGTTTGCATAGGATTTTTCAAGAAATAAAAAGGGCTCCTCTAAGACATACCTGATGATACTAATCTACCACAAAAGGGTTGTAGAAAAACTGCTAAAATCCTGATTTCCCACCCATTTTATGATCCCAAACTCAAGAATAAGGTAGAAGAAGAAGAAAATGTGGAAGACTCAAAATTGACTTGGTTGATCCATTTCACCTTTTTTGAGTCCTCACGTAAAATCAAGGGGTGTGACTTTTTGTTGGTTTTGTGATGCACGGTCACTTACATGCACTAACACACTTCATACATGTACTGAAGTATTTTCACACAAATTCATAAACATCATTCATAAGAAAATAAAGGGGGACCTGCCATCAATTTACCCTGATAAAGTCACAGATATCAAGACTGAAGAAAGCCAAAAAACAGCATATGTAGATGTTCTCTCGTACTACATTGATGACTGAAATATAAGAAAGCAACAATAATAAATTTGTTGACCGTTTACAATGTGTCAACACACTTACACATACTGTTATTTGCCATGATCATTCACCTTGGCTAATTTCTTCAATTTTTACCAACTTGCAAGCTAGTTAGCCCATTCAAGCATAACAATGTGCTTCAGTTCAATATGAAGACCACACAGTGGCACAGTTGGGACTGAAAGGGGATTATAACTCTAGGTCATCTTTGTTCCCTGGCAGTTTTCAGACATTGTGTGCCAATAAAAGCACTCCATCAAGCAGACATGCTAATTAGTAAACGGTAATGATTTTAAGAATCTAAACCCGTTCCTTGAAGACAAGAGTGTCTGTTCTTGGCCCAAATTCATGTCTATTCGCGTTATGCTGACAAGAAAATTGACTTTGATCAAAAGATTAGAGTTTTTTTCTATCAGTATCTTATCTGTTCTTTTCTGTGGCAAAACTGTGTGTACAGGTATTTTTGTCTAATTGACCCGTTTTCCAACATACATATGTAGCAATGAGCTTGTTTTGCTGTGAAAATTGTATGAAGATGTAACAAAAAAGGCTAAGCTCACTAAATTTTGACTTTCGCTGACCCCGTCCTCAAAGCACCCTTAAAGTTTGTGAGTTTGCGAGCCCATTAGTGCACGCTCTATTCATAATCTCACAATTGATTGATATTTCCCTTTGTTCGACGGCACATGCACTGATGCAGTTTACTGTGGAAAGGGGAAATGTACTGCTTGACTGCTTTCGCACTGGCTAATGATCAACCTGTCAATTCCTTGTGGACAAGCATAAAGGGTTGTGACCCTGCATTGATCACAAAACCAACTAAAAGTCGCCAGACATGGATTTTTAGTTAAGGGCAGATTCTAAAAGAGCAGACTCCACCGTCCAAGCTTTAAAGGGATGGTACAGTATTGGTGGAGATGAGAATTGGGCTTTTAACTTTTTGCGAGATACCAAGAAAACACTTGTGATATAGTACAGAGCATACCATTTTAAGAGGAATTCAAAGTTTATTTGATGAAAATCGGGTTTGGAATGACTGAAACATCCAAAAACAAAGTAAAACAAAGTGATGGTAATAAAGTGTGGGTCCACAATCTATTAGAATTGCTCTTTTTTTGATATCTCAGCAATTTCAAAACCAATTTTCATCAATTTAATGTTGAATTCCTCATAGAATTTCATGCTCTTTCATATTTCATAAGAGCTTTCTCATTATCTCACCAAAAAAAGTTAGAAACCTGAAATTACGTCTCAACCAAAACTACCGGTATATGATCCCTTTAAAATGATGTATAACTCAATTCAAATGGACTTTCCTTTAATAACCTGTCTTAATATTGGAAAGAAAGCACACATTCTGGAAAAGTGTGTACTGAGAAAAGAGGCTCTGAAGTACAGGGTCTATTCAAGCACTTAATCTTACCAAACCATGCTGGCTGTGCGATGAATGGGACAAAAGAAAACAAAAACAAACAAGAGACCCGCGCACTCACCCGAGTATTGCAAGTTCACCTTTCACGCAGTCACTAATCTAAATTATTCACAGCTCTACTAAAATTTGACCAGGCTTCCTCAAGTAGAAGATGAAAATGTACAATAAGGGCCCAAATTTTTAAAGATTCCTTCATTTGGGGGGATTGGGGCCTCCTGGGGCCCTCTGGGTGGGGCATGGTGCCCATTTTGATAAATTGAGATCCTGACCCCCTAGGGATGCTACGTGTACCTGCCAAGTTGACAAAAAATCCATCATGAGGTTTTCAGGAAGAAGATGAAAATGTACAATTCAGGCCCCCATTTGGACCTTCCCAACCCCCAACCCCCCCCCCCCCCCCCCCCCGCCCCCAAGAGGGGCACCCCTGGATCTGCTACATTGTATGAACAAACTTGAAACTACAGTCATTAATGTACTCACTCATAGTATTATCTTAGCTCTATAACTTCTGATTCTAGAGAAATTTTTTAAAGATTCCTTCATTTTGGGGGGTTTTGGCCCCCTGGGTGCCCCTGGGTGGGGCATGGTGCCCATTTTAATAAATTGAGATCCTAACCCCCTAGGGATGCTACCTGCCAAGTTTGGTGAAAATGGGTCATGGGGTTCTCAAGAAGAAAATGAAAATGTACAATTTAGGCCCCATTAGGACCCCTCCCCACCCCCTCCCCTGGGTCCCAAGGGGGGGGGGGGGCACCCCTGATTCTGCCATGAACAAACTTGAGACTACAGTCATCAATGTACTAACTTATTAACTTAGCTCTATCACTTCTGGTTCTAGAGAGAAGCTTTTTACAGATTCCTAAATTTTGGGGGGTTTGGGCCCCCCTGGGGGCCCCCTGGGTGGGACATGGTGCCCATTTTAACAAATTGAGTTCCTAACCCCCTAGGGATGCTACCTGCCAAGTTTGATGAAAATCGGTCTTGGGTTTTGAAGAAGAAGATGAAAATGTAAAAAGTTTACGCACAACGGACGCCGGACGAAGGGCGATCGCAATAGCTCACTTGAGCCTTTGGCTCTGGGGGGGTGTTTCACAAAGCCGTTCTTAAAGTTAAGAAGGACTTAAGTGCGACTGGTGATCAGTTCTTGTGCTGCCGAATTATTGAGATTCTGATAAGTATAGCACACAAGAACTGATCACCAGTCGCACTTGAGTCCTTCTTAACTTTAAGAACAGCTTTGTGAAACACCCTCAGGTGAGCTAAAAACAAAAACAAAAAACAGGATGTAGGCCACTGTAGCTACATGTACAACAATGAAGGGATGATCAGATTAAGCTAAAATTAGCCATGCTCTATTAACACATTCTGTCCATGATTAATGCCAGCTTTCAAGGCAGTAGCACTATCCTTTCAAAATTTTTAGAGGTTAAAAGTGAAGGGTGTGTTGTAACGATTTTCAAGAAATGAAACGGGATCTCAAGATATACCTGATCACACTACTCTACAAAAAGGGGTTGTAGAAAAACTGCTGAAAATCCACTTTCCCATTCATGTAATGAGCCCATATAGAAGAAGAACCCGGAATAGCTTTTTCAGAAAATAAGACAAACTCAACATTGACTTGGTTGACTCCGTTTCACCTTTTTGGAGTTCTCACGTAAAATCATGGGGTGCGACTTTTGTTGGTTTTGTGATGCACGGTCACAATCTTGTTTTTTTTTTTTTTGGGGGGGGGGGGGGGGGGCTTTGAATTTTCTCAGAGAATTGTGAATGGAACAGGTCAAGTGTTGACAATTCCCAACATATACATCACATTTAACTGCGACCAGCCCCAACAGTATAACTGTGTACAAGGAGCGCCCCAGGTTAATATCACATCACATCATCACATCTGATAGTAGTGATACAGAAGTAACAGAAAAATCCATCAGAAAAATCCAGAAAAAAGAAGAAAAAGAAAACAGAAAAAAAAACCCCAGAAAAATCCATCTGTCTATAAACGTTAGTTAGAGTCTTATATCTTTTTTGATGTTATCGGCTCTCCTCTGTAGACAGATTGAAGGGGATTGTTTTTTAATTGACCTATTGACTTGTGTGTGACTACATAATTAAATTCATGCATGCTTGTTGAGGTCTGACTTCAATTTTTCAGAACCCATCTCATCTGGTGTGGTGGACGTGTGGCTAGCCTGCGCTGACGACGTGCTGTGCTGCGCTGCTGCTGCGGAACGCAAGCATTGTCAGCCACTCGCCTCCAACCAACCCAGCGTGTCCCCGATGACACACGGTCAGCGCATGCATGGTGGTGCACGATCTCCCAACATGATCTGCCCATCACGTGTTGTGATATCCTCCTTATAGACTCTAAATCGACGTATAAATCTGCCCAGTGAGCCATTGGGCGGTACATGTCGCTTATAAAAATGTATAGGAAATATCAGAAGCTTATGGATTTAAAAGGAATGCAGATGAATACTTACATTTTCTCACGTACACAAACACATGAACAGCGTTTCCGACAACCTTGCAATCACGCATTAGCTTCAACTTCCCCCTCAGTATTTTATCGTATTACAGATTTGTGCTACATAGTACTTCAGACCACGGGGAATCATAAACGCAAAGTTCAGACCTGGGATATAGCAAAATCATTCAAGATTCGAGAAAATCCTACCTCTCCATGATTTTTTGCATTTCTTTTGTAATTTGAAATAGAGAAATATGGAATTGTTGTACATGATGTGTGAATTTCCGGTAATAGCTCCTGGAATCGCAATCCAGAACGGGTAGTCGTGCGAACTTAGTATAAGAATTAGACTATACTTGGCAAATCTATATTATTATTTTTTTTTATTCGAGCGTGGCTACAACTCGCCCTGCTTGAGTCATAAAGAAAGGGGTCACGTTGGGCCGCATAAAGTTCACGACGGCATGTCACGTAACACGATCAACCGTACATTTTCTCCTTCCATGCAGTCGTCAACTGATTGATACGTGTATAATAAATTAAAATGACAACAATAACAACAACATTTGTTGTGGTGATGATGATGGTGATGATGATGATGACAATATGTAAAAGTGTATGCTTTATGATGATGATGAAAATCGATGATCATGTGGATGATGATGATAATGAAATAATGTCAAATTACAACGATTTTATGAGAAGGTTATAAATGTCTAAAGGGGGAGATAACGATTAGAGTGACAATAATAAGTCCATGAATCAGCTTGTGAGGCGCAAAATCAATTAATGACATCATCTCATCTTAATGCTTTAATCATAAAAATTGTTTCTTGAAAATAGTAATGAATTACGATGTTTGGCTCAACTGTTTTGTTTCCGTCGTCATCAAAATTCCTTTGCAATTTGGAGTCACCCATTGCACTATTCTACTCGGCCAGTGTTTGTTAGACCAGGGAGGTGGTCTCTCTTCCACCTCCCTGGTTAGACAGTCCAAATTCAAAGGCGGCTATAAGATAATATTATCTAGGCCTTCACCACAAGATAACCAAACAGCCAAATAACGCACCATGGAATGGTTGTCATGATGAGGCAACTTATTCTACAGCTCTATTTTGTTTCTTTCTGTTTTCTGTTAAGTCAGAACTTATGCATCAAATTTAACTGAACTAAATCAAAAGACCTAAGGAAGATCAGCTGTATTTAGCATCACTGGAATTGGGTCATGCTCATTTATCCTATTTTGAGTTTTTATATTTTACATATTTTTGTAAGCATATATAGGGTATTTTGAATTATGATTTGGAAATAAACAAACACAAACAAACAAACCATGAAGTTCAAAACAAGATTAAAGAAAAACATAAATGTCACTATATATAATTCACTAATAAAACGTTAGACAAGATTAAAGATTTATATAATTTTATGTTTTATACGAAATGCTTCAGGGAACAATTCCATGCGACAATATTTTCATTGTTGTTGTTTTTCTTGTTATCTATATTGAGCTCTATACCACTGGGGTGGGCAATTTGCTCCAAAAATCCATTATGGGGTCTACTCTAATAACTTAAATTAACAAAATCTACCACACGATAACTTATTCATTAACTAACATTTATTTTTTACTTATGAGTCAAACACCAACCCGGGTCTACAGAAAAGATGTCACCTTCCTACCTATAGGCCTGTGTCGTTCCCAGTGCCGTTAGATGTAAGCCAGGCCTAACTTGCAACGGAGGGAAGAGGGTATTTAGGCCCTATAATCTAAAGGCTTATTCCACTTCGGTAACTTAAATTCTGCATCGCTGTAATATTGATTGAATAATTTAAATGTGTTTTAGAAGTTCATTTTGTTCAGTTTAGTGTTTAAGACATTGTATTAGTGTCCAACTTTTTGAGCCATCCATCTTCGGAGCGTACAGTATGTCCCCCCCCCCCCCCCCAAAAAAAAAAAAAATACAATCGGATTTTCGTACTGATAACATCCATTATGATTAAACCGTCTAAATGCTACTTTTAAAATGTAACATCTTTAATAGCGTTATTTGCAGAAATCCCATTCAGTTTGGTTGAGCGGTCACAGAGAAATGTGGATTGTTGTAAAGCATGTCATGAGTCTGATTCTTCCAAGTTATAGCACTTGGATGCACTTGGAACTGCATATTAAAATAGACAGCACTTGGAGGGAATATTAAAATTCAAGAAAGTTAGTTAATGACACTATTGTGTAGGTTTTGTTGATCTAAGTTATTAAAGTAAAACCCCCTAGTGGATGTGTGTCTGTGTGTGTGTATGTGTGTGTGTGTGTGTGTGTGTGTTTCAGCAAATTCCCACCTGCAGTAGAGCTCCAACTCCAAGATAAAAAAATAACAATAAATATTATTGTCACATGAAATGGTTCCCTGAAACATTTCGTAACAGTCTCTTCTTGTCTAACGTTTGATATCGGTGCATGCTGTGAATATTAAATAGTGACACTTATTTTTTTTTTCAAACTCATCATAACCATGACAACAATGCCATGATAAATGTTCTCTTTGCCTGTTTTGTTGTCTTGATGTATATATTATCTAAATCCCTCTCAATCCAAACTCAGAAGCCGACACACTGGCCAAAATGAGAATAATTAAAGTGACTAACAGGTTGAAATCGCAAAGAAATTTTGTTGACGTCGGAGACAAAACAGTTGAACAAACTGTGCAATTTTATGACATCATCGCCTGCACAAGTTGCAAGCTGACATATTTATAGACCTGCACATTATTATTGTCGCAGTAATCATTATTTCCACATTTTAATAGAGTAGGTATAAGTGAACTGCAGGCCTACATGTATCCTTCTCATGAAATCATCATTGTATGGTAACCCCAAATATACATGTGGGTTTAGTGAATGCAGCAATATAATTAGTAGAACACATCAGTGAGAGTTAGAGGAAAATCGGACAATCAGTTTGAAAAGTTGTAAATTTTTAAAATTGGTGATGAGACCACTGGATCAGAAGACTACTACAGATCATTACATCACACATAGACTACCATTGTAAAAGAAAGTATAAAGAAAATTCCACAAAACATCATTTCATATGAAAAGTGATTCCCTGACCTTGTTACTGGACATAGTCAAGGGTATTATTATTCCCCCTGCTTTCTGAAAGAGGTAAGTGTAGTGCTCTTTCATTGTGCTAGAAAAGTGAAAAATGTTTATTTTCTTTATATTTTTTATTTTATTGTGGTAGTCCATATCAAGGAGCTTCAGAAGCTCCTTGTCCATATGTGATGCCATGATCCGTAGGTTATCCTATAGTCTTCTGATCCAGCGGTCTCGTCACCAAAACTTCAAAAATTCATAACTTTTGAACCAATTCCCTGATTTTCCTCAACTTTCACTGATGTATTCGACAAATATTGCTCTATTCACTTAATCAACATGTATTTTTTTTTTGAGGGGGGGGGGGGGGGGGGGGGGAGAGTGATTCCCCTTTAATTGAGAGACAGTTACAGTATCATCAACCAAACGTTTTTCTTTTCTTTTTCGTTTTTGTTTTGCCTGTATTTTTATATTGTCGAGGATAGCACGATGGTGCAAATGATAGATCTGAAGAACGTGAATGTGAAAAGGAAAATGTGACACTTCAATATTACTTAAAGGGGAAGGCTAGTAACTGATCAGTGGGAATCAGTGGAAATGCTGGGAGATGATTGTTTCAATCCTTATGGGATTCATTCAAGAGTTCATTGTATATCTATTGTTGTGTGAAAATGATTTGCTTCAGAATGGTCTCATATTCAAGTACTGTGCAGTTTAATGCTTCCAGGTTAGCGTCCCTGGTCAGTGACGGAGCATTAATCTGCACATTACTTGAATATGAGACCGTTCTGAAGCAAATCATTTTCACACAACAATATGATATATACAATGAACTCTTGAATTAATCCCATAAGGATTGGAACAATCATCTCCCAGCATTTCCACTGATTCCCACTGATCAGTTACTAGCCTTCCCCTTTAATGTACTGCAGCATTCAATTTCCCTTGTTGGTCCTGTCGACGTACCAGACCTATCATGTATTGTAGTACAAGGTACATGTACAACCAAGTAAGATACACCCTGGATACACCTCCCTGGTACAACCATGGACCTACAACGTAGAGGTTCATGGTACAACCATGGACCTAAGTAGGGTCCATGGTACAACCAGGAGGTACTCTGCAGGGGGGGGGGGGGGGGGGGGTGGGCATTTCATGAAGGAACTTGTCGGATAAAATATCTGACAAGTCTCTTTTATATTCCGACAAGTTTTGAGAAATTCTTTAGTCTGATTGGCTGATTCCTCTGAACTTGTCGGATATAATTGACTTGTCGGACATTTTATCCGACAAGTTCCTTCATGAAATGCCCCCTGCTGATTATAGCTAACTAGCTCCGGACGACCACGTGTGCATACAGTAACCGCACGTACTCATTGAGTCAAGGTACCACCATATAAGAGCTGTATTTACTAATAGAGCTCTATGGGTACCACACTAGTGGTACCATAGGGGCATTCCAGACGATTTTTAAAATTTCACATCATGTAGTATATAAATCAATAGCTCCATGTATAGATTCGCGGAATTTATTGTGGTCCTCGAGCAGAGAAATCGGGGGCACTAAATTCAAAATCTTAAACAAATTACACTGGACAGTGTTGATGACATCATAGCCTCACATATTTTAGAAATGTAGTAGTGTTATTGGTATTCCATTACAAGACCGCTTGCTCAACAAGTTCACCTGTGTAGAATCTAGGCATGCCTTCTTCTTTTGTTCTGCTTCTGGAGCCCCGACTCATGCATTCCAATGTGAGGCTGCCATGCCATCATCCTTGTTCATTGCAATTTGTTATAAATTTTGAAAACATTCCCATTCCTCATCCCAAAACTATAAATTCTGCAACTCTGTACTCAGTTCAACTAATTTATAGTTGTTCAAATGTAAAAGTCTGCAGACACTCCAACCCCAAGCACCTTCTGATCTGGAGATTCTCCCGCCCGAAACCCCTGCACGGGAGACTCCAAGTTGATGTGTGCGAAGCGCGAAGTTCATGTTCTCTGGTGCTATCTAAGGCTTATTTTTTCAACATACGATAGCAATAAGTAAGAAATCCTTTCCACCGGGAGACACAGAGCCAGGGCGGGAGAAATCAAATCACCAGCGGGAGAACGGGAGATTTTGCAAAAATGGGTTTTCGGCGGGAGATCTCCCGTCGAAAACGGGAGAGTTGGAGTCTCTGAGTCTGAAAATCATGTGGAGGTCGCCTTTACAGCTATCGGTGGTACGCATATAATGGTCACCCATGCATGCATGGCCGGCCTACAAGCAAACAGGTCTGCTGCCATCTAGTGGTACAGTTGGTGAGTTCGAGTGCTGGTGGTTGTAATAAAATGTTTTTGTTTTTATCTATCACATGTGGATCATTATCATTGCAGTGTGTTTGTGTGTGAACACGCGCCCACTTTAAAATCGTGAATATACTCTCATAATTCATGCCGCTGAAAGTTTCTTACATCACTAAGAAAGTAGTATTTCACTACATTATCAGTATGGGTAGGAGGAAGGCTACCTACTATAAAAAGAAAGGGTTTAAAGGCATTCCGAGTCATATTATCAGGCAGACGAGTCTTGGAGCAGCCGATATTCCCGTAAAGAAGAACACTGCTTCTCAGGGTAGGCTTAGTCCTACACATTCAAATCCGTGTGGGGCTCCAGTGATAACCTGATTGTGAGTCTTCCGTTGCTGAACGCAGCTCTGGCCGAATTCAGTGATCGCATTTGCCAAGGAGGTTAGTAGGCCTAATAGTATCACTATTGGTAGTCCTGGTGATTGGCATTTGATGTAATTAATTGACCTCGTTGCGTTGATTGATAAGGTCATTTGGCAATTCAATTGTGCACTCTACACTTTAATGGTCTTACTCTTATTAGTCTTAATACAGGCTACAGCCCCTACTAGCAGTTGACTAGCCCGACCAGACGCTGTATTTAGTAGTAGTAGTCAGTACGCTGTGCGAATACAGCGACTGGGCTGTGTAAATAGTTAAATACAGCCCTTGAATTGCCTAAACTTTATCATTAATCGTTACCTCATTCGCCTACACAATATGCATTGGACGTCAATGTCAATTCGCGAAAATTTCATGCCGTGAATAATCTAGGTCATATCAAACAGTAAATTTATACTCTCCAGCCCCAATTGGGAGCAGATCGCAGACTAAGCCTAAGGTAAGGAATGGCAAGTGCTCATATAATCAATATTGTATTCGTCTACTATACTTTGACTACGCATTTCTACATTCATGCAATAAAATAGGGCCAGGCTGAACTGGACTTCCATCATGTCTCTTCAACATCATTATTATCATTGTGTCTTTGAAACATCTACTTGTTATATCTCTAGATCTATGTAACATACAGATTACAGTGTTACATTCTGGTGGCAACTACTGTATACGCCATATATTTCGCAAGTCTAAATTTTCGCGAATCGGAAATGCCCTACGATTTCACGAGTGGTTGAATTCGCGATTGAGGAGTCCTGTACTGTACTGAATGGAGAAATGTACACGCGTACGTCACATCCACATCTTGATCAGAGTCGATATTTTTGCGTGTCTTTAATTTCACGAATAGCACCTGACTCGCGAAATTCACGAAAATAAAAACCTCGTGAAATTTTCAGCGTATACAGTATAGATCTATAATAACACTCACCGACTAAAGAACACGCTTACCAATGACAATAAAAAGAGTGTTTTATACACTAGTACTACCTAGTAGAATCCCCCTAATTACTAATAATAATGATAGACAAGGTCTAACGATACAGCCACACTTGTATGTGGTTGAATCCATGCTGGCCTGAACTGGATATATACAGCCACACCCGTGTGAGTGTACTGTGACTGTATGTATGTGGCCAGCTTGGTTCAGCCAGATCAACACGTAATGCAATTCGTACAGAGCTACTAACTATACACAGCCCAGTCGCTGTACTGTAGATACGTAGTTTTCGCACAGCGTAACAGCATCTGGTTGTTGGGCTACAGAGCTACCAAGTCTCATGCATTTAGGGTCCATCTCACGATCTCATGCATGGCACCCATTTTTCTTACTCATTGGGACCATAAAGGATTAAATTGATAGTTGCAATCGAAGGTATATTTCCCTTTTTTTTCTTTCAAAATAAGTAAAAAAAATAGTCACTTATGTATGCACCAGATTGCACCATTAAGAGCTAAAAATTGAAAAAGCTCCCTACCGTGGGATGGGGGAGGTGTAGATTTAAAGGTCATGCTTACATGTATTTTAATGTCTGCAGTATGCTGGGGAAGATCATTCCAGAGGTTCACAACTTCTTGGAAAAGGGATTCTGTATGTGGTGCTGATGAGTATCAAAACATAGCTAACATGTTATCATAGGTATGTTCACCTACTTCTTATGCATTTCCTCTGAAGATAATCTCCTCGTAGTCCCATAGTCATTTTTTTTTTTTTTTTTGGGGGGGGGGGGACTTACGGTATAGAGAAAAGAAGTGTAGTCCAAAGGCCAACTACACTCCACAAGATACTCAATGCAGAGCTGGATCTCCCACTAGAAAAATAACTCCAGAGGAAAAGTTTAAGAAGTAGGCAAAGACATTACAAGCAGTTAGCTGTGTTTCCCTGCTCGCAAACACCATTTACAGAATCCTTCCCAGAAGCTGTTAAAGTCTGCAGAGTGATCTCCCCTAGAATAGTGTGGACATCTAAGGCCAGCATGTCCTTTAAATCTGCATCCTAAAAATTAATTCAAAATAATTCATCCCCAAGTTAAACTTCCAGTCATAGTTCCTAGAGCACCATTCAGAAGTGACAAACAAACACGAGGTACAAGGTTTGCTATGTGGAGTGTGATGTACATGTCAGGGGACAGAATTTTGTGTTGAGAAAGTGTACATTGTATTACATTGCACAGGCTTGGTGTGCCTAACACTGCGTTCACATTGTCCCCCGCGCCGCGGGGAAAGTCCCGAGCTGTGGGACTTTCTCCTCAAAAACCATAATGTGAACGCTCGCTGGGACTTGTCCCCTCGTCCCCGCGAAGCAAGTCGGGTACGGGGACAAGATTTGGAGGGGAGAGTGACCTTGGTGCGCAATTGATAGCGTCCAGCTGTGGTCATCAAATGTGCGCATGCGCTATACCTGGATTCAAGTGGCAGAGCTCGCTCCAAGCCCCAAAATGCCCCCACAGCTCGGGGACGGATGAGATACCAATGTGAACGGTCAGTCGTAAAAAAGATAAGATCTCTTGTGGCTGTCCCCGCGTCGCGGGGACCAATGTGAACGCGGGGTATAGGGTTTAATCCAGAGTCCCACAGTACAGGGAAACAAACACTCTGTTGTTTTTGGAGAGAGATAGGAACTGGCTAGTGGCAGCACAGAGTTCTGGGGTTGCCATCCCATGCTACTAATCCCCCAGCTAGTTTCACTTCACCATTTTGGGGCATGTGTACTTGCACATGTTAAAATATAGTTCTGTTGGTTGATTAATGCTGAGGTTTAGATGCTATGGGAGAGAAAGAAATGAGTATGTGCTTTGCAAATTACAGTTGAGGTTATACAGTATATGAAAATAATAACCAGGAATATAATTTATACAGAAAGGAGGAGTGATACTTTTGTGAGTGATCAGTCACAGAAAGTGCCGAGCCAACCAGTTTTGGTGGTCTGGGGCATTGCACCTTGCTCTGCAGAGAGGGGGAGAGGCAATCACAGGTCACTGGAGGAAATCTGCTGATAATTTCTGTTGTGTATCAGCAGTGAGGAGACAGCTTATCTTACGAGGCTGATAGCTGTTGTGACCTGTTTGGAAGACGAGTGGCGTTTGACTTTGGGGTTTCTTTTTTTTTTTGTTTCTGTTTTAATACTTTGGTAATAAACTCACATATCACTGCAGATCAACTAGTCCGCTCATTAATTTATGAGTACTCCCCGGGTATCTAAACCAACCCACCCCTAGGGCACATCCCAGCTCCCCATCCCCCGACATACACCGTGTGTCTTGTGGCTACAGTGGTACCGGTATCCCAACCTCTCCTCTCACAGTGTAGTCACATGCGTATGGCTGTATCAAGCGACTTGGGTCATTTATACAACCATGCACATGTCTGGATGGGAAAGACACATTCATCATATAGCTGTATTCACTACCTTTCTGTTCTTGTAGTTGTATCTTGACCAACTCTTCAGTCATGTGATGCAGAGATCCAAAGTCTACTAAGTTACAAGAACACAGTTATAACGAAATTCTGGTTACAACAAAGCAAAAAGTCCGGCTGCAACAGTATCCACTCAATGTTTTTTATGGCTTATTTGATCAGTTATAGCAAAATTTCGATATAACGAAATAAAACTGCCAGTTCCAAGGACTTTGTTATAATGGGAGTCCACTGAAATGGTACTGTACTATGTACTACTAGAATAATAACTCATAGAATCTGAAATGAACAGATAGGCCAATTTGTTAGTTCTAGATACTCTAAACTGTTAAGAGTTTGATATCCTGATCATGTTCTGCTTTAATAATTGCAGGCATTCTGCAGATTGCCGAGGCTGACGGGCAACGGAGCGGACTCTGCAGTACGCTCGTCCTCAACTGCTCAAAGTGCAAGGCAGAGCACATCTTTAGGACATCAGAAAACATAGCAGAAGGTGCCGGGCAGTCGGCGGATGTCAACCGCCGCTCTGTGAGTGCTGCACTGAAGGTTGGGCTTGGGCGAAAGGGACTGGCCGATTTTTGTGCACTTATGGGCTTCCCTGCTCCTGTAAACAACAAGTCCTTCCAGATGCATCTCAGCAATCTGCAATCTCAGAGTAACAAGGTACTGCCATGGGCATAGTGGAGACTTTACAATCGATATGAAGAATAGCATTTGGTATTTTGCTTTGAGCTATATTATATTTAAAGTAAATCAAGTTTTGCGTAAAATTCACAGTTTGTTTGTTTTTAATGTCATTGTTCTCGACAGGCAAATTGGGTATACAACTGTACTTGTGAGGCCATTTCTTGAGAACGGCAATCAAACCTGTGCACTACTGCTCTGGGGAGTTTGTTTGTTTTTAATGTCATTGTTCTCGACAGGCAAATTGGGTATACAACTGTACTTGTGAGGCCATTTCTTGAGAACGGCAATCAAACCTGTGCACTACTGCTCTGGGGGGTGTAGGGCAATTACCGCAGACCCTTCTGCTGACCCTAACCCTAATCCTAACCGTAATCCAAACTCTAAACCTAACCTTTACCATAATATTTACTCTACCTTATCACCAACCAGTAATTAGCCGGGGGGGGGGGGGGGGGGGGTAATTGTCTTCAGGAGGTAAAATTGCCTTGATACGGCACTGTAAAGTGTACTATAGATGAATAACTACATGTACAGAATGACCTCTCTGAAGTCTTTGAAAAATGCAAAATTACAGAGAGATTCAACTTTCTCCAAAAAAAAAAAAAACCAGGATGGGGGAAAGAAGAAAATGGAGGAAGCCATGTCATATACGCTTAGCTTGAAGTCGATGGGATGATGTTGAAAGGAGAAAAAGAAAAAATCTTCCACCTTTTCACACATTCTCATCAAAAGACAGGTGTCACATACATTTAAAGCAAATAAAACAGAATTTTCACACTCACAGGTATCTGATCATACAGAATGCAGACACATTCTACTGCTTGAAATATTCTCTGTATCTTATTATGAGATATGCTGCCAATTCTTGTTGCTATACATACAGTCAGAAAGTGAAGTTATGATAATAACATGCTGCATGAGTATAGTTCTAAAGCAGAACTATCTTAATGTAAATCACATAACATATCAATGATACAATAATTTTCCATGCACTTTATTTCCGTACAGCAGACCGACATTCCATCAATGAACGGTGCAACAGAGTGTGGTGTCCAGGATCCAGGAGGAGGTTGTGGGGGAGAACCTTTGTAGGTGGTTCTGGATTTCTCAGCCTTGTGACAGACTTGACGTCTAATCATTGCATACTTGCCAACATTTTCATTTGAAAAAGCGGTAGAATCCAGGATGCCTATGCGAGCAGCACTAGCTTGAATGCTAATAAAATCTTTCAAAAGTGGTAGTCTACCGCCAAATGCGGTAGAGTTGGCAAGTATGTCATTGAGTTAAGTGGATGTGGGAGATGCTCTATACAGCGATTGCTCCGTAGGGAGTAAGGCAAAGCTGCAAACTACAATGTTATACAAATGATGCACAGAATAGAGTGTGTTAGTGAAGGTGCGGCGCGCTCGAGAGTATTGACAATGGTGCGACATGCACGAGGCGCAGCCGAGTGCATGTTTGCAACCGTTGTCAATACTCGAGAGTGCGCCGCACCTTCACTAACGCCACGAAATAATCCTGTGCATCATTTGTTTTTATAAAATGGGTCGAAAACTAACAGCATTATTCACATACCTTTGTGGGTCAATACCAGTCAGCTACATGTAGCACTCCCTCAAAAGTCAAGATGTCCGAAGATGTTCGTCCCAAACATTTATGCACGTCGCACTCGGAAATCCCGCACATAAGTACTGTACGTACGTATAAGAGTATACGTACGCCACGTACTGTTATGCACAAGAAAGGCCGCCGGCTGTTGTGGCAGCCCGCGGCCCGAACTAGAAGTTGTTTTCAGGATTGACAGCGCGTATAGTAGCGCGTGACGCACTTGTAACAACTGATTGAGTGCGCACTGCTAGTGTAAACATTGTGACGTACGTCAGGCCAGGGAGGTGGAAGAGAGACTCTTTTTAGTGCATACCTGAAGAAATTAATGCACGCACACGTGACTCATTTCAGCGCTTCCAATTGGCTACATTCTTGAACCCATTTTATAAAATGTCTTTATGACAGTATTTACATGGCATGTATTCTTCCTCGTCAGAGACATATTTTGCTTTATTATGAAAGGGATGCTTTTTTTTTTTTTACAGGAAATTTCATGGAGTATGTTTGACAAATTATTTTTGCCTTCCAAGCGTGTTTTGTAATGCAGTGTATCAGTTTGTTTTTGTTTGTACAGGTTGGTACAAAAAATGGAAGGGGGGGTGGTGTTAGGATAAGTAAGGAAGAAACATTTAGAAGTGATGGGTTGTGAAAGGGGTGCATGCGGGTGGATATACTGTACACGCCATATATTTTGCGAGTCTAAATTCTTGCAAATCGGGAATTCCCAACGATTTCGCGAGTGGTTAAATTTGCGATCGTGGAGTCTTGTTCTGAATGGAGAAATGTACACGCGCACATCACATCCGCATCGGGATCAGAGTCAATATTTTCGTGTGTCTTTAATTTTGCAAATAGCACCAGACTCTCGAAATTCGCGGAAATAAAAACCTCACGAAATATTTGGCGTATACAGTAGTAGACTATAATGTATGTTGGATAGATGGAAGAAGAGGTAACAGCTAGAACAATTTGGGAATGGATGGAAATTCATGACCAGATCTAAGCACATGAATCCAATAATCCAAGGTAAAACAATTTTTTCTTATTCTTGTCTTCATTTTCTGTCTTCATAGCATTATAATTTGAATTTGCTTTTCTTTTTTTCAAATACCTTATAAAGCATCAGGTGCCTTTTTTGCCACACGCTGTAATTCATATAATACATTGTGTATCTCAGAATTTATGATAATACATGTACACCCGTATGTACAATCGTACAAGCATTACAAAATCCTTCTTGCATCTGAGATACGTATTTTGTCTTTAAAAAATAGTTGATGATTTATTGCTTTGCTTTTTTGGGACTGTCCTCTCATTAAAATGTCTTCATCTACCTAGGCATACAAGCTGTGAGCATGTAAGTGAGGTATTTACTCTGCAGTAGAATCAGTCTCTTGCAGAATGACGACAATTTGTCACATGCTTATAGGGCAATACAGACGTTGAGTTCTTGTAAAAAGTACAGTTGAACCTCTCATATCCGGACAAGTCGGGACCGGGGCTCATCCGGATAAGGGATTTGGCCGGATACGGGAGACTCAATGCTTTATACATGTACATACATACACATGTACTGATGTAGCCCATTGTAGTACCACATGTAGTAATGTGTATACTGCAACCTTTTCATTGTTACATTTGGGGATGTTTGGGGATGTTAAAATGTCTGAGGGTAAGCAATTTGGAAGGAAATTTGATGTAATGTATGTTAATCATGTTGGAAGTAATATGTAATTCATGTGTGTTTGTGTAGGAGTTCTCAAGGAGTTGGGCAAAATCACGGCGAGTACAGTACAGTACAGTGGACTCCCGCTATAACAAAGTCCTCAAGACTGGCAGTTTTCTTTCGTTAGATCACAATTTTGTTAAAACCAAACAAAATTAACAATGAAAAAACATAGAACAGATAATTTTGTGTTGGCTATAATGGGAGTACACTGTATAAGGGAACCTTGTGATAATGAGCTGCTTGAGACCACTTAAATTCTTGTTGAATCATAGATAACAACAAATATTAAAGGAAAGGGACTTGCAAAATTACCTCATATGGGGGTATACCACTGTATCCTAACCTCGTTATAACAAGGTGACATTGTATTATGTAATCCATGTTCAGTGTAATTAATTGCTTACTCAGCTCAACAACTTATCATGCTGTCTTCCAATAAATATCTGTGAATATTATGAAAAAGCAAGTTTTAATTTCTCTTTATTGCAGTTTTATGTGTGAATTTCATGTGCAGGTGATGGGCTGCAACAGTGTCCAAGCATTCCGAGTCTTTTTCCTCAGTAATGTCAAAACCAAAATTCAGTAGAAGTCTTTCATGCATATGATGTAACATAAAAACGATGATGATGTGCTTGTAAGTTGAGAGAAGTTGGTACACACACTTGATCAATTTTTACGGACACTTCGTGAATCAAGATGCTATAGCTTGCTGCTTAAAAATTTTGTTGAACAGGTAATCTTTTACAATGATACATGGAATGTTGTTTCCTCAGATTGGCTCCAAACTTGGTGTGGAATATGGCCAAATCTTGTTGGGTGGATTGACAGGAAATTATGCTATAATTTCAACAGGAAGACCTAATTACACAGATATGTGCAAAATGAAACACGAAATAGCAATAACTACAGAAACTGCAGCATCACAATTCTCAGAGACATTGTACACTAACACGATTATAATCTGTCACAGCTTTTTACAGTTGATTGTACACAATGATTTTACTATATATCTTTTAATTTTCTTTACATACAAATGAACTCTGCAGAGTTGTGCTCAACACAGGTATACATGTACAGTGTATTTCGGTATTTACATACAGTCAAACTCGGATACCTCGACGTCGGATAAGCCGAATATCACTTACCTCGGGGGCAAAATGAAAGTCCCGATTGTTCCTATGGAGTTTCCGTGTATTAAAATTCGCGTAGCTCGAACAAAGATAACTCGAAGTTCGGTTACCTCGAAGGGAAATCTAATGTCCCGATCTTAATTAACTTATTGTTTTTCCCAGCATGTTGCTCGAATCGAAATTGCAAACATCACTCGGCATCTCCGATTAAGCGCGCGTGGACAGCGAAGACATGTCACAAATGTTTTCACACTCGATTGTAAATATTCTGAGACCCAGAACAATCGCGCGCCCAAGAAGAAATACCCGATACACAGCTGACAAGGAAAATCCCCAACACCTACCAACATACGTACATGGTATGCACATAGCACCCGTGCCAATGGAGTGCTTTACGATAGCACTACGCGCTGCACCATCATTTGCTTTTCTTTAACCACTGTGTTTTGATTTTTGATCGAGTCATACCGTGCGCGTAGATTTCTCAACCGTCGGGGCGCACCTGCTTACGTTGACAGTTATATCTTTGCCATTAATCACGCTCCACTGCCAAAACATCAATCTCCCTCGTAGTGCCTTTTTTAAAACTATTTGTTTTTGTTTTTTTGCCTTTCACGAAGTTTACTTCCCCGAGAACGCAAGCGCTGAAACTTTTTTTTTTCCCCAGCAATGCGATTATGAAAATCTGGAAGTATAGGCCGATCACAATGAAGAATAGAATACACAGGGCTCCGCACTTATAAGTTTTATCGGGTCACCAATATCATTGATTTTTATTTTCTAGTGGTCGAAAGTAAAATTTGGTAACAAAAAAAAAATCAGGAAAAACATTACAAAAACTAAATCGGTCCTACTAAACAGAGACAAATTAATATTAAGCATTATTGAAGTGATACAGATGCCCATGTCTAAAACAAATGAATAGATAATTCAATCATCTTACTCTGTGTTTAAAGATTTGACAAATAGCGTAGAGATTATTTAAAAAGTTAATGCCCATTATATTGAGGTCAAAACTTACGTTTGAAATGAGAAAATGGGAGCATTTGCTGACATTTGTTAGCATCCGACATTTGTTTTAGCATTGTAAAAAGCCGAAAGTTACCGTTATTCATTTTTAAATGTAAAAGCAAACAACCGACATTCATTTTAGAATCTGACGGAGCTGAATACTGTCCTAATCCGTTTCCAAACGTGAAAGCAAACATCCGCTATTTGTTTTAGCATCTTACTGAGCGGATTAATACCATTAATCATTTCCAAATGTTAAAGCAACAATCTGTTATTTATTCTTGCATCGTACGGAGCAGAATATTACCGTTATTCATTTCAAACATCCGACATATATTTCATTATCGAACGGAGCCGAATGTTACTGCTATCCACTTCCGAAAGTGAAATGAATCATCTGACAATTATTTTATCATCGCATGGAGCCGAATGTTACTGTTTTTCATTTTTGAACGTCAAGGCAGACATCAGACATTTTGGACCATGAAACGTATAGCTGAATGTTACTGATATTTATTTCGAAATGTACCGTAGCAAATATCCAATATTTTTTATCATCGTATGGGGCAGAATGTTACTGCTGTTCACTTCCAAACATGCCAAACGTAAAAGCAATCATTCGACATGATTATCATCTTCCGGAGCTGAATGCTATTGACATTTACTTTCGAACGTAAAAGCACACATCCGGCATTTATTTTATCAGCGTACGGAGTTGAATATTATTGTTATTCACTTCAGAACATCAAAGCAAACATTCGACATTTATTTTAGCACCTTCCGGAGCTAAATGTTATTGCAATTTACTTTCGAACGTAAAAGCAAACATCCAGCATTTATTTCATCATTGTCAGGAGTTGAATATTATTGTTACTCTTTTCCGGACGTCAAAGCAAACATCAAACATTAATTTTACCATTAAACGCAGCTGAATGTTACTGTTATTCATTTCGAAATTTAAAAGCAAACATCAGACAGTTATTTTAGCATCATATGGACATGATGGAGCAGAATATTACTGCTATTTTCTTCCGAACATAAAAACGATCATCTGACATCTATTTTAGCATCTTCCGGAGCCGAATGCTATTGCTATTTACTTTCGAAAGTATAAGGAAACATCCGACATTTATTTAACCATCGTACGGAGTTGAATGTTATTGTTTTTCATTTCCGAACGTCATAGCAAAAATTCGACATTTATTTCAGCGTCTTCCGGAGCCGAATGTTATCCTTATTCATTTCCGAACGCAAAATCAAATATCTAACATTAGTTTTAGCACCATACGGGGCTGAGTCTTATCGTTATTCATTTCCAAAAGTATGAGCAAACATCCGACATTTATTTTAGTATCATACCGAGTCGAATATTGCCGTCATTCATTTCCACAATTAAACGCAAACCCCTGACATTTATTTTAGCATCTTACGTAGCCGATTGTTACCGCTGTTCATTTTCAAAAGTAAAGGCAAACATCCGATTTTTTTTTTTTTTTTTTTTTTTGGTGGCGCGATCAGGCCACCAAAATCTTTATTTCTGACATTTTGATTTCATTTCCGATTTTCACTCAATTCATTCATATAAAAGTTGATTCAATTCAAATTGACAAGCATGCAAACAATCAGTAGGCACTATAACAGACACCATGTTGAACATCGATAAACGTCGAACATCGATAAACATCGGATAAGTCGAAGAAAATTCGACGTACGCGTACCTCGAAATTCGCGTACGTCGAACCATTTTCTTCAGTCCCGACGACTTCGAGGTATCCGAGTTTGACTGTATTCAAAAGAGAGTCTGTATAAACAGAACCAAGATTTATGAGGAATTGCTTGCAATGAGACAGTAATTGTAGCATGTTGTAAGACCCGTTTTTCACTTGAATGTATTTCTACATTAGACCATCCCACTTGCATGTGTTTTCTTACAATGAAATCTCAGTTTATGAGGATACGTGTATCTGCATCCCCATAGAACCACACGAAAATCACAAGTTATACATGTACTATCAAACACATGCTGTAATCATAAACCTGGATTAAAATTGACATTTCAGGTAGTTGTATGGTTACACACAATCCTTAATTGGCTCTTTTCATACATATATATATATATTCCATATATTTCTTCATATATACATATCTTTACATATTTAAAAGCGCTGAATATGAATAGTGACAATGTGATGACTTATTTGTCATGAAGACACAATAATGTGCCACTTGCTATGTCTTCACATTAAACTCCAAAACAGAAGGATGCACACACAAGCACAACTTCTTGATTTTAGGGAATATACCGAGAATTCAATTTTATGATTAATCACAAACTATGTCATATTGTAACTCACAATCCATACTTTGAATTATATAATATTTACTCATGATCAAACATAAATGATAGTGCTATGTGACTTTCACTACATGTATGTGGCCAGCATGACTTTTTGAAAGCTTGTACATTGTTTTTTACATTTACATTTTATTACGACTTATTGGTTGTAACAACATCCTGGCAGTAGTGATGATCTTAGCCAGTTGAGGATAGACTAATTTTGCTACAACACAAATTTCCCATAGATACCTGTCCGAGTATACTTGGGACTCCTCCTCAATGGGTTAATAAACTGAGGAACCTTGGTACAATTGTATGAAAAGGACCTACAAACAATGATAATCATCTTTTTATATCAGGTACAAAAATATTGGGGTACAAAAACAACAAGGAAATGATAATTATATAAAAGAGTTGGGACCTGCAACATCGCCTTGTTGAAAGGATTTTGATATTTTGTATCCGACCTCTTTATTTTCAATGTATTTACAGAGATCATACAGTTTGGTCGACCTATTTTTAGGTTTCTAACATTTTTTGGCGAGATAATGAGAAACCTCTCATTGAATATGAAAGAGCATGTAATTCCACAAGGGATTCAATGTTTGATTTAATGAAAATTGGTTTTGAAATGGCTGAGATATCTAAAAACAGAACAATCCTACTAAAAGGTGTGACCCGCCTTTTATTAGGATTGCTTTGTTTTACTTTGTATTTGGATGTCTCAGCCATTTCAAAACAGATTTTCATCTAATAAACTTTGAATTCCTCTTCGAGTGTTATGCTCTGTATTATTTCATAAGTAATTTCTTGGTATCTCTCAAAAAGTTAAAAGCCTAATCCAAAATCTCCACCAATACTATACTATCCCTTTAACAGAGTTTTTCTGTGCTGACATAAAAAAAAACTGACACTACTAGAACAGTAATTTTGATAGCTGGTCACCTCTCCTCTGTTCTTGTAAATGTGTGTAGAAGGCAATAAAAATCTGAAGGCAATAAAAATCTGAAGTGGCACAAAACTGTGCCACTGAATGGCAGAGAGTGGAACTCGAGCAATCAAAGCTTGTAACTAAAATTGTCCTTGCTCTTGCGCAGGAAGAGGAGTGCCTTAGCCCGCAGGGCTTGGCGGTCGGTGGCCGTCTGGTACTCCGGATCTGCCAGCCGGAGGATGTTCTCCTGGGACGTCCTGAGGAACGGATTGTAGGATTTCTCCTCACCGAGACTCGAGGGGCTCTGCAGGATTGGAAACAGAGTGGTTAAACAGTTTTAAGGGATCATATAGTTTTGGTTGAGACCTAACTTCAAGTTTCTGACATTTTTGGTGAGATATTGAGAAACCTCTCATGAAATATGAAAGACTGTGTAATTCCAAGAGGGATTCAACATTTATTTGATGAAAATTGGTCTTGAAATGGCTGAGATATCCAAACAGAGCGATCATAATAAAAGGCGGGACCCACTTTTTATTAGGATCGCTTTGTTTTACTTTGTGTTTTGGATGTCTCAGCCATTCCAAAACCGATTTTCATCAAATAAACTTTGCATTCCTCTTAGAATAGTATGCTCTGTATTATTTCATAAGTGGCTTCTTGGTATCTCTCAAAAAGTTAAAAGCCTAATCCAAATCTCCACCAATACTATACTATCCCTTTAACAGAGTTTTTCTGTGCTGACATAAAAAAAAACTGACACTACTAGAACAGTAATTTTGATAGCTGGTCACCTCTCCTCTGTTCTTGTAAATGTGTGTAGAAGGCAATAAAAATCTGAAGGCAATAAAAATCTGAAGTGGCACAAAACTGTGCCACTGAATGGCCACTTAAATGCCCAATCCTCATCTCCACCAATACTACCATCCTTTAACCTGTTGAAGATGGGCTGATTTTGCTGCAACATGCATTTCCCATCCAAGACACTTGCCCAAGTATACTCCTCAACAGGTTAAAGGGTGTGTACAGTTCTGGTTAAGGTGAGGATTTAGCTTTTAACGTTTTGCGAGATATTCAGAAACCACTCTATGAGATGTCAAAGAGCGTGCAATTCTAAGGGGTATCAAAAGTTTATTTGATGAAAATTGATTTTGAAATGGCTGAGATATCCCAAAACAAGGTGAAACAAAGAAATCCTAATAAAAGGCATGGCCTGTAGCCTTTTATCATTATCACCTTTTTGGATATCTCAGCCATTTTAAAACCAATTTTCATCAAATAAACGTTGAATCCTTCTTAAAGTTACATGCTCTTTCATATTTCATGAGAGGTTTCTCATTATCGCACTTAGGAATGTTCAAAACATAAATCCCCACCTAAACCAGTACTGTACAGTCCCTTTAAGAGATGACAAGCAACAACTACTGCACTGTACTGCACTTGTCTGCACAAGTATTGAGCAAATCAAATCAAAGCAAACAACAACAAAAAACAACAAATACAGTTTCAGTGATTTTCTCTTACCTAATCTAAATACAGTTAACCTTGCTGAAGCCAACCTCACATAAATTAAATAATCGCGTCTCTTCTTCTCTTCATAATCTATTGATTTTAATATCTCATAAGTAAAATTTTCTCAAAGTCAAAGCTACTCGTTCAGTCCAAATAGATTTAACTTAGGCAGGGTAGACTGTATAATCTGATGACGACATGGCTTAGGCCTAAACGGTGTCATGTAAATATCTGGCATCAAATTTCTAGAATAACTAAGTACAATTCGGTTCAATATACTATTACTTGTGCAAATGGCAAGGTGAACTCCTGTTTAGGTTAAGAAGGGCAGAATGTGAAATGTTTCTCAATATTGCTAAAAGCGCAAAAACGTATACTCACTGTTATCTTTTTATCCTTTCTCCTTCCTTGGACCCAATTCAGTTTTCTCTGCACAATGTGATTGACAGGGGATAGATATAGATGAAAACATGTATTGAGATATATGCAGTACTTGTAACACAGAAAGTACATGAATGGCCAACATTCTTCTTTGAATACAAATTTCAGCAAGTCTATTGTACAAATTTAAAAAAAAAAGATGTATAGGTGTGATTACTTTAACAGTTAGAGTGCCATACCTTGCCTAAATATGTACATGCAGGAGATAGGAAAAATAAGTATATACCCAGATCAAACGAAACACACTGGGCAAAAAGGATGATACAGAGCTATTCATGCAGACATATGCAAAAGGATTGGAATGCAATTCAAAACTCACAATCAGGTGGGCTTTAATAAAGTAGAAATAGAATGAAACAAGTACAGTGATTAGGGATTGGCATTTAAATGCTTGCACATTTCATTTGGATTCAGTGCCTTTTGTTCTGAAAAATTGGTGATTGTCATTGCTGAAATAAAGTGGAATTCTCCCCATTGAACCCCAGAGTTGAATAGGTAATCAACAAGTACTGTAAGTCAGCCTGCAATGGGGGTGAGTAATGCTCAGTGACCACAGAGAGATCATAAAGTCCTCACCTTAACGGCTTCATTTTCAGGGTCAATATGCAGGGCAAACTCCAGGTCATCTAGTGCATATTCATGACCTGTGGGAGGAGAGAGAGAGGATTGGTAATGGATTACAAGATTGTGACAATGAGAAGGAACAGCTAGCCTTTCTTCAAGGCCAGGATCGGTGAACAGGCATCAATGGCAGATTCGGGAAGGGGGGGGGGGGGGTGCTCACCAGGGGCAGCGGTCTTTCTTTTTTTTTCTTTTTTTAAATAAATGAAAAAAGTTGCATGCACCAGTGTTGCCCCCCTTTTTTTCTTTAATCTACATTAAAAGTATGCATGAAACAAGAAAATTTGAACTTATGCCCTACGAGAAAATTCCTGTTCAGGCCTTTCTTTTTTTTTTTTTTTTTTTGCTTGTCAGCTGATCGAAACTTGGGAGTGGCACCAGGAATTTGCGCCCTCCCCACCCCGTCCCCTTTCTTTACAAAATTCCTGGATCTGCCCCTGGGTATTGTCCTACATCATCGTTGGATTAAAGTATAAAGTATCACCTCTTTGATCTGACTCAGAGAAGGGTAGTGTGGATTTACAGGGGAAATCACTAGTTTCCAAAAGCATATTGCTGTGAATGCTTGCAGAAAGATAAGTAAAACACTGGCAGGAAACTTTGACAACTGTTCAAGGGTAATGTATATTTTGAATTTGGGGATTTCAGAAATACTTAATTTTTCCATGATGCTGAAAGAGGGTTTGACCCATAGCTCTTACAGAATGCATGAAAAATGATCCCGACCGTGACAAATCTCATTAACATGTCAAGGAAATACATCTGTATCAACTTTGAAAACAATAAAGACTGATGAAATTCCTTCTGCAGTTTGTTGATATTATTCTTCAAATGTGACATCAGAATCTGTAAATTTTACATTTACAGAGGGCAGCACACACAATTTACTGGAACTTTCTTAAAATTTAATATAAATTCATAACTTTAGAACAGATTGTGAGATTTCCCTCGAACTGCCAATATGAGTGTTTCACTGATCATTCTGCACTCACTGACCCCACACACATTTGGGAAACTTTCCCGTTTAACACAAGTTACAGTTTATGGACATTTGTAACAATGATTTGAAAACATTGGGGGGGGGGGGGGGGGGGGGGTCAGGGATGTATAGAACTTTGTACCCAGTAAGAAAATTACAGTGCACTCCTGTTATAATGAACATGGTTATAACGAAATTCCAGATACAGCGAAGCAAAATTTCAGGCTGCAACATTATCCAATTTATTTATTTATTTATTTTTTGCTTATTTGTTCAGTTATAATGAGATTTCGATATAACAAAAGAAAACTGCCGGTCCCGAAGACTTCATTGTAACGGCAGTCCACTGTACTTCGAAAGTGCAGACCTCCGCGAAACAGCTCATTTCTACCCATACACGCATGCTGAAAATCGCCTGCTGAAAATCACTCAATTTCCCAATGATAAAGAAGCCTTTTATTTACCTCATCAACTTCCTGCAGCGCAACGCCTCGAGCAGAGCACATGTATGCTTCATTGCGCGTATGCAAACCTCAAATACAACGCAGCTTGAACTCCCCAGTTCATTGACCCTATTTGCCAAAAGATAGAAAAATCCTTCGAAAATTCATAGAAACTCGCTGATCGCTACCAAAATTTAATCATCTGTCCCTTGTATCAATATCAACTTTCTCTGCAAATTTCATTCAAATCCATTCTCAACTTTTTGAATTATTAATTTGCACACAGACAAAAAAACAAAACAAACAAACCAACACCGACAAAAACATGACCTCCTTCGCAGAAATAAAAACAAAAAATCATTTGGGAAAGATACCACATTCAAACCCTTTTATCTCCTCACACTGACAAAAGCTATGTCATACATCATACTAAATCAGAAAGTGCACTCCTGTTATAACAAACTGAAGTCTTGTTTCATACAAGAAAGTGAAAATTCAGGTCATCAAATGTATTTCTATCTATTACAAATTTTATTGTGCAGCTGCAAAGAAATTCTTATATAACAAAAGAAAACTGCCGGTTATGAGGACTGTGTTATAATGGGAGTTGCCCATAGAAGTTACTTTGCTTAGAAGGTGCCTCCAGCATTGAATATCTAAGAGGATGTTAGTTGATTACTATAGTAGTTAAGTTGTTAATCTTGGCAAACAAAGACATTGATATATAATACATTCATACTCCCACATACACAGTAAAATTCTCGCACAGACATCCATACATTACGTGTTGAAAACTCTTCAGCGCCTCTTCATGAAAATAACAACAGACAAGGGTCACATACCTGGATATATGGCAGTGTCATCTGGTAATTCACACACCCTATCTAAACTTGAGAGCATCTGAGATGGTGGACCTTCAAACATTCGACCTGGGTAGCACAAACAATGCAGAGAAGATAATGCAGGCAGCTGTTACATTTCTTTATAAGTTTGTCAGAAATAAATCATTAATGAAATATGCTACTGTTCAATTCCCTAATCATATCCGCCAATTTACTTTAATACCTGTAATACTGAAGGCTGTTTGTTAGTCAAAAACCACTTCCCCAAAGAACTTTTAATGTCAGTTTAGACATGCCAAAGCAGGTGTAACTCCATGGCTGTCTGATTCAAAACCCATTAGTTGATTGTATGCTAATAATCTATTCGTATTTAATTACATGTTAACATTATGTATGTGTGTGTGAACTTTTACATGTACAGTCAGTTTAGACACATCAAAGGAAGTGTACAAACTCCATGCTTGCCCAATTCAAAACCTGTTGTCGTAACGTTAATTGCATGCTCACAATTCATTCATATTTAATCATATGCATGTGTGTGTGTGAAATTGAGTTACATGTACAGTCAGGTTCAGACACACCAAAAGAGTTGTACAATCTCCATGGTTATCCAATTCAAAACGCTTTGTCATGAAGTTGATTGCATGATCACGGTTCATTCATATTCATTCATATGTATGTGTGTGTTGTATTCTCTCTCATTATCTCTTCATCTCTCTATTTCTCCCCCTCTCTCCACATATAGGCCTAATTATAATTTATATCTATACACACATAAACACAGAGACTCCAACTCTCCTGTTTTCGACGGGAGATCTCCCGCCGAAAACCCATTTTTGCAAAATCTCCCGTTCTCTTGATTGAGATTTAATATCTCCCGCCCTGGCTCTGTGTCTCCCGTTGGAAAGGATTTCTTACTTATTGCTATTGTATGTTGAAAAAATAAGCCTTAGATAGCACCAGAGAACATCTAGAACCCTAGGAACTTCGCGCTTCGCACACATCAACTTGGAGTCTCCCGTTTGCTAGGGGTTTCAGGCGGGAGAATCTCCAGATCAGAAGGTGCTTTGGGTTGGAGTCTCTGTAAACACATGTGTTGATACTGGCAATTAACCTGTTCCATACATGATCCTGGTGGCCTGTCTATGAAGTCTACGGGGATTTCAGAATTTAGTATGGAATGAGTGAAGGCAGGGGATCCCCATGTATCACCAATTGGTGATTAAGAGGTGATTGGTCTTCAAAGGTGATTACTGTAAAACGAGGAATGTTCGAGTGCATTTTGATTTTGCAAATTTCGCGAGAGCTAAGATTCGCGAAATTAAAATGCATGTGAAAGTTCTTGTCTACACTATATATGCATTGAATGTTAGAAGTAACTCACGAATATTTCATGCCGCGAAAAAGGCCGTCAGCTCCAATTGGCAAAAATTTCATGCTGCGAAAATATCATGTTTTACAGTAATCATTATATTGATAATAATAAAGGACATTTATATTGTGCAGGTAATATAATATTATACTGTCCTGCGCATTACAAAATAACATACATAATTCAAACATAAAATACATTACTTCAAGAGTATTTATCACCAATTTGTGATTAACAGGCAGAGTCAGGATTGTTTGGGGAATATGGCAGGCTCTATGTACACATGCTGTTCTCCTTGATGCTTCATTCACTGTTTGGAACTCGAGCCTTCTTACCATTGCCGGCTAGAAACAGCAAGTCCCCAGTAAAGAGACACCCAGGCGACCCCTGCTGCGCACACGTCAATAGGTACACCATGTGACCTGTGGGAGATAAGACAGGTTAGCACTTTGAACCGATGCAAACTAACACAAGAATTCTGCAAATAAACTGTACAACCAGAAGCATCTGGGGCATGAAACTTTTGTGATTTGGGGACACAGGCATTTTTTTTTTCCTTTTCAGGATGAAACTTTCGCAAATTGGCACTGGTATTCAATGGATGAAAAAATAAAACCCAAAATAACTTGCTAATCTTGGTTCTTCGCAAAATTCACATAAGTTTCACGCATACAAAAAATTCTGGTTTTACAGTAGCACAATTATATTCTATGCCATATGAGAATGCATAATCATATTTTCTACTTGCTCCCACTTGTAAACAAAGGAATGGGTTAAAAAAAAAAAAGGGGGGGAAAAAAAAGCCAGATCTGTAAGTACCCAAACTATTGGGGTGCCAATAAACTATATCATATGTGCACTGAAACAGTTGTAGGTCTTTGCAAATTCTCAAATATTTCACTCCCTGTGCTTTCTGTTGTCCTGAAAGGATAAAGTGACATCTATCTAAATATTTTCTTGAAACAACCTTTGGCCCCACATACTTCGCTCAAATTGTACAAATATTATGTCTTTATAAATTGTAGACGACTGTGTCAATAAATCCTGTCATATGAAAATGCGGCGATACATTCACTATAGATATGGTTTCTATTTACCAAGGAAAGCACAAGGTTCACAACACAGATGCAGTTACACTTCATAAAAGAGAAATATGGTACTGCTCAAATGCTCTCCTTCTTTCTGCTTTGAGCCAAGTTGAGAATGATTTCGTTTTGTTGATTTGATGTTCAATTTCAATGATTTCAATTTGATGTTCAAGTTCAAATTTCAATTCAAGTTCAATGAGCATTTTTTTCCCCTCAGCTATATAAAGCTCACAAAAGGAATGCACTTGACTAGATGCAATTACAATGGCTGAAAAGCCTTTGCTGGACCCCTAGCATGTTCTTCACACAGGCGCTGACTTACCAACTGTGTGCCCGGGAGTGAACAGGGCTGTGAATTTTAGGTTGCCAATTTGCACACTCTCACCGTCCCCAATTTTGCTGCAGGTTGAAGCATGTTTGACATATATTATAATTGAAAATTCCACTGATAGGATGATTACATTGTCTCAGATGTTTAATGGCTACTTTTTTATGGTATCAAAGGCAAGTATTGGAATTGATTATTCATGAGTATTTAACTAATAATATGTGACCCGCTACAACAAAAAGGTCCTAAAGTCGCGCACGGTCGAAGCCGTGAAAATCGAGTTTGAAGTCAGAGCATTAAAATTTGTCAAAACTTACGAATTTCTGATTTTGATACATTATTGGAGTCTAACGTGTCTTCTATCATCTGTCGAAATTTTGAAGCAAAATGATCAAGGGAAAGACAAAAAAATAGCGTTTTTCTGAGCCATGTTTTTTGGCGTTTCAACGAAGCAGAAACCGGGTTCGAAAATTTGGATTGAGCGCCACAGATAGGTTCCGCCCCTAACAACGACCAGAGTGATGTCATTGGTCAGTTTGCTGCTTGCTGCTAACCGAAGCGTGAAGCTCGCACACTGCCCAGTTGACTGGTGCGTGCGGGCGGGGTGCGCTATGCTCAGCCGCTTCTCACATCCTGGTCACTGATTGGTTGGTGAGGAGACCACCGACGCTGATGTGCTTGAATGAACTCTTCGGGGGTTGCTAGGGCTTACCTTCTATTGTCCAGAGGTGAGAACTGACTTGCATGTCCCTTGATCGCGATTGCGTCGAAAGGAAGACTTTTAGGGCGCTTTTCTCGAAACAGTGATTTTCCAGACGTCTCGACATGCTCTCTTTTAAACATCGATATCTCCGCAGCCGATTATTTTTATAAAATGTGTTATATATCAATTTACAGGAGAAAGATTAGGGGATTATATCACGCAATTTTCAAATAATCGACCTCCCCCGACTTTAGGATCATTTTGTTGTAGCGGGTCACATATTGTTTTGTTATGACTTGACTCAAAAGATACCCATGGCACTGTGTTGCCAAATCATCCACCGTCCATCTACCATCAAACATGAAGTTATTGCCATTTCAGTAGCATTACTCAATAAATTTTTCTGGTAATTGGCCCAGGTATTAGTATTATGCTTCAAGTATTAGATGCAGTGATTCAATTTTGGGGCAAAATCCCTCAAGGTCAAAGGTCAAAGGTCACTGCACTTTGGCTACATTTGACCGTTACTTTCATTTTAACTTTATCTGGGAATGTCCAGAGGCAATACGAATTGTAGTGAATGTACAAATGAATATAGGCAATGATTTCCATGATATAATGGCAAAAGGTCATAAATCCAGGTAAAAGACCACTCAAAGTACTTGCAAAAATAAAGAGGCATTTCCAGACATTGCTTCAAGTAGAAACGTCTAGTGATGGTGTAAGTTCGTGGACATCCAGATATAAACTGCCAATTGATTGTGCAAACATGATAGTGGTGACAGGTCAAAGGTCATGGTACATGGCCACCATACTCTGATTGACAACTAATCCTTGAACCATAGAGTAAGGAATGTCTATTATTCATTTATTTCTTTATTTTCATTTTCAACAAAGAATATAAGTGCAAAAAGTATATCACACACAAAAAAGTAATACACATATTCACATATCAAAATATTATATACACTTTAGTAATTTCCTGTTGAGGATAGAAATGATTTAATTGCTTGTCTGAAAAGACAGGTGAAAATCAGTGGTCATAAAATAAAAATTCAACTTTAAATGTTGTTTTCATGCAACAAATTCCTACTGGTATAGATCTGTTCGGTTTAAAACCCTGTAATTCATGTTGGCCATAACTGGAGGGCTTCCTATAAAATAAGAAGCAAAGATGATTCGATGGGTTGTGCAATGAAGTCAGGTGCATTGCTGTGTCAGTTCATAAATTAATTATTGTTTGACATACCAAAGCCCCCCAGCTATGGCTGAAATAGGCATAAAAAAAAAAATAGTGCCCAAGTAGAACATGTCTATGCATCAAATAATGATGTTATTTCACAACGAATAGAAGCATAATGTAAACTATTTCCCTTCTGCAAAGTGGGTTAAAGGTGAATCCTCTGTCAGTGTTTACGATCGCCTCACTACAGTGCACTTCCGTTATAATGAACACAGTTATAACGAAATTCCGGTTACAATGAGGTATAAATTCAGACCACAACATTCTTCACTGTATTCATTTTTATTGTCTATTTCTTCGGTTATAACAGAATTTCGATATATAATGAAAGAAAACTGCCAGTCCCGAGGACTTCGTTATAATGGGAGTCCACTGTACATCAAAATGTAAATGGAAGTCAAAATAAAGTGACTGTATGAGAAGTAGGGTCATCACAATTTCAATGGATAGGTTGTTCTCCATGACACTTACTAGTTTGCAGGCACAAACCCTTGTTGGTCGTAGGAGTCTGCATGCGCCAAGACTAATACACGCACCACTACACTGCAGCCTCTCCCAGGAGAAGCTACAACACAGGGCCTATGGAACAGTGCGGGAGTGGTGCATGTAGTAGTCTTGGCACAGACTCCTGTACGACCAACAAGGGTTTGTGCCTGCAAACTAGACACTTACTGTGTTGATCCCGGCACTCTGTCTTCTGCGTTCCCATAGATGGCCAGATCAGGGTGTATCGACTTCAGCTTCTTGTTGCCGCCTGAGTGATCCCTGCCAGGAGTGAAATATGAAGTGTGAGATGCCATATACACAACAGCTGTCAAATACTGTGAAAAGTCCTTTGAGCAGTGCAGCACAACGCTGTCTATTATCTGCTCTGGTGATCACTGATTTACATACCAGTACATATAGAGTCATATTCACCGAAAAGTTGCAAGCATAGAAATCTTGCATGGCATTCTGGGGCAATTTCAATGTGTACCACTACCAGGTACATGGTGTATGCATAGATTCTTCAATTTGTACACATAAATACACATGAGGGCAGTGAGTTGGCTCAGTCGGTGGCGTGTCTGCCTCCCACCCAAGTTACTCCGGTTCGAGCCTCAGTCCGGAATGAGCAATGTTATGTGTAATCATAACGTCCCCTCTAGCAAGAGGCAAAACACTCTGTCCCTTGGATAGGACATAAAATGGAGGTCCCATGTGTGAGAGAGTCACATCTCATGCATGTAAAAGAATTCATTCATCGCAAAGAGCAGGATGTTTAACCCGGTGAAGTGGTCCCGCCTCACATCCAACTGGACCCCATGGAAGACCAGCTTAGCATAGCTGAATATGGGCTATCCAGCCATCTTCTCAGATGGAAAATGAATGAACGAATGAACGAACGAACGAACACTGCACATATAGAATACAATTACAAACATGCATTGTATAAACATGCACACATGCATACATACATACATATCAGTATATGCAGTTTATCTGCAAATGTGAAATACATGGTGTTTCAATAAGGCCAAAAAAAAAAAAGTGTTTGTTTGCCCTTAATTGTCAAAACCCAAGAGGGTCGGTAGGAGGGTTTTTTTTTTTTTTTTTTTTTTTTTTTTTTTGTTTTTTTTTTTGTTAATACAGGGTACCCTTTTTTCCATGTCAATGCACTCAAAACTCCAAGAGATTCATTCAAATTTACGTCTTGCCAGGGCCCGGTACGCGAGGCAGAAACGCTCACTGACAAACACGTATAACGTTCATCTTTGTTAAATATTGCAAACAGCTCCAAAAAAGTACCTTCCAGTGAGATGCTGGCAATTGAACTCCAAACAGTTTTGGTGCCATGACAGCTGGTAACGGATGCTGCAAAAGTAGCCATCTTGTGAAGGGCTGCACACTAACCCATTTTTTCTGCCGGTCCGACCTGTCTCTGTCGGACCGGTAAATGCCCCGTTTATACCATTTTTTACAGGTCCGAACAGAAAATTTACCTGTCAACAACGACAACATAAAAAAAATTAAATGACTTGCAAACTTATTTCCTTGTTTTTTATGGATGTACCCCCCCCCCCTCATGTACATTTTACAGATTAATTTTTTTTTAAACTTGCATTCTTTATTGCACAAGAAATTTAAAGACAGGAAAAAATTAGAATGTTTGTGAACTAGTGTAAAATGGTAATGAACAAAATCAGATTGTATCAAATGCGTTTGTGACTTTTATCTAAACATCAGCGCACGAACTTGCTGCGTAACCTGCTCTTGGTGGTCAGTTGGATTGCGATGATTTAATGAATTATTTTAGCTGTGATATTTTCTGATGCACGCGATACAAGGGGTTCTTTATTTTTCTCCCGATAATCTCTTCGCATTTGTGCATGCGTTCTTGAAAGGTACACGACATGCAGGGCCGAATTCGCAACCCTTTTTGCGCCCATTTCCACCTCAAATATAAGCGGGATTGTGACGATTTCATAAATTACTTCGGCTGTAATATTTTACGATGCACACGCCAAAAGGGGTTGAAAATGCGTCCTTTATTTTTTCCCGATAAACTCTCCGAATTTCGTAAGTGCGTTCTTAAAAGATGTACCACACGGCCGCATTCATGATACTTTTTTGCGCCTATTTCTACCTCAAAATGTCAGCGGGATTGTGACGATTTCATGAATACTTCGGATGTAATCTTTTGTGATGCACGCACCAGCTAGAATGGTTGAAAATGCGTTCTTTATTTTTCTCCCCATAATATCTTCGCATTCCGTAAATGCGTTCTTAAAAGATATACGACACGGCCAAAAATCATGATTCTTTTTGCGCCTATTGTTTCCTCAAACTTCAACGGGATTGCGATGATTTTATGAATTATTATTCGGCTGTAATCTTTATGATGCACGGGCCAAAAGGGGTTGAAAATGTGTCCTGTATTTTTCTCCCTATAATCTCTTCGCATTTCGTACATGCGTATACGACACGGCCGAATTTACGATCCTTTTAGCGCCTATTTCTACATCAAATATCAGCGGGATTGCGATATTTCGTCAATTATTTCGGCTGTAATCTTTTGTGATACATGCACCAGAAGGGTTGAAAATGCGTTCTTTATTTTTCTCCCGATAATCTCTTCGCATTTGTGCATGCGTTTTCAAAACTATACACTGCATGCAGGGCCGAATTCGAGATTCTTTTTGCGCCTATTATTGTTTACTCAAATTTCAACGGGATTGCGAAATTTTCATGAATTACTACTCGGCTGTAATCTACGATGCAAGCGCCAAAAGGGGATGAAAATGTGTCCTTTCCGCGTTCTTAAAAGGTATGCGACACGGCCGAATTCACGTTCCTTTTTGCGCCTATTTCTACCTCAAATATCAGCCGGTTTGTGGCGATTTCATTAATTACTTCGGATGTAATCTTTTGTAATACACGCACCAGAAGGGTAAAAATGTGTTTTTTTTTTTCTCCCGATAATCTCGTCGCATTTGTGCGTGCGTTTTGATAACCAACACGGCATGCAGGACTGAATTCAAGATCCCTTTTGCGCCTATTATTTCCTCAAATTTCAACGGGATTGCGTTGATTTCATGAATTTTTATTCGGCTGTAATCTTTTATGATGCACGTACCAAATGTGTCCTTTATTTTTTTTTCTCCTCTATAATCTCTTCGCATTTCGTACATGAGCTTTTGAATGGTGTACGACGCGGCCGGCCGAATTTATGATCCTTTTTGGGACGATTTCTACCTCAAATATGTAAGCGGGACTGTGATGATTTAATGATTTTTTTTTCTTCCTAGTATTATCTCTTCACATTTTGTGCATACGTTCTTAAAAAGTACACGGAAGGGCCGATTTCTTGATCCTTTTTGCGCCCATCTTCATTGTGAGATCATTCTGAACGAATGAAAATATTCATTTGTGAAATGACTGTGTAAAATGAAACTGAACGCAATCAGATCCATTTACTGTATCGCTGAATATCGAATATGTTTTTACTTTTCTAAAAATCGACACAAGTAAATTAGTTCTAACATGTCAACTGCCACGCTGCTGGGAAGCCGGGATCGGATCGTGAGTAAAATGACCCAGAAATGCATGCGCTTCTAATTCTATCAATGCTTCTTGTCTGGCATGACCGCCGATCGCAAGCAAACGAAAAGCAGTTACACTGTACATGCTTTGCATTGCATGGCATGGCAGTGCGTGAGCAGCGCCAATGCGCAAGCCTAGCGCGAATGTCGCCAGTGTGCAGCCCTGTACTAAGTGCATAATAATACATGCATTGATTGGATTTCATGCGCGTGCACGCATGTGAGCCAAAAGGTAGCTACATTGTAGCATGCAATGCATGCTATAAAACGTAGCCTGTGGACCGACGCCGCCCGACCACAATTACGACGGGTCGATCAGATGAAAAAAAAAAAAAAAAAAAAAAAACATTTTTCGACTTTTTTTTATTCTTTCTCTAGCTTAAAATGGATAATTTTGGGTTTAAAACCATTCACAAATTTGTAGAAGATGAAATTTGTGGAAAAAAATAAACTTGAAAGAGAAAAAAAAAAAAAAAAAAAAAAAAAACGCGACCCGAAATTTCCGTGATTTTCGGTCGGTCGCGAAGGGCAAACAAACCATTTTTTTTTTTTGGCCTAACTAAGCTGAGTCATACCTCTGACTTTCAAGGCATTGGACAAATCACTCGCAAGACAAAAGTCAATGTCATAATTTTTTTGATGCTACAAACAGCATTTTACAATTTGAAACCAGATGAGGAGCTACAAGTAACAAGGACCCCGTTTACAGTGCGAGGCTTGGCCGCGGCTGAGCTGCGGCCGAGCCCAGCCCCGCTTCAGTGTAAACGCGCAAAAGGCTAAATGCGAGGCCAAAATTGGCCTTGCATTTGGCCTCGCTCTGGAGGTGGTCTCGGCCGCGGCTGAGCCCGGCCTCTTCTTGGTGTAAACGCAAACTGGGCCAAATGCGCGGCCAAGTTTAGTCTGGCTTCCAGACACTCTGCCCGTACTATTTCGCTATTCATGATATTAACCCCCTCAACGTGGAAAACTAGTATAGTTTAAGGTGGTTTTGTCCTGCAAAGGATTTTTCCTTCGGCAAAGGCCTTTGCCCGAACGGCGACTTCGTCGCCACGGAATCCAGTTGGCAAAGGGTCTGAAAACCAGGCTATACCAAATTGCGTTTGTTTACAAGCAGAGCGCCACTGCGACAAAATGTTGAAAGGTTTGAATTAAAAGCAGGCCGAGCCCAGCAATGTAAACGGACAAAATTGCAAGGCTCGGCCGCGGCCGAGCCCAGCCCCGCACTGTAAACGGGGTCAAGGCTGGAGTGTTGTGAATTAAACCCAGTACAGTAACACAGGGGAAACTTACCAGTGTCTGTGTGTGGTGAAGATAGCGGACAGAGGAACACCTTGCCGAGCTACCACTGTCTGAAGGAACAAATCAGATGCAGGGAGAACTTCAAATGAAACAAAAGCAACAACGAGAAAGCATTCAAGAATACAGCACTCAAGTTTTCACTGACTTGCAAATGCGAATGCAATTCTCTTGCTCAGGTTTGACACAACAGAAATTATGCTAGAATCAAAAGTCATTCTACAGAAACTCCAATTTAGTGCTCTCATTCTCTTTTTTACTCTTTGGTAGCTGTTTAAAATTTGAAGTACCTCAGTAATTATATCATCAAATTAACAATTGATGTTTGATGTTTCATGAAGTACAATAAAACAAGGAAAAGTAGAAATTACGCAGTGCGTAATATATGTCCCCGCCGGAAGTAGCATTTTAGTAGCAAAATGTACAATATAGGTAAAAAGATGAAGGTCAAAGGTCAAAATTCTATGTAGAAGTTTTGAAGCCCTCACCTAGTGCCATCACATAAAGCAAACGGAATCGAAATCGGGTTAGAAATGGCGAAGGAGTAGCATTTTATAGCCAATGTACAATATAGGTAAAAAAATCAAGGTCAAAGGTCACAATTGAAATTCTGTATAGAAGTTTCAAAGCTCCCATGTAGTGCTATCATATAAAGCAAACAGAATCAAAATCGGGTTAGAAATGGCGAAGGAGTAGCATTTTGAACATTTTGATCACACACGGACGCACACACGGACGGACACACGGACACACGGACGGATACACGGACGGACACACACACGTACGGAGCCCGTTTCATAGTCCCCTGCTCGAACTCGTTCGGCGGGGACAAAAATGCCCAATGGCGGGGACAATAAGTGTACGGGTATTTCACTCGGCCCACTATTGACCTTGTTGATCTGGGGCCCGTTTCATAAAACTTGTTATCAGTGACAACTGCCACATTTCTATGACAAATTTGCTCTCAGCCAATCAGATGCAAGTATTGCAGTAGCTTGTCACATCTATGACAACTTGTCATCAGTGACAACGGGCCCCTGGTTGCAGAATTTTCAAAATGCCTGAAACAATACAATAACTAATTTTGAATACTGACACAATGTACTAAAACTGGAAACATATGAAGAAGATTGAAGTTCCTGTGTCTTGCTAACATTTACACATTTTTGAAAATATCTTCCTTACTTTGTACATTCTTAATTTATGAAACCAGTGCCATCTTTCTCCAATTTAAGATATGCAGTAAAATTCAGAGTTGCCAATTTCATGACAAGACAATAACTTCTGCAGCTAAATTCCCTTATGATTTGCACAAGAGAAATGGTGGAGATAAATACAGTGTATGTGGAGTTCAACTAACCTGCACAGCATCAGCATCACCTGGATCAATCACCACGGCAACCCGGGTTACTGTATCCTCTACCAGGTATGCATAGTTGTCTTTTAGGTAGGGGATTGGAGTGATCGTGAAGCCTGCAAAACCGGGATCAGATTGGATGGAGATTCATAAATTATTATTATCACTATTATTGTTATTATTATTATTATTATTATTATTATAATTATTATTATTATTATTATTATTATTATTATTATTATTATTATTATTATCATCATGATCATCATTATTGTTATTATTATTATTATTATTATTATTATTATTATCATTATTATTATTTTATTATTATTATTATTATCATCATTATTGTTATTATTATCATCATTATTATCATTATCAATATTATTATTATCATTATTATTATTTATTTACTTATTTGGCACTTCAACACAAAGATTGTATGAATATCATCAAAGGTAACAATAAGACTGTCATCGTCTACAAATAAAGGATTATATTGATGTACAGGAGAATATGATCAAGCTCAGAAGGCAATACTGCAATCTGTAATGATGAAAACTTTATGTAATACTATCAGTCAATTTGCCAGCAAAGAATAATCAACTGCACTTTAAAAGGGGTAGAGGATATTTTGTTGACGCACACATCTTTACGGTCAATAAAGATACATCTTAGGCAAAGTAGGGAGCAGCAAATACCCGAAAATTAGAAACAGAAAAATTGCCTCCTGGTATTCCCTAGAACATAGAGCTCTTTTTAAAAAGGAAAGAAACATGAGGAGGTCTGACATACTTGTACATGACAGCCTAGCCGTTAATACAGCAAACTACTTGCAGCCCTCCCTCCCCAAGCAACTTCCACAACTTGATCAGAAGCCATGACATGCTTCCACTTTCTCTTTATGCATGACAGATCAAATATACACAAAGTCACAAACACTGGCAAAAAATAAAAATAAAAACAAAGCAACAGCCTGACATAGGATCTGCCTGAACAGCTCTTCTCCTCATTATGACTGTATGTAAAAAATGTTAAGTTTCCTTTCACTTTGTTTCATACCCGCATATTTTCCCGTTTCAACTACAGAGTGGCCGTCTGGGAATTCAAGTCTTGTTTTCGACAAGTCTCTGCCATTCAAGTAGTTTCCAAGGCGGGTCTTTGTGTACACATTGTACCTGCAGAATTAGGGAAAATATGAGACCTGACATGATGCACAGACATCCTGCTTGACATTGCACAGTGAATGTTTATAAAGTGCACTCACACGTGGACAAATCTGTGACAAAGAAACAATTAGCATTCTTGAAATCATTCACTGTTTTCTGGGAAATCATTAATTGGGATGAGTGAGAATGAGCCTGGACAAATAATCTCATTCAGCTAAATTACTTTAAGCCAGCTGAGCTAGGTCGAAAGTGTTGCCCAGCTCTCCTTAAATAAAAGTATTGTTTTTGTTTTTTTTCCTCACCCAGAGTGTTCATGCACCAGTGGTGGAAGAAGTGTTAGACTGCGTTAGACTGTTTTTGCGCAAAGAGCAGATTGCTATTTCAAGTTTCTGTTTCATGTCAAGTTCTGGCAGTGTACAGTAATTGTTGTCGAGCCCACTGTAGGTGAGGAGAGACTAAGGGATCGCCTGCGGCGTCTGTCCGTCCGTCCGTCCATAACGCTACAAAAACTTGAATAACTCTCTACTAAGGAGTCTGCCTTCAATTTCAATCAAATTTGGAGGGAAGAGTGGTTATACAAAGTTACACATTTTACAAAACATGAAGGTCACCTCCAGGTCAAAGGTCACAGGCAGGGGTCAATGAACTTTAGGGCCAAATGTTATATTATGGCTCATAACTTTTGATGTATATGCCCATTTGTGACCAAACTTGGATGGTAGGCTACCTACATGTTCCTTGGGGAGTTGAAGGTCAACTCAAGGTCAAAGGTCAAAGACAGGGGTCAACAAACTTTTAGGGCCCAATGTTAAGTTTTTATGGTGCGTTTTGATTATGGCTCACAGTTTTTGATTCATATGTCCGTTTGTGACCAAACTTGGATGGTACATGTCCCTTGGGGAGTTGAAGGTCACCATAAGGTCAAAGGTCACAGACAGGGGTCAACGAACTTTTAGGGCCCAATGGTAACTTTTTACGGTGGTTTTGATTATGGCTCATAACTTTTGATCCCTACGTCCGTTTGTGACCAAACTTTGCTGGTAAATGTCCCTTGGGGAGTTGAAGGTCACCACAAGGTGAAAGGTCATAGGAAGGGTCAATAAACTTGTGGGAGTTAAAAAAACATTAACTTCTTCTACGCGAATGCGCGAGACATATTCTGGCACTTGCCTTGTTTCTGTAATCTGTGTTAACCTAAACTATACACAGTCCTGGCCCTGTCGCTGTACATGCTTCGCACGTCAGGCTAGTTGGGCTAGTGTTAACCATAAATAGACAGCCAGCAGATTAAAGGTCAAAATTGTGGAAGCTTTGCCGTTTCCTGGGTGCACGTCCTGAGTTCGACACCCATGGCATGAGTCATAGACATATAGCCCATTAACTGCGACCAGCCCCAACGCGTAGGGCTGCGCAAATGTAGGATTTTGGATACGATCTTGAAAGGCGTAGAATCGCGGTTAAATTCAACCTTATATACGAAAAAAATGTGTCAATTTGAATACTTACTGATGTATTCCAATTATTGACAAGAGGATACACAGAATGAAATGCATGTAGTCTGTTAATAGTCCATTTCTGTCTAACACCCCTTTCCCGCTGCCCCTCTCGGTGAACCACCGTTGGATTCCCCGGTGAATTCACTGGGGAACCTCTCGGTGAAATTTTCACTGCCGTCATTTCACACCAACAACAATGCTCTCGGTGAATTTTGTTATGCAACTTTCCCCTAGATATGTTTTCTGCTCGCACCGCGGCCGATCCCAGCTGAAGTGTGTAATAATGGCGCGATTCGCGCGCCAATTTGAACATGGTCTGGTGGATACTGTACGACAGTGCGTAGTGGTTCATACTCGTAACTTCTCTATATCACCTCTATCGATCGTAATTCGCATTTTCGGAGGGCCTTCATTTCATTGCTCAGTGTTGAAATTCGCGATATTTGCAGCTCATTATTGTATACAAAAAAAAGAGAAAAAATATAGAATGAAATTTGCTATCATTGTGTCACTGATGCTTCTGAATCAACTCGGACTGTTCAGAAACCGAGTGATGTGAGTTGCAATCGCAGCAGTATAGTCGAGTACGAAAACGCAGTGGCGTATCTAGGGAAAACGGCGCCCGCAGCAAGCACGAAAATTGCGCCCCTAATTCTGAAAAAGTGTTCAACCCCAACCCTATCCCGGTAGGGACTTTAAACAAAGTCCAAATGCTGCTTTTTCAAGCACTTAAAAGGGATCTTTTTTGAGGGTGATTTAAATGTAATGAAGTTTGATAGATTTTGGCGAGCGAGCCGAAAATTTTTGTATTTCAGCCTACAAAACATGGAATACTTGTCATTTTTTGCTTACCAAATCTTACAATTCTAATCAAGATATAGTGACAGCCTTATAGATATCGATTTATTCCAAAAAACTGAGGACTTTAAACAATACTCTAAATTAGTGCGCGCGAGTGAGCTGAAATTTGTAAATGTCCTCATCATCATCACGTATTGTTCTTATATTTTTTTATATAAATTTTGGCGAGTGAGCGCAGCGAGCGAGCCGAAAATTTTTATATTTCAGCTTACAAAACATGGAATTCTTGTCATTTTTTGCTTATTAAATCTCACAATTATAGTGACGACCTTATAGATAACGATTTATACCAACAAACTGAGGACTTAAAAAAATATTCTAAATTAGTACGAGCGAGTGAGACGAAATTTGTATATTTCTGCGTCATCAGTACGTTTTTTTCTTATCTTTTTTTATTTTTTTCTTGCGCCCCCCTTCCCCGTATGTTCGAAACCATTGGCGTCCTCTTTTGATCCAATCGGCGATCGCTTCAGAACGAATGAAATTGCAGTCGCTGCTCCGTGTAACATTTTGCCTGTTAAATATAAAATGACATGAGTGAACACAATAGACATTATCATGTTGTCCGCGTCATCGTCACGTTTTGTTCTTATCTTCTTCTCTTTTTTATACAAGCGAGCCGAAAATTTTTGTATTTCAGCTTACAAATCATGAAACTCTTGTCATTTTTTGCTTATTAAATTTTATAATTCTAATCAAGATATAGTGACGGCCTTATAAATAACGATTTATACCAACAAACTGAGGACTTGAAAAAATACTCTAAATTAGTACGAGCGAGTGAGCCGAAATTTGTTTATTTCCATGTCATCATTACGTTTTGTTCTTATCTTGTTTGATTTGTTGTTGTTTTTTGCGCCCCCCCCCCCCCCCGTATGTTCGAAACCGTTGACGCCCTCTTTTGATCCAATGGGCGATCGCTTCAGAACGAATGAAGTTGCAGCCGCTGCTCCGTGAAACATTTTGCCTGCTAAATATAAAATGACATGTGTGAACACAATAGACACTGCCATTTGTCATTATCACATTTTGTTCTTACCTTCTTTTTTATACAAATTTTTGCAAGCCAGCCGAAAATTTTTGTATTTCAGCTCACAGAACATAAAATTTTTGTGTGAAGACAATAAACATTGTCATTTTGTCCGCGTCATCATCATGTTTTGTTTTTATCTTGTTTGATTTGGTTTTCTGCCCCCCCCCCCCCCATTCTCCCTCCCCCTTCCGGGCGGGATTTTTTTTTCTTCTTCTTCTTCTTTTTTTTCTTCTTTTTCTTCTTTTTTTTTCTTCTTTTCTTTTTTTCTTCTTCTTCTTCTTCGTTTTTTTCTTTTTTTTTTCTTCTTCTTCTTTTTTTTTTCATTTTTTTTGCGCCCCCAAGGAGTGGCGCCTGGGGCACGTGCCCCCCTTGCCCCCCCCTAGATACGCCACTGCGAAGACGGATGAGACTCATCAGCGTACCAGACTGGAAGAGGAATCAAAGAACAAGTAGAAGACACGGCAACTCGAGTACACTCTAACTAATCAGCTCAGTTTATTTGTATACGGCATGCGTAGACGATACAACACCAAGATGCAATACTGTACAACAATGCCGTCGCGGCTGTGAAAGTCACATGAACGACATACTTCTGTAGTCGTGCGTGTATTTACATGGGTATACACGAATTACGTGTGGATTAATTTGGGAGAGCGCGATAGCTAGCGAAAAACGTGTGCATGACCAGAAACAAAACATAAGCTTTGACATAATTTGCATATTTCCCCCGGTGTTTCACCGAGACAACCTTTCATGCTGGGCGTTCCTCGGTGAACCACCGGTGGTTCCCCGGTGAACAATCGGTGTTTACCCAGGACGCTTCTAGGGTAAACAAGGAAAAGTAGAAATTACGCGGTGCGTAATATATGTCCCCGCCGGAAGTAGCATTTAGTAGCAAAATGTACAATATAGGTAAAAAGATGAAGGTCAAAGGTCAAAGATGTCAAAGGTCAAAATTCTATGTAGAAGTTTTGAAGCCCTCACCTAGTGCCATCACATAAAGCAAACGGAATCGAAATCGGGTTAGAAATGGCGAAGGAGTAGCATTTTGTAGCCAATGTACAATATAGGTCAAAAATCAAGGTCAAAGGTCTAAGAAGTCAAAGGTCAAAATTCTGTGAAGAAGTTTTGAAGCCCTCACCTAGTGCCATCACTTAAAGCAAACGGAATTGAAATCGGGTTACAAATGGCAAAGGAGTAGCATTTTGTAGCAAAATGTACAATATAGGTCAAAAATCAAGGTCAAAGGTCAAAGAAGTCAAAGGTCAAAATTCTGTGTAGAAGTTTTGAAGCCCTCACCTAGTGCCATCACATAAAGCAAACGGAATCAAAATCGGGTTAGAAATGGCGAAGGAGTAGCATTTTGTAGCAAAATGTACAATATAGGTCAAAAATCAAGGTCAAAGGTCAAAGAAGTCAAAGGTCAAAATTCTGTGTAGAAGTTTTGAAGCCCTCACCTAGTGCCATCATATAAAGCAAACGGAATCAAAATCAGGTTAGAAATGGCGAAGGAGTAGCATTTTGAAGCAAAATGTACAATATAGGTCAAAGGTCAAGGTCAAAGGTCACAATTGAAATTCTGTATAGAAGTTTCAAAGCTCCCATGTAGTGCTATCATATAAAGCAAACAGAATCAAAATCGGGTTAGAAATGGCGAATGAGTAGCATTTTGAACATTTTGATCACACACGGACGCACACACTGACGGACACACGGACACACGGACGGACACACACACGTACGGAGCCTGTTTCATAGTCCCCTGCTCGAACTCGTTCGGCGGGGACAAAAATGCCCAAAATTTAATCGGTGTTTCACCTAGGCTTCCCCTACGTTTCAACCAAGTTTCCTTTCACACTGCGGGGAAGATTTCCTTCAGCGGGAAAGGGGTATAAATCAGTGACTTTAAATGATTCGGTCAGCAGGGATCTCGATCTCCGAGATTGACAACTGCTCACGAAGACGGGATGTGAAACCTCTGCGCTTGCGCGAGTCGGTAGCACTGTAGCCTTTTTGACCAGGCACTCTTGCTGCACAACATTGTGTGGCGCCCGATCACTCGCTGATGGTGTGGGTGCGTTTCACTCGAACCCTTTCGCTCGCCACTATACAGCACGCAGCAAAAGGGCCTGGTTCAAAAGCTAAAATCATAGCGACTCTCATGCATTATTCATATCGCCAATGCGTAAAGTGCCACGCTAAGGTAGCATCGAAAGCCAAAGAATGAACGGGAGGTACATGTATTTGGAGATGATCTCGTAGAAAAACGTCTTTTCAAGACTACTGTACATGGGATAAATATGGAAATTAAAAAGTGAATGTATCGCATAAGAAACGTACGTACATTGTAACGTTACATAAAAGACTTTTGCTGGTAAATTACGAAACAGAGACAGCCGTGTTGCCATCTCAATAACACACAGAAATGCACTTTATTCCATAAAAGAGACAGCCGTGTTGCCATCTCAATGACACATACTAGTATAGAAATGCACTTTATTCCATAAGAGACAGCCGTGTTGCCATCTCAATGACACATATAGAAATGCACTTTATTCCATAAGAGACAGCCGTGTTGCCATCTACAATGTCAGATAGAAATGCACTTTACTTCACAAGAGACGGCCGTGTTGCCATCTACAATGTCAGATAGAAATTTACTTTACTTCATAAGAGACAGCCGTGTTGCCATCTACAATCGGATAGAAATGCACTTTACTTCATAAGAGACAGCCGTGTTGCCATCTACAATGTCAGATAGAAATGCACTTTACTTCAAGAGACAGCCGTGTTGCCATCTGCATGTCAGATAGAAATGCACTTTACTTCATAAGAGACGGCCGTGTTGCTATCTACAATGTCAGATAGAAATGCACTTTACTTCATGAGAAACAGCCGTGTTGCCATCTACAATGTCAGATAGAAATGCACTTTCCTTCATAAGAGACAGCCGTGTTGCCATCTACAATGTCAGATAGAAATGCACTTTCCTTCATAAGAGACAGCCGTGTTGCCATCTACAATGTCAGATAGAAATGCACTTTACTTCATGAGAGACAGCCGTGTTGCCATCTACAATGTCAGATAGAAATGCACTTTATTTCATAAGAGACGGCTGTGTTGCCATCTACAATGTCAGATAGAAATTTACTTTACTTCATAAGAGACAGCCGTGTTGCCATCTACAATGTCAGATAGAAATGCACTTTCCTTCATAAGAGACAGCCGTGTTGCCATCTACAATGTCAGATAGAAATGCACTTTCCTTCGTAAGAGACAGCCGTGTTGCCATCTACAATGTCAGATAGAAATGCACTTTCCTTCATAAGAGACAGCCGTGTTGCCATCTACAATGTCAGATAGAAATGCACTTTACTTCATGAGAGACAGCCGTGTTGCCATCTACAATGTCAGATAGAAATGCACTTTATTTCATAAGAGACGGCTGTGTTGCCATCTACAATGTCAGATAGAAATTTACTTTACTTCATAAGAGACAGCCGTGTTGCCATCTACAATCGGATAGAAATGCACTTTACTTCATAAGAGACTGCCGTGTTGCCATCTACAATGTCAGATAGAAATGCACTTTACTTCAAGAGACAGCCGTGTTGCCATCTACAATGTCAGATAGAAATGTACTTCACAAGAGACAGCCATGAAAATGCCCTAAACTGCACTTTACTTCAAGAGACAGCCGTGTTGTCATCTACAATGTCAGATAGAAATGTCCTTCATAAGAGACAGCCATGAAAATGTACTAAAATGACATATCAAAACGTACTATACAATGACAGACAGAAATGCACTCTAGATCGTAAGATTAAGAGACAGCCGAGTTGCCATCTCGTTGACAGATAGAACATAACGAGACCGCCGCGTTGCCACCCCAGTATGCCTGACATGAAAAAAGAAAAATGCACTTTGAGTATTTAAAGAAAACGACTGGTTCACAGGTCTAAGCTTCGTGTGTGTTATGTACGTGTGTGCGCGGGGGTGCGGTGTGTGTGTGGCAAAGTACAAAGACTGACTAATGGTTTCATGCTGCGAATTAGGTGATCCGAGTATCCTCTCGGATCACCTTCTGTATCTGTACGGATTCTTTGTTCTTCTTCTTCTTTCTTTATTTCTGGACAAAAGTTGTGTATCTACTTACTCAGAAAGTTTTCAGAGTATCAATTTCAAACTCATACCATATATGTATCATGTCCCAAAGACGACAAATCTAATGTATCATAGTGATCAGTCGATCGTGACGTCACTATGACGTAATTATATGAAAACACATTCTCAATCATATCTCATTAATGGAATAGAATTTTTCAATGAAATTTACGTCATATGTATTTCAAGTTATGCGCATTCTACTCATATTCTCAAAATTCATATTTTCTCTTAAAACGTGCGCGTACGCGCGCGTTGAAATATTTGTTTGCTCAAATTGAGCTCAATTTTTTTTTGCACACGTTTCAGACCATTTGGAGCATTTTTCGAAAAATTGAAAAAATTGGACGGACGCGTACGAGCGCGCACATATACGCACGCACAGCTCATATGCAATCGAAATTTCCCATTTTTTCACACTTATCGGATGTCTGAAATATCAAGGAATATTTCTACTAAGTTTCAAGTCAATCCGACTCAATATGGCGTCATACGGACCCGTCAAAGTTGAAATTCCGCACGCGCGTCAATGGCGATATACAGTCCAACAATGCCAAAAAACCGCCAATTTTGAATCCGATTTCACTCGTCAGGTTGGACGGTGACCCCCCATTTTCTTTACATATTCTGAAAGCTGATGAGTTGTACATGTCAATTCATGGGTTGGCGATGCTGGAAAAATGATTGAAAGACATCAAATTTCTTAATAAAATTAAAAAAGTAAATTTTCAAAATGACATCATCAAATTTCAAGTTCACTCGAGCGTATCTCACTTATCCTTTGCCAATTCTCACCCAGATTTCAGTATGTTGTAGCTTATTAAATGCTCTTTCATAAATATAATAACAACATTTTGATTGGATGACGGCATCACCTCGTAAAAATGGATTTCTGGAAATGAAAATTGACATGACTGTCCTTTTCGAGCACTAGCTCACTTATGCTTCGGTGAATTTCTCCCAGATTTTGATATGTTGTAGCTGAGACTTTGCGCTATCGTGAATGTGCCCTTCGTTTTTTCATACGGTGTCGGGATCACGTCCAAAAACTTGGGATTGTATAGTTTTGGTTGAGACCTAATTTCAGGTTTCTAACATTTTTTTGGTGAGAAAACGAGAAACCTCTTACGAAATATGAAAGAGCATGCAATTCTATGAGGAATTCAATGTTTATTTGATGAAAATTGGTTTGGAAATGGTTGAGATATCCAAAAAAGAGCGATTCTAATTAAGTGTGGGACCCACACTTTATTACAATCGCTTTGTTTTACTTTGTTTTTGGATGTTTCAGTTATTCCAAACCCGATTTTCATCAAATAAACTTTGAATTCCTCTTAAAATGGTATGCTCTGTACTATATCATAAGTGTTTTCTCGGTATCTCGCAAAAAGTTAGAAGCCCAATTCTCATCTCCACCAATACTGTACTATCCCTTATCTTCGATGTATTGAGATATTCCTTTCTTTTTGCAACGTTCTTTACAATAACTCAAGAAAAACAAGCCCTATCAGCCCAATATTTTGCACATGTTTAGTTCATGTCACGTACATTATTTCATAAAATAACAACTACTTGATCAGACGTCATCTTGGGTATGTAAATTAGGGTCAAAGGTCATAAATGTATCATCCTGTATCTTGGTGAATACATGTCCTATCTTTTCCATATGTTGCACACGTAAAGACCATGTTACAAGGGTCATTTCACAAAATAACCACTTTTTGCTCAGATGCCATCTTGGCTGTGCAAAGTGGGGTCAAATGTCATATGTACTTCTTTCTTTATCTTCGTTATGACGTGTTATCTCTATGGGAGGGAATTTTTGTATGTGAAAATTGACATGATTGTCTTTATCGAGCACTAGCTCACTTATGCTTTGGTGAATTTCTCCCAGATTTTAATATGTTGTAGCTGAGACTTTGGGCTATCGAAAGTGTGCCCTCCATTTTTCATACGATGTCGGAATCATGTCAAAAAAACGTGGTTGAAATTAAAGCTTATCTTCGATGTATTGAGATATTTCTTTCTTTCTGCAACTTTCTTTACAATAACTCAAGAAAAACAGGCCTTATCACCCCCATATTTTGCACATGTTTAGTTCATGTCACGTACATTATTTCATAAAATAACAACTACTTGATCAGACGTCATCTTGGGTATGTAAATTAGGGTCAAAGGTCATAAATGTATCATCCTGTATCTTGGTGAATACATGTCCTATCTTTCCCATATTTTGCACACATAAAGACCATGTTACAAGGATCATTTCACAAAATAACCACTTTTTGCTCAGATGCCATCTTGTCTGTGCAAAGTGGGGTCAAAGGTCAAATATACTTCATTCTGTATCTTCGTTAGTGTATACCGAATTGTGTACCATAGATGGCAGGTCTGACTCCATTTTCTAAATGAGAATCCAAACATCACACGGCCAACGTCCACTAAACACAGATGAAGCCGGTATGGTCATGCCTATTGGGATCAGGAGACTCAAATCGTTGATTTACGAACAGATTGGATCACGTAATTTGTCAGTGTTGACAAATTCCAAGTCTAGTTATCTTTTAACATTCTGTTAGCATGTGATTGCGACCGTGGTTGAAAGAAGAGATTGATGAAAATCGATTCCTTGGGTATGATACAGTGATATTTAAAATTTTATAATTGTTTTCATATCAAGTTGACCCCAATGACGTGGCATTAGATAGACGAAGTGATTGCTACGGCTCTACGCTGATGATCTCCGTTCAGTCTACCGCGCACGTCCTTAACGGACCAATGAACGGATGGCAACACGGCTGGCGCTAGCCGACAGTCATATAAGGCCCTAACCCCGGGACGCTCCGTGTACACAGTTACACACTGTGGGAGCGTCCCGAGTCAATAGAGTGCTATATCGGTAAGCTTGAAAAACATACACAGTCTGTCACAGATTTTCGCGCCTCCGGAAGTTTCGAATTTCACTAGAAAAAAACTTACTTTTATAGTATACATAAGATTCTTATCTCATTCCTACCATCCGTTCACCTTGTTCTTGTTCACACTGGTCCAATGATCTTGAAAAAAACGTTTTTTTACAGGTCAATCTCCTAGCTCCCAATCCCATTCACCATTTTCGAAATCAGTATGCAGTACACTGCGCACGTAAATATTCATGTGCTGGGCGGAGTCGCAATGCTTTTAGCCTTTTGACAAGGCCTGCACGCGCGTACCCACCCAGAAAGCAACGCAATATACATTGCAACTGATTGACAATTGCCCTACAGGTTCGAATCCTGCTCGAGTATGTACGCCCATGATTTTTGTCATGGCTACTACTAAAACACTGATCAATTCAGTGCTTGATATTACGTCGATGTAGGGCAATTGTCAATCAGTTGCAATGAAAACATCTCGACGGAAGAATTTCATGAATTTGAATAACGCAATATACAGCGAGAGGGTTTGCCACAACAGTATGATACCGCCTTGCCATAAAGCTACAGCTGTACAGATGAATTGACGGCCAGCGCATGCGCACAAATTTCAGATCCATTGACTGTATAGGATGTCGTTCTCCCAAGTTCCTCTCGACCGAGTCGTATTTAACTCATCAATTCGAGTAGCCTGACCAGACACTGTGCTGCGCACAGGGTCTGACATGTGTTAGTGTTTCAACGTTGTCACTATTGACGGCAAAATCACATAAAATACCTTTTATTTTGTATGATTTTAAGAGTAATATAATTGCAACACTTACCTACAGCATATTTTCCTGATTGTTGAGTTGAATACAGCGTTTTGTTGGTATCCAGACCTTATTGTTGAATTTTTCGGAGTATAGATCGTGCGGTGGCATCTTTTCCTTCGAGAGCTTCAAAAAATCAACAAACTACCATGCGTGCGCATTCAGAAGTGGTTGCTTTTTACCTGCGCCCGTGCGTTTCATGTGTTACGTAAAACCTGTAGTAGATCCGCGCGTGCTGCACCGGCAATGATTGGACCTTTTTTAGTCGGGGTCATGCGACTACCTCATCACTTTCGCCCCGACTACCTACGTTGTAGTATACGAGAGTGAATGCCATTCATATAACACGCAGATGAGGAGTGAAGCAGTAAGGACGTTTACAGACCTGATTTCAGCCATAGATTTCGGTAAGTTTTAGACGTAATTAAACAAAAAATCGCATACCGGTTATTGAATGATAGTCATAGATTACGATAATTCCTTATATTTTAGTTTTCCACGATTAATTAAGATATTCATGATGGAAACAGTGAACGATAACAACGTCCGCGAAGGAATAGAGGTGCAGCGCTGTCGCAATTCGCGACAGCGGCTGCGTGTAGTTACAATTCGAGCAGAAATGGAATATTGGCAGGATCAAAAGTTGAACGCAGTCAGTCTTCAACATTATAACTTCACCTGTAAGTCTTCATATTAAAGAATTTTTGCGATTTCTCATTGATATTTAGGCGCTATACTTCGCCTGTCATGATCATGCCTGCTACAATGCGCAGCCCCAACACTGCGTGTTGGGGCTGGTCGCAGTTAATAAGGCCCTAGCCCGACCAGACGCTGTTAATACGCTAAAATTTATAGGCCAAATTTACTAGAATTCTATACGTATGTACAGCGACTGGGCTGTGTATAGTTAATAAGGCCCATGAACTTGACACTAGGTAAACAAGGCCGATGTGTTTGACTTGACACTACATCACAACAAAGCTTTTGCTTTTTTTTTTTTTTTGCTACATTTTGATTTGGTTGCTTTGAGGACGAACATACACAGCGAAAAAGTGAGTATGTGGGACCACACAAAACACCACCTTTCAGCTTTTCTACTTACCCGAGAGTAAACAACGGGCTTCCTTGCTTAAACATTCTTCTTGACAGCTGAAATCTGCGGAAGAGGTATATCGAGAGGACTAAGCAGATAATTTGGTAAAACATTGTCTTAGCTACATTTCAGTGACGTCAACATCTACCACAGGGACGATTTAGCAGGGACCGGTTTCCAGTGGGCAGAGTGGGAGTGACGATTTCCTGGCTACATCACAAAATCAAAAATGCATGGGGGGCCGGCCACACACACGTTTACGTACGTGCACACGCATCGTGGGGACTTTTGTATTGTACTTGGGTACCTAAGGGGGGGTCACCGTGCACCCCCCCCCCCCCCCCCAGGACTCCTCGAAACTTACATTTTCAGGATCCTCATGACATACCAAAACATAATCAAGATGTTAACAGAAACGAAAAGTGGCTGTTCTAGATGAAATTTAATGTATTCTATTGTTTTTCATAATTTCTTATGTATTTCTCTGTTTTTCAACTTTTTCAACTTTTGTTTTTTCTTTGTTTTTCTATTGGAAATTGTCACTGACCACTTTTCTACCATAATTAGCACAAAACTAATCAATGAAAGTGATTAATTGTAAAAATAATCAGGTTTTCATGACCTTCATGACAGAGCACCTGTTTTCCATAGGAAATGTACACAAAATCACAAAATTGTGCCCGTTTTGGGGAGACATACCGTTACAATAATGGGCGTGACTTCGCAAAAGTATACGCGGATGTTGCAAATTTGGTCTCAAAAGTTGTGCGAGACTTGACCAAACAAAGTCAAGAAGCCTCGCGACAGATTTATGGCGCGAAACTTTGAGGGGGGGGGGGGGTGGCGGATCCCCCCCCCCCCGTCCTTATGTATGTATGTAATATATATGTGCTTACATGTAGGGCCTACATAGTAGGGTATCTAAGGGGGGGGGGGGGGGGGTCACCATGCACCCCCCAGGACTCCTCAAAACTTACTTGACTTTGTTTTGTTCAAGTCTCACGCAACTTTTGAGACCAAATTTGCAACTTCCCCGCATACTTTTGCGAAGTCACGCCCATTTTTGTAACGGAATGTCGTCCCAAAACGGGCACAATTTTGTGCTTTTGTGTACAGGTGCTCTGTCATGAAAGTCATGAAAACCTGATTATTTTTACAATTAATCACTTTCATTGATTAGTTTTGTGCTAATTATGGTAGAAAAGTGATCAGTGACAATTTCCAATAGAAAAACGAAGAAAAAACAAAAGTTGAAAAAGTTGAAAAACAAAGAAATACATAAGAAATTATGAAAAACAATAGAATACATTGAATTTCACCTAGAACAGCCACTTTTCGTTCCTGTTAACATCTTGATTATGTTTTGGTATGTCATGAGGATCCTGAAAATGTAAGTTTCGAGGAGTCCTGGGGGGGGGGTGCACGGTGACCCCCCCCCCCCCCCTTAGGTACCCGACTATTGTAGCACCGCATGCGCACCGTTTATTTAATGCCCCCGGTAGCGTGTTTTTTTTAGACGGCTATCGGGGACCCTATCCCTAAACCTAACCCTAATCCTAATCCTAACCCTAACCATCAAACCCTAACCCTAACCCTTACCCTAACCCCAACCCTAACCCTAACCCTAACCATAACCATAACCAAAAACCCTAACCCAACGTTTTTCCCAAAGGTTTAACACGCGCCATGCCCCAATCTGTGCCGTCTTTCAAAAAAACGCCCCCCCCCCCCCCCCCCCCCGTACCGCGTGCCCATGCCCAGTTCATTACTAGTACCTGTCCATCACTGCTAGCTGGCCTCTGGATAGCTCTCTCCTGCTGCGATTAAACACGTGTTGTTGTTGTTGTTGTTGTTGTCGTCGTCGTCGATGATGGTGGTGTTGATGATGCAGTGCCGTAAATACGGCACTGTGATGATGTTGTTGTTAGTGCTGTTGTTGCTGTTGCTGTTCCCAGGTTGCTGTGTACGGTGATGGTGGTCGCAGCTAGGCTGTTGTTCTTGATCTTTTGTGTTGTTTTCCTTCTTTTTCTTCCTGTAGACCTATTTCTTCTTCTTCTTCTTCTTCTTCTTCTTCTTCTTCTTCTTCTTCTTCTTCTTCTTCTAATAACAATATAATGATAATAATAACAATAATGACAATTATCTACATAACAATAACAATTACAATAATAAACACTAATAACAATAATAATAATAATAATAATAATAATAATAATAATAATAATAATAATAATAATAATAATAATAATAACAATAATAATAATAATAATAATAATAATAATAATGATAATAATAATAATAATAATTTACAATTAACGACTGCTATGGGGGGCACAGTTAAAATTATGGGCCCAAGGTGATGTGAAAACCAGAAATATGCTCGAAGCGAAGATGAGGGCATAGTTATGTTTTTCACATCACCGAGGGCCTACATAATTTTAACTGTGCCCCGACATTGAATATCAAGCTGTCATTAATTGTTTTATATACCGAAAATATAGATTCCGACATATAGATACCGAAAATATAGATTCTAGTCTCTCCTTATACAGCACTCGTAATCAACACTGATCGACAGCGCGCCGGTCGTATCATTGGTGCGTCCTAGCCTGACCAGACCGCTGAGCGAAGCGACAGCGGCTTATGGTGCGTCCATGAGTGATCTATGTGTACGGGGTTGCGACTGTCTCCAAACCTATCTACAGGGCACAGTTGATTCTATGCCCCGGGCACAGTAAATCGTGACTTCATTTTGATCAAAAATGGGGTACAGCTATTTTCATGACTCCACTTTTAACCAATCAGATGAGAAGAATCTATATATGAGGTATAATTTATAATAGACAATAATACATCAGTGTATGATTAATAGTCGTAGTACACCAGTGTCGGTAGTAATATCGATGGTAATAGAAAAAAGATAATGACTATTACTGATAATGATGATGATTACAATAATAATTATATCATTTTTCTTTGCTGTGTGACTGTTTCACCTGTCTGTAATATAATTCACTGTATTTGCTATCATTGTTGTTGACAGTAGTTTTTGTATTGCAGAAATAAAACAAACAAGAAAAATCGTAATCAATAACAACGCAGTACGATCAGGAAAGTTTACAGTGTAAATACGTGTTTTTTTTTTCTGAAAACTTTTGAATATATCATTTAGGACCTAATATAGGCCTACATGAATTGAATGTATGCAGCAAATTTGGAAAACACATCAGCTAAGTTTGAGGAAAATCTTACTGTTGTAAGCAGGATTCTAATGATGATGCTGACGATGCCAATCTATGATCCACGAGTTGAAATTGCATGGATTTTATTAGGCAAATAAAACAGTTCCAGTCTGCCGATATATTGCTTCAAACTCCGTATCATTCTCAGCTACATGCATACATGTAGTAGTGCTTCTATACAGAATAACAAATATATGAATCGAAGAGCCTGCAGAGAATATGTCCATTCGTCTCTCAAGTAAAAGTGAAGAATCAGTTAAATCTGCGTCTTTTTATTCCCATGAAAATAAAAGTTGCGTTGTGCCCATGCCAACCAAACGCAAGCTGCGCCATTGGCATGGTCACAAGACAAATTCACCTACATAGACATGTGGGTTGAGTGAATGTAGCAATATTAGTAGAACACATTAGTGAAAGTTTGAGTAAAATCGGACAATCCGTTCAAAAGTTATGATTTTTTGAAGTTTCTGCTCAGTCACGGCTGGATGAAAAGACTACTTAGATATATAAGCTTGTGATGTCACATGTGTACAACGTTGTAAAGAAAGAATAAAGAAAATTCAACATATTTCTATTTTTCTCGCATAACAAAAGAACACTCGACTTCTCTCTTTCAGAAGGCAGGGGGAATAATATCACCCTTAACATACGTCAGTAACAAGTCGAAGAAATTTGCACTTTATTCAAAAAGTAAAGTTTTGTGAAATTCTCTTTTTATTTTCCTTATATCGTTTTACGCATGTGACATCAGACACTGTAGTAGTCTTCTTATCCAGCAGTGACTGCACAGATATTTTACAAATTCATAACTATCGAACGGATTTGTCCGACTTTCCTCAAACTTTCACTGATGTGTTCTACTAATATTGCTGCATTCTCTCAATCCTTACGTATTATTATGAAGGTGTACTTGTCCTTTAACGCATTGACTCAACAATAGTAGCGCATTGTCCATTTACCACATTACAGTCGGATCAAAAGTTCCGATATGCGATTTGAACTTCCGGTGCTACCATCGCTGGATGAGAAGAATATTTGTGAAGTCAAACATGGAAAAACTATATCAAGAAAATAAAGAAAAAATCAACATATTCTGAGGCCTACTTTTCAAGCGTAATGACGAAAGAGCATTTGCCTCATTCTGAAAGCAGGTGAAATAACATCACCCTATAAACCATTATTACAATCAACAACCAAGCCGAGTGAAATTGCATTCGATAAAAAGTGAAATCTTATGGAATTCTCTTAATACTTCCTAAATAGGCCTACTGTTTTCCACATGTGACGTTATAAGACATAGTCTTCTCATCCAGCGATGACAGCGCATCATAACTGTTAAAAAAATCATAACTTTTGAATGGATTGTCCAATTTTTCATCAAATTTTCACTGATTATTGCTGCAATCACTAAATTCGCATGAAGGCCTATATTTGAGTTTCGAAGGGCTTGTTTGTTTATGTTTTTCACGTTTGTTTGTTTGCTTGTTTGTTTTTGTGATCGACAGGCCTCTGTCGATCGCCAGGGGCTCGATCGTTGTTCCGGACAATGTGTTTTGTTCGTATTGTGGTTGTTTGTTTTTTAAGTTTAAAAACATCGAATAGATTTAACTTATCAGCAACTGTTCCTATACAGGGGCAGGGGATTGACTTACTCCTTTGGACCAAAAAGAAAAAAAAAATGAAAAAAAAAACACACACACACACACACACACACACAAAACAAGCTACTTAGCAGTGGTCCCCCATAGACATAAATGGATATGGGACTAGACAAGCATTTTCATTGACCATCTCCTATAGATGTTGAAGTAGTACAATAAGATATAATCAAGTAGTGTTACGGGCCTATCCAATGCTCTCATACACAGAAGGCCTACTTGCAGGGGGGGGGGGGGAGCGCACAGTGGAGTTTGAAACAGTTTTGTAGTAGGATGTTAATTTGAGAATAAATCGTAGATAATGCATTCTTCTACTCACAATTTGTTGCTTCCAACACACTTTAAAGGGGATGGCTAGTAAATGATTAGTGGGAATCAGTGGGAATGCTGGGAGATGATAGTTCCAACCCTTGTGAGATTCATTTAAGAGTACATATCTATTGTTGTGTGAAAATAATTTGCTTCAGAATGGTCTTACATTCAAGTAATGTGCAATTAAATGTTTCCCGGTTAGCATGCCTGTAGTGACGGGGCATTAAACTGCACATTACTTGAATATGAGACCGTTCTGAAGCAAATAATTTTCACACAACAAGATTATAATGTACTCTTAGATGGATCCCACAAGGATTCGAACAATCATCCCCCAGCATTCCCACTGATTCCCGCTGATCAGTTACTAGCCATCCCCTTTAAATAGATAATATATTCTTCTACTTACCATTCGTTACTTCTAACACACTTTAAAATACTCCGCGCTTATATAGGGACTAGCTGCGTCGGGAGTCTGGTCGATGTCGCAGGAAATGGTCCTCCGATTCAAAGTTCACCGATTGCACTTTTCCCATATGATACACATAAACGTATACGCGACACATATAATTCTGGCAAAAAAAAAATACAGTGGCACAATGATGATTATATACCTCATATATAGATTCCTCTCATCTAAATGGTTAAAAGTGGAGTCATGAAAATAGCTGTGCCCCATTTTTGATCAAAATGACGTCATGATTTACCGTACCCGGGGCATAGAATCAACTGTGCCCTAGGCCCTGTAAATAGGTTTGGAGACAATCGCAACCCCGTACAATATAGATCACTCAAAATTATTTACGCACCAATGATACGACCGCCGCGCTGTCGATTAGCGTTGATTACGAGTGCTGCAAAAGAGACTAGAATCTATATTTTCGGTATCTATATTTCGGAATCTATATTTTCGGTATTTAAAACAAATAATGACAGCTTGATATTCGGGGCACAGTTAAAATTATGTAGGCCCTCGGTGATGTGAAAACCATAACTATGCCCTCAGCTTCGCTTCGGGCATAGTTATGGTTTTCACATCACCTTGGGCCCATTTTAACTGTGCCCCTCATAGCAGTCGTTATTTGTATATTATTACCTATACGAGGTAGTTTTGCGAGGCAATTGCAGTTGGTATTTTGCAGGGTCAAAAGGTCAGCAGTCAATATTTATATAATATTGACTGGCCTCGAGGAAGATACCAGAAAATATTGCCGAGTCGAAGACGAGGGCAATATTCTTTTAGTGCTGGCAATATTTATCTGGTATCTCCCTCAAGGCCAGTCAATATCATAATTACTACCTATCCCCTAGGTAAATTAGGAAAATATGTGAATACGGCTATACACTATGATATAAATCAAGCCACATTTGACTACCTGTAGATCATCACCAACATGTGGAATAATTGTTCATCAATGTACATCATTCAACTCCAACTTCCAAGATATATGTAGTTGTAACAGGCGGACTTAAAACATCTGAACGTTTTTACACTTTTATTTTTGCTTCTGTTTCAATTTGGAGAGTTGTAATAGCTAATAGTTGATTGAGTGTGTGAGTTGATTTATCGGCGTGCTTCTGCGGTGCGTGTAACCGACACACAGCGACGTCCTTGAATGTCTTCGCTTTGTGGTCGACCGGAATGTTTACATGTATAAAAGTGTTTGGCGAGACCCGGATGCTCGTGATATATTCTAATGTCGCCCGCTGACCTCCACGACCCTGCAAAATACCAACTGCAATTGCCTCGCAAAACTACCTCGTATAGGTAATAATCGCTGGTAATTTGCTTCTTCCGGGATTCGCCATTCATTTTACACAGGGAGGTGGGAAGAGAAGGAGTGGAATCTCTCTTCCCACCTCCCTGTCCCTGCTTTACATGTAAACATTCCGATCGACCGCGAAGAGAAAACATTCAAGGACGTCGCTGCGTGTCGGTTACACCATGGAGGTACCTCCATGGTTACACCAGTAGGTCCATGGTTACACGCACCGCAGAAGACTCAATCAACTCATGAGGTCGACCACTTCCAGCAGCACTACGCGTCAAACAATGTCTAGTCCATTTGTGCTCAATAACTGCACAGTGACCATCAGTTATTGCAACTCTCCAAAGTGAAACAGAAGCAAAAATAAAGTGTAAAAGCGTTCAGATATTTGAAGTTCGCCTGTCACAACTATACATATGTATCTTTGAAGTTGGAATTGAATGATTGTATTATACATTGATGAACAATTTTTCAATTATTCGACATGTTGGTGATGATCTACAGGTAGTCAAATGAGGCTTGGTCTATATCATAGTGTATAGTCGGATTCACATATTTTCCTAATTTACCTAGAGGATATATGATATTGACTGGCCTTGAGGGAGGTACCAGATAAATATTGCCCGCACTGAAAGAATATTGCCCTCGTCTTCGACTCGGGCAACATTCTTTCAGTTTGGGCAATATTTCTGGTATCTCCTTCGAGGCCAGTCAATAGGCCTAAATATTTCATGAGACGGTGAATTTTAGTGACAGAAAGAGAGATAATAATAATAATAATAATACAGGGTATTTATAATGCGCCAATTCCATGTACATAACTAATGTGCTCAAGGCGCAGTAGAAAAAGTGAGTTTTACACAAGCATGCACATGAAAATAAATGCCACAATAATGATGATGGAAAAAAAATCATAACATACAATTCTACTGAAAAACGGTTACGAACAAATGAGTCTTGAGGGCAACTTTAAAGGATCGAGTCGACAATCGGAATGTAACGGATAGCTTCACAGCATGCAATGTGCAAATGACCGATCCCCCCATGATTTCTTCGTTTTTGGAGCAGCAAGCAATCTACAATCGGATCTGGGAGGATTATAAAATGTCAGCAAATTAACATTATACTCTGGGGCAGATCCGTGTATGCAATGAAAAACAAACAGTAATATAGGTTTTCCCGGCCAATTTCGCACTTTTTTCAGTCCAATTCCTAATTGGTGCATTCAATTTAGCACAATTTAGCCTAGACGGCATGTTCGGTATTTCAATTTTATAATGTTTTCATTCAAATTCATTTTGAAGCATTCAAATTACGTATTACATCATTCGAATCAGCACTTTTTCAGTTCAAATTCGTAAGACAAGCACCATTTCGCAAATTGTTCATTCAATTTAGCACGATATATTCACGTGATCACGTATACGCTGCGCTCGTTCATTCGAATTCATTCTTGGGCATCCAATTTCGCATTTACTGCAGTCAATTTAGCAGACACGTTTATGTTTTTATTCTGATATCACCTTTGCAACAGTACTTTCAAAATATGTGTATGTGTTTATAATGTTCGATAGCATTATTTCATTCACAGATACATTGATCTTAAGTTTGTTTTTTCAATAATTGGGAGAAGGAGGTTTCAATTTACATCGTGATTATTTCTTTCATCTGCATGTTTCATTATTTTCATTTGGTGGGTGCTAGATTACGTTAATTATCATTAGGAATATAAAAGTTCTTGGATCAGCTCTAGCCATCAATTTTTCAAGGTTATTACCCTCAAATGCTTCTATGATTCTTTTCCTGTCTTCTTGAGAGATGCGCCTGTACTAACTCGTGCTGCCATGACTGGACATAAGAAAGTGAAGGGAATCTATGGTATAACTGGTGCAAGCATGGCATGCAAGTTCTGATAACAAGTATGAAAGAACAACAAACAGAACAACAAACTTGAGTTATTTAGGGTCAAAGATACCTATACTAAAAATTCACATTTAAATACATATAAATCACGGTTCTCACCTTTTCAAAATAGAAATAACATTCACCGCCAATTTGAATGAACATGTTTGGAATTTGACTGCCCATACGCGAAATTGAATGACTGAAATATCATTTTCCGCCAGTGCTGGCGAATTTGAATGACTGAAGAGCACGTGCCAATTTGAATGCCCGTTTTACGAATTCGAAAGGCACATGTGCGAATTTCATTGACCGAAATGCTAAATTGAACGAGCAAGTTGCAATTTTGAATGACAGAATGTGCAGTGACGAGGATTTTCGCTAAATTGAATGAACCTTTTATCAAATGGACTGACAAAAGTGCGAAATTGGTCGGGAAAACCTATAATTTAAATAGAATGCGTGATTCCATGGGTAACAAATGCAATGAGGACAAAACAGGGGTAGGGCCTAATGTGAGTATTTGTTCTGGTAAGGGTAACAATACGAGCTGCTGAATTTTGCAATTTTTGTAACCGTGAAAGTTGAGATTGTGGTAGCTGAAATAGGAGTGCATTACCAAAGTCAAGTCGGGACGATATAAAAGCATGAACTATTTTTTTTTCTGTGGCTGAACGAGTTAAATACTTGCGAATAATGCCCAATCTGCGTAACTGATACCTCACGGATTTACAGACAGCAGAAATCTGAACAGACATGGACATTGTAGAATCAAATAATACTCCACTTCTACACGATTGGAGCGATAACCACATCCTTGTCAACCGTTAAAGAAGGAAGACTGACCTTGTCAAATAGAACTTTGGAGCCAATGAATAACATAGATAGATAAACAGAGAATGAGAAGTTCGCGAGTCCGATGTTCGAAATGATGTAGATCGAGTTTGCAACTCGACGTTCCGTGCTTTCCCCGTTGAAAGCTGGTCAAGAAGTGTATAGTGAACGTGAATTATCGATTTTTTTTTTCTTTTGTGAATGAAAAATTGTAACCGGCGTGCGAAACTTCCTCGAGACGTGGAGCGAAGGAAGGAGGAGATTAGCCGAAACAGTGCATGTCTATCTCGCGTTGCCATCGTGACCGGAGGAGTGACCAGAGGTGAAGTTACGTTGTTTGCAAGGAAATTCAGATAGATGATAGATAAGTGCTCGCGACACAGTGGACCAGAGCGTCGCACGATGATTGTTGTCATTGGTTGTATGTAGAGTGACCACGAGCGGATATGGTCAGAGAATAGACGAAAACAATTCGTAGTAAAGTGAGAAAATAAAAGCATAACTAATTGAGATGCTACAAGGTCAATAATTGTTTGAATTAGCATCATGATTAAGCTTTAAGGATCTTTAACCCTATTTTAACTGGGGGGGGGGGGTCAAATTGACCCCCCCCCCGACATTTCGCGCCACGATTCCGCGACGCGAAAAGATGGCGCCGCGTCATTTCGTGACTTTTTTCACTGAAGTCTCCCGCATATTTTGAGACCAAATTTGCGACGTCCGGGTACACGGTTCCAAAGTTACGTAATAATTTGCATATGCATGTCAACCCCAAAACAGCTCAAATTCACGATATCGTGTGCAAATCCAATGCAAATTGTGTGTTTTTTTTTTTTTTTTTTTTTTTTTTTTTACATTGATATAGATTAGATTATTTTCACTTTTTATCATTAAGATTAATAAATTCTAATGTAGATCAGCTTGAAAAAGTGCCTGCAACAAAATTTGATCAAAAGGCAATAAAAAACAAAACGTAAAAAAACAATAAAATAGATAAGAAATAAAAAAAAACATTAAAAAACAAAAAAAAATTGATTTTGATCGTGCTATTTTTTTCTTGCAAGGAAATTGTTTGATGTGTCTTAAGGAATTCTCAGACAAAAATTTAGCAATCCTTCAGTCTTATTAATGGAGTTACAGGTGAAAATACAAATTTCATGCATTAATTTACATCATTAATATACTAAAAATAGAAAATCAATATTTTTCTATTGTATGACCATGTAATCTTGTAGTTGACATCCGGCTCTATGTTCAGGCAAAATTTTGCGGCGATCGCGCCATCGGCGGCCGAGATCTGAAGGGGGGGGGGGGGGGGGGGGTGGTCAAATTGACCCCCCCCCCCCCCCCAGTAAAAACTTGGTCTCAAATAGCCCAGTTAAAATAGGGTTAAGGATCGAATATGCACCAACCTACATGTCAAGTTGGCAGACCTGTTTTATGAACAACATGCACTTACATCTATCCCACTTCCACCCAGTTTTGTCGTTATGACATTAATTTTGACCTTATTATTCGCTCTTCCCCGTCTCTTCTCTCCGGGGGGGGGGGGGGGGGATGGGGGGGGGGGGATGGGGGGGGAATGGGGGATCCCTTATATCCTGCTAGGGAAGCTACCTGCCAAGTTTGGTGAAAATACGTCATGGGTATTCAAGAAGAAGATGGAAATGTGAAAAGTTTAGGCACGACCCACAACGCTTTTGCACGATGGACATCGGTCGACGAGTGATCGCAATAGCTTCCTTGATCCTTAGGCCCAGGTGAGATAAAAAGGGATTAATTCATTCATTTCAGTCCATTTATCGCTTTTTGGCAACTTTTTCATGAACAGAATTTTACAAAGAAAATACATTTTTGGATTTACGAACCTTCGGAATAATACATGGACATTTCGGCCTATCGAATGTCCGGAACAGCAAACTGTTATTACATTTTCGAATTAACGATTTTTTTTTTTCATTCTCTAACAAACCTTATGTAATTGTCGGACTATATTATCGCATTAACAAATCTTCTGAATCAGAGAACTGTGTTTCATTTGACCTTCGGAATAATTCATAATTTTTATTTCGAAATAACGCCACAAAATTTATGTCAGATAAAATTTGGGGGAACCCTACTTCATTTTCTGACTTACGAATATGATTATTATACGGAATTTGTGCGGTTTGTAAAAGCGATCGAAGCTTCTGAAAAACGAACATTGACCCGAGTTATCGCTTCACGATCCTTTCAATAAATCATTATTATTATTATTATTATTTATTGGACCAGGTAGAGAATATAAGATACATATCACAAACATTACAAACATGAAACAAAAACCAGAATGAACATTACAAAGGATACACTGTACTGTACACGCTACACAAAATGAAAAGGAAATGAATGGAGACTTCATGAGGGTCAGGGCACACAAAAGTAAATACATTTACTATTGCCCATAGGCATGTGAACCCACACATGTTGCCCCTAAGAAACATTAAACAATCATTAAAAAAATCATCACTCAACCCCCGATCCCCACCCCTTAACACTATAACCCATATCAAACTTCAAAACATAAAAAACACAATACAATTCCAATACAATCATCCAACCATTAACTTCATTTATATTCATACATTAATTTCAAAAACTGAAAAAATACAACTTCAACATAAAGGTAGGAGATTTCCGGATTTCCGCCCGACCCCCAACCCTAAACCTTTAACCTCTTAAAACATAATCATCATTATCGTCAGCATAAAAAAATGAAAATGAAGCACATGCGTACAAATCAAAACAAAAACTATCTCTCAATGTGATTAATACCCCATCAAACACCGAGAAAGTAAACTCAGCTAACAATTAATTTGTATACTGTTACTATAACAACTCAATGTTCAACATGAACAAGGATGAAATTTGCACACCCACATATCATAGCAGTCACATATGCCGAATTTCAAATCAATTGCCCCAAAACTGAGAAAGTTAACTGAAATCATATTATCATATTCAAAATATGGAGTTACCATGGAACACATTTAACAACAGAAAAAAAAAAAAAATCTTTCACATTTAGGTAATATAATGGTCACACATACCAAATCCGAAACCAAATACTCAAAAAACTGAGAGAGTTAGCCAAACCAAAATTTTTGTACACTGTATAATCCTCATCCAAAACGTACTGATACCATGGCAACACTTCGTTCAACAATGACGAAAAGAATAAATAAATTTGCGCAAATTTGTGCGTATGTACTACAGCGTTCATATGTGCCAAATCTCAAACCAACACTCAAAAACGCTCAAAAGCTCAGTGAGCTAGCTAAATCCACAATACTCTTATACGAGTTCGTTGTTCAAAATATGCAGATATCATGGGAACACACTAATCAACAATACCAAAAGATTAATTAAGTTTGCACATCTTTGTACTGTAACAGTCATGTACCATAATAACACATTGTTAAACAATAAAAAAAAAAAAAAATCAATTACACATCTACGCACCGCAGCGGTCACATGCGCCAAATTTCAAGCTAAATGCTCAAAGACTAAAGAAAGGATCTATGTAAAATATAGAGAGAAATTGGTGAAGGAATAGATTTCAATGAACGGAAAAATGGCTGATTTCAATGATTCAACAATGCCAAAAGATTAAATAAGTTTGCACATCTTTATACTGCAACAGTCATTAATATGTACCATAGTAACACATTGTTAAAGAATAAAAAAATCAATTACACATCTACGCACCACAGCGGTCACATGCGCCAGATTTCAAGCTCAATGCTCAAAGACTAAAGAAAGGATCTATGTAAAATATTGAAAGAAATTGGTAAAGGAATAGATTTCAATGAACGGGAAAAAATGGCTGATTTCAATGATTCAACAATGCCAAAAGATTAATTAAGTTTGCACATCTTTATATTGTATCAGTCATAATATGTACCATAGTAACACATTGTTAGACAATTAAAAAATCAATTACACATCTACGCACCACAGCGGTCACATGCGCCAAATTTCAAGCTATAAATGCTCAAAGACTAAAGAAAGGATCTATGTAAAATATAGAGAGAAATTGGTGAAGGAATAGATTTCAATGAACGGAAAAAATGGCTGATTTCAATGATTCAACAATGCCAAAAGATTAATTAAGTTTGCACATCTTTATATTGTATCAGTCATAATATGTACCATAGTAACACATTGTTAGACAATTAAAAAAATCAATTACACATCTACGCACCACAGCGGTCACATGCGCCAAATTTCAAGCTCAATGCTCAAAGACTAAAGAAAGGATCTATGTAAAATATAGAGAGAAATTGGTAAAGGAATAGATTTCAATGAACGGGAAAAAAAAGCTGATTTCAGTGATTCAACAATACCAAAAGATTAATTAAGTTTGCACATCTTTATACTGTAAGTCATATGTACCATAGTAACACAGTGTTAAACAATAAAAAAAAAATCAATTACACATCTACGCACCACAGCGGTCACATGCGCCAAATTTCAAGCTATAAATGCTCAAAGACTAAAGAAAGGATATATGTAAGATAGAGAGAGAAATTGGTGAAGGAATAGATTTCAATGAACGGAAAAAATGGCTGATTTCAATGATTCAACAATACCAAAACATTAATTAAGTTTGCACATCTTTATATTGTATCAGTGATAATATGTACCATAGTAACACATTGTTAAACAATTAAAAAAATCAATTACACATCTACGCACCACAGCGGTCGCATGCGCCAAATTTCAAGCTCAATGCTCAAAGACTAAAGAAAGGATCTATGTAAAATATAGAGAGAAATTGGTGAAGGAATAGATTTCAATGAACGGAAAAAATGGCTGATTACAATGATTCAACAATGCCAAAAGATTAATTAAGTTTGCACATCTTTATATTGTATCAGTGATAATATGTACCATAGTAACACATTGTTAAACAATTAAAAAAATCAATTACACATCTACGCACCACAGCGGTCGCATGCGCCAAATTTCAAGCTCAATGCTCAAAGACTAAAGAAAGGATCTATGTAAAATATAGAGAGAAATTGGTGAAGGAATAGATTTCAATGAACGGAAAAAATGGCTGATTTCAATGAGTTGAGAAAAGAGGAAAAAGGTGAAAGCACAGCAGTGTCCTTGACGGCTGCTGGCAGTGTGTCCCATCTTCTAGGAAGAAGACGGGAGGGGGAGTAGAAGAAAGCTTGAGTTCTAGAAGGAAGGTGACGTAAAGTTAAGGTTTCTGGGTGACGTGGATTGATCATTATGTTCTCAGCAAGTCATGGTGATCTCATGTCGGTGTTGTAAAGCTTGTGTTAAAGGGGAATTAACCCCAAATATACATGTGAATAGAGTGAATGCAGCAATATTAGTACAACACATCAGTGAAAGTTTGAGGAAAATCGGACAATCTGTTGAAAAGTTATGAATTTTTGAAATTTGGTGACGAGACCACTGGATCAGTCTTCTCATTAGCGATGGCGGCACTAACACTTCAAAAATTCATTACTTTTGAACGGATCGTCCAGTTTACCTCAAACTTTCACTGATGTGTCCCATTAATATTGCTGCGTTTTCTCACTTCAGATGTACATGAGGGTGAACTTGTCCTTTACGAAACGGCCGTCTTTGCGGAAGGCACTCAAACAGACAACCAGTTCACCCTCCTCCTTCTCTCATCGCGGAAGTGAAGCAAGAGAATGCTTACAGATGGTCTTGAAGACAGGCTACTGATATCTTCGCAGCGTGGGGGTTGACCGGATGACCTTTGTGCTCTCATTTCACATCCGGAGGTTTGGGGTAGTCTCACGGTCTCACCCTTCCGTATCGCTCCCAAGAAAGCTACGCCGACCCGTCCTGCCCAGCCAGCCGGCAGCGTCGCGAAAATGTGTCTAAATCATTCTACAGCGCAGCGGTGTGACCTTGAAATGGTCTCTCGTGCCGTGTTCGAGGACTGGTTTTCAATCTGCGATATTTCACTTCATGTGCATGATATCAAACCAGGTTTTTTTGCAGATGATCAGCGAAATTCTGAATTTTTCAGAAATCATAATATCAAGTAGAAAAGACTGCGATAACATTTTATAATTTCACATCAAAAATCGTGTTGAAAAAAAAATAATTCAATTCAAAATCATCCGGTAAATTTCACTTTTCTAGACAATGAGTTAATAAAAAAGCATCACGAAATGGGGGGAAATGTATCAATCAATCGAAAAATGTAACTCTTTATGGGTCATTTCGTGTAGATGGGTCAGGATCCAGCAAAATCTAGAGCAACTACACTGTCAACTAGCCCTAATGAAGACAATCCGATTTCCTTGTGCTGTGATTGGTCGATTACCGTCTGCAGAGGCTGCCATGAATGACGTCATAGTGAATCTCCACTTACGGCTTCTGCTTTTGCCGGGCCCGACGTAAAACTAACTGTTTATAGACTAACATCAAACCATTTTGAAGTTGATTTGAACACTTATTATCACATTTCAGTATGTATCTCGTCTTTTGATGAGTCCAATCGATCAAAATAAATGAAGGAATCGACAGAAGAATGTGAATATATACAGAGTGCAAACACGAACCCGTCAGTGTAGTCCCAAGTATTCGTTTTGCAGTGTTGCGATTGCAGCAAAAACGGTTATAACTGCACCGAACACTCGCTGCGGTGAACCACAGAAGCAGGTATTTCCGTAAGAAGTATCACGTGTATATCTATACGTGCCTATGATTGTTATGAACTAGTAGTAGTACACTGTAGTAAGTAGCTATAGTAGTAGTAGTAGCACTAATAGTAGTACTAGTACACTGTAGTAGCTATAGTAGTAGTGGACTACTAGTACATTAGTAGTACTAGTACACTTGTAATACCATACCAGTAGTGCCCGCAGCAGCAGCAGCCAGTGGTAGTACTAGTCCAGCATAGGTGTACTTGTATTTCTCTGGACACTTGTGTGAATGGGTGCATTGGTCATTGTAGTGTCCAGATGACAAGACGGTACATAGGCTGTGGTAACTAATCACTGATGGGACTCAGAGAATGACGATAGTCAAAGCAAGCTGGCTTCCTTGCAGATCTGTTATGTTCTTAGATATTTAAATACAATGTATATATCTTTCATATTTTATTATTATTATTATTATTATTATTTACATTTCATCTTTTGTCTCTGGTGGATGGAAGCAAGCTGCTAGCAAGACAAGAGAACAAAAGCTGAAAATCTACTATGGATTGTACAGATTGATGTACATGTATGTGTACTCGAGCCTTTTTATCAAAACAGAAAAAAGTAATCATCAGTGTAGCATTCATTAATTTACACTGATTTGAAATCCACATTCAAATTCCACAAGACACGACTTTCACACTCTTGCTTGTTTTCCCCTCCTTAAACTGGACATCTCTCTCTCTTTCTTTCTCTCTCCTCTACCCAGTTTCCACAACGCTCTTCAGTTATTCTGCATTATCTTTTCAACTACTTGGCAGTGTAGGATGACAAGAAAAAACTTTTCATTATCATACGGATTACCCTAAAGTTCATAACAAACTAACAAAAACATTTCTGTTGGCAAGGTTGGTTGTTTACATCTTTTAAGGTACATTTACCACTAGTACTACATGTATTTGGCAAGAACAGCATATATATATATATGCTATATATATATATTGTCGCTGGGGCGACAAGACCACGTATCTACAAAATGTCAAAGGTTCAGGAGAGCCAAAAAACATGGCGGCCAAAGCACTGTAGCGAATGGGATAGCCTTTTGACATGCCGTGGTGGCTTCTTTTTGGAGTAAGACAGTTGGGATTTGGACAGGACATCACTTAACCCATTATTTGACCATTAATCCAAAAAAGTCATTTTCACCAAAATTGCAGATACAAGGTCTTGTCACCCCAGCGACGGACTATTATACAGTATATGAAAGATGGCGAAGTTGAGTAGTAATGCATTTCAGTCCAACAGCGCTATTTATTTAGGCTGAATTTTCGAAGAATACATGAATGTCTTCCTCAGGGTTCACAATAACAATTATGAAAATAAACAAAATGAATATTTCCTTTAAAGTGGTAGTCATGGGGAATGCTTATGGCAATGCCCGAGTGTGGTATCTGAGTAGAGGCATTGTGCGTTTCTTATGAGCATGCTGACTTGCAGTCAAGATCAATTTGTATTATTATGATGTAATAATGATAGCAACCACATGAATTTGTACATGCTTAACCAATCAGATCATCAACGCATGTAAGTGTATCATACATAAGTGGTAGTCATAGGAATGATTGTGACAACACGCGTATTTCTCAGTGTAATAACTCAGCTGTATATAACTCACATTTTCATAGACTGAGGTATCTGATGTCCAACATTTCGTTATTCCAGTTCTCTCCCAATCTTATACGTGTCTTTAAAAATGTTGGCTGCATGCCTGGTATCTATTATACATACAATATAATACCATACCAAGGAGGCTTAGTACCTCCTTTGTCATACACAGCTACTTTCAGTGATACACCTGTATTTGTACTTTCCTTTTCACATACATAAAAGCTTTGTAAGAGAATGATTACTGTAAAAGTGGAAATTTTCGCGTTGTTGAATTTTTTCGTGCATATCGCGCAACCAAAAAACTAGCGCGAAAATAAAAGTATGTGGATATTTTTGCTTGCCATATATTCCTGTGTGGGATGTCTTGATTCCGTGGAATTAAAATCACGCGAAACTCTTCTTACCCAGCCAAGCGCGAAAATATCCACTGTTACAGTATGTGGAACTTCAAATTTGATGAGGGTAGGTATTTGGTCACATTCTGCCCATCAAAGCTTTAGTTTGCCACACAAACGTAGGGCAAATAACATAATTCATAAATGTATAAACTACAATACAGGCTTTAAACGAGAAAGCTAAAACAAAGAATCAGTATACTACAGATGTAGTAGTATGCAGAGGTAGGATTGCTCTTAGATGAATACATGTTCATTATTCACACACATTCTTCACACACTGCATTAGACAAAATAACTTATCAAAACTGACTGACACATCTTCACAGTGGCGGATCCAGGGAGGACCGCAACCGGTGCACATCCCCCCCCCCTTAATTTTTTGTTGAAACAAAAGAAATAAAAAGAAGTTTCTGTAAACAGGTATAAATGCACATATGCTTGGTTTGTGCAACTTTGATCACAATGCAAGCAAGGCTATACCATTTTCAGACAAATCTGCAGTGTCTAGATTTTACATTGTCACTATCACTACCTTCACTTTCCATAATTACATGGTTATCTAAATTTGTAAAATTCCTGCATGTACAACCAGGACCACAATTTTGCCCCTGTTTTTTACATTTGCACTGCTTATTCACACACTTATTTTTCTTACATCAACATTGTCTTGTTAAATATGCAACATTATTTCTTCTTTGTTCAATGTCTCTTGTAAATCCCAAAAAAGTCCTGAGGTTTTCCTGAATAACTGAAAAGCAGCCATATTGAGTTATGTCTGGATACATGAATAGTGGGACATGTCTGGGGCATTTGCCCAGACAGTTCTCACCCAGCATGATTACAACCTGTGAAACCTAAGAGCAGAATGAGGGGGCAGCAGTTGATCTTCATGAGCATTCTACTGACTTGGGGATACACCTTGAGTGTTATACTGACCAAACAAAATGGGTTTAACTAGAATAATAATTTACAGATGCAATCCTGTACCAGTTCCTGCGGGAGGGTCATACAAACAAGCTGTAATGGAGCATTTCCGGCATGTTCCATGACCATCTCTTGAGCACTCTTGGCATTGAGCAAGAGCTGACTGGGTTGGTATCCCTGCAGTGACTGGGTTGGTATCCATGCAGTGGCTGGCTTGGTGGGGCATTGTTGGCTTGGGGCAGGGGAGATGGTGTTTGGTTGGTGTCTTCATACACCTTTGGCAAGAAGCTGCTTTTGTGGCACATATCTGGTAAGGGGTTGGTGCTGAAAGGCAAATCAGAGTTTAAAAAATATTCTTCAAGAAGAACTACAATTACATGACAGCCAGAGAAGGATTACAGTCATTCAAGCTACTGCCCATAATTCATTTGACTACTCTTAAAATGTGTACAATTAAATTTCATGACTTAACGTTCAGTGGCATCTTAAATAAGAACATTACACTTTTTCTATTGCTCAATAATCATTAACAAAAATTTACAATACAACTGTACCAACTAAAATTTCAATTTATTAATCTCTGTTTGAGGAACTTGAGTGCAAGTTGAAAAGAGCAAGAATTATAATTTACAGATGCAATCCTGTATCCAATTTACCAGTTCCTGCGGGAGGGTCACACGCTTGGATGTTCTGTCTCTTGAGCACTCTTGGTGTAGAGCAGGAGCTGACTGGGTTGGTGTCCCCGCAGTGGCTGGCTTGGTGGGGCATTGTTGGCTTGGGGCAGGAGATGGTGTTTGGTTGGTGTCTTCATACACCTTTGGCAAGAAGCTGCTTTTGTGGCACACATCTCGCAAGGGGTTGGTGCTGAAAGTTTAATTCAGAGTTCAAAAAATATATATACTTTGAGAAGGACTACAGTACAATTCAATTACCGGTACACAACAATTATAATTATTCTAAATATTTGTCAGGAATGAAACCTAATTGCAAAAATGTATACAACTGGAATTTACACAGTTCAATTCCAATGGCATTTATAAAGGAGAGCATTGTCTTTCTATTGTTCAAAGATCATTATAGAAATTTTACAAAGAGGCAAAAGAAAAAAGTGAAATAGCAACAATTGAGATGAAAATAAAATGACATTTGGCATGAACGTAGTATACGAAACATGCATTTGTCAAGTCTATTAAAACACAGTGGAACCAGAAGTAAATAATATTTCATTTGTCACAAAAACATTGGTACATCACCCCATTGTATTCAAATTGTCAAAATGCTAATGCTACGACTGTGATAGTATGACTAGTATGAGGTGGTACATTATTATGATTGTACATATTCCCATACCATCATCATGTATTTTGAATTCATCAAACTATCATGACTATAGAATGTAGAACTTAACTGTTGGTTCTATTAAAAATAATGATAATAATGATAATAAAATAGTGCAGGGTCTATGCCAAATACAACAAGGGAAATTGACTGATGTCATGTACATTTTACTAGTAGATCGTACTCTGTCATGATCTATATCGATCTCTGTACTTTTAGTTCTAACCAGTAGTAGTAGCGCTAGCTGTGGTACGATACCGTGGACGACTATTTTACAGAACAGGACATCTAATTGTACATACGGGACTACGGCCAGTGCGTGCGCGATCAAAACTTGCCACTGCAGAGACAAAATCGAGTCCGGAATTCTCGTTAACGTGAAGGTCACGTGACCCTACATGCATACAGATGGCATCGCAAAACCAATATTTTCGGAAATTTGCTTCGACTTTGGGTGCAATTTTGATCACTTCGTTTATTTTTGAGCCAAAATGAGGCTGGTATCAAAATTTCCGCTAGAATCTCATCTATTCAAATAACTGATTAAAATAACCATAGGAGTTGTAGATGGGTCAGGATCCAGCAATGTATCAGTGCATGTCAAAATCAGATTCTATCGCAAGCAGCTTCTTATATCCATTGTATCTCCCTCAAAAAGTGTCAAATTCGGCTAAAAAAAGTATGGAATTAATCGTCTTTTATTGGACTGCAAGACTTACCCGGTCACTGCTCCGGAAACAGGTTCATGGCAACGTAACAACGAGCGATGTTGGGGATATACATTTTGCGTCGACGAAAAGCCTCGTCGCCAGACACATGCGCAGAATTCCTGCGCGTGGAATGAATTCGGTGGATTTGCTCATTAGCATACGACGCTGCGGACTGACTGTGCCAAGAGATCATTCATGTACTAGCTCAGTATACACAGGAGAACATTTTATGCGCACAGCTCTCTAAGCTTTCACCTGACATAGCGGAGGGTACATTGAAGGCAACATTTGCAAATCGGGATACACGGTGCATCACTTAACTTTGGTTTCACATCGTCCATTCCTTTGCAGTGTACTGCTGCTCCAATTTATTGAGGTTAAATCGCACAACATCATGCATCCAGTGGGAGGATAACTCCTTAGTGTTCCGTTGAACACCTCTGCGAATTTTCCTTTTCTTCAGTATCTCGTTGGCACTCCGGAATGGATTCCCCTTTTGCCGTGGTCCCACGCAGCAGCTGACAAGACCGGTAGTGTACCGCCAAAATAATTTATGCTTATCAACTTCACTGCATCTCAAATCCACTTCTGAGTGAGAGCAGGGAGGATGTGAGAGAATATTTTCTATACAACGGGTGACTTCTACACGATTGGCTACATTACTTTCTGCATGCTCCCGCCGTTGAGTCCCCTAGGCCTAGGGTTGTTTCGTAGAGGATGGTGCAGGTGGTCATTATATGCACTACCTGCGTGCTCGTGTTGACCTACTGGTGAACCCCGTTTTCATGACGATTTTTTTTTCTCATACAATGTAGTGCTGGACAATCCGAAGTAAAATGAACAGGTTATTAATAGCGAGAAAAAAAGAAAAGAAAAGGTATTGCCATTTGTAACATTGCTATTCGTCTGGAAGATCTAAATCTATTTTTTTTTTCAGCGGATTTAGCGCTTTTTGGTTGAAAGCTCTTCCTATATGATACGAACACACACACAGATACACAGACACAGACACAGACACAGACACAGACACAGACACACACACACACACACACACACACACACACATATATATATATATATATATATAATGCAGTATGTACATGTACACACACACATATATATATATCATCTGACCCCTGGAGAGCATTCATGTTTTCATTTCTATACTGATAACTGTTTCTACCATGAATGTTGGGCTAGATTATTCATCTGAAACTTCATTCATTTTTTTTTTCTATTGAAGGGTTTTAAAAGAGAAGTGGATTGCTTTAGATGATCATATGAGAGGATCATTCCAAACATTAGGTCCAAAGTGTCTCAAGGGTTTAAAAGTCAATAAGATTCTTGGGTTATTCAACTGAATATCATTGTGGTTATATTTTGGATAAGGAATAGATGTTTTTGTTGTGTGGAAAAAAAATATTGGTAATAGCTTAAGGTACCAAGTCTTTCGTGTATGTAAACTAAATGTTCGCCGTCATTATAAGGGCATTGACATCTAATTTGCAAACTTTTGATTGTGAGATAGAATAACAGAATGTTTATAAACTATCACGATGTCTTATAGAGGAACAATTTGTACAAATTCGTACAACTTTTTTTTTTGTAATATAAAAAATACTATTCAGTTTTGGTTAACCGGAATTTTCCCGTATGACGCTACGTGGGGTAACAGTATAAATACAGTGTTAGAGAACATTCAGTGGGATTTTTAGGCCAAAGATGTTTTATTCTATGCAATATTCAAATTCCTTTGGATAATCGTGAAGATGTGCTAAGATGATTCCAGCTTTCAGAGTAATCAATGATTAACCCCCTAGAAATAAAATATAATCGTACGATTGCTCCGCCGACAATATTGCTCGGCCGACATTTTCTTCGAAAATACGACATTAGCCCTCGCCTCCAGGTAAGTGCTCAACTTACTCATTCTGCCGAAGATCAAAGTCGCAATTGAATTCATAAGCGCTTTTGATATAATTATGTTCGTTTTTTTAATGAATCCTGTGTGAAACTGTAACAAATAAACAAAACAATACATCGGTTTTGTAGTATTCGAAAATGCCATGATAGATATATTAGTTGCGGCTCAAGTTATAGCCAAGCCAAGGTCACGACACTGATGTTATTATTTTCGTATTACTATTATTATTATTATTATTATTATTATTATTATTATTATTATTATTATTATCATCATCATCAATATCATCATCATCATCATTGCTATTTCTTTATATTGCTTGTCAGGGAGAGCTACCACTGGTTGAACGACAAAATATTAGACGACACCCCCCACCAGCCCACCCCCTTAGATTTGCTCACCAGCTATATTCAGGGCCTTCCCAACTTTTCTGACTCTGGTGGTGACCAATGCACCCCACGTATAGGCCTACTGCGACCTGTAAGGACCCCAAATACAGTTTGGTTGGCTTTGTATCGGATTGACGCCAGGCTCCCTGCGAGCATATCTTTGTTTTTATTCATCTTTGGTATTCAATTTATCTCATTTTGACTTACGTCACATCATCATCTCCCTTTTGTTTTATACTCTTTGATGTAATGTCCCGTTGTATTTATCTTCATATCGACATTTCGCACTTCTTGGTGCTGTTAGTGCACACCGGTGGACCCCCTTTATTTCTTCTTTTATTAAAAAAATGGGGGCGTGCGCCCCTTGCGCCCCTGGATCCGCCAATGTGTTTCTTTCTTTTCTTTGTCACCTCTCGCCTACCATTCTTTTTTCCCCTCCCCATGAGTGCTTAATAACAGCAGCAATAATAAACATAACAAAATAATATCTGCATGATATCTAGATGTCGCTAGAAATCATAGATTCACACAGAATTCATGAAACGCAAGCATTTTTAAAAGCACGTGAGAATGCAATTTTCAGCAGAGCCGGCAAATAAATTGTCGGCGGATCAACAATAATACTGTCGGCAGAGCAAATCTTTGGAGGAAATGTCGGCAAAGCAAATGTCGTATCTGTGGAGCAAATCAATGTCGGCCGAGCAAAATGTTGGCTTAGCATTTCATTTCATTTCATTTCATTTTTATTTCATTTCCGGCCAAAGCATATAATATGACAATATCATATAAAGAAATTAAGTACAATGTAACTTTTACATTTCCAAATGAAATTTAGATATAAGTTGCCAAGAAGGGTTCCAAGAAAGCTGCCAAGGCTCCCCGGCCCAATGCCGACAAGAAGAGGCGTAGGAAGAGGAAGGAGAGCTACGGCATCTACATCTACAAGGTTCTGAACATAACTATGAACATAACTATGTTGTGTCGCCGTTTCTTAACAACCTGGCAATCATTGAACAGTACAAACTGGGCGGGGGTTAACGTGAGTGCGCACGAAATGTGATCTTTTCACTTGAAGGGCTTGTCGAGAATAGAGTTGGTAAATATACTCTAGTGGAAAGTCAAATTGCGCGCGCACCATGGATGACAGCAAATAATTATATAATATTGGATGGCCTTGAGGTTAATACAAGGAAATATTGGACGAGCTATGCACAACTATATTTTGCTTAGCGAGTCCAATGTTTCCTTTTATTGACCGAAAATAGGACACCCGATATTATCATTATTGTCCTACAGAGGATTTTAGCAAAGAATATATTCACTTACCCTTTCTGTCTCTGAGTGCTGTATGGTCTCCTACTGTACTTGATCCTGACAAGGGGTATGGTACACTCTTCAGTGCAAGTTAATCCACTTCATTCCCAGATCTATGTAATCTATGTATTTTGATGTACATTCCAAAGTAAACTTAGATCAGCGTCGAATTATCTAATTAATATATGAAATTTGTTTGTATATAAACGCAGAATTTTAGAAAGAAACCGATATTTTAGTTAATTCGTGACTGACCAATCACAGACGTTTTTACTTCATATTTCGGGTTATCTCGTATATCTCAACCAATCACGGTGCAGTTTATAAAAAAACTTTGGGGAATCACCCTCTTGCCGTCCAATGTTTTAGATATTGGTCGCCTCGGCAAAAAATATTGGTCGAGTTCAACAAACTTCTAAGTGGGTCGGAGGTTATGAGGTGCGTCGACAAAATAACACCTGTATTTGGGCTCTAAAAATCCTCTGTATGGATAATAATCACAATGATGGGAGAGATAGCGGTGAACATAATCCCATGCGCAGTAGAAAACTGCACATCTACAACTTTTTTTTTCTGATCGGCTGAGTTCACCGGACCGTATAGGCTACACGATAGAAATGTTGTACGACGTCTCTATAACGATTTTTTTTTTTTTGTAAACGTTTTGTCTCAGAGGATGAGGTTTTCTTGTTTTAAGACCTCATGAATGTTCTATGAGTGAATGTTTGGCAACTGTAGCAGCACCAGCACACCTGCTGATCCTGCAGCTAGGGCTATCAACATTCACTCATAGAACATTATGTTCACCCGCAGCAGGAAAACAAATCAGCAAGATACATTACTACATTGTGCACGTATTGCAATACGGTACCATGTGCACAACATAATGTTAGTGCGTCGAGTAATATATAAATCATAGGCGACGCCAACGGTAGAATCTGTCAAGCGCACCATGCAACGTGATTTCACCCATCATTTGACTCTTCTACAGCTTTGGAGGCCATTTTAGGACCTATTATCGACCTATTCAAGGCGCGTCTCACTTTCAAGTTTCGTGCATTGTGATCAAAGGACAAGTCCACAGACTGAAGTGTTGTGTTCTGAAGCGGAATGCTATTTTTGCTAAACACCGAACATCTACCAAAGACCTAACGGACAACTCGTTGAAATACATAGTATTTCCACGTCTCTAAAAAAAAAAAAAAAAAAATGAACAGGAAATTTCGTTATTGGATACTCGGATCCTTTATAGCAGTGGTATGCACACTCTGGTACATACAACGTGCTGTCTCATTAGGTGCTCACGGAAACGCATTAGAGACTCCACGAAAGAAGGTAAGGTTGACGAGAATTTTATATACATGTATATCGTGTTCATGTTTATTTCATCTTTGTTTGGATCGGACAAGTCAAATTTCGTGAAAATGTAGATTGGACCTAGTGATGATGTCGTTGCATCTCCTATTTCATTTCAAAATATGGAGAAATGCAGACCCCTGCTTTGCTACATTATATATTATATTATCTTGTTGGACTTCTAATGTAAATCATAAGAAGAATGAGTCTCAAATACGCCATCTGTAGATCCAACACGGAGACCCGAGGCGGGTTAAAAATTTTGTGAATAAAAACCTTCTTGTTGGATCTACAGATGGCGTATTTGAGACTCATTCTTCTTATATGTATGTATATATATATAAACATATTGTTTTGTTTTGTTTTGTTTTGTTGGAATTGTTGTTGTTGTTGTTGTTGTTGGGGTTTTTTGTGGAGGGGGGGGGGGGGGTTAATTATTTTCGTGATGAATAAATAATGTCATTCCAGAGTTGTAGGGTGCTGTGGTCTACTATATGCCTGCTAAGTACATTATTGTATAGGACCTATCTGTATAGATCAGTGGGAGAGTTGTAAGGTTGTGGCATCGTGGTCCCAGATTCGATTACAACCGGTTAAAGCCCCAATAGCGTTTGAAAATCATCGATATTACAACATTTACTGTACATCGACGGGGAAAACATGCCAATGGGTGGTCCGATTGAATTCGCTGGGCACCAGAAAACCGCGAGAGTAGCGCCGGTCAGCAACGTGGCAGCAAATTATGGGTCTCAACAAAGTGTACTTTCATCGGTGACGGGAGGCTCCAGTCGAAAATCTTCGGCTGTGTGTACACACAAGTTTGCGTTTTTGATATCAGTTAGGGTTATGTCAGTGATAAAGCTCTATACACAATTCATAAATTTCTCGATTCCCACACAATGGTATCCCAACGCAGTCTACCGGGTTTTCAGTGCATGACAAAAGGTTAAAGGCATAATTTACCATTTGCAGATGAAACAAAAACCCAACATTAGTGCTTTAAGATGGTTCTAAAATGAGAGTTAGGGATAGAAACAACCACTGTAAAAATTTGAATCCGTATAATCGATGTTAAGTATTGTTAAATACACAAAATAAGAACAATAGTTATAATAAGAATGCTTTCAGACTAAACCGTGACAAAACAGTTATGGTTTATTGAGAAAAATGCTGATATCTCCTCATATTTTAGGCTTTATTGCAAAAATTCTATATGGTAGGATGTTTTGTGATACAACAGACCTACACATATGCATCAAATGTGATATCTTGAACATTTTTAAAATCACTGCTCCCAAAGGTAAACTGGACCTTTAACGCTCACATATCAATCCATCCATGCAATGCTGGAGTTCTTCCAGCACCATTGCCCAGTGCAAGTACTCACACTTAGTGCATTCCAGAGTATAGAGAGATCATTCATCATCATGTTCGCGTTAGTGCACATGCAACAAAAATAATAGAAAAAAAAATGCCATTCATAATCATCATGCTTCAGGCGACCAAAATCCATACAGCAGGCCAAACTGAACAAACAAACAAACAAACAAACAAACAAACAAACAAACAACCCCCCCCCAAAAAAAAAAAAAAAAACCAACCTGCCATTCACATTTGCTGTGTAAGTTTATAGTGCATTTAAGTTTATAGCACGAAGGACACATGTCTAAATTTTTAACAGTCTATGTCTGATTTAAGATTGAACGGGATTGTTGACGTTCCCCAGTGTATTTGTGAGCCTAAATCATATATATATATATATATATATATTCATATATACCAACCTACGATATGTATATTATATGTATATGTTACAGGGCCTATTATGACATAAGAAAATCATAATATTGCATTTAAAAAATACATCTTGTATAATGCAATGTGTTGAAAAAATCGTGTAAATGACCTCAAGTAAATGCATAATAACAGGAATGTTTACCAAGATAAACAATAAAGAAAAAAAAACACTTTAATGTAACAGACTGGAATAATCTTATCAAGTAGACAAAATAGATGAGGAAGAAGAAGAAGAAGAGGGGATGGCGAAGTTTGCACTGATAGAGATGATTCTCCACTTCGTTGTGGGTCCATCCGATAAGTGGGACTTTTATTCGGCGATTTAGGAAGAAAATGAATGACCCTCCCCTTAAGAATGAAAGTGAATCATTGAATGGGAAAAAAAGGTAAGAACATGAGAGACGTATAAAGAACAACGTGCTAAAATTTAATGCACAGAAAAAGTTGTATAACCAATTACCCTCTATGGCGAAATTGCTCTAACCTAGCTCGAAGGGGCTTCACAAGAAAAGTTGGTTGCACTATATTTGCGGGGCCGGTGTAGCGGCAGATAGCGTTCCCCGGCGTTTTTTGCTCTCAAACAGTATCCGCCGGCAGATCGTGTCCTAACACTTGCGGATACTGTTCTGAAGCGCAGCTTTTGCGTTGCGGCGATCACAATGTATGTTCAAACAACCAGGTGCTCCCACAAACACATACACACACAGATACTCACACTGCTACAAATATTATGCCCATACACACAAGCATTTATTGTTATCCAAAACACATATACAAAAAGGGGTGTCGATCCGTTTTCAAGATGGAGGGGGAGGGGTTGGACACAAAAATTGGAGGATACTCGGTATGTGCGAGGAAGCGGAGCGACTGAGACTGAAGAGGAGGATTTTTAAAATTAAAATTCCGCGATCTGATGCAAACTTTTGGTGAAATTCGTTCTATCCAAAAAAAAAAAAAAGACAAATATTGACAGATCCAGGAATTCCGAAAAGGGGGAGGGGGGCGAAAATATTTTTGATGCCACTTCCGGGTTTCATCGGCTGACAAGAAAAAGAAAAAGAATAAAAAAAAAAACGCTTCAGCGCGCAATTTTTTCCGTTTCTCGTGCCACTTCCGGGTTTCATCGGCTGACAAGCATAATATAGTTTCTTCAAAAATTATAGGGGGAGGGGCGCCCGTGCCATCTTTCATTTTTCTTTTTATTTATTTGTTTATTTTTTGTTTTAACAAAAAAAAAAATAAGGTGAACGCGCCCAGAGCAAGCCCCCTCTGGATCCGCGTACATGCCTCTAATACCGTGTGTGCACCAGTACTGTGTACTAAGTAGTCTGTGGAGGTGAGAGTGTGGGAAGAGTTTGGGAAGGGGTAGGGGGTATAACACCCAGGTAATTTATCTTCCCATACACATCACAAAACTTTTGCATTTCTTTACAAAGGAATCGAATCAATCTATAATGAGCATTTTTCTGATGGGATATTTGGATAATGTTTACCCCGAAGAGTAATGATTGTCTATGAGGATGCTTTCACGCGTACTAAAAAGGATACCAAAGGCATCTTCTCTGTAAGCGACAAACTGAATGGCTTTGTGTTGTTCTGGAGAGGACACATATTTTAACACATTGTTTCATACACTATTTGGTCATTTGTATCTCAAACTAACTCCTGATTTGATTATTTCTGTTCACGTACTTGACTTCTGAACACCATGGCAGATAACAGTTCACTTAAAGTTAAATTCAATTGGAAGCTAAGGTCACTCAGGTCACAAACAAATAAACTTGACAAAATAGACAAAAATGACTGTGGAAAAAACAGTGGAACTAGCAAAAGTGCAATGTTTGTCAGAAACATGAGGCCACTCAACCTTCAAGATTCAAAGAACACCTGGAAAAGGATGCTGCCCGAAAGGGGAAAGCATATGTAAGCATAAAGGATAAGACTGAGAAACATAAGAAGGAACAAAGGCAGAAATGGTCAAACTCTAAGCAAGAGCAACGAAACCAGAAGGGAGAGAAATTTTAGTCAAAGAAACAATGGTAAAAAATGTTTTCAAAGATTTGTCGCCAGAAGAGAAGAAGGGGTACTTTAAGCTGAAGATGAAGGAATCAAGAGCAAGGATGACAAAGCAAAAGAAAATCTCAGTAAAGCTGAAAGACAGGAAAAGGAAAAAAGCGTAGGAAAAGGAAAAAAAACACGCAGGAAACACTAGCTTGAACCACACACAGCAACATGTCCTGAAGAGGTCAAGAGTATAATACAGCAAAATAACGTAACGAGGAAGCTAACAATGTTACAACACAGAAGATGAAGGAAACAGAGATGAAAGAACATAAGAAAACCCCTGTAAAACAAAAAGACAGGCAAATGACAGGAGATTTTATTGTTAAACAAAATGTCCTCTCCAGAACTTATGCAATGAGTCACTCTTTACGAGTTCAAATTACAAAACAATCTAGTCAACAGGATCATTACCTATGGCTACGGTCACAACTCAGAGCGGCGACCGGCCGATTTGTAGCTTGCTCGGTCGCTGCTGAAATTTTGGCACCCAGTCAGTCCGCAGCACCCGATAATTCGTTCGTATTTATTCAACTCGTATGCAAGCCCGCTCTAGGCTTGCATACGTAATGAGCTGCGTAAGGGGATTTTGTCCTTGGGCTTTCGACAACAAAAATACACCTTATGTTCACAAATTTGGTATCAAATTCAAGGAAAATATGTAAACTATCGTCACATGTTACTCAAATGATTGTAAATGAAAAATATCATAGCGTAATTTCAGTTTGAAAAATGATGAAAAAAGTAATTTGTGCAGTACACGTTCAAGACGTCAAGAAAATACCAAATTCACCTTGCGTCTCAATGAAAATGCTTTATTTGGTAGTCCATTCCCTAATCTTTGTATCCATGTAAGTATCTTGACAATTTGTTGCTTAATCCGGTCAGGAACCAGTAAAATATACATCGATGTCAGTGCTGATTAGCTTGAAACCGTGCAAGCTCAAGTGTAAGCTCTCTCATTGGACAGCGCTTGCATTCGGCGCTTGCATTACGTCGTTACGCAGCTACATCCGGTTTCATGCCACTTGCGGTTTCTTGGCACGCGTGTAGTTCAAGCGCTGAATGCAAGCACTGTCCAAAGAGAGAGCTCTTTCGCGCCACTGTACACTTTGTATGGAACATACTTCCGGCTTAGGAGTGAATTTTACAGACATTTCAAAACGGAAAAACTAGTATAAATCATGCTTGCGTCTCCTTGACTCCAATATATGATGAGCATCTAAGTTTCCTCTCTACGAAAAAGCCAAAATCAGAAACAACAGTTTCTTAATCCGGTCAGGAACCAAAAAAGAACTTTAGACGACAAAATCTTCAGTGAAAAGCAGGTAAAATTTACGCAAATTCAACTGATTATATAGCCATGATAAGATCCGATGTTATACGCAAATTTAGTATCAAAATAAAGATAAAAGTCTGGAGAACAATTTACCGTGACTTGTAGCCATGACGAATGTATTTACAAGTCGCTACACTGTGAAAACTATAGCCCTATCAAAGTCTCGCAAAATCTCGCACGACGAGACACCTTTCGAACGCAAAGATCGTCAACGAGAGTGCTGAATAAATCTTGCCGGATCGGCTCATTAGCATACGTGCTGCGGACTGACTGCACCGCCCAGCAGTTTTTGGAGATGTCGAGCAGGCTATAAAACCTCAGCGATGCCCGAGGGATGCCCTGTCGATTTCCCGTCGGTCACTGGTCAATTTTAGGTTAAAACTTTGTGAAATATGGCAACTGGACGATCTCCCAGCGGCCACCGGCCGATTTTTACGAAATCGCTTAGTGACTGACGGGTGATCGATAGGTCATCTACCGGTGTCCTACCTGGGTTTATTCATTTATACCTTGTGATTTGTGATGTGATGATTAATTAACTAATTAAGATAAAACTCGAAGTTTATATGTAATTGTCATATTGTATAGTTTCGTTGGAAATGAAATGAAGTAAAATGAAATAAATGAATGAAAAGAGAATTAAGAGTTAAATTACCAACCACACATGAACCAAAAATAAGCCATCTAGTCCCTGGTTTCCTTCAGTGTTTCTGTCATTTCTATCTTTGTGATTTTTAGTCCCTAAATCGCTCGACGGCGACCGCTCGATCTATTCCCTTGGTTTTCTTCTGTGCTTTTGTCATTTTTGTCTCTATTATTTTTGTTCCCTAAATCACTCGGCGGCGACCGCTCGATTAGGTCAGTACCTGGGCGGTTGCCGCTCGGACACCGAGCGTATTTTGGGCAGCTAGTGAAAACTGGTCGGTCGCCGCTGAAATTTTAACTTCAGCGGCGACCGACCGATGCCCTAAAAATCAGTGGTGCCTGGTCGGTCACAGGTTGGTCACCGGTGGGTGTCCGACCGAAATTGGCTAAAAACTCGACCGACTGGTCGCCGAGCAGCATGATTTTGGGGATTGTGACCGTAGCCTTAATAATGATGTATCAGTCAACAACAGCAGTATTGCTTGATTAGTAAAACACTGCTTAATTAACAAAATATTGTGTGTGAACTTCAAAACTTTCAGGCCATATTTTCTTACATATAATTGAAGCTGTACTTCTGGCAAGGACTTTGAAGTTTATCTTTATACCAATACATGTCATTTGGCTCCGTAACATTGTAATAACATCTGGCATGTTTATGCAGAAATGTAAAAAAAAAAAATGTATTGGTGCACTGTAATTCACATATTAACTCATTTCCTTGGAGTTTATATTTGTTGGGTTTGTTGTTAAACAATTGTCCTCTCCAATACACTTTGATAAATTAAAGGGATTGTATAGTTTTGGTTGAGACTTAACTTCAGGTTTTTATCCCTTTTTTGGTGAGATAGTGAGAAACATCTTATGAAATATGAAAGAGCATGGAATTCCATGAGGATTTCAACGTTTATTTGATGAAAATTGATTTTGAAATGGCTGAGATATCCATAAGAGAGTGATCCTAATAAAGTGTGGGACCCAATTTTACTAAGATCGTTTTGTTTTACTTTGTTTTTTGGATGTTCCAGCTATTCCAATCCCGATTTTCATCAAATAAACCTTGAATTCCTCTTGAAATGGTATGCTCTGTACTATTTCATAAGTGTTTTCTTGGTATCTCGCAAAAAAAGTAAAAGCCCAGTTTTCATCTCCACCAATACTTGTACCATCCCTTTAAGGTTTGGAAGCTCATGGTTCATTGGTTCTTCCACTTACTTAATTATTATACACAACAACAAACAATTTACACCTAAATAAAACACTGAATATCAAATTTGAAGTCATATTAAAAGAATGACTAGAATTTCTGATGTCACAACATAAATTTTACCCCATTCATATCGCAGTTTGCCACCTCACACATTTATTTTATGGCAAAATATGGCTAACCTGAAGTTGAAATGAGAACATTGGCACTTGATAAGTAATACAGATACATAATAAATACACAGAGAACCATATTTGTAGCAGTAACAGGCTTGATAAAGCTGATGTGTTTCTTGTTAAACAAAATGTCCTCTCCAGACGCCTATTTTTGTTACCATATTTCAGTTAACTATTTAAACATGTAAACATGGACTTGACGCTCTATAATTTTAGATATAAATGGCATATACCCTAAGGTTTCAGATTCTGTATATAATTTCCCCTAACAACAACTTTCATTTTTGACCCTCTGTGAGAAAAAAAAAGTGTACTCTTGGTGTGAAATGACCCACGATATCAGGTTTTCTTTCCTTTTTTCGTCTCAGAGGTTCCTCCTTGTGCACAATAGTCCACACTGTTTGTCACAATCATCCTGTATTAGTCATTAAAAACTCCACAGCCTTTACGCGTCTCTGGCACCACTAAAATATTGGCCATATTTTTGTGCCCAAAGACTTCAGGTTTTCGTCTCTACTAAATCATAGTTAGGCAGAATGCTCTAGAAATCATATTGATATCTATAAAGTGGTCATGGACAATTCAATCTGTTACATAATCAAGATATGGGACGACTATGAAGAATTATAGTATAAGAGACGAGATTCCTAATATTAACAGATTTTTAGTTTCGACATGCAGCAGGGCACATTATTTACTCCAGCCGGGATTGAGTAACTTCGCACCTTTCTTTTCCTTCTTTTTTTTTTGCGGCCATAAAGCCGTTTTGTATTCCTATTTGGCAAAATAAAATTATTAGTTATTTCTTGTCTTTGTAAGCTTCAGTATAATGTTAATACCAGTCTTTATAGTGCGCGTATAAACATAGGATGCGGCCATTTTGGAGCCATTGAGTTTTGGCTGATTTGACAAATTCGCTTTACTTACTTGTGTACCTAACATGGGCGTAAATCCCAGGGGGATGGGGGTATGAATCCCCCCTCCCGAAATGGCGGAGGGGGTGGCCTGTACAATCATCCCTCCCCCCTGAAATTTGAAAAAAAAAAATGGAGGAAGCAGAAATGTGATTTTATCAATTTTGGCATATTGCATGACGTTCGTACGCCCACCTTCAGAGAGGTAACAGAGCTGAACAGTATTCAATCTTGTAGGAGCGCTCGCTCGCTTCGCTCGCTCGCGAAGAAAGCCAGTAATATTGACATATGGTATGGTCCTGACGTTGACAACGTCAAATAGTATAGGCCTACATGTAGACATGCTATGACGCGAGCATAAACATGCAAAAGCTCCACTATAACTGGGTCCCTTTGTCACTTTGTACAATTTTGAGATTGACGTATTTCGTAATATTTTATCAAAGAGTGTGCAGCAGAATTTTCACTTACAAAAGTTCCCTCATATGCAGGGGGGGGGGGGGTGGGAAGGTTCCCCCATATAAGTATTGGAGACAAACATAACATTTTGCTCCTCCTCGTAACTCCCGAGGTGTAGAAATTTCTTACTTTTTTGATAGAAAATTGTCTAAATATTTCACCCTAAGATGGCTAAATTTCAATTCTGAAAATACAAAAACTCCCTCGCGTGAGAGGGTGATAGGCCTATACCCCCTTCCATACCCTCCCAGTTCTGTCCTTTCCCTACTTAATACACTTTTAGATTGGCAGATTTCCACATGTTTCATCTAAAGTGTGCGCCAGGTCTGTTACTTCAAAAAAAAAAAAAACAAGAGACCCGCGGGTCTAGCGCTCACCTGAGTATCGCAAGTTCTGCTTTCACGCAGTCATTAATCTAAATTATTCACAGCTCTACTAAAATTTGACCAGGCATTCTCAAGTAGAAGATGAAAATGTACAATAAGGGCCCAAATTTTTTTAAGATTCCTTTATAATTGGGGATTGGGGCCCCCTGGGGCCCTCTGGGTGGGGCATGGTGCCCATTTTGATAAATGTAGATCCTGACCCCCTAGGGATGGTACCTGCCAAGTTTGACGAAAAGCCATCATGAGGTTTTCAGGAAGAAGATGAAAATGTACAATTCAGGCCCCCATTTGGGCCTTCCCAACCACCCCCTCCCCCCACCCCTGCCCCCTACAGGGGCACCCCTGGATCTCCTGTGAACAAACTCAAAACTACAGTCACTTATGTACTCACTCATAGTATTATCTTAGCTCTATAACTTCTGATTCTAGAGAAGATTTTTTTTTAAAGATTCCTTCATTTTGGGGGTTTGCCCCCCCCCCCCTGGGGGCCCCCTGGGTGGGGCATGGTGCCCATTTTAACAAATTGAGATCCTAACCCCTTAGGGATGCTACCTGCCAAGTTTGGTGAAAATGGGTCATGGGGTTCTAAAGAAGAAGATAAAAATGTACAATTTAGGCCCCATTAGGACCCCTCCTCACCCCCCCTCCCCTGAGTCCCAAGGGGAGCACCCCTGATTCTGCCATGAACAAACTTGAAACTACAGTCATCAATGTACTAACTCATAGTATTAACTTAGCTCCATCACTTCTGGTTCTAGAGAAGAACATTTTTAAAGATTCCTTAATTTTGGGGGGTTTTGCCCCCCTGGGGGCCCCCTGGGTGGGGCATGGTGCCCATTTTAACAAATTGAGTTCCTAACCCCCTAGGGATGCTACCTGCCAAGTTTGGTGAAAATGGGTCATGGGGTTCTAAAAAAGATAAAAATGTACAATTTAGGCCCCATGAGGACCCCTCCTCACCCCCCTCCCCTGGGTCCCAAGGGGAGCACCCCTGATTCTGCCATGAACAAACTTGAAACTACAGTCATCAATGTACTAACTCATAGTATTAACTTAGCTCCATCACTTCTGGTTCTAGAGAAGAACATTTTTAAAGATTCCTTAATTTTGGGGGGTTTTGCCCCCCGTGGGGCCCCCTGGGTGGGGCATGGTGCCCATTTTAACAAATTGAGTTCCTAACCCCCTAGGAATGCTACCTGCCAAGTTTGGTGAAAATGGGTCATGGGGTTCTCAAGAAGAAGATGAAAATGTACAATTTAGGCCCCATTAGAACCCCTCCCCACCCCCTCCCCTGGGTCCCAAGGGGGGCACCCCTGATCCTGCCATGAACAAACTTGAAACTACAGTCATCAATGTACTAACTCATAGTATTAACTTAGCTCTATCACTTCTGGTTCTAGAGAAGAAGATTTTTACAGATTCCTTAATTTTTGGGGGTTTGGGCCCCCTTGGGGGCCCCCTGGGTGGGGCATGGTGCCCATTTTAACAAATTGAGTTCCTAACCCCCTAGGGATGCTACCTACCAAGTTTGATGAAAATCGGTCCTGGGGTTTTCAAGAAGAAGATGAAAATGTAAAAAGTTTACGCACGACGCACGACGGACGACGGACGACGCACGACGCACGACGGACGCCAGACGAAGGGCGATCGCAATAGCTCACTTGAGCCTTTGGCTCAGGTGAGCTAAAAAAATGCAAAAGTTCCCTGGGTGGGAGGAGATATCTAAATAATTTCAATTAACACTTCTGGGATTGGAATTTTCCCAGATTACATGATAAATGTGTTTACGAGAAATTTTCATCTGAATTCTAAAAATGCAAAAGCATCCTCGTATGCAGGGGCGTCGATCCTGGAGGACGTCTTAAAGGTAGGGGATACCTTTTACAGACCTCCCAAAATGCAGCAAAACATTAAATATGAACCTCAGGGGACTTGTTTAGGCCACTGCTGAGAAATTTGGAAGTCAATAGTTATCTACAATTTGAATGATGCACAAAACTCAACTACTCAGTAGTTCTGTGTGTCAGCCACACTTAAGCCTTTTTGTTGCAGTCTTCTGTATTTTTTTTTTTAATCTATAAACACAAATCTAAAAGTATAAGAGCTGATGTAATAACATATAGAGTGTGTGGCAAGAATGTATATAGAAATGTTTGTAAGTTTTGATGAACTTTCTTCACAAAATATACATGATGGACACACATGCAGTGCATGGGTCTGCAAAGGTAGCCTAGTAATGTACTGGAATTTACGGTGAGCCCCGAACAAAATTCAATTCAAAATCTAACGGTCAATAAAAAAGTACTAAATGATACCTTCCACTTTCATTACTTTATGGGGGTTTCTAAAATGATACTCTCTTCAACATACCACTGTATTTATACAACTCTTCATTTAAGGCATGCAAATGGGATTCCCTACCTTTAAGTGTGCACCAGGTCTGTCACTTCAGTTACAAAAAAAGAACACAAAAGATCCACCGCGGGTGGGAGGGGATATCTTCTTTCAATCAACCCTTTCCCCGCTAGGTTTCAACCTTTCATCGAGCAAGATCATAAGTTTTTCAACATTTCACTCAAAGTGTGCACCAGATCGTTGAATTTCAATGTTAAAAAAAAATGCAAAATCTCTCGTGCTTGTGAGGGAGATACCCCCTCCCAAACCCTCCCCCTCTATGCCCCTTCCCCTAGCCTTCGTACACTTTTCAGATTTTTAAAAAAAAAAAAAAATCTGAATAATTCTGAGTGCACAAGACTTATCACTTAAATTCCGAAAACTCAAATGTTCCCTCATGTACAAGGGGAATATCCCATTTTAATCAACACTTTCTTCGCTCAGTTCCCCCAGATCAATATTATTTTTTTATAATTTCCCAAATATTCCATCAAATATGCTTATACGAGATATCTCAATTTCAACTTTAAAAAGGCAAAAGCTCCCTCGCACGGGAAGGGTGGTGATAGCACTCGTCCACGCCTTCTCCCTGCTCTGCTAATAACGCAAAAGCTCCGTCGAGCGGGGCTCCCCCTCCCCCTAAGCTCTACCTCACTAGACTTTGTACATACACACAGATGGGGCACACTCGGAATAAAAGCTAAATTCCGTGATTTTAACACTTTCCTGAAAAAGCCCTATTTATTCCATTATTACTTTTTTGGCACCAAAGGTTTGCACCAGATCGCTGAATTTCAGGTCTGAAAATGCAAAATCATCTTCGTGTGGGAAGAGAAATGCCCCTTATCTACACCCTCGTGTGCTTGTTTTTCTGTTTGATTGCTTAACAGACAGCGTTCATGATAATATTCATTGTATATTGGTACAATAAGTTTATTTAAATAATACAATTTTATAGGCAAATTGCTCAATGTATAATCTACATCACAATATACTGCTACCCTAAACAAGTGGGACTGTTTCAATCGATAAAACACGCAAACATGCATAAAATTGCACCATTTACAACATTAAAATGCAAAAAGTTCTCACCGTAGGGGGACACGCCCTCCCACACCCTAGCGATTAGCGCTAGGGTGTGGGAGCCTCCCCCCTCGCTCTCGCTCCACTCGCTCGGGCTCGGTCGCGTTCATGATATTCAGTGTAATAATTGATACAAGAAGTTTATTTTAATGATACAATTTTATAGGCAAATTGTTTAATAATCTACATCAAAATGCACTGCTACCTTTAACAAGTGGGACTCTGTCAAGTAGATATAAAACACGCAAAAACATGCATCAAATTGCACCATTTACGACATCAAAATGCAAAAAGTTCTCACCATGGGATGGGGAACACCCCCCCCCCCCCTCGCTCGCTCCGCTCTCTCGGGTTAGGTCGCGTTCTTAATGACATTCAGTGTACGAATTAATAGGGCCTACAAGAAGTTTATTTATATACCATTTATTTTTCTAGCCAAATTGTTCAATGATAATCGACATCAAAATATATTGCAACCCTTAACAAGTGGGACTCTGTCAAGTAGATAAAATACGCAAAAACGTGTATCAAATTGCACCATTTACGACATCAGAATGCAAAAAGTTATCACTATGGAAGGGGGACACCCCCTCCTCCCCCCCCCCCCCCCCCCTCGCTCGCTCCGCTCGCTCGGTTCATGATATTCAATGTAAAAATTAATACAAGAAGTTTATTCAAATGATACCATTTTATAGCGAAATTGTTTAATAATAATCGACATCAAAATAAATTGCTACTTTAAACAAGTGGATTAAATTCGATAAAGCACGCAAAGAAGCATCAAATTGCACAATTTACAACATCAAAATGCAAAAAATTCTCACCCTCCCCCATTCAGGGCGATGCTACGTTTTTGAAAGAGTGGGGGAGGGGGGGGGGGTCAAAATCGCCTGTCAGTCGAGAAGAAAAAAAAAATCAAAAGACAAGAGAAACAACAACAACAAAAAGTCTTAATACTTTTAAGGTCTGATTTTTGCCGAAAATCGGCTGACAAGCAAAAAAAAAACAAAAACAAAAACAAGAACAAAAATTCTTCATATTTTTGCTGCCACTTTCCTTCCACTTTATATTTCATGCAAAAGAGTGGGGATGCAAACATTCAATCCCTGTAAAGTGTGTGCGTGTGTGTGTGCGCCCCCCCCCCCCACAAAGGCTGCGCCGGTCCGGTTATGAACTTGAATCGTGGTGATGGTGACTATCGCCTATCATCCCCCCCCCCCCCACTCCTCAGTACGGATTTACGCCGTTGTTACCTAAAGATACGGATTATTGCTTTCGCGCTAGGTTTAATCCCCAGTTTCACTTCAGAATTCAATATTTGATAATTTCTATAAAAAAATATGTAAAGGAATTTACAAAGAAGCAAGAGTCGCATCAACCCAGGTTCGGCTTTAGCACCCTCGAAATAAGATAAAACTTTCATTTAATATTTAACGTGTTTCGTATTTTTTTTTCATTTCATTTTTTTATTTCATTTCCGGCCAAAACATACAATATGACAATTTCATACAAGCAAATTAAGTACAATGTAACTATTACATTTCCAAATGAAATTTAGATACACGTCATTTGTTTACATGACTCAATAAACATACTAGTTGAAAAAGTACATGGGCAAAATGTGACTGAATCATAAGAAAGAAAGAAAAGGTCGGAAATGGAGGGGACTGCTAAAAAGCCAAGCTTGTAGAATGCAGTCCCCTCGTGAGTCGTGAAAATTATAGTAATAATGCAACAAGACAATTTGACATAGTCCTCGGGAAACAGAGAATAAAACAAGTACGCACACAAAACGCACACACAGACAAAAACAAAGCTGCTCTCCCACATACGCGTGGAAAGAATAAATAGGAGGTCAAAGGCCAGAGGGGGACAGGAAGACAGAAGAAGAGAGAGAAAAGGACAAAGGAGGAAGAGTTCAAGGGTCAACGCCAGGGCACATGAGACTTTGGTCTTACCAAGAAGTGGACTATCTATAAGTAATATATATAACAGTTATGAAATAGATTGAACAAAGTAAAGACTTTAACAGCAAAGAAATCAGTTAGCAACTTTCGAAATGCAAATCCCCAGTGATATAAGAATTGATAAACATTTTCTTTAATTTCAAAGTAAAAGTGTTAAAACTTAGAGATTCTTTTATGCTGCTGTCAAGGGAGTTCCAAAATTTAGGTCCAGCGGAGGAGAATATAGACTTTGCAAAAATCGTCCTAGAGAGTGGTAAATGGAATTCATTGATTTGTCTCGTGGGGTATGAATGTACAGTTTTATTTTGAATAAACATGGAATCAAACGCAAAAGGAAGGGAATTATTTATCGATTTGTACATAAACTGACCTAAATTCAAACAATACAAATCCTTAATTTTTAAAATATTATTTTGATAAAACAAATCGTTTGTATGACATCTCCACGACTCTCTACAAATAATACGAAGAGCTTTTTTCTGCAATAATAATATTCTTTCTAGATACGAGGAGTAAGTGTTGCCCCAGGCGAGAATGCCATAGTTCAGATAGGGTAAAATTAAAGATGAATATAACATTAATAAAACATTTTGGGGAAAATAAAATTTAACGTTATTGATTACGCCGACATTTCTAGAAATTGTACGGCAAATTGAATCAATATGCAAATTCCAAGTGAGCTTATTATCAAGGATCAAACCTAAAAATCGAATTGAAGAAACTTCTTCTACAACTACATTATCCAAATAAATGTTCTGAGATAACTTTTCCAAAGAATTACTAAAAAGCATAAATTTAGTTTTTTGAAAATTAATTGATAATTTGTTGGCTCTAGTCCAGTAAAGTAACTTTTTTATCTCAATATTCATAGTATCAATCAATAAGACAGGATCAGAACTAGAAAAGAACACATTTGTATCATCAGCAAATAATAGAAAGGAAAGAATACTTGATGAATGTTCAATATCATTGATGTAAAGAACAAATAAAAGTGGACCAAGTAAACTCCCTTGCGGTACACCACAAGTGATATCATGCATAAGAGATTTATGACCATTAATATAAACAAATTGTTTGCGATTAGTAAGGTAGCTCCTGAACCACTCCAAGGCCATGCCTCGAATACCATAATGGGATAATTTGTAAAGGAGTATTTTGTGGTCAATGGTATCGAAGGCCTTGGAGAAGTCCAGGAACACACCTATAGTATGATGAAATTTATCGATGGCTTTGGAGACTTTATCTAAGAAAGTAAGGACTACATTTTCGCCACTTTATAAGGAATATTCATATTGGAATCAAGTTTGGCAGCTATTTTGGAAGTCATCTTGAATAACTCAAACCCTTATAAAGAATGCAAAAGTTGTATCAGCCAGATTCTGCTTCAGCTCCCTCGAAATAGGTTAAAACCATCACATATTTTATTTTTATTTTTTGCCGTTTAGAAGGAAATACATTTAAATATCCATTTTGATGGCCACTTTGGCAATGACCTTGAATATCTAAAAAGCCCAAAGGATTCAAGAGTTGTATCATGCAGATTCTGAATCAGCACCCACTTGTTATCAATTTTTCAAGATTCAGACGGAAATACATAGGAATTTCAGTTTTGGCGGCCATTTTGGCAGCCATCTTAATTGGATATCTCAAAACCCTCAAGGATGCAGGAGTTGCATCATCCAGATTCGGATTTACCACCCTCGATGTAGGCTAAAACCATAAAAAAAAAAAACCTTCAAAACCATCAATAGTAGGGGCGCTGTGGCACAGTGGATAAGACTCTCGACTAGCCCAGTCGGAGGACCCGAGTTCGACTCCCACCCAGTACTTACGTCCTTGGTCAAGATGCTTTTACCCACTGTGTCCCTCTCGACCCAGGTGTATAAATGGGTACCTGGCAATGCTAGGGTAATAATAATAGCAGGGCCCTCTGGTAGAGCAGTGGCAACACTGAAGAGGCTGCCCTGGATAAATAAGACATTATTGTCCCCGCCGAACGAGTTCGAGCAGGGGACTATGAAACGGGCTCCGTATGTGTGTGTGTCTGTGTGTCCGTCCGTCCGTCCGTCCGTCTGTGTGTGCGTCCGTGTGTGATTAAAATGTTCAATTTGCTACTTCTCTGTTATTTATTAGCCAATTTTGATTCTGTTTGCTTTGTATGATAGCACTACATGGGAGCTTTGAAACTTCTACACAGAATTTCAGTTGTGACCTTTGACCTTGACCTTTGACCTATATTGTACATTTTGCTTCAAAATGCTACTCCTTCGCCATTTCTAACCCGATTTCGATTCCGTTTGCTTTGAGTGATGGCACTAGGTGAGGGCTTCAAAACTTCTACACAGAATTTTGACCTTTGACTTCTTTGACCTTTGACCTTGATTTTTGACCTATATTGTACATTGGCTACAAAATGCTACTCCTTCGCCATTTCTAACCCGATTTCGATTCCGTTTGCTTTATGTGATGGCACTAGGTGAGGGCTTCAAAACTTCTACACAGAATTTTGACCTTTGACTTCTTTGACCTTTGACCTTGATTTTTTACCTATATTGTGCATTGGCTACAAAATGCTACTCCTTCGCCATTTCTAACCCGATTTCGATTCCGTTTGCTTTATGTGATGGCACAAGGTGAGGGCTTCAAAACTTCTACACAGAATTATGACCTTTGACCTTTGACCTTGATTTTTGACCTGTATTGTACATTTTGCTACAAATGCTACTCCTTCGCCATTTCTAACCCGATTTCGATTCCGTTTGCTTTATGTGATGGCACTAGGTGAGGGCTTCAAAACTTCTACACAAAATTTTGACCTTTGACTTCTTTGACCGTTGACAATGATTTTTGATCAATATTGTACATTAGCTACAAAATGCTACTTCCGGCGGGGACATATATTACGCACCGCGTAATTTCTACTTTTCCTTGTTATTATTATTATTACTACTATTATTATCATTATTATTATTATTATTATTATTATTATCATTATCATTATTATTATTATTATTATTATTATTATTATTATCAAAAACGTCGGGAAGACGGCAAACAAGGTTCAGCCTCTGGCACCTATATCTGTATGATGCGCACTTTTAGTGAAATATTTGGACGACTTTCAAAACTGTAATACTACTTATAAAAAAAAAAAAACTTAGTATATAAGGCTACATGGGCATAACGAAATATTGTGTTGTACAGTTTATTGACATTATTGCCTTACGGTTGTTCCATCGTTAGATTTTATGTATCAAGAGGATGAAGCAGGACTTGCTGTAAGAATCTCATCACGAAATTGTGCAATTATTGATTCCTGTTCAATCAGTTAGCCATCCAATATTGTTGGGGTTGTGGTGGATCTAACACGATCTCAGAAACTGTCCCACTCGACTGACCGAGCTTTGTAATGGTGCATGTGCTAATGCATGAAAATCACAAAAATGGTCAATTAGTAAGAATTAACCAACCTTTGAAATGCAAAAAGTGCCCAAGTGCAAGGTCAAATGTATTTTTGTATTTTTAGAAAATTAGAATGCAACAGCGAAAGCAGAACTTGATTTTTTCATTCATTTTTTTTTTACTTTTTAAAAACATTTTTCTTTCCTTATCAAGCTTGAAAGTTTCGCAGTGAATCAGCACGATAGCGATGCTCGAAACCAGATTACCAGCCCAGCGAAAACACACTTCACTATCGTGGACCCGAAGAAGACATATCGATTGTGCGATCGTTTAGATGTCATTATCGACGCGAGGGATGGTAAAGGCAGGCCAGTATTATCGGGCGACGATTATTTCAGGGCGAGAATCTACAACCCGCGTTTAAAGGCCGGTGCGTCGTCTGACGGATATGTCAAGTACATCGGACATGGAAAGTATCAGGTATACAGGTTGACAATAACCGCCTTTTTCATTTCTCTTCATGTTTATCACCTGTATAGTCAAGTGGGGATTAAAAAAAATATATATCAATGCTTGCGGCATTTTAAAGTAAAAGTTGGGAGCCGGGACTTTTGTTGGTAACTAGAGTAAAATGATTATAAAAAAATGCTAAAATAAAAACGAAATTCTTATTAAATGACGATCGATTTTACGTCTGTGTGGGTCGATGGTGTCTGTTCGAACAGACACCATCAACCCACACAGACACAACCGCAAGCCTTTACATCCGCCATCAATAAGCCCTGATGAAGGTCCTAACGAGACCGAAAGCTCGGCAATAAACACACAGGTTGATCACTAGCTACGTCCACGAATGCTATTTTTCTCGCACTGAATATAGATAATGAAGGATCTACACTGGTGCTGTACATGGTCGGGACCCCTTCTCACATTCTATATATATATATATATATATATATATATATATATATATATATATATATACATAATTATGACATCTACAACTGAATGTGCAATAGAATATACCAGATAAATAACTGTCAATTCATTTGTCTCCATCGACATGAAGTCAGAAAAATTCTCATAGGGGTGAAAAGTTGCAAGTGCTATCTTTTTCGACCCAAATCCTGAATTATTTATTCTACTTTCGTTCAAAAATCAAGGAAAGTTAAGGTGTCAGTTTACGACGATTGCGTATAGTCTTCGATGAGCAATAGCAATACGTGTATACCATATATACGCTCCACTACACAATCCTTAAAGGCATAATTTACCATTTGCAGATGAAACAAAAACCCAGCATTAGTGCTTTAAAATTATGTGAGTCAGGGATAGAAATAACCACTGTAAAATTTGAATCCGTATTATCGATGTTAAATATCAGTGAATATTGTTGAATACACAAAATGTGAACAATAGTTACAGTATATATACAAGAAGTTTCCAGACTTAACCGTCTACAGTTATGGTTAATTGAGAAAAATACTTATACTCCTTATATTTCAAGCTTTATTACGAAAAGTTGTGATACAACAGACCCACACATATCTGCATCATAATTACGTGATATTTTTATTTTTTTTTAAATCACTGCTCCCAAAGGTAAACAAGACCTTTGATTAAGGACTTTGTTGTTGTTCACCTAAAATACATTGTGAATTCAGTGAATGCAGAAATTATAAGTGGTACAATTATTTTAAGTGAAATTTAAGGTAAATTTGACAATCTGCTCAAAAGTCATGAAGTTTTAACGTTTTGGCTAAGTCCGTAAGAGAGAATCCTAACATATTTTCATTGTTTTTATGTCATAATGAAAGAGTATTTAACATCGCTTCCAAGGTATGAGAAATACTGTTGTTCCTTCCATATGTCAGTAATAAGTAAAAGTAGAATTTTTGTGGAATATTCTTCAAATTCATTTTCATTTCAAACCGTTCAACTAATCTAACATCACGATTTGTTGCAATCTTTTCATCTAGCTACTATGGCGCATCGCCATGATCTTAACAAACAAACAAACAAACAAACAAACAAAAACTATCACAACATTTGAAGGCATTGTTCGTTTTACTTCAAACTTCAATGTTGTATTCCTCTTACGTTTCTGCGTCTACCGAGTCCACAACAGCAGGGTCCCGTTTCATAAAACTTGCTATCCGTGACAAGTAATCATAGTTGTTATAAGCTGCTGAAATCCTTACGTCTGATTGGCTAAGAGCAAATTTGTCACAGAAATGTGGCAGTTGCCACTGGTAACAAGTTTTATGAAATGGGACCCTGGTCTTACCCTATATGGTGTACTTATCCTCTAAGCCGGGGATGAATTTGAAGAGCTTTGTCATTGATTGCAGAACAGGTTAAGCGTCAGTTTGTATTGTTTTGAAATGCAGCAGTAAGTGGAGCGAAATGAAACATTTCCAAAGATATATACTTCACTTGTTACACAAAAAGGAGTATTCTTATAGCTGTGACTAAAACTATCCATATTCTTGTTATTTTCTTTGTTTTTTTAGCAGCTTTAATCGCCGATATCTTAACACAAGTGGAGTTCATTCATTTTGCGATCGAAATCTTCATTTTGTACATTCTTTATTGCAGATACAAACAAACCTCCTTTTAATAGATTTATTGCCACTTGGTCTTCTGTCAGATGGTCCACTTCCCAGTTCGTCTAACACCAATAAGGCTAAACTCATTTGGTCTACTATCAATTTCGTCTAATGCCAGTTTGGTCTAATCCTCACTCCTTGATCTAATGCCCAGTTTGGCTAATTGTTATTTTGTCTAATGACCAGATGGTCTAACTGCAATTTTGTCTTCTTGGATTTCCCCATTTCGTCTAATAAACTGTGGGTATTTAAGGCGAAATGGGCAAACCACATCAGTAAGTAGACCAACTGGTAATCAGGCTATAAGTGGCAATTGGACTAAATGGTCATTACACTAACTGGTTGTAGACGAAACGGGATTAGACCATGTGGGTTGAAACTGAATGGCTATTAGACGAAATGGGAGTAGACCAAGTGATATAGATCACCCTTTTAATACACGGCTGCAGGTGTCGTTCGTGCTGCGGTGGCCAGGCGAGTCTTTTGTCAGCGTCACCCTGGTACATCCCGCGAAGGCCGTCCAGATTCTGCGGAAAATTCGAGACGACTTCCCGTCCAGATGCGGCTACAACGGCAAGTTCGTTCGTGTTATAGAGGGGGAGAAGGCCATCACCAAATTCACCTTGTGCAACGTATTTCCTCCCGATGAGAACGTACGTTTCAGTTTCAGTTTAAGGTTGATTTCGTTTGTCCACTTATACAAATAATACACGGAAATACACAATGAGAATGACAAAATGGAGATTTATCTTACTCATAACATAATTTAGACACAGAGATACACACACACACACACACACACACACACACACACACACACACGCACACAAAGAAATAATGATTATTACTTCGAGGTACATGTTGAGGAAACCGTCATCAATAAGCAATGTGCTTGACTGAGATGACGGCATCGCTAACATGATACATAAGAAAAATTAATTAAAAACTAATTAGAACAGAATGAGGAACGACAAAACAAAAACAAAGACACTTCAACCTATCATTATTCACGTGTGCCGTGAATGGAATACATTACGTTCAACATAACTATATAACAAGACGAATGCGAAGGACATGCAGAGAACAGCCGGAGAAGGGGATACATGAACTAAAGAGAAGGGAGAAAAAAAGGTGATCGGCTAAAGGGATAGTATACTTTTGGTTGAGACCTAATTTCAGGTTTCTAACATTTTTGGATGAGATAATGAGAAACCACTTATGAAATATGAAAGAGCTTGTAATTCTATGAGGAACTCAACGTTTATTTGATGAAAATTGGTTTTGAAATGGCCGAGATATCCAAAAAAGAGCGATTCTAATGAAGTGTGGGACCCACACTTTATTACGATCGCTTTGTTTCACTTTGCTTATGGATGTTTCAGTCATTCCAAACCCTATTTTCATCAAGTAAACTTTGAATTTCTCTTAAAATGGTATGCTCTGTAAAGAATCATACCGTTTTCTTGGTGTTTAGCAAAATGTTAAAAGCCCAATTCTCATCTCCGCCAATACTGTACCATCCCTTTAAGGAAGCTGTCTCCTTATCGTACACAAAAATTGATACCCAGGAATTCTGTACATTGAGCATTCGAGCTTTGATAGTAAAATGAGCAACAGCAGTGAAGATATTAATGACATGCAGATTAACGAGTGGGATTATTAGTCGAATGTTACCTTATCAAAAAAAAAGTGTTTTTCCTAAGACTAATTTAAAACTGCATCGAAGAGAAACACTGCGTCTATTATATCCTCAGACAGTGAGTTCCAAACATTCTGGTCCATAATGTCTTATGGATTTTTGTGCTATAATGAGTTTGAGCTTTTGCAATTACCTTACCATCAAACAGTCAAAACTGGATTTGGCAAACTTTGTAAAGGAGGTCTTACTATATAATGTATATCATATATATATATATATATATATATATATATATATATAGGGCCTATATAAATATATATAAATAAATAAATAAATATATATATATATATATATAGGGCCTATATATATATATATATGTATATATACCGTATGTAAGGAGTGTATGTACTGTGATAAATCACACTATCGACATGAAACAAATCAAATTGAACTCAAAATTTTATATAATTTTACGGTATGTATATATATATATATGTGTGTGTGTGTGTGTGTGTGTACACGAGTGAAATCCTACATCGTACTCGTGCTAATATTCCTGTGACGTTACATTGTTAGAGTCATTAGTATCAAATTTGCCAGATAATTAGCATTTATGGGCTTAGCAGTTTGTTGCAGTGAATCTTTCTCCTGTATAATTAGTGTTACCAGTTTGGGGGAGGGGCACGAGGAACGCTACGATTTGCTCTTTGTGACGCACTTCCATAGTGCTCCTTTAATTCCATGATTATAACGTGACATTTAAAAAAAATCTGAGTACAAGGTATGGCGTAAATGTGATAAATCACGCTACCGACATGAAGCAAATCAAATTGGACTCAAAGTTGTATATAATTTTACGGTAAGGGAGTTCCCCAAATAAAGATGTATTCCAAACTTTTCCTCTACTATAGACTTGAGAGGGTCCCCCCCCCCCCCCCCCAATGGATTGCTCTTTTCTATTAGTTCTTTATAGAGCGCCTTGATGTTTGAGGTATTTTTGTCAAATCGTTCACGGTGGAATATCTAACTCGTTGCATCTTTTTTTTTCTTTTCCTTTTTTTTTTGGGGGGGGGGGGTAACCGTTGAGAGGAAAATACAATAATGCGTACAAGATACTGATTATGTCTGTCTTGATTAGAATATATTATACAACATTAACAGCATCAAGGATGGAAATAGGCCAAGAGAAACCACATTCTCTTATTCTACTCAAATGCATGATTTTAAAGAAAATACACGATAAACACGGTTACTTTTATTGCTAACGTAGGCCCTAGTAATGAATGTATTTTCGTGATAATGAAGTTACGTTTGTGTGTGTACCACAAATCCTTACAGATATGTATGTAGCACATTACCTTATACAAAATACGGAGATATATATATATATATATATATATATATATATACACTATATATATATATATATATATATATATATATATATATATATATATATATATATATATATTGTGTGTAATTGTATGTGTGTGTGTGTGTGTGTGTGTGTGTGTGTGTGCGTGATAGTGCTGGGAGATAATACAGGTCATGCACATAAATGGTAATTCCTTTTCTGTGTGTGCTCTTTACCATGCTCCTTGCAGAAAACAACGTGTGACTTCAGCAATCGTCGTCTGAACGCTCCCTGGTTTTGTACGTTGCCCGAGGAAATGCAGTGCGCAGACTTCGCCTGGACGTGCACGAACAGTGGCTGGGCGGAAAGCCGTCTCCTGCCAATCGTGACGGCGAGTGTTACGTGGCTGTTTTCTTCTGTGTACGTGTAGAGTATGCACAGTTGGGTGTCTTTCGTTTTTTGGTTTTCCTGGTCCTTTTTGTGAATAAAAAGCAAAGTGTCAGTTGTGACATTGCTTCACAAACCACCTAAAAGTCGCCAGACGTGGATTTTTAGTTAGGGCGGATTTCGAAAAAGTATAGACTCTATATTAAGCTTTAAAATGACATATACTTCAATACAAAGGGACTTTCCGAATCTAAATAATGGAAAATGAGTATACACTCTGGAAAAGTGAGTAGGTATATATACATACTAAGAAAAGAGGCTTATAAGTTTAGGGTCTAGTCAAGTCTGTAATTTCACCCTGCTGTGATTTGCTCTCTGCAATGAATGGAACACACACACACACACACACACACACACACACACACACACACACACACACACACAGAATATATAAAGTTCCATGGAAGACACTGTGAAGGGATAATCGAGCTAAACTGAAAGTTTGCACATCATATGCACCATAGTTTCAGCATGGCCGATATTAACTTAGAAAAACCAAAAGCGTCATCCTTTCAAAAGTTATTAGAGGTAAAGTGGCGAGTTTTTGAAGGGTTTCTCGTGCTCCGACTCGGGAAAGCCTACGTCAGACCGAACCAAAGTGTCCTACAAGAAAAATGAAAAAAAAAAAATAAATCCCATGTGTTTTATGAACCCAAATGTTAGAAATATGCTGAAGAAGAATGGCTCTTTCAGAAAATATAAAAACCTAAAAATTGATTAGGTTTTCTCTCTTCATATGTGTTTGTGTCCTCACAGAAAACAGGCCATACGACTTTTTGTTGGTTTGGTGATGCACGGTCACAATCTATTATGATCATTACAATACGCAACATGCTGACTGTGCGTTGAGCGCTTGCTGGTGGAGGTATTATAGTAAATGTAGTGATCAATAGTCTTTAGCAGCCACGCTTTCACCTCCCTGGACTTTCTATTATAGTGTATACAGGTGATAAGAATATAGAGAAAATAAAGAAGATCCGTTTTCAGCCTTCCCCGTTTGACATTAGACACTACCAGGCTTTCAGAGACTATGATATTAGCTTGCCGGATGCTATCACTATAGAAAATCATCGCCACTAGAACATGACGCACTGTTCAATGCAGATAAGTCAGATAAGTATTGCATCCTGTTTTGATGTTTGCAAGGATATCGATTGATAACTAACTTGTAACCAAATCACTTTGGTCGATCTTTTGTTTCATCTTTTGTTTTATCTCGCAAAAGTTTATGCGCAGACGATACAGGGCATCATACGCGCGTAAACTCAAGAGAACTAAGGGCCTTGTCCCATCACACACTAGTCCAGTCAAAATATGAAAAAAAAAGGGGGGGGGGGGTCAACCCAAAACAAATTGCAACAGAAACCATTCCACTTGCATTTAACCTGGAAGAGCTATCAAAACAACATATTAAAAGTTCCCTAAAATTTGAGTGGTGGATCAATGCCTGATTTGCATAAATTCAAAATGGCCGCCATAAAACCTATTTATGCTTATATCTTGGGACATAGAACCCATAGAAAGTCAATTCTTGTGTCTAAACCTATGTTTTTTAGGTCAAGGAGTACAATTATGACATCAGTAATAAATCAAAAGTATTTCTTTGTACATAATTTGCATAAATTTGCATATAAATGCATTCAAAATGGCCGCCATAATGGCCTATTAATATCTCCGTACATAAAACCTGTAGAAAGTAAATTTTGGCATCTATGTCTATGTTTTTCACGTCAATAAACACAATCATGATGTCAGTTGTAACTCAAAAAGCATTCCTACATACATAATTTGCATATATATGCATATAATTATATGCAAAATGACTGCCATATGGCTTGTACATGCCCGATTATTTCATCTGTAAGTGGGTCTCTTTGTGTCTCTTATCTTCACTGCCAGGAGTAATTGCTGCAGTACCTTAAACATTCAGGAGTAAGTCAATGAAAATCTGCATAAAATATACATATAATTACTGCACTTTTTACCCTCATTCTTCCCTCCCTTTCTCCTTATCGCCACTCAGTGAGTAGTGACTTATATTCCTACAATGTTGTATTGTTTAGACAATCATTTCTGAGGCCATTGTCCTCGTCAAGCGCTTGCTTATGACTATTGTCTCCTGAATTTCTGTACATCAAAAATTGCCTGATTTGTCTTTGAGCTAGAGATATACTGTAACTTATGTATGCATAAATGTGTGCACAAAATAGTTTATTTTCATTTTGATTTGTATCAGGGAAAAAAAGTTGAATATTTGAATTAATCATTTATTTGCTTTAATTGTCAGATTCAATTTATACTGTGCTCAATTTGTTTATTTAATTCACTTTGCACTTATGTATGAAAAAGAAATTCAGAAATAAAATCAGAATCAGATCATATGATTATTCAAATCACTAATATGAATACACTTCCTTTATCATACATATGCATACAATGTTGGGCAAAGGACATTTACATTTGACAACCTTAATGATTATCTTATATACCTATATAGTTGCATGAATTTGCAAGTACTGTACCACCCATAACTTCCTAAAATAAAGCCTCTGAGCATTAATCAATGTAAACAATATCAAACAGAACCAATTGTCACTTAACTTTAACTCCAAGCATCTCATATTTGCATACATTGTGAGAATTTGCCTTCATGTTTAATGCATACATGCAATTTTTTTTTTTATTTGAGGAGGGAGAGTACATCAATAATTCATTATGAGAATGTTTATCTATGAGTTGATAAACAAAAGTTACATGAGTTTGGTGTGGAAATTTTTTTGTCATATTTTGGTGCCTTGTCACTCAATGACTTTCTGAACAAGAAACCCATGGGTTCAGAGCTCCCCAGTATCTCAGGTTTACCTTCCATGCAGTCTTGCAGACTGTTACCTAGAGAGAACACACCAAAGTTGGAAGCCTTTGGAGACCTTCAGGGCCCAGGGAGACATGGCATCCATATGTTTTTATTCTATGACACTGGCGAAAACACTTGCCAAAGTTGTATAAAAATGTGATCATGCGTGTTTCCAAAAAGAAGATCAAAACTTAAACCTGGTCCTCAATAAACTATTCCTGGCTGCGGCCTATAAAGGGGACACCCCTGAATCTGCCATGAAACACTTCAAATTACCCTCAGCAGTGTGGACCCCCTAAAAAAAAAAAAAAAAAAAAAAAAAAAAAAAAAAATTGTGAAGATGATCCTAATTTGGTTCGGATCCGAAGGGGATCATCCCTGTATCTGTTCTCCTGCTTTAAATATTTGGGGTTTTCCCACAAGTCAATGAGGTCAGCGTTGAAAAAAATGGTCTTTGGTCTTCTTTGCTTTAATAATTCTGTGTCAAACATTTAAAGAGCCTTGTTTGCGTTGTGTCGGACTCGTGGGCTCTTTTTATTGCCTAGTGTCAGACTCATGGGCCTTATTTGTTTAGTGTCAAGCTCATGGGCCGTATGACTCTTGGGTGTTGAATTGTGACATGTGCAAAAAAAAAAAAAAATCTTGAGAGAGAGAGAGAGAGAGCCATCTAGAGCGGGATAACTACAAACTCTGGAGGGAGACCGGGAAATTTTGAAAAAACAGTCTGAAAGCAGCCCATCAGCCACTGAAAGAAAAAGCGTTAGAGTATCTACTTCTATAAAAGCAGAAGTGCTTTGAGTAAATACATCAGTGAATGGACTCGTAAGGTTGTTTATGACAGATTCAGGGGTGATCCCCTTTGGGCCTGTACTAAATTAGGGACCAATTTTCACACTTTCATCTTCACGAAAAGTGTGGTCATTTTTTTTTTCTACTGAATTTTGCAGGTGATAGAATATCATATCATGTAGTCACAGGAGTACCATGAACCCCATGTTGACTCCAAGATGCCCAAAATCCTTCAAATTAGGGAATCTTTGAAAGCATTTTTCCCTCTAGAATCAGAAATGGGTAAAAGGATAAAGGTCATTATTACAGGGACCCTATACTGTAGAAGGTACTTTCAAATGTGTCATGGCAGATCCAGGAGTGCCCCGGTTTGGTCGCTGCCATACCTAATTCATTAGGGACCGGTTGTAAGTTTTGATCTTCTTTTTGGAAACATGCATGATCACATTTTCTACAGACGTGGCAGGTGTTTTTGCCAGTGTCATGGAATAAAAACATATGGATGTCATATCTCCCTGGGCCCTGGAGATCTCTAAAGGCTTCCAACTTTGATGTGTTCGGTCTAGGTAACAGTCTGCAAGACTGCATGGAAGGTAAACTTGAGATACTCAGGTGAGCTCTGAACCCATGGGTCTCTTGTTCAGAAAGTCATTGAGTGACCAAGGCACCAAAATATGAAAAAAATATCTACTACATTGTATACCAAACTCACGTAACTTTTGTATAAAGACTCATAGATAAACATGCTCATAATGAATTGATGTACATTGTACTTTCCTTCTTGCAAAAAAAAAAGAAAGTATTTTGTAGTTACAAATATGCATTAAACAATTCAAAGATTTCAATCTTTCTGTACCTATTGGGCACACTTGGAAGCTAAATTAAAGTTAACGTTAAATGAAAATCGATTCTGTTAAATACTGTTTACACTGATTATTGTCCAGAGGCTTAATTATTTGAGGAAATCATGGGTGGTAGAGTAGGCCTTAAACTACTTGTAAATTCATGGAAATTCATGCAACTAGGTGTAAGGATGTTCATTAAGATTGTGAAATGTAAATGTTCTTTGCCCTTGAATTAATAGATACAGGCATCACAATCAACATTGTGCTGGCTGCATGTATATGTATATCCTAAAAGTAGAAATGTATTCATATTAGTGATTTGAATAATTATATTTATATGTATATTTATGCAGATTTTCATTGATTTACTATTGAATGTAGGTACTCCAGCAAGTATTCCTGGCAGTGAAGATAAGAGACACAAAGGGAACCACTGACGGATGAAATAATCAGAGATAGGGGCATGTGCAAACTATTTGGCAGCCATTTTGCATATAATTATATGCATATATATGCAAATTATGTATGTAGGAATGCTTTTTGAGTTACAACTGACATCATGATTGTGTTTATTGACATGAAAAACATAAATATAGACACCAACATTTACTTTCTACAGGTTTTATGTACGGAGATATTAAAAGGCCATTATGGCGGCCATTTTGAATGCATTTATATGCAAATTTATGCAAATTATGTACAAAGAAATACTTTTGAGTTATTACTGATGTCATAATTGTACTCCTTGACCTAAAAAACATAGGTTTAGACACAAAAACTGACTTTCTATGGGTTCTGTGTCCCAAGATATAAGCATAAATAGGTTTTATGGCGGCCATTTTGAATTTATGCAAATTAGGCATTGATCCACCACTCGAATTTTAGGGAACTGTTAATCTGTTGTTTTGATAGCTCTTCCAGGTTAAATGCAAGTGGAATGGTTTCTGTTGCAATTTGTTTTGGGTCATTCCATATTTTGACTGGACTACACTGCCATTTCACGATTCCAGACGGTTTCCACACTACGGCAGATGTAAATTTGTTGTTTTTTCTGTTTTGTTTTGTCGGTTTGTTTGGCAGTTTGTTTTTGTTGTTTTTTCTGTTTTTGTTATGTTTTGTTTTGTTTTGTTTTATTTGTTTGTTTTTGGGGGCTTTGTTTTTTTTTTTTTTTTTTTGCCGTGGACAGTTGATATCACAGTAAAAGCAATAACTTCGGAGAAACGTGTCCTCGACGATTAAAGAGATCGTATAGTTTTGGTTGAGACCTAACTTCAGGTTTCTAACATCTTTGGTGTGATATTGATAAACCGCTATTATGAAATATGACATAGCATGTTATTCCAAGTGGGATTCAATCTTATTTTATGAAAATCGGTTTTAAAATGGCAGTGATCTCTAAAACAGAGCAATCTTAATAAAAGGTGGGACCCACCTTTTATTAGGATCTCTGTGTTTTATTTTGTTTTTCGATGACACAGCCATTCAGAACTGATTTTCATCAATTTATAATCTTTGAAAACCTCGTAGAATGATTATGCTCTGTATTATTTCAAAAATGGTTTCTTGGCATCTGGCAAAAAGTTAAAAGCCTAATCCTCATCTCCACCAATACTATACCATCCCTTTAAAATCATAACCGCGCCAGACATCAGTGCAATTCATGATTTTATTTTGAGCGTCTTTGCAGCCTTATCTGAGTAAACCATTTCGTAATGAGCCAATGTGCACTTTTCGGAACTACCTTTTCTTTTTCTCAATTGGTTAGGCACTTCAATCGTTTCAAAGAGACATATTTCGACAAATTTTGGCGAAATATGGGGATATGCAACGCGCAGAGTCCGAGCAGTCACCGAGCGATGCCCCATCGGCAACTGGACGATCTCCCACCGGCCACCGGCCGATTTTTACGAAATCGCTCAGCGACCGACGGGTGATCGATAGGTCATCTACCGGTGACCCGGTGACTCACGAGCTACCTGTGTTTATTAATATACCTATGTGATTTGTGATGTGTTAATTGATTAAATGATTAAGATAAAACTCGAGGCAAAAGATCTAAGAGTTAGATTATCAACTAACAAACCTCAGCTATGTGATACCACAGATAACTAGAAATTAGGAAATAAAACAAAAGGGAGGAACACCCAAGATGGAACAAAGATTAGAATGGATTAGAATTTTGCAAAATATCTTGTTTGCTTCTATATTTTACAGTATTTTTCTATTCCTATTTATTTTCATATTTTAATTTCCCCATCTCTTGTCATTCATTTCTTCTTCAATCAATAGGCCTTTAATGAATGATAAAGTAACCAAACCATATTTTACTACGTCAACATATCGACACTAACTTTTAGCTTTCATCTCTTTTGCCCCAAAGCGGTTGCCTCTGACCTCCATGTCCCTAATGTCGGTTGCCGAGATGTTGAGATGCTGAGATGTTGGTGGGGTTTCCTTGCCTCTTATTCCTCCCCCTGCTTCTTCCACATTGCGCTAGATTATCTTCTCCATCTAGTCCCTGGTTTCCTTCAGTGCTTCTATTATTTTCATCTTAACATTTTTAGTCCCTAAATCGCTCGACGGCGACCACTCGATCTATTTTCTTGGTTTTCTTGTGTGCTGTTGTCATTTTTGTCTCTATTATTTTTGTTCCCTAATCGCTCGGCAGCGACCGCTCCATTAGGTCAGTGCCTGGGCGGTTCCCGCTCGGACACCCAGCGTATTTTGGGCAGCGAGTGAAAACTGGTCGGTCGCCGCTGAAATTTTAACTCCGCGTTAAAACTTCAGCGGCGACCGACCGATGCCCTAAAAATCAGTGGCGCCTGGTCGGTCACTGGTCGGTCACCGGTCGTTGTCCGGCCGGTTTTGGCTAAAAACTCGCCGACCGGTCGCCGAGCAGGCTGATTTTGGGGGTTGTGACCGTAGCCTTACTAGTATTGCCATACTAGGCTTTGAACACGTTGTTGCTGTCAAGTAGATGTGCTGACACTAATAATCATTACACCAGAGATGCTCATCCCTTTGAATTTAAGCCACCATGCCTATTATGGCAAAATGACCCTTTTCTGCTCATGCGCAAAGTCGAACTATGAAATGGCTTGTTGCGGCGACTTTACAAAACATGAAATATTTGCTCTTAGACTAAAGCATTACAATATATTGATATTTAAAAACTGTAATTTCTAATGTTCTGAACAATGCGTAAAACAGCGTACATGTACTCAAAAAGCTAAGCTACGTACTATTCGTATGTAATCATATACAATTATATTATATAATAATCACAGATATTTATTTTATGTCAATCGATTTTCCCTTTCCATAGGCAAAAGAAACCGATAAAGGCGAAAGAAGCGAATAAAGTGAAAGTCTCTGATAAACCTGCCGGTAAGAAACAATTTTTACCAAATAATTAGTGGCATGATAGTAAGGCCCGTTGCAGAGCCATGCAACAATGATGTTTTTTATCAAATTATTGTGAAAGACAAGTTTCATGCATTCATGAGCTTTGCCGCAGCAATTTTTGATTGCAACTTTTGTTAGCAACACCCCCCCCCCCTTGGCTTGTATAGGCCTACTTGAAAAAAAATGAAAATACTGCCATTTTATCATGTTGTTGACCAACTGTTAACCACCCTCACCCCATAATAGCTAAGTTATCACAAGTTATTTCAGATGCGATAGATGGCGTTCGTTATTTTCTGTCGTTTTTTTTTTTAATTCTTTTTCATCATGAGTTAGTTTAGGATTGTGTTCAGAACGACGGGATATCGTTTGGGTCATAAAGGCGTCTATGCGATCCTGAACAACATTATAACTGCCCAGTATGAAAATAGTTATGTAAAATTTAAAAATTAATAAATGTCGTTGTTTCATGTCCGACTTTACTGGAACCATTCTGTTATATCAAACGTGTATAGCAACCTCGTGTCTAAGTCGAATCCAAACGGCCTTTGAGAAAAATTCTCTGACTTACTTGAATATCAACTTAACCGATACAATTAACATGTATGTCAAATCCATCTTGGGTATGATTTATTTCTTCCCCGACTTGGCAATTTTTCGATATGTGCAAGGTTAAATCAGGCGAGGTTTACTGTACTTATTCTGGTATGATAAGGAAGATGATGTCAGTTATGATGCAATACCTCTGAACAATTGATATTTTATCAAACTGTGTATCACTATTTTCTCATCTCTCGCTTAAAAATGCAGGGAACGCTAGTGCCAGCGGGTGTCTAAACTCTCAACTGCTTCCTTGCCGGGTAGGATTGCGGTCAGGGAGCTCCTCGGCGGCTGCTGGTTACTTCAAAGGCGAGCAGTGGTTTTCGAATGTCTGTCGCTTGCGCTCGTTTAACGCTGACGATGCCAATCGGTGTCTCCGAAATAAGGTCGTGTATTTTCACGGCGATTCCACCATGAGGCAGTACTACGAGTACTTGATAGCAAAAATGCCCTCAACGCTCAAACCCAACCCACCGACAAAACAGTCGAATTGGAAAGTGGGTCCGTCGATGGCAGAAAGTCGCGCGTACAACTTCTCAATACACTATCGACATCACGGCTATCCAATACGCAACAACTGGACGAGAGCGTCGGAAGTCATGTATATCGCTGATGCTCTGGACAATTTAGTCGCCACGCCAGACACTGTCTTCGTGTTTACTATCTGGGCTCATCTCACCGCCACCAACTTGAGCTACTACGAGGATCGCGTAGTCGGAATTCGGCGCGCGGTGGAGAGATTGCATGCGCGAAGTCCGCATACCCTTGTGCTCATCAAGACGGCAAATACGCGCTCTCACGGGAACGCAATGCAATCGTTCATTTCGAGTGACTGGTACGCACGCGAGTTGGACATGAAACTGAGGGAGACATTCCGGAACTACGACAAAGTCGCCTTCATTGACCAGTGGTCAATGGCACTTGGTTATTCCAGTTCTGACCATATCCATCCCGGTCCTGAAATCATAGAAGCAGGTGTTTCGACACTCCTGTCATATATGTGTCCAGTTGATTCGACTTCGACAACAGGTACGCAGGACAAACTTGGTACCGATGATGTCCTAAATGACTTACTTGACATGCAGGTTCAAGATGGGTAAATCGTTTCATAAAGGGGCATTTTTCACATCCATTACTGATTTTTTAAATGTTTGAGCACAATGAAGTGCAGTGTGGAGGAGACATACAAGAAAAAGTAGGGTCTACTTAAAGGACAAGAAGGACAAGTCCACCTTCGTAGACATGTGGATCGAGTGAATGCAGCAATATGAGAACACATCAGTGAGAGTTTTGATTACAATCGGACAATCCATTCAAAAGTTATGAATCTTTGAAGTTTCTGCTCAGTCGCTGCTGGATGAGAAGACTACCACAGCTTGTGATGTATTATGTAGAACGCTATAAAGAAAACTTAACATATTCTCACTTTTCTCGCGTAATAAAAGAACACTTGACTTGCCTCTTTCATAAGGCAGGGGGACATAATATTACCCTTAAGATGCGTAAGCGACAAGTCGAGGAAATGTGCACTTTTTTCATTCCTTATATCGTGACATCATACACTGTAGTAGTCTTGTCATCCAGCAGTGACTGCGCAGAAACTTTGAAAATTCATAACTTTTGAACAGATTGTCCGATTTCCCCTCTACTTTCACTGATGTGTTCTACTAATATTGCTGCATTCACTCAATCCACATATTTTTGAAGGTGGACTTGTCCTTTAATGCGCTGCATTTCACGAAAACAAAAGTCCAAGGATGAGCATTAGATCATTACAGATGAAGCATTGTGGCTTGCGATGTGAGCGTTTCGCAGCCCCTGTGACGAACATCCCCCACCCTCCAACAAGGAAGGAAGATAAGTTTTCAGCATTCGGACTGTAGGACCCTATCTTGCATTGCTTATGGAGGATGATCGAGGAGGGAGTGATATCAGCTAGTATCAGTGGCGGATCCAGAGGGGGCGCACCGGGCGCGCGCCCCCTTTTCTATTTTTGTTAAAACAAAGGAAATAAAAAGAAAAATGTGTGTGTGTGTGTGTGTGTGTGTGTGTGTGTGTGTGTGTGTGTGATGGGAGCTTTGCGCCCGCCTTTAATTTTGTAAAGGCGCCTCCCCTTTACAGAACTCCTGGATCCGCCCCTGAGTATAGAGAGCCAGAGATTAATTTGTTTCGTTGTAAGACACTTCAACCATATTGTCGATCGACGTAAGGCGTCCGTCTGGTACTATTCCATAAAATGACATTTGCTCCTGCGACAGTTGCTCCCATGAATTATCTGCACCGTAAGCCCAACATGAATTTTCTACCCTCATATAATAACGCCACTCCTCACATCAAACTAAACCTAAACCCTATCACAGCCCAAAACCTAACCCTAAGTCTGCGGAGAAAATAACACCGGGCGGAGCAATTGTTGCAGAAGCAAATGTCCTGTCATCATAGCAATTACACTGGATATTTACACTGCAAAAAAAAAAAAAATAGAATGTTAGGTGTTAGATTTAACACCATGGGTGTTAAATCTAACACCAATCAAGTGTCAAGTGTCATTAGAGGATCACACCCACAGGTGTAGAAAGTATGTTGTGAATAATTGTGATGGTGTTGAAAAGTGTTCACCTGGCACTTCTTGGTGTTAATTTGACACTGGAACTGGTGATATTTTTGACACTGCGCTGGTGTTAATTCAACAATGACACCACTTGTGTTGATTTGATATTGCTGGTTTTAATTTAACTGGTATAACACCCGCCCAGGAGACCACACCAACTGATGTTACTGTGGTGTTTAATGTGTTCACACCTTTTTATTCAAAAAAAAAAAATCAAGTACTTTATCGGAAAGCTCTTGATCGGGACGGTATGTTTACACACAACATTGCTCAGTCTTTATGAATAACCGGTATATAGCCTCTTCAGTTGTGGTATACTGATCTTCCAGCGGGCCCTACCACTATTGTTACCTTTAATAGCATTGTCAGGTATCGATTTCTACACACCTTGGTCGAGAGGGGCTTCCATGAGTGAGGCACTTGGCGGGACTCGAACTCGGGGTCCTGCGATTCAAAGGCCGGGTGTTATCCACTCCACCACAGTGCATACAACCGAAAGGACAATAATATTTCTTCCGGATTCCGATTTTATCAGATGAAACTGCAATGTTGATGGAATTCCTCTGAATTTCCTCTTGATTTGACTTTGGCATGTCAAAGGGGGAAAAAGCAGCAATATCATTATACTCACATGTATATATAGGTAGTCGTTCAAATCAACCAATGGTAATTGACCATGTTGTAAGACTTCAGATCAAGCCGGTCAAATTTATAAACATCAATACCTACATGTGTTAATCAGTCAGATTTTAAATTCATACAATACATAATTATGGCAACTGACCAGAATAATCAAGAAGAATTAAAGTAAAAAGGAAAAAAAAAAAGATCATGTTCAATGGGATTCGAACCCGAGACTGCCAGATTGTTACCGGTGCTCTTACTATACCGACTGAGGTGGGCCTATATGGAAAACCCTATGTACGATGTGCCTCCCTAAAACCCCTTGATTTTCATTGGATAGAAATCAACTTTGTGGCAAGTAATTGTCAATTGATGCTGTATTTTCGTATATCTGTCATTTTCTTTTCATAATCAATTCTTGAGTGTTTCGTACCAGCTCTCTGCAATGCCACGAAATTTTGAATAGCCTATGTATACATGCTGCTGGCCACGTTTCTTCGACCTCTCCTGAGAAATTTCAACCATAACAATAGTGAAGGTGGACTTGCTTTTCCTTTGTGCCAAATATTAAGAAAAAAGATTGGTTTAAGATAAAAACATATTTACTTGAGATGAAGAATTAAAAAAAAAAAACAACAACATGATTTTAGCATTATCATTGCCTATGTACTTCTCAATATTTTTGGTAAACATCGCCCTCAATGGGTGACCTTAAAACATTTCAAATGTTGGGTCATGTAGAGTATGAGTTGCTCTACCCATGTGCCAAATATGACGGTGATGCATCACATAATAAAGAAGTTATATGGGGGCATAATATGCTCCCCCCATTGCACCCCCGGGACTGGAAGGGGTCAAAATAGCTTGGGCTTTACAGGGTTAACACGGAGGCGCAGTCTATACTAAGTAGAATAGCGCCCCCATGATCATGGCATCAAGTTAGCAGCTCTCTGCGTTATGAATTTGAGCGGACGCAAAAATGGCCTAGACTACATAATCTTATTAAACATTTTGTTAAACTAATACTTCAGACGACGCGAGATCAGTGTTGATGAGCGATTCCCCCCACCTTCCTGAACGTCCGCGTCGAGAAAATGTAAAGCTCTCTGTTATTATTTCTGCTTGCCAATTATGTCGTTGCCTTCATTTTGTAATTGTTTTGTACATCTCATGAGATATCTGAAATCATTTGCATGCAGTGCAATTTGGGAGGTAGGCCCACATTATGTAATTTTCTCAATTATAATTCAGAAGCGATTTAGTTGTCTCTTCTCATCAGGCCCGTTTTAGTGCTAATGCGTATCTCGACATTGTTTTGTGATTGATGTGTCCTTAAAAGACACAATTACTGTTTCGATTTTTCTATATCTTCTGACTTCTTGGAAGTTTTTAACATGAACAATTAAAACAAGTGCCACTTATGATCAACTTATAATCACTATGCAGGAATATCAATTTGTAGCCGAACTGTTTCAATATTTTTCTTGCCAGTAGCGAGAGAATACTATATACATGTACACATTATTCAATTCAATTCAATAGTTTATTTATTTCCATCATCAAAAAGAAAAGAAAAGAAAAAGTTGACATAATCCAAAGTGATACAATTTTTTTTCTTCATTTCTCTTACACTCGTCTGATAAAGGATTTTTTTAAAATACAATATAAAGAATATACACGAATGATGTAAAAAAAAAAACAATGCACTTTGCCATGGCAACAAAAATAGTAAATAATCACAATGATGGAAAACAGTGTTCCACTAAAAAAGCCAAGCTTGTAAGACGTGGAACACTGGATTATCACCCACTATGATTATAATCTGATCAGGGCGATTGTCACAAACAGCGTCTATGCAGTAAGTTCCAAATCACTCGCTCACATAACCAGTGCACAGTATGTTCAACACAGAAATATCCGTAATATTTTTAATCTAAAACAGAAAATAAATTATTATTCATTAAAATGAAGATTAGATGGCCAATTTTGGGGGTCAGTCACAAATTATGAATACTTGGGTGTCACTTTGCAACAACAAGGACTCTTTGCAAAATTGAAGATATAACTTCTTTTATGTGAAAAGTCTTTGTAATAATTTATATAAATGCGTGTACAACAGTGTTTCTGACAATCACATTTATCAGATTATAATCTATTTATTTCAAGCTCGGCTTACTGGGGATCCTCCTGTATGGTACCTTGACTTTTTGTTTATTATCATTATGTCTTCGTTCTTTGTCACAATGATTTGATTATCTGTCATGTGCAAAATCAGCCATGAATTATTATGAATCATGTGTTTTTTGGTAGGGTCCATGATTATATTGTGCCATACAGAAACAATAAAAATGAAAAAAAAAGAAAAATAATCATCATTGTGGTTTATAATGATAGTTATCATCATACGTTGCGTTTAAATGGATGGATTATTTCTCCAGCAATCAACGCTCTGCTTTATGATAAAGTGTGCTATCCCTCTTATGCTGCGTTTACATCATGTTCCTGGCGGCCACAGCAGTCCAGTTTGCCTGAAACGCAGAGCGCCGTGGATAGACGAGACATTCTCCTGCGTTCCCCCCCCCCCCCCCCCCCTACGCATTCCACTCCAGTCTTGTTCGTTCCAGTCCTTGCCCGGTGAATATATAGCTATCAAACGCTGTTCTCACGGCGTCTGATCAGGACAGACTATCAATATTTTCAGTCGCTTCCCGCTCCGGATCCCGGACCGCGCCTATTACGTGCCAGCGTATATGTTGTCGGAGATAGCGATGGGGTGTATTACTATTATGTAGGCGATATATTATCATGTTTGGTGATACTCTGATAAAGGAATTGTTGTAAAGTAATGTCATACGGAGAATGAATTAATCAAATCATGTCAATCAAATCTGATAATAATCATGATAATAACGGACATTTAGATTACGCAGCTACTATAAGAATATACTCTACTGACCCTGATGTTCATTGTCATGAAAAGATTGAATCAGATCAAGAAGTCGTTATTATGTGAAATGATCTTGGTAACAAAAGGTCTATAGTGAATTATTTGTGTTCTCGTCGAAAAATGAAATAAAACTTGATTTTAATTGAATTGAATGTTATAAGATATGTGCAAAGTATCGGGGCGACAGGACAGAAGGCCTACTAAAGAACATATGGAATCAAGTGTTACTGCAATGATCTTTTACCCTCATTTATAAAGCCAAGATGGCGTCTGATCATAAGACGTCGTACTTAATATGATTCATGTGATGTAACATGGTCTGTATATGTGTGCAAAAAAAAAGTGATTAGGCATGTATGATTATAGGCCACAATGACGCTCGAACCTAATTTTTACAGCCAAAATGGCGTCTGAGGAAAAGGTCGTTATTTTATGAAATGTTTGGATGCAACATAGTTTATTGTCGTGTACAAAATATGCGGGTGATTGAACATAAGAATATATACTAACAAAGATTCAGGATGATGTATTTTTTACCTTTAACCTTAATCGACATTGTCGAGATGGTGCCTGATGAAGCAGTTATTATGAAATGATGTATGTGACACGGGCTAAATGTGTGCAAATATTGCGGTGACAGAGCATGTGCTAACAAAGACACAGAATGAAGTGCATATTTTGGTCAAAGATTGCGTCTGAGCCATTTTTTTTTCTTCCTTAAAAGTGATCCATGTAACAGTCATGGTCTATATCCCTGTGTGCCAAATATCGGGTTTATAGGGCATTACACTATCCAATGTTCAGAATGAAATATGTTTGACATGTTTTCGGGAGGGGCGGGGGGTGTTTGTTTGTTTGTTTTTACTTAATTTGCACAGCTATGATCAAAATAGCGTTATTCTAGGAACTGTGTGATCCATGGAACATGGTCTATAATTAATCTCTTGGCAAAATATGGGGGTGATGGGCACAAACTCACAAAGATACTCTGAGATCAATATGTTTTATATTTGAATCTATGTACGCACAGCAAAGATGATGTCAAAGCAAAAGGTCGTTATTTTAAGGAAATCACCCATATAACATGGTTTATGTGTGCAAAATAATGGGGTAATTGAGCATTTACGAAACCATTATTAATTCACTAGATATTTGACCTTGGAATATAATTTGCACAACCAAGATTACGTCTAACTCATTGGTCCTTCTGCGTATAGTGTCGAGCTTGTGGACCTTATAGCTATAACTCGTAGATCTATTTTAACTGATGTCCAGCTCATGGTCCTTGTTCACTTATAGCGTCTCTAGCTCGTGGGCTGTATGACTCGTAGACAGTATAACTCGTGAGCTGTATGATTGTGTGGGTCGTATGATGCGTGGGCTGTATGACTCGTATAGGCTGTATAACTCGTGAGCTGTATGACTCGTGGGAAGTATGACTCGCGGGCTGTATGACTCGTGGAAGTCAAGCTCGTGACGTGCACCCGCTCAAACAACGTATAGAGGTGATACGTCCTATGAGGAAAGGCTCACTGCATTTATTGGTCAACTCTGACCTTAAGAGAGAGCTCTTGCTCTGTTTGTTTGTTTGTTTGTTTGTTTTATTTTTAAGTGTTTAGAGTGGCAACACTCTGCGGATGTGACGCATTCATTGACAGTGTTCAAATTAACACCAGGCGGGAATGAATTGCAGTATCATTTCTAACGCCTATCCTCACGAACCCAGGCTCTTATACTTCTATTCTGGGTGGTTTCTGAGGACATGGACTAATCTTCCAAATATTTATGAAGTTCATAGGGATGTCGCCGTTCTGTGTTCCCCGTCTTCCTGCATTAGATCACTGAAGCAATCACTCCTTTGTGTTTTAGCTTGATTTTATAAGGTTTCTCTTACTATAAAACACGATATTTTCGCGGCATGAAATTTTCGCGATTTGGAGCCGACGGCCTTTTTCGCGTCATGATATTTTCACGAGTTGCCTCTAACATTCAATGCATATAGTGAAGACAAGAACTTTTGCATGCATTTTGATTTCGCGAATCGTAACCCTCACGAAGTTATTAAATGTATTCTTCGTTTTACAGTATGTACCACTAGTACATCACTATGACCCTATTGTTGCACCTCTTTTTGTTTTGGTTTTTTGTCAAGTAACTTTTGAATATGTTTAACATTTCAAATATATTTCACTGATCTGAAATACTCCTTTATTCAAACTCCATCTTGAGTTTTTGTTCTTGTTTTAACAATGTATATTTGATTCGAGTAGTAAATGGATAAATGTGTAATACAAGTAAGAATTATTGAGCAAAAATCTATTTTTTTTTTTGTATTTCATGTATTTTGATGTAACATTTCTATTATTGGTCTGTTTTTGTAAATGAGTTTATTTTCATGCATGTAGGCTACATTGTATTTACAACGTTTGTTCACGTATGTACGGGAATGCATCGCATGATCAGGGCTCACATGCCTAAGAATAACGGGTGCTGTTCGTTATTCCGAAGGTTCGTTATTCCGAAGGGTCGTTAATCCGAAACACACAAATTCCCTATACCTAGATTTCGTTAATCCGAAAATGAAAAAGGGTTCGTTAATCCGAACATTTGTGGCGTTATTCCGAAGGTTCGTTATTCCGAAGATTCGTTAATCTGAAAATGAAATTCGGAACAATGAACCTTCGGAATAACGAATCTTCGGACTAAAGAGCCTTCGGAATAACGAACCTTCGGAATAACAATCTGTAACCAAGAATAACAGCAAACAAACAGTAAAACAGTAAAATGATTACTTTTGTGAGCCGTGGTCCATGTGTTGCTTTCCTCACAATATCATATTGCATGTCGACTGTGAAATTTCTGTGTAAATGTATAATACATGTACTGTCATTACTGCAATTGTGATGTTTTGTTTAGCTGAATAAATTATAATTTCAATGTTACGTGTGTTCACTCTTTGATAAAAAGAAAACGAAAAAAAAAAGCATTGTCTCTGGCTCAGTGCAAAACGAAACCGTCCATTTTCAAAAGTATGAAAATTTTGGTTAGATTATTTATTATTGTGTATATATTATAATACGTATATATATATATATATATATATATATATATATATATATAAAGACGATGAAGACAAACAAGTTGACATAATGCATTAGAATCCAACTTCATTTATTTGTAAACCAAATTTTCGACCCTTGCACGGATCTTCCTCAGGGTAACAGTGATATTTGTATTTGAAGCTCAGCACAGAAATATAATAATAATGCCATAATACCATAATATAATAATAATAATAATAATAATAACAATGTTAATAATAATTAATAATAATAATAATAATAATAACAATGTTAATAATAATTAATAATAATAATAATAATAATAATAATTAATAATAATAATAATAATAATAATAATAATAATAATAACAATAATTAATAATATTATTATTATGTTAATAATAATTAATAATTTAATGTAATAATAATATAATAATACCATTATATATATATATATATATATATATATATATATATACATGTATATATAATATATATATATCATTATGTATATATATATATATATAGATATAGATAACCATGGGGTATATTAGCGTCAGGATTAATAGTTTGTTGAGGATTGAAAAGTGTTCAATGTTGTAAAGCAGAGCATATATATATATATATATATATATATATATATATACATATACACTCTTTGATTTAAAAAAAAAAAAAAAGCAATGTCTCTGGCTCAGTGCAAAACGAAACCATTTTCGAAAGTATGAACATTTTGTGCCTCAGCTGGGTCGGGTATTCGAGCTTGGGTCTGCCTGAATCGCTATGTCGTCTCCGTGGCCGAGCGGTTAAGGCGTTAAGCGTTCCAGGCCAAAGACCCGGGTACGATTCCCGGCGGAGACCAATTTTTCAACTATTGCGCTTTTCCGAAAAGGAGGAACAGTAAAAGGAATAATAATGTCAAAGCTACGCACCGATTTCTCCTTCCTTTCTCATATCTCACATATGCAAAATTATTCAGGAAAAGCCAAAAAGCTGTTGTAGCGGCGACTTCTTTCGCAAAACATTATTTTATATATATATATATATATATATATATATATATATATATATATATATATATATATATATATAAATGTGTGTACAGTACACACACACATATCATGCATATACAGACGTGTGTGTAACTTGTGTGGTTCTTCTCTCCGAGGCGCTCAGGTAAGCTGATATTTCGACTGAAGATTCACAGCTGAAGATAAGGCTGAATATTTGATTTTTAGCAAGTTTAGTCAACATTTACCCTGAGGAATTTTGCCCCAAACCTAATGTAACATACATGTACTATCGATGTAGGTTAGCATGTCTACACTTTAATCAGCACTTAGCAAACTCCTTAAACCACGATAATCAGATTTGGGACAGATGGCTGGACAACCTGAAAACATCACTGCGTTCTCAGGGCGGGATCACACTGTCCCGAAGTTGACACAAGATGGCAGTATGTACTAATGTGGAATTTTCAATTTTAGGAAATGGCCCCGAACTGGCCAAATGTGGTCAAAAAGCCAATCACCACCCGAAGCAAGTACAAAAGGTCACACAATGGTACCCGAACCACAATCGAAGGCAAAATGAAGATGTGAATCTTTATGAAAAAGTTTACCCAAAGGACACACAAACAAAACACAATGGCTACACAATGATTTTGCCACCGACTGCTCACATAGGTGCTGCGGGATCAAGAAGGAGCCGCGGAAATCCCACTGCTGGTCATAGGTATGGCTCAAGATGCCCTCATGAATGACTAGATTTTCATACGATCGGAGCTGAATTCAAACTTTTCCTTTAAAAGAAAACCAAAACCCAAAGAGCAGTGTGGATTGAGTGAAAGCAGCAACACTAGTAAAACACATCAGTGAAAGTTTGAGGAAAATCGAACAATCGATGCGAAAGTTGTGAATTTTTAAAGTTTTGGTGTTGTCATAGACTGGATAAGGAGACTACTAGAGTTTATGACGTCATGTGTGGACAACAATGTAAAGAAAATAAAAGAAGAATTCCACAAAAATTATCTTTCATATGAAAACTGAACATTCCATCAACTTGGTGTTGATGCAGCTGACATATATATATATATAATTCCCCCTGCTTTCTGAAAGAGGTAAGTCAAGTGCTCTTTCATTAAGGTAGAAAAGTGAAAGTATGCTGTTTTTATGCCTCCGCCACCAAGTGGTGCCGGAGGCATTATGTTTTCGGGTTGTCCGTCCGTCCGTCCGTCCGTCCGTCCGTCCGTCCGTCCGTCCGTCCTTCCGTCCGTCCGTAATGAATTTTGTGGACAAGGTAACTATCGAAACCTGTTGAGGTATCCTAATGAAACTTGGCATGTATGTGTATTAGGGGGTGAAGTTGTGCCTATCAACTTTTGGGTGCACATGCTCAAGGTCAAAGGTCAAAAGGTCAAGGTCAAATACATAAAATGTCACTATTTCCAACATATCTATTGAATGCCTGAAGATATTTTCTTGAAACTTAGTGTATACATGTATTACCCAATTAAGATTCTCTGGTGAAAGTTTGGGTCATGAGGTCAAAGGTCAAAGGTCAAAAGGTCAGGGTCAAATACATAAAATTTCACTATTTCCACCATATCTATTGAATGCCTGAAGAGATTTTCTTGAAACTTAGTGTATACATGTATTACCCAATTAAGATTCTCTGGTGAAAGTTTGGATCATGAGGTCAAAGGTCAAAGGTCAAAAGGTCAGGGTCAAATACATAAAATTTCACTATTTCCACCATATCTATTGAATGCCTGAAGATATTTTCTTGAAACTTAGTGTATACATGTATTACCCAATTAAGATTCTCTGGTGAAAGTTTGGGTCATGAGGTCAAAGTTCAAAGGTCAAAAGGTCAAGTAAGATTATTAAAACTTCTTTTTTTTCTCCGTACCTTGGAAAATTGTTCAAGGTATCTTCATGGAACATAGTATACACATGTACTGACTGGAAGTGATTATCTAGAGAATGTAGGGTTCATGGGGTCAAAGGTCAGGGTCAAAGGTCAAGTGCAAGACTTCAAAATTTTACTATTACCCTCATATTTATGCAATGCCAGCAGGGTTATTTTTTTACACTTGGTGTATGCATGTGTAACCTAATAGAAATTCTCTGGAAAGTTTTTTTTTTTCTCTTTTTGCCTCAAAGGTCAAAAGGTCAAAGATCAAGTGAAAGTGCTGAACTATCTTTTTCCTCCATATCTCGGAAGTGGCTCAAGTTACCTTGAAACTTAGTACATATTATGCATGTTCTACCTGAAAGTAATTATCTTATGAATTTTAGGGTCAAGGGCCAGATGAAAATGGTAACAATTTACTATTCAATTCAGAAATTGCACTTTTTCTCCACACCTGTACCTTGAAAATTACTCAATGCCTAAATGTATGAATGGGTCAAAGTCAAGTTAAAGTCCTTAAATCCCTAGAAACATGCTCTCTTATTCATCCAATTAAACCTATGTCAAGGAAGGTGAACATTCAACACATTTGTGACAAACTTGTCATTCCAATATTTTGCCAATTTTGTGGAAATGTAATCACACAGTGTCCACATGTACTATCTAGACCTATTGGGAAAATCATGCATTATGGCGGAGGCATACCAGTCGCCAAAGCGACATTTCTAGTTTCTTTATATTGTTGTCCACACATGATGTCATAAACTGAAGTAGTCTCCTTATCCAGTCATTACAACACCAAAACTTGTATGGTAAAAATTCCATAACTTTTGCATCGATTGTCCAATTTTCCTCAAACCTTCACTGATATGCTCTACTAATGTTGCTGCTTTCACTCAATCCACATTGCTCTTTGGGTTTTAGTTTCCTTTAATATCTTCCATCTTTGCTCAATTTCGAGATAGTGTGCACTACTGCATTACCCATCTCTCACAACAAACTAACACTGTGTATCGCATAACTGCTATATAAGACAGCAATAAGAGAAGCACATGAAACAAAAGTCGCCATGTTTAATAATCTTAATTGAAATATATTTTGCAAACTGAACATTTCTTCTTCTTTTTTTTTTAATTCTTTAAAGGGAAATGTACTGTACAGCATACATGGTGTGTAACACATTGGCAATGACATACAGATTACAATGTAGTATAGCGGAACAAAAACAAGAGTGACAGTAAAAACTACATTGTACATGTACTTAAGGTTGCAATATTTTTCAGTAAATAAAAAACAAAACAGACCTTAAAATAGGATATTTGCATTTCGACGGTCAAAACAAGTTTGACTTGAACGGCTATTCAATCTTTCTGATATGCATGAGAGAATTAGTAGGCCTACCCACAGTCACAGCAATAAATGAATAAATAATATTTGTAAAAATATCTCAAAAAAAATTGTAAATAAACACATTATATCAGGTGGCTTAAAAAAAAATCATGTCAGTTTCATATAATCAAATGTCAAAGGGAAAGAGTGTTGTTTTCACGGTTAATACAATGTGAGAGAAATATTCTCTGCATCTACCCCCCCCCCCCCTCACAAAAAAAAAAAAAATAAACTCACACAAATAAATAAAAGGAGGGGAGGGGGCAAGTTTACCATGGGACAAACAACTATCAGACAATTAATTGATATTCTGTTTAGCCAATAGGCGGATGTAGTCTGCAGAACCTCACATGTGTGTCTGTGTGTGTGTGTGTGTGTGTAGAGAGAGGGGGGGGGGAGTGTGGGAGATAGACAAAAGTGTGTGTTCATAAAAAGCAGTGCTCAGATATGATACACATGCCACCTTTTGTCTGTTAAACAAAAGCAGTGTGACCTTGTATTAGCAAATGCATTACGTACTATACTCTTTAGTGCTTTGTGATGACAGAAATACACCAAATGAATGACAAATCAGCGAAGGGTGAGAGAACATCTGTGTCATAATAATGGTGATGACCGTCATTTCGTGCCACCGAGCTTTTCATTCATCATACATCCTCTGCTCCAAACCCCAACTTACACATGCAGGTACTAGACACCTGTACATGTTTACCATACTGGTTGGTAAAGTATGAAATATCAGATGAATGACTACGACTGCCATCATTTCCATCTTCAAAATTCCCTCAACTTGCTTTCAATCAATCTATCAATCAATCAACCACAGACTGTTTTTAATTTCAGCACCATAGGGTGGACCCTCATGGCAAACGGAAGTCTGACTTATTTATTTATTTATTTTTTTTTAGTCCTGTCATATCTCTGTTACCACATTTTCTCTGTTTTGATGCCATTCCAAACCCCTCAAAATATGTTTTGCAATTAAAGTTTGATATATCATATTTCTCTTATCCTGGCATTATCTTCATTGAATAACACATCATAAGAAAGCCTGATTAATTATCTTGAAAATGACACCTCACTTGCTATGATTGGGTGTTCCTGGAATGTGCAAAACAGCCGAGTATGGGGACAGATCAAAAGTGAAAAGTCACAACAATTCTGCTACTGATAATGTACAGTTTTGATGAAAAACTGCCACTGGATTAAGCAATGCTGAAATGAGAGCACTTTCAAAAACTCCCATTTCCTAAACATTAGATGACTGTTTGGTCAACCTTCAATGTTTAATTTTAATCTCTCAGATACTACTGCAGTTTTTAATTCATGGATGAAGCCTGGAATCTAATGATAATCTCACAATGCATTCTTTTCAAGCACATTCCTTCCCTGAAAACGACAAAGCAAATGGGAATTATACTGTTTGACATAATTTATGTTTGCTGTATTTCGCAACATTTCACATAATGTACACAAGTGAGTTATTGTTGTTAAGAAAATTAATTAGGCTTTCTTATGATGTCACATTTGAATAAAATTATGTAGTTTTAAGAGAAACATGATACATGTACATCAAATTGGAATTGCAGGTCTTTTTTTGAGGAGTAGTTTTAGCATACTTCTTTAAAACTTATTGCTAGTCTCATCATAAAGTAGAGTAAACAACAATCTTTCAGGTGAACCCGTACTGTTGTTGTTCATAAAACACACAAATGTTTCTCTGGATGGATTTTTAAAAAGCATCTTAGAACTGATTCTCAATTGGCAACACATTTTAGAAGATTAAAAGGTTTTGTGTGTCTCTCTACAATTGGCAAACTTTGAAAATTTTGCACTTATTTACTAGAAATGGCATGTCATTTATTTTTGTGAATGCCCCACAACCTGGACCAGCCTTCCCGACCACAACAAAGCATTTACAGCATGTGACTACTTCAAGAAACATTACAAAACTCTTCTGTTTTTGTGGGTTTTTTTCTTTCTAAATCTTGCTGTCTATATGCGCCTTGCGTACGTCCAGAGTGGATTTGGCGCAATATTAAGTTACACACATGTATATCATTATTAACTTCATCATTATTAGTGTTAATGCAGGTTTAGAAAAATTCACATATTCAATCTCATCTCACAAAAAGCATATCATCACTGGGGTGACAATACGTCGTATCTCAAATTGTGGTGAAAATCAGGGTTTTTTTTTTCTTTTTAAATAATTGTCAGATAATAATTTATGTTACCAGTAATTAATAATGTCCTGTTACAAATCCTGGCTTTCTTACCACCAAAAATGAAGCCACCACGTCCTGTCAAGGGAAAGGCTAAGCCATCTGTTACAATGCTTTGGCTGCCATGTTTTTGTATTTCGCTTTCCGGAACACTTTGCTCTGTTTGTTTTGTTTTTTTTAAATGAGGTTTTGCCACTCCAACAGCCATCTGCAGTTCAATATTCCAGACTGCTAATTTAAGAAGAAAAGGATAAATATTTCTCTGGCAAAATTTCCACAGAATGATTGGTTACTGTAAAAGCAGGGCAGGGGGGAACAGATTTAGAAAAGTTTCATTCAAAAATAACACATTATGGGAAAATGTGGGTAAAATTGTTCATATTCATGCTCACGCATATTCAATGGATGCATGGACTCTTGTGTTGGTTCGCATACAAAATCATCACTTTCTTTACATGCAATGTGCTGCAATGCAGACACAACTTGAGAGATTGCTATCAAATGGATTTTACTAGAGGGTGCACAATAAATCCACATCAGTGACTGGCTGATTGCTGTACTGAATTTCATATGAAGCTATTTCTGCCGCTCCACATATAATTCTGCATCCACGATACCTACTTACACTACAAATGTATCAATATCAACATAGTATAAATAAGTCCACAACAAATTCTGTATTTCTTTTCTTCCCCCCCCCCCCCCCCCATATTCTGTGAGAATCTGTCATCTATCACTCCAACTGCAGGCTCTTTTGAAGTTTTGATGACGGAGGTAATCTTTTAGAGACGGATACATGCAGCAATGGTTGGGGGACAAGAGCTCGAAGTTATTGTCACGTAAAATGTCATTAAAGTGTCGTCACTTTAATGTCACGTAAGTGTCATTAAAGCCATGCAGAAAGCTATTCAAGGCACCCACATCAGGACATTTCCCAGACGAGGGTGTGGTTTGGGCTACAGTGCACTCCCATTATAACCAACACGTTTCTAATGAAATTCCGATTACAACAAAGTAAAAATTCAGGCTGCAACATTATCTGCTCTTTGCTTTTTATTATTTGTTTGGTTATAACGAAATTTCGATGTAACGAAAGAAAACTGTAGGTCCAGAGGACTTTGTTAAAGTGGACATTTTCGCGCAAGTAATTTTTCGTGCTCAGCCACATAAGACAAATTTCACGTGTTTCTAATTCCACAGAATCAAGACATTACACAGTGGTACACATAGCAAGTGAAAACATTCATGTCCTTTTGCTTTCGAGTTAATTTCTGGTCTTGCAATATGCACAAGCATTTCCACTTTTACGGTACTTGGATAGAAGAATTCCAAACACGATGTTGGGGATCACTACTAATGTCCAATGTTCAGTAATTTTTCTCCTTTTACACATACACCTCTGTATATATTATTTTTTTTTTCTCATCAGCAATGATTGGATATTAAGGGAAATAAATATGTACCACATTGACTCAACACACAGCATCGGAGGGTCTGCTATTTTCTTGAGAGTAGCTAGTTTTGGCAACTGCTACTACGCTGCAACCATACTGTGCATGTTTCAATAAATACATTGTACACATTAATGCAATATTAAACACAATCTTGACAACATTATTTGGATATGAGGTTCTTTTATCAATATTAGCGCTGCCGTATGACTCTGAGGTTCATTTTTCCTACAGTAAAAACTCAGTATACACACGGCATTAAAGACAAGGCCATTTCGGTCAATTTACGAGTTTTCATACCAACACTCCCATGAATAATCACAGGAATATACGATACATGCTATCTAACTTCTTACTAATTCTTTGTTCCGTTTTCCTTACGTCTACATCTGTGGATGCAAATTAATAAGTACTCAACCACGACACAAATGAAAATAAATAACAGAAATGGTGGCTTACACAGAGATAAACATGATAGTGAGCAAATGTGTCAATGGGGAGCTGCCATGACATCATTTGATTACAGTGCACTTCCATTATATCTAACATAGTTATAACAAAATTCTCATTGCAACAAAGTAAAAATTCAGGTCCCATAATCATCATCTGTATCTCTTTACATACTATACTGTTCAGCTATAACGAAATTTCGATATAATGAAGGAAAAACTGCCGGTCCTGATGAGGACTTTTGTTATAACGGGAGTCGCTTGTACCAACAAAAAAAAAAAAAAAAAAAAAAAAAAAAAATATCAACTGCTTCAGAGGGCAGACTGCACTGAAGCATTTATTACAAACTGATACAGTCTGATACCAGGAATAGATGGGATACAGCAGAGAAAAACTAGAATGTTTCACGTGCTCATCGATATTTGGCAGCATCATTCCCTGTAGAGAGTCCGGTTCCGGCAGAGCACCGCCCCAGGGGCCTCGGGTACACATTTCCTGTACAACTACTGTATTCAGAAGACTTTGGACGGGGGTGAACACACAAGGCATGGCAGTCCTAAATCTGCACCCATAGTGTGACACTTGCATCCAACATCGGATTTAGCAGCAGAAGGTTGCAACTCCAGGGACTTGGCAAACCATGTAGCCTGGCCTTTGGTGGTCTCATTGATGACCAACAATATTTTGTCTGCATGGGACTGGGAAGTGATTTCTAAAACCTGGAAATATTAAGAGAGTCAGTATCTGTTTTTCTTTTTGGGTTGTGCCAATCCTCACAAGCCCCTCTCCCCCCCCCCCCCCCCCCCACCACCTCTCTATTGGGTGAGAGCATAACAGGAAACTAACAATCATTCTCTCGAAACATCTACACACATCAGCCACACAAGACACAAGGGAGGATGGCAAACATCTAGAGGACCATTACTTTAAGCAGCAACATACATCAGCTAAAATACTACCAGGAGCTGACCTTATAATAAGCCTTAAAATCCTTTCATTTTACAGGCCACTTTGATTTTAAAGACAATTGTGCTGCCCACAAACTACATGTATTTTCACTTGACCTGGACATCAAACCTGCCCCCTCTAGTTGGATCAGAGTTTAGGGCCATTCATGCTGATCATGAAAAATCATATCATTAGACAAACTATGTGATATTTGGTGATTCTATAACACAGGGGTCTGTACAGTGTTAGGAGTGAACGGGGTGCTTGGGAGCTTCCCTGCTGACGCTTTATGCACAACTGAAGGCACCCATAACTCATCAAAATATTTAAACATCTTGTTAAAAATTACATTCACATGGAACAACATTAATGTGTTTTACCAATGCACTGACGATATACACATACACATATAGCAATCACTTTGTTTAAAAATTGAGTTCATAAAATACAAGACATAACACCTCACACCACACATACAACTTGCCGCGTAGTGTGCTGAAGCATTCTTATGTTCACGATACTGCTTGTAGTTCCCGTGCACATATACATTCCTAGTCCTAAATGGTCTACATAAATACTGGTCGGTGATTGGTCATAATGCAACCACATGACTAATGCAGCAAGGTTCGGAATCGTTATATTATATTGCCTGCAGTTACGTCATGTCAGGTAATGCAATTCCAGAATTCAAATGGCTGCCGACGGGGCTAGAATGAAAATGATGTGTATTCATGTAGACCATAAAATGAGTGTGCATCACAAAACCAAAAAAAATTGACAAGACCTGATCCTATAATACGAGGACTAAAAATAGGTGAAATGGGTCAATTTTTTCGTCTTTTGGTTTCTACATTTTCTGAAGGAGCAAAGTTTCCTCTATGATATTTCAAAGTTTGGGATCTTAAAGTGGATGAGAGGTTGTCTATTTTGCAGTTTTTCTATCAAAAACCTTTTTCCTAGTCTGTATGATTAGGCAGGGCTGCACACCAGCCCATTTCTTCTACTGGTCCGACCTGTCTGTTGGTCCAGTAGCTACCCAGATTTTCCATTTTTCACTGGTAAATTCCTGAAAAACTTACTAGTCTGACAGTGATTTTTACTGGTCCTGGACCGTCGGACCAGTGCCAGTGTGCAGCCTTGAATTAGGTACATCATGAAGGTCCTGTCTCATTTCTTACAAAACCCTTTACACACTCTTCTCTTTGAACTCTAATAACTTAAAAAAAGGGACAGTGTTATTGCAATCTAAATGAATATTTGGTAAAGAATGTAATCAAAAAGTTAAAAAATATCAGCTTCAGCTGACAATCCTTTCACAATGGGTGCTGTATAGTTTTATATCCTGTTTTGTCCCATTCATTGCACACAGCACAACTCGGCGAAATTAAGTACTCGAATAGACCCTTCACTTTAAAGCATTGTTCTTCAGTATACACTTTTCTAGCGGGTGTACTTTCTTTCCAGTATTTAGATGGGTTAGGAGAATTCATTTTCATTGAGTTATACATTTTAAAGCTCAGAGTCTACTCTTTCAAAATCTTTCCATAATTAAAAATCCATGTCTCACAATTTTTTGCTGGTTTTGCGTTGCAGAGTTGAATATAACAAATACTGTTTATCATTGTACTATAACACTTGATAGGCCCTTGGAGTCATATTTTTGCCCCGAGGCAATATTTTCCCTAAATGCTGCATTTTTCAGGGCAAATACGATCTCTTGGGGAAAATATACTCGCCCGAAGACATCAAGTGTTATATTGCATCTTTTAATTCGTATGATACAAATACATATATAAAAGTGAATAATGGGAGAGTGATAAGCTACTATTCATACAGATCAGTAATTGTAAGAAAATGCTACCTGTTTGGATATTGTGAAGTAAAACTGCACGCGACAAAAAGCCCTGCTGAGTGGGAATCATGATATCTGTTGCCATCAATTTTAAAACACAGAAAGAGAAAAAAAAACCAACAACAACACCAAAACTTTGTAGTATCAGAGAGTGCAAGTTCCTCCATAGATAAATGAGCAAAACAAAAGTGAAAAAAAAAAATTAATCTTCCCTCACAACTAAATGTGGCAGACAAATATCCTTCAGAAAAATTAAAAACAAAAAAATCTTTGGTTCGTTTACATAATGATGACTTCCTATGAATTTGAACACGCCTATCCTTGCAAAGCGAGCGCATTTAATATTGTGATAGGATGTTCTAGAGCAAAAAAAAACAAAACAAAACAAAAACAAATAAAAAAGATCTAAAAATGGAAAATCTCACACAGTTCTTGACTCTGAAGTAGGCAGAACTCTTTGTCACTGAACATCACTTATATACTCCGGTTATAACAGACACAGTTATATAAAATTTCCTTATAACGATGTAAAAATTCAGGTCCAAAATCATTGCCATTAAAGTCTGTAGTGCAAAGTTCCCTTGGGGTTTTAACAAAATTAAACTGCCTGTCCCGAGAACTCCGTTGTAAAGGGAGTTGCCTGTATTCTTACAAGTTGGCCGAGGATGCTTCCATTGCAGAGACGGTAAATGCCCTCTGAAAAGTATCCATAAGCAAATATACAGAAATATGATTTGAAATATATGTCGAGGAATCTTGAGTCCGATCTCCATACTGCAGCACAAAGAGCAGATCTCAATTCCTATGAGATCCAAACTACGTCCAGGCGAGTTTTGCTGGGCCGCCATCACCAGAGCTGCCGACATTCTCGTGTCAAGATGATATCAGGGAGACACTGGCATGGTACATGATGCATCTCAGTGGGCATAAATGATTCTCTCGTCAGGAGGATTTTTTCATACTCTCTGGTTAAGACACACAGAGAGATGCTGAAGTTTCATGAAGTCCCCCTGCATAAACATGGAGAGCTGCCGCCAGCTGCACTACCGTGGCAGAACAGGAGTCTACATGGGTGAACAATCTTCTTAAATAACAACGATAACTAAAGAATCAAAATCAATGGCTTAATGATAACATTACTACATCAAAATATCACATGCTCCCTGCAGGTGTCACAGTTCGTGGGCCAAATATCATCTCCTATGCCTGTCGTTGACCCCCCGAAATCCCCCGAGACAGTCGTTGGCTCCTTGGACACGTCCCTCCAGCTGTGGTTTCCATAGATCACAGTTGTCAGACTGCCGTTGGGACTAATACGTTACTGCTAACAAGTTGCTATAAAAAAGACCGTCGCCTCCGAAGCTTGCCTCTTGAGGGTGAAGAGGGTCTGCGAAACCAGAACATGAAACAGACAAAGAGCAAGTGGATTAGAATCAGTGACTTGCATTAACTGTAGGTAAGAAAAAGTAATTCAACAGAAAGATTAAGACTTGTCAGTAATAAGGATTGAGTCTACCCGCATTGTGAGAGAACAGCATACTATATGCACTTTTAAGTGCAATTTCAAACATTGTTCAAAATGGCTCTGAAATAAAAGGGATCGAATCAGACGAACAGAATAATAAGATTTTCATCAAAATTGAATCTAATTGAGAAAATTACAGTCTCGGTTTCACAGGTTTTCAAAGAGTGACATTACGAGCAACGATGAATGCAAACTGGAGGGGCGATGGTGTCATCACCTCACAGGAAAATCTAACAAAGTGCATTCCTTATAAAACAAACAAACAAACAAACTCCCTTCAGAGTAAATCCCATTTGTTTGGGTCAGTTTAAGTCTGCAAGCTTTTATGACTTAGATCGACAGCTCCATCTGCAACCCAGAAATGTAAATATTTGAGAAATCTATAAATCAACTCCAACAATCAATGATTTGACAAAGGATCTTCTTGCTGATTCCATTCAATATAAAGGCAAAGATAAGAAAAAAAATCTGTGTGCAGGTCAACTGGAGACGACATCATACCCTATGACATATATACTGTCTCATAAAAACTTACATATTTTATATGTAAATTTAAAGTACACTAATTTTCTACTTTTAAATCTCAATCTTAAAGGACAAGTTCACCTTCATAGACATGTGAGTTTAGTGAATGCAGCAATAATAGTAAAACACATCAGTGAGAGTTTGAGGAAAATCGGACAATTCGTTCAAAAGTTATGAATTTTTGAAGTTTCTGCTCAGTAACGACTGGATGAGAAGACTACTATGGCTTGTGATGTCACATGAGTACAACGATGTAAAGAAAGAATAAAGAAAATTCAACATATTTCCATTTTTCTCGCATAATAAAAGAACACTCAACTTCTCTCTTTCAGAAGGCAGGGGGAATAATATTACCCTTAATATACGTCAGTAACAAGTCGAAGAAATGTACACTCTATTCAAAAAGTAAAGTTTTATGAACTTCTCTTTTTATTTTCCTGATATAGTTGTACGCATGTGACATCATACACTGTAGTAGTCTTCTCATCCAGCAGTGACTGCGCAGATACTTCAAAAAGTCATAACTTTTGAACAGATTGTCTCATTTTCCTCAAACTTTCACTGATGTGTTCTACTAATATTGCTGCATTCTCTCAATCCTTATGTATATGAAGGTGGACTTGTCCTTTAAAGGTAGGAAATCCCATTTGCATGCCTTAAATGAAGAGTTGTATAAACACAGTGGTATGTTGAAGAGAGTATCATTTTAGAAACTCCCATAAAGTATTGAAAGTGGAAGGTAACATTTAGTACATTTCTATTGATCGTTAGATTTTGAATTGAATTCTTTTCGGGGCTCACCGTAAATTCCAGTACATTACTAGGCTACCTTTGCAGACCCATGCACTGCATGTGTGTCCATCATGTATATTTTGTGAATAAAGTTCATCAAAACTTACAAACATTTCTATATACATTCTTGCCACACACTTTATATGTTATTACATCAGCTTTTATACTTTTAGATTTGTGTTTATAGATAAAAAAATACAGAAGACTGCAACAAAAAGGCCTAAGTGTGGCTGACACACAGAACTACTGAGTAGTTGAGTTTTGTGCATTATTCAAATTGTAGATAACTGTTGACTTCCAAATTTCTAAGCAGTGGCCTAAACAAGTCCCCTGAGGTTCATATTAATGTTTTGCTGCATTTTGGGAGTCCTGTAAAATGTATCCCCTTCCTTTAAGGCACGCATTTTGCTGTATCTATCAAAGTCAACTTGAACTAGCACCGTGTGTTTCACTTTAATTTGGTACAGGCTAGTTAGTCCATCCCCTTCTTCACACTAGGTCCCACATTGCCAGGAAAGTCCCGCACCACAGGGCCTCCAATCAATTAAAAAAAAAAAAAAAGAAGACATAATGTGGACGCTCACCTGGACTTATACCCCTGTCCCCGCAAAGCAAGTCAGGTCCAGGGATAAAATTTGGTGGGGAAACTGACCTTGGGTCATAGTCGATAGCAGCCAGCTGTATCAAATGTGTACTTGAGCAAAGTCTGGGGGGCAAGTGGCAGGGCCTACCCTTAACCATCATTGCCCCCACGGCTTGGGGACAAGTCGAGGTAGGATCTTTTCTGACTGTCCCAGTATTGCGGAACTTAGTGTGAACACAGGGTATACTGAACTTAAGAAATGACAGTGGATCCGTGGTGACTTCTTCATATTTTCATTCTGCTGTGCTCACTGACTATTACTGGTCATCTGGAATCAAATGCAAGAGGTTCACAACCTGTTTGCTGACTTTATTCTTCTTTTAAAGGGAAGGTAAACCCAAAGAGCAATGTGGATTGAGTGAAAGCAGCAACATTAGTAGAACACATCAGTGAAAGTTTGAGGAAAATCGAACAATCGATGCAAAAGTTATGAATTTTTAAAGTTTTGGTGTTGGAACCGCTGGATGAGGAGACTACTAGAGGATATGACGTATGAGTGGACAACAATACAAAGAAAATATAAAGGAAATCCAACTAAAATTCACTTTTCTAGAATTATGAAAGAGCAATGGACCAACCTCTTTCAGAAAGCAGGGGGAATAATTGCTACCTTTAACATATGTCAATATCAAGTTTATGGAATTTGTAATTTTCATGAAAAATTGATTTTTGTAGAATTTTCTTTATGTTTTCTTGGTATTGTTGTCCACTCATACGTCATAACCTCTAGTAGTCTCCTGATCCAGCGGTTCCATCACCAAAACTTTAAAAATTCATAACTTTTGCATCGATTGTCCGATTTTCTTCAAACTTTCACTGATGTGTTCTACTAATGTTGCTGCTTTCACTCAATCCACATTGCTCTTGGGGTTTATCTTCCCTTTAAAAGTCAACTTATGGGCCCGTATTCTACTGTAGACCAAGGTTTAAACCCATTTTAGACTCACCTATGGTTTAGCTAGACCCGAGGTTTAATTTTGTATTCTGCTAGCGAGGTTTAGTTAAACCCAAGTCTATTTCGGGTTTAAATTAAACCCGAAATAGTCTTGGGTCAAGCCACCATGGTGCCCTCTATGGAAGAAGAAATTCTCCCTCTCTGAGTACTTTTCTCTTCACAAATCCACTTAAATTCATTATTGGCAGTCTATCAGCCACATGAGCGTGAATTTCTTGGATTTCGAATAGCTTTTACGGGTATTTATGTCGAATAAGGGCATGCTGTATTTCTGCTTGCGACGACTCGTGAAGGACTGTACATTACTGTACAGTTTGTGTACGTGTGCGACGCACATCACAGGATACATGGTAAGCGTATAGCGTAGCGCTAATATTATATTCCTGGCTAGCTAGCTTTGAATGCTCAGTACCAGCAGAGCCATCGCGCCGCGCCGGCCGGCGGCACGGTTGCTGTGTGCGCTGGATGGGACATGGCTTTTTATGTCGATTGAATCGTGAGTTCGGAATGGATTGGCGATTGATCAAACCAGGACTTTGAGGTAGGAAATTGAATAAAAGCTTTTCTCTTTAGACTGTCAGTTTATAAAAATGGAAACCATTCTAAAATTTAGAAATAGATCTAGGCCTATATCAACCCTATCTCGATATTAGAAGTAACTGGTTAGATTTTACCTACCGTACCACACTAACAATATTCGCACATAACTTTTGATAGATCTAACACTGTTAACGTTAGTCTTAACGTTACAATAATGTACTCTAGCTATTCGAATAGGTTCTACTAACGTTAGTAGGACCTTACTCCTAGTCCTAACGTTAGTCCTACGATCTAGGTTCTCGATCTACTAGTCTATCTTACACTAGCCTATGCCAAATCGACCTCAGGCTCTACCCTCTAGTCCTACATTGAGTTCTTGGTCTAGTCTTCAGGTTATTTTCATCGTAAAGTCTAGACTAACGTATACTTATTAGTACAGGGAGTACTAGGACTAGTATTTCTAACATTTAGATCTCGAGTCTCTTCTAAGTGTACTTATTAGTACTAGCTAACGTTAGATCTAGTACGTAGTCTCTTAGACGTATCTCGTGTGTACACGCGTGTGGCCGGCAAGCCAGCTGCAGGCAGCTGCTGCTGTATCCAGCCAGCCACTCGTTTTGTGCCATTGGCGTTGATCTGTGTGCTGGTACCTTTACCAGTCATCGTAATACTAATAGACTCGATTTAAACTCGAAATAGACTTCCTCCTGGGTAGGTTTAATTTAAACCCTATTTAGACCTCAGCTAGACTTAGTAGAATACAAATTAAACCTAGGTTTAAACCTGGGTCTAAACTGGTGGTTTAAACCCAGGTTTAAACCCCCAAAACCCACTTTAGACCCAGGCGTGGGTTTAAACTCGGGTCTAAGTTTTTAGCAGAATACGGGCCATGGAATTGAAATTCCTCTCCCCCCCCCCAAAAAAAAAAAAGAAAAAGAAAAAGGAAAAAAAAAAAGGAGAGCCAGAGACAAAGACAAAAAAAAAAGCAGAAAAAAGCACTTCCTGCAGCCTTCAGGGTAGAGGCATATAAATCATACCACAACCCATCCTAGCTTTTATTGCACACATTACCACTCCATTAATTTCCTTCCTTCTTTCTGGAACATTAACACAGAGGCAGGGCTCAAGAGTTGTATACCTACGTATGTGCTCCAGAAATCCACTCACCAGGAATAAAATGACGGGCAGACAGGTCGAGAAGAGAAGGGTCAGAGGTCGTGACCCTCTGTCACCTCCTGATCTGATTGGCTATCCACTCTAAACCCTGGTACAGTCTGAGGATGAAGAAAGATAGAAACTTCACTGTTAGCACACAGTTTTGTATGGGGCGCCAAGTGTCACATGGCCTATGAAATGATCATTTCGTTAACAAAATGGTCATTTCGTCAACGAAATGACTGATTTCATAACGAAATAGGTCATGCAACACTTGGTGCCCCATAAAAAACTACGGTCTTTGTCCATGGTTTAAACCATGGACAAGATAGAACACCACCTTCGTGAATTTGGGCCATACTGTACAAACATATCCATATATATCTTGTGTATTGTCTACAAATGTGTGTGTGTGTGTGTGTATCATATATAAGTCTGGATCCACCTTTGGTGAGATGGTGTATGGTAAATGTGTACCAAGCATCGAATCAGAAAAGCATGCCATTGAATGGGCACGCCGTCGATCGAGTTGGGCATGCAAACATGGCACATAAAGCTCTAGTTAACACAAGACATTGGAAATCACCTTCCCCTAGACTATAAGCATAATTTGCATGTTTCCTTGAAATGTCTTTTGTTAATCAAAACAGAAACATAGAAACTTGCTTGTAAGTGCTATCAAGTCCCATCAAGAAGTGGTAAATACATGTAAAAACTAACGCTAACACAAAATGTTTGCACTTTTATTCTAAAATTTGAATTTTTGTGGGCAAGGCAGTACATTGTAATACCTTTCCTTTTTGCATTACCATTGCAGTAGGCTGTATCAGCCACTCTATGGTGTGATAAATGAATGAATGCATTGCATAATATTAGGTATCCCTCATAGGGGAATCCCCATGTAAGACAATCAACCTGGCACACTGCTGCCCACGCTAACATCAAGCCGTCCCTTCATTTAATGTCGCCTCCTTTTTCTTGTTCTCGTTGCTGTATGATTGACGAATTGTCTGTGTCAACACAATGGTTGTGTCAGTATACAAATAATGCACAGGTCTGAGTGCCTCAGTAACAATTGTGTGCATGAGGTAACTATGGAATGTTTAACCCATGAGGCAAAACCGAGTGGTTTTAAGCTAACATTCCATGGTTAGACATACTGCATGCACACTTGAATATTCCCACTGACGCACAAACAGACATGTTCATTATCTGTTTTATAGAACTGGGGACAAAGTCTTTTTGCCAGAAATCACTTTTTTTTTTTTTTTGCTCATGAAACCTGATGGCAAATTTACTGGATGCATTTTCTTTTGGCTTGCCATAGATGCAAACCATGCAGTGATCAGTACTTCCAGCCATGCATCCAGTTATTACTGGAGGCACAGTAAATTCACTGGATGCATGGTTAGCTTGCCAATAGGCATCTCTTACGAGTGCGCAAACTCTATTCTATAATTTTTATAACCCATTCTACTCTATCATACTCACAATACACTTAGTGTTACATGCACAGCACTATCACACACACTGCAAAACATACACAAACAATCTTACATATTCCTATTGTGCAGTAACTTAACACCATGGCCTGAAGACTCGACAGAGAGGTGAACGCACTAAAAAACTTCTTGATCTACCAGTGTGTCCACCGTGGCAGAGAGTATGCAAAACATTTTGCTCCCACAATGTTTTGTGATGAGTCAAGTCTTTTCAAGACAATTCCACAAATGGTTAAACTTGTAATTCAGAACCAAAACGACAGCCCGAAAAGTAATTAACTATCATCACTTCTCAAGACGTATTAAGGTTGGCAGCTCAAAAATTATCAGCAATGGAGATGATATATCGTATGTCCCCCCCCCCCCAAAAAAAAAAAAAAAAAAAAAAAAAAAAAATTACAAGGGACCCTCCGCAACGATAACTTCAAAAACAGAGAATCAATCCGAACACAATTTCCGGGTACGGAAATATAACTCATTACCCACATCTGACAGAAAACTCAATGGGATTTGCTTCAGTGGTCAAAGAGAAATAAGGAATTTTGTAGAGCATGTCAGGAATCCCTTCCCTCCAAGTTCTGTCCATTCTGTTCACATATTAATATACAGTTCCAAGAGCATCCAAGTGCTAATCAGAAACAGACCCATGACAAGCTTTACAACGATCCACATTTCTCTGTGACCACTAAACCAAATTGAAGGGGGTTTTCTGCAAAATATAGGAAAGATGTTCTGTTTTTAGACCCTTAATGTAATAGCATTCAGACAGTTTATATCATATTGAAAGATATCAATGCAGATATCCGATCCGATATTTTTTGGGGGGACATACTGTATAATAATGACAGGCATCATACTGCCACTTCTAGTTTCTCAAATGTCAGTGGACTGGTGAAATGAAAACATCATGAAACATAAGACTGATTCAGTACTTAAAGGGATAGTACAGTATTGGTGGAGATGAGAATTGGGCTTTTAACTTTTTGCGAGATACCAAGAAAACACTTATAATATAGTACAGAGCATACCATTTTAAGAGGAATTCAAAGTTTATTTGATGAAAATCGGGTGTGGAATGACTGAAACATCCAAAAACAAAGTAAAACAAAGCGATGGTAATAAAGTGTGGGTCCCACACTTTATTAGAAGAGCTCTTTTTTTTGATATCTCGGCCATTTCAAAACCAATTTTCATAAAATTAACATTGAATTCATCATAGAATTACATGCTCTTTCATATTTCGTAAGAGGTTTCTCATTATCTCACCAAATAATGTTAGAAACCTGAAATTAGGTCTCAACCAAAGCTATACGATCCCTTTAAAGGGAAGATAAACCCCCAAGAACAATGTGGATTGAGTGAAAGCAGCAACATTAGTAGAACACATCAGTGAAAGTTTGAAGAAAATCGGACAATCGATGCAAAAGTTATGAATTTTTAAAGTTTTGGTGTTGGAACCGCTGGATGAGGAGACTACTAGAGGTTATGACGTATGAGTGGACTACAATATCAAGAAAATATAAAGAAAATACTACAAAAATCCATTTTTCATGAAAATTACAAATTCCATCAACTTGATATTGACATATGTTAAGGGTAGCAATTATTCCCCCTGCTTTCTGAAAGCGGTTGGTCCACTGCTCTTTCATAATTCTAGAAAAGTGAATCTTTGTTGAATATCCTTTATATTTTCTTTGTCATATTTATTTTTTTTTTTTTTTCTACGTCATATCCTCTAGTAGTCTCCTCATCCAGCGGTTCCAACACCAAAACTTTAAAAATTCATAACTTTTGCATCGATTGTCCGATTTTTCTCAAACTTTCACTGATGTGTTCTACTAATGTTGCTGCTTTCACTCAATCCACATTGCTCTTTGGGTTTACCTTCCCTTTAACTCGACAGTGTGCATTACTTACTGCAGTAACCGGAGTGTATTCCTTACATTGATTCCACTCAAAAGGATCAGTGGTTATGAGTGTAATCAATACAGTGTACATATTAAAGGGATGGTGTAGTTTTGGTTGAGATGGGGATTCAGGTTTTAATTTTATGTAAGATAATTAGAAACCACTAATACATGAAATATTAAAGAGCATACAATTCTAAGAGGTATTAAAAGTTTATTTGATGAAAATCGGTTTTGAAATGGCTGAGATATCTGAAACAAAGTAAAACAAAAAGGTCCTGATAAAATGTGGGACCCACCTTTTATTAGGACCACTTTGTTTGTGGATATCTCAGTTATTTGAAAAAAAAAAAAAAAAATTATCAAGTAAACTTGTAAAACCTCTTAGAATTGTATGCTCTTTTATATTTCATATATACTGGTAAAGTGGTTTCTAATTATCTCATAAAAAGTTAAAACCTGAATCTTCATCTCTACTAAAACTATACCATCCCTTTAAAGTGATCAGTGCCACATGGTACCTATTCGATTGATAGCGAGTCATGACATAATTACACAAGGTTTCCTACTAGAATTCAGTGACAAAGGCGTTTTGTTTTCAGTTTGATACGACAGCTATACCATGATGTACACTGTATGTACTGCACACACAAGTTATTTTGCAGTGTTTTCATAGCAACTCCTGCAGTTTCACCAACATGCATGAAATGAAAAACTCACAAATATATTGCCTGAAGTAACACAAACATGCGGTATAACTTTTAAAAGATGGGGATATCATGAATTGAAAAGTGATTGCACTTATTTCTCATTCCTTCACTGCAGTTCTTGATCATGAATTCAACCACTCAGAAAATCGTCTGTTATGTCAAGATTCACTATTTTTTAGTGCAATCCCATTATATACAGTAGCAAAGTCCTCAGAATTGGCAGTTTTCTGTTATTACATAGAAATTTTGTGAAAGCTGAAAGGTAAAAGTGGAAATTTTCGCGCATTTCGCGCAACCAGAAACAAGCGCGAAAATAAAAGCACGCGAATATTTTTGCTTGCCACATGTGCCTGTGCGTGATGTCCTGATTCCGCGGAATTAAAAACACGCGAAACTCTTCCGACCAGGCCAAGCGCGAAAAATTAGTCACGCGAAAATATCCACTTTTACAGTATGTAAAGATGCATAGATGATAATTTGGGGATGAGAATTTTTACTTCTTTGTAACAAGAGTTTTGTTATAACCGTGTTCATTACTACGGGAGTGCATCGTAACATGCATAGGAAAAGAAATACGTACCCCTCCCCTGTAAGAGCACAACAGGCCTGTATATGCCACTCATGGTCCTTGACAGACGTCAGGTTAAGTTGCTGGGAGATTTCAGCGGAGGACATGGACCCTTTCAGATCTTGCTTGTTGGCGAACAGAAGAACAGCGGCGTGCCTCAGATCCTAGGGAGCAATGAAACCAGGTGAAGTTCAGAGGGATATTAACTTTCAGGTGTGAATCGTCTCATAAGTCTTCCTGCATTCAGTATTTGTGGACATCATATCAACAATTGCACAGCCTTAAAAAAAGTAATCTTAGAAAAAGAGCACATGTTTCAGTGGTGAACTTTGTGGACATGGTTCTGCATGCTCTTTTTACTTTTTTCATGTTCACATGCATATATACATAGATACATATACACACGCATAATTAAAATCTAAATATGGTATCTAAATATGGTATCAGAACAGGGAAAACTTTGTATTGTTATTATTATTATTATTATTATTATTATTATTATTATTATTATTATTATTATTATTATTATTATTATTATCATTATTATTAATATTACTATATTTTTTTTCATCATCATCATCATCATCATCATCATCTGGTATACGGGAGTGAGGTAGTCCTGTGATCTCCCGGTCGACATCAGGATAATCTCGTCGTTGGTTCGCGACTTAATACAGTGTATGCATAAGTGCGTGGATGTCAGATTACATAAAATTTTTTGTCTAGCCAGAGTTTATCTAATCCAGACTTAAAAATATCAATATTTGGCACAGTCACAAGAGATTCCGGCAATTTGTTCCAAGACTCGATAGTACGTATACTAAAGAAACAACTTCTCACATTAAGTTTCCGGTGGGTATTGAAGAGTTTAAATGAATGACCACGGGTACGCTGATACTCTGGTTTCTTGAAGAAATGTTCTGGGTTTAATCTGTCAATACCATGAAGAATTTTGAAAACTTGAATCATATCGCCCCTCTCGCGCCGGTAGTGAAGTGAAAAAAGATTGAGTCTTTTTAGCCTTTCAGGATAGGGTAATGAGCTCATACCAGGAATCATTCTTGTGGCTCTTCGTTGTACAGCTTCAATCTTGCGGTCGTCTGCTATGAAACGAGGATTCCAGGATACCGTACAGTATTCGAGATGTGGGCGTACAAGAGTTTTATACAGAGGTATGAAAACGTCCTGGTTGATATTAACAAAGGCTCGTTTGATGATCCCTAACATCTGATTGGCTTTCTGTATCATAGCTGCAATATGTTTCCTGAAGGTCAGATCACTGTCTACTAAAACTCCTAAGTCTCTTTCTGTGTCAACATTCTCTAAACGTCTACCTTCCATAACATAAGACTGTTGGGGGTTGTTGTAACCAAGATGAAGGGTTTTACACTTTTGAGAGTTCAAGGGGAGTTGCCACTTGGATGACCAAAGAGATATGTTGTCAAGGTCACTTTGTAACTGTTGGCAAGAGGTCTGGCATTGAACAGATGAGTAGAGTTTGGCATCATCTGCATACAACTGAGCATGACATGTTGCGACATCCGGTAGATCGTTCACGAACATCACAAAAAGAGTTGGTCCGAGGACGCTCCCCTGTGGTATTCCACTAATTACATCAGTCCATTCAGAAAAACATCCATCAACTGTTACTCTTTGGACCCGATGTGACAGAAAATCTTGAATCCATGCAAGAAGTGGACCGCTTATTCCATAGGATGCTACCTTATGTATAAGTCTAACATGTGGTACAGAATCAAAAGCTTTTTTGAAGTCAAGGTACACGACATCTACAGGATTCCCATTGTCTAAATAATTAGTCCAATCTTCTAGTTGAGTGAGTAGTTGAGTGGAACAGGATCTTCCAGGAACAAAACCATGCTGAGCATCAGTAAACAAATTATGCAGGTACATATGATCCACAATAGCATCTCGAAGTATCGACTCCATTATTTTAACTACTACTGATGTTAAACTGATGGGGCGATAATTCCCTGGGTCCTTTCTACTGCCCTTCTTGTGTATTGCAGTAACATTGGCTGATTTCCAGTTTATAGGTAATATAGTCTCAGCGAGTGACAAATTAAATATCAAAGACAATGGCGTACACAGTTCATTAGCAAGTTCCTTCAAGACTCGCGGATGGATATTATCTGGACCAGCAGATTTTGAACTTTTCAGATTAACAAGTTTCTTAAACACAACATCAGGCGTAATAAGTACATTATCCAGAACAGCATCAGTGGAATGATTTGAAACTTCAGGTATAACGGACAGATCTTCTACGGTGAAAACTGAGCTAAACTGGGCCTGGGCCTATCCTCCTGGTGGCGGCGGCCACCAAGCCTTGTCACCTTCTGTATTTTCGTGCCACTGATTTGTAATCCACCTGTGATTAAACTTTTGACAGAATTAAAATCATCTCTTTCACGATCAGTAGCAGTAGCAGAGGTAGATTCCTGAAGGTTATAAATCACAAAATTATTCTTCCTTCTATCCCTATCAATGATCTCCTCCATGACATTCACGCTGTCATGAACACTCTGCGGCAAAACATTTGCTTTGGTAGAGTCATTCTGCTTTGGGACTTCGATACTATCAACTGGAGCAGAGGAACTGGACGCCACCTGGGCGTATGACTTTGCTGCGTATACAGAATCTGCAGCTTTCTGCATACATTTAAGTTCATTTTTGACCTCACTTATCTCCTTTCTAACATCGATTATCATTTTCTCCACCAAGCCAGTTTTAGGTTGTGGAACGTTTCCATTTGCACAACGACTCGCTTCCTTTGCAGCCTCAATAGCTCCATGTTCACATCGTTTACAAAACCAGTGTAGATTGGGGGTATCAGATAGGACGTTATACACATCAACACTAACATCTTGGCAATGTAGACATGCCCATTTCATACATGCTTCACATTCGATCATTAGATCCACAGCCTCTTTTTGACAGTACTCACATGTAAATCTCTCTTTGCTATATGTGTCCTGACCACCAGTTTCCTCCTTAGTATCCTTCTTTGTCTTTGAAGTACCCTTTCTACCACTCTTACGTTGATTCTCATCTGTTTTCTCAAGTGAGCGTTTGGCTTTCACTGTAGTTGAAGAAGAACGACTACGCGTTGCCGGAGCAGCAGTCGATGGATTCAATTGCTCTGAAGATGACATATCCCCTTTCTCAAGGCTTTTCCCGAAAGGAGATAATTTCGTTAGAGTCTTCTGTATTTTTTCCATGGCAGAAACTTCTTGATTTGTGGCGTTTTGATCCTCCATAATGATGGGGAAAATAAATCAAAATGGCGATCCCGACGACAGCGTGAAAAATAATATGGTATCAGCGAAAAGTATAATAGGAGATAGCGATGTCACCAAGCCCCGCTATGAAAACACGGACATGTAGCAACAGCGTTGGAGCAGCGAAAACGCAAAAGTAGGTCCCCAGCGATCTCATCGGAAACTGAGTAGTACACTACGCCGCCGCTGTCGGACCGGCTGCTGTCGGAGTTCCGATGCGTGAGGTTCGCGAGTGTGTAAGCAATTGCGAAAAATTGACGTTACGAATTTCACTAAAATGACGAGAAATATACTTCCATGCAAAAGAAATACGCTCCAATATTTTGAGATGAACAGTAAAAGATGACAAATCCACCGCAAAAACAGATGAAAATATTCCGATTCCTGTGATTTGAGAAGATTTGAGAAGAATTTTGAGACACCGAAAAAAAGTACGTCTGACATCCACGCATACGCTTTAGCTTCATTATTACATAAATCATCATTATTACATAAATGTATAGATATATAACCAATCAAAGAGCCTACACTGTAAATTCAATTTGCTCCATACTACGGCTGAAACAAAACAATTGTCACTGTGTGTATCAGTGGTCACACAGCACAGCAGGTTTCATGGGCATGTCAGTGGTTAGCCTCTGGGTGCCAGGCTCTTTGTCAAAAAACAAAACAAAACAAAACAGATGCCACACTTAACCTGAAAGGCAATCAATATATGGACAACAGTGGAACAGTCAAGGGATCAAAGATGGTGTGTCAAGAAGAATACAGTGTCTCACGATAGGCTAGAATCATGCAGGACTGACAGTGCCACAGCCTAGAGACACTGCCAGGCTGAAGCAAAATCCTGTTTCAGAAGACTACATATCACAGATTAAAAAAGGGGAGGGGTGGGTGAAGAGAACATATGGTGGGAGTGCTGGTATTTTTGTGTTTGGCCATGTGTAGGAGGGTGTCCACAGCGAGCCATCTGTCCAAAAGGAATGCTACAGTCATTCAGGAACCAATCACACTCTGTAGTCACTGTTGTTGTTTCATATAAAGCACCATGAGCGTCATTTTTTTATGGACTTCAGCGCTTTATAAGAGACCACTATTATCGTTATCATACGGTGGGATGCGTGTCTGATTGACAAGCCATAGAGTTTGTGGCATGGACTAATGCCCACAGTTTGTGGAAGGCATGAACACATATCCGTGTACATATACTCCACAAATCTAAATCACATTTAGAAACACGTCTGCGCAATGTGACTCCAAACGAGTTCTTCGCAAGTCTAAAACTCCTCCAATCCTCCATGCAACACTTAGCACATATATACACATAAAACTGGAGTCAATTGCTTATGAAACCTATCCATACTGCTCCCTTCTCTCTTTAAGCCACTGCCTCCCAAATACTGCAATTCAACTAAGGGTGAGGACACGGCTCATCCAATTCCTGGAAGCCATGTGGCTTAAAGGGGAATGAAACCCAAATAAACATGTGGACTGAGTGAATGCAACAATATTAGTAGAACACATAAGTGACGTTTGAGGAAAATCAGACAATCAGTTGAAAAGTTATGAATTTTGAAAAGTTTGGTGCCGCCATCATTGGATGAGAAGACTACTTCAGTTATACAATTATGCTATGATATAGAAAAATTTTAAAGAGAATTCCACAAAATGTATTCTTCTTCTTTTTTTTTTAATGAAAAGTACACATTCCCTTGACTAGTTACTGAGAAATCTGTTGAAAGTAATATCATTCCCCCTACATACTTTCTGAAAGAGGTAAGTTATGAGCTCTTTCATTATGTTACAGAAGTGAAAATATGTTGAATTTTGTTTCCATCGTTGTCCATGCATGACACCACAAACTGTCCTAGTCTTCCCATCCAGCGATGGTGACACCAAAACTAGAAGAATTCATTAATTTTCTAAGGACTGTCTAATCTTCTTCAAAATTCACTGATGTATTCAGATAATTTTGTTGCATTCCCTTATCATAATCCACATGACATTGCTGGGGTGACAAGACCTTGTATCTCATATTTTGGTGAAAATTACTTTTTGGGGGGACTATTGTCAGACAATCAGCTATAAGTGATGTCCTGTGAAAATCCTAGCTGTCTTCATGCCCAAAATGAAGCCACCACAGCATGTCAAAGGAGAGATAATCCCATTTTTTATAGTGCTTTGGCTGCCATGCTTTATCGCTCTTCTAAACATTTAACATTTTTTTAGACGAGAGGTTCTGTCGCCCAACAGCAATATGTATTATTTTGGTTTCATTCTCCTTTAAAGTGCACTCACCTCGTTGGCAAGCATCTGGTACAGCTCTGCTTTGCTTATGTGCAACCTCTCCCGGTCTGTGCTATCTATGACGAGGATGATGAACTGGATATAAAGGGGGGGGGGGGGGGGAGGAAGAAGGAAAATAACATTATTGGCAATGAGCTTTGGGGAAAATCTCCAAAATGATTGCTCATAATTTTTTGCTTATATATCCTCTTCTGACATCAACTCATCAATTACATTTTGCATATTAGAATGATGTTGGTATCAATGTCCTGATGCCAACATAAAACAACAGTCCTGATGCCAACATAAAACAACAACAACAAAACCCCCAAAACAGCCAATATCAATAAAACAAAAATGTTAGTGTAAGATAAAGTCATAATGCAAGACTGAATCTGATTCATCGAATCAATGGATCAAAATGACGCCATACATGGAACTGGAGCACTAATAGCTTTACTAGTAAAAAAAAAAAAATAACAAACATACTATAGAGATGGCTATCAAAGAATAAAAAAGAAAGAAATCTTAGATAATTGTTATTAGACCTCTCAAAACAGGATGTATTCTCCATCATCATGGATTTGAACAGAATAACATGAAAAAATCACGTTGTTTTTAAAGTAAAAAATAACTTCCATGGCAGAAATATAAGCTTGTTATGCAATAACTATTAAAGTACTGACATTTGGCTTATTATTTCAAACAACACAGACAACAATGTAAATATAGGTGATTTGAGACTCCCAGTTAGTTTTGATATACGGTGTACCTTAACTGCTATCAAAATAAACATAGCTTCCAGGACCTTGCTCCCAGGATCGTGTGTTTATGTCATGAAAATACACATGGAGAGGAAGGGGATGTCCCATTACAGAGTGCAATCAATATGAATACAATCCCAATCCATTCACTGTGTCCGCATGAAAAGAAAACCAACATTTTCGCAATCCTTTTCAATCAAGGGCCCTGAACTTTTCACCAAGTTCCCTGTGTACTACCTGCACTCTCCCCTAATTCTCATAATTGCATGTAAATGCAAAAAAAAAATGAGATAATAATGATAATAACAATATAGATTTAAAGGTGACAACGTGACTTAATTTTTGTCATAATGTGCTGGCAATGCTGTGCCAGTGTACAGCGCGAGCTCTATTTGGTCGTACATGAAAAACATCACGCACTGTCTACATTATCACCAAGTTACAGAAGAACAATAAAATCATCTAGAAAAATCACCCTCAATTTCAACTTTTCTATTCAAAATCCAATCTGGTCCATGGTGGTATAAGGGCCTGTCAAACATTTTTCCCCAATGATCATGACCTTTACAAAAATTATTTTTTGTGCTATTGTATGCGCACACAAATTTCATCATTTCTCCTGTGAGGGGGAAATTATATCATATTCCCAATGGAAGTGTTCTGCATACTGAAAAAAATAATAATAACAAAGCCAAATGAAAGAAGAGATCCTCTATCCGGTCTAAATAATGGTGTAAAGGGCCATGTTATTATTTTCCAGTTGGTTCGTATCCAAATATTCCCCGACTTTTTACCATTTTTTAAAGTCCTATTGTCAGTGCTCACAGGGCATACACCAGCCCTTAACAATTCATATTTTTCTGTGGGAAATAATCGTCAAACCAGCAGGGCAACGTGAATGTGATTGCCGACAGGGAAAAGAAAAATTCCCCTTTTTTTTCAAACGCTTGGCAAGATTTAGGGGTGCATTGAATAATCAGGATACCTCCAGATTGCCAACAGCAGTATTTCATTCATGCAGAGCACTTGACTACAAGGAGGCAATTAATAAAGCTTCATTTTCATCACACAATATACTGTATCACACCAATATGGCATTTGGCAAATGTTATCTTTATATATTGCTATTTACAACCTCCATCATTTTAGCATTATTACTATTCATTTAAATATACCACCTTTATCACTTTCATTACTGTCATAATCATCATCATTATCATTACTGCTCCTACTCTCCCACTATCATCATCCTCAGCACCATTACTACTATCACTAACATCGTCATATAATTCTCCTTTCGTCTTCCATGTTCTTCCTCATACTTTACTCAATATTACTGTATTCACAAAGGTCCATAAATTTTATGCAAGACTGATGCCCTATACTGTTCCACATCAGTCCGGAATCAACTGCAGCTTTATTCATTTTTTTTTTTCTCTCTCTCTCCACGGACAGCTCACCATCTTCTACCAGCAGATCGGGCACCTTCATGTGGATATTGCACAAAAGCAACTTGTGTGTAACAAATCTCCAAACCCGTATGGAGTATTAAAAAAGACAAGGTTATGAAACCACAACAACAACCAGCGTGGATTTTTGTAAAATTCATTTTATCATTATTATATATTTTTTTTTACGGTTTCTTTGTGAAGAGAAGCCCTGTGAAGAGGAAGGTCATGTATTTGGTGGGGAAAGTAAACCTTTTTCATGTTATTGTTCATAATCACTCCTAACTCTTGACGAAAGATTATTACAAATGATATTTATAAAAAGTCACAAACATTTTCATATTTATAGCCACAGTTTGATATCATACACTTTAAAAACACACACAAAAAACCCCCATGTATCTTTGATAAAGACTCTATCTGCATGTTGCCCTCTACAAACTTCGTTCATCTGTCTTCGACGGAGACGCATGCATAGTGGTTGCCATCTTGTATCAGCTCAGCACTGAAATCACTTCCTAATTGTACAAATCCAACCCTCTTTAACAGGTTGTAAATGTTTGCCTATTTGGAATATATGTTCTCAGCTATACATTATCTGTATATTGACTGTTTTTGCTTTCCAGTTAAAACTCAACCCCTTGCCTCTCCCAGATCCCTCCCACCTCCCCCTCACCTCACAAGTCACCCCTCCCTCCCCCTCCTCCGACAAAATTAAAAGCAAAACAGCATCCATTAGCCCATAACTTGTAACTGTCTGCTTATGCAGCACTTCTCCCAGAATTATGGCCTCTTGAGGTCAGTCTCTTCTCAGTGACTTTAGGACCGAATCACCAATGCAACCCTTCGCCCCTCCAACCCGACTACGGGTGCAATCATCGCCCCCTGAAGTCGACAGGTGGTATACAGTACCTGTGTGCCTGCGTAGTAGGTGTTCCAGGCGGTACGCAGTGACTCCTGCCCTCCAATGTCCCACATCAGAAAGTGGATGTTCTTCCATGTCACTTCCTCCACATTGCTGCCGATGGTTGGCGAGGTGTGGACCACCTCATTCATCAGTCTGAAATGTCACAATGTAGACATACAAATGTGCCTAAATCACAACAGAGTTATATATTCATTTATTCATTCAGTTTTATTTTTGATAAAAGTATACATGGTAGTGATAAGTCACATTCAGAGCCTCGGGGCCTCTTTTTGAAGTATTAAAGGTACATGGTCCCGGTGGTTTAGTCAAATGCGTACGCGGCCGCACAGCGCAAGTTTCCTATTGAGACCTATGCTCTCGACTCCTCTTTAGCGCTTACACTGTTGGCCAACTTCCCCGAGTCCGAAGAAGTCCGATTCACTGTAGTCAGTGGTCCGATCACAGTTCGGCTCATGATTCGGCTGAGGGGATGACAGCGTTTAAACTTCTTTTATGGTGTCATAATAAGAAACACATATGCATGCACCCTGGCATTACTACAGACTGCGTGATGCACAGAGAAGACAACAAAGTCAACGTTACTTAGCAACACCTACACGCTTTACCCTTGATGACAGCTCAACTTCGGCAATCTTCGTATCAACGCTAGCGCCCTCTATACTACCGGGACTATGCACCTTTAATATTGGAAGCATGCAGTCAAATCCCATTGCACATTAGAAAACAGAAACATAATGCAACATGTTGAACATTAAATATGTGGTATCATCCTGACAAAGATTTAAAAAAAAAGACATATGGTTTGCATGAAAGAAGCATTAGTAAAACACATCAGGGTAGCATGACAAAAATCAGACAATTTGTTCAAAAGTTATCAATATTCAAAGTTCAATTTCCACAATCACCAAAAGACATACAACTCCCCCTCCCCCCCCCCCCCCCCCAATTTAGAAAATGAATTGAAAGAATGTGTCACTTAATATTACAAATATTCACAAAGCTTTTCACATGAACAGAAATGTCGGTATATTTTCTTAGCAGCAAGAACAGGTTCTTTAATAACAGCATTCCAAACCACAACTTTTGTCATGCGAGAGGTATAAACAGTACTCGACAAGCAAAGTAACTTTCTGTTCTGAACTTACTCTCTGTGTCAACCACTCGAGTATGGTTACAAAAACATACTTACAATTGTCCTATATTCTACATTTATATCAGTATATTGTCACTTTATGTAAAAGTAAACATTTTCTACACCATCAGCTTTCTGCACTCAATTGAGAGAGACAAAATTCATGTGTAAATTTTGCTACCTGCCAACTGATAACACCCTTAGATAATTTCCTATTTGCTTGGCAAAGGTTTTGAAGCACCCACATAACCAAGTGCTACAGAAATCACTAACACAAGCGTTAAAAAGTCTGCAAAGAACCATGGCTGTGTTTGTCACACAAATTTGGAGACTTGTGCAAAATATCTGTTCCTTAAAGGGGAAGGCTAGTAACTGATCAGTGGGAATCAGTGGAAATGCTGGGAGATGATTGTTCCCATCCTTATGGGATTCATTCAAGAGTACATTATATATCTATTGTTGTGTGAAAATTATTTGCTTCAGAATGGTCTCATATTCAAGTAATGTGCAGTTTAATGTTTCCAGGTTAGCATGCCCTGGTCAGTGACGGGGCATTAAGCTGCACATTACTTGAATGTGAGACCGTTCTGAAGCAAATAATTTTCACACAACGATAGATATATAATGTACTCTTAAATGAATCCCACAAGAATTGGAACAATCATCCTCCAGCATTCCCACTGATTCCCACTGATCAGTTACTAGCCTTCCCCTTTAAGAACTTGTTGAATTTTAAGTCAAGTGTAATGTCATGAAATAGCTTTCTGCTACAGATGAATCAACTAAAAAGCATTATGTACACTGCATAGCATTAAATCAAATTTGCATGTACAACTGTACATACATGTACCCTTATGATCAGTATGCGCTCTGGTTCTGTAACTGGACTGCAGGAGTTTAAGCCATGTATACAATGTGCTCATACTTACATTTGATATAGAATTGTTGTTTTGCCTGCATTGTCGAGGCCAACGATGATCACCTTGTGTTCTGAAAACAGAATTTGAAAGAAGAGAAAAGGAAATTAAACATTTTTCTCTTGGAACTTCTTACAAAAATGTATATCAAGCATTAACCTTCAGTTAATGCATTGATAACTTTTCACCGGCTGAATGGGAACACTAGCCGGTTTAAAATGTAACAGTTCAAATATTTTAAATAAGAAGACTGTTGACATATGAATAACGGTGAAGGCTGGGGAGAACAATTCAAATATGAAATGACATAAAACTTCACATGAAAATTAAACTGCATAAGGTCCTCTCACAGTGCTTATTTGGCTTGAATCCATATTAAGCGTAAGTTTCCAAACTCCTCTATTATAACTACAAATTAACAATCAAAAATAATAATTATGCTATATTAATAATCATAAAAACATTCATGCAGTGAAAAATGCTAGGCTTCAGATGAAATTTATTTGACTCATCATTGCTGTGATGTAAAATATCTACAAAATTTACAAAACAATGACAATATGAATCATAAAGGTCTTGGATTGAGTCTACCACTGTGTGGAGAAGCTTGATAAATGCCAAATAAACTCAAACAACAACAGAAATAAGCTGATATATCATTCAGTTTCAATGTAGAAGACTAACTGCCAGGGCTCAGAGCTGCTGGATTGTGTGTGTGAGTTATGGTACAACAGTCAAAGGGTGCTGATCCCAACACAGGCTTGCAATTTGGGTCTCTCTTGACAGAATTTTTCCCACATTCAAAAGGGGGAGGGGCTGGAATGTGGGAGGGCTTGGTGACGAGGCTAAAGGTTAGAATTAGAATTGCAGGGTTTTTTTTTAGGAGTCAGGGTTAGGCAAACAGAACCAATGTAATTGTAGGAAACAACACTACCGTGGGGTATATGCTGTAAATTTCTCACATCAATGTACAAAATGTACCGGTATGTGTAACTATAAATGTACAAAAGCACGAACTATTCTTAAAACTTGTGAATTGTTTGTTTCAAAATATTTTCATAACAAAAGTATCTAGAATATACAAGTGTATGATATCTAGACCGTCTGTCAGTGGCCACACTGTATGTACAGTGACATACATGCAACATGTACTTTGCAGAACCACTGTACACATGCTTACAGTACGTATCCCCCCCATGTTCTCTTCATTCGCTGGTCCGCGCATAAATAACACTAGTAGGTTACATTTTTACACAAAATACTTTGCATTGGTGCTTCTTAGATTGTAAATAAAGGGATGATCTTACAATGTGGTATATAGTGTCACATATATTGTATACACCCTAGAATTCACATTCAACGGATGAATATAAATAGTATGTACATGTAAATGGATGGTCAGAAGTGAAGGGAGCCAGAGAGGTCATGACCTTTGACTTCATTGACATTGGAATCAACAGAGGGCACCAGCTGTAGGCCGAGATTCCATTTTTATGGTTTCTCTTAACTCTTCTTCTTTTTTTTCTTTTTTTTAAGGTTGCCCATCAACAGTTCTAGGGTTTCTCAATCATGCTGTACAGTGTATGTAGGCCTACTGGCTCTGACTCTGTCATGCACACTTAGCGTGTTTGTCCAGAGGCCATTTGTGAAAAAAGAAATTAATTTAAAAGGAAACCTTAGCCTTTTAAAACTGTGATTTTAGTATTACACTGTTGGGGATTTCCTGAATTCTAATGGTAATATCTGCTGTAATATCAATAGGCAGAAAAAAAAATAATCATGCACCTTCCACATTAAATTATTTCACAGATGTCATCAACGTAAGAGCAACAATGACTCTTAGCAGGGAGAGGGCTGTAGTTTCATAATTTTGACAAATAAAAAGACGTGATTTTTGTTTAATATTTTGTGTAAATCATAAACTGTATCCGCTGAATATTTCACAAGGTTTTTATTTCCGTGAATTTTGTGAGTGTGGTGCTATAGACAAATTTAAAGGCCTGCAAAAATATTGACTCTCATACCGAGATGAATGTGACGCGTATCCGGGCAATTACCCCCAGAGGGCAATTACCCCCCGGCCAAATACTGGTTGGTGGTAAGGTTAGAGTAAAAATTAGGGTTAGGGTTAGGTTTAGGGTTAGGGGTTTAGGTTAGGGTTAGGGTTAGGTTCAGGATTAGGATTAGGATTAGGGCTAGGGGAAGGATGGGGGGTAACTGCCCAGGGGGTAATTGCCCTAGACCCAATGTGACGTACACATAAATATTTCTCCGTTCAGTACTGTACTCAACAATCGCAAATTTAACAACTTGCTAAATAGTCGGGAAGCCCCGATTCGCGAAAAATTAAGACTTGCTATTATGGTGTATGCAGTACCATAGGGTTTTGGTACCATAGGGTTACCAAAACTATGATACCATTGCTCAATCTTAATCACTTTGGATAACTCTCAGCATCATCACCTTTTCACAAAAACTATGAAACTTGATAGTTCTGGTACTTTCTTCGAAGTGCTATTTGATGACCCTTTGAAAGTCATTCGGTATGTGTGATTACAATGTATGTACACAGAGTGGCCTTTCAAAACCTGCAATTGCAGTCCGACGTTTTTTTATGAAACCATTCATTTGCGTGTGGGAGAGCAAATTCCTGGGACGCAATTCAAATCCCTGCGGATTTGTTCTTCCAAGTTGTAATCGGGTATTAATACCGTGGCAGCCTTTTCAGCGCTTGTACAGCGGTGGGGCTTCCTCTACAGGACAAGGTGGGCGCACATGTGTGCAAAGTAGGCCGGGCACAACACCCTTGTGAGAGTCTGCGTCACGACAATGAAAAATTTGCACAATGGACATGCCACGGTCTGGCAAAAATGACATCACCAGATTCTGACTTGTACAATGATGCATCAAAAAGAGTACATACACCTGTATACACATTTTCACTCACACGTCACAGCGATAAACCGACTCCTTTCATTGACGCCCTGCCATGCATGAGCAACTGTCATACTAATGGTGTGCGACTCGGGCAGGCACCTGCCCATGTGTGTCCACTGCGACTCTAGCTAGCCATTTGCAGACTGTACAAAATGTTTTTGGTGCATCGATGATGAAGTGAGTTCATTCAAGTACACCATCGGCAAACATGTGCTCCCTCTGGCATCATGAATGCAAGCAATCACAGTGGGTTTTAAATAGAAACCGTCATGAAAGAGGCATTCCAGGCAATTTATACAGTCAATTTGACATCATGTCGTACATAGCATCATGTAGGCCTATACATTTGTGGAATTTATTGTGATCCCTAAAGTGTTACTGTACACAGAAATTTAGTTTTCTAACATTGTAAGTTATTGTACTGGTAATATCCCTATCAAATATATATAAGAGTGCAACGTTACTCACATACAGAGATATAGCACTATAAAAAGAGAAATAGAGCAATCTCTGAAATGCCAAAAATTACATGCGCCTTGATCTAAGAGTAGTCGTCTGGCGTTATCGACTGCATTCGATTGCGTAGTTTGATCATTTTCTGTACGATCAGTGTACTACGATACTCTCAAAACACGCAAACGCATGCAAATGTCCACGTACGCAGCTGGGTTGGTGCTGCCGCGCCGCACCAGGCCACTGACCAGGCAGCTGCGGCAGAATCTACTCATGCGGATACATCTACTCATACAAGTGTATGGCTCAATGAGGCGATACCGATAGACAATATTCGATATAGCTGTGTGCAGACGGAGGCGAAGGAAGGAAACGTGCACACATTGATGGTCTATGTGTGGTTACTACTTTCAAATCTGGCTACTATTGCAGCGCCCACTAGTGCGTGGTGATTTATCAAAATTAATATTTCACAGTTTTGGACATTTTTTGCGATGGGATAGAATTTTCTCTAGAGTTCTTAGGACATGCTTTCACACCTCTCAAATTCAAATTTTTGGGGAGAGATTCCCTTTAAACAGATAAACCAGTACTCTAAAAAAAAAAAAAAAAAAAAATCACAAGGGTTGTATACACTGTAATACACTGAACAATGATGACACAGAAAGCTCATACATTCCAGTATTACCATTGTATGTAGCAACGTACAATGTAATTCCATTACAATACTGCAAAACTGTACAATGTAATTCCATTTACAATACTGTAAAACATGATATATTCGCGGCATGAATTTTTCGCGAATTGGAGCCGACAGCCTTTTTTGAGGCATGAAATTTTTGCGAACTGCCACTGGCATTCAATGCATACAGTGTAGACCAGAACTTTCACATGCATTTTGATTTTGCGAATCTTGGCGCTCACGAAATTCACGAAATTAAAATGCATGTGAACATTCCTCGTTTTACAGTACCACTCACTTGACAAGGTCACATGTGTACAATCTATACACGTTTTCTTTTGTTCTGCTTCCTTGAATCTTCAATCATGCATTCTTACATGAAGCTGCTATGCCATCATCCTTATTCAATACATGTAGTTACGTTCAGACGGCAGGCCCTAACCTCGAGGTTAGGAAACCTCGAGGTTTAGCTCTTGCCCCCTAACTACGACGTGTGTCCACACGACGAATCTCAACCTCGAGGTTAAGCTTCTGCCCCCCCGTAACTACGAGTGGGTCCCACTCGATGTTAAAACCACAAAACCGGAAGTTTCAGCCCACACTGCTAACAAGGCGTCTATTTATTCTTAAGTCCAACCCTGTCGGACTCGCTTACAGGTACTCTTTTTCTCTGTCATGGTATGCAGAGATAGCACCGCACTGATGACTTTATGCCTTTATGAAGACATTTGTCGAAAACATTTTTTTAGCGTCGGAGAAGAATATAGAATACAGTAGCGAGTTTGACGTGTTCAGTTTCAGAGATCAAGCGCATGGGAAGAAAATATGATGTTGTTGTGTCGTGCGTCATAGGTTTTTCACGTGTAGTGTATTTTTGGTGTACGTTTGGGAGGTTGACCCGGAAGCAGAGGAAGATTGTGGGGGATTGAGTTTACGGCGAGGTCACTCTTAACTTCGAGTTCGTTGTTTTTTGTGTCCACACGGTGCTTAACTACGAGTGGGGACCCCCCACGGCTCGTGGTTAGAGCACTAACCATAAGATTTCTCGTGGCTCGAAACATCGAGGAGACCTCGAGGTTTGCTAACTACGAGTCCGTCTTCACGGTCCCTAACTACAAGCTCTAACCTCGAAGTTTCCTAACTTCGAGGTTAAGGGCTCCCGTCTGAACGTAACTATTGCCATTTTTGTCATGAATTTTGAAAAGATCCTAAAAAATCCCAATCACTCTAAATTCTGAAACTTTGTACCCAGTATAACCAATTTACAGATTATATTCAAATTTGTATGTGTATTATACAAAAGTCTATAAATCATTTGGAGGTTCCCTTTAAATGTGATTTGTACATTTGTAGCATCACACCAGGGAGGTGGAAGAAAGATGGAGTGTGCTCTTCTGAGTTTCCTTTGAAGTCATGCGTGGCCCCGACAGCGTTTTTTTCCCCCTCCCATAATCCCATTACTCACGCTCGGCGCACTGCAAGTCGTAAATCTTGTGGCGGAAATCACGACGCGAAATGCATTGTGGTCGGGGAATAAAATGGCGTCCTACGGTGTAAGCACAGAATTCAGAGTGTATTCTGTAAAGCAGTGGTGTATACACGTGTAGCAGTGGTGGTGGTTCTGGCGATCGTGATTTTGACGGAGACGAGTTTGTTGAGGAGGAATTGCTTTTAGCAAATTCAAAATCACATTGACACAGCAACTTAACGAAATTTGATTTGCACTTGAAACTGAAACTCAGAAAGTTAGTTGGGCCTTGGCTTGGAAATTGGAGGCCAAGGCAAGGGCAAGGCTCAAGACACTGTTTAATAGCGCAGCGTCACCTCAGGTACGCTGCCTAGCAAAAACATACCTAACGTTAGTCCTAGCTAGTAGACTCTAGTATTTCACAAACTAGAATCTAACCACTGTTAAACCAGGGAGGTGGAAGAAAGACGTTAGATTCTACTAGCTCCAGAGGTGTACTCTACTACTTTTTAATTCAATTTTTTGTAACGTTATCATGGGGTAGAGTCAAGCCGATTACCGGTATTTACCAATGAATGATCGAGGAAGAGTGAGGCAAAACACTGTATACTAAGCTCTGTTTTTCCCCCTAAAATATACTTACAGCATCATACATCTAGGCTTTTATAGATATCATCTTTAATTCTCTACGGAAAATTATTATAATCAAGGCTGATATGTCTAATTTACACTTTTTAACACTCAACTTTCCATTCCAATATGTATTTACTAGTAACTCAAATTCACCGAAACAACGGCAACGAACGCTGTCCCGACGCCTACGCGGCGGCCCTACAACCCGACGAGTACGCTGAAAAGCCCCAGCTCGCTCGGGTGCAGACGAAAAAAAAAAAAAAAAAACGCCTCGGTCTCTATGAAGCACTACTTTTACACTCGAACTGTTTGAAAACACACCCGAACACGCTCATGTAACTTATATCATTTTGAAGATCAAGGTCAGGCCTACCTCTCTAACTATAAAAAAATTGCGGAAATGTGCGGGATTTCTCATAATCGATACAGAAACAATATGATGACATTTCTAGCACACAAAACTTACAGCTCAGTAACTCCGTTGTTTGTGTACCGATTTCGCTGGTTCAAACGGCAATCTCCTCAGCACAGTCTGCTGAACCAGCGAAAGGTATAGACATATCACGCTACCCAATTCTTGAGCCATAAGTTGTAGCTTTCGAAGGGGGACATCTTTCACTGAATGTAATAGACTGCCAAAATTTTGAATATGACGTCATATTGTCGGTGCCACGCATCGCTTCAAAGCCCGATTTTTACGAGCGTGTGTTTATGGAAGGCCTGGAAAGGAGATCATGTTGCGTCACTCTAGTGCGCCGGAGGGTGATGGGTGGACCGATAAGGCCAGATTTTGACATATTTATCACAGAATGAGGGTTGGATTTCAAGACGTTAATCGGTGTAAGACCACTTGATTTTTTCTCTGAGGGAAGCTCTCAGAGTGCCATCTCCATCTTTCTTCCACCTCCCTGATCACACCAAAGACAGTCAATGAAATCCAACACACGGAACTTGCACAATAATTTTCGTGTGCAAATTCTGCATGCATCCTGTTTAATTCAGTAACATAACCACGGGTATACGTGGGATATGAGGAAAGAGAAAGTATGTGTATGTATAGCTTTGAAATTATTATTCCTCTATACTGTTCCACCTTCTTCAGAAAAAGTGCATAGCTGAATAAATTGGTCTCCACCGGAAATTGTATATGAGAGGTATCAACATTAAACAATTGTTTTTCCTCTTTTTCTGTGGCACAATCAGTACCTTGGTACGCATACAATTGTATAGCTCTCATTAGCATATGAATGTATAAACATTTTCTTGAATAAAGAAATGATTCAATTAAAAAAACCATTCTTTCAGCATATTTACATTCAGCTTTAGAAATGAGCATTGCATTAAAACCCATAATGCCTCGAATACCCAATGAATGTAATGTCAAGATGCTGTGAATCCACTTGCCCACAAGGTGTACTGTATACACCGAATATTTTTGCAAGGTTTTCATTTTCGCGAATTTCGCGAGTTGGGTACTATTTTGTGAATTTAAAAATGCAAAAGCATTAACGCTGATCCTGACATGAATGTGACGTGCAGGCATTCATTTCTCCATTCAGCGCTGTACTCAACAATCACAAATTTAACCACACACGAAATTGTTGGGAAGTCTGGATAATTGTTGCGAAAACGATTGAGAGAATGCAGCAATATTAGTAGAACACATCAGTGAAAGTTTGAGGAAAATTGGACAATCGATGCAAAAGTTATGAATTTTTAAAACTTTTGTGTTGGAACCGCTGGATGAGGAGACTACTAAGGCTCATGATGTCATATGAGTACAACAGTATAAAGAAAATGTAAAGAAAATTCAACATATTTTCACTTTTTTCGCATAATAAAAGAGCACTTGACTTGTCTCTTTCTAAAGGCAATGGGAATAATATTACCCATAACATGTATCAGTAACAAGTCAAGGGAATGTGTACTTTTTTCAAAAGATGAAATTTTGTGAAATTCTCTTTATATTTTCCTTATATTGTTGTACGCATGTGACATCATACACTGCAGTAGTCTTCTCATCCAGCGGTGACTGCACAAAAACTTCAAAAATTCATAACTTCTGAACGGATTGTCCGATTTTCCTCAAACTTTTAATGATGTGTTCTACTACATGTAATATTGCTACATTTTCTCAATCCTTATATTAATGAAGGTGAACTTGTCCTTTAAAAGGTTACTGGTCAGACAGTGATTTTTACTGGTCAGGGACCGTCAGATCAGTGCTAGCATGCAGCATTAAAGATGGGATTGTTGCTCATTCAGACAAAGACATAAGGGGGAAATACATTGGTATGTTTTTGTAATGTCCTGAAAATCATACCATGGCAGTCCATGCTGGTGATGAAATGCACATTCAATAAGCTGCACAAACATGTTGTTTGCACACAGTACACATGGCAGTTTTCTCATTGTTCACGTAACATGTAAGAGATCATACCGTCTATTGGAATTGCGTTTGTTCGCTTTCATGTTGTGAACTCACATACAAGATAGTTTGTATTACCGGTATTCTATGTCATGTGACTGGAATGGATACAGTCATAGCAGACACAATTAAATGGCTCATAAAGGAAGCCACAACAATGGCCTTTATAGAGTGTTGATGTACAGTATCTGCACAAATCATGTCAGCCATTAAAGATCCAGTTTACCTTTGGGAACAGTGATTTCAAAAATTTTCAAAATATGACATTTATTGCACCACAAAACATCCTATCAATAAAAAAATTTCGCGATAAGGCCTAAAATGTAAGGAGATATATGTATTTTTCTCAATAAACCGTAACTGTAGACAGTTAAGTTTGGAAACAATTTTATTATAACTATTATTCACATTTTTAATATTTTACAATGCTTATAAACATCGATTTTACCGATTCAAATTTTTACAGTGGTTGTTTCTATCCCTACATTGTAACTCACATAAGAACTATTTTAAAGCACTAATGTTGGGTTTTTGTTTCATCTGCAAATGATAAATTATGTCTTTAAGACTTTGAGTAGCCCTAATAATGTAATGATACAAAGAGCCTTCGATTACATTGGATACATCTGTATACATTTTTAGCATGTACGATGTACTTACTGTACTTTAATGGATAGTAAACACATCATTCCTGGAACAGAAGTAATTTATGTCTACATTGTTGTTACAGTTGTACATACTTGCATTATGTACAATAAAATGCTGCAAATTGCTTTCATTGAATACACTGGTAAGTGTCATTATGAATATTCCAACCATGGACATGTTATTCATTCAGAGCACAAGCTATTGATAGCCACGCTATACCCAGACTATCAGCGAGTGGTCGATATGTGTAAGAACAAAGTGATCTGGAATGCAATACCCGATCTGATGGTTATTGTGTACAAGAAATGGGGTTTAACAGTGCAGGAAAAATTTAAGCAACTACAATATTGAGGGGACGGAGGGTTTTCTACACCTGTAATATACTTTGTAGTTTTATACCACTTTGCTTCACAATGTGGGCCTATACCATATGTGAATGCAATAACCTATATCAATGACTTAGGAGAACTAATAACTGTATTTGAGAAAGAGTAGATTTTTTTTTTTTATACAGACTCGTGTAAAATAAGCACAAGAAAAAATATGAGCGCAAGAGCGATTATGTTTACAGAGCAATGGCTCAATAGAGCACACATAACTTTGAATCTGTGTGTGTTCATGGCCTTTGTAAAAATTGATTCCATGTGTGAAATGTCATGTTTTTGTATCCTTTTTTTTTGGGGGGGGGGGGGGTATCATTTACGTATTCACAATACTCTGTGTTTTGCTTATTTTGGAATTGATGACTGGAATCAACAAATACTCCAAAAACAGAAAGATGTAATCTAGTTTAGGAATTCATCAACCATCTTGCAGTATTACTGAAGTGGAATGAAATGTTGTACAGGTATCACACAAGAGATATTAGCAACAAATGTGAATGGGTCATGTACAAATTGGAGTATGCAATTTCACATCCAGCAAAAGCAGTGTCGACATACAACTTTGTAATGATCAAGAAATTGGAGAATCATGTTTCTCAGCACATTTTCTTCACAAAGTCTTATACAACATTACATACAGTATATCGGGTGATGCATTTTTTTTTTTTTTTGTAACTACAATGTACATGTAATCTGTTGATCTTGGATATCATCGCACATATCCCAGATGGAGGAAGTAGATTTCATTACATAAATTGTAGAAGTCATACTTCCATTTTTTTCCTGGACAAAAAACAAACACGGTGTTTTGATTTATAAGTACATGTACTAGTGATAGGATCATCATACAATATAAACAATACAGACACTATAATACGGGGCATGCTGTTTTTCTTTCTTTTTTCTTTTTTGTAGAGGACATTCACAGCAAATTCATGCTATCTTTACAATCTTAAAATAGCAAACGATCTTCCACTCATACACGATTGTACATTGTACTTCTTTCTAAAGGTTTTAATAATGCCCAATTATTTTCATTCCAAGCAATCTTCAAGCTCCTCTGTTTGCAACAAGGCCACACTATTCTTTACAGAACTATAAAGAAGTGAACTTTGAATGCAGCCCATACACCAGTATATTATTACTAAATGATTGTCTTTTCACCCCATAGAGGTACCAGCCTAACCAACACAAATAATCATGAACGGGACTATGCAATTTGCCAACGAGCAACTCAACATGATCCAATGACTACTCAATTATTACAAATAACACAATACTTTCTGCAATCAAGGAACAATTTGCTTTCTGTTGTTGTTTTTATTGTTATCAGATACTAAATTGCTGCTAATTCCATGCCAATTAGGGGATATTAAAGAAAGTCTTAAACACGAAGAGCAGTGTAAACAAGTAAATTTGCATAGCCATATTGTCAAATGTAAACATGCAGAAACACAAGTTATGTAAAAACACCCAGAAATTAAAAAAAAAAAAGTTTGATGTCAAACTTCAGAAAAGTGTCAAATCCCTCCATGTTTTTTTTTTTTTCTCTTTCCTTTGTTGCCAAAGTTGGGATGTGGTTTGCATGGTGGTGTAGATTTATTGTCAGCAAATAAAGTACATATTAAAGTTTGTTTGTGTGTGTTGTTTTACAATCTTGAGTAGAGCAGTATACAACATTGTACCTGTACTACCATGTGAATTTTATAACCAACATCATAAGAGCAGCGTTGGGCAAACCAGACTGCAATGGCTTTACTGATACCTCAGTCCACCTTCAAACTTCCCTTGACATAATGGCTGTATTATGTAAATAGAACAGGTGCTATTCTATCGGTGCAAATAAATACTGGCCATTCCCCTGGACAAACAGTTTGATAGATTGCAAGCATTCTACCTCTCTGATATGTACATAAACCTACTGGACAAAGGAATTTAAAAGAATTGAACAAAAAAAACCAAACATCTGAGGTGGCACTCCCATTTGAAACCTGGACCAGGCACACATAAACATCCAGCGGAACCCCCTAGCTTGGAGCTCGCTCAGTTATAACAATGACATGCAAATATCCAAAGTTCCTCTTATCAGCCAAACTCCAGAGGTTCGAATAACAATGTGTCCTGGCGTTTATTACTAAAGGGTGGGACACTAATTCCTTTTGCAAACTCCACAAAATTGTGCATGGTTGAAGAATAATTTTTCTCGTTAAATCATGTATGAAATCTTACATGAAATATGTACATATCATGTACACCTCAGAGTTTATCCAAAAAAAAAAAAAAATGAACAAAGGTCTTTTTTAAATTACCTACGTGATGCACCTCTACAATTTACCAGCTTTAGTATGAAAGGAATCTAGTGTTCAGGGTGGCAAAAGGGACAAAGAAATGAAACGATCTACAGCTGTACACATTGCAAGGGCTAAATTTACTACCAGTATAATACACAATTTTGTATAAAAATGATGAAGAAATTAATATCCATGGTATAATATAACTTGAATTTCATTGGGTGGTTTACTGTCTACGCCATATAATAGCAAGTCTAAATTTTTGCGAATTGTGACTTTTCGATGATTGCGCAAGGGGCTCAATTTGCGATCTTGAAGTACAGTAGTGAATGGAGAAATGTACAGCGTGTATGTACATGTATATGCAGCTCATTCATGTCGGGATCAGAGTCAATATTTTCACATCTTTAAATTTGCGAATAGCACCCTACTTGCGAAATTTGCGAAAATAAAAACCTCATTAAATATTTGGCGTATTAAGTAATAGAGTGCTCACAAATTTTGATGATAAAATCTTTGCTTTGATGGAGTGTGATACACTGGTTTTTTTTTTTTGTCTTTTGTCTTAGAACAAGGATGGCCCTTCCATTGTTAATATCAAAGTGCATTGACCCATGACACATACAGGTGAACCTCTCGTATCCAGACAAGTCGGGACCGGGGCTCATCCGGATAAGGGATTTGGCCGGATACGGGAGACTCAATGCTTTATACACGTACATATATACATACACATGTACTGATGTAGCGAATTGTAGTACCACATGTAGTAATGTGTATACTGCAACCTTTCGTTGTTACATTTGGGGATGTTAAAATATCTGAAGGTAAGCAATTTGGAAGGAAATTTGATGTAATATATGTTAATCATGTTCGAAGTAATATGCAATTCATGTGTGTTTGTGTAGGAGTTCTCAAGGAGTTAGGAATCCCCCTTTCCTCCCGTAATCATTAAAACAAAAATCACGGCGAGATTGCGTCCGTATAATAGAGAGATCCGGATAAAGGGAGGCCGGATAAGAGAGGTTCAACTGTAATTTATTTCACAAAGTTCATTCACCCATATCAGGGATGCAGCAACACAAACTAGTAAAAACCTGATTGCTATCAACATCATTCCTGACTATTTTTGCCAATAACTGGCCAAATACAGTCTCACTACTTTAATGCTACAAATCAACTCTTTCAATAATGAGCTGTATATTACAATGTACATTCACATTGTATGTACAGTACAGTACTTGTATGCACATTACCTGCAATCCACTCACTGTCCAGCCGGCAAACATACCCAATATCATAAACGACTCTCTCACTTGTGACTTGTATTCGTAGATCCGTAATTGCAGATTAGATTACAGTGGAGTTTTAATCCCCCCCCCCCCCCGTAATGACTGAACGACAGGCAGTGCTACTCTGCACTCTTGAATGAGCATAACTTGAATCATGATGATTTGGGTCAGTCTACACTGACATCACCTGCTAACAAGGAACTGCAATAATCTGAGCGTGCATGTACAATGCACATGTTGTACATACAAATTTTGTATGTGCAGCTGTTGTGTTACTACTTTATATGATGTACAAGGGTAATTCCGTGAAGTTGGGGCACAAAGTGTGACATTTTAGCATAACTCAATGCTGATTATGCTATACATATATTGTTTATAGGCTTTACATTTGTATTGAGACCATACATATTCCTGGAAATTTTGTGCCATTCAGACTCAATTTTGATGAAGTTATTAAAACGATATGTAACGGTGTCCTGTAGCATCATGACATGTCCATGTAGCATCATGATAGTTAAAATCTGGTTCTAAAAGACAAATTAATGCAATTAGCTTGACCCAAATTTGATATAATATGCATAATTACTAGATTAGTCAGATTGCTAAATATCTTAACTCTCCTTTCCACAGTTTTACTTTTACAAGAAAATTACACAATGTGTCACTATGCTACGCGGTGTCCACCAAATGTCACAAAAAAGGACACTGCATAGCATCGTGAAAGATTTTGTAATTTTCTTTTAAAATTAAAACTGTGTACAGGAAATTTGAGATATTTAGCTATCTCATTCATATCTTGTAAATATGCACATTGCATCAAATTTTGGTCAAGCTAATTGCCATAATTTGTCTCTTAGGACCAAATTTTAAAATATATGGACACGTCACGATGCTACAGGACACTGTTACATATTGTTTAATAACTTCATCAAAATTGAGTCTGAATGGCACAAAATTTCCAGGAAAATGTGTGGCCTCAATGCAAATGTAAAGTCTACAATCAATAAATGTATAGCATAATTAGTATTGAGTTATGCTGAAATGTATTTTTTAAATATCACGATGCTACATGGACACTGCCCCACACTGCCCCAACTTCATGGAATTACCCACATATAAGATGTATGATACACTGGTTAGCTGCATCAACTACAATGTATATTTTGTGCGACTTTCAAAATGAATTCGACAGAAATTTAGAGCATTACAGCTGTACCTTTTGCAACGTACTACACTTGTACCTAGGGGCTACGCAGCTCCATGACACAACTGTGTAGTATTACTGTATCTCTACTGAGCTAGAATTACCAATGATGATTTGTTTTGTACCTGTTGTAGGCAAATTTTGCATACATAGTGATGTAAACAGGCTTTTTCCTCATGACAATGTATCACAGTGTAGACAAAATTGCAACATAACACCTCTCCACTCACACTGTGACAAACACAGGCCACTCACTACAAGCCATGGCACAGGAGAATGTGCAAGCCATGGTGCAGGAGAATGAACTGTGAGTTCTTCAATTCAACTGTAATACAGATTAAATGCATCGGAAATCAAGCGACCTATTGACCAGACTAATCTGTAGAAGTCATGAAACACACTCGTGTTTTTGTACATCAAGAGAAGTCTACTTTATTCTCCTGTTGCCATTATCCAGACATGTAACAGCAGCACGGCAGTAATGCGGACAATTTTAATCCAGGCATTCCCTTACTTAATACCCTTTTCAAAATTCAGATAAAGTTCTCTTGTTATCCACATCCAGTATTCCCTCAAAGGGTTAGATACAGCTGTAAGTCTATTACAGCTTAACAACAACAATCATGGGTTTTAATACTGCTACCACAGTGTAAGCAAATTTTTTCAAACATCTCTCTCGTTCATAGTTGTGTGGCGCTGTACGCACACAGTCACACAAGGGTACATGTGGACAACTGTACAATGTGCCTGAGGTTGGCAGCTACTAGAGGTCATTGTGCACGAAATTGTACAAAGATTGTACCAACTGTAGATCTCGATGGAATCCCATTCTCTTTGCTCATTTTTCCAACACAAGAAATATCTTTATGGCACGAGACTTTTAAAATACAAATTTGAGCCAACAGCCTTTTTCGCAGCATGAACCTGAAAGTGCCCTGAAATTCAATGTTATTTAAGTAAACAAAAACTTTCACCTGCATTTTGCCTTCAAGAATCTTGGCTACTGGCGAAACTAATTAAAGTTTCATGCTCAAAAATTTCTGCCATCAAAATGAAAAGTATTCAAGAATGTATTCAACTGAAATTTGAGAAACTCGGGGAGAGACAAAACAAAGTATATATTTTACAGGGAGAGACTAACCTCCAACTGCATTATGTACATACTGTAAGTGTATTCTACCTGCCTGTACATTGACTTGTGTACCAAGAGTTTGCAAATTGTTCGAATGATACAGGATGTACCCACTGTACTTTAAGTGACTGTACAGTCCAGTAAACTGCAGTCTCTAACTCCTTTCACATGCTCAAAATGGAATTGAACCAGTCCAGTTTATCTTTGGGAGCAGTGATTTAAAAAATGTTCAAGATATCACATTTGATACATATGTGTAGGTTCGTTGTATCACAAAACATCCTACCATAAACATTTTCGCAATAAAGCCTAAAATATAAGGAGATATCAGTGTTTTCTCAATAAACTGTAACTGTAGACGGTTTAGTCAGGAAACATTTTTATTATAACCATTGTGCACATTTTGTGTATTTAACAACACTTAACATCAATTATATGGATTCGAATTTTTACAGTGGTTGTTTCTGTCTTTAACTCACATTATAGAACTATTTTAAAGCACGAATGCTGTTTTTTTTTTTTTTTTATATGCAAATGGTAAATTATGCCTTTAATTGAACCGGACCATATCGTACCAGTTTGTGAGCATTTGAGTGCCCTGTGGAGATAGCGTACCTAATGTGTTATTTTTGGACTTTAAGTCAGAAGGGTCACAGGTTTTGTAGCAACAGGGACATTCTACTTTGACTGTATACTGTATGCTACAGGTGTCCCTTTGAAAAAGAGGATCAACTCTTTGTATTATGACAAGTGTCATAATACTAAACACTGAACTAGGGCTTTCTATAGCTCAGTCGGCAGAGCACCAGGCTAGCATCCAGATGTCTCTGGTTCGAATCCCGTTGGAATCCCATTTTCTTTGCTCAATTTTCCACTAATAAATAATATCCATTCTGGTCAGTTTTTTCTGTTTGTGTTTGTTACATACTCAAAAAGCTGCATCACTTCAGTGATCCCTCGCATTTATCCCCAAGTTGAATTATCCTTCGGGTTTATGCCAGGTTCAAGTGTGTATACATGTGTGTGTCACACACAAACACACTGCTAACAGCTTCTGACCATTCGAGCATTGAGAATTTAGGGTTTCTGGGACGAACACTGAACTAGGGCTTTCTATAGCTCAGTCGGTAGAGCACCGAGCTAGCATCCGGAGGTCTCGGGTTTGAATCCCGATGGAATCCCATTTTCTTTGCTCAATTTTTCACAAATAAGTGTGTGTTTACGCGCATTCTTCTCATGCCAACTTCTGGTATATGGTAGATTGTTAGACGACTTTGCATCATGCCAGGGAGTACTTAAAGTGAAAACAAAGTTCTGGTAAGGGCCTGAGAACCCGTCTGGCACCATTTCATATTTGCTTGCAATATATCGAAAGAGTCTACAAAGAAACTTACCTGGCTGACGCGGTTTGCCGTTATGATGAGTCGTTTTGGAGTATTTTGAGAAAAATAATAAAAGTCGGTAGACCGACTTTTATTCCAGAAGGCTCCAGACTAACTCTGTCTCGGGGAAACCTCGACCCTATTTCAGACAATTTACACACAGTTCGTGATCGCCATGTTCATCACCAAACGAGGCCTTGATGAGCAGACAGGAAAGTGCGTGCTAATCCTGTACAAAACAAATGGACAGCGCGCGGTCCTCAAGCCTATATAGTATACGCACATCACCTCAGTTGCTGAGACGCGCGGTCTTTGAAGTTTTTGTTGTTGTTTATCAAGCGTCTTGATTGTTTTTAGAGGTGCTTGAGAGGCGCACACTAACTTTGCATGCGCGCCAAAGAGGTTTTTGATGCGCGCGTTGTAACAACTCGGACCATTACTGCGAGTAGCCAGAACGCTACAATGTAGTTTATACAGGCCGCTCCCATATGCATAGTACAACATGCTGTACAATCCAGAGGGACAACTAATAGTAACTCATCCCGCCGTCAAGCAAAGCGAGGCCGAGTTATCCCCGAGTCCGAGTCTAGCCTGACCCCGTTCGGGTAAGTTCCGAGACTGAACGTTTTTGGTTAATATTTCCCATTTTCGTCATTACCCATCGAATATCTTGTTATTACAGCGTTATTCCGCACATTTCCTAGGCATACGTTCACATTTTGGAGCAAAATTTGACAACTTTTGCAGGCGTACCAGAACTTTCTTTGGGCTTTAAACTCAAAGTTGTCTAAAGATGTACCGTACCAGAAGGTGTGCTTTAGGCTGCGTTCACATAGAAGTATACTATTCGGGTATTCGGGCTCGTTTTTCGAGGGCACGCGAATAGCTTGAATCGAACGATAGGATTTCCTCACACCGGTTCACATAAGAGGGCACTATTCGAAAGTACCGAATACCTGCAAAAAGTATAGCAAAGTGGGAATCGAGCTTGTTCGATTTTCTTGCAGCGTATACCGTCTCTCGTTTATGAAATAATGACAATTTTGGTCTGACTTTGCCCGTTAGCAAATATAAGCATGTAGACCTACATTCTGACGCAGTTTAGAAATTGTTAATAAGATTTGCTGCGATGTAGGAGGAAGAAATCCTCACTGCATGGGATGATGAGTTGACGGTGCGGGTGATGGTGTATTCGGTGCTCGAATAGCGAATACCGAATAGCGAATAGCGAATACCGAATACTTCTATGTGAAAGTAGCCTTAGGAGCACATCAGGAAGTGGTCTGCATCCCTAGGCACATTTTATTCTTTACCTAACTTGCAGCTGCTACATACCTCATGGGAATGCTACAGGTACACTGTACTGAACGTGCAGAACACAATAAGGGGCTATAACTGCACTTGCCCACCTGCTTGGCCAACTGCAACACTTTGGCAGACAAGTAATCTGAAAGCACACTTGCCTGCTCACAGCATGGGGCCATCACCTATAGGTACCCATATCAGTAAAGTTGGCGAGATGTCTTTTGAAGTGCCCTACTGGCAGCTCTCTCTCGATACTCATCCTCATAAAAACTATGCATAAAGCATCAAATTTTCATTGTCAAAGTACAGTACTAAGCGCAGTAGAAACTTACACCTACTTTCGAAAAAGATTTAAAAAGATTTAAAATCCTATTCATGACACTACAAAGTCTACATCAGGGCTGCCAACTCTCACGCATTGAGCGTGAGACTCACGCATTTTGGTCCTTTCTCACGCTAAAACTTTATTTCATTTGCATGCATTTCTATTGATCTCACTCATTTTGACTCCTAAATTATAGCATTGGACTATGGGAGTCTCACTCTCAACTAGTTTCCAGTGTTGGCAGCCCTGCTACATACAAGGTATGCCTACGGCTGTATGCAGTGTCTTCCACGGGCTTTCATAGACAGTAATTATCACTAGTTTGGTAAGCCGATATTGACAATGAAACCACTCTACAGGACGGTACGGGCCATTCATCACTTTGAAATGTCTCTGGCATGCTGAAGATAAAATCCCTCTGAAGTGGCTGCTGGGTTTAGAAATATATGTCCAGCTGCACTGTCACTGCATCAAAACTTTGCTTGCCTACAATGTAACGAACAGTAAACTGACATCATTGAGTCAGCAGCAACACTCTCGGGATCGCTATCATTGATTGCTTCAGAGATGTCACTGTTAAGCAGCTAGGCGGATCCAGGAATTCCGTAAAGGGGAGGCGCCTTTGCAAAACTCAAAATAAAAAGGGGCCATGCGCCTCCCTATGGATCCACCATTGTAATGTGTCATGTTCAGCGGTAAATGAACACAGTACATAACATTATCAGGGACAAATGATGACATAAATGGTATCCCGGGGTACCAAATAAAAATCAGCCATTTTGTTGAATTATTATTAGGTGATCCGAGTATCCTCTCGGATCACCTTCTGTATCTGTACGGATTCTTTGTTCTTCTTCTTCTTCTTCTTTCTTTATTTCTGGACAAAAGTTGTGTATCTACTTACTCAGAAAGTTTTCAGAGTATCAACTTCAAACTCATACCATATATGTATCATGTCCCAAAGACGACAAATTTTATAAAATCATAGTGATCAGTCGACCGTGACGTCACTATGACGTCATTATATGAAAACACATTCTCAATCATATCTCATTAATGGAATAGAATTTTTCAATGAAATTTACGTCACATGTATTTCAAGTCAAGCGCATTCTACTCATATAATCAAAATTCATATTTTCTCTTAAAACGTGCGCGTACGCGCGCGTTGAAATATTTGTATGCTCAAATCGAGCTCAAATTTTTTTTGCACACGTTTCAGACCATTTAGAGCATTTTTTGAAAAATTGAAAAAATTGGACGGACGCGTACGCGCGCGCACATATAGGCAAGCACAGCTCATATGCAATGGAAATTTCCCATTTTTTCACTTTTATTGGATGCCTGAAATGTCAAGGAATATTTCTACCAAGTTTCAAGTCAATCTGACTCAATATGACGTCATACGGACCCGTCAAAGTTGAAATTCCGCGCGCGCGTCAATGGCGATATACAGTCCAACAATGCCAAAAAACCGCCAATTTTGAATCCGATTTTACTCGTCAGGATGGACGGTGATCCCCAATTTTCTTTACATATTCTGAAAGCTGATGAGTTGTACATGTCAATTCATGGGTTGGCGATGCTGGAAAAATGATTAAAAGATATCAAATTTCTTAATACAATTAAAAAAGTAAATTTTCAAAATGACGTCTTCAAATTTCAAATTCACTCGAGCGTATCTCACTTATCCTTTGCCAATTTTCACCCAGATTTCAGTATGTTGTAGCTTATTAAATACTCTTTCATAAATGCAATAACAACATTTTGATTGGATGACGGTATCACCTCGTAAAAATGGATTGAAAGTAATCTTGTCAAATTTAACCAGTTTACGTGTTATGTCTATGGGAGTGCAGTTTTTCTGGAAATGAAAATTGACATGACTGTCTTTTTCGAGCACTAGCTCACTTATGCTTCGGTGAATTTCTCCCAGATTTTGATATGTTGTAGCTGAGACTTTGGGCTATCGTAATAAGCCATTTGTTTTTTCATACGGTGTCGGAATCATGTCCAAAAACTTGGTTGAAATTAAAGCTTATCTTCGATGTATTGAGATATTCCTTTCTTTTTGCAACTTTCTTTACAATAACTCAAGAAAAACAAGCTCTATCAGCCCAAAATTTTGCACATGTTTAGTTCATGTCACGTACATTATTTCATAAAATAACAACTACTTGATCAGATGTCATCTTGGGTATGTAAATTAGGGTCAAAGGTCATAAATGTATCATCTTGTATCTTGGTGAATACATGTCCTATCTTTTCCATATTTTGCACACGTAACGACCATGTTACAAGGATCATTTCACAAAATAACCACTTTTTGCTCAGATGCCATCTTGGCTGTGCAAAGTGGGGTCAAAGGTCATATGTACTTCTTTCTTTATCTTCGTTATGACGTGTTATCTCTATGGGAGGGAATTTTTGTAGATGTGAAAATTGACAAGATTGTCTTTATCGAGCACTAGCTCACTTATGCTTCGGTGAATTTCTTCCAGATTTTAATATCTTGTAGCTGAGACTTTGGGCTATCGAAAATGTGTCCTTTATTTTTCATACGAATTCGGGATCACGTCCAAAAACTTGGTTGAAATTAAAGCTGATCTTCGATGTATTGAGATATTTCTTTCTGCAACTTTCTTTACAATAACTCAAGAAAAACAGGCCTTATCACCCCCATATTTTGCACATGTTTAGTTCATGTCACGTACATTATTTCATAAAATAACAACTACTTGATCAGACGTCATCTTGGGTATGTAAATTAGGGTCAAAGGTCATAAATGTATCATCCTGTATCTTGGTGAATACATGTCCTATCTTTCCCATATTTTGCACACGTAAAGACCATGTTACAAGGATCATTTCACAAAATAATCACTTTTTGCTCAGATGCCATCTTGTCTGTGCAAATTGGGGTCAAAGGTCAAATATACTTCATTCTGTATCTTCGTTAGTGTATACGGAATTGTGTACCATAGATGTCAGGTCTGACTACCTTTTCTAAATGAGAATCCAAACATCACACGGCCAATGTCCACTAAACACAGATGAAACCGGTATGGTCATGCCTATTGGGATCAGGAGACTCAAATCGTTGATTTACGAACAGATCGGATCACCTAATTTGTCAGTGTTGACAAATTCCAAGTCTAGTTTTTTTTTTTAAGGTTGTACCCTGGGTGCCAAAAAGTGGGAAATTATTTTGGTGCTGGAGCTAGCACGCGCTAGCCACTGCACTGCACTACACTGCATTGCACTGAAGCACACACTATTGCTAGCACAGCGTACCATGCATGCATAGTACAGTGAAACCCCGTTATAACGAGTTCGGTTATAACGAGGAACTGCTTATAACGAGGTGATCGCGTCGGTCCCGTTTTCCTTTGCGTGTAAACCTACGGCAGAACGAATCGGTTATAACGAGTTCGGTTATAATGAGATTCCGGTTATAACGAGGACAATTTCGGTGCATCATGATAAAGAAAAACATAAGCAATTTGATCGGATATAACGAGGTTCCATTTCTTGACTAAATTGCCGCTTTCAAACACGCGACAAACGAAACTCTGAAAACCGAAATCACGCTATCCACGTCTTTTTCCGTTTTACAGAGAACCGTTCCTTCCGTGTTTTCTTCTAAATCACGCGATAAGACACAGGAATGTCTTCCGATGTTCCTACTAAATCATTAAACATAATCATTCGATTTTCTTTTCCGCGAGATACGCGTGCGTGATATGACGGCAGACCACACCGCAACGAGAAATAAAAAAGATAACCCATTCAAAAACTTTTCATGTAGCGACACTTGTGGCCAAAAATGGACAATTGGAATGCGTCTGCAACTCATTATTATATCCTTTCCATTTTTAGTTCCGACTTCCAGTTCTTTTGCTGCTTAGCAAATATGAGTGTGGATGATTGAAGCCAAAATAATTAATGAAATCATCGCGATCCCGTCGGGTGACAGTAGCGTAAAAATAGTTGAATAACGCATGTTAACCTCCTTAATCGGTGTTCAGAAAAAGAAACGAACGCATTTACTAATTTGAATAGATCTGGATTTGTTCATTATCATTTAACAAATGATAATTTGAATATGAGTGTGTATGATTAAAGCCGAAATAATTAATGAAATCATCGCGATCTCGACGGGTGACAGTAGTAAAAAATAGTTGAATAACGCATGTTAACCTACTTAATCGGTGTTCAGAAAAAGAAACAAACGCATTAATAAATTTGAATAGATCTGGATTTGTTCATTATCATTTAACAAATGATAACTTAAATATGAGTGTGTATGATTAAAGCCGAAATAATTAATGAAATCATCGCGATCTCGCCGGGTGACAGTAGCGTAAAAATAGTTGAATAACGCATATTAACCTACTTAATCGGTGTTCGGAAAAAGAAACAAACGCATTTAACAGTTCAAGGATGTACAAAACGCGAAGATATTTTCGAAAGAAAGTAAATAACGCATTTTTAATCCCGTCGGACGCAATGATCATACACTGTATAAAATTACAGCCGAAATTATTCATGAAATTATCGAATTCCCGCTGGGCTCCAACAGCGTAAACGTAAAATACCTCTCAAGTTAACGGTAAATAACGCATGTATGTTACTCTGAAATTATCGCGATCTCGCCAGGTGACAGTAGCGTAAAAATAGTTGAATAAGCATGTTAACCTAAATCAGAAAAAGAAACAAACGTATTTATTAGTTTGAATATATCTGGGTTTGTTCATTATCACAATTTTAACACTGCATTTCACAATGAAGATTTTTCTTTCTTTCAGAATGGTCTATGAGGTACAGATTTGCGTAAAAAGGATCACAACGTAACCTTCCACATTCAATCCTGTCGCATATTTTTCAAGAACGGATGTACAAAACGCGAAGAGATTTTCGGAAGAAAATAGAGAACGCATTTTTAATCCCTTCGAGCGCAACGATCATATATTGTACAAGATTACAGCCGAAATGATTCATGAAATCATCGCATTCCCGCTGGGCACCAACAGCGTAAAAATACCTCGCAAGTTATGGTAAACAACGCCTGTATTTTACTCTATTTGCGCTGGTGTTAGGAAAAATTAACAAACAAGAATTACAATAAAGAATTATCTCATTTCAACACCTACTTTTTCGTCTAATTCACAAGTATTTCCCTTTATTATCTCAATAATAATGACCCATAATTGTGTAATAACAATGCAAAGGATGGGTATATTCCGATGTCGTGCTTATGTTTTTCTTTGTTTTTGATGCGTACGGTTATGACGAGGTACCGGTTATAACGAGGTAATATCGCTGGTCCCACGGACCTCGTTATAACGGGGTTTCACTGTATAACATGCAGTGGCATGGGAATGCCTAGATGTACACGCACACACAGTGCATGCATTTCTCTGAGGATGTCCTCGAGTGGACGTGAGGTGGCGCTACATAACGTGGTACCCCGGGGTACAACGGTACCCCTGGGTAACGCCTGATGCATCACATGCACAAAAGCTACATGACCTTCTTGGGTTCATCTGTGTAGATGACACAGCGAGTCTGTATGGAGAATTTAACCACCACATGTCTCTTGGTTCCATTATGGATACATATTGTGAGTGACATTTATTGTAAATTCTATTCATCTGATACCATTTCATATCGCGATGATTGTACATGTAGTACGTGTAACTTCTACCCACCACTGTCCACAAACTTTTCTTGGGTAATGCATTCATCTGAATTGTTTCCAGTACACTGTACCATACACTTTTGCACAGATTCACTTTTTTTCTGGAGTGGAAAGATGACTTTCACACACTAGAAGTGAAACTTTACCAAGGCAGTGTGTGCCTTGTTTGAAATGTGAGAGTTGAGTGGAAATTCCTTGCAGATTCCTTAATTTGGGGGGGGGGGGGGTTGGGCCCCCATGGGGGCCCCTGGGTGGGGCATGGTGCCGATTTTTAAAAATTGAGTTCCTAACTTCCTAGGGATGCTACATGCCAAGTTTGATGAAAATCGGTCATGGGGTTTTCAAGAAGAAGATGAAAATGTAAAAAGTTTACACATGACGGACGACGCACGACGCACGACGCACGAAGGGCGATCGCAATAGCTCACTTGAGCCTTTGGCTCAGGTGAGCTAAAAATTGGTTTTTGGAATGGCTGAGACATCCAAAAACAAAGTAAAACATAGCAATTGTAATAAAATATGGGTCCCACATTTTATTTGTATTGCTCTGTTTTGGGTATCTCAGCCATTTCATTATCAATTTTCATCAAATAAATGTTGAATTCCTCTTGGAATTACACGCTCTTTCATATTTCAGAAGAGGTTTCTCATTATCTCACCCAAAACTGGTAAAAACCTGAAGTTAGGTCTCAATCAAAACTATACAAGCCCTTTAAAGGGATAGTATAGTATTGGTAGAGATGAGGATTGGGCTTTTGTCTTTTTGTGAGATAACAAGGAACCACTTATGAAATAGTATAAAACATCCATTCAGCTAGAGCAGTGGCGGATCCAGAAGGGGGCGCACCAGGTGCACGCCCCTCTTTATATGTCATTAAAACAGAAGAAATAAAAAGAAAAAAATGAGAGGAAACCCGGAAGTAGCACCAGAAATAATATTTGGGCCCCCCCCCCCTTTACAGAATTCCTGGATCCGCCCCTTGAGAGAATATTAGTGTATGGTCCCTTTCAAGGCATTTGATTGAAGTCTAATCTGGAAGCCTTCAAATTTTTCATGAGGTAATTAGACAAATCATTTGTAGTCCCAGTATGGAAATTCTCAGTTTGACAAACTGGGCCCCATTTCATAAAAGGCGTTAGGATAGCAACTTTTGCTGGAATGGCAACTTCCATTAGCAACAGCCAATCAGGAAGCTGAATTCTTGTCGCTACCATGACAACTGCCACTCTAGCAAGAGTTGCTATCATATCTACTTTTTATGAAATGGGGCCCAGGTTTCGTTCTTGATACTGAACATTTCCTTTTCCAACTTCAGACTGAAAGTGTGCTGAAGCTTTACTTCTATCCCAGAGCTTTAAAGGGATCGTATAGTTTTGATTGAGACCTAATTTTAGGTTTCTAACATTTTTTGATGAGATAATGAGAAACCTCTTATGAAATATGAAAGAACATGTAATTCCATGAGGAATTCAACGTTTATTTGATGAAAATTGGTTTTGAAATGGCCGAGATATCCAAAACAGAGCGATTATAGTAAGTGTGGGACCCACACTTTATTATGATCGCTTTGTTTTACTTTGTTTTTGGATGTTTCAGTCATGCCAAACCCGATTTTTATCAAATAAACTTTGAATTCCTTTTAAAATGGTATGCTCTGTACTATTTCATAAGTGTTTTCTTGGTATCGCGCAAAAAGTTAAAAACCCAATTCTTATCTCCACCAATACTGTACCATCCCTTTAAGGTGGACTTGTCCTTTAATTTGATTTAATTTGACAATATAGAACACAGTGTATTTGGACTGTATGCTGTATTAATCCCTTTAATAGACATGTGGATTGAGTGAATGCAGCAATATTAGTAGAACAAATCAGTGAGAGTTTGAGGAAAATTGGACAACCCATTCAAAAGTTATGAATTTTTGAAGTTTTTGTTCAGTCACTGCTGGATGAGAAGACTACATCTGTACTACAGCTTGTGATGTCACACGTGTGCAACGATATAAAGAAAATTCAACATATTTTCACTTTTCTTGCATAATAAAAGAACGCTTGACTTGCCTCTTTCAGAAGGCAGGAGGAATAATATTACCCTGAATATACGTCAGCAAAAAGTCGAGGAAATGTGCAATTTTTCAAAAAATAAAAATTTGTGAAATTCTCTTTATATTTTCCTTACATCGTTGTATGCATGTGATATCATACACTGTAGTAGTCTTCTCATCCAGCAGTGACTGCTCAGACACTTTAAAAATTTGTAACTTTTGAACGGATTGTCCTATTTCCCCAAACTTTCACTGATGTGTTCTAATAATATTGCTGCATTCACTCATTCCACATGTATATGAAGGTGAACTTGTCCTTTAAGTGAAATATTCAAGCAACAGAAGTGTAACCTCAAGTACGTCTAGGTATTACCACATCTTGTGAGCCTAAATCATGACATTCTAATCTGACAGGTGTCAGGGGTCAATTGATGCAAATGGTAGAGGGTCAGGGAGGATCTTAAAGGGAGATATATGCAAGAAGCAGGTATTTGGTTTTTTTTCTTTTCTTTTCTTTTCTCCTTCGTGTCTGATTCAAGGATACCTTGAAATCAAATGGGAGCCAACACATCCTCCTCAACCTATTTTATTTTGTCATCACCATCTCCTGATGAGTGATTACAAATTCTGCATGCATGCACTTCTTTTATCTACATTTAGATTAACATAGATTTCCACTGAAAAAAAAATATGTGCTTTTGTTTGTTTTTTAATTAATGATGTCCTTTCCTGTTCCTCCCCACCCCCCCCCCCCCTAAAAAAAAAAAGAGGTCGAAATACACCTATGAATGAAATAGAAACAAGTCCTGGTTAAATTTGGGGCTCCACAGAATTGCTAGAACACATGACAGGTTCCTTTATTGCTAAAATCATTTGATTTGAAATGAAGAAAAAAAATCAGAAAGTCATTCTAAACAAGATATGGTAAAACTGAAAAAGAACATACAGAATGATGACTTACTACGAGCCCCCTGAAATCATCAGCTAAGAAAGACCCCCCCCCAAAAAAAAAAAAAAAAAAAATCTTGCATGGAAAGAAAGAAAAAATACCAATTACTGTCCATTCATTTTCAACAGCCCCTCACCTATATTTTTATAACAGTACCATATAAAACAGTACTTTGAAATTTATCAGCATTTCAAACACTCAATTCAGAGTACCTATTAAATAAGTCTGTACATGGTGTACATGTATTTATAATATACCGGTAAATAGCATTTGGAAAATCTTGGTAATGTTCCAAGACACATGCCCACCAATCTACAATTTATTAGCCAAATACATTTATGATTATGAATAGTATTCAGACTCCAATCTACAATGTGGTACACTTGAATGTGATATAACCTTAAACTAGAAATGTCGCTGGCGACTGGTTATACCCCCGCCAAACAACATTTCATAAGCTTTGGTCAAAACAACATTTCATAAGCTTTGGTAAAAAAACTGAGGAAGTAGTTAAATCCGCAAGATCTTTCCTTGATCTTCTGCCATTAATATGCCGTTACCATGGCAACCTACTTTCGTCTTGCACATCTACAACCAAAGGCACACATCTGTACCAAGTTTCATGGAAATTGGGCAAAAACTGAGGAAGTAGTTTGCAACACAAAATTTTCCATCATTTTGGCTCATAATATGTGAGCTGTTACCATGGCAACATACTTTTTGTCACTGTCAAGAAATGTGTCGTGCTGACCTATATCCTAAGACAAACATTCAATATGAATTCCATGAGAATTGGAAGAACACTGATGAAGCAGTTTTGTCATGAAGCATTTTGCCCTATATTTTACCAATAACATGCCGTTACCATGGCAACGCACTTTTTGCCACTGCATAAATATGTGTCTTGCACATTAACATATTCAGATGAACATCTGTACCTAATTTCATAAAAATTGATCAAAAACTGTGGGAGGAGTTCGCGACGCAAGATTTGTACCCATTTTTGCCCATAATATGCCGTTACCATGGCAACGTACTTTTGGGTACTGTCAAAAAATATGTCTTGCACATCTACAACCCAAGGCACACATATTCTGTGCCAAGTTTTATGGGAATCGGTTGAAAACTGAGGAAGTAGTTCGCGACGCAAGATTTGCAACGGACCGACCGCCCGACCGACCGCCCGACCGTCCGCTGATTCTTATACGCCCTTCAAACTTCGTTTGGCGGGGGTATAAAAAGTAACCATGGCATGTGTCCAACTGTAGACACCACACTACGTAAAGTTTATCTCTTAACGGTACATTTCTTGCTCACTGATTTCCACAACAAAATGGAGTTGAACACTTTTCAACTTGATTAATGCTTTTTAAAGTACTCCTACAGCAGGCTAGCTGGAGATGTACCCATCCATGAGGAAAGAGAACAAGGAAGAACGGAAAACATACAATTTGGGAATTCACCTTTTTGGAGCAGTACCGGAGTTCCTGTCCAGAGGAAAACCAAACTACATATGTACATAAAATGCAAGCAAGGCACTTGAGCACTGACATTCACATTTCCTATCATCATATCATTTTGGCCACCCTCCAAAGGGTCACTTAGGGCCACTAAGGTCAAGCACAGTCTGGAATGTTATCAGTGTTGTGATTGTCAGACACTGAGATTTTAAATTTTACGCTTGACAGGAAGACAGCAAAGGCTAGACTAGACTCACTTCCAAGACTTTCAACATTCGAATCAAAGTAGAGTACAATGTACATGTACATGACAATTGTAAGTCCTACAATTTGCAGTGTTTTTATCTTTGATACTGAATCTTGAAAGTTTGACTGATATGAATAACATTTAAAAAATCTACAACTCGCAAAAAATACTGAATCCTGTAAAAACTAATGAGCTTTAAATATCATTCAAAAGGTGGGAAATCCTGGACCAATCTCCTGAAAAGTGATGATGCTTTATAAATAGTGCTTCTTCCTTTTAATAGTGTGTTTCTCAATCATGAATTCAACCACCTGCCATTGTGTCTTACATAATAAATTACCAATTCGCAAAATATCATCCTCAATAAATTCAAACATATCAAGAGAAACTGAACAGAAATATAAAACATGAATCAAATTGAGCAAAGAAAATGGAATCCATGATGTTGTAGTCACCAAAGATCAAAATGGCCCCAAGAGAGAGAGAGAGAGAGAGAGAAAAGAAAAACATTCCCCATCAATTCCCAAATCCCTTCTTAATTGCCTGGTCATAACAAAGGCAGATTACTATACGAATATGTGGCTGTAGGCTGAATAAATTGTAGTGGTATGACACAAATGTACACTGTAATATAATGTAATAAGATAGCGAAATGGCAAAACCTGAAGGCAGAAGTCCTACATGTAGTAGCCTTTACTTTGTATCCAAAAATGGTACAGTGGAGATAGTTGGAAGGCTGGCCCGGCTCGAATTCGTGAATCCCCTGAACGAATTATGTACAGCTTTACCACTGATGTTTATGTACAGTAGGTACACACACAGCCATAAGAATCTTCAATGGAGTCAACCATTACCAACGAGCGAAAACTTTGATGCACATATTTGCTAATGGGCGCTACTGTAAAAGTGGAAATTTTCGCTCATTTCGCGCAACCAGAAACTACCGCGAAAATAAAAGCACATGAATATTTTTGCTAGCCATATGTTCCTGTGCGTGATGTCTTGATTCCGCGGAATTAAAAACACGCAAAATTCTTCTTACCCGGCCAAGCGCAAAAAATTAGTCGCACAAAAATATCCACTTTTACAGTACTCTGGGTTTTCTTTACGGTATGTATCCTGGTGGGTAGCAATTTTTTTTTGCGCATTTCGCCTTAAAAAGAAGCTACAGTGTACCATGAAAATAAAAGCACGCACATATTTTCGCTTGTAATACAGCTTTATGTATCATTATTATAAAATGTCCTCATTCTGTGGATTGAAAACATGCAAAATTCATCCTATTGACCGATTCGGGTTCGTTGAGGGCAGCAGACATTTTATGGCACTGGGCGCAGCCATGAGCTCAAATTGCGGTGTCTCAGCCGACCCCCCCTGCTCTCCCCCACCCCACGGGCAACATGTTTATGGCGCACTTGTAACAAAGGTTCGCGCACTAAGCAAGCATTCGCGCACTCAGTACGAGATGCCCATTGGCTAAAACAACCATGCATCAGTTTTTCATTCTGCGCGCATAAAAGGGGTGGGGAGAGAGGAGGGGGGTCGGATGATACACCGCAGTAATGGCGCTGCCCATGCCAAAAATACACATAGCGCGTCACAGAATCGGTCAATACAGCCCAGCGTGAAAATTACTTGTGCGAAAATAACCACTTTTACAGTATCGCTTTACCTTCATTGTTGAAAAGGCTCCAGATTTTGGAGAAGACATAACCCATTGCATCTGTGAAGAAAAAAAAAAAAGAACAAGAACAAGGTGAGAGTAATGATATGCATGACTTGTGTAGTTACACTATAAATATTACATTTACAGTATACCGGTAGGTAAATTAGATCACTGATAACTGAAAGGCATTGATGATATATTATAACTGCATGTTGTATGTACACTCTCTTGCATCTATCTTTGGAGGGCCAATACGTAATACAACACTTTATGTCAATATCTACCATGATCAAATGACTGTAAAATGCAAAAGGTCATCCCTTGGCTAGAGCTTAGAGTAGCTGGTAAGCAAATACAAGTACATGTTTGGGATGGTATGGCATTGCATTACAGGGATTGACAGAACTGGTATTGTCAAGGAGGTGTGTGATACCTCCTTTGATAAAAGAATTACCAGTATTGTTTTGGACACCAGAGTACCCAAAGCTCCTAGACATTTTAAACTGATTGAATGACAGTAAACTCGGTAAGCTGCAGCGTGCATGTACTGTACATTGTATTACATAAACTCTACATGTATTTGCAACATATTGTATCATGTACAAACAAACAAGAAAAGAGAGAGATAAGTATCAAGGATCAACGTACATTGTACATTGTAGGTGGCAGCCCAGTGCCCCCCCCCCCAAAAAAAAAAAAAAAATTAAATTGCCTAGTACACCAATTTTCCATTTAAGATAATGTTTTGCTGACCCGAATGGGCAGTTAAAATTCAAATTGATATTCTGTATTTCCTTACTTTGGGCTGCTACATTTCTTTTTGCAGGCCATCATAATTTCAAATTTGAAGATTTTAATGGCCACCAGAAAAAAAAAGTCTGAAGTACAGTATGATAATAATAACATTTAAAACAATAATTAATGAATGCACATTGTACCACAGTATGATCAAGTGTGTTTGAAGAGAAATCAACATCTACACTGTAGAACTTAAAATAGAAGCATATTTGGAAAGAATTTTCAATTTATGAATCATACGAGTAGATACATAGGTCTAAACAATAACATAACAACACACTTTCTCCGACACTTGAAAGGGCACGATGAATCACCAACTCAGTTTTTTTCATCACCACATTCACAGGACCAAACAAAGCCAAAGGCCAGACCAAGCAAAGACTTCAGACCAGACCAGAGCCCAGAGGATACGACTATTACGAGTATGAAGGATCTTCAATATCTGACAAAATTTACCAGTTGACCGAAAGATCGGTGTGTATCTGGTCATCACAGACATGTTCCATGCAGTTTTTTTTTTTACGTCTGGCTTCATGGAGTCCTAGAAGAGCCATGATTAAATGTCAAGAAATGATTAAAAAAAAAAACTCCTCTGGTATAGGCCTGACAGACAAATTTTTCTGTCTTATTTACCAGTAATGTATTAAAAGTCTAACTTTTGATAGATCTAGGGACCCTTACTAGTAAATAGTAGGTAGGGTGTCTAATACAAATGTAGACAGAAAGATCCGTCTGTGCGGAGGAGTCTTTTAATTCATTTATTTTTTTTATGTTATAGCTCTCCACCGAGGGGATCGCAAAGCCAGACGCAGTCTCCGCGAACATTTCCCCGACGACCAGATACAGACCGATCTTTCGGTCAAGGTGTCTACAACATACTAACCCCGGGCCGGGGCACTCCTTGTAGCACTGGGGGTACCACCTATCGTCACCTTTAAGGACCTGCAGCTTGTTTATTCTAAAAATATATAAAAATTCGCCTAATTCTTACCTCAAATAGATCTATGCCATAAATACTGCAGTTTTGAATGTCGTGACCGTCTCGTTGATTATGAATCTCCCGTTTTAAAACAGCGCAATTTTAGTGCATGCAATCGGTTTTCTTCGCGCAGCATAAAAGGGTACCTAGCGATCGGCACCCCTTCCCCCTCCGTGATATAGGAAATACACGTGAGCGGATGTGTAATTGAAACGTGTTTAGTTTGGTTTGTTAGTTTGTTTTTGAGTTTGATTTTCGTTTCTTCGTTTTTGTTTTTATAGCTGACACTTAATCCCGCGCGAACCTTTTCGTTCTACACGCAAACAGCCATGACACGCAGGGTGCCGATGCCAAGGTACCCTGCCTATACAAGGTGGTACCCTCACCATCATGACCATACACAGTTGAGTTATTATAGATCTAACGTTAGGCCCTACCACTCGTACCGGTAATGGGGCTGGCTGGTCGCATTTATTAGGTGTCTACCAATTTTTATCATAATTCATATGACATAGACTCTACAATTTACCTACTGCCCTTATTTGCAGTAATGCTTGTTATTGATACCTAACACTGGATGTTAACGTTCATATTGTGTAGATCCCAACATTTAATACAGTAACAACACAAAGACTCGATCCCCACATTACAATACGGTCACAAAGAAAATACTGACTGAATGACTCACTTGCCGGTTGCCACTCGAGATGTGGCCGAATCTTAGAACCGCGAGATAGGCACTCAGTTTCACCAGAGATTAGCAGCGATTTACTGGTCTGTAGCCACAGAAGTCTGGCTCGTCACTGACTATCGTACGATACTTTCACTAACATAATTCACCAAAGTGACGTGAGATGTATTGGATTTAAAATGTAGGCAAAAGTATTGCTGATATAGTGCCTCTTTTTGTCGACTATGCACCGCTTGCTCCTATACACCCGTTTCCTGTACTGTGTTATTGTGCCACGGCGGCCTGGCTTACCATTAGAACGTTGCATATGTGTCAAATAGTGCGTGGTACATGGACCTACGTAAGACATAACGATACCACAGACGATACTCGTTGTATGCCCTTTTTTACACAACATCGTAGAGGGCGACAAATTAATTATCGTTGATAAATGTCTGTTCCAAAGAGATTTTCTCCTCGTTCATACTCTTTCGTAGGCCTATAAAAGGCCTACGACAAACATACAAAAACAGATTTCCATGATATGCAGTTAGGCATTTTGGAAAGAGCTGTTTCAGGGATTATCTCAACAATGCTACTTTGAACTGTAAATTATATTCAACTTTAAACTGCACGTCACGTAATGACCGAATCGATCAACCACTTTATTTGATACAGACGAACTGTAAACTCTTTACCCTACTGTACTGGCTTGAATGCTAATATTGTATAAACCTGCCATGCCATTTATAATCTAGCACTGAAAAGACAGTCATTCTGTATAATTCCGATATTTACCTAACCTTTTTAGGGAGGACGGGTGAAACTCTGAAAATTTCCGAATACACTTCTCTATTTGACTCCCATAATCTTTACTGTTCTATTCGAGTGACTTCCACCTCGCTCCACTTAGAGTTAAAGATTGAGTCGTCAGCATCACTTTTCATATCGTGTTGCGCCACACTCAATTTGCAAAATAAACTAATGTTAGCTTTCCCCGTCCAACTTTGCACTTTTCGTTCATGCAAGAACATCAATAGATCGCTCATTTTCGCCATGGTTCGACCTAAAATACACAAAGTAGTTCGACCAAAAATAAAAAATAGGTTATACAAAATCGCCATAGAGCAGCCATAAAGACACAATAATGGGCGTTGGAATTTACCACAGAGCAACTACAAGTGCAAAACCGTCATTTCGCCATTATAGTGCATTCAAGTTTAGCATGGGCGGACACAGGTCCTGGTGACTAAAATTATTCGATTATCGAGTATTCGATTTCGCCAAAAGGTATTTGTGTTCATAATTATTGTATTCATTATAGCACTGAATTTACGTGTCACACAATATTACATACATGAAAAATGATTAAGTATTGCATGTGGACTGATTTAAAGATTCGTTTCTTACTGTAAGTAGTAGTATACAGTCTTTATAGATTTATATTTCGCTTTCTGGTTTCTTTACTATTCACAATCATTTGAAAGGTCTTTGTCTAATATACACCTTGTTGCCCTTCTCCTGTTATATGCGAGACAGACAACATATCTTTGGATGTCACCTTTGGGATATATGATTATTATTTCTATAAAGGAGACACATAGTGTCTCCTTATATACGCTTCAACCATGTTATACACCGTTCATTTCATTCTTTACTGTTGTCAACGCTTTAGTCATACACATTTCCATACGCTCTCTCCTTTAAAGGGGAAATCCAATCCAAATATAAGTTACTCTGATAAAAAAAGAATAAAATCTTACGAGTGCAACGGTAAAAATTTGACTGAAATGGGATGGAAAAAAGGAAGTTATGACATTTTGAAGTTTTGCTAATTTCTGCAAAACAGTTCTTGTACAGTGGATAATATGCAAATGAGTGAGCTAACATGTCATACCCTCACAATTTTCCATTGATCGTGTACAAAAAAAAAATGACGAAAATTCAATGTTTCTGTCATTGAAGTCTGAAACATGATGTTATTTCCTGGTTGAATAGCTTAAGGATAGTGATCAGTTAGATATACCCGGATTTAAGCCTCGGGCATAACTGCATGCGTTTGAATGAAAAACTGGAAATTTCAAAATTTTATGCACAAACTATACTATGGCAATTTGTGAGGGGATGACATGCTCACTTGGCCATTTGCATTTTCATATTGACCGTTCACTTGTTTCCTGTAAAATTAGCAAAACTTAGAAATGTCATAACTTCTTTATTTTTCATCAGATTTCAGTCCAATTTTTATGGTTGAACTCGTAAGATTATTATATACTCTTTCCTATCAGATCAACTCATACTTGGACTGGATTTCCCCTTTAAGCTGGATCAAGAGTTATATGAATATAATATAGGGCCTAAATACATGTGTATCTGTGTGTATGTATCTGTGTCTGTGTGTGTGTCTGTGTCTGTGTCGGTGTCTGTGTCTGCGTGTGTGTCTGTGTCTGTGTCTATGCCTGTGTCGGTGTCTGTGTCTATGTCTGAGTGTCTGTGTCTGTGTCTGTGTGTTTAATAGGACCTGTGTATGACAAAGAAAATTTTTATCCAGTATACATCCTATGATTTGTATGTCTGGTTTATGCATAATGATAATTGAAAAAAGAATGTGTAAACACCACGAAAGAAAATGTGTTATTAGAGAAAAATACAAAAAAAGAATAAATAGCAGAAGAGGCACTTAAATTCAAGAAAGGGAAAGATTTGTTACATTCATAGAGCAGCAAAGCAAAAAAAAAAACTTGAAAAAGTTATCATAGATCAAGTGCTACATTTTCCTTAATGGGGACATGTGAGATATGCTGCGTAGTACATTTTCCGTCACTAAATCCGCGTTCTCATGAAGTTGTATTTTTCATTTTTCTTTCTTGTCATTGTGTAATGTCTGATTTAGTTTCGTAACCTCCCCCCTCCCCCAACCCGGAGAAACACACGCAATGAGAAGGGTTTTCCCCATGCAATGCTGCGACGGCCCCCTTCCCAGCTAATGTTTTTATTTTGTTTCATGTGTGTGTGTGTGTGTGTATGTGTGTGTGTGTGTGAGAGACTAACGCTCTTTTATGCGTCACGATGAAAAAAAAAGCACGCACAATGAATGTTTGAGGTAAGTATCATGCACAATACTTATTCGTTTTAGCTGCATTGCCAAATGAACTCCTCTCAGCAACCTCAATAGTTAATGCTAAAAAGAATCTTATAAAAGGTCTTATGTTATGTTTTGAGGGTTTTTTTTTTCAATCATGTCATTTCCATTATGTAAAACACATCGATCATGCAGTGTCTATTGGAAATTCGCTATGTAAAAAAAATCATTTCCATCGTGATCAGATAGTGTGTGAAGCTATTAAGGTATCTACTTAGACAGCATCTTGCAAAAGAGAGTCTTTTGTTTGCTTTGCGTCTCAATCCAGTTGACTTCAGGAGATTATCAAAGTGAAACAAATCGTGCTTCGCCTTATTTATTTTTCATCAAATGGTACAATGTATATACGCATTTCCCATGTCAATCGTATACATCCTTGTTTGTGATCCTTCATCTCATCTTGTATTTCTCTTGGCAATTGGACAGCGAAAGTCGTCTCCGTGGTGGACGTCATTATGGGGGTATCTCACTGAGCTGCGAATGTTTGCGAGAGTATATTCTGGGGAATTTCAATGTTCGTTATACAGTTGAAATCGAATTCGTAGACAATAATTGCAATCAAATTCGCAAACAGTTTTCATAGTCGTTAACAGTTTTTCTTTGAGACAAGAAAAACTGTTTACGATAACCCAAATTGTTTGTGAATTGATTGCAATTGTTTACGAATTCGATTACAACTTTTAACGAATCATGACTATCACATACCCTAGAATCCGCTACGCTTGCAAACATTCACAGCTCAGTGAGATACCCCCTTTTTAATGAGTATTATAAATAGCAGGCCAATTATACAACAATGAAGTTACACAGCAGCAAAGCCGGCATGCAGGTTTATGATGTCCATCATATATAGGCATAATATGCAAATTAAACATCAATTAAGGGGAAATTGTGTAGTTGCATAATTCTAACGAGAATAAAGGTCTTGTATTGTGTCTACATAATGTATATATAGCAGGCCTATACTCAGAAGGGAGTATATAGTTCAACAGGGGTGACACGACATACTCTTGCGACAATTGCTCCGGACAATTTTCTCCAAGGACTTAGGATTATAAAGATAGGGTTGTGATGGGGTTTTACTAGTTATGGCTTTATGTGAGGATTAGATATAAAGATTAGGGTTAGGGGTATATTGGAGGGTTAGTATGTTTGGCTCATAGCGTGAAAATATTGCATAGGAGCAAATGTCATGGGACCAGTTCAGAGACATGAGAGAACACTTCTCATCAAATTTTCAGTTGTGATATTACCGTTCCCTGAAAGCATTTTAAAGGGACATTCCAGACGATATATGCCATTTCACATCATGTGGTACATAAATCGATAGTAACATGCCATGTATAGCAGGCTAGAATATTCCAGTAATGTAGCAGTGTAATTCTATTCAATACCACAAGGGCCTACCTGTGTAGAATCTATGCATATATATTTTATGCTTTATACTTTCTTATTTTGTTCTGTTTCCTTGAGCGCCGAAGAATGCATTCTTTTCGAAGCTGCTTATGATGATGTCATTAATCCTTGTTCATTGTTATTTGTTATCAATTTTGAAAACATTCTTATTCCTTATCACAACCGCTCTAAATTCTGAAACTCTGTATACCCAGATAACCAATTTCACGCAGATGATGTTCAAAAGCAAAAGTCTGAAATCATCCGGAAGTCCACTTTAAACGTTGTACCTTAATCCACATTTGAATTGCCACATGTTGCAATATGTTTGACGTTACCACTAAATACCGGTTAGTGAAAACATTTATTTTGAAGTTCTACTTTCAGAAAAAAAAAATCGACAATTCTTTTAGTCTGACTAATTTGGCTTTGTTTATAAAAAGTCACTGTGAATTATACCTTTGACCTTAGTTATGTCAACTTGAACAATTCAATGACGTGGAATTTCAGTTTATATGTTCTTTTCTCTCATACACACGTCGATCACTCTCGATCAACTTGATAATTGGAACGAGATTTTGAATATGCGTGATCTTTTTCATTCGTTGAATATTGATTTATTGATTCTCCCAATCATCATTTTTTATCACATCATTTCCCATTAATGCAATTTAAGGAAATCAAAACCCAAAGAGCAATGTGGATTGAGTGGAAGCATGCAACAACATTAGTAGAACACATCAGTAAAAGTTTGAAGAAAATGGGACAATCGATTCAAAACTTATTATTTTTTTAAGTTTTGGTGTTGTAATGACTGGATAAGGAGACTACTAGAGTTCATGATGTCGTGTGTGGACAACAATATAAAGAAAATATTTTTAAAGAGAATTTAAAAAAAGATTATGTTCATGAAAATTACACATTCCATCAACTTGATACTGACATATATATATATATATATATATATATATATATATATATATATATATATGTTAAGGGTAGTTATTATTCCCCTTGCTTTCTGAAAGCGGTTAGTGAAGTGCTCTTTCATTACGCCAGAAATGTGAAAGTATGTTGATTTTTTATTTAGATTCATTGTTGTCCACACATGACGTCATAAACTCAAGTATTAATAGGCCTAGTCTCCTTATCCAGTGGTTCCAACACCAAAACTTTTACAATTCACAGCTTCAGCATCGATCGTCCGATTTTCCTCAAAATTTCACTGATGCGCTGTACTAATGTCGCTGCTTTCACTCAACCCACATTTCTCTTTAGGCTGGTTTCCTTTAAGACCCAACTAGAACATCAGTAGTATGAGTCCAATCACGATGCAAGTATAAAAGACTAACACTATTAATATGTAACTGTTAATGATAACTTCATGGGTGCGCAATCCAACTTCTATCTATCTGCAGTCTAGTAATGTTTGATTCGAGGTTTATAATGACCATGATTATATCAAACTGAAAGTTTCTTGCATTATCATTATAATGTGCATGCATGTCCACAGGAGGTGGGCCCTATTAGTGTTTCATCGTGGTGTATTAAGGTTGGCTATAGTAACTGATCAGTGGGAATCAGTGGGAATGCTGGGGGATGATTGTTCCAATCCTTGTGGGATTCATTTAAGAGTACATTATATATCTATTGTTGTGTGAAAATTATTGCTTCAGAATGGTCTCATATTCAAGTAATGTGCAGTTTGATCGCCCCGTCACTGTACAGGCATGCTAACCTGGAAACATTAAACTGCATTACTTGAATATGAGACCATCCTGAAGCAAATCATTTCACACAACAATAGATACATAATGTACTCTTAAATGAATCCCACAAGGATTGGAACAATCACCCCCAGCATTCCCACTGTTTCCCACGATAAGTTACTAGCCATCCCCTTAAAGTTTCAGTGTTTCACCATGGAGCTACTTTATAAACTTCAAGGTTTCACATTGACCATGCACCGGTTCACAACTTCCGTTTGCATTTCTCTGGCTTCGCGGGTATTTGATTTAGTGAACAGGTTGCGTAATCGTTACAAGAAGGACAATACGTGTTTAGCAGCTCCATGGTACGACCAAGTACCAAAAAGTTTGCAGGTCATATACATGACGCAACAATAACTGCATCAAATAAACGCTGAATCTTTCTTAAAATTACATGCTCTTTTATGTTTAATAAGAGGTTTTTCATTATCTCACTTAGGAATGTTCAAAACATGAATCCCAACCTCAACCAGTACTGTACAGTCCCTTTAAGTAAAGTGTCTTTTGTTCTATCCTCATGAACAAATTTAAGTTTAGGGGTAGGTTATGACGCAATCACCTTAATATACGAGTGTGTCCTAGGCGTTTGATGTGAGAATTTTGATGTTTCTAAACATTGACTATATATAGTACTCTATCACAAATTACTTGTAGGCCCTAGGTTATAATTAGAGTTCCTTGGGCCATTCCGGAAGAGCTCATTCGGCAACATGGGAACGCCAATGATGGAAGGATCCACTGAGGTATTTTTGTCCGTAGCATAATTCATGTCGGTGCGTCATGATACAGTACACACCGTGACGTAACAAGCTCGACATACTCGAATAGCATGCGATTGACTCTGAGGCGGCGCGCCTTGCCGAATCGTGTAAGCAAGGGGAAATCCCCTAGTTCGAAACACAGCCAATACATTGTACAAGTTTACCCACCCCAACACACGCACACTCCGACGACCTCAGTTGCGTTTCACTTCGTGAGTAGCTGTGGCGCGGCAACTACGCGCTGTCAAATTCATTGGGGGGAAACACCAGTTCGTGTGACCGCAATACACGCCACTCTGTATGAAACAGCTACCAAGATCACGACACATTCATGTTCTTGCAGCTCCGGGTAGAGCACGGAGCATGGGAAGCGAAACTTTGTAGGACCCTCGCGTCGTTCACATGCACTTGAAGAAGTTACTGGCTGCAATTTAGCCTAGGAGTGAGACGGGACGAGGTAACATTCCTTGATAAAGAAAGGTATGTGGCTTACCCATTTCTTGTGTGTTTTTTTTTTCTTTCAATTTGCCTGCATTTGCCAGTCCCCCAATCTCCCTGCACCCCTCTCTTTTCTCTCCCCTGTCTCTACTTGCCTTCTGTTCGGTCAGTTTGAATATCATTGATTGTATTCGTCGTCATTCTTATACCGGCATGCCCTTATACCCAATATCGACGTCACTTTGAGCAATTACCATTTTAGTTTTATTGCTTGTTAACTTGACCTAATAGGTGGATCAGTCAGCAGGTTGTTTTCGTAAGGGGTGTGAGCTACAGGTGGGTTATTACAGGTGCGGTAGCGGTAGCGAGGCGAAATGACAAGTGAAATCCGAGAAGAGAAAACCGTAGCTTCCCACCTTCCTGGTCTGACCGATTTCCCACCAGGGCCCAAAAATGTGGAAATAGGCCTCCCTGCTTTCCACTAATCCTGTGATGAGACACACACACACACATATAGAGCCTATATATATATATATATATATATATATATATATATATATATATATATATATATATATGTGTGTGTGTGTGTGTGTGTGTGTGTGTGTGTGTGTGTGTGTGTGTGTGTGTGTGTGTGTGTGTGTCTGTGTCTGTGTCTGTGTCTATGTATCTTTTATATCAAAACAGTGGAAATGATCCATGGTAAATTACAAACAATACCATAAGTCTACTTTCATTATAAACATTATTATTATAGGCATTTGTCATTTTATTTTTATTTTTCTTATTGCTATGACTGTCATTAAAGGACAAGGTCACCTTCATTAATAAAAGGATTGAGAGAATGCAGCAATATTAGTAGAACACATCAGTGAAAGATTGAGGAAAATTTGACAATCTATGCAAAAGTTATGAATTTTTAAAACTTTTGTGTTGGAACCGCTGGATGAGGAGACTACTAAGGCTCGTGATGTCATATGAGTACAACAGTATAAAGAAAATGAAAAGAAAATTCAACATATTTTCACTTTTTTCGCATAATAAAAGAGCACTTGACTTGCCTCTTTCTAAAGGCAATGGGAATGATATTACCCATAACATATGTCAGTAAGGAGTCAAGGGAATGTGCACTTTTTTTCAAAAGATGAAATTTTGTGAAATTCTCTTCATATTTTCCTTATATTGTTGTACGCATGTGACATCATACACTGCAGTAGTCTTCTCATCCAGCGGTGACTGCACAAAAACTTCAAAAATTCATAACTTTTGAACGGATTGTCCAATTTTCCTCCAACTTTCAATGATGTGTTCTAATATTGCTACATTCTCTCAATCCTTATGTTGATGAAGGTGAACTTGTCCTTTAATTCATACTATTTCAGTTATTGCCATCATCATCACCAGTATTATCACCATACATGGTTAATGAGGGTAATTGATTTTTAATATAGGTGCATTATTCTTTGTCTGCCTTAATTGTATTTATAATTACTCATCAGAATCTGTGATTATACTGTGGAAATAAGGCTATATAGAAAACACATCAGCTTATTTGATTGAGGGTACTTAAATATTTATGTGGACTAAAACAAGTATTAACCATAAGTCGGGGAAAAGGGAACTATTTATAGTTTTATGAGTATTTACACACACTGAAAAAGTATGTGCGGAAAGGTAATTAGACCTACTGCTAAATACCTCTACTAGTACGCTGAGCTTTTTGCATAAATCTGCCAGTAATATCTTTGTGCAATGGGCCTATAGATAATTTCAAATGTCAATAAACAAGCTTTTTTGCACCATTTTTGACAAATTGTGTTTTTCATGATCTTTGAAATGTGTTTTTTTGCAAAATCTCCTCAAATGACACTTTTCCTTTGACAGGGCATCTTCACAAGTAACGTACAGGACCAGCACAACCGTGGGACTTTTGTTGTTGTTGCTGTTGTTGCTTGTCAGGCAATTTTGGATGGGAAGTGGCAGCAAAAAAAAAAAAAAAAAAATTCAAAACAGTCTGTTTGTGGCCCCTCACATGTGCTGTTCAATCAAATAATCATGTTTTATCAAGCTTGTGACTTGTTACAAGTTATTTTCTATATCATTTTCTTATAGTTTTAGACCCTTCTTTTTAGGCAAGTAAAATTTAATCAGGGCAAGTCAAGTGTTATGCAACAATTTGAAAATCTGCTTGTCCAACCGGCAAGTGGTGAAAAAAAAAATAATATGTAGCACCATGCCCAAAAGAAGAAAAAGAAAAAGAAAAAAAACAACAACACAAAAACAGACAGGTATCATGCGTTTCACCAGAATGAATCTTACAAGCTGCTAGGACACCAAGACATGTGTCACATTTCTGAAATTCAAGAGCTGTGTGAACATATCCACCCTATCGTTGTTGTATTGTAAAGAACTTTCACTTAAATTTCATTCTTTGTGGATTTAATTCTCAGCATCCTGTAATAGTCTAATGGAGTATACTTGTTATCGCTGCTTGCATTCTAGATAATCATCTATGAAGACTAATTTTGTTTTTATTTCCTTGATGGAATCGTCATTCCTTATGATTAAACTCTACTTCTTGTCAAAATTCAACACTCCACAGGTGACCACTCAGTTGACAGAGGATGATAATTAGTCATCATGGCTGATGTGAAAGATGACAAGTTCTGCACTCACACCGGAGAGGAAGAATCTGGAAAGAAAGATTCGGGTGTTGAGGTTGACATCGAGGCTGACAGAGAGTCTAACAGTAGACTGGGAGGTTTCCATGGAAACGATGTTGGGACAGAAGCGGCGGTCAATGAGCATCCAACCACAACCCTTGAACTCGATTCATTGATGTTCCATCCGGGGATGGCATCAGTGGCGTTAGGGAGCAAAGAGGATGCAATGGACGACGAGAGGTGCAGCTCTTCACCTGAACTCACCAGTAGCGAAGCCACGGGGAGTCTGTTTCCACCCAAGGGGCAGAGGTCAGCCACCGATGTGGCTATGGATGGCTATGAACGCTTCCTCCACGAGGCTGCCAACTTCCATCAGGCTACGCTCGACGAAATCGCCTTCCTGGAGCAGGAGCGGGAGCAGCTGCTCCTCGAGAACAAAGACCTGCGGCGGAAGGTCCAGCAGTCAGAGGAGGTGAATCGTAGGCTGCGTTTGGGCGAGAGCGGGCGAAACGCCCACATTACGTCCCAGTTCAAAGCTCACCTGCAGCACACGGTCAGAAATATGAATTACTTGAAGCAGCGGTGTGAGATGCTTGAAGAGAAGCTCCAAGAAGTGGGCATTACAGTGCCTCATGATGGTAGGTGCATTATAGAAGGGCAGTATTCAAATAGATTTAGTGTGATAATACCAGTAGTGAATACGTCTGAGGTGAAAATATGTCAGGTAACAATAAGAGGGATATAAATGTCTGAGGTAACAGTGTCTGAAGTAAAAATGTCAGAGGTAAAACATCAGAGGTATTAAAGTCAGACATGACAGTTATCTAGTGATAAAGATATCAGAGGTAATGATATCAGGGACACTAATATCAAAGGTTAAAAACACCACTGGTAAAATGTCAGAGGTAAAAATATCTTATGTAAATATATCATAGAGGTTAATGTGTCTTAGGTAAGGTAAAGATGCCAGAGGCAAAAAGGTTTAAAGGTTTTAAGGTTTAAAAGGTGAGTGATTCTGGCTAGTCTCAGAAGTAAAATGACATCCATTGGTAAAACAACCTGAGGTAAGTTCAGTACTTCAAGACCAATAGATATATTCAATTTCCAATGACTTTTGATCTCTGATATATATACCTGACACTATCTGTTGGCAATGGGCAGGAGACTTAATAATGTTTAAACAACCACCGTCATTGGCCCACTTCTTAATCTTGGCATCTTCACTCTGTCAATTAACCTGTTCCATATTGAATTCTGAAATGCCCATAGACTTAATATGCAGGTCACCAGGTTCCCATACTGAACAGAGCCCCTATTCTAGCAAATGATATATGGAATCTGATATGCCATGTATACTGTATACGGCAAGTATTTCGCGAGGTTTTTATTTTCGCGAGTTTCGCGAGTCAGCTGCTATTCGCGAAGTTAAAAACACGCAAAAGTATTGACTCTGATCCTGATATGAATGTGACGTACGCGTATACATTTCTCCGTTCAGTAACCACTCGCGAAATCGTCGGGAAGTCTCAATTCGCGAAAATTTAGACTCGCGAAATATATGGCGTATACAGTATTTGTGGAAGTCACATTTATAGCAGATTGAGACTTAAACCAAGAATTTTGCTAGTATAGTTGTGTTCACAGTTCACAATCAAGCACTTCAAAGATGGAATGAAAAATAATGATTATCCCTTTTCAGGGCAAAAATCACTAATATCTCACCATTTAGATGATGTACAGCATATTTTCATTGCAGGAGGCAATATATTTGTGAATTGTTGATTTTGCTAATATCAGTCAACTTGCAAAATTCTAGAAAAAAAGTCACAGCAAAATATTATGCCAAGCATGTCATGTGCCATTCAATTTTGGCTGCTATGCCAATATGCTTTTCTGTTATGCTATTATGAAATCAATAAAATTGTAGGCAAACATTTCTTTTAATTGTTTTGTTATATGAGTGCTTCAATAAGAATGTGTACCACCTCTTGATATGTATTGCACACAATAAAGAACAGAATTTGTAAGGCTATTGGCATCAAATATTGCAGAATTGCAGACTGTCAATGGTTAGCACTTGAAACCCATGTTGATTCTTTAGCAGTGCAGTATTAAATTTGCCACTCACTCAAGATTTTGTTTTGATAGATGTCTGTTTGTGTTTTGTGTATCTTTGATTCTTTACACCAGATCCAATGCCCAGCGAGGATGATTGTAAGCCTGATCTTTCAGATGGTCCCCTGGAGTAGGATGTGCTTTTAAAGACCGGGCAGCGTGGGGAACCGTGGTTTGTCCGATTGAATCGATCATCATTCGCTGCTCACTGGGGTACATTCAAAAACCACAAATAGCACCTGTCAGTCACACATCAGCGAATTTGTGCGTCGAAGCGTATAATCATCGATAACGGTCAACTCCAGTTGAGATGTCTTTGGCTCTGTGTGTACTTCCATAGCGGTCAGAGATAGAGCTGTAGCTACGCAATCTGCAATCCATTTCGGGGATTCTCAAATGTGTCCAAGCGTGGTCAGCCTTACCACTCCATGGTATCCCCACACTATACCAGGTCTGAAACCTCAGTGAGGCTATGACGTGAAAGACCAATGAAAGACCTATAGTTGGCAATCGGCACACTGCCACTGACTGTCCAAAGAGCGGAGAAGCCCTGGTGTACTGTGTAGAATCAGCAGCTGGCATTGAATGTCCTCAGTGAAGATGAGGCACTGACCACGTGTGGATGATGTCTCCATGGCAACAAAGAGTAGAAAGAGGCACACACCATCATTCCCCTGTATACTGTAAAAGCTGTTATTTCCGCGAATTTCGAGAATCCCTGTTGGGTCATGAATTTAAGAACATGCGAAAAATATCTCCACATGCTAGGGTATTAGTGCACATAAGATAGCCTCAGTGTCTAATCGCAAAAATAACGTCCCGTGGAAATGTCCGTGATCTCCTTATTCGGAAAATAACAGCTTATACAGTAGTGTAGCAGGGCTTATGTTGCAAAATTTTCAGGGCAAGGTCACATTTCTTAGGGCCATTTTGTTATGATACAACATGAATGAGGAGCTGTAGAAAGGGCAAACAATTATTGTGTGAGGTTCATTGAGGCTTGGGCTTGAACCATCCAGAATCATGGTATGTCAGACATTTAGATACTGCAGGTTTGGTCTCTGTAAGATTTTTTCAGGACTGTTAGGCTTGACATCCATTCTGTGAGTATACAAAACCTTTCCTCAGCCACAAAAATGACTCACAGAATGCAATGTCTTTAAAAATTGCATTATAAAAAAATACAAATGATCTCAAATCTGTGTATGTATGAAAAAATAAATATTAGTAGGTGCCAGGGGAGACAGTGAGGTATGTGAACTTTGAAGTGATCTTGGGCATTGTTTGTCTAATATTTTGGTAAGGCATAGTTCATCCACAGATGAGTAAATTAAAAGCAACTTGCAATGTCCTTTCTGTGCTCTTTCAGACAAGTGATATTTTCTGAGAGACCTGTTTGTCTCAAGTGCAGCCCGACTGGTTAGGGAGTACAGTCAAACCTGTCTACAGTGGACACCCAAAGGAGACAAAGAAGGTGACTACTATAAACAGGATCTTTAACATGGCTTTTCTCCTGGAGGGATTTTTTTTCTTCTTTTTTTTTTAGAAAGGGTTGGCCATCAAAACGGCAGGTTGCCTCTATAGACAGGTGGTCACTAAGGGAGGTTGACCTTATATTATTGTTGCCTGTTTGATGCTTTCAAGAGAACGAATGAAACATGCTTGCTGTGGCTGCCGGGAATATGGTGTAAATGTAGCATTATTGAATATGGTAACGAATGCTGAACCATTTCTAGTATTCATGAGCAGTGCAAATTCCCTCTATTTGTAGCTGACATGAGGCAACTATCTTTCTCCATGACTTATATCCAGTGCTCTACAAATGTCTGAGAAAAAAAATAATGTTTGTGAAATTCTGTTTCTGTATTCTTAATGTTATTCGCTACTATGACATCACAAACTGCAACATCACAACTGTGACATACTGTGACATTCTGTGATGTCACAAACTGTGACTTCACAAAATGTTCTCCTGCAGAGAGGGCAGCACAAGGAATTACCCCAAATATTAGAAATTTTTAAGGAAAAAAAAAACCCTGGAGTGTCCAAATGTCCTCCAGCTTTTGCTGAGTGTTTCAAATCTTACTGCACTTAGGGTATTATCATGTGTGTTAGGGTAAACTGCCTCCATAAGAGGTTAAAATGGTGTCCTTTTATTTCAATTATTTTTTCTTCATTCTCAGGAAAATTCAGTCAGTTTGCCTGGAAAAAGACTGTGCAGGCAATTAACATGTCTCAACCCACTAAGTAGTGGCCAACTTCCAAAAGAAAAGAAAAATCTGTGATGGAAAGATGAAAATAGTTTTTTATGACTCCCCAAGTATGCTTTATGACTATATATGGATGTTTCACTTGACAGTATTATTTTGGTTGGACTTTAATCTGTCGTTGGATTGTCGTAGTATTCTTCCCGGCAGCCATTCAGGGATATTGGTGCTTTATACAAGGACCTTAGTCTTATGGTGTGCTGTGATGTGAATGAAAATGTACACACTGCAGTGTAATCACAAACACACACACACTTTTTTCAGTAATTTATATTCATTCATACACACACACACACACACACACACACACTGCACACACACACACACACACACACACACACACACTGGCATTTACATTCACAAACACAAATGGATTGGAAAGGAAGGTTTCACAAGAAGTACAAGGGTCACATTCAGTGGTAAAATTTGTGATGTTGCTGGGAGTCGTATTTCATGCTTTTGCTCCTGAATGCTTATGAGAGTCAGGCGTGGGATAATCACATCTAATGTAATGATCCATTGATAAGACAATCATGCTGCCTTTGGCTCTGTTTTGCTTGAAAACAGGAAGGCTGGAGGCTATTGTGAGAGCAAAATATTTATCTATATAATCTCTTTTTGTACTTTCTAAATTCACAATGATACTTCATTTAACCCATTGAGGACGAGTCCTGAGTATTACTCGGGCAGGGGGTCTATAATGGGAAATGCGTGTTGTAGCAAAATCAGCCCGTCCTCAAGGGGTTAAAATTTGGGGAAAAAAGAAAAGGGGTCATGTTATATTTATATAATATTGACTGGCCCTGAGGGAGGTACCAGAAAATATTGCCCAAACTGAAAGCATATTGCCCGAGTCGAAGACGAGGGCAATATGTTTTCAGTGCGGGCACTATTTATCTGGTACCTCCCGAAAGAAAGGCCAGTCAATATCATAATTATTACCTATCCCCCTAGGTAAATTAAGAAAATATGTAAATACAGCTATACACTACAGTATATATGATACAGATCAAGCCACATTTGACTTCCTGTAGACCATCAACATGTTGAATAATTGCAAAATTGTTCATCAGTGTATATCATTCAACTCCAACTTCAAAGATACATGTAGTTGTAACAGGCAAACTTCAAACTTCTGAACGTTCTTACACTTTATTTTTACTTCTCTTTTTAAAGTTTGAGAGTTGTAAAACTGATGGTCACTGTGCAATTACTGATCACAAATGGACTAGTCACATTGCCTAGTGCTGCTGTATGTGGTCGACCTTGTATGAGTTGATCTATCAGCGTTCTTCTGCGGTGCGTGTAACTGACACCCTGGACGTCCTGGAATGTTTTCTTTTCGTGGTTGATCTGAATGTTTACGTTTAGAGCAGGGAGGTGGGGAGAGAGATTCCACTCTTTCTCTTCCCACCTCCCCAAACCGGAAGATTGCGCTGTTTGCACATTTGTTACTGTTCCCAGGGAGGTGAGATTCCTCTCACCTCCCTGCTGTTCCGCAGCGACGTGGCGAAAAGCATATTGCCCGCTGACCTTTTAACCCTGCAAAATATCAACTGCTGACCTTTAACCCTGCAAAATATCAACCGGAATTGCCTCGCAAAACTCCCTCGTATAGGTAATAATTTGGTATGTTTTGCTATTGAAGGTATAACACAGTCATTTTATGAAGTAAATGCACTTATATATTTTTTTCTTAATCTCAGTAAATATATATATATTGGCATAAGATATTGCTTATATCTGTAATTCTAGGGATGTCTAGTTTGGTTGAGGTTATTATAAGAGCTAAAAAAAGTGTAAATATGATTTTATTGTTCTTTGTCATGTCACAATCAATGTTTTAGCTAAATCCGTGGAAGAAGGGCCAATAAAAAAAAATACATGGAATGAGTTTTCTTTATACTTGGAGCAGAAAAGGTTTATGGCAAACTTTGCTTTTGAATATTAGTCTTGATCAAAGGGTAACTGAATTTAGGGTAAAACTTTTCAACAGTGACTTCATCTAGGAATGACCAGTGGTGCTTTAAATTTTGTAGGAGAAGTAGAAATACAAAATATTTCTGTCACACACAAATAGAAAGTCAAGAGTCAAAGTGAAAGGTCCCTGTAGTTTTGTGAAAAAAGATAAAAATCTAATACTATGAATGCCCAGTGGTAATTCACTTTGTTGGGCAATTGCACTCATGTGATAGTGATGGTAGGTCAAAGGTCAAAGTCTGAGGTCACTGTACTGTGTTCAATGTGTGATTTTCCAGCAATAACTTCAACTAAGATTATCCACTTGTGATGTTACCTTGTGAGAAGAAAAGAAATGAAGAAAAATGTACACAGTAGTTGCCTGACATGGCAAGGTTGAATGGTCAGTGGTCACAAAAGATGCCTAAAATGTCATCTTCTGGCCATGAATATCGGTAGGTAGTAGTCCAATAATACTGTAAAATATGATATATTCGCGGCATGATTTTTTCGCAATTTGGAGCCGATGGCCTTTTTTGCGGCATGAAATTTTGCGAACTGCCACTGGCATTCAATGCATATAGTGTAGACAAGAACTTTCGCATGCATTTTATCTTTGCGAATCTTGACGCTCGTGAAATTCGCGAAATTAAAATGCACACAAACATTTCATGTTTTACAGTCTATGTTATTTGAAATATATTTCCTTTGTGCAGAGAGGGTTGGAGGTTAATTATTGGTTAAATGTCTGCATCAGTGGACTTAATCAAATGAGGGGCCTGTACATGTATGCTGTATACATTACATATTTTAGCCCTCAAGTGGATGTGTGATAAATGGAGGTATCCCACTCAACTAGCATGTCAGATCAATTGCTCACATGTAAAATGGTTCTGAAAATGTAGTTCTTGGTTTGCTCTTGAATGTTTGGCAAAAGCAGGTGGAAAATCTTTTTTTTTTTTGTGATCTTCGTAAATGTTTGTCATGTTTTAATCGTAATGTATCTAAATTATTTTACATCAGGAGTGTGATTGCATTGGTATCAGGGAAGTTTGCAGTTTGATTTAGGTTATTCATTATGAGAGCAAATAATTTGTTTGTGTGATCTCATTGTAATGTCAAAATTAGTATTTCAGTTTCAGTGTACGAGGAAGAGAGAGGAAGTGGAGAGGTGAGGTTGTGCCATGTGGTACTGATTATGTAAGCACTCTGTGTCTGACCAATTGTCTTTCTGAAATGTTTGCGCCAAGGACATCTCAGTAATGTTCAAATTACTGTTTCAGTTCTAATCTGGCCCAAGTTCTGATATTGTATATTGTATATAACTCACAAATTCAAGTGTTTGATCACATGCACTGTTTTTCTGCTGACAATATTTGTATTGAAATGAATAGTGTTATTCTTTATTGTAAAACTGGAAGAAAAAGAAAATTCAGTATCTTGAAAGTATAATATACAGTAATATTCATAGCCCCACCCCACAAGGGGTAAAAAGAAAAGAAATTAAATTCTACCACAGCTGGAATTTGAAGGCTTTGATAAATGACCTCAATGACAAAACAATATAGTGCATGACTACCGATGTCTTATCCCCTTATGTTCAATTGCTGTTTTATAGACAGAGATTTGTGTTCAGTTATTTTTGTTATCTTATCTTCGTTATTTTGAGTCAAATGTGCTCTGTGTTTACCCATGTACACACATTTGAAATGCCAAATAAATGATAATAATGATGATGATGATAATAATAATAGTAATAACAACAATGATAATGATGATGATGATGATGATATAGTATTTTTCTTTTAATTTCTTTTATATTTGTTTACTATGGCTAGTATTGAAACAATGAATATTTCGTTCCTAGTGATGTAAGGGAAGGGCACTTGTCAATCAGTTGCAAGTTACTTCCATATTCTTTAACCCATTGAGGATCGGTGATTTTGCTGTAACACACTGTTCCCATAGACACTTGCCTGAGTATACTTGCGACTATAGTCTTCAACAGGTTAAGGAATTCAGATAGGATTCAGCACTTAACCTGTTGAAGATGAGTCCTGAGAATACTCAGGCAGGTGTCTATGGGAAATGCGTGTTGCAGCAAAATCAGTCCTTCCTCAATGGATTAAAGTTAAACCTTCAGGATCCATATCTTTTTTTTTTTCTGGAGTGACAAAAAGTAATTTGTTTCCATGGTAATGTCATATCACTTCAAGAATTCCACAGAAAATAAAAAGATATCGGGGGAAACCATCTTAAGCAAACGAATTCCTATATTTTGAAGTTATTACGAGTGAACATGGACACACATATTGGTCCTGAGGTATTAACGTGATGGACGCATGTTCGCAAAGTGGCAGGAAGTGTATTTATTGCCATGGCAGAATCTACGTCACAATTTGTGGAGACGATGTCGAGAATGCTGCTAGTTTTGCTTTCGGGTAGTGGGAAAGCGGGTACTCTCTGAATTTGCCTTCAGTACCATCACTCATTAATAGCTCAGCTCTGCCCCGTCGGAGAGCATGTTGGCACCCTGCATGCTATATATTCAGTGTCCGTTATTGAAAAAATTCCAGAGCTTTGTCTATTATACCACAGTACTTCCCAGAATAGTGCCTTCGTCCTGTGGGTTGCTGGTCGTTGTTGTTTCTTGTTTTGTTTCTCATTATGCCAGTGATATAAAGCAATGATGCATGTTCCCTTGTGATGATTTTCCCACTGACAAAAACAATCTTCCTCCTTAAAAAGGACTCACATTTCCTCATCCCCCATTTTCTCTGAAGTTATATTTGAGACATTGTTTCATTTTGATTAGTTGCAATGGTAACTGAAAATATGCAAATTAGTTTTGTTTATATGTTATTTGTATATGATTTTTTTTTTATCCCAAGTGCTCTGTTTTACAAGCTCTGCTTCTTGGTAGATCATTCTTTTCTATCCCTTTATTTATTCTTGTTTTCTACTGCAAAGTGTGAATTGTTTTCCCCATATACAATTATCTGTATATATATTGTGTACTATATTTCATGATTTTTTTTTTTTTTTGTTCTCAAATTGCTCAATAACATAATTTATATTATATAGTACTTTTTGTTGATGGAAATAAATTGAATTGAAATTTTAAAGAGTAAGTTTTTAATAAGAGAGCTATGCAGGAAAAAAAAAAAAAGGTTTCCTATTGCTAATGGGGAGGGGGGGGGGAATGTTCCCATTATTAACTCCAAGGGGAAATTCTGATGACTAGGAGGCTATGGGTCAAATATTGGTGCAGAGTGGCAGGGAAGACCATTGGGAGTTTCACAGGTTAATCAGATATTGTTCATTTGTGTTAACCAAATTTCAATTCAGTCTGCTGCATCCCCCGACAGTGTTTACCGTGTAGTTTTAATGCCTTTCCTGTTCCGCAATTAATGACAACTCGCAGCCCTTGAATTGACCTTTGTGCACCTTTTCTGAGAGTTAGTAGCAGTCTTATGTGTACAAGTATTTCCACCCTTAGTTGAGGGTGGTGTTGCAATTTGTCCTTTCGTTGTTCTTAGGAAGCAATTGAATTTTTGTAAGCAAGCCACCACAGGACCAATGCCTCTTTTGACATGTTCGGAGCACTATGCGATGGAGATGTAGTACTTTGCCTTGGGGGCTCAACAACTGCAGGGGACTTGAACCAGTGACATTGTGATGGAGAGTCCATGGTCTTATATCCACTGAACCACAATGGCTCCTCTGAATATAAAATTATTTTGTGGAATATAGGAAGATCCACTTTCACTGGGTCATAGTACGATAATCACTTGTGATAAGATGCACATCTCTTCTCTGATTGTAATTTGCCTTCAAGTACAGTGGAAACTCGATATATAGAGATCTGATAACAAAATACTTAAAATGACAAACTAATTTTTCCAGTTCAACCAAATTTATTTCCTTCGTTTTGTATTGTTTGTATCGACTACTGATATAACAAAATATCTGATGCAAAGAACAAAATTGTCTTGGTCCCAAGAATTTTGTTATACTGACTTCCCACTGAATTATTAGCATCTGGTAGTTGGTATAGTGTAATGCAGGGTCTGTTATAATATGTGTGTGATAGAACTTGTGGAGGGTTTCTACAATAAAAGTCTAGCTGTGTTTCATGAGTACCTGAAACTTTGACCACTCTGCTTCTTGTCATACTGAAAATGGGTTGCGGTACCACAAGAGACAAGAGTATACTGGTTAGTTTAAAGGACAAGTTCACCTTCATATACATGTGGATTCAATGAATGCAGCAATATTAGTAGAATACATCAATGAAAGTTTTTGGGAAATCTGACAATCTGTTCAAAAGTTAAGAATCTTCAAAGTTTCTGTGAAGTCAGTGATGGATGAGAGGACTACCAGAGTGTATGCTGTCACATGTGTAAAACAATATACCGCGGTAAGGAAAATATAAAGACAAATTTCACAAAATTTCATTTTTTGAAAAAAGTGCACATTCCCTTGACTTGTTACTGATGTTCGTTATTAAAGGGTAGTATCAATGCCCCCTGCCTTCTGAAAGAGGCAAGTCAAATGCTCCTACATTATGCGAGCAGAGTGAAAATATGTTGAATTTCCTTTATATTTTCTTTCTCATCCAGTGATGACTATATTGAAACTTCAAAAATAATTCTTGACTTTTGAACAGATTGTCCATTTTTCCTCAAACTTTCATTGATGTGTTCTACTGAATACTGCTGCATTCTCGTAGTCCTGATAAGGTGAACTTGTCCTTTAACTCTGTCGATTGAGCAGACATTTTCTCTCAGTGCAGCAGAGTTGGACCTTGACCCTTATAGCACATGGAGGATATGAAAGCTATGACTTCCGGCCTATAATCGTGGTAGTCCTTCCTCCTGCACAAAGCGAAGTGATGACACTTATTTTAGTTTTTCTTTTACCTTTTAAGGAATGGTATGATGATTGTATCTGTACATTTTCACCATTACTTTAAGGGTGACTAAGTGCTGATATTCATGAACACTATTTCTAGAATGTTCTCTGGCCCGTCATACATGTTGCATTAATGTTTGGGAAAAGTCAGATTGATTTGTGTGTGTGTGTGTGTGATCTGAAGGAGAGCAAGAGAGATATATGGACATTGGGAGATATTGTTTGTGTGTGTGTGTGTGGGGGGGGGGGGGGGGACGTGGTACATACACAAGATGTTGGCTTACTGTAACCATAGTAACCAGTGGTGGACTGGGGGGGGGGGGGGGCAAAACAGGGGCACGCCCCTCTTTGTTTTTGGTTAAAACAAAAGAAATAAAAAGAAAAAATGGGGGGGGGGGTGGGTGCTCCCCCTTTATTTTGCAAAGGCGCCTCCCCTTTACGGAATTCCTGGATCCGTCCCTGGTAACACACGCACTGGAGGAGAGAGAGAGAGAGAATGAGAGAATGAGATGGGGGGGGGGAGAGGGAGAAATAATAATGAATGGGGGATATTAGTAGCATGTATCATGAGGTATTATCAGAAATGTTTCCCTGAGAAAATGCAGCTGACAGCATGCCAGGCATTTATAGGCAAGATGGTAAAGATAATAATATTATGCTTTGAGCAAGACTAGAGCTCACCAGGGTAATTTAGTCACATGTTTGTATGCCTGATGGTTGGTTTCAGTCTATCACAAAATACAGTATCGAGTATAAACTCAGATTCACCATTCACCAAAATTGATAAGACATATGTATTTGTGGGCTTCCAAACCTAGATATTAATAATAAATAATATTTGGGTATCCATTTCCTTTATTTATGACTTCATGTGTTGCAATTTTGACCGTTGGTAAACAATGTTCACATAATGAAAAAAAAAATAGGCCAAATTATCATAAATCCCTATGTTTATGCAGTGTAATAAAAAAAAAATAATTGATAGAACGGTAATGGATGCAGTGGGAATGAAAGACAAAAAAAAAAAAAAAACCAACAAAACATATAAGATGGAAAAAAGGGCAGAGTGAGGTTGGTAGGAGAACAGAGAGATAAAGAAATTGATGGTATATGCATGTTTCAATTAATACGAGAAAAACAACAACAAACAACCCCCCGGAAAAAAAAACAAACAAACAAACAAACAAACCTTAATGCATTACACAATAATTGGAAATTACACACTATGTTTTATTTATATAATTTTCCTCGACTGTTTTCCATCTTACCTGTAAAGTGCAAGCAGTAAGTTTTAATTTTCCTCTGATTGCATTTATGAACACACACACACACACAAAACGTATTACACATAGATTTTCATAATGTATTATTCATGATTTGAATTCCAATACCACTTGACTTTAAAGAAAGAAAAAAAATCGGGGGGGGGGGGACCAAAACAAAAATAATCACCGCAGCCACGAATTTCCAAGTTCTTTCTTTTTTTCTTTTTGCTTTAACTTGAATCGTTGAAACAATGTCAATTTGAACATGCAGTGAATGATTACTGTATCAGTCTCACAACCTAACAAAATTATGACAACAAGAAAAATTTTCTGGGCATGCAGTGATGAGTTGCTTCCAGCACCAACGACAAGCGGGTATATTATCAAAATATTAGAATGAGTATAGCAACTTAAAGTGAACTCGAGTCATTTCTTGATGTGTGTGGGTGGTATAATGACGGAATACATTAATCGGTGACAAAATCCGCCCTCTAGGGGTGGCTACCCTCACGCTTTCTTTCGAAAGGAACCATGTTTGCTTTTGCCAGAAAACACAAACTACGATTATATCTCCCTTTGCCAAGATGGGGGAGCTGCAAGCGGTGGACTTTGGACAGACCCTCCCTTGCTCATCCTTGTTTTCATTCTTTTCGTTTCTTTTCAATACAAGCTGATTCGTTTGGATACCAAACACCAAACGCATTAACTGTTTAACCGTTTCGTGTAATTTATGTTTGCTTGCTTTTTTTTTTTTTTTTTTTACTGCTTAACAGCACACTATTTATTCTTCCATTCATTAAGTTGGTCGTTTATGCATCTAAAGTTACCCGTCATTATTTCAACTGGAAAAAATAGTGTGAGTACATCCGAACGGCATCTGTGATAATCACACGGTATCCCCCTTTCTCCCTTTACGTGCAACATCAGCATACATTTTCAGAGTAGGACCCTATCAGGGCAATTACCCTCCGGCTATATACTGGTTAGTGGTAAGGTAAGAGTAAAGATTAGGGTTAGGATTAGGTTCAGGATATAGAGTTTGGGTTAGGGTTAGGATTAGGTTCATGTTAGGGGAATGGTACGGGGTAATTGCCCAGGGGGCAATTGCCTTAGACTCGTCTCCAGTGGCGGCAGATCTATGGAGGTGGGGTGGAGGGAGGGGGGTTAACTACCCCTCACAGTCCTTGGACTACATCTTTTTTTTCTTTCTTTCATTCCTTTTTTCTCAGCTTATATTTGGGGATAAGCCCAAAAATGTTAAGACTTTTTCTTTCTTTCTTTCTTTGCTTGTCAGCCGATTTGGAGAGAAAAGTGTCAGCAAAAAAAAAAAAAAAAAAGAAGTGAAGATTTGTTATAGTGTTGTTGTTGTTGGTGGTGGTGGTGTCATTGGTGTCATTACGTCACACCAACTCCCCCCCCCCTACCCCCCCCCCCCCCCCCCCCCAGCAAAAAGCTGGATTCGTCCCTAATCTCAGCTAAACCACAGAATATTATAGACACAATGCAATGTATCTCTCAGATCGCGTATGCGCATTCGTCAGAATACGATACGTTTAGGGGGATCGAACGAGGTGACGCCCTCAACGCCAATTCACGTCAATCAAAATCGGGTTTTTCCAGTGGCTGTAGTGGGGATTCCCCGGCCCCACCACCAGGCAGCATTGCATTGCACGCTCATTGAAATTTCGCGAGAATCCCTACAGCACTCTCATGCATGACCGTTCCACGTTGCAGTACGTACATCAACATGTATGAAGAGGGACAAAGAGAGCTAAATTGACGCCACAAGACAACCGGTGGTAAGCAGGACCTTCTTTGATTATTGTTTTTTGTGTTGTTTTGTTTTGTTATGCTGAAGGAAAGTCGTTATTCCGTAATAAATCAGTCATGAAAATAATGGTAACAGTACGGTATAAATTAAGGCAGTGTATACAACCACACGCGTGTGTCTTTACCATCCAGCCACACGAGTGTGGTTGTAGCCATGGCCCTAGTTGCTGGATACAGCCACACTCATGTGTATAATGTATACCACACACACGAAGAAGCTTTTATTGCGTAGCGGGAATGTGTGTGTGGCCGGCCACATCAACACGCGATCATGCACCACCGCAAAGCGATGAACATGAACCTGCCTCCTAGATTAATCCCATTTATCACACCATCTAGACAAATTTACTTTTTTTTCATTTTTAACTTTATTCTCATTTTCTTGATTTGATGAGGTAAATTTAAAGTTACAATTGATTTTGATACATCGTGTCGTTATTGAGACTTCGCCTTCGTTCGTTCGGGTACTCACAAATCGCGCATCCACGATCCAGCGTACACAGGCAGCCGGCGCGCGAGTCCGGGTCCCTGCTGGGGCGGGCGGGCGGGCGGCACAACTGCGCTGGCTAGGCTGCAGCTGCACTGAGCGATCGCTAGCACACCACTAGCAGTTTAGCGATGTCCATCCAAAGTCCCCCAATTTAGCGGCAGTTGTAACTTTGCTATCAATTCTAAACCCATCATATCAAGCAAACAAGATGAGAATGGAGCAAAAAATATATTTGTAAAATAACAATATTAAAAGGTATGAAAATGAGGTTACTTTCATCACTTTGTGAGCAAACTGATTGTGTGGCGTTTACATTGTACGTGTTTGACATGCACGCACGGCGATCATCTTCTCCGTACCGTGTGTGTATCCCTATGTACATTACACACGAGTGTGTGGCTGTATCCAGCGACTCGGGCCATGGCTACAACCACACTCGTGTGGCTGGATGGTAAAGACACACGCGTGTGGTTGTATACACTGCCATAAATTAAATGAAGCAGGATACTGAAACCAGGCAATATCAACAGACAATATTTTTACATTTTTAGTGAAGATAGATGTGTGTGTGTGTGTGTGTGTTTGTTGTTCGTGTTGCACTGCGGCAAGTATACACGTGGATGACATGACTCCACAGCAACACCTACTCACTAATTAAAGTCGAATATAGAAAAATGAGACATCAGGCACTCAGAGCGTACATTGTAGATAGAAGGTTTTATTAGAGGCTCTAGCTGCACCGAGGCGAGTTGTCGGAGCAAGTTACTGATGGAATTGTGACACACTGTGATCTTTGCACAAAGAGCAGTCGGTATTTATACGTGTCGAACAGCAGAGAGGTGACTCGCCTCTCTGTTATCGGGCAGTAAAACAAGAGGTTACAAAGCAGTGGTCAGTGTTGACAAGTGATTACCTTGTTTTGGGATTATTTTATGGGCGGCCTTATTTACAAATTGCATGTACATTATACAGCTGCAGCCTAAGAAGATGAGTGGACGTCAGGTGGTGTCCGTTGACAAGCCACGGGAGAGAATTATTATTTGTTCCAATATTAAGAATTTGTATCCGTGGTAAGACACTCTGGCGAGAGGAGGCTCGCAAATTATCATTAGAGAGTTTGCTGAAATAATACAATGTTTGAGGAGAACCAGTGGAGAGGATCAATGACCCACAGAGGAGGAGAGAGAGCGGGAAAGACTGCTGATCGGAGCGGAGAGAGAGAGAGAGAGAAGTTGAGTTGCTACACAAACAAAACTGATACGCTGTACAACAATTATTGATATTATTGCTGTTAAGTGTTATCATCATAACTAATTATATAACTAGAAAAGCACTCTGAGAGCGAAGACCTCCGCCAAGCATGCAGCTCATTTCCACCACTGATCTTGTTCTTCATTATCCATAGAGACATCAGTGATTTCCACCCATATGTACTTCTACTACTATATAGCATTGTGTGCTGAAAGTCGCTCATTTGCTAAGTCATAACCCTCAGCTGCACGGCGCGCCTCGCCCTAGCAGAAACTATAGCACTAATAGTGCGCGTATGAAAACCTCAAAAATGCGCAGCTTAAACTCCCAAGTTCATTGACCCTTCCTGCCAAAATATCGAAAATACTTCATAAAATCCATAACAATTTCCGGATCACTACCAAAAATTTAATCATCTGTTCCTTGTGTCATTCTCAACCTTTCCTGCAAGTTTCATCCAAATCCGTGCACAACTTTTTGAGTTATTTTGCACACAGACAAACAAACAAACTAACAAACTAACTATAAAAACAAACCAACGGTAACGAAAACATAATCTCCTCCCTTGGTGGAGGTAACCATATAGGCACTATATATACACAGTCCTGTCGCTGTACACAGGTGTCATGCCGTGATTCCCATGGCATCTAGGCGGGCGCGCGCTACATGACTGATGTAATTGCTAGTGTATACCATTATGAGTGGTACCAGGTAGGTTCAATTATCATAATTATGAGCTTAAGAGGAATCATAGCAGTTAGGGCCTACAATTTCAGTCCTGTCTATAGATCACTAAGGTATAGACATCCATACTTTTGTGTTGTTTTACATTTATATAGGAATAAGACAATGGAACAAAGAGACAACATGGATGTGGCAGACGTTTCCGCAGGACCTCTCACCAGTCAGGTGGTGAAAGACACCATCATGACGAGCATGGGGCAAGGGCACAACCCGGATCGTCAGGGAGCATGGACAATGCTGGACCAGAATGTTGACATTCGCCCTCGCACCCTCCAAGGCCGCCAGCCTGATAGTGGTGCTGGGGATGACGGAGTCGGAGATCTCCTGGACGCAGCTAGGGCTGCCGCAATAAGCTTGCAGGGATCCAGTCTGGCTGCAACAAACCAGATTCAGCGCCTCATTCAGAGGATAAATGATCTAGAGTCAGAGAATGCAGCCTTGAAGCAGGAGCTTGCTGCTCTTAGAGCATCTTCCCATAGAGCGGGCAACCCAGTGCACAGGGGTGTGCAGGAAACTGCAGGTGTGGTGAAGAACTTCTTATTCCTTAACCCTTTGAGTGCTTTGACTGCCAATTGGCACAGAAAACCCCATAGCAGTTCACTTACTATCCAAAAGTCCCTGGTTTGGAATGGGTTAAATATCTTGGGAGTTGGGACTCTTTCACATAGTCAGCAAAACTAGTCCAGTGTACTTTGCAAGCTGAACCTATTTTTGTTTGATTTTCCCAGTGCCAAGAAAGTTCTCAAACACACAATATTTATGAGATGAAAGGTAATAAGGATAGTGAAATTTGCCACACCAGTATTTATACCCTCCCTATCTGTATTGTATCTGTCTGTATTTTTGAGAAAGTATGTTTGCACATACCTTTTTCAAGTTCATTGGATTTTGTCAATAATATGATGACATGTTGTGCACCAGAACCAAAGGAGGAATTGCTTTCTTACTTTTTGTAGGTCACATATGCTCAGCCACCATGCATATTATTACTGCTTCCCTATCACCAACTTTTTAATTTGACACACTATGTTAGTCACGTTCTGGTTTGTATATCACTTATCACATTCTTTATTTTATTGGTACAAGCTCAAAAACAAACAAACAAACAAACACACAAGTCACTTCTAGGTAGATATATTGGTGATGTCCCAATAGTTTATCACATTAAATATCAGTCCTATAGGTCAGCCTAGAAATGAATTAACTACAATATATTTTCAGATGACAGGTTTCTTCACAGGAGATGTTTAAATTCTTTTGGCACATCTTTCATTGAGCTGTACTTGATTGTGGTATCGAGGCATTTTGACAGTATGCGTGTTTATACATTACTGGTAAACCAATGTTCGTGAATCACGTAGAACTGGTATTTTGGGCAGCTTCAAAATGTTTTGCAGCATTTTCCCCCAGATGATTTTTCAAATTCGTGATGCATTATCTTCAGTGATTCTTCTGTAATGTCTATTTCAGGAGTAACTGGCAGTGCGACAATAAACATTTCCGGGAACAGCAGTACTGTGGCACAACAAGCAAATCTAGTGAACCCAACGATGACGGCACAGAGGACCCCACCCGCAGGTACTACCCCACCTGTTGGAGGTGTCATTGAACGCCCTCCCACAACTGGAAGCAGTCACCGTGGCAACAGTCGTGGTGGGCATGACGAGCACACCAGCAGCAGTACTAGCTCATCGAATCAGGTGAGATTATATGGCGCCTTTTCTCTCAGACCATGTTTCAAATAATGTACAATTCTACACTATAGATGCATTCACAGTAATGATGAAATACTGCAGCGTTGAAAGATAATAAAAAGTTTTGGTACCTCAAAAGTGTCGTTGAATTTCCTTGTCTTAGTTTGTGTTTCAGGTTAAAGTACCTTTCATATAACTAACACTGTGAGACTTACTCGCCCAAAAGTGCTCTCATGTCTTAGAAACGTCTAGTAATCATGCAATTAACTGCGACCAGCAGCCCCATACGCATAGCGACCAGCAGTCCCATACGCATAGCGTAATCGGACTTCGCATTGTAGCATTCAGGATCATGACAGATTTAGTATCGCAGGGTAAATGTCAACTTAAAATCCCATAAATTCTTCAATTTGAAGACTTACCAATAAAGTTGAAGTATTGAAAACAGGCTTCGGGCAACGTTTGGTTCTGCCTATAGTCCCTTTCTGTTCGAATTGATGACTGAATGTGACTCGGTCGACAGGACCTTGGGAGAGCTACATACAGTACACTGAATACTACAGCCAGTGCATGCGAACACATTACATGCAGCCCGCACACAAATTTCAAATCCATGAACGGATAAGATGTTTGTGTGCGCATGCGCTGGCCATGGTATCCAGTGTATGTAGCTCTCCCAAGGTCATCTCGACCGAGTCACATTCAGTCATCAATTCGAACAGAAAGGGACTATTGACAGAACCAAACGTTGTTCGAAGCCTGTTTTCAATACTTCAACTTAATTGGTAAGTCTTCAAATCGAAGAAATTTTTGGATTTTAAGTTGACATTTACCCGCGATACTAATTCTGTCATGATCCTGAATGCTACAATGCGAAGCCCCATTATGCTATGCGTATGGGGCTGCTGGTCGCAGTTAGCTATGCGTACAATGGGCTGCACGCTGCTGGTCGCAGTCAGTGGTTTCGTACAATATTTATCGACGCTGTACAGCGTTGGCTCTGGTATGAAACCATTATTGCATGATTACTAAGACATGAGAGCACTTTGGGGCGAGTAATTCTCACAGACAACGTACTTTAACCTGAAACACAAACCAAGACAAGGAAATTCAGGGAAGCTTTTGAGGTACCAAAACTTTTTATTATCTTTAAGCGCATACATTGTAATTTACTCTATAACCTGCAATTATTTTCACATACATATAAATTTTGCAGATGAGGTTACAGACATTTTTGTGAGATGTTGTTTTTTTGCACATTGACACCGACGCTATGATAAATGCACTTTTCCCTCAGCACATGGCGACATTTTCGCGTGTTGTTAAATTCGCTATCCAACTGTGATTCACAAAAATTGTGAATATTAAACCCTTGCGAAAATTACAGCTTACACAGTTATGTAAATGCTTGGCAAAATACACCACAGCATACAATAAGATATATAATTCTAATGTGAATCGTGTCATTAATTATCGCCGATTGTACAATGGCGTTTTTCTCATGTGCTCTGACACCCTCCTGCCTTTTTCCTGTAGGAGATATGCACGTATGCAGTGCTTACCTGAAATACCGTACTATACCATGAATGAGAACATTACCAAGTGAATCTACTGATATTACTGTGGCATTTTGACAATGATAATGGTCCCAACCAATTACTGTGGGATTTGATACCACAGTAATGCTAATGCACCTCATCTTCAAGTTGGCTTGAGTGTAATCATAAACAGTGAGAGATAGAAGTTTCATCCAACTCAGACATTCTGTAAAGCAAGATATTTTTGTGGCATGAAATTTGAAAATTTGAGCTGACGGCCTTTTTCATGGCATTAAATTTTTGCAAAATGCCACTGGCATTCAATAGATATACATGTAGTGCAGACAAGAACTTTTGTGTGCATTTCAATTTCGGCTCATAATCCGTTGAGGACAAGTCCCGATTATAACCGGGCAGATGTCTCTGAAAGGTGTCTGGGAAATGCGTGTTGTAGCAAAATCAGTCTGTCCTCAACAGGTTAATCTTGGCTTTTGCGAAATTGGCAAAATTGAAATGCACAGGAATATGTCTAGTTTGACAGTAGTATGGCAGAGTAGTGACAAAATTCTAAGTTTTATCTTTTCTCATCAATATATCTTTTTGTACATTACCGTTCCACTATATCAAAATTTCAATTGGCAGAAAAGGAAACTGCTGGTCCAAAGGACTTCACTATAACAGGAGTTGCCTGTAAATTTTATCCTATATTGTCTGTTTATACATTGTTACGACATGCGTGCATTCCACAGACTCAATACTGTTTTAGAGAGTTTTCATCTCAGGATGGAATCACTTTAGTGGGCTTCATATCAATGAAAGTGCAAACAGCCCTGGCCTGGCCAACATTTATGAGTAAACTATACAAATATGTTGCCATCTCTTTCTTGTGGACCATTGATGTTTTACATTAATTCTTATATTTCTTGTTGTTTTAATTTTTGTAATGTATGCAAGGATGTGAGCAGAAAGTGGTTCATTTGTTTCAGGAAAAACTGGATGAGTACGCTCGCTTCTTGGCGGGGAAGATCATGCCGGGGGACCAGAGCAAGAACTTGCTGCGAGAATTCGACCTGTCCGAAGTCGACCTTGAAGACCTCGAGGCAGAGTTTCCCCTCCCTCGAGACCGACGCATCCAAGGGATCAGAAAGGGCATACAGGCTCTAGGGACCCAAAGTGCTGGAATCAAGAAGCTCCTCAAAAAGCTGTCAAATGTGGGACTGCGCAGTGTGGCGGACGATTTCTGCTCTGAATTTGGCCTGGAACCTCTGCAATCGAAAAGAGGTACTCTTGTGACCAGTGTTCCGAAAATCACCAAAAACTTACCATATAGTTCTGGCAGAGACTCCAACTCTCCCGTTTTCGACGGGAGATCTCCCGCTGAAAACCCATTTTTGCAAAATCTCCCGCTCTCCCGCTTCAGATTTAATTTCTCCCGCCCTGGCTCTGTGTCTCCCGTTGGAAAGGGTTTCTTACTTATTGCTATTGTATTTTGAAGAAATAAGCCTTAGATAGCACCAGGGAGCATGTAGAACCCTAGGAACTTTGCGCTTCGCACACCCAACTTGGAGTCTCCCGTTTGCTAGGGGTTTCAGATGGGAGAATCTCCAGATCAGATGGTGCTTTGGGTTGGAGTCTCTGTTCTGGTGTTTGAGATAATATCTAAAGTTGAAAGAGGATATGACATATGTGCATCTACCAAAAATTATGTATTACTCATCACAATTTCATTTTCTTGACCTGTAATGATTAGATAATAGAATAAAAAAATGTGATGTGAATGAGAAAGAGTATCTTGTATGGCTTTGAAACTAAAGGTATACAGAAGGGTACAGAATCATACTTTTGTGTGGACCAAGAAGGGAATTCAAAGACAATGAGTAATCAATCCTGAAGAGTTTATCAGATTGAAAGAAATTTTGCATGCAAGTTAAGAGTGCATTGTACTAGTACTCATTACTATGTGAAAGGATTGATACTACTCTTAACTGGTTATCATACTTTCTGCAGGGTGTGTTGGCAGATTTTCACATGCATTAGGCCCTATATCACAGGAAAGACCAATATCCTGTGATCGGCCTCCTTCACCATAAATGTATAGTCCTGGTGGTTTGAGGGATGTGTAATGTGTAACAACATTTGATGAAATACAAGTGCTGGTAACACATAGTTTTTGAAGTCTCCATTGCATTAATGCCACCATTAAATGAGAGTGTTGTTTTATTCGGTGCAGTACTGTATGCTGGATATATTTGAATATACCGCAAACAGCAATGTTCACGCCAGTCTGCACACTCAAAAATATTCCAAAATTATTCTCTGATTTTAAATTTGTCACAGTTTGTGTGTTTCTTTGTGTATACAGCTACCCTTTCAGTGCCTTTGGCTGTGTGTGTGTGTGTGTGTGTGTGTGTGTAATTGTCCCCGCCGAACGAGTTCGAGCAGGGGACTATGAAACGGGCTCCGTACGTGTGTGTGTCCGTGTGTCCGTCCGTCCATCCGTCCGTCCGTCCGTGTGTCCGTGTGTGCGTCCGTGTGTGATCAAAATGTTCAAAATGCTACTCCTTCACCATTTCTAACCCGATTTTGATTCTGTTTGCTTTATATGATAGCACTACATGGGAGCTTTGAAACTTCTGTACAGAATTTCAGTTGTGACCTTTGACCTATATTGTACATTTTGCTTCAAAATGCTACTCCTTCGCCATTTCTAACCCGAATTCGATTCCGTTTGCTTTATATGATGGCACTAGGTGAGGGCTTCAAAACTTCTACACAGAATTTTGACCTTTGACTTCTTTGACCTTTGACCTTGATTTTTGACCTGTATTGTACATTTTCCTACCAAATGCTACTCCTTCGCCATTTCTAACCCGATTTCGATTCCGTTTGCTTTATGTGATGGCACTAGGTGAGGGCTTCAAAACTTCTACACAGAATTTTGACTTTTGACTTCTTTGACCTTTGACCTTGATTTTTTTACCTATATTGTACATTGGCTACAAAATGCTACTCCTTCGCCATTTCTAACCCGATTTTGATTCCGTTTGCTTTATGTGATGGCACTAGGTGAGGGCTTCAAAACTTCTACACAGAATTTTGACCTTTGACTTCTTTGACCTTTGACCTTGATTTTTGACCTGTATTGTACATTTTCCTACCAAATGCTACTCCTTCGCCATTTCTAACCCGATTTCGATTCCGTTTGCTTTATGTGATGGCACTAGGTGAGGGCTTCAAAACTTCTACACAGAATTTTGACCTTTGACTTCTTTGACCTTTGACCTTGATTTTTGACCTGTATTGTACATTTTCCTACCAAATGCTACTCCTTCACCATTTCTAACCCGATTTCGATTCCGTTTGCTTTATGTGATGGCACTAGGTGAGGGCTTCAAAACTTCTACACAGAATTTTGACCTTTGACTTCTTTGACCTTTGACCTTGATTTTTGACCTGTATTGTACATTTTCCTACCAAATGCTACTCCTTCGCCATTTCTAACCCGATTTCGATTCCGTTTGCTTTATGTGATGGCACTAGGTGAGGGCTTCAAAACTTCTACACAGAATTTTGACTTTTGACTTCTTTGACCTTTGACCTTGATTTTTTTACCTATATTGTACATTGGCTACAAAATGCTACTCCTTCGCCATTTCTAACCCGAATTCAATTCCGTTTGCTTTATATGATGGCACTAGGTGAGGGCTTCAAAACTTCTACACAGAATTTTGACCTTTGACTTCTTTGACCTTTGACCTTGATTTTTGACCTGTATTGTACATTTTCCTACCAAATGCTACTCCTTCGCCATTTCTAACCCGATTTCGATTCCGTTTGCTTTATGTGATGGCACTAGGTGAGGGCTTCAAAACTTCTACACAGAATTTTGACTTTTGACTTCTTTGACCTTTGACCTTGATTTTTTTACCTATATTGTACATTGGCTACAAAATGCTACTCCTTCGCCATTTCTAACCCAATTTTGATTCCGTTTGCTTTATGTGATGGCACTAGGTGAGGGCTTCAAAACTTCTACACAGAATTTTGACCTTTGACTTCTTTGACCTTTGACCTTGATTTTTTTACCTATATTGTACATTTTGCTACTAAATGCTGCTTCCGGCGGGGACATATATTACGCACCGCGTAATTTCTACTTTTCCTTGTTTGATCTTTGACCTTGGAATGTGAAGGGATATCTTAATTTCAGTCTACATTTCATTTTTAGTTGAACCTGTTCTTCCGGTGGCGCAGAACAAGTTTGAAAAGGCCCTGGCACCACATCTTGTGCTTCCGAGAAACCTCCACCAACTGACAGCTGTTACAAGGGGTGAAACTGCCCTGTCAAGGACTGAGGTCCAAAAATTTATGGATGCTATGTCATCCTGGAACGAGTCTCAACGGTCAAGCTTCCGCTCCGTAAGTGAATTGAATCTTGTTTTATGCTTTGGTTGATAGTTTGTTTGTTTGGTTGTTTTGCGTGCCTTTGACAAAGTACCCAACATAAGAGGAGTACAATCTGTCATATTGTTAGGAGCTACATTTACAATCTAGAGGGCACATTTTAATCATGTAGGTTTAAGATAATTTAAGTTCAGATTGATACTTTAACTATTAACATGGACACAGAGAGCAAAGTGCATGAAGTGTCATCTTTCCCCATAATTTTCTTTTCACATAGTGCTGACACAATGTTCAAAATTCTTGAGAGAAGGCTAAAGACCTTACTCTTTGTATCCACGCAGTACTAACAATGTACTTGACCAGAATGTGGATGCTGATGCCAATTAATGCAGTAATAACAAGACTTATGATAAGTGGAAACAGTAACTAAGCATGAATGTAATTGTCAACTTTTGTTATTATCCAGTGAAGGGAGAAGTCTCCCCAAACATATGGTATGAATTTTGCAAATGCAGATATGTCTTTGAAAGGATAAACATCAGTTCAGGCCTAATACATTTTATTTTGTTTTGGTTTAACTCTATATGCTGCCCTTTGTAGATAGGATCTCTATTACTATTTTGTGATGCTTCGCAGGCAAAATGATGTAAAGAAAATGATGTAAAGAAAAAAAAAAGAAGGAATTTCACAACTTTCATTTTTCTTGGACATTAAAAGAGCAAACAGACCTAGCTCAGAAGGCATGAATGTATAGAATTTGTCCATACTGGTCAAGGGAATGTGTTTTCATCATTAAAATAGATAAAAATTTGTGCAGTGGCTTTCATGTCATGACAAAATATTGTCATGCTTTGTGATGTACTAATCAGCAAACAAAACTGTGTAAGTATTGGTGTCATACTTAAAGAGATAGATGGCAAAACAGATTACAGCAATTTTAAAAACATTTGAAAGTCCCCCATAAGTTCTGATAGAGCAAAATAAAAATTTCCAATATCTCAGTTATTGCTTACATAATAAGAATTATTCTTGGAATAATAACTTAAAATACCCCCATAGTTTCACATAATTTTCTCTATTTTAAGCAGGTGTAATCACAAATATCTCAAATTGACAAAAATGGAGTTGAGTCATTTTGCGATCAAAACCATCACTTGTTGCATTGTGCCACCAGGTTGAAAGCAACGGTGCATTACTCTCCATCTTGGAAGGGTGGGCCTCTGTAACACTGGAGCAACATAATGAGCATGTTTCAGAGGATCGTGTGGAAAATCTAGTCCGCTGCCTTCGGGATCTCAGACGAACACCTTTCCTGAAGAAGCTGAAAGAGCAAATAAAGAAGGGAGTTGTGGGTGAGTTTGAAAGATTTTTATCTCTATTAGCAGCAGCCTTCCTGCTACAGCCCTTTTCTCACTAGTCTTTCCCTTAATAGCCCAATACTTTTCTTTGCTGAGGGTTTCTGCTTGAAGGACTAATGCAGTGCAAATATATGTTGACTTTTCTTGATTTGTGTTGCCCTCAACATCACTCATGTGGCTAAAGGGATATCTATTCTTATACATTCCATATATTTTATGATAATTTTTCTGCCTTTTTTCTTCTGCAGATTGCTTGGATATGCCCAGAAAAATAAACAACAACTTCCAAACCAAGACTCTGTCAATCACTGCTAAAGTACTAAATGTGACTAACAAAAAAACAATTGAATGCACCTTCCCCTAGACTAAAAATAACCTACATGTTTCCATGAAATATTCTTTTGTGAAGTATAGTAGCAACACGGAAACATGGTATGTTTAGTCAACATATAGTCAGCATGCATTTGCATTGCAAAGCTAGGTCCTTTTTAATAACAGTATCCCTTTTTCTCATTTAGTCCAGTGCTATCTGTGAAACTGATTCCAAACTTTCTGTGAAAGTGAGTCAAGTAAAAATTGCTGCTGTTCTCACTTGCAAATACTTGACCCTATAGTACACCTATAATGAATGTTTATGAGGGCAGCACAACCCACAGTAGATACGATTCAGGAATTTTTCATAAGAACCAAAGAACTTACCCACCTTTTGCCATGTTTTGAGCGATGTTAAAGTTTCATATCCCACCTATCCCTCCATGGTTTCTCTTTTCAGTTGCAGGGGCTGATCCAGGAATTCCTAAAGGGGGGGGGGGGAGTGGCAGCAAAAAACGTTGTATTTCTTGTCCCACTTCAGTGTTTCATCGATTGACAAGCAAAAAAAAAAAAAAAAAAAAAAAAACTTCAGCACAATTTTCTGGTGCAACTACGATCGACATCCACTTTCATTTTTTCCTTTTATTTCTTCTGTTTTAGCAAAAATAAAGGGGGTGGACGCGCGTCAGGGCCCCCGGATCTGCCACTGAGTTGCATACATAGCCCCACCCTTTCCTGCTAATCCCGCCGTATTCCCAAGCTACATGTAGCAGCAAAAAAAAAAAAAAAAAATCTGCTGAAAACTGCATGATCCCCATTCCACAGAGATTTTCTCTCATCGAGCATTCATCGGAAGCAAAGTCTATCGCTTCTGGCCACCCAACAACGTGTATCAAATCACATCTGGATTCGACTTGTGTTGGTTGACTATCAGGTCAGTGTCAGACATGTCAGGGGGTGATCGGATGAGGCAAGATCGTCTGATGAGGATCACATGCGACATGTCTGACACTCATCTGATAGTCGACCAACCAAGTTGGATTCATCAGACTGTGATCCGATAGGGACCTATACTTCAGTGGGGGTGAACGGAAGCAACAAACTTTGCTTCCGATAAGTGGCCGATGAGAACAAATCTCTGTGGAATGTGGGTATTATTTTCCAATAATGGCTAGCCAATGGAGTAAAATGGAGTCAAAAGGGGCCTGAGCCCCTTCTAAAGCTAATAGTCCTGGACCTGGATGAATACATACTAGATGAGAACCCTTTTTTCAAGACTGGGATGAGCTTATCCACATCGCATTGACTCTTCTCGGCAAAATTCTTCTGTTACTCAACTTAGTATAGTACTGCCACTTTGGATTGCTTTAATTGAAGATATGAAGTAAAGTGGGTTCTTTTATGTGCATGGGGTATAACTCTCGTACACAAGGGACCTACTTAAGTGTTGTATATGGCTCTCCTTGAAAAGACATAGCAATGAGGATAAATTTCCTTTGCCAGTTAGAGGACATTACTACTGCCCATCCGGAACTCTAACCTCATGCGTGCTATAAAGGCCAAATGTGACCCTGCACCACAAAACCAACAAAAAGTCACCAGACATGGATTTTTAGTTAAGGACATATTCTAAAAGAGCAGACTCTAAACTTTAAAATGATGTATAACTCAATTCAAATGGACTCTCCTAACCTGTCTAAATATTGGAAAGAAAGCGCACACTTTGGAAAAGTGTGAACCGAGAAAAGTGGCTGTGAAGTACACGGTCTATCTGTCTATTCAAGCGCTTAATCTTTACCAAACTGCGCTAGCTGTGCAATGAATGGGACAAAAAACAGGATGTAAACCACTCGAGCAACAACAATGAAGGGATTATCAGATTAAATTGAAGTTGAGCACATTCTTCCAACACATTCTGTCCATGATTAATGCCAACTTTCAAAGCAGTAACGTTATCCCTTCAAAAGTTATCAGACTTGAAAGTGAAGAGTGTGCAAAGGGTTATCAAGACATGAAAAGGGGCCTCTAAGACATACCTGATCTCACTACTCTACCAAAAATGGTTGTAGAAAAACAACTGAAGATGCAATTTCCCACTCATTTTATGATCCCAAATTTAAGAATGATATAGAAGGATAGCTCTCTACTTATATATGAAAAACTAAATATTGACTTGGTTGACCCGTTTCACCTTTTTTGAGTCCTTACGTGAAATCAAGGGGTGCAACTTTTTGTTCGTTTTGTGATGCACAGTCACAAATGGTCTTAATATCCACTTGGTCTTAACTGCTCAGCCACCTCAAATTTTATACTTGTGACTGACTGGGAAGAACTCAAGGGAATGAACAGATGATGACTGTAGTGTAGTATGAATTGGGTTTGATTATACTGAACGGGGTTTGATTTAAACAGTCTGTGTTGAAGTGAGGTTACACATCTGTATCTGTTCTCTTAATTACAGGACCATTCTTGGCAAGAAATACATACTTGAGGGATATGCCATACTCTATTCTCAATGCAGTGGCCAGAAAACTCAATATTGAAAGTAAGTTCATACTTGAGAATATCATGAGTAGTGTCCTAGTTTACTATTTTTTCTTTTCAATGTATGCTGTAATGAAATCATTACCGTGATAGTCTTTTATATAGTGACTTTGTTTTGTTCCTTTTCTTCTAGAATTCCTATATGAATACAGAATTCATCGCATAATCGGGACAGGTTGGGAGTAGCAAACACGGCCCCTTTAAGCGGGGTGCCCGATTTCGCGATGAGCACTCACCATGCACTAACGGCATACAACATGTACATGTAGTGCACACACACACACACACACACACACACACACATGCATACTGACGTACTGTACATGTTCATGAATACACAACCACGCTACCCCTCGGCGCGACCCTCTAGCTCTCCCTGCACATGGCTTTGCTTATATATGTAGGGGAGAAGAATGTTCGCAAAAGCATGTTTCGCAATGGCATGGATACTTATACACGGCGCTTTCTTGGCTATGCATGTACGTGTACTGGATGGACGGAGGTCAAAACACACCAGTCCGAAGCTTGCTTTGTAAGTGCGATGTAAACGACAACTGATAGGGATATCTTTGAAATATTGTTGTGGTATTTTGGTAGATTTTTTGTGTAAAATATCAACAAAATCAAAGATCACTTGAAGAAAAATTGTCCCGTTTATCAGAGGTCCCCGATTATCAGATGCCCGATTATGTGATGAATACTGTATAGGAATATAGGAATATACTGGGTCAGCAGCTACTGGCACATGTAGTGTGTATATAAAACATTGTTTCTCCCATATTCCGCCAAATCGCTTATCAGGATGGATGCCTGTCCCATCATAGCTGGATAACAGAGGTCAGAATGTATATATGAAGAGTTTGTTCGCAAAAAACCGACAAGTCCATATTTGCCAAAAAGAGATATTTGCGATTAAAGGTCAAGAAAAATAAAGAGAATAATAAGAAAATTTTGCTTCTTTTGACCATAACTTCAAAAAGGTACCTTTATATGTAGTGACCAATATATCATTTAAAAGGTATTATTTTGTACTTTATGACAGAGACCGTACTTCAAAATCTTCAAAAATGGACTTATCGGTTTTTGCAAACAAACTCTTCATATGTTGAAGATTCAAGAGAAAGCTGTAGAAGCTTTTTCACCAATTACTTTGTTTATGATGGATTAAAATATACAAATGATGCACAGGACAGAGTAGATCTGTGAAAATTGGATGCTTGAGTTTAACTTTGGAAAATCTGTTTAAACCTACAATTGCAGTGAGTGGGTTTTAGACTGTTTCCAGAGTTAAACGTGAACATCCAATTCTCACTGATACACAAAATAGGCCGGTGCATCATTTGCTTTATAAAATGGGCCCGTAAATTCATGAAATTCAACCTTTTTCCCTGTCATGCATCCGGTGCACCTACAATGCTGGTATACAAGGCTTGTTGAGCCATGTGTTCGGATTTTACTGGACGCATGGCCATGTTTTCAGATTTTACCAGACGCATATAGCTCAGTGTGGATCAGTAAAAATAAATGCATGATAATTGACCAGTCAGACTGCAGAGATTCTAAAGCCCGTTTTTTTTTTTTTTTTGTCGCGCCTACCAGAGGTGCAGGGAGACCTAAAGGGATCGCCTGAGGTGTCTGTCCGTCCGTCGTCCGTCCGTCCGTTGTCCGTCCGTAATGCTACAAAAACTTGAATTCTCTCCACTGAGGACTTTAATTTCAATCAAACTTGGAGGGAAGAGTGGTTACCAAAGTTACACAATTTATTAAGCATAAAGGTCACCTCAAGGTCAAAGGTCACAAGCAGAGGTCAATGAACTTTAGGGCCCAATGTTAAGTTTTTACGGCGCGTTTCGATTATGGCACGTAAGTTTTGAATGTATATGTCCATTTGCGACAAAACTTGGATGGTAGTTGTCCCTTGGGGAGTTGAGGGTCACAGGGTCGAAGGTCAAAGACAGGGGTCAATGAACATTTAGGGCCAAATATTAAGTTTGACACATTTTGGCATTTACCTTGTTTTTTTTTGTGTGTTTTCTCAATGTGAATAGGGTACTTATGTATTGTACAATCCTACTATAAAACAAAGGACGTAAGATATACAGACTAGTCCCCTTTCTGTTGTTTGGCAGGTGAACGCGACTGGAGGCATCTCGCGGACAGTGCTGGTTTCAGTTCCTCTTGTATCAACGATCTACAATCGAACAGTATGAAAGACTTACCGGCGGTGCATTTTTTCAATTCATGGAAGACCAAGAATGTGACGGTTTCGGACCTGTATGACTGGGCTGTTAAGGTGGATAGATCCGACGTTCTTGAGATTCTGGAGAAAGAGAAGCAATAGTACTTGCCAAAGAGTGAATTTAAAAGCAAGTGAAGTCAAACCTGTCTACAACAACCACTCAAGAGAAACATAAAATGTAGTCATTATGGACAGATGGCCATTTAAGACAGGCTCAGTGCTCTAGCCATTGAACTACTAAGTATTTTCATGTTCCATATGATTACACATACGTCATGATGCTACATTATGTATACATCAATATGAAATCATAAATGAACAGAAGCAAATATTTGACTGCCATTATCTTTTGTGCTGTCTCTTGTACATGTCACATGTTTACATCCAAAGTATTTTCCAACTTTAAAACATGTTCTGTTTGACCTAAATTTCTGTAATAGATGATAAACATTTTGATTAATGCATTTCCAACACTATGGCAGGGACATGAGCCCTGAAAAAAGATACTATTTGCTGGCCCTAAAAAAGGGCCACTGGATTAGATAGTGTAAAAAAAGGCTGCTCAGTTTGTTTTTTCTGATGCTTTCTTGCCAAAAAAGACTAGAAGACTGGCGAGCTGTTGATGCTCCTTGATTAATGAAGGATTTAGCAGTTGTTGTGCACAGTTTTATGATTGTCCAGCTGGCCATGTTAGGATGGTGGTTGCTTTACACAGGTTCTTAATCTAGATATGTTCTCTGTGGGGGATTTCCTTGTGATCAATAGGGGCTAATGATCTCGAGAGCAGGTTTGACTGTAATCATTGTTTCCTGTAGGGACTCTTCTGTATGCACTCTTATCTTCCATCAAGTTGAATAACTGGCCAGGGTGGTTGGGCATTACTTTTGGCATTTTTTTTTTTTTGACTGAAAACTGCTAGTTTTGCCATAAAATAATTGGATTTTCTGCATGAATTTTCTCATGTTTGTAGGCCAAAATGCCAGTCACATTCTTAATTGATGAAATATATATATATATATATATATATATATATATATATATATATATATATATATATATATATTTTTTTTTTTTTTTTTTTTTAGTTTGGTCCTTGCTGCACATTGTGGTGCATTTACAAGGGAAATTACATGTATAATGTATTTCTTCCAGTTATTTCAGAAGGTTATATAATTGCAAGCTGTATATCAACTTCATTATTTTATCATTTCAAAGGTTGTCCTCTCTAGCTGTCAGTGCTTCTGAAATGTTAGACTTATATTTTTTCATATATTTATATGCACAAAAAAGTCAAGTCAGTCAAAATGTGTAGTGATGTACTTACAAGAATGGGAAAGTGTCTTTTATCGGGTAAGTTGACATTTTATCACATTTCTATGAGCGCCCGAGGGTGAACTACATTTGGGTTTAACAGTGCTGGTCACAGTCGTCCATGTCAGACATTGTGGTGACCATTCTGATTGTCTCAGCAATCTTCGTTTGACCAAGGAGCTTTGTTTGACCTGCACACAAATGTTTCAGCAGTTACTTTCTCAGGAAAAAAGTCGGAGAGAATGAATCCTATTCTTTCCATCAAATTTCAATGTTAATTAAAATGATGCAATTACCTGGCTGCTGTAGCTGTCTAATCATGAACCTAAACAATTATTATTTTTTTTTTTTAATGTACTTTGTGCCGGTAAACTGCTGGGAAAATTGAGAGATTTAGTCCTTTCTTCATCTGAATTGCATAATCATATCGTCAGCTGAGAACCAGAAGGGCGCTATTGCATTCTAACACACGAGTGTAAATAAAAACGAAGCAATCAATTTTCATGAAATAAAAAGTTTTCATGCATCAAAAGTGGGAAGAAATAAGCATTGTTCCTCATATCAGGTAAGATAGTTTCCTTGTGGGTTTGATTTTTAACATTTTACTGAAAATAAAAATAATTTAAAATTGACACTTTAATGTAGAGGAGATAAAGCGTTACAACATGATACCAATAATTCAACACCTCCAATGTGGTTCTCAGCCGATGATATGAGTACCGGTAATTGCCATGCGTAGTGCATATCACTATTACATGAAAACATGTTAAGCATCAAATATATTCTATTTCTTTTTTCTGTAAAGGTCATTGACTCCTCTTATTGCCACTGACATTATTTTTCTGCAAAAACAATCAGTTTATGTGACATTCATTCACTTTCATACATTTTGCAAGATTTTGATTAAACTTTTACAGTTCTGTCTGATGGATTTTGCCCTTCTCGTGAAAAGCAATGCGAGTATGGAGTTGCATATTCCATTTAGTGAGGGGGATGTTGGGATGAGCTAAACTTGTAATGCTGTCTCAGGGGAAAAACATGGAATGTATGATGTGGATGTTTGACATTGATTGTGCAGGCATCATGCCAGAATTGAACTACTGAGAATGATTTGCATGTTTATGAAGAGCTATTTGTCATATAGCAATATCTTAAATTGTATAGTACAGTGTATTGTATACATGTATTATCTGCAACTATACATATAGGAAATCATGGAGATGAATAAGCAGCACTGAAATAAATTAGTGTCAAAGAGACACCTTGAAGAGATATGCTGTTGAATATATATATATATATATATATATATATATATATATATATATATATATATATATATATATATATATATTTACATTATGCATAAATATATAGATTTGGATATGATTTTTGAATCTAATATCTCTCACTTACACCGCTAATCAATGTGTATAATCTGAAGATGTATTTGAGTCTTTGATCTATGTCATAGAATTTACCATGTGTATAAGTGTGAAACTGAGTACTGAACAGCATGTATTTAAGGGAATGGAATCCAAATAAATATGTGGATTGAGTGAATGCAGCAATAGAGAAAGAAGAATGCATCAGTAAAGTTTGAAAAAAAAAAATCAGACAATCTCTTCAAAAGTTATCATTTTTTAAAGTTTTGGTGCAGCCACTGCTGGATGAGAAAGCCACTACAGTTTGTAATGTCACATATTTACAATGATAAAAGAACATTGGTATAAAGGGTATTCCACAAAATTCCATTTGTTTGAATGAAAAGTACATATTCCCTCAACTTGTCATTGATGTATGTTACAGATAATATCATTCCCCCTGCTTTCTGGAAGAGGTAATCTAAGTGCTCTTTCATCATGCTAGAAAAATGAAAATATGTTGAATTTTCTTTACATTTTCTCTACAGCATTGTCAGTGAAAGACATCACATGGTGTTATAATCTTCTCATATTGTGATGGCAGCACAAAAACTTAATGAATCATAACTTTTTAATAGATTGTCTGGTTTTCTTCAAAATCTTGATTATGCATGTGTTCTACTAATATTGCTGCATTCCATCAGTTCAAATATATATATTTTTATTTCATTCTCCTTTAAATTCTTTTATTACTGACTGTGAATTTCCATTTTTCAGCCATTGAAAAAAAATTGTTAACTTTGATAAGAGTAGACAACTATATCGATTTTCTGTAGATTTGCAAAAGTTTTACAATTATGGCATAAATTTGCCATTATTTTCACCCAATATTCACTAGAGGCACATCATGAATGAATTAATGAATAAATAAGTGAATAATTGTGTGGTAGATTAAATAAACAAATGAAGGAATGAAACATTATAATGTTCTTTAATATTCCTTTGTGCTATTTTGGTTTTTATGACATCTTTCCTTGAGACAAAATGTCATCCAGCTTGAGACAAAATGTCTTTAACTTTTTGTAAATGTGAACATCATGAAATGCTTGCAACCTCTCTTTCAAAAAAACAAACAAACAAACAACTTTTTCAATGAATTTTTTTCCAATGAACTTTTCCCCATGAACTTGGGAGGAGAGTAAACAGGTTTGTAGATTTACAGGTAACTGTAGCCAAGACAATCAAGAGAAAAAAAAAATCTTTGTTTGTACTTCTGCAACTTGGCATGTCCACTAAAGGGATTTGATCACTTCAGCTGACACACTGCTGTAAAAATGCCTGTTCATAGCAATATTCATAACTGGTGATATTCTAGACTCTGCCTGTTTGTAAGTTATGACGTGATACCTGCTTTGGAAGCCAAGTTAATCGCTTTCACCTTGCGTTGATGCTGCCACCTTCGTTCACCACTTGTTGAATTATCTTCTTCTTCTTTTTTTAATCTGTAGCATGAGGGAGATGGATCACTAAATTGTAAAGTTAATAAGGGCTCCGTCCAGGGCTCCATTTTCACAAAAGAGATTGGCAATTACTGCAACTGAGAATAATTGCAGTTGCCATAGCAACATCTGAAATGCTCACGGCCAGTTTGATTTTGACAGGCCGCCCTAATCATCACGCACTGCATTATGAAATGATGTTTATACATTGCATTTTTGTCATTGAATGATATTGTGTTTGAGAAAGGGAAAATATTTGTTTCATTTTGTTCTGGTCTATCTAGCTTATTGCTATATAGTGGAGGATTTGCCATGCTGTTGCTCTGGTGAAAGTCATTGTTTTTCGTGCATTCATAATGTGTATCTCCTCATTAACATATTACTCCTCCCACGCAATGGCAATTTATGATTTGACAAAGCGTACTTACTCGCATGGATAGTGTATGAGCTTGAATGTATACTGTAAAGGACTGTACGCCTGTCAAATGCATGAATTGCCACAGTGTAGGTTTATTTCATTTTAGACCCTGACCTTTGTGAAAGAGAATATTGTATGAGGGTGATATATTATGCATTCTGATTTGTGCATGCTTGTGCTTGCATATTTTGTTACACTGCAAGGTGTTTATGGCATTGTTGTGCTCTACAATAAAAACACGGAATATTTCGAAGTGCATGTGCCAGTCACAATAATATATTAATGTTTAATCTATCAGAATATAATAGTTTACATACAGCCATATTATTTACACAAGAGCTATGTATATTGGATTGGTGCTATTAGAGTTAATATCAAACCATCCATATCATTATCCTACAGTCACTGATTCAATCTATGTGTAAACCAGCAGAGCAATCACTATTTCATACCATTTTTTTTTTCTGTAGGGAAATCTGCTGACAACTTGTAATTTGGATGGTGAAAGTGGAAACACTAAATTCATCCTGTGTGTGCAGGGAAATACTGAAAACAATGCACAGTGGTGTACACCTTTGAGGCATACTTGTGAAATTATCTCAAGTATCGAAAGGAAAAATGTTTTACAACTGTATATTTTTGTGACTTTGTATTTTATCTATGAAGCAAATTTTAGTAATAAATACATCATTTAACCAGGAAAAAAGTGACAATTGTTCCTACAGAATGTATGTTTGACTGGATCACATCATCAGCAATGTTTGATGTTTTGGTGGAATGTATGTCACTTTTAAAGGACAAGTTTATGTTAAATTACATGTGGATTGGAGTGAATGCAGCAATATCACTAGGACACATCAGTAAAAGTTTGAGGGAAATCAGGCAATCCATTCAAAAGTTGTGAATTTTCAAAGTTTCTGTGCAGTCACTGCTGGATGAGAAGGCAACTCCAATTTGTGATGTGACATGTGTAGAAGGACACACAAAAAAAAAATTTAAAGAGAATTCCACAAAATTTCATTTCTATTTTTAAAAAGTACACATTCCCTCAACTTGTATTATCAGGGTGATAATACATGTATTATCAGGGTGATATCATTCCCCAGCTTTCTGAAGAGGTAAGGCAATTGCTCTTTTACTATGCAAGAAAAATGAAAATGTTAAATTTTCTTTATTTTTTAAAATATTTTTTATATCATTCTATGCACATGAGATCACAAACTGTAGGGGGTAGTCTTCTCATGCAGCAATAGCAGCACTGAAATGTCAAAAATCCATAATTTTTGAACCTATTAGCTTCCTTTCCTCAAACTTTCACTAATGTGTTTTACTATAGTAGTGCTGCATTCACTCAATCCACACGTAAATGAAAGTGAACTTGTCCTTCAAAAGCAATCATTGTAGTCTGCGTAAACCTATTTGAAAGGGAGTAGGCGGTAAAGAGCCAAGGTGGGTAATCTTCCAAGTCAAAGTGAACAGGAATTGGAGGAGAGATGGATTGGCAGAGAGAAAGAGACAGAGATATGTAATACCAGTAAGATAGAGATAGATAGATAGGTATATAGGTAAATCGGTGTATAGATAGATAAAAAGATATACATAGGTACATAGGTAAAATATAGATAGATGGGAGTATAGATAGATAGATAGATAGATAGGTGTATAGATGGATATATAGATAGGTAAATATAGATAGATGGGTGTATAGATAGATAAATAGATAGATAGGTGTATAGATGGATACATAGATAGGTATAAGTAGACAGGTGTTTAGATAGATCAAGCATGTAGGTAGATGGGTGTATAGATACATATGTAGGTGTATAGACAGGTATGTAGGTAGATTAGAATGTAGGTAGATAGGTGTATAGATAGATTAGAATGTAGGTAGATAGATGTATAGATAGATAGGTATATAGTAGATAGGTGTATAGACAGATAGGTATAAATACGTAGATAGGCGTATAGATAGATCGGTAGATAAATACGTAGGCCTAGATTAGTAGATAGAATGTAGGTGGATAATATAATATATAGATAAAGAGAGAGATGATTCAAGATGAAACGGAAAGAGAGCAGGATAAAGACAGAGGGAGACAGAGAGGGGGTGATGAAAATATAGAAGATATAATGATCTATACATTCTATTGTATCTTGACTGCAAAGCTGTGGATTTGTATTTCTCAGCAATACACAAGATACAACACAGGCACTATACATATCAATTAGTTTAGGGGAAGGATATCTTGCAGCCAGAAATCTTCGGGTCAAGCTTCTCAGATCATCTACACATGGGTTTACTGCCACTTGGTCTACCATCAGATGGTCTACTTCCCAGTTCTATGGCTAAACTCATTTGGTCTACTATCAATTTCGTCTAATGCCAGTTTGGTCTAATCCTCACTTGATCTAATGCTGAGTTTAGCTAATTATCGTTTTGTCTAATTGACCAGACTATGGTCTAATTGCACATTTTTCTCTTTGGATTTTTCCCCATTTTGTCTAGGAAAGTGTGGGTATTAGACGAAATGGGCATATAGCCCATCAGGGAGTAGACCAACTGGTAATGAGGCTAAGTGGCAATTGGACTAAATGGTCATTAGACTAACTGGTTGTACAAACGTAGACGAAACAGGATTAGACCATGTGGGTTGAGACTAAATGGTTATTACGAGACAAAATGGGAGTAGACCACGTGATAGATCACCTACACACGGACACGTATTTAGTAGAGATACAGTATAAATGGGAGAGATTTATGCATCAAAGTGCTCATTGATTCTGTATATTGAAACAGAATGCATGCTCACTGTGTAGATTGAGGTGTGGCTATACAGTAACTGTTGGTAATATGTATCTCTGCCCCCTTCCACACATAAACACACTGACAAAATACTGAAATTTTCCTTCTATAGATGATGAAGCCTTTTGGTTTTGTGAACACTTTGGTAGTGAGTATTCCAGCAAAACCCCTTGCAGTTTAAAGGTGTCCTAAAATCATTGATCTCTGCTTGAAGTGACAAATCGACTATGTGATCAAAAGAGATGAGCATAACCACAAGATTTCAGTTCAATTCAATTCAGTATATTTTTTCTATCAACTACAATATATTATACAAAATATGCATTAGACAATTGATATGAAAAATACAAATACAGAAATATAGTACAAAATACATGTGGATTATTATATTTTGGGAAAACAATGCACACTTTGTAATAGAAACCTAGAATAAATAAAGTGATGGAAAATAGAGATCTACTAAAAAGCAGAGTTTGTAAAATGTAGATAACTCAATAATATATATACAAATAATATCTATATCAAATATTAAAATCTAAATATATTCTATTAAAGCATTTGAAATATATATATATATATATATATATATATATATATATATATATATATATATATATATATATATAATGCTAATGATATAAAGCAAATCAAAAATCACAAATTGAGGATATAAAACACACACATAGGTTTTTGTTTGTTTTGTTGTGCTTGTTTGTTTTTTGTCCATGTTTACATTTTGTACTTAAGTCAGTTACACATATAGCACCTCAAAAAAAGTTCTGCAAGTCCAATTTGACGTATCATATTTCTCTCAAAACTATATGATTTCATTCAAATGTGACATCATAAGAAAGCCTGATTATTCATCTTTAAAATGACACCTCACTTGCTATGATTGGGTGTTCTTGGAATGTGCAAAACAGCCGAGTATGGGGACAGATCAAAAGTGAAAAGTCGCAACAATTTTGCTATTGATAATGTACAGCTGTGGTGAAAAAAGGTCACTGGAATAAGCAATGCTGAAATGACAGCACTTTCAAAAACTCCCATTTCCTAGACATTAGATGACTGTTTGGTCAACCTTTATCTTTAATTTTAATCTGCAGATACTATACTGCATTTTTAGCTCACCTGAGCCAAAGGCTCAAGTGAGCTATTGCGATCGCCCTTCGTCCGGCGTCCGTCGTGCGTCGTGCGTCGTGCATAAACTTTTTACATTTTCAACTTCTTCTTGAAAACCCCAAGACTGCTTTTCATCAAACTTGGCAGGTAGCATCCCTAGGGGGTTAGGAACTCAATTTGTTAAAATGGGCACCATGCCCCACCCAGGGGGCCCCCAGGGGGGCCCAAATCCCCCAAAATTAAGGAATCTGTAAAAATCTTCTTCTCTAGAACCAGAAGTGATTGAGCTAAGTTAATACTATGAGTTAGTACATTGATGACTGTAGTTTCAAGTTTGTTCATGGCAGAATCAGGGGTGCCCGCGGGTCTCTTGTTTAATTCATGGATGAAGCCTGGAATCTAATGATTATCTCACAATGCATTCTTTTCAAGCACAGTCCTTCCCTGAAACGACAAAGCATATGGAAATTACACTGTGTAACATAACATGTTTGCTCTATTTTGCAAAATTTCACATTTTTGGCCTTTCCTCATACTCAGTCATACTGCACATTCCAGGAATACCCAATCATAGCAAGTGAGGTGTCATTTTAAAGATAAGTAATCAGGCTTTCTTATGATGTCATATTTTAATGAAATGATATAGTTTTGAGAGAAAAATGATACGTCAGATTGGACTTGCAGAACTTTTTAGAAGGGAACTTATTCTACAAGGCCTGTTTGGCTCTATTTAAGTTTTCTTTTTATTTTCACAGTCATGACAGTTATGTGTAAATGATTGATTGTTTAGTACTGTATTGTACGATTCAATACTATGTTACTGTTTTATAAGATAAAGATAAAATGAGAGGAATAAACAGTTGAATTGATATGTGCATGTGTGTGTGTGTGTGTGCTTGAATGTGTGTGTCAATTGTGTGTGTAAACTAGACTTGTATGCCTACTGCATGACAAAGTATAAGGGAGTTCCTCATTCTGTTTTCAGCCGAGGACAACCTACATTGGCAAGAAAGTTGAAAGACTGAGTACACTTTGTAAGGAATATATGCAGCATGCGATCCATATACCTTTCAGCTAAGAGGTATATTGCTCTGTGGTTGTTGTTTTTGAATATACAATTGAGACAAAACCCATCAGTACAGTTCTGGGTGTGTAGACATAATCTTGTTTTGGTTTAAGGATGGCACATCATTTCTTTCCCCCTTTTTTTTTTCTTGATCTGATTATGTGGGCAGAGCTGATTTTCTGGCAAACATTTCTCTGCAAAAAAATAGAAATGTCTAGACACCTTAACCCCACACCTTAACCAAACTTCCCTTGCATTTCCAACTAGTTTTATCAAACTATTCACATTGTTTTCTGTGTTGTTGTATCTCCATGTGATATTGCTTTATATATTCTATATAGTATGGGTTTTTCCTATACCATATTATACATACATACATATATCTTATATTGATGCATATAAGCCTGTAATTATGCCGACAGTTTGTTAAATTCTGTTGTGCTGTAAATTGACAGTGTAATGCAGAAATAAAACAGAAGTGAACAGAACCTCCCCCTTTTTTTTAAACACATTTCCTCACTATCAGAGCTTATGAAATTGATTAACCAGTCAAAGATGACCAAAAGTTTTCACGGAAAAGTCGTTTTCTGAAGAGAAATTTTACATATGAGAGGACTGGCAAAACTGTACTCTGATAGGTTAATACAAAGTAACTTTAATCACTTAGTGTGATGTGCACATCATTACATAAGTATATACCTTGTCCTACAATGTGGGCTAGCAAATTCAAAAGGTATGTTGCTGTTAGTTTAGAGTACCTGAAGCCAAATTTGACTTTTTTATATAAATGAGGCACTATAACAATCTAATTTTTGAGGTTAAAAAAACCCCAAAAGCCACACACCCAACAATCTCATGTTAATTGTGGCAGAAAATTAACTGAAGGAAATTTGGTCTGAAAACAAACCAGCCCAAACTAAAACAAATTAAGAAATCATTATCTGTGAACAAATGTTTCTTGCACCTGTAGGGCTTAGATTCGGGCAGTCCCATACTAGCACACTTATGTCACGAGAATGGGGAAATCTCAAGTTTGATCATATAATCTCATGTGATGTCAGGTTCAGTGGGGATGTAGATGACAAAAAAAAATAGGGAAAAAAATCGGGGTGGGGTTATGGGTCATCATGAGCTTGTCAACAGCCCCTATAAATCCACTGATAATGACTTTTCAGAACATACATTTACCCCCCAGAAAATAATAATAATAGCAGACTCCAACTCTCTCACTTGAGACCATACTAGTATTCTCAAAATCTCCCGCTTGAGGTTGAATGTCTTCTGCTCTAATTCTCCCCCCCCCCCAACTTTGTTCCAAAACGGCACCCAGAGAGCATCTATCACCCTAGACCACCCCGGCGCCGAAGAAATTAGTGTACAATCTCTTTCTGATACACATTATTCACGTAATCAGATCTGTCATGGGTCCAGGCAAGGGACTGTCCCAATACAGGGGTGTGTGACATTGCGTCTCTGCTATACAGCAGCAGCAACAACGTCACCACCATTACCATTATTAATTTGTAACATGAACAAAGGGCCAGGCTGTGGGGGGGGGGGGGGTCTATGATCCACATCATTTGTCCCGCCAGTGAACTTACCCGGGTAAATTGAAAAAAAAAAAAAAAAAAAAAATGTCCCAGGCCAGGGAGGGGAAACCCCGCCCTCGTCCTTGAGAATCGCGTCATCGGCGGTCTAGGTCTTTTATGTGCCGCGGCTGAACCCCCGTGACGTGTTCGGAAAACAATCGAGTACCACTTCTGAACTGAAGATTCTCCTTTCCTAGTACATGTAGTACAATGTACATGTACACGTACCTGTGATGGGATTTCCTCAGCTGCCAGAAGATTCATATTCATCGAAATACTGTACACCAATCAAAGGAAATGGGGAGCGAGGGTCATGACGGTCTACGTCTTCGCCTACACGACTTTGGGATTCCCCGCGCCGCTGAATCGTTGCGTACCTAACGCCTGCATTTTGCAATACGTACTGAAGCATAGTAAAAGCCTAGCCATAACAGCACGCAAGGGCATGCTACTGTTTGTGTACATGTTGACGGCATCTCTCTCTGCGCGTGTTGAATGTCATAGGTTTGCCGTTGTTTTCCTAGATGATAAATATTTTATTACCAGTTCCCTGCCGACCATGATTGTACAGAAATAGCACGGTTCTCTCTCGACGATCGCATCACTGTTCGCCTCCTCTTCGATCTTCGGAACTGAGGAGGGGTCAGTACATGAACGTGTTCGCGACGCAGTACCTGACTACCGAAAATTATACTTCAGAAGTGGACGTTCAAATCAATCTACGTGAAACTACGTTCGCATTCGACTGTTGTAAGTAAGTGGCATTTCCATTTCAACGTACAAGTAGCTTTTGATGCGGTTCTAAAAATTTACTACACATATCATTTTATTCAGGGTGAGTATCTGTGACTATGAACTGCCGGGCAAGATCGGAAAGTAGATGTGGGTCGTTATTATCATTTTATTATGGAGGCGATGAAGAAGCTACATCACATGGAGAAACATCTGTCTAACGTTCAATAACTTGTCCTCGTCCTACTCTTGCTTAGTGCATATTACGCTGTTGTTACTGTTAGTGTTAGTTTGTATTTTGACCAGCCTTGCCCACGTCCCACCCACCGGCCACCCGGTCGTTCTGCTGTTTCCCCACGACCAGGGCAGTAGTACTAAAGTAGGGCTAGGGGACTAGGCCTACAAATACCACCAGAATGTGTTGTTCCTGTTAGTGTTAGAATTCTGCCTGGTTCATACTTTTGTTTTGATTAGAAACCACCTATTCACGTTCACCTATTTTTTATGACATTTATCATCTAGAATCTATAGATCTAGACAATCTATTTGGATGCATGGTAGCAACATTCTGCCGTGCATTATTTTAACAGTTAAATTTATAATCCAATAGGCCGTAGATTTTAATTACCTGCATGCCAAATATATACAGTCAAACCTGTCTATATAGCGGCCACCCAAGGGAAACTAAAAATGTGGCCGTTATAGACAGGTGGCCACTATAGACAGGTCATCCAACTTTGTGTGCATTGGTAATGTGTAACAAGTTGTTACATGCATCATCGTTGTGGAAATACTTACACGCACATGTAATCTGTTTCATCATTTGTTCATGCATTGAACAATGCCAGTGACAGTGACAGTAGGAGTGTTCATGAAATTGTTGCACAGTAGCATAGGCCATAGTGTGTGTACAGCCGTGAAAAAAAGCTTGACACTAGTGCAATATGACTGAATGAGTGATGAATGCAGCGGTGGCAATCACTGAACGTTGCCTATAGTATGAATGACTGGCACGGCTAAAAAGCAGAAAAACACACTGAATTATTGGCTCGGCTACGGCTCCATCGGGTCTTTGGATGCGATAGACAGGTTAAAACCTACCGCGGGAAACAAATTTGTGGCCGCTGGCCGCGTTAGACAGGTGGCCGCTATACACAGGGTTTAACAGGGCTTTTCTCTCGGGGGATTTTTCAGTGACCGCTATAGACAGGTGGTCGCTATAGACAGGTGGCTGCTAAGACAGGTTTGAATACACTTCAATATGAGAGCCAACTTGTACTCATGAAGAAGGTTCTGTTTCTGTCAGCATTGGTTTGTTTGTCTGTGTGCAAAATAACTCAAAATGTTGTGAATGGATTTGGATGATACATGTACATTGTACTTGCAGGAAAATGGATGACATTTGTAAGGAACAGATGTCAGATGATTACATTTTTTAAATTTTGTGGTGATCCAAGAATATTTATGAACTTTTGAAGGATGTTTTTATCTTTTGGCAAATGTATGGGTGAAAATGAGCTGCTTGGTGAATGGAGGTCTGCGCTATGCGAGTGCTTAAATCCTAGTTTTATGTTCTGGTTGCGGTAGGGTTAGATGTATGAAAGAAGCAACACTACTGTCCTGATACCTGTGACATCATCTTACTTGAAATTGTGGAGTGAATGCCTTCTTCCACCAGACAAAATGTTCATCTACATACTGTAGACCTCCACTGGTATATGTTAAAGGACAAGTTCACCTTTTAAACATAAGGATTGAGAGAATGTCGCAATATTTAGTAGAACACATCATTGACAGTTTGAGGAAAATCAGACAATCCGTTCAAAAGTTATGAATTTTTGAAGTTTTTGTGCAGTCACCGCTGGATGAGAAGACTACTGCAGTGTATGATGTCACATGCGTACATCAATATAAGGAAAATATAAAGAGAATTTCATAAAATTTCATCTTTTGAACAAAGTACACATTCCCTCGACTTGTTGCTGACATATGTTATGGGTAATATTATTCCCATTGCCTTTAGAAAGAGGCAAGTCAAGTGCTCTTTTATTATGCAAAAAAAAAAGTGAAAATATGTTGAATTTTCTTTACATTTTCTTTATGACTGTTGTACTCATATGACATCACAAGTCTTAGTAGTCTCCTCATCCAGCGGTTCCCACACAAACATTTTGAAAATTCATAACTTTTGCATCGATTGTCCAATTTTCCTCAAACTTTCACTGATGTGTTCTACTAATATTGCTGCATTCTCTCAATCCTTATGTTTATGAAGGTAAACTTGTCCTTTAAGAAGGTTTCAGGTGCACAAGGTGACAAGCAATCTCCCCTACTTGTACACTGACGGGGAAGATTGCTTGTCACCTTGTGCACCTGAAACCTAGTTCTACCAGAGGTCTACATACAGTGTGTAGTGGAACATTTTGTCTTTAATGTGGAAGAAGGCACTTGCTCCAAAATTACAAATGTACATTATAAGATGATGTGTTGAATGACATAAAAAGCTTCTAGTTTTGCTATCCATAGTAATACAGGGCTGGGAAGTGTAGTTGTACTTTCATCCGTGTAGATATATTCTATCTCAGATTCCAGAACTAGACCAAATTGCATGAAAATCACAGAAAATACATGCTGTACTTCTTGAAACGGCTTACATTGTATTTCCAATCACTTATGCTATCCTGTAAAATTTCAATATGAACCAAATCAGTAAACCAGAAGCATTGATGATATTTGTGCTGACTTTCAATTTTTTGTGTCGTTGCCCAATACAACTTGCTTCTCGTAAGCCTATCTAATTCACGATTGTGGCGTACACTGCCTACACAATTTGAAACTGAAGTTGGCCATGTCAGTGACCTGGTTAAAATGTTCAGTGTGCATGGTGGAAGACGTCGGTTGAGAAATGTGTGTGTTTGTGTGTTTGTCAGCCTCTGTTTATAGGAACTGCATTTTTCAACCTATGTCGTTACCTTCCCATAATTTTGTACATTGAGTTTCAGCTCCCTGTTTTTTACTTGAAAGATACATGAACACATAATGTTCATGTACAGTAGATGGCTACATAAATGTTCATGTAGATGGCTATAAAACTTCAGTTTTTGGATTGTGCATGCAGCATTTGCCACGATCAAAAAGAGTTTTGAGGAATCACATGAAAGTCGACATCAATATCTATGCCTGCCGTTAACTGATGGTTCAAATTCTCGTGAATGATTGGAAAGGCTGTATTTCTTGTAATTTTGGTGGTCAGTGGAAGTTGAGATAACAGCGATGTGGCCGTTCAAGCCCTGAAATGTTGAACTGTTCTTTAGCAAAACTCATGTCCGTCCAGATTGAGACCGCAAGTGCGTGACCAGCCAATCAGCGATTCTCTGGTGGAGAATGTGAAGTGCACAGGTGTTATCAGAGGTGTTATGAGAATGAGAAATACTAGCCCAAAAGGTATACTGACAGTATAACAATCTCAGAGCATATTTGATTGTAGTTTGCTGTGTAATGTCTCAAACTTCAAAACGCCATCTATTTTATAGGCACATACCATACTTTCTCATAATTTTCTAATCAATTACAAATTAGACCGGGCTAGAAGCATGCATCCATTAATCTAACATGGGAGAATGAGTGGCATCCATTTGTCAGGAAATAGTCTGTGTGGCCGGCAAGCTGCAGCTGCAGCTGGACTGCAGAGTGTCGTATTGTCCCTGTACAGTAACAACAATCAGTTGAACATTATGCATACAGTATCTGTGCTCGTTGGTAAATGATTGACATGCAACACAGAAAAGCAAGGTCTATCAATCATCACACATCATTTTACCTACCCCACTTCTGAACAGAAAAGGTGCTGGATCCTTCATTCAAAGAAAACACAGCTGGGATTAAAGTTGTATCCTACAATCTAAACTATTTTATACTTATGATCTCAAAATACTCCCAAGTAACTCCTTCTCCTGGTAAATTGTGTCAGCCAGACAAGTTTCTGGCAGACCCTTTTGATATAGTGCAAGCAAATTCCGAACATGGAGGATGAATCATGGAGCTACTAACAGATGAATTTTGAGCCCTCCCCATAACAAACTGTTTTACCTCTACTCTTGGGGCAAAAGCTTGTTATGCCAACATATGTAGACCCTCCCTTAGATTCCTCCCCCTCCACTCTCCTTTTGTTGTCAATATGATGAAATCATGTCCAACAATTATTCTGTGAAACATTTTTGTGCAATATCAGTGGGAGCAAGGCCATCTAAAACAAAGCAAACGGTCGCAAAATGTTGCAAAATTCGCGAAATGTCGCAAACGGCACTGTTGTGGTATTTGTCACCACTCCATTTACTGTCAAAAGCCCTGTTCAGTTCATCAGTGCATGCAGTGTACGTGATGACACCTCCAGCTCCATAGACTTTGTTCACTATAGTAAGACATCCAAGGAGAAAAAGGTGATGTAAATATTTCATGTATAGGCCTTAAAAAAAAAAATGCTTCTGCTACGTGAAGCCCCAGTCACATAGGGTGCGTTCGAGCGTTCACCTAAAGCGAACTGTACCGTACCGTACCCGCGCCAGAGGAGCGCTCGAACGCTCATAAAGTGTACCGTACCGTACTGTACCAAGCCAAAAGTGGACCACTTCACGATGTGCTCCAAAAGCGTACCAAAGGGTGCCAAAAGTTCGTTGTAAAGCATGTGCGTATCATGCGCATACGTCACAATGCAAAGACATCATTCTCTTTGATCGGGACAGGTGCAAGTTGTTCAAGCGCCAGGTGGATGATATTCTTGCTACAAAATGTGTGACCTTTTCTAAAAATAACTCGTGAGGAACACTTTCTCCACAGAGCGCTCGAACGCTCCAAAACTGGCACAGTGCGGCACGGTACGCTTTGGTTCAGTTCACTTTGGTTCGCTTTAGAGCGCTCGAATGCACCCATAGACATCCTGGATCACCCCGGATCATCCCAGATGTGATCCGGGGAGAGATCCGTGTTGATGCCTTGGACATCCTTGGATGTCCATGTATGTCCGTGTAGATCCAGGGACATCCGGGAGGCTAACACGGCAACTTTTGGAGGTTAAAGGGACATTCCAGACGATTTTCATAATTTCACATCATGCAGTACATAAATCGACAACTCCATGTATAGATTTGTGGAATTTATTGTTGTTCTTGAGCAGAGAAACAATGCTCTGAAAAACCTTAAACAAATTATACTGAACAAGGATGATGACATAGGAGGTTCACATATTTCAGAAATGTAGCAGTGTATTTCCATTACAATACTGTTTGGTTGCGAGTTCGCCTGTGTATAATCTATGCATGCCTTCTTCTTTTGTTCTACTTCCTTGAGCCCCAACTCATGCATTCTTATGGTGACTCTGCCATGTCATCATCCTTGTTCATTGCAATTTCTTCTAAATTTTGAAAATGTTCTTATTCTTCATCCCAGTTATCACAAATAAGCCAGTTCGGGGTTCCACTTTGAGCATGAGCAGAAAAAGGTCATCTGTACCAGCAGAGCATGGTGGTTTTTAAATTCACTGAGATAAGCATCTGTGATGTAATGATTATTCAAGTGATCCCTATAAGTGATGCTTGCCAGCACATCCACCTGACAGCAAAAGCGGTGTCTGACAATATCAATAGAAAGAGATTGTTAATACATTCAATGCAAAATAATGAAATGGATGCTTTCCAAAATGCCAATGGAAGGATCATTCTGGTCACCTGTGGCCCGTTGCATAAAAGTTACTATTATGGTAACTTTGCCATCCAATGGTAATTTTCATGGAATTCTTGATTTTGATTGGCTGTTGAGTATTGTTGCCATGGTAGTTACCACTGGATGGCAAAGTTACCACAATTGTAACTTTTATGCAACGGGCCCCTGGTCTATGTAAGTTCATCCTTTATTTGAACATGACTGATGAATTCCATACATTGTTACGTTGGGCAAGCTCATGCCTTCTGTCGCTGGAAACTAGTGGAGTGCCTAATCAACTGAGAAAGAAGAAAGGTCATTTGTACCCATGTGCCCATGAGCTAACCCCGAACTGGCTTATTCTGAAACTCTGTCCTCAGTATAACTAATTCATAGTTGTTCAAATGTAAAAATCTGAAAATCATCCGGAGGTCTCCTTTAAAAACATCCGGCATCATCTGGGGATTGCCGTGTTTGCAGAGCAATCCGGGATGATCCATGTGGCTGCCGTGTAGCTGCTGTGTTGATCCGTGTAGATGCTGTGTTTTTCTGTGTAGACACCGTGCTCTTCCGACCTTATCAGTGTAGCTGCCGTGTTTATACCGTGTGTACAGTCTTATCAATGCTCGCCGACACTCCATCGAGGTCGAAACTATCCCAGATCTCCCGTATCTCCGCGGATCACCGTGTAGATCCTTGAGGATCCATGTTTATATGTTAATAGGGCCTAACTGTACGGCACACAGCTAAAAGTTTGTGCTTACCAAATCAATATGTGGGGGGGGGGGGGGGGGGGGGTTCAGTGCATGATGAACAATGGGCTAGAGCATTGAAGTGGAGAGCTGGAGTTCCGACTGGCAATAATTATTCAAACAGCTGTTAGTTTGCTGGGGATGCACAGAAGAATTCCGCAGACGCCTTTATGCCTTTGGTGATCAGGCTTTGATGCTACCATCTATCTGAGCAGTCTGAAGATTCATTTGAAACTTCTACATATTGTTGAGAACATTTTGCTTTTTCATTCATGGGAGATAATTGAATTTCACCGTACGATTCGGATTAAATACAAAACATAAGTAAATCCCATCTGAAAATGGGGGTTCAGAAGTGTAAATCAGAGCTTTATTCTGTGATTTGTACTCAAAAAGTGTTTAAAATGTACCATCCTAGAAAGCTGAATTTCTATCACTTTTTAAAAAAAAATTAATTCAGACAAATAAAACTGATATGGTTAGTCTTCAAATAAAGCCTTCATGAATTAGCATGTGTGATTAGTGTCTGGAAATGTCCAGTTTAATCATTTTGATTTTTAATTTCATCAATCTTTGCGCATTTTATGCTCTTGCATCCCCATGTTTTTACTTTTATGCACAGCTCATTTATTAGTTACGTTCAGACGGCAAGCCCTAACCTCGAGGTTAGGAAACCTCGAGGTTAGGAAACCTCGAGGTTTAGCTCTTGCTCTCTAACTACGACGTGTGTCCACACGACGAATCTTAACCTCGAGGTTGCGAAACCTCGAGGTTAAGCTTCTGCCCCCCGTAACTACGAGTGGGTCCCACTCGATGTTAAACCCACAAAACCGGAAGTTTCAGCCCACACTGCTAAGAAGGCATCTATTTCTTCTTTAGTCCAACCTTGTCGGACTCGCTTACTGGTACTCTTTTTCCCACCGGCGGCACCAGCTTCCTCTGTCATGGTATGCAGAGTTAGCACTGCACTGATGACTTTATGCTTTATGAAGATATTCGTCGAAAACAATTTTTCAGCGTCGGAGAAGAATATAGAATACAGGAGCGAGTTCGACGTGTTCAGTTTCAGAGATCAAGCGCATGGGAAGAAAAAAATCGATGTTGTTGTGATGTGCGTCATAGGTTTTTCACCTCGGGCGCACGTGTAGTGTATTTGTGGTGTACGTTTGGGAGGTTGACCCGGAAGCAGAGGGAAATTGTGGGGGCTGGAGTTCACGGCGAGGTCACTCTTAACTTCGAGTTTGTTGTTTTTTGTGTCCACATGGTGCTTAACTACGAGTGGGGACCCCCCGCGGCTGGTGGTTAGAGGGCTAACATTAAGATTTCTCGTGACTCAAAACATCGAGCAAACCTCGAGGTTTGCGAACTACGAGTGCGTCTTCACGGTCCCTAACTACAAGCTCTAACCTCGAAGTTTCCTAACCTCGAGGTTAAAGGCTCCCGTCTGAACGTAACTATTGTAAGTGGGGGTTGGGGGGGGGGGGGTCGGGGTCAAAAAGTAATTACCATCATAAGAACATATTTGTATATCTTCCTTAGAGAGTGGCTAGTCATTACACAATGAGACATTAATCCATTGTCTTCCTGCCTGTAGGGCAGAACCAATTTGGCACAGACTTCAAATATTTTTTGTGTGGCAGCATCAAACACAGATTCAAAGGGAATAAGAAAGTTGTGACTCCATCTCTTGAACCACCTTGGTTGGAGTAAGACTCAAGCTAGTTTCTTTACCATAGATTCGTTTATGACTATCCATCCATTATTTCTTGTATAGTTTTTGACTCATTTATGTACGTATGTATTTAAGTCTTGCATCTGAAGTCTTGATTTTCAACATTTTCAGTCATTTTCAATCATGTGGCGTGGCCCCACTCCAGCCAATGCATTATCTATTCCCTCTGGCAAATCCTGTCAAGTGTTGTATGTGATTATTTCTGGACAAATACAACTAAACAATCAAACAAACAAACAAGGAAACAAATAGCAGACAGGGAAATGGATTCATCTCATAATATTCTCTGTCACGGCAGTCAGCGAGATTTAAAAACTGGTAATGGTACAAGGTATTATAGTTTTGATCAAATTAAGAGTAAACAACATTCCATGTATGTGGCTTATTGGCAGAGTGTTTCTGCGAAGTCACTGCTGGATGAGAAGACTACCACAGCTTGTGATGTCACATGTGTACAGAGAACAATGTACTGGTATAAAGAAAATTCAACATAATTTCACTTTTCTTGCATAATAGAAGAATGCTTGACTTCCCTCTTTCAGAAGGCAGGGGGAATAACCCTTAACACAACACTGCACACTGGCGCTGTTCCGACGGTCCCTGACCAGTAAAAATCATTGTCGGACCAGTAACTTTTTCAGGAATGGACCAATAAAAGATGGAAAATTGGGTACCTACTGGTCTGACAGACAGGTCGGACCAGTAGAAAACAATGGGTTAATGTGCAGCCCTGCTTTACACGTGCATCACTAACAAGTCGAGGAAATGTGCACCACAAGTCATATACCAAAGTGTCATTTTTGGGCAGAAAAATGCGAAAAATTAGCACTTTTTTAGAGACCAAATTCTCTTTTTTGGAGGCAAAGTTTCGATTTTATTTTCACAGGTTTATCCCAGTAAAACCCAAAATAACTATTTGAACATTGCCATTTAATATTGAATAGTTTCTCCCTCAATTTGCTGTATAGATTTAATTATTTGATGGCTTCTGAGGCGAGATATTGCGATTGTCCTGCAACACTTCCCCAGCGGTTTTGCGTACACAAGCTGTTTACTTTATGCAATTTAGGCTTCGAGGTCATATCCATGTACAGTGTATATGCTTTTGGCGAGTCAATTGCACTGTGTTGCTGCGCCTGATTATTTACCTGGTAGTTGATTTCTATCATACATCTAGATGACAGCTAGCCTCTGTGGTAAGGGAATTTATAATCGATTATATCTTTTGATAAAACGGGGCTCAGTTCTGTCATCAATGTGGGGGTACAAACTCCTAGTGAAAATATTAAACACCTCATCCTTTAATCTTGGTAATACACAAGAAATTAAAGCCTTGAAAAGCAGTGAGTAATTAGGTCTTTGCCATTCAGCTGATTTGCTGAATATCCTACTCCTTCATGTTCTGTGTTCATTGTATGAGAATATTTACCTTGTGTGTGTGTGTTTGTGTGTGTTAAGGGATCACATTTCGGTGATTAAGCAAATATTTGTATTTGATGAGTGCACTGCTGATCGGCTTTTTCATTTTAGCTTGAGACCAGCTGCTGTTTTCAGAGAATTGCAGGGGTGAAGACGAAATGTTCATGATATGTGATTTTATCTTTTTTTTCCCCCCACCAGATAGAACACTATGGGTGAGGAGCAGAAGGCTAAATTCAACGATTATGAGGTGGACAGTGTAGTCTTCAGTCAAGGCACTGGTGCCCCCCTGCCGACTGTCCCGCTGCCGAGTGTCCCCTCCCAATCGCTGCCTTCTCAGGGCAAGCAGGCCTTGCGCAAGTTCAGCATTCCTCAGCCTCTGACGGGAAATCCCTCTCTGTGTGGCAGCGTGTTGGCCCGGGATGGCCCCAGAGGAGGGGAGGAACAGGCGCGCTCGACAAGAGGTCCGCGACCTCTGACCGTCCATTATCCAGTGAGGGGTGTGGACGGGCATGACGACAGAGCAGCGAGGAGGGCCGAGGGTGCCAAAAAGTACGCCCAGACTGGTATAGACACGCTCCTCGAAATAGTCCACGAAGTTCTGCACGAGAACAGCGAGCTGCGGGCAGAAAACGACCAGCTGCGAGAGCGCGTGGCCGTACTGGAACGCTTGCACGGGAAGGCACGTGAGCAGAATGACATTGGGGCAATGAATCCAGAGAAACACCCGGCGTCTGGTGACACAAGAAGGATGCCTGAACGGCCAGGAGGTAAGCCTCTGTTTTGATATGAACTGTAACAGGGGCTAAAGTGATGTACAATGTTCATACTGGAGCAAAGGATTTTAAAGGAAACTAAAACCCAAAGAGCAATGCGGAGTGAGTGAAAGCAGCAACATTAGTAGAACGCATTAGTGAAAGTTTAAGGAAAATCGCACAATTGATGCAAAAGTTATTAATTTTTAAAGTATTGGTGTAGTAATCACTTGATAAGGAGACTACTAGAGATAGAGTTCATGACGTCATGTGTGGACAACAATCATAAATGGGAAAATATGAATAGAATCCCACAAGAATTAATTTTTCACAAAAATGACACATTACATGTACATCAACTTGATACTGACATATGTAATGGGTAGTAATTATTCCCTCTGCTTTCTGAAAGCGGTTAGTCAAGTGCTCTTACATTACGCTAGAAAAGTGAAAGCATGTTGAATTTTTTTAAATATTTTCTTTATATTGTTGGCCACACATAGGCTGGAATTCACGAAGGTGGTACAAATGAAACCATGGTTTAAGCCATGGACAAAAACCATGGAGCGCCAAGTGTCGCATGGAGTATTTCGTTACGAAATCAGTCATTTTGTCGACGAATTGACAAATTTCGTAACGAAATATTCTGTGCGACACTTCATCATCAAAAGTCATCATCATCACCATCAAAAGTGATGTATTTTTGTATTCAATTGCTCAGACTTGAGATGGCAAAACAATGTATGTCAAAAACTCATGAGTCACATATTTCAGTTTGTTTTAGTGTAATCTAACTCTGAAACAAATCTTGAAATCAGAACACAGTCTGTTACTGAGATATGACGCCCCCTCCCAGTGGGAATTGTTTTAATTTTGCTGGTAAAGCGACGCAAGCTTTGATACGCTTGCCCCTTCTCAACACGCGTCGTACATGAACTTGGAAAAACAATGTATCTACAGGTGAGCTACATGAAATACACTGTTTTGCCATTACATGTTTATACAGTAATAGGCTGCGTACCACACGTGGACCGCAGAACCGTATGCAGAATGATGTACGTGTGCCATTGACGAGACTTACATTGTTTTGCTAAGTCAGTTGATGCGGTATTAACAACGTATGTTTTTATCTGTGCAGATTATTCTTAGAAATAAGGGGTCTAGTAAAATGAGTTTGCATGAATTGTTAATGCCGCTGCTCCTTTTAGGGTAAGATATGAAGTAGTAAACAAAAGTAGAAAGAACTCTAGATTTACTGGAAAAAAGGGTTACATGTAGATATATTGTTTTGCCATCTTATGGCCACGCTGCTTCAGTTTAATGCATATCACTGTGTCATGAAGACACATTCAACTTTGAATTCTACAGCCTTCCTATTTTAGACTTTTTTTTGCTGTTCAAAACATTGACATTTTCTTCATCTTTAATACTTCACTCCATTATGCAAGCAAGCCATTATGAATATGGTGTGGAATTGTACTCTAAGGGGGGTATTGTGGCACAAGCCTCATGGTTTTTCCAACATGTTTCATCCTGTTTCATATCATACATGCATCCATTATGGAAAAGGAGAAAGTCATCCTGTAATGTGATTCAATATCTTTAAACCCGTGAATTCTTATTACATCATGTGTTATGTCACATGTGCTTATCCTCCATGAATTATGCCTCGTTCAGCCTCTTGGAATTATGAGTGTCTGTGCAGTATGCATATCAACAGGAATTAAAAATACAGATAATAATCCAGCAAAAATTTAATGATTTTTCTTTGTCTTGTTCTAAAATGCCGTAGATGTCATCTGGCACTCTTTCAAACAGTACTTATTTTTTTCTTCTGATGTTGATACTATTTGTTTAGAATATTTTGCGAGGACGCAGCCTATACAAAGTAAAATGGCGCCCCCATAGCATCATTGCATCAAGTAGCTCTCTGCAGTTTGAATTTAAGCAGATGCAAAAATAGCCCAGAACCGACGCAAGGTCAATTCTTATAAGAAAATGTGCACGTGCACAAAGCAGGTTTTTTTTTTTTTTTTTTCTTTTTTTTCTTTTTTTTCCTCTGAACATTAGAGATGATTGCCTTTGTTCTGTACATCATTTGCATTTTGTAAACTTTGCCTCATATGGTTAATTTTGCTTTTGTTTCATGGTTTCCAATTTGAAATCATTTTCCATCTTCTGTGTTTCAGGAGATTTGCTAGGTAAACAAGGAGCGGGGAATGAGAAGCTTGCAAAGCCGATGCAGACAGAGTCGATGGGCAACGCCAACAGTGGCCACAACACCCGACAGGGCCATGGCCATGGCAACGGTAACAGCGCCCGGGGAGGCGGAGACTCCGGCGGGATGGCAAAACAGACGGACTCCGTCGGACACGCCGTGGTGGACAAGCCGATGATCCAGTTGCACAAGGAGAAGCTGGAAGGAGAAGGAGGAGGAGGAGGGGGCGAGGGGGAGTGGAGCGAAACCAGCAGGCTGCTTCAGGAGGAGACTGGACGCGGGAGGACGGGGTCGGGAGGAAGGGCTAGCAGGGGAGGAGGTGCAGGAGGAGGGGCGAGAGGTGGAGGAACTGGAGGGAGAGGTGGAGGGCGAAATCACGGACAGTCAGACATCAAGGTGGGTTGCAAAGTGGATTTCATTCCTTTCGTGTTCTACTGATCATGCTTCGAATACTGTAAACGTCAATATTTTTGCGCAATTAAGTTTTCATGCTCAGTGACTCAAAAAATTTTCTATACCCGACATCTACAGTAATCCCTGTGTGTCATATTTTCTGCATATGGCTGTCTACAGAAATGATTATTTGTTTTGTAATATGCACCAGTCCAAGTACAAGGTAGGGAATCCCATTTGCATGCCTCAATTGAAGAGTTGTATAAATACAGTGGTATGTTGAAGAGAGTATCATTTTAGAAACTCCCATAAAGTATTGAAAGTGGAAGGTAACATTTAGTACAGTTTTATTGACCGTTAGATTTTGAATTGAATTTTTTTCGGGGCTCACCGTAAATTCCAGTACATTACTAGGCTACCTTTGCAGACCCATGCACTGCATGTGTGCCCATCATGTATATTTTGTGAAGAAAGTTCATCAAAACTTACAAACATTTCTCTATGATACATTCTTGCCACACACTCTATATGTTATTACATCAGCCCTTATATTTTTAGATTTGTGTTTATAGATAAAAAATACAGAAGACTGCAACAAAAAGGCTTAAGTGTGGCTGACACACAGAACTACTGAGTAGTTGAGTTTTGTGCATTATTCAAATTGTAGATAACTGTTGACTTCCAAATTTCTCAGCAGTGGCCTAAACAAGTCCCATGAGGTTCATATTTAATGTTTTGCTGCATTTTGGAAGGTCTGTATAAGGTATCCCCTACCTTTGAAATTTTTTGTTTGGTTTGTTTTTAATGGCTCTAAAGGAGACATTACGTTTTCAGATTGTCCATCATCCTTCTCTGTCCGTCTGTCTGTAATTGATTTCGTGGACAATGTAACTTTAGAACTATTTGAGGTAGCCAAATGAAACTGGCATATGAATGTACAGTTTGTATGAGTGCACAAAGCTTTGCCCATCAACGTCATGGGTGCACATGCTCAAGGTCATAAGTCAAGGTCAAATTCTAAGATTTCACTTCTTCCCTGTATCTCTGCAATTAGCAACTACTGATTGCGCCAACACGAAACTTTGCAGGTAGTGAGTCTGGGGTGGTATTCTGTAAGGATCCTAGGACAGCTCTCGCTCCTAAATACGCGATTGGTATTCTGTAACACCGCGCGTAGGAGGAGAAATAGGATGGTGACGTCAGGGATCCTTATTTCTCTCCCAGCTTAGGATAGGGGCGTAACTTGATATGTTAATTAGATGTAATTAGATGTTAATGAGATCTTAAGATAAGTGGTATTCTGTAAGCACAGTGTAGGATCAAGTTTAGGAGCAAAAATAAGGATAGCCCCTAGGCAATCTTTCTCTGGCGCTTTATGCCGGGCTATTGCGTATATAGGCCATACTGACGACCTACTGTCTCTTATTTTGTATGTTCATGAACAAGAAAATAAATACATGAATCGTATAACAGAGTTATCTGTTCCTCTCATACTGAGGATTCTAAAACTGCAGTCTATAATGTTCGAAACAATTGTATTCTTTATCTAGCTGGTATGTGTTTATTTGTTTGTTATTCGCCATTTTCAATTCAATTCACACTTCATTTTATTCGGCACAAAATAAATCAAAAGTATATTATGTACACAATAACAACAAAAACTATTATCATAATCATTAATATTGTAACAATGATAATCATTATTAATATTATTATTATTATTATTATTATTATAATTATTATTATTATTATTATTATTATAATTATTATTATTATTATTATTATTATAATTATTATTATTATTAATATTATTATTGTTGTCATTATTGTTGTTATCATTATTATGTTCAGCGTCGGCCCGAACGTCATGCGGACGCAGTGCAAGTAGCCTACCTTCGCCGCCCACATTACGTGACCCTCGAAGTCGTTGCTATGAAGATCTAGTAACCAAAGAAAAAGAAACGTACGCAGTGCGCTTATAGGTCGCGTGTAGAATATGAAGAGTACTAGTAACGCAACGATCCATACGCACACATTATTGTTAAGACGTACGTATAGTGTGTGACGCAACCCGGTAACCTAACAGTCTATGTGCATGGGTTAACTTTTTTTTTTCAAAATGTAGTGAACATACGTGTTTATAAAAGGATGTCATGGAGCTATAGTAGCTCCATGTTTATATATTTGTTTAATCTATCAGTAATCTCCTTTATTTATTGTTATCATTGCCCGGCATGTAAGTCTATACTACCATAAAGACAGGGGAGAGCTAGCTGGGTGAATTAAGTGGGACCAAAAATTTGATTTGATTAATTTTCTCGAATAACTTTCTGATATTTAGAATGGGGCACACATGTTAAATCGGACCCAAAGACTTTAATGCTAGCCACATAACGGGTTGCTACGCTTTATTCCTGTAAGTGTCGTATTTGTGTTGTCTTTGTTTGTTTTTTTCCTGGGAGAAATGGAACATTGGTTTGGTTTAAGTGGGACAAACAGTAACTATAAGCAAGACATTATTATTACAAGCATATCGATCATAGAATAATGTGAGCGCATGTGTGTGTGTGTGTGTGTGTGTGCATCTATTATTATTATTATTTTTTATATTTAAGAAAATCTTATATATTTTATGATAACTTTGAATTAAGGGCGAAGTTTGGCATGCAGTGATGATATCCCAGTTTACCCCAACATCCTCCAAAAGTTCAAAATTTGAGCTAATTTCTGCAAAAACTTTAAATGCAAATTAATGGAACTCGTAAGGTGTACATTTATTATGGTGGGCTAAGTGCGTGCTAAAGCTTTGATAATCGAAATTGTATTCTTAAACACGTTCTGTAAAATTAGACTGACAATACATTTTTAACTCCTCGCGCAGTAGAGCTGCGTGAAGTGCACTCTTGATTAATGTAGATCTTGGGCGCGCATTGCGTAAAATTAGCCAGATGATTGGCTTATAGATACTGCGTCGGGCGTGTCCTGTCTTTCCTCATTAATATTCATTATTCATAAATGACTGTCCTAGGATAGGCTTAGGACAGGCTTACAGAATACCGATTTTGCCTGTCCTAAGGGTATCCTATTTTCTGTCCTACGCGCGCTCCTAGGATCGAAATAAGGATCGCGCTTACAGAATACCACCCCTGGTGTATACAGACTAGCAATATGTTAATCAAATGCATATTCATGCAGGCGCAGACTTATGTCCAGAAAAAAATCATAACCCTTTCCCATGGTAGACTCAAACAGAAAAACTCACATATCTCGAAAGATACATCAGCATTTTTGCCCAAAAATCATATGAAGGATGATATATCCATATCAGATATTATGTGTGAAGTTTCAAGGGATTTGGTGGAAAAATAAAGGAGATACAAGGAGGTGAACTTTCGAGATTTTTTTGTCCTTCCCTCCTTATCAGTGAGTTAATTGCACCGTATCGCCGGGGCTGTGTAAGACTTTGTTTATAAATACATTTATTACTAGACATTGATTCTCTGAAACTTTTGTGCCATTACTTTAAGAGCAAGGGTCAATTTGGGGAAATGTTGGGGCGCTGAAATTCCACTAGTTTCTCCATCTTCCTTAAGTGCCTCAGAGTATCATCATGAAACTAGGTATGTGCATGTACATACATTGGACAAATGTTATGTGATGAACATATTGCTCTGTATTGTTTCTGATCCCCTTGCTAGGTACTGGTCCCCGCAGACTGCGGAAACTTCCTCGCAGACCACATCTCTGCCACCGACATCAGCGCATTGTTGATGGACCTTGGCCTGTCATTTGTACAAGTGGAGGACCTCCGGTCCAAGCACCAGCTAAACCTGCGCGAGATGAGAGTGGAAGGCATCATTGCAGCCCTGTTGAAGCTGCCCCATAATGAGCTGCTGCCACGCCTAATAGGGGCGCTGATAAATAGAGGGCTGAGGAGGCAAGCTGAACTCTTCTGTGAACATTTTGGCCTCGACTTGGTGTTGATATCAGATCAGTGCAGGGGTAAGTGGTTCCATCCTCCCCCCCACCTCCTCCCATCCCATCTTCCGTGACCCTCCTTTCCCTTTTTTTCTGCTTCTATTCCCTATTCTCATAGGGATCTTTTGCGTGCATGAGTTGTGACTCCTCCATGCACGGGCACAGGCAAGCACTCAACATCGTGTATTGTTTGTCAAATCAGCACAATAATGATAGGGTGGTAATTTTTTTAGTTGTTTTGTGTGCATCCAAATCCATATGACGCGGGTTCAATTCCTGAGGCTACTAGCTGAGCAATGTTGTATGTAATCATACTGTCCCCTCTGCTAAGAGGCAAAACAAACAAACAAACAAACTTGTGTGTTTGCCCATTAAGTGTTGTGGGAATTTAGCTGCACGAGTTTTCCTCTTCTAATTACTAAATTAGCATCTCTGATTTTCACTGCATATTGTACTGTATACGCCTTATACATAGCAAGTCTAAATTTTCGCAAATCAGGACTTCCCGCCAATTTCGCGAGTGATAAAATTTGTGATTGTGGAGTACAATGAATACCGAACAGAGAAATACATGCATGCACGTGACATTCACGTAGGAATCAGAGTTAGTATTTTTGTGTGTTTAAATTCGCGAATAGCACCTGATTTGCGAAATTCACAAAAATTAAAAACCTCGCAAAATATTCGGCATATACAGTATCCGTTTCCCATAGACAACTGCCTGAGTATAGACAGTACTGGTCTTCAACAGGTTAGGCTTGCTCATAATCAGAAAGAAATTTACAAAATAATTAATGATTTGAGGGACATACAGGAAATTCAATCTAAGTCTATTCTAAAAATATGTTGTCAAACCATGAGAATCATATTGATATTCTGCAACTTGTTAGATGCTTTTGAAAATTCTGTATTTGAAACAAGCAATTATAAATGAACAATACGGGGCTCAAATAGAAGGTGATCATTTGCTATGCCTTATGAAAAAAGACAATAACTAGTGAAATCAGATATACGTGTACAACTATGTATGTTATACTTTGAAAAGTAAGTCTATAAAATCAAGATAACTGCCTGTCTGTCAATTGTCATGAAGATCTCCACTGAAAAATAAAAGAAGAAAATTGTCATTCAGCATGAAATGAAACACCAGTTATGTTGTTTTCTCCTCTTGTGTAGGTCCATCGTCAAATTCACAGCGAGTTGCAGGTAAGTCCACAGCTACATTTAGTTCTCAGCCTCAACACCAAATTTCTTACATGGAAAATTTGCTGATTGGAAGTGGTAGTGTTACGACCAAAATCACTCTGAGAATGATCGCACAAAAAAAAACAATCAACTAATGTTCAGGCGGTTTATTAACAGCGATATTGTGGGTACAGACTCGTAATCGGTTTTCACATCAGTACAATAATGATCAATAGAAACAATTACAAATCAGTAATAGAATCACTTACATATTATGTTATCAAGTAATCCTTTGAAAATGTTCAGATACGATGTTCGATGCACCGATGAATGATCCTTGACGCACCGATGAATGATTCCTCCGACGTAACTCCAAAGGCACAGGTTGCATTAATCCACAGTATAAATCCGGGGTAAAATCAACGATAGATGTCCACAGCGAAACGTGTAAAATCCAGACGTTATGACGACCACGTCCAGTTGATGCGTTGAATGATGATTCACTTTATAATGTCCAGCGAGGAATCCAGCCCGTCACAGCTTTGCCGTAATAATGTCCGTTGACATTAAAATATGGAGTCTATCTCCACCGTAGGCAAATTAATTCTCTGCAGGCAAAATATCTCCCAGGCCTTATCTCCACAAACACAGTTTGTATAGCAGGTCAGCAGGTAACACAGGACTGACTATAACAAGTCGCTTCAGAGCTAGAAGTGACGTAACTCTCAGAGCAGAGGTGTTGGGTACTCTGCCTACCTCAGAATTTCTCCTGCTTATATACTATCCATTCACCCCTTTCTAGTACATTCTGTAATTTTCTCCAACCTGGGGCCACATACCTGAACATACTAGCAAGTCCAAATTCCAGGAATCCTGGATGACTCACTGCCTAACTATGTGCATAACCTCATTGCCAAAATTAACTACCAATCACATTGGGCTACAGGGGCAGTGCCTCACTCAGCCAGCACTTCCCAGAATTTTCTGGAATGGGTTAAATCATTCTAGATTGAGTGAGCTATAAGGCCAAAAAAAAAAAAGTGTTTGTTTGCCCTTAATTGTCAAAACCCAAGAGGGTCGGTAGGTCGTTTTTTTTTTTTTTTTTTTTTTTTTTTTTGTTAATTCAGGGTACCCTTTTTTCCATGTCAATGCACTCAAAACTCCAAGAGATTCATTCAAATTTACGTCTTGCCAGGCCAGGGCCCGGTACGCGAGGCAGAAACGCTCACTGACAAACACTAAGAACGTTCATCTTTGTTAAATTTTGCAAACAGCTCCAAAAAAGTACCTTCCAGTGAGATGCTGGCAACTGAACTCCAAACAGTTTTGGTGCCATGACAGCTGGTAACGGATGCTGCAAAAGTAGCCATCTTGTGAAGGACTGCACACTAACCCATTTTTTCTGCCGGTCCGACCTGTCTCTGTCGGACCGGTAAATGCCCCGTTTACCACTTTTTACAGGTCCGAACAGAAAATTTACCGGTCAACAACGACAACATAAAAAAAAACATTAAATGACTTGCAAACTTATTTCCTTGTTTTTTATGGATGTACCCCCCCCCCCATGTACATTTTACAGATTAATTTTTTTTTAAACTTGCATTATCTATTGCACAAGAAATTTAAAGACAGGAAAAAATTAGAATGTTTGTGAATTAGTGTAAAATGGTAATGAACAAAATCAGATTGTATCAAATGCGTTTGTGACTTTTTCTAAACATCAGCGCACGAACTCGCTGCGTATATCTGCTCTTGGTGGTCAGTTGGATTGCGATGATTTAATGAATTATTTTAGCTGTGATATTTTCTGATGCACGCGATACAAGGGGTTCTTTATTTTTCTCCCGATAATCTCTTCGCATTTGTGCATGCGTTCTTGAAAGGTACACGACATGCAGGGCCGAATTCGCAACCCTTTTTGCGCCCATTTCCACCTCAAATATAAGCGGGATTGTGACGATTTCATAAATTACTTCGGCTGTAATATTTTACGATGCACGCGCCAAAAGGGGTTGAAAATGCGTCCTTTATTTTTTCCCGATAAACTCTCCGAATTTCGTAAGTGCGTTCTTAAAAGATGTACCACACGGCCGCATTCATGATACTTTTTTGCGCCTATTTCTACCTGAAATGTCAGCGGGATTGTGACGATTTCATAAATACTTCGGATGTAATCTTTTGTGATGCACGCACCAGCTAGAATGGTTGAAAATGCGTTCTTTATTTTTATCCCCCTATCATCGCATTCCGTAAATGCGTTCTTAAAAGATATACGACACGGCCAAAAATCATGATTCTTTTTGCGCCTATTGTTTCCTCAAACTTCAACGGGATTGCGATGATTTTATGAATTATTATTCGGCTGTAATCTTTATGATGCACGGGCCAAAAGGGGTTGAAAATGTGTCCTGTATTTTTCTCCCTATAATCTCTTCGCATTTCGTACATGCGTATACGACACGGCCGAATTTACGATCCTTTTAGCGCCTATTTCTACATCAAATATCAGCGGGATTGCGATATTTCGTCAATTATTTCGGCTGTAATCTTTTGTGATACATGCACCAGAAGGGTTGAAAATGCGTTCTTTATTTTTCTCCCGATAATCTCTTCGCATTTGTGCATGCGTTTTCAAAACTATACACTGCATCAGGGCCGAATTCGAGATTCTTTTTGCGCCTATTATTGTTTACTCAAATTTCAACGGGATTGCGAAATTTTCATGAATTACTACTCGGCTGTAATCTATATGATGCAAGCGCCAAAAGGGGATGAAAATGTGTCCTTTCCGCGTTCTTAAAAGGTATACGACACGGCCGAATTCACGTTCCTTTTTGCGCCTATTTCTACCTCAAATATCAGCGGGTTTGTGGCGATTTCATTAATTACTTCGGATGTAATCTTTTGTAATGCACGCACCAGAAGGGTAAAAATGTGTTTTTTTATTTTTCTCCCGATAATCTCGTCGCATTTGTGCGTGCGTTTTGATAACCAACACGGCATGCAGGACTGAATTCAAGATCCTTTTTGCGCCTATTATTTCCTCAAATTTCAATGGGATTGCGTTGATTTCATGAATTTTTATTCGGCTATAATCTTTTATGATGCACGTACCAAATGTGTCCTTTATTTTTTTTTTTTTCTCCTCTATAATCTCTTCGCATTTCGTACATGAGCTTTTGAAAGGTGTACGACGCGGCCGGCCGAATTTATGATCCTTTTTGAGACGATTTCTACCTCAAATATGTAAGCGGGACTGCGATGATTTCATGATTTTTTTTTCTTCCTAGTATTATCTCTTCACATTTTGTGCATACGTTCTTAAAAAGTACACGGAAGGGCCGATTTCGTGATCCTTTTTGCGCCCATCTTCATTGTGAGATCATTCTGAACGAATGAAAATATTCATTTGTGAAATGACTGTGTAAAATGAAACTGAACGCAATCAGATCCATTTACTGTATCGCTGAATATCGAATATGTTTTTACTTTTCTAAAAATCGACACAAGTAAATTAGTTCTAACATGTCAACTGCCACGCTGCTGCGAAGCCGGGGACGGATCGTGAGTAAAATGACCCAGAAATGCGTGCGCTTCTAATTCTATCAATGCTTGTTGTCTGGCATGACCGCCGATCGCAAGCTCCTGCAAACGAAAAGCAGTTACACTGTACATGCTTTGCATTGCATGGCATGGCAGTGCGTGAGCAGCGCCAATGCGCAAGCTAGCGCGACTACTGGTCACCAGTGTGCAGCCCTGTACTAAGTGCACAATATACGTATGCATTGATTGGATTTCGTGCGCGTGCACGCATGTGAGCCAAAAAGGTAGCTACATTGTAGCATGCAATGCATGCTATAAAACGTAGCCTGTGGACCGACGCGGCCCGACCACAATTACGACGGGTCGATCAGATGAAAAAAAAAAAAAAAAAAAAAAAAACATTTTTAGACTTTTTTTTATTCTTTCTCTAGCTTAAAATGGATAATTTTGGGTTTAAAACCATTCACAAATTTGTAGAAGATGAAATTTGTGGAAAAAAATAAACTTGAAAGAGCAAAAAAAAAAAAAAAAAAAAAAAAAAAAAACGCGACCCGAAATTTCCGTGATTTTCGGTCGGTCGCGAAGGGCAAACAAACCATTTTTTTTTTTTGGCCTAATGTATTTCCTGTCACATGCATACATGTACTGTAGCTACATTGTATACCATGTAGAAAATTCTCCACTGATCTGGTCAGCCTATATGTACTATATCTAATATCATATAGAATGTTCTTCATTAATCTGGTCACCCTGTGTACATACACATTAAAACAACCATGCATACAGCCTTGATACATGTACATAACTACTTGTGTGTACATTTGTGACAGTAGTTTGAGGAACTCTTGGTAAACATCAAATGACATGTGTGCCACAAGTTCAAGCATGTGATCTCATGTTAGATTTCATACTACATATGTGTGTCAACGAGGAGCAAGAGATTGTTCTTGTATTTGTCAATGATGCATGTACCCTTTGTATCTCCTGCATGTCACTTTTGAGAGCAGCAGCACTACCTGTCCGCACACCGCAGAATCACCTGGAAAAGGCGCTGCAGCCATTCCTCCAGGATGCCCAAAACCTGCCGGCGCTGACCTGCCAAGTGCGCAAGGGGCCGGCGATATCCCTGGACAAGCTCAGCCAGTTCAAGGAGGTCTTCCAGCTATGGAGGGAGCGGGACATTGACATGTTCAACCGGGAGGTCACCGACTGCGTGGCACCCCACTTTAAGGAGGTTAGTGCACAGTACTGTTCTCATGTTTCCACCCCTTGCCCTGGGAATGCTGGGCTGAGTGTATGGGGGCACTTTTTTTTTTTTTTTATACCAGGCAGCCTAATTAGGCCGGGCTTTTTTGGCTATGCTAAATCTGGAAGGGCAGATTCTGTTTGTCAGAGTTTCTTATGTATTTCTTTGTTTTTTTACTTTTTTTTTCTTTGTTTTTTTTCAATGGAAGTTGTCATGGACCACTTATCTACAATACTTGGCATAGAATCAATCAATCAAAGTGATGAATAGTAAAACAGTGAGGTTTTTTATGAGTGTCGGGACAGAGCACTGTTTTCCATGGGAAATGTACACAAAATCACAAAATTTTGCACGTTTTTGGGTGACATGCTGTTCTAAAAATGGGCGTGGCTTCATAATGGTATGCGCGGACGTTTGGTCTCAAAAGTTGCGCAGGACTTCAAAGAAAAAGGCCAAGAAGCCTCGTGACGATGTCTTCTTGCGTTGCGCGAAATGTCAAGGGGGCGGATTCCCCCCGGCCTGATTAGGGTTAAAGCAGCTTACTTGAGGTAGCTTGATTTTTAAAAAAAGGGGAAAAAAAGGAGGCAAAAAACATAATTACTTGTGCTTAATATGGTTTCATTGATTCCATTGTAAGGTCTGGCCATCAATAGACAGAACATGTTTTTTGCCATGTCAATCATGAATTTATGTAATTCTTGTCTGAATTCACCAAGTTTGTATGTTGATTAGTAAAACTGCACAGTAGTCTGTGAAGATGCCCCCCCCCCAAGAAAAAAGATAGAAATAAAAAAAAAAAAAGCTAAAGTACTATAGGATACCAAACATGAAATTCCTTCAATGTTAGTCTGGGATTGTGCTGTCATAGGTGAGAGCATACTTGAAGTCTTATGTGATTCAGTGCCTATCTGCTCTGAGTGATAGATTCAATTTGCAGTGAAGTCAGTGTGAAATTGTAAAATTCTTCTAGTATTAAAGTGAATGTATCTTTTGAAATTCACTCTGCCCTTGGACAGGAAGGGGGCAGGTATGGGAGATTGGTCAAGATATTGTCTGTCCTCTTTCTAGATTTTCCCCTATGTATCTTTGATACTGCAGATAAATCAGAATGGAACAAGTTCAGGGGATAGGAAATACTCGTACACGTGTCACTGTAAGAGGGGACTTGATGAATCCTTTTTCATGTGTAGCTGATGAATCAAAGATCAGATGAGTAATTTTTTTGGGTTCCTGACGCCTGTTGCTTTCTTAACTTCGGCAACATCGCTCTGTGGCGTGTCTGCTTTGCAATCAAATGGCTCAGGTAATGGCAGGGGTTTGAATCCATGTGAGTCTTTCGGAGCTGTGTTGTGTGTGATCTTGCCATCCTATCTAGTAGGGGCCCTGTGACTTGGGGAGTCACAAACCATGCATGTAAAATACTGTAAAAGTGGAAATTTTATGCTGTTGAAATTTTGCACATTTTGCGCAACTAGACACTAGTGAGATAATAAAAGCACACTAATATTTTTGTTTGCGATATCTTTGTTCCAGTACATGATGTCTTGATTCCACTGTAAAAAAAAAAAAACCCAAGTGAATCTTGTCTTACCCGTCAGAGCGTGAAAAATTACTCATGCGAAAATATCCACTTTTGCAGTATATCGCAGCAAAATCATTATTCTGCTTCCAGCAGTGATGGTTGAACACCCACAGTAACAGTGCTCTCTTCAATTAAGGAGCATCTGAGCATTGAAAACATGCACATACAAACAAACAAAAAAAACAAACACTGATGCCAACCAACCACCAAACCTGACAAAACATTTTTCTCTTTCCTTTGCTCGCCAGGAGCTGGGTGGTTCCAACCTACGCCTGTTCCGAGTCTTAGATGCCTGGGCGGCGGTCGAACTGGAGCGCTCTTCCCTGCGTGGTGGGATCACGGAGAGAGATGTAGAATACCTGGCGAAGGCATGCCGGAAAATCAAGGTGTACCATATACTGCGCAAACACCTCAAGGATGGTGTTGCTGGTAAGTGTAACATGTTCGTGTTTCCGCTGAATGATAAGAACTTGAGCTGATGTAATGTGCATACAAGTTGAAACAGCACTGTAATTATCAAGAAAGCTATCAGAATCGCATTGGATTAAAAAACAACAACACCCGACCAATTATTGGATAGAATGTTGCGAAGCTAAGTTAGATTAATCTGATTTCAGTGTTGATTTTAATATCTGAATCAGAGAAATACTGAGCCTCAAATCTGCGAAGTTAGAATTCAACATTTTTGAAGTGGTTAAGTCCATCGCGCTAGATTTCTGACGAGTGGTACGAGGGGTACGAGTAAATTCAGCGGCAACCAGCTGGAGCATACAAAGCCCCCGCCCCTAAAGTTGACATAGGTTACAGTACTTGTAAAGACGAAGCGGCATGCAAACGCAAGAGCTGGTAGTAGTATGTAATCAAGGGTGACACGCCGCGCGTTTGTAACATTGTGGCGCAATGAAAAAAAAACAACAAAAGAAAGTGGAATTTCTCACAGAAATAGTATTGCGCCGTCTACTGTACTGTGCGAATGCTACTTACAGCGACTTGGCTGTGTATACTAGTAGTTAGACGTGGACGTGCTATATGTATGTAAACAAGCTTAGCAAGTATGGTCTGTTTGGTAAGCCGTGACATGGTGTACTAATACTGAAATGTTCGTATCATTAAGGCAAGGGATTCATTTTGGAAGGTAATATTTTCGTGTGTTGTTAATTTCGCGTATAGCTTCCGACTCGCGAAATTCGCGAAAATAAAACCCACGCGAAATATATAGCGTATACAGTAAGTGAGGCCGAAAGGTCGTTCGTGCGTGACAGACTAATGTCTGTCACGCATTGCCACTGTGATCCTGTGCTGTGGACACACTCGCTTCATAGCTGTTTTAACCCTTTGTGTGTTTTTGGTGCCAATTGGCACTAAAAAACCCATAGCTGTGCACACAGAGTCTGGCGCAGAAAGGCTTTCAATTAGCTCCTTGGGTGGAATTAGCAAATCGAATATGGCCATTTAGATTTCGGAGATTATGAAAGTGATTGTGAGTTGGTCTAAAATGACGGTGATGATGATGATGGTGATGATGATGATGATGACTGTTATCATATTTTTTTTTCATTCATGAATATAAAGGTCCAGCAATAGCCAGACAGACCTATCTACGAGCCATCCCTTTCACCCTCAAGAATCAGCTGGTTCAAGAGCTTGACGTAAAAAGAGGAGGTGAGGAGAGTTATATAATTCATTCCCTCAGTTTGCTTTTCTGATTCAGATGTTTTAATACCTGTGCCACGAAGTGTCGGGAGAGGCATTATGTTTTCGAGTTGTCAATCCTTCCATTCATCTTACAGTCTGTAATCAGTTTTGTGGACAGCGTAACTTAAAGGGGAAGGCTAGTAACTGATCTGTGGGAATCAGTGGAAATGCTGGGAGATGATTGTTCCAATCCTTATGGGATTCATTCAAGAGTTCATTGTATATCTATTGTTGTGTGAAAATGATTTGCTTCAGAATGGTCTCATATTCAAGTAATGTGCAGTTTAATGCTTCCAGGTTAGCGTCCCTGGTCAGTGACGGAGCATTAATCTGCACATTACTTGAATATGAGACCGTTCTGAAGCAAATCATTTTCACACAACAATAGATATACAATGTACTCTTGAATGAATCCCATAAGGATTGGAACAATCATCTCCCAGCATTTCCACTGATTCCCACTGATCAGTTACTAGCCTTCCCCTTTAAAATCCTTTTGAGGTATCCCAATGAAACTTGGCATACAATCTATACTATGTATGAATGGATGAAGTTGTGCCTGTCATCTTGTAGGTGCACATACTCAAGGACTAAGGTCAAGGTCAAATTCTCAAAATTTCACTATTTCTCCCATATCAAGTTAATTCCGCCTGAAGATTCCTCTTGCTTCCACATGATGTACATTGAATAGACAGTATACAAAACGTACAATGCACAGTATGTACAAAGCTACCTATTTTCAAACACAACCTATTAGATAGTTTTAAACGGTAGCTGCTGGTGGTAGCCATTTTTACTTCAGCAGCTTAATTTTCAAGAAGCATCTTCTGAACTACCTTTCACAACATTTGGAATCGGATAGAACAGTCATGCCTTCTGGATAAAGATATCTAAAGATCTAAAGATTTAAAGATATCTAAAGAAGGTAAAAGTTTCCATGAGAACTAGACATAAAGTGAGGAAGTTGTGGAATTTTGATCATAGTTTTTTGCACCTTAACCCTCCTGAAAGTACCACCATTCAGTTTATCGGCTTTAACTCAATTCAATTCAACTTTTGTATGGAGTCAAGTTGAACTGTAAGGATTTTTATATGTATGATATTTTGCTTGCAGTGTGATCAGAGACCCAACCATATATGTATGACTTTCTTGTCAGTTGTGTGTGTGTATTAAATTGGAACACCACTATGTGTTTGAGTAGTCATTTATGCAAAAACAAAAGCGAAATAGAACAAAATAGAATGGAAGAAGTTTTGTTGTGTATGAATATGGAGAAAAATCATAAATATGGAGGTTTTAGGAAACCATGCTATGTGCATATTAGACCATAAGTTGATGATACCATTATGGCTTCACAAAAACTCCTTGAACCTCAAAAGCCCCCTGGTAGCAGCAGTTTTGCTGGAAAACACAACACTTTGTCATTGTATTGTGGTTCTGTTGGCCCCATGTTTGCTCCCATACCAGCACTCGGTGCTTCCTTAGTGGTTGCATAGATTGTATCATCATTGAATCCCGATTCGTGCTCTTGACATTTTTCTCCAGACGGCAAAGATTGGCGGGCCCTGGCGCAATTCGTCGGCTACAACGACAAGATCAGACTGTGGCAGCAGAAAGACAGCCCAGCGGAACTGGTTTGGGAGACGTGGAAGACGAGGAACGTGGCCACCGTGGGGGCACTGTACGACTGGGCTGTGAACAACGAGCGAACTGACCTGGCAGCGGTGCTAGAGGCAGAATGAAGAGAACTCACACAAATTCTCTCCTCTTCATTTTTTCTTTTCGTTGTGGCAATATGGGAGAAACGCCCCACCCCAACTGAATTGTGGCCCTGCCTTGTTCTTTGTCTTGCCTTCATTTTATCTCGAAACACCGGTCCAACATGGAATCCTTGTTTCCCAAGGCCGTCATCATGCAGGGGATGTTCATGCTCTTAAGTAGGGCGTGAGAGAAATCCCCCAAAGGAGAATCACAAAATCAAAATGATGCCAAATATTACAAACTCCAGCAAGATTACCTCTGCAGAAGTGCCATTGAGTTCTCCATACTGCAAAATGCTACTGTCAGGACAGAGCACCAGCATACCTGTTTGTACACATTAGCAGGTTTCATTTTACATGGCACTCCACACTGTGTGAAGGGGTACATCTTTTCAGTTGCACTCTTTTCTATGCTTTTCAGACTCATTCGATGGTGTCTTGTTGGCATTGCATTATAATTGGTGCAGCTGTGATAGTGCCAAACCCCCAGAAGTGATATATTCATTGAAATGTGTGGGTGTTTGCATGTGTGCATGTGTGTGTGCATGTTAGTAAACTGTAGAATCCAATAAAGAGCTATATAAGAGCAATATTATACATATTCTAAGTCTACAAATCATCAATTTTTGAGCTGCACTCAAAAAGATATTTTGGGCTGTGCTGTATAGTCTAGAGTTTAAGATTTTTCTTGGGAATTCACAAATATAAACTTTTGTTTCTTATCAGTTACCCAGGTCAGGGTGCTCAGATTATATTCTTTTCAAGGCTTTCAAGAACCTGACAAGTTCAATCACACACAGGAGAGGCACATGTCCTGAAAAGAGGAGCTATTTAGGTAAGATCACCGCATCAGACAAACTGAGGCACAATTCACTGCCATCCAGAACTCTGGACTTACAGACTAGCAGCCAACACACAAAAGTGTAATGATCCTACAACACTGACTCTTTGGTTTTGGTTGAAAAATTGAAGGACGCAGTTATCTAGTCAGTTTATGCTAATGGTTGTGCTGCTTGTGCAGGAGGTGGTCTAAGGAAACTGAAGAAAATAATACAGACTGTACAAGTATTTCATTTCTTCACCCAGTGAAGGAAATGAATTTCTGCGCAGTGACTGAGACAGCTTGTTGAGAAAACAAACAAACAAATGATATTTGAAGAGAGAGATGTATATGTACCACATTTCACTTCTTGATGATCTACTTTAGAGAGAGCGGTGTGTTGCAAGGTGGAAAGTACATGATGAGTCTGCCTCTTTGGAACTATCTAGAGAAAAAGTGATGTGCTTTTAAAAACGTAATATTCATCTCAATGGTTGCAAGGGAATTGTATATTGTATTCCCTTTGCATTCTGTGTTTGATATGTAACCTTTGGTACCACCATGCCATGCATGGTATTTGGGGATCAAACCTCGCTTGACGGATGGATAAGGTAAAGTGACATCGAACATGTGGTTTTCTGCTCAGCCGTTAGGCTATTCTCGAACTATTGTACGCAGCTCTTTGCGCGTCGTGTTTGTCATGCCTCACATGTTTGATGGCGTGCCAAGTTTGCATGTCTTTTTTCTACTCTAATAACATTGGTTCAGACAACCTTTGATGTCAAGTAGGCTGGTATATGTTTTTTTCATTTCTTCATTCATAGTTCCTCTCAGAGAGACTGAGCAACTGGATTTGTAATCTCCCTGTTCAGTCTTCAGTCTTTTTAATCGGTGAAATTTGAGTTTGCATGCATGCATTACTTATCACTCAGGCGATCAGGTGATCCCTAGTTGAAACTTTCTCACTATATTTAAAGGATGATTTGTATTGATATAAAGGGCTGCATGAAATTATTTTGATCATGCAAGTAAACCAGTCTTCAAATTTGTAGGCAGAGAAGTTGTCTGTCACAGTGTCCCAACCTGATCCCTGTTCAGAGGAGATGCAGATGTGGTGTTATATACCATTGTACAGAGTTGGGGCATTACAAGATTTATCATTCAGACATTTGGTAGGTGCTTGAGTGAAGTAATGTGGCGGTCATTAGAAGACTGTAATTTTGATGCATATGATTGATGGATGACTTGAGTTTGTTTGTTCTATTACTGATCAGCAAACTGAAGTAGTACTCACGCTATTTTTCTTTTTCAATAATCAGACTTTATGAAAACATACACTTGGACCACCAATGAAGCTTGACCGCTTTCAGATAGTGAACTATTGAATCTAGTACAGTCGACTTGGTGCGTAGAGGGTATTAGCATCAAAAGTATGGTCAGACACAGAAAGAAAAGTTGTAATGCTGTACATGTTAATTTGATATATGGGATGAACTACCAGTTCTAATGTCACTACAGCAGTTTGCATGCATGACTGCTGCTTGCTTCTCACTCGGGTTGGTGGTCGCAAAAAACAGGCCCATTTGAGGGGTAAAGTGCACCACTTATTCTTCTTTTATTTTTTGTTGCTTTTAACTGTATGAAGACAATGCCCTTGTTCATGAGAACAGGCTAAGAGTGGTCCCATGGAGTAGAGTTGGCTAGTGGGAGCACACAATTGGCACACTTGTTATGCACCTGTTGCTGTTGGAGAAAGTTACAAGTACAAGACTGTAAACCCCCAACAATACCTGTGCCGTTGCCATAGTAATGCATCAGTAGTCCATCAGCAATCGTGCCCCGCCTCCTGTGAATTAATGTGTGATCACACTGCTTGCTATTTATTTCCATATCTTCTGTGGGAAATTTTGATCATTCTGTAATCTTTTTGGATGATGAATATTGTCAGTTTCCCTCCCTTGAATGCACATCTTTATTTTTATTGATTGATCCCTCTTCATGCAACTTATCTGGCTGATTGTAGTGAAACATCTTCCTGAATATTGATTAATCACTTTCATGCAAGTCATTCATGGATCATGGTGAAAATGTTAGTGAATGTTGACTAATCACATTTCCTACAAACCATCCCATATATCTATTTTTAGCATCCTTCATGCATATTCATTAATCGTCTTGTAAGTATCTCATCCCACAATGTATATGCGAAAATCATACTTAATCTTGAGCAATGACCTTTTGTTAAAGCATCATAGAATTTGTGTAGATGTGAAAATATTCATTGATACGACGAGCTGTTGACATTGCGACGGAGAAGATTACTAATGTACACTTTATAAATGTGAATATTCATATACCATCCCTAAAGCAACACATCCCTTGATAGGCATGGAACAATCTTTGTAAATATTAACAAATCACCTGAAATGCTCTGTGTATGTTACAACATATATTGTAAAAAATATTCATTTGAAGTACTAGTATCATGATTGACCACCTAAAATATGATACCTTCCACTAAATGCTTGTAAAATTTGTCCCTCATGTTTGTGAATCATCTGTAATACTAATATTAATACAGCATAATTTTATTATCTGTGATACAGTGTCTCCGATAACGTACATGTGAATGTTTTTGATGGATACAACTACAGACCTCCCCTGCCGTAAGACCTTCCCAAGACCTTCCACAATATATAGTTTTACATCCATTTAATCTCTCACATACTAAGTATATGTAGAATAGTGTATTTTTATAACTATATTACCGAGTGATATTTTGGCAAATTTGAAATGCATCTTTAGTGTCTATTCTATTTTGGACAAAAGGAATTGAGAAATTCAATAGGCTTGAAATCCTTTATCTATGCCAGACAGCTTTGTGGAAACAGGGTTATAAGAAAGAGTGTTTTTTGTATCCCTATCATATTTGTTAGTAATCAGTGAAATCAGAAGAGTTTTGATGTATAGCCTCGATGGAGAATAAGAGGTATTATTATATAGACAAGATCTGATTGATTTCCTGTTGGCATTTCCTTGAAATATGTGGAATGGTCCGAGTATACATTATATATCAGTTGGAGTATCTTGCGCATAATATAAAGATGCTGAACAACTTATAGACTTTCTGATATTAACTAGACTTCTATTATATACAGTTTTGTTTGCCACAGGACATCATTATCACGGGCAATATTCATGTGGAAACAGAACTGAATTGGAATTAATGTTGTCAGTGGAGTGAGAGATGCCATAACAACTCAACTGTATACTTTAAACTTTATTGTAGTCAACATGGTAAATCATGTCTAAATGAACTCGTGTGCCGGTCGGTATTTACTGATATTTTGCAAATCTGTTGCTTATTAGTGGAATAGATGTGACTGGTCTCCAAGTTGACATAATTTTCCATCAGTAGAGGAGTGCTATAATAACCTTATTCTTGAGACATGATGATATAATTATTACTATGCTGCAGCTAAATTTCACTTGTTAATATGGTGATGTTTTGATGGATTGGAAGCTGGTACATGGCATGTTTCAGCCAGGTGGTAGCACCGCAAATGAAGGTTATGATGTTTTTGTTTTCTATGTGTGAATTGCGACGGTTATGCTGCCATGTTTTAAAGACAAATAAAGGGGGAAATTGGAAGACAACAATGAAGAAACGGTGAAAGGCGAATTGTTCAATTTTTATTTTTTTTTTTTTTGCATTTATGTGATTTATTTTCAGTGATTTGCAAGGAGGCTATTTTAAGCATGTGCTGCTTCTTCTTCTTTTTTTTTTTATTGTCTTTTTCAAACCTGTGAATACAGGTCATGACAGATCTGATTTAGTTTGACTTACTGACTTTTATATTTTTGACCCGCTTGACATGTCTCAAACAGGGCATCGTATCTCTTTACATGCATTCCAGTGCAGTGATTTGCAAAGAGGCTATTTCAGGCATGTGTCACTTCTTTTCTCATTTTTCAAAACTTTGACTTCATGTCATAGCAGAGTTGATTTGGTTTGACTTAATGACCTTTATATTTGTAACCTGCTTGACATGTCTCAAACAGGGCATCACATCTCTTTGCACGCATTACAGTGCTCTTGATTGGATTAAAGCCTTCTTCTACTGGAACCAGTTTCACTCAGTCCAAGACCCTTTGGTATCAGAGAGGGCATTGGAAGCAGAGGGTCACATCTACCACAAGTGACCTTTTTCTTTTTTGAAGCGCACCTCATTTTCACAAAATTTCTTACCGTAGAAGGAAGAAATCCTCTCACTTGGCAAGTGCCAATTCTTATTTCGGACAGCCTCTTGTCCTATTTGTGGACATGAATTATATGACTGTACACTGTATAAATATTCAAGGAATATCCTTTGATAATTCTTGAAGTTCTTTAACCCTAAAAAGACTGGGCTATTTTGGTAGCTCAAAAGACTGGGGGGGGGGGGGGGGGCCTAAAGGGCCCCCCCTTAAGATCTCGGCCGTGGATCGCGCGATCGCCGCAGAAATTTGCACAATGGTAGTGTGCGATGTAATCTACAAGATCGTATATTTAAATTTTACAAAATAGTCTTCTTTTATTTTATTTTGATTAATTATTCTAATTTATGCGAGAAATCAGACTCTTTGATCTAAATCAGTAAATAAAGCTCCAAAAGTGCTCATTTCTGGTCTAATTATTCTTTGTGGCATTCTTAGCAAATGTACTTGAAAAAAAATTCGGTATCAAAATTAATTTCTTATTTATTTTATTGTTTTATGAATTTCTTATGTATTTCTTTGTTTTTTCGACCTTTTGATTTTGTTGTTTTTTTTAACAAAATTTGTGGCAGACACTTTTTGAAGCATAATACTCCTAAAACAAATTAATTTTAGCCATTTAGAGTAAAAATAAGCATATTTATATGAACCATGTGAAAAAACTCAATTTGCATTGACTTTGTACACAAAATCACGTTTTTGAGCCATTTTCGGCCTCGCGTGCATATACAAAAAGTTATGTAACTTCAGAACCGTACCCCCGGGCGTCACAAATTTGGTGTCAAAATGTGCGGGAAACTCGAAAGAAAAAAGTCATAGAGCATCGCGGCGAGAGCATTGCGTGTTGCAGAGTAATCGCGCGAAATGTCGAGGGGGGGGGGCCTTTTAGGCCCCCCCCCCCAGTCTTTTTAGGGTTAAAATGCATGAGGATTCTTTAAATAAATCATATGACCATTTGCATTTCCTATGCAGGCATACATAGTATGCATTATGGGCCTCATGTGCTCCAGTATGCAGAGTAAATACATCGTATGTCTAGGCAAAAATGAGCTATGTTCTTGATGTTTTCATTGATGTTTTGCAGGAAATGGTATGTCATATGTAGGACATTTTCCCCCAAAGGAAACAAACAAATCTGAAAAAAAAAAGAAACGCAAGCAAAACAATGAGAGGCATTGGATCCATGACAATTTGAGTGATATCCAGTAGATAACAAATAATATTACTTATCTTTGTTCTTTACACCCACCTCTTCCAAATGTTTTTTTTTTTCTTTTTTTTTTGCGCTACTAAAGTGGCCATCTTTGCTTCCGTGATCATAAATACAAAACAGTAAGTTTTAGACACCCCTTCTAGAATTTTTTTTATTTACCTTTCTTGGAGGATGTGCCAGAAGAAATTGTCCTTGAGATTGTTTCGATCAGAGTTGTCGTCGAAAGTAAAGAATTGGATGAAAACTGGTCAATTTTTTCGAACGTCAACGAATCAGTATACGGTGCTGAATATGTACGGGTCTCGTCATATTCTTGATTTGCGTGGACTCGACGACACGTCTATTCAATGATGTATGTTGATTGATTGATTTATCTCCTTGTTTATGGGAGGCTATTTGTCAAGTCCTGGTTCAAAGTGTGAAACATGGTCTCGCATCTGGGGCCGCTGGAGGGAAATCTAAGTATTCTCCAGCCCAGGTGGTGAAGTGTGAAACATTCGAAGATCTTGGGTGCAATCAACTTTTAATATTGTTTCTCATCAGTGTCTCTAACCTATTGATAACATGTACTTCACAAGCTATGCTCTTTGTTATAGGTTTCCTTCCATTATGATATATTTTATTAATCTGACCACTTAAATACAATCTATCTATTGTTTATAATTATATTTTTGTTCATTTTCTGTAACATTGTTTCATTTGTATATCATTGTTTTTACTACGGAAGAATAAATCATATCAAATCAAACTAAAAATAAAGAGAAAAGATGATGAACACGGGTTCATAAGTAATTGTTTGAGCCAGCTTAGGCTGTGTCAACTATACCACGCCGAAATGTCTTTGAATACTGAAAGAGAATTAATATGTAATTGTTTAAATGGGGAAATCCACTCCAAAAATATGTTAGTCTGATTAAAAAAAAAGAAGTTCAACGGTAAAAATTTGACTGAAATTGGGTAAAAAAATAAGGAAGTTATGGAATTTTGAAGTTTTGTTAATTTCTGCAAAACAGTTCTTGTACAGTAGATATGAATATGCAGATGAATGAGGTGTGTAATTTCAAAATTTATATCCAAGCTATATGACAAGTTGTGAGGGGATGACATGCTCACTTTGCCATTTGCATATTATTCATATTGACCGTTCAAAATTCGAAATTCAAAATGTCATAACTTAGCTTATTTTTCTCCCGATTTCGATCAAAATTTTACCGTTGAACTCGTAATTTTTTTGCTCTGTCTTATCAGACTAACCTCTATTTGGACTGGAATTCCCCTTTACGTAAAGATGCAGGAGTAGTTTCCCGATGAGTGATTGTGTTGTCGGACTTTTAACACAGTTTCCATGAATTGAATACTATGTATGGTTCTCGATTGTCATCAAGCTGAAATAAGAATTAAGAGTGATGACAGTGATTAATGAGGACCGTTATGTTTTGCACTGGTGGCGCTCTACACAAGTATGATACATTCCACTGCTGATATGCTACGCACTTTATTGCTTACTATACTTACATTTATATCTAGTACGTTCTTGCTTGTGCATTAACTCTCTTAGTACCAAAGACCACTATACTGCTGGTAACGTGAATGACACTTAAGAATGGTGGTCTTGAGGGGATTTTGCGAAGGTTGTGTTGTATTAATGACTGTAATCATACCTGGTGAAGTGGTCTGGTGGTTATGGATGCTATCCTAGTGCAGTGACAGGTCCTGGGTTCCATTCCCTGGCAAGATCATTCGTCACGTTCATGACATCACCAAATCGCTGTGTTTGCTAGTGTAGGGCGGGGGAAACGAGAGACGGTACCGCAGAGACCTGGCAATATGTTAAATGTAGGTTGAACACCTGTCGGGGAGCGTGCAAAGGCAGGCAGATATTGTTGTCCACGCAGTGGAGAAGATGCATGTTATTGCAGAGGCAGCTGTACAGTATTGCCTCATGTGCAGCAAAATATCTCCAAATACGAAGTGTGTCTCCAAGAATCTTAATGTGTGAAGGGTGAAGGTTAACCTGAAGAATTAACACAAGGAGATGGTGAAGAAGAAGAGGTGTGTTTGAAAGTGTTCTCTGCTATTTGCGAATGGTCAGAAGTTCCGCCAAGAATCGTGAAATGACCAACACCTTCGGGGTTTCCTTCGGGGTTTCGGTTGCAGGTTTCGAGTTTTCTCGTACGGACCGAACTGAGAAGAACCGTGTCCTACTGGTCCACTTCAACGTCAGATGTGACTTTTTGTCACTCAGTGTTTTGTTGTGTCACACAAAGGGAGTTGGCCTTCAGTACCGACAGTTTGCGATATAAACACATTGCATAGGCCTATCGTTTGAAGGTGAGACACACAACTGAGTAGCATTTGTCAAACTTCAGCTCAAACGATTAATTATTTTGCAATGGGAAATCGACAGATTCATGAGTTTACTGTCATCAAATACTGTTAGCGTCTTCCAGTCGCTTTATGAAAAATTGTTTTATTGGGTGAATGTGTCGACAGTGTGTCGTGTCGCATGTTGTTCATGTAATCGCCATTTGAAAAGAAAAAAAAAAAACACTGTGGACCTTTCTATCTTCGGTTTCTTCATGTCGTTATGCAAGTGAGGGCCATTATTACAGTACTCATCCTGTGCATTTTCATGCACAGTAATGTTTTGCTGGGTGCATTTATTCAAACAGCGTGATTCTCTGCTTGAAGGATAATGTTAAAACGTTTGCGCATTAGAATAACTTGCCAAGACGTCTTAATATTATTATTGAGAGTACGGTTTTATTTATTTTTTTGACTGCACAGCAGTGGTGTAGCACCCACATACTCTCAATAACGTGTACATTTCATTATAAGAGGAATACAAGTGTCATTTTCTGAATTCTAGATATATTTTCTTCAGTCATATTTTGAGAGATGGATTAAATCTTGTGTGACTCGTGCTTTGTGAAATACATTTACTCATCTTGATTGAACTGTCCATGTTATGAAGAGAGTAATAAAATAAAGGAAATTACCGTGCTCTCTGTTGAAGTTTGATGTCAGTCGTCTGTTATGTTGAAATACATTGTACATGTATTAGACATCACCCACCCAAAGCTGGTGTTGAAAAACAATAAAACTAAAACACACACGCGCGCACACACACACACACACACACACACATTCGTTTGATATTATTAATCACCACTGTCTATTACGAAGGGATACACACTTTCTTCAATCTACAAATCAGATTGTACTTCAGTCATCGTGCACCATTTGATTTGTCTCTACGTTGTGAACAGTTCGACTAAAGTGGTGTAGGAGGTTCCAATTAACACAAATCTTCTACTATACTGCTATAGCAGAACAATAAATACACTTCATTATACTTCGCAGTCGTATTCTTTTTCTGCTGTGTTGGATTGGAATGTATTAAGCATCATCCTACCACTCAGTGAATGTACGAAGGAGCAGTGACAATGTTAACTTGTATATCCCATGTCGGCATGTCTGATATTGGGGATAACCGGTTTGGTTTCACATGAAATGTATAACATAACAATTATTCACATTCTTTGCAAACTGTATACATTGTACATAGTTCTTTAGTGTTACATGGAGTCAAAAGGGGCCTGAGCTTTCAATCCTAGCAGAATCTTAGAGGCAAAATGACAAACAGACAGGGAAAGCAATCGCATATAAAGACTTCACACAATAAGAACAGTCAGGGACAGGCTAGGTGCACAGAACAAAGAAAACAAAAGGAGAGGGTAGGAGGTTATGGGCAAGGAGCCCAACAGGTAAAGGGAGGGGATTAGAGCAGGAGGGTGGACAGACAAAAGGCAGAGTAGGGTCAGTAATGATCTTGAGGACCATGGGGCAACCATTGAAGAAAACGGATGAATGGGGAGGCAACATCAAACATATCAAAGTATATATACACAATAATGATGATGATAATAATGATATATGAATAATTCTTCAGTGCTATACATTCGAATACAACCAATCAAAATATTGAAATAATCGTAAACAATCTCCAAGAAACTAAAATACAGTGAATACAAACAACGTAGAAATAAAGCAGTACGGAGGAAGAAAGACAATTCAAAAGGCCGTAGTAGAATAACAAGAACGTGAAAAAGCGCATATAAGTTGCAAAATAAAATGATTGACAAATTGTCCTACATCGACGTCAGTGAATTGATATAGTGTCTAGAAGTAGCAATGACAAAAAAAAAAAAAAAAAAAAACTAGACTTGGAATTTGTCAACACTGACAAATTAGGTGATTCAATCTAGGCTGTATTTGGAAATCAATGATTTGAGTCCTGATCCCAATATAGAACGTGATAGGCATGACCATACAGGTTTCATCTGTGTTTAGGGACATTGGCCGTGTGATGTTTGGAATTTCATTTAGAAAAAGGAGTCAGACCTGCCATCTTTGGTACCAAATTCCGTATACACTAACGAAGATACAGAATGAAGTATATTTGACCTTGACCCACCTTTGCACACCCAAGATGGCATCTGAGCAAAAAGTGGTTATTTTGTGAAATGATTCTTGCGACACCGTCTATACGTGTGCAAAACATGGCAAAGATAGAACAGGTATTCACCAAGATACAGGATGAAACATTTATGACCTTTGACCCTAATTTACATACCCAAGATGGTGTCCGATCAAGTAGTTGTTATTTTATGAAATAATGTACGTGACATGAACTAAACATGTGCAAAATATGGGGGTGATAGGGGCTGTTTTTCTTGAGTTATTGCAAAGAAAGTTGCAAAAAGAGAGAAATATCTCAATACAATTGTACATCGAAGACAAGCTTTAATTTCAACCACGTTTTTTAGCGTGATCCCGACATCGTATGAAAAAAACAAAGGGCACATATTATACGATAGCGCAAAGTCTCAGCTAGCTACAACATATTAAAATCTGGGAGAAATTCACCGAAGCGTAAGTGAGCTAGTGCTCGATAAAGACAATCATGTCAATTTTCACATCTAGAAAAATTCCCTCCCATAGAGATAACACGTCATAACGAAGATACAGAAAGAAGTATATATGACCTTTGACCCCACTTTGCGCGGAATTTCAACTTTGACGGGCCCGTATGACGTCATATTGAGTCGGATTGACTTGAAACTTGGTAGAAATATTCCTTGACATTTCAGACATGCGATCCGTGTGAAAAAACGGGAAATTTCTATTGCATATGAGCTGTGCGTGCGTATATGCGCGCGCGCGTACGTGTCCGTCCAATTTTTTCAAGTTTTTAAAAAATGCTCCAAATGGTCTGAAACGTGTGCAAAAAAAAAAAAAATTGAGCTCGATTGGAGCATGTAAATATTTCAACGCGCGCGTACGCGCACGTTGTAAGGGCAGATATGAATTTTGAGAATATAAGTAGAATGCGCTTGACCTTAAATATATGTGACGTAAATTTCATTGAAAAATTCCATTCCATTAATGAGATATGAATGAGAATGTGTTTTCATATAATGACGTCAGAGTGACGTCACGGTCGACTGATCACTATGATTTTACTAGATCTGTCGTCTTTGAGACACGATGGTATAATTTTGAAATTGATAGGCACAGGACTTTCTGAGCTAACCTCTGCACAACTTTTGAGGAGAAATAAGAAAACAGAAGAAAGAATCCGTACAGAAACAGAAGGTGATCCGAGAGGATACTCGGATCACCTAATAAATGGTATACAGACTCGAGCAGGATCCGAACCTACGACCTCCTGATCACTGGACTGGCGTCTTATCCACTAGACCACCGAGCTTCCGCCCGACATCAACTGCTGGTTCTAATTTTAATAGTTTGCAGCTGGTACTCTACGTAATTCAAATTCATTAAATTTTTACGTCGAGTTGTTTTTATTGCAACTGACTGACAAATTGCCCTACAACGACGTAAAAAAAAAGTTGAATTGTTTAGTTGAATCCACGAATTTGAATATGAATTTTGAGAATATAAGTAGAATGCGCTTGACCTTAAATATATGTGACGTAAATTTCATTGAAAAATTCCATTCCATTAATGAGATATGAATGAGAATGTGTTTTCATATAATGACGTCAGAGTGACGTCACGGTCGACTGATCACTATGATTTTACTAGATCTGTCGTCTTTGAGACACGATGGTATAATTTTGAAATTGATAGGCACAGGACTTTCTGAGCTAACCTCTGCACAACTTTTGAGGAGAAATAAGAAAACAGAAGAAAGAATCCGTACAGAAACAGAAGGTGATCCGAGAGGATACTCGGATCACCTAATAAATGGTATACAGACTCGAGCAGGATCCGAACCTACGACCTCCTGATCACTGGACTGGCGTCTTATCCACTAGACCACCGAGCTTCCGCCCGACATCAACTGCTGGTTCTAATTTTAATAGTTTGCAGCTGGTACTCTACGTAATTCAAATTCATTAAATTTTTACGTCGAGTTGTTTTTATTGCAACTGACTGACAAATTGCCCTACAACGACGTAAAAAAAAAGTTGAATTGTTTAGTTGAATCCACGACAAAATAGATCATGGGCATACATACTCGAGCAGCATTCGAACCTACAACCTCCTGATCACCGGACAGGCGTGTTATCCACTGGAACACCGAGCTTCAGTTGCAACGAAAACAGATCGACGCATCTAAGTTTGTTTGTTGTAATTAATGAAAATAGAGATCAAATAACAAAACAACTCACGAAAAAGAAATAGCTGAGTAAATTGCTCAACATTGTTTCAAAGGGTTCCATGACATTTGCTCCTGAGACAATTACTTCCATGAAATATTAGATTTGCACGCTAAGCCAGACATGAATTCTAACCACAAACATAATCCTAACCCTACTCATAATCTTCATATCAAACTAATCCTAAAACCTTATCACAACCCTTACCCTAACCCTACATCCTTGAAGAAAATACTTAGTAAGACCGGAGCAACTGTCGCAGGAGCAAATGCTGTGTCACCGTTTCAAAGACTGGAAGGGAAAGTGTGCTACTCCAAAATGTTTCAATGCGTACGCGATCACATTGTGACGTAGGCTAATATTTGACCAATGGGAAGATGATTGACGCGGCGCGGAGGGTTATGGCCATGGTTATGGCATCCTGCGCATCTGTTGTTTCATCACAATGGTATATCACCGGACGCGCATAAACAGGTGCATGTGCTAGCTCGCGTTTATTGTGTCGAGTAATACCTAGCACACATTGTGACGTAGGCTGATATTGGACCAATGGGATGATGGAAAGACGCGGCGCGCAGGACCATGCGTCTGACGCATCTGTTGTTTCGTCATGCATTGCCATGGCAGTACTGCACTCGCATTTTACAGGTTCGTGTTCATGTGCACAGTTTACAGTAAACAAAAGACATTTTATCGAGGCAAAATCACAAATTATCATTGGGGACTTCAGCGCATCAGACACACAACTGGCACTGGTCTGTATGTATGTCTGTCTGTCTGTATGTATGTATGTATCTATCTATCTATCTGTCGATACCTTTACATGTATTTATGTAACGCTAGATGTAGGAGTGTAGGACTGAATTTGGTGTTGTTCTTAAGGTCAAAGGTTGAAGTTTACGCTGGAGGCCAATATAAAATTACTTATATACGTAGGCCTATACAATACTTTTAAAGTAGAGATTACAAGGGGAAAAAAGTAGGAGAGCTCTAATGAGATTCATTCAAAATTTTCATTATGATCAGCATTAAAAAGACAATTCTGATTTGATATTTTGGAATATCGCGGAAAGTTATTTGAGTGCGTTTTTTTTTTTGGAACTGTATACACTTGCATTTGAATTTGGAGAGCTTTTGACCTAATTTTATCAAGCTTTTATTGAACTGTATATATACACTGTACACGATGGTAAAATAGTTCTCAAAAGTGATATTCGAAAAATCTTTTAAAGGTCATAGTGCGAGGACAATTTTTTTTTTTTTTTTACATAGAAGAATAGAAAGTAAATGAAATATTGACAGGTATTATGAAACTTAGAAACTCAAATGAGAATCGAAATGATTAAAAAAAAAATGAGAAATGAGTTCAAAACAACCGGTATTCCACTTTGTCAACACGCCAGCGTTCAACAAGAATGGAACGCGACGCCGGGGAAAAGTGTAAATTTTCTGGGAACGCAACATCCGTTCTCGATGACCGTCGACGGGCGAGTAGGCTTACTCCCGGTTGGCATTCGGGAAGATCTCGGAAACGGCTTGGAAAGGTGTCGACAGGTCGAAAAGGGTTTCATAAGTTCTTCGTGCCATGTCCTAACGATACGCTCAGGCCGCTTCCACCCCTAAAGGTAACTTTGATTTCACGAACAGTGCAGGCCTACACCGCCTACAGCATATTGTACAGTGCATACGGAAATACTTTAGAACTTTGTCTCCTTCTCGATCCCTTCAGGTTAAGACTGCATATCACAATAATGCATTAATACAGCTTAGAAAACATATTTAATGCATATAATGTTATTTATTGTTATCTCGAGTATACATCCGAGGGCAGCAAACATGGATAGCCGTAAAATTTGGCGGATTGATACATTATTGTATATAATGTATAACGATAAGATATGGTATGATAAGATATGATATGATATATGATATGATAATGATGTATCATATCATACCATGATATATCGTAACAAAGGACTAATTGTGTCTCTGTTATATTACATATATTACAAATCAAGAGCAACTATACACTAATGGCAACCCGAACAAAGCACTGTATTGATGACAGACTCTTGACTAGTGTATTATATACACACTACACATTCATTACCTACATCATGCATGCAGGCCTATTACTTTCGCATTTCTGTATAGATGCAGGCTGTAAAAGTTTGAGGAAGTATTTTGAATAGGTTTCGCGCACTGCAGCAATCAGAAAGTATTTTTTTCATAACTGTTGGCACTTTTGCGCATCTTTCTTTTTTCTTCTCCACATTACCATATGTATCGTCGATTTATAACTAATTTATAAACTAAACGAGCAAGAAAATAATGAACTCTTGTACATCTTCGTCAACGATTAAGATGCCAAAAAACAACAACAAATAGACGAACAAATATTCAAACATCTGCAGTATCTTTGACGCAAAGTACATTGTGAAACCGGTTGCCGTCTATTCAGGAATTTCGTTTCAGGTTTCTCGAGCCCTTGTCATTATCAATCGAAACTCATTAATGTAATGAATACTCATATCTGATCGTGATCCAACAGGACAGGAACGAACGGAAACACCGAAACTACCAACACTCAGTATCGCGTGAGCCAGTGCTGTCTCATACGGTGTTACCTCCAATTCGTCGAGACCGCCCTCAACAACGAGATCTGGCTGAAACAAAAACTAAAGAAGGGAGGAATTCACGAGTTGCTTTTCGCGATCGTCAGAATCTATCAGAAGTTTGCCAAGGTGAAAGCGTTCCCAAACATGTCGCCTTCAGGCAACATACAGGTGTTGCTGCCTTCGAACAGATTACGGGCGACGATGCGTTCATACCATTGCGAGCTTCGACACCGATTCCGAGTTCCGACTCGGAGGGAACCTTGCATTCCGTCAAACCGGCATCAAGACGTCCCCTCCCACCACTTCGGCATTTACCGGAAGCGCTCGTGGTGACCGACAAAGCCGAACAGTTATCGTTGCACACCGATTCTAACGCAATTACAAATACAAGTCTGAAAGTTCAGTCTCCGTATCATATAGAGGGAGCGTTCACCAGCCCATCATCGTGTTCGAACACGCTGTCCGAAGTGGATCTCTTCGGCCTGGCCCGCGACAAAGAGTCGCGCCAGAAGTTGCGTCGATTCAGGACTGACACGTGGATTCGATCCTCTGATTTCGCCGTCGGACAACCGCCTGAAGACGACGGCGCAGACTCTTCCTTTAACGACAGATTTTCGAAAGTGTCGAGTGTTACCTTTGAAGAGGGACGTCCGTTGCCTCAGCGTCTGCGACGATATGGACAAAACACCAAGTTTACGTCAAAATCGTCGAAAAATTTACCACGACGTCTGCCATATCGTGTGTGCGTTCACGAGCGCGTGACAAAGCTCCATATCGACGTCGCCTTGCGATTACAGATCGTCAAGGAGGTGGCCTCAAAAATCAGAATCCCACGACCCCGTTTAACTCTACCACACCTAGACGTTGACTTTACGGCGGTGAAAGAGGCAGCGAAGCGATTAGCAAGGCTTGCCTGGCTTAAGATTCGGCCCGTCCAACCACTTCCGAAGGGGAGGAGATTCGCTCTGGTTTCCAGACCGGCATGGCACTTCTATCGCGACGCCACTTCGAAACATTTCGACACATACGGAAGGACTCCCGACGACGAATCGAAGGATGATTTCACATCGGGTAGCGACAGCAAGCTAAGTTACGATAAATATGCCCCAACGTGCAAGAGGGTGAAAGAGGGAAGATCAAAACTGCACGTGACTTTTGCGGACGATGTCTATTTCGGTGATGGTGACGATGACGATAACGATCACGAGGATAAACGTCACGCAGACCAGTCACATGTGCCTCCTAGGCAGACGCACTGCGTCCCGGCATTGTCTGATGTAAAGAAAGAAAGTCTCGGGAAACATGTGGTCGAACGGGAAAGACATACAAACGGAACATCTGCTAAGAACCTGTCCGTGGTAAGTAGCTATGCATATAGGATAGGTGCTAGAACCAAAAATGACAACCCACCAACAAAGTGAAATGTCAATAGGGAGCTTTAAATTTGCGACGCGCGGACGTTAAGACGACAATTGCGTTGGCCGTTCTCCTCTCTCCCTCCGTCGCGTTGTGTTACAAAGCAGCTTTAGATTACGCGAGGACGCAGCCTATATCAAAGTAAAATGGCGCCCCCATATGATCATTGCATCAAGTAGCTCTCTTCGGTGTGAATTTGAGCGGACCCCAAACAGACCCGACCGTGCAATTTCAGTCGATATGAGGTCTTTTTTATTTAAAGAAAATTTGCACATGCGCAGAACAGGTTTTACTTTTTTTTTCTTTTTTTTCCTCTGAAAGTCCGCGTCGCGAAAATCTTAAGCTCTCTAATGATAGGCCAGCACTGATAACAAACGACATGTGCACAAACGCACCATGAAATCAACTAATGACAGCGTCTTCATTACTGTTGTCGTTTCGAATAAACCAGCTTCGACGAATAATAGAGTGATGAATGACGATAGTCTGTTTCTTTTTAAGATAGCTATAGCAATAAAAAAAGCCTGCAGTCCTTAAAAAGACCCCCCCCCCAAAAAAAAAAAAAAAAAAGTTTACCTACTACCAACTCTTTATCTTTTTTTTTTTTTGAAAATGTTGCCTTCTCGTTACTCTATCAGTCACAGTGAATCACAAATTGCTGTCACATTATGGAACACAAGCCGCCATTACTAAGACAGACAAATATAAGAATCCATCATTGATCCATCTACACACACAAAAAAAGTAAAACGCAAAATTAATTAAGCTTTCACATCGTGGACCCCCCTCACAGATAATAATAAAAAAGAAAACTGCAAACTTGCTATCATTGCTGATTACAGATTACACTGACATTATATTGATTTTCATACTATTTTAAGAGATAAATCCACCCGCACAATAAGGCTTCACAGTGCGTTACCATACAGTGAAACATTCGTTGCATGACACCACTACTACGATCAAAAGTTAGTGGCATGATAATTCAACAGTATATAGCTTCATACGCGTTATCCAGATATTATAATTAATTTTACTTATCTTAGCAATGGCGGACCGTGCTCCATGAGCGCATTGAGCAGTTGCATGGGAGAGTATTTAGAGTTGACAATCTTGTTGTTCTGGGATAAATCGCTATGCAATTCTTGAACTCTTTTGTTATTATAATAGATACTTCGCTGAATTAAACGTTGAAGGCACCACGGTATGATTTAGGCATCTTACAACGGTACCTCGCCATACTGTAATGCAATGAATACTTTTAGACTGTTGTCTTTAGTAGTGAATAATTTCTTTTCCATATTCTGAGTGTATCGCTTCATCTTTATTGAATGGTATCCATATTTTACCTGTTGTAGAGTGAAATTCAAGATCGCCTCCTCCAGACGAAGGAAAAGCTGTTATCCATCATCAACACCATGGACTGTCCGCACAAACGCACAGTATTGGTACAGAACAAGGGTGAGTAACAGAGGTCGCAAATGATCAGCTCCAACCGCTCATTGAACATGATTATAGAGATAACCAATGCGATAAACCAACACTGCAAAAAGTCCGGTGTTAAATATGAAACACCGAGCTGGTGTTAAATTTCCGGTGCTCATTCATGGTGTTAGATTAACACCTCCGGGTGTCATTTCAAAATATAAAACTGTTTTTTTTTTTAATAGTTTCTTAGTTACTGCACTTCTTGCTAATTTTGAACTTCAACAAGACGATAAAGAATTTTCCGATAAAGCACTTGATTTTTGAAAAAAATGTGTAAGCACATTTACACCACAGTAACACCAGTTGGTGTGGTCCTCTATTGAAGCTGGACGGGTGTTAAACCATTTAAAGTAACACCACCAATATCAAATCAACACCATGCGGTGTCATTACTGAATTAACTCTAGCCCAGTGTCAAATATATCACCAGCCACAGTGTCAAATTAACACCACGAAGTGCCAGGTGAACACTTTTAACACCATCACAATACATTTTCTACACCTGTGGGTGTGGTCCTCTATTGAAGCTTGATCGATGTTAGATTTAACACCCGTGGTGTTAAATCTAACACCGATGTTTTTACAGTGAATATCTCTGTCTGCGCCGTGGTCCCATTCTATGATTTATTTCTTGATGTGTGATGGTTGAATGTTTGGAGCTCTTGCTGTGCGAAACAAGGACAGTACAGCCGCTGATAGTGTCTACTGTGCCTTGGACGCGTTTTTATTTCGATATGCCATTGTTCACGAAAAAAAAGGTGAAAAATGATGTTCTAAAAATATTGTATTTTTTATTGTATTCTAAGATACCATCTGATCAACGTCCGAACTTTATCTTCTTTATTGTTAGGGTTATTGCTCGTTTTATTATTTTCTTTTTTTTTTCTCTTCCTCATATGGTGATAAGATACACTGAAAGTAATTTATTATCATTATCATTACCATTGTTATCACCATCGATATCATTATTGATATATATTAGCATTAACTTACGCGTATTTGTAAAATATTGCATCATTATTGATGATTATACCATTATTGATATCAGACAATGAGTTCTGGATTATTCAATACATCAAAATCCGCTGGAAATAGTTGAAATCCCGTGGTATAGTGGATGAAACTCAAGATGTCATTCAGAAGGCTCTGAGTTCGAATCTCGCCTGATGCGTTCATCCTTGCCCAAGATTGCGAGCTGATAGAATTCCTCAGTGTATGACAATGCTGGGGATAGTAAGACTAGGACCAGCAGCTGTGCGACACTCAGGAAGGGGCTATTATCCTGGATAAATGAGGCCACATTCATTTCATTATGATTATGATTTAGATAACCCCCTGCCCAGAATAATGTTAAAGGTATTGTTTACCATTGGGGGCCGGCAGTGATTGAAAAAAAAAAAATCATTTTTCTCAATGAACCATGTATAACTGTAGACGGTTTAGTCATGAAACAATCTTATTATATTATCTTCACATTTGGTTTATTTCACAATACTTAACATTGATTGTACTGATGAACATTTGTACATTGGTTGTTTCTATCCCTAACTCACATTTTAGAACCATTTTGAAGCACTAAAGCTGGGTTTTTGTTTCATCTGCAAATGGTAAATAATGCCTTTTAATGTCATACAATGTCCCCGTTTCATTATTCGAACGATGATTAGGCAGTTAAATCATTTAATGATTCTGTGATCTTATATTACATCGATAGACAAGCTTGATCGAGAACTTCGAGCTGCACGACAGGATCAGCTTGACCTGCTTAGGTTACTCAGCTTCGCTGCGGACGACGCAGCTTATCAAAGGTCATTGAACCCAGACATTGTCTGCGGAGGGGGTCGACATGACGATACTGAACGACGATTACGCATGCGTGTCCATCATCAATTCGCCCACCATCGCTTCGGCCTCAAAGCTCGACAAGTAAACGTCTTTACAGCTTTGACATGTCAGTGACATGTATACGCATATCGTTCCACGACAATGCTCTTACGGCAAAATCACCTCCCCCTCTTTGGAGGGATTAATATTGCTAAGCGTTTGCAATGAATCATTTTGTTTCAGATTGTTTTCTGTGTATTCTCCAGGAAGAAATGCGATTGCTCATTCATTAGAAATCGTGTCAGCTGCGTGTTAACATACTATTATTCATTTTGCTCGCATTTCTCTGCCTCATGGAGAAATGCGAATGATAGTTGAACGTCCTATGATCAACCCAAATATGGTCAGAAGATATTTTAGTATCAGCATTAGATTACCGATGGTGAATTATCATTTATTGCTTCCACAAAAGAAAAAAAAAATCTTTTTACCTTTCGCATTTCATTTCGATCCCCCGGTTGTCCAGGTCAGCTTTATACTGAATAATGCACGTTCTGTAAAGGCGATTTCAATAGCTATTCATCACAACAATAACCCGATATACTGTACCATATTTACGATGCTGACACACAATGTAACATCGCCATCTTCCTCGTGAAAAACCTCTGAATAATATGACAGACTTCATATCAAAATACTGTTAAGCGAACAGTCTGATCAGAGGTGGAATCATTTGGGATGCATGGAACAGGAGGATACCAGGAGGTCCACAAGTAATCGAAATCATTCGCAAAATCCGGATGGGATAATTGCGCATTTCCTCCCATCCATAATCACATCAAGAAATCATAAGTTTGAATACATTCTTGAAACATTTGCATATCATGGTTTTGCTTTAAATTCCTCTTAAGTACATGTAGGCTATTGTCTCCTGTGCAATTCCCATATTATATTATATCAAAGTTGTCGAGGAGGTACACGTTATTATACTGTTTCACTGCGGGTACTCCTTCCCCCTCCCTCCCCTGTCTTTCTATCTTTCTTATTCTCAGAAATTAATGAGATTATCATCAGTCTGCCGCTGCCTATGCAGTAGTATTTTCAAGCTCTTCATTGCATTTTCCGATGCATTTTGTCTCCTTTTTTTTCCCGATACATCCTGCACATGCAGCCCAGTACGAAGCTGGAACCAGTTGTGCTCCGCGGTGTGCGTGCGCAGGGAAGCCACAGTGTTGTGTGCAGCGACAAGTGTGTCCAGCCAGTCTACACCGACCCACGGGGCGGTTGCATCGCGTGCAGGGCCCTGGAGACAGCCCGGACCTTCGGCTGCGAGGAAAAGCTCGAACGCCTCGGCGAGGAAGTGCGATGCTGGGAGGCCCACCGTCCGGAGAAGTAGCGGGCGAGCAAGGCTTCGCTCACGTTCGCGGAGGAAGCGTATTGCGACTGAACATCACAACGAAACGCCGACTCGAAATCTCGCATTCTATACACAAACCAACGTATTCCTAGCCCGTTTACAGTCAACGGCCTTCTACACTACATTGGTTGGTGTCGCGCCAGCGAACAACCAGGACTCACCCCTCATTCGAAAAATAATCACCATAAAATTATTAATTACCCTACAATGATGTGTCTAGCGCATGGCAATAATTAGTGTGTAGGTTTCTTCAGCGTTGGCTACAACACCAAATTTACCTAGCCATCTCGAATACGAGACACTTGCATTTTTCGACGATAATGATCATGTGACTACATGTATGTTATAATGGCGACATATTAGCGTCCCATTGGCTTCTACACCTTCGGACAGCGATTCCACGTCTTAGGAGCTTAAGGAGCTGATGTTGTCTTGTAGTAATGACAGACAAAATCATAAATGACATTGACTGCATCGATAACGTGAGATTATCATAATTGATGTATAAGGACATGCGCTACAATGAAGCATTCTCAAGTAAAACAAAATGAAAAAATGGCAACCAAGAAATATATCATCGGTCTTGTGCTCCAAGTTGTTTTGATAATTTGAGTCGAATAAAAGTAATTTAAGAGTGAATTGATTGCGCTGCAATGATGCCTTCGTTTAGTCTGTAGTTGGATTATTTTTCTGTGAAACAAAGAAAATCGGATTCCGCCTCGCACTCAATTTTCACGTCTTTAAAGGGAATGTGCAATGCAAATGCCATCTTGACTGTATTGATTCATAATGCCCTGATGATCATAATAAAATATGTGGCAAAAGATTCTGCCCGTGACATCATCTGTCAACCACTGGTAAAGTACAACATTGCACGTGTATGATTGAACAATAAATATACAAGATATTGGAATGCACTTTCCCCTATATAGACCGAGAATATAAACTTGCATGATTACTGTAATGTCTCTTATTGATCGTTATTGCATGGTGACGTGAAAACATGCAAGTTAATCAGTCTAGGGAAAGGTGCGTTCTAATGTCTTTTGTTAACCATAGTATATAAAGCAATGATTGATAAATGAAGTCAACGGCAGAATCCTGGTTTGGAAGTTGTTTTTCTTTTCTTCTTCTTCTTCTTTTGTGGGTGCGCATCCAAGTTATCTGACGGAAACTTGTAGAAAACTTACAAAATATATGACACGTAATTAGATATTATTATTCATATATGGCCACGTGATGTTGAGGGTACCGTGAATGAACACAAGTCAACATGCATTTATAGTACCAAAGTGTGATGTCATAGTCATTCATGCATTATTAGTACCAAAGTGTGATGCCATAGTCATTTATGCATTATTAGTACCAAAGTGTGATGTCATAGTCATTCGTGCATTATTAGTACCAAAGTGTGATGTCATAGTCATTCATGCATTATTAGTACCAAAGTGTGATGTCATAGTCATTCATGCATTATTAGTACCAAAGTGTGATGTCATAGTCATTCATGCATTATTAGTACCAAAGTGTGATGTCGTAGTCATTCATGCATTATTAGTACCAAAGTGTGATGTCATAGTCATTTATGCATTATTAGTACCAAAGTGTGATGTCATAGTCATTCATGCATTATTAGTACCAAAGTGTGATGTCATAGTCATTCATCGCCACACAGACTGGTTCTAAACAACCTCACCTGGCCAGAATATCTGATCTGTGAATACTACTGCTGCTAACCATGCTCGCACCTGGTTTCAGCCTAAGCTATGACAAAGACTGGTGTGACATCATCACTTTTTTTTTTTCCGCTATTGCATAGTCCCTTTAATGGAATTATAGTGAGGGCGTGCTGCCTTCTATGAAGCAATGCATTGGAAAGAGTCAAAATGAATGTGATAATCTATATGATTATTGCAGGGGGTATTTAGCATGGAAATGGGTTCATGAGTGTACTTTGCTACCTGCTCTTTGGGCAGTTAGGCGCAGTCACATAGGAACATACAGACTGATGGAAACGGGGTCTGCAAAGATGAGTTGGAGTTGAGTTCCTTGGGTAGAGAAAAATCAAGCTTGCAGAATTGTCAAACTTCTATGAAAAATCGGACATTGAATTGATTAAGGTAATGTCAACGAATCTTAAAATTTTAAGATTCATCTTATGGAGTCAAAAGGGGCATGAGCTTTTGATCCTAGCAGAAGATTCATTTTAAGACACTAGATGCTAGAGGAAATGACAAGTGTAATGGAGAGCAACCTAAGGAACCTACAAGTGCTATTGCTGTCCATGTTCAAAGATGTTAATGAATAGGCAATGGCAATATCAACAGCAGATTTGTCACATGATTTCATTTATTTCATGTCCAACAACAAAAAAACATTTACATAGCAGCACAGAACTGTACAATATCATTAAAAGGCAAACACTGTGACTTTCATATTGTTGGAAATGGAGGGGACTGCTGAAAAGCAAGGCTTGCAAATTACAGTCTCCCCGTGAACAAGAACTAATTACTGAGATAGTGATACCATGGAGCTACTTAGTAGCTCCATGGTGATACTAAAGCAGATTGCCTAAAAAGAAAATGACGAAATATCATTATGACCAATTGGCATGTGTGTGTGCATAGCCGCGGCCAAAATTACTATATACTATTCGCTGAAAACATGTGAAAGTGTTAGAATGCGTTAAATTTCCATTACTTTCTTTTAGGTTCAATTTTGATGAAGCCTCTTTGCTTTTGTTTGTTTATTTTACCATAGAAACAAAGCCAAATAAAGTATCAAAGGTGTATGCTGAACTTTAAAGTGATTTCTCTTTTTTAGAGAATAGAATTTAGATCATTCATGAAGATGTTTACTTTGCGTATACTGACGGAAATTATTGTATGTAAGGGCACGGGAGGTGGGCGAGCATTTATATTTAATATGTTATATGCTTATCTCCTTGGTCATGACAAAATTTGCTACAACGATCACTGATTTAAGGGTACTGTATGCAAAGCAATGTTATGGAATTATCGATAGTGATAATCTACACCTCTTTTCGACAAGTGTCACGTGCAAGCATGACAGAAAGAAGTGGGGGTGGGGTGGAGGTTGTCGAGTGAGGGACTGTGGTTATAATCGTACACTGAAGTGTAGCAGTCTCCGATTTCATGTATTATCATTTTTTTTGGTATATAGTCCTGCAAATGTATTTCATGCATGTAATGGCAGAAACAGTGTGAGTGTTTGATTGTGTGTGTGTGTATGTATGTGTGTGTGTGTGTGTGTGTGTGTGTGTGTGTGTGTGTGTGTGTGTGTGCATGTGCATGTGGTGCATGCAAACTTTTTTTTTCGTTATATGGCGAGGGACGAAAATACAGTTTCGATACATAAATAGTAATACGGAACCAAAGACATTTTCGGTTTTTGTTTTGTTGGTTTTGTTCTGATTTGATTTGTGTGTGTGTGTGTTATTGTGTGTGTGTGTGTGTGTGTGTGACACATGATGTAGGAATATCTTATCATTATTATTTTTAACCAATCTATTTGTATCTAACTCACTTACTACCACCTCTTCCACGCAGAAATAATCGTTATCATTTTCCAATCACAGTAGGCATAGGATTGTGAGAAATAACAAATTTTCGCACATACTGCAGACTGACCTCAGCGAACCACTGATCAAGTAGGCCTCCTATTATATCGAATTTTGTTTTTTCTTGTATTTAAATGTTTCTGGTGATTCACGATTATTCCGTTCAACATCTCCACATCTGATTGTGGCTCAGAATAAGATAAACTATAGGTGAGAAGATTTAGCATTATGTCACGTTCATCGCTACACGACCGATCAATCGTGAGTGAGCGACATCATGAATTCGAATAGCAGCATTCTGCGTGTGACATCACGGTACCAAAAACAACACATCGAAATCAGGAAGGTTTGAAGGGCCAATAGGGGAGATAATTGCATGTTACTTGCATCTCTGTATACGAAAATAATTCCTGAATCAGTGAAGCATTTACATTCTCTTTTCAGGACATGAAGATAGTAGATTCCGTGGTGCAAAAAGGGTGTATGACCAGCGAAGTATTGCTCGTGTTCACACGAATTGCACGAGCACAAGGCATAGGTCCTATGTATTAATACACAAGCCATGTCATCCAACGTGCAGAGGCCTGAGTGCAAAGCGGGGAGCGATCAAGCGCTGCTCAGGTGAAGAAAAAAAAGAATATACAAAATGATTGTAGTGTTTGGAGAAGTGGTCAGAGACTAGAACATTAAACACACACGCGCACACTATTCAGACTATTGTTGTTTCTCTTTTATCATACGTAGAAACATCAAGGATGCGTGATTTCTTTTATTTCTTCCTCCCCGCCCCGTGCCTAAGTGTTTTGATCCAGTCCGTCCGCCTTCGTTGATATGCCGACAATCGACAACGCTGCGGAGATCCAGTACACCACAGTCTGACAGTCGGCCATGTATTCACTCGCCGCTTCACTCCTTCCGCCATATTCCTCGTCGGAAACAGCACACGTTTTGCTTGCACCAAGAAGGAGGTATATCGATACCTCCTTGCATGCACCAACCATTACAAATTTCATCATGGAAAATGTAGGTTACTTCAGAAATAATATTACCATTGGCGAGCGAGCAGCCACTAAATCATTCTTCAGTGACCATTTTGAGACAAGAATATTGTTATTTCATTTTTATCTAAGCTTATAAATATCCAATCGGTACATGTCTCATCCGTCTGATCAACAACATAATCGCCTATGAAACCATTGTGTAGAGACCAGGGTAGACCACTCAAACTGCAACGGGTAAAAAAAAAAACACACACACAACAACAATAGAGAGAGATTTAGGAGGGATGAACAGACGTGCGATTGCAAGAACGATAACAAACTTAAGAAACGGTTGGGAATGCGGCAGAACAAAGCAGAGTAAAGGAAAAGAGGGAGGGAATGCAAATCAAAAAGTGATAGAGAGGAGAAAGGGAGAAGGAGAGAAATATTAGAATATGTGTGGGTTAGAGAGTGCTCCCCACCCCCCCCCCCAAAAAAAAAAATAAATAAATAAATAAAAGAAGAAAAGGTAGACGACGAAAGAGAAACACCGCTAATGATAATATTAATAAGGTATGTAGCGCCACTAACGGGAGATTGAAGGACAATTCCACATAACCATTGACAATTCCACATAACCATGTTCCGAAGTTGGTTGGACTATCAAAATGGAAAGAAATCCGGAGGAGAAGAATTATATGCTTAGTCAAAGACTAAAAAAGAGAATCATGACAATAATGGTCCTCTATATCCAGCGTATCCTTTTCGGTTTTTCTGCATCTTTGGAGGGATGAAAAAAGCCCCAACTCAACAGCTGGCGGATGAGCAGCTTTGGGGGAAATGTACGCATACAAAGAACGTGCGAGGCGACAAGCAGTACAAAATGCATTACAACTGAGAGCCATCGGGAAGCGCAGACAGCATGGAATGAAATATTGCGCCTTATCAAGATTATATTATACCCAGGGCCTAGTTGAGCTATAATTAATCTCAATATGCTGTCAAGGGCATCAATAGTATACAAATTCATTGGAGCTGTCGATCAAAATAAATACACATTTATCACTACGATGCCTCTGCTACTCTTACTACTGATGCTTCACTGTACTACTATACTGGATACTCTAATGATGATGATGATGACGATGTAGATGGTAATAATGTTGAAATATTGACGAAAACAGTTATCCTTGAACAGATCACCTTGTAACTACAATATCCGCGTCAGCCCTTGGATGGTTTAACTTGGCATATCCGGCAAAGGAGCACTAAAACGTTAAGAGCGCAAAGTTCCTCCATGTTCAAGGTGACTGTGATAATGGCCGAGTTGAATAGTGCGCCTCATCTTTCACCGAGTGCGAAATCTTGTTCCATTGCACGAGTAAAGACCATACACTATTTGTTTTATACAACGTCCAAGTAGATCTTTATTTGGTTGGAGGATTGTTGGGTAGGTCTAAGTAGGCCTAGAAGTCTATATATGTATGAAAAATATAGCCATACTTACATGTGGATCCACTGCGATTCTCTTTCTGGCTTGTGCAATCAGTGTAGATGCAGGTCACAGCTAACGCTCAGTACACTAGCACTACGTAGGCCTACCTTTTTTTTCTTTTTTTTTATGCATGTACCGCACACGTACACTGCGCTAGCTGCATGCGATCCTTATGCAACACACAGTACATGCAGTACCGTACAATTTTTCGAACCGTGGAATAGAACGAAAAAAATCGAACCAAGTTGCACGCAAAAATAGAACCAAAATTGCACGGCGCGTTGAATGGAGTATTTATTGAATATCACGTCGCCAACAATCCTCCAATCAAACTACACGGATCTACTTGGACGTTGTAAATATCAAATAAAGAGGAGGGTATAGAAGGAACTGAATTGAATTTAAAGATTTCTTTTATTTCTTTTATTACGAAACACTCGCATACTGGATAAGGTGATGAAGCAATGACAGCGTATTGGTCCAGTAGCCGTTAAGACAAATCTCCTCCTAAATTTTTGTTTCACTCCTTTTCTCTTTCTCTCTGTAATATTTTTCTTTGACATCATCTTGACTCTAAGTTTTCCTTCTTTGTTGTCACGATGGGAACCTGACGAAAGGGCTATCACAGATTAAAATGAGTGATAAATTAACCCATTCTCGCGGAGATTATGATTTTTTCCGCATAAAAATAAAAAAATAATTCACAAAGAGCCTATACCAGGTTAACGTAGAAGGCGCTGCCGCGTGACGATTTATGACGTAGACGAAAGGAAATATTTTTTTTTAAGTTCTATCTTGTCTATCACTCCTCTCTCATTGTCTGTTAGTGTGTGGTAATGATTTATTATGCATCTTATCATCTTTTAACTCTTTCTTATTTTTGCTTGTTTGTTTAATTTATTATTCTTCAACATAATTTCATACATGAATCAAAATTCTTTTCAATAATATCTTTGAAAACATCATTACATAGATTACAATGTACATGATTCAAAAAGAGAGAAAAAAATAAATGTAAACATTAATTCCATTACCAAATAGTTGTATTACTAAATTAGCAAATAATTACCAGGGAAATTATGCAGAGAGACTACCACTATAAGAGGATGCTTGAACACGTGGCAGCCCAGGAAATCTACCTGCGTATACATATTTACTTCAGCAGAATGGAGGAAAAAAAAGAACTTTGTATCATGTAAACATTATATAATACATAATGATCCCATAACGATCATTCATTTTTTTTAAAGTCATACTTCTAACCTTTATTCTCACTTGAAGTGAAAGAGGCATTTACAAAACACTCTCTATCCCGAAATAAATATGAATATTCATAAACTGTGTTCTATTAATGCCTCACCTTTATCAAAGTGTAATTCAAAGAAGGTAACGGTTCCATCATCGCCCATTTGTTTCTCATTCACCCGTAGGTAAATCTTCACCACTGTATCATAAGTTTCATCAATAATACATAGCGCTTTAAATAAACTTAATGGAAACCTGACGAGGTTTTTCTTGTACATGATAATCATTGTCTCTCAAGTTTTATGAATTACCATTCAGCAGGGTCAAGTCATATAAAATTTCACATCAGATATATCTATTCCTGTCAAAGCGTGGTGATCTGTGTGTAAAAAAAAACCCACACAGAGAGTAAAGTGACGTTATAATATACAGGGACCGCGGAACCGGGAAGGGGGGGGGGGGGCTTGGGGAAGGGTTGGGGCAGGGATCCTCCCCCCCCCCCCCCCCCCCAATACCCACACACACACTTTTTGGGCTGGTAAAAACAAACAAACAAACAAACGAACAAGCGGAAAAAAATGAAAGAAAATCGTAAAAAGAAATCACAACACTTTTGAATTTCTAGAAAAGGGTAAGATTTCGTCCTAATATTCTTCTCAGCCCCCCCCCCCCCACCCCCTGAAAAACGTTCCGCGGCACCGGATATATATCATGACGAGGACTGCTACTTCTATGAAATGAAGCGTGCAGAGACACAATGGCATACAAATATTGTTGTATATTTTACTGCCAGTCTTAGTTAAACATTTTTGTGAGGAACTTGATAATACAGCTATTCAAGTTCTTCTACAGGAATAGAATTCTCTGTAGATTTATCATTCGTCCATGAGCATGTCAGGTCTCAATATTCAATATCAATTTGATTTAAAAAAAAAAAGGATTCACTATTACACTCTTAGTTAATGTAAGCGCACACTATTATAAAGGAACTTTCGATGATTTAACTTTTTCGTTATCATCTAAATCAAAGAAACAGCCTAATTTTGAGCTTTCTACAGCAAGTTTATTGCAAGTGGATCGAAGCGCATCGCTCTTTCGACACGAATATCGGGCTTCGAGCACTGCTTCTGGTCGAGGTGAGGATTTAGCTTTTAACGTTTTGCGAGATATTCAGAAACCACCCTATGAGATGTCAAAGAGCATGAAGTTCTAAGGGGTATCAAATGTTTATTCGATGAAAATCGGTTTTGAAATGGCTGAGATATCCAAAAACAAGGTGAAACAAAGAGATCCTAATAAAGTTGTGACATGTCGCCTTTTATTATTAGCACTTTTTTTGATATCTAAGCCATTTGAAAACCAATTTTCATCAAATAATTGTTGAATCCTTCTTAAAATTACATGCTCTTTCATATTTCATAAGAGGCTTTTCATTATCTCACTTAGGAATGTTCAAAACATGAATCCCCACCTCAACCAGTACTGTACGGTCCCTTTAAAGTCCCCGGGTAAGACACCTATATACCAGCAATTCCCCCCTCTCTCTCTACCCTGTTGTACTGAATGAGTGGGTACCCGGTAGGAAGCTGAACATTAATGTATATAACAAACAATGGCTGACTGAAAGTGGTGGGCTATCTGGGTTGTTTGCTACGGAGTGGGGCAAGAATGAAAATAGTCACAATCGTATATAGAGGCTTGATGCTAGTCATCAGGTTTATGCTGCAAATAGCGCTTTGAGCCCAGCGACCTGGTATAGAATGGCGCTGTATGATTAACCAAGGTTAATACAGTGTATCTATGACACGTAATGTACCCACACTCTGATTATCGTTCCCGTTTATAGATCTGCATCGGGAAGGAGGGGGAGGGGGTTAATAATTGGGTTGCAGGGTAACTTCAGGATGTGGTCCCCTTCTTTCTCCATAACGTTTGTTAGGAACCGGTGCAGTGTTGACCCGATAGCGTCGACGAAGACAAAACAGTTTTGAGAAGAGAAAACGAACCATAACAAAATTGTGCATAAAAGAATAATCTAATGGTTATAGGCCTACTTTGGACTGCAATATCATGGATACAGCAATAAAACAGTAATTTGTCTAATTTTGCGTTTGTCGCATATGTAGGCCTATTATTATCTAGCATAGCGCATTCAAGATCATGTATCATTATAGAATCTTATAATGATAATATTCGAATTCCATGTGCCATGCGTACAGAATTTGGAGATGAAAGCAGACAGTTATCCTATATTTCTTTCTTATCTGCGCTAAGACTCTTAGCTTTGAATGTTACTAAAAAAAAAAGTGATTTGCAATATCATCTCTCGTCTTGTTTTGCTTTCGCTATGTCCTGTTATGCCCATAGTATACCAACAAATAAAGCGAGATTTAATTCTGTGACTGATATTTCATATGTATCTTCATAAAGTATGTAGGCCTATGGTAATTTATAAAACATGTACTGTAATTATGCCACAGACTTCTATGTGTAATGATAATTGTTGGAATTGTAGAAACTGGTATAGCTATAATGAGTACAACACATTGCTAAAAAGGAATGGTAAATGATGCCATACAGAGAATAAAATATAAATCAAATTAAAGTGTAATTCATTTATACATTGTATTGGACTATCGCTACGGAAATGACCAACAACAAACAAATAAACACACAAAAACTCCTGCAAGCAGCTCTCTCACATCACATACAAAATGAAGTGCCGAGACATATGCGGCTGATACGTGGCGGGCCGAGGAATCAGCTCATCTCGTCTGGGAGGTATCGCACGGCGCTCGAGGCTTTAGGTCAGCACGGCGTTGTTGGTGCAGCACGGATGGAGCTGCATGTATGGATACGGGCAAACAATAATTTTGAGTGCCCGTCTGGCTGAATTATGGTGGTTGGGGTCATCATGACCATGATGTTCGGGTATCTTCACTCCCAAAGACTATACACACCGTCCTTTTGTTCCCCTTCTTCAGAGGGGCTCACATACATAATCTATTACAAGCACTGTCTTTTCAGCGGGTCCCTCCATTTTCCGTATATTATATACTAACTGTTCTCCTAGATGATTTATTGCAATGTTTCGTCACAACAATGATGTAATATAATGTCTCACTATAGCGTGACACTGTTTCTTTGATCTTTCACAATGTGCCGCTTTTAATTCTTATGTCACGAAAAAGTATGGAATGTATGTTTTGTCTAAAATGAAAATAAATGTATATTGAATTGAACTGAATCAAAAATAACATGAAAGATCATGGGGGGGGGGGAGATCAGAGGACACGTCATCATTATGTTTGTATACCCACCCTTAACCCATTCATAACCACCTCTTTAAAGATTCTGTATAATTACCCAAAGAGCTTGCACAGGTTAAACAACCGCTCCCCCATGATAATTCTACTCACCTTTTATATATTCAATGGGTTAGTCCAGCGTTCGGGGCATCTTTTTATCGATAGTCATCGTAACACGATCAAAACAGAACACGCTTCAAGAAGAGATTATCATTATCATCATGAAGCAAACGAAACGAAGGCAACCTAATGCAGAAGATAAGTTAATTCTCAAAATGAATCAAATTTACATTCACAAAAAAAGATTCAAATATTTGTGTATATAGGAAATCCATCGAAATCGCCTGTAAACAGAAAGATGCTCCAATTATCTCCAGCTTGAATGTAACTTAAGTTTTGTGATATTCTTCAGTTTATTTGGGAGCAGAATACATCAAAGCTTTGCCACAATTCATCATTCTTGGAAGACACTAACTCAGCTCAACCATACACGAAGGTGAGTCTCAACTCCCTGACTCAACCAGAAGAGTCCATCATATCAGGGAGGTGAGACTTTTCACTCACAGCCCTGATCATACATATTATATGCTACAGCATATTTCACAAGACTACAGAAGCGGTTTCCTCCATGTGTGGATTGTGTTTTTTACATTCCCCCATCTAATGATTTGTATTTTGGTCTCTTTCAAGGCATTAAAAAAACAAAAACGACAATTCCCCTCACGCTCCACTCCAGTCTCCATTCTCTTCACATAATCAGGAAAGCTTTGTGGGATTTTTAAAGGTGAACGATGTGAATTGGTAAGATACGTGAGGATTAGTGTAAAATGTGTAGGTTAAAAAAAAAATAATGCAGTTATGACTGCAACAAAATAATGGACAATCATTCGACCAATGTTTGTGTATTACAATTTCATTTTGCAGTGGCTTTGGGTTCTAGATTTTTTTTTTTTAAAAGAGAGTTTTTTTTTTTTTTTTTTTTTTTTTTTTTAATCAGCTTTATAAAAATCAGCCCTTAGTTCGGAAACTCCAATTTTTCGGGGGGGGGGGGGAGGGGCAAGAACAATATGACCAATATCAATTTCTTGGGAACATGGGGGACACGCAGGTAAGAAAAGCAGCGTGTGGTGAGATTATCCCCCTCCTAACATGAGTTAGCTTTTGCATTTTTAGAATTTAAATTCAATGATCTGGTGCACACTTTTGATGGTGTTCTGGGAAAAATGTCAATCAAAGAATTAAGCAAAGGAATACATAACATTCAGCTAAAAATGAGAACGACGAAATCGATGGCATGTGTCACCTCTGGTTCCAGGAGATCATCTTCACCGTGCGTTCCGAGTCTGTGGAGCTATAGGTGGACGGACCGGGAGCACGACTGGTGTTGGAGGGGGTATCACCTCTCCCGCACGAGGGAGCTTTTGCATTTTTGCCACAGGAATTCAACGAGCCTGTGCACACTTTTGGTGGAATATTTGGAAAATGTTCAATTGAAAAGTAAAAAGAATATAGTGGTTGTATGCCTTAAAGGAGCAAGGTGAATGGCTAAATTATGGTATCTATCGCCTCTTGTCCCCCGTGTGTGTCTTCATATATACAAAGTCTATATGGAGGTAGATATCACTCGCCGGCAATGACAAAATAAATGGCAGCGAATGGGCGTGCTGACAGTTAACACGATATAGTGCCATGTCTATTCTCACACTATTGTAAATGTTAATTTGATTTTCTCATCTGCTGAGCACATTATTTGAAAATCTGAACAAAATTGGAGGTTTGAACCCCCCTTCCTACCCCTCTGCTTATACAGCCCTGGTCCAGAGAGTCGCATCTCGGCTAACTTCGCGTTAGGAGAAGAGGAGAATTCTTCTCACTGCAATGCTTATGGGGGAAACTTGTGGACCTGTTCCATCCAGCTTTCATATAGGGCTCCTTCTTGTTATTTTCTACGCCTAAATAGTCGGCTGTTTGCCCAAGACCATGCAAGTCAAGCAAGTTGTAGTGAAGTGGAGTCTGAACGGGAAGGGGGGGGGGGGGGCGAAATATAGTACGTGGACTTTGCTCTATGCATGTCTGTATAGTTAACATTGCGACCGAGAAATTATTTACGGAGCGACGAAGTATACGCGTTAAAAGGAGCGGTCTTTTTATCATGAGGATGAGTATGCGGCACAGGTAATTTTATGGTTTATGCGACGATAGTTTTTAGTGCATATATTTCCATTGTAAAGCACGGGATAACTGTAGGAATTATCCATGACGTTATGCTAAATAGAGAAAGAATAAAGGTGGAAGAGAAAGAGAGAGAGAGAGAGAGAGAGAGAGAGAGAGAGAGGGGGGGGGGGACTGATCTCTGTAGAGACATATCTTGAAACGAAAATTGAGACGTGGTCGTGCAAACTTTTTGAGAATTACGATTTTAAAAATATGATTGAAACATTGCAGTGTACACGGAATAAAATACTGTTTTCAAAGTCTTAATACGATAAATAAACACAATCGAACAAAAATTGCCTTTTCCTCCCAAAAATTAAAGTTTGGTTTCACAAATCGGAGCTTCGGCATTTATTCCCTGGTTTATAATCATGACTAAAGTCATATACTTTCTGATCTGACTTAAATTTACAAATATTTCTTATCATTATTTTTCGTTGTGCACACGATTCCTAAATCATGGTGTATGATGTTATCATTGGCATGCCTTAGTTAGTAGCCAGGTTGATCGAAGCGAAGAATTTCTGGAAGTTTTCCCTCTTTTTTTCCATCGATTCGGTGGCAGTGTGTTTAGATTTATCAGCCGTACATAATGGCACGTCGACGGTTGGGGTCACGCGGAGTTCGTGGTGCCTCGCTATTATTATTCCTCCTCGGGTTTTCGACGGGCGCTTCAACCACAGCGTAAAGTCACAGCAGAAAAGACGCCCTTTTCCCCCAACTACAACTGCATCCGAGCGTCATGATCCCGCCGCTACGTCGGCCTATGATTCCACCGTTGCTTCGCTGTGATCCATGTCCGTTCGCCAGCATGTTTTCTCTCCAACAGAAAAAAAAAAAAACCAACATTCAACCCGTTTCAGCGTACTGGGGAATGTTCTGTACGAACGCGTAATAAACACACTCACACAAGGTTTAGAGTAAATTTTAGTTGCCACTCTTGAAAATAAAATAAAAAAAAACCAGGTCGTCTCACTTAGATTGTTATAGCTTTGAATCTTACCGCAGTATCTGCTTCATAATCCACACTTCAAGTCCACCATTCATCGACAATTTCCATGGCAATTGTGCGTGTAGCAGGTTCTCTGTTTTGAATCCAATCCTATCTTTTATCGGCTCGTATATGGGAAAATACTATATTGAGCGTACATCGTATAGCATCCTGTTCATGGTTAAAAAAATATCAAAGTCAATCGTCTGGAGATATTTCTGCAACGGATATCCAAACAAGATCGTCGTTGAAAAATATGGCGATTTACATAAGAAATTAAACCAACAGATCTATTTTTTTTTTTTGCCAAGCTTTGAACAATGATGTTTTCTCGGTACTATCGAGCACATTTATAACATGTTGGCAACGGCTTGAAGAATATTATTCTTAACGTTCAACAAAGTGTCTAGCATTACTTTTCAATTCCGGTACTAGTATATGACGTGAAATCCTTTTAATTTCTGTCCATAAATACAGTTTACTACAAGAAGTAATCTATGAATACGAAAATGTCAGTCCAACTATTGATAACCCAAAGCTCTCCAGGAAAAACAAAATCAGTTAAACGCCTTCGCATCTTAAAAAAACCCATTTTGTACAGAATTGAATATTACATTATTGAGCTGGCGAAAATAATTTAATGCTGGTATACCATTCAGGGTAGTGACTGCTATATTTGTAAGTATTCAGGCTGTAATAGGCAAACCAGGTATATTGTCTGAGTGTATTATTGGTTTGTATTCTTTTTTTTTAACATGACGCTGATAGAAATTTCAAATTCTCCATGCGCCTATCAGTTGATGATAAAGGGAAAGAGAGAGAGAGAGAGAATGAGAGAAAGTGAGAGAGAGGGGGAGAGGGAGAGATGGGATATATATATATATATATATATATATATATATATATATATATATATATATATATATATAGAGAGAGAGAGAGAGAGAGAGAGAGAGAGAAAGGCTTGTTCAACAGGTTTATTCATATTATTAATTCGGCCACGCATGAATTGAATATTGTGTATACTGAGTATACTGAGTCACCAGCTAAGAGAAAGATATGCCTTATATAGGCCTTCTAAATTTATGTATGAGCACCCAAATAACGTGCGCGAGGGCGCGCACACACATACTCCCGTATAACAAAGAGTCGTCAACACAAGCAAACACTTACGCCAACACAAACGCACGCACACACACACACACACACACACACACACACACACAAACAAACAAACACACAGAGAGGGAGACACGTATGAAAGATATATGTATCATATGTTTTTGAGGCATGAATTCTGATCGTTTCAAAATATGACGTTTATCTAGTGCTGGATGGAAAATGAATAATTATGACAATATTATGTGTCATCCAGGATCGATTAGGTAAATGTGTTACGCAATCCATCATCAGATTACAGAGTACAGATTGAAATTTGGAAATTATGAGTTCTCGTCTCTCGCACTGGCATTTTTGCACAAGACGAAAGGACTTGCGCACAATCGACTGTGGTGCCTCGGCTTCTTACGTAATCAGCATTCTATGACTTACGTGTATACAAAATGTATAGGTCCTTTTTGTAGAAAGATCTGTTTGATCTTGACCACTTATCAAAGATTGCCCTTTAAGCCTCTCTGCCCAAAGGACAGATTTTCCTGAAATTTTTCCATTAAACAAAATAAAATAACTATTGGACTTGTACCTAGAGAGTATATTCATGGCCATGTATATAATGGTATTTTATTAGCTATATTATTGTGACTTATTCACCCCTGCCATTTTAGGCAAGTAGTGGTTCATTTATTTTCATTTTTCGTGCCATAAATTAACAAGACTGGACATTCTGAAGTTCAACTGAAGTTCTGCGGGAGACGACATAATATTATTGTTGTTGCTTAAGTACGGTGACCTTCGACCTTGACCATCGACCTATCAGCACCTGTCACGTTCATTGAAATAACTGTAACCTGTTTTTACCCTATCCACTGACTTATATGGTCGCCGGAAGTCCAGAGAATAGTAATTAAAGGAAATTACTTTCTTTTTAGAAGTACAGTGACCTTTGAACTTCCACTATAATTCTTTTACTTTTACTATAAGGATATTAAATCTTCTACTCATTTTACCCTTCCTACCAACAGGTTCTCACCTCCCTGATACAAAGCTAATTACCACTGGACAGTCATAAACATGATAAATGAAATTACAGCTGAAAAAGATCTGTGACCTTTGACCTTTTGAGCTTGAAGAACTTTGTCCAAAACTTAGTTTGCACATCTACACATTACACTCGAGGAACTGTACGAAAATCCGTCAAGCGGCTTTCCTCGAGATGAAGGAAGGACGTACGGGCAAATGGAAACAGTGTCCTGTGGAGCGCTGGCACAAAAAGAAATAGGATGATAATTATGTTCCTCAAAATCATCAAAGCATCTTTTGCATTTTTTTTTGCAATTTCTGAATTACAGTACTACACTTGCTTTCTGTAATGGAAACAATGGAAACAATGAAAAGCGATTAATAAGATTGGAACATAACGAAGAAACACTCTCCTGTCTTAATAGCAGTTCGACAAAAGGGGCTTCGTAGTTATTTCTGCCTTACTCATTGTTACTAATGTAACATTTTTTTTTTTTTTTGGTTGCGACTTACTAGTATTTGATATTCCTCTCAATGCGGGTAACAAATAATGCTCTCATGGCTGCTAAAAGAAAACGTGCGATTTCTCTTGATAAATGTGTGGTCCCCATTATACCGTCATGTGAGTAAATGATGGTATACGTCACCTACAGTATACACTGTGTCTGTGGGATGACAGTGAATCCGTAATATCAAAATTCAGCACACATATGCGGCTGGAAGGCGTGCATGTGCGTACAAGTGCAAGGACAAAAATCCGTATGTCTTTCCCTGGCTTATGCAAAACGCAAAACGTTTTTATTTCTTTTGCTGTATTCTGCTCGTTTGCATGTTTGAGGATACCGCAAAATATATAGCTTCTATAGTGTGCTCGGAGAGAATAAGCTGGAAACGCCTGCATAAGCCACAATACACCTATAACACCACGAACACGATTATCAAACTTCTAAAAGTTTTCCGTATAATGTTCATGAATCTGATAATCTTATCGGCAGGAAAGAAAACACACATTATTCTCATACGAAGAATCCACAGCTACTGAAATTTTAAGATCTATCGGAGAAATGTCCCTATAACATAGAAGTGAACTCAGTGAGTCCATATTCCTCCATCAGACAAATTTGTAGTATATTGTTTTGATTCAATTAACGTGCCGTCCTTTGTAGTTGGGAACGCTTGGATTTGTGATGTTAAACCGGAAAATCAACTTTAAAAAAACAGAGGGAAAAGAATTTCACAAATTTCATCTTTCTTTAGGATATGATGTGACCTAGATTGGTAACCCTTTCTCCGCCGGGGACTTTGGACGGTCATGGGTGCAACACTTTTTGTGTCAATCGGCACTCGAAAAGCACGTGAAAGGTTAATGAAACTTGATAACATAACCCTTACCGCATCCAGAAGTAGCAAGTCGAGGGCATGTGTACTTTTCGTCAAAACTTAATTTACTTAATTTTTCTGAAAATATTTTTAATGTGTGTGTTTTTTTTTTTTTTTTTAATAAATCATTTGTTCTGTATCAGGATGAGATCTAAATGAGATTAACATGAGAATGATGTAGAATGCCATTCTGTAAGAGTGCGGCGAACAGAATTCATTGTAACTTTTGCCCCCCCCCCCCCCCCACAAAAAATAAAACTCTTGAATAGACTGTCTAATAGTTCTCTTCTCTTGAACTTAACTGATATACGTTTCACTCTTTAGCTTGCATTCTCTGTATATCGACATTATACTGCATGTCTAGTGTGTGGAAACTTCAACAAGAAAAATAATAAAGACGGCAATATGAATACAAAAAACGGCAACAATTGATATAACGCTGACGACACCGAAAGCGCGCCGACATGGAAAACAGTCGAAAAATAACAAAACCAATTTTCAACAGCTCTTTTTTTTTTTTAAACTATCGAAGATGAGCATATCCAACTAAATTACACTGCATTTTATTTCCTCTTTATTTTTTCTCGATAGGCTTCTTTTTTTAATCTCTTTCCTGGTCTTAGTGATTAGTTAGCGACTTTACCTTAAAATCGTTTGGCTTATTTTCCGTTATTACATGTGCACATACGAATTAAACATGATCACAACCCCTCTCCTATATCCTCCATTGCAGTCGGGAGAGACTTGTTTGGTGTATGTCACCGATGGCCCCGGGAGAAGAAGCTATACCGCGAGTAAAATAAGACAACTTTTTTATATCATTATTGGTATTGCTATCATTATCACTAATAACAATAACACTAATGATTATTATTATATCAATAAAGATATGAATATAAAGATCAATATCATTACTAATTTCTGCTATTATATTACTGTCATCACCATTAATACTATCATCATCATCACGCAAATGTATTCTCCATTATTATCTATTCTCTGTTATTCATAAGACCATACGTATCCTTATGTCTTCTTTTTTTTTGGGGGGGGGGGGCACCTCTATAAATCTTGACCATATCAAAATCGCAGCTAATGGTCAACAAGAACTTGCCGTGGTATGACACTTTAATTCAAGAGTTTAGATGTATGCAAGTCTGCTATACCAAAATACCTGTGTACGTATTAAGATTGACATGCACTCATTTCTGTTACATTTTTGCCATAGCAAGATTTCGAAACTCAATTGAAATAAAAAAAAAAACAACAACTTGAATTTAAACAAATGAGCAGGAATATACAATGTTGGCTCTACTTTCCATGATTGTATCGCATGTAAGCTTATAATTCAAATCTATTTATAGCAGAATTTGCCGTTTATACGCCAACAGAAAAACCTAACATGTCAAGGTACTCAGAAATCATTAACACTTCTTTAAATGCTAGTCTTTACACACCTGTACAGTATTGTTGGGTGTTTTTTTTTTGTGTGTGTGTGTGTTTTGTTTTTTTTTGTAATTGAAACACATGTGCCATAATGTCTCCTTATAACCGTGGTCTGAGAAATGATAGTATTTTCATAGTCACTTTAAGCCCATGCATAAACCACAATGGTGCGGTATAACGTAAGAGACAAATTAATAACTGAAGACAGTATTAATACGTATACAGTAACAGTATGCTCTCTTTGATAACAAACTCATTAACGACGCCATAATGAAGTTTTGGTTTGTGAAAATAAAAGTAGAAGAAAAGAAATCAAACAAATTATAAAAACAAAACAACAACAACAACAAACGCGTATATAGACAACAACCTGCGCGATACATGCATAAACATGCGTTGGTTGCATCTCGCCAGAGAATGCGCTTTTGATGTTCCTACCACCTGTTCCGGCGTCAGACCTTACACCACTCGTTATCCCATCATCCGATCATCCCTGTTCCTCGCCGTGATAAGGGGGCACGAACAGGAACCAGGCAATTGTCTTCCATCTTTCTTTCTGTCGTCTTCTTTCTTCCGTTTCCCCCTTTTTAAATTCAGTTTCACTTCTTCCCTTTTCTTATACAGAACAGCGCCTTGCTTTTGTCTTCAATCTCACTCGCCCTTTTCTTCTACCATATACTTTATTTCTCTTCATCAGCATCCTCTTCTTCGTCTTTCTCTCCATAAGACACTGGTTCAGCCTCTTTTAAATCATTGGCAGAAAGATGAAAGCCTCTTTTGGTTATTGTGTTTAGAGAACGTTGGACTCTTTGTAGGGAGGATGAATCGTTCATATAACATTTCCATAAATAATTTGTGTGATCCCACATCCCATATATACGTATAAACAAAGGGATTAGTATATAGAATCTCTCTGCACGTAAATCAATTCAAATGAAATCTAAAATGATGCTTTGAGAAACATCCTCATCTAAGCAGAAAGATTCACTGTGGCCAATCAGAATGTCCTATATGAAACGTGCTGTCAAAAAAGCATTGCATGGATCCATGGGACAAACTGATACGCGTGATGGTAATCTTTGTACACAATGTACCGGTTGTATAATTATCTTTGGCTGAATACACTTTAAGAAAGCGTGGCAAAGTCACTTATATTTCCTTCTACATTTACATTTTCTACCACACTAGAACCAATATTCTCCTCTAGATACAATTTTGGACCTGTGGGTGTTTTATATTGAATTTAAGTCAAGATCAATTTAAGTTTATGGTATGCTGTGTGTGTTTTCAATGGTATTCTAACTTTCTAATAAAAACGAAAAACACATCAGAGATTTTTTTTTCATGCGGCCATCAATATACAAAGTAGAACAGGTTACAAAGGAATTTTTCTGTAAATTTTAATGACAATTTGAAGTGGATTTTGAAAATCTGCTAAAAATAAACAGGTAAACCAGCTGCGTAAAATAATTTTAAGTTGATCTTAGCGTTTAAGGTCGACTTAAATTCTATGTGAAACACCCCCAGGGCTGTTTGGAAAGCAAACACAGATGAAGTTAGATGGGTGGAGAGAGGTCACAAGCCCCCTAAAGATGCTGTAACATGTACCGCAGGGAAAGTCCGAGAAAAACCCCAGTTGTATCTCAATTGCAAGTTACCATAATGTAGGTTGTATGTAATTATACCGGTCAGAAACGAGTCCCGAGACATCTGACATTCACTTTTACTAAGGAAAATGTGATAAAGGCTATATAGTACTTTTCCGAGGTATGCACAGGATTCACCATGTCACCCCTGCATCATATTAAGAACGTCGTACCATTTTCATTTGGGACGTGAAATCGTATACCCTGTATTACTCGGCCCTGATGAAACACAGACGAGCACACGATGACATAACCGAAAAAAAATCAAACAAACATTTACGAAACGACTGAAATCTTTTCAACATGCAGTGACGGGGACCTGATATCACTCATACAGGATGTAATTCTCCATCTTTCTCTTTCCATGAAGCCATCTCTTCATATCATACAGAATAAAAAACAAACAAACAACAACATAAAAGTGACGGTAAGAAGTCATATAGCTGAAAGTGCTCCATTATATTGCCATGGCAACACGCATGGTGACCAGCGCCTTGCTGCTACAGACCTCATTTTTTGCTTCTATGATCTCAGTCTATGCTTGTCGATGTCAGCTAGTGCAAATTATCCTTCTAAAAATTTATCTATCTTTCATATTCATTCTATACTTTTGAGAGTTTCCGTGAGTACGGTACACTGTATTATAATGGTTACTGGCGAATCGAAAATGCTTTTCGTACAACATGATGTCGTGTGAATCATAGAGTCTAACACACTTGAAAATTTGCTGAAGAATCACCTCTACGGACCAATTTCACAATTATCAGTTTGTTACACGATTCAATACATGTCGTCTCATACCTCATCTAGTTACCGTAATCAAGTTTAGACACCCCCCCCCCCTACGCCGCCTCTATAACATCACTTTCTCACAAAATGATTAACTTGACGTATTGGATAATTACAGGGAATAACCATAAAAGTCAAGCGCGTACGTCTATGATAGAATTAACTATCGTCAAGCCGAAAGCTTTTTTTGGACTTGTCCTGCGCAGCCGCTGAACAATGGCAGAATATATAAACAGGCTATATCCAGCTCCCGCTAGACAAAACGGAGCAGCTGAGAGCAGCTCATTTCTGAGCGATATGAAACATATCCATAAATTTAATAGTGTTTGTACGGCACACCGACATACATCTTATAAATATTTCATAAACTCAGCCCTATATTGCTGTCTCATTCATATTGAGGAGGGAAATTGTGAGCTTATAACAGAGTTGAAGGAATTGCCGAAACATTGCATAAATGTATAAACTACAACCTGTGTTCGCCAAGCAGCAATGTACGTACACGTTTCATGACAATAATACGTCGATGTGTATTGGTGGGACTGCGCAAAAAGACAGAAGAGTTCAGTCACGGAAAATAGTATTAGTGTGGGAACGTGTTTGTCCATCAAATATGGCCACCCCACTGTTGCCTGATCTGGCCAAGGAAATGAAAAATACACCCCGAAATATTCACTTTCTACTCGTATTTCAGGTGTACTGAAATTAATGTCAAATTAACACATGAAAATTCTATTCATTACGAAAATTTTGCTACGATGTGATTCTTGTAAATACATAATGTAGGCCCCTACTACATTTCAAATGACTCCGGTGTATTTTGCGTTTGTCAGGCAACTATCAATCCCTTCACGCACAGCATGTACCAAGCCGCGGTGTATCTCCCTTAGTAAGTAGACATACAGTATAGATCATCGGTCAAGAGCAGTGAATGTTTTGTCATTCCTACAGAATGGCAGCTGATTACGGACAATTCTTTATTAAATGTATACAATGCAATGATAACTATATGGTCTTCTTTATGCAGGGCAGCCTCTTCAGTGTTGCCACTGCTCTACCAGAGGGGCCTGCCATTATTATTACCCTATAGCGTTGCCAGGGACCCATTTTATACACCTACAGGTTGTATGGGTCGAGCGGTCTCGTACGCAGTGTTGCTAACTTGGGTAAACCAGGGAGGTGCACCTCCCTGGGTAAACACATCTTGTCTATGACGTAAGCACTTGACGGGATTCGAACTCGAGACCTTCAATTGACTGTCAAAAGTCTTTCCCCGAGTGTCCGAGTAACGCAATAAAAACTCATTGTCATACATGTATAACTCTGTCTGTGGGGTAAACTCAACTGAACTTCAACGATATAAAGGACTGGACCGTGTCTGTAATGTCATTCCATTCCTATAATATCGAGGGTTTATCATTCGTTACAAAGGTATAAATCGACACCTCATTACCTTGTTTCAATTTGAGTAATACATTGTACTGTATAACTCACCAATATACTCTACTACACAAGAAAAAAAAATCACACAGACGTGTGCTTGAATGTGTAACAAAAAATCCATAAAAATAACCATACGAAAATAACCAATATATCACAGTGATAAACATTATACTCATTTCACTTCATTCATAAATTTGGTTTATACGGATGGGGTGGTTTCTACTAAAACTATTAACGTTGCCTAAGTAGCTCCAAATGCTATATTCCACACCATGTACAAGTTAATTTAAACTTTTGATATAAACTGAGATGACCAAAATGATGGCGGTGTCATCACTATCGGGCATGTAAATAAAGAGATCTGAGTTTTTGAAATGGTAACAAACAAAACAAAACAAAACAAAACAAAACAAAACAAAACAAAACAAAACAAAACAAAATGGCAGGGCTCCATTTCATTGAAAGGTGAGAAAGAACGAGAATGAAACACGCAGGTGTGTCATTGCAGTTAACTGCCTTTACACGGCCCAAAGCATCATTGGGGATGTATTTTCTACAAGATAGATCCCATGCACACGTGACGTGAGGTAATGTAACAGAGCATACATGCAACATAGGTCTGACACATAAACGCGGTGGATTGTAATAACGGGAACAATTCTATAATGCCGTTCAATGTGGATATTACTTAGGGATATACGGGTACCACTTGGCAAGCCCGACAAACATTTAAATATATGACTTTGTTGTTTTGTTTTTAATCTTGTTGCAAAAAGTACCGTGTTAGAGCCTGTTTTACAGAGATATTATGTATGAAGCGTAAAATGTCAGTTACATATACCTTTCCACATGAGAAACAAAATGTCAGTTATAATCTCTTTCCATAAGAGAAACAACATCAAACAAGGGGTAAATATTGCAATAACAGTTTTGACTAATATAGGCATTTTAACTCGGTGCAAGATTGGTTTTCATTTTTGTTTCTATTATAGTATCATGATGTAAACTATTGCAACGGAATCCTTCGAATCCGTATTGATTCGTGAGCTACACTAATTGTATATTTATGACGCACTGGTCTTTTCGCACGAAATACCTAAAACAATAAAAAATAGATAATGACGTTATTGCCGTGAGTGAAATACGGATTAATGATACTGTCATGGATGGTGATAATATCACTGATAACAAGAATAGTAACAGTAGCAGTAATGAACATAATTAAACTCACATTGATAATGGTAATAATTTTGTGCTACGAATGGTAACATTTACATCAACGATCTTCACTTCGTACGACAACCCTCCCCTTTTTATTTCATGAGAAAAGAACAATGAAAACACTGAGCACGTCTTATCTATTTGAGCCAAAGGTTAAATCAACCGAGGGCTAAATCTTCCAGTAATTACAATTATTGTCGCCGTGTCCAGTCTCGAAATAAATCACGCTGATACAGCGTCGTTTTGGGGTCACATCGAACTGAAAATACACCAAGCCACGTATCGCATTTCTAAATGAATTGTGTGCGCACAATACACGAAACCATAACTCTACTAAGCGAATTCATCTCTTGCCCGGATGTTTGTGCGGCCTGCCAAATATGCGACACACACGGTTTATACGCGCAATGTCAACGCAGCCACTTCGGATCATTTACTTTCGTTCATTCATTCTAATTTTATAGCAATTCAATGCAATCACGACTCTTCTTTCCCCCTCTCTTTTCCTCTCTCCCTCCCTCAGCCACATCACCTCCTACCTCCCTCTCTCTCTCTTACCGCTTTCACTTGGACTAATAATTTTGTTCAGAAGGAAAAGTAAATGCTTGAGCAAATTGTTCTGCGGGAATAATACGAGAGGACATTATTCAGTATTATAGAAGCAAGCAATATCGTCGTCAGATAGGTACAGTAGAGTTTTCTTTCTGCTCCGATTTTCCACGTGACATAGGCCTACTGAGCATCATCTTCGTGCCTGTGACAAACGTCACGGCGGAACAACCAACACATGATATCCAAGTACAATTTATACAAACGACCTCCATTAAACGACAGAACCATTTACTGCACGGTGACGTACCTCAAGATCATCTGACACGCATGATATACATGTAACATGAACACGATACATGTAACTGCAACAGATCATAAAAGAATGCATCAAAAGTCTGACGAATGCATTTCAGTTTTTGCCAAACCACCCTTCGGCGAGTATTGGATTTGATCTAGGCCCTACATGGACGGCTGCCGCGAGTATCTCATGCTATATAAAGATTCTGAAGGAAATTCCCGTTACAGTTGCGTTTATTAGTCACTGAATCAAGCTGCAGTTGATCAAAATGGGGATCCACCATATTTTTTGTCGCTTAATCACAATGATTGAAACTTTTAAGCGGAATATGACTAACTAGTTTTGTTTTGAATTTTTCGCAATTGTGTTTGCTTGATTTTTGTATTTTCGCAATATATTGCTTTAATTATTTTGATGTCCCGATTTGTGCACTGGACTTGTACTGTCACTGCCTGGTAATTTATATATATTTTATCTCGTATGGCGACCAGGGGCCTGTTTCATAAGACTTGTCATCAGTGACAAGTTGTCATAGATGTGACAAGCTACTGAAATCCTCGCATCTGATTGGCTGAGAGCAAATTTGTCATAGAAATGTGGCAGTTGTCACTGATCAGTTGTCACTGATAACAAGTTTTATGAAACGGGCCCCTGTGATGACATCTCATAGCGCTTTGTATCCAGTGGAAAAGGCGCTCTAAAAATGTCTACTACGATTATTATCATTATTATAGATAATCTACAATCATGCATTGTGTTGTTCCGTCTTTCAATGTTCTAATTTGTGGTTACTTAATAATTTAACTTCATTTTTTTTAAATCTTTATTTAATGTATTATTATTTTATTTTATGTATTGATTGGTGTATAATAATCATCAATTTCCACGTGCGCTTTACATACAAGTAGTAATTCAAATAATAACAACGAAACTCACTAATTTTAGAGCTCAGAAAGTTACAAAATGCTATCACAGAAGCAATGATAATAATCATAATAAAAAAAAATCACCACTAATAAACTATTAATATCAACATTTCTTGGATTATCATCTATATTATCTGGCAACTATGAAATAAACCCATAACACTATATAATGATAATAATGGATAATAAATGATACATACATTTCTAATAACGAAATCTACAATTATTTTGTTTGTGCGAGTTTACTCACAAACCAAGTTATAAGCCAACTTGAAAATGGTGTGTATTTGCCATTTAAAACACCCTTACACGATGAATATTATTGAGGACAACTGTGGTTTTCAAGACACTGATAACCTCCCTCCATCCACCACACTTTTCCTCCTACGCACCGCAAAATCCAATCCAATCTAAAGCAAAAATCTCCACTTAACAACTCTCCAAATTAAGAAAAAAAAGTTTCCTTAATACCAATGACGTCTCGGAATAATTATTCTCGGCATAATGAGAAAAAAATCAAGAAAGCGCCGAAAAGTTACTGAATTTTTCAGTACCGGAGGCATATAATCACAACAGGTATTAGGTATAGAGTAGGTATCCATTGTTTACAAAATGCCATGTAGATAGAAATTTGTCATCATAAAAAACCGCACCATTGTAATCAGCGGGAATTATGGATGTGATGTGATGTCTTATCAGCTAAACACTATTCATCCGGCATCGTAAACGACGAGGAGGATTCATTTTCCGGAAAGAAGCAACGCCGAGACTGAAATACTGAAAGTGAAGACATTACTTTCAAGACAAGACTCAAAACCTATTTCTTCAATACTTTAGTTAATAATGGTGTTGGATCTTACTTCACACTATTTATAAAATTTTGTACTCATTGCTATATTTTTGGACATGATCTTGTTTATCAGAATCCTATAATAACAAATAAAGCGCATATAGATACTACTCATTAACATGCGCTGTAGACAATGTATATAAGTAAAATGTATGAAAGTGACCCTGCATGTTACACAACTTTCATGCCAGTCCATACTTTTAGAAACAACCATGTCTTGGTGTTAACAGATTTTCACGGTACGAAAAATGCAAGTAGTGAAGTCGTGTTATTCCGGATGCGTCTTGATGGTCCGGGCTTGAGTTACAATGTAATACCCTCAGGTATAGTTTGCTATAATGGTATATAAGATGGAAACAGAGAAGAATGAGGAAATAAATTGATAATAATAATAATAATAATAATAATAATAATAATAATAATAATAATAATAATGATAATAATAAATCTTTGGAGGCTTCCGTGGCAGTAGAACGTTGGGTGGTAGAAGGCTCCACGGTGCACCATTTTTCTAGGGTCATATGTTATGTGTGTGGGATTGGATAGGCCCTTTTCACGGCCACACACATACCCTAGAAAGAGTACGTGGTGCACCGTGAAGCCTTCTACTACCCAATAATCATCATCATCATCATCATAATCATCACCATCATCATCATCATCAACACATGACTTTCCGAGAGTTGAGAGTTGGGGGGGGGGGGGGGGGAGGGGGAGGGGGTGCACTGCCTATTGACCCAGCCAAGAGCAGTACCAGCTGCCCTGGAAGTGTGCATGTTATGATAATAATCATTATCATTTTCATTCTTTCGTATGTGAGACGTGAAACTTGCGCAACACGCCCTCCAAATCAGCGGATATTAATCTATTTTAATACATATGGATTTAGGAATGTATTTGTGTGTGTGTGTGTGTGTGTGTGTTTCTTTTTTTAAACTTTTTGATATTTGTATTCGAATTCACTATAAAGCCATGAAATAAACCGAAAATTGCGGTGCCACCGGGGCGTCGGATTAAAGGGATGGTACAGTTTTTCTTTTGAGATGGGGGATTCAGAGTTTAACTTATTGCGAGATAATGAACCACTTATGAAATATCAAATAGCATATGATTTTAAGAGGAATTAAACGTTTATTCGATGAAAATCGGTTTTGAAATGGCTGAGATGTATTAAAAAAAAACAACCCACCATAAAACACAGTGGTCCTAATGAAAGGTGGGTCCCACCTTTTATTAAGACCTCTTTGGTTTTGGATATCTCAGCCATTTTAAAACCAATTTTCATCAAATAAACTTGGGATCCCTCTTAGAATGGTATATTCTTTCATATTTCATAACAGGTTTCTCATTATCTCACAAAACAGTTGGAAACCTGAAGTCCCATCTAAACCAAAACTATACCATCCCCAGCAAAGGAGGTATACTACACGTTGAACAGGCTTTGCCTGCCCAATGTTGCTCGAGCGTTAAGTTTGTTGTTCCTTTCTATCACTGATTTTCCCGCATCGTTAACAAAAGTAAACATTCTCCCCTGCAAAACTCATACAGACACCATCATTTCCGTATCATTTCAAATCTCAAAACCAACGCTACTGCACAATAAAGAATATAACACGAATGGAAAACATGCGTATACTTTGGCAACAATGAAGACGAATGATTATTCGGTGCGCACCTTCCACGGAATAATTCGAAGTTAATCATCGTATACATCACAAAATAAAGCTACTGTAAACATTACACTGATGTCATGATTCGGTCAAATTTCTATCGTTGTGTGATAAAGGGTATACGTCTTTGCAGTTTTCTTCCTGTACATACAAAATCTCTGTACATACACAAACCAGGGAGGTGCCTTTAATACACCTGACCTCCCTGCACAAACCGAGGTCTATATCAGCCACCTCTATAAAACAAAATACCGCGTGACAACATTATGGCACGTTGATATACTGTTCCAAATCTTGGCTCCTTATTACGACGCAACGTTGTAATCCATCCATGTCCAATGAAAATGCATATAATACACACTTTTAGGCAAATCTATCCAAAATGCATATAATACTCACTTTTAGGCAAATCTATCCATTTCTGTATGTAGGGGCTACATTGGGCAATGCATATTTGTATTGAGGAGGAGAAATTAAGTGCTCTATTCTTTATAGAGAGTTGGAGAATGTGATACTGTTTATAATCTGTAGGTTTCGGACTAACTGACAGTGCGTTTAGTCTTCCTGATTTCTATAATAACATCGTTTACGGCAAGTATCCATTCTTCAGCGTTTTCCTTATCAAGCATTAGAAGTCATGACTACTACATTGTAAGTAAGGTTGTGTTGTGTTTTTTTTTAGGGGGGGGGGTAGGGAGATGGAACAACACATATAGTTTGAATTCACGTAAAATGGTAAATCAAGCAGTTTCGACGGAAGTCACCGAAATACACTGAGTGCATGCGAACCGGAAAGTTCACATTGTACAAATATCGCACGGTTTCACGAGAATTTAGTTTCTCGAGGATCGTTGAGCAGTCAAGGTAACGTAACGACTCGCAAGACATCATTTTTGAAATCTCGGCGTTCTAGAGGTCTATTAACAGAATGCACGGCCGCATCATAACAACGTCCCCTTCAACCACACTTTATCGGAAACAACAATAATCAACCATTAACAAGTGAATGAATGAATTAAAGATAAAATGAATACATGTACAACTGATCAACAACACGATGAAACTTACAGTTACATAAATGTGAAATTACGTATGTGTATGTCCTAATGTTTGTGGCGATCCCCCATATCAAAAAGACCCCCAATGGACTGGAATGAAGAAAAAGTGAAGACATGAAAATATCACTTCAGAGACCATACTTTTCATTTCACAAGGCCCATTATACTGTACACTTATCAGTACACACTGGCCAGCAGTATACATACAAGCATGTAGGCTACGCTTACAGTACACATTGACTACATGTAACAGACATGTGTGCGGCGGCCATAATCCCTAGATGCAATACGTCCAAAATCAAATGAACAGCGACAGCACAAGTCGCTAAATTGACGTTTAATGCCCTTAATCGCACTTCCTAATGAATATCACATTCGCGCAAATACCTTCACTAAAACGGACGCTATTATTTCCTGTAGTTTTTATGGAGCACTCGCAAAATTCATAATGCTTTTAGATTTACTATTATTGGGGATTAGTGTTGTTATTTTTTGTTTACCACTCCCGGCATTGGTACATTGTAAGCCATGAACCAAAAATTTAAATGTCTAAAAAATGTTCCGCATAGCAATCATTATTTATTATCTATGACAGGACAAACACAAAGTTTTGAGATATCATATATTTGTACACATCAGTCTATTCATGTATTATATACCTCGCTTATTTCAAGTAAGATTATTTCTCATTTGAGAGAGAGAGAGAGAAAGAAAGAGAGAGAGAGAGCTTGGTAGCAATTCTTCAGATATTGTCATGCTAGGGGGCGTCCCTTCCCTACAGGTAGAAAGTTATTTTGAATACCATGGACTTTCTTCCTTTCTGCATCATTAATGATGCTGTTGTGGCCCAGTGGACAAGACCACGGTATATCAGTCACGATGTTGCTGGTTCGAGTCCAATGGCTGCAGCGGGTGTGCCCCTAGGCTAGGCACCTTATCCTCCTTGCATATGTAGTCCTTGTCAGAGGGGACTCACAGTTATCGGTTTCATCGTCTTAAGCATTCAGTGCTTCCATAGCGGTCACGTATGTACACAAAACTACATGTACATCAATTCCAAGAAATTCAAACTCCACAAATCAAAATATCGTTATTTAGTGCTGTTTGATATAAAACCATCACAGGCAGTCACACAGTCATGTTTCATGAAAATAAAGACAAGTCCCTTTTCACTGGGGCTGCTTATTATAATACTGAGTTGCGCAATTCCGAAAGCTATGGTGAGCATTGAACATAAAGAATGACGTTCACTGATTTTCAGACCACTATTAGGCAGAATACATTTTGGAGCGAAGTTCAATGAGTGAACACTTCGTACGTTAACTTGAGGCTACCCCTCTGGGAAGTGTGGCAAACCATCCTCCTTGGCAAAAGTTCTCCCCTCAAAGTTACCTTAATTACCGAAAGAGCCCTCGTCACTCGCGGGTGAAAGTCGGGAAGACACTCCTCATTCAAAAATGTTTGATATTCTGGTTTTGGTACTCGGGTATGAATTCCAATCAACAAAATACTCGATTCTGCCTTGTACTTAAAAACGAAAATCAGAAACATTTTAAACGCACTATAATAACGGACAGGAGTTGGCATTTAGGTAAACCATCGAAGTCAGCTCTGCCCATGAAAACATTGTGCGACAAAGAAATTTGGTCAGTTTAGGAACACATTTCATTCCGCGAAAACATGAGAAGTGATGATAAAAATAATGTTAAGAACAGATACTGTTTGTGATGAACACAACACATCAGTAGGAGTTCATTATCAAAGATAATTCTATGAATAATCTGATACATGCAACAACCTAACACTTTTCAGCTAAAATCAATCTAAACAAGACCACAAAGCTGTCAAAATTTCGAAAATTAAGAATAAATTGTACGCAGTCATGCTACAATGAGTATCACGATAAAATTGTGTTTGACACAAAACATTATATGATTATCAAACGCTATATCAGGTTCGAAATAACCTTGTACGTGTATAACAATCACATTCTATGAAAGGACAAAAAATGTGTCAGATTTCACAGCTACTGTTAACAACTACATTTGAACTTTTAATAACTATTTACATCTTTTGTCTTACATGTATATCATCAGTCTATACATTGTACATCGATGTGTGAACATAGTAACAGCTCCGCCTTTGAGACAAATCATACTTTCTCATTTGTATTTGAACAGGGAATGGTTTTGATTATCAAGGGAAAAAATGAGGGAGAAAAAGGTTAAAATGATGCAAGTTACTGACAAAGTGATGGGCTACCTCCTCGGGAGTCCCACATGTGCTGACTTCTGCCTCGGTGGTTTTGGTAGTGGCTTCTCGCCCAAACGCCAGCGCCACACTGGATGGTGTTTCGGGGGTAGCACCCCTCCAGGTAGCGCCAAACTGCAGGCGGGACGGAGATCACCACCTTCCACCGTCAAGCTTGGAGGTAACACGAAGGTGTCGGCCAGTTTGAATGTGGGGCTCTCCGGAATGACACCTCGAAATCGCGTCCTCTTCGCTTTCCTCTTGCCCGCTAGGGACTTCCCTTTTAACCCCAGCGACTCTCTGTTCCTCCCCAAGTCCTTCTCACCCCCACCTTTCGCCTTCTTTCCGCTGCCTCGCTGAAGGCGCTCCAGTTCGCTGGAGATCGCTTCCAACTTTCGCTTCAGCTCTGTCACTTTGCGGTGATTACCTGCCATGTCGCTCTTGAGTTTGTGGTTGGCGCGGTCACGCTTCTTCTTGCTGGCACGCTTGTGCCGCTTTCTGGCTCCATTCACGGATGTCCTCGCTCTCTTCGCTTTGGTGTAATTTCCATTTTCATCACAATCTATACTAGCACCAGAACAAAGCGTACCGCCACGATCTTTCTTCTTTTTCTTTCGCTTTTTCATATTTACCTTCCCATTTACTTCGAGCACATCCCCCTTCCTCATGCTATTTGCTCCAGCGTTTCGTTTTTCTCCCAATTTAGGCCTAATGCAATCTCCATTTTCCCTCTGTATAGTATCTTCATCATCCTTTGGCTCAATCATCCACGATTTTTGACATTTTTTCAACACAAATGATTTCGCACAGGATCCCCGTGAACCAACGTCTGCGAAAAAATCATGGTGTTCCCCGTTCGGTTCTGGTTTGTGCACGGGAGCGCTCGGGCGGTGCGTGCGTTGAGCTTTCCGCTCGCGATTTCGAGCGCTCCCCTTACATGAGCCGATCGATTTTGGATTTGGCGTATTTTGCGGGCTTTTGGATGAACAATCACCCCTCTGTCGACCCTTATATATGTTTAGATTGTTTAAGTGTGTGTCAGTTTGCTTTTTAGTCCTTCGGCAATTAACGTGGCTTTCATTTCGACGACCCCTCCGTGCACGGTCATAGATACACGTAGTAATGGTTCCCGAGTCACTATCCGTGCATGCATTATGGTGGTCGTGGTGGTATGCGTATCGTGCATGGCACGTACATGTCGCAGCCCTTTCTGAACTGCAGTCCGAACTCGAGAAGGGCCCACTCTGGCTATCACTGCCTGCCCTGTCCCGTAGGGTCGCATCTGAACTAGGTGCCGAGTCCAGGGACTCACTGGAGACTGATAGGTCTGATAAAGCCGATAAATTCGAGTTGATTTCCAGGTCAGACAGCACGCTTTCTACTTCACTGTCACTATCTAGTGTGCTACAGCCGCTGCGACGCTGCTGGGCTGCTGCCGCGAATTGGAATCCGTTTACGAAACGAATGTCTCCACTACCGGATTCATTCTCGTTGTTGCCGTCAAATACGGCTGCACCTTCGGGGTCTGGAACATCGCCAAATGTCTGCCATGATTTATCTTCTTTCGGCTGACCGTTAAATCCAAAATAATCCTTCACTGGTTTCTGAGAATTGTTGGTTTCACACGGCATTGCGCCCGTATCAGCGTCATTGCATACTGCGTTGGTATCACTACATGCTTTCAGTACACGTAAATCCATGCTACGACTCGTGTCTTGCTTGAAACACGCTACTTCGTTTTCTGCACCTCGCATATTCCCCTCAAATGGCCGGTCTTTGGAAAATATCTCCACGCCACTGAATCCCGTGGAGTGAATGTCAAACTGAATGGTCCTCTTCTGACTGGTTTGGAAGCTAAATCTCGGTTCGGAAAATGAAAATTTAACTGACCCACGCTGCGAGTTAAGATCTCCATTCGTTTTCCGCGCAGCATTTTGGGTTTGTTTACATGCTGCAGTTGGGGCTATCGGCTGTGCACCGCCGCGTGTAGTGTTGTGCTTTCGGGCTGTGCGCTCTAGCCACGTACGTGCATTACTGAGTACAGAGTTGGATAATACCCCATTAGATTTCTTCTTGGTATTACTGCTTTCACAACCTTCTGTCAATGTTAAAATATCTGCTCTCGTGTCTCTCTGCTCTTTCTGTATCTGTATCCCTCCCTTTCTCTCAAGCTGTACCCCCTCCTTTAAAATATTTCCAGAATGTGAAACAGGTATCTGACCCTTCTGTTCAATTCGCTTGCATTTTTTGACCTGCGCTCCAATTCCACATGCCCGGGAAAGCTTCCGCACGTCCTTGTGTGAAATCAGGCTGCACTTACTCGTGCGACTGGGGACTGCTTTCAGCCATTTCAAACGATGGATTTGTTTTAATTTGCAAGGTTTCGTTTCGATTTGAAGTTTGCGCAAACGCTTGTGGAACGTCGTGCGCGGCACCCGGTTCACGCCATTTTGGAAAGCGTGGTATATTTGCGTCAGAGCGTACATGCGGCGTCCGCGAACCCGCAGGAAAGCGAGACGTACGCCATTTATTTTCGAAAATTCCGATTTTGTCTTCATGCTTGTATCTTCGAAGACGGGATCCCTATTTTTCAGGTGATGTTGCTAGACAGTATGTGCCGTCAGAAAGAAGGTTTCGTTACGTTGTCGAATCTGCAATGTTCATCTGAAAATAAAGGAAGAAAGAATTTTGTCCAGTCCAGTTGCGGCCATATATTTTCGGGGAAGAAAACCACTGTTTGACCGAGTGGCTATTACGCTTGCATTCTTGAGTGTCGCCTTGTTGTATTTTTTTATTATTATTGTGAATATATAATTATATCGATCGTTGAGTACTTCAACGACATGATAAAACATCATAAAACTTCACAATGTCAACCGAAACAAGAATGGGCAAATACAAGCTTCACTGTGGGAATGGCATATTCACATGTTGATCGCCGCCGGAACGGTTTCAAACTCGCACTAACCTGCGGTATTTTGCAAATGAGATGAAACAGTTTGTATTTAGATATATAAAACATTGTTAAAAGAAAAATAACAAAAAGTATGTAGATAACACTAGCTTCTGGTACATATATATATATATATATATATATATATAATATTCTATTGCTGTATCAACACCTGCCAATCTTTCTACACCCCTCCCTAATACTGGTAAGGGCAACGGAAAAATCGAGTGAATAATGACATGCAGTTTTCAGTCGAAAAATTGGCACCAGCGGTAGGCCCACATGAAATTCATTCATTTTCAATCAAATATAGAAAAAGAAATTATCACTCAGTCAAGCTCAACAAAATGTGAAGCTATAAAGCTTTTATCGGTATTCAATTAAACGAAAAAAAAAAATAGCAGGCGTGAAATGACGAGAATAAAAATCGAACGATGTATCGCGTTATTTTAATTTCAGCTTACACGCAGGAGTCTGAATGCTTACTCATTTTTTCTTTCTCTCTTCCACCTCTTCCTGTCCAGAAATCACTGACGACACAAAGCAACGAAGGACCACAGAATAACTATTTCTGGCAAGACGATGCCCACGAAAATATGTTAAAAAGGCATATCGCCGGGCTCCATAAGAGCTACTGCAAAAGCAGGCTAAGGTACGCTCGTCTTCCAACGTACCCCACGCTTCGTGTAAAGGCGTGTGGTTTCTGCACTGCGAGTGTACCTCACACAGAACACACGGCAGTTTTTTACTCGCGAAGTATTACGACAAGAAGCCCGCGCATTTTATGCGTCGCATGAAATGTGTATTTAGAAGTTGGGCCGAGTCGCTGAGCTGACAAAAAACATGGCGCGATAAGATTAAGATACGAGCTGATATGAAGAAGCATTCTATACAATCGTGAACATCTATTAATCCCTGTCAAGATTTGCTTTGAAATGACACTGTCTGAAATTTGTAGAGGCCGAGATAGTCTACCAGAAAAAACATCACATTCAATGGTCCTGCAAACTGTCTGTTCATCAGCCTGCAAATCGTGGTTTTGGTTTGCCCTCCATGGTTTTACCTTATGAGGATTCTGTGTGCTGCACAATTACACACAGCCTCAGAAATCGTTGCCAAGGAATTTGACAATTCTTTGACAATTCACTTTACATCAATATCAACAAGGATCAACCCTCCAGTTATATAACAGTACATTGGTATACACATGTTTATTACACCTTGAAGTTGAGCAGATAATCAAAAACAAAGAAAAACTGCAATATAAAGCTCTTGTTTGTATTGATTAGGAGAATGACTCTCGCACCCTTCAGAAAAAACATATAATAATCAGCGAGAATATAACATACCTGAAATGTATGTGTTACAGTTATGTAGGCTTTAAATAAGTTACAAGAATTCTATGGAGAATTCTTTCATCATTAGTGCTCGTGGCCGTTTGAAATCAAAATAATTTTCTTTCATTTTTTCACTTCTCATATTTAGCTGACGTGCCGTAAAATGTAATAAAAGGCCAAAATGAATCATTTTATAGGCCTACTACATGTCCAACTCGGTGTAAGAAATAAAGCCAAATTGAACAACAGATCTTCATATCGAATCGGACAACAAAATAAGAAAATAAACGTTAACAGACTTTTGAAGTATAGCACGTTGCCTCGAAACGGTGATCCATTTGGTCACATTCATTATGCAAATTAGGCAAGGTGGTGATGTCATCATTTCAAAGCTCTTTCCTTTTTCTTTTTTTTTTCTTTTTTTTTGGCATGAAGTCTATAGGACCTAGGGGCTTATGTTACAATCAGGCCTTTTGAGATAATTCAGCACACTATTTTTATACACTGCAAGAACACCGGTGTTAGATTTAACACCACGTGTGTTAAATGTAACATCGATCAAGTGTCAATAGAGGACCACATCCATAGGTGTAGAAAGTATGTTGTGATGGTGTTGAAAAGTGTTCACCTGGCACTGCATGGTGTTAATTTTTACACTGCAGCTGGTGATATTTTTGACACTGCGCTGGTTTTAATTCCACAATGACGCCCCATGCTGTTGATTTGATATTGCTGGTGTTAATGTCAATGGTATAACACCAACCCAGCTTCAATAGGAGACCACACCAACTGGTGTTACTGTGGTGTAAATGTGTTCACACCTCTTTTTTTTTTCAAAAATCAAGTACTTTATCGGAAAATTCTTGATCGTCTTGTTGAAGTTCAAAATCATCAACAACAACAACAACAACAACAAAAACAAAAACAGTAACTAAGAAACTATTCAAAAAAACAATTTTATATTTTGAAGTGACACCCGGAGGTGTTGATCTAACACCACAAATGAGCACCGAAAATTTAACACCAGCTCGGTGTTTCATAATTATTTAACACCGGACTTTTTACGGTGTATAAGCCCCCAAAAGTTATATCATACTGCTAACTCTTTAAGAATTGAGAACAATATTGGATGTAGCAAATTGTGTTAAGTATATCAACATGTGTGTGTGTGTGTGTGTGTGTGTAGTTATTCTAGGCCTATATCGTGTATATTCTTCTTGATTTCATGTCATGAAAGGAAAATTTCTAGCACCTTAAACTAGTATCTATTATCTTTTTTTTTTTTTATCATGACTGCTGTTGCTGTTCTGAGGGGGAAATGTGTTGACATTCGGCATTTCATAGCATTCGCATTGCTTATATTTCTATTTTCTTAATATTTTTAAAACCTTTCCTCGACCAACGTGAATTTGTTCTTTTTACCTGATTCGAGCATTTTACGGATTATCTTTCTAACCAAGTTCTTACAAATAAAACATTACCAGGTACTTAAGGAGAGACATCTTCTCCAGCTCTTCAACCCGAATCCCCACCCACATAACATTATCTCCACCCACCATATTACATCCCTCATTACTTGCACGCATTCCAGGGGCGGATCCAGGAATTCTGTAAAGGGGGTGGGGGGGGGGGGCGTGACTAATATTTCTGGTGCCACTTCCGGGTTTCATTTTCTTTTTTTTTTCTTTTTATTTCTTTTGTTTTTAACGACAAATAAAGGGGGGCGTGGCCGGTTGCACCCCCCCCCCCTCTGGATCCGCCACTGCGTTCAAAGTTTAGCAGGTGTCATATCACAAAAAAGGATCTTCTTCCCTTACAATGATAATTATGCAGGGGCGTCAATCCGTTTTCATGATGGGGGGGGGGGGGGGACAAAACTTGGAGGATGACTCCACACCCATACCCCATAGGGTGTGGGTGTGGAGTCGTATAGACACTTATGATGGCATATTTGGTAAATTGTGAATCAAAACAGTGTAACACTTCTATGAAGGGGAACCGAGCTGGGGAAGGGCTGATTTGAAGGGATATATCTTCCGCCAACATGAGGAAACTTTAGCATTTTTAGAAATAAAGAGGTAGATCTGATGAACACTTCTGACAAAATATTCGGGAATTCATCTATCTCAAAAATCAATGGAAAGGGACCGAGCGGGGAGGATGTGGGAGGGGTATCCCGGCCCCTCCCACGCGAGGGAGATTTCGCATTTTCAGAATTGAAATTCAACCATCTTGCGTACACTTTGGGTGAAATGACAATTATTTTCAATCAAAAAGCAAGAACATTTTCCTTATTTCGGGACAGGGGCGTCAATTGGGGGGGGGGGGGGGGGGGCAAACATATCACTCGGTCCGCCACCACCCCCCCCCCCATCGACGCCCCTGTTAACATATAGGCCTATGGATATATGTTCACAAAACCTCATCTCCTCAAAAGAAGAAGAAGAAATCTATCGTATAAGGTATACTATATTTTTGTGTACATGCAATCGAGCTAATATGCCTTTCTTTTCATATTCCTCATGATGTTGCGGCCTCGCCATCAACTAGATCAGATTTTTTCTTTCTTTTTTTTTCATAAAGACGGCCTCCCACTTACACGCTATAATGCATCATAATGATAGCATGCAATTCATCTTTTTTTTTTCTTTTTCAGAATGTTGTTTACTGGGATGTGTGACTGTCTGATGAATTGATGTTGTTTGGAATAGAATGATATTCTATTTTTGACGTGTTGACTTTCCTCGCGGTTCATTTGCGTTTGTTAGTGGAGAAATAAACGAATTAACCAAACCAAAATCAGAAAATGTTCTATCAGTTTTCTTTTCATTTCCTTCCAGTCTTTCAGGTGTTACCAAACTGACTCAAAATAAGGACATTCAGCCTTATGTTTATCTGTGACATTATACCATGATAATTGAGTCATTATTCAGGACCCTGGTGTGACCTCTCTATGCAGGCGACCACGTAAAATGTCAGAAGTTGACATTCTTTAGGTAAAGATATCAGAGGTAAAAATGCCACAGGTAAGAATGTGGAAGGTTAACCCCACCCCATCCCCGAACATAGATACCACCACAGCTCTGGTATACAAATGTGTGTGTGTGTGTGTGTGTGTGTGTGTGTTTAATGCTCTTGTCAACTGTGATTATGTCGACCCCCTTTCTTTTTTCTCTCTCTCAAGATTATGAAATATAAATATCTTAAATATTTTGTACCTTTCCTTTTCCATTAAGTATGTAGAGGATTTCATTTCTGTTCACTTGAAAAAGAAGAAAATATCAAATTGAATAAATGACATTACTCCACATTCACTTTGTGGAGTAATTTAACCTTATACGTGAACACTTACACTTAGCACTTGTAACCGCACCAAGCATGTAAACAAATACAAACCAATACAACCAACAAACAAACCACCATAAAACAGTAAAAACTCTGTTTTTCCACAATAATATGAATAACACAAGGACGTCATGTGTCTGGGTGAGGGTGTAGACTATGGTCACGTACAGTAAAGTGAAAATCGGTCCCATGTACCAAATTGACTTTGGAAAAATAAAGCATATAAATCAAATTAACATAACGGTGAAGAAATAGGAAAGAAAATAAAATATTGTTCAAACAATGAAAACAATTTTAACATAAGCAATAAGATATAACACCAACAACATAACATTATAAAACAATTACTGCATCTACACAACTCACTTCTAATGGAAATAGTTAATTTCCCAAGAATATGAATCAATTTAAGACATATATGAACATACATAAGGAAACGCTTCTTTCAGTTTTGTCATGCTACGATCTACTGCTTTCCTTCTTATAAGCATGTGAAAACATATTACTCAACGAACGAAATAATATGACTTTGTTATTGCTGTTATGATTGTATGTAATCAAAAATTCCCTTTCAAGGAAGATCTGAGTTGTCTTCTAAAACTAGTTTGAAATTGCTACTTTCAAATCATCTGTTAAAACTTTCCTATATTCTGCTGTCTGATTTCTCTGAAACTTTCAAGGTTGTCTTTTCTTGTTCTAAGGAACATGATGAAAGTCATTTTTGATTGAATCATTTCTTTATTCAGGAAAATGTTTGATTCCCAGTGGAGTTTCCTTTTTTCAATCCAATTCAATCCAATTCAAATTTTACTTCATTTTTCGAAAAGAACACAGACTTTTAGCATGTTTAGCACCAAACTTTTGGCAGACCCTTACCATTATTTCTTCCACCCCATGCCGAAAATCCGAATAATCTGAACTGGAAAGAGGAAAACTTCTTATACTTACACATTTGCACAAACAGTAGCATTCTCGGTCACAACCACTGGACAAGATAAGGCTCGACATTAAAAGTGGCCCGGTGGCCCGGGGCCACTAGAATTCCCAAAAATTCCCTTTTTTTTTTTTGTTGGCAGGATCAGGCATCGAAATTTCAACATAATTTTTCTTTCAATTTCTTTTGATTTTAGAGCACTACATTTTTTTTTTAGGGCCACGATAGTTCAAAATTCATAGACTTTTGTCTAGCAGAGGTTATGTTAGTGTACAGCCCTGCATATATATAGGCCTACACAATCTCTTAATATAATATTTTGTTGTTGTTGTTGATATAATGCAAATTGGGAGGAATACACGTGTACGAGCAAGTAATTGAAATATGAGGCAATAAGTATCCACACCTGATCTAGATCATATGCAACCACAACCCATCATGCCATATCACGTTTCTGGATAAGCAAGAGAAACTTCAGAACTCCATAACTTTCTGGATTTTGTTTTCATCTGATAATAGTGAAACTCTCACTGAAATTACAAGAAAAAAAAATAAAGATTTCATTTTAAGTCTCCCCTCAACCCCAACCCCCAAACGAGAGTTTAATTGAACTTCAATTCAATTATAGCTTTATCCATACCTTACCTTTAGCGCATAGGTGAACTGTTTCTGCCCTTTTCTCTCTGAAACGTCAGACGGTCTGGCCATTACACCACTGCCTGTCACGTGATGATAATACGTCATAATCTGGCATTGTGAAAATAAGCAGCGGGTGATCATGCAGTCAGTAAGCAGGTACGCCAGAAAACATATGGGCATGGGGGGGGGGGGGGGGGGGGCGGGGAGGACATGATGTGATCACAAAATAAAACTTAAAGGGACTGTACAGTACTGGTTGAGGTTGGGATTCATGTTTTGAACATTCCTAAGTGAGATAATGAGAAACTTCATATGAAATATGAAAGAGCATGTATATTTCAAGAAGGATTCAATGTTTATTTGATGAAAATTGGTTTTCAAATGGCTGAGATATCCAAAAAAATTATTAATAATAAAAGGCGACAGGCCACGCCTTTTATTAGGATCTCTTTGTTCCATTTTGTTTTTTGATATCTCGGCCATTTCAAAACCGATTTTCATCAAATAAACTTTTGATACCCCTTAGAATTGCATGCTCTTTGACATCTCATAGAGTGCATGTTTCTGAATATCTCAAAACGTTAAAAGCGAAATCCTCACATCGACCAGAACTGCACACACCCTTTTAACTCAGATCATTTTTCTTGTTTTGTGTTGTCGTGTGTTTGTGTGTGTGTGTGTGTGTGTGTGTGTGTGTGTGTGTGTGTGTTTTTTTTGGGGGGGGGTGGGAGAGATGACGATAGTGCCAACAAATAAATATGACTGCTGATTAGACGATGATAATGATGTTTCATTTGAGACTGTGACATGAAATGTAAAGAAATGAAATACAGTTCGACCTCGATTATCCGGCCATGTCGGGACCGGCGCTCATCCGGATAAGCGAATTGGCCGGATATGAGAGACACAATGTTAATGTATGTAACTGCCGTCCAAGCTGCCGTCCCATTGCACTGGCAGCTAGGCATGTAGCGTACCCCGCAACGGTGGTGTAATCTATGCTAGTCTGCGCAAAATTGTAGTCCCTTCTTTACAAAAATAAAGTATATCTTTATGTGAAAATCATACATGTTTTACCTCATTAGATATTGAGAAACCTAACATGCACATCTTATGAAATTAGTGAAATAGATCCATGAAAGTCACTGTTTTTCTCAATTCTTGGATGAAAAAAAAAAGTCCTTCACTGCGTGAACGCGTCCGGACAAATAGAAATTTCCGGATAAAAGGAGGCCGGATAATCGAGGTCGAACTATAACTTCATAAAAAGAAGAGCTGATATTATTTTGATAACGCGAACATAAAGTCGTGGAAAAGTTGCAACAGCATGACTGTGTTTGGCTTGAAAGAAAGCTCAGAGCTGCAATATTATTGATGTAAAATAAATGGAAAAGTCAATGCCACCTATATACTTTGCTTCATTCACATTCTATCAACGAGACTGGAAAAGGCGTATCTGAGACAGAAAGGTTTCACAAATGATATATATCATCGTCTTTTATTATTTATTTTTTTTTTTTTTGGGGGGGGAGGGGGATATTAGCCTCAGATGGATACTCTACAGTTTAATTCTTCCTTGCACTGCGGATATTCGTCTCAACTGATGTCTATTTTCACTACTCATTATCATGATTGTCTTTTTTATTATCATAATTGTAAACATTACCACGGCTTTTCTCTATTAGGACCTATACTGTTGTTCTTATTTTGTTCTAATTTGTCGATTGTAGGAAAAGGTGGCAGTATGAGAAGAGGCTAACTTAGAAATGCCTAAATAGTTTGTGGAATACAGTTCCAGTTTTAGATCGAGAGAAAATAATTTTTGAGAATCAAAGAGAGTGAGGGAAAGAGAGAGAGGTGGGGGGGGGGTGGAGGGGGGATGTTGTGCTTAGAAAGCGCAGTTGGAAAAGCAGCCGAGTGGAATGAATGATGATAATTAGCACCGCTCTTGTTAGCAAGCCCGGTAGAGCACGGTTACAGATCTATACTTGCACCTCGAATCTTCCGTCTGTCCTGTATGTCTGTCCTGTTCCGTCTGTTTGTCTGTTCTCTTTTATTTGCGGGGAGGATCATAACCAAACAATCATTTTTTTTTGTCGTTGACTTTGCAGAAGGTAATTTTCTCTTCTCCTCAATGATGTGAAAGGACATATATTTCTTTGTATATGGCCTATACTGGAAATTTTCGTGATTTATGAAATATATTGTATACGTCGAAACAAAACACTTCTGAGTCGAAATCCACCCCCATTACTAAGTTTCACATAATTATGGACAAACAGACAATTAATGACAGACAAATCGACATACGAGTTAGGAAGCTATTGCGTTTGTACCGTGGTGTGCACAATCAGGACTGGCCTGGGAAGCACTTCACCAGTACACCATTGGTATACAAAGCTGTGATGATGCAGCAGCACCTCTAATGCACACTGTACGTGGGCACTGCATGAGATATTATAAAATGGGTTCAAGAATGTAGCCAATAGGAAGCTCTGAAATGAGACACACCTCCTTCCTTTACTTCAGTACTATTGCACTGCCTGTAATCCTATGGTAGATTGCCGATCGTCTGTGCGCGCGGCGGCTCCTTTGATGAATTGCATGCATACGCGTACGCGCTGTCAATCCTGTAAACAACTTCTAGTTCGGGCTGCCGGCCGGCCGGCCTGTCTTCCCTTGTGCATAACATATGTGGCGTACGTACGTATACTGTACTATACTATACATATACGTACACTTTGTACAGTACAGTAGACCAAGCGTTATGAGACCGGACGCGTACATGGAGTCACTTTGAAGAGCAAATCCAACGATTTAGCAGGTTAATTCTCACGCCGTTTTCAGAGTATGTTGTCTAGTAGGCCTATATGAGGAGTCTATATCAAGTCTTTAAGGTAAAGAGTGCATATTCTATGTAAAATAAGTAAGTTTTCATGCGGGTGTCCGGAAACCCAACCCCCCATTATACTTATACTGTATGTGCGGGACTTCCGCGAGTGCGACGTGCGTAAAAGTTTGGGACGAACATCTTCGGACGTCTTGACCCACAAAGGTACGTGAAAAACGCTGAAAAATGATGTTAGTTTTCGAATTTTCGACCCATTTTATAAAACAAATGATGCACAGGATTATTTCGTGGCGTTAGTGTAGGCGTAGCTCACTCTCGGGTATTTACAATGTAGTGCAACATGCACTCGGCTTCGCCTCGTGCATGTTTCACAATTGTAAATACCCTCGAGTGCACTACGCCTACACTAATGCACTCTATCCTGTGCATCATTTGTATACTAGTAACTCGCGCGTGCCGCTTGCTCAAGTCTGTCTAGTCCATTGCTGTACCATATATACTAGAATTGCATGTGAGGTCTGCATACCTGAGTGAAATCATTCACATCACATACGGCTCTGTTGGCATACTAGTAGTACAGCTGTACATCTTTTCTCTTCCTACCCCACGGTCTAAATGAAATCTAGCAACAACAATAGCATCGACACAGTCACTGCGACGCTTTCTCATCGTTGGTGGCGGTATTACAGCGTTATGACTGTCGATTCATTGAGTGATTCGATACTGTACTAAGAAGTTCACATTCTTGCTTTCTGATGCCCGAACTCGCCAACAATCGACCTACAACCACGTCGTTCTTTTTCCTCAGAGTTGATAAGGGCAGGGCAGGGAGACCAACCTCCTGTTTTCATCCCTCTCTTTTTATTTATTTGAGAATCATTACACAGAAAGAGAGAGAGAGAGAGAGAAAGAAGAAGAAGAAGAAGAAGAAGAAGAAGAAGAAGAAGAAGAAGAAAATATAGCTCCTGATATTATACAGACAGAAGAAAGTCAGAAAACACACAGATGAAGACGGACAAAGACACTGACTTCTCTTTAATCTTCCCAAATCGCCATTTTTTAATCATTAACAGATTCCATCGTACACCATTGTAAACATCATGATTTTCTCAGACTGTCCAATCAGACTTTATATTTGTTTTTACTTCCTTTCTTCCTTCCTTCTTTTCTTTTTCTTTCTTTCTTTCTTTCTTTCTTTCTTTCTTTCTTTCTTTCTTTCTCTCTCTATTAAAGTATTATAGGTCTCATGCCTGCACTTATCTCTCCATAGACACACGTATATTAATAAAAATACTAAATATAAGAATACAGATGAAATAAAGAACAAATAAAAAAAAACTATGACAAATTCAATGTCCTTCTTGTTTCATGCCAAAGTAAACCAGTGTATTTCACTTCAGTCCCGAAATCCATAAGGGGGGGGGGGGAGGTGTTCTGCTCAAAATTTGATTAGAGGTCCTTATCAGATAAAGACTATGGTTTTTTTTTATTGAATCTACATCGACACAAAATGTAGTCCTCGTTATACCCCCATTCCACAGAGTTTTTTTTTTTTTTTTTCTCATCGGTCACTCATAGGAAGCAAAGTTTATTCCTTCTGGCCGTCCACCGAAGTGTATCGGATCACAATCTGCTGAATCGACTTGAGTTGGTCGAGTATCAGGTCAGTGTCAGACATATTGCCCGTGATCCTCCTCGGACGATTTTCCTCATCGGATCACCGCCTAGCATGTCTAACACTGACCTGATAGACGACCAACACAAGTCGGATTCATCAGACTGCGATCCGATGCACTTCGGTTGATAGCCGGAAGAAAATACATGTAGCTTTACGTCCGACGAGTGACCAATCAGAAAATATCTCTGTGTAATGAGGGTATAAGTCTAAAAGAAAGCTTTTCTAGCCTCTGAATGAGGTGTGTTTTGTTAAAAAAAAAATTACCTTCATCAACCACACCTCATAAGGCTTGTATTGTTTATCGTTCATATTTTATTTGTTTCCAGATCTATTTCAGTATCTTTGAAGCAAAAACAAACGGACCAACAAACAAACAAACAAACAAACAAAAATCAACAACAACAGCAACACCACCACCACCACCACCACAACAACAACAACAACAAAAACAACAACAACAACAACAACAACAACAACAACAACAACAACAACAACAACAACAACAACAACAACAAACAATGATGGGCCCCGCCTGGTCCCCTTTCTTAAAGGTATTAGCCCACATTTGTAAACCTGCAGCAATTGGTCTCATAGTTAGCATGGAGTTTGGGTATGATTGCAGTCGTAACACCTGTGCAAAATTTCGTTCCAATTAGTCCATTACTTTCATAAAAATAAATGAAAATGCACCGTATGCATGCGTATAAAAACGCTCGCTAACTCCGGTCCACGCGCGTACTACATGCATGCACTAGCCCGCAATTCGATTTTGGGTCGGGTTGACCCGGTTTGAAAATTGATTTTAAAACGATGATTTTCTCTCTTTTATCGAATGGTATAGACAAAGAGCAACAGGTGAGTTATGTTACTGTTATAACTTGTACTTGAAGTCATATTGGACCTGTTTTATGCAGTTTTGATTTTCGTGGGTTTGCAAATGTGGGCTAGTACCTTTAACAGGTGTGAAACCTTCTTCAGCCAATCTTCTGCACAATCAAATGTACCGTGTAATCCTCAACTGACCAACACGTAAACCTCATACAAGACCGTTGATGGTCTATTTGACGCATTTCGTGATAGCGCCATCTGCGGGGCAAAAATATAGAAAAGCAGACAGAAACAAACAACAGCAACGCAAATTAGACACACAACCACAATCAGGGTTCCTACGACAATAAAACTATGAACTAATGCAAAATGTAATATGACTAGTCAGTTCATCGCACACATTCAGTCTCGTTCTTTTCTCCAATGCACCAGGTGATTTCCAGTCTCAAATTTTAGAAGTAGATGATTTTTGCATTTGTTTGCTTCATGGAATATCGTATCTAATCCATAAGTCGTTGACCAAGCTAGTTAAGAGCTGAGATATTCTTGTATTGATTATTTTGGTTACGGATATCATTGTTAACAGCATCTTTAGGGATAGATCTGTTATTGGAACTGAAAAAAGAAAGAAACAGTCACTGTGAGTTTAGTGTTTTGATGCATGTTGACCACAAATATGCTTCAAGTTGGTCGAGCGCCAACCAACCTCTTCAACAGCGCCCCCTTCGCCCAGTGACTGCTTTACTAAGAAGTCCGACTCACTCCTGGGCGGTGCCAGTGTTATGTTGGGTATATCAACCAGTGCTGAAAACCTTAGAGGAATTAATATTTTTGTTCTACCTAAGTTGATTGGTTTTGTTTTTGTTTCTGTTTTTTGCTCATAATATTTCAGATACCCAGTATTTCGAATTTTGCAATAATTTATGATATACATTTCTTTTTTTTTTTTAGATTTCAATTTTTAACAATTTCTGAAACTCTTTCAAAGTACAATAGACAAACGTACACACAATACTGTAATCATACGAAGATTTTGGATCAAATTAAGTTTTCTAACAAAAATTCATACAAATTTTGTTGTTGTTGTGTTTTAATGAAAGAATAGAGAGAAAAATTACAAATTTTGTATTTACAATCATCTAATGCATTTTATGTAGATACGTCGATGTAGGGCAATTTGTCAATCAGTAGCAAAATACAGTATTGCAATTTCTATTATACATGACATAATTTTACTCCTCCCATACAAACTTATATATAAGTATATATACACACAGTCGAATCTTAATTGAAGACAATATATCCAATCAGTGCTCTATCATGATAACTAATTACTTTGATCATATTAGAAATAGCTTTCGTCATAATCCCAGTCCCAATCACAAATTGCTCGTAGTCGCATTTTTTAGAGTTATAGTTTCATGAACATGTCCTTGCAAAGACATTGTATGCTGAATTTTGTCAAAGACTCACTACAGGGAATGTTTATTACAAACTGGTTCAAGTAAGCCGTGAAACTCCCCCCCCCCCCCCCAAAAAAAAAAAGGAAAGAAAAAGAGCAAGACAGATCTACTCTATTTTATGTACATTTTCTTTTATTTGAGAAAAAAAAAAAAGCAAACATTGCGATGAGGGTATTGTCTTATTAATCATGACTGCTGTAATATCTTGCAGATGGTATTATATATGTATATATCATACCACTCCGAATAATGTTGTGTAATCACAAAGCATTTTCCTTCTTTATTCTTGCTCCATTTCCTCAAATTTATTTCACAGTGTAAATCACAGCAGTTTCGATTGGACAAGTAGGAACTGTCAAAACACCATCTGCGATATAGTTTCATTTGATGAACATCTATTCGAATAGTCATTGCCTACTTTTTTTTTATTCGCCAGCAAGACATTTGGACCAAGACCAGGCAAAAGAGATTAGTAGGCTGAATTTTAATCAGATTGCATTCGCAATATCGTCGAAATAATGGACATTATCCGCCGTATTTAACTGGGACTCCAAAGAGATTATGTGAATTTTCTGTGTAGACCTCTAAAAACAGTAAACCTCTTCATCCAAGGAACAAAACCATCCCAGCTGCAAATATTCATCAAGACATGACTTCATTACATCAGCATAATTTGGGCTTTAAAAAAAAAACCGTGCATACTGGATCAATGATATAAGATACTTATCGCCTATATAGGCTGTATACTAAGCTGTTGTTGTGATGATTGCAGTCACAACAGTGATGATTATGGTAGCATGGTAATAATGATAATAATGATGTTTTGAAATTAAAGATGCTAATTACAACAATGATAATAGTACTTACGGACGAAAAAAAAAAACAAGCCCCACAACAATCTTCGCCATTGTTGCTTCAGAAGCACTATCAAACGTCTATTAACTGCCGTAATGTCATCGATGTCTGGTAGTATCTTCTTTGGTTGTCAGCATCAAGGATAGAAATAGCAGCGTTCATAATACAACTCGCCCAAAGACGAAAGAAGTTTTGCATTCTTCTTGCTCTTTTTGTTTTATCGTTTCGTTTTGTTCATGTGTCAAATTTTCATGTTTTTAACTTGGAGTTGAGAGGTGGAATGGCCCTTTCATTCTTTTTCTGTAAAGCAATATTCAACAGAGAATCAAAACCTGGCTGAAAGCTGGTGGAATAGAAACAGAAGTGATAAAGTCGACTGAAATCAGGCAAGCAATAAAGAATGTACCACTCCCGGCTCCATTGTTGTAGAAGCATGTCAATCCAGGAACATCTCAAACATTCTGTGGTAGTCATTTGACTATGATATAGCTCTGACGTTGAATCTTAAAGCACTTTCACTTCTACTAAGAAAAAAAAAAACTGGAAAAAATATAACCGAACAAATTGTATAAAACGATACATTCGACCTTGTTATTTCAAATGGGATAACAATGATCCTCTTTAACTGAAGAAAATCGTGGTACATTGTATTACAATAAAAGTCACTGACACAATCAACTCGAATGTGTTTGCTACAGGGCAGATAATCTCCCCTTGAACACAGAATTACGAAATGTGATAGTACTCATTACATTTTTCTTTTTCACTTGCCAAACCAAATGGCGATTTTGAGTGAGATGATGATGTGTATATTACTACGTGTCTCATTATCAGTTGTTTATTTCGGGTGTATTTCTGAATATTCTTGTCATACTATCAAATGAAGTCAAACTCTTCACTTGTTACTTATGGGAAATCAGATGTACTTCGTTAAAAAAAATCTTCGAAGTTCCATGTTACGGAGACATAGAGTTTAGATATTCTTAAAATAGTTTTACAAGCAAATTTATACAGTTCTTCCAGCTTTCAAGCTTAGGTGTTTCGGAACTGAAATGTTCTACCTTTGCTTTGTTTCAGATTCCCGAATGATTTAAATCAATGTGGTTTTTGTTAATCATGGAGTAGCTGATGACAATATAGATGATAGATAATTTTAAAAGGGTATATTAGGATGAGAACCCTTTAGGATGACGTATTAACATGATTAAGGCTTAAATTCACTTAACATTAATGAATCATTGTTTTTTGAAGTATCTTGATGTACTATAATAGACGAGGAAGGACTTAAAGGCAGTGTTTTACGTTGTGGTGGCTCTTGTTCTTTTTCTCTAGAATTTGACAGACTTTTCTGACTTTTAATCAATAGATTATCCAGTTCGGTTTTAATGTTTGTTTTAATGTTTGTTTGTTTGTTTTAATGATGTTCAAGTTCTAAATGGGAGGAGATTTCAGCTTAAGAATGATCATTCAATCGTACCTACACTGCAAAAAGTCCGGTGTTAAATTGTGAACACCGAGCTGGTGTTAAATTTTCGGTGCTCATTTATTATTCGGGTGTCATTTCCAAATATAAAACCGTTTTTTAAGAGTTTCTTAGTAACTGCACTTCTTGTTGAATTTTAATTTAAACAAGACGATCAAGAATTTTACATTAAAATACTTGATTGTTGAAAAAATGTGAAAATAAATTTACATCACATTAACACCAGCTGGTGTGGTCTCTTATTGAAGCTGGACGGGTGTTAAACCATTGATATTAACACCAGCAATATCAAATAAACACCATGTGGTGTCATTTTTGAATTAACACCAGTACAGTGTCAAAATATCACCAAGTACAGTGTCAAATTAACACCACGAAGTGTCAGGTGAACACTTTTCAACACCATCACAGTGCATTTTCTACACCTGTGGGTGTGGTCCTCTATTAACACTTGATCGGTGTTAAATTTAACACCCATGGTGTTAAATCTAACACCGATGTTTTTACAGTGTAAACTTCGTTATAAGCTCTTATTCCTCCCCCTCCCCCACAATCTCCGAGTATTCGGGTCTTACAGCCGTTTTATACAAGCTTGATTTTATGTACTCTCACGCAATTAGCGTGAGACTCAAGCAATTCATCGAATTTTAACTGTCTCACGCTGAATCCCAATTACAGAAAGTAAAACGAGAAATGTCCCCGAAATCCCTGATAATATGAACATTACATTCGATATGCCCAAGCCCAAACTTTCGACATTTTCTCACAGGCACACTCTCTCTAGCTCTAAGCATGTGTTGAAATCTTTACTGAAGTATGCATCAGAGTGCATCATTCAAAATGTAAAATCACAAGTCAAAGCTCCCTCCAGTGGTGGTGGTGGTGAGGGGGGGGGGGGCACTCCCATTCCACACCATCCCCATACCCACCCCCCCCCCCCCCGACACCACCGTCGCTTCGATCCCTTGGATTTGATCGCTCGTAGTGTTTCACTTCAAACTCTCACTCGAAGCTGGCAGCCCTGATGTATAGGTCCCGTCATATTTCGTAAGAACAACGCACCTGAACCGTAATTTCGATATGAACCAATTACCATCATGCCTATTTTGTGTAAATGTATGTTTATTTGATGACAAAATACAATTACTTGTGATCATATTACTTACAATGTAACGCGCTGTGAGAAGGTATGAAATTAACTGAATTTGAATTGAGAGAAACGACACATCAACTGTCAGAAAGCATCTAAAAATCAGCCGAGTTGAGGTACAATACATCAACTTTATGCCATGCATACGCCTCTCCGTGTACTCTTGTAATCATCTGATAATATCCCTAAACCATGTCCTTCACACCACTGCTCCAAAATCTAAGGGAAAAAAACTCTGGATCTTACCCATTGTTTAATGATTCTGTCGAAATGTGACTAACGCACGTCTGCCTAAACTGCGCATGTAACCGCGTTCAACAGCCCCCCTCCCTCCCGTCTCCCTGGCAACGGACTGTTTAACTTTCCCTGTTCGGACCCATATTTTGCAGAAAGGAAGACCTGTCTGTAAAATGATTATTAAAAAAAATGAAAATCGATAAGCAAGCTTGGAGAGCAATAGAGCATGAATAAAAAATTGTCGCAAGAGTCAAGTCAGAACGAAGAGGGGAGAGAGGGGGAGAGGGAGGGAGGGAGAGAGGGGGTTGGATCTAAGAATACAGACACAGGAGAACAAAAGCTGCGCGACTTCTCCGCCCCAGCAGCGATGCGAACTGACGGGCTAAACATTTACAAACGTCGAGCCTCGATTTTTTAATTAAAATCGCGTTGATAATTAATTATTTGCTCGTTGCCCGGGAGAGTCATAAACGCTGCACTGGAGAAAAAAAAAAGACACGGGAGGTATTATTGGGACAGAAAGAGAGTAAAAAAAAAAAAGAAGAAAAGAAAACAAAAGATGACAACGAAAGACGATGGCTGGAAAGAAAAGGCGATTCCCATTCAAAAACTATTTTATACGCTACATGCAACAAGGATGCGAAGTTTGTGTTTGGAAGCACCGAAATTCTAAATAGTCACTCTCCTTTGAAATGTGATGCCTGTCACACGTTGATGGGAGCGGTTGCTGCCTACTCAAGGGTCAAAAAGTTTGTCTTACGTAGCCAGGCTTGACAAGCTCGGTTTGTCGTTGTGTTATCCTACACTACACGCACGGAGAATACCACTGTGGGTCTCTAGAACAATAAAAGGTAAACTGGAAGAAGAAAAACTACCGGCGTACACGCTGCCGGATCGGTGTTGCGTTTCATCCTCATACACCGCAAACTGTTTTGTATTTTGATGGTCATCGAATAAAACATTATTCGGCGTTCCTCGCGACTCTAATATTTTATGACCGACGTAACGAGAAATTATGCCTCACTGCATTTGCACAGCATCGCTGTAAATCCATTGGTACAAAAGTATCCAATTAACTCTTCATAACAGGTTAATGATAGTCAATTATGTCAGAAATAGTGATGATGTGATGTGAACAAGACTTTGACAGCTATCCCCAGCGGATTCTACCATCCGGCATCACGGCAAAATCCCTTATTTCATCTGTAAGACATCCCTCCCAACTATGGTTTGACAGTTTTATATTGGGTCTTAGAAAGAAAACCTCAGTTTAAAGTACTTCCCATCATGCGCACTTGCAGAAACAATGCTAAAGCCTTAATACTTAAGTTTAATATCGTTGCACAACAGGTCACATTACCTGCATAAGCTGACTGAATACTAACTCTCAAGAGCAAACAAGATCAGTACCAATTAACACAAAGCAACACCGATATTCTGTCTGCTATATGTCATTCAGTGTTTTATGAAGCAGTTTAGTTGTGTAACCGCTGTCGATAAACATTGTTTGTAAGTGTGAAAAGTTACATTGTACTGCAATAAATGAAAAGTTTGTGATAGACGGTCATACTTGCAAAAGGAGAGATGAAACTCATTTGTATGTAATTAAACCGATCCTGAACACAATAAAAAAAAACATGAAACTCATTTGTAAATAATTGCACTGACCCTGAACACAGTCAAAATGCACATTTTACGTGAATACAAATGTCAAACGTACACCTTTATTTTCATAACAATGTGCTTTAAACACAGCTAAAATTCAGGCAAGTACACACTCATAAATAAAGAGGCAGAAAAAAAACAAAAACCCAACAATAACACGGCAATGTCCCTTCCCTCCAGCAAAAAAAAAAAAAAAAAAAAAAAAGCAGACAAACAAACAAACAAACAAATAAACAAAATCTAACAATAACATTGAAGCTTTCTGCTACACTTTCTTACTTCCGATTATCACCCAAAATAATGATGTTATATTGAATTAACGTTCATGAAATTCTGTAAATGTTCGCATAAATCTTGTAGTGTTGTGCATGCCATTGAAAACAAGAAAAACAAGGAAAAGCGGGGGAAATGACAAATAAGGCAACTCGTGATATAACGTTCAAGTCTGTTATACATAAAATGGCCTTTGCAGCCCCGCCCTATCGAGTCTCTGTACCCTTCTCTAGCCCCATCTCTCCCTCTCCATCTCTCATTCTTGGTATTCCGGTCCTCGCTCATCAACAGGCAACTTACACTCCTCTCTCTCTTGTATTTCAGAACATCTTTAAGAAGGTTTTCGCTGCCAATTTCGTAAAATTTTCATCCCTTTTTCATCTAATGTGCATTCAAATTTGTATGTTTGAAGCTGTGGAGTGACTTTGGTCAAGCGATTTCATGTTTAGTCGGTTAGTGCTTTCAAATTCGTTTATAGGCATCCAAATTAATGTATAGAAGGTCAAATTCGTATACAAAAATGTAAGCATTCGATTTCGGGTTTTAGTATGAATTTTCAAAAGTGTGCATTGGAATTGGTGGGATGGGCCGGGTAATCCAAGGGCGGATCAAGGAATTCCGTAAAAGGGAGGCGCCTTTACAAAATTAAAGGGAGGCGCACGAGCCCCCATTTTTTTTTTCTATTTCTTGTGTTTAAATAAATATAAAGAGGGGGCACGCGCCCGGTGCACCTCCCTCTGAATCCGCCACTGTAAACACTTTCAAGCACTTTCAATCTCGTTTTTTTTCTTTTTTTTTTAGGTCGATTTTTACTACTGAACATTGTCTATGTATGTTTGTAGTTTTCTTTTCACATATTTATTTTCATTATGATCATTATATTATTTTTTACAACTTTGTTTCACATAAAAAATGTCATCATAATGTGTGATGTACGTATAGATGTTCCTAACGTTTAATTCAAATTAATAACTTATCTACTGGGCATCTTACAAATTTAATTTGAATGATCCTATTGAGAACATGCGTGCCTATACATGCGAATTTGAATATTCAGAATAAGCAGTAATGAATATAACCTTGGATAACCATTGTTGAAAATGCATGCGCATTCGATGAATTAGAATGCAATTGCCACAATCGTTAATTTGAACGATGAAAAATGATTTTGAATGACGATATTTCGATGCATAAGCGTATTGATGAAAATAAATGCTTCTAATATGACATTGAATGACAAAATAGTGAAACTGGTCCGGAAACCACTTGTTGCAGGTTACAATATTTCTTAATCTCATGCCCCTCTCATCTGGAATCTATCGCCAACAAATATCATTACATAATTATCTGAATTCCCCCTGTTACTTGAAACTTCAAACACCGGTACACTTGAAGTTAAATCTCATGAGTATTTGTTTGTTTGTTTGTGTTCGTTTTTCCACCTGATGTCTTGATAGTCCACATGTAACTGCTCTGGCTGGTCCAGTTGTGTGTATACCTAGGGCGGACCACTTCACCTGTGGCTGTGACTCTCTCGCACACGGGGCCCCCATTTTAAGTCCTATTCGAGGGACATAAAGTTCTTTGCCAGAAAGGGACAGCATGATAACGTACGACTTGCTGCTCAGCAAGGTGCACTGGGATCTGAACCCGCACCTGAACCCGAGCCATTCGATTAAAAGGCAGATACGCGACCGACTGAGCCACTAATCTCCTACTTAGTACCGCGATGTGAGACCAATTTGAATGAGAGCACTCCATAGAACAAGTTACGATCATCATGATCAGTATAGGATTAGCCTTAACAATGCTATTAGCATTAACGTTAATATCATCATTGCCATTATCATTATTATTATTAGAATTATTATTACATGCACCATCATTCTGGGATTATTATGATAATAATAATGGTAATGATGATAATTGCATTTATATGGCGCTTTATACGGGTGTTTCTAAGCGCACTGGTGCTATTCATACAAGAAAACTAGAAAACACAATAACATTGGGACAATGCAAAACCAAAATAACAGTAACAAAAAGAAGATGAAAAAATACATGTGATACAGTGATACTTTGATAACTGACTGTGGCGTCTCCAGAAAAAACAAAATACAACTGATTAAACAGATGAGTTTTGAGAAGAATTTTTAATGATTCAATAGATGAGGCATTCTGAATATGAAGAGGGAGTTTATTCCAAAGAGTGGGGGCAATGGAAGAGAAGGCTCGGTCGCCATAACGGGTTTTTGTACGTGGGCCGTGAAGTAATTGGAGAGAGGAAGATGAACGGAGGGGTCTGGTAGAAGAAGAGGAGCGAAGAGGGGCTGGGTTTTGAAGATACGTGGGTGGATTTTGTACGTCACCTTTAAGTGTGATTTTGTACGTCAGAAGTAGGATCTTGAAAGTAATGCAGGAATGGACCGGTAGCCAATGGAGTGAGCGGAGAACATGATCATGGATTTTTAATGGTACGGACAAACGAAGGAATGGCAGAACTTCGTGATGATTTGAATTCTTCCTTTTTATTTTGTTGTTGTTTTCGTTTTCCTTAACCCAAGTCTGCAAGTGGGTGGGGGCAGGGGTATGTTGTTTGGTGCCACTGTGCTGACTGAGTTTTGTCTCGTGTTTCAGGTTATATCCATTGCGATTATCGTAGATGTAACATTTACCCTCGTCTACGATCATATTATTTTCCCATGGATGTCATTTTGATCTACAGCACATCCGGTTCCATAATGTTTGATGGATTGAAGATGCATTAATTCATAATCCTTTAGTCTAAATGCTTCAATCGTGAGCGTCTCCCTCCCAATCCATATGACCCGGATTTGATTTCCGAGTCTATAGCTGAGCAATGTTGAGTGTTATCATACCGTCGCCTCTTGTCGTATAAGAGCCAAGAGGAAAAGAACTGTCCCTAGCACAGGACATATAATGAGGGTGCCATGTATATGAGAGAGTAACAACTCATGCACGCAATTAAAGATCTCGCTTTATTCATTCATCGCATAGAGCAGGGTGCATAACCCGTTGAAGTGGTCCGCCTCATATCCAACCAGACCCCATGGAAGACCAGCTAGTGTAGACGAACATGGGCTACCCAGCCACATCTTCTCAGGTGGAAAATGAAACAAACAAAACAAACAAACAAAATAAGCAGGAACATGTAGAGTAAGTTTCATTAAAATCCAAGAGCTATAAAGCTATCACTTTGTTACATTTCTCTTTGCTTGTACGTACTGTACTTTTTCGCATTTTAATCTCACAATTTAATGGCACGGTCCATTATCTCACTGTCTCGTAAATCTAAATGATGATTTCCCCATATATTTCACGGTATTTCACGTTATGCCATCATACAGAAATCAATTAGATGCATCATCGTCGTTATGACATAATTGTCAAGTGCTAACATGATTCCGACTGTTAGAACTGAAGAAAGTACATTGTACCTTAATGAGTCTTCTTCGGATTTGTTAAACATATACAGTGGCATACATGTCATGTCGGGAAATTATTTCCGGGAGAGAACGTATAGTGATCAGTGATGACGAATAAAAACCAACTCAAAAGACCTAAAGAAAAAAAAAAGACACGCACAAACAAGCAAACAAACCGATTCAGAGTCGCTGCAAAGGAAATAACAGCTCATCCGGCTGGAAAACCGAATCATTTGGTCCAACTCCGCTTTGTCGCTTTAGATGTGAAATACAACAAAGCATTTGTCACCTCTTATAGCTATGGGGATAAACACAATAAGGTGTTAAGAACTACCTCGTTCGTGTAAAGGAGGCTAAATTTTAGGTCATCCGTGTATTAGGAAACGTGCTCAATTATTTATGAACACCTAATCTATCAACATTATCTTTGCGATTTTGTTTCGTCGTCTCTATTGAAAGTTTGGGAGTCATGACAGAATGTCGATGTATGTTTCATGTTCTTGATATTCCTTGATTGAAGTAGATAAACCGACAAAGATGCATTAAGGTCAGGACTCATGTTACAGATGAGCTTCTCAGAACCAGGGCCCCATTTCATAAAAGATGATAGGATGGCAACTCTTGCAGGAATAGCAACTTCCCGTAGAAACAGCCAATCAGAAAGCTGGATTCTTGCCGTTACCGTGACAATTGCCATTCAAGCAAGAGTTGCTATCATAGCAACCTTTTATGAAATGGGACCCAGGCATGTCATGTATCAATCCTGTAAGGAATTACAATATCCTGGGGTTGAGGGTTAATAACATGAATCGTACGTCTATGTGTGCCCGTTTTGTCTCCTGCAGACGGGAAAATGATACTAAACAAAACCTTGGTCTGTAACTGTCATTTCCATACCCCAAAAGAAAGGGGTCTGTCGAGCACATGAGCTAGACGGGGGACTGACGGACGTGTGGGAATCGCCGACTGGACACGCGCTGGGAGTTGTGTCTTGTTTTAGTTGAGTAAACCAATTGGTCTCCAATAATAATACTGGCTGAATAAGTGACAGGTCCTGGATCGAATAAACTTTGACACCTTTGGATTCCAATAGTCCTTGGACGGATCGGCGACGTTCACAGCTCAGGCGCTGGGAAATAAATCCTCGTCGATTTCTCACACACGGTGGGCTCACTTCTTCCAAGTTGTTTCCCCGATCTCTTTTGTTGCTGGGGCAAGAAGTTCAAGAGCGGACCATTTTTTTGTACATGGTGGAGGGCACTCGGGCGATGAAATAGCCGAGGACTTCTGCAACCAAGCGATTGCTATAAACTCGCCGTACATTCTCCGGGAAAGTTGGGCAAGTTTATGCGGAGCTTGAGGTGCATTCGGGGGTGCACAAAGGAACCGAGCACGCGCCCCTACCCATCTCTTTTCACACTGGACAAAAGCTGGAGTTCCGCCACGCGGATAAATCGTTTAAAATATTAATACATCGCACTGTTTTCATAGCGGTGGTTTCCATTGTGCGTGGCCTAGCAATGTTATTATGGGGTTAGGTCGCGTGCCCTCCTTTGACCATCGACGAGTGGCCTGGTCCCCGCTGGCCCGTCCCGATCATATTTCGCAGCCAGGCACACATATTCAGAGAGAGTGAGCGGGAGAGAAAATAGATGAATAAGAAGAAGAGGAGGGGGAGAAAACAGAAGAAGACAAAAACACTTCCCATTTGAAGACGATGATGATAATTCATTCATCGGTGCGATTATCATCATTTTATGAGGTTTTGCTGCAATGAAGGTAATTGATCCTATTCAGCCGCAAGTGTGTCCGAGTGTGTACTTGCGTATATCTGTAAACCTTAGAATTGTGAATGCAACGATCCCTTAAAAGGTATCCATTAAAAACATCTCCTAGGCCTCAAAAGGGAACGAAGGAGACGGTGGGTATTTAGGTGACCCTCAATAAAGAGGGGGGGGGGGGGGCTGGAAGGAGAGAAAAAAATGTTTATTTCGAGCACGGGTTTCGATCCATTTATGCACGAGTTCCCCGGTTCGAGTCTCAGCCCTAACCGGTAGTAGTGCAACCCATCTTCCAAGTCTTGCCAAGTCTTTCGGAGGAAACTGTTAACCCCCTGCTTTCCACAGTAATCTCCTGTCCATAGGTTTGTGTGTGGAATTGGTGCAGGTTTGTCTCCTTGACACAGAAAGCATTAACTAAGCCATCTGTCCTGTGCGTGTAGGAGAGGGACACCACATGCATGAATAAAACCAAAACAAAAAACACACACATACATTAAAACACACACACAAACACGTCACTTTTCATGTAGAGTATACGAGAAAAATCCCGGTGAAGTGGTCATAGCATGTAGCTGGGTATAGGTCTTCCTATAGTCATGTTAAAAAAAAAAACACACACACACACACTACAACAAACGGCTAATATACTCGGATGGCAAGGCTCACGTGTTATAATCATGAAAACGAATGAAAATGGTAAAAAAAAGAAGAAATAATGTCTGCATCGATAATATCAGTGTAAATAAAAAAAATTGTGATATCCAGGATGCATAATATTATGCACAGCTAAAGGAAGTTATGAGGTGAAAAATAAAACAACAACATCAACAACAACAAACAAACAAAAACCGATTACTGCTACGCCATTACTCACCATAAACAGACAGTGACAGAAAGGAACTGTGCAGCTTGTGATACAAAGACAATGACCTCTTTTGCCGCGATTTCAACACGAATTCAACGCGATTAAAAACAGTATCAAATGCGGAACTTCCCCAGCCCACATAACAATTGTGATGTTTGACATTTGTTTAAATCAGTGAATTTACATTTAGATAAATCTTTGAAGACGGCTGATGAAAATACACAAAAAAAGTGTCAGGATCAGTGATGAGGATCATGTTCTATGCAGCTGAGAGAGACAGAGCTGGTCGAAAAGATGTGGGATCTATTTCGCTAACAAGAACATAGCGATTTTGGTTTCTGCCATTTTGAAAAAAAAAAGAGTTACTGAAATTATAAAGGCAAATGAATAATGGTGTGCCCGGAAAAGAAGGTTGCACTCAATCGTTACCACAACACGTCAAGTCATCGCTCCAGCAGAGGAGAGAAGACATGAGGCTGACTCTGCTGTACAAAATGCGAAACTCACTAGTGGACTTTAACCTAGCTGCACCACTACATACAACCCATCACAAGACAGACACGCACAGCCCATCCCTACTGCTACCAAGTTCCTCGTTCCAGGACGGAACAACATGAGCAGTCATTCTTCCCCTGCACTGTTCGGCAATGGAACAGCTTATCCGAAGAGGCGGTACTTCTCCCCACGGTGGAAGCATTCCGTTGCCACCTAGTGGAGGATGTAAACTAGAGTATGGGAATAGGTTTTTTTTTTACTTGCACCATGTAAAATACGCACCCTTCATCCAGGCACTTCAACGTAGGAATGCCCATTGCAATTTATGCACACACACACACACACACACACACACACACACACACACACACACAAAAGTCATCTGCAGTAATCTTCAGGACTGAAGGATGCAGAGTTAACAGAAGAAGAAGAAGAAGAAGAAGAAGGCAATAATGTGGAATTTACAAGAAAACCATAAGGTACTGGATTACTTATGTTCTAAATCGTGTGCAATACAATCACAATATCTCATATAAAAAAGGAAGAAAGTAAGATATGCTATCAAAAGACAGAGAAAATACATCGTATAATTGAAGTCTCGTAATCTAAAATGCTAATCACATAAACGAACAAATTTGAAAGACATTGAGTAAGACGAGGTTGACGCGGACAAAGTTAACTGAAGATGAGTAAACTCCTAATTAATTTATTACGTCGCATTTGAATTGAAAGATATTCTTACCAGGTTGTTTCATGTTGAGGTAAAAACAAGTGCATTACCCACTGCATTTTCACGGAGAAGGTCAGCAGTTCGACTCCAGTCCGCTGAGCAAGACACCTAAAGGCAAAACATAGTTCCCGGAGGCTCAAAATTCATCCTCCACCATCTCCATCATTTGGAATTGCTTACCAAGATATTTGTCTGGTTTACGCCATTTGCCAGGATCACGAGTTGTTTAGGAGTATTTAGAGATCAAAAGCGCATAATAATTTTTGACCGTAGTACACGACTCGAAAAACGAGTTTTCATATTTATTTATTTTTTTTTTGTGTGTACACAATCAGTGGAAAATTGTGAGGTGATGACACCATCACCCCAGTTATTTGCATATTCATATTAACTGCACAAAATTGCGAAAATTAGTGATATTTCAAAAGTTCATAAGTTCCCTAAATTTTATCCAATTTGGGTCAAACTTTCTCTGTCGTGCTTATAAGATTTTGATCTCTCTTTTCAGACTAACCTTAAAGGTCCAGTTTACCTTTAGGAGCAGTGATTTAAAATATATTCAAGATTTCACTTTTGATGCATATGTGTAGGTACGTTGTATCACAAAACATTCTACCATATAAAATTTTTGCAATGAAGCCTAAAATATAAGGAGATATCTCTATTTTTCTCATTAAACCATAACTGCAGACGATTTAGTCTGGAGACATCTTTATTATAACTGATGTTTACATTAACAATACTTAACATCGGTTATACTGGTTCAAATTTTTACATTGGTTATTAACTCACATTTTTAAACTATTTTGAAACACTTATGCTGGATTTTTGTTTCATCTGCAAATGGCAAATTATGCCTTTAAACTAGTCCGGAATTTCCCTTTGATCTGTAACAATTCTCTCACTTACCTAATGGGCACGTGGCAGGAAGATGATGATGAGGTTAGATTCTTTAATCCGAAAATGAAATAAGGTTCGTTAAAAGTTCGTCAGAATAAAAAAGGAGGTGCGTATAGACGAACCTTCAGAATTATGAACCTAAGAATAACGAACATTACTTCATTTCCAGAATTACCGACCTTCGGATTAACCAACCATAGGAATAACGAACCTTCGGAAATACGAACCTTTCAAGAACGAAACCTTATATAATTTTCGGAAATACGAACCTTCGGAATAATGAACAGTAACCGGAAGTTACGTAGGTTCGTTAGTAAAGGTTTGTTATTCCGAGGTTTCAGTAATCCGAAAATGATACAAGGTTCGTTATTACAAAGATTCGTTAGTCCGAACATAAAAAAGAAAGTGCGTTACTAACGAACCTTCGTAACTACGAACCTTGTTTCGTTTTCGGATTAGCGAACCTTCAGAATAACAAACTTTCGAAATTACGAACTGTAACAGTTGTAATCATGACAGCTGTCATTATCATCAATTAATATACGCGTAGCATAGAAAATTGATATTATTTTCAAGAAAATCTGACAGCTGACTATAATGTGATCAGCATAGAAGTAAACAATACACAACCAATATTTCCCTGGACGAATGTGCCAAAGGAACACGCCCTCATTTCAAAAACGAATCAATTAATTTTCTTGAAAGACCTATAAATCGTTTTCCTTGATATTTAGTCGCAATTAGCGTTGTATCATTTTCGTACTTTCTATATTCAGTTTCTATTCGACAATATTTGCTACTCTCTGTTTATCTTCGTCGTGCACTGAAAAAAAAATGATAATAAAAAGTTAAGAATACGCCAGTGTGTAGTGAAAATATTAACATAAGGGGAGTAGTTACTTTTTTTCCTTTTAACAGACTACGATGGATACCGTATTGCTGATGGTCAAGGGAAAAGACTCACCTTTATGAATGACCACGCCATCAATTCAATATTTCAATAACAACTGTTCGCTGATCAACACGGGCTCAATGTTATTGTTGCCACGTGTGGTTTATCGCTCGTTCGTGTTGTGTTCTTCCAGCCATACAATATTAATTACTCTCTTCCTCGACACAAATAGCTGAGCAATACTCGATGTATTAACATGTAATAATAACAATTCTGCGCAATAAATCCTCAATTATAGGATGCGCAATTATGCTGTGACTCAAAAATACCCCTCCGACGTATTCAATGATATGGGACTAAGGCGCACGTGCGCTTGTCCAAATAAAAACAAAATTGCAACAAGATCATTATAGTGGCCGGAGTGAAGGAGGGGGGGGGGGGGGGTTGTCATGCGTGAAGGGTCAGTGGGCAGTACGTATTGATGAATGCATGAGAGGCTGAGAGAAAAAGGAGAGGAGGAGGAGGAATTGATGCTTGGACGGATGATCAAAGTTCAAATAACGCCAGTAGGCGGAGACTTAGCTGCCAGCATTTCCTTTCTCCTTCTAGACAGCAATTAGGAGCCTCTCCTCAGCTCAAAGTGTATATACCTCACAAAGGATTCCCGTGGCGCCCTCTAAATCCTGTATAGAAGGCTTGTTCATCAGTTCAGAAATGTCTCTGGATGGATATAGAAAAATTGAAATGTATACAAGGAGAATTCAACAATAATTTCATTTTTCATGAAAAGTACACATTCCAATGACTTGTTACTGACTGTATAATGTTGATTGTAATATTATTGCCCCTCTTTTAGTATGCTATATAGAAAAGTGAAATATGTTGAATTCTCTTTATATTGTTGTCCATACATGACGTCATGAACTGTAGAAGTTTTCTTATCCAGCGATGACGGCACTGAAATTTTAAAAATTCATAACTTTTGAAGCGTTTGTCCGACTTTCCTCAAACTTTCACTGATGTCTCCCACTATACTTTCACTTTTATCGTTGTGTTTGGTTTCTTTTGTAATGATGATGATATAATAATTGTGACAACAGTAACAACTAATAAAAGAAATTATTAAAGGTGAAAGAAGAGAAAGAACAGAAGGAAGAAAAACGCAGCTTGAATCCAAAGAGCAAAAGGAAAGTTTCTTTACCCCCAAGGAGTGGCAAGACAGCGTGTCGACTGCTCTCTAAAACTCTGTTTAATTGCATGAGTTATACCATCTCACATCCTCCTCATCAATCGATATCGTCTCTGGAGGAACCCTCCGCGTGGGGTGCGGGGATGCGGTCGCGTTGTCATTGCCATGACAACATTTTGTGAAGGGTCTCCTTTTCGGGAATTTGAACAAAAAGACAAAAGAGAGAAACAGAGACAGACAGAGAAAGTGTGAGAGAGAGGGAAGACGGAAGACAGGCAGAATGAAAAAAAAAAAGAAGAAAGAGAGAGAGAGAGAGAGAGAGAGAGGATAGACAATTGACGAGACTTTAATTTCGTAACTCCCCGGAACAAATAAACATATTCGGCGAGGATTTTGGCTAGTTTATCTCGCATTAGGACAGTATAGGGAGGATATATCAACAAGCGTTCTTCGCCCGAGTCTCCAGCCCCTTCGTATTTGTGACATCGCTCTCACGCACCGTCGCGTCGCCGCCGCCACCCTTGCCTCTGCCGCCGCCTCTGCCCAACTCCTGGCTGCCCCCTCTCTCTTTTTCTATTCTTTCTTTCCGACGCAGCTTCTTGTGTTTGCATAGCTACGATTTCTCGTCCGGCCCAGCGGGCTAGCTAGCTAGCTAGCTCTCTCACTCCTCTCAGTATAGGCTCTCACGGGTGAGAGGTAAAACATACGCATCATGTCAGAGTATGTATCTGGTATTAAAAGAAACCTACTTGACCGTCTTGTCCAGCGGGAGCCAACGGCACACGTGCGCCAGCTCGCGGCGACTGAGTATCCCTCTCGCGGTTTAACAGCAGAGGAATATGGGGTTTGGAGGGATCCTCGAGAAATGTAGTCGCATTTTCGTCCATCTGAAGACATTTGGTTATAGTTTGCGAAAGTATCTGGAAGGAGAAAAATGGGAAACGACCGTCAGTGAGAGTTATCTCAGCAAATTTTGACTCATTGCAGAATTTGACGATTTGTGATGGCGTTTGGACACAGATCTAGCATAGATTGTTGAGAAGTACATTTTCCATCTCAGCGGGATAAGTTTCCATATCCCCGAAATCCGAAATGATCGTATTCGTCGCGAAATGGCCATTTCGTGGGCGAAATGACCGATTCCGTAACGAAATCGACCGTGCGACGCTTGGCGCCCCAGAGAGCTTTCCCGCAAATTTAGCTTATTCTCGAAGTTTAATAAGGATCACCGTCTGAAGGGAGCAATGTTCTGCTCAAGTGATTGTATTTCAGACCCTGGCATGCTATTCTCGCTTTCCTTCTCTCACTGTTTTAAAAAGAAACCAGACAAAAGAAGAAGAAGAAAAGAGAAACCTACCAATTAATTTTCTTTAAGTTCTGATATAAAGTATTTCGCATTTTCTTATTGTTTTCTTTGTTTGCTTTAAGCTTTGTTTGCCTTACTCGCAGATATTTCAAATTACCAAAACAGAGTTAACTCGTTTTACGAATTAACTTCATGTATTCTGTCTTTTTGTGGGTATGCGGTGGTGTAAAGATTAAAAAAAAATTATACTATGATGTGCAAAGTGAGAAAAAAGAGCTGAAGGTAGCGAAGAGGAAGACAGAAAAGACGACAGAAAATTCATGTCAGTGTTTTGTCAGACATGTCAATGTGAAGCACTTAGTTCATGGGCGTTGCGGTCGAGATGAAGTACGTACGTTTATCGTGACTAAATTAATATTTGTCCGCACAATATTCGCGGCTCGGCAGACAAACTCCATGTTGCGCGCTTTTTCTTTCCATCCCGGCACAAAAAAGGCATCATAGGCAATAGCCTGCTCCAGCAAGGCAAGTACGTGTATCACCGAAGAACGCGCAAACAATGATCCCGCGCTGCGCTGTCAGAGTGAAACACATTGAACAATGCACCTATTTTGTCAAAGTGGAACGAATATAAAAGCCCGGTAACGCAACCGCAAATTGCCCTTATGCATACTTTTTGATCCTTGCTCTTATTGAACTTCGGAGTTTTGACAGGATGATTGTGTTACACCGAAACACTTCAAGTCACGTGCTCTCTGAATAACAGCAGCGAGAAGAACAACACGTCGAACGTGAACGCATTTTACCCACAATATCGCCAGGTCGTGTTCACTCTTTAATATACGTGGTATCCTTAGAGGAACCAAGTCTTCAACTTGTCGGGAATGATTCCGATTTGTCTTATGTAAGAGGACCGGCTGATGTGTTCTTTTGTCTATTCTCACATTCTTTGAAACTTTAAAAGAGTTTCACATTCAATGCTATGATCGGGTATTTGCCTCACATGTGATAAGACCTTTTGTCTTGGTATTTGTTTCTTTGTTGATCTTCTTAAATACTCATGACTCATTCTGTAACCTGTCATGCTTTGAAAATAATAAATTGATGTACCATTATACAGTAAATACCGGGCAAAGATCGGAGAACAGATTTTTTTATTTCATTGTAGAAAACATTCACAATGCCCTCTACGTCCGCATCAGATCCATCACCTCTTACTAATAACATGCCTCAAACCTGTAACTAAAATGGACCTGCAGAAGTAGCCCCAAAACTCTGTAGTTCCAAAGCTCCCAAAATATATCGGGGAAATCTATTAAAGATTAGATATTCAGTTTGGTAAGAATTCATTCGCTGTGGTTGATTAGGGTAAATCCTCTAGAAAATACACCTAATCTGGAGGCTGGATAAGCTAACCTTTTCATGTAGAGGGACTGCATGGTTTTGGCGTATTCTTCTTCATCGTCTCCTGGTACTGCTGCTACTATTGCTGCTTCTGCTCATCTTTCCACTTGTCCGTCATCATTGTGTATACCATCATCATCACCATCATCATCATCATCATCATCATCATCTTCTTCTTCTTCTTCTTACTCTTTTTCTTCCTGCTCTTCTTCTTCATCTCCTCCTTCCGTCATTGTCTGTTCTCTTTTTGCTTTCTAAATTATTCAAGCGGTGTTCGTGCTGTTGACGATGACGGGGACTCTGGGCATTCACTCTTATCCCGGAGATGGGGTCATGGGTCGTATTCGATTTTCGGGAGATCGCAAAAACTTCTCGTCTTAATCGTGCAAAAATACCGTTAAGTGGGAAGCGTATTATGATCATTCGTCTTATGGGATTAATGCATAGAATAGGGGCGCTAATCGCCTTCGCGCTTCGATCGATATTAATCGATAGATTTGGGACAGGACCTCTAGCTATGGCCACACACAATGCATCATTTTTTAGCGGGGCGTGTATATTCGTTCGTATGATCAGCCGAGCGATTCACATGCAATCGATCGACACGGCCATATATCGTCTGCCAACATTATCGTCGGGGGCCGGCACACCACTTGTTTCTTCGTCATTTATCTGATAAGACCTCAATTCATTGTCAACCCCGTTCGTTATTCACCAAGTCCATGACAGGGCTTTGAGACTTCCTCGGCTCATGCCGGTATATGGTAGCAGGGCGGCGAGGTGCCCCAGTCGGGAGCGGATCTGCCTTGGGATTTTAGGCTTGAGTTCGGGCAAGGTTTCGAATCCCAGTGAGTCTCACTGAGGAATGTTGTGTGTTATCATGCCGTCCCCTCTAGTAAGAGGTTAAACACTCTGTCCCTCGGATAGGAAAGGATAGGAGGTCCCGTGTGCAAGAGAGTCACAACTCATGCACGTAGAAAAGATCCCGCTTCATTCATTCATCGCAAAGAGCAGGGTGTGGAACACGACGAAGTGGTCGGCCCCAAGTACATGTACTCACAACTGGACCTCATTGAAGACAAGATAATGTATGTCATCCAGCCATCTTGTCAGATTAAAAAACAAAAACCAACAAATAAACAAACAAAAAAACAAAAATAAAAGAAAATACACCTTTCCATCTCCGTGCTGGTCGACTCCTTGGCATGTTGTTTTCATGGAGAGACAACCGTACGTATGAAGTAGAATGTGACGTTGACAAGAAGTTAGAAAAATGATTGGGAATTCCTAGGTCCACCCAAAGAACTACCGTCTTGCCCATCGGTAACGTATTGATAACTCACCCACAGGCCTCCAAACTCGGCAGAGCTGACATGGTCCATCGGCAGACAATCGTCAAGAAAGATGATAATAATTATGATTTTTGTTATTATTATCATTATCATAATTACTATTAGTATTAGTGTCTGTACTGTATGAACAACAGTAGCACGTGAGATTCAATTCTATCATCACGTATGAACATTAGTATAACGTTCTACCTATACAGCTACTGAACCGGTGGGGAGGGCGTTTCATGAACAACAGTCGTATGCTACGATAGAAATCATATAACACCTTTGATCTAAAACAATTTGTACTCCACAACAACTCATTTTCCTGTCAAATCAAGTCAGCCAGACAGGTGTCTTTGTAGAGCCTTTCGATTTATTTCAAACGAATTCTATTATGGTGGAAGATTAATTCGAACTCTTCTGAGAACTAAAGCTGACTATAAACCTGTATCCATAAACCTGTCCACCTGTATCTGCCTCGTATCGTACCCTATTATGAGTCCCTCCGGTAAATTGACCCCGACAGTCACCATGAATGTATCCTATCCTTCACGGGGAAGCTCTGGCGGTTCAAGCATGGCCAGTCTCGCTGCCATCATTACCATCTGTTGCATTTCAGGGAAAAAGTGTTTTATTGCGCGAAATTCAGTCAGGTCTAGGCCTATCCTTTATCATTTTTGTATCATTTTTTTGTTTCTTTGTTTTGCTATTCAATGTTGCTGATATTGTGTTGGTGTACAGCACATAGGCACAACCTGCTTAAAGATGAAAAACATCGTCAAAGTTTGAAACATGAGTGATGTCATGATGTCACGTATTTTTTTTTTCTCAAAGCTTTCAGTCAACGCGTCCGGACAGCTGCACGTGAATACAATACTGCCTTTTCCATATAACTTGCCTTCGCCTTGACTCTTTCTTCGTGGAAGGCAATTATGTATATTGTAATTCTTTCTTTCCAAACAACAGCAGAACAAAACATTTGCACCCACAACTGGGACTGTCAGTTCTTTACCCCTTTACTCGTCGCACAAAAAGATCAAAATGTCCCATTTATAACCATCAAAGTGTACTGTCAACGGCTACTGGTGTTTACTCGTTGCTTGAGTAGCACCCAAGTGCCAACTCAGGAAGGCAAAAGAAGAAAGAAAGAAAGAAAAGAAAGAAAGAGTGAAGGGAAAAGAATTTAAGACAACATTATGAATTGACAGAAAAAGAGGGGATTTGAATTGCTATTAAATGTGTAATCAAAATGATTTAGGAACTAATTAAGGTCACGGGGTAGGGGGGGGGGGAGCCGTTTTTGTCGAGGTGTAAATCTTTGGCTATAGATAACCGTAGCAGTTATTTCGTTGTCCCAAATGGAATATCTTACCTTGAATGTGGTGCAACTTTTTAAACATTTTTCTCGTTTCGCTCAAACAAATTTCCTCTAATGTTATCTTATGTTACGTCCATTTTTTTCGATTTCTTAGCTTTTGATACGGATACTTTGAGTGTTTTTTGTGCATTTGTTCAACTCATGAAACACAACGAAAGTATTATTTTTCCTTCCAAATGTCATTCAAACAAAACGTCTCTTCGCCAGGTGTTCGAAGTAGAATCATTCACCTTTTCCGACCAACGATACAAAATGGATAAATACATACAATGGAGTAGAATAGAATATAGAATATAATAGAATAGAATGGAATAGCATGGAATAGAATGGAATGGAATGGAATGGAATGGAATGGAATGAAATGGAATCGAATGGAATGGAATGAAATGGAATGGAATGGAATGGAATGGAATGGAATGAAATGGAATGGAATGGAATAGAATGGAATGGAATGGAATGGAATGGAATGGAGTCGAATAGAATAGAATTGAATAGAATAGAATAGAATGGAATGGAATGAAATGAAATGGTGTCGAATAGAATAGAATTGAATAGAATAGAATAGAATAGAATGGAATGAAATGGAATGGAGTCGAATAGAATAGAATAGAATAGAATGGATTGGAATGGAATGGAATGAAATGGAATGGAATGGAATCGAATGGAATAGAATAGAATAGAATAGAATAGAATAGCGTAGAATAGAATAGGAAAAAATGAAATAAAACAAAACAAAATAAAACAAAATGAAATGGAATAGTACGATGGAAAAGAATAACTAAAAGGAGAAAAGAATATGAGAGAATAAAACACAATGACATGATGCTGACATGTGATAGAATATATTTATCATCCCGAATTTATGACGTAACGAGAATAAGCTGCTCTCACATCATTCTACCCCCATCAATCACAATGACAATCACCATCTCTGTGCGCGTCATATTCCTCGCGAATAATTTTCCTGAAAACCCACACATTCATCTAATTTGACGATAAATATTTCTAATTCAATTTCAATCTATAAATCTATATTTCTATTAATTAAATGAATGAATGAATGAATGAATGAATTAATTAATTATTTTTTGTGTATCTATCTTTCTATCTTTTCATCCATTTATATCTTTATATATCTTTTATATATCTATAGAGAGGATTATATAATATGTTTGCATTCCATCTGTTCCCCCTACGACTAACATAGGAGGAAATCGAAGGAGAGGGGAAGAAAATGATGAGAAGAAATGAAGACGCGTTTTAAGAGAAGGTCCTAATTTATCAGTGGAGAAACAAGAGGGGCGACATGGCAGAGCGTAAGAACGCACGGGAGGATGGGAATAAGGTGGGTTGCAAGAAGACAATTATCTAGAATGCAAGTTGAACAGCAAGGCTTTATAAAGATCAGAGAAGATCAGAAAGTAGAGAAGGAGATCAAAAAAAGAACAAAGTGCGTTCTTGCCACACTCGAATGAGTAGCATCACAAATCCCCTCTTCCCCTCGCAACTAATTGATTCTCAAGTATCATTTTCTCCTCGATTCGTGTTTCTTCTTGTACGCCCTTCGCGATCGTGTGCTGTAATTCACACACACCACTGTGCGATGAACTCATTTTCGCTCAAACGTCTCGTCTTCGCCAAACAGTGCTGGGGGAACAGAACGATAATAATAAAAAAAAGAATATGATACAAGACAGCAAAAATTTCCCACAGTATGATATTGCACACTGTTGTCATCCCGTCAACATCCGCCTTTTTTCACATCACCGGCTCATCATCATCATGATACTCACGATTGTCTTTCTGCGAAGTCGATTCAGTTACGCGTTGGGATTTTCAACTTCTGTGTCCATCATCAAATACGATTTCGAAAAAAAAAAAAATGAAACGAGCTACAGACAGAGAAAACAAAAATACAATGATCATGATGTGAATGGAGAGATAGAAAGCAAAGTATACATCTGGGCTGACGTTCAGTTGAGGGAAAAAAGGGAGGGCGCGCACGCTTGTTTCTTTTAGTTTCTGTTTGTTTTGGAGTTCCCCGATCGTGAGATAGCTGAATTTCCTTGCAATGATATGCTTTGTTCAGTGACAAATTGAATTGATTGAGGATGAGGTGAACAAGAGGAAGAGAAACAGATAGATATAGAGGGAGTCGAGGGGGGGGGGGATGGTGGAGATAAAATAGAGGGTGAAAGGGAACAGAAAGAAGAAAAAAAAACGTGGACAAAGATAAAGCATGAAAGGGTTATTGGCGAAGTGAAGACGTCTTAGTGTTTGCAGAGTGTGATTTTTTGAGGGGCCTTGCAAAACAGTCTCATGAATAAAGTGAAATAGAAACGTAAATACGTATGTATTTGTACAAACGAATGAAGAAAATAAAATCACCCCTCAGAGTCAAAAGTGTATGCAGACGCAGAAAGGGAAAAAAATCAGAGCCAATAGTATTTAATGTAAAATACATGTGTTGCGTTGCTTTGTTGTCCAGAAACAATGGAAAGACAAGAAGATTATGTAGTATTTGGTTGCAGTAATTTGCACTCACTATTGTTGCAAATCATAGGGTCAACCTTAATTACTGCTCTGCATCTATAGGGATACCAGTGGGAATACAACAGTCAATTGAACCAATCGCAGACACATAATCATGCACATAGACACTCGCAAACGTACATCACACAAAGCAATGTAGCATAAATGAATTTCATCTTTTCTTCTTCTTTTTTTTTGTGATATAGCGCTACCATATAAAACATTACAAAAATGCAGTTCCCTTAAGACTGGCGATTAGAATTCAGTTCAGTTCAATTCAATTCATTCTCATTTTTCTCCCAACAAAACATAACGCAGAATAAACCAGGAATTATATCATAAGCATAATACATGAGAATGTGCGAAAGGAAAATTAACAAATAGAGATATACATACATATAGGCAAAATACTAAGTTATATTTGGAGGGAAAAAGAGAACTGAGAGGTCCACTAAAAAGCAATGCTTGTATATCGTGAACCACTCAAGTGTTCAAGAATGACGCAAACAGGCCTATCGCAAAAAAAAATAACAACAAATATCGCTCTGTAAAAAAAAGGCAATTGTAGAGCCAATATATTATGGCTGAAACAATAGATGTAGCTGATAAGAATGATTAATGTTAGTATGCATATTATTACTAAGTTCTGCTTTGCCATTGTCATGCATTCTCCATGTTGCATGGACGGAGAGTATGATATGTGCCCATTGAATGTGAGACTGATCAAAAGAATTATGTACATAAAATGCAATCAGCCCATCAGTCGATATGTCGTGAACACCTGTACGCATGTGAGCATTGCGGAACCGAATCACACAAGAGATGGAGAGAGAGAGAGCGAGAAAAAAAATCCATACCGCGCATATATACACTCGACATGGGACCGTCGTCTTTCCACGCGAACACTCCGTGTTTAACTCGCAAACGCGCATGTCTATGATGTTTTCGCTACTTTTCTCTCTTCTTCTCCCTCCCCCCTCCCCCACCCCTCTCTCTGTTTATGACATGGGAAAGCTAGCACGTGATAAGAAAGAACATTGGATCGATTTCATTGTTTGGCGTAATATTCGCATGTTGGCATGAAAAACAGAGTTTTGCACTCGGCGTCTGTAAACTGATCCGCGCAATAATATTTCAAAGTAAATCTACGCCATGAATTAATGCGCGGACGGAAAATTAATCACGAGCCCCTAATTATGCACTTGTTGCATCAGAGCTCTGGTATATATCCACCTCATTCCTCTCTCTTTCTCTCACATTTTGATTTTTTTTTTACAGGCATTATTATATAATTATATATTTTTGTATTTCTTTCTGTCACTTGTCTCTCTAGAAGGATATATGGAATATATACCCATGCATATCATCACATTATCATGTTATAATATGATATTATATTTCCTGCATCTTATAGGAGAATGATATGATGCTATCAACTAAGAAGACAGCAAAGAAAAGAAGTGCAGAAAGCCAATATCACACATTTGAGTAAAATAACAGAAAAAAGAAGAAGAATAGACAAGACACAAAACAGAAGTTAAGGCTCTTAGCTTCTTTTTTTTAATTATTGTCTTCGGCAGATCTCTATCTCTCTCCTATTATATGTTCTTGCATACTAGAGTTGAATAAGATCTATTGAATCTATTGATATGCAGGTTGTGGGTCTGACTTTTACTCAAAAGGAGATGTGTGTACAAATCATTGAGGTATATTGCTCAAAGTTCCAAAATCACCTGGAACATAAGCCTTCGAACAACATTCATGTGTTCTTTTTGAATAACGTTAGATTTCGCGTGTTTGCTTCAGATCATGTAATGCCGCATTCAGTCCGTATATATCAGTCTGAAATCACGTTTCTCAACATCGCACACACGCACACACACGCACACACGCGCACACACAAAGCCCTTTCTGCTCTTCTTCATCGAGGTGTTCGGGAAGGGCGGGGCGACCCAGCCCGCTTAGCCCGGACAGTGATTTTCAGAGGGACCGCGGGCGAACGGTGAGAATGCACACACGGAGAAACAGATGCGCAGAAAAAGTGACACCGTAATTCTCGCTGAACTTTTGTTTTATTTGTTTTGTTTTAATTTCTCTGCTTCAAAACGCATGCACCTGTGGACATCTCTTAGTCTCAGTCGGTAGACCCCAGTGGAATATGAACAAAATTTATTATAACAATAATTTCTCCTTTTTGTAATCATATTTTTGTCATTTTGGTATAGTTTGCAAGCATTAAACGAACTAAACAACGAGGAAGATTGCAACCGCTGTTAATTTCCTTGTCAATACTGATTTGCTCCGAGGTCTTGTGATTTATTTATTACTTTAATCATCTATTTGATTGCTGTATATCATCCTACAGGATTGGCCTAGTCTGTCGTACAGAACTGCTTTCCAAAGGCGCCCTACATAAGTTTTACAAATGATATGTTCTGTTTATACATTGTGTATAATTTTCTCTGTTTATTTGATGGAAATGAAAAGAAATTTGAACTTTGAACTTTAATAGTTTTACATTAATTTATACGTCATGGTAATACATGGCACCATGACATGTGCATGGGTTACATTATTAAGTTTTATGCGTCTGCAGGGTAAGTCAAACAATATATATGTATAACGTAGATACACAGTCTCATCTCGTCGGTATGGACAGAACATAAATGATAATTAGTTATCATTTACATATCTTGTCAAATTATGCATTACATTGTTATAACTTTATTCAACTACTTCTATTCTGACAGACATTTCTATTTCTAATTTCACTTCTAATTCATTTCCATATCTGATTCATTCTCTATGAGGAACACATCAGATGTAATAAAAAATGATATCCAGATTGAATGTATGATAAGATAGGCCTATAACTTACAAAATAGTACAAAATAACGGCTGACTTATCAAAATTTAGATCTAGATCATTTACAATGTGATGTACACATTTAGTGATTAAAAGTATTTTGGCATATTCTAAATGAAAGGACAATATTTTTCCACTCAGATTGAATAGGCAGACAATTATTAACTTTGCCATTAAATATTGCACATCTTGAAACAAGTTTTCTTCATTAAACTACAGATATACTGATATCTTGACATTATTCAGTACAAGGATTTGCCAACATTCGGTAAATATTAACAATAAGCACTCCAAGAAGATTGTTACCCTTTAATGCAGTAACTACACAAAATGTAAACATTACCGATAAAGAAAAAGAAGATTTGAACTTACAGTAACTACGAAATAATGAATGACAATGAAAAAAAAAAATAAGCCAAGTATACTTGAAAGAAAAAATAAACGACCCTTTCAAGAAATTCTTATTCCAGATTGATTTTGAAAAATAAAGCTGACATAAATAATAGCGACAAGACAAATATCAAGAGAGATGTGAAATTCTTCAAAAAAAGAAGAAGTGTATAGATGGTAGGTATACTTATTCTGCTGGTACTGAAAAACGCATACTTATAAGGTTGGATCAGAAAATCGTGTCAACAGCACTAATTACCCACATTGTGGCTAGACGGGAATACGAAAAATCAGTGGATACCTACAAGGTCCAGGTTTTTTTTTTTTCAATTCATGCGTCTGAAGATGAAGACTACAAAGTGAACAAATACGTGTCATCTGCTGATTTGTCTCTTAGAATTCTTTTTTTTTTCAATTTCAGTGTGAGAAATTGGTGTTCTTATGAGCGGATGACGCCAAATTGAATCATGCCTATATCGACCGTCATTGATCGCTACAAGTTAAAACACAAAAGGAAAGAGAGAAAATTCACGAATTCGTAGAACATTTTATGCATAAATACAAAGAAGCGTGCACGAGTAATTTGTCTCTTTTTCGCGTTGGAAACGATTGAGGGTTGATTACCCACCTATTGGCCTGAGAAGTACGCTTCACTAGCTACGATGGTTTATAGTTTTGCCGAGTTTCTGTTTCTCGTCAACTTTTGTCAAGTATGGTGTATAAAATCTGATGACCGAGTATGAGAGAATCATCCATCAGAGTGTAGAATTTAACGTGCCGTTCTCGAGCCGCGATGAGTGGTGTGCGTTGCCAGCGTTCGGTGTTGAATGACTTATACAGCCACACGTATCAAGCTACGGACAACACTTTCATAATCCATAACAAAATGTAAACATAAACTCAGTTTAACAGCACTAAAAATGGATTCTTAATTCTGTAACAACTCGACCCATCACAAATAAAACAAGAACGAAACGTAAGCATAATATTGTATTCCATTCTTACCTCTCTATTAGAAGAGTCTTTCATGATAAAACCATTGGTAGTTAGAAAATTGCGTCAGTCCTTGAAACATTCGCAAATTAGGACTCCCACCTGAGGAGAAAAATTTCTTTCGACATGTTACCATCTGTCTAGCATACATGTAGCTCGCATTAAGCCATTCATTTACAGGAAAGCATGTGAGGATGCCGTCAGAGCCATTTTTGCGTCCAGACTGGGTTACGCCAACTCGCTGCTTTATGGCATCAATTCTCATCAGGTCCGGCGCCTTCAGCAGGCACAAAATCGTGAGGCAAAACTCACCTTCTTGTGCCATAGGCGTGATCATGCCACCCCCTTGCTGAAGCAGCTACATTGGCTGCTAGTCGCACAACGCATTGTTTTCAAGATCTTGACAATAGTGTACAAGTGTCTTCAAGGGAAAGCTCCTACTTATCTTAGATCTCTCATCATCCCATACTATTCTGCTCGACCTGGACTACGTTAAAGCATGGAGCTACCAAAAAGAGCCCGTCTCTTTGGTAGCTCCATGGTTAAAGTGCAGACAGCACCTTACTCCATGTACCCAAAAGCAACAGCACAGCGTGGGACAATGCTTTTGTGACGGCTGCACCGCGATTGTGAAACGATTTACGACTGTTCGTCCTCATTCTCCCATCCCTTGATGTCTTCAAGAAGAATCTGAATATTTTTCTTTTTAATGCCAATCTGTAACTGAACTTGTTGTAAAGTGCTGTGAAACCAGCCATTGACTGTGTAAGAGTGCTATATAAATGATCTGATTGTATTGTGTTGATTGTATACTATTTTTGAAAATCATTGTTACCTTCTATTCGAACTGCCCTGAATTCAGACACTTTGTTTCTGTTTTGTAGTGAAATACGTCATTAAAAGACAATAATGATAAAAGAGAGAAAAAAAAAGAAAGACCCTTTGTTGTTTTTGGCATGGCAATTCCTCGCTAATCCCATAGAAAAACGATGAGTGCAGCTTCGTTTGTCTTGAGATAAGGTGCGGCGATGAATTCCTCCATGTAAACAATAAGAAAGACATCTTGTATCTTTCGGGGGTTCGTGGCTTAGCAACCCCAATTGCGTCAACAAGTGATACCGTTAGCGAGTTACCGCATCACCCTATTTGCGCTCCAGATATAAAAGAAACAAAAAACCCCCCAAAATTAGGTGCGCGTGCTACTCGCGTGGACCGGGGTATATCAGAAGCTATAGTTAGTTTTATGGTGATTGACTTTACAATCCGACTTGGTTTGTCATTAAATTTTAGATAACGCACGATAAACACGCACGTGTTTGTTCGCTGACAAGAACAACACCCAAAGAAGAAGAAGAAGAAAGAGAAGAAAAAAAAAAAACCCTCAATGAGCCATCTTTACTTTGCTCTTGCATAAATGTTTCCGTTAGTGAATTCCTGAGGTGGCTAAACTGAGACAAAGAGAATTTCTTGCAAAAGAACGGTTATTTCAAAGGATTGTAAAGCATCACTCACAAAAAGGATGATTTGCCATTTGTCTTTACTCTTGTTTGCATGTTTGTTTGTTTGTTTCGTTACATTTTCCATCTGAGAAGATGGCTGAAAGCCCATATTCAGCTGCAATAGTCAGATAGTTGGTCTTCCTTGGGGTCCAGTTGCAAGTGGCGGACCACTTCATCGGGTTATGCTCCCTGCTCGTTGCGATGAATGAATGAAGCGAGATCTTTGACGTGCACGAGTTGTGAATCTCTCACACACAGACCTCCATTTTATGTCCCATCAGAGGGACAGAGTGTTTTTGCCTCTTACTAGAGGGGCCTTATGGTTACAGACAACAGTGGCCAGTTAGATTGAACCCGGGTCCTTTGGATTTGGAGGCTGACGCGCTACCTACTGAGCCAAATCACCGCCCTTCATCAACTCTTCATTATGATATTGCGGAGGGAACCGAAAGTAATAAGATGTGCAGTCATGACTGTGAGGAATTTACATCTAATCAACATCAAAACTGTTTGCAACATATTGAGGAAGAAGAATTACTGAATTTGTGTTCAAGAATGACTTTCTTTTTTCTTATACAATGGGTGGTATCTGCCGAATAATATTTGCTGTAATATGAAGCAACATGTTAAAGAGAGATACAGAGAGAGAAAAACAGAGAGAAGGGGGGGGGGAGAGAAAGAGATTAGGGGGGGGGGGCAAGAAGGGAAAATGAGAGATGGCTTGGGATAATTAAACCGTGAGAGTATCCTAGAATAGTATAATATACTATTGATACTTTAATATTATCATCATCGCCACGTTCAAGAAGATTTTCTTTTTTTTTTGTACGCATATGGATCAATTTACGTTGCACTAAGGAAGCTTTTCTGGAAAAGTTAGAGGTATTCAGTGGCAGTTTCTTACAATACCTTTTTTGTTTTGTTTTCTGGAATGATGGTCAATGTCTATGTTTGAATTGGATCTGGATTACAATCCATCCATGTCTCTTTCAAGTAAACAATTAAAAATACCAATATAGTGAGTAATATTTGATTGAACACTCACTGTTGGAGCTTTACAAAACGATGTCAGATTATTATTTTTTTCTTTCTATTGAGAGATATGTCCTCTTTAGTGACGGCCATTACTAGGAGTTCGACAAGCTCAAATTTTGAAGAATAATAACTCAATACTTCTTTGAGCAAAAATGATATATTTATAAGTAGTTAACAGAAACTGCAAGCGCCATTAAGTCCTATGTTTTATCTGTGTATTTATGGGTGTATGTAAATGCGTGTGTTCCAAATTCAATTCATATTTCAAATAAAAACTCCAAATTAATAGCATAGTTTTTCGGGAAATAATTTCTTCACGCCATTTCAAGACGCTAAACCCCCATTTTAGTTACGAAAGATTCTCATACGTGTACATGACCAAATGAGGCTCTTCTCTACTCCTGTACAAGTAAACCTTGAGGAAATGGAAAACTTTTAGAAATATATTTTGAAGAATATTTTGCCCACTTGTGAATTAACCTGCAAGATATTGGCGCTCTACGACAGATTTACGTGTAGACAAGAAAAATTCTCGTTGTTGTAGAAGACGATGAAATGGCATAGACTTCATGATCAAAATAGTAAGTATATGAGTGCCTGGAAAATGTACCGAAGATTGTAGAAACTTTAAAAAAAAAAATAAACGGTCATTGAGTACTGCTCCCATTATAGATATTTTTATGTCTCTTTCCCTCCGCTATTATTCATCCTCATTCATCATGTTCATGCTTTGTTGCTACGAAGAAAAAAGTGTCGCTCTGATATGTATTGTGTAACCTTTGCGAAACATGGACTTTATATAGTTAAGCTCATCTTGAACTCTCCATGGAGCAGACGCCTTTGAAGAGAAGTAAGAGAACGTTGGTAGATGTAAAGTGGGGGGAGGGGTGGACCACACCCATAGGGTTTTGATTCATGGGGCAAGTCATGTTGCTCGGAGATGCTGTATCAGTGTGTATGGCGATAGTGTGGACGGAGTTCGGGTGACATGCAAATTGAGGATTTTGAAGGGTGTGGCCCGCAAATGGTAGACTCTTACCCTTCTGTGTTCTTCTGTGCGGCGCCCACCCCGTCGATGGATTTCTCCATCTGCTGTAACAATGCATCTGGAGTCACTCGCTTAAAATATCATTCGATTCGATTCAGTTCAATTCAATTCAATTCAATTCAATTCAATTCAATTCAATTCAATTCAATTCAATTCAATTCGATTCGATTCGATTCAATTCAATTCAATTCAATTCAATTCAATTCAAGTCAAGTCAAGGCAATTCAAGTCAATTCAATTCAAGTCATTTATTTTCCATCCAACAAAGAGTGAAACAAAATACAAAGCATGCATTACACAATCATATTAACGTCAATCAATTAGAAAAAAAAAAGCAACGTGTATCGTAGAGTATATAAGATATATGTACTGAGTATACTATGTTAAATCAAGAAGAATAACTAAGTACATCAAAGCATGCTTTGGAGGTTGACAGAGAAGTAAGTATGGAAAAGAGTAAGGCAAGGCTTGTAATTCGGTGATCACTCAAAAACATTGGCATCATCATTATAAACAATAATTATTTTTAATACTTGTGAAGATGTTGACCATCGCAGTGAGTTCTAAGACGATAGGGATACAATAATCGTTTGTCTCGCGAACAAAATCGTAGGTGAGGTGTACTCACACCTCACCAACGATTTTCTTAGCGAGATAAACGATTAATTGTACCCCTATCGTCTTAATTATTTTCAAGAAAAAAAATGCACATTTAAACTTATCTAACAATGCTCAACCTGTAATAGGCACTGTTCGCTCTATACTCAACGAAGGAATGCCGAAAAACAAACAAACAAACAATCAAAGAAACCCACAATAGTATATATATATATATATATATATATATATATATATATATATATATATATATATATATATATACATACATGGACACATGGAGGTGTCGCAAGTATGAATCCAGCAATAAGTTGTGAATATAAACATGGAAAGACATGATGGTCTGGTTTTAGCTTGATGTGCTCTGTGTTTTGGTTGGGAAGGTTGAAGATTCAACACACGTGGAAGGAGAAACACTTTAAAGATCTTCTTAGATTTGAACGAAGTCCGAAAAATCCCTGCTGAACTCTAAAAAGTCAATACTCTATATTATACATACAGAACAACACCCTTAGACAAGTAAGTATTTAAGTAAGGAGACTAAACTAACCTGCGCCTTTGTAGATCCTCTATGTATACATATTCTTATAAATTGGTGTGTTGCTACATATTGTTATGAATCAATTATTGTTATTGTTACATTATCGTTATCTTTGTTATTATTATCATTATTACTATCATTATTATTATTATCATCATCGTCATCAGTATCATCGTCGTCATCATCATTAGAGTTTCTGCTTAATATAGAGCTTTGTCTTGGATAATATCCCATTCTCTTACAAGGCTAAACATGAAAGACCAAAACCCACGGGTTAACAACTCTTTGTGACTTTACCTTTACGTCCGCCAAGATTCTGGAAGTAATCTTACATCTTTAAAAAAGATCCTTCAGATGGATGTGATGTGGTATTTGCACAAAGATACAAAAGAAGTTATGTTAATATAATTGGTCGCTCCACCCTCTCAACAAAGAGAAGTTTCGTCAAAAAGAAACCGCACAAAGAGAGCTTACAATTGCCATTGGACAAGCAAAATAGAAACATCGAATTAAGCTAAACAAACGCCACTGATTTTAGGTTTGTTTGACCATAGGAGTTCAAGTGAAACGGAGCGCTGGGAACTTGAAGGGCCAGAAAATACCTTCTGGTGACACACGAAAAGGGCGGGGTCATAAAAATATGGTGCTTTTCCACGGAAGGCGTAGCCCCCCCCCCCCTTTTATGTCGTAATTTGATCCCGTCTGATGCTTCATGGGGAACAAATTTGGATACATTTCAGTGCAAACACGAAAACCTTTGACGATACAGACACGAGATTCATTTCTGTTTGCTCTTATTACGTTTTTTTTTTCTTCCATATATAGAGACACGGCGCACGCTTACCACACAAGATCTCGCGAGCTCTGTTTGTGTGTGTAAACCTTGCGTGAGTTTGGCGCGAGCGAGGGGTTCGCGTGCGCAAGAGCCACTTGTTGGGCGTGGCGTTCGTTTCGCGAGCATTGCTCTCTTCTGATTGGCCGAAGGAGTTTGTCAGTGAATTGGTAGCGATTATCATCTGTGCTACGGGCCCTCATCTTACCGAGGATCGAGATCTCAACGGCGCGGAGTGCGTCGCCTGGACAGTTCTCCCTTGGCGCTATAAAACTTGGCGGCTCCCCCAAGTTCAATGACAATCCTCCTCGTAACCTCTCCGCCAGCAACAAGTGTATCCAGTTTGGATCTGTTTGTCCGGCAGACGATGCCGAGGAGACAGAGAAAAAGAGACATTGCATCTGCCTGCCAACTGTCGGCTCTCATCATCTCGATGGACGCGGTACTCTTTGCATGTTACTTCTGAAACAAAATCGGATTAACTTGTCCCTTCGACACTCAACCTCGCAACTCACCTAGGTTAAGGAGCGCTTCAGCAGCACCTCACCAACTTAACTCATCCTGAAAACGACGTCGTCATAAAACAGGACAATGGAGAACATTTCATACGACCATCACGCAATGCTATACCATCAGAATGCCTACTCGTATCACCATCACAATATTCAAAGTCCCTACGACAGAGGGGTGTTCGAACCCTTGGCTCAGGCCTACGGGAGGCGGACCATCCAACCACACGATGGCGGGAAGCCGATACGGAGAAGGCGCAAGCCCAAGTGTCCGGCACAACAGGTGCGCCAGCGACAGGCCGCCAACCTGCGGGAGCGGAAACGCATGCAGTCGATCAACGACGCCTTCGAGGGGCTCCGCGAGCACATCCCGACGCTGCCGTACGAGAAGCGGCTGTCGAAGGTCGACACGCTGCGCCTGGCCATCGGCTACATCAACTTCCTGGCCGAGATGGTGGAGAACGAAGGGGAGAACCTTGAGTCACCGACCAGCAGTCCTCAGGAACAGCAGAAGAAGGTCATCATCTGCCATCGAAGTGAGTTTTAGCTCTCTACAATTTACCAGACACCTCACAAAAAATGTAGCGGAATGACACTCCTTGCTCAGATAAATAAAGAAAACGCATCAACAGATTGCTGCGAGGTTCACTTTAAAACGTGACAGACATTATCAAGTCATACAAATTTACATTTCATTTACATTTCAGATACCTGACATCACTGTGTAGTGCAAACACCTGAAATTGTTAAACTTTACATTACCCTTGATTCAAATTAAACTTTCATAATTTCATTATTTATTGTTACTGAGTTGAGTTGAGTTGAGTTTGAGTTTGAGTTTTTGTTATTCTTTTCAGTTAGTTTATTTAGAATAGAACATGAAAGAAACAATTTTCTTAGGTATCATAATTTTCTTAGGCAGTTTTTAGGTGTCATAGTTAATGGTTTCTTGCAAATCAGAGGTTGCTATTTCCGTGATTCTGGGGTACATTTCTTTCCAACAGTCTACTTTATCTCAACGAGCTTACATACATATATACTTACAATATCAAAGGCTCCTAAGTTCTCACAGAGTAAGGTGTTTTTACTGAGTGAATAGACCAAAGGAGCTCTGAGACTTTTCTCTGAGCTCTTGAGTTGAGCTGTTTGCCTATGATTGCGATGTGTTGCGCGATGCACGATGTGTTTTAAATACCAATACAATGTTTGTGCCAAGTATAGCTTTTTATTAATGGTTTCAAAAAGAAAAATATGAGTACATCTCTACCGTGGTGAATGATTTAGCATTGTTGAAATCGAATTTATAATAGGAAATTAGACAACCCATACACGGCTCATAGCAGCGAAGGATATTTCGTACTCTTCTGAAAACAACAAACAAACAAACATGAACATCCAAACATGTATCTGAACTACTGTTCTTCTGTCTCAATGTTAAGAAATTTAACAGCCACCTCTCATCTACATTTCCCGATTTTAAAAGGTTTACAGCGTAATGTGTAGCCCGCTTTTTCTTTTTTCTCAATAGACACCACATGGCCGTTAACGGTCGTGAACGACATCGTATACATCATGGCTTTATGATAGAGACCCATGAAACGGCTCTCCGTTCTCATAGAAAGAATAAAAAGAAGAAAAAAAGGAAACCAACAACTGACAATGACACCTCCTTCTTGTTAACAAGAACATTTTCGAAATGCTCATTTTATGGCCTTAGGCCACTCTGCTACCCGCTGTGTACAGATTAAGGTATTAGGACCCCCGGATCCAGTGGATTAGTGTTGTTACATGATAGAAGATGGGTGGAGGGATAGAGAAATAAGAGCGGTATTCTAGTCGTATCGAGTCTTGCAGATAGATGCGATCGATCAGCGATCGATAACGGTGAAGGAGGTGAAAGGGGTCCATTGAAATGCATGCACAGAAGACTGTATACAAACTCGGGCCTAGGACATTACAATCGCTCGTACAATGCCTGGCTTTATCCGACAGGTACAATGTGGGTTTTTCACTTTGCCTGCAAATCGAAGGTCGAGTAAAAACAAGGGGGGTTAAGAGAGACCGCTAAAAACTAGAGCGCCCTAGCGCAGTATTCTGTTTTAACCGAATACATTCAAAGTTGCAAGGAGTTCAAAAGCAGAGCTTGATTCATTTCACCATCTTGTTCAAATAAGACGACCACCTGAGCTGAGATCATTCACATTAAAATATTCCTGGCATGCTACCATTTTCTAGGCGAAAACCTATAACCTCGCCAGCCGACAAGAACTTCAACTATGAGCACTGTCTTTCCGCCACATCCATGATAGAGACCGACTAGTTAGCTTCGCACGTCTTATTCTGTCCGAAAACAAAATCATTCTTAGCCATGTTAGCTGCTATACCTGCTAGTCTTGGTTGTTCTTACTAGCTGTTACAATCAAGCATACAATTCATTTCGCCTTATCAAATTCTGACCTGGTTATTTGACTACAGTTTGAAGTTGAATGACAAACTTCGCGTCGGTTTTCTGTTCATAGTTGTCTACTTCCCTTCTTGCCCAGGATTGTTGCCTCTGTCTCCTCCTCCTTCTCCTTCTTCTTCTCTTCCTTCATCATCATCATCATCATCATCATCATCATCATCATCATCATCATCATTATCATCATTTCTTCCTTCTTCCCTGCTTTTCTATATTCCTTTTCTTCGCCTTCCTCAGTATATTCACTCTCTCTGATATTACAGTTCAATCGCAAGGGTGCCCAGCAGACATACAAGTATCTGTGATTGTATATGCACATTCGTTGTCTCATTATCTGTACTATCATTTTCCTGTCAGTTATTCTAGACAACTATACATTAGTATGGGTATATATGGCAACCTGTCATTTTTTTTTGGTCTCTTTAATACTGCCATCAATTAAGGATTCATCACTCACATGACGTTTGTGATACCTCCTCGCTCCCAAGTTGAGCTTCTCCTCAACCCTCATCACGTCTGCTAAGTCACTCAACAATTTATCAGGGGTACACGTCGTCATGTCGTCTTAAACTTGACGGAATTTGAGAGACAGGTCGGTTATGTAAAATGTCAGTCATGATCAACACGATCACGTCGTGAGAAAAAAAAAATGGTGTCATGCTGGGTTGGTGGTTTCAATTTTTATGCCCATCTCCTCAAACTTCCTTTGCTGACCATGTCTACTCTTCCCAACTCTCCCTTACTCTGCTATCTGATGAAAAAGCAAAGTATAAAAAGCGTTTCTTTTGAAAGTATTCCTCTCAAAGCGCTGTCGAAACCACGAGATGTGCGCCATTACAATTAAGACACCCGTGTTTTCCTTTTCCCAACAACACAAATCCCCTAATACCGGTAACAAGTTTCCATACAGGGCCCGTTAAGTCTATTTGTACGGGTCGGCCTAATCCGCTCCGAGATGCGCCGCACAAGGGTAGCATGGTTTCAATTTAGCCCCCCCTTCTCTAATCCTTAAACGCTGTAGAGTATAAGATGAAGATACTTCAACAGCCGATTAACGGATTTCCCTCCTGCTTTTTTCCCGTCGACCTCTATCTGCCACCCTTCCCCTTTCCTCTTTGTAAAAAGAAAAAGAAGAGAAGATGGGCGATTAGAGTTAATTAACGATTACACCAGAAGGTATAAGACGTTGACTCAAGAAGCGGTCAAAGTTTGGGGGTTCTTTTTATATACCCCCTCTCGTAATATGTGGTGTAGCTCTTCATGTCCCGATAGTTTTAGACATGTTACAAGGAGATTAGTTGGTATATCTTGCTTTAAAAGGAAAGATGCGTTCAGAACTGTCAAAGGAAAGAGCTACTTGGTCAAAGGGAACGAAGAAGAACCCGAAGTATCACCATCTTAGAATATGTGCTCAATGCCATGCATATCCAAAACTTAAAACTTTGAAGTCGCTCAATAGTTTGATAATGTCGTTACGTTTCTGTTCCCCAGCTAACAAGTCCTCCATGGCGATTGTAAGATGGTTATGTGTTGAATTACATCTGATGTAAACTGCAAGAAAGGTCAATTACATTTCCCATTGTATACAGCGATTCCATGAGACGGAGATATAGATATCATTATATAGGATGCACACTTCCCCCTTCATTCGGCCAATAATTATCATGTCTACTGAATAAAGTGCCTGTCTAGCATCCAGGAGGTCGTGGATTGGAATCCCACCCGAGTTTTTGAGCCTATGATTCTTATCATGGCTAATACGTACTAAAGCACTGGAACAATCGGTGTTTATTTAGATCAATGAAGGGCAATTTGTTAAAGAGGTGTAATTCTCATGTCATTTCGCTAGCGTACACTAAAAAGTACATGGAATAGCGTTGGTGAAAGTGCAAAAAACAGAGAGAACATTTAGGAAAAGAATGTAGTCCGTAGAGTCGATAATGTATGTACACATAGACAGATATATGAATGTGTTAACTATGTTGTTATTAACTTTCATTTTCTTACAGGCTCGCCCGTTGACATGGAGTACGGAGCTATCCCCCTGGCAGGCCACTCGCTCTCGTGGTGCGACGAGAAGAAGACGCAACCCGGCCCCAACGGCACCATGACCGCCAAGGTTTGGACGCCCGAGGATCCCCGCCAGTCGTCCTCCCCGCTCTCGATGGAAGACGGCGACGTCTCGTCCGGGTCCGCGGGTGTGCCCGATGATGTTGTTGGCATGACAACGCTGGAAGAGCTGTCCTTTGCGCAACAACTCTCGCCCATCCATCATCATTTGGAGGAGAGAGCCCATTAACTTTGTGCGATAAACAGAACGTATACCTCCACTGTTGGACAAACTCTTTGCACTTGACGAGTGCAGTTTCTTCTCTTTCGGGATAGTTCCCGGGTCCTTCGACCCATTCAAGTATGATCGAGTATGATTATATTTTCATTTGTGGAAAGATATTTCTGTCTCAACTAAGTGAATTGTTGGTTCTACAATGTTTCATGGATTTGGATAGTAGAATTCAAGATATTTTTTAAAAGAAGTTAATAAGAATTCTAAATGTCAGTTGAATAATTCTTCTCAGACTTTAATAAAAACATTAAGTGACCGAAAGAGACGGAGGAAAAAAAATCCAAACTCAATATTAACTTTTGATAGGCAACTCTACGAAAATGCAGTAAAAAAGAATAAGACTTGGGGTCTAACTTCTTATCTAATAAGATACAACTGAATTGCAGAGCAATGGTATGTTCGCAATTTATACTCGACTTTTGCATGTAATGATGCTCGTGAAAAGAAGAAGAAGAAGAAAAAGAAGAAGAAGAAGAAGAGTGAGAAAGAGAGAATAGCAAAGAAAATCGAATGTCTTCCATCCTATTTCAACTCGCAATGTCGGAAAGTGATTTGTCTTTTTTTAACTTTGAAGTGAGTTGAAAAGTATCTTTTGTTGAAAATACAAACAAATCCAAATCAAACACGCAAATTATGTCAGTACCTTTAAACGATGAAGTGGCTCGGTCCTGTCGAATTTCAACTCTGAGAATCCATCGAACCTCAACTCTATTAGAGAGAGAAAAAAATATATATATAGTCTTCATAACTCAAACGAAAAATACTCTTTCCTTGGTGTTAACAGAAGTTACTGTGGTGTTTTACCAAAAGGTAAATCATTTTCCAACATTGTCCTTGTCAATCTGATACTTTCAGGAATATAAGTTTTGCTTAGATGTTGACGAATATATTACTATACCTCTGCAGAACAACTAGTCATTGAAAAATTACTCTCAGTAGCTCATTTATAAAAAAAATCATGAATTATATTCAAGATTTCTCCCCAACTCTTTAAGATTCTAACGTGACTCAAATCTCAAAGTTGAATATAAGGACAAAACTCCATACAAACACATATTCATCAATATTATGAAAACTCAACCTTCTTCCAACTCGCCCTTAATTATCAACGATACCAACAACTTTTAAGTGTACCCATTTTTCGGTCGATTTCGATTGTGTATCTGTCAAATCATTCATGGAGATATAGAAGAAATGGAAACAGAATTTCCAGTCTACAGTGTTTATATACTGATCCGTTAGTGCCTTTAAGTTAGAAAGTTCGCTAAATGATGTTTGTTTTCATCTGTATATTTGGTGTGATTTTTGTACATACAAAGATGTATATATCAAATTATTTTAACTCGAGATTTTATATATATGTGTCTTGTTCCTGGCTTTGGTTGGGTTATTTTTGTGGTAATTAAAGGTGAGAGGTCAAAACAAAAACAAAGAAACAATTAAATCATTCTTGATTAAGTTTGACAATTACGTACAGTCCGATTGAGGGTATAGTGAGATACTTGTTCTTTTTTTTTTTCTTTTTACGCGGGGGAGGGGGGCTTTTTAAACTATATTGATATACCTGTGTTATGTTTCGTTTGAATTTTTGGTAACCGAGGATGAAAATAATTTCAAGAGAAACATTGCAATCTGTCCGTTTCTCTTTCATATACTGTTGGAATACTAAAAATAATTTCTCCTTCCACAACGAACTCCGACAAGGGTCGTCTGATACATGAAAAGAGATATTTATATTTTCCTTCCCTGCGGATTTTAGAGTGCAATATCTTACTGAATTTCAATTTGAGTTTAATTATTAACTGACAAATATTGGAATGATTTAGATATATGACACCTTTTTTTGATGTACCGGGATCCAAGATTCTCATGCAGGGAATCAACTTGTTATAATACCCTTATGTAATGCGCAAACAAGGTGATTAACATTATTATTAGTTTGATGTACCGGTAATTCAATTACATTTCACTACTCTTGCTGAGACGTTTCTTGTTTCCATTCTGCATAACATTCCGAAAGAGAGGGGTACATTGTACCATGGACTAGGGTTCATGATTGTACATTTTCAAAATCGTGTGCTTGTGGACGTTTCTAAGTGTGCATTGAACATTCTCGGATCAAACTCAAAATCCGTCTTTTTGGGATTATTTTCTGGGATTACCCTATGACGCGATCAATTTCACTCTATATACTTCTGGGATACAAGAGTGTGATGATAAACCCTTCTGGTAGCGTTATCGGTATGGAGAATTCATAACGAATGCAGTAGTTTCGTATATGTTCTGAAGTATACACAAGAAATATCATGTGTTACTGTCTTGTATAGGTCCTTTAATCTTAAAGCATAAAATCTCATTTTTACCCTTGGTATCAGCTCAAGAAGTTTTTATGCACAAGAAATTGCATCTCCGCTTTATCACAGAATGATGTGCTAAAATCAATTACACCGGGCGTCGATTATTGAAATGACCATACTACGTTGTTTTTGTGTTGTGATTATCAAGAATGATGGTTTTTGCCGTTTGTCTTATGTAAATTCATATTTCAAGCATAGGTTTGATTTTTCTCTAACTAACTCACCCCCCGTTTGACGGGCACAAACTCAGTTATTGCTCTCATTTGATCTTGTGAAACAACTTTTCTGATGATGGCATGAACGGAATAAAAATCTAACATGAAAACAGATGAATTATCTTGTCTATATGGCTCATATTTATATTGATGGCACTGTGTTACAGTGTTCATGCTATTTGCGTTCACTGAGTGGAACTAGTGATGAGGTGCATTTGGTTTCTGTCACACACACACACACACACACACACACACATAATGATATTGATTTCATTTATTTTTTTTTTTGGCCCTAGTCTGAGAATCATAGTCTCGCAGATCCTATATTAATGAAATACATTTGTTTTGGCACGTGAACACGTATTGACGTTTGCTTCATGATGGAAAATGACAGAAACTTCATATTAATAATTATCATCATTGTGTGTGTTCGATGTACATTATATACTAAGAAACAATGACCATGTGTACGAAAATATATATTTTTTTTTAATCATTCAGCTCTCTGTACCACCAAACAATCAAACACCACGCTAAATGTGACACCTATTAATTATGGCGCTCCAAAAATATTGGACGTTATTATTATTGGAATTACTTGTATGTTTCCCAAATTCCATCATGGTCTTTAAAAATTACAAGGTACCTCTATAAGATGTATCAAAGTCCATCTTTGGATAATGGCCAAAAAAAAAGAAGTATCGACCCTGGATTTTGCTGGTCGGTGTGTATTCCTGTCTAATGATAAAGTGTGGGTGTATGTTGGAGCTGCAGCCGACGTCATTATCATGCCCAATAAAGCAAACAGTTACAGTCAGACCTATGACGCACGAGCTCATATCTCCTCATTGGGCACAGGTGCTTTGCGCCACCTTACTTTCCCGTCATATGCAGCCATGCAAAAGCAGCCTCCCCTGCCTCCCTCTTCTCTCCGCCGAATACCACCACCATTACCACCACCAGCCAACGGATCCCACGGGCACCTCGGTTGCCCAGGTAGATATGGCATTTCGTTTCGGAATCAGGCAGAAAAGAGGAGAATTATAGCTGCCAGCCATGTTAATGGAAGTGCTGTTAATTGCATGTGCTCCTTGATAACGAGTACTTTCAAAACGTTTGCAGCGCCATGGACTTTAATTCTTGATCAAATGTAAGAGTCCAGAGGATGCAAAATAATTCCAGCCCATTTAGATTGCGCCACGTGCATGTGTATCTTCAAATAAGAAAAGACACATCCATAGTAGGTTCTAATATTTATTGACATATACATGTAAAAGAATGAGGACGAAATATTTCATGATTACGATTTGGCATGAATTACCACCATCTTTATAAACATAATTATGTAAAAATCTTCCACAAATTTACCCACATTTACAAAGACATAATACGTACATACAATACTAAGTATTAGTACTTTTTTGAAGAAATCCAAATTCTTTTTCTTAGTCTTTAGACTGTATCACTGTTTTCATGCAATCCTATAGCGCGGGAAACACAAACAATAACATTTCTTTGTTGTATCATATCAAGGAGCATCGGAGCTCCGTCGAAAAATATGGTTATTGTAAACATTTTTTTTTTTAGCTGTTGGATGAAAAGACAACATGACCGAGTCATATCTGCATCATCATATGAAAACACGTGTGGTGGCTGATCGATAGCTCCATCTCTAAATGCACTCTAGTTCGGGTGCACGTCCCGAGACCCACAAGTCGTATCTAGCCAACGAGTATAATAGTCCCTGAGTCATGCAGCCACGAGATATACAGCCCACTAGTCAAACAGCCGATGAGTTCGACACTATCTAGGCCTACGGGACCCCGTGTTGTAATGTCGAACTCGTGGGCTGATTTTACCTAGTGTCGATCTCATGGGCCTTATTTGCCTAGTATATCGAACTTATGGGTCTTATTTGCCCAGTGTCGAACTCATAGGCTGTATGAATCGTGGGCTGTATGACTCGTGGGTGTCGGTCTCGTGGGATGACCCCCTGTGGTTCTTGTGCAAGTATGTTCCATTTCCCTATAGCACTGTTACTTAAATCGAAACTTATCGACCATCGTGATTGGAACTCATCGACCGACACGTCGACCGCCATGTTTTATGTTAGTAGTGTTCTATTGTATATCCAAGTTGGATATCATAATTGTATTATCATATTTTGTTATATTTCATGCATTTTCCATTAAGAAATACGAAAATAGAGTGAAATCAAAATTGAAAAGATGCTACAAGAGAATCATGCTACTGAGAAGGTGAAAAGAGTCAGTTACACCTTATTAATTTCGCCCATGTACCAAAGCTGGGGAATTACATTTGGAGAAAACTTGGATAATACGACTTCAAAACTTATTTTGAATTCTAATTTGGCTTTACAAGCGTTTACACATCGTGCGATTGTTTACCTACAGTTTATAACGCTTTATATTCTATATTGCATATGTACTGTATACATTGAAATTAATCCAGTTCTCTGATCTCCGGAATTAATGTCCTGCATAATCATGCATTATACGTATTATTCGCTTTTGCCGGTAACCCCTGCAACTTGACCTGTTTTAGTTTTGGAAAATAACATAAAATATCTGCACAGCAAGTCACGATCTATGTAACACGCAGTATTTCACGGCGTGGAAACAACGAGCTGTTACTGCATGGCTGTGTATACACATTACTTATTATTCACCGATGTAGTTTGTTCCACGCGCGTTCGCGTGCGGTTCAATAAATAAAAGGATTCCGTGAACAGGTAGAACCCTAAAGGCATTTTATTATCCTGTTTTGGTAACCCCTCTTGTACCGAAAAGGAGCGCAGGGGAAATTTTGTTTTCCGCTCCTCGTTTCCGTTCAATCTCTCCCTCTCTTTTGTGCTTCGCATATTTTACCATCAACGATAATTATTCCGCTGTTACTTTCTTGTTCGTTTTACAACGTGTCACATTCCTGTGAAGTCATAAACATTGACCCAATGTTTGAATGATTATAAAGCACGTTTCAAGCTCATAAATTATTTTACTGATTCCCTAAAAATTAAATGTTGAGACATGAGATTGTGACAAGCATGTCATAATGTGAGCTATCCCATGACAATACATGAGTGTCGACGTAGAAATATATCGAAATAATCGTAAGAGCTTAAAGCCTGCTGGGTGTGGGGTAATCATTATTCAACGTCAGATGAAAATTATCAGTATGATGTTATGAAAGTTACTATACAGTGCCTCCTCAACACATTTTCCCTTAGTCTCTCTCTGAAAGAATGATGATAATCCCATTACGCCATTTTCTATACTCTGCAACATACCCCTTGAATCTCTGCAGTTGTTGTTCACTGCTGCAACATGTGACCTTTCTGCTTTTTGCTTCTGTTTTTCTGTATTTTTATTTAGTGACATATATTTAAAAAGATTTTTTTATTGTGTGTTTTAATCGGTTTCCCCAGATATAGTTGGTCTTAAAAAACATCCGTACTTTAAACTTCCCCTAATCTGATTACTCACGGGACCTGCGACTGTACAAGCTAATGCTTTTTACGCAGGCCCCATCATATTTTTTCGCATTATGACCACAGTGTAATTCGCATGCATACAGACCTCGTGTTTATACCAAATCAAACTTCTGTACATTCTGATGAAGTCTCATCTGAATTATGTTTTGTATAATTTTCGTATTTATATACTTTATTGTGATATATGTGAGAAATATGAAAATAAATTGAAATGAAAATGAAAAATGAAATTAAATGAGGCAGAAGAACTGAAGAAACTTAACCTCTGACTGATAATTATGATAAACTGACATTTATGATTTCGCTATCATATCCAAAGACGTTATATGTGTTGATGTTGATCGTGATGACAGAGAATTTACTTGAAAGACATTGTTTCTTTTTCTTTTTATAATAATTCAATGATCAAAACCACTGGTCAGGGAGAGCTTAAGGAATATTTGGAAGTATCAAGAAAGTACTGGTAATTTGAATGACATTTATCATCCAGCAGGGGAATCTATGGCATCTCCAAAGAAAGAAAGAAAGAAAGAAACAAGACAAACATCAACTAAATGAAAATAAAAGAATATTAGAATAACCTGCTTTCCTCGTGTTCCTTGCCAATTCAAAACTACCAAACCAACGGTGGTTTTTACATGAAATCATATACAGAAATACACATTGGTTCATTGTTATTCAATTATTTCATTAACAGCATTTAACTTCTTGTTATCCTAATATGTAGAGAATCCTCTGAAAAGTATAGATATTGATAATTCTGAATTTTTTTCAATATATAATATTGTTGGAAATTCTACTGTTGCCATGGCAACTGTTTTGCTAATTGCCATAATTGTTATTATCACATAACTATTTATTCTTTTCACATGACAATTTCTAAATTTCTTATAGCTCTATCTTACTTCACTTCCTCAACTGCATGTGTTCTTTACTTTCGGTTTGATTGTTTTTGCTTCTTTCTTCGTTCAATTATTCACTTTTTTTGCTGCCATCTCATATTTCAGTTACAGCTTGCTCGCCTGTGGTCCCCCTCTGTCTGTTGCTTAATATTTTGCATTTCTTCCTCTTTGCAGGCATTTATTTTTCTCTATCCGTCTCTCTTTGTCTCCTTCGCGAATATCTGTACGTTCATTTCACTGCATGTGCTTTTTTTTTCTCCTTTTCATCGTTTCCTCCTAGAAGCGGAGAAACGCTCAGCAATGTTTATGTGTCGGCGGATCCTTGCGGATACATGACGTGACGAGGAGAAATTATTAGACGCTTTCGTCAATAAAAAAGTGGACGTGAACACAACCTTAATGAACGGCCCTAATCAATTATTGATGTCCGCTAGCACACATCCCCTCATCCGCCAGTGCTTGCACCGCTATCAACGGACCTCCGAGCAATTAAAATTCCTCCGCGCCCGCATTCGGACGCGGTGTAGCATCACACGTGTTCCCCAATTCCGCGCTGGGATCTCCGCGTCGACGGATCGCCGAGAAACCCGTTAACTACCAAGATCTCCAGACAGCGCGGTCCAATATTGAATTTATGGATTGTAGTTAGACCGATTAATTTGGCAAGCTAATTTTTCTTTCCTGGGTGTTGTATAATTTCCCTCTGCCATTTCCCTCCTCGCCGTTAACACGTGGACGAGAAGTAACGTGGAATGAATCGGCACTGTCAAGTCAACCCTCTCCGGCTTAATGACACATAGCCTCAAAAAATAAACAATTAGGGCAAGATGAGAGTTAATACGTGACAGAATTTTGTATGCAAACCTAGTGGACATATCGTTTGATCTCTGGCTGTTAAAGTGTGGTTGATTGAAATGCTGCGGATATGAGAACAAGAGAAAGAAAGAAACAACAACAACAAAGAGAATAGTAAAGCTAAAAGCGTGGAGAGGGGTAGAGGAGAGAACAAATGTAAAGTGAAACTAATACATTAAGGATCAATGCTTACAGTGACTGCAGTGACAGGACTATAGAAGATGGAGGAGTAGGAGTAGGAGGAGGAGGAGGAAGAGGAGGAGGAGGAGGAGGAGGAGGAGGAGGCGAAGGAGGAGGAGGTGATGGACGAGGAGGAAGAGGAGGAGGAGGAAGAAGAGGAGGAGGAGGAGGAAGAGGAGGAGGAGGAGGAGGAGGAGGTGGAGGAGGAGGAGGAGGAGGAGGAGGAAGAGGAGGAGGAGGAGGAGGAGGAGGAAGAGGAGGAGGAGGAGGAGGCGAAGGAGGAGGAGGTGATGGACGAGGAGGAAGAGGAGGAGGAGGAGGAAGAGGAGGAGGAGGAGGACGGAGAAGAGGAGGAGGAAGAGAAGGAGGAAGATTAGGAGGAGGAGGAGGAAAAGATGAAGCATGGATGTAGCTTACAGATGAACTTGATGCAGTTTCTCACCCTCACTCTAAAGAAAACGATAAAAAGGATGGTATAGTTCTGGTTGAGATGGGGGATTCAATTTTTTCCGACGTTTTTCAGACACTTTGTGAGATAATAAGAAACCACTTATGAAATATTACAGAGCACACAATTCTTAGAGGAATTTAAAGTTTATTTGGCGATAACCGGTTATGAAGTGGCTGAGATATCAAAAACAAAAATGGTCCGAACAAAAGATTGGACCCACCTTTTATGGGATTACTTTTCCTTGCCTTGTTTTTGGATATCTCAGTCATTTCAAAACCGATTTTCATCAAATAAACTTTGAACTCCTCTTAAAATTGTATGCTCTTTACCATTTCAGAAGAGGTTTCTAATTATCTCGAAAAAAAAGTTGGAAACCTGAAGCCCCATTTCAACCAAAACTATTTATATATACAATCCTTTTAAACTGTAAAAAACAAAAACAAAACAACAACAACGCCAACAACAACAACAAAATCACTTCAAACGAATTCGACACTTGACACTGCATGTAGTTAGTGCTACCGTGTCTGATTGCAGAAACATTGGTCTGAAAATTACATCATAAAATGGTATATGAGGATTTTTTTTCGAAGACATGATTTTTAAATCAAAATAGGTCTGACGGATGATAAACGGATTGGGTACGACACAGAATGTATTCATATGCATTAAAGTAAAGAAAGGAATAAAATCCAGTCGACCTGCAACATGACACAATCCGCATGTTTGACATTGTCCGCAGTGTGAGGATAATCACACGATAGAACCTTGAGCCCTTGACGAGGGTTTGGAATCTCCCCCTCAGCGCCTTGGACAAGCACCTTCCTTGGAGTATTTCATTCAATACAATTCAATTCCATTATCACTTATTTCCATCCAACAAAAGGATGAAACAGAATACAAAGCATGCACTTTACAAATCATATTGCTTTTATCAATTTGTAAAAAATACATAATGCAATCTGGATCTTAAAGTATACAGTAAAATATAATGTGGAATAATCGAGAACAGCAATGCATACTTTGCAAGGTTGACAGAAAAGTAAGTATGGAAAAGAGTAGTTCACTAAAAAGCAGGGCTTGTAAAACGTGGATCACTCAAAACGTAATATGTAACTAAATATCATCCAAAATCTATTCATGTACAGCCAACATGGCTAAATAGAGGTATTAAATCTACAACAGGTAACAACATGAACAAGAGCATCAACATTTCTAAACAGTAACTATTGTAAAATGCAAGAAAATAAAATTCAGATTATACTAACAATGTAACAACCTGCCGGCGCCATTTTGCCAAACCGTGTGTACCCAGAAATTAGTGACCCCCAATAGTAAATACATAAACACATGCCCTAGCTGCTCTTCTCGAGGGGTTAAGTGGGTTCTTCCACGTGCGCAAGTAGCGATATTCTCCGACACTATAGCCCACGCTAGTCCCTGTATCCGAGTGGCAAGATTGTTCCGTTGTTTGTCAAAGTGAAATGCTTGGTAGCTTCAAACATTTCATTTCATTTCATTTCATTTCATTTCATTTCATTTCATTTCATTTCGTTTCGTTTCATTTCATCTCATCTCATCTCATCTCATGTCACTTCACGTCATTTCATTTCATCTCATCTCATTTCATTTCATTTCATCTCATCTCATTTCATTTCATCTCATTTCATTTCATTTCATTTCATCCCATTTCATTTCATTTCATTTCATTTCATTTCATCCCATTTCATTTCATCTCATTTCATTTCATTTCATTTCATCCCATTTCATTTCATCTCATTTCATTTCATCTCATTTCATTTCATTTCATTTCATCCCATTTCATTTCATTTCATTTCATTTCATTTCATTTCATCTCATCTCATTTCTTGTCACTTCACGTCATTTAATTTCATCTCATTTCATTTCATTTCATTTCATTTCATCCCATTTCATTTCATTTCATTTCATTTCATTTCATTTCATCTCATCTCATCTCATCTCATCTCATCTCATCTCAGCTCATTTCATTTCATTTCATTTCAAACACTGTCCATCTGGTTCTACTGGGACTCGAACCCAAGACCTTTCTGTAGTGTGACAGATCACTCTACCACCATTAAATTAGATGGCGATGAAATGAATAAAGATTTAGATCGTGTGGAATACAGGACATGGCAAATAATATATTAATTATCTTGTTCATGTAATTATTAGTATTCGTTTCTAAACGGAAGACGTGGTAAAGCCGTTTATGAGGAATTGTGAGAAGTCGGAAGTTGGCGAGTAAACATTTGAGAATGATTCCTATCCTAAAACATGCAGCTTAATGGAAATGAATGAAGGCATTTGATAAACATATTGTGAAACATATTGTTTGTTGTTATTTTTATGTTTCTTTTCTTTAATTTTCCCTTTCGTCTTCTCCTTCTCCATCCGTCCTTATGAGATAACGTGGGAAGATTTTTTATTTTTTTTCCTCCAAAAGACATTGATAATCATAATCAACATTCTGTACCTTTGACATTGCCGTGTAACGTTCTTTCGCTGATGTGGCTTCCAGTAAGTTCAGGCTCCCGCACTATACGCAATGGATGACCGTGAACGTGTATCGATACTGCACGGCGCACTCTCCGTTGTCCCACGGCGTCGAGTTGCGCCCATTCTCGAATGGCTGTATCAATTTGACCGATGAGGGCAGAGTCTCTGTTTCAATACTGGTGCTGCATCGGTACCTCTGGCATTTGTCTGGCGGACTGTACGACGCGACGCGATGCGGTGATGGCTATCAATGCGTTTTGTACAGCACAAATTCATATGCAAAGGCAAATGCTGACTCGCTGTAGCCATGTAGGACGCTTTTCATTTCTATTTCCATGCTCGTTCGACACGATGCTTGCCCCTTCTCCTTCCCTTCGAGCCAAATTAATTCTTGTCCATATTTACGTACATGTCGTTCATTGCTTTGAACTTACCGAATGCTCTACAGGTATTCCTGCCCTTGGCATATTTAATCTCAGACATTTCTGACAGGAATCATAACCAAAGCTTCATTGAAGATACTGTCCTGAGCGACATAGAACCCTACAAGTTTATTGATTGAGGTTGTCTATTTCAGAAATCACATTAATTCAAATTGTCGTCATCCAAAATGTCGTCAATTTTAATAAGTCAAATCAGTCAATTTTAATACTTGGCGAAAATTGAGCAAAGAAAGTGGAATATTGGGTTTAATTTCAATATTTGACAAAATTTGTGGAAAATACAAACATTCTCCGGTCTAGATGTCACATCATTATAAGAAACTAGATTGATATGTTTACTCAACGATATCCAATTTTTTATTGAGGAGAAAAAAAAAACCACTGAGTGGCTAATTGCTGAACAAGGCTTGTAAAACGAGGACAATTGATTTCGAGGGTATATTCTCATGGGAAGTAATCAGCATACGGCACACTCGTTGAGACGTCCTCAAGTTGGCATTCAGCCTGTGGCCCCTTTCTTTCTTCATTTTTTTTTAAGATAACGCTTTTACGACCCACATATGTATACACTTACATGGATGCCTTGACCAAACAGCTAATATGCAATTAATGATTGCTTAATTGCTGCCCCTGTATTCATATCGGTAGCAAGTTTGTTTTGCCTACAAGACAATCAAGGGGAACGCGAGATTGTCGCAGCGTACGTTCCAAAATAGAAATTTCGTTGCACAAAATCTTGCAGCGGAGCTGCAGATGCTGCGGAGGAAAACGTTCTCATCATGTATCATAATCGTGGCTACATGCCCTCTGCGCGACCGTGGTTTTTAAGTTTGCGGGACGCACGTGTGACGAGGAGACAGTTGTGGGCGTGGCATGTATCGAGGGAGATCTCACGCCGTCCTCGCGAAACACTTCAATGAGCTTGTTTAAGCGTGTCTGTTCGGACGATGAGATTGAAATAGCTGCCCATCCAGAACTCCCAAGTGTATCGAGGCATAGAAAAAAAAGATCATATCTCTAGTAAATGCTTCGCTTGACGAAATAGTAAACGGTGTCCTAATAAACGGCTGGTCGAAGGTAACTTGAGCATGTTGAGTGAAGCTGATGAATACATCGATCTCCGCCGGCACCCTGAAAAAAGTTAAAAAAAAAGAAAAATATGACTCATCACAGCTCAAACTCTGCAAGAGGTATTAACTCATGCGTGTAGTGCCATACTTTCAAAAAAAAAGAATGAATGAATGAGTGAATGAATGAATGAATGAATGAGTGAATGAATGAATACTTTCAGCTCACCGTTAACCCCCTCAGCGAAGTTTAACTTTTGTAATCGTTTAATAGATGGGAATGCATCACAAGTAGGCCTATATATAGCAATGAAATTCTACTTTCTATCAAACTTCATTTAGTTCAATATTGTCTCTCGATTTTATTGTGATATCTGTCCAAACTTTAACCCGTACAATCTCAGTAGTCTACCCCTTTAAATAACGGCCGTAACAATCAAGACAGTACATCATACTCTTCAACAAAAGAAGAGTTCAATGGTCTTATTTACCAAGGGCAATCCGTTTCTCTAACATGTCAACATTATTCTTGCCGATATCATTACCCCAACAATACCATGTACCCCTGTGCATACATCTGCGTCAAAGTGAGATATCACTGGGTAAATTGTCGTCTTAAACATTTTAAAGGATGTACGTATTCGACAGGATCTCCCGTGCGTAATCTCTTGTTAAGCGTTAAAGAGTTTTATCCACCGTGGCGCACTGCTCTTTCCATGCATGGTTATCATGTTTACTGGGGAAGGACGTTTAAGCAGCACCGCCCTGGTTACACTGACTGACAGAAATGTGATACGAAAGTGACATTTTTCTTTTTCTCTTAAAGTCTTCAGGTATGCATTTTCCCATTACATTACTTGTCATTGCTTACAACTGTAAATGTAATGCAAAAATCACTGTAAATTTCTTCTGGGAATATACACCCTGCAAACAGCGCTTCTATGTACATTCATCATATATCACATTTGCTGATTCTCTCCTTTGTCGTATTCAACAAAACACACTCAATATCTTTTTATTTTGATGGTTTTATCTGTAAAATATACAAAATGGAGCAATGAAAAAAAAAACAACACATTGGATGCTAATGATAATTCATTGACATTGACATGAACATAATTCAATTCAATTCATTTTTCCATTTTCCCAACAAAACATAACATAAATTGATTATAAGTAATCTTATGTATACATTTGACATTGAAAAGAGAAAAAAATGATCAATGAAAATGATGTATGTATATCGGCAAACTACAAATTGGTTCTTAGAGAAAATATGTTTTAATAATGTTTTCAATAATGTTGTCAATAATAATTATGTTAAATAATGTTTTCAATGATATTTTCAATGATATTTTCAATGATTGTTTTCAATAACGTTTTCAATATTTTCAAATGATATTTTGAAAAGTGATTTTAATTATGTTTTTGATGATGAATAATGATTTCAATTATGTTTTAATGATTTTTCAATAATTTCTTAAATAATATTTTCAGTTTTGAATAATTTTTCAGTTTATCAATTGTATAATATTTGATATAGTTAGTTAGAGAGAGAGAAATCTCAGGGAAATAGAGGAGATGGGGGGGGGGATCTAGGAAAATGAAATCCAGTAAAGCGAAGAAAAGAGACTGAATAAAAGGAAAATATATCATATAATCAAGACATCAATCAGAGATTCGCTGTTAGAATGTCTTAGGTAAATTAACAGAGATAACTATGGCCGTGGTATAAACGTCCAAGGTGATGATATCAGAGGCAAAAAAAAAAAAAAACACAAAAAAACACAAAAAACAAAACGACAGAGATACAAATGTCAGAGAAATCTTCTAATAGAATTAGGGCTGTGAACAATTTTCCTCTTTTCTTGAAATAAAGTTGGACACGTCTTAATCGGGCGGAAATGTCGCGACTATGCATGGCCTGTTGTGGTTGCGGAACATATGCAATACAAGTTTATAATATAATCATACAAATATACACGTACATGTATGTAGTAATTTTAATATATATGTTCGTGAATATTCATGTGATATAAATACACTGATTGATTTATCGATAACAACGAAACAATTCTGTGACGAACAGGATGAGTATGTACGTATTTACACTTGGGGTGGATTTTACCAACTTTTTTCAGATCTGTGTGTCACCAGAATATTGCTACCGACTGATTTCAATCTCTGGAAGCTGCAAGACTTGTCTTATGGAGGATTTTGATTGATTTCACCAGATAACCGTGATTCTGATTTTGCTGTGACTCTTCATATGACTTGCCTTGGTAGCCATGACACACAGAGCATGGCCTGAATGTGTTCACTCATCCTTGAATACCCCTGGACATCAATGAACCTCCTCCCCTTTGTGCTTAACACCTTCTGTGAGTATTTACAATGGAGATGATTAGATTGGCTCTATTCATAGGCCTCACTACACTATGCCTATCTGAACGTGAACAAAGCTCTCCTTGGTACTTGGTATGCCCCCCTATAACTGCTACAACGATGTACTGTACAGTCCACTTCAAATATGGCGGAAAGTGTATACACTACTATTCAAACTCATGTGCAACCTTCAAGGCGAGTATCCTCCTTCAATCTGGTGACATAAGCCCTAATCCAGGGCCCTTGACAACTCCCGGTGGATCATGTAACCACAACCGGTCCTCTTCAGTCAACCATAGGCATAACCATGCCCCACTGTCATGTCTTCTTTTCAATGCTCGGAGCATTCGCAACAAATGGCAGGATCTTCAGCTCTCTCTTGCCAATCATACACCTAGCATGTTGTTCATCACAGAGACATGGCTCACCAGAGATGAACCAGACCCCTCTCTTGGCTTGTTGCATGTTGTCTTCCGCAAAGATCGTCCAAAGGGCCGTGGTGGAGGTGTTCTGGCCGCCGTTGACCCTGATTTATCACCCCGCAGATTACATCGACACGAAACAGATGATCTTGAATTGATGTGGTTGTCTGTGAAACTCGCTAAAGCTAATTGGCTGGTTGGCGTGCTTTACCGACCACCTTCTTCTCCTGTGTCATATTGGGAGAAAGTCGCCGACTCCCTTGAATCAGTGGATGTCAACCTATTCGATGGATGCCTCCTGGTTGGGGATTTCAACATAGACATGTCTCCAGGTGCGCACCGAACAAACCATCATGCCTACCTGGAGGAAATCACTTCACAGCATGGACTGGCTCAGTTGGTGTCTGTTCCCACAAGGCCTTCCGAAGCCAACATGCCTACAACTGGTTCAACGATTGACCTTGTCTTCACAAACTGCCGGCACTACGTCTCCTCCGTCAACATCTCACCGTCACCTGTCTCATCCGATCATCATGCAGTATCCATCCACCTTCGCTCTTCACATTCACTCCTTCGAAACAGTCTAGTGAGATCATTTTTGCAGTTTCAGCGAGGAGACTTTAACCACTTGCGAAGGCTAATCCAGCTTATTCCGTGGTCTGCATTTATGGATTCCAATGACCCAAACTCATCAGCAGAGATCTTCACAGACTTACTTAATGCAGCTGTAAATGACTCTATTCCCAGAGTATCCAAACGAAAGTCGAAATTTTCCCCTTGGATTACTAAAGAGCTGAGAAAACTTGTTCATAAAAAGCATGTGTTATTCAAGAGAGCTCGCAGGTCAGGCTTGAAAACTGATTGGGAAACATATTGCAAGGTACGAAATGATGTCAAGAAACAATGTAGACAAGCATACTGGTTCTATGTAGATAATATGTTTATGTCTAACGACAACAGACGTAGGTTCTGGAGCTATGTTAGATCATGTAAGCAATCATCTGCCCCTCGTGTGTTTGTTCATGATGGTACTACTCTCAATAATCCTGACAGTATATCGCAAGCTTTTAATGACTACTTTAGTTCTGTGTTCAACCCTGCACAACTCATCCCAGATGAACCTCTAGACAGTTCATGCCTAGTCCCTGAACTGAGTCAGTTGTCCATTTCTGTAGGTGAGATTATTCCAATGTTGCTCTCTCTTCCAGCAAATAAACCCCCAGGGCCAGACGGAATTCACCCTAAAATCATCAAGGAAACTGCTTATGAGATTGTGTATCCCTTGTGTGCCCTATTCAATTCATCTCTTCATACAGGGGTTGTACCAAACATGTGGAAAAAGGCAAACATTACTCCCATATACAAACAGGGTGATAGAGAGTTGCTCACTAACTACAGGCCCGTTGCACTAACTTCTGTGCTCTGTAAAACCCTTGAACGAATAGTAACATCAGCTATTCAATCACACATGGATTCATATGGCATGTGGAATTGTCATCAACATGGCTTCATGAGAGGGAGAAGTTGCGTTACCCAACTAACCAATGTCCTTCATGATTGGTCTTGTACCCTAGACAGACCTAAAGCTCCCCGGATCGATGCTGTGTTCTGTGACATGTCAAAAGCATTTGACAAAATGTCACATTCTGCGTTGCTCGATACAGTTGCCAAGGATTACAGCATTCGCGGAATGGTTTGGAAATGGCTCAAATCTTTCCTTGTTCTGCGAGACCAACGTGTGATGTACCAGGGCGCATTCTCCTCTTGGACTAGAGCCTCTTCGGGGGTACCGCAAGGAAGCGTGATCGGACCCTGTCTCTTTAACTTATTTGTCAATAATGTGGCTTACTCCATAAAGTCTACCACAGTTCTCTTTGCCGATGACATCCTCGTCTACAGAATAATACGATCCTCACATGACCAAGCAGTGTTACAATCAGACCTTGACAAAATTCACGAATGGTGCACGTCAAAGCAAATGTCACTTAACACCGCGAAAACCAAGGTGATGCACATCACCCGGAAGCGGATACCGGATCAATACCCAGTCTACACCCTTAACAATGACCCGCTAGCCCATGTACCATCCTATAAGTACCTTGGAGTGATCATATCGTCCGATCTCCGTTGGAACTTGCATGTGGACGCTGTTGTAGCTCGTGCCAATCGGCTACTGGGTTTTATTCGCTGCATCGCACGTGGGGCCTCCACGCAGGCGATATTTTGTCTCTACCGGTCCCTGGTACTCCCAATTCTGGAATATGGCATACCAGCATGGCACCCCAACACTGCAGCCCAGGAGCATAAACTAGAGCAAGTTCAACGGACAGCGACCAGAGCCGCACTCCATCAAAGGAGGTGTGAGATGTCCTACGATGAGCGCCTCCGCTTGCTCCATTGGTCATCGTTACAGTCCAGAAGGGATTATGCTCTGTGCGCGTTCACCATGAAATGCCTTTCAGGGGTTATTAAATGTGAAGCTATATCCAACACTGTTCAGATAAATACCCGGCACCCATACCTTCTTACATTCACTCACCACCCGTCCAGAACCCAGTTACTCTTCCTGTCCCCCACCCGTAGGTTTCCCAGACTCTGGAACAAATTACCTGACTCAGTAAGGGACTCGGCAGTTATTGATTCTCTCTCATCTTTCCTTAAACAACTGAGAGGTTCATTTTAATGTAGTGTATTGATGTTCCACAGGTATCACATACAATGTACATGTGTATGAGAGTCTCTGTACTTTGACTTTGTTTGAAATACACAAATGTGTCTAGTTAACTGTATGAGTGTGTTATCTCAGGTCGGGTGCCCTGGTGCCCTGATTTCTGCTCTCATTTGGAGAGAATTTTACCGGCTTTTTTCAGGTTTCTGTGTATCATCAGTGTCATCAGTGTATTGTATCTCAGCTGATTTCTATCCTTGGAAGTTGCAGGACATGTCTAAAGGAGGATTATGATTGATTTTACCTGATAATTGTGATTTTTTTTTTTGCTATTTTTCTTATCATGATTGCTATTGGTTGTCATAAAACATAGAATATTGATTGATATTCAGTTTTGTTTGCGACCCAGTTATATTTTGTCTCTGGGTTTCAGATTTTTTGTGTGTAAGACGTTATAACATTAACTGATTAGTAATTTTATAGTTTTTTTTTTATGATCATGCCTTAATTCATGCCTCACATTATTTAATATCATTTATGAATTTTGGCGTCTGATATATAATGTATATTGCACAGTGGTGTGTGTAATACCACACAAGGAAATTGTAAAGAAAGTGCTGGGTTATGTAGTCTCAGGGTAATGATGAAGTTAAAGTTTTGAAATTATTTTTATATTTACTGTGTATCGAAGATGGTTTGGGGTATGTTGATGATACTTGCTGGCTTCATACACTGTAGTGTAGTAGTTAGAGGGGATATTTGTTGTTGTTGAGATGTACTCTGATAACACTTTTTTGTATACTGGATTTTTTTTTTTTTATGGGGGGTGGAATGTATACCCATTTGCCAAAATATCTTTAGCTTGTTTGAAGAAAAAAATCCATCTGGTGTACACGCTTAATTCAAATTGTATTATTTCTTTTCTTTTATGTTCAACAACTCCCTGATGTGCTTCCTTAAGTTGGTTGGAGAGGCCCAAGGGTCATAGTGATTTTGATTGCTTTTTTCCAACCCGGCTCCTTCGGGAAGCTCAACAGGGAAAGCCTGACACTTTGTTTTCATGTGTTTTGTTTGTTTATTCTGTTTCTTTGTTATCACTTGTATTGTTTTGCAAATGCCGAATAAATAATAATGATAGTTAATTTATATATTAATTTTCAACATAATTTTATACACACTTTTTCAGACATATCACAGAAAACATCAATTATACAGATTACGATGTACATGATTCGAAGAAAGAAAAATAGTTCATATAAAGAAGAAAATGCATTCATATATGCGTGAACATGGTATATTTGTAATTTAGTATTCAGAGAGAGGGAGAGGGAGAGATGTCAAGATGATAGGAAAGTTGCAGCAGAAATTCAGTTCCCACGGTCACGATGCGATAAAGTTCAAGTGAATTGTCAGACTGCATTCGTCATTAATTCTCTTTCTCTCTTCTCTATCTCTCTGTCCTTCTCTCCTACGACCTTTGCCCGGACACCCAGAAAAAGCCCCCATTGACTTTAAACACCACTGGTGTAACAATTAGCAAGTCGCCAGGAACGCACATCATTTATCTCTCGCTACAGACCCTCTCGGTCTGTGTATCTGTCTACGCCGTAAAAAACACCTTGTTCAATTTGTTCGGGAGTTTGTGTGAATAGTGATAATAGGCCAAGAGCTCGCATATTATGAAATCTTCAAAGCGTTTATATCAATATTGGACAAGCGTGCGGTAGTGTTTGCATCTCTTAGTAAGTGCGCTAATGTTATTTTAATAATGGATAATTTATGTAGGCACTATTAGTGGCGATGATAACTGTACAAACGCGACGACCCCCGTGCCTGGATCGTCCCATTTTATTCCTCAAAAAGAAACAAACACATGCTAATAGTCTCACAAGTACTTGGACAGGCTTTTTGTTGTTCATACAATGAAATCATTAATTGTTCCACACTTGAGTAGCTTTGCCAGGTTTCTGTTGGATTGTAGCTGTCCTAAAATCGTGATGGCCTTGAAATGCAGGCTACATACAGCTTCATTCATTCATTGATTCATGAATTCGTTGTAGACTATCATTACAATAATCATGGTATACGATATGTCATGGTATTAAAAAAAAAATACGTACAAAAACGGACAGGCTCCCTCACAAATCATTCCAGAAGTTTCTTGTAAGTGTACTAGGTCCAAAGGAATTTTAAATTTCTGTGTGGAAGGCGGGTTAAGACTGAATGACTTTGTTTTAAAGCCATTATTTACCATTTGAAGATGAAAAAAAAAAACTCAGCTGTAGTGCTTCAAAACAATTCTAAAATATGAGTTAGGGATAGAAACAGCCAATGTAAACATATTAATCGGTTTAATCAATGTTAAATATTGTTAAATGTATAAGATGTGAACAATACTTATTATAAAATTGTTCTAGAGTAAACCGTTTACAGTTATGGTTTATTGAGAAAAAAGTGATATCTAATACTGATATCTTCTTATATTTCAAGGTTTATTGCGAACATTTTATATGGTAAAATATTTTGTGATACAAATGACCTACACATCAAATGTGATAACTCGAACATGTTTAAAATCAATGCTCCCAGTGGTAAATAGTACCTTTAAGTATTTGAAAGAAAATACAGAGAAAATATAAAGAAAATATATCGTTGCTAAACGTATTTTACAAGCTAAAGTTTGGGCTGATCGGGATGGATCCTGATGCTAAAAAGTACCCTGTCTTTTGGACAACATGATTGCAGACGGTGTCTGCTTCCATCATTTTGCTAACTAAAATCGTGGTTACAAAATGAAAATGTATTCGGGTATAAGTTACATAAAAGCGCCGTTGATCCCCCCCCCCCCCATGACACTAAATATTTTGTAGAAAATTAAAACAACTACCAATGTGTAGAAAACACGCAAATATCTGTTAACTGGAATATACAGAATCAAACACTCGCAATACTTTTTTTTTTCACCTTAAACTGTAATCATGACATTTAGTGTCAGTGTCTAGAAGGAAGCGCTATCTCAGTTGCATCTGTTGAAGTGCTATAAGGGGGGGGGGGCAACTTGAATGTTAACTCAAACAGCTCTTTAACCATGTTAAAGTTAACCATGTTAAAGAGAATGTCAAGAACAAACTCGCATTTTGTTCAGACTTTTGCAGAGAATATTACTCTAGTGGATGTAAGAACGCGAACCCCCTCCCCCCCTTATCAATCCCGCATTGGTGAATCCATGTCAAGTAGTAGATGATACCATTGGAGACTTAGTCTTCTTTCAATGTCCTTCAGGCGAAACAATTCCAGGAAAGAACATCTTTGCTACTGAATAAACAGAACTCATATTGATATGAGGGTCGATAGTTGTACAGATTAGAGAGAAATAACTTTTTAATAACTTAAAACATCTGAATACAGTCTCCAATGAACTAGATTCATTACCAGCCTTCCAAAAGACTCCTAATGAAAGCGATAATAAAACAGACACTCACAAAAAAGTCCATTAATATGTTCCTAAAACGTTTAAAGGAGACCTCCATATGATTTTCAGATTTTTACATTTTAAGAACTATAAACTAGTAAACTAGTTATAGTGAGGACAGAGTTTCAGAATTTATGATAATTGGGATAAAGAATAAGAATATTTTCAATATTTAGAACAAATTGCAATGAACAAGGATGATGACATGGCAGAGTCACCATAATAATGCATGAGTTGGGGCTCAAGGAAGCAGAACAAAAGAAGAAGGCATGCATAGATTATACACAGGTGAACTCGCAAGCAAGCGGTCTTGAAATGGAATTACACTGCTACATTTCTGAAATATGTGAACCTCCCATGTCATCATCCTTGTTCAGTGTAATTTGTTTCAGGTTTTTCAAAGTATTTTTCTCTGCTCAATAACCACAATAAATTCCACAAATCTATACATGGAGTTGTCGATTTATGTACTAAATGATGTGAAACTGTGAAAATCTTCTGGAATGTCCCTTTAACAGCACTTGGATGCAGACTAGGTGTTTTACGTCACACACATAGCGAGACTCGCCAAATATAGACGTCTTATCAGACGTTAAATCGTTCATAAAACATTTGAAGTGGACGCATGATTGTTCAAGGAGTATCGTATAAATATCACTGCGATTGAAGCTCGTGTATGTTGTGAAAAACTCCTAAAACATGTGGGGCGATGACGGTCGTTCCAACGTTCTCGTGGGAAAATGAACCCCCAATTACGACAAATCGAGTGTCCGTTATTTGCTCTCTGGGCTGCTAGGAAGAGATGGAAACAAAAGCGGCTACCCGTGGGATCCCGAAAGAATAAATATGTCAACAATAAAATACTCTAATCTCAAGTATAGTACTAGTAATAATCTAAATGCATCAGATTGCTCGTCTTTTCTTATTCTTTTAGATCTCTTTGGTTATTATCACCAGAGAACGACCGTGCTCCTGGTCAAAATATGAAGAGCTTGCTTCTAAAAGGCGCTAAATTCATTGAAAAAGGGTGAATTTAGCGCCTGCTGGAAGCAAATTCTTCATATACTTCTTAACATAGTCCCCTGTATTTCAGTTATTTTCTGTAAACTTTATTCGAAAGTGTTCCTTTTTTTTTTTGTAGTGTACATTCAATATGAGATTGCTTTATATCTTTACTTCAAACATCTTTCCCATAAACAACAACAACAACAACAGCAACAACAACAACAAAAAAAAATGTATGTTTATTTTATGTACAATGATGTCGAAACTTAAGTTCTTGTATCAATGTATTGGCGATAGAATGCGGAAAAAAACTGAACCGAACTGAACTGAACTGAACTGAGGAGACCACGACGTTCAGTGGCGTCCTTCAGGGTGCTGTCCAAGCTTTGACTGCTTGACTGACCAGCCGGGGCTGCTGACTCCTCGCCTGAGCTCTAGTTCGATTTTTCAGCCTCAGGCTCACCGGCTGGGCCGGGTTCTTGTTCCTTCGCCAATCCTTCTCGGACAGCTTTCCCTTTTTAGGCTTGCGATATTTCTCTTTAACATTTCCCCCGATATAAAACAAACAAACAAACAAACAAACAGACAAACAAGCAAACAAAGAAACAAACAAACAAAAACAAATGAATAGATAAACAAACAAACAGACTACTATATCTCGTCGTCATCCTTGACATTCACATAAAAACCTCAAGCTGAACTGTCCTCTGGTCGGTTTGTTTTTGTTTTGTTTGTTCATTTCCATCTGAGAAGATGGCTGGATAGCCGATATTCAGCTATGCTAAGCTGGTCTTCCATGGGGTCCAGTTGGATGTGAGGTGGGACCACTTCACCGGGGTATACACCCTGCTCTTTGCTATGAATGAGTGAAGCGGGATCTTTTACGTGCATGAGTTGTGACTCTCTCACACACGGGACCTCCATTTTATGTCCTATCCGATGGACAGAGTGTTTTGCCTCTTGCTTGACAATTCTAGAGGGGACGGTATAATTACACAAAACATCGCTCAGTCCAGACTCGGGGTCGAACCCGGGTCGCTTAGGTCGGAGGCAGACGCGCTACCGACTGAGCCAACTCATCGACCGCTCGGTCGGGTGGTGATTTGGCTCACTCGGTAGCGCGTCTGTCCCCTCCAGATCCAAAGCATCCGGCAATGTCCGGGTTCGATTCAAGAGTCTAACCAAGGTCTAACTCACATAATATGTTGTGTGTAATCATACCGTCCCCTCTAGTACGAGGCACAACGATCTGTCCCTCGGATAGGACATAAAATGGAGATCCACGGTGTGTGAGAGAGTCACAACTCATGCACGTAAAAGATCCTGCTTCATTTATTCATCGCAAAAAGCAGGGTATGTAACCCGGTGGCGTGGTCCGGCCTTACATCCAGTTGGACCCCATGGAAGACCGGCTAGTGTAGCTCAATAGGGGCTATCCAGCCATCTTTTCAAATGGAAAATGAAACAAACAAACAAACAAATAAATAAAAACAAACACGGTAAAAATTGTATGAAATTTTTAGGTACACATACGGTCATTCGTTGGTCACACAGCGCTCCCCAGCATCTATAGTTTTACCGCGTTTAACCCACAGTGTACTTCGAGCGACGATTGTAGCAGAAAACCCATAGCGTTGCACTCACTATATTTAAAGACCCTAGCAAGGAAAGGGTTAATTTGCACCTCGCAGAAAGAACCTGGGTCACACGACACTGACGTCTCTTGCGTGTGATGATCCTAATACTTTTTTCTTGTTGTTTTCACTTTTTAAAGTTCTTTTTATAGTTGAATGACATTATCTTCATGAAATTTCTTAATCCTAAATTTTCGATTTTGTGCGCAGTCGGCCCGAACATGGTCAAAAGCCAATCAACAGCCGAAACAAGTACGATGTCAATGACAGAAGATCACATGATGGCACCCGACCCACAAACGAAGATTACACGAAGATGTGAATCTTTACCGGAAGGACACACGAAGGAAACACGGGTGCTGTTCGTTATTCCGAAGGTTCGCTATTCCGAAGGGTCGTTAATCCGAAACACGCAAATTCTCTATACCTAGAGGTTCGTTAATCCGAAAATGAAAAGGGGTTCGTTAATCCGAAAATTTGTGGCGTTATTCCGAAGGTTCGTTACTCCGAAGATTGGTTAATCCGAAAATGAAATTTGGAACAATGAACCTTCGGAATAACGAACCTTCGGAATAACGAATCTTAGGAATAAAGAGCCTTCGGAATAACGAACCTTCGGAATAACGAGCTGTAACCGGAAACACTGACGCTTCTCGAAGATTTTGCCACCGCTTGAGATGTTGCTGCTGGAACGCAAGAAGCTCCACAGGTGAACATACTATGGCTTAAAGAAGAAATCCACCCCAGAAGTAAATAAACTTCAAAAGAAAGAAAAAAATATTCCCTACAGAATGATACAAAAATGACAAAAATCGGTCATTTGAAAAGCGAAAGGATTCTTTAGGTATTCTTACATTTTTTTTCACAAATTTTCAGCAAAACAGATTAACAGTTACGAGTAATTACAACTGTACCACTCTTAAGTTTTATAATAAATCAAAGCGCCCTCCGGAGGAATTCTTCTGGTTTTCAAAAGGAGAGTATGTAAACTTACACCGAGTGAGCATCTTAAATCTTGAGGAGATATATCAGTTTGCCGAAAGAACGTTATCTTTAACTTACAGCTACGCGGTCTGCAGCGCTAGCACTGATATAATTTGCCAGAACGATGTATCTCGACACAAGTAGCATACAGTCCGACCTCTCCTATCCGGACATGTCGGGACCGACGCTCATTCGGATAAGGGATTTGGCCGGATATGAGAGACTCAATGTTTAATACATGCAGCTTCCTACCCAGTGGTAGCTATTCATGTAACCTAATACACATGTACTGTTCACTGCAGTCTTTCTTTGATGTAATGATCGTCACCAACACCTGATTATGTGCATATTAATGAGTACATTCAGGTGTCTGGACAATAACGACTGTGTGATCATGTATCGTCACTAACAAAAGAATCTTTTCCCTCATTGCAGTGTTGTTTCGCTGGTTTGCCTTTTTTTAGACGGAAATGTCTTTGAATAAATACAGATGATGAAGAGCAGCAAACCTGAGATCATTACAAATTTTGTGTCAAAAGATGTGTAATTGCTGATTCGCACATTTTTGCACACGCATAAGACCTTGCCTAATGGCAAGATATATCCGTTCTCTACCATTACCGTCCCTTTTTGCTCTGCAATAAGCTGGAGAAAAGTGAAATATTGAGATCACAAATGACAATCATTCTGCCAAAATGATAGCTTTCTTTTAAAAACTGCGTGCTTCTCCCAAGCGAAATGGTTTGAGTTATGATTTCCTAACATACACCACAACTGCACATTCACTTTACTTGATTTTTGTGAGTTATTTTCTTCTGCGCATATAGTTTTAGATTTCTCGAATCTCCGTCTTGTTCTTTTCCCGGCATGCTGGCGGCGACGATGATGGGATCAAAGCAGTGAAGCATGCTAAAAATGTCTTTGTGGCCCTTTTGAGATGTATGGGTACATGAATTAATTAACGATACGATGAATGTCCATGTGTATTAGGTCCATGATGTAACCTATTGCAGGGAGCGTGTACACTGCGGTGATTTGATGGTAGTGAATGTCTGGATGCATTTTATTCAGATGTAAATTAGATGTGGATTTATGTTAATTATGCTGGGTTTAATATATAATTCATATGAGTTTGTGTAGGAATTTCGTTTGAGTTTGACATCCCCTTTTCCACGTAATTATTAGAGTGAAAAAAAAATACGCCGAGATCGCATCTGGATGATAGAAGAGATCCGGATAAAGAGAGACCGGATAGGAAAGGTCGGACTGTAACCTCTTTGGGACTGTATTACATGGCGCGGTGGCGAACAAGATACGCTCTTCTGGCGTACATGTCTATAGCATTCATGGCTATGTAGTTTGTTACGGCAAAACGCTGCATGATGACGTATGCTTTATTCTGCCGTATTATAGATGAATCCGACTTCAGAGCACTGTAACTTATGGCTGCCATAACTGGGGAATTCCAAAGAAGAACAAAAGCACCTCCAATGGGTTATGCAATGAGCCAGGTACGTTGCTATGTCAGCGCATGAATTGTCTTTTGTTAAGAATACTTTGTAGCCCCCCAGCTAGAAATTACCATAAAAACAACACCAAAACTGAATTGGTCTATATATTTCATATCATTATTTGCCGCTTCTAGTATGGTCACCTATATATAGTGTATGTAGACATAATATGTTCTTTCGGCTTCTCTTTTTGTTGTTTTTTGCCTTTGCAATATTCATGCGTATCTCGAGTTAAAGTAAAAAATGAATGTGAAAAAATGTGTAAGGCACGTCCTTAGATTATCTTGAAAATTGTCAATGTTTGAGATTTAAGACTTTCCTCCTTAGAAAGAGCATTTTTTTTTCAGCCAAAATAATGTTCTTCCCAAAAAAGGGGTCACGTTCTTATGCTCTATGACGGCCTAGAAAAGAATTTACAAGGGTTGATGCAACTTTTTTTTTCATTTTATTTTTGCTTCAAGGAGACGGTTCTTGCAAATAGATCGAACTGTCAACCTCGTGAACACAACATTATGATACATGTATCACCATATCCCAAATTCCACATCTTCTAGCATGTCAAACGACACACAAAAGAGAAATGATCACGATTATATACAGAATGTAAAAAATCAACGCTGTGTAAAATAATGTTTTACTTTAAAACTTTTTACATCAGATACAGAATGTAAAAAATCAACGCGTGTAAAATTGTTATACTTTAGAACTTTTTTTACATCTTATATCTGCCTTCATTCTTTTATGTCTTTAATACGCATTCCGATATCATTTGTGATCATCAAGTCCTGAGCGCTTTTTTTTTCTGTAAAAGTTCAAATTACATTCACATTTACACAAATACACTTACATGCAATTGTCAAAATTATGAAATCTGTGGATTAGATGAAAAAAAAGTGTTTTCGTACTTTTGATCTTATCATCAAATGCAGCAAAAAAAAAATAAAACAACCACGCAAAACATAACAACAACTCTATAACGCTCGTATGCCCCCAAATAGATGCACATTATCCTAAATAGCTAGAAAATCTTTATAAGTAATGATACTGAAAGCAATACATACTACTCATCATGTGAAATTATCTCTTTAAATTAAAGTGTTATTATATTGCAATCATGACAATATTGATTTTTCTTATTTCTTTCAATCTTCATACATTTTCAGTCTAAACGTCCTTCCCACTGTTATTCCACTATGGTTATGTTATCATGATTCTTATCACGATCGATTTGCTATCATTATCAATAAACAATTTTATCCATATTGCTACAACCATCATAATCATCATTACTATCATTATCAGTTTTCGCCATTACTACACGAGGGCGGTGAGTTGGCTCAGTCTGTAGCACGTCTGCCTTCGCTTTCAAAGGACCAGGGTTCGATACCCGAGTCTCACTGCGCAATGCTGTGTGTAATCATACCGTCCCCTCTAGTAAGAGGCAAAACACTCTGTCCCTCCGATATGCAACAAAATGGAGGACTGGTCCGAAATGAGAGTCACAAATCACGCACGTAAAAGATCCCATTTCATTTATTAATCGCAAAGAGCAGGGTGTTTAACCTGGTGAAGTGACCGTGCCTCGCATCCGACTGGACCCCATAGAAGACCAGCTAGTGCAGGTGAATACAGTTGTTTGTGACATCCAGCCATCTTCTCAAATGGAAAATAATGACACCAAAAAAAAAGCAATGCAAGAAAGTCTATTGATCCGCAATGGACCATGTTTGTCTACAGAAAGTTCCTCTATTTCCCGGAGTTTAATAAATGATAAACTGCGCTGGATATGACGTACTCCATGACACCTTGTGTTATTACGACGAGGTTAGGGAATGATTAGATTCAAGAAGGACAATCGGTTAAGATAAAAACCGTTAAAAGTAGTCTTGGATAGACTTGATCCCAATGGTAGTATAGCAGCGGAATTTGAGCAAAACCGTTTTCAAATATGTTGAATCTAGCTCCTGTGGTTCTTATACGGTGTTGAATGTTTGCTAAGCTACGCAATAAGCATGATAAGTCAGTTCGGAGTAAGCTCATGGGTACATTGGTACGAATGACCTAGTAGTCCCTCCTTCCCTTTCATATAGACCGAGTCAGGAAAGATTCCAGCTTTGTGATCATATATCAAAAGAACTAATGGGATAACTTTTACTCCAGTTGCACAGGAATCTTCACAGAATTACCGAATCCCAATCGGTATTATTTCTGTTCCCTTTTTTAAAACTATGAAATAAGATTTGAATTAGAGCCTTGGAAGAAAGGCTTAGATTTCAATGAGAAGATGGATTTGTGCGAAACATTAGCTAATTGTAGAACGTGTGTTCATGAATCTCTGCAGTAATGATACCTCTGAAACACATCGTTTATCAATTCAATTTAAATTTCAATTCAGTTTAATTTAGTTCAATTCAATTCTATTCGATTAACAGAGCATATACTCTATCTATCTATCTATCGATCTATCTTTCTATCTATCTATCTAGCTATCCATCTATATATCTGTCTACCTATGTACCTCTGTATGTAGGTATATACCTCTCTCTCTCTCTCTCTCTCTCTCTCTCTCTCTGTGTAGCTGCTGGGGCAGAACATACTGAAGTACTGTATCCAGAATGACACCGGAGCGACAAGCTCCAGTGAACATTGAACGAAGATCGGAGGGGTTCGGGAGATTGGGCCATACACCCATGAGGACAGCGCCTAGCATCTGATAAGGAGGGTCGATGGTTTTTATTTAACCGTGATTGATCGCATCGATGGATGTTTTTCAAATGAGAGAGACAAGAATGCAAATAAAAAGAACCAAAAGACACGACTTGCTTTTGTGGCGTCGAAAGCCATCTCTTCAACCTCTAGAGGAAAGGGGCATGGGAAGGGCGACAGAGAGGGAGAGAGAGAGAGAGAAAAGGAGAAGGAGAGGGAGGAAGGGGACACCATTTTTTTTGTTTTGTTTCTGCCATCCTCCACAGCAGCAATGATCAGTGAGACTTGTCATAATGAGAAGCGTTGTGTGCCGGGCTAAAGTGATTGTCCCTGGCGAACGTGACGTCGCCAGGCCATCCCGGGGAAAGGAATCCGCGATGATTATGTTTGATTAGGAGATCCAGACACTTTGTTTTTACACAACATCTTTTTGACTCGCCGCTGTCTGGCGTGAAGCTCTCTTTCTCACCATCACCGTCCGTCACCATCCGAGTGAAAAAGAAAAAAAAAAGAGAACGAAAAAAATAAATAAACGAAACGAAAAATCGGTAGCGATCCAAGCGCATGAAATGGGCGCGACATCAAAGTAAACAACATGATTTTGTTGGAAGCGATTAATCAAAAAGGGATACATGCGTCTGTGCTTGTTTTAGACAGATGACGGAGAAAAATAACTTCAAGGGGCCGGAAAATTAAAAGCAAATGATGGGAGTGCCCTGGATGTTTATCAACCCATAGAAAGACCACGTGAAGAGGATCACTTTAAAAAAGAGGTTCTCAGGCTCTTTTAGTCAAAAGCGTCTTTTTACCCCCAATGCTTTTGTCCAGGATTGTCGATATATTTCTGATCTCTACCAAATGAAATAAGGAAGAGAGCGCGATCAGATAAATCCGCAAAAGTTGTCTACGCCAACATCTGAATCATGACAAAGAAATACAAGGCAGGATTCTGGACTTTTGTTCCATGGTGAACTTGCTGGCCTTTCGGTGAGATTTAGAAAATAACATGACACCTTGGCTGTTTTGACATTAATCGTCTCGGAGGGGTTAAATGCAGAAAAGTAAAAGACAGAGAAAGAGAGATAGAGAGAGATAAAAAAGAGGGAGGGGAGGGAGTGAGATGGTAGATCAAAATGAATTTTGGTTCAGTGACAATTTGACAGTTCTTACTCACCTGTCTGCCACCGCCGGCCGTCGTGCGCGGGACGCTGCCGGCTGGCCATTGTCATTGAGTTCGGGGATGAGCAGGTGGTTGGCGGGGGGGGGGGGGGGGGGAGGTTATCTTTTAGTTTAAAAAAACGCCCAAAACCGCCGTAATGTTTGCGCCTCTTCGCCAGTCATCTTGTCTTTTGTGGTCGCATCGGGCAAACACTTCGCAAATGTTTCGCAGATGTGCCAAGATGAAGAAAAAAAAAAAGATAGAGAGAGAGAAAAAAAAATGTTACCCCCAGTTAAATGCTCCTGCCCACCCAATGATCAACGGCCAGTTCTGTTGTATCCTTCAGGTCTTTACCCATGCAAATAGACCACATCAGCTGAGAACATCACATGTGAATATACCGTGTGAAACGAAGATGAGTTGTTGAGCTTTTAAACTATTTCCGAAAAAAAAAATGTAACCTGATGCTGCAGAGAGTTGGGTCATCCACTGAAATGTCCGTCTGGTCACCGAATGAAAAAGTCTTGAAATGTGGACGTACCAAATGCCCATGATAGTGATGCTTCGAATATGATACTGCATAAATTATCTGTATGTATATATCTTGTGTAGCTTGATAACTACAATATCGATTCGACAAACGTCGACGCGAGGTTTTTTATTTTGTTTTTAATATTCAGTCACCTTACAAAAAAAAAAAAATCAAAGGGTAATGTCGTACACCTTTTCAAGTTATCTGCTACTAGAAAACACTACCACAACCAAACTAAAGGTACCACACCTTGTGTAGAAAATTCACTTAAAGTAGCTAGATAGATTACAGCGATGTGCAAGTGGGAAAAAAGAGCATTTGTCCCTAGCAAAGAGTGTGAAACGAATCAAAAGCAACAAAGTTGAATGAAAAATGTTTTCAGGCGTCCTCTTGACGAAAACTGCATACTTTTATCTGCTTCTGTCCATACAAGAACATGACAAAGACCCGGTTTCAGGCGGCGTATGTGAGGGAGGGAAAATAACGCTCACATTAAAGCCATTAATTAGGTCCTACACCAAACAATGCACCAACTCAGCTCCAGCACGTACTCGGAATCATTAATCAAATAATTGGCAGCGATTTTTTATTCGGTAAACTGTGAAAAAAATCGTAATGATCTGGTGGGGTTTTTTCCCAACACACATAGCGCGATGTTCGGAATTTCGTCACCCCTCGGCTGTAATATTTATGGTGACAATTATTTTCAAGGAGACATGATAATACAGCATGTCATAGGGGTTACTATAGACACTTCTTCCAAGAATGGAGTAGCTTGAATTCGCACGTGACTTATTCTTAGATAATTTTAAATCATGCAGTCAGAAGAAAAGAAGATGAAATCTTTAACATTACTTTTGCGTGATGTACAATTACCGACTATTTTTTTCTTACATTCGTCACCCCCGTCTTACTAAAAAGACATATTACGTAACACAATAAGAAATATGAAAAAATGATAACCACACTATGTCTGCGTACAAATAGTAGTGTAGAAATCGAATGCGCAATGTCTTTCCAATTTTCAGCAGCTATCTTCGAAAGGTGAAGTGAAAAAAGAAAAAAATATGATAACTTTTTCGCCAGAATTTCAGGCAAAAAAGCAACTTTCGACACCCAAGGAATGATAAGCCATATGACTACGTCATAATGACATAATTCTGGACATGGATGGTACTTATGACTGTGAACAATGACTGAATTAAAAGGAATTTGACCAGTGTCGACTTTGTAATAGTCAGGAAGGTTGAAATTGTTTCGTAGGTGGAAACAATTTATATAAATTTTACATGCATAAAAATCGCACATTTTGTCGAGTATCAATGGCGTTTCGTCACCCACCTTGGGCAAATAGTCTTCCCTGATTTGCCCCCTTTTATCAACCTACCTATACCCCCACATGCCTGCCGCAAGCCCATGAAAAGCCAGGGAATGAAAAAAATGGCCCAGATTTGGACAGCATATTTCACATCTTTGCTGCTCAGCATTTTAGCTCATGTGATAACAAAACTTTTTTTTTTTCAATGGAAATGAAAATCGACTCAAAACCCTGCATATCGTCAACATTGGTAATGTTATGTAATATCTGAAATGATTGATACGAATGCCCATGGCATAGATTAATCACATGTGTAGGAAAATAAAAGTGATCCTTCCCTACAATATAAACATATTTTTGTCGCGTTTGATGCGTTTAGAAATTTGCGATGTATTTCTTTTCCTCTATAACAAGGATATCAAAAAATAATTCATATTCTCGTGCCTTTTTCGTCACCCGTGATGTCCATATGTAGATACAAATTCCTTTGGTGGCTTATACATAAAGGGATTACCTATTAACTTAGCACTTTTAGCACGCAAACTGCTACTACGACATAAGAAAAGGCACACAATTCATTTCAATTTCATCTTAGATCTCCATTAAGCAATCTGTCGTCCATGAAATATGGTTGAAAATATTTCGGCATTTGGAAATTTGAATCGCTCATCAAAAAGATTTTAAAGCAGGTTCTAATGTCGTTTGTGTATAACACACTAGCTTTACAAAGAAGGAAAATATGCAAGTATATTATTTGAACAAACTAAAGCTGTATGCTTGATTTGTCCGAAAATTGTTTATACAACAAAAGTTTTGACAACATTTTTCCTCAAAATATTTGTGCAGCATGCAAAAACACTTCTCAGCGTTGATCGTATTTTGTTTTCAGGCAGTAACGCTTCTAGCCTGCGACTGCGCTGTTTTGATTTGCTAAACGGTAATGATACACATCAATTTGTTCTAACAATAGACCCCGTCCGAGCTATACTTAACAACAGCTTTAATGGATTTCGCAATAAAACTTTCAACCGCTCGCGCTTTCCTTTTTTTTTTTCTTTCCGCGCGAAAGAACAATATTTTAAGTCGGGGCTGCCTTATACACATGCCAAGGTCTGCGGCAACACCATCCCGACCGAGACCCTCGAGACACAGACGGTCGGATAATGCATCCTTAGCTAATTTGGCGGACGTAAGGTTGCGGTGTGATGGGCAGTTTACAATGTTTGCTTTAAGCATTACAGTAAGAAACGTCGTCATTGTGTCTCGATGCACGGACTATAGGCAAAATGAAAACATTCTTTACCAAGTTCGGCGCGTCCACCTTTTAAGTGTGTTAACACCCTGGAACCTGTTGCAGCCGAGAGTTAATGGCAAGCAGACGGCAGTGTGGTTTGAAGATGCGGGAAAGGGGGGGGGGACGGGGAGGGTTGCATTTGGGGTCACACGAACATATGCTGCCCCCATGGACAAGGTCTGGCCACTGGGATTACAGCAAATCAAAAAAGATTCTGGCGTCTAGTTCCTTAAAAGCAATATGTTATTGCAACGGAGATTAGAACGAATCTGATCAAAAAAGTGTGAAACAGTATGTCGACAAGAAACGTCATTCAGGCGGGGATGGATCGCCTGCACCGCCGACGGAGGGAGGGTGAGGAGGGGACTGTGTGAAATGAAGGATTAATTTCTGATTCTTGAATGAGGCACCTGCAGAGAGGTTGCTGTCACTCGATTAAATCAAGAAATCTGGAGTAACAGGTGGCTGAAGCCCTGTCTGGTATTCGGTCAACGCAGTACCGACCTCAACTTGGGCTCAACCTCCGCCCCTCATCGCTACCCTCCGCCCACGAGGCCTGCCTCATGAAAAGGCGAAAGGGGAGGGGGACTGCGCCCAGACGCTCTAGTGATAAATTGAAAATGTTTGACTGCATATGCGTGCACCTGGGAAAGAGTGGTCGATTTTGGCAAGAAATAGAGAAAAGGAGAGAGAGAAGGAGTAGAAGATGGACTTGGCCAAGGCAGCTGCCTACAAGATTTCGTCCCGCAACCTGACCGACAATGTCCCTGGGTAGTTAGACTCACCCAGGCCTCCCCTTACCCTCTCCCCTACCCCTTCACCATTGTCCCTCGTACAATGTATGCACAGCTCGTGATGACGTCTGCGCCATAAAAACACACTTTTCAATTATCTAGCAATAATGTAAGCCTTTGAAGTAAACAGAGAGGGGCAGAAGGCGCTTTTGTTTGGGGGTAGAGCTAGTTGATGCGGACGTAAGGGCCGTGAAAGTAGCGGGCCGGCTGCCCGCCACCCGTCCGAGCCTACTCCCGCATTGTTAGCGCACTTGACACACTTGAATTGAAAAACATCGGTGCCAAAAAGTCCTCTCGATCACCTGCCAGTGAGCTAATCATTATTATTGCCTCCGATTCGCGGTAGCTCCAGCTAATGACAGCCGACAGTGATTGGCTGGTGTACGGCCGGGCAAGGAGCGGGGTAAGGACACTGCTCCTTCTTGCTGTTAGCCGTGATCCCGACTCAACCACTGTGGCTGACAATGAACCTTCTTAGAACAAAGAGCCCCAGAGACTCTTGCCAGTTTTTGTGTACTAATCTCACGACAGTAAGCAGATGTTTCGATTTGAAATACAAATAGCGAAATCTCTTGCTCTTCATTCGATATTCCGATCGAATTTTTCCGTGAGTATCGCTTCGAGGAAAGGAAGGGGTGTGTCGACCTCTTGCCTCCCTCCCTACCTCTTACAACGATAAGATAAAGATATGGTAATGAGATGCAAAGTTAGTGTAGGGCACGTAATTGCCATGAATGATAGTCAACGTGAACTCACGGACGATGCTCAAGTGCCGAGTACATCGTTCATCACAGGTGCATACCGTCTTATCATCCCGGGTTCGCGTGCCGCGTCTTTTTCTCGACATTATCTGAGCCTTAGTCCATCCTACCCCGTCGATTGACGCGTGATATGGGCAAACAATCCAAGCCGTAACACGTTTCTTTACTTTTCCAGCTTTGACAAAGTCCAAAGTATTATCGCCTCCACCTGCTAGGCGTCTTTCAGCCACAGGTGTCGCGCCTTAAAAGCGCGCGCCGTAAAAACTTTGGCCGCGGTGGTCCTGCCGAGAATTTTTCGTCACCCTGCCGCCTCTATTCATCCAGTACACCTCTCTGTATGATTATACCATTTATGGGAAGCAGGGATTGTGTGCTATGTGTAGGGGAAATAAGGGAGTATTGGCGCAAGCGATTGTGGAGCGAGAGGAAGAAATTTCGAAGAGCGCGGCAATTGAAATCCTGCCGAAAGCGCTGCAAATTACCGGTTCGCGCCACGAAAAGGCCGAAATTCCACACGCATGCGTATCATGCATTGACACTGTCCATTGAGGCAGAACAAAAGTGCACGAAGTGAACGCTGAGACTGAGGAGTAGGTACTAGTACCACTTGTTATACGTGTTAGGCCTTGCAGTGCCCCGAGTCGGTCGACGTCTATGAGAGCTATGTAATTCCGTCGAATTTGTTTCGTTCTCAAGACAAATGCGTCAACCTATCATCGGCTCTTCTTCTTGTACACAACATCAAATCTCTATTGTACAGCACGTGGAGGCAGGAGGGTGAAGCGATGTCCACACACCGGCTCCGAGGTCATGCATAATGCGAAAGCTTAGCATCACTTGGGGAAGCCCAGAATTATGACGAATGCTGATCTCGTATTTCCAATGTTTGCGTATATGGCTTATCTGTCAGACATTCTGCATTATGCAAAGCACAAACGAGTGATAAATCAAAATGTGTCAACACGTGGCGTCAAATACTAGTAGCATCCTGGTGACTGCAGTGTAGTTTCTTGTTTCCCATATGAAGGGTCTGACCCACTGGGATAGTTGATAGTCCTTTTGTTTAACAAAAAAAAAAAAGAGAAAAAAGACATGTGACAAATGTGACAAGTAAATACAGCTGATTATTATTTTTTTTTTTAAAGAAGACTTTTGTAGTGAATATTTACGAGAAGCCAATCATATTGTTGAACATCTGCAATCTCGGGCTATGGATATCCAGATAATTTGCTTGTGTTGTCCAGATTTTGTCTATGAAATGTATACAAAATAAAAATACCGCATGTAGATCTTTTCATATAGATTGTGCCTTTAGTTACTCCACATAAATGCTAGCCAGTCTGTTTTTCCTATTGTAGATTTGAAACAGAAGCCTTTTGTTAGATCGAACGTGAAGCTATTTTTTCCTACTCAAAAGTGGAATATTGTCGCATGCGAGGAACAGAACTGGACCGGAGTAACAGTTTCGGATAGGCGCAGGAATTACGGTTGCTTCTACTGAGATTAGCATAGAAGCCATGTGAAAATTGCATTCCCAATAAAGAATAGCAGCAATCAAATGCCAAATGGATTGAAGCAGACAAGAATTAAGGCAATGTGTGTGGTAACAAGTTTCGGGGAAACGGGAAGACTATCTCGATTTCACAGCTTGTTCGCGAAAAAGGGCACTGAGACTTAAGGGAAACCAAGAAACTATTTGAAAATGAGAATCTGGACAAAAGGTGCCCGGGAGAATGAATGTCACCCGGGAGAATGAATGTCACCCCGGGAGAATGAATGTCATTCTCCCGGTCGGGTTTGAACTTTTGAAGCCAATTTTTTTTTTCGTCCATGGTTTGTGCGACAAACAGCACAGTTACTCCCACTCCATGTTATGGACAGTCAGATCAGTGGTTCATATAGAAGAACGCTGAAACGCTGTTGAAACTTGTAACGAGTGTTCTCCAAGACATGTTTACGTCATTTCGCAAGTTCCATCCGTCATTTTTCATGAAAAATAATTTTGATCTTCTTGAGTGTTTTCCTTCCACAGCCACAAAAGTGAACAATATTAAAAGAAAAGAAACACAAACATGAAGCTGCCGACAAGAAAGTGAGAGAAAAAGAAGGAATGAATGAAAGAAAAACGATATAGTAAAGAAAGAAAAAGAAAGAGAGTGGTTCCCTTATTGCGTTGGAAGATTAGTTGATCCTGTTTGAAAGACGTATAATCCACATGAGGCAATGCGGACAATCTTTAGATACCTACCTCATTAGAAAGACACTTGCAGCCATAACAGTTGGGGATTTAAAGGCTCTGTTTACCATTGGGAGCAGTGATTTTAAAAAATTGTTCAAGATATCACATTTGAAGCATATGTGTAGGTCAGTTGTTTCACAAAACATCCCACCATACAAGAATTTTGCGATAAAACCTAAAATATATGGAGATATCGCTACATTTCTTAATAAACCGTAACTGTAGACGGTTTAGTCTGGAAACATTTTTATTATAGCCATTGTTCACATTTTGTATATTTAACATTTTTTAAACATTGATTGTACCAATTCAAATTTTTACGTTGGTTGTTTCTATCCCTTACTCACATTTTAGAACTATCTTGAAGAACTAATGCTGGGTTTCTATTTCATCTGCAAAATGGTAAATGGTGCCTTTAAGAGAAAGAATTAGTAATAATGATAAAAACCCAAACAAATCCAAACAAAACCAAATCTCGATGGCCAATATGGATTGAAGCCAGACCGACCAGCGTCTGTCCGATTGAAGTAATAGAAAAGGAGGGAAAGGGGAGGGGGGGGGGTGCTGGAAACAGCACATACGTCTTTCTTGTAGTTGAAGCCAGGAAGCTTGCACGTGATACCTCCTTGTTGCAGCCAATCATGCATGACGCGTTCAGTGAAAATTGTTGCATGCACACCTCCATATGATGCCACATACAGTGGTCAAAAGTCATATTATTATAGTGAAAAATTGATAAAAAACATGCTTTGACTGCGAACCTATGCCTCAATTTGCCTTACAAAGTGCAGCAAATAATTGATTATAATGAGACCATGAAAAGAAATATCAAACAGGAAAAGTGGAGAGGTATAAAATCCTAACTCCCACTGATGTGCTGTATTTCAAAACACTGCTACCTTACGGTCTCGATTCTATACACTCATTCAGTGCGCGAGTCCATCGTTTCATTTCATTTCGTTTCATTTCTTGATTTATGCATAGCAAAAGCTTCATCCTGAGGACTGTTCTTCGGCAAGTCGGTGTGGATAAAAAAAAAACTAACAACATAAATGTAACAGAAAGGTATACGAAAAACAAACATATAACATATCGTGATTTATTAAAACGTTGCCACTAAATAAATATTACTTATGAACAGGCAATCATTCGCACAAATACTACCCACCAACATCTTACAAAAGAAGAAGAAGAAGAAGAAGAAGAAGAAGAAGAAGAAGAAGAAGAAGAAGAAGATATGAGAAGACAAAACATGGAAAAGAATATGATGAAGAAAAATAAAAGAATATGAAGAATATGCGGCCAACAATCATCATAAAGAATTATGATGATGACCGTAGCCAGTACATCAACGTCAACATAACTGACGTCATTAAAACAGAAGTCAGTAGATCAGTCATATTAGCTGTCTGCAGTATACACAATGGTCATCACTAAATCATAGCAACGCTGTTGTCATAGAACAACGAAAATGGAAAATCATACTGTTTTATTAAAATGCTGGTGTATAGTCATCACGAGTTGTCGTCCACTATATGACCATGTTTATCACAGCTACGAGTACCTGATTTTTTTTTTTATAGCATGGCCCTATACAAACATGAATTGAAAACCTCAAGCCAGTAATGTGCAGTACTTAAATGACTCTCGGTGTTGATATGCTAAGTCATATGAAGTTTCCATAAATCATATCACGTTTAATGATGATGCCACTTAACACTATAGCTTCATCTTTTCCGTCAATTATCTATCCATCAGTGCGTCTGTTGACCTAGGTTACTACTCTTACTACTATTTTTGTTTTTATCCTTCATTTTGACTGTCCTCTCCCAAGTCTTTTCCCCCTGTTTTTATGGTTTTCTCTATACCTCGGGTCATCTTGACCATCAGTGATAGTCCAGTTGAAGACTGGTTAAGCTGCTGCTCCTGGCCAGTCGACTCGTCAATCAAAGACATCCCCACACCACGACACCACACATCGAACGGTGCCGAGGGTTTGACCCCTAGTGAGAGCGGCAGCGTCAATGGTCGACATCCGCCACGACACAACAATGGCACGGGGGCCATTCAGGCACACGCGGAGTGGTAACGCTTCTCGGACAAAAGGACAAGCCATAGACTGTGCACCTATAGTGGGTTCTTTTCGAGAGATGGGATACCAGCTTTTAATCATCGCATCAGCTTCACGTTTCCCTGTACCCGTGTATAGAAAGATTGGAGAGTATCTTGCTCAGGTGTATCACATGTTTCTTCTTCTTTTTCTTTTTCTTCTTCTTCTTCTTCTTCTTCTTCTCCTTTTTTCATTCGCCTTCTCCCTTTTCTTATCCTCCTCATCCTCTTAATTCTTTTTCTTCTTCCTCCTGCTCCTCATCCTCCTTTAGTTTCGATATTTGAAGGATGAATTAGATGCAGAGCAATCAATATCACCCTCATTTCATATCTAAGTATGTTTACATGAAGCTATTTATAAAAACTTGTCAGGCAAAATTCAATTCTGGATCACAGTTTCTTCTTTAATGCTGGTAAGCTGGGCCCATGCTTGTAAATAAGCACAGAAAAGAGCTTGCAAAGATGAAAAAATTAATGGATGTACACTAAGTCAAAGATTTAGGATGTAGTAAATCCGACATACATGGGATGGGAGCCAGGCGCCTTTTAATGTTTTTACAGATGAATTATGGCGCTATATTAACCGTTTCATCATCATCACCATCATCGTCGTCATCATCATCATCATCATCATCATCATCATCATCATCATCATCATCACCACCACCATCATCAACTTCATCAAACGTGCTTTAATGCTCCATGTTGCACCTGACCTCTCACGGTTAAACTTTCCAAGGACCATGGACACAGATTCAGCATTCAAATGCCACAACCCCGAGAAAAGAAAAGAAAATCCAGTGCCACCGTGTTTATGTATTCATCGTTTCGCCAATATCTTGAGGGCGCGTTACGGGGTTCTCGCATGGTAATCGCGACGTCGTTTTAACCCGCTGCTGAAGACCGGCATGCTTCGCTTCACGCCGCGCCGCGAGGACGTTTTGAAAGAAAAACACGGACCGTTGTCGGTAAACGGCCGGACCAAATTCAGGGTCATTTAGTCGAAACGTGTCGATTTTGGGATTTACATCGCGAACATGAAATATTTTGGCAAGACAAATAGCCATCAGGAGAATTGTGGTGCGTCCTTGATGCATCAAAAAAGAAATGAGGCTGTTAAATCGAAAAAGAATAGCAACACCGTCCTACCCACACGATTTGGAACCCCCCCCCCCCTCCCGCTTGTACACACACACAGTCTGGCAACGGACAAAAAAAAGGAAAAAAATGATAGGAGAAGGAAGACAGGGAGGAAGCAAGAGAGGAAGAGAATGAAAAAGAAAGAGGGAGAAAAGGCAGGGAGGAGGAGAAACAGAACGTAATTTTAATTATTGAAATCATTTTATACGCAGTGCATATTTTCACGTATTGACTTTTAACCGTGCAATCAATAACGAAACATTGCGTCAACGTATCGAATCGTAACACTAAACGCAATCAGCTGCAATGCCAAAAAGGGGAAAATAGCTAACCAGGCAACAGAATGCCAAAAAAGACCTGTGGAGTTCTGCTACATTAACACATCCTCTTTTAAATGTTGCAAAACAACAAAGTTGCGTCAAGACGTCAGATGATTGCCGGGCTTTTTTCTAACCATTATCATCTAATTGCATCGTTAACAGTTCTGTAGAAAAAAAAAAGAATTATAGCTTTAGATGTCCTTTTATCTCTAAACTTCAGTCTAAAATGGAGAATTGCTGTTATCATAAATTTCCCTTTTTGAATTAGCATGCTATGTATACAACTTTTCATTGAAGACGATCTTGTTTGTAAAAAGTTTGTCATGTCAGTGCATATTTTGATTTGAACTCACCTTGTTTATTGAACTAAAGAGAGATACAAACAGTTGTATTTGAATAGGTATAACAGCTGCTGCTTAGGTGCAATTCCACAACGGTCCGAGTCTAAGTTGAAAAAGAATATCGGAGGTACACAAGCGGAATGGTATAGGCCTAAGGAGGTTTCTCCAAACTCGAACTTGGAAAATTATTGTTTCACTGTGGCGACCTATGAAAATCATCTTAGGTCTAGATGTCTAACAGTTTACTCTCTACCTCTTTGCAAAAAACGACCACAATAAATTTCATTTGTTTGTCGGCGAAAGACTTGTGTGGACACAACACATCCACTTTATGCAATTTGCATATTATTGCACATGTTTGCCGCCAATTACTGTACAGTTTCTTGAAGACATAGAAATGAAAGATTTTTCCGACTCTTTGGCCCCATTTTGTTTGTAAAAGAAACTCACACTATTTTGTCTGTTTTATTCCATTCTCTTCATTAGCACCAACTTGCACATGGTGCGAAATTACATAATTAAACTGACTTTTCAAAACCATTCTTATTCCAATGATGTAGTAATACAATGTAGGCATACTGTGAGTGACAAAAAGTGCCCTGATAAGGTGAAGAGAGAGAAATAACATCGTCGATTCCTTTGAACTTAAATTATCACTTAATGTATTGTATGAGATGTTTGACAGACCAAGATTAAATGTATTATATAGCGATAAAGCGGGAGGGAGGCTAGGAGAGTGAAGGCTGGGGGAGAGGGCATTACGCCCTTTCTATTTAAACCTATAGTCTGGACATACTGGAAGAGAAAACAGAGAATAATATAGAATTCTGAACATAATTATTATCGAAGAGATTAAAAGAAAGGAGAGAATTATATATATATATAATATATATATATATATATATATATATATATATATATATATATATACATATATATACAATGTATAATAGATTATAATAATAAATATGTATGGTACACCCTCTGGTATCTCAAGGTTTTGCTTTTTTTTTTAACTCTGGACTGACGATGAAGAGCTTATTTGTCACCTCAAACAACTTTCAGATATTTTCTTTGGGTGGTGTTATCTAATATTGTTAGCTGCATTAACTCAGTCGTTATCAAGCGTTCCATGTGCCTTCCATTCTAATACTATGTACACTTCATCTAAAAGGGAATCACCTTTAATTTCTGTTCAGATACACTGTTCATAGACATTATGTTCAGAGTGCGGGATGAAAGTGTCATGTTGTTGTGTTTCTCCATGTTTTGTTCCGTCCTGTCTTAAAATTGTAATCTGTGATAAGTATTAATTTGCAAATATTAGATAATTCATAGGATTTTTTGAGTGGTTCACAATATACAAACTTGCTTTTAGTGAACCTCTCAATTCTTTTTTTTTTCTCAACTAAAGCATAACTTCGTATTTTTTGCTAGTATGCATTCTTATGTTTGTATCTGTATCATTTATCCTTTGCAAAGTCGAATGTTTATGTTTATGATGTAATTCCTGATTTATTCTGTGTTATGTTTTGTTGAAACAGAATGACAAATATATGAATTGAATTGAAAGTAAATATTTTCTTACTTTTGTACGTTTTCTGTGTGTTTTAATAATAAGCCGTTCGCTTGAATTCAAATTATAGGCCTCTATCAACAATTGCAACGGAATACAGTACTGTTTCGAACGAGAGCGTCATTGTCTTTAGGTTATGTTTCGCGCGTCGTTTTAACAGACATTAATTTTTCTTCTTTGCCCCATATTGCATAACAGTTAGAGAAGGAAAACCCAGGAAAAATGAAGAAGAAGGAGAAGTACAGGAAGGAGAATAATAAGAAGAAATAACCTCTCATTAGACACCAATGCTTTGAATGGAATCAATAATAGTGTCAATGCATTCTCACATTCAATATGAACAGCGGAGTTCAGCGTGAACGCCATCTATCGTTCATTTCGAAGAAAGCTGGAGATAAAGAAAATAACAAAACAACAAACAAAAGGCCTTCTCTGATTTCCGAGGACACCAAAATAAAGAGACAGAAACATGCACTGAACTAAAAGTGAGCAATGAGGGGAAACGTAGTGATTTTTACCAAACCCAGTGTGATTGTAGAAGCTTATGATTAACTAATTTGAACAGTCTTTTTTCCTTGTCGCGTATACGAGGCCTCTAGCTCCCTGTGTGTAAACGCAGGCAATGCACGCATCTACTGCGTATGACTTCACATTTATCATACATACAGTGCACTGAACGTAGAACATACGTTATACATGTACATGTATGTGTATGCAGACAGCGTGCTGCGCATGCGTATTTCATCAGCGACCATGATTATAGTCAACATGGCAGCTGGTTCTGGGGAGCCGGGTCCTCCGCCATGTAAAGTGGGTGACATCGTGTCCTGCCTGACATGTCTTGACGCCAGAATTGAAGGGGAAGTCCTTGCCTACGACGCCACTAGTCGACTTCTCGCTCTAAGTATCCTTTTCTAGACATATCGTACCAACAACTCCGCAGTCATGTGCAATGGGTAACACACGCGTACACACGCGTACACGGACGCTTGGTTCGGCCCGTGACGTTGTTGTAGAATAGCATGGGTAACATGCCTGCCTGTACACCAGGCACTCTGTGCACCGTACCGAGGCGTAGCTCGTATAGGCAATAGGGGGACGCGTTTAGACCCTTCTACAAAATTAATACTTATTGACAATGTCTGTGCTATATCACATCATATACTCAGCTCAGCAAACCCACTAGACTATGTTCTACACAATGTACTACCGACCGTGTATACATTGTACAGTAACAATACTACAGAATGTAAATTCTATAATAAGTTTTAAAGACCGAAAGGCTAAACCCAGTAAAGCACTGCCTCTGAGCCTCTCTGCTCTGTCTGAGGAAGGTACATGTAAAAGTCTACATTTTGTAAATCTGGCCAGATGTTGAAAGCACACACTCCTGTAACAACTTGCATTTTCACAGATGCAGAAGAAGGCAGATGAACAAGTGGTAGTGCCTTAGTGGGTGATACAGTGCACTGTCGAGCTGTCAGTAGCTACATGTAGGCCAGGGGGCTAGAGTTCCATGTAGATTTCTACTCCCACTAAAATTTAAAAAACCAAAATTAATTGCTAATTATATTTTGACTTTTGTAGTTATAGAATTCTACATGTATGTATCACTATTAATACAACGTAACTTTGCCTTATACGGTCTGTAAGTGTAAATTAGGTGGGTACACTGTAAATGCAATGTGGTAACAGAGACTCCAACTCTCCCGTTTTCGACGGGAGATCTCCCTCCGAAAACCCATTTTTGCAAAATCTCCCATTCTCCCGTTTGAGATTTAATTTCTCCCGCCCTGGCTCTTTGTCTCCCGTTGGAAGGGATTTCTTACTTATTTCTATCATATGTTGAAAAAGTAAGCCTTAGATATAGCACAAGAGAGCATCTAGAACCCTGGAACTTCGCGCTTCGCACACATCAAGTTGGAGTCTCCCGTTTGCTAGGAGATTCAGGCGGGAGAATCTCCAGATCAGAAGGTGCTTTGGGTTGGAGTCTCTGTGGTAATGAACTTACATGTACCAGGGGAGTAACAGGTTTGGTCATCTATTTCTTTGGAGGGTACAATTCGGCAGCATCCACAAGAAATTTTGTGAAGAGATCTTCTCCTTTGTGATATTGCCTCCACATGTACTGGGGTACATTGTACTTGTAATTGTATTCCACTAAATGAAGGTCCCACTTGTCTCTGTGGGTACACTGTACTTGTATGTGTTTTGTGCAGCTGCCTCTTGACATGTCGCCACAATCCTTTGATGTTGTTGGTGTGTTGCTTGGAAATAGGGTCCACAAAATTCAATGAGTGATTGACAGTTAAATGCTCAAAGGCAACCCTGCTGCTCCCAGTTGGTCATAGGCTTTCCAGCAATCACTCACAATGGTTGTTTCTGGCTTAATATGCTGGATGATGAGTGGTTCCAAAGCAGATCTATCTCTCTTGTTGTGTGGCAATGGCACGAGGAACACTTCTCTTGTTTCTCTACAAATCCCCCCCCCCCCAAACCCACTGTCCGTCCACTGATCTACCGTCATTATATTTCTGCTTCCTAAACTTCGACTCGTCAATTTCTACAACTTGTCCAGGTCCACCAATGGGTGTGTTGCTGTGTAACTTGTTGAAAACAGCCCACTAACAAACCTGTCCACAGTAGTTGTAATAGTCACTCACAGTCTCTCTGCTCGTTGTCACAGCCGTCTTGGAAGCAATTGTAGAACATATAAAACTACTCGGAAGAAGTTGATGCAGATACTGAAGAAGATGAAGTTGATGTAGAGGGAGTTGAAGAGGAAGTTGAAGTTGAAGTTGAAGATGAAGGAGAAGTTGAAGTTGATTTCTGAGATGCATTGGAGTATGATATTCAAAGTTATAACAAAATAAAAACTGATGTCGAGTATTCATGATTCCATGAATTGCAGTTCCACTTTGCTCATGAGCTAAAAAGTTCATTTGTCATAAAACAGACATGTTAGCTTTTAAATTAAATGAGATACACGTCTGTGATATAATGATAACTCTTGTAATCCTTATAACTGATGCGTGTTAAGATATTCACCTGACAGCAACAAAGTGTTTGTTAAACTTTAAGGCTAGTACATGTACAATGTATTTGGCAGTATCGATAGAAAAGGTTTGTTTGTGCATTGGTGCTGACAAAGAATCAGATTGCTTCCCCAAGATTGGCCATTGTAGTCAACTGGACAATGCAGATACTGTATATAATAAGCTGTTATTATCGCATACAGATATCTTCGCGAATGAGGAGGTCTCGGACATTTTCGCGAGATGTTGTTTTCGCGAATGGAAACCTTGGCTATCGTAAGTGTACTACACGTTGTATTTAAACCTGGCGCATGTAGCGGCATTTTCGCGTGTTGCTAAATTCTCGGTCCAAGAGTGATTCGCGAAATTTGCCAAAATTAAACCCTCGCGAAAATAACAGCTTATACAGTAGTCATTCTTTGTTTTGAACATACAATATGCATGAATTCCATGAGTTGTTAGGGTGTATATGTGTACGTTGGACAAGGTTGTGCATTGTGTCGCTTTGAGAATGGAGTGAAGTGCCTAACTAACTAAAAAAAGGAGAAAAGGTCATTTGTACCAATGTGCACATGAGCTACAAGAATTAGATGTAATTGTAAACTGGCTTATTGCCTGGAAGTCCAGGCCATGTTTAAAATGTGCTCTCATTTGATCCCTTGATTATGTTTTGGAGTTCCTTAACTTCTGTGATTCCAAGAAAAAGCTGCCTCTTCTGGTGACCGCAAGAAACCTGTGTGTGACATCTCCATAGTCAACCTCAGTCTTGTCAGTGACTTTAAAGTCACAGCTCCTGCAAAAGAAGCACCCTCGCGAGCCACCCTCACTGGACATCAACAAGGTACGTTGGTATGTCAAAATCTGATGACAAAGCCCTCTCCATGCAAGTGAGGTCTGCAAGAATCTTTTAATACAATTGTAGGAACAAACAAGGGTGATTGATCAGGAAAAGATGAAAAGATTTGATCATATCAGGCTTGGGTTGATGGTGACATTTCCAGAATCCATGCATCTCTTAACCTGCTCCTCCACAATTCTCTGAAAGGCTACATTGCCCCCCAAACAAGATTCTTTTTGCCCATCGACAAAAAAACAGACAGGTTGGTGATCTGCCTGTGCGAAAGCAGTCGAGCAGTAGAGGTTTCACCTTGCTATGGTCAACTGCATTTGCCATTGAACATTGAAAAAAAAAAAATGATCATTGTATGAGATATGAATAGAGTATGCGTTGGTTGGCTTGCAAACTCTTTTGTTATACACTATAAGGACACCCAAATGAGGTCAGCAAAAGTCAAAATATAGTGAGCTCAGCCTTGTTGGCTATGTACATGTACATCTTCATATGAGTTAAATAGCAAAACAAGGCACTACTACATTGCAAAAAGAAAGTATAGGTAAGTAAAATACAGTTTTGATACAGAAAAAGAGCATGTATTGACAGAGGAAACTCTTGTCTTTCATCAAAGTTATTTTTCTGCTCAGCAGAACATGAGTAAATGTGAATTAAGGCTGCAAATGTAGACACTCTTGTTACATTTTGGGAACCCGGTATGAATTGACGCCATGGGAACAGGTTATTTTGGAAGCTTGCCTTGTACTTGGCAGCCTTGTGGAAGCATCAACAGTATCATTGGAAGTTCATCACTACAAACCAGAATGATGTTTGCATTAAGAAATGTGCACCAGTGCTCTCTGCGATTGCTTGTTTGCATGATTTCTGTACATTTTATAGTACAGAGCACATTCTTTCTACAAAACATAGTTATAGCCAAACTCTCGCTACATTGAAATAGAAATTCAGGTCCCAAATTATTATGTTTCATGTATACAGTGTATTTTTGTATACTATTATTTTTTTGGCGACAATGAAAGTTGGATAATTGCAACTGATTGACAAATTACCCTACATCGACGTAGATAAGAAAAAATTTGCATATTTCTAATAAAATAGAACTGCCCGTTCTGAGGACTTCGTTGTAAGAGGAGTCGCCTGTAATTGGTTCAGGGTTAGAAATGCATTACTTATTTGTACAATTATGGTACAGTTGTGATGTAATGAATGATGCAGCAACCCATGTTGAAGTTTGTATGTATACATTGTAGTCCATGCATTATCTGCAGGTGTGAAATGACCATTGGAATACAAAATCTGTATATGAAATGAACAGATCGTATATAACAGAATTATATAAGTTAAGAGTAAGATGCTGGTTTTCTAGATCACTTTTTTTTTCTCTACAACTTTCAGGTCTTTTACTGTATCCCCCCCTCCCCCCCCCCCCCCCCCGAACCAAAGAATACCGTACTTAAAAAAAAAAAAAGAAGAAAATCTCTCATTCTAAGCAAAAATTTTAAAACCTCCGTGACAGTAGTATATTTCATGACTAAACTTGCGATGGTGCTAAAGTGATAGCGCGAACAATTTTACACAGAATATATGAAAGACAGGGAAAAGTCTCTGTTTCTTAGTTCATATTCTTCAAAACCGCTTATGGGTCGTGAAATGGGCAGAAGTACATAACTCTAAATCCCATTTTTTGTTTTTGTTGTTTCCTGTTGACAGCTGACGAAACGTTCCGAAGACAACATTCATGAGAAGAAGATGAGGATCAAATTAGCCAACGACGGTATAAGCATGGAAGGGATTCAACTTTACCACACCATACTGAAAACGTGAGTCATACTGTAAGAAGATTCATAGTATGATAGTATACAAATATGGCATTTAAGAATTATCTACCCGGTAGTAGCTGTGGAACAATCTATTGAACATATGAGGCAAAGCTGGGGATGTTCTGGACTACTGTATACGCCATACATGTATATTTCATGAGTCTAAATTTTCGCGAATCGGGAATTCCCACGATTTTGCGAGTGGTTGAATTCGCAATCGTAGAGTCCTGTACTGAACGGAGAAGTGTAAACGCGTATGTCACATTCTCATCGGGATCAGGATCAATATTTTCGCTTGCCTTTAATTTTGCGAATAGCACCTGACTCGCGAAATTCACGAAAATAAAAACCTCGTAAAATATTCGGCATATACAGTATTCCAAAGTTACAAGTTTAGACGATCTGGGAAAGTAAGAGCTAATGAGACAACTCGACAGAAGATTTTTTCGGCCAAAAATCGAATTTCTGCCCGTATTTCATCCGTATTCGAAACTTCGTGGGCTAATTCTCTGTGGTGGACTTGTCAAGGCTTTTGTAGATTACGGCAAGCCAACTGAATGAATAAAGTCATGTACATTGTATCTCAGCAATTACAATGTCTCTGAGCAGTTGTTAGTACAGGTAAATAAGTAAAAACTTAAGGCAGTTGTATCTCTGTTGTATTTGAATAATGCAGTACGTATAAATGGATCTTTTAAAGCAGTATGGTGGATGACAGGGAAGTCAATACGGAAAACTCTGCTGTAACAAAACCTTCTTGTCTGTGCATGATGGAACTGGACAAATATGAAGCAGGCAGTAAAACAGTTGACCATAGACAGTTCATTTTCTGAAGAGTTAGGAGGAGACTCTTTATCTATTCACCAATTCTAGAGGAGCAGTACCAGGTACAGTGCTCTCCCGTTATAATGAACACGGTTATAACGGAGTTTGTAGTTACAACGAAGTAAAAATTCAGGCCCTAATATTATCTACTCTATGTTTTATATTGTTTATTTTTTAAGTTATAACGAAATTTCAATATGGCGAAAGAAAACTACTTGTCCCAAAGACTTTGTTATTTAACAGGAGTTCACTGTATTGCTAAAGAGATCAAGGGAGCCAAAATTCATATTGACAGAATCATTTAATGTTATCTTAATTCTTGCATATTTCTATGTGTGGTTGTGTGTTTTCCGATTAGGTTAAAATGCAGATGGATGGGTGACAAGATGATCGTCAATGATGATGTAACCATTGTTCCCCCATACACTGCGGACTGCTGCACTGGACCAGAGAGTGCTGTTAAGCACGTCAGGCTTGTTGTGAGTATGAAAGGAGAAAGGAAGATTATGAATGACCAGGGCAATGGGGAAGTTGAGGGCACACAAGGCTGCAAATTGGTGGTGGGGGGAGGTGGTGAGGTGTGGCAGCTACAGCTGTCGTACGCCCCATTTTAACAGAGCCTCTCAAATCAGAGTTACCATGACAGTGTCTGGGCAATCTTTATTTAACCGTGCCCATCAAGGCGGTCAATGCAAAATGTTGCTTGGGTGCTGTTGCTGTAACTTTTGCTAAATTCAACCCTAGCCAGCTAAGGTATTCACCCCAGTTACCCCAACATTACCACGACAACCCTTCTGTTAAGATGCTCTTGCGCTACTAACATTCTGATGATGCTCTCAACATGCATGCACAATAGCCGAGACAGAATAACACACCCCACGCCAATCACATACATGGACTGTAACCACATCCTCTTCGCACTTGGACAGATAAGTCCTTATGGAAACCCACTCATAGGAGATTTTTGGTGTGTGTGTCTGTTCAGACGGTACCCCTCACTCTCTCCTGTGGTTTTATTGCCCGAGGCAAGGAATTTTCTTCTCCAGATGTCATCTTGACATTGTCTGGAATGGTAGGTCTGTACAAAACAAGGTTTTAGCTGCTTGTGGGTCTGCCATAAAAGACTTGGCTTCAAGAAATTCCCTCCCCCCTTATGTCAAGATGAGTCAAGCTTGTTTGGCACTGTTGTCATCTTATTTATCCTGATACCAAATACTATCCCTTTGGGAGGACCCGATTTGGTGGTGAAGCACACAGCACCTGCGTACTTCCCATCTTCTACTGGACAGTGTGATGTGAGGGGTGATCCTGATTTGAGAAAACTTTTTGTTGTGTTGGCACCCAACAAAGATTTCTTGTGGGTACATGCGCAGATACCTACCTTGGGCTGACTGCAAGTGTAAATCGGACATATACCTTCTATGAAGATCGAGATGGTGGTAAAAACTTCTTCAGAATCTTGTTCCCCTTCAGCACAATTCATGTTTGTGATTCCTCATCACAAAAGCATGATGACCTTTTTTGGAAAGCTGATTTTCTGATAGTTTCCAAAAGATTAGATTTAAAGCTCTCAAGTGATGTGCTTTTTCGCGCAGTCATTCTGCAACGCGAGGAGACCTTGTCATGAAGCTTCTTAACTTTTGTCTTTTAAGTCTTGCACAACTTTTGAGACCAAATTTGCAACGTCTGCACGTATCGTTATGAAGCCATGCCCATTTTTATGACTGCATGTCACCCCATAACGTGCACAATTTTGTGTACATTTCCTATGGAAAATGGTGCTCTGTCCTGAAACTCATAAAAACCGGCCTATTTTTACTATTCATCACTTTGATTGCTTGATTATGCTAATTATGGTAGTTAGGTTGTCCATGACAGTTTCCTTTGAAAAAACAAAAGAAAAAAAGTAAAAAAAAATAAGGATATACATAAGAAATTCTGAAAACAAAGAATACATAAGACTTTAAATGACTTTTGGAAGTTTTCATGATGCCATGCACATTTGTTGAATATGTTAAAATATACAAACCAAAAAACAGACTCTTAATGCTTTTAATTAGTGTTTAACAAGCTAAAATAAGATGTTGGGCTAAATTTGCATAATTACAATTGTAATTGATTAAAATTAGAAATTGATAATTTAAAAACATTTTAAGACAAAATCTTGTAGATTATGATGTGGGTGACGCGCTTGCCAAATTTCACGCCACTAACACAGGCACTGGTCATTTGAAAGAAAAACAATAAATCCATCACAATTTCCATCACAGCAAAGAAAGAATAAGATTGCAAATACCCTTTTAGTAATTGTAATGATAATGTTTTACAACAACAATAAAATTAAAGTCAAACTATAAGGTATCATCTCAAAGTGATTGCTCATACACTCAGAATTATTACACAACAACCTCAATAGACTTGCACAGACAGTACTGTATTTGGGTGGGGTTATAAAACCAAATCAACACCTGTTCTGGTGTCAATTGAATTTACAACATGGTACAAATGAAATGAAATATAAAAAAAGGAGAGAAAAAAAAAGGTAGAACCTTCATAACAGAGCAAATTATACATATTCAAATGAGCGACATTGGTTTTGCCATGTACAAAATCTGGTCAGAATAAAATCATTACGTAGAGACAATGGAAGGTTGTCCCATTATATTGGAAACATGTAAATAGCAGAGTTTGCCAGCCTTGGTGCGAGCTCTCACATGTTGGAATCTCATATCATCTTCACGTCGTGCCACAATGTTTATTGCAGTGGTGATGTCGTCACATGAGACAAAATTATAAAGGCTTTTGCAAATGAAGTTTAACAACAAGTATTTGCATCTGGCCAAGTCAACAGGCAAAGGTGGTCACTATAAAGACATCTCCTATCAAGGCTGTTTGAGTATCATCCTCGTCGCACGTTGCTGAATACTTTCAGTTCTATCACTCAAACTGCGATTATTTACAGGGTACCAAGCATGCAGATATGCCATACTCCATAATGGGTAAAGCAAAACTTAAATGAAGAACTTTACTTAACTGAAGTAACAAGGCCATTTGACAGAGAAGAGATAAGACCCAGCATCCTGTTAGTGCGAGAAATTATGTACGTCATGTGAGTGTCCCTGGTACATTTTGTATGCTTCGAATTAAACATAACTCCAAGGTATTTAGCTTCAGATTCAGCTCAAATATGTTGTAAGCTTTTACGCTTCTACTTGTCTTCAGGCCTGGAATTACCCTCAATGTTGCCCGAAAGAAGCATTGACAGGGGCTGGGAGGCTGTCCTCAGGGTGGATTCCAATGGTAGTGATGTCTTGTTGAAGGATTTAGATTGAATAACCTGAAGTTGAAGAGTGGCTGTTGACTCGGTGCACCCTCCTCCCAATATGTCTGCTATGGTGGTATTGAAATAGTGCAGTGGCCTTTTGAGTAGTACCATGGCAGTGCTGTAGACGGGCAAGGGATATTGACTGGCATGTCAGTATAAAGCTTCAGAAGATGAAGGCACTCCACTTGTGGTGTTGATTGGTTACAATGGAGATGAACAATTCAAGGCCTCATTCGCTTCATTGAGCCTGACCGTGCAGCTAGTGACCACGAGTGATGGCTTCTATATCAAGAGATTCATGGCTAACACAAAATGTCCACAAGACGTACTGTACTTCACCTGAATCATATACTTGTATTGTCCCCCACAAATCTCACTGAAACCGGTCCTGTTACTGCCTGAGAGTTACGGTGTGTAGTTATAGAGACTGGTCACATTAACCCGTTGAGGACGAGTCCCAAGAATACTCGGGCAGGGGTCTGTGGGAAATGTGAGTTGCAGCAAAATCAGCCCGTCCTCGACAGGTTAAATCATACAGTTGACCCAGATAAACACACAAAATCACAAAAACTTATCGAGCAAATGAGGAGCGCTCCACATACGCATCCACCTACATTGTACACAACCACATAGTTGCAACCGCTGTGCGAGCATGCATTATATTAATCTAGTCTTTGCCTACTGTACATGGATGTGTGTGGCTATTAATGCTTTTACTATCATTGAACAGTGGGCCAGAAAATTTAGAAGCAACAAGTTTTGAATGCACACATGCACATGTATATAAAATGCACATGCAGATGTAAGTGCCTCATGGAATTTTGTGTACTAGATAAATTCTGTGAATGCATTTAATTGTTTCTTGGTTTTATCTTCATAGAAATCATAGCCATACGATGTACATTGTACTTTTCATTGGCATGTGTTGTTAGAAAAGACTTGGTAGTGTGGCGAGACATTGGTGATCTGATGATACTGATCTTCATTCACTGCCCACCGATGCACAATTGAAAATCGCAAATAGCGTCCATTAGCGAATATGTGCATCGAAGCGTATGCTCATCGGTAACGGTCGACTCCAGTCGAAATTCTTTGGCTGTGTGTATACTAACATAGAGATCAGTGATTAAAAAAAGTACACTATTTGTTGTTGTTGTTGTTTTAAAGAACAAAAGGAGAGAGAGAGAAAAAATGGGGCCCTATACAAATAATTTGCCCCAGACAGCACTTAACATAAAACAAACATTATAAATCTTATAGAGATATAAACAAGAATATTGAATATATACCAAGTCTCCAGAGGGAGCTCATATTTGTCTCCACGAGGGAGCTCATATTATCTTCACAAAGGAGCTCATTAAGTCTCCACGAGGGAGCTCATATTGTCTCCATAAAGGAGCTCATTACGTCTCCACGATGGAGCTCATATTATGTATTCTTCAAACAAACTCAAGTAACTACACAATACACGCGCGCGTGTACCGCACACTAACTTATCCACGTGCACACACTCAAACACACACATACACCTCCAACCACGCACACACATACCAATATCATGGTTCAACCCAATGTAATATACGGTATTTAGATAGAGTACACACACAATGATATGTTTTACAAATAGATAAGATTACTATGGCTGTATCATTATTTCGAAAAAAAAAATAAAAAGTACAGTGTTTATATCAAGGAGCTCTGAGCGTCACAGCAATGATTCGGGGAAAAAAAAATCAGAGGCGTTGATACAGGAAAATATATTTGTGCAGCAAACGACGGAGAAATGTTATACATATTTATTCGTGGTTTCTATGATGTATGAGTATACCTGCGGGCTTCAAGCCAAGAAAGGAAGTAAAATTTGTGCCAGGGATTCACGAATTACAGGGATTCACGAATATATCCGAGCCGGTCCAGCCTTCCTGCTCCATGGTATCCCCACCACCACGATACTGGGTCATTGAAGCAAAGACATAGAAATGAAATTGTTTCTTTTGATAGCATGGTGGTCTCCATGGTTGGCTCATGCCAAATACATTGTCCTTGAAAGGGCCTCTCCTTGACCAGTATTTCCCCCTCCCAACACACACACACACACACACACACACACACACACACACACACACACAGGTTTTTGTTTGTTTGTTTGTTATTGTTTTTTGTTTGTTTGTTTGTTATTGTTTTTTGTTTACATATGTGGAGAAAAAAAAAAATCTGACTTCCAGTCACCATTACATGCCTGCCAACTGTTTTCAATTTGATGGCTACATTTCTGTTTCTTCCCAAAGAAGAAATTTCATTCAATTTTGCTATTATAGTGATGCATTGACAATGGGTGAACATTTCTTTTTTTGCATTGTGTTCGCCCAGTCATTCGTGGTTACTGAATTTTAGGGTTGGCAGGTCTACCATTATAGCGTAAAGTTGGGTATGTGATGAGTTTGACTGTAAAATTCGCTAATTGCAATGTTCAAACATTTTCAAGTAAGTCCATCATCGAACAGAGCACGATAAAGCCTTTCTGGTGATTCCTTATTTGTAACACAATGAGTTATATTCTTGAAGGTATGATTAAAAATGTCCCATTTTTTTTTTTTTTTCAGCAGCTTTAGTCACAAATATGTCAACTGTACAAAGATGGAGTTAACTAGGTTTGTGGTGAAACTTTTCATACACACATATCTTGTGCCCTCTAATGATTGCTCTCCTCTTTCTATGTCTTCTACTCTTTTGTTTTGTTTTGTTTTGGTTTTTTTCAGATTGAGAAACACTACAGAGAGAAGAAAGCAACATTATGACGATAAGCTGACGGCATACCAGTAGAAGGATAAGTGGACGGGGCAGGGACAAGTGAACCCCTGGTCTAGCCAGGGGTTCTCACCGCTACCGGGTCAACAGTGAACTCACCGGCAGGAATTAGTGTGTCACCAGAGACGAACATGAAATTGGATCAAGTTGTTGGGTTGGTTATGATGGGGGAATAACTTGGGAGGGGGATGTTGGGGAGTGGGGATGGGGTTGAAGTGATATGTCTAAAATTCCTGGAGCAAAATCCAGTAAAATAAGAGGATTCCACATCTATTTCACACAGAACCTCAGCCATCTATGTGCCATCTTTGCTCGTCGAGTGTGCAATCTTTTTTGAGATAATTTTGTACTTTTGTACGGTATATGATGAAAACAAAATCCAAGAGGACGATATCATCTGCGTGGAACAGCCAAGCAGACATTGTCAAAAGGTTTCGCAAAAAGGTGTAATTCTGTCGTTGGTGCAGTGTGAGAGTCTTGACGGGTTGTAACATGTTTGACTGTGTTTGACTTTTTCTTTTCGTAACAGTCAAATCTTTCATGTGTCCGACAGCAAATTTTGGCAGTGACAGATTGTACATTGAACTGGACATGCAAATACCAGTGGTTGATTGTAGAGAAGAATGCATTTAGTTTTAAGAGATGTAGTGAAATGGATTTGGGAAGATGTAGTATGTGCAAATGACCATGCAGTTCAAGATGAAACTGGTTTGGCGGGATGCAGAATTCAAATAAAAATACCCATGAAAAGAACGCAAAAGAAAACAAAACAGTATGGGGCAGGCACAATTGTAACATCTTTTATTTCACTTGATTTTACTCCTTTGGGAAGGTTGAAGACAGCTTGAAATATAGCATCTGCTAGATGGCAGTGTAGAATAAACTTCTGATATTGTGATGAAATATGCATATTTACCAGCTTTCTCTCTTTTTTTTTTTTTTTTTGTACTTCGTTGATCCTCCAGCAGGACAGAAAAATAGTAACAACATAAAGAAAGAAGGGGAAAGGAAAGTTATTTTGAAGTTACCCTGTCCTCATGGTTTAGAGGACAATTCATGTTATGCTCATCAAATTTGAGTTGCCAGTGAGAGAGAGAGATATTTTGGCAAACCGGGTGATTTTGTGGGGGAACTCTCGGCACTTGCCCTTCGAGTCTCGTGCACAGTGTGCTTAATCTTACGATAATATGGGTAGGGAGAGTTCTCAGTTCTCAAGGTAGTAACTTGCTTTTATATGACTCCAGGTTAGTGCTGTATTCATTTGAGCTTTATAGACACATGATTCAAGGTACCGGTACTTAAGGTGAAAACTGAATCTGGTACGAGAGGCCCCAAATTAACAAAAATTATCTTTGAAGATTCCAGCCATGAAATGTTTGTAGTAGAGTGGCCCGTTTCCACGCTCATTTGGAATAACAGACGTGTGTGTGTGTGTGTGTAAAATAAAAGTCGTATTTGCATCATTGCTGTCCCATGCATTGTCATCAAATGCAAGTACCAGTGAACTGTGTGTGTGCAACTTTGATCTAGTTTGAACCAATGCCTATGATATTGAGAAAATGCCCACCAGGGTGTTCAGTATACCCCTGCCCCCTCCCCCTAAAAAAGATAAGTTTGTCTTACTGTAATCTTTTCCATAAAAGTAAGATGAGCAAAAAAAAAGAAAAAAAGATGGGGTTAGAATAGGTGGGAAGTCAATAAATGCATATGAGTACCAGTGTTCCAATCCTAGTGTTTAATTTGCCATAAGAAACCTCACAGAGCACTCAAAGTTGTTGTTCATTATTTAATTGCTATGATCATCCCCCCTTCCCCTCCCAACTATTCCAGATATAATGTTTAACCTGTTGAAGACGAGTCCCGAGTGTACTCGGGCAGGTGTCTATGGGAATTGCGTGTTGTAGCAAAATCAGCCTGTCTTCAAAGGGTTGAGGGTTTGCTATCTTTCGGAATTAAAAAAAAAGAAAAGAAAAGAGAGAGACGAGGTTTGGTTAAGGACATGGGTTGCTGTGTAGAGGGTGTGAGAAGAAAAAGTGTTGGAAATGCAGTGGGGTTAGTCAGTGTGGTCTGGGGTTCATTTTTAGGGTGAAAATCTTGGGAAGATTGGTTGCTCACTGTTTAGTTTGTTCTAATGTGACTTTCTTTCAATAGCTTGACTGACTTTGAGTAGCTATGCTTTAGATGAACTGGCAATCTCATTTCTGCCATGATGTTTCTTCAGATGACACACTAATTTTTGAGCGACTGAGTCGAGGTCTGCAAAAAGGGTTCAGGTTTTGTTTGTGTATTGTTGTTTTTTCTTCTTCCCTCTACTCTTACCCTTCAAAAGCTGGTATGCCTTCTGTTGTAAGTACAAACTTTTTCAGTCCTTGTTGGCTCTCTTTAGACATTGCAAGCAATATGGAAATAGAGTTTTGAACCAAGTGACCTCATTTTCACATGAATTTGGTGACGTTGGGTGACTTGATGTGAAAAAAATAAAAAAAAACCTGAGGAAAGTTGTTTGCTCTGTCTGACAAGGTCATGTGAATACACGTCAGGAGTCCATCACATTTCGATGGGCACTTCTATTCCAGTTTCAAGAAAGTGAGAAGCATGCATGCCCAAACTGCCATGTTGGATGCATGGCCTGTCAAAGGTTATATAGCCCTGTCTGTGCTAGGGACTTTGGACTTTGTGAACAGTGCTATTGGGATTTCTTTGCCATTTGCCACAGGCACATGCTAAGGGTTAAAATTGAAGTGACTAGTCACCTCAAAAGGTCCATAAGGTATTTGACTATCCATTTATCTGAGTTATGAGAGTGACACTTCATTCTCCAGACTTGTAGAGCTTCCCTGCAGGATGCCATTTGTCCCAGATCAGTGCCAAAGCCTTGCAGTGAATGGGCAGGAAAATTGGCCGTCAAGCAGGCGTAAACACAGTTCCGAGGAAATTGGCTTTGAGGTATAGACAGATTCAGTACAGCATATTTAAGTCAATTCAAAATATAAATAAACTAAAAATTTTCAAATTTGTAAATATTCTTAGTCTTAAAAAAACAAAAACAAAACAAAACTTAAGACTGGCAGTGGTTGCAGCATCAAACTTTGAATTTTGAACTGATAAATCATTTTTTGTTTTTCAGCCATATCAGCTTGGTAAAAGTGGTACTGTATTAGGTTTTGGAGCAGACGAGTCACCAATATTTTAATGAAAAGGTTACTTTGTGAATTTGCTAATTCTCTGGATGGGAAGTACACCTGTTATGAAAAAAAAAAAAAAAAAATCCTGCCCAGTCGCATAATTATTGCACGTTTACGTGTCCCTAATTTCAGAAATGGTCGCCTGTATTGTTTTGTAAACTGGAGGTGAAAATGTCCTCTCTCTCATTGTTGGAAGGTATTCATGTTCATGCATCGTAGCAGAACTTTGCTGTATGCCAAACAAATGGCAGATACTTAATAACTTCAGAGTTGAGACTGTTTCACTCTTGAAAGGGAATAATGATGCTGTATTAAAGGAAGTCACTTAATAGAATGAAAAATTTAAAAAGGGTTAACAATTACTGTATTTCAGGTGAATAATGGACATTCTCTTGATAGTTGGACAACCTGGACCAAGTAAGAAGCATCAATGCTAAACGCTTTACGACAATCGTATTGTGCTGGACGGTTACGAGTAATGTAAGAACTTTGTGCTATGTGTCGGCTTGACCTATCGCCTTCAAGACGAAGTGATCCTTTAAAATTGATGCTGGCATGCGGAATCACCTTAGCATCCAGTGAAAAGAAGATGGTTATGCTTTATAATGGAGGTGACCTTTGAAATACATTTGTAAGTGTAGTGTATTCTGTAATTTGTTATTTTCTTGTTCATTTTTCATCAAAATTTGTGTGATGAGAACGTTTCATCCTGTGCAGGTATATCCACAGCAGCGTGTTAAAAAGATTGATGCTTCTCTAAGCTTCACACACACCGGCTTTTAAATCATTCCTCTTTGATCGAGCAAATGACACATTCTACACTTCCACAGGTCAAGGGGAAAGAAAAATTGGTGACCTCTTTGTGTCGCGAAGATCAGTTTCAAAAAGTCAGTGACATCTTCGTGTCACGAAGGTCAGTTTAATAAAGTCAACAACCTCTGCGTCATGAAGATACAGTTTGTAGTCTCAAAAAGTCAGTGACCTCTTTGCGTCACAAAGGTCATTCTCAAAAGGTCATTGACCTCTGTGCCACAAAGGTCAGTTTCGTGGTACACAGCTATTAAAAACAACGTATTCAGTGTCAGTTTTGTGTGGGTTTTTTTTTTTCCAAGACAGTTGCCAAGTGGAAGCTAGGCAGTTCAACCCTGCTAGAGTTTTGTTGTTCGTAGCAAGTCATTTCTGCTTTCTCTTTTTTGTGTCAATAAACTCGTTTTCTTCCACGTACGACAACACAGTGGGCATTTTCACCATGCTTACACGAACTATTAAAAGAATGAGAGAAAAATTCATGTTCCCAAATTGTCCTGGTGTGATTGATGTGTTTTCTTCTCCCATGCTTTGTGGTTTGATGGAATGCTGTTGCCGCCATGTCCTACATTTCATGTACAAGCTTCCCGCACGGAAGTGGCATGTTTACATGATCACTTGCAAAATTACACCGTCTCCATGAGATAAGGAAGTACAATATATGTTACTGTAACACACATTCAACCGGAGACTTGCCCGACCTAGTACTGTAACAACTAAGGGAATTCTTGCCTTTGGAACTGAAAGGGAGGAAGCAGGTTAATGAAATTCTTCGTTAGACTGGTGGAAAAGAAACCGAGAGAGTCCATACATTTGTACAGTGTAACACATTACAGAAACCGCCTATTTAGGTGAAAAGGTTTCACAGCGATGTGGTGCTGGTTATGTATCGGGGAGGTAACTGGTAAATTACTAGTACATTGTATGTGTATCGGGGACAATGGTCTGCGATGCGAACGCTAATACGACGCAGCCTCCCAGGCTGGACAATGGCAACATCTGTCTCGCGCATGTGCAGAACACCATTTTTAGCCTAATGGCGTCGTCTGTAGCGTTCGCGTCGCAGATCTAAAGCTCGCTGATGGTCGAAGCATGGACGAGACTGTCGAGGTGCTTCACTCTCCGCCACTGAATGAAGTGAAGAATGGAAAACAATCCCTCATAATCACAAACGTAGCTGGCGCTATAAATGATTTGATGCTGTCGCCCAACCACATAAGCACTGCTGCTGACTAGAGCTGGTGTTCATTCAATTTTTCATGACAGCTGCACATTATCATACATGTACTCGTATAGATACAAGTTTGTATAGCCTTGTTGTAATGATACTTTACGTAAATTTATTGATATTATCATACAATGTCATGTAGAAGGATAGATTAAAAATAGATGAACAAGTGAAATTGTATTATAAATTGTACGTACAAAAATTATGAACACAATGAAGCCAACACGGGAAACTGAAGCTATTAAAGACGAATGAAAGGATTGTTATTTGGAGGCGATGAAAAAAAGAAGAAGAAAGTTTGTATGTCAGTATTGTTTGGCACATCCCACAAATCATGTTTCCTATCAAACTTTATACAATGCGATAGCTGAAGTGAGCAGAATTCTTTCACATGTTTAAGACCGACAAAAACAACACTAACAGCAAACCCAGAGGGAAACTTCGGAAACTTTCTTTTTTTTTTTTTTCTGTGTTCCAAAACTTGTTGAGTACAATTTCCACTGGTCACTACAACCTCTTAAAGTGCTCTCTATTCCTGTCTTCTCCCTCTTTCAGTCTCTCGTCTTATCTCTCCTCTTCCTCCCCTTTCTTTCCTTCTCTTTCTCTCCCTCTCTTCTTCTTATTTCTTGTGGTACTTGTTTTTTTTTTTTTTTATTATTATCCCACGTTCAAGTTGACATGTCTTATCTTCATTCGACATCTCTTCCCGCCAAGTTTTGTTCACTCCTCACGCACGGCTTGACTCCCGCCGCTGGGGACGGGAAGTGTCAATCTCTTTCCAATAGAAAAAAAAATAAAATTGTGACCCCTAGGAATGACGTCATTTTCTTCCGCCGTGATGCTATTCTTGCCCCTGCCTTCGATCCTCCCATATACACGACGAGGCATGGATATCCGTCGCAGAATTCCAATCTGCGTGAAAGTTCCCCGACTGCTGCCTCCTGAATCAGTTTGTTGCCGTTACGTTAGAGTGAAAATTCACTCCATGTTCAATTAAGTTTTAATGAAAAGAGTACTAGCAAACTCTCCAGACTTGGACCCCACCGCCCTAGGGGAAATGTCGACAAGTTTGCCTTTGCTCAACGATCAATACCTGAGTGGAATGAATATCATATCAAGCTCTGTGGTGATTTCTAACTCATTCGAAAAATTGCAAGATCTCCTCAAAGGCCGTTTCACAACAGCCTCTGAGTAGGAGCACGTTCCTCCTCCAAACAAACACGCAGGTCAAGTTCATCTTCGTTATAAGCTGCATGGCCTTTTGAAAAGTAACAAAGAAGAAGAAGAGAAAACTATAATAATAGAGGGCGGAAAGAAGTTTCATCAGAACTGGGCATGAGAAAAAGTTGTGGAAATCTTGCAAAACGGCGATCGCTGTCAGATACTGTATTATGCAATTTGAATGAGCAGATGAGAATGTCACTGCCTGCGATATAAGCCTTCATTTGACTTACACTCAAATCTTCACTGAGCTCACCGCGTTTTAAAGTGATATAAAAGCGAATACATGTAGATTGTACCCGTTATCACTTTTACAGATGTAATGAATGATCGAGTACGGCTCTGAAGGGGAGGATTTTAGACTTTGTGATAATAATATCGGTCCAAAGTATGATTGCAGTGTCAGCTTTATGTCTGAACCACTGGGTGATTGGTGAGGATATGACAGTAATTACCTCTTCTGTAATTTGCAGATGTGGCAGAGAAGAACAGCTCTGTTTTATAATGAAAATTTGTCGAATGTTCTGAATTTTACATACCTCCAATTGCTACCTCGATAGTTTAAAAAAGATGAATGATGTCATGGCCTCAGTTTGGCTTGCATTCAAACTTACTCAGTTCACGATGTTTTGAAATGAACCAAAGAACAACAATATTGGCAGGTCGACCCTCTAGTAGAGAAGCGTCGACACTTCGGAGACTTTCGTGGATTAAAAACACACACCAAAACAACAACAACAACACTAAAATGTGATTTCATTTAATTTTGTTATTAGATTTTCGCTGGTTGTCTTAATTATTTTCAAACCTCTACCGTCCTGTGTGTTTGGCTTTTCTTTATTCATTCAAGTCAACTTGAAGATCGAAGAGTTTTCTATTTTAAGTTGAGATATTGCATGTCTCGAGTCAATCCCCAACTATTCTGGTTCAGAAAGAGACGCACCTTATACGAAAGTCTGACGCAAATAAGTTGCTCATCATTTATAAACGAAGCAAATTACCGGTAATCAGTTTCATGTGGTAATGGCGTTATAAGCCCGTCATGATATCCAAGTAAAGATGCCAGGTTTCTGCACAGACTAGAGAACGGTGACCTTTTAGATTAACATTCGACAAGAGTCAGTAATTGATAATGCAATTTTAAAGAACTGAGAGGCCGCTTCACTTAGTCTTTCTATTCCTCTATTCCTACTCACATCATTGTGAAAATTGTCTAATAAAAATGTCGCAGACTGGACTTTATAAGCCTTTTATTTCATATTAGTATGTATGTATGTATGTGTGTGTGTGTGTGTGTGTGTGTGTGTGCGTATGTGATTGTTTTTACTGACTCAAAACATCTGTCAATAATTCAGTTATTCCCGTAATTGGTCAAACTTCTGCCGAGTGCAAGAAGATCGTGCTCGTGATGGAAATAGAACAATATCATGTCTTGAAATGTTATGTGATTTTCATCCAAATTACCGTACATTGTATTTCTTTCTTTTATTCTATCGCAGTTCTGCTTTCTGCGAAGGTGGTCACAGTCATGTGCTTCAGTGTCATTGGGAAAATTTTGTAGGTCATGCCAAGTTGTTACTCTTGAAACCTTATTGTGTTTTCTTGGGTTTTACGTCTGAGAATTTTTGATTTTCCTGCTCAGGACAAATTTGACTAACCAAGAAAAAAAAGGGGGGGGGGTTGGGAAGAAGAGATGTTCTGACTACTTGAATATCAATAAATCACGTGACACAGAGTCTCGGGGGCACCTCAGAATAACCAACTCTCTCAGGTAGATGCTCGTATTAAATATTTCTACTTCATCGGCTTTGAAAGTATCAGAAATTTTATCTTTACGCTGCCTTTTACTTGCCAAAGACGTTCTTTCTATACCAGGCTTACCAGTACATTCCAGCCTTCCAACTTTCTTTGACGTGTTTGTTTTTAAATGCCTTCGAAAAATGTCAGAAATTTTATCATTGCGCTACCTTTCATTTGCCAAAGACGCTCTTTCTATGCATGACCTGCATTTTGTTTAGTACATTCGTTTTTGTCTCGCCCACCGGAGGTGAAGGCGAGACTAAGGGATCCAAATGGCGTCCGTCCGTCGTCCGTCACAAATGTTAAAGTTTACCTGCAAGACTCTCTTATGATGCATAACTTGGCAACTGTTACAGCAATGGCAGCCACACTTGGGTGATAGAAGCACTAGGGGTATCTTCATGTTATGGCGTTGTCGGAGGTCATGTGATGATGTCAAAGGTCATTTGAGGTCATATATCAAAGAGTATGTGCAATACTCTCTTTTCTATGTTAAAGTTTACCTGCAAGACTCTCTTTTGACAAATAACTTCACGTAAGTTGCTTGGATTACAACCTAACTTGGGTCATAGTTTACTTGCAAGACTCTCTTATCACATGTAACTCGACACATGTTGCTACCATGGCAATCAAACTTGGGTGATGGATGCACTGGGGTACCTTCATGTTATGGTGCCGTAAGAGGTCACATGAAAAGGTCAAAGGTCGTTTGAGGTCATACGTTAAAGTTTACTTGCAAGACTCTCTTATCACACGTAACTCAGTACCTGTTGCTACAATGGCAATCAAACTTGGGTGATGGTAGATGTCTCTTGGGAAGTTGAAGGTTACCACAAGGTCAAAGGTCACAGACAGGGGTCAACAAACTTTTAGGGCCCAATGTTAAGTTTTTAGGGCGCATTTCGTTTATGGCTCATAACATTTGATCCCTTTGTCCGTTTGTGACCAAACTTGGATGGAAGATATCCCTTGGGGAGGTGAAGGTCGTCACAAGATCAAAGGTCACAATCAGGGGTCAACAAACTTTTAGGGCCCAATGTTATGTTTTTAGGGCGCGTTTTGATTGTGGCTCATAACTTTTGATCCCTATATGTCCGTTTGTGACCAAACTTGGAAGGTAGATGTCCCTTGGGGAGTAAAGGTCATCACAAGGTCAAAGGTCACAGAAAGGGGTCAGCAATTTTTTAGGGCCCAATGATAAGTTTTTATAGCGCATTTCGATTATAGCTCATTACTTTTGATCCCTTTGTCCGTTTGTGACCAAACTTGGATGGTAAATGTCCCTTGGGGTGTTGAAGGTCACCACAAGGTCAAAGGTCATAAGCAGGTCAATTAACTTCTGGGAGTTATAGAAAATATTAATTCCTTGTACGCGAATGGGCGAGACACAATTTGGCACTTGCCTTGTTGTTTGGGAAAGGGAAATGAAGACCTCGATGCAAAATTAATGACATCGATGTCACGTCTGCAATGTAGTTATGTTACTTTATTAAACGAACGCCTTTTACCCATCTGTCGCTTCAGGTTTGATGGCCTTCAGGACTTAGAAGACGACGATGGCAACAAGAACAACAACAATAATAGATAATCAATAACAACAACAAACAACAGCAACAAATAACAACAGCAATATCAACACCCACAATGACAACAGATAACAACAACAACAACCAAACTAAGTAACTGCCTCTATCTACCCACCTCCCATCTCTCTCTCTCTCTGTCATTTTTTTTTTATTTAATCAAACTTTGTCATTATGTGTCGAATTAAACGTAGGAAAAACAACCAGAAATTCGAAATGTCAATTTTGGGTAACACGCAATTCAACAAAAACTTTGTCGCTCTTTTTTTCAATTCAATGTTTATTTGTTTACAATGTCACATAACATAAACAAAACTGAAAATCAGAACAGAGTCATTGTAGTTGTACATTATCTCTTTATTCATTTCGTGATAGCCTATTTACATTTTGATTTTCACATAAGAATCCTGAATATACAGTAATATATATAATTATAATCTATTCTATACATTCTTCTTATCTATTTTCAAGTAGTACACATAAACACCTACACGCTAAACGCTATAAAAGTCAACCTGGCTCTATATAGATTTTATGATACTAATATTGGTAATGCACCGTCCCTGATAACTCTTTTTTTCGGCATTCATTAGTTTTAAGGACACTGGCCATACAGTAAAGATAGACATGGAAAATTGACAGGGGAGGGGAAGGAAAGAATTGCTTAAAGAGAGAGAGAGAGAGAAAAAAAAACCCACAAGATTATCTGAATTTAAAGGGATGGTACAGTTTTAGTTGAGATGGGGCTTTAGGTTTCCAATCTTTTTTGATGATGATTTTTTGTTTAAGATAATGAGAGACCTCTTATGAAATAATGAAATAACATATAATTCTAGGAGGAATTCGAAGTTTGTTTGATAAAAATTGGTTCTGAAATGGCTGATATATCCAAAACAAAGCGATCCTAGTTAAGGGTATAGGACCCACTTTTTAATAGGATATCGCTTTGTTTTACTTTGTTTTTTTGATATCTCAGCCATTAAGGAACCGATTTTCATCAAATAAACTTTCAATTTCTCTTAGAATTGCATGCTCCTTATAACATTTCATGAACATTGATGAAGTAGTTTTATACGTATCTCGCAAAAAAGTCAAAAGCTAAATCCTCACCTAAACCAATATACTATACCATCCTTTTAATGAGGCGGAATAGCGTTTCATGAATAGCACAAAACAGAATATGCTAAACTCTATTTGGCACTATGTGAAGGTTTTAACTTTATTGTTCTTCTGACGAATGTTGGCAAGGAGATGCACAAAGCAACAGAAACGAAGACAGGTAAAGGCAAACTACGCTGCATACCGTCGTCGGGCCTGTGAGTTTGTTCAACAGAGCGCACACCCTCTGAGCGTTGTAAATGCATTATTATCATTGTTACCAGATATATTTGATCCTCCTTAATGAGAATATCAAAGGCAGAATGAAGGCAGCAGTAGTATTAGGAAGCTGAAATGATTATGACCATAAATAATCACGCTATGGTGGCCTTAAATCAGTGGCCGGATCTTCATCTCGGTTGAGCGCAGTGAGTAGCTGTACCCGCGCCACTGGTTCCACACGACGCCGCGAGCATACTGCCGATTCGCCCCCTTCAGGTAGCCCCCGTTCAGGTTGGAGTTGTGGCAGCTGGTGTACCACCACGCGCCCGTGTACTGGCGAGCGCAGTTTCCGCTCCAGCGGTCGTTGTCGCGGTCGATGGTGGTGAAGGCCTGGTTGTTGTGGCCAGTTAGGGCGTCCCCTGTACGTGTAAAAACGCGAGAAGAAAAAAAATCATATGAATGACTCGCTGAATATTTCATGTAGCCCTAACAAAATACAGAGATTATGAAGTTTGAGAAATATTACTAATCATAATAATATTATATCTTATCAAAAAGCCTTCTCAAATTTGTTTGGTTCCTTTTTCTTTCAAACTGTGTCGTGAAGTAAAATCCCTTTGTTCTACAGCGAAAGCTAAAGAATCAGAAAACAAAACAATTAAAAACAATGCCGTCACAAAAAATCCTTTCAATTACAGGCATAACGTACATTTTGTGTTTGATCTTTGCCAAGTGACCATTTATACACTTTGGTCAAGAGGATCACAATGTGTGGAAAGTCGAGGCTAAAGGTCCCCGCGCACTACACGACTTTGTCACTATTCCCCGATCGTTGGACGGCCTAGCAACCGGAACGAAGTGACGTTATCAACCTTGCCAGTTTCAAGTCGTGTCACTGGGTTGCAATGCCAGTCGTGAAGATTTGACATGTCGAATTTTTTATTGTGGAACTTTCAGCCAATGACAATACAGTGTGTACTGACGTCATGATATGACGTGACAAAAGTAAAGTGCGCATGCTTTTGTGGTCTAATCGCATCGTGTGCGGTGTCGAGTCACGCGACTGGTCGTGCGACCCGTAGGATCATGTAGTGTGCGGTGGGCTCTAAGGATGTCCACCTCGGGCAGGATTCGAACACAGGACTCCAAAAATCTACCAACAGCCCTCTAACTGAAATGAGTCACGGTGTAGCCTTATGGATTGCGCAACGATCTTCTCACCTGCATTGGAAGACGTATCGTAGCGCTCCACTTTCAACGTGTAGTTTGAGCGCTCGTCACCCACGGAGAAGACTTTGTACTTGGCGAACCTCTCGTTCATCTGGAAGTCGCCGAGGTCGACCCTCAGTTCGTGCGGCCCCTGCATGGCGATCTTGTGGATCCACTCGTTGCCGAGCCAGAATTCACCGTTGAGGAAGCCAAACCCGTCCTTGTATTCTTGCCAGTTTCGCAGAAAGTTGAGGCGGCCGTCGACCCGGCGCTGGATCACCTGTTATTAAAGACGGACAGCATCGGCATCACAGAAACGCATCCATAGACACCAATAAAAAACTCACCAATGTACAATGTCTCTGCGACATGAACGTCTTAAACTCTGTCATGCTGTATTATTTCAACATAGCTGCTCTGCGTTTTGTTTGTACTTCAGTTTGTTGATGCTGCTGTGTGTATCTGTGCGTGATGTGTGTTGTGTAAATTGATAAACACATGGAATTAAATATGTTCAAGAAGGAGCAAATCCTGTAGAGAAATCAGCGTGAAGGGACGATTTCCGTCTAGATATCGAGAAAACCTTTGCTGACAAAATGCCTTATGACTATCTCTTGAATACACATGACACTTTAATTTTCTAACCATCAGATTCACATTTAGATAAAATTGATATGAATTTATTATGTTGATCGGTCAAGCACTACTATCTTGACCCTTTCTAAAAGAAACGAATAAATATAATCGATGCAGTCCTTTGAAAGAGTTGGACGTCGAGTTGGAGGTTTAAACTCACAGTCCATCCGCCGCCGTCCGTCGTCTGGTCGCAGTAGACGTTGACCTTTCCACACGAATTCAGCTCGCTGACGTAGATGGTGTAGACACCGTCACGCACCCCTCCGAGTTCCCGAATGTCGAGGCAATGTTTGGCCATCGGGATCGGCGCTGCACAAGTTGGGATAAAACATGGATAGTATATTATATTCATTTCATTTTTTCTTACGTTTTTCATATCATAACAGCTAAATACATAAACGTATTGAAAGCGTGGTTGGTGGTGCTTTAACATGTCGTGAACACCCGGTAAATTTGTGGATTCATGGGTGGCCATTTTTAAATAAATTGATCTTCATTCGCTGCGCCTCTAGAGTATATTCGAGTATACTGGGGAATTTTCGTCAGCGAATATTATGCACATCTGAAGTGTAAGCTCATCGGTAACGGTCGACTCCAGTCAAGTTTCTTTGGCTGTGTGAGGTCAGCGATAAAGTTGTACACACTTCGTCACAGGCCGCTCTTCCCGCTCCGTGGTATCCCCTCACCTTCATTAACAAAAGGATTGAGAGAATGTAGCAATATTAGTAGAACACATCATGGAAAGTTTGAGGAAATTCGGACAGTCCGTTCAAAAGTTATGAATTTTTGAAGTTTTTGTGCAGTCACCGCTGGATGAGAAGACTACTGCAGTGTATGATGTCACATGCGTACAACAATTATAAGGAAAATATAATGTAATGTCTTCCACGAGATAATTGTCTAATGCACCATACACAATCTTTTCGATCAAAATAATACTCTATACATTGCGAAATACAAAGCGAACGTTGCTCTCGATTATCAATTTCTATCTCACACTCTTTTTATGCATTTTTATTAATGCTTAATGTTCTTTTCTTCTTGTTCAGTGTTACCATGATTTTGTTTGAGACGACATTCGATCGTTTATTTCCTTCATTGAAAGACTTTAGAAATGGTTGAATAACTATTAGCCCTTCATGGACATAAAGGCGGTCATCATAAAAGGTTTATATTTGACAGTGACCTTCCGCGCATGCCCACGGTTTGATATTATCAAATAACGACTAGTCTCTCAGTGCGGGGAAGCAATTCGGGTGCGCCCTTCCTGCCCTGTCTAGGGCTGACAAAAATATACACCTGTTTGCAGGCTACGGGGAGGGAGCGCGAAGTGAAAATTGATGGGTTATGAATCGCAGTAGATGGGATTAGACGCCTTTTTCTGTTTTGTTTCTTACGTCTTTTAAGAGTAACACGAATTACGGACAATTCTTGAAACGGAAAAGGTGCCTTTATCCGTTCGAAACACTCGACTGCAAATTCTTCTAAATTGTAGTGGACGAGGCGAGGGTAACCTTCAGTCACGTCGTGTCTCGTTTAAATACCTACTGCCAGCCTCTTTTTATCCCATGATGATATTTCCATGCAAGAGTAGGGAATACATTATGAAGATTATTAACATACATTGTTTACATCAACATGAACAACATCGAAGTTTAGTCTGTGGTCCCTAACAAGAGGTTGGTCCCTCTAGCTTTGGTCAGTAAAATTCGTGTTTAGGACAATCAGTAGTCCTATTACAAAGTCTCGTCATTTTACAGAACGAGGTACCATCTGTTGTCATGGCGTCTCCATGGAGACGCTCATATTCGCTGCATCTCTTAATGTAGCTCCTCGATTGTAAGGGATTTCCCTATTTTGATCCTCCTAAAACGTGGAGCTGAAACGCATTATGATTATCATTACTATTTTGCCATGCACAGCTCTTAAAATGCATCGGAATTTATACCGATAGTGTAATATTTATGTTGATCGACATTTATGGTGCCACCTATTTTGTGAGGCATTTTCAATGAGATGGAGCTGGATACTCAATTTCTTGTAGAAGGCAGTTAGCAAGGATACAAGCTCGTAAAGTTAAATCCAGGTATGAGTCAGCCCTGCGCGTCAAACGGTATCATTATGAATGTGATCAAAATATTTCTTTACATGAGAAGATGAAATAATATAGTATATTATCAAAGCGTCCGCATGTGGTGACATAAAATCTTCTCATCGAGTGACTTTATTCGTTTTCTAAATGTGTACCACATAATTAGTCACTATTGACATGTCTTATTCCTCAAGTTCTGTACCAGAATTATAATAGAAAGTACAAGTTTTCATGATGCCGTTACCCAAATCTTTAGTGCTGGTGCATGGCGGAAAAGGGTTGTGACATCGAATTTCACCGACGCTATAACTTGTCACCGAAGCATAACGTGATTTACTCTCCTGAGCCACCATTCCGGTAAAATAATTTCCCACACTTCCTCTATATTCCTCCCCTTCCACCTTCACTTGGGAGCATGGATGACGTCATTCCAGTCACTACTCGATACAGAACACACCACCCCCTCTCCAGCTACTCGTAAACATTTAAAAGATGTATTTCTCTTGCATCGGCTTGAGCGAGATAATAATAATAATAATAATAATAATAATAATGATGATGATAATAATAATAATAATAATAATAATAATAATAATAATAGTAATAATAATAATAATAATAATAATAATAATAATAATAATAATAACAATAATAATAAAAATAATAATAATAATGACAATACTGTACTACTACTACTACAACTACTACTGCTACTACTAATAATAATAATGGTAACAATAGCAAATACAAGCGGAAGCCAATTTCAGTGATTAATCAAAGTACAGATGACTAGGATTATCATTTTATTCTGGACGTCAAAGATCTCGCGTTAGCTGGCTGCTCCTTCTTCACTGTTCTTCCGATTAAAGGGAAAATCCAGTCAAGATATAAGTTAGTCTGATAAGAAAGAGTAAACTATTACAAGTTCAACGGTAAAATTTTAATCGAAATCGGGTGAAAAATAAGGAAGTTATGACATTTTGAAGTTTCGCTAATTTTTCAGGAAATAGTTCTTGAACGGTCAATATGAATATGCAAATGGCAAAGTGAGCATGTCATCCCCTCACAACTTGCCATGCAGTAGTTTGTACATAAAATTTTGAAATTTCCAGTTTTTCATTCAAACGCAATTATGCTCGAGGCTCAAATCCTGGTATATCTAACTGATCACTATTCTGAAGCTATTCAACCAGGAATAACATCATCTTTCAGACTTCAATGACAGAAACATTGAATTTTCGTCATTTTTTTTTTACACCATCAATGGAAAAATGTGACGTTATGACATGGTTAGCTCACTCATTTGTATTCATATCCATTGTACGAGAACTGTTTTGCAGAAATGAGCAAAACTTCAAAATGTCATAACTTCTATATTTTTCATCCGATTTCAGTCAAATTTTTACCGTTGAACTCGTAAGATTTTCCTTTTTTAAAAAAAATCAGTTTATCATATACATGTATTTGGAATGTATTTCCCCTTTAATGGAGATGGATCCTCCACACATCCCCCTTCTATCTTAAGTTCAGGCATTGAAGTGGTATTGTCTTCTCGCCTTATCACGATGACAGGGCTGGAATCTATTTCAGCGTCTTGGGAGTGTCTTCGCGTCTTCCCCTCTTCCTCGATGACGGACCTCTTCCTTATCTATACCCTTTCACGTCTGGGTGACATTTGAACTTTTCCAAAAAGGACTCAACTTCCGGCGAAGACTTTCCGGCTGGGAAGGGAAGGGGAGGGGGCGGGGGGGGGGGGGATAAAGGGGCGTTCGAGGGGATGTGAGGGATCAAATCTGTATTAGAGAGATCTACAGCAAGCTAGTCTGACATGCTCTTGTGCCATTTATTCGACGTGCATGCAGCCTAGTGCAGGGCTTAGTTTGGTTCTCTTCTGCTTTCTTATATCTTTATTTGTTATAGTCAACTAGGATATATCTAAATATTTATCAGTCTGAAACACATACTAAAGACTTTCCTCTACCTGAAACAGAAAGTGTGCATTTGGTATACCATGAAGCTTTTAATCATGTATACTTCCATTTGTCCGATATCATGGATTTGATTATTATTCTTATCCTTTTCAGCGATAAGTCCCCAAACTCCCAAACTTCTGTCAGCTGTCCGTAATATACTCATTTGCATTTTTTTTTTTGCGTGGGGGGAGGGGTGGGCGTTTATTGTATTGATATTCAACCACTTAAAGCCTAGTGCAGGGCTTAGTTTGGTTCTCTTCTGCTTTCTTATATCTTTATTTGTTATAGTCAACTAGGATATATCTAAATATTTATCAGTCTGAAACACATACTAAAGACTTTCCTCTACCTGAAACAGAAAGTGTGCATTTGGTATACCATGAAGCTTTTAATCATGTATACTTCCATTTGTCCGATATCATGGATTTGATTATTATTCTTATCCTTTTCAGCGATAAGTCCCCAAACTCCCAAACTTCTGTCAGCTGTCCGTAATATACTCATTTGCATTTTTTTTTTTGCGTGGGGGGAGGGGTGGGCGTTTATTGTATTGATATTCAACCACTTAAAGCGTTTAAGATTGTATACCAATTCATGAAATAATCGCAAACGAAGCAACATCGAATCACGCGCTTGCGCACCTCACTCACAACGCTATTCCTATATCTCATAGCAATCTTGCAAGGCTCACTATGCACGCAAGACTGTCTCTGTACTGCATTGGGAGTTTTCTATGTTTGCGTTACAGGGGTAGAAAATCTTAACGACCGTTTTACAGAAGTTTGCCTCGATGTGTGCTTGGCTGTCCCCGAAGCACCGAGTGTGTCAAGACAAGCTACTTAAAATGCATGAGCGGGCTTAAGCTCTAACGCAAGAACATTTGTGTTGAATTACTGATATTTCTTTTTTCTTTTTTGAGGGCGAAAATTCTCGTTCATGTCATCTGCCATAAATGGAAACTGGGCTCAAACGTTGAAAAAAAAATTAATGTTATGTTTCGTCAGTTCTCCACTACTTGATTATCAATAGAGGGCATCTGGACTCTCGCGCGTCTGTGAGGGAATGTCATAGCGTGTTGATAGCAGACCGATTTCAAAGGGAAATTCCCCTTCTGAGAGAAGGTTTGTTTGCAATGAGGTTTTTTGTGAAACAAGAGCTAAAGATCAGTGAAAACGTGATCTCCATCTAGGAGCCGAATAGCAAAGTTTACGAAAGATTTGATAGACATGAGAGAGAGTGAATCAACGTACATAGCGTTCTCAAAGAAATTAGAGAAATTATTGTTATGCTCTGAAGCCTAAATATCTTGGGAATGCTCGGGGTTTTTGTGAATAGGAGCAAATTAGAAAACATAATATTCTTTGTTTCTCTCTCTTTAATTCGATCCAAGAATCGTACTTTTTTCCTCCTGGAGAAAGCGTATAAAAAAAAAACCAACAACAACAACAACAACAACAACAACAACAACAACAACAACAACAACAACAACAACAACAACAACAACAACAACAACAACAACAACAATTACAGTGTCCCTGGAATTACCTGGACCGACGCACGACCAAAAAATTCTTTCACGCAAGGTTGGGAAAAATTTTGGTAATATTCCGTGGACGAAACGAGTGAGAGGCTTAGATTTAGGACATCACAATCACATTCGTCATGTTCGTGCTGAAAAATCGTGTTTTTTTTTTGTTCTAGAGAAAGGTAAACAACAAAATGTCTCTGGCATCAGTTGAGCTGATGCAAGACCGAATTATATCTTTCTCAGAGTTGTGGAAAAAATAGTAACATTTCATGGACGAAAGAAATGATGAGGATCAATAATTTGGGACGTCACAATCACATGACCAGAATCGCAGGTGCTTATTGGAGGCCACACACATTGATGTTGAAATGATCGTAACTCACAGTCATTCAATTAAGCTACTTGTGTTGTAGCTTCATGGTCATATGTTATGTTTCCTTTTTTTTTAATGTTTTGCTCAAGTTCTTGCGGATCCAGCTGCATCTTTCTCACTTCAAGTTATTAAATGACTGAACGTTCTCCTGGGTCGGCACACAAAAATCATATCTGGTTCCTGTGACATAATAACTACGCATTTCCAGGCGCTGTGCAGCCGTCGATTGCTTCCATCTGTTTTTTTGCTGCTCCCAGACATGCCATCAATTACGATCACTTCCTCATCCAGCGGGGGACTCAGCGGAAACATCGCTTCCACGTTACGTTTTAGGGTTGTTCTATTGGACCAAGGGAAGTGTGCATGTGTGTGTGTGTGTGTGTGTGTGTGTGTGTGTGTGTGTGTGAAGGAGAGGGAGGGAGGGACTGTCGTCTGCCTCTCTGATTGGACGCTTGTTTTGATCAATGGGGAGCGTAGTTGAAGTCGGCAGTGAAGTATGTTTCGTTTTGTTTTTGTTTGTTTTTTTGGTCAAGTTTTTGGTTAAAGTTTTTGGTTAAAGTGAAAAGCTACCCTGATGCCCCATGACGAAGTCGACAACGTAGGAAAACTGATTAAACAGGAAAGCTCAAACAGTGGAAGTTTCCCTAAAACTTTGCCATACAGTAGATAAAGATGAAAAATGATAAAGATGGAGTAATCGCCTCTCACGACTCCGATTGGCCTGAACAAATATCGCTATCAACTTTCATTATTAAAAAAGAATAAAAAGATAAAACGCAGAAAAATAATAAATCGTGCCCTTTGCCTTAAATCAATCAAATCGTAATAAGTAAACCATGGCGACTTGTAATGGGAGAGGGTCGTAGTTGATCGTTATCGACAAAATTATATTGTATCGATTAATTCATCAATGTTTTCATGACAGGCTATATATACAAAATTAGCATATGCCATTAGTGATATACAAGTGTAAAATGTTACAATATCAATGGGTAAGAGTTCAACAGTTGTCGCAATTCTACATTATCAAAGTTACAAGATGAAGAAGATGACGAAAACAAATTGCATCAGGAATAGATAGTATTTTGGTAGAAGGAGTTGGTGAAAAGCTTCAAAAATTGCTCAAAAATACAATGCGTCAGAGGACGAGTGGAAGTGCAAGAGAAGATAAAGATAAGTGAAGTTAACGACGCGGAAATAAGTGAGTAAAGGCGGAAGAAGAAGTAGACGTCACACAAAAGAGTAACAACATAGACATAAAGGGGTACAAACAGTTTAGATAAGTACAGTAGTCTCCGCTTAACCGAGTAGTGTCGGGCAGAGCATTAAACATAATCCTATTAAGCGATACCCGATTGTGCGGAGATGCGACGACTGTACCTCAAATGGGAAATGGGAGGTAAAAAAAAACCCCAAACAAAAACAAACACTGTCTTGGTTGGATGAATGCCTAGATCCTTTCTTGAAGTCGTCTTTTGGAGATATCCTATCAACCATGACATATGATCGTGGAGGTCTGCTTTGTAAGTTTTGGTTACAGGTACTTTAGCTTTTATTTCATGCTTTCTGATTGGCTAGATGTGGACTTGCGTCATCATTTGCGTCTGGGATTTTTTTAATCATGCAAGACGAGCTGAGACTCAGATGGTTCGTATTTTTAACCAAAGCCATTAACATACTGTTAACTTGTCATCGAAGGTCATGCCAGGAGAAAATTGTGCTGGAAGAAATAATTTCCATTTTTATCTGTTGTTGTTGTTGTTTTTCTGGCTGCATGGATTCATCTTCCAGATGGCCAGTGAAGATAGTTGTTGCAATGTATCTACTTTACTTGTATAGGATGTCTAAAAATAAGCTCAGCGTGAAACCGACAACTGACTATCGGTAAATCTACTACCTGATATTCTGTTACTGCAGCCTTCAAATAGGAGATAACACTTACTTTACTAATTGAACTTTTGACTACTAGTATGAATACGCGCAAGAATAAGCACATAAAGCAGTGCATATGAATTGAAAGTATACAGTATTTATCCTTTATGATACTTTTCTTTGTTTTGAACTGTTATCTTTATTACGATCTGACTTATCACCCTTTTGAAACTTTGCAATTCAATCATTCGTTTCTTTCATGAAAAACCGATGTTATGGTTGTGACGTCTGCTCACTATAACCAAGCGCCTTGAATGTTGCGACAATGCTCTATCTACAAACACAGACGTCCTGCGCCAATCCTAAATGACAGTTGTGATTCAACTCGGCGGTTTCATTGAGTTATTCCATCTCTGCATTGGCGGGAAATGGGATTCGACGCTATGACGTAAAAGATGGACCGTCATACAGTCTCACCACTTTTGTTCAATACTTTGGCTCCTTTCCTCTTACTATGATAATAGTCTCTAAGGATGTAGAGTGTCTAAAGACAGCCACAATGCGTTATCTGACGGACATGGACTGGAAGCCCCAGAGAGCTTTTGTCAACGCCATCCAGACGTCTGCCCTTTAACTGTGACTTTTTGAAAATAGCTATTTGGACCCTCCGGATCTCTGCGGAGCAATGCATCCCCCATCAGTTGCGACGTATCTAGCCTGTGTTCCAGGCTGCTTACTGTCTAATGCTTTTCGTATGCGCGATTGCTTAATAACAATATTGATTAAAATATTAATTGATTGAGCGTGTGAGTGAGTGCGTGTATGTGTCTTTAAGTGCTTGTTTGTTTGTTTGTGTGTGCGTGTGTGTGTTCTTGAGTGTTTGTGTTTGGTGTCTGTTTTGTGTTTTGTGTTTTCTAAAATTGATATGATCGTCAGTCTGCGAGGAGACTATGACTGCCCGCGGTGCGTCACGCTTGGCTGCAGGTACCCAGGGAAAAAGCTCTAAGGAATACTTTTCCTTGGTGTATCATCATATCGACATAATCATTCATCTGTTTTTTGTTTTTGTTTTTGTAAAGAACACAGATCATGCGTTTAGATTGCTGAGTCTACAACGTTAACGCCTTAGATCAGAAGCGAGAGGAGACATTTATTTTAACTTCAAGATAGACAGGCCTAGTCTACTCATCACCTTGTAAGAAAATCTTCTCCCAAACATCTTCTCGACCGGACAACCATGCAAGGCATTTGACTATTAGAATCCACTCTGACTCGTCAGCACACAAATACCGATTTCATGGCGATGACAAAATAAGAAGAATAATGATGAGAGCCATGATGATAGTAACGTGATAGAGAGATTTTGTGTCATCTCGATTTTTTTTTTTTTCACACGCAGTTCAGATCATTTTTGGGACCCTGGTTTAGGACCAGCGTCCGGACTTTAAAGGGGATGGCTAGTAGCCGATCAGTGGGAATCAGTGGGAATGCTGAGGGATGATTGTTCCAATCCTTGTGGGATTCATTTAACAGTACATTATATATCTAATGTTGTGTGAAAATTATTTGCTTCAGAACGGTCTCATATTCAAGTAATGTGCAGATTAATGCCCCGTCACTGACCAGGCACGCTAACCTGGAAACATTAAACTGCACATTACTTGAATATGAGACCATTCTGAAACAAATTATTTTCACACAACAATAGATATATAATGTACTCTTAAATGAATCCCACAAGGATTGGAACAATCATCCTCCAGCATTCCCACTGATTCCCACTGATCAGTTACTAGCCATCCCCTTTAAATTTTAGGGTATAGGTAGCTGAAGGGTCTTCCAACTTATAAAGATCTTCATCCGGGGCCCGCCTGTCAACCCCTGGACACGGGGTAGTACTCTCATAGATGACCGCGTCACAGAAACCTAATCAGAAATGCTGCCTGAAACGGTCGCGGACAATTTCTACGTTGAATTGATGATCAATTATATGTGTGATTACCACTGCGTTCAAATGTTGTCAGAATGACACGCGAGCCATGAAAAATATTCCAGAGTGATAAACAGCTCAAACATCTAACCTGAATTTCAAAGGATCTGGAATCTATTATGACAATCTTAAAGAATTTGAATTGTTTTAGCAAAGATATCGAAAAAGGATTCTCAATCTCATGTTCAACTTAGTATCCCCTCTTCCTCCTTGTTATTCATTTTTATTTGGAGTATACAAAATCATGTAAAAGTGTAGGAATAAAGTAGATTGCATCAAGTGACGTAGCTTGCCAACCGCACTTTCTATTTCCAAGCTTTCGGCCTGTGGCCTTGTTCACGGCGTTAGACGCGCCCGTGCGTGGCTTTAGTGTCTGTCTTCATTGTGTTGTGTAACTGCCACGCGACACAACATAAAACGACCCAACATATATCGCATAGTGCAAATATAAACAATAATTGAATAATAATAATAATTTTTGGATTCAACTATATAGACAGCTCAGTTGATGGCTTGGGTTAACAATATCTTTCCCCTCATTTTTATAGAAACTGTCATTGATGACTGATGCATACCACACTGGCTTGCTGGCCGAGAAGAGGTTGTCATTCCCAGGATAGCGATCGAGATCTAAGTCTTTGTTAACATTAAGACCATTTCCATTTATTTTTTATTAACTCATTTTAAAAACGATGTAAACTTGTAGAACCATCTTCCATATCAACTGTCATTACAACAGTGTTAAATAACATTGTTATGCCGATGGAGATTTTAACGATTTAGATAAAACGGGGCTAAACAGAATGTTAAAAAGAATCTTGATAACGAAATTGGTCAACAGTAAAGACCAGTCTCGTTATTGGTCTCCGATTGAAAACTATAATCGATACTCTAAAAGTGTGGGGTTCTAAAGGAAGGGGGGGGGGGGGGGGGGGAGGTAGTAAGAAGTAAGTGGGAGGTATGTCTAATGAGAGTGGTTGTTATGTATAGGGCAACTTACTTTGATATACAATATTATGCATCCTGACTTTCACCACGGTTGGTAGAAATACACGAATTATTAAAACAGAACGTACTGGCTTCCGATTCGTAAACGAATATTGTTCAAGATTTTGTTGATTGTATATAAGTCACTCAGTAACATATCCGAATTACTGGTATTCAAATCTCATAGACATACTCATAATCTGCGCAGTTTCAAGGACACTCTTCTCTTACAAATTCCATCACATAAAACAAAAGTAACATTGGGAGACAGGGCATTTGCCTGTGCAGCTTCCAAACTCTGGAATGATCTACCATTAGAAGTCCGGAAATCCCCAACCGTAGCAGTCTTTAAATCACGACTCAAAACACATCTTTTCATTTAACTGTTCATTGTCATCAAGCACATCAGAAGCTTTTGCAGCGCAGAAGCAGTCTTTCCACGACTCAAAACACATCTTTTCATTTAACTGTTCATTGTCATCAAGCACATCAGAAGCTTTTGCAGCGCAGAAGAATATATGTCTATAGATTTTGCGCTTTATGAATTGAAATATCATATTATTATTGTTATTTTCATTCACCGAGTAAGGAGTGAAACTTCTCGTTAAATTTCTATTATGGAGTGTATACATATAAGTTTGAATTTCTCTCTATACCACAGTGTCATGGTTTAGAAAGATGTCATGTCATGATTGTTTAAAGCATTGCTACAAAGAGAGAACTTACTGGTTCCAGCGGCACCTCCGTAAAGGCTGACGTCACCGCAGGTCATCATTGGAGTGAGTGGCTCCCGACGAGGGATGAATGGCTGGTTCCACCCTGGACCACCCTGTCCACCACGTCCCGCTTGGCCCCCCTGGCCACCCTGTCCGGGCCTCACGCCTGGTCCGATCCGCCCTCCTTGCCCCTGGCCCTGGCCTTGCCCCTGGCCCTGCCCCTGTCCCTGGCCCTGGCCCTGACCAGGATTCCATCCTTGTCCACCCTGGCCTGGTCTGGCCCCTGGTCCACCCTGGCCTGGTCTGGCCCCTGGTCCACCCTGGCCTGGTCTGGCCCCTTGTCCAGGTGTCCAGCCCTGTCCGCCTTGCCCCGGCCTGGCCCCTTGTCCAGGTGTCCAACCCTGTCCGCCTTGCCCCGGTCTGGCCCCTTGTCCAGGTGTCCAACCCTGTCCGCCTTGCCCCGGTCTGGCCCCTTGTCCAGGTGTCCAACCTTGTCCGCCTTGCCCCGGCCGGGCTCCCGGACGGGGCTGTGTGCCGGGTCCCGTTTGCCTCCACTGCGCTGACACGAGGTGTCCTCCAAGAACCAGACATGCAATGATTGCAGTCAAGAAATGTTCCCTTTTCTGGAGCGCCATGGCGAAGACTTCAATTTCACCCGTCTCTTTTTGTTTTCAAAAGAAAAAAAAAATCAAACAGACACCTGTCAAATTCTTTATGAATTACTAGCCACAAATTCACTCGAAGCAGAGAGATGCTCCGACTAAAGTTTGCTGAGATGTCACAGACGTTTTCAAGTCTTCCCAGTTCTCGCTCAGTACATCCCAACTTTTAAGTCCGCAGAAAGCTTTCTGAGAGGCAAGCGGTCTCTTGCAACTTGGAAGACCAAGTTCACATACTCTCTTCGAAACTCTAGAAATTTGTGAGCTGTCTGGCTAGACTCTTTAGACAGTCGCGAGATGAATTTCCACCATACATACTCATACTGACACTATGGTAATCGATGAGCAATCGTGCCACGGTCCCTGTTCCTCCGGGAACCCAACCACGTCACATGCTACCTGTTGCGTTGAAATCCGCACGCCCGACTTTCACCCAATGTTTCCTCCCCGCAACATCTGCTCATGCAGGGAGTATAACCTTGGAAGTATCAATGGGAAAAAGAGTGTGAAATAAGGGGGCAAATGAAGCAGAATGTAACGGGGAGAAACGGAATGTTGCTGCGAATGGAGAGAGAATGACAGAGAGTAACAGAGAGATAGGGAAAGACGAGGAGACAGAGGAAGAATATGTGTGAGGTTGAAACAAAACATGATTCGATCATCTGAAGAAAACTTTGTAAATAAATTGTATCAATTAACGAATTTGTCGAATAGCATCAACACGGTCACTTATATTGACTTTAAGGATGTTATATAGATGCTGTAGGGCATTGTACCTGTGAGTGTGTTTTATTGTTGCCTTTTTAAACATCAAAACCGCAGTGAGAACCTTTATAAGATTTGTCAAGAATTTGTAAAATTCGTTATTGTAATTGAATGATAAATCTGCTATCATTATTTGATAATAAATGTAATCAAAGTCATACAAACACCTAAAAACGAAAACGAAGAAAGAGAGTTAGGCTAGGGTTAGCTTATGCTTATAAGCTTATAAGCTTATAAGCTCGACAAGCTTAGCTTATGATGATGGTCCCCTGCATTTCATTTTTATCATTTCCTATTGCTTCCTTTCATAATTCGTTCTTGGAAAAAAAGAAAATGTATGTAAGATCCAAACGTTACGAATATTAGCTGTGTAAATGACTATGTAAGTATTTTGTTGATGTGTTGATCTGTATTGATTTTGAAATGCAGAAATAAAAACTGAACTGAACTGAACTGAACTGAACATGGGTTCTCGCTTACCAGAATAATTTTCACTTTCAAAAGAATTTAATGATTGGTCGTGTATCGACGACTGGGCTCGAAGTCTGCGATTGTTGTTTAAATTGACGTTGGATGACGAGAGGCGGACTGACAGTGAAAGTGACGATCGTCGCGTGCCAAACTAGGCCAATCTAGTTACCCCATGTCACCTCGAATCTCTCACCCTGGGCTTCGGCCTCTGTTCTTTGACCCTAAACCTTTGTGACGTCATGTGTCTGCTTGAATGACATGAAATTCTTTTAGATTGACAAGCTCTTATTTTTTTTTTTCAAATCTTGATGTCGCGGGCTCACAGTCAAATTGTTGCACGTGTGCAAGATCCATGTATTTCAACTTTAAAATTCGCGATATATATTTCTAAAAACAAAAACAAAAAAGAATAAAAAGAAGAAATTACACTGGTAAAAAGAATGATACTATTACTAATGGGGATGATGATGATGATGATGATGATGGTGATGGTGATGATGATGACAATGATAAATGAAAGATGTTGAAAACAATAATAGTGATAAAGACTGAAAGACATCATTTAACATCAATAAAACAACAACAACAACAACAACAAAAAAATCTCTCTTTCTCTCTCACACAATTGTAAATAGCACAAATAGTATATAGTTTGAACTTTTTTTACCAGGACAATTTTGGCCGAGACGATTGTATACATTTCAACACATCCATGGACATGCACAATGACAATACGATTTCGTACAGAAAAATAAATAAAAAAAAAGTAAAAACAAAAACAAAAACCATCAAACCGAATATGATATTTAAAGTCTTATTGTTCATTAGACGCCAACGAATATCTAAGATCTTATCTTACCCAGAGGAAAGAAAAGAACGGAGCCATCGAACAGAGTGATAGACTTAAAGGGATAATCTCATCTTTCGCTCCTCACGCTGCGCCATACCTGATTCATTTCCTCTCCCGTTTTTAGAAAACTCCTGCCAAACTTTGCCGATTAAATCTGATATTCATTCATAATCATCCAAGCTTACTTGTCGCGATGATCTCATTTTGCGAACACGTCGAGTGAAAGGCGTTTCTGGGACAAAGTTTGTGTGACTATTTACTTGATATTTGTTTGTTTATATATGTTTTTTGTTTCCCTGCAAAGAATAGCGTCGTATTTATGAACCAAGTGAGGACATTAAACTCTAGAACTGAAGTCCTTAACGTGACCGAAATCTCAACACTCTATATTGAACAGCTAATCTACGGTATCATGTCTTTACAACTTATCTACCAGCATGAAGATGATATGGATGTTATATTGGTATAGACTGATATTAGGTATAGTAAAGGTAATATTGATAATGATTATGGTAAAAACCAACATAGAATATCGCAAAATATCACACTGAAAATGATAATACATGTATAAACCAATACAATATCATTGATAAATTGTGATTGCCATTATGAGGGGATCGGTGTGGTAGCGGTTGCACAAGAAGAATAAAAAAAAAACAAAGTTTTCTTTCTCTTTTGTTGTTGTTGTACTTGTTTGTATGTGCTTTTGCTAGTACCCTACTACTATAACTATTAGTTATAAAACATCTGCCTTGACAAGAGCCTAGACGGCATCAAAATATCACGGAAAGTTTTGATACTGACAGCTTACAAAAGACCTTGACACAATTTGCTTTCGTTTTGAACGTTGACTTTTCGCTTAGCCAGAGTTTGAAGAGAACTTATAATATCTGCAAAGCGGAAAGAAACCCTAAACCCTGCTGCGCTCAGCCGCAAAGCGGGTCGCGTGCTGACGCCTTGAGCACGCCTATCTCGCGGACCGATCGCGTTTTTTCGGGAAACAGTTTCAATTATTTAAAGATGGGACGCAAATTACGACCTTCGTCAGGATTTCCGAAAGACATATTGCATAAATATCTCACGACCTATCTGCCAACTATAGGGTAGCGCAAAAGAGCCAGCTGAAACTTTACTGCTACTTTCTACTTTGCTTATAACTGTAGATGACGCAGTTTCTTTTCCCCTTTTTATAAGTTTTGGTGATATAAAAAAGCAGTAATATTCAGTTCTGTACTGCAGAACGGACCACGCCAAACAGCAGTCGTGGCGGTATAAAGTGACGCTAGATTAGTCTTGGTCAGAGTGTAACCAATATTTCCAACCCGCAAGGAACTTTATTGTTATCTCTCCACCTTTTTTGTGACATCGTGTTCACTTTAAATTGTACTGGCAATGGCTACTTCGATATGCTGCATCATAATATATCTATATCTGCTATGGTATTATCTCGATATATATATCTCCAAGTCCTTTTGATATCATCGCTTGCAGACGGACGCAAATCATCACTTGGACAACCAAGTCGAAAGGCTGTTCGGATTCGGGGTTAGGAAATCCATACGCTTATCCTTCTTCTACGATGAAGGAAATTTCATAAGATACTCATCAGAATCTAATTTACCGACGCTTATCCCCTGTAAATAATTCGGTCGTGACTTTGCAAGACTCTCTCTAACTCTAACACCGCAGTGGTCACATTTCGTACACTCTCAAAGATTGTGCCGTATCGAAACTCATATCATATTGTCTATGAATGTACGTTTCATAGGCGAATATCAACGCACATACACATTAACACAGATATGTTTATATATCTATAAAATATATATATATCTATAAAGTATATATATATATATATATATATATATATACATAAATATACTATTATTTATTATGTATATACATATTATATCAAATTTCTCGATAGAATACATACACAACAAAAAGGTACTGAAGCTAATTTACCTCCGAATCAAAATAGCATGAAATTTTTATTCAATTTATTCATATTTCATTCTCATATTTTTGTCAACAACAAAGCATAACACAGAGTAAATCAGGAATTATATAAGAATAATTACATTGGAATATGCGAAAGATAAACAATAATTAACAAAATAATAGAGATATACATACATATCAAGTTATGTTACCTAGAGTTATGTTTAAAGGGGAAAAAGAGAACCGAGAGGTCTGCTAAATAGCAATGCTTGTATAAGTATTCTGAACCAGTCAAGAATTTCTTTAAAAATACTTACTATAATCACAAAATAATGAAATGCAACATTGATGAATTTCTATGTGAGAATAAAAATTACTGATTCTGTGCAGTCATGCATGATAAAATAGACATTGCAGAAACCCGTTCAGCAAGTCCTTATGTATCCAGTAAAACGTGTGGGTGGGGACACATGCGTAGGGCTGGAGACTGTAGCAACCGATTGAATAAGCACCATTGTAATATGACGTATATCATCTGTATATCATTGACATTCAAGACATGACTAATATTGAAAAGCATGGCTAAGATTATTATCCCTCATCAGTGACAATGTCATCACTGTAATGGTTGCATTTATTTGCATTTGTCTCGTTTTCATCCTTTTCGTATGTTCTTTGTTCACATTATCTTATTCATTCATTCAGTACTCGCACATTTTTGACTCCATTCATTCTTTTATTTATTAATTTGTCATTTGTTGATTTATTTTGTTTATTCTATTTATCTATTCATTCATGCACCAACTTATTAATTAATTGATCTATTTATTCGTCCATTCATTCATTCATTCATTCATTCATTCATTCATTCATTCATTCATTCATTCATTCATTCATTCATTCATTCATTCATTCATTCATTCATTCACTCATTCATTCATTCATTCATTCCAATCCATTCATCCATCCATATACATCATGTACATGTAGTACTCTCTTATTCCGTCCACTGCTATTTATTCCCCTTTCTCCCCAGCATATCTTATCATACTGTCAAAGAGAATAACCCAAACCGTTTTTTTTTTCAAGTGTGTGTATTGATTGTCATCATTTCTCCAGATTCTTATCAAAGACCAAATGCCATCTTGACTGCAGCTTCCTTGGGGAGGGCCTGGCGAAGTCAGATTTCGGGTCAATGCACCAGTCTCGCTGTGTACCCACACTTCACACATATTTTCGTCTACGAAAGTTTATGGACGGTGACCCTTGTAAGATTTTCTGATGTTTTCTTCCGCTGTTTTATTCAGTAAGTAGTTTTGTACACGAGGAGACTGCAAAATACAAGCTTGACTTTTCAGCACTTCTCCTCCCTTTCCTGCAACTTTGATTTTAATTCGACAGCATCAGAAAGTGATGAATAGTCTTCTTAATTTCACAGTATTTTTCTTTGTACGTTACATTGTATTGATATTGTGTTATGTGTTTGTATTTATGATGTGTTATTATGTGTATGTAGGTCTAAATGTTTTGTATTGTTGGAAATGAAATGAAATGAATGCTTTGCAAAACGGTTTCATCTATTGAAACAAATTTCAGTGAACCTGATGAAACATAAGCATTCCGATTATTTTGTGTTAATACTTTACTTTGAGTGTTTGCTCTTTCAGCGTACCTTTAACATGAAAGTGTTACATAATGTTGTGTATTGTTATGTATGTATTAAAGGTATTGCATACCATTGGGTGCAGTGATATAAAAATATTCAAGTTATTACTTTTGATGCATAAGGGTAGATCAGTTGTATCACAAAACATCCTACCATTCAAAAATTTCGCAATAAAGCCTAAAATGTTGAATAATACCTTTAAGCATTATGTACAGATGTATATATATATATATATATATATATATATATATATATATATATATATAGCATTAAATTACGCTGGCATTGTCAATTTCTACTCTGTAATCATTTTATTGCTCGTGGAATGTCGAAATGAAAGTGAAGTTAACTGAACTGAACATATTTTAGCAGCGTAAGTAACTTGGATTTGAATAAGCACTTTAAACTTCATAAGATATAAATTCACAAACTCGAAGTTCTCAAGATCACTTGTAATAGTTATTCGGAAGCTTAGGCCTGAATGCAGAAGAAACTTCAGTACATTGTAAAAATAAGATTTTGAGACATATATTATTAACAAACCAGCGAAAGGGTCAGCTAAATCAAACAAGAAATGCAGCGAGATCGGACAGAAAAAAACACGTCATCAACAAAAACAAGATAAGTTTTCTAAATTTACAGTTGTTCTCGCCTCGTAACTTTCTCATAGGTATTTATTGTGGACTATCATATTTGAGGTAATCATATTGACAACTATAGCTCTCCACTTCAAACAAAAAATGGAAATGCAACCATTCATTGATTCATTACAAATCTTACATAATTCAAATTCAATTCAATTTTTAACCATACTACCGCTACTACTACTACTACTACTACTACTGCTGCTGCTGCTGCTACTACTAATGATACTACTACTATTACTACTACTGCTACTACTACTTCTATTGCTACATCTACTCCCTTTATTACTACTACTTTTGATAGTGAGCACAGCTATTAAAAATGATATGATCTAATATTTTGGAACTGATATAATTTTTAAGAAGAGGAATTCCTTCAAGATTCTTGTGGCAGCCAATTAATTATATAGACGTGTGACGTCATGATATCGACAAGATTGCCACCAGTAATCTCTTTTTGATCCACGAATATTCTGGGGACAGTTAGTAGTCGGATAAACTATGTTTTTCCTATGGTGTTGACGCCGTCTGCACCGGCTGTCATCTGGAGAATTTTACATCCGATCCGAGGGGCAGGATGTTGACTACCAGAAGAGGAGACGGCAAGATAACACATAATTTTGCTTAGCAAGACTGGGATTCGAACCCAAGCCATTTGATCGCAAGGCAGACACCAAACCACCAGTCCTAGCCATCTGCGTGATCAACCACTGAATGTCTTATTTTGTTTTTTGTTTTTTGTTTTTGTTTTTTGTTTTTTTCATGCACGTGATGTATCAATTCCTACTTCTCCCCAGTAGGACGCCCCCTTCGTTAAAAAGATTTCTCGGGTTCATGCATTTGCTCACTCCACCTTCAATCCTGACCGTCTGATGATCACGAAGTAAACCTTCTCTACCCTGGATTGTAAAAATATCGCCACAAAGGCGATAGATGGCGCTAAGCAACTGGAACAGAGATTATGTGTTGGGTATGGTGTACACCAAATTGGGATCACACAAGTGAAATATTATTATACACTAGTACAAACATGTACAATATAATACTGAATACACATATCCAAATATTGAACAGTTAAGAAAGAGACAGAAATAGAGTTAGAAGTGTCAGAGATGAGATTTCATGTAATATCATATCAAGCATTTATTAAAATCTTCTTCACGTTTTAATTATATATATCTAATACACGAAATTTTAGAATGCTTGTCGGATTCTGTGCATTTTTTTTTCTGCGAAAAAGCCGAAGGAAATCACAATACTTACAAATCATGAAAAGTGATTTCTTGTAATCCGCATGTCCTATCATGCTTGGATTTACCATAGACGTTGAGTCATAATCTATGCCTCGTCTGATTCTTTGTGGTTAAAAAGATATTGTTAGAATTTGATTTCAAACACAACAAAAAATTAACAGAAAACTAGGAGAAACATTTTCTTCGAAAATGGAGTGACCGTTTTGCTGCCTAGGTGTGCATAAATTGTCGCGATTACCAAGTGTAGACAATGTATTATTATTCTTCTTTGATTTTTCAGTACATTATAGGATTTTCTCTACAGTTTGTAAACGGTCCATTACTGTGCAAAAAAAAACAAAACCCAACCACAACAATGAAAGAAGGTATTTTACAACAAGATTCCGTAGAGGGCGCTTGTCTTAAATCCTGCCATTGGCCATTACACAACAACTCACATCATGTTTTGATTACGTACGATACTCTAGTAATGAAGCAGCAAGGCGACTGTATGATACATGATTTTAGTATGCGTTGGTTACATGACAATCTGTGCACAGGTATCGCATTTTACCATCTCGTACACACAGCCGCGGAACACAAGAGTATTGAAGTTTTTATGACAGTCGAGTCTTTAAAGACCATCTTGAAATTTAAATTTAGATTTAAATTGAGATTGAAATGCCAGAAAATGAATCTAAAAGAATATAGTAATATAGACACGAGTAATTGGTTTGCTTATTTACATCTTTGGTTCTATCATTGAAAAAAAAAATGCTGCCAGCAAAACCAGTGAGATGCCGATTTAAGGCAATAAATATTCACTTCAACTTCAATCTAGTCCAAGTCCACTCATTGATAGTCATGCCCTGGTATCACGGCAGTGGGTGTGTCGTCGAGTCTGTACACCCCATCAAAACGGCGGAGGAAGCGGTCTGATCTTTATCTCCGCGAACTTGAGGGAGTAGCTGTACCCCTTCCAGGGATTCCAGACCACGCCCTTAGCGTACTCGCCCGTGGCTCCATGGAGGTACTTCCCGTTGAGGTTCGCCGTGTGGCAGCTGGTGTACCACCACGCCCCTGTGTACTCCAACGCGCAGTTGCCGCTCCAGCGATCGTGGTCTCGGTCGAACGTCGAGAAGGGCATACCGCTGTGAGGACTGAGACCGTCACCTAGGTAACGGGACGTAAGCCGGGGGGGGGGGGGGGAGGGGATGAGGAAAAAAGATGAAAAAAATGAAAAAGACAAAGATGAAAAACATATCGATTGATTGATTTATTCATTTACACATACAATGCGTGCACTTTTCAAATCGAATTGTTCGCTCTAAACGCAATGAAAAATATTTCGTGCGGTTGCTGTGCTGGACTTTATTCGTGTTCGTGTTCATCGTTGTTACTTCTTTGATCTGCATCGAGCCTGGCAAACAATGCATTTAACCTTCCTCTTTCCGAGTGATTGCTCTACAACAACAACAACAACACCAATTTTAACAAAATTTTATCTCAAGATGGCGGCGATGTGGTAACTAATTGATTCATAATTGCAATGCAAAACATCACGCACGAGGTGAGAGAATGTAGGAAAATTTTTGATCATAACAAATCTTGCATTTCTGTAATATTGATAGTCTTTAAAGCAGTGAAATACCTGCCACCGACTGCCATATGAAAACCAAAAGGAAACAACATTACATATAAAAACCAACTCTGACCACAAATCGTATTGCTGCAAATTCGTGGAGGGCTTGATCAAACAAGTTAGAAGTGTCGAGCATAAGACTCCCCCCCCCCCCCCCCGTTACATAATAATATTCCGTCAAGTTCACCGTGCCTTACCAGCGCTGGATCCCGATTCATATCGCTGCACGGTCAGCGTGTAGTTGCTGGCCCCGTCGGAGACGGAGAAGAACTGGTAGTGGGCGTACACCTCTTGGAACTGGAAGTCCTGTAGCTCGACCCGGACCTCCGTGGGTCCCTGGTGGGTCAGCAGGTGGATCCACTCCAGGCCCAGCCAGAACTCCCCGTCCAGAAATCCGAACCCCTTCACGTAGTCATCCCAGCCGCGGAAGAAGTTCAGGTTGCCGTTGTATCTCCGCTGAATCACCTGCCATTTCACAAAGAGGTTGAGGATAGAATGGTGGAAGAGCGAAATTGAGCACAGCCTAATTAGTCCATCTTTTTAAACAGTCTTCTCACAGTAGCAAAGAAAACAAGCAGATTTCTTGTCAGACCAGTATAGATTTTGTTTTATTTCGTTTTCTGAATCCATGTTTGTTGTTGTTGTTGAAGAGTTAAAGCATATCATATTGGCTTGTGCCCTGGGGTGAAATTGATATATAAATCATCAAAGGCAACTTTTTAGCATGTAGGAATATCATAATTATGTCCATCACATCTGATTGAAGTAGTTACGTTCAAAGATGCAATAATGAAAATTATTGTGATTTCATTAGTGCATAAACACCCCATATCAAAAGAACTATGTTAACACTATACTTTGGAGGAATCTTCTTACAAAATATGTCTTAGGCCAAACAATTTATTTGTGAATCAATATAACCTCGTAACTTCCTTCATGCAAGCAGATTCTAAAGATGTAGGGACACCTGTTATCCTTCTCTTCTTTTAAATTGAAATTCTTGTCATAACAACCAAAATTGTCAGGCAAACTAATTACCCTTGTGCGGCTTTTTAGCCTCACAGCGGCTGCTGTTCAATATTTCGTGGTTTCGAAACAATGGCGCCCTCTACAGCTGTTATATTGCGATATTCGGCATCAAACATGACTCGTGAAAGATTTTACATCTATAATATGTACTTCTTAATTATGGTACTACGTGATTAAAAGAAAGTAACTTCGATTAAAGAAAGTAATCGTTACCGTAAGCTTTCAATGATTGTAGTTTTCCCTGTACAAATTTATATGCATTACTACTGTCACTGGAGTGGAATTTACGTTTATTGTTGTAATTATTTCTATGGAAAAACGAAATTAATTTGAATTTTTACGTTGAATTTGAACCTCTTTAGCTGACATCGACTTACGGTCCACCCTCCACCGTCCCTCTGTTGGTCGCAGTACACTTCCCGCTTGCTGCAGCTCTCCAGGTCCGACACGTAGATGCTGTACACGCCGTCCCTTCCGCCGCCGAACTCGCGGATGTCCAGACAGTTTTTGGCCAGCGGGACGGGGGCTACATGGTATATTACAATTATACGAAATACGAAATACACGAAGAGTGCTGGTGTATGTTGACATCAACGCTATTCATTTGATAAGCGGAGTTGTCACGGTTATGTAATCCTCGACCCAGAAAATATCAGTTGATTTGTGTTATACTCATGCAGACTCTTTGACACGGTTTCATCCCTAGTTGTTATCTTGGATAAGTTCTTGATACTAATACTCCACTAAAAACTAACAGTGACTATAAAGCACAGTTTCTTTTATCTTAATTACATCATTTCTGTTTACTTCCGTTCTTTCTTTTTTGAATTAAATCATTGTCTGTGCAAGTTTCTACATGTCTGCACATTTCTGGTTTATGGTACTGGTAGTATATGGTATACCTTAGTGGAATTGGAAACGAACCTACACCAACAAACAAACAGACAAACAAACAAACAAACAAACGAACGAACGAACGAACGAACGAACGAACGAACGAACAAAAAGAAAGAGAGAAACAATTAAACAGATATACAAACAGATAGCTTAGTTTGAACTGTGTTTCACTTGATTGAGGAACATGTCGATGAAAGAAATTCGGAGTCCTACATTATTCTTCATGGTGTTATGTTGGCTTTAGATTTCGGGTGTAGGATAATAATGCTCAAGAACAGAAATTCATAAATTACAAAAGAGATTAAAAGAGTCCTGTCTTGTGAATGCGATATTGGCCCCTATCAAGTAGAACAAAATTGCAACATAACAAGGAAGAACAAATCATCTCCTTTTAAAGTGTATTGCGAGTGTGTGATTTGAGGTAATTTATCAATATGCTTCCCTGCAATGTATACTTACTATTAGTGATAGCTTATGATGTTACGATTTCTTTTAAGACATCGTCAACTTTCGTTCATTTTCTAAACAGTATGAACGTGCACTTTGTGATGCCATCGTCATCATGTAATGAAGGAAACGAAGTCGTTATATCAAGGACAAGCTTGTACCCCTCAACCAACATGTAATACAAAACGACTTACCTAGTCATCAGGGATACTTTCATTTTTGAAGTCTATTTGAATGTACAAATCTAAGAGTGACATTTGAAAAAAAAAAAACGAACAACAATGATGCAAGTACCTGCGCTTCCTCCATATCCAACACTGCCGCGACAGCAGGAGTCCCTCTTACGGGACGGTGGTCTCGTTCCCAACCCGAACCGCCCGGCTCCTCGTCCACCACCGATGTCTCCTCTCCACTGTGCGGCGGTTCCCCTCACAGTCACGAGTAGTACTGTTAGCAGGATTAACAATGGTAGTACGCTTGCCATTGTATTTAAGTCTCTTTGGTCAGCAATCACTAAGAATTCTCTCCGTAAGACAATTAAATCACCAAGCTCTCTCCTCACAGTTTACACGAAAACGCAAAAACGCACTAAAAGACTGAAACTTTCGCATACTTTTGACTAAAACGATGTTGTGGAACCTTTTTTAGCCTGTTCCCGTGCACGTGAACCGTTATGTGTTCTCGTGTGTTGCGGGATATTTTTTCATGACTCACTGTAAAAGGGGATATTCTAATTTGCCTCTTAAAAACGCGACAGTCCTCTACGATAGGTTTAATGGTGTTACATATGCCTGCAAGGTAGATGAACAATGTTTGATAATTGATATCCATATCCGGAAAAATTTACAGCTGTCTACATAATACTTACCACAACGTTAATTTCTTCTATTTTCTCTGTGTTATGCAGCGTTAAGCTAGTTAAGTACGCATTGTGTGCTCGCGTCAGAATTTAGACCGCTGCTTCACGTTCGAGTTCAGTTTTGTGAAATAAGTATAGCAGCGAACTAACAAGCTTGGAGAAGTTAAAGGGGATAGCTAGTAACTGATCAGTGGGAATGCTGGGGATGGTTGTTCCAATCCTTGTGGGATTAATGTAAGAGTACATATCTATTGTTGTGTGAAAATTATTTGCTTCAGAACGGTCTCATATTCAAGTAATGTGTAGTTTAATGCCCCGTCACTGTACAGGCATGCTAACCTGGAAACATTAAACTGCACATTGCTTGAATATGAGACCATTCCGAATCAAATAAATTTCACACAACAATAGATATATAATGTACTCTTAAATGAATCCCACAAGGAATGGAGCAATTATCCCCCAGCATTCTCACTGATTCCCACTGATCAGTTACTAGCCACCCCCTTTTAGTCAAATATATTGTAAGATTCCATATGTTTGTTTTTTTTTTTAACCGTAGCACGAAACAATCATTTCAGTTGCAACCACATTTTGCAAAGGAGTTGGGGGAATGGATGTATTGCCTAAAATTTCATCATTGCTTTTGACAAAAAAAAAAGATAAGAAATATAAATCACGATTTCCAAATTTGCATGATTTACAAACCTTACAAGAACCGTTCTCCATTAACTGAAGCACTTTTCAACATGCTAAGTCTGCAATTCATTTTCTTTATTTCTTAAAAATGAAATGACCTTTTAAATACCTTTTACTTGTAAGTCACTAGAAAACATGACAGACAATATGACGTCATCAACGCCTCGTTCTCTCTCACTGAACTGGAGGAGACATTGCAGCCACTCGTGCGAAACGAAAGACCAAAAGAACGGCTTGCGATCTCACCAAGAAGGCGATTCCATTTCTACATCCGAGATGTCTGCAAAGAACAATAGGGAACAACTCTTTTTTTTTTCCCCGGAAGTCGCCGACACGTCGTCGTCGCGACGTCTTCTCAGTTGCGGAGACATCTCCACAATGTCGCCGGTAGGTCACTGTGATTCTCCGCAAAGTTGCGGAGACGTCGCTGAGACATCTCGGGGAAAAAACTAAAATAGTCTCAGATGCAACTTATGAATAAAAAAATTATGGAAAATCTCCGAAAAAAGAAAGAAAGAATGAGCATGTTCGATTCTCAAGCGACCCCCAGAGATCCGGTCATAGTCTTCAGAAGACATCTTCGCAACCAACGAGACGTGAGAAGCCACAAGGGCCCCATTTCATTGAAAAAAAAAAAGTATGATGGCAACTCTTGCTAGAATGACAATTGCCATGGTAACAACAAGAATCCAGCTTCCTGATTGGCTGTTGCTACGGGAAGTTGCTATACTAGCAAGAGTTGCAATCCTGACATTTTATATGAAATGGGTCCCAGGTTGCCACTTAGTTTTCAAGCAAATGAGACACCCACTTTTATGACTAATATGTTTCTTTTATAAAAACATGTGAACTTCAAAAGCTTGTGTTTTATCTGTATTTATGCATCTATTATTTTATCTTATTGACAGCAATACCGTTCGGGATATTTGGTTCCCTTGTTTAATTTGTATTTCACTCATTACTTAAAATTGAAAAATAGAAACACCCTGATAAAATTCTTTACTATAATGAAATCCCCAGACAAACTGCCATGTCCCGAAGTGACGTATTATTCTTCGACATAGTGCATGTCATCACGCGTATGCACAAACATTGTCATCGTCGGGAGAAATTATTTTAAATCATAAGCAGAACTTTAATAATGTAGTAATATAAAATTACAATTAAAAATTCAGACAATTGTATAAATTAAGATCATACATTTGAAGGGAAAACCCTTGTTTTCTGTATTCTATTTTGTTTGGAGGTGATATCATGTTCAGAGTAACAAACCATGATGATCAATCTAAATCTCTTATACTGCTGAATGATGAAGCTCTCATTTCACCAGTTTTTATCCCGTCAGCGCAGTAGGAAGATGATATATCAAGTTACCTCTGATTGTCTATCTATACACTTGACTCGATTTTTTTTTTCTGTCATCAAAATTCGGAGCAGTGCAGTCTAAAAACCTGCGGATATCCCAGAATATTTTGGGGGAGGAAATGAATCTAGGAAATCTGTGGGCTTGTGAGAGTTTTCAAGAGGGGAAATAAAAGAGGCTAATATGACGACTTTTCAAAAAAAAGAAAAAGAAAAAGAAGAAAAAAGGAAACTACACACTCGTTCCCCACATGTGTTCGTGTTCACTAAAAGCTGAAATGAGAAACAAATTCATTTTGGACAAAATGGTAGCAACAACAGTTTTGCCTAATTTGAATGCCAGTTTTCACGTCAAAAGTGGCAGCATGTTTAAATTGAGACTTCGCGACAATCATGACGATGCCATCTCTGTCACGTGACTGTCATTGAACTGGGGGTGCTACGCTTTAGCTATACAGTGCACTCCTGTTATAACGAATATATAGTTATAACGAGATTCCGGTTAAAACGAAGTAAAAATTCAGGCCTCAAAATTATCCACTCTATGTATTTTTATTGTTTATTTCTTCGGTTACAACGAAATTTCGATATAACGAAAAAACAACAACAACAACTGGGTCTTCGTTATAACGGGAGTCCACTGTACTCACTCGAGGGTGAAATTTCAATCATATTATCTCCATCTATAGAAACAATATTCCACATTGATTTTATAATGTGTGTTTGCGTCTTTTGCCATCTGAGTTTATTAGGTTTTTTCTTGGTGTGTGTGTGTGGGGGGGGGGGAGTCGTATTTTGTGTATGTAAATAGAACTGGACAGTTAACAATGTCAGTGATATCCAAATTGAGAGAGAGAGAGAGAGAGAGAGAAAGAGAGAAATATAATATAATATTATATATTCAGAAAGAGAGAGAGAGAGAGAGAGAGAGAGAGAGAAAGGGAGAGAGAGGGAGGTACAGAGGGAGAGATGAGTGAGAGAGAAAGGTACACTTGTATATAACCTGCTAATTATTTAGATATTCTGTGTGTGTCTCACCTCTGGAGTAACAAAGTCACATCGTCAGTATTGAATCTTCTGCACCTCTCGGCCATTTTCCCCTGTCTCGCCGACCACATGATTGTGGACCAGAAGGAATGTCCATCCCTCAACGCTCTGTCCGGGAAGTTATTTGTTTGCCAGTAATACTCTTCTAATCATGCGACCATTGTTCGGGGTATAGCGAGACAAACGAGAGAATTGGATAATAGGCAAAGGCATCTTTGCACGCGTCCCTATCCTCATGTCAGACATGTTTTTTTTTGTTTTTTTTCAATCATATTTTTATAGTTTAATGTAACAAATTCCCCCCTTTTTTAATTGTTCCTCGAGAGTCTTTGGCCTTTAAATGTACGAGTTATGGGTTATTTGTTTTCTATCTCATAGACAGTTCAAATTTATGATGCAATTTCCTTTTTTTTCCAAGAGGCAAAAGACGGGGGTCTTAGGCTCCTCCGTGTCCTTTTTGTCTTATTGTGTCTTCTAGGTTTCTTGCTGTTGCATATCCCTCATGATTTTATACATTTTATTTTTCTTGTTAATATCATCATAATGACTGTTGCAGTTGTAGTTGATTGTTGTAGTTGCAGTATCCTCATTACCGGTTACAATTCGTTATTCCGGAAGTTTGTTAATCTGAAAATGAAATAAGGTTTTTTATTCCGAAGGTTCGTTAATGCGAAAATGGCATAAAGTTTGTTATTTCGAAGGTTCCTCAATCCAATATATTAATGAATGAGGTTCACTATTCCTAAGGTGCATTAATCCGAAAACGAAACTAAGTTTCGTTATTACGTACCTTCTTTTCATTTTAGGATTAACGAACCTTATTTCATTTCCCGACATCACCGATGACCATTTTCATGGTTGTTATCAATATCTTTATTTCTCTGATTGTTATAGTGAAGTTTTACATGGTGTCACCTTCCACGTCCCTAGAATTATAACGACTTATCCCTCTAGGAGATAGAGGGGGAGAGGTTGAACATCAATGGCTACTTTGGATCTACACTAATGTCTTATTAACACGTTGAGTACTGGAACCAGGTAAGACCTATGGACAGTCTATTGAGAATTTATAGCTGTCATCGGGAATAAGTTAATAAAGAACAAAACAAAACGATCATGAAAGAGTCCATCATTTCTTGCCATGGTAAAACCATGACAAAAATATACACTCAAAGTTGTTAATTACATTTAATGCAGAACTACTGTGAAATTGTGCTTACACCACCTTTTTCTATTGAGTTACCGGGAAAAGAAGGAAAAGAAGAAGAAGAAGATGAAGAGCACACGTGCATGACTTGTCCCGCCCGCCTTAGACGAAAAATTGAAGTCATCATTTCAAATTGTCTTCACATCCCTGTACATTGATCTGTCAGCAACCGACCCGATTACCGTATAACTCCGGAACGTATTTTCTTTTCCTTCCTTCTTTCTTTTCTTTAAAACAATTTCTTTCCTGGGCCCTGGATAATTTCCAGGCATGATTCATCTTCCTCCCAGAGTTCGTCGTCTAAAATTAGTCTAAGTTTAGAACCACTATACGAGCCAGCATCGCGATTCCTCTCGTGAAAGTCAAGACGGAGGATGTTCGAAGGGGTAAACATGCCCGAAGGATTACGTAAAATTAACGTTTCCTCGATGTTCTGCGATGACTTGGAAGCATTCAACGCTCAAACTTTCTCTAGTACATGTACATACTCGCCTGAAACGTTCGTGTTTGTCAATGAAGATTTCATGTGACCCCGTAACAACTGTTCTGAAGTGAAAGTATAGAATTTCAATGAAAATCCTCATAGCCCTATCTCCTTCCGACACGGCTGAAGTTGATTCCTTTTGCAAAACCGTCTGCTCAATAAAGTAGCTATTATTAAACCCAGTGGAGTATGAACATGGCCTCTTTGAAATAAAATCGTCTTGAAACACTTCTATTGGAAATCTCCGTGTTGGAAAGCGTGGATTTTCTCTTTCAACTGTCTTCTGGTTGCTATTGGTGTCGAATTCACTTACGTCCACATTCGTCGTTTATACAATATTTCAATATTTTGCTAACTGCTGATGGATGAAGCCGTATGCTACATTCCGAGGCTTTTTATCGTTGACACTTTACACTGAGCTGTCACTTTTTAACCGATATGTTTGTTGCCACTTTTTTTGGGAGGTTTGCACAAGATGCATTTCTATTTTGTTGCAAGTGAAAGCACAGTTGCACATATCATTTTGCTAATGATATTTGATATCTCCAAAACAGACGAAATTACAACTCAAATGAAAAGTGGTTCGTGTCAACTTTTTATTTTCTGACCCAGTAGATTGTACCAAAATGTAATAGATTAAAATAAAGCACGTACATGAGTGGTTTACATGTAAATAGCTAGCTAATCTACTAGCTTAAATGTCTAAATTAACAAAATACTCGACTATATCGGGAAGCTACAAGACGAGTACCAACAGGGTGATGTTGTGTGATAACGTGGCGTTATTGTTCCAGAAGATTTCACAAACATTCAATCCTTCCCATTCCCCCTTCTCTCTCTCTGTTTTGTTTGATCTCACTTCAATATGACATTTTTCTAGGAAACGCTTACTAGTATGTCATCTCTTCACTTACTGAAAACCAAATAAGGCATCACTGTGGAATGTTTTTTTTTCTCTCTCAAAAATGGGTTGACAAAATATTCATTCATTATGGACTGAAAAAAGAAATGTCTTGAATCATATTCAACATTATTTGATGAGAAACCAAATCATTTTGAGTGGGAGTTTTAACTGGGACCGAGTTGGCTTTCATGAGATGAGTTGAATCAAATTAAGTATAGTAGTTATATAGATTTGATGAGAACTTCACCTGAAATAAGGCCAGTTTCACATGTTTCTCGAAACAGAGGTTTGAGTAGTAACCACATAATATGCACATCGGATTACGCAAAGATGTCATCGCTTCGCACTTCTCTCATTGAAGATGCTGACTTTCGCATAAATCTTTACTATCTCTTCTTTTCTTCCAAAACCCCCACTTTAATCCTTCTCTCAAAATGTCTATAAGTTGAGAAAAGAGATATGCAGTGTCATCAAAATAATATGTTCCTAATGATTTTCATGTCTATACGAAGAAATGAGAGATTCGTCAGTCGATGACATCATCTTTCAGGTTGCAAAATGCATTGACTCATGGGTTTTTATTTTTTATTTTTCTAGTAACAACAGTAAAGTCACATAAATGTAATATATTATATCAAGTCATCGATTAGCAAAGAATGAAGGGAAATGATATGGCATAGATAGGACTCAATTGTACATAATAAAATTAATGAAATAGTAAAGTAGATACAAACAGAAAATACTAAGTAGAAAAAATATTGTCCTTAACGGTTCGGAAGTGCTGAAAAGGGTATAATTACTCTTATCCTATATATGTTGCAATAAGTCAAACAGCGTTAAACGTTACCTCTTTTGTACTCTTTTGATGATAAAAAATGGATGTACCAGTGATAACAGAATATAAAAAAAACCCCACCCTATCGATGTTTTGCATTCCAAAGAACGTTTCTTGTTGAGTATGACAAACCATTGGTCTTCACGCTGCTTTCGGTTTACAGCCTCTAACCTCATTGCAAAGAGTTTCCCCCAAAAGCTAGTGTTCAGTTCATTTTTCACTGGTAATTTTTCTTAAGCATGCGTGCAACATTATACAGATAGTGCATGCTCTATGATGCACTATACTGGATTAGAGAACGACAAATACTAAATTATCCCGAGTGCTGTTTTGTTTCACCGAGGCCGCAGGCCGAGGTGAATAGAACTGCACGAGGGATAATTTAGTATTTGGAGTTCTATAGTCCAGTACTGGTGCATCAATAGAACATGCACTAATTGTTATAGTAAATAGGTTCCTCGATCTACATGCATTTCCGTAGGTCTAGGCCCTAATTTAGATCTAACAAGACTCACCGTACCGCCGGCACTGCACTTGTTGTACGCAGAGTTAACCGCGCCTACCGAAGTTTACGTACACAGCGTGCGATACGCTAGTACAGCCGTGTATGCGTATTGCACATCACAGAGCAGACTCGCTTATAAACTCCTACATTCAGAGCTCAACACGCGCAGACCCGTACGTTGAAATGCTTGGCCTTGTCTTACTACGTCCCTCGGCGGCCGGCCCTCCCTAGGCCTTGCGCGAATCTCTTCGTACATAAAGCGTAGGCACGCACTGTCACAAGCGTTATAGTGGCACGGTCGTGCCACTATAACAAAGTTTTTACACAATCACGTGATGCTATCCAACCAATCACAACGCAAATTTCACTCTACCTATTTACTATAGAGGTATCTTGTCCACTGGTCTGTTGCTTTGAACAGTTTCTTGCCAGCGACTTTGGATTATGTGTGCAAAGTTTTGGAAGTTTCTTCGCCAGTTGACACTCGAAGCACACAAAAGGTTAAGACATCGCTTGATCATCAGTCACAAGTATTTTAAACTAAATATTTTTGATAATTGTGGTTTAATCTACCGAAGCCCCCACAATAAGAAAAATTCAATTACATCATGTTTAGTGCTTGTAGGAACTTTGATAGTTGTAAACAATATTGTACATGATTATTTGTACAAGTTTAAATACAAAATTGTTGGTAGATAACAATGAATGTGACTATTATATTGATGATGATGTAAACTATATTGATACTTTCATGGCTGGGATGACAATTTTCAAACACACCCCTGAATGGTCATGTATTATTATGTAATGATTCTTTCTTATCAACGACTTCAGGTATGTGTTGCTTGAAATTTTAAGTAATGTTACATTGACATTATGTTTCTATCACGCTACAAGCTAACACATTCGACGAACATTGAGGGCATAAGAGTCCATAGTCTGCTGTAACCTTTTCTTCACTGGTATTGAAGTAAAGATGAGTAAACACGCAATCACCTCATCGTCTCTGGAAAGTACTTCTGTTCATAGATACAATCAGAGCCATGGGCTTCTCTATACCAGCGGTCGGATCTTCATCTCGACGTAGGGGTAATACACTCTCCTCCCGGCCTGGCCCCAGGCGACTCCGGCGGGCCGCCTTCCGGCGCCAGTACCCATGAAGCGGTAAGCCATGTTCAGGTTGGAATCGAAGCAGTTGTTGCCGCGGTACCACCAGCCGCCGCCATGTTGGCGCGCGCAGTTCATCGCGGGTACGTGGTCGTTGTCGCGGTCAAACGTTGAAAAGGGCGCATTGCTGTGTTGCTGTAGCCCGTTACCTACAACAATTGATCATAGGATGAAAAATAAAAACTCACATCAATTGCTATGTTGATTTGGACCATTCTATAAACCTATCAAAGGAAGCTTATCAAAGTATAGTTACGAGTCATAAAATATACACTCAATCAGGGAGTGGTATCACGTTGTCAAAGATTAACCATTATGTTGTGCACGTTTTGCTCTTGACTCGAACTGGAAGTTTCAGACTGACATTCCAACTTACCTCCATTTGAGTTTGGATCCATCTCAGTCACTTTCATGGTGTAATTCTGACTTTCGTCACTCAGAGTAAAAGTCCAGTACCTGGAAACCAACAACAGCACACCAATAACAATGGGACATTTTGAGGAAAGCATCCTGTTAATGACAGTCAACGATGTTCCATAGCTGTCTCTTATTAGTATTATCAAGTTGTAAAAGCGTGTAAGAAGAAGCAAATGTCTTGTACCAAATTGAGATCTTTGACACGTTTAGCTAAGGGGTATTTACCACAAATAGCTATGAAAAGTTCTTAATCTTTATTGCACATTGACATTGCATTGCATGTCTAATCACCTTGCTTTCACGCAGTTCTCAGTTTGGTTCATGTTTGTAAGCGACAGTTTTTAAACGAATAACGTTGTGATTGTGCAGCTTGAAGATGTGTGACTGAGTTTGATCGGCATGATGGGGGCGTTTTCCTTGTTTGTGAATTGGTATTGGATATGCACTTGATTGTTTGCTTAGCTTAACTTTCTCCATAACCAATACGATCTAGGTTTCTTTCTGGTGTCAGAGTGCACGCATGCACAGACAACAGACAGACAGAAAGATAGAAGAAACACACGCACACACGCGCACGCACACACACAGACACACACACACGCAAAAGACGGAACAAAGACTGACAATAAATTTAACGACCTACATCCAATGACACATTGCGAGTAGGCTCACATTTATATTTCTTCTATTTTCCTACGTCCCTGTCAGAAAATAAACCTGCAACCTTCTGATGTCAGGCTTGACTTACTTTGTGAAGGTCTCGGTCCACTGGGAGTCCCTCAGTTCGATCCTCAGCTCATGTCGCCGCTGCATGGAAATGCGATAGATCCAGTCCAGCCCGAGGAAGAACTCCCCCTGCAGGTTGCCGAACCCCTTGACGTAATCGTTCCAGGGTCGGTTGAAGTTCTCTCTCCCTCCCCATCGTCGCTGAATGACCTGGATCAATGGTGGGTGTGCAAAAATATGATTAAAGTTCAAACTCCAAAGCATAAAAGTAAAAAATGATCTTGACTGGTTAGCGAATTAAGTAATGGCACTGAATCTCGTTTATGAGATCAGTTTTGTTGTATTCACAGTTTATATTAATCATATAAAGATATATTGATAGGTTGAATGTTTGAATATTGATGTTGATATAAGATTATGTTATAAAACATTCTTTTTTATGTTTCATAATGTTGGCAAAAAGGTGCCTCTCTTATGTCTTATGCTGTTTATGAAATTGTATTGTATATTTTGTTTTGTAAAAAGCATATGAACAAAACAAATATCCATGATAATACAACAAATGATTGAAATGAAATTAAATGAAATGAATCAAAGTTGTGTCAGTGACCTTCTCAAGAAGGAACGGTAATGAACTTTTAAGAGCGTCAATACTGGTAAATAATAACTTGTCGACCGGAGTGGCAGGCACATTAAGGAATGTATTGTCGTATACACGATTATGCAACAATCTGTGACCAGGCGTATCTCTCATTGACCACTTTGCGATTTGTCAAGTGTGCATTAGGCATCATGCCTTTGCACAAGACTAGTGGCAATGGCTTGGAAATTAATTCGAACCCTCTGCTCAAACTTCGACGACCACGATTATGACGATGGTAGATAGGACAAAGCATTTTTGGCAATGTCACTGAATTTGATGATGACGGCAGTTGACACAATGCTGATTATGGTGACGACAGGAGTGAAGACTGTCATGTTACTGACTAGTGACGTGATAGCAAGATAGAAAAACAGATATAGATAGATAGATAGAGAGAGAGAAGCGTCCCTAGTAAACTTTAGTAATGACAATGACAATGGTAATAATGTAAGTTCCACTTGTGATGGGTGGGTGATATTGATGATAATGATGATGATGATGATGATGATGATGATTATGATGAGGAGGAGGAGAAGGAAGAGAAGGAGGATGTATAGTGACGTAGTGGTGCTAATGATGACATCAGAAGACAACAGTCAAAATGCTGTTGATGGAAACGTTTCGTGTTTGTACAGTTTGATGAGCATTATACTTAGCTGTTCAATACGCATTGCAAGATTTTACTCAACACCACACTACTACAACAGATACGTGACCACTCTGTCGGTCTTTCTGCTACTCCTATTCCCAAAGCGTCATCATCACTGATTATGATTAATCACTATAGTACAGTACAAAACAACACTACCGACATCTCGCTCCTTACGGTTCCCGTGGTCATTTCCTCCGAAAGTTCATCTCATGAATAAACATTGTTGTGTAAAGAGTGTTATGTCAAAAACAACCTGACCTGTTGATAAGCTACTGGCTGTTCAACACCCAAATAATGCTCCGCAGTCGTGTGAGATTTCTTGTCACGAAGTCAGTAACGTACAAACACACACACTCACACAGACATACGCATACAAATGTGTGAAAGTTATGATATCACATTGTAATTTAAAGTTGTATAGATATTGTAAGAATAATGATAATTATATTCGTGAGGAAGATGATGATGATGATGATGGTTATGCTGAACTTTATGGGAATTGTAGTCTCCATGGTCAGTGATCGATGATGGTGGTGGAAGATGATGAATATGTTTTGGATATAACCAATATGATGATGACAGAGCTGTATATAAAACTGATGATGATGATTGTACATAATTTATGAGCAATGAAGCTTATCAGTAACTATAGTCGAAGTATGTTTGCAGGAATGAATGACCTGTGTGTGTGTGTGTGTGTGTGTGTGTGTGTGTGTGTGTTGTTGGTTTTCTTTAAGACTCAGTATCAAAGGGATCATCTGACTACATATATCAAGATATCAGAGCTACCAAGTCTCACGCATTCTGAGTGAGACTCAAGCATTTAGGGGTCGTCTCACGATCTCACGCATGGCATTCATTTTTCTCACGCATCGGGCAAAGTCTGCAATTTGGGCCCATAATAAGGAGCATAGCTCAAAGAATTAAAGTGACTGTTACAATTGAAGGTGTGCTTTTCTTTTGTCTTTCAAAATAAGTAAAAAATAGTCACTTAAGTATGCACCTGATCGCACCATTAACAGCTAAAAATTGAAAAAGCTCCCGGCCCACCGTGGGAGGCCACGGCTGTACGGGGGGGGGGGGGGGGGGGGGGACACCCTCGCTTGCGCGCACATTCGCTCGCCGAGATGCCGAGTCATGAGAGTCTCACTCATTAGAACCTTTTGAACTTGACATCCCTGAGATATAAACAGGTTCATTTCTGTTCTCGCGGGAGTACAAGGTAAAAGGTCAACTAACCGTCCATCCTCCCCCATCCTGTTGCTGCTCGCAGTAGACGTCCTTCCGACCGCACTTGTCGATGTCCGACACGAAAATGGTGTAGACCGCGTCACGCCCTCCTCCGAACTCCCGGATGTCGTAGCAGGTCTTCGGCAAGGGAAGAGGTGCTTTTGTGATGCGAAAATTCATAGCAAAACATATACTGGCAAATCTAGCGAAGATTAATAATGGTAGGTCAGCAATTAAGAGTGCAAAGGTTACTTCTTTCTTGTCTCATTTTCTGGAAATAACTCCCATCAACCCAAGGCTTCAAGATTTATCGCTGCATGACCCGTACGTAAGAACAACGATCATATCAATAACCATAACAACAATATGGCAACTATGTTCTTGCGAATAAAATTATGGTGACCAGACGACAATCTAAATACACAATGTGCACTGTCTTTTCAGGCATGTGCTCAGTACATTCATCATTAAAACAATTTTGTTTCGCTCTTTGTTGGATGGAAAATAATATGAAATTGAATTGAATTGAATTGAATTGAATTGAATTGAATTGAATTGAATTGAATTGAATTGAATTGAATTGAATTAAACATTCTCAAAAGTGACGCATTGGTAACATTGTAGAGATATTCCAAGTAGAGTTATTACATCAAAGCACGAACAAAGCCATTATCATCGTCATCATTACAACAACAACAAAAACAACAACAATCATAAGAAGACTCTGTTCTTGTCTGGTTTTCTTTTTGTTCTTTGGTTGTTGTTGTATTCGAAACAATCACTTGCTTTTAATCTGCATGAACTCACTTGTCCCACTGATTCCACCAAATCCGCTAATACCGCAGCACGGGTCGTCATCGAGGGATTCTACCAGTCTGTTACCCAGTGGCCACAAGCCGTCGCACCCCGCCGCCAGTAGCATCAACAGGAACAGTGCTCCGACAGTCTGAGGACCTTCCACCATCTTCTTTCTTGTTGCGTAATGGTTAGCGAGACAGGAGCGAGAGTTAGGGAGACGTAGTGATAACCTTCCTGATACTTGTTCTATCAGTAGTTTGTCAAAAGACTCTACAAAATTAGTACTCACCTAACTTTCAGTGACGCAACGTTCTGCGAGATCCTTACGATGGCGCGCACGCTCGATACGTATGCACAGCTTTCCTTTTCGCTCTCCGTTTCTTTTTCTCTATAATATTCTGTTTCTGTTTGAGCTAAAAGGGTAATTGCTGCTGATTATATGAATGACGTGAGCAAAACACGAACGGATGGAAGGAGCAAATCAAAGTGCCGTCTATCACGAACCGCTCTGCCTAATTTTGTGCCCGGGGTAAATATGGGATCTTTTACAATGTGCCAAGTTCGGGATAGGCTTGAGCCTGCGAGAATCGCTGCACTACTCCAGAGCTGTCGCGCCGATATAATAGGGCCTAATTAATCTACTACCTGTTCGTAATTATTCTGATGTCATCACTTGTCTGGGTACGTATTTTATCCTTAAACGACTATCCAGGCCAAAACAATGAGCACCTTTCTAATTAGTATTGATGACATACACTTCACACATGTCACATACACTTTGCAGTTTGATTTCAGGTCATTGTCCTTGCGGAGTTTGTTGAATTGCGTTTTTGCCTCAAAGTAAGCAATGAAATGCATCCCCATCGCCCACCCCAATTTGTATTATGGCTGAATGCAGAAATTGAAATTAGAAAAAAAAAAACCCAAACAAACAACGTATTATAAGTAACATACCAAAAATGGCTTTAACCGATTGATTGAGAGATTAATGTAGATTGAGTTAGGTATGGCTTACTTTATTTTTAATGTTCCTAGAGATATGAATAAGTCTTCATCCTCATGCTACATGTCGAAAATTTCAACTTCTATGATTTACTTTCAGAAATATATCGGAAATAGAAGCAATGATTAAAAAATTTTGTTTTTAAGTACAATAACGACACAAAGATATGACTAATTTTTCTCATTAAATTAACTCATCTAAATCGGCAGTAAAAGAAAATCTAATCGGTTAAAAGATGATGCCTCAGAATTTTAGAAAAATAGCAAGCAAATCCCCAAAGTACTCTGAAAGCATGTCAGCATATTTTGTGCTCAGAAAGGCGTAAAATCAAGTTAGAAGTCAGAGAGAGAAAGAGAGAGAGAGAGAGAGAGGAAAAAAGTAACTGTCAGATGCTAACAAATACTTATATAGTATTGTGTGGATTAGCGCCCTCTTTTGGTTGATATGTCGCATTCGCAGGACGTATGCCCATTATTTTGCCAGTCAGATTCTTTTCCACGGGAAAGGTATTTTTCCTGAGAAAATGATCAACGGTGCCAGCTAACCAACAGCGTTTTTATATCTGTTAAAATGAATGTGCGCACGCACATCCCTCTTTCTTTCTAATCCTCTCAGTTCACTCCTTCTGACCGTGTGTGCGCTCAATGGAGAAACTAAAGGCAATGAGAAAGTATACACTACTGACAACGAATCTCCACCAAAATACTATTGTCTTGTAGAACGGTTCAGATTGAATTTGAAAAAAAAAAGTATGTTTATGTTTGTTTGTGTGTGTGTGTGTATGTGTATGTGTGTGCGTGTACGTGTTTATGTGTAATAATTGCTTTGTTTGAATGATGCAAAGTTAAATTTAGTATTTTTTTTTCGAATAAGTTTTAATAGAGTGAATAAGCGTATCCCGGTTTAAAAGAATACCAACAACGATTTTATCTTTAAGAAAACACTTTTATAGTAACTGTCATAAAGAAGATGGAAAAGATTGTAATAATGTCAATGATACTAATGTTAGGATTGGTGACAAGGATTTTTATAATGCTGTAATGATTATGAATGAAAATTAAAGTAGTTAAATCGGGCAAGAAAGCAGAAAAAATTGGATACTTCGAATGAAACTTAACTTCTTGTAATAATTTATCATCAAGTCAATCTATAAGGTGCAATAGAGTACAACAAATCTATTTGAAATGCACGTACAGCTATATTAACTCAAATCAAGTTGATCTAAACAAGCAAGTAAAATCAGCCCAAATGACAAAAACAAAACGAAAAGCAAAAAAAAAAAAAACAACAACAAAAAGACAAAAAAAAACACGACTCTACATCAACACGATCATTGTCATCATCATCGTCGTCATCATCGGTATCATCATTGTCATTATCATCATCGTCATCGTCGTCATCCTCATCATCTTCATCATCACCGTCATCATCATCATCATCATCATCATCATCATCATAAGCATCGTCGTCGTCGTTGTCATCATCATATCGCCATCATCGTCACTGTTGTCATCACCATCGTCGTCGTCGTCATCATCGTCATTGTCGTCATCATCGTCATTGTCATTACCATCATCATCTTCATCATCATCAGCAGCAGTAGCATCCTCATCCTCATCGTTATCAACAACAACGAAACAAAGCCACATAACAGACAGAAACCAACAGGCCGTAACTGTCAGCAGGACCTTAATCTGCCGCCAGCGAATTATCTACTCGAGCTGTGCAGCTGTTAAAAGCCGAGTCCATCAAAACGCCGCCAGTGCAACCGCGGCGGGATGAAGAGGGGCTTCAGACCTCTTGCAAAATCACCTCATCGATAGTAATTGAGAGCGTCAAATCGCATCATTCAGTGTCAGCAGTTGAGCTATATCTGGGACGCTTTTCATCCATTTTAAAGAATATTCCTCCCCAGTGCGCAATAATGAAAACAACAGCTCGCAAAATTAGAACAGTGATTATAGGCATATCTGCGCGCGCTTTTAAAAGCAGTCTCCCAAACTATTGCAAGATAGATGAAGCTTGAGGCGTGAAATGGATTGACCGGTTGAGTCGAGGGAATTAGGAGCCACGAATAAACGATGTGATTGTGTGTATACTGTGTGTGTGTGTGTGAGCGTGTGTGTGTATATAATGCATATATATACATGTATATACATACACATATATAAAATGCATGTGTGTGTATGTGTTAACCTAGTTTCCAGTTTTGGATCGGTTATGGAGGACATAACTCCAGACTCCGAGTCCGAAGAAATGCCATAATACAAAAACATTATTCATTGTGTTTGGTTTCTGTCTATGGTGTTCCATTAATTATCTCGTTTAATTGTCACATTTCTCTCTGCATAAAACAAACAAACAAACAAACAAACGCTACAATTATTCGCTATAGATCGAAGAGGAGATTAAGGTAACTAAAAGCACAAAAAACTTCATTTTTGAAAAGAACCCCAAACCACCACCACCATCAACAACAACAACAACAACAACAACAACAACAACAACAACAACAACAACCACAACCACCACCACCACCACCACCACCACCATCATCAACAACAACATCTACCACCACCACCACCACCACCATCATCAACAACAACATCTACCACAACCACCACCACCACCACCACCACCACCACCACCACCACCACCACCGCAACAACAACAACAACAACAACAACACGAAAAAAAAAATCATAAGGCTACATAATTTTCTCACAACTGCGGTGTGCGTGGTCTCACTCTTTCCAGAATCTGATCATCCACGTGGGCTTCCATGAACAAAGTCCTAAACACATGCATTCGCATAATATATGCATACTCATAACCTTACGGAAAAATGATAGATTAAACTGTTTTTATCATTCTTTTATGATTTGATAATGATTTATGGGATAAGCGTCATAAACAAAGTACCCCTGATGTATTGTACCCCATAGGCAGGGTGGTATTGCAGTATGAAATTTTTAACACACTGAGTCCAAATAGCACTCATCTCATGACGATTTTTTCTGATTATTTAGGAAGATAAAAGTGAAGGAAGAGAAGATTGACGGAGTAGACTATAGTTGATACGAAAAGCAAAGATTAAACAAAAAATTAATCAAATCGTTTCAACTTGAGATGACTCGAAAATAAAACATTTCCCAAAACATTTTTTTTTTTTTATAACGATGACGACCTGCTTGAATAGATAATAGAATACCAAGTATTTGGGGGGCATTTTCCAATTCAGTTTATTTTCCACACAACATAGAAAAAACACAAATGATCTTGAATACACACTGTAGTTTACTGAATGATGAAATTAAAGATAATTGATGATTTGTATGTATACATAGTTCCGAACCAAACTTGTTACATTATCCATGCTCTGTGGAAAAAAAAAGAGAGAAGAAAAGTTTGAGGCGTCCACTGAAAAGATGGTGGCATTAGAAGGGTTAAGATGCCAGCAAGTCTTTGCTCCCAAAACGCCCTGCAGTGAGTAATAGCCGTGAGTACTCTCGTGGGGTAATCCAAAATGGCTGATTAACCCAGTAAGTCCGACTGCTCTCCCCACTGTGCCTCTTCTGTCTGGAGCCGGGGTTTTAGTGGGAGTAAGTGGATTACTACAAAATTCCATGATGGAACTGTCCTGGTGTGCCATTTCAGCTCTGAGCAAAGGACTCGTTCGCAAACGCGGCTATGAAAAACATTTCGTGGTAATCGAGTAATAATTGAATCATGTCTTCTCCAACGCGTTCCTCAGTGGTGTTTTCCAATCGAGTTGGCGTCAACTCTTGGATGTCCATTTGCAATCGGAGCGATCTTGACCTCTACACAGCGCACTTGAGGAGGAGGAGGAGCATAGCTTGACCTGGTATTCACTTCCGGCATCTTTCATACATTTGTGACTGACAAAGCATGTCGTATGTGATTAAACTGTTGCATAGAAAGTCGTTTGCAATTTCAGCGTATACTAATGTTTGTTGACTCTAAACGCGTTGAGGGCAGGGATTCAGACGAGTTAGAGGTAAATATGAAAAGTCCTCACATCCGCAGTGATTTTCCCCAGCACCGTAAGTAACACGCGCCATCTCGACCAAGCAAACGTCAACGACCCTTTCTTAGATAGAGAATATACTTGAATTATCCATGAACTATGGAAACCTCTAGAGGACGGGGGTGGGCACGACTGAAGAGCAGTTTTAGCTCTCAGCTGCAGGAGGCACAATCTAAACGGTAAATGCTTCGGTATGCTGAAATCAAAGTACGAGCAAAAGAGATTATATCCTGCATCAGCCTTTCAATAGTCATTATGACTATTGGAATTATTGGATTATTGACCAATGGATTATGACTAGTTATGAAAACAATCATATTTCTAATAGATTGGTATAGATGTGTTTGCTTAGGCAACGTCGCTTTGTCTTCTTGTGTGTCTTTTGTTCCTTTTGTTTGCATTTTTGTTTTTCATTCTGATTATCAAATGCATACAATATAAAACATGCTGGAAATTAATTCATAATTCCCATTTCTGTCCTCTACATTGTGCTTCAAAAAGCGAGAGATATCTACTGATTATTTGCTAACGACTGTTCATCATTTAGTGACCTTGTGTTACGGACTCTCCCAGTATGCTTGCAAAGCTATACATGGCTTTGGCCATTTTAGCAAGAAGATCTCCAGATTCTCCCTTATGTGGTGATATTAATATAGTCTAAATGAATATACTCAATAGAACGTCATGGAGATGATATAACTAATCTAGATGGGACTTGAGACCTGCTGTTGAGTATGATCCAACTGTGAAGTCAGCACTTCATTTTAGTCACATGGGGTAACCTCTTCGATATGACCTCCTCTCAAAGTAATTTGAACGACATTCGTAAATCAATGTACGCATTTGTTCATGTAAAAATGATTGCATCATTGGCCACATTTCCAGTTACTGCACTGATTTGTTTTCAGCCATTATACCTGGCAATGAATGCTCATCCTGCTAACGTGAGAAGGTCAAAACCTAGACGTAATACCGGTCTTCTACGTTGCCTCCTTCTCTTTTCACGTTTATTATGGCTGCGCATCAAAATGGAGTAATGCACACTGAATCCGGACAGAAGTCAATTTGCGCAAAAAGTCAGGTTGCGTATTGATATCGAACTGTTCACCCCGAGAACCAAAAAGTGGTGATTTGCCAAGGAAGAAATGAAAAGGAAAGAGAAAGAGAGAGAGAGAGAGAGAGAGGCTGACGGACGATAGATAGAGAAATACTTCGACCGCTACGGATTTTCTCAGAGACAAAATTGCGGAGATGAAAATCGGCAATCCATATCTTTAAAACAAGGCTTTCTTACAAGGAACAAATTTTCACTGGTTGATTGCATCGTTAAACCTATCCCGTGATATCAATAGTTTACAGGAGTATAGAACAATACAGGACCTGCGAAGAGTCTCGCAGGGCAGACTCTCACTCTTGGCTCTCGAAAGAAGAAAAAGAAAACTTCAAAAACACACGAAGAACAGTATTTTTCGACGATATTTTCCCATCAAAGCAGGGGGGGGGGAGGAAGGGATGGAGTACCACCACCACCATCACCACTCCTATATCCCCACGACATCCCTCGTTCCGGTGGGGGCCTCACAAATCAAAAGATAAACAAACCAAACAACAACAACAATGACGACCGACTACATAAAAAACAAACGGATAAAAAAACAACCCATGCAAACAAAAAAGAACAATATTAGTAATATGTGATCGAGCAAATATCGAGCAATGTGAATGATGTTTTATGTTATCTATTTTTGTCTAAAATGCAACCCACCTGAAAAAATGTGAAGTGTCTAATCGCAACAGAAATTAACTCCATTCTTGTTAACTTGAGATATTTGAGATTAAAGGGGAAGGCTAGTAACTGATCAGTGGGAATCAGTGGAAATGCTGGGAGATGATTGTTCCAATCCTTATGGGATTCATTCAAGAGTTCATTGTATATCTATTGTTGTGTGAAAATGATTTGCTTCAGAATGGTCTCATATTCAAGTAATGTGCAGTTTAATGCTTCCAGGTTAGCGTCCCTGGTCAGTGACGGTGCATTAATCTGCACATTACTTGAATATGAGACCATTCTGAAGCAAATAATCTTCACACAACAATAGATATACAATGAACTCTTGAATGAATCCCATAAGGATTGGAACAATCATCTCTCAGCATTTCCACTGATTCCCACTGATCAGTTACTAGCCTTCCCCTTTAAATCTTCAAACAACAAAGAAAATAATAAGAAAATATTGTAAACTCTTAATCATGACATAAAGAATACATGTATTTATTGTTCATGGAACAAGAGAGATATCACTGGAAGAGATTTACATTTTGCTCCATCTGATGAGGGATTTACCTTAAAATCTATAGAAATGGGGCTTAACTCGTTTTGCTGTCAAACTCTTCACGTTTATGCATAAAGGAAAATATACTCTTTGTCAATCTAAGTAACGGAACATCAGACTTGACTTTGATATTTCCACAATTATGGCTGATGTCTCATTTCATTGCTGTGAGTAAAACCTCTAAAATGTCACTCTTTTCATCTCTTCACTACATTTTATTCTATTAGCATAAAAAATCAACAAAATGATGATGATTATCACTGTTTTTCGTGCAGGTAAAAGTGATTACAGTAATCACAGTAATGATGATCGATAGTAACGACGTCAATGATAATAACGATAGATTAAATACTTAACATCATGACAAAAAGGCTACAGAAATACAAACGAATGAAATCTAGGCTACACTAACTTGCATCGGCGACATTTTCATTTTTTCTCTCATAAATATATCCGTCTTAAAAATACTTATTAGAAACAATTTTATTGTTCTTGTGAAGGCTCCTGTGATATTAAACTATTAAAACAGTATGAATGACTGTACACAAATGACTAATTTGAACAAACCTTCAGAAAGTATGAACACTTTTCGCAATCATGCGAGAAAACAGGGACAACAACTACTTGCGAAATGAGGGTATTGTACTATGTGCAAGTCATGTTCTTAATTTCAGATAAAAATTGAGGAAATCAATTCATTGTCACCCCATTTCTAACCCTTAAAAAAGAGACGAAAAAATGGACTCCCGGTATACCATACACCCTAGTCAACGATAAAACTTTACTGTTACATGATTCATCGAACACTTTATCACTTTTCAGCACAAATTTAATTCAACCACTTCAGCGGCCTTAAGAGCGGCTTTAAAATCGCTCGTAAACGACACTTTAAGTCACACTGCACATCGGTCCTCCTCGATGCTCTAAAGGTGGGAAAGTGTGAAGGTAAATAACTCGAAATGGGATCGAGCAGACGACAGATTCATGCTATTAGCGTAAAGACTTGAAAGAAGTCGGAAATGATAGATATAAAGATTTATTATCTGCCGAAAGGGGGAGGGGTGAAAAATAACGGACAATTTAAGAGCGAGTGTATTAAGGAGAGAGAAAGATAGAAGGAGAGAGCGAGAGAGATGTAAACGGGAAAATGAATGACATGCATGAAGAAAAAGTAAATTGATATTGTGCCATCAATCACAAAGCATTAAAGGTCAAATCTGAGTTGAATGCGAAATGGTTCATTGTTTGTTTTTTTTTTCTTTGTCAACGCGTTGTGTGTGATTGGAGAGGTATCTTTCATTTCCCGATGAATGATGTAATTATGCAGTGGCAGATGGGGGGGGGGGGGGGCGCATCAGGCTCTCGCGCCCTCTTTATTTTTTGTTCAAATAAAAGAAATAAAAAGAAAAAAGTGCCCTTTATTCTCTTTTTCTTTTATTTTGCGCCCATCCCCCTTTCCGGAATTCCTGAATCTGCCCCTGTTATGGGTGAAACTATCTAGGTAATTAGGCTGATATGGCAATGTGTTGTAACAGTGACTTTGTAATGGTGAGTAAGTGTGTGTCTGTGTGTGTGTGTGTGTGCGTGTGTGTGCGTGTGTGTGTGTGTTTGTGCTTGTGTGTGTAAGATGGAGAAATAGAGAGTTTATGTCTGTATGTTCCATTGACTTAGTGTTCACCTCAAACACGTGTGAACTTACATGTAAAATCGCGGAATTTCCGTCAGAAAAATCAATTTTAAGTCAACAATGAAATACTGTACCGAAATTCGCATTGTACTCCGATAGTTCAGTAAGAGCAGTAACTTATCACTGAATTGTCTACGAAGACTTCGATTTTTGAGAGGTTCCGTGGACTAAATGTCAAAGCATAATATGCTGCTTATGCTCGTTCGTACGCTATCAACTCTTCCGTTTAGTTGACTTCCAAGAATTGTCGTATAGTGGCGCTCTGAACCATCTCAACCTTTGTTTATCAAGGTTAGATGTGAAAATGGCAGTGGACATTAATGGATATCAATTTGAAAACTCAACCCACCTACAGTGGAAGTTATATGAGTGCTGTGTTCATTCTGTTGGGTTTCCAGGATCTCGGGGAAAAAAAGAGTTAAGCTTAAAATAATAACAAAAAAAAAAAACGCTTTTGTGAGACAATGTATCAAGTTCTCTAGATTCAATTAATGCTATTAAAAAATGTCTTACCATCTCCAAGTCGCGTCAGATTTGAACGTTTTGGCGTCTTTACTCGATGTCTGTGAATGAGTGATATTTCAGCCTGTTTATACCACTTTTGTGAAGTCACGTTTGTGAAGCTAGGGCACGAAGAATCAAAGAGAAGAAGGGGGGGGGGGAAAGATATTTCATGAGGAAAAAGATTGATGCAACAAAGTTTCTTCTCTCTTTAAAAAAATATATTTTCCCTTTCTCTCTCTTCCTTTCTCACACTCTCGCTCTTGAACCTCTCACACACTTTCACTCACATACACTTACACACACCCACACACCCTTCACACACACCCCTTGCACACACCCAACACACACACACGCACACACCACCACCATCTAAACCACAGGAAGCACACACACACGCACGCAAGTTGACACACACACACACACACACACTCACATCCCCCCACACACACCCACACCAACGCATACACCAACCATCACCACCACCGCCACCACCGCTACCACCGCCACCACCACCAACACCATCAAAACCACCACAGGCATACCACAATCACACGAACACGTATTGACACGTACAAATGGAGTGACACACGCCATTCACCGTGTTTATGATTTCACGATCTTCGGTCCGGTACAGGGCCCACCTCCCATCTGCGCTGCCGTGACATTCCGCGGATGGGCACCGCGGAGACAGGCAGCGGAGCCTTTCATCGTCACGCTTGACACCTGTTCGTAGTCAATGTGCAATTTTTGCGACATCTTCATTGACGGATACTTGACACCTTTCAATTGCTCTATTATTTCAAGGATGTAATCAAATTTGTGACTATCCCTTTCGGACAGGAGCGGAGGTGAAGGGAAACTAAGCCTCAAAATCTTTATCTTTTGTTTTCACACAAATGTACCCACAAATTAGCCTTGCTGGAAGAGGACACACGCTACGTCATAATGTTTCCCGTAAACGTCTCAACGGTGAGTAACATTCACGCCTTGCCTATGCAGTCTGCATTGATTCGTGTTGTGGCCAGATGATAGTCCACTGCTACATGATTAAGTTTTCTTTTGGAGAGTAAAATTATATTCATTTTTTTTTTAAGTTTGTACTAATAAAATTTTGTGGTATCTGCACTTGTGTCACGCTATTGTGGATAAATGTGTGCGTGTGTGTAGTGTGTGTGTGTGTGTGTGTGCGCGTGTAGATACGTGTGTGTGCGGATAAGTGTGTGTGTGTGTATGTGTGTGCGTGTAGATACTTGTGTGTGTTCACATCTGTGTTTCAATTATTTATTTTTTTTTTCCCGCATGTAGTTCATCTCCTTTTCTGAGGGACCTTGTAAAGTTACACCACACACATTTTAAGCTTTTTATTAGGTTCCCCAGTATACGACGAATCTTAGATCCTAAGAAACAGGTTGGACTCGTTAAATCATTCTCTCAACGCGCGTACGTTCCGTCACCGATATTGATTTCCTGAACTTAAAAACAAAATCACCACTCTGTACGACTGCATGTACTGATAGTCTCTCATACAAATATTATGAAGACTGGTCGTTTTGTTAGACATTGTTTTCTATATACACTTCTAATTTTTACCTGTTACTATTCCGAACCCACATTAAGTCATTATGCAATGTTTTGTTTTATGTCATGTTTTATCTATTTTAATGTTTTATGTGACATGAGAAAAAAAAATATGAATGTAATATATTTTTGCCTTGCATATGCTTACATAATCTAGGATTTTTTTAAACATATGTACAAAAATGTGATAATTCACATAAAACATATGCCTGCATGAACTTAAACAAACTAGATTAGCGAAGCATATTTTAGCATGGTTGACCTTTGTGCAGCGTCCACGCGACATTATTGTCATAATATTGTGCTAAGTTTATTATCATGAATCATCAGACGGTAGTTAGTGAGTGTGAGCCTTTGTGTGTATGTGCAAATGTTCTTCCCATGAGGAAGCATCTGTGTATACATCTCAGATCGATGTGGAAGGAGAGAATGGGAGATCGTAATGGCATGGACGCGACGGAAGAGAATGTTGCGCTAATTATAGTCTCGCTTCCAGACATCGAGACGTGAAGCAAAGATATGTGCCAACATTCAATCCACACGCCCTAATTCATACAAGAGGTGCATACGGCGGTTTTAAGTAGGGCAGAAATTCCACAAATATACAGAGACGTTTCTAGATTATCAACAACCAGAAAGTGACAACGACCGAATATGCATTTGTAGAATCCTGTATGTTTGATACGCTCGTGGCATGAAAGAGGTTATCAAATTGAAAAGAGTATAATGTATGATGTTTAAGTCACAATGCCAATGAATTTAATTATGTCAATTAAGTGATACGTGTTTTTTTTTCATTATTATAACGCCAGTATTAACATTTATAACATACTGTTGAATAATGTTGACAGTGTCTCTGTCTCGATCTTTCTTTCCACCATTATATTATTTTCCAAATGGTAAGGGGCGAATTATTAATCTCTTATCACAGTGTCAAAGCTCATATGTGTCCACCCACTTGAATACGCCATAGTCAAATGCCTAAACTTAAACCATCATCTGGAACAGCTGCGAAGGTATTGGCGAACCCATCTTTAAATTTTCATTCATTTTCTGATATTGTGTCCTATCCTTTAAGCTCCATATACACAATAACCATTTGAGCGTACGTCTCTAATGGAAAAAACAGTGCCAGCATTTTCTTTTTCCCCGAAGTATTTCATTGAAGTGAAAAGAATATTTCGCTGTCGTTTTATTCTCCAAATATGATCACGAGATATTCTTTATGTTTATCCTTATACGTGGACCCACTGCAGCTTCGTTCGGCTTAATTACGCGAGCATGTCTTCCCCTATATATGACAAGAGCTTGCGTACTAGTATCGTCTTGTATCAACATGTTCCTGCCTACACTGACATCTTTGATGCAAATAAGTGAACAGCCGATTGAATCGACATCACTCTTAATAAACTGTTGGTTTAGTGCGAGCGAACGAGAGAAAGAGATAGATAGAGAAAGAGAGAGAGAGAGGTATATAGAAAGAGAGATACATATATAGAAAGAGTACATGAGAGAGAGGGTGAGAGATAGAGCAGAAGAAGAAGAAATTACAATGAAAAAGGGGAAGGAGAGAGGAACTGATGACATACGGTGACAACTGTGTAACTAAGATATCAACCCTTTATAATCAACTGAGTCTCCTCACGTGTGCACATCACCCTTCCCCCTCTCTCCCTCTCTCTCTCTCTCTCTCTCTCTCTATATATATATATATATATATATATATATATATATATATATATATCTTTCTCTCTGTGTCTGTCTGTCAATATGTCTGTCTCCATTTTTAGTTATTTCTTTCAGCTTCGCATTGCTATGATATTCCGACCAAGAAAGAAGTGTGAAGTGTTCTGTCATTGGGAAAGTGTACATGCCTCTCTGGCATCTTTCAGATTTTGTTATTCTGTGGTTAAATCAACACAGGTACAACGCTATGCTATGCGGAGAATATTCATGATTATGCATGAGAAGTGGTTGACGGGTTCCATTCATGTATATCTACGTCATGGATGATCGCCAGAATGAGTGGAGTTGGAAGCATGAATTTGTTATGTTGCGTATGTGCGTATGTTTGTGTGCTCTGGGAGAGATAGAGTGGTAGATAGATAGATTGATGTGTAGATATCAGATAAGAGTGAAATATATATATATATATAGATAGATAAATAGATAAACTGATAGAAAATTACATTATTAGATAGATAGAGAGATAGATATATAGATATATAGAAAGATATAAGTAGATAGATGTATAGAAGATAGGTATAGATAGATACACATAATTACAGGGAGGGTGAGAGAGGGAGAGATTGATATATTAAAGTGACACACAGCTAGTTTGTTCGTTTGGTTGGTTGGTTTTATTTCTGCATTTTCCATCATTTCGATTCAAAATAACATCATGAATAGTATTTTTCTAAACATTTTCAATACAAAATAACATCATCAATAATATTTTTTCAACATAACGGACGAGAGAAACAGTGCAAACATAATTACAAATCAATTATCAACGATGATCTATAATCGACGCCAGATGAAAAGGAATGTTTATGAGGAGAAAATGCTTCAGAACGCATATCGTAAGCGTGTGCTTTAAATGATAGTGGCCTGAGAAAGTGGTAGTGGATAGTTTGATAGTTTGATAGGTAGCAAGCGACGAACGACAAACCATGAAGGCATTAGAGGTGACGTCAATGAACCAAAGGGGGACAGTGGTGGCGATGTGGCCCAGTTGGTAATAGCGTATCTGCCTTGCGATCGAATGGTTTGGGTTCGGGCTAGGGTTCGAATCCCAATGTGCCTCACTGAGGAATGTTGTGTGTTATCATGCCGTCCCCTCTTGTAGGAGCAAAACACTTTGTCCCTCGGATATAGGACATAACATGGCAGTCTCATACACGTTATTAAAGATTCCGCTTCATTTATTCCTCGCAAAGAGCAAAGTGCGGTGTCCGGTGAAGTGGTCCGCAATAAGTACATACAACTGGACCACATGGAAGACCGGCTGAACATGGACTATTTAGCCATCTTGTCAGATGATAAATAAAAAAACAAACAAACAAACAAACTGAAGCGTCCGTTTACAAAATCGTTACCGACTTCTCATATTGAAATTATATGATTTGGCAAAAAAAAAAAAAATCAAAGAAATGAAAACAAACAAACAAACAAACAAACTATTGTGCTTGATAGAGTGGGGGTTAGGGAGAAGATTAAAGACGCACGTATAGCCCTTTAAAAGGAGGAGACTGATTCGGAACAATTTCGCGGGAATCTTTTCATCATTCATGCCCAGTTGGTAGTCTGCCCTTGTTTAGGGCATCTGATGACAATTTACAGCAAAGGCCCTGATGTTGACGGCCTTCGTAGCGGGACTAGTACTGACGAATGCACCATGCACACATCGTCGTCATGCATTATTCCAGCTTCTCCGATAATACCAATCCGCATTTGGATCATGATTGCTGGATGATAAATAATTTGTCCAATCCCCTTCTTACCGCCCAGCTATCTCGATCCTGTCTTACCCTTTGCATACTTTGTAGGGAAAGACTTCGGATTATAACTGTTTTATGATTGTATGTTAGTCGTGTAGTGCATATCACTGCAGCGTTGTCACTGATTCTGTGATCGTTCTGTGTTCTCTCCCTTGAAACCGACGCGGCGCCCAGCGACCCTATCTGCTTCTACTATAGTAGTTGAAATATGCGCACATGCATTATTGAACATGACCCCCAAAATTCGGATTGTGGATTTGATTTAAAGAGAAACGCGTATGTCATCTCAACCCTTGACAGGCATATCGCTTTCAGTGAATACGGAATGATATGATTGCTAATTTGTACCCGTGGTGCTCATCTGCAGCTGGAATGTGACACATCACATTGTCTCCATCATGGCGACTTCGTCTTTAGCTCCTCTATCCACCCCCGAGAAGAGCGAGATCTTGATACATCCCTTTAACTCCCACCCCCCCCCTAAAAAAAAGGAGAGATTCAGATTGTCATTATGAAGACCAAACTATACCGATTGCACTACGCTCAAAGCATCATCAATTTATTGGATACAGTTTGTTCTTGTGAATTATTGTCTCATAACACTCTGATTTTGTATTTTTTTTTTATAACGTGCATTTCGTTTGAATTTTTGAAAGATATGAACACGCCTAGGGATAATGAAAATGACTTTTATCTGAAATGATCATCGATATTTGAAGCGCATTTACAGCCTGATTTCTGTTTTTCTTCGCGGGGTTGGGATATATGTGTGTGTGCGTGTACAGTATGTGAGTGAGTTTGTGCGTGGGTGTGTGTGTGTAGGAGGATCTCTGTCTATTCGGTGACAACACATTACAATTTGCTCCTGCGACAACTGCTCCGGTCTTATTTTCTTCAAGGACTTGGGGTTAGGGTTATGGTTGAGATAGGGCTTTAGGCTAAGTTTGATGTGAGGATTAGGATAAGGCTTATGTTTTGTTTAGCTTATGTTTGGATGAGGTTGCAGATATTTCATGGAAGCTATTGTCGCAGGAGCAAAATGTCATGGAACCGTTTACTCCTGGTGGGGTCAAGAAATGAACATTTCCTCCCTCGGCTCTGAGGAAAAGTTCCTTCCCGAGAGGCAGAAACGCTGCAGCCAGGGGGACTCGGAGCAGAAACACCGTGACTGGTACCTAGTGGTCTTACCCGCTAAAACCAGAACAGCTCCTCTAAATCTACACTGAAGTCTGTAGTAGTACAACTTCTAACGAACTTCTGATTCAGATATTAATTCGGAATCAAGAAATAATCGGTGTATGTAGTTCTTCGATGGATGTGTATGGATACGTATAAATCTATGTATGTGTATAATGTGTGTGTGTGTGTGTTTGACAATATGAGGGTGTATGTATGTACGTATTATTCATGGTTTTCGAATGTACCTTGGTGGGCGCAGAGAAAGAACATCGACTCAGTCAGGCCACCTATGAATGTCTGTCTCCTCACGCTACCGGATAGTTTCATTGTTGTTGTTGTTGTTGTTGTTGTTGTTGTTGTTGTTGTTGTTGAGAGAGAAAAAAAGGTAAAAAGGTGATGATAAATACACTCATAGACACAAAGGGACATCTATACATAGATACTGTCATACCCGTCAGCGAATTATGTTTATCAAAGCGTACACTCATCGGTTAACGGTCGACTCCAGTCGATATTATCTTCGGCTCTGTGTGTACCTACATAGAGATCAGTGATAAAAGCTTTACACAATACGGGATTGCCGAAATTGTCCGAACCGGGCAAACCTTCTCACTCGATGCATGGTATTTCCACGATGCCATGTCTTAAAGATTTGATTACCTATATATTTCATCTCATGCACTCTCCCCCTCTCTCCTTCCCCCGACACGTACTTCCCTTTCCCTCTGTGGTCTGCGGGCATCACTTACCATTTGCAGATTAAACAAAAACCCAACATGAGTACTTAAAAATAGTTCTAAAATGTGAATTATGGGTGGAATCAACCAATGTAAAAATTAATGTTAATTAATATAAATATTGTTAAGCATTGCGAAATACTACAAAATGGGAACAGGAGTTATGATAAAATTATTTCTAGAATAAACCGTCTACAGTTATGGTTTATTGAAGAAAATAGTGATATCTCCTTATATTCTAGGCTTCATTGCGAAATTTGTATATGGTAGGATGTTTTGTGATACTACTGATCTACACATGGATTGACATATGCATCGAATGTGATAACTCGAACATTTTTTTTTAATCAATGCTCCCAATGGTAAACAATACCTTTAACCCTCTGTTTGCCACATTTATTACCTGTCCATAGGTATAATGTGTGTGAAATTTGTATACATTAAACTTATTGGCACAGAAAGGGTTAAATACCGAATAAGAAAAAGGCGGCAAACGCAGACCATCGGTTTCTCTATAGGATAGAGTTATGTCGACTCCTGCAGGCCCTCTTGCGCGTCACAACCATCAGCTGTCTGTCTTAAGTATCCCTCTAATGAACGCCGATGCCGTCGGCAGTGACACTGCTACTCTCTCTTAAAGCCGCCACCACAAGCCCAGTTGCACACTCACGGTGAAGTCCATTTTGTTTACAAAAATATAGTCAGAAGGTAAATGCTGATACAATTTACACATTTTTCATTTACTGGTGTAACATTAATTTCTCAAAGTCGTGCTTTTGTCTTTTTTTTTTAAATCATCATGATTTCAATAATTGATATTTTCCGAGAATTTCACACAGTATTTCCAAGAGAATTAAGTCGGTCTTCTACTTTATTCACCTACTGATGTGTCATGGTTTCAGTCTGTTTAGGTCGTCTGTTTCGAACCCTGGTGAACAATTAGAAAGAATCTACCTGTGACTTCACCGAATATTTAGTTACACAATTTAGTTATACATCTATATACACCCAACTACCCAACTTATTTTCATATTTTATTTGTGATTCATCGTCTGTGCTTATGGGGGTGGGGGGGGGGGATGGGAGAGAAAGGGCACTCTAATGCAATGGCCTATTTTTCGAACTGCCCAAGAACACCTCTGATATTGTAAATTGTGTACCATTCGGTGAAGTTATGGCAGAGGGAAAGGGTGGGCTATGATACTTGTTCGTACCCCTACTTCGTCTCTGAGCATACTGCCGCGCGTAAAGATACGTTACAGAGTGACAATTAACCCCCCCCCCCCAAACTGTTTTATATTTTTTACGTTCCTTTTTTTTTGGGGGGGGGGGAGGGAGGATTTGAAACGGATCTGAAAGCTAGTCTGAATAGAAGGAGTACAATCTTCTTAGCACAACAATGAAACATAATGTATCACCATTATCTCTCTTGCCATGGATGTGGTTTGTAAACTAGAAGATTAGAATGGAGAACAATGAACCCTGCGCGGCGGAAGGGGGGGGGGGGAGGAGGATGGGGATAGGTTCAGAATATCAGTTTAACAGAAAAACCTAACAACAAAATATATGTTTGCTGGTTTCATGATCACTCCACTAAGGCTCAAAGATAATCGTTAATGTAGCACACTTAATCTTTGTGATCCATCATCGTCTGCGGTAGACGGACACGGCCCACGAAAAGAAGATTGAGTTGGGAAATACACGAATCCGTTTGGGAGAAAGTCAAAGCCCCGGGGACGAGCCCTTTTTTCTTATTTTTTTTTTAATTGTTTGCGCTTTATCAGCGCGCAAACACTGCAACATTTTCTGTGTTGCAATGTGATCACCGATGACTTTTATGGGATACGAGCACCCGCAGTCACGGCAAGAAATAAGTAGGCCTAACCGAGGACTTTTCTTCATATGATCTTCCGATTGAACCTAGATTTTTTTTCCCATTTTCCATGCAACCGCATGAAATGTTCTGTGCGTGTTCTTATACTCACCCTTATTCACCTATATATATATATATATATATATATATATATGTATATATATATATATATATATATATATATATATATATATATATATATATGGATATATATATATATATATATATATATATATATATATGTATATATATATATATATATATATCTGTATATATATATATATATATACATACAGTGCTTATCAAAAAAAGGTAATCCAAACTTGAACGAACAGAACAGTCTGCACGACTGCAGGTTTGTGTTTAGGGTTTCTTCTATGCCTTTTATAGTCCATAATCTTCAACAGGGCCACGTTGTTGAAGTCTTGGACACTCCCACGAAGGCTAACCCATTATCCATATATCTCTCCATATACAAGACATGGCTTGTTGCTGCGAGCTACATTATTGTGTTGAATATGAACAGAAAAAAGTGGACTGTGTGATTTGGCCTTTGTGGGAATAACCAAGTTATCGACAGGTGACCATGTAAAGGGTTACGGAGCATAAAATGCTGGAAGACACCATAAACACATACCTGTATTCGTTCAAGGTGGTCTTTTTATTTACTTGGTCACTTTCATTGACAGATCTCATCCATCCAGTGATACATTCTTGTTCCTTCATGATGACACTCAAGCTCGGAAAAAGTTCAATTTGTCATTGTTGTCCTTAAAGTTCATGTGCTCCGTCATGCATGACATTATTTTGTCAACATAATTAGATCCAATGGAAATACGAAGAGTTCGTCTTTCCTCACAACCAAAATTGCGCTCTCAATACCTGACAATATTATGAAATAATATCCCTCTTAAAATTTAATTATTTTTTTTTTGATACGCACTTTATATACATAAGTGTCGCTCAAATCTGATACGATTGTTCAAGAATATCATATTCTGCGAAAAAACGTAAAATGGAAGAACCCATCAACTACGACTAGTGTTTTAAGAATCCAACATGGAATTTTGAATTGTATCTGGAAACCTGAAAATTCCGTAAGATTTTTCATTTCAGGAATGCTTACCACGATGGATGCGAGGAAGACCTGGGGGGTGTTTCATCAACGTTTGTCGGCACTGACAACTTGAATCACCATAGTAACAGTCAGTGACCAGAGCATCTCAGCCAATCAAAACCAAGGATTTTGCTGAAATTGGTCAGCGCTGACAAGCGTTGATGAAACACCCCCAGGACCCTGTTGCATAAAAAAGAATGCAATCAAATATAAGTCAGGAAATCAAGCATAAGTCAGGTATCAACCAATCAGAACTGAGTATTCAGACACTTATGTTTGGTTTTTCTGATTTAGCTTTGATCTCAACTTTTACGCAACCAGGCCCAGAAGTTTTCTAAGTACAATATTCGCATAAGATAAACCCATCAATAGATCTTGTAGCAGTATGCTTCGGACAGTGGAAACTAGTCGGTAAATTTAAACCGTACGTGTTATTCGAAAAAAAAGTGTGGAATTGTTGTGTTCAAGTGGACATTTGGATGTGCTGGAGCGGTAGCAAGACGTGCTGAGGAATATTATTGCAGTCCTTGAAGTCGAGTCTGTTGATAGTCCGATTTATTGCACTCGGAATCGCCGGCTCACGCTGGTCAGACTGTAGGATTACGATATGTTGAACGTAATCCTCTTTCATCGTTAGAAGATACTCGAGAAAATAGTATTGCAAGATTGTGATTTAACCCTTTCAGGATAGCTACCCTAAAATGACATTGACATCGTACATAATCATTTTACCGACAGGACTCAGAGAGAGTTACAAAAAAAGAAGAAGCCACCATGGACGAAGTATAATGATCCAACGAAATGCGCCAACGTAAATGGTCTAAAGCCTCCTGTGTTAAATCTGCATTTTTATCAAGGTCACGTTTTTTAGATACTTTGTGAAGACGACCGTGTGCTGCATGAGCTGCGGAGAGAAAACAGGCAGCGGGAAAGAGGGGATAGGAGAGACAGACAGACAGGCAGATAGACAGACAGACTAACAGACTGACAGACAGACAAACAGACAGACAGAGAGAAAGGATAACACTCAATCTCATTCTATTTCTACGTCCACGTCAACCGATGTTTGGATGCATAGCATGTTGCAACGTGTGCGTGTGTGTGTGTGTGTGTGTGTGTGTGTGTGTGTGTGTGTGTGTGTGTGTGTGTGTGTGAGTGTATGTGATTGAGGAGATCACAATTTAATAACTTCCTATGCGAAAAAGAAGAAGGGAATATGTTCGTTTCTTTTTCTCCTACCAAAGCTGCACAGAACAATCCTATACCAGTGACGCTCCTTCAATTATTAAGTATACCAGTGATACTGATTCAGCGCAAAAATAGAGTATCCCACATCTTTACGGTTCCATGACATTTGCTCCTGCCTTTATTGCTCCCATGAAATATCTGCACGCTACAAGCCAAACATAAAACCTACCCACAAGCATAACCCCACCCTAATCCTAATCCTCAAATTGAAATAAGCCTGAAACCCTATCACAACCCTAATCCTATTCTCAAGTCCTCAGAGAAACTAAAGAGCCACTGTCGAAGGAGCAAAATGTCGTGTCACCTCCAACACATAATCGACTTAGTTGCCAATATCAATAAGAGGCACTCCCAACTCCAGAGGATCGGGCCAGCTCTTATTGGACATATCGAAAACCCTTCTGTTCGACCCCTTCAACCCGTCATATCGTGATACTTTCCCGTTTTCAATCTAATAGCGACAGCAGAATCAATGAAGAGCTTGATCTCAAAAGGGGTTAAGAGCCATATTTGACAATTTTGAAGTGTAGGCTCATCATCAGATAGAGAGCAAACTGAAGTCTTTCCAATGACACCTCACTTGTTGCATATATAAGTAATATTCCAAGAGGGATGATTTCTTCTTTTTTGTTAGTAGGTTAAATCGCAAAATGTCTCAAAGTATTGACAAAAACGGGGTCAATTCGTTTTTGCGATAAACTCTTGAAGATGTACTGGCGTGTTGACGATTAAATCATGCCATTAGTAATGAAAAAAAAAACATTAAGGAACGAACAATAAAACGAACAATACTATACAACAGAAACAGGAATAATAACAGATTATCCCCAACCAACAGCAAGTAGACGTGTATTAGCTTTCTCACTTATGTATGCTGGGATTTGCGTTTTCATTCAATCAAATTACATTCGCGATACATTATGCGTTTTATGATTTACTGATCTGCCGTAGATGTGATATTGGCGATAAAGTAAACGCAGTGACCCATTAGAATAACCTGAGGAACTTTTTTTTTTCTCTGTAACTAGAGGAGAGGGAGGGGGACGGGGGAGGAGGAATATCACACCCGTGTCCTCTTTCTTCAGAAATCTAAAAAAAAAAAAAAAAAAAGCTTGATATTGTGTACCTACTCACTTGAACTCTAAATTTGACTTTGAGTTTGAAACCGACGTAATGCAACTCCTCCCTTTCTAACAAGAGAATAGCAAAAAAAAAAAAGGCTACTTAGCATTAAGTGCGATCATACAGTGAGAGAGAGCGAAAGAGACATGTTGAATATTCTTTAGCTGTTAAATATCGATTTGATGTCTTGCAGAAGAAATTCCCATCGATTGTTTTCTCTCCCACGTAATTGCTTTCAATAGCCCACTCAAGGGCATTGAACGCAGAGAAAAAAAAAGAACAAAAAAGAACAAAGAGTGAGAGAGAAACGAAAAAAAAAAATGTTCTGGAATTTCATTGATAAGAGGATTCCTGTTAGTTCGAATATTATTAATCATACAGAAAACTCATTATTGAGCCTGTAATTGCATTTAAGACAGAATTACAGATCTGGATTAGTTCGTGAAGACGTATGAGAAGAATTGAGGCAAATCTTATATTATGATATTTGCGGAGTTTAAGTCTTTCCCTTTCAACGTTGAAGGCGTTATTTACCATATTCAAATGAAACAAAACTAGTTCTAAAATGTGAGTTAGGAATAGAAATAGCAATGTAAAAATTGAGTCAGTATAATTAAGGTTAAGTATTGTTGATTTACAAAACGTGAACAATAGTTATAATTACAAATTTTCTAGACTAAATCGTCTACAGTTATGGTTTAGTGAGAAAAATAGTGATATCTCCTTACATTGTAGGCTTTATCGCGAAATTTGTACATGGCAGGATGTTTTGTGATACAAGTGACCTATACACACATGCATTAATTGTGATATCTTGAACATCTTTTTTTTTTAATCACTGCTCCCAATGGTAAACATTATTTTTAATGTGCTATTTGCCTGTGATAAAATCATGGAATGTACTCGGATAACAGTGATGGAAATATACGTATATCTCGTTGTTGCTGGCATCTCTTACGTCAAACCTGGTTATACTTTACATTGCTCAAGATTCGCAAGAAAAACATGTGGTTAAAGGGTCGAATGCAGTGATGGCAAGAACAATGCTAACTAAAGACGTTCTGCAAGGTTTCTATCTATACCCTGGGTGATATCTCTCTTTCTTCGATAGGGCGATTCCGTACCACTTAAGAGTTAGTTTGAAAAAAAAAAGAGGAACATCACATACGCACGACAGTTGAAATTGGATCCAAATCAGATGAAAATTTGGAAATTTATGAAATTGAAAAGTTTCTATAACTTTTGCCAAACAGTACCCGGACAGTTGATATGAATATGCATACAATATGAGCTGATAATGTTGTCACTATCTTCATCATGTCCAAATTTTCCATTGGTGGTACGTATTCTAAAAGCAAGCAAACAAAAACTGAAGAAAATTAAAAGTTTTTACTTTAAAAGTGTAATACACACAATTTTATTCCTCACTAAATAACTTCAAAATAATAATCAGTCAGATGTTATAAGGATTTGAGACTTGGCCTAATTTGCATTAGAACATAGAAAAAAAAAAGAAATTTCAGTGGTTTGTCGATGTTTGTGTACAACCTAATTGGCAACTTACGATTCGATAACAACATCAATTAACTAATTTGCTTATTATTCATGTTGACAGTTCAGGAACTGTTTCTATGAAAAGATGTGATTTTTTTTTAATCCGGTTTTGTTCACATTAAATATTGTGCTTATCAAATTGTACTCTTTCTTTTCAGACTAACTTTGAACTGGTCAAGAATTGTCCTTTAATAACGAAAGTTGACGGATTTTGTCTTTTTGACTTAATCCTCTTAGGATGTGAATGCACAGTATAAGATTTACACGCGAGGAAAAGAAATAAAACAAAAACAACATAAGGTATACTTGCGATAAATGCTTATGTATCATCAGTATGTAATATATCCTTTCACAGTGTGCCCCTAAAACCGCAAAGGCGATGTAGATTCATAATGATTAAATGCATTCTGGTTAACCGAAGTAAGGCCGTAAAGTCTTCGGAATATAAAGCGACATTTTAGACAACCAGGAGGAAATTATTTGCTGGAGCGTATTCTAAGACATTGCTCATGTCCGTTCCTTGTATACTTACTACTTTGTTAATACACATCCATTTATAAGATGAATGCTCCTAAGTAATGGTCTTCCATAAATTGCAACCTTTAACAAGTCTATGGCTGCGCCCCAAAATCACCCACTTAGCTCTCTGAGGTCGAAATTCGGTCTCTGGATTCATGACATCATGTCATCTAAAAAAAAAAAAAACCAAAAAAAAAAAAACCAAAAAAAAAAAAAAAACCCCTCAACGCCCTCCACACAAAAATAAACAACAACAAACCATTAAAAAAAAAAAACTGAAATAGAAAAAAAAAAAAACCCGGAAAATCCTAGGAAAATGATATTAGTGCCCGAATCCATTAGGCTGCTTTATCCAGACTTCCCTGCATGCGCTCATGTAATGAAGCTTAAAGTTTTAACATGCATTATAGGACCTGCTTTTGACCACTTTGGCGGAGTCTAGAATGGTCCATTAATTTTCATCTTCATTCTCACATGCCCCAAGGATGAGAGTCCGATAGCTCTTCACGATAATGATTTCCGACTCCCACAGATTGGCTCAGTTTTAGAGTAAAAAACAACAACAAAACAACAACGATGAACGTAAAAGAAAAATACGTCGAAACAAAGGAGACGTTCCTTCTACTGAAATAAAAGTAAATAAGTTACTCTTCGTCCAAAAAAAGACGGTCGTCTCAGTCGATAATCTTTCATTTCTGCCCTTTTCTCCCCCCCCCCCTATCCTTCCTTCTCCGCTCATTACGTGAGTTCAACCGTTTTGATATTTGAAGAACTTGCTTCCAAAAGGCGCTAAATCCGAAAAAAAATCTGAAATATGAAAATTCATAGAAAATAAATGGGATGCGCAGAATTTTTTTTAATGTGCATCTTTATTACCTACTTTAATAGCTCTTCCACTAATAGCACAGATGTAATGAATAAACATGACGAAATGTATGTGCAATAAAAAACATCGATTTACTCGAAAGTAGCCGGAATGGATTTACAGCGTCTTTTGGTTGAAGGCTCTTCATTTGTGAAAATTATTTTCGAACACGAATGGCTTGAAAGTCAGCTAGTTTTATGTTGTAAAGGAAGGAGTTTCTTATGATAGCTATTTCTTTAATTTTGTTTTTAAACACATGAAGTTTCGGTACGAAATAGCTCCTAGTTTATAATATAAAGACATAAGAACCTAAAAAAGTGTCATAAGTTCGCGAACTAGGTGGGCTCTGATTTTCAAAAAGAAAAAAAAAACCCCGCAAAATAGTCGAAAACGTCTCTCTGGTTTATTAGCATTGCCTCTCCGTTTGGTATCACGCTATAGAGCAATCAGTAAGGAGTACAAGAATTCTCCCCCCAGGGGGAAACCACAAGAAGTACCCCTGTACTATTTTGAATCTTTTGAACGGTCCTTTATTACCCAATGTGGTCGAGGGTCGCGCATGCCCGAAATATAAAGCAGGTTCCAAGTATCTGCACTCAAGTTGTAAGCGACAAGCTGAAGGAGTAAATACTTATACCTTCCTTTCTCCCTCTTGCAGAACACCCCCTCCTCCTCACTCCGTTCCCATTCTTCATTGTTCACACTCTCCATTTCAAAAGACTCAAAGAATCATAGATACGGACCAATGCGATATTTTGCAACAGAATTTGACGCTCTTCTATCTCTGTTTCTCTTTACATCAGTGGACTGATAAAAAAAAATGGCAAAAGAGACACACAGAGAGATGATAAAGCGCATTTAGGGATATTTGTTTGTTTGTTTGGTTTATTTCTGCATTTTCTTTCTCCGAATACAATTGCAAATGAAAACAAAATGATACAGATACATACAAATCAATACAAAGAAAAATCATTTGCGTAACAACATTCAGTCTGAAGTGGCATAATTATGAATCAAAATAACATATTAAGGCATACTGTGTCTATTAACAAAGGAGAAATCAATACAGGGGACCGTCATCATAAGCAGAGCTTGACGTGGATGAGGCCCTATCTGAATATGTGATACCAATGTAATACAACACCAATTATATATGTACTCATAAAACTCTTAATCTTAATACACAAAACACATTTTGCTACAGAAAAAAAAAACAGAAATATGATATGATAGCTAGCTATAGCTAGATAGCTACTAGTAGATTATTTTGAAAGAGTGAGAGATACATAAGGAGAGACAATCGGATAGATGCTGTATAATAAAAGTTTGCACATTTTCAGCCGTTTCACACACACACACACACACACACGCACACACACACCCTCACACACACACATACACACACAATCATAAACATTCACACAAATACATCCGTCCGCTTATACGCGTGGATGGTTGCTCGAATTATCGCTAATTAGATCTTTACACTATCAGTTTAGTTCGCTTCATCGACATTTAAGTTAAAATGACCATTACACATGAGACAAGGGTCAGAGTACTTCTGCTTGTCTATAGCTTCTGTCACAATAAAAATGCCGTGTATGTCAAGTAATATCTTACTTGATTTGATATGATTTGATTTATTTTACCGTTATAATCAGAATTGATGAACAAAACAAAGAAAACGTAGGGTGATTGAGAAAAATATGAAAACAATTCGTGTTAGTTCTTCTTAAACTGAACGATGAAATGATAAATTATCATGCAGGCAAATCTGTAAAGCTTGTAACGTACCGGATCACCATAAGTTACGCAACAGCCAGAGGTACAGGAAATGTATACATGATGATAATTACTACAGCTGTATGGTTTATAAAGTTTAAATATCCGTTCAGGAGTAGATTTGTTTTCCTTTTCTTGCCCTGAACATGCTGAATATCAAAATAAAACGAAAGATTGCTCTATCAGCAGTTAAACGAAAGAAGTGATTTAATTTTCCGTTTCTATCAAATATATCAGCTTACTTCACAAATTGTCATAAGAATCACTTCAACATGATAATAAAGACAACTATAGCAGTAATGAGGATAATAAAAATCTCTAAACGAAAATTATAATGATTATATGCAGCACGCAGAACTAATTGCTGGCCATTATATGAATACATTGATGCGAAAATCACTGAGGGTTTTGGGATAAACGATAATACGAGTATTTTTTTTTTCATTACCATCAAGCAATTCCTATAAATCGTTATGAAAGATGTAAAATGCATGTATCGCTAATTGAGTGATGACAAAAATGAATAAAAAATGATAATCTTCATTGCAGGGATATATCAATACTAAAAGAAAAAGATATCCCATTTACGAAATGAATATTTAAACGCTAGTGAAGAGCGGATATGAATGACAAACACACGATGATGTATTATGCATATAAGTTTCTGCTCCGTATAGCGACGAATGAGCAGTGATTGTGGTGCATTTATTTTATCTGCTTCAATCATATCCATCATACCGTACTTCCGAGCGTGAAACGCTTTCACATTAAACCCGTTTCCTCCACGAGTATAAAATCAATGTGGAGTATACATTCGTGCCTCTGGTTTCATTAAGCAATGGGTTAAAATATGTATGTTTGTTTCTCTCCAGCTCGCTCGCTCCCCTTCTTTCTATTTTTCCCCTCTTTCTCTCTTTGTTTTTCTGTCACTCTTTCTGAGGTGTCGAGAGAAATGAAACAATCATTTCGTGATTGCTGCTTCATCGATCCGTCTGGGTGCATGCCATGGTCGTTTGTGCTCATGTTGCGACCTCCCTGTCCGTCCAGCCATAGTGCAGTGCCCTCATATTTTAGCAGTGACGTTATGTGGGGCGCCGCCTAAGTCGACTCTTGAATGTTACCGTCCATACTACTATATATAAAAAAAAAATCACCTGAATCTCCTTCTCGTTGATTTTCTACATATTTTCTGCTTTGAATTTAATGCAAGTTAAAGGACTTGCTCAACCGTAGTTACAGCCAGTGGGTGCCTAGATAATTTATCTCTTTCGAATGGCATTGGCCCGAAAGTATAAAAATAGCAAAAGTCATCCTTTTGTTTAAAAAAGGTGACAAATTAGATGTCAATAATTACCCACCGATTTCTTTGTTATGTACATTGTCCAAAATTCTTTTAAAAATTGTTTATAAAAGAACTATTACTTTTTAAAAATTCAATAATATACTTTCAAATTCTCAATTCGGATTTCAAATAGAAACAAAAAAACATATCACTACACATGCATTATTAAAGGGACTGTACAGTACTGGTTGAGGTGGGGGTTCAGGTTTATAACATTTCTAAATATGAAAGAGCATGTAATTTTAAGAAGGATTCAACGTTTATTTGATGAAAATTGATTTTCGAATGGCGGGATATCCAAAAAAGGGATAATAATAAAAGGCGACAGGCCACGCCTTTTATCAGGATCTCTTTGTTTCACCTTGTTTTTGGATATCTCAGCCATTTCAAACACGATTTTCATCAAACAAACTTTTGATACCCCTTAAAATTGCATGCTCTTTGACATCTCATACAGTGGTTTCTGAATATCTCGTAAAACGTTAAAAGCTAAATCTTCACCTCAACCAGAACTGTACACAACCTTTAAGTTTTGTGGAAATACGTTTGTTCCTGGACTTCTCCAAGGCCTTCGACACCATTAATCATGATATTTTACTTGATAAATTACATCATTACGGAGTGCGTGGGAATGCCTTGGAATGGTTCAGGAGCTACCTCATGAACAGGAAGCAATATGTCTCTTTAAATGGTTGTAATTCACAAATGTTAGATATCAAATGTGGAGTCCCACAGGGAAGTTTATTAGGTCCACTTTTGTTTCTCTTCTATATAAATTATTTTTGTAGGTCATCAGATGTTCTTTCCTTTATTCTCTTTGCGGATGACACAAATTCATTTTTTTTTTCGCACAAAAATCCTCTTACTCTTGTAAATACAATAAACTCTGAATTAGAAAATATCGCCCAATGGATAAAGGCAAATAAATTATCTCTTCATCTTCAAAAAACAAAATATATGTTTTTTAGCAACTCTATTATAGAGACACTACCTGTTGACATTGTTTTTGATGGGACTCCACTTGAAAATGTTTCCCATATTGAATTTCTGGGAATAACAGTTGACAATAAGCTTTCATGGAAATTCCATGTTGATAGTATATGTGAAACTATTTCACGAAATATTGGTATAATTAACAAGATTAAATTTTGTCTTCCTTTTTCGTCCCTGATTACATTATATTCATCTCTCATATTGCCATACTTAAATTATGGTATTCTTGCGTGGGGAAATACATATCAAACACTCCTAGATGAATTACTTTTATTACAGAAGAAGTCACTCCGTACTATGTCATACTGCATTTCTGTCTCATACTGACCCGTTATTTTTTTAAACAAAATATTGAAAATTAATGCTCTGTATTTGTATGATTTAGGACAATTTATGTATAATTATGATAAAAATAATCTTCCAAATATTGAAACAATGTTTCCAAGAAATCAGTCCGTTCACAATTAACCAACAAGACGTTCGAATGAATTTCATTTGCCCTTTTTCAGAACTCTACTGGCTCAGAACACCTTCAGTTACGATGGGCCAAAGTATTGTAACTCACTTCCTGACGATATTGTAACAGCACAAACTAAGAATTCTTTCAAGAATAAATTGAAATTATTTTTATTGATATCTTATAACATACAACCGGATTAGGTTCGTTTCATTAACTCAATTAAGTCATCATCTTTCTTTCATGTATGCATTAATCAATTACATATCAACTATTTTCTATTATTAGAGTAAAATAATCTGTCGAATATAAGTTCTCCTCAAATGTTACTGTTATTGAACAATGTATCATTGTGTCTATTCTTTCCTTTTAATATGTCCGCTCTTCTGTATCTTTTTCTGGTATATGTACCCAATTCTTAATTCGCAATATCATTCCAGGGTGAGTCTTATCACTCTTACATCCTGGAACTCAGTTTGCTTGTGTCCACGATGGCGTGTGTTGCTGTTTCATTTTCTTTTTCTTTTTTCCTTTTTCTTTTTTTTTTCTTTTTTTCCCGTTCCTCCCTGTTATTTTATTTCATGTTGACATTGGTTTCTTTGATTTTGTTTCATATGTTTGTTTGTAGTTTCATGAAGTCATTATTCGTTCTCTTATGTATTTCTGAGGGTCTCATATCGTACAAGCTTGGCTTTTTAGTGGGACCTTCCATTTCCATTCCCATCCGTGTAATATGCCTATGTATATACCTCATAAATGCAATTATGTTGTTACTCATGATCACATGTATTTTGTTAATGTACGTTTTTGAAATTACTACAAATGTGTTCTGTTAATGCATTGTATAGAATTTTCCCTGTTTATTTAATGGAAATGAAAATAAAGTTGAATTGAATTGAATTGCATTGAATAATTACGAAATATCATTATTATGAGATAGCAATATACTCAAGGCATTACTACAATTGCACGTTTTGCTTTCCATGATTGTTGCAGCAATCTTAGCTTGTACTTCAAAGACAATCATGATTTGTATTAATCCTAGATGAAGCGATATTTCTGTTTACATTTCTTCTTAGTATTCTTTATTCGCTTTTGCCGGTTCTAACTTAAATGATAGGACGTACTGTTAAAGTGACACCATATCCGTTTATATAAGATGGAATTCGTGAGATTTTGTTCTACAACTTAAAAAAGAGAGAATAGAATCACACATAAAACTTGAGAATTTGATAATCTTATCGTGTACAATATCTGATCTTCAATAATCAATATTATTGGTAACAAATAAAATTAAGAATTTATTACACTATTTCAAGCAAAATTATTGCAAGATATGATAATTATGCCAAATACAATGATACACACGTAACTAGGTGAGAGTGTGAATCGGCTGTTGGCTATAGCTATGCAAGTGATAAAAAAGAACAACCCAACTGATAAAAAACAAAATCAAAAATATTTCATGGACAAACTAATGTGACGATTGTCAAATGATATCATAACCATAATTTGTAATTGGCAGGCCTATAATGTTAGTGACAAAAAACCGCCATTTTATGACACTGTTTTAAAGGGAACCCAAACCCAAAGAGCAATGTGGATCGAGTGAGAGCAGCAACATTAGTAGAACACATCAGTGAAAGTTTGAGGAAAATCGGACAATAGATGCAAAAGTTATGCATTTTTAAAGTTTTGGTGTTGGAACCGCTGGATGAGGAGACTACTGGAGGTTATGACGTATGTATGGACAACAATATCAAGAAAATATAAAGAAAAATCCAAAAAAAATCGCTTTTCTAGCATAATGAAAATGGACTTGACTAACCGCTTTCAGAAAGCAGGGGGAATAATTGCTACCCTTAACATATGTCAGTATCAAGTTGATGGAATGTGTAATTTTCATGAAAAATGAATTTTTGTGAAATGGGCATGGGTTGAGTTGGATTTATCCCCCTGCACTCCCCTCCCCCCCGCTCTGGGGGAAGGGGGGAAGGCTTGGCCCCTTTCCATAGCCTTTGTACAATTATAATAATTTTAATAGAAACAGAAATTTAGTATTTCATCAACAATGTTCACCATAAAACCCGAGATTTTCAGGTCTGAAAAACAATCTCCCTCTTGTGGGAGGGTGCATCCCCTCCTACACCTCCCCTGCATATTTCCATAAATTGTATTTTCTTACTTTATGATAAAAGCAAATAAGAAATATTTCACCAAATGTGAGAGCTAAATCTCTGAGTTTCAAGTTGGAAAATGACAAAATCTCCATCGTTTATTCTCCATCACACCCCCTCCCGACACTATCCTGAATATTTTTTTCCAATTCTTTTTAACAGAAAACAAATATCGAATATTTCACCAAAAGGGTGCACCAGATCTCTGAATTTCAAGTCTGAAAATACGAAAAATCTCCCTTGTGTGGGAGGGGGCAACCCTATACCACCGCACCCTTCCATGAATATATCTTTTTGTTCCCCTCCGATGGAAACAAAAAAAAAAAATCTAATATTTCACCAATAGGGTGCATCAGGTGTCTGAATATCAAGTCTGAAAATGCAAAATCTCCCTCATGTAGGGGGGGGGGGGGGTCCTCCAAACCCTCCTGTTGCCCGTTTCTCAGAATACTATTTTTTATTTTTCTTACTCTTTGATGGAAACAATTCAATATTTTACTAAACGTGTGCACTACCATGTTTCATCTTCAAGTCTATAAAAAACAGTAAAAAATCCCTCGTGTGGGAGGGGAGTATCCCTCCTCCATGTACCAATAAATACGAGTGTCACATCCTCTGATTTCTATCTCTATTTATCTAATCTACATGAAATGAATGAAATAATTTAATCACTATGTTTTTATGTGGAGCAATAGACGGCAACACAGAAATTTACTGTCATGTGATAAATTGCACATTATTTTGTGGCACATGTAATAGACACTTATTTTGAAAATGTTTGTACTACAGATACCAAAAAGAATTGTTTTTACTTCCTAAGTGATAACTGACAGTTTTAAATGGGACTCACTTCATGGCAGACATCAAATGCGTTAGCAAAAAAATAAAGAGGCTAGCACTAAATTTTCATCTCATGTGCTTGAGGTGACAAAAAATATCGCCTTCTAGTAGGCTGTCTGTTTAGCAACAAAACAAATGGTGAAATGTTTCTCTCGTAACAAGAACACACTCCTTGATTTCAACATTTAAATCTCTTAATTTGTGTACTTTACACATAATTAAACTATTTTTAATAAAAAAGGTTTTTGAATATTTTTTGGATGAAAAATCACATGTTAATCATATACTGATATGTGTTTTTTCTCAAAAGACCGATAAGTCCATATTTGCCAAATGTAGATGTTTGCGATTAAAGGTCAAGAAAAATAAAGAGAATAATAAGAAAATTTTTGCTTCTTTTGACCATAACTTCAAAAATGTACCTTTATATGTAGTGACCGATATAATTGTGACAGACACAGTACTTCAAAATCTTCAAAAATGGACTTATCGGCTTTTGCGAACAAACTCTCGATATGTATATATATATATGAAGAGTTTGTTTGCAAAAACCGATAAGTCCATTTTTGAAGATTTTGAAGTACGGTCTCTGTCATAAAGTACAAAATAATACCTTTTAAACGATATATTGGTCACTACATATAAAGGTATATTTTTGAAGTTATGGTCAAAAGAAGCCAAAATTTTCTTATTATTCCCTTTATTTTTCTTGACCTTTAATCGCAAATATCTCCATTTGACAAATATGGACTTATCGGTTTTTGCAAACAAACTCTTCATATATATATATATATATATATATATATATATATATATACATATATGATTATTAGAATCTATTGATAATCGAAACAAATGAATATGAATCAATAAAATATTTCTGAGGAAAAACAGAATAGAACAGTATATTTGCTGGTGTTGTCCATTGAAGTTGGTTAAGAAGAATAAGAGAGGCAGTGATTTCGGGACTTTAGGATGATCAGTTTATATGTTATCTGTCTTTAGTAATGTGTGTGTCGGCGTATGTGTGGGGGATTTTAGGAACACACTGAAATATCATCAATAATTATAAGATATAAATGTATATAGGGCATATAATGATAACATATACGATCAATAATTTCTTGTAAGTCAATCTGTAAAGGCAGTATATATGAATGATATAGGGTGCCCTCTACATTAGCGTATTCTATCTTGCCCCCAGAACCTGGACGGTTAAAAGAAAAAAAAAATCATATTGCTGTGTTTCTTCGTTGTACATGCTCGTTCAAAAGTCAAATTCCCTTAAATCTCCCTCCAGCGTGTGTGTGTGTGTGTGTTTGGAAGCGCGCGGGGGGGGGGGGGGGAGGCAGAAGGGGCACTTGCCCCCCTCCCCATATTTTTTTTGTGCCCCCTCAGTGTAACAAATAATTGATTAATTATTCTAAGACCAAAATGAACAATAAAGGCACTTTTCTCTTCTAAAAGTTGTAAATCTCATAACTGAAAATGCGAAATTTTTCGCACATAACAGGGCGAATAATACACTAACAATATACATTATTACATCTATACACTAATATTTAATTATGAAATAAAATTAGTATATAGAATGTAGTCTCGAGTCCTCGAATGTGCCCCTGAAACATACCTTTATTAAACCGTACATTTTTCCTTTTCTGCTATGCTTCTATGCTCATATAAGAACAAAATTGTATTGCTCGAACAATGCGATCACGTTTAAGCTTTTAATGAATACATTTCAGACGAATGGCAAAGTAAAAGTAGCTCGCTCCCCTCCCGTATTTATAGTAAAATAAATAATTTTTAGAAGTTATGATCAAAGTCCTTCGCAGTGATTTTTTTTACTATGTTTTATTCCCTACGAATTTGATTTAAAATGCTCTATAAACGTGACTTTTACACTCTTGTTTTTACAAAAAGTCTCTACCGTGGGAAGAGGTATCCCCCTCCCACACCTTCCACCGCTCGGTCCCTTCGCTCCCTCGCCGAGGATCTCAAACCTCACATAATGTACGCCCGTATGTAATAATCATATTCCTTCACAGCCATTTGTTTTAACCATGCTTAATTTCCTAGAAATTTGACTTGAAATTCTCTATAAATGAGTCGTTTACACTCTTGTTTTTACAAAAAGTCCTACCGTGGGAGGGGGTATCCCCCTCCCACACCCTCCACCGCCCTCCATCGCTTCGCTCCCTCTCCGAGGATCTAACACCGTCACATAATGTACGCCCGTATGTTATAATCATAGTCCTTCACAGCGATTTGTTTTTACTATGTTTAATTCCCTAGAAATGTGATTTAAAATGCTCTATAAACGCGACTTTTACACTCTTGTTTTTACAAAAAGTCTCTACCGTGGGAGGGGGTATTCCCCTCCCACACCCTCCACCGCTCGGTCGCTTCGCTCCCTCGCCGAGGATCTCACACCGTCACATAATGCACCCCGTATGTTATAATCATAGTCCTTCACACCGATTTTTTCCTTTTTTTTTAATTCCTTAGAAATTTGATTTTAAATGCTCTATAAACGCGACTTTCACACCCTTGTTTTTAGAAAAAGTCCCTACCGTGGGAGGGGGTATCCCCCTCCCACACCCTCCCCTGCTCGGTCGCTTTGCTCCCTCGCCGAGGATCTCACATCGTCACATAATATACCCGTATGTTCTAATTATAGTCTTTCACAGTGATTTTTTTTTTTCACCAAGATTTATTCCCTAGAAATTAGCTTTTAGATGCTCTACAAACGCGACTATTGTACTCTGCTTTTACAAAAAGTCCCTACCGTGGAGGGGGTATCATAACCCCTCCCACACCCTCCTCCCTCGATCGCTTCGCTCCCTCGCCGAGGATTTCACACCGTTTAATGTGCGAGATTTTGCCCCCCCCCCCCCTCCAACCAGAAGTGTTTCGACGCGCTTGTGGATGGGTGTGTGTTACTTTGTGTGTGTATTTAAACCATGGCTAATTTCCAATTCCATATACGTAAATTACATGTAAACTTCATGTGACAATTCGTATCCAATACTGAATACAAAAAATAATGTCTCTAAGTATGATATTTAAAAAAAAAATACTCTATCAAGTGTGCACCAGATCGCACAATTTCACATCCCAGATATGTGTACATTGTAAAGGTAATCAGTCAGTCCGCAGCACCCGATAATTCGCTCGTATTTATTCAACTCGTATGCAAGCCCGCTCGAGGCTTGCATACGTAATGAGCTGCGTAAGGGGATTTTGTCCTTGGGCTTTCGGCAACAAAAATACACCTTATGTTCACAAATTTGGTATCAAATTCAAGGAAAATATGTAAACTATCGTCACATGTTACTCAAATTATTGTAAATGAAAAATATCATCGCGTAATTTGAGCTTGAAAAATGATGAAAAAAGTTATTCGTGCAGTACACGTTCAAGACGTCAAAAAAATATCAAATTCACCTTGCGTCTCAATGAAAATGCTTTATTTGGTAGTCCATCTCCTAATATTTGTATCCATGTAAATATCTTGACAATTTGTTGCTTAATCCGGTCAGGAACCAGCAAAATATACATCGATGTCAGTGCTGATCAGCTTGAAACCGTGTAATCTCAAGAGTAAGCTCTCTCATTGGACAGCGCTTGCATTCAGCGCTTGCATTACGTCATTACGCTGCTACATAACGGTTTCATGCCACTTGCGGTTTCTTGGCACGCGTGTAGTTCAAGCGCTGAATGCAAGCACTGTCCAATGAGAGAGCGCTTTCGCGCCACTGTACACTTTGTTTGGAGCATACTTCCGGCTTAGGAGTGAATTTTACAGACATTTCAAAACGGAAAAACTAGTATAAAATTTAATCATGCTTGCGTCTCCTTCACTCCAATATATGATGAGCATCTAAGTTTCCTTTCTACGAAAAAGCCAAAATCAGAAACAACAGTTTCTTAATCCGGTCAGGAACCAAAAACGAACTTTAGACGACAAAATCTTCCGTGAAAAGCAGGTAAAATTTACGCAAATTCAACTGATTATATAGTCATGATAAGACCCGATGTTATTTGCAAATATAGTATCAAAATAAAGATCAAAGTCTGGAGAACAATTTACCGTGACTTGTAGCCATGACAAATGTATGTACAAGTCGCTACACTGTGAAAACCATATAGCCCTATCAAAGTCTCGCAAAATCTCGCACGACGAGACACCTTTCGAACGCAAAGATCGTCAACGAGAGTGCTGAATAAATCTTGCCGGATCGGCTCATTAGCATACGTGCTGCGGACTGACTGTAATGTAGATAAATATTGTTGAAAACAGCTTACGCTTATGAATACGTGCCACTAGCAATGTATGTATACAATCCCATTATGTACAATGTATAGTGTATATGTAAATGTACAATCATGATGATACAGGAGCCAATAAATCAAATTAAAAAAGAAAATCTCGCAGGTTAAATTTAGTGTCAAAACGCACCCCCTTGAAAAAAGCTGGTGACGCCCCTGACAATCATTTTCTTATCAGAACAAAGCTCATTGAAAAAGCCTGTTTATCCGCGCTGTACCCTACACGCAAAACCTTCCTCTCTCTTCCTTCCCACTTCAAGCAGTCTCTTATAAATTTATAACTACAGTATTATCATGCTCTTTCGTTGAACTATTCTTTGAAGTTTTATCTAAATAAAGGCTAATCCCATCATACTGTCTGTGCAACAGCTCCAGATGATCGACGCGTACGTATGTGTGCATGCTATTTAGCTAATACATTGCACAGTAATTCATTTCACTTATTCGAGCGCAATTTAAATACGAGGCTATAATATAATTCAGTTAAAGGGACATTATTAGAACGTAAACATAGGTTTGTCATTAATATTATTTAAGAAATGAAGAAATAGCTTGCTTGCTTTTTTTTTTGTGGGGGTTGGGGTTGGTATAGGCATCCACAATAAGCAGATAGTATTTTGTTTTTATTGTGGCCTACTCGCACAACCCGGAGAGGATCGGCGGTTGCGGAACGTTTCTGCGTACTGCCTATTGTGCGGTATATTCGTTCCGGCGGAACCAATCGACTGAATTCGGCCAGTATATCGGTTCCCCCGGATCCCGGAACGGATCGCCTGTGACACCGGCTTCCAATCCCATTCCAACACTACTCATACCTCCCCCTGTCTTCGATCTCTTATAATGACGAAGTCTGGTCTGGCCGCGGCCGCGGTTGGGGTTGGTATAGGCATCCACAATAAGCAGATAGTATTTTGTTTTTATTGTGGCCTACTCGCACAACCCGGAGAGGATCGGCGGTTGCGGAACGTTTCTGCGTACTGCCTATTGTGCGGTATATTCGTTCCGGCGGAACCAATCGACTGAATTCGGCCAGTATATCGGTTCCCCCGGATCCCGGAACGGATCGCCTGTGACACCGGCTTCCAATCCCATTCCAACACTACTCATACCTCCCCCTGTCTTCGATCTCTTATAATGACGAAGTCTGGTCTGGCCGCGGCCGGGCTGTCATTTCGGAACGCCGAGCTGTCATTTCGGAACGCCGGGCCCGTCCATCGTTGAGGGCGTCATTAGTTGATTGAGCCGTTCTCTACTAATGAGGCTTCCCCGAAGGCAATCAGCCTCAGATCATCTGGGGAGAGTAAAAATCAGAGTTGCCTCAAGTGGTGGGGAAACCAGCCTTGGGGGTTCGGATAGAGCGGGGGAGGGGGGTTGATGGGTAGGTGGTTAGGAGGCTTGATATTGCAGGGGTAAGAAACTGCGGAAGATGCTTTTATAATTCGTTACAAATTTGAAAGGCGCTCGTGTTAAAGGTCGGTGTTTGTTTTGCTAATTTGTTTCTTTGTTAATGTGTGATTTTTTTTTTTTTTTTGGGGGGGGGGGGGAGGGACGGTCCCATTTTGTGCTGATTTTGAACCGAAACTGCTTCATAAAGCAGCGAGAAAGCAAATTCATCTAGGTGCCTTCTTTAGAATGAGCATAAGGCGTGAGAGTGACTTCTAAGAATTCGTCTAGGCATTATCCGGAATAGGTGAGAAGGATATTGTTTCCCCCTTAAAAAAAATCGACAAGGCGCCTTTTAGTCTCAAACCAGGTGTGTTTTAGCAAGTTGCTTTCTTGCTTTCTCGTCCTTAAGGAGAGATGGAATTCCACAAGTCACCTTCTCGTGTTTAAGCGTTAGTGCTCTTCTGCAATGAGGAAAAAAGACCCTTATAGTGGCAAGAACGACGTGCATGAGTAGCTCCGCAATTATGATAATCATGATAATTATCACCGAGAGCAGTCCTGCATTAATGCATCACATTAACTACTCACCAAAATCTGTGTAAGGGACAAATTAATACCAAATTTGTGGCTTTGATAATCATATCTCTATGCTTTTTAGCTCAACTCTAAAATGCTCAATCAAAATTGTATTGGATCAGAGCAATCAACAGCTCAAAATATTCTGCGGTATTAAGTAGTTAAAGAAAACAGATATTCTATAAATGATAGCATAATGAGAGATCTAGCCAAAGAAGGGTAAATAAACCGTTGAAAAAAGCAAGAAATCAAGGAGATGCGAAAAGAAGTGTTCATTGACTGGGAGAAAAAAAAAAAACTGGCTTGGATTTCCACTGTCTATCATAAGTTACGTTCGTCGTAAAAGTATTTAAGGGGATGCAAAAAGGAGTGGTTTTTTTTTAACGGGAATAAGAAATGTCTGGCGGTTTTTTTTTTCCTCACTGCTATTACAAGACTAGTCGATATTTATTTCCATTTTTTTTTCAATTTCTATTTTCATCGCTAAAGTATCAATTGAGATGCAAAGAGGATTGTTTATTGACTACGAAAGCAAAGTCCAGAATTGTTTTCCATTGCCTATCACCTCTAGCTGATATTTCTTTTCATCGTAAATGCAAGGTTAGCTTTTCAAACTGGAGATTTTCAGCTCGTCTGTGCTGCACGCGTAAATGGAAGAGGAATTATTGGGGTCGCGTCGGACGTCACTATTTAAGAAACGACGGTCATCCCTTTTCAGATTTAATTTACTCCTCGGTTCGTGGCTGAAAGCAAATAATAATATTGTCAGTTTTGTTTTATTTTTTTTATTTTTATTTTTGTTTGTTTGTTTGTTTGTTTTTTTTTTACAATATCTTCATAATCTTTGAGACCAGATGGTGATGCTTTTTAATGACACCGCTAAAGAACGCAGAGATGCCACGGGGGGACTTCTGCTCACATTCTAATTCATGAGTTAGAGCTAATTCCCGAGTAAGCGTTTTTTTTACGCCATTTAATCCGAGGGAAATTTCAGATCGAAAAAGTTATCCGGTTGTGCTTGGCGACAACTTTTTCTGTTGGAATAGGGTATATTTCGATCGAAAGGCTGAATAGCTCCCGGCATGCTGCATGTCGGCACGATCCCTCCTTTTTTTTTTCGTAGGGTGACACGGAATAAAAGTGCAAACAAAATGCAAACAATCCTCATATGTGATAGGATTTTGAAAGTAGTTCTGTTGTCTTAGCCGAGAAAGAATCATGACACAAAACATCTGTTTTATTCTATTAGAGCGGGACACGAGTCGTGTATCATGTGAATGGGGACGTCACCATTGGTTTCGTCAATGATACCCCCAAAATAATCGCTCCGATCATACATCAGCGATTGAATAAGTTGGTGACGACATGGAACTCAATACCATGCCCTGCCCTCACGACCATCATGTCCGATCGATTGACCCAATTACAGGTGTGCAGCTATATCGCGATATTGATCGATACGTCTCATCGAGCGGGATTTATTTGCTCAGTGAAAGTTGGGAGAGAGAGAGAGAGAGAGAGAGAGAGAGAGAGAGAGGGGGGGGGGGAGTGAGATCTCCGATGCCATCACGTTCTTCATACAATCATAGACGTCTCGCATCCAAAATCACGGATGTTACTGTTATGGGTATACTACTGCGTTTTCCCCAGATCTATCGGCATGGCATGGACTCGCAAAATCTGATTGAGCAATTAAAGTACATTCGTGATGCAATGATGTAGTAAATTAAATTTCTTATAATCGACTGTATCTCCTTGCCCATTTTGCAAGTTTGAAGTCTGCCATGTCGGTTTTCATGTTCTGGTACAATAACAGATTCATCGCGAAAGCTATTATTTGTCATTACTCGTATTATACCGTGGTTGATCGTAAATTATCTAACATTCCATTGTTTCTGCATGTTTCCAGACTAATTTAGATTAAAAAAAACAGTTAAAACAGACAGCAACAACAACAGTAAAAATAATCATCATAGCGTATGATTCAGGATTGATAATCCTTGTTAGAACACACATAAATACACGCAAACGCACACATACTTACATGCAGACACAGACACACATAATTACATGTACATTTATGAGATATGTATTATGTATATACATGAAATAATAATATATGTATGTCTAAAATCATATTACACAAACAACGAATTGTGTGTGAGTGTGTGTGTGTGTGTCGTTTGTTTTTAGAGTACATTAATAATTTTGGAAATGTCGTTGAAGAATTCATGGGTGAAATTGTATGCACGTATGATATGTACGTTCAGTATTCATGTGTGCATATCAGTATATAATGATGTTTGTATGCATACATACACATCTACGTGCCTCTTTCTTATTTCTTTCTGCCAGTCTTTAATGATATTTCTTCTTCATTGCCAGTTTGATACAAAAATCAAACAAACAAACAAACAAACATTAACTTTTCAGTGTACTCCAGTGAAAAAAAAAAAAGAAGAGACATCGCAGATTTAATCTAATCGTCCTAATCTAATGCGTTCCGAACATGTCAGTTGAATCATGTTAATGCCACTTACTCTTTGAAGTGTGTTCATAATAAAGTTATACAAACGCTGGAATTTACTGAATGCCAAGTTCTTTTCAATTTTTGCATTTCTCAGTTCACGGCATGATACATTGTAGAAAGCGAAATTGCATGTTTAATTAGTTCTGCAATGTTATGCACAAGAGATTAAACAAAGATGGTTGTGTGTGTATTTCAACAATTTTTTATTTCAGTACTCAAATACTGAGCACGAACATGATACGAGTGTGGAGGTACTGTCATGCATAAAATATCTTTCTTTCTGTGTTAATACATTCGACGTGAGTACAATGCCTCATATGACACGTGATCAGTAGTAGCTAAATAAAGGGAGATAATAATGTGTGTGCCCGTTCATGTTCATGGGGAATGACGTCACATCGATATCCACTTTACTTTATTGAACGCGGTGCTGAACTGGTCGTGTCTTTTTCTTTACATCGCGAGGCCGGTCGATGATAATAATTTGATTAACATGCCAAACTCCGCTCATTGTTTGTTTAAAAATATGATTTCAGTATCATCAGTTTTGTTAGCCTTTGATTCGATCTTCGGGACACGGTAAATACGGCATATTTTGATGTCATTTTAATTCCAGAAGATTAACCCTGCTGAAAGTCTCATGTCATCGAAGAGAAAGAAACGGATTTGATGTGTGTTTACTTTTTAATTTCCGATTGGTTCCCATGTAGCCTTGACACAGACGCAGGACAAGAAAGCACAGTGCATTTGGGTTTCGTTTCCAAGTCTATAACGAGGAGAAAGGGATATTCATATTCATGTTCTGCCCAAAGCCATAGATTTCGCGATGCTTTTTTTTATGTTATCGTCTTGGGTGTGCGCCGCGCTAAAAATAGGGCGATGGTGATACTCGCGAAAAAGTCAAAGGATGATTGGGTGTTACGAATAATGAATTCCTACTCACACTCGCTTCCTGGATGAAAACACATTCTAGGCCCTCGAATGACATGCAGATCACCAGGGAATCGCCTGTATCGCTTTTTTTGTCATAGTTGTCAGTGCCATGCGTATCACTCGTAGAAGGAAGTCTGGGACGAGACACAAGAAAAATAAAATTGGACTTATTTGGAAAAGAGCAGTTTGGGAATAACGCAGCGTGATCGAAGGAGAGATAGCTAGGGAAAGATAGGTAGAGGAAGAAATAGAAAGAGAAAGAAGAAAGAAGAAAGAGAAAGAGAGAGAGGGGGAATGAAGGGATGTTGACGGAGAAAAGAAAAAAAAGGAATCGAGAGAAAGATAGAGGGAGAGAGAGAGAGGGAGCAGACATGGATAATGGAGGAAGGAATTTCACAAAAGAAAAATTGAAAGAAGAATACATCAAATATGGGAGAGTCCTTGAAAGAGATAAAGAACGAGAAAAAAAGAAGGAAGAATGAAGAGGAAGAGAAAAGGGCAGCGTCAGAGAAGGACAGAGATAGGGGAGCAATGGAGGGAGAAAGAAGGCATAGAGTGAGTGAACGAAAAGTTCTGGTAGAGGAGAATTGATAAAGAAAAACACAGAATATAATATGGTAGATAACAAGAAGGGGAGATGAGAAACAGTTAAACGACCTTCAATAGAGAGATAGAGGGTGATCGAAGGCTTGGCCAAGAGAACGAAGACACACAGAAGTAGAGAAGAAGCAGGGATGTGGTATGAAATATGTAATGAGGAGAAAGTTATGGAACAGAAGAATTACATGATGACAATATTATGACAGTAAGAAAGAACAGAGCGAGTCGTGAGATAGAATGAGTTAGGCGACGTGGTATAATGTGTACCGACAAGAAACATGACCGGAGGAATCCTCACCTTACGGAAGCTTTCAAAAGCCACCCAATCGACGAGATGACTTTTCGCCTTCTCGAACTTTTCTGGTTCGAGGCAAGGAGATAATTATTAAAGCGAGATATCAGAACTCGTCACCTCGCCCTCTCGCGCTCCGAGAAGGTAATAATCCGAGATTATTGTAAGATATCGTCTCCACAATATCTTGCGGTTCGAAAAGGCGACTTACGAGATCTCGTTTTTTCTCGACTTTTTGGTCTAAAAAGGCGAGAAGGCGTGATGTCAGATTTTGTCTTCTTCATTTCTCGGGTCCCAAAAGGCGAGGAGACATGATGTGAAATCGTGTTTTCTCCACTTCTCGAGTCAGAAAAGATGATAAGATTAGATCTCGTAATCATAATCATCTCACCTTCTCAGAACCGAGATTTCTGACCTGAAAAGGGAAAAGGACGAGATCTCACAATATCGCATTCTCGACCTTTTCGGGTCCGAGAAGGTGAGAGCTGAAAACCTGCCATGCTGCCTGCAATGGAAGTGTCTCGTTTTCTCGTTGTAAACTTATAAAGTTACGGCCGTGCTACCTGAATGACATATGCAGCAAGTGCCATTGGGAGATAGTATGAGAGTGTCGATTAACTAGAAGAGGAGGGAGGCAAAATGCAAAATAATGTGCTACATTTAACCTTTTTTTCCCCCAGCGCTTAGAGACATTTCACGTGATAATGCGCTGTATAAATATTGTGGATTATTATAAGTGCTTTCTCTCTTGTGACAGAGCTAATCATTTTCACTACAACCACTTGACTGCATTTCACGCGTCAGTACAATTCTATGTTCATTGATAATCAATTGCTTCATCCGAGGAGGTGAAAAGGCGAGTCTAGTGACTCCTTGCTAGATCAACAGAAGTCACGTTTCACAGCGGATTCCAGTAGTGCAATGAAATATCCCGTGACCAGATGGATTAGTGCTTGTGCGTGAGCATTGTGATATACTTTCAAAGCACATCGGTGGCACAATGTTCCCTGTCCTTTTATTTACTTTAAAAAAAAAATCTGATCTGGAATCCTAACAAGCTAAGATCTATGAAAGGTGGCAATGATACGTAATAGTCCACTTCATTTATATCCATGGCCTTACCAGGCCCCGTAAGGGGGGGGGGGGGATGTCAGAGGGTAAAAGATAAAAAAATAAAAAAGGGCCCCCACCTTTCATTGAGGCGATTGCAGTGGCACCAGAAAATTGCGCTGAAGCCCCCCCCCCTTTTTTTATTTGCTTGTCAGCCGATGAAACCAGTAAGTGGCACGAGAAGTGGAACGACAGACATCTTTTTTTTTTTTTTTTTTTTTTTTGCGCTCCCAATGCGTAAAATAACGGAACTGAACATAAACTTGAACAGGAAAGGTCCACTTTTTCTAATTCTGAACCCTCCAAAAGTCCCATTAGTTACGGGCCTGCTTACCACACTGCCCCTAGAACCTCCGAGCCTCGTTGACATTAATTCGCCAGTTCTTGGCGTTTAGGGTCCAGCGCACAGTGTTTGCGGTATCTAACGTCATGTCTTGCAAACATTAGGGAAAACCCCTGATCAGAGGTTTAAACTCTAAGGATCAATTCTTTTTTTTTTCTTGCACAGGCAGCAGAAGAAAACCACACACCAGAGATTTTAACAATGCACCAGTAGATTTATTTCTGCACGAACAGCACGAAGATATACCGGTAATTACACCGGTAGTTTTTATTTCTGAACTAGCAAAGAAAAAAGGCTCTGATTAGAGTTTTATCTCTGCACACAGACTTCAGCGTAACTGATTTTAAGGACACTGACTACCGATGTTTTGAGTACCCGGCACGCAACTTTTATTATTTTTCTCTGACAAAACTTGTGCACGTGCAGAAAAAAACCTTGATCAGAGATTTTTCTTTTGCCTGTGCAAAGAAAAAAGAAATGCTCACCAGAGATTTTGCCGTGCCCGTGCAGACTTAAAACCGCTGATCGGAGGTTTCGCGTTATATGGGTGCAAAATTAAAACTACTGATCAGAGGTTTTGCGCTAAGCGGGAGAGACAAAAACTACTGATAAGAAGTTTTTCTCTGCTCGCGCAGAGTCAAAGAGATCGTATAGTTTTGGTTGAGACCTAATTTCAGGTTTCTAACATTTTTTGATGAGATAATCAGAAACCTCTTATGAAATATGAAAGAGCATGTAATTCTGTGAGGAATTCAACGTTTATTTTGACGAAAATTGGTTTTGAAATGGCTGAGATATCCAAAAATGCGCGATTCCAATAAAGTGTGGGACCCACACTTTATTACGATCGCTTTGTTTTACTTTGTTTTTGGATGTTTCAGTCATTCCAAACCCGATTTTCATCAAATAAACTTTGAATTCCTCTTAAAATGATACGCTCTGTACTATATCATAGGTGTTTTCTTGGTATCTCGCAAAAAGTTAAAAGCCCAATTCCCATCTCCACTAATACTGTATCATCCCTTTCTTAAACTATAGTTGATCCGTAATTTGTGTTGTTCGTGCGGAGTAAAAACCCCTGGTCAGTAGTTCTTTTTTGTTTTGTTGTTTTGTTTTGTTTTGTTTTGTTTTTTCATTTCGTTTTCGTTTTCGTTTTTTTTTTTTTTTTAATAACACTCCCTGATCTGGGGTTTACCGACTTTCGTAACACATTGCGTACCGTTCCACATAATGGAACATGGTACAGAGTATTACAATCTCGCGTAGTTTTGGCCGGATAGGTGTATCCAACGGTGTGCCAACGAGATCTTCACAAGTCACACGTGGCATAACCGCATCACTACTCAACAAAGATGTTTCCACTCAGCATCAGATGCTTGTCAAAGAACAAAAAAAAAGGTATATTTTTAGGGGAGGAAATTATTGAAAATCCTATCTCTACTCAAAACTACTTTCGAGCTAATGGTAAATCAGCTATGTGCACGCTCTATATCTATTCATCTATTTATTCCTTTTCCCAGGGAATACTTTTATTTGTTCATTTCTATAAATCCAGCTAGAAATCCATTATTTACTGGATGCAACAGCCGATTAAGACGTCAAAGCTAATATTCTCTCGCTCGATCCGGTCTCTTTAAGGGGTTGCACGGGCAACTTGAAGCAGCCGGTTCGTCTTCATTATACATTCATGTCAGCAGTCTGATGTCGCAACAAATCAAGATGATGACGCCTTTTGAGAGCAGAAAATATCTTCAAAATGCCAACCAACCTATTTTGTGTATGTGTGTGTGTGTGTGTGTGTGTGTGTGTTTGCCAATCGAGAGAAGCAAATCGAAGAGACGATTGATACAGAATGATAAAAGACGTCAATTGCTCCTGCGCAGTTATAGATCAATGGAAGCTGTGTGTTGATTGCAAATACTAGTGTAACACTCGATAATTTTAGAGGTAGCGTGGTAGAGTGTTAACAACAGCAGTTCATTGATGAAGCGTAACACATTTATTTGAAGTCCACCAGCAGGTTTATTGAACACAAGATACTTCGAACATGGAAACAAATTCACAAGATCCAGCCAAGTATAAGTGCGGTATAACCCATATATAATATAAAAGCCGTAACCCAACGGATGGGGTGGCTAGGGTTTTTAGCTTATCCAGGGAGGAGATTGTCTCACCTCCCTGGCTTATCTGAGGTCCTCACCTGAAGAAGGTGGGAATCAAGACTGCCCCTGTTCTCTTAGTCACACTGTATATACACTGTATGTATGTTTATGCTTATTAGTCTGGTTACTATAACTACAGACATGTTAATTAATAGCTGTACCAGTAAATGTTACATGTGAACAATATACGGCTTTAATATAAAAGAGTGACTCACTTGGGGAGTAGAGATAGGGCTATACATGCTGTGCCCTGTATTATATTCTTAATCCTAGTGCTATATTGTTAATCCAAAGCCTATTCAGTTGGGTTCTATTCATTCCGTTGTGGCACACAGTTTCTTACTGCTGGGCACACTGTTTATACCTACAGTGTTACAACATTTATCAAACTTACATACAAACCCCTTACTGGTATTATAACCTATCAACCATACATAAAACTACCTTACATTAGTATACTGAGTATAACTGAGTATAACTTCATCCTGCAGTGAAAGCAAAGCCCGAAGTTGGAATTGAAAATCTGTTGTTGTCGCAATGAGTGCTACCGTATTCTGGTCCAACCACGCATGCCATGGTATGGATGAGTGGTGAATTTCAAACTGAAATACACTAAAACCAAACGATGAGATATTACCATGAACACATACCTTTTGATATCTTATCACTTGAGTGCAAGTAGCAACGGACAAGTCTGATTTGATTGATTTGACATGATTTGGTTGACATGAGGATTGAGCTTTTAACTCTTTTTTTTGCGAGAAATCATTTAGTAAAATGTTAAAGAGCATATAATACTAAGAAGAATTAAAAGTATATTGAATGAAAATCGGTTTTGAAATAGCTGAGATATCCAAAATAAAGTAAAACAAAGCGATCGTAATAAAAGGTGTGTCCCACATCTTATTGGTATCACTTTGTTGTGGACATGTCAGGCATTTCAAAACCAATTTCCATCAAATAAACTTTGCGTTCCTCTCAGAATCAATGCTCTTTTATATCTAATAACAGGTTTCTCATTATCGCACAAACATTTTGGAAACCTGAAGCTTCTTTTCAACCAAAACTATACCATCCCTTTAAACATCTTGCAAGAACTCAACTGATCCAGTTTCAAAACATGTAAAAGCATAGCCCACACATTATTGCTGGTACAAAGTCATTCTGGTTCTTGTTTTCCTTTATGTCTGGACCTTTGCCTCTTCTCGTGACCCCGGATGTTAATTTGCAAAATATATTATTTAAAGACTTCTATATACTTGATTTACTGGTAGTCCACCGCTTATGTAAGAGTGGCGGTATCATGGTCTTAAGAAATTATTAACAGATTAAAGCACATAGTATCAGATTCTGTCTTAAAGGTTGTTCACATGAAGAAATATGATATAGGCCTGTCACCCTGGGCGATATGTAATCAACGTATACATGTCCCAATACGTGCATACAGGCTACCAAAGTTCATATCAAGGTTAATGATGTACCCGCATTACTGTGTGGTAATATGTTATCAAACACTCTTCTTCTTTCGTTATCTTTGAAATAAAAATGATTTCACGTGACACCATCCCATACCTTATGTAAGCACGTCATTAAAATTAATGGAGCGCTCTTTTTATCGCCTTTGAAAAAGGAACCTCCGACTTTATATAGAATGTTCGCAAAAAGTTGCTACTTTATTCATATAGAAGTAAAGCAGTGTTCAGTTTGCCTAGCTCTCAAATAATCGTGAGAGCAGCCCTTTCTTGGAGAAAACTATGTTCTTCGGCTTTAACTCGATGAACAAGAAGAATGCATTATGGGTTAAGTAGATATCACCAGATAAAGAAACAATATTGCTCTACCACATCCTTTTCGTTTATTTCAGAATCATCGCATGCAAATCAAACAAATAGACATACAAACACATGAACAATCGAAAAAAAAATCACATTAAAAGTAAAACAAAAGGATAATGGTATGTCTTGTAACATTTCTCTCCCTTTCTCTCTCTCTCTCTATATATATATATATGTATATAAATATATATATATATATATATATATTATATATATATATATATTTATACATATACATACTATAAGGCCTAATCTATTGTTCATATAGGCCTCTCTGTACATATATTGAAAGCGAGTAATTCTCCAGAATATGGATCTTATAGTGAACTTCATGTTACATGGACTTGAAGTCAAATGGAGAAAAGGGAACGCCTCCGTTTCAGCTTTCCTACACATTTGGAGGACATTATTGAAATATCATTTAGATAACAACAAAACGAGCTATATAACACCTGCATTTGACCTCTTCCTGTTCCGGGCACAAGCAGTCATAACAGAGCTGCATAACAGCTAACTCAGATTTCTATGCGAGGCCTGCATGATCATACCTCGGGAATGATAGTCCATATTCTTGTAATCGAAATGGAGAAGGTTTCTCAAAAGAGATATAGTATATTTTGAGACCGCGAACGCCCGTTGAGAAGGCGGGGGAGGACATGGGTGATGGGGTTGGGAGGGGATGGGGTATGGCAAAAGATATACATAATATACTCACGGAAATCTAGATTCAGTCTGCCCAGACGATCAATTTGACTGGCAAGGAGTAGTAAAGGGTTAGTAACGAGACGTGCAGCCCATAAAGACGTATTTTTTTTTTTCGTAAGTACGCATACCATTAAGATAGTATAATGCATACGCATTCAAAATCTGTTGAAAGGAGGACAGCGAAACGGTGCTGTCCAATGAGAAACTCGTTTTCTGACCTGATGCGGCAATCACGTAACGCATTGCACCAACCGAGCTATTCTTTACACCACATTCAGTATACACATATCAGTCGCAATTTTGCCTACCCCTCGCCCTAGAAATAACCCAAAAATATTGCAAGACAAACAGTTCTCCCGATTTTAGACGCAAAGTTAAGATCCAAACTACGCTGCTATGGAGACAGAGGAAATGGAGTATTCCACAGAATCGGAGTTTACTTTTTTCGACATGTGATGAGAAACCAGGCCGTTAAACTACTTACGTTGCCATGGTTACACTTTAAAGGTCGAATCCCTCTTGAAAACGTCAAAAATGTTGCATTGTTGAAGAGTAATGTCTCCCCAAATCATGTGTGAAATTTTATAGTGATGCATCTCGGCCCTAATCTGGCAAAAGGGTGTATCTGCAAATTTTCCGATTTTTTTTTTTTTTTCATCTTTAGGGTTTTTGAGGTCAAAATTTTCATCTGGCCAACTCTCATTGGTGCTCGGGCTTTAGTTTTCGAGATACCAAAGGTTACCAAAATCAATTTTCATCATTTTACTGGTATTTAATCTGGCAAAAGGGTGTATCTGCACATACATCCTTAAAAAAATGGTGTTAATCTGGCAAAAGGATTTATCTGCCACATACATCCTTTAGCCAGGGTAAATGATGGGTAAAATGTGTTCATTCAATCAGGCAAAAGGGTCTATCTGCACATACACCCTATCATTTACCATAGAAGGTATTTAATTTGACTGTCATACATGAATTAGTACACAAATGTCTGTCCACCTGTTACATATACGTTCACTATTTTTATGTTTTTATGCCTCCGCCACGAAATGGTGCCGGAGGCATTATGTTTTCGGGTTGTCCGTTCGTCCGTCCGTCCTTCCGTCCGTCCGTCGGTAATGAATTTTGTGGACAGCGTAACTGAAAAATCTTTGGAGGTATCCTAATGAAACTTGGCTTGTATATGTATCAGGGGGTGAAGTTGTGCCTATCAACTTTTGGGTGCTCATGCTCAAAGTAAAAGGTCAAAAGGTCAAGGTCAAATACGTAAAATTTCACTATTTCCACCACATCTATGCAATGCCTTAAGATATTTTCTTAAAACTTAATGTATACATGTATTACACAATTAAGATTCTCTGGTGAAAGTTTGGGGTCATGAGGTCAAAGGTCAAAAAACAATATCAAAACTTCACTTTTTGCTCCCTAACTTCGAAATTATTGTTCAAGGTATCTTCATGGAACATATCATATATACATGAACTGACTGGCAGTGATTATCTAGAGAATTTAGGGTTCATGATGTCAAAGGTCAGGGGTCAAAGGTCCAAGGCAACACTTCAACATTTTACTATCTCCATCATATTTATGCAATGCCAGCAGGATTATTTTTTTTTCACTTGGTGTATACATGTATAACCTAATAGAGATTCTCTGGAAACTTTGTTTTTTGCCTCAAAGGTCAAAAGGTTAAAGATCAAGGGAAAGTGCTGAACTAACTTTCCTCCATATCTCAGAAGTGGCTCAAGTTATCTTGAAACTTTCTACATATTTATGCATGTTCTGCTTGACAGTGATCATCCTATGAATTTTAGAGTCAAAGGCCAGATGAAAATGGTAACAATGTACTTTTCAATACAGAAATTGCACTTTTTCTCCATACCTTGAAAATTACTCACTGCATAAACTTATGAATGGGCAAAGTCATGTTAAAGTCCTTAAATCCCCAAATACATGCTCTCCTATTCATCCAATTAAATCTAGGTCAAGGAAGGTGAACATTCAACACATTTGTGACAAACTTGTCATTTTAATATTTTGCCAATATTGTGAAAATATAATCACACATTTTCCACATGTACTATAGACATATTAGGAAAATCATGCATTATGGCGGAGGCATATGAAAGTCGCCTTAGCGACATTTCTAGTTGAAAATAGTTTTATACGGTGATAGAGTGTTTGGAGGGTCATGCACATTAGAAACATAAGATTACCTAATGTCTTTGAAATGGACCCCATTTCTGTGAAAATGCCCAAATGTCCCCTTTGCAGACACTGTTATAATGGGCCTAACGTATATTAATCCTAGATTCTGATATACTATATGTGTAATAAGATTTAGAGTGTCAATATAACTGACGTTGTGCATTAGAAGGCTTCGATAAAAAAAAAAAATGAAAATGTTACATCGCTTGAAAAGAAAAAACATATTCGGGAAAACCTAAAGATATGGCCGAGAAAGGCAATAGGATTAAAGGGCAAATAAACCCAAGCTACACTTTCTCATATCCAAGTAAACCCAAAGTGTTCCACATTTCCGCAGGAGAATGTCATGAATGATTTTTACTAAAGTTTACTAAAGGTAGAAAATTGATGTAAAGTGAGAGATTGAGCCTGGAGCCATGGGCGAGTGATTTCACATTCACATATATGTATGGAACCATTGTTAAGTTTCGAGGATAATGTAGATGAGAATACAATAACTGCGTCAAAATAGTTTATAATGCTTCATGCAGATATTTGATACGTCAATAATTTCAACATTTTCACCTAACTTCTTATTCGAATGAATTGATATGTTTGCACATTTTGTGAACGTCCATGGATACATGTAGCTTCCAGCCTTTTCAAGGTGCAACTTTGCAATGAAGTGTAGTGTTTCATAGAAAATATTGTCAAAATGAGAACTGAAATTTTCCAGGAGACTTCCATTTTAATCATCTTGAAAATGTTACATCACTCACAAAGAAATGAAATAAACTTTTCAATTGTACATGTATGTAGTATGAAATCAAGAGGATATGGACATCCTGTGTGCATTTCATGTAAAATCTGAACTGTAAATAAAAATGGTAATGTTGATAACATTTCAATTCAATTCAAATTTAATTCAAAATTTGAATTCAAATGGTAGCCCTATAAGCATATCGGAAGATGTGACTCTTGTTTACTAACAGGTGTGAGGTTGTAAATTTTAATTGGTTGTTGAATGAAGTTTCGTTGGTTTTGATATTGTGCCTGTAGGTTCAAGCAAATTGTCAGAGCATTGTTAAATATTTACTTTTCTTCTACTTAGAAGGAGGGGACTAACGTGGTATAGAGATCCAGAATAATGCCAACCTGCTGGTGTGCAACCGGGGACAAATTTCCCTTCATGTTTGGACTTTTTGTCAAGTATTAGTGTCACAAACGTGTGTTTACTCAAAAGTGGTGTACGATTTTGGAGGAAAATCTTAAAAACATGTTTACATTTCTGCAGACACTGTTAGTTATCATAGGCCAAAAATATACAGTATTAGTTGTAGAATCTGATATACATACAGGGTGGTGGTGGGGGGGGGGCGAGTTAGCATGTTGCAGCAACATGCTAAAATAGTGTGCAACATGCTGACATTTTTGTACAATATGCTGACATTTTTGTGGAACATACTTCTGAGAAAACACACAACAATTTACATACAAACTCTATTATCCACATAGCAAAAATTAGTAATTGCAATGTTCATGATTTTTTCCTTCCATCACAACCCTTTGTGGTCAAATGTTCAAAATATACTTGTATAAGTCTCATAAAGCATCACATATATCAACTACAACCCCAGAGCTTTTAGGGGCCTGTGAGCATGCATGCAGGTAGGCATTCATGCTATTTTATGTGTGTGTGTGTTTCATATGAAATCAATGGGATAATGACATTGTTGTTCATTATATGTTTTAATGATTGCATTTCATCGCAAACGTCAAAAAAAAAAATCATGTAGCATTCCGGACCCGTATATAGCATCATTTAATTGTATTATGATTGAGAAAAAAAAAATGTTTGAAATTAAAATTCATTACTCAAGCTCACTTGAATTTAGTCTTTGTAGTTAATTACTATAGACAGCCGAGTCCTAAACCTGTTGTATTTTTGACAGTTTTACGGTTATTGTGAAAGTGAGTGTGATTACAGCTGCTGTATGATTACAGAGCATGATTTGTGCCTCCTTGAATAATAGTCCCCCAGAGAGTGGAGAAAATCAATATAAGTGATGGTCTGTTGGGAGCATGCTAAAATGTCATCCTTCCTTCTCTGACCTGACTTTGGCCATCACTACTCCCCCCCCCCCCCCCGCAAATAAATAAATATATATATATATATATATATGTGTGTGTGTGTGTGTGTGTGTGTGTGTGTGTAAAGAGTGACGTATACTTGTAACTGTGTTTCTGTAGCCTATTGTACGGTGTTCAGTAAATATATTTGATCTTGAGTTTGTATAAAGTTAATGCAAATGCAAGAAAATGATAGGAAAATGAATACAAAAAGGGACAGATTCCACTCAAAATTGGGGTATAACCCTCAAACTGTGTCTTTCTTACATTTTTAATGATTCTAAACGTCCTCGCTTCTTGATCATATATAAATATATATATATATATGTATAATATATATATATATATATATATATATGTGTATAATATACGTATGAAGAGTTTGTTTGCAAAATCGATAAGTTCATATTTGTCAAATGGAGATATTTGCGATTAAACGTCAAGAAAAATAAAGAGAATAATAAGAAATTGTTTGCTTCTTTTGACCATAACTTCAAAAATGTACCTTTATATGTGGTGACCAATACATCATTTTAAAGGTATTATTTTGTACTTTTTGATAGAGACCCTACTTCAAAATCTTCAAAAATGGACTTATCGGTTTTTGCAAACAAACTCTTCATATATATATGATTACAAGAAAAAAAAAGATGTGGAGACGGATGTCGCAATAACATCCTTTTAATTTTCAAAGCTTTCGGTCTGAGACCTTCAGTGATTCAATTTGGCTAATAAGGTGAATAAAAACATTAATTGGAAAGCAAACACAACACGTTAGATGTAAAACAAAGATAAAAATACATGAACTCAACATGTAATAACATAATTATCTTAGGAGCCACATTGGTATTGATGTGTGTGATTTATTAAAAAAAGTGTATCTCTCCCCCAAAAAAGATTGGTATGTGAAAGAGACATTTCAGTAGTCCATTGCTCCAACATTCATAGAAATGTTGCTCATGATTTCAGATATTAATCCCATTTTCCCCAAAATTCGTCAAAAATTTGCATATTCAAACTTTGAATAAATAAAAAAATAGACGTCAGATTTTTTTACATTCCTATTCTACATGACTTGTTTTACGACTGTGACAATTTTCAAGTCAATCGGTCAATTAGTTGCCGAGATCTGAGGGGGAAGCCAAAATGCCCCCCCCCCCCCCCCCCATGGACTCGAGTGATCAAAACAACCCACAGGGATTAGGGTTAGGCGACAGCCGCTAGAACCACCTAGATTAGAACCAGGTTCATGATAAAGTGTTAGGTCTTTCTAAGTTAACAAACGTATGCACAAACATGTTCGCATTCACACACACGGATTCATATATGTGCAAAAAAGCAAACAATATGGCTTACGCGTATAATTTAATTGGCTCCTAAGATAATTATAAAATGTTGAATACATGTATTTTTATCATTTGTTTCATATTGGACATGTAGGTCTATGTTTATATTATATTGTAGATACATTTAGATATAGATATATGTACATATATAGATAGATAATGTCGACCAGAGACATTTCCATAATACATTCCCAATCGTTGCCTCATCATTTCTAGCGAAATAAATGAAAATCCATAATAGATACATTGAAAGATAAACAAGACTTTAGTATCGATTACAAATTATGGACCAAGAATAAATTGATAGGCTATGCAGAAAATACACCCTACAGTTATGTAACTGCCACAAACCTACACAATTTTCCCCCTGCATGGCATCCCCCCCCCCCCCCATGTGGAAAAATATTAAGGGTGTATGCGCATATCGACCCTTTAATTGCACCAGAATTCCACCAGAGCCATGCGCCTTCCATCCATCATTAAGTTTGGCCAAAGGGTGTATGTGCAGATAGACCCTTCTGCCAGATTAAATTAACACATTTTTTCCTCATTTAATCTGGCTAAAGAGTGTATGTGTAGATAGATCCTTCTGCCTGATTAAATAAATACATTTTCCGTCACCATTTAATCTGGCAAAACGGTGTATCTGCAGATACACCCTTTTGCCAGATTAAGACCAACTTTCACTAGGGTGTATGTGAACATACACACTTTTGCCAGATGAATTTCACTGCCTTTGCTTCTGAGATTAATCTGGCAAAAGGGTGTATCTGCCTTAAATCAGTTATTGAAAAAAAAGGAAATGGATTAAAATAATGAAAAATGACTAAGAATAATCTTTGAAACATAATCTAAGTGACAGAACAGAGTCCACCAGCTAAAATTAATTCTCAACCTTTCTACAAGTAAATTAAATGCTCAAACTTCAAAGTCGATTATCTCGGAAAGTTTTTCGAGGGCGTATGTGCAGATAGACCCTTTTGCCAGATTAGGGCCGATCTCTGAGTGAAGAAATGAAAAAAAAAATCACTCCAGAATATTGAACAAATTCACTGGAAATCTTAAGTATTGCTTCCCTTCTCCATTATGAAGAAGTGTCAAGTTTAATCATTTTGAGGACACAAGGTCCGAATTACCTACCTCTGATCAGCTTATAAAAGTTATCTAATTGCAATAGGGACACACGAACTTTAAGGTTAGAGTAAACAGGTCAAATCTTTCTCGTCAGATACCATGTTTAACAGAGTTACTTAAAAAATAATCACAATTTGGAGCTTAAATTTCAAGCAAACGTAGCAATTTGATATGTTTGTTCTGAACCCATGGAACCCTATTTTGTACAGAAACTTTGAAATTCGACAGCAGTAGCTCTGACAATTAGCAATAAACATGCAAAGAATGTTGTTAACCAGTGTCTCAAGAGTTAGGGTAATCTGATAGACCCTTCGTAATTAATGGATGCCTTGAAGTTTTAAATTTCCCTTTTTCTTTCAAAAAAAAAAAGAAAGAAAAGAAATCTGTGCACTTGAATAGACCTTATATAAAGCCCCTCCTTTCAAACGCAGCTTTTCAATGTAATTGTCGGCATTTTTTTTATTCAATCATTTTGGTAGGCTAGCAGCAGGAATAAGCTTAAAGGGGAAGGCTAGTAACTGATCAGTGGGAATCAGTGGAAATGCTGGAAGATGATTGTTCCAATCCTTATGGGTTTCATTCAAGAGTTCATTGTATATCTATTGTTGTGTGAAAATGATTTGCTTCAGAATGGTCTCATATTCAAGTAATGTGCAGTTTAATGCTTCCAGGTTAGCGTCCCTGGTCAGTGACGGAGCATTACTGAATCCGCACATTACTTGAATATGAGACCGTTCTGAAGCAAATCATTTTCACACAACAATAGATATACAATGAACTCTTGAATGAATCCCATAAGGATTGGAACAATCATCTCCCAGCATTTCCACTGATTCCCACTGATCAGTTACTAGCCTTCCCCTTTAAGCCCACTTCTGTCTGAATAAGCTTATACGCTCTCTGAAAGCTAAGGACGCAAACTTTAATAATCATAGAGCTCCGCTAAAGAAAAACAGAATTGTGACTTCATCTAGGTTTTGTAATGCAAGACATACATTGTGTCGATGTAATGTAGATAATGAAGGATCTTACTAGCTACATCCCTGTTAGACCAGGAGCTGGCTGCTGGTCAATTTACCCCATCAAGCCCAAAAGGTTTGACCCCTCAAAGTTACTGGGGCCACCCCCCTCATTACAAAACTGGGCGTCAGCCTGATACCTGAGGGCGGGGTCGTCCCCCAGGGACCCCCCAAAACGCCCCCCGGCGGGTGTAATTTACCCCATGGAGCCCATGGACCAAACCTGGTCTAAAAGAATGGCCTAGGGGTGTACATAATAAAAATATAAAAACTGACAAAATATCTGGTCGGGAAAGGGGTTGCCAGACCGTCCCCCCCTGGGCCCCCCCTGGCGGGTGTAATTTACCCCATGCAGCCCATGCTCCAAACTTGGTCCAATGAAAGTACTATGGGTGTACATAATGAAAACATAAAAACTGACACAATATCTGGTCGGGAAAGGGGTTGCCAGACTGCCCCATCGGGCCCCCCTGAGGCCCCCTACACACATAAACACCCCTCATGGGTTGAGATTTCTCAGTGTAGTGTGCAGAGAGGTAGAAGTCTACATGTACATAATAACATTAGAAAAGCTGACATTACATCTGGGCAGGAAAGGGGTTAAACTGCCCCTGGGACAACCACTCCCCCTATACCCCCCCCCCACCCACAAACACACACATTTACACACAAAGCAATATGCATCCACATGTGTACTGTAATGTACCAAGTCATTCCGAAGGAAGAGGTACGTTGTATGGTGATACATATTTTTTAAATCCATACAGAAAGGGTTAAGTATTGATACAATCTATCCATTCATGTTGTGTGGCCTATCATCCATAAAGCACAACCTGTATATTAGATGTAGTAGTTATATGCCTATTTTGATCAATTTTGTATATAATTTTGGATATTGTGGTGTGTATATATGCTGTAACAGTAGGCATGTGTGCGCGCGCACACACACACACACACACATGCATACTGCTTACACATGACCATGAACATACATGTATTCTTATACTGTATGTACATAGTGGTAAATAAAATGTCTCACAACCATGGTCACTTGCACTGGTAGGAGGGCTATTTCAGATTATAACACTGTAGCTTGTACATCAATCATAAATGCAAAGTGATTAAATGGGGTATTGAATTACTCAGATGCATTGCTATATGTCAGTGCATAAATTATCTGATATTAGGCACATTGAAGCTTCACAGTTGTGGCAGAAGTACATATGAAAAATAAAAGAACAACACCAAAACCAAATACAGTGTAGGTCTGTAAGATGTTCATACCTTTTGAATGTTATACTGTACAGGGATACTCTCAGTGGACCTCCAAGCAGGAACACTTAACAGATTTTGAAAGCTATGTGTGTGAAGCTGCATCATGTTTTACTCTGTATATTATACAGCCTACTGAGTACTTATATAATGTATTCACCTTATAGGAAACAAGTAGCTATTAAAAAAATGCTTAAAGAAAGCCTTTGTTGAGAGTACACTGCGGTTTCACACCAACCACACAAATACTTAAGGCCAGTTGTACACCAAATCAAAGTTTATCTTTTCATCAACATGCCTTTAATAACATGCAAATAACAACTATCAGTCCTTCACACAGATTCTTTTTAAAACCTCATAATAACCTGTCATGTTTTTAGCTGACAAAAAACACCATTTCCTTATTTTGTATGAGGTAGTGCTAGGATCACAACATTCAGGCTCACATTACCTTTATGTGACTCTAGTAAATTCCAGTTGGAATAAGCTGCATTATATTTACAAGGAGAAATGGTTTCAGATATGATATGCATCCATTGTTACACTCAGTAGTGCATGTCATCTCATAGTTTTGGACATATCATCTGCATATCTATAAAGTAATAAACAGGTATTTAAAATATTATCTTACTACCAATGGTTTTGATCTGCAATTTAAGCAATTTGAGGCTTCATTTTGTCACAGCTCTTCAATCTTAAGGCTCTCTGTCCATGTTTCTGGCATGGTAGACATGCTGCATGTACTGTAGCTTGTTAAAACATCAGTATCACAATTTTTGCAACTTTAATCAGGCTGTTTGTTATTTCTTTTGCTATATTTAAAGAGAGTTTCAGATTATTTGCCTAATCTTCATACCCAATTTTCCAAGTATTCATTCATTGGAACATCTGCATCTTCAACACTTATGATACATATTTATAAGGCTATTTCCAATCCTAAAGTCAAAGATGTCCTAGATAGAGAAATTGAAATGTAGTATAATTCTGCCTTTTTTACTCTATGAATGATAGGAAGTGCAGTGACTTTAACAAATTCAGGGTTTAAGTGTTCTATGCAAATTTAAAGCAATGCACACCTTTGACACTTTAACCTATATAGGCTGAGAACATTGATGTTCTATTTATTGGTTTTTCAGTTATGACTCATAATACACTACGTCTCGCTGACAATCCATCCCCTGTTCCAGTTCATTTGGTTTCGCCAAATAGTACCAGGTACTCTGCAAGCTATAGCGTGTATAGGAAATAGGTTTAGATATCTAGCCATATCATAGCATATTTGAGACCTAGATCTAGTCCAAGATCTAGACTCTTGACCTTTCTTTGCTTGCTCTGTTACTGACACTAATTGTCATCCAGTGATGAAATACATGTACTACTGTCATAGGGGCCTACCAGTATTTTAGTACCTACAATAGGAAAGCCCAGTTCACTTACCAAGGTCAGGAAAGCACCGCTTTTTCATTGTTTGCAGACTAATGATACACGTGTTGCAGATCTTCGAAATGTAGAGATTAATTGCATGCAACGAATAAAATGTAAATATATGCGTGCAATTAACCACACTATGGCCTATGCATGCACTGCATGTACAATTTTGTATCAATACAGTTTCTTGTACATGAGCTTGCTCCACATGCATGATAACACAGTTGAACTGTAGGATGTTGGATACAGTTGTAATTATTTCTACCTCTTGAAGAGTTTATGTTACTTACATAGTAGTATTGTCTGCATTTTTGTTTGTATGCAAAACAACTTGAAAGGTTGAGAACACATTTGAATGAAACTTGTATGAAAAGATGATAATAACACAACTACATTTTAAGAACAGGTGATTAATATAAATTTTGTTAGTGATCTGGGAATTTTAATGAAATTTTGATGATTTTTATCTTATGGCAGATGAGATCAATGAAATTGGGAGTTCAAGCTGCATGAATTTGAAGTTTGCATACATGCACTGAAGGTAAAAGCATGTGCTCAAGGTATAAGGTGCTACCACACAGCTGGAAGTTGATGGCATTTAAAAGCAAAAGGCTTTTATATGGGAAATTTGGCAGTTTTTAGCATGTGTGGATTTGTGGAAATGAGCTGCTTGGCAAAGGTCTGCACTCTCTGAGTATGTTTCTAGTGTAGATATCGATAACTCCATTCTTTTGGGGGGACGGAGTGGGGTGGGGCATGTGGATATATAAATATATGCACACACACAATGCTTTTGTTGTTATAACTCCATCTTACTTCAGGAAGTTCCATTTATTACTTCTTATGACATGCTCATTCATACCTGTCCAAACCGTATAGGCCCTTCACACTCAGAAAGGGGGGGGGGGGGGGGAGTAGCAAAGGTAGGGGATATGTTTGATAACTCTTTCTAAGCGAGATATTTTGTCAGCTTTTATTTTTATTTTTTGCATACCCATAATGGGGCCTACTTTCCTCGGCCAAATTCGATCCATGGGTGCTGTTGGTTAAATTAAACCCACGAAGGGGTGTTATGGGCGGTGGGGGGGGGGGGGGGGGGGGGGTGAGGGCATCTGGCAACCCCTTTCCCGACCAGATATTGTGTCAGTTTTTATGTTTTTATTATGTACACCCATAGTACTTTCATTGGTCCAAGTTTGGTGCATGGGCTGCATGGGGTAAATTACACCCGCCAGGGGGGGGGGGGGGGGGGGGGGGCCCAGGGGGGGGGGGACGGTCTGGCAACCCCTTTCCCGACCAGATATTTTGTCAGTTTTTATATTTTTATTATGTACACCCCTAGGCCATTCTTTTAGACCAGGTTTGGTCCATGGGCTCCATGGGGTAAATTACACCCGCCGGGGGGCGTTTTGGGGGGGTCCCTGGGGGACGACCCCGCCCTCAGGTATCAGGCTGACGCCCAGTTTTGTAATGAGGGGGGTGGCCCCAGTAACTTTGAGGGGTCAAACCTTTTGGGCTTGATGGGGTAAATTGACCAGCAGCCAGCTCCTGGTCTATGTATAATCATTACAGGTGGGCTTTAGTATTTCCATTCTAGAACCTCATCACGTTGTAGTTTTCCTTTCCACCCACTTTTGCAATACACCAACTAACAGAAACGAAGTATAAATGGCAACAAAACAAGAGAATCGACCACAACGGATATTTTTTAAAAACATTTTTTTTTTACAATTGTTTTGATTTGATTCGATTCTGCATTTCTTTCAAAATAAAACGCAAAGCCGATTGAACAAATTTATTTAGTAATATTTGAACAGATTAAATACATGAAAGTGGGTAAATGATAGATTTAAAAAAATTAATGTACAACACTGCTTTTCTTGATAACACGAAACAAAGACGAGCAGATGTTATTTACTTCATGCATAAAAGATAAGATTTCACGTACCTGCTGCCTAAGACACAACCAAGGAAATCTAGATGTGATTCTTTGAGTGATATTGGATTTCCCTCACGTCCTCGACACATGTCGCCAAATAATAGCAATAACAAGATATTCTACACTCTCATCAACATGATCAAGAAGGTACGCTTCTAGCCGAGGCTCGTCTAGTGCCTCCTTGCCCAGATCAAACTCCCGTGTCTTATTTCCCCTCCAATGTTACAAAAGAAGAGGAGATTTCGAATGTGACTCGCCAATTCTAATTGTCACTTAATACAACAACGACTAATCAACTTTACGGATTTATGGAATTAGCTCCCCCCCCCCCTTGTTGCGGTCATCGGCACTCCTAATTAAAGAAATAGTGCAATGTATGCATCAATTCCTTTTCACTTTTATGATTATTATTCAGTCAAGACTGAGAATTGCTCTATCAAATCTTGTAAAACCTCAACATCGAGCCTCATTGCAATGCGGGAAAGGGAGAAAACGAGTTCACCTGATGAGGTGGGATCTAATACATATAGAACCTAGTTTATTTCAAGACCCCATCCAGTCCCTACCGTTTAGATATTTGTTAGTTTGCCAAAGATATGCCTCAGCCTCAACCGAGCGAGACTTTGATACATGCATGGGGAAAACATCATTTTGGGATAAAAGGCCGGAACCCGGTGATTGAACTTAAGTGGCAGTGACTGGAGACACGCGTACACACACACATCACTGTAATAAGATTGCTAGAAGCTTCTTGTTGCCTAGTTCATAAATAATGCACGAAGTTTGCTTTTTATCATGTAGACTACACATGATTTTTGAAATGTGTACGTGTTTTTCGAAATTATGTATACATGCTTCAATTCCTTAATCATTTTTAACTTTCACTTTGCAGTCTCTCTTCAAGATCTTTGTTATTCCCTTAGATCATGGTTTGTTAAGGAAAAATGAAATTGAACTGACCTGAATTGAATTGAACTGAATTCCTTAGGTTGTAACTATACAAGTTGTATACCTTTTGAAAGTTTTGAATTTTTGGTGTAGAAAAACTCATATGAATTATACACTACGCCATTGTCAATGCCTGACGGTTGTGACGGATGCAATATTATGCATGTCTGACTCCATTGCTAAGTAACCCCAAACCTCCTTCGCAGTCTGATGCAAAAATAAACACAGTCTCATCCCATGTGGGGCGTCAAGTGTAGTATGGTCTCTTTCGTTACAAAATCAGTAATTTCGTCGATGAAATGGCTATTTCGTTAACGAAATGTTCATTTCGTTCAACGAAATGGTCACTTCGTCGATGAAATGACTGATTTCGTAACGAAAGGGGCCATGCGACACTTGGCGCCCCATAATCCCACACCCAACCAGGAAAATGGCCGAATGGTGTCGACCCTGCATGGTTTCTTCCCGATTGACTGACTCAAAGCTATTGTGCTTTCTAGCAATTTGTCTAAAATCAATCAATTGTGTCATAAAAATTGATCATAACATGCATGTGACAATGAAGATGATGGTAATGAGGATCGTGGCCATAATAAGCATTGATGAATATTAAGTATTAACAAGTAATTATTGATAAGTATAAGTAAAAAGTATTGATGATGATCATGATGATGCTTCTTCTACTACTACTCTGATTACTACTTCAACTACTGCTGCTGCTGCTACTACTACTACTACTACTACTACTACTACTACTACTACTACAACTACTGCTACTACTACTACTACTACTATACTACTATACTACTACTACTACTTCTACTATTATCCTACTGCTTACACTATACCTGATGATAATAATGTTTGTAATAATAAAGATAATTATTAAATTAGTAGTGACAGTGATGATTTTAATTATTATTATTGATATTATTGTTTTCATTATCAAGGTTACTATTTATTATTTATCGTCCTTTCCTTAATTTTTACAATACGCACTACTATATCAATACAAATGACAGAAAGAAATGAACACAAGGACAGTCGATCCACACAATGGTGCTGGTGCGTTTTGTAATGATTATATCAAACCAGTCTTTATTTTGAGGTCAATCATGAGAAATCCCCAGAGTTTTGCAGCGAACGGCCCCGGAAAAAGTTTGACCGGTGCGAAATGAAAAAACCCGCACAAATCTGATGTCCGTATGCAATCAGTCAACAGAGTGGTATGAGAAACAAACAAGACTCGCACTTCTTGGAATATAAAGAACCCCCTTATATAACTCCATTACTGTCTTGAAGATGACCTTTCAAAATACTCTCATCTTTTGTAGAAACTTTATCAAGCTGTCGTATGGAGACAGTAAAAAACACACATACTAGACTGAGGTTGACATTACTTATCTACAACTAAATTCAAATTCAAGTACCCGTTCTTCCCTTCTACCTTTACATAATTGATATCTTATATATATATATATATATATATATATATATATATATATATATACATATATATAATATATCGTCTTTAGCAATAGTAGATTTTACTTTGAACATTTCTGCCAACGTACACCAAAACGTGGCAGGGTAAACGGGCCATGGGAAAATGTAATATGCGCAAAGATATTGCAGTCTTGACAAATTCAATCTATTGGTTATTCTACAATGAAATGAAGCTGCAATGAGAAACATGCAACGTTTCAATGCAATCCAGCGTCTTTCAATTCTGTATTTCTGCAAACATATTGAGTATCATGTAGGCTATGAAAAAAAAAGAGAACATTTTGCAATCTGATATGAAGATATGAAGTTGAAAAAAAGAAAGAAAATCATTGTTTCTAAAACTATTCTTGACAGCAAAACTCAAATGGAAGATAAAAATAGCCAAGAGTTATAGTGAAGGAAACAAAAACGCAAAAAGCAGTCCATAGTGTCGTTCTAAAAGTCTGCCTATACGACAAAATTATTCAGCCACTATAATCACATAGGTGCCAAAAAAAATGGAAAAATTGATTCCCTATAGACTAGTGTTTGATCTACATGAAATCCAAGTTGTATGTATTCGATCATAACTGAGCACGTTTAGTTCTGTGTATGTATCGTCGACTTTATTTTTTTCCAAAGTCCCTTATTCACACGATCTGAATAAAACGTGACGTTGAATCATAAAGGCTACTAATGATACTGTTCGGATCTGCCAGTTGGCGTGAATAATTCGGATTAGGGAAATAGAGGCAAATTTGGGGGTTTGGGACAGATTCGTGAAAGAGAAAGATTTTGTCTCTGTACACACAAAGTTATTAGGAATAGACTTCAGAGCAGGAAGTGTGTTAATGTTTGAAAGTCTGAGGTTTTTTCATAGTTTAGTTTGGGTTTATTTACTGTTTTATTAGAAAGAATATGATTTTCTTATTCTCTCATTGAGGGGGGGGGGGGGTAAAAGGACACTTTCATGTATTAATGCTCATTACGTCAAGAAAGTGTCATGGATGGAATTTGCTCGATGAGTATGTTAAATGTCCGACTAATCTGATAACCTCATCAGAGGGGGTACGGCTGGGCTTTGAAATTCCCCCTTTTCACACTATCGAAGGTAAGTCAGTGCACTTCAATATATCCGAACTACAAACGTAATTCTCCCACACAATCTGGATTTTCTATTGCCTTCTTCACTGGGCTAGGAACATCCAGAATTGATAAGTTATAATAATATTTTCCAACCGTATTTCTCCTGTGTCAACATTCAATATCAAAATCAAAAGAGGAACAACAACAACAACAGCAAACGGACAATGCCTGCTTACTTTCTTTATTGTTTTCGTGATCAGGAGTCATACGCAATTGCACCTAGTTATGAATTGCTTGACAATCAAAAGCGACAAGACTATACCTTCTGGAAAGTTTTATCTAACAGATTTGACAAGCGTAGTACTTTAAGTCTTAAATAAGTCTTAAAGATTGCTTCGCGTGAGCAGACAGAATCGCGAATCCATGAAAGTTTGAACAATGCCATTTCGTCAAGCGTATCGTTCTGTCTTCCTTCTTTTCATTCCATATTCATTTCGTTCTATAGCCATTCTCATTCTCCTACCTCCCTCTCTCTCGTGTTCTCTTACTTCGTCCTGTTTCACAACTGGCTTTAGCTTTGTCGATTGCTCATCGAGGCCCAACTAACTCGAACCTTTTCGACTCCATCCTAGAGCGAGAGTGATCACGTCCATCTGACGTAGCATGACCGAATGCGAACAAGCGTACCGCGAGTTTTTAAATTCAATAGTTCATTTATTTCCATAAAAAGTATACAATGATGATGATGATGATGATAATAATAATAATAATAATAATAACAATAATAAAATACAAATGTCAAGATACAAAGCGGTAAATGGGTCGTTTTGACTTTTATCCAGGTGGGAAGGATAGATCATTGAAAACAATATAAAATATATGCACAACTTGGTATTATAGCCAAGAGAGAGAGATAGAGAGAGAAAAGAACAATGCACACTTTGCCATGGTAACAAAGAAGAAGAAGAAGTAATCATAACGATGGAAAAGAGTTTTCCACTGAAAAGCTAAGTTTACAGGACGTGAACACTGAAAAGAAAAGAACAGCAGCACCATAAAAGATGTATTTATGTTAAATTCATCTATGTTGAAATGAAAAAGGTGAATAGAAAAAAAATAGATGTATAGATCAATAGGCAGAGAGAAAGAGAGAGCGAGAGATAGAGAAAGAAGTACATGGTGAGGAGGAGGAGGAGAGAGAGGGAAATAGAGGGAGGGAGATTAAGAGATGGAGAAGTTAACTAAGACATCAACTTCTTTTGCAAGCTCGAATGATCTCCACGGCTAATGGTTATTAGGAGTACCGTTAGAATTGCATTTCAGTGAAGTGTAATGTTAGCCAGTCCTAGTCTGGTAACATTGCAATGTGCAAAGCCAATTTGAATTGCATTCCTCTCCACGGTGACCCGCTCTTATCGCTCACTTGATTCGCCATTAGCCACAGCAGTGCTTGTCTGCAATACCCAAGGATCTGAATTAAGAATTGCTCTGTTGCCATCCATTATCTTACAATGGCAACTTGACATCGCGTCATGGCTTTGAATCAACACGGCACAATCATGAAAGTAAATTTTCTTGAAATAATGATAATGATTATGAAAATCACTCTTAAAGTGACGACAATGGTGCAAGGAAAAGCATCGTTCATATAACAGTGAAATGGATACTGTGCTAAACATAATCTTATGTAGATATCGATTGATTGATCGTCTGCACTTCTTTTTTTATACATAAATGTAACACAAAGTCAATTGAACAAACTAATTGGGTATTGTTTGAATCTAGCAGTTAAAACAGGTAAAGTGGTTAATTCAAGTTTACGACAATAATCCATATTGATACAAAATGAAGACGAGCAGGTGTTATTTTGTGTATAATATGCAAACTTAAGAATCACTTGTACCTGACGTTCAAAAGACAAATTAAACAACTTTAAATATAACAGAAATGCAGGTGATCAACATCAGCAGTGTATTCTTCTTATGATAATGATCATAATCATAATCATAATCATAATCATAATCATAATCATAATCATAATCATAATCGTAATCATAATAATTTACTAATGATAGCTTTTTAGTGCCTAGAGCATTGGTCTTTACATGAGGGCACGGTCAGTTGAAAGAGAAAAGTAGTGCATTTCCCAGCACTACCACTGAAGCACATTGGCAGTCAGTAGTAAGTAGGTATCGGAATTTGGTACTTGAGTGGTATTTTCTACCTGAGGGAAGGCCTTTACATTGTTTACTGTGATTAGAGCAAATTAGAATTGATTCTAGTCCGGTTTAGCCATGCACACCAGTATTAAATTGCCAGCAGCCACTGAGCTCGCATCTCTTTAGCCAAACACGTTCATATCTACATGCGATGGTGATATGAAACATTCTCCAGCGCGTTTTCACAGCTCAGCTGCTAATCGCGAGCACAAATACGAATACAAAAGAGACACAAAGCAAGCACAAGTACACTTGTACACATAGTATACACACACCCATCCACCCACACACCCACAATACACAAACACACACGCACACACACAATTATATAAACATATATGGACGAGTGCGCGTAGATGACATAATAATATACTGTGTACGTACATCCCTTCCTTCACCACACAACCTATAATTTTGTTCCACAGAGATGGTAGTCTATTTTTATTTGATTTACTTACGTCTTAATTCCTTCAAGCAAAATGTAATACTTGATACAAACTATACATTTAGCAAGTCATATTGTTCGCGCCATTTGTAAGAAGCACAAGTCACATGTATATAACAGAATACATGTACGAATGAATGTATGATGAGAGAAATATTGCACACTTTGCTAGGATGACAAAAAGAAAATGATGGCGAGGGAGAAAAGTGATCTGCTAAAAATGTATGTGTTTATTGAAGAGTTAATTTCTGTCCCCCTTTTTTTGAAAGGTTTTCCTTTTTTAAGGTAAACCAAAGAGATAGATTGTTTCAGCCATCGCGTGCTTAAACCACTTTAACCATACTCACCATTATTGTGATCCGTTCGGTCTCATCACCTCTATTCCATCTTACAAACCATTATCATGATCTCGATGTGATCATGAGAAGAGCATGGTGGAGAAGCCGATTCAATTTGGTACAGCTCGGCGGTTACTCAGGAGTCTTAATATAGAGCTCATTTTGATCTATTTCTGGCGGGCGCACACACCCAGGGGGCAAGGTGTTAAAGTAGCAACTGAATCACTTATGACGCCAACTACACAAACTGATCTGTTGTCACAGGAGTTTCCAGTGCTATAGGATGAAAGCAGTGGCAGGATCATAGGAATGAGTATCCGTTAACACTGGATGCAGTAAGCAATATCGCTATCATGAATTGATAATCAATGTAGATGGCTCGGAGCATATCAGATACCAAGGATCATCCAGACATTTAGGGTACCTTGCACTTTCTGGGCTTGTAGTCCCTTTTTTTCTCTCCCTATTTATACAAGAAGTTATAATAGCTAGTTATTTCATAGTTCCATACAAGTGTCATAAGCCTCTTCAAATGACGTGTCGGAACTTCAAACACGGATCGAAATAAAAGCATAACAAAACAAAATAGCCTTTTATGAGCTCAATTTGGACGGAGGAGTCAGAAAGAAAGAGAGAGAGAAAGAGAAAAAAGGAGGGAAACGGGGGCTGGGAACATGTTTGGAGGAAGAGATGGGAAGGGGAAGGAGAAGAAATGCTCTACATTGAATGTACATTTGTATTTTGACCGCTCTTGTTTAACGAATTACTTTGGGCCACTTGATGTGGCAAATTGTTGTTTCCCCCTTTCAGTTATGAGCTCGGAGAAACACATTTTTTTTTCAGATGATGTGGCTTGAAGGGAAAGGCGTCAGGGGTCTGAAGAGGACAACGCCCTTCCCTTGTTCTTGATGACATCTAGCAGTGGCGCCCGGGTACATTTCGAAACGTTGTAAATCCCTACCTGAAATAATTGTAATTCCCATCCAACCGCACGCGACTAATTCAAAATGTATCCGAGCACAACTTCGAACACAGCAAGAGCTTTAGATTTGACACATGCATGTTCTCTCTCTCTCTCTCTCTCTCTCTCCCTCCCCCCCCCCCCCCATCATCCCTGGATAGTTGTACGTCAGCGGTGTTCCGTTTTGACGAGAGTAGTTATTTACCAACAGGAGGCATAATTTGAGTGTCGCGTTCGTTCCACTACGAGACCTCTAAGAGGCAAGATTGATGGGCAAATACGGGGCGGCGGGCGCATCCTATAATTGAGATTCCTAAGCAAACGGGCCTTGTTTCTTCTCATTACAAATCTTTCTGCGCATCACCGCCGCGACGATCATGGCAACATGCGCGCAGTGTAAATCCGGCCACTCAAAAAACGAGAAAAACTCGAGAATGGCGTGTTATGGAATAAGTACACCTAATGCCAACTTTGGTCGGAGTGGCTGTGTTTGTTTTACACTTATATCGCTTTGCTGCGCTTTTCCCCTCCTCTCAAGAACCTGCCGTGGTTTAATTATCCTTTCAAGTCGAGACGGCATCATGTGGAAACTTCCGGAGTGGCTGACTTTTGATCTTCTTTGATCTTTTCATGCCCATTCCTGTATGCTTCGGACTCAAAAGACTACATAGTAGGTGCTGTTTTGTCATTATGTGGTGGTTATTTTTCTATTCCTCGGTTAATAACGACCGCTATTACGACACCGACGTAAAGTTAAATCCGTATATGATGATATTTTATATGTAAAAATCTTACGATATATTTATACGCTTATTCCTCAAGGTCTCTGATACTTACATTTCATAGCTTTCATTTAGTGTCATGCACTTTTATTTCAATCATTATGATTACAATTGAGTTAAAGGTGAAGTTTTCATCCGTGTGTTTGTACGCATTTTATTTAAACCTATGTCAACAGACCTTTTTTTAAAATGCTAAGTTGAAACTACATTTGTATGTCCTGTAACCTCGGCGTTATTTGATGCATAATAATAATAATAATAATAATAATAATAATAATAATAATAATAATAATAATAATAATGATAATAATAATAATAATAATAATAATAATAATAATAATAATAATAATAATAATAATAATAATTATTATTATCATTATTATAATAATAATAATTGTTTTGGATATCAACTCCAAATTTCATTGTCCAAGAATGGAAATTCTTTTTGAACAATTGATCGTGGGCCCGGCAGCCACTGAGCAGCGCCAGATCGACGTTGCTCTAACCTAATCAACTGTTGAACGGCAAACGAGGTAGCAGCAACTCCCATCTTTTAACGTCTTTTGGTATTACGCGGCCGGGGTTTGAACCCACGAGTGGCCACGACCTCCCGATTGTGAGGGCAGCCGCTCTACTCACTGAGCCAACACATCGGTAACATAACATAACATAACATAACATAACATAACATAACATAACATAACATAACATAACATAACATAACATAACATAACATAACATAACATAACATAACATAACATAACATAACATAGAATTCCCCCACACAGAATGATCATAATCAACTTAATGGTGACAAGTACACTCATATATATATATATATATATATATATATATATATATAACAAAAATATATAATATGTGTGTGTGTGTGTTTGCCTGGATGTGCGAGTGGGTATTGTCCATATAACGTCAAGTTAAAAAAAAAAAAAACGAGGAAAGCAGCTGTGTTCGGGTCACCTGTTAAGTTTAATGTTGTAATATACCTTTTAAACCACATCTACATTTCTTTTTTTATAAGGTTCATTATCCTTGAAATCATTTTAGATTTTTTTTTTTGTAACTGGATTCCAATATTATTACACATCAACCTCACTGAGTTCTTAAGTCAATTATGGCAAGCAAAGATGACCATTAACACAATTCTTCAGCAATGGATGACTAACATTCATTAGTGACAACAACTAAGTGATGAAGAATGATGTCATAGATAACAATGAAAGGGATGTATACAGCGATTTTATAGAATGGAAATTTGACCAAATGTGATTATTGAGATAGGCCGGGTAGTATAGATATCGAAGTCACGGTAACTGGATTTTTCTATGATCCGCCTTGTCGACTTACTCAATGATAATTGCCTAGAAAGACAAAAATGTATAGTCTCGATTTTCTATGATTTAGTTGAGTTACAGTTGTCATAGTTTTTAACTGGTCTATATGCATGTTCTCACTGCTGAAGTCGACCATTCTAAAACAGTATCTTGGTTTTGCAACCAACATACTGTTTTAGAATGGTCAGCTCAATTTCATGTGGTCAAGAGAATATGGTGTGATACTGTGGGAAGCCCTTATTCATCGCACTATCACGACGATGGGTTGTGAACAGTGCCTGGCATGACCGCCAAGTGATCCCCGGCAATTCACCCATTCACCTTCCCCTGTCGTCCTGGTTTCGAATACACAGATGAATACAGTTGAGACATTCCTACACAAACTGACTTCCGACGCCACATCCTTACGTTACTTTCACTATCGAGCTTTTTCTCCAATTTTCCTTCTTTTTTTACCCCAATGAATTAAGTATATCTTTCGAAAGGCAGAAGAGAGTTTCTGCCCAAGGATAATCAGCGCCCCAGACTATCCCCCATGCTCCTTCTTCCTAAAGTGACGTCACACCATCGCGTCGCCTCTAATGCAAATGTATCGTGCCTGTTCTCAGCAAACACAACAGGGTAAGTGCATTGCGAAGACAGCCGCTAGTCTGATCTTCTCGTACCCCCAATTGATCCCCTCGCAGAAAAGTATTGAAGTGCAAGGCGAAATTGGGACTGCCAATCGCGAAAAGGAGGATTTAATTGATATTAGCGCAGTGTTTTTATCACTTCACTTGAATAACGAGGCTAATGAGCAATTCTGAAGGCGTCAAATGAGTGAGAGATCCTCGGTTTAGCTCAGCAGCCCAGGGCAAGGGTTCTCAACAGGTACTCCAAATGGCTGCCACAAACTATGCCTAACTCTCGATTATGCCGCAAATTTCGACGCATGAGAAACATCAGCTTGTGGCAGTAAGACCATGCAAACGAATATTTCTTGTGCATCTCGAATGCCCCAGTCAAATTAACATTCCGAGTACCAATGGTCCCTCTTGGAGTTCAATGGCGTTCAACGCGTTGCGACATCACTATCATTCAGTGAACGAGGGCGTCACATGGCCCTCATAACGTTAGTTTCTATGAATTGAGTCGTGCCTCCGCAAATTCCATTTCCCCCTTTGGTCGATATTCCACTACGAGATGATATCCAGAAATACTTTGCAAATTGTGTTCTCTCCAAGAGGAAGTCAAATGTCAGAAATCTTAAAAAGAATATCTATTTTGTTAGGACTGGCAAAACTGAAAGCAGCCTATTATATTTAGCCCATATGGAATTGCCAGGAGGATTCAATTCGAACAGAAACTGATTAAGGGAGAGAGAAGGGGGGGGGGGGTAGAGTAAAAAGCAAGGAGAACAATTAAAGGAGGGAGAGAGAATTAGGAAAAATGAAAGAAAAGACTGGAAGCACGACTAGCAGAAGGAGGCATGGCCGGTCACTGTTTCGTGTTGTTGATACAGAGTAGGAATGGGAATAATCGTGTTGATTCTGGGGTCGGTATGCGGGGTAACAAAGGGATTGGCCGGTGGACATCTCTTAATGTGGCCACTTTTACTCAAAGGAGAGACCCACTCGTGAACTTGGGGCACTCTGGTGAGCTATTTCTTCATTTTCTACACCATAGATTTAAAAGCGAGGGAGAGTCTAAAGTTGCGTGGTAACAGGGTCGATACTAACTTTTTTACCCTACATGTTTCGGAAATCTTATCATGACCTCCGATCGGCCAGTAAATGAATGTCAGGTCCAGTGATCTTTCATCATATATATATATATATATATATATATATATATATATATATATATATATATATATATATATACATACATATTTATTGGCCTATATCATCAAAACTATAAAAAAATAACAATTGGTACTGTTCTCTCAGTATTAAAAATGTCTTGAGAAAAAGTGAATCGCTCGAAAATTTGTGTTCCGAAATAAACCAATGCTAATTACAGCATGAACTTTGTTTCAGTTTTATTTTTGATGATGTTATATCACAGACAATTTAGATGGAAATCTACGAATATAGTTTTTGAATTTTATAGTAAATAACATTTTATATAAAAAGAAAGGGTCCGGCAAAATTTTAAGTGGAAAGTTTATCATCTTCTTTATCTCCAACTCGACATTGAAAGTCTAAAACACGTTTTGTATTCGGAACATTATCTCTTTCAATGAAGCATTTTGTTACTCTGATTTTCTTTTTTTTTTTTTTTGGTAAACCTATTTTTTTGTGTATGCGGGTTTTTTTTTTATTTAGAGAAACTCTTATCAATACCAAGAGGACAAAATTCTTGTGATAACTTTCCTGCAGAAAGGTTTGCCAAACTTCATAATTATCACTTGTCGGGAAAGTTACGATGAAAAACAAAACGAAATAATAAATGTGGTGTTGTTCTCTTTAGTTCCCATGGTGACAGGTCACAACATTTGATATCAGGTCTATCTCCTTGATTAATTATGTCACTAAATTGACTCACGTTAAATTTTGATTAGATTAGAAGCTGGACTAGATTCCTTTTTTCTTCGTTCTCCATAATAATTATCAAGAAGAAGATAATGAGATATGACATTGACTGAACTTGGGCAATACATGTACTTGTCAGTGACGTGTCATGACGAATTTTTCATTAAACTATAAATATTAGAAAACAAAGGAACGGAAATAGACACACATGGAAAGTGCGGGGACTTTATAGCAGCGGGAATTTGGACAGCGGTTCTTTCGCCATGCTCTTAACGGGTGCCGGGTTGTTTTGTCTTACCCCAAGGTGCTGTTCTATCCGCCATCTGGTATCGATCATGATCGATCACGAATGAACCTTGCGTTGGATATGTAAGGGATCACATCCGTACATAAAACTAACAAAAGCTGATTGTTGAATCGTAGGCATTACTCTCTTTCGGTAGAGACTATATAGGTCATAGCTATTGATTTTACCCTCATCATGTTGATTATCATGTCATTCTACCATAGGAAATAAAACCGAGACAAAAAAGTTCCACGAATGAATTGAATAGCATACGAGATTATTTTGCCAGAGTAAGACAGCATAATATGTGAGGACGTGTTTTCTTTTACACAAATCTTCCTGGCCAGTAAAGAGTTGAGTTTTTTTTTTTTAGGGGAGGGGGGGGGGGGGTAAACATGTATGTGGGCAAGTCTGCGTTTGTGTGTGTGTGTGTGTGTGTGTGTGTGTATGTGTGTGTGTGTGTGTGTGTGTGTATGTGTGTGTGTGTGTGTGTGTACGCGTGTATGTTTCCATTCTGTTTCGCCGTACATTATGTTTCCATCTCAATTGTTATCAGTCTGACAAAGGAGATTGTATGTTTTTTATGTTATTAAGACAGTTGTAATCATTTCTTCTGTGTTTGAAAAAAAAATATACACAGGGAGGATAGAGTTACTTTTGTTAATTAAGTTCAAATTGTGTTACCTTGTGCAGTAAAACCAGCTTATAACATCGCACTTGTATTATTTGAATGGTAACGCATAAATATGATACCATAAAAAAAAAGTTTGTGCTGTGTTTGTCTCTGTGTGTAAGCAGGCGTACGTGTACCCGGAAATTTGCGAAGACGTTCTCACAATATGACAGATTGAAATAGGTTAATGCACAACCTTGCCTGACACGTGAGGATGATAAAATAGAACCAAATATATTGACGCGTATGAAAGAGTTCTCCTCGCATTTTTTTTTCGAGCATGATCTGAACCATTAACCATTCTTAGATGACAGCTTCATAAGACGTCCTACCCATCCATCATTTCGCTAATGCGCGAAAATCACTTCATGTCCATTTCATCTGAGAATATTTCACGGAGGCTGGGCTTTTTTTCTACCATAAATTTCTACGAACGCGATATGGAATGATAAAAGAAAAGTGGGAATGAGAGAGAGAGAGAAAGACAAAAAAAAAAGTGAGAGAGATAAATTGGTGCATGAGATGAAATCGACATTTTGCCATTCTAAACTATCTATGCATTCTCTGAGATTTCTGCTTATGTTTGTTTTGGCATATGTTTGGTATGTATTTCTTAAAGGCATCATTTACCTTTTGCAAATGAAACAAAAACCCAGCTTTAGTGCTTCAAAATACTTCTGAAATATACGTTAGCGATATACAAGTATACAATGTAAAAAAAACTAGATATATCGCTACGGCTACTGATATGCCTCCGCCATAATGCATGGTTCTCCTAATAGGTCTATAGTACAATGTCTTGACAATGTGTGATGACAGTTTCACACAATTGGCAAAATATTTAAATGACAGGTTTGACACAAATGTGCTGAATGTTCACTTTCCTAGAACTAGGTTCAATTGGATGAATGATTAAAATGTCAGAGTGCAGGTATTTGGGGAACTGATGATTTTTACTTGACTTTTGACCCTTTTATAAGTTTATGCATTGAGTAATTTTCAAGGTATTGAGAAAAAGTATAATTTCAGTATCAAATGGGAAAATAGCATTATCTAAACCTGGTCTTTGACCTTTGACCTCACAGTTCCACAGAGAATCACTGTTAGGTAGAACATGCATAAATATGTAAGTTTCATGATGATACCTTGAGTTACTTTCGAGGAAAAAGTGCAATTTAGCACTTTCACTTGACCTTTGACCTTTTGGCAAGAAACTTCCCCAAAAATATATATTGGGTAATACATGCCATACATCAAGTTAAAAAAAAAAAAAACCTTCAGGCATATTGCATTTCAAGGAAAGTAGTGATATTTTGAGGAGTAGACCTTGACCTTTGACCCCCTGACCTTTGACCCATGACCACAACTTCCCTAGATAATCACTGCCCATCGGTACAAGCATATATACTAAGTTCCAAGAAGATACCTTGAACCATTTGCGAGATATGGAGAAAAACATGAAATTTCAATTTTTTTTTTTCACAAAATAACCTGTGACCTTTGACCTTTGACCCTGTGACCCTAAAATCCACACAAAGTATTATCCCCCAAGGATATACCCTCATACCAAGTTTGATGTAAAACCATCATACAGTTCTTGAGATATCGACAAAAACAAAACGGGACGGACGGACGTACGGACGGACGTACGGACGGACGTACGGACGGACGGACGGACGGACGGACGGACGGACGGACGTACGGACGGACGGACGGACGGACGGACGGACGGACGACCCGAAAACATAATGCCTCCGGCCACTTCGTTGCGGAGGCATAAAAATCATTATAATCAATGTTAAGTATTGATTAAATATAAAAAAAATCTGAACTATTGTATTATTTTTTTCCTCGACTATAAACCGTCTACAGTTATGATTCGGTGAGAAATATAGTGATGCCACTTATGTTTTAGGCTTTATTGCGAAATTGTTATATAATAGGATGTTCTCCCATTAGAAAACAATATATTTAAAGTAGAAAGTATATAAACGTATACACTTATATTTTGAGGCGTGTGCCTCAATGTAATAACTGTCTGTGAATATAAACTTTCGTTGAAAACAAACCAAAACAAAACAGAGACCTGTCATGAAAGGTCAGTTTTGATTGCTATATTTTAAAATATTTGTAAAATTCTTACGGAATTAAGAAAAGCTCCTGATATGAACTTGACAATGTCATTTTAATCAAACAACAACAACAACAACAACAACAACAACAACAACAACAACAACAACAACAACAACAACAACAACAACAACAACAACAACAACAACAACAACCACTGACTGCGAGACCGGATACGATGTAAAAAATAAATAGGTTCATTCTTTCTTGTTCTGGTTTTCCGATCTTGCTTAAAATTTTACGTCTCTTTTCCAGCCTTCTTTCACCTTCTTCAGAATCATCTGTTCTTCCATCTTTTTTCTCTCCATTTATAATTATCTGCCTCCTTGTCTCTCCTCCTTCCCTTCCACTCCCCCCCCCCCCCCCCCTCTCTCTCTATCTTTACTACCACTGGCGTTTGAATACATTTGAATTTGCACCATCGACTCGCTGTACATCCGTCCAACAACAAGAATGATATATCGGCGCATTAACAATCAGCATCGTAACATCATGTCAGGCAGTCTCTTGAGGGAGGGAGGGGTGTTGGGAGGGCAGAAGGAAGAGGGTGAGGAGAGGGGTGGGGATCCTCCCTTTTACACGACGGAAACATAGGGAACGACAAAACAGGCTGTTAAGACGATACATTACGGTTGATGTCTGACGGAACGTGAGGATGTCTTGTATGTCAGGCTGCTGTTTGGGAGAGAAAAAAATAGGGAGAGAAAAAAAAGAGAGATAGGGCTAAAGAGAGAGAGAGAGAGAGAGAGAGAGAGAGAGAGAGGGGGGGGGGAGATGGATAGAAGGGGTGGAGAGGGGGAGCAGAAAACGGGAAATATGGCTAAAAGGTCTGATCACAGCTACCATCTGCGTGTACCCAAAGGTTACACGAGCCCGCGTCCCCGAAGATTGTGTAAGGCATGATCTTTATTTATATATATATATATTTTTTGAAGTCGATTAACCACTTGACACCGGCAACTCATTTTTTTTTTTCAAATTATCGTGGGGTACTAAACATTATACAACTGCTCTATTGGATCATCCTTTTGAATTAAAACAATGGATTACGGATTATGGATTTGGCGACATTTGCTCTTGCATTTTAAAGTGGGATCATCTCTATCATAACCATTGTCTGCTTCAAACTAGGATAAAAATGACAACCAAAAATTAAATTAGGATAATAAATTCTTTACCACTTCCGTATTTCTAAGTGGGGTTACCATGCCACCCGATGGAACCCCTTTGGATATCCCTACAGGATACTCTACTCAAACCTTTACCGAACATTCTCTGATCTTGCTTTAAACAGGAGAAATATGATCTCTGACTCTTTTCTTTTAATCGCGAAGAATATTTTCGTAAACGAAAAGAGGGCGACAGAATAACGAGGAGAGTTCGAGAACAAAATTCTTGAAAACTGATTGCAATTAAAAGATTTATCAATTGCAAAATTAATGAAATAATACAGTATTGAAGTTTTCGATATCACAGTATTATGTGTATATATATGCATATATTTATACACATTTATTTATGCGATATCATTGTATTTCAGGTCTCTATATATGCCCGTACCACTACCTGACTACAAAGCAAGCTCTCATTAAAGTACATTATGTGATTTGTGAGTCACCAATCTGAATAAAGATCTCCAGATAACATGAAAAAAAAAAATGAAATTAAGATGAACTTTTGACAGAGGAGATTTACTGCTTAAAACTAAATCGACCTCATCGTGACTGGATGTTCGCATCAAATCCAGCGACGGACAGAAAACTCAGTTGACAGGAATGTTACACACCAAAAAACATAAGAGTCTTTGGAGTCGAGGGTCCATGAAAGGGCGTGACTCTGTCTTTATGTGTGCTGATCCATGAGGGGGATTTAATGCTCCATAGTAACCGCCGTGACGGGAGTATCAGATTAATTTGGAACCTGGGGGCACTCCTCGGACACATTCTATTCATGTATTTTGTTGCTGCTGAACTAATTAATGGTACTACTGATTCTTTTTTTTTTTGCGTTTTAGTAAAGAAAAAAAAAACATGTTTCTGTAGGACTGCATGCCCATATTAATCTTAGTCAGCGGTAGGAAAAGGGAGTAGACTCTCGACAGTTGCAATAAACATGGGTTCGCCAAAGCTTATAAAATTAACTTCAATTACTTCGTCTTCGCAAACTTAAAGAGCTATTATAAAGTAGCAGAAGCAATTCCAGAAAATAACTGAAATCTAAAACCAGCCTCCTTGACGATAAAAGGGGCACCACCTTGCAGGGACTCTTGCTTTGCTTGTGTTGAACGGTTACTGCCTCAAAATAATAACAAAATGAAAATTTTAACAAAAATATTTCGAGACTAAGCTTTGAGGTTTAAATGCTGTCACTAAAGTATCTTACTTTTTAAGCGCAGCAGATTAGTGTGCAGCAAAAATAAATGGCTTTCGTATATCAAATCCTTTTCCGACTTTGAAAGTCTGACAGGCTGCAGATAAAGTGTTAAGAAACTTTTGATTTGTGGGCAATATATCAAGTTTGTAACATTACATCAAATACCCAGTAGTAATTAACCGTTTTGAAATAACATAACACACCAAGATCATATTGATTTTATATACTGATAGAATAAAGTCATATATACAGAAGACAGAAGATTCATCACATGTGACTGAAACTGGAAATGTCATGTAATTCCAAATTCTCCCATATTTGAAAAAAAAACCCACCAAATGACAGGAGGTGATGACGTCATCAGTTCATGACACTCCCATGGTTTCGTACCAACAACTGCCTGTAGAGTCGTGTTTTTGGTCAATTAATTACATTTCCTCCCCCCAAAAATATTACAATTCATCTATACTTTGAAAACATCTCATCGGTATTGATTCCATACACAAAAAAGAAGAAATTTCGTAGACAAAAAAAAAGCAACAAAATTATGTAGAATTCACAACGAAACTTCTGAGCTGCGGACATTATTCGTCTATATGCCAATCTTTGTATGTCGTTGAAGCGAACATGGTTAGTGAAAATAATCATTCGGAATTTTGTTCAACCCCGGATTCCACGACTCTTTCATCTCTGGCTCCAATAGACATGATGAAATCCCATACCATTCCGTCCGCCTGCTTTAACTCCATGAATCAGAGGAAACTAGAACTTGGCGTGGAGATGCACTATCGCTCTTGCGTTTGAACTTTTTTTTTTTTTTTTTTTTTGGGGGGGGGGGGTCACGTGATGACATGATGACGAATCACGTGGTCATGCCCCGACACAAAAAGATTGTCTTACGCAGTCATCGCTCAATTTAGATCTATATAATAATGATCAGCACAATAATGGGAATGATAAAAATGTTGTACAATGATATTTCGTAAATAGTCTGACAGGATTAAAGACTTGGTCATGCAGCGTGATTGAAGCGATCAAGTATATGTATAAAAACTAAACACACAGACACACACACGCACACACACACAGTCATATAGGTAATATTAATATGTTTATATATGTATATATATATTTATATATATATATACATTTTGTACATATACATGTAATGTATATGTAGCCTATGATAACAATTATGATATTATCGGTTACCAAACATATATATATATATATATATATATATATATATATATATATATATATATACATATAGCGAATATTGTTGGATATAATCATATTTCTGTAATGCCATATTTATACAATGTTCATGAAATTGCAGAGAAGAAAATACTATACAGAGAATAAATCAAATCTGAAATATAATTATATCTTCTAGAAGTGTATTATACCTTCATCGAATCATGAGAAGGATCCTATCAAAACATTTGTTTACATATCCTGCCTGACGCAATCACAACAACAGTAACAGCACTGCACTGGACAAATCAACAAACTAAACTAAACTAAACTAAACTAAACTAAACTAAACTAAACTAAACTAAACTAAACTAAACTAAACTAAACTAAACTAAACTCAAGGAGTTCGCTTTTTCGTTGATTTGCACGGACACTGTAACCATGGTAACATTAAACTCAGCTAATCAAACATTTTTCCTCTATGGAAAGCAATCGTGATAATATCATCTCCTATCATTGCAAGCTCTGACTGGTAAAGTTTAGATATTCATTTCATTTTGTAATCAGTCGTTTGGTAGGTCTTAAGTTACCGGGGCCCATATGTCGTGAGATGGTGGCATCTGTGCAGGTGATTTCAACAGGACAAATGAAGTGCTATGCAAACAAAGGCGACATGGAATGTAATGCGTATCATGTAGTCATTCAACAAAGAAAAGTTGAAGAGAGGAAGTGTGTGTGAGAGAGAGGGAGATATATATATATATATATAGGAAGATAAATGGAGAAGAGAGAGGTAGGGTAAGAGGGAAGATGGAAGAGCCTGGGATCAAAATTGAATCGGACTAAGGTGTGAGGTTATGGGCGATGTTTATTATTCTGAAGGTTTGTTAATAATCCGAGAATGAAATAAGGTTCGTTATTCCGAAGGTTTGTTATTCCGAAACACACAGATTCCCTATGCCTGGCTGTTTGTTAATCCAGATATTAAAAGAGGGTGGTTTTTTTTTTTTTTTTTTTTTTTTTTTTTTTTTTTTTTTTTTTTTTTTACTTAATCCGTACATTTGTGGCGCTATTCTGAAGGTTCATTATCCCGAAGTTTCGTTAATGCGGAAATGAAATAAGGTTCGTTATTCTGAAAGTTCTTTAATACAAAAATGGCATATTAATATGGTTCGTTATAGCGAAGGTTTATCAATCCGAAAATGAAATAAGATTTGTTAAAAATGAAAAGAATCTTCGGAATTACGAACCTTTCATTTTCGTATCAACGAACCTTCGGAATAATGAACCTTATTCTTTCTTGGAATAATGAACCGTCGGAATAACTTACCTTCGGAATAACTATAACTGTCACCCATCTGTAAATCCCTAACCTACTGCGAGGTGTGTACTTCACGGTGGAGTTACTGTGAAAGTAGGATATTAAAAGGAAAGTGTGCGGATCAACGCTACTGACCTATTATAACATGTAATGGTCAATATGATCGCGCTCTTTCACTTTACATCTTTGAATTCAAATGTAGTTAAATGTTCCTACTGGACTAAAGTATGAGATGAAGATAAATTTCTTTGAGAATTGATGAAATCATTATAGTGTTTCAAGAAATTCAGTTTTGATTTTGTGGTTATTGTTTGGTTGCGTTTTGTTTTGGCTATATACGTTGAACAGGCAGCAGGCTGGTGTTGGCAAATTTTGTGTTTCGGGTATCTCCAAGATCACTTCCTAGTGGTATCATAAAGTGGGAATCGTTGGCAATAATCGAAGATAGACTCATCACCTGGCTCGATCGTGGCTCTCAAAGAGGAACCCCCTTACCTCCTAGAATGAATCAAAGCAGCGAGACAGACACTGCCGACACTCAGTGCCATTCAATGTCAATAGTAATCTATTATTGTTACATGATTTGTATTTGGTAAGTAGGAAGTGTCATCTATTGACACTAATCTTATTCATGTATCTATTAATTCATTTTTATCAATTCTTTCATCTCATTGTCTATTACTTTGGTGGAATCGTTATGGTTCAAGGTTTTGCAAAATCCTCGCGAAACAAGTTTTGAATTTACTGAACGATTTCCATTCACAGCAAGTAACGTTGCTCATCCTTCGACTTTCCTTGACTATTTTGTACGAGAAATGCATCTTCGATCTTCTTGCAATGGACTCTTTCCCTTTTCCCCCCATGGGCTGACAGCCAAGGTAGAGTTAAAATGTATTGACCTAATTACGCACTTGTCATATATCATCATAATCAAATAGAAAGATATATACGCGTTCGAGATCAAGCACTGTTATATCCCGTCATGTTATGGAAGAACTTTCATCATCCGACCGACTGTGATTCTGAAATGAGATCGAGAGAGCGCCATGGTACTTAAAGGTAAACTCCATCACACGCTAGGGGCTGCTTTACGGAAGAGATTTAATGTCCTTCCAAAAGCACAGTGGAATTCTCAAAATTAACACAGGAATGAGGCAATAGTACATTCGCTCTTACTTTTTCGAATATGACATAATATGTACAATGTGAACTTGGTACTATCTTGCCCTTAAATTAGCAACAACTACCCCACTATCAAAAGAAAGAAAGAAAGAAAAAGAAACATAACCTTACCTACTAAGTAGTTAAATTCGTACAGGTCCATGGTCTTGGACTTGTACGAATTTGACTGAAGGTATTTTTGTTTTCTCTGAATTGGGACTTTTGCTAGATTGCGATAAGTATTACTGTAAGATGATAGTACGCGTTCATCGTGCCGTAACTGTGGTGATATTTTGATGAAACTCTTTACCATTCCGACCCATCCTTTGATTGCACTCTATTTGAAGAGTTCCTTTCCAAATGGTGATAAATCCATTTTTCGTCAAATTGGACTTTTGACAGAAATGTATTCATTTTTAGCAGTCTCACACAGGAATTTCTTTAAAGTACTGGAATTCTTGTAAGAAAATAATGGAGAAATCAGGCAATGAAAAAATTAATGGGTTTTTTCCATAGGTGCTAAATCCACTTCTGTTTTATTAGAAAAGGTGCTAAATCCAGCAGGAGCCAATCAGAATTCCGCATGTATGCTTGGCTGCACTTTGACCCCAGAAGGCTAGGCTGGTTAACTTCCCTGCCTGTAGCTTTCCAGATGACCCACATTTTAACTGATTATTAGTTGTTATGCGGTTCATTTCTATATATCATACCAGTTGCATAAATTCTTCGGAAAGATGGCGGAAACAGGTGGAGAATGTATAGAGATAACAAATCATCACAGAAAATGTACACAGTGGGAAAAAAATCACGAAAACAACATATACGTGTTGAAAATTAACGTGCTAAAAGTTTTGTTTCAAAAGGTGCTAAATCCACAAAATCAAAACAAATACAAATTCTTTAAACAAGAATCAGTATCGTCACAAAGGCACCTGGATATTTCCAAGGCACATGTTCTTTATCCCATTATGGGGTACTATTGCGGGAGGAATATAAACATGATAAAATCATTGGATGAAAACACTGAGAAACATGTGATATAAAAATCCAGGGTTTTCTCCTTATACCATCAATAATGTAGATACAGCACCATTTTGAAAGAGAGTCTTTGTTATCATTAAAGTCAAAGACGTTAACAGTGTGGAAATTCACTCAAAGTGAGCTCTTGTACACGTGACTGCAAGTGCACATGTTTGAGAGTGTGTGAGTGTAGTTTGTACGTGTATGCTTGTGTGTTCATCTTTGTGTTGAGCTGGTCCAGTACATTTTATAAGAAATATGTTGTCTTTGGCAGTAGAATAATGCTTGTCTGCGAAAACGTTTTGAGCAAATGGCTGTACAAAAAAAAATTAAAGGTTAACATTCTAAATGACAATTTGAAAATCGCTCTGATGTCTTTTTTTTTTTTCAGGTCAAAAGAAAATACAGGTCGTTGAAAAATTGGGCCTTTGATGAAAAGGACATTGTTCTTATGACATATCCTATCATTTTTACTGTTAATGGTTAATGCCAGGATTTAACACACTACACAATTTTTCATTCAATTGGGGTATTTCCCAAATTTGACTCCAGTTGACCTCTCTGAAATCCCTCCAGAAACTGTTGGGAATTTCAAAGAGGAATACCCACGCAAGAATTGCTGTGGTAGGCATTACAACTTGGACAAGAACAACCCAAAGAAGAAAAAAAGTCACTTTCAAGTCCTTGTATTAGCAAAATTGTCTCGGGACATTACATTATTTTCTTCTACTAAACTGTGTTGCGGTTTCAGAGTGAGAGAGAGAGAGAAAGAAATTAGACAGGATAATGACAAAGCTAATAATGCAATGACTTGTGGAGAAGATGAAGAAGGAAGGAGAGGAAGGAAATAGAAGAATTCCATTAGTGTAGATGGAGGTGTGGGTAACCACAAGTTAGGCTTAAGGATTAGAAACAGAGTGCGGTCATGAAAAGGTTCTAACCAAACCATTCTCTACCCCTTTGCATTTATTACCCTTCTCTCTCCCCCCCCCCCCCCCCATCAATCTCTTTCTCTTTCTGTCGTAGATGACGCATATTTGCCATAAAAGAAAACAGCAATCATTTCTTTTATATATCCTTATTCCATTTTCAAAATGTACACTTATTTAGCTAAATTATATAAAGCGAAAAACCCACTAAGTACTTAAATTGAGTTTAGATTAAAAAAAAATCAAACAAGTCAATAATCACAACTGTAAAAATGCGTCAATTCCGGATGCAAGAATGTTATCAAAAATCAAAGTTTTATAATTATATCTTCACGTAAAACATTGCCATTGCACACCATACATATGAAAATGAGATGATATCACGCGTTCTTGATTGCCTCTCTTGAAAAACTCATGATATATTTTTGTTCAAACTCCTCAACAAAAGAAAACATAAACTTAACCTCAAATATGCTTAATAGACCCGTAGTAATTTGAACATTTTCTAGTTTGCTATATGTTGGTTCAACTCTATCTATTCTGAAATTCAACATGGATTCACGAGAAAGCTTAAATACCTTGTAGATTAGAATATAAACAGCAGCAGCAGCAGCAGCTGCGAGCTACGGGTACTACAAGACCAGTTAAAGGCATTATTTACTATTTGCAGATAAAACAAAAACCCATCTATAGTGCTTCAAAATAGTTCTTAAATGTGATTTAGGGATAGAAACAACCAATGTAAAAATGTAAATCACTATAATCAATGTGAAGTATTTTTTACGAACATAATACAAAATGTGAATGATAGATATAATAAAATTGTTTCTAGAATAAACCGTCTACGGTTATGGTTTATAGAGAAAGAAAGTGATATTTTCTTGTATTCTATCGGCTTTATTGCAAATCTTTTATATTGTAAGATGCTTTGTGATGCAACTGACCTACACATATGCATCAAATGTGATAACTCGAACATTTTATAAAATCACTGTTCCCACTGGTAAACAGTACCTTTTTAAAATTGAGAGTCATTTAAAGGGGATGGCTAGTAACTGATCAGTGGGAATGCTGGGGATGATTGTTCCAATCCTTGTGGGATTCATTTAAGAGTACATTATATATCTATTGTTGTGTGAAAATTATTTGCTTCAGGATGGTCTCATATTCAAGTACAGCTGTAATGTGCAGTTTAATGTTTCCAGGTTAGCATGCCTGTACAGTGACGGGGCGATCTTTAACGGGCCGTTAACGATGTACTCTTAATGTACTCTTAAATGAATCCCACAAGGATTGGAACAATCATCTCCAGCATTCCCACTGATTCCCAATGATCAGTTACTAGCCATCACCTTTAAACACATAACATCACTCAATGTTTACTCCCGGAATCGTGTTACATTTGTACGTCCTGTAACATTCATATATTTATAAACAGTCTGGCGGGTGGCGTGGGAGGGACTGAGAATGTATGCCAAACATACAGGATGATGTGATGGTTTGGTTTTCCTTCATGGCAATGTAGTCGTTTATTATCTTGATTTGGTGTCAGATGAGCGTGGTAATTGAAACACCATGAACATACAAATGCTTATAGAGAGAGAAAAGAGAGGATGTTCTCACAGACGTAGATGTTTAGGCATATGACAGGAGGTATGTAAGGAGGAACAATATACATAAATGTTTTCAGATCAGTATCGTGAAGACAAGTTCAAGGAGACAGAGACGCAGAGAGAGAGAGAGAGAGAGAGAGACCAGAACGGCTGTGATTAAAGGGGAAAATCAAGTCCTAAATCAAGTTAGTCTGATAAAAAAGAGCAAAATCTTTTGAGTTCAATGGTAAAAATCTGACTGAAATCGGATGAAAAATAGGGAAGTGGTGAAATTTTGAAGTTTTGCTAATTTCTTCAAAACAGTTCTTGTACATTGGATATAAATATGCAAAAGAGTGAGCTGACTATGTCATAACCTCACAATTTTCCATTAATCGTTTACAAAAAATGACGGAAATTCAAGCTTTTTGTCATTGAAGTCTGTAACATGATGTTATTCCTGGTTGAATAATGTCGGAATAGTGATCATTTAGATAAATCAGGATTTGAGACTCGGGCATAAATGCGTTTGAATGAAAAACTGGAAATTTCAAAATTTTATGTACAAACTATATGGCAAGTTGTGAGGGGATGACATGCTCACTTTCCCATTTTTATATCCTCATATTTACCGTTCAAGAACTGGTTCATCAAAAATTAACGAAACTTCAAAATGTCATAACTTCCTTATTTTTCACCAGATTTCGATCAAAGTTTTTACCATTAAACTCGTAATATTTCACTCTTTCTTATAACAAATGTATAAGACTATGTTATATGTGGACTGAATTTCTCCTTTAAAAGCAAACACAATGGCAATAGGCGTATCATGTATTATAGATATAACATTGTGAACATTAAGTTCTAACCACGTTGTTTATCTGTACGTTAAAGGGATGGTGCAGTATTGGTCGAGGTGACAATTCAGCTTTTAACTTTTTGCAGGATATTTAGAAACCACTTTGTGAATTAATAAGAGGACTACAATTTTAAGAGTACTTAAAGTTTATTTGATGAAAATCATTTTTTTTAAATGGCTGAGACATCAAAAACCAAAGTAAAACAAAGGGATCCTAATAAAAGGTGGGTCCCACCTTTTATTAGGATCCCTTTGTTTTGGATATACTGTCAGCCATTTCAAAACCAATTTTCACCAAATAAACTCTGAATTCTTCTAGGATTATATGCACTTTAAAATATTTCATAAGAGGTTTCTCAACTTTGAAAAAAAAATCATCATAACAAAAAGTTGGACACCTCAAACCCCATTTCAACTGAAACTGTATCATCGCTTTAATATGAAATTAGATGTTTAATCAGTATCGTAAGCTACAACCCCTTCCCCGATTTCAAATTATGCAACATGATATCGTTGATATCGCATGTTTGTTGAGGATAAATTGAAGGATTTAAAAATTAGAAATGGCGACTGGTATGCCTCAGCGATATTGCACCATTGTCCCAATACATCTGTAGTACATCTTGACAGTGTGAGAAGACAGTTTTTACATGATTGGTAAAAAATTGAAACGACTTGTTTGAAGTTTGTGACACAACTCCAAATGTGCTGAGTGTTAATTTATATGTTCCTTGGACCACACTTCAATCAAATGGCTAAATAGTTTCAGAAAGCAAAAATCAGGAAATTTGAGCATCTTCTTGACCTTTAACCCAGTGGTCCATATCTCACTACCTTTAGTGTACGTATAATTTTTAATTTGGAGGAGATAAGGTAATTTCAGCATTAGACAACAGAATTTTAGCATTTTCATCTGGCGTTTGACGTTTGACCCCTTGACCCAAAACTTCTCAAGAAAATCATTGTGTGACAGTACATGCATCTACTTTTATTTAGTTTCGTAAGGATATATTGAGTCATTCCAGATAAATTGAGGATTTTTGTTAGTATTTTAATTTGACCTTTGACCTTAAGAACTTTTAACTTGGCCCAAAACTTTCCCAAGTAAATCTTTACCTAATACATATAAACACACTGTAATTATTCAAATTCATTTCACAACTAAACACTGATCAATTCAATGCTTATTTACGTCGATGTAGGGCAATTTGTCAATCAGTTGCAACACACTGTAAGTTTCATAAAACTACCTTCTGGCATTGCAGAGGCATGGGGAACAAAAGAACATGAAATATTGTACGAAGAATTTGAACTTGACCGTTCACCTTTGACCTTGAGTGTGTGCACCCAAGAGTTGATAGGCATGGCTTCCTCCACCCTTACATACGTATGACAAGTTTCATTTGGATACATTGTACCTTTATTGGTTCTTGAGTAACGCTGTCCGAGAGTGGACGGAAGGACAGACAATTTGAAAGATTGCGACACTTGTGGCGGAGTCACATCTCCCAGAAAACAACAACAACAACAACAACAACAACAACAACAACAACAACAACAACAACAACAACAACAACAACAACAACAATAAACACATGATAAAGGAAGCAGGTTTGCTTATGCAAATCATTTAGTCTTGCTCCCAGACTTTCGGAAAGTGGGTTTATGGGATGCCAGGACATTTGAATTATGCTGAAAGTTTTGCTTCCAGCTTTTATCTTAACAATGCCTATTGCATTCAATTTCTCAAAAAAAAAAGCAACAACAAAAAAATCAAATAGACTTTCATGTACATACATATACACGCATTTTATTTTGCACTTTCTAGCCGGCCTTGTGTCTCATGCTTGTTAACTGCTTCCGAAATAACCACAAAAAAGATACTTTGATCAATGTGAAATTCTGAAATTATGTCTCCAGGATGAGTTTATCTTGCTTAAGTACACTGTATAATGTACATTGTGCGTGACTGGTAATACTTGAGTATGCAAATATGTACCACGAGAAGAACTGCAGGAAAAAAAAAAAGAGACGCACAGACGGATTTTTGATCAAGTCAAGCGGGAAATATGAAAAAAAAAAATGAATGAATAAACTAAAGTATATCTTGCTCTCTCTCCTGCTCAAGTCGAGGATGAAGTTCTCACCAGTGTAGCAGCGGGAAAACATACACACAGCTACGCATATACGCACGTTTACACGCACACGCACACACGCACGCACACACACACACACACACACACGAATCATTAGGGGAACGGTATTGTTCTACATCGTACTTCTGTGTAAATTCACATTTTTCTCATTCTGTTACGGTTGTTAATGACATTAAAATTACAATGTAATTTAGTAATGCCAACGAACAAAATCAGTAACAAGCAGAGCGACTTCCTCAGGCTAAAAGTCCATAAATACAGACATCAAATGATGAGCTTATCTTCACTGATATAGTTTTATTCTATATTTTCACTCATTTTTGGAAATGGTGCGGCCAGAGAACCCGTTCTTTGACCCAGAAACAATAATTATCTCAACTATATATCTTAACTGCTGGAGCAATCTCCCGAGTTCGAAAATTAGCTAATACATCAGCTCAAATCCAGAGGATTAAAAAAAGGTCCTTGACGTAGGCAGTAGATAAGGGTAGGTCAGAGTGTCGCCAATTAATATGCTCGTACCAGAAGGTAACTTGTTCACTACGCCGATTTTTGTAGTTCTAAAAACCTGGCTGTAAAACGGTGTCTGCGAGGACTACTTTTTGTCATTTTACTCTATATCCCAACGTCTCTAAGGACATAAGGTTTGTCGAATGCTCTGCAGACGATCAAGCAAACAAACAAACAAACAAGGAATCAGCAAATGATTACAACGTGTGTGAAAACAATATCTGTATGAAGTGGGATAAAAAATAATTATTGCTCTGGTAGAAAAAAAAAACAACACGAACTTCCATATACTGATATTGTCAGCTTCAACAATTTTCACTATGATGAAGGCGTATGACATATTTAGAGAAATGACACTAACTGATGCTCATCATTAATAAATCAGTGTCCAGAAAGTTTGCAAAAGTTATGGACACTATAAGGTTTTAGAATTAGCGCTAAAGAATATATCCATGTACCACTTATTTTTTTTTTTGCTGAAATTATAGCAAATGTAGATATAATGGTGATGCTATAGTGGAGTTGTTATTTATCTGCGGTAAAGCAGTTTACTTTATGTTTTGCCATGATTATATCGGGTTTTGTTTTAATTTCTTGGACTGAATCTGCTTGTTGTAACTTCTCTGGTAGATTAATTTACATGCGTTTTTGAGTTCATTTTTGATACTTAACATTACTCGAAACTATCATTTTTAATGAAACGCTGTTACATTTAATTTAAAAAAATGATACACACTCAAGCCGTTATGGATTATGAAAATATTTGACGTGTTTAATCTGGCCATTAACGTTTTTGATAATTTTTGTATTCAAAGTGCGCTTTAAGGATAAACAATTTCAGACAAACAAATAAATTAGTTGAAGTATATATTTATTGATTGTCTTTTACACTGATAAACATACAATCATTCCAACTGTAAATAACTATAACAAAGCATACTATCCATGATCGTATCAGGGTAATTAACCCCCGGTTAAATAATGGTTAGTAATAAGGTGAGAGTAAAGATTAGCGTTAGGGTTGGGTTTTAGGGTTAAAGTTTGGGTTAGGGCTAGGATTAGGTTCAGGATTAGGATTAGGGTTAGGGTCAGGGGAAGGGTCCGGGGTAATTGCCCTAGACCCTCCATGTTTACTTTCTTCTTTCCAATAGCTTACTAAATCTTATTTATCTGCGATTGTCTTTATATTCGTTTGTCTTGACATTAAAAAGATATCCAGTCTTTGTAACTTTTTGAATATTTATAAGGCCTATTGTACCACATAAAAGTTAGCTTAAAAACATAAGAAAGTACGCCTTTGGTAAAAACAAGGGGAACGGGGAAGCGAGCTGCATGCAAAGCGGATTCTCAGAAGGTCATAGAAACTGACAATATTCGTGCTCATCTCTCCTTTCTTGTCTTCCTTGCTCTTCTTAATCTTTTGTTCTTTTTTTTTCCAAACGTGAACTTGCCACATCATAAATCAAATCGTCTGACGAAGCACGCAAAATTAACGCCATTGGAAATCCCTCTCGCCTGCATCTTGCATGCGTGGACACGTTTCCTTGGATACAGTTTCCCGAAGTCCGTGGGTGATGAGATGTCGGAAGATTAAACTTTCATCTTTCGATTTCGGTTGGGAGTTTTCAATCGCGCAATTTTTCGTCAAGAAAAATAGAACGACTGGGGCTCCAAAACATGAAGCTGGATACATATATCTTGCTACTTCTTGAAAAAGAGACAGAGAGAAAAAAAAAGTGTGTGATTGGTGACGAGACAGCCTTGAAAACAAATATGCACGTACTGATGTTGAGTCGTGTGTCAGAAGTCAAGATGTCCTTGACCGTGATGTAATAATGAACACAAGGGTATAGTAGGAAAAAAGGTAGATGAAGGAAGGAGGTGGGCGTAAGGAGAGGGAAAAAAGGTGGTGATAAAGTATTGGCATAAAAACGTCTAGAACTTAGTATGTAATAACACTTTTGTAAAGACGTGGCATTATCAATTTAGTCTTTAGTGAAAATTTATACTCTTATAAACCAAAAACACTAATAAAATCAATACAATTAGAAATAGATTATTTTAACAGTGAAATTTCTGATTCTGTTTCTGTCCCCTTCCATCTCTCTCTCTCTCTCTCTCTCTCTCTCTCTCTCTCTCTATATATATATATATATATATATATATATATATATATATATATCCATTTTTTTATTATCGTTAGAATTACATATTAATCATCTTCTATACGAAAAATATGGATTTCCAAAAAATGTGGAAGTCTTCAATTTCTTATATGTCTATCTCTGTACATCGAAATTGGCACTTTTTTGAGCGGTACACGATGATAACAGTGTAACAACACATGACAAACAAGCCACCATTATTCATTCATGGACATGGAATTCCCTGATGACAAGGCGATTGAACATGTGAATGGAATTTGGCACAAATGCTGAAACGTGCACGATTGGTTCGAGGCACGTGCATCTTCCTAATCATTATTTTTATTTATAGTTCTATAAACAAACATTAAGAAGTTTGAAGAAGAATGGGAAGTGATTTGAAGGGAACATGTCACTAACGAAATGCAAAATGCCTCCTCAAAAACGTACGGATCCCTAGCAGTTTTTCTTTCATAATGATGCATGTACATTCGTCATTTTTTTTTTCAACGCTCGCGTCAAGCCGACTCGTATAATGCCCCCTCCTGGAGAGCTTGCCTAGGGTGTCGAGACTTGTGTCCGACTCTTTTCGCGTTACGTGTGAGAAACAAAACAGAACAGAACGCAGCAAAACAAAGCAACGAGTAAAATCAAAAGCATAGGAGGGATGTCTGAAGGCATATATTCCATGCACGGGAGCAGACGGGTTCTGCAAGGATGCGTTCCCTGTTTTTCAGCCACTTATCACCGGGCAGAGAATTTTAAAATGACGTTCGCGAAGTCTGTTTCTGCATACTGATGACTGTGAACTAGTCAAAACAGAGGAACAGAACAGAAAAAAAAGAAGGGGAAGCAAAAAAAAAAATGACAAAAAAAGAAAGAAAGACAGAAAGCAGTGTCAAAGATAGAGAGAATATTGTATGACACGTGATCTTCCGATACCTGATAATGGCGTCTTTTTCGCACTGCTGTTCTGTGGCGTCATAGTTATGAACTGTTATGGGATGCCATCTGATATTACATTACTTTCTGTTCCATTTCTTTTCTTTCTTTTTTTTTTTTTAGGAAAACAAAGTCTGCTCACTGTACGCTAGTCACAAAAAGTAGGCAAGCTGCTGCTGGCATGCAAGAAATATTTCTGATCCGTGTCTGCTTTCACTCGCCACCTACTAATCGCGAAACCAATGCCTGCATGAACTGAATCAAACATTGCAGGCTGTTAGAGATTACTTTTGGGTTAGGGATGTCCATGTTCCAAAAATGCATTTCTTAATTGCTTATCAGAGCTAAATGTTCTTATTTGCAAAGAACATAAGCCGCTTGTCATGTTGTAACTGTGTTATCTACACTTTGGGTAAATTGTAAAGGGCTTGTCTCGAGAAAAAAAAAAATCTACTGTGTAAGACATTTTACCATCATTTTTCAAACTACTTTGCAATGATCATTCGTCTTCAGATGTCAATCATCACTTGATGATAACTATTTCTTTCTTAAATGCCCCAATGACTCTCATTCCTGTTCTCTTTGGAACATTATACAGGCTTTTCATTGTGTCATCAGCACGCCTTTAATCCATGATGGTATTGCAGTTCTAATATTGTTTTTCGTACACTCTATAAAAATGAAATGGTAAATGAACATTTTAATTTTGTTCCCCCTCCAACCTTTCTGTAAATGCTAAATGTAACAGTCAGAATGTTGGATTTATCGTTTCTGAAATGGTAGTTTAGCATTCTGATTGTCGAATCTTAACTTAGGGTTGCATGAGTGACATTTAATATTTAAATTGTCGATTTACAATTTCATTGCTAGAGTGTTTGAATAATAGCCAGATAGATGAAATATCATTACTAACAAATAAACATCATCAACTAACCGTACCGTTTCATAAAACTTGTTATCAGTAACAACTGCCACATTTCTATGATAAATTTGCTCTCAGCCAATCAGATGCAAGAAATTCAGTAGCTTGTAACAACTATCGTAACTTGTTATTGATAACACGTTTTGTGAAATGGGGCCCAAATCTTCACAACACTTTGTCAGTGAGGTTTCGCACGAGCTCATTGGAGTCGGGGATACAGTGATTACAGAAATATCTGGTCATGATTCTTAAAACCTCGATTCATGGGTCGTTCATTATTCATGACAGTGCAAATATGTATCCATTTTATGTCTCCCGTAAATCTCTTGGTTAGTGGTACGACACCATTAGGCATATAAACCTTACCCTGGTGATCAACATAGCCGTATAGGGTCTTCCTCGACAGAAGTCCCCCCCCCCCCCCCGGACACAGTCTGGATCCTCCGCCTGTCTCTTATTGGTCGGTGCATATCTACCAAACTACTATGGTAAACGTAGTTTCAGGCATGCCGTACCAGAACTCTGGAAAAGCATACCAAATGATATAAAACATGCAAGGTTCATCAATAAGTTCAAAACGTCTTTAAAATTCTTATCTGTTCAAAAAGTAACATTATTATTGTTAGATGATGATTTTGATGATTTATGCAGCAGTTTATTGTTTCTGTAATTGCCTTTTCCTGTTTATTTTTCTCCTCTAAAGCTCATAGAGACCTTGCCATAGATATTATGCGCTATATAAGAACGGCAATTATAATGATAATAATGATAGTAATGATAATAATAATAATAATAATAATAATAATAATAATAATAATAATAATAATAATAATAATAATACTAATAATAATTGTAATAATCATAATAATAATAATAATATGTCTCTATAATAATATCTAATAGTAATGTCTCTATCCAATAAGGAACAATAAAATCAACATAAACATTTACATTTTACACGGTCTCTCATGGAACTCACAAAACAAACTTAAATGACGCTTGTTCATGTAATGTTGTCGTGGTTTATCTTGCTTTATTTTAATGCGTATCTTAACTAAACCTTGGCCAAATTATATTCTCCAAACAGAAACGAATTATACTTTCTTATCACCAGGCGACCTTCAGGCGTGGAAGGAGTCGGCAAAAATGTAATTACTGACATCCCAACTGCAGATGCAATCAAACAGTGGATGACATCTTGTCATCGCTCCGCTTAATTGCCAGCTCGGAGTGCGTAATTTTTGTCTTTTTAAAGGCATAACTGTCTCACGTCATGTTAGTTTTTGTTGCCCGACACACTTGTCTTCAAGATCCAATCTTCTTCAATCTCCCGGGTTGGTCTTATTGGAATCTTCAGTACATTCCTCACCACTCTCTGTACCAAAATATTTTCGTGCTTCTGACTTTCATATACGGGAATCTCCAGGAAATTCCTCATATTCTCTGCACCAAAATATTTTCATGTCTCGATATCTATCATACGGGCATCAGACAGGATACTTATGACGAACTGTTGACAGATTATCCCATGAATACACATACACAAAGACATACAGAAACAATCACACATACACACACACACACACGAACATACGCACGCATACACGCACGCACACATACACACAATCAAAAACGCTCACCCACATGAAATAATATATGTCATAAATCATTGACACTATTTTCCTGAGGACTTTTCTGTGTGTTTTCGCTGTTTGTTATCTGCTTTGTTTATATGTTTGTTTGTTTGTTTTAAGAATGTCTACTTCATCTGCCTTTTATCATGTAGAATTATAAGGTGCAGACGAAGAGAAATAATGAGTGTACATTCAGATAATATACTGAAGTATCTGTCTCTATATCTGTCCGTGTAGTGGTTGATTGATTAGCATCACCCTTTAAAAGGGCATGGATGTACCAGAGGCATGGGCCTAAATGTTGGAGAAAATCGCAACCCGTTGGCTTACAATAACATTGGCTCCGGTTCATTTCGTTGAAGCAGTCACGACTGTCCAATGACCGAAAAAAGCAGTCTTTTTTCAATTTTCGTCCTGTGATCTGTTCCTTTCTTTTTTTTTTCATTTGCTTTGGTGTCTTGTCCGTTTATTTGTTGAATGTTGCTGGCACAGAATAATCGTTATGCATGTAGTGCTAAAATGATTATAAAGTCCACAATAGACTGTGTGTAAGTTTCACTCCTATACTTCATAGAAAACAAACAAACAAACAAACAAACAAACAAACAAACACAAACACAAACACAAACAAACAAACGGAGCAAACATTTTTCATATCTCCCAAAGTTTGCAGCTGAAATATTGATATATCGGTTTACGTCAAAAGGATAGAAACTTGAATAGTAGACTATATTGACGTCGTTGTATACAATAGGTCATTAGTCGTCCTGATTGTCGGAAGTACTCCACAATGACGATCTTATTTTCTTCTTTTAAGAGGGAAATTACTAAGTATAGGGAAATGACCGCTCTAGTTAGGACAACACTAAATCGACATTCAGTTTCAGGTAATGATAACGGACAATGAAAGCAAAACTAGTCTTTCCAATTTGCTACGAGGCTAAAAAAGTACAATAGACAGGCTCTTGAATAAACAATTAAAAAAATGAAAAAGAAAGCAATGCACCCTGCGGACTACTCGGCACACTGCACGGCGTTGGACTCTGTAGACATCGGGGTGATTTATATATTTCACATTTAAGGCGCGAGTTAGCTAATCCTATGGGGGATAGCCTCACTTATCATTGGATCTTTAACGAGGCATTCAGTCTCCGTTCGGTCCTTTGGGCTGTAGCCCGGGGAAAACTGGAAGAAGCGCTGGTAAAATTGATTCATGATTATCAGGGGGAAATTTCGTGTACACCAGACCAAAAACTTTGTCATCAAAGACAATTGGGAAAAATTACGTTGGAAAGATGGCAAAAAGAGAAGAAAATAAAAGAGAAAGATAGAGAATATTCTGCTGGCTGAATAACCGGGAATTTTACCCTCGGGAGGAAACAAAACAATCACGTTGGCTGATGACGGCTTATCAAAATGAGCAGCGTCTAAATGCGACGAAGGTATCATTACTGTTTTCAATATTAGTTTCCGGGGAACGATTATAATCATTAATGCCCCCGCTGCATAATATTGCCAACGAAGCATAGTTGCAGCGATGGGCAATGATCACCAGCAATACTCGACTGTGTGAGATGATTCTTGTAAATTGTCGTCTTTCGTATGGTGTCGTAGTTCGAATTATAAGGAAAGTTCTGTGAGCGATATCAAATGTCGCTTTAAATACTTTCTTTAAGATTATACGCTTGCTCATCAGAATTCTAAAGAAGTATGATAAACTTTAAATAGGCCCACAGCTAGAAACTTTGAGGTTAATGATTGGAAAGGTGACATCGGGCACGGACATTTATTACTGCTGTTATCAACCCACAAGACAGATCTTATAAAATTGCATTGGGTTGGGATTACAATTGCCCGAGTTGGTGCCACACTCCGATATAATTTCTTTGACATCCAGAAGTTCTAGGAAGAAAACGTTAACATTGTTTGTGTATATTTTGTCGTGAATTTGTAGTGAGACAGACCAGTTGGTGCCTATTTGAATGATGATGACCGGGAATTATAATGTATTTTTTAGTTTGTTTTTTCTTCGTTTGTTCTTTTTCATTTCCCATCTGACAAGATGACCAAATAGTCAATCATTCAGCTGCACTAGATGGTCTTTCATGGGGTCCAGTTGTCAATACTTGGGACGGACTACTTCACGGGTTATGCACCCTACTCTTTGCGGTAAATGAATGAAGCGAGATCTCTTACGTGAGTATATGGGGGTGTGACTCTCTCAAACACGAAACCTTAAGTTTGATTTGATTTGATTTATTGGTTCCTGCATTATATCATTGCTTATGCAGATACATACACATATATCATATACATTGTTGGTACCATACATATAAATGGATATACATAAACATTAAGTGCTAACAAGGTAAGTGTCTTCATTACCTTTAGAATGTACAGCAATACAGTTTCTTCATTGCCTTTACAATGTACAACAGAACATATCAGTGATGCAATGAATAACGCAGAAGGGCTACAGCTTAAGCATTGCTTGATTTGCATGCAGCCCTCGTACATAATACATAATATAATTATGTTCACTGCAAAAAGTCCGGTGTTAAATAGTGAACACCGAGCTGGTGTTAAATTTTCGGTGCTCATTTATGGTGTTAAATTAACACCTCCGGGTGTCATTTCCACATTTTAAACTGTTTTTTGAAGAGTTTCTTAGTAACTGCACTTCTTGTTGATTTTTTAATTTATTAATTAACGATCAAGAATTTTACGTTAAAATACTAGATTTTTGAAAATTAATTAACACCAGTACAGTGTCAAAATAACACCAGGTACAGTGTCAAATTAACACCACGAAGTGTCAGGTGAACACTTTTCAACACCATCACAGTGCAGTTTTAACACCTGTGGGTGTGGTCCTTTATTGAAGTTTGATCGGTGTTATGTTAACATAAGTTCATGTCCTATCCGAGGGGCAGTGTGTTACCCCTCTACAAGAAGGGACGCCATGATAACACACATCACTTGGGTTAGAATCCGGGTCCGAAACTAAGCCATTTGATTGAAAGGCATTATACTATACCGACTGAGCCATATCTCGACGCCCTCGCTGAGCACCCAATTTAACAGCAATGGAGATGTCGGGTTAAGATTAGTGATTCAAGAAGGTTCGTTAATCCGAAAACGAAATAAGATTCGTAATTCAGAAGGCTCGTTAGTTCGCACCATCTTTTCAGTACATGTATTAGATCAACGAGCCTTATTTTATTTTCGGATTAACGAACATGGGAATATAAGTTTATCTATCATATAACACTAATTGTTTCTTTTAAAATAAATTGCTATTTAAGTTTGTTATTTGTATTATTTTGCCATGTTGTCAGCATATCTCAGTTCACAAATACAAGCAAAGCTGATAAAGTTTATAACAATCTAGCTCTTTGCTATAATGCTTGAAAGAATTTCTCATTTACTTTTAAAATGTGAAACATATTGTTTAAAGTATTTCTTGTTTTTGCCACAAACAATGGATATATTCAATTCTAGCCATAAATTTGTTATTTCTAGGAATTGTCTGCCAGGCATTTTTGTTTCTTTTTTCATTTTTTTTTTCTGCAAAAAATGACCCTAAAACAATAATTTTCACAGGCCAAGATGCTTGAATGACCTCACCCTGTACAAATATTTACTGGTAGCTCGTCTTTATTTTCTTTTAAACGTAAATTCAAAGATATATCTTACTGAAAACCTAAATCTATTTGTCGAACCCGTATAATTTCGGTTGATTCCTACACACAAGTATACATAATTAGGCATATTTCGCTCTCATTGGCGCATTTCACTTATAATCATCTTTCCTGGGGGTGTTTCATAAAGCTGTTCGTAAAGTTACGAACGACTTACGAGCGACTGGTGATCAGTTCCTGTGCTGAATTATGGAAATTCTGATAAGTATGGCACATCAGAACTGATCACCAGTCGCTCGTAAGTTGTTCGTAACTTTACGAACAGCTTTATGAAACAGGGCCCTGGTGTACAGCTTCTGGAATTCACACACAGACATTAACACTTTGCTCATTACGTTACATCCGACTGCCGACTACACGGCAGCCTGGTAGCATGAAGACACAAAGTACACCCATGCCGGTACTGATCTTTAGTTTACTACGATGGCTTATTTTCTCAAATTCTTCCACATCACTTATAATATTATATCTTTTATCTCACACATGTAAATAACCAGTTTTCTACCTTCCTACACCGCATGGTAAGAATGGGATCTGGACATGCTTTCTTTCAAACAACTGTTTATTCCAATAGCTTAAAGGGATCGTATGGTTTTGGTTGAGACCTAATTTCAGGTTTCTAACATTTTTTGGTGAGATAATGAGAAACCTCATATAAAATATGAAAGAGCATGTAATTCTATGAGGAATTCAACGTTTATTTGATGAAAATTGGTTTTGAAATGACTGAGATATCCAAAAAAGAGCGATTCTAATAAAGTGTGGGACCCACACTTTATTATGATCGCTTTGTTTTACTTTGTTTTTGGATGTTTCAGTCATTCCAAACCAGATTTTTATCAAATAAACTTTGAATTCCTCTTAAAATGGCATGTTCTGTACTATATCAGAAGTGTTTTCTTGGTATCTCACAAAGACTTAAAAGCCCAATTCTCATCTCCACCAATACTGTACCATCTCTTTAACTTGCCAAACAGAGATTACAGCATAGCAGAAGCTTCGATTGTTCTGTCCCCTCTAGAAGAAAAACATACAAGCAAACAAACAAACAAGCAGACAGACAAGCAAAGAAACAGTATACCTATCCATCCCTGAGCTATCGTCACAAATAGAATTCGTCCCCGTCGAGAGAAATCAGGAACCGCATGAAGCTCTTACAAAGTTTTCCATGATCTGCAACCCCCCCCAAAAAAAAAAAAAACAACAAACAAACAAACAAACAAAACAAACAAAACAAAATAAACAAACAAACATATGATATCGTTCGGAGAACAGTAACAATCTGAAAAGGGGAGTGAGTAAGATAGATAGACAGATAGACAGACAGAGAGACAGATAGATAGATCAATAGATAAATAGATAGATACATTGATTGACTGATAGATAGATAGATAGATAGATATAGATAGATAGATAGATAGATAGATAGATAGAGATAATTATAGAGATGGAGAGGGAGAGATAGAGATAGAGAAAGAGATAGAGAAAGAGATAGAAATAGAAGAGAGATAGAGATAGAGAGATAATGATAAAGATAACCATAACAATAAACAATGATAAAGATAAATAGAGAGAGGGGGTGGGGGTGGGGAGGGAGAGATTACACAAAGAGACGGAGATTTCTCTAGAGGATAACTGAATCAAAATTGATGACTGGATATCTTCTGCCTATCTGTTTGTCTGTCTCACCCCTCTTTCTTTTTCTCATTCTCGCTCTGTTAGTCCGTCAATTTAGCCATCTGTCAATGCGAGGTCATTTCTTCCGAGTTCACGTCGTTACGCACTCGAAGTATTCTTCATCATCGAAAACGACGCCGTGGTCCGTCGAAAACAATCTCGCCTGTATCCGACATTGAGACAACAGATACAATGCTACCATTTGACACTGCAACGCATCCCTCGTATACATCAATATGACTGAACGCATGATTACGATAACAGATGTACTATAATTATAGTGATCATAAAATGCTCCCTATAACGCGTAATACTTTGGTCAGCCATCACCCATCCCTTGCCGCCTTAATATATGTACCCACAGACAGGGCGTTTCTCGGTAGGCGTTTCCCAACGTTAAGTTAATCGCCATCTTTCGAGTAAGGAATAATCTTATCTATCTTATTTTATCACATCCGTGATGCATGTGTGACAAACATTGACCATGCATGCGTAGAGAGAAAAAAAAAAGAAAGGAAGAGAGAAAGAAAAAGAAAAAGAAAAGCCAAAAGCCAAAAGGACCTTTAATTGATAATCATGATAATTTCACATTGATGACTAATAATAACACTGCAAGATAAAACAAATAAAAAACGACAAATTGGTTATGCATATACACATGTACAAACATACACACTCTTGTACATGTTGTATGTAGTTGATAATATAAGAAGAATATATAGAAAGCATATTCTGCTGTTGAGTTCTTTTATACACGTAAATGGCAGAAGCATCATAATTTCCTTCTTTTAATTTTCCTTGTCTTTATCCTGACATTATTGTAATGTTCATGTTTCGATAATAATATCAACCTGCAAATAATAATGATAATAATAAGCCCACTTACGTCTCGAAGCAAAACTGCTCACAAAGTGCAAAATGTAAATGAATGGAGGGTGTGTTCGTATTTTATACCTGCGTGTGTGTATGTTATACTGCCCATCCCTCCTCGAATTTAGTGTGTGCCTACACGTCGTACAATGGTACTAATGTTGTATTACCGATAACAGCCTTATCCCTATGTACACGGTTCACACGCCTTAGAAAATCTTATGCTTATCATTATCAATTGTTCTCGCGCTTTCATGCACAACATCACATAATTAGCATCGTAGCTATGGCTCTACATTACAGGAACCACCCTCTCCCCAACAAGATGGTCGTAAAAGACTATCTTGAAGTTGATGTAGAGGGATACGAGAGTTGACGTTTAACAACTGATTGGTGGCAGGCAGTCCAGAAGATGCTCCCAATATCCATTCTCCTAATGATGCAAATCCTGATGAATGCACAGCTTGCGTCATCCAGTCATTTATTGCTGACAGACCACACGATTATGCGTATTTTTGTCGTTGTTGTTGTTGTGGCAATGCTAATTAGTGTTGGTGTATAGTTGAATTTTAAGAAGTCATCCGGGAATTCATATCTGAGACTCATTATTTCAAATTAGGAGATTACGCATCTTGGGGTCTCGCGTGGGAAGACATCTCTCAGAATTCCGCCCCAGAGGAGATGGTGCTGAATGGCATGCACATATTATCAAGTCATTCCACATTATCTTACGTTAACTCAGTGCGCCATCTTGAAGACGAGACGTAATCTAGGAGAAGAAAGGGAATTATGTGCATGTGAACATAGAAAAGAAGAAGTAAAGGAGAAAAAAAAGAAAAAAGAAGAAACGACCCCTCCCCCAAGAAGGGGGGGGGGTACTATAATTATTTCTCTACGATTTTTTTTTCCAAATATTTCTTCAACCGAACAACGATGATGCGTTTGCACCTGTGTAACACATTCTTTCTATATCGCAATTTCTATACTATATCATTTGTATACACACATGCATTTCCACAGACACAAGAGCTAAATGCTTAAAACTAAATTGGGGTTGTAGAATTTGGTTGCTAATGTACAGCGGTCAACATGGCGGTGACAGACACTGATTTGAGACTATGAACCTGAGGATATCTCCTTTAGGGTATGATGGCTGGGTGACATTCATTATTCCGAACGTTCATTAATCCGATATTGAAATAAGGTTAGTTACTCCGAAGGTTCGTTATTCTGAAACACAGTGCACAAATGCCCTATACCTAAATGTTCGTCAATCAATAATGATGACAATAATAAGTAGGGGTCTTTAATCCAAATATTTGTGGCGTTATTCCGAAGGTTCGCCATTCCTACAGTTCTCTAGGCTGAAAATGAAACGAGATTCGACATTCCGAAGGCTTGTTAATCCAAAATGAAAAGAAAAAGAAGAAAAGAACCTTATTTCGTTTTCAGTTTAACGAACCTTCAAATAACGAACCTTATTTTCAGCTTTGGTTTTTACCTGCGGAAAACCTTATCCTACTTCCGAATTAACGAACCTTGGGATAAAGGAACCTCATTCACTCTTCGATATAACGAACCTTTGGAATAATAAACTGTAACCATCCTCGTGGCTAAGCAGTACATTTCAAATTGGCCTCTACATCCAAATGACAATTATAATTATGATAACATAATACGTCCGCAAAATGCAATATCTGCGAGGTCGTTGTAAAAGGACAACTCATGACCAGTGAAAAGTTAGTTTGGAAAAAAAAAATATTTATTGATGTACAATTCTAAACCGTGAAGATTTGATCAAAATCAAAATACAAATTAATACATGTTGGTTCTGAAATTATGATTTTTTTCATGCTTTTTTTAAACAGTTAAAAAAAAAAAAGATAATGTAAATGCGCAAACGATGAGCTGATGATGTAATTGCATCACAACAAATTGATCGTTTACACTAAAAAAAAAAGCAAAGACTGACGAACAATAATTTTCCTTCTACGAGAGTGTAAAACATGATACTATATGAAATATAATGTAAAATTTGATGTTATGGTATATATTTATTGCTAAACAACTTCAGAATAATGATCACCTAGATAAACTAGGAGTTTTGACAGGGGCATAACTCAAAAATTCAAGATTTTGTGTACAAAATATATGGCAATTGTTAGGCGTTGACATCATCAACTGACTCATTTGCATATTCAAATTGACTATTCAATAACTGTATTGCACCTTAGTACTTAATAACTTAGTAAACTTCATGATTATATATGACTTCAATCATTCTAAAGATATTGACCGAATTTTCGGCGTTTTGCTTATTGATATAAAATCTCATTTTTTTTCAGACTAACCTTTAACTGGTCTGGAATTTACTTTTTAAAGCAAAGGTCGACAAGCGTTATACAGTCGCGTGCTTTTAATGAGTTCAAACAGGTCGACTAGATTTAATGTAGGTCTGTGATTAGGCAGGCATAGAGAAATCTATGAATAATAAAAGAGTTCAATTTCTGGAAATTTTCCGCTTGCCCACTTGAGGTTGAAATTGCTATAGGAAAGTATTCTCGTCCAAGCATGAAAGTGAACGTGGACACGAGAGTAGCTTTCCAGAGCATTTTTTTTTAAATTCTGTTTTCAGTAGCTTTCATTTTTCATGAACTCTACCCGCAGTCTTAAAAGCAGTTGTCTCGCTACACATCCCAAATAAAAAGAGAATTTCCCTTTTGGGAGAACGTCGCGGCGTGTACGCAAGTCGTGAACTTCCCTTGCCTTCATGTTATTAAAAAGAACAACACATGTCTGCATTAAATTTTAATCAGTTTTAGCTGAAATTCCTTTTTAACAATTCATTTATAATCAATTTACGTAATCCATCATTGTCCATAAAGGAATCTTTTTTGTAATGCTGCTGAATGTCATGGGATCTGGATGCTTGGTATGAAATAATGGAATGCAAAAACAGCGACAGAGACCTTTAATATACCCATACTTTCCTTTCCTTTTTTAAAGCTGTGCCGACATTATAGTACCACCTAAGATAGGGCGGTCCAGGGAAATAATCGGACATGAATATTTGCATTTGTAATAGCACGGCTGAGAGGACCACCGGGCATCGGGGAAATTACCGCAGGCATCGCGTCACCGGAAAATGCACAAGGAAAATAGTAGGGCTTCCCACGAGTACTCGAAATATAAAATGACCTCGCAGCTTCGGGAATCAATTAACAAAATCAGGTTTACCATGGGTGAGAGCGATTAGTGAGCGGGTGAATTCGGCAATGGAGTTGTAGACGGGAAGCACTTGACGGTAACTCAATCGCGTTTGAAAAACAGAGATAGAAATCTCCAAGGCGATGTTTGGAGTACTTGGCAAGTTCGAATCGGGATGAGTTCAAGCGTGGGACTCGCTTAGTTCAGTTCGGGGTATGGCCTTTATGAGTGGCGGGGGCGACCTGTCGAAGTTGTGAAACCGAGTTTTCACTCATGCTCGCCGGCCGAGGGGGTACCTTCCGATCTGGGTCTTACGTGACAAATTCCTTGTCAACATTGATGTTAGATAAGCCCGTTCACAGTTAGAACCAATCTGCGATGACCACTGGAACCACGGACTTTACGAAACCTGGAATGATCTGTAAAAGAAGGGCAGATAAGCACAGCCACGCAGAAAGTGGCAAATTTATATGAAAGTACTTCACGAATCTCTTTAGTTAATTTGGTTGAAAAGAATACACAATCTCAAGTACATTTGCATATGCGCTTGATTCATACATTAACATTCATTGCATTTCATAACTCTTCTCAAGAGCTGTCCAGTTTTTCAATACATAGATTACGAGCCAATTTTAAGAGAAGGTCTGTAGTGACCTAATGACCTTTATCTGCACATGCTCAGATTGCAACTGTGAACTGGCTTCTCCACGCAGCATTGAGTATGTCGGAAATTATATACATCAACAATTTGATGGGGGAGAGGGAGGCCGTCAGTTGAAAAGCACAAAAAATCATAACTCTCGGGACTCGGCAATGCCTCCATACATTAATGATTCTGTCCTTTATAAAACAATTTCACGATATGTTCTCCTGGAAAAGTACATGTACGATGAAGACAGAATAGAGTAATCCGTTTCAGCTGTTTCGGTTCTGCTATATCGATGGATTCTTATCCATTCTCATAACTATTAACCCATGTTGTGTAACAGCAAGCATATGCATTATTATTATCATTATCATTAATATTATTGGGATTATTACTACCATTATCAATAAGGCTTTTAAGCATTGACATGTAATGTCTAATAAACAACACGAATAATATAAACAAAAACAGAATAACAATAAAATTATTTTTCCCCAAAAGCGTTGCGATGCTACAGCAATGGAAAACATAATGACAAGGAAAACGAAATAAAACCACGAGAAAACAAAATAAAAACAAAGAACGGAAAAAAAATTATGTTAACAAGTCTGGCGTATGTCTGGTATAGGGTTCATAACAGAAGTGCAAGGGTCGTCTGGGGTTCAAAGATCACTTTCAGGGTCAGCTATACACAATGTGGTGACAAGTGCAAGGGTCGTCTGGGATTCAAAGGTCACTTTCAGGCCCGGGGCAGCTTTCCACAATGTGGTGACAACATTATATTCCTCTTGACTAAGGATAGGGATAAAGAATAATAACATCACATGATGCTATGTTTTGTCAGTGTACACGCTGCCTCTCTTCTGTCTTATTTATCAGCACATTCCAACACGCACTCTTCGATCATCACTATACGACATCTTTCAGTCTACTCTGTTAACACAAAAATGAACAATAACCATGGTAACCAAGCTTTTGCATCGTTGCCTCCCACACTTTGGCGTTCACACCCTCTTTCCAAATCTTTCCTTGATCTTTTCAAGACGGTTCTGAAAATAACATACCTATCAAGACATGAATGATTGTATTTTGTTTTTTCATGTCAAACGCATAGAGAGATGATGATCATAAAAGGGGACCTCCGGATGATTTTCAGACTTTTACATTTGAACAACTATATATAAATCAAACTGAATACAGAGTTGCAGAATTTATAGTGATTGGGATAAGGAATGAGAATGTTTTCAAAATTTATAACAAATTGCAACGAGCAAGGGTGATGACATGACAGCCTCACCATAAGAATGCATGAGTTGGGGCTCAAGGAAGCAGAACAAAAGAAGAAGGCGTGCATAGATTTTTCACAGGTGAACTTGTCGAGCAAGCGGTATTGTAATGAAATTACACTGTTACATTTCTGAAGTATATGAGGCTCTGATGTCATCAGCACTGTTCAGTGTAATTTGTTCAAGATTTTCAATTTATTGGCTTCTCTTCTCAAGGACCACAATAAATTCCACGAATCTGTACATGGACCTGTTGATTTATGTACTACATGATGTGAAATTATGAAAATCATCCGGAATGCCCCTTTAAGCGTTTTATGAATGCGAAACACAATACTAATTATTGTCTTTATTGTTTTCCATTCCTGCCGAAAAAGAAGAGGATGAGGAAGAAGCAGGAGAAGCAGAAACTCACAGAATGAGATGCTGATACAGAATATTATTGGCAGTGGGGGGTAAAGGGAGTGGGGTAGGGTGGGATAGAGTGGGGGACAATTCAGAGTGTATCTTCACCTCCGTTGTCGAATCGTCAAATTGTCATTAGATTCCGCATCGCTTAAATACGAAACTCCAGTGACAGAAGTTGGATGATCGAAGATAGATGAATACATGAATAATTTTGATTTGTGCTTAAATTTGGAAAACAGAGATCCCCGGAGGGAGGCGGGGGGGGGAGCTAAATATATCTCTGATATGTGTTGCATACAATATCAAATGATATAGGCACCTACATTGTACCTTTAAAGTTCGAATCTTCACCATTCAAACTATAAGTATGCTTTTGTAAACAGAGCATAATCAGACACATCGGATGGTGGAGTCACAAGATTCCAATAAATTTGCACACACACACACACACATACACACACACTCACAAACACAAACACACACACAAATACCATCGAATACATATTCCTTTTTTTTTACTACTTATGACAGAAATTTCGATATATGCTTAATTGCATTTTTGTTATTGATTGTTTGATTGCTGCAAAGGGGCCCCATAACAAGCACTATAGTTGCTTACAAGGGGTCCCGGCCTTTGAATGTTATGTCTTTTATAATATGCACTTTTTTATGTTGTATCATACAGTTGCCGAATAAATTGAAATTGAAATTGAAAATTGAAATTGATGATTTGAATAGTAAACTCTTTCCCACTAAAAGCTAAACATGAGTATGATAATTCGATGCGATGGATACATCTTGTTGATTTGAATCAAGAAGATGGAACTTTAATAATAAACAAACAAGAGTGTAGTTCACGTTAACTTTGACAGCTATCTCATCGTAAAGGAATTTGTGGAAGAGCCTTGCAGTGAATGAGGAACTGCCTAACTGATAAGAAAAAAAAATGTTCTGGGAGAAGGTATTATTCCTAATAATACTTTACTTTCTTTTATTCTCTTCGTTGATGAAACTGACGTTATTTGTGCTCATAATGATATTGATATTTCTATTTGCATTATACAGAACTGGGAGAAAGTAACTGAATTGGTTAGAGCTAATAAGTTATAACTGAATGTTAAAAAAAGCAACAACAACACAACGGCACATGCTCTTTAAGTATACAGATGATACTTTGAATACGGTCTTGGATGACTCCCCTTTAAATTCCCATGAGTATAACATTTCTTACATTCGTAGGCAATAAACTCTCTTGGAAATTACACATTGATTATATTTGATAAATTTCATTGTTTCTCGTAACAACATTTTGCGTAAACAAATGACTGAAATTTCAAGTTCGTAAAAATCATCACACATAATTATACTATACTCATTCCTGATAATGCCTTATCTTAATTCTGGAATTCTACAGCATAGGGCAATACTCACCAGATTCTACTCGACAGAGTGTTGTTATTGCAAACGAAACTTCTCCCAGTCATTTGTAACACTCCCGTACGTTTACACACAAATAATATATACTAATATACTACTACTACTATAATAAGTTGTTGAAAGTTGCAAATGTTGAAAATGTTGAAAAGTTGAAAATCTATAAAATGTTTACAAATAATGCATTCTTTTTTCATTTCATTTTTTTATTCATTCATTTTTTTTTAAATTCTATGTTCCTCCCAAATCAATCATAATTCCTTCGACGTTTTTATGAGTTCCAATTACCTTTCCTACGAAAGCTATTAGCTCAGAGCACATTTTTGTTTATACTGGCCCAAGTTTGGAGAACTCCTTTATAACGATATCAGAATTGTTTCTTCCGTTATATTCATTTAAGAGAGATGGACATCTTTTCTTTTGCAATATCATAATTCCACAGAATTGAATTGGCCTGTTGGTCTATTGTTATTCACTTGCAAAATCCACATTGCCCCTTATTCTGCTATTGCATTGCTCCTGTAACCAGAGGGCAGTTATGGCACCTTTTGTCCAGCTTTGCCTCTCTTCAATAAGTCATTTCCGAAAATCCTCTATTTTTCTTTCCGTTTTTACGCTACACGACTACTTTTCTATTGGCCTAAAGATTTATAGAATCAAACTTCTAGAGCATCCGAAAGTCAAAAGGGTGCAGCACTTTACGGTCTACCCTTTCTGTTGCACTGTGCCACGTACGCAAGGAAAGGTGGACTATTTTCGAAATTCCCACGTGTTCAAACAACCTCCAATGCATTTCCTCCACCAGAATCCGACGCCTGATACGTATATGTAAGATAAGAATTAGATAGATGAAGGGCGATGACCCAAAATGGATAATTAATGACCTGATTAGATTCGACACTCCACGGGGCATACTCCACCGACCGAGTCGAAGAAAAGTTGAGAGGCGATTGAAATTTGATTTGGGGGGAAATTGATTGTAACTAAGGCTGTGTAAGGCGAGTTTTTGGAAATGGTCGGACTGATAATTGTATGAAACAAGAGATATTCGTCTCTTGGAAAGCCAGGAGCATGTGCCTAAATGCCTTAAACCTTCGTGTAAAGGGTGCGGGTTTCTTTTGTTCCATTTTTGTTTTTGAGAGGCGCTGAAATCTTCTTTTCTTAAGGAGTATGCTGAATATTTTCCTGTTTGAGGGCAAATGCCCTTGAGCACTAAGGTAGATACATTTTGTCTCTACGCAGTTTTGGACGAACGCATGCCATAACTTTATATAAAACACATACCATCGTCTTATATGTCTCACTGTCTTTCAATTAATGTTTCTCTGAAATCTTCTATTTCCCACTCGTCTCATGTCTATCACTATCACCGTTCATTACATCTTTCCGTTTTCCTCTGCATTTCCTCTCACTCATTCCCTCACTCGCTCATTTTCACCTGTTTGCATATCTGTCAATATTTCTACCTCTGTCTCTGTTTCCACCTTTCATGTCCTTTCCCTTATATATATATATATATATATATATTATTATATCCATTTTCTCTTTATCTTTTTTTCAACCTGTTTGTAGGTTTGTGTCTGTCTTTGTGCCTCCGTCCCTCTTATTCCTTCAAAGATTGTATGAAATTATTGAATTACGCATCTTGCTCTATATAAACACGGATTGTTTTCATACTATATAATCGTGTATATATTTGAGAATATACGTATATATACACTGTATATATATATATATATATATTTATACACTGTATATATATATATATATATATATATATATATATACAAATGAATATTATACAGATATTGACTGGTACGGGGTGGAATATAACATTCTTTGGACCGCCAGGGAGTTATATTTTCCCAAGGGATTATATTTTCCCGAAGCGCGCAGCGCTGAGGGAAAATATGATCACGAGGGAAAATATAACTCCCTGGCGTTCCAAAGATTGTTACATTCCACCCCCTACCAGTCGATATCTGTTATATTAGATGGCCTTGCCCTTGATTATGCTTTACAGAAGAGCCTACACTGACGACGCATAGCCTAACTGTTTATACGCTCATGTTAGCCCGACCAGACGCTGTGTGCGCGCTGTCGCGATTTTGTACAGCGGCGACTAGGCTCATGTCCTCTAACGACAGTAGGCCCTACTAACGTTAGGCTCAAGTCCAGTAACGACGCTTTATAGGCTCAGGTCCAAAAGATATCAGCAGATGTTCTAGGGTCTACTCACAAAACAATTCTAACTTTACTCTTAGGCCTAACGTTATGGCTGACTGGGCAATTTTTATCATTTATTTTGACATTTGTTTCGTAGTACAGGTAGCCTAACAGTTAGATTCTAATGTTGTTAAATGTTAGGCCTAATTTAGATCTAACGTTAGAATCAAATTGGCTCCCCATGCCCAGTGCATCATCTTTTTCTACCCCGTGATTTTTAGTAAATTTGTCTTGTGCCAGGACCGGTATAGACATTACAACATTAGGCCTACCTTCTGTCATCAGGAATCTGCAGCAATTTCAAAATCAGTCTCCTTTTTCCTCTGTTGCAGAGATGAACATTGTAGAAACACAGTGATTTGCAAACCAGTCTATTCGGTGTCGTAGTCCTCCACTTGTTCGTTGTAACGTTAGGCCAACAGTAAGATCTAGACTAGTCTAAATAAGTTACGTCAACAAAGATGAATGAATTGTCCTCGTTCTAAGAACTGAACTGAACAAAATGTCTCACAGACTATTAACTCGCTTGTTTTAGGAGATGTTTAGTGGAGTTAGAATCCTTATCCTCCAAATTCTTATCGAGCTCGTCGTCGTTTATAGACAAAACGGGGTTCCATTTGGAAGTGTGAATCCAAACTTCGCGGGCCGAGTGATACGTGCATGTAGTAAACGGTACATCGGTACGGTACCTACCCATACCCCAACCAGGTAAGCCTAGCGCATGACGCTACTCCGCGTCGCGCCGTGCATGCCGTCTACTCTCTCACGTACATCGTGTGTGTGTGTGTGTGGGGGGGGGGGGGGGATGGGAACAGATTATATCGATCCAGACTGCAGTTATCGATAGTAATCGTTTGCTCGTCCCAGTTACCGATGTGGTCCCACACCCTTATATTGGTGTAACTGTTCTTATTTCAACCGTAAGAGGGCGACACCCATGGAAAAAAATATATTCATTTGACCAGTTGGTGAAATATAACGAGCTGGGAAAATATAACATTTGCGATCCTCGCAAACAGTATCATGTGACGCACTCTTGACCAATCACATACCAGAAACTGTCTAAGCCATCTAATACATACATATGATATTCAGCATCCTGAAGAGCCCTTTGATAAACACGCTTTCGGAGTAAAAGCAGCTCCAATTAAGTTTGTTTTTGAACTTTCAAAGACCAAGGAATTGCTGCTATTACCCTATATTGTGGATGGAAAACACATTTGAAGGGGACTCCTTCAACTCTGGAATAACTCATTTCATTAATGCTTCAATCTAAAGCTGCTTAAAGGGGATATCTAGTAACTGATCAGTGGGAATCAGTGGGAATGCTGGCGGATGATTGTTCCAATTCTTGTGGGATTAATTTAAGAGTACACTATATATCTCTTGTTGTGTGAAAAGTATTTGCTTCAGAACAGTCTCATATTCAAGTAGTGTGCAGTTTAATGCCCTGTACAGGCATGCTAACCTGCAAACATTAAACTGCACATTACTTGAATATGAGACCATTCTGAAGCAAACAATTTTCACACAACAATAGTTTTGATATATTTAAGAGTATTATAATGTACTCTTAAATGAATCCCACAAGGATTGGAACACTCATCCCCCAGCATTCCCACTGATTCCCACTGATAAGTTACTAGCCATCCCCTTGAAAGTCGAATGTGTAAGGATGATGAATTGGAGGGTGCACTCCCCTTATTCAAGTCCATTACACTATCAAAGTTACACTACTTTATTGAAAAAGTATAGAAATAAAGAATTGAAAACTACTTTCTGTTTCTTTCAAATTTCCTTGAATACATTCACATGATAAATGGATGAAAAAAAAGGAGGAAATTGCGTCCTTGCAGATATACAATGACGTTGTGTTTGCTTTCGATTCCATGCTTCCAAAAATTTGAATTTTAGAAAAGAGTAACTCCATTTATCTAAACTTGTCCAAAGTCACAAAACAGCCAAGTTGCCTCGGAATTTATGTTTACAGGCCTTCTGGAGAATCAGCCTGTTTGCCTTTTTAAAAATCTTTTTGGTTGTTGTGATGTCTAGTCACAAAAAGATAGCTCTCAAGGCTGTCGTTGAGACTGCGACCCTGGCGTATGCGATCCCTGGAAATCCCTGTGATTAAAACATGATGGTGCATTCTCCATGAGAAACTACTTTAAAACTATTGCGAACGATTTATGACCAACAATGGAGAGATTGTAAAGGTAGCTTAGAAGCCCCCGTATACGTTTATATAATCTCAAATGCGCATCTGAGGAAATGTATATGAAATTGATGTGACTGCAAAATTCAGCAGGAAATAAATATTCAAATTCCTAATAGAGAATCCATTTCCTGCTTTTGACATTATTGGAAGACCTAAGCTAAAAATGAAATAAGAAACAAAACAAAACAGCCATAGAAAGATTTTTTTTTCTCCCCAGAAAACTAATGAATATGACGTGTATTGGACACCTTGATATGACCAGCTCTTTGTTCATAATTATTTTTTAGCTTTAGCAATGACTGCATTGTTGCTTTCTAAAATCATGTCCACATTAAGTAAATTCATTTTGACTGAATATATGATAATAAGTAAGCTACCTACTTATCCCTTTACTAATCTTAAGTGTCTATATAAGTTTGTGTGAAGCGTCTATTGATTGAAGACCCTTCCGGCGTCTTCTTGAGCAACATCAACTGCGGGTAAGTAGGTGATTCTTTGTTCGTTTGTTGTTTTTTAGCATCAAATTACCTTTTATCATGTCGTTTTATTTTATTTTCTCACCATGACGAATTCAAATTCAGCTGTGTACATAGGCCCCGTACATCATGTAGTAGAGATTTACGAAATCCGTTTAGCATTCGGGTTTAACGGCGACTCTGCAGTCTGACTTCACAAAGAACACTCCATTAACACTGCACGTGGGCCTCAGTGGATACTGCATCAGGGACGAGAACGCTGCTAGAAGAATACAATCGAGTGTGAAAGAGGTCAAAGCGTGTTTGTGATAAAATACCAGGTGTTCTGTCTCCAGTTTTGATTTCTTGTAGGCTTCTTATCTTGTCTGTCGATCATAACGTCGATAGAATTCTAAGGACAATGACAAGGACTTTCCATAACATAAAGGGTCGCAGCCGATCAAAAATACAATAGCTGCTGTGTAGGAGAGGGGAGAGAAAGAGATAATACATAAACGGAGAGAAACATGTAGCAAGTGAAATGAAGTTGCATATATTTTTTTATAAATAAAGTTTTATGATTATGGGCATAAGGAAACCCTTTTTCGTTATCCTGCTACATTTCATACTCAGAATATTAGGCTACACTATTCATTTAATGGCACAATAATTGTTTGAATATGTAATGTCACAGTATAAAGCATGTATTGGTTGTTTATTGACACAATAATCATACTTGTTACTTTCGCATCTGGGATCACGGCTTTCAGTCACCTTGGTCACCATTTCAGATAATGAAATCTTGTTGGCAATTCATTTTTTTTTATTTAACTTTGAATTCATATTTTCACCAATACACCATTCATGGATGCCACACTGTAGTGCTACACTGTAGACTGTAGACCACCGACGTGTATAGTTTAGGATTATGTCAAGGTATTATTTCCAGCGTTTAGAGGTAGAGGTTATGAAAGGGTTATGGTCATAAGCTGTTGATGTCATCTTGCTTGTTTTGAAGTACACATATATAAAGCCGCGTGTGTTTCTCTCGTCATATAATCTCTTTCTTGAATATTTCATTCCCACCTCTTAATATTCGGACGCTTATTCCCCCGACATCTCTCCCCCTTTCTCATCCCCATCTCTTTCTTTATCTCTCTCTCTCTCTCTCTCTCTCTCTCTATTTATATATTAGGCTATCTATCCATCTGCATATCTGCCTCTCTCGTTTCTCCTTTCTATGTCTATAATATATCTGCCTATATCTATCTTTCTCTCTCTCTCTTCCTATCCCCTCTCTATATTCATCTATTTCTATACGTCAATTTATCTGTCTCTTTCTTGGCTCTGTCTACCCGTCTGTCTGTCTGTCTGTCTGTCTGTCTGTCTGTCTGTCTGTCTCTTTCTTCATCTATCTATAATTTCTGTCTGAAGAGACTTACAGGCATATGACATAAGAGGGGCTATATTTCCCCCCTGAGGAAGAGACCTGTGTCTATAGACATAAATGACAATGCCCTTTACACTTGGTTTTTGCAGTCCCCTACATCCTCGATAGCCACCCACTGTCGTTTCTTTGCTCTTTGGATTCTGAGTAATATGAGAGAATAGATATCCAATATCCGGTGTTGTTTCCCGGGTTATTTCACACATTCAACGCCAATATGACATTCTTTGTCATGGTATCTTTTTTTGTCCTTTTTTGTGGAAAGTTTTCATCATTTTTTATTAGTATTGATTCTGCCTGAAAATAATAAGAGCTGCATTACTTGGATTGTATTGCTAAGTGATGCGTGGAACAGTTCGAATTTCATTTTTTGTTCGAAGATTCAAAGATATTTTCCAACATCAGGAACTTCTTTCTATCAGCAAGAAGAATATGATGAGCAAAGAAGCAAAGACGAAGAGGAAGAAAAAGGGATCGGGAGAAGAAGATGAAGAAGGAGTGAATGAAGAAGAGGAAGAAGAAGAAGAAGAAGAGGAAGAAAGAGAAGAGAAAGATGAATGAGAAGAAGAAGAATTAAAAAAAAATCCAGCATAATTATATAGCATGATTTCAGCGGCTCAACTTTACCCATTATAGTCAAATCTCTCCACTTACACCAACCCTAAACGCCCTTTGATTTAACTAATTAATATCTTTGTAATCTAAATGCAATTTAACCCATCCATATACACTGCGGAACATTGTATTCTTTAAGCCAGGGATATTCATAGTATATTTTTCGTTGGAAATAAGAACTGTTACATAATTCTTACTTCCAACGAAAAATATACTATGAATATCCCTGGCTTAAAGAATACAATATTCCGCAGTGTGTTTTCAGTGTGTTCATAGTGTTGAGTATGCGATGTGAACACATTGTAAACACACTGTGAGACACATCGTTCACGTTATTAAAACGCTCGACTTGACAATGCGTCTCATGCTGTGTTCTTTGACACTGTTACGCGCAATGTTCAATGACACCGTGTTTCTCCCCATGTTCTTTGACATCGTGTTACACGCGCATTTTCTTTGACACAGTGTTTCATGCAATATTCTTTGACACCGTGTTACATGATAAGTTCTTTGACACAGTGTTTTACGCAGTGTTCTTTGACACAGTGTTTCACGTTGTGTTCTTTGACACTGTGTTACACGCTGTGTTCTTTGACACTGTGTTACACGTGTTACACGCTATGTTCTTGGACACTGTTTCACCCCATATGTTCTTTGACACGATGTTTCACGCTATGTTCTTTGACACTGTGTTTCGCACTGTTCTTTCCAGCAGAAAAGTTTCGTGTACTGCATTTTGCTGTGTTGTTTATGTTTAATCTCGGACACTTTCAAGCCGATTTTCTTAAACGTGTGTTTATGTTATGACTTTTTTTTTTGTGCGAAGTGAGGAATATTTTGTATCAATGGTTATTTTTTTAATAGAGTCTGGTTTTTAGAAGTAACACCAAAAATCATCATAGAGTTTTGGTGTCATTTCATATAACACATAACGCACTTTCTTCGGTCACTTAACTATGGTTGATATCAATTTTGCAATCGAAAAAAAAAAGTTTACAAATGTGCCTGTAATGTCATTATCACTGTATGTCATTCATGACCATTATAACCATTTTTCTTTGTACTTTCTGGATGTAGTGACGACAGTATAGTAGCAAAACAAATGGCAGATGGACGGCAATTACAAAAACTCTAGGAGGAATAATATATTCTCCCTGGAATCAGAAACCCGATACACGCAAAGCGTATAATCCTGTAATGTAGTCTTTTGATGATGATGAATGCATGCATGCTAAGTCTCCCAAAGTGCCGTTTTCATTGATCTTAAAAGCTATAAATCGCAATTATTGCAAATACACATACTCAATGAAACACATATAAACTGACAGAAACAAGAGCAAATACGAGCATGTACATGCATTAAAAACAAAAACAAAAACATGTACACGCATGCACGCATGGGTGGTGAGTTGGCTCAGTCGGTAGCGCGTCTGCCTCACGATCACGCGGCCCGGGTTCGAACCCGAGTCTGGACTGAGCAATGTTGTGTGTAAACATACCGTCCCTTCTAGCAAGAGGCAAAACACTCTGTCCCTCGGATGGAGGTCCTGTGTATGAGAGAGTA